>JAPQVY010000012.1:37215538-42015538 GCA_028535165.1 Quercus tomentella | reverse complement strand
ATTTTCGCAACCGCCACAAAAAAACCCACCGCAATAGCTCGATTTTCTTGTAGTGATGATCATTATCAAAACTACTATATTTTGCAACCAAAAAAATGAAAATAATTTTTTTAAAGGATTGTTTGATTTGCATATTAAAACGATAATTATTGTAAAATCTAGTATATAATCAATCAAATATCATTTTCGGGATATAAAGAACAATAAATTCTATTTTGATAAATGATTTTATTTCAAATGCATTGAAAAAATTTATTTTGTGTCTAAATATTTGTAGGGGCTATGGCCCAAAGTAACGGGTTGGGCCTTGGGCCTGTCCGAGGACACTAGCGAGTCCGAGGAGGCAACATGGCTTAGAAGATCTACGTTATAAGGCTTATCACGAGAGACAAAGAAAAATGGTCCGAGGAGGAACCCCTCCTTGGACACTTTCCTTGGACATGGCTTAGAAAAATGGTCATCGTTTTAGTTGTTTTTTGGATTGTGTATAAAACTGTGTAAAACAATTTGTGTGTACAAGTATTACCCATATCACAATGATGTTCATGTGTAAATGTTTTGTTAACAAGCTTCTCAATCTATATGTTTTCCCATTCAAGTTATTCAGCTACTAAACAATGAGCTATGGAATCAATCTTTGGATTACGAAATGTTTTTAGTCACAGGTTTAAGACATTTTTTCTTCCTTAGTTTCAACATGGACTAGGGATAAAAGACTATACCATATAAACTGTTGGGTTTTGTGGAGCCTAGTTGTGTTTGATTCGGTTGATAACCCGACCTGACCCGAAATAATATTGCGTGGTTTTTAATGAGAGATTTTATGAGGCTTAGTCCATGGAGCAGAGGCTTAGTCCAAGCCGTAGCACTTATGGACAAGCCTCTTAGGGGTCCGGGGGCAGGATGTAGAAGAACGTTGTTTTGGTGATTAGGGTTTTGTTGTTGTCGTTTTTTAGAATGAGAAAAAACTGTACTGCCACACCTTGTATTTTTCCTCGATAATAATGAAATCCCTACAACTCCGTGGACGTAGGCAAATTACCGAACTACATAAATACTATCTTGTGCGTGTGATTATTTTTCTTTGATGTGTATTTTCTTTATTCTTTGTTTCTCACAGGTTTGGGAATTTCGAGTTAATTCCCTACATAAACCAACTGGAACTCACTAATTATAGTCATGAGAAAATATTCTCTCACACTTTTACCTTTATTATTTTACACGTCTACAATTGATACAAAAATGCACACATTTTAAAAAGTGGAAAAAATATCCCCGCATTTAAAATATAAAAGTGGATATGAAAAAATAGATGTAAGAAAATAAAAATTACAAAATTTAATTACAAAATTGGTTGTAACCTAAAATTACAACCTTACATAATATCTTTTTATTAGTGGTGAATTTTGAGAATTCTACTATTGGATTACATATTCTTCTTATATTCTCCATGCTTGCAAAATTTCTAGAAAATTAAAGATCAATAGTTATGTCATCAATAAATTGTTTAAATTGCAAGCTTTTGTATTTTAAAATTATGCATAAAATATAAACTTATAGTATATAATATTTGATTGATATAAAATTTGACATGTGTATTAAAAATGCAAAGAACATACAATTCCACGGTTCAATTTTCAAAATATGTAGTATTGTTTATTTTATTGAGCAAAGTTATAGCCTTAGGTTACAATTAATTTTGTAGCTTAACTTTATCCTAATAAAAGTCCTTAAAGTCATATTAATGAGACGATATCGAAGATTGATAGTTGACCCAAACATTAGTAAAATGCATTCTTCTGTGCTTAATCCCATATGAATGCCCTTTTGTTGACAAGCAATTTACGTTATTGCCTCATTCAGCAAAAAAAAAAAAAATTCAGCAAAAAATTTACGTTATTGCCTCAGTTTGTGTTATTAGCAATTACAAACAAGAAGTGATACAAGCTGACTAACCAAATTTTAAAGGGCAATGCTTGGCACTACATGGATTGCCACAATATTGCATGTCCATATTCTGCGCTTGTTTTGTCACTCTTTAACAAGACACACCTCCAAACAAACAACCATGAAGAAATCCATTCGAGGGAATGATGAATGGTAACAATGTATGTATGAACCACATAGTAAACTGCTCCTAATTTCATATTTCAAATGGTGTAGTATTAACTTAAAAACAAACCAGAAATGTCACTACTTGGATGTTTATTTCTTTTACCTGCTGAACGTGCGCATAACAAGTTCTTTGTATTGAGAATAAAAATCCCTTAACACAGGGAAGGTGTTCTTGTTGGTGTGTATAAAAATCTCTTATTTTGGAGATAATGCAGTTATGTGGTTCTTCAAGTATTAATTTTATTTTCAAATTATAGAAACCTAAGTAGAACCTCCATTCTCTTTTGGTGTGTAAAACTCAACTGCTATTTCACCCGATCGCTGAGTTGGCCTTGCATTTGCCTCAAATCCCTGGAAAAAGAACAAAGCAAAAATCAAATTCCCCTTGGTAAAAACAAAACAAACACATTAACTTAAAGTGAACCAGCACTTAGAGTCTTAGAGGAAAATTGATTCTGTAAAAGTTTCCTTTGCTTTATGACTAATGTATTTACTCGTTCTTGCATTAAATATCTCAAATGAAGTGCCACAATTAGCTTTGCCAATGACCAGCAGTAAATGTAATAGAAGATCCAGTCCACGTACCTTCAAGTTATTATAGAATACTCTAGGAATACCATAATTGCGTACTTCTATCTTTCATATAATAGTGGATCCCACTAATTAAATTTATTATAGGACCAACAATTCATGTGAGAGAGGGAGTACACATATATGGTACTCCCGAAGTATTCTACAATTTTCCAGTACACTTCAAACGTATATATTATGAGCTATAGCTCAATTGATACTTCCTTCTCTCATTGGGTTCAAAACCCATTGGGTGCATATGTAATACCAATAATTTTTTTTTTTTTTAAATACTATACATACTAAAGTGAACAGAAGGCACGTTATGGATTGGCTTACCACTTTTCTTTTTGGTTTTTAGTTTGAAAGCAACTTAATTATTAATTGTTTATAATTTTTCTTTGCAAAAAAAGTTATCCAAACATCAGCCGTAAGGGATTCAGTAAATTAAGCCAAAAGCCTAGCTTCATGTAAAAGACTACTATATTGGTCAAGAATAAAGCTTCATCATTGGAATTATCTTTCAAATCTCAGAACAGCCATTATGACTTCTTCTAAAAAGCAGGTGGTGGCAACCACTCCTACTTTGAAATGCCTTCTTTAGACTTCTTTAATATATTGGATGTATAATTGTATTAGACCATCCACTCCAGAGATTTCAATGCCAAAAAGACATGTTAATTAAATCAACTAGTATATTCTATATTGAAAATCATCTTGCATCTGACAGTTTTTTTCCAGGGGAGGGGGGGGGATAGACAAGGTTAGCGCAATAACTTGCCAATTAGCTATAATACACTATTTGTTAGAAATTGCCTGAAATGCTTAGGTAAGATTTGGAACTCATATTCAGATGTTTTTTTAATAACAAAAGCTTATAATTATATCATTATTCCTTAAGGTTAGTCCTGCATATCCTTAATTTCTGTGGAGTATTTAATCAAAATTATGTTATCCCAGTTCAGAAACACTTACATCATGAACAGCTTCCCTTAATGCTCTCACTTGCTCTCTTGAAACTGTCCTTACCTATAAAAGAGAAGTTGTATGTTGGAAAGTGCATATGTGGAGTGCAGAAAAAGAAAACAAAACCAATATTGCATTTATTGGTCAAGAAAATTGTGTGCTTAGTGAAGGACCTTCTTGACTATTGTCCAAATGACACCCTCAGTGCAGGGAGGAACTGTAAGAGAACCAATGTATCTGTAATACTTTCTGCTCCCAAACTTAATAGCTCCTGGGTTAAAGATCCCCAAATCTCTCTCTTCTTTTCCAACTGACTTTATGTGGTGGAACAGCTTCAGAAAAAGGGGGAAGGGCATAAAGAAATCAATAATCAAGAAAATTTGTAGGAAGAAATAATCACACTTAAAACTAAGATTTTGATAAATTCATGAAGAATACTACTCTTCTAATGATTCAAGTGTAGTGAAAATCTCATTGAAATAAATGTCAAGCAGCTATTACAATACACAAATGAATTTTTTAAAATTGAAATTCTTGGCATTTTTTGTCATGTTGAGTCCCTTAATTATGTGTTGAGCTCTATGTTCATTACTGTACTGACAGCTTAAAAAGATCATGCATGCATGTAATTTTTTTATGTGCATTTAATATATAAAAGTATGCATTTATCTGAATAATACTTATGTGCAAAAATATTACGCAAGTCTATATGCATGTGTGTGTGAGAGAGCCAGAAAGAGAAAATCATCTAAAAATTCCATTGAAAGGAAGGGGCAAGGGGCCCAAACCTATAATAGTTCCAATAACATCCATATCCTAACTACGGATTTAATAAAAAAAATGTGATGCATTACTGTAAATAGTGCACACATTCATATGCATTAATGGATCTCAAAGAGCAAATGAATAGAAAACCATCAAAATACCTTTGATAGTAAGGGATCAGGGCGGCCATATTTGTAAACAATTCCAACAACAGCTATCTCTCCACTAGAGCTTAGATGAATTATGTGGAGCTCCAAGTCATACCTGAAAATAGAAGATTAGAATTTTGTATGGGTACAAAAGCAAAGTATGGACTGGGTTGTTCAAAAATCAATTAGCCCACAGATGTATTAAATGTGAAATGAGGGCAAACAAAAACCTTGATCCATTGAATGTGTGCTCAGATGGTGAATGCCAATGAAATTGTAACAGCTTGTAGTCAGTCCCATTTATGTTAATTTTTCCGGCATCCCCTTTCCACATCACCTGATGAAACATCCGTTTCAGATAATAAATTAATCAATAGTTTTCATCTGATTTAGTACATCTATTACCCATTTATATGGAAATGTTTTATCATGACTACTACAAAACTGTCATCAGAGTATATATGTGTGTGTGTGTACATGTGCACACACATACAAGTATCAGTGTGTTTATTACATCTTTAAGGAGTTAAAGCTTAGGATTTAGAAGGATCGTATAATTTGTCCATGTGATGCATGTTTCTATAAACAGAATAGGTTAATCATAATGATTAACCTGTCCTGGTTCCAAATGGTCCAAGTTGGGGGGTATGCAACACAAGCATTCATTAGATTAAGCTTGCAAGCATCAACTGAATTGGTACATAATAAAAATCACAACCATGAAAAAAGGATAACAAAGTATAGCTTCAGTGGCAGGCTGGCAGCTTACCGTAATGTCATGTCCTCTGTTCTTCACAACAGCCGGAGCTGGTTGGTAATCCCTTTTTAATTTCCCCATGCTAGGAAAAACCTGCACCTTTCTGTTCAGAAGATCAATAGGAGATTGCATTTTCCCATTACCACAAGCTTTCCAATGTGGATCGATTTTGCCCCATTTCTTTGGCCCTTTACCAGTTCCTTCGGTGTAAGTAAATGGGGTTTCATCATCTGTAAGGCATGAAAAGATTGTTCAAATACAGTGATTGAAGTAATCATGATCTGAATATTATGATTTTACATCACTACACTCTGGCTCAAACTGGTTACAAGTGTGTTTAGACTTCCTATTTTATCTTCCATATCATTTTGAAGGAAAATTATTCATCCTTTCTGAATGTAGCACTCACCAATTGTTATTCTCCCATATCCTAAATAGGATGGTTGATAAGTACTAATAACAGTCCCATTTGCTAACATATAGTGAATTCAATAGTCCTTCCATTACTAGGTGAAGCAAAATGTTATATTCCATTGTCATGCAAATGACCAACATCCAAATGCATCCGTATCTTTAAAGATAAAATCTTACAAAGAAAGTGAAGTAAAAATGTGGAGAGAGAGAGAGAGAGAGAATCTTATTTTCTCAGACATAAAGAAAAGAAGAGCAGGCAATCCTAGGACAAGTAAAATAACATTGGAAAGATAAAAAGTTTTTGACTTTCTTTCAGAAAGTGCTGAAACAAACCTAATATTCTAACATTGTTTCCTTGTTTTTTTCTTATTACTTGGAGCCCGATGCAACAAGAAGGAAAGAAGCTAATACTTACTTTATTCTCAAGCATAAACCGAAAAAATAAAAAATAAAAATTACAAAGCAAGAACAGAACATATATAATAATAATTAAATAACTGTGTATGTGACAGTGGTGCCACTATAGTACTAATTACTGTAAAAACAAATTCATCTTTTTATTAAAATAATTTGCATCTGATCTGAGTAGCTTAAAAAGTTCAATCACATTCATATTTAGATTGCAATAATCAAGGAGACAACTGTCTTAATCGATAGCCTAGGTAGTCAACAATTAAAAAAGTTGACCGGTTTTAGTGAAAATCCTGGACAAGGAGGATTTGTCATAATAAGATTAATTGTTATTTGGTAAGAAATACAATTGAGTGCATACTTCACATTGTCTGGAAAATCGGATTTCATGAGAGTTAATTAAAATAGTACTTTCTGATAATGTGATCTAAGCAAATAAGACATTTGAATCAGAATTTCGGAAGAAAAAAAAAAACTAACTTGCAGCAATATTAAAGAAAAGAGAAGAGTATAATGTAATCTGGCATACATGTAATTGCCAGAATGTGTTGATCACAGTGCCATCATTAATCAAAATGTGATTTGATCAAAGAAAGAACTTCCACCAAAAAGAAAAGGTTGGATTTTTTGTCTTTGTATGTGTCTATGCAGACGATTGAAAGAAACCATTCTTCAAATCTAAAACATAAGCTAATAAAAACCAGCAAAATCCTTATAAGAGACCTTGAAGATGAAGTGAGACAATCATATGTTTACATTGCTCATAAGTCATAACTAAAATTATAAAAATAAAAAAATAAAAAAATAAAAAATAAAATAAAAAAAAGAAGAAGAAGAAGAAGAAAAGGTAGATATATGCTAGAGAAAGAGAAAACATACCCACTTCAGAATCAGAAGCTGCAGAGAAGCTGTAGGGTTGGGATGAGAGAATGAGAGAAGTGAGAAAGAGAAAAATGGTGATGGGGTTGGTGTGGAAGGAGATCATGGTGTTTTTTTTTTTTTTTTTTTTGGCTTGGCCTTTGTTGGTGTTTGTGTTTAAAACTTCAGTACAAGGGTTGTGCCTATGTTGTCTTTATGTCTCTTGCTCTTCACTGTGGCCTTGGAGGAATGCAAAGATTACTCGTTTCTTGGAGCCCAGCTAAGCTAAGTACTGCTGCACTGAAATGCTTCACTGCTTCTGTTACAGCTATTTTCTTAATCTTTTTGTCTTTTCCATGTAACAGTTGGGAGGTATTAATGGCATAAACAACTCGTGCCTTTTTCTCAATCGACCATTTTTTTTTTTTTTTTTTTAATGAATAGAATTTTCTGGATCTAAAGAAAATTTCTCTCAATGGAAAATTGTATGCTTAAATTGGTTTGAAATAAATTTTTTTTTAACTGATGATTAATAAACCATTAACATATATTTTTAATTTTATGATCTATTTAATTATAAGTTATATGACTTGTTTTAATAATGGAAAATGTTAACGAATGTCCTAAAGGCATTAGTTTAAGAATTATTTTTAGAAATATTTTATAAAAAAATTATAAAACAATTAATTTTTTTTACAGTTTTTTATATTTCCTATGAAAGTGGTGTTAAAAATTTTTCTAATATGGTTTTTTAACCATTTCTCTAAAAGCACCCGTTAACATCATCCTTTAACAATACATGTAAATAGTAAAGGAAAACTTTTGTACATTTATCTAGTTTATTTAAGGGCAAATTACAACTTACCAACTTATGGTTTGACCTAAATTTAAGTTACTTACATGTAATTGGAAATTTGACATTTTACCACCTAAGATTAACTCAATCAGAATTTCATAACCCACGTCTGATAAAAGTATAGCTAAATATGTAATTTTGCTCCACTTTTATGTCTTTTTCCTCTAAAAGCACCCAAAAAAATATAAAAATATAAGATCAAATAAGATAAAAACAAATCAAGCAGAACACTTGCATTATGGGATTTCAAACCACAAGTAAGCAACTTAAATTTTAGTAAAACCTTAAGTGGGTAAAGGGTCAAATTTCAAATCACAAGTAGGCATTTTAAATTTTAGTCAAATCACAAGTGAGTAAGTTGTAATTTTCCTTTTACTTAATATTGAAAAAGCAAAAGGTGGGACCTACAAACAATGCTTTTTTACCAAAAACAATACCTAACGTATGAAGAAATAAGCTACAAATAAGCTTCTTTGTTGCGGACCCACGAACAAAAGAAAATTTAAACAAAAAGCCAGCTGATCATCAAAACCCAAACGCAACTCAAATGAATATTTACATGTAATTTTAATCATATTATTTACTAGGAAAATTTAACAATTGCCTTAAAAAGATTGGTTTATGAAATATTTTTAGAAATATTTTATGAAAAATAAAAAAACAATTGATTTTTTTTATAGTTTTTTACATTTTCCATAAAAGTGGTATTGAAACTATCCTAAAATAATCTATTAACAAATGCCCTAAAAACACTCGTTAACTAGACCTTTATTTATTTAATTAATAATTATAGGACTTTTTTTTTAGGGAAATAATTATAGGACTTATGTAAATGATTTAACATGTTAATTCAATTTGAGTATCCATGCTTACTTTTCTTTTCTTTATTTTCTTTTTTGTGTGGAGAAGTCACGTGTAATTTAATTGCCCTTAATCCACCCTTATATATAATGAAATTGCAATGTCCTCTGAAATCTTAAACATTAAAAGTTAAAACTTAATAATGTCTCCATAATTTTAATGAAAATCTTAATGACATGGACAAAATTGAGACAAATCCAATCGTTCAAAAAATTCAACAAATATTTCATCAAATAAAAAATCAACAAATACGCTCCCTTTGTTTCAATAAAATACCTAATGTGAGATAATTTTTTGTTTTTTTCTATATTTGGTAATATTAAAATAAAAAATATTAAAAAAAATGGTCATAGGAAAACTATTTCTTAACTTTCTTTATTTAACTTGACATGAGATAGAATTGTTTTCCTCTAAATAAATAGAACAATCATATCTTACTCAAAGTTAAATGAGGAAAGCCAAGCGATACTTTTCCAACACATTTTCAAATAGCTACCCAATATAGGAAAATGAGCTAATTTTCTAGGAAATATATTTTTGGAAAATGATTCATTTTCCAAAAAATTTTAATGTCAAAACAAACAAGGCATTTAATGTCAAATCCTATCATGACATATGCTAATCCTTATTATCCACAAAATAATAATAATAATAATAATAATAATAATAATAATAATGTCAAGTCCTATCTTTGGGATGCGTTTATAAGCCAATTTGTTAACTATTTTTCCTACTAACTGCTAGTTTCAAGTGAATCACCTATTTATTTTATTTAATTTTTGCTTATTTTTCCTACTATATATATACAGGTCTCACATAAATCGCCTACTTATTTTATTTATCTTTTACTTTTTATCTACAATACTTTCAACAATAAAATTTTTTGGCAAAAACTTAGATAAATTATTCCCAAGACACATATAACATCTTACAAATAAGAATGAAGTCTTAATTGGCTTACAGTTCAACAACTATCATACAACTATCATGCAACTACCTTCTTCCAGCTGTTGGTGATGACTATCTATATGAGTATTCAATAAGTTTTTCACAATTGCTAATTTAGATTGATGCATAATAAAAATGTTGTCAATAATGCACACCAGTAAAAGTAATTTTACTTCAATCAAAATAAGATTATGTTAATTATTATAAAAAATATTACGTACCTAATATTACTTATGAGCTTCACAAAACTACGTAGAACATGAGCAAAGACGAATTCACCTTGGGACAAGGGAGATAGCTAGCCCACCCTAGCCCAACTCCCTCTCCAAAATTATTTACTTAAAATATATATATATATATATATATATATTTATATACATACACTTATGTGACTATTTAAAGTTCATCCTATCAAAATCTTTTTGTTTCTACTACACCTACGAGAGGAATATTCTCAATCATGAGAGAGATCAAAACTATATTTTGCAATAAAAATATGAAGATGACTTTCTAAAGGATTGTTTGATTTTGTACATTAAAATAGGCATTATTGTAAAAAAAAAAAAAAAAAAAATTGAAAACGGCATTATTGTAAAATTTAATATTATATCAATCATAGATAATTTTAGTGATTTAAAAAAAAACGTTAAATTTCTTTTTTTTGCTGAATAAAAAAAAACATTAAATTTCATTTTAATAGAAGATTTATTTGAAATGCATTGAAAAATAAATTTTTTTTATCTTTTATGCTGTTTATTTATTAACATAGACTGAATACAATTTTTTTTTTCGTTAAATTAAATCACATTGCTGCAAAGTGTTGTTTTTTCTAATGACTACTAAATAAAATACAACTTTGTTTGAATTTAATTAAAGAATCTAATTTTTCTTTTAAAAAAAATCTAATATACTACATTAAAGGAATTGTAATTAAGTTGTACCCTATTATTATTATTATTATTTTATTTTTTTTAACCCAATGGCCCAGCTACATCTACAAGATCGTGTGTCAGGCTAAACCAAAAAAACATTACAGGGAAACAGATATTCGAAAAGTTTTCAGGGGAAGAGTGATTGCTAACAAGACCTGGGTCATGAGAAATATTTGAAGTACCATAGGCAATCCACTAGGCCTTGTTTTGAACAGTCTGCTCCATTATAAATCGACCATTTCAGCAACCACCATTTTTTTTTTTTTTAATGGGAACATAAACTGAATTATCATTGCCAAAAGAAAAGGGAGTACAACAAAGCAAAGAGAAAAGAAGCTCAACACAATACAATCCTAAATACAATCTGCCTGGATAATGTGTTGCACCACAGAAGGACAGGCCCCCTTCCAGACTTGAGAAACTTCATTTTGCCTTGCGTACTGCGCAAGCTCGTGGGCTGCTCTGTTGTATTCTCTTTTCACATGTTTGATTCTCCAACTGCTAAAAGAAGAGAGCAAATTGAGGATTCCCTGATACACATGACCAAGACTGCCATTTGTTTTAGCTGCTGTGATGCTTTGAACAGCTGTTAAGGCATCATATTCCACAATGATTTGAGGCAGCTTTTGCTCTCTGGCAAGAAGTAAACCGCACTCTATAGCTAGCGCTTCAACTTCTTCCACCGAGTATTGTCCCTGAAGATATTTGCAACAAGCAGCTGTAACTGTACCAGTTGCATCTCTTATAACCACTCCCACGCTTGAGTTCCTATCATTTTCAGACGTTGCACCATTAACATTGATCTTGAAAACCCCCGAGGGAGGCACTGTCCACTTCTTTTCTGTCAGAGGCAAGTGTTGAGAGCATGCTAGTGAGGCACTCTTGAATTCTTGTATATATCTCTTAGCAAAGCTCCAAATATGATTAGGAAGCTGACTTGAGGACTCGTGCACTATCTTGTTCCTGTTATACCAAATTGCCCATGCAACTCCAAAGAAAATCTCCAGGTCTCGTAACGTACCAGATTCAGATATTTGCATTGCAATGTCTATAACATCCATGTTTACATTCAAGAAGTCTACGGGGCCATCCACCCAACATTTCCACACTCTCTTAGCCACTTCACACCTGACTAGAGCATGGAAAATTGATTCTAGCTCCTTCCCACAAGCAGGACAGATTTCCCATAAATTAACTCCTCTTCTTTTCAAGTTCACAAGTGTTGGAAGAGCATTCATACACATTTTCCAAGCAAAGATTCACATCTTGGATGGAATGTTTAAGTGTCATAGCTTCTTCCATAGAGGACTCTTTGGATCACCCGAAGAGCTTTCACCTTCTTCCATTGTATCTAATACCCCAACAGCGATATAATAGGCACTTTTCATAGTGAATTCTCCTCTTTTATTACCCAACCATATGATTTGGTCTTCTGGAAGGTTGTGGCTGAGAGGAATATTTAGAATAGTTCTTACTTCAAAAGGCAAAAACAAGGATCTTACTACATTAGCTTTCCACCTCGTATCTTTGTCAATCAACGCCGAGACCCTAAGATAATCATCAAAAGGTTTTGGGGGGGGGGGGGGGGGGGGGGAGATTATTTTGTACGTTGTTGAAGTAGGCAGCCACTTATCCTCCCAAATGTGTAACCTATTGTCATTGCCAACTCGCCAACGGGTACCTCTCTTCACAACTTCCAACCCATTCAAGATGCTTCTCCAAGCATAGGAAGGGCTAGATCCAAGTTTTGCTCTAAAAACATCACCATGCGAATAATATCTAGCTTTGTAGATTTGGGCCACCAAAGAGTAAGGATTCAAGATTAACCTCCAACCTTGCTTAGCTAGCATAGCAAGGTTGAAAGCCTGTAAATTTTGAAATCCCATTCCTCCATTCAGCTTTGACTTACACATTTTCTTCCAACTTACCCAAGCAATTTTTGATTCTTAACCCCTTTGACCCCACCAGAATTTTCTCATCATACCTTCAATCTCGTCACAAAGACTTTTTTAGGATCTAGAAATAACTCATAGTGTATGCTGGAATTGCTTAGGCGACAGCTTTGATAAGGATCTCTCGGCCACCCACTGAAAGAATTTTCTCCTTCCACCCCGATAGTTTTTTCTCCACCATTTCTTTAATTTCTACAAATATTTCAACTTTTGACTTGCCAATGATTGAGGGTAGGCCTAGGTATTTGTTATGTCAGGTATCTTGCATTGGACCCAACATATCCAGCACTTCACATCTTCTATCATTTGGGGTATTATTACTGAAAAAGACTGAAAACTTATCCGCATTGATTTTTTGACCTGAGGCTGCTTCGTATAGCTAGAGAATATCAATAAGTTTTTGGCATTCTTGGTTATTTGCTTCACAAAACAATAGGCTGTCATTAGCGAAGAAGCACCCACTTTTTTTAAGAGAGCAACTAGGAAGTAGGAATTCAATATCAACGTGATCTATTGTGATTAAAACAATATTAATTTTGTTGTATATATAGGTATATACAAAGATAAGTTGTAATAATGATATTTGAGTTTGGAGAGTATTGTTTTATAAAGTCGATAAAGTGAAAATTCCAAAACTAAAATTCAATATTTTCGATTGGTCGAAGCTTTTGCTTGACCGATCGAAATGGTAATGAAATCTATCCTGGAGTCTCTGCCTATTTCAATCGATGCTCGATTCTTATTCGATCAATCGAAAAGAGCATTTAATCGATCGAAAGGAGAGTTCGACCATTTGGTAATGTTGTTCTAGTAACATTGTTTGTATTTTTTAGAAATACATGTGGGTGAAAAAGTGTGTGGAAATATGCGTAATATTGTTTAAAAACTGAAAACACGTGTTTAAACACATATACCAAACGGACTCGAATTTTCTGCAGAATTTTCTAGTGACTATTCTAAAAGTTTGAAGATGTTTCAAGCCTTGTAAACAGTTTTATGAAACATTTTGACTCTCCATACGTGTCTTTTGATAAAATATAACCCTATGGGTATAAATAGAGAAAAACACAAGAAATCCTATGGTTATTCTTCAAAATAGCTATCTATAAAACCCAACAACTTAATTGTATCTTGGGGACAAATTTGCAACAAGCCTTTAGTAACAAGAGTGTGGGAGCAAATATTGTTTAAGGATAACAAGTTTGTGCCTCCAAATTATTTATTTCTGTTTATCTTTTGTGTTATCCTTGTTCTTCATTTATTACTTTCTGTATTGTTCCCAACAACTTTTAGTTAGATATACCACTTATATTATTTTTATTATGCATCAATTACAATATGTTATATTAACAGTTGTGAAAAATATTAGTATATATCTAAACAACTACACATATTAATTGTTTTCAATGATCTACAACTAATATTGGATAAAGTACCATTTTCATCAAAGAACACAAACACTAGTGAATAAGTCTGAGGCAAAATTCGGCTACAACTCCACCCAATACATTTTTATTAGAAGTGAATTTTGACAAATTAACCATTGGATAAAATTTTCTTTTTATATTCTCCATATTTACAAAATTTTCAAAAAAAAATTAAAGATCAATAGCTATGTCGTTAATCAAATGTTTAAAATTCAAGCTTTTGTAATTTAAAATTATGTATAAAAAATAAGTATAATGATCGACTAGTAAATAAAACCTGATTGACATGAAATTTGATGTGTGTGCAGTTCTCAACTTCTCATGAGTTTATATTACCCTCCTATGAGAGTGGTGAACTACACTCAATGCATCTAATAATTTGTATTCATACTTGAGATAGTAACTATAACCAATCATTGCCTATTATCGGTTTATTGGTTGTATCTACTTACTTAGGTTATAGTGATGGGTATTAACATTTGAAATAAACTCAATTACATATCGGTGGCATTTGTTTACTTTATCAAATTCATTTATGGTGTTTGGATGGCATGATTTGACAAATCCACTAGGAATTTTAAAGGTTAAAAATCCTTAGATTTTTTTTTTGAGTGAAAAAATCCTTAGATTTGAAATGATATCTAAAATTAATGAATTTAAAATCAAGACATTTCAAATTTATTGAATTAAAATCCAAATTCAAATCAAAATTTATTTTTCCAGACACAACCTTAGAGAAACATCAATTGCACATATAGAGAGAAAATACACGTTTCTTGGTAGTGGCACGGTATAACTAGATTATTGTTTCAGACTTTCAGTTGGATCTTGCATTTGATTTTGCTTAATCATAGCTTCATGGAAAAAGATGGGGATTTAAAAGATATTATTTTTCCAAAAAGTTTAAATTTATCTTTTTCTAAGAGCTCATAAATCAAATCAGGTATCATAGTGACTATGACAATTGACAAGTATTTAAACAGGTCTTGGTAGAGGCTGTGCCAAAAAAGGAGAATTTTTCAACAGATCTTAGTGGAGGGTGATGCTAAGAACTGTTTTGATGCACTAAATGACACTCATTGGGAAATTGGATTCTCTCATTCAAGATATTGCAATTTGCTGCTAGACATTTCACTAAATATATTTTCCAATGGATTAGGAGGGAGAGGAATTCTAGTGGGGGAGGTTTGAGTTCAGTGTCTAGTGATATTGGATTCGTTGGAAAAATATTAAATTTATCAACTTTTTAAATTTAATTCTCCTATATATAGGGTCTGTTTGGATACCGCTTATTTTGCTAAAATTGAAAATTTATTACTGAAAGTACTGTAGATAAAGGTAAAAGTTAGTTGAAATAATACAGTGGGGTCTATGAATAGCACAAAAAATTATAGTGGAGCTCATAAATAATAGCAAAAATAAACTGAATAGTGAAATAATTTATAATTTTCATTAATTCCCAAACGCACACATAGTTACACTCTCAAAAAAAATCTCCTATATATAGTAGGGGTGTCAAATGGGTGGGTTTAGGGTGAGCATAATTGGGTTGGGTATATAAAACTCATTTACCCATTAAAACTCATTTAACTAATTGCTTCTATCCCAAATCCAACCCAACCCAATTATTATAGGTAAACCCTAACCCACTCAATTACCAAAATTACCAAAATGTCACTAAAGTGAAAATAACCAAAGTACTCTAAAATCTTCAAAAATGACCAAAATATTAAACAAATTTCTTGTACTTTCCCACACTTTCTCACCTACCAAACAGTTGAAATCTACCAAAAATAAGAAAAATACAGAAAAGCCCTAAAAAATCTTACCCCAAATTAAAGAAATACAGAGAAGCCTAACAAATCTAACGCCAACAGAAGCCATACTAAATTTCACACCAAAAAAAAATGTAGGATTCTTGGAATCGACGGCTTGGGATCTAAGATTTGAGATCATCTCTGAAACATAGATCTGAGATCCATACAAGTTTCTAACTCTAACCGCTGTTTGGTTACTGAGAAAACCAATACAAGATCGTCATATTTTATTTTGTTTTCATAGCTTAAGGACATGGTGTTGAAAGCGTCAGGGATGTATAGGAACTGTAGCCTGTGCACGGGGCCACCGACGTCGACGACGGCGGCGAGTCAGGCACAGAGTCGACTCAAGTTGATGGGCAAGTCGGACGCGGAATCGAAGAAGTTCCGTTGGTCGTACAAGAGGACGGGGAGCTCGAACTCGAGGACGAGGGTTTGGGGGAAGGAGATGGAGACAAGGCTAAAACGGATATCGAGCTCGAGCGGAGAAGGGACATTGAGTTCTGCGAGTGGGCACCAAGTCAAACCGATGGTGCTGTTCGTGAAGAAGAACGAGTCGAAGGAATGGGTGGCTCAAGGCTAGGTTTTTTTTTTTTTTTTAATATGGGAAGGGCTGGATTGAATTTGGGTATATTGTTTTTGGGTTAAATGGGGTTTAATGGGTTTTTAGTTAAAACCCAATAATCACTGGGTCTAATTGGGTTGATGCCCATTTAACCCAATTAATAATTGGGTGGGTTTGGGTTTAATTAGAGTGGGTAGGTTTAGGCAGGCAAATGGGTTTGAGTTTACTTTGCCACCCCTAATATATAGTTACACTTTTAATCGATTTATTTTTATACAATATAGTTACACTTTTAATCAATTTGAAGTAGAATATAAGGTCTGTCAACGATGAAGAATTTGTTGGATATATACAATGCATCGGTGATGGGAATGAACCATTTATAATGGATAATTTGATTAAACTATCCCCTTCAATGGCAATGCAATGGGAGGGTTAGCATTCTATATACAACTTGATTGATCAAGTTTTTCTAAGTTTGCAAGAACGTGCCAATGATGCAAGATATATGGTTGATAGGGCTTTGCTAACACCTATAAATGATAGTGTTGAACCGCTTAATGCAAAGATAATGTCTCAATTCTCAAGAAATGAGTTTACGTTACATTCTTTTTTATTGAGATAAATTTGGAATTGATTAAGTCTGAAATTGGAGTCTATTAATGTTAACTAGCTTGTAACCCCATGTGTAAGGACCAGATTTGAGTTTCTCGCCCAAAAGGTGGATGAACTTAGACCCAAAAAGCCCAAAACAATGAATTTGTAAAGAGTGAGTTGGAAAACTAGGTTTTAATGAATCAAACAACTACTAAAGTGAATTCAGATGACAAGAGAATGAAGATAGACAAGTTTATACTGAAGAAAATCGTCATCGACATAATCCGAGGAGTTTAGTTCTTATATATTTCTCTTAAGTTTGGTTACAAATGCAATTCTTGATTACTACAGTCTTTTTCTCTTAATTTCTCGATCCCCCTCTCTCATTGCCCTTTTTTCCTTTATACTATCTTCTCCTTCTATCTTTACCCTCCACGTGCAGACCAAATGGTAGGTGTTAATACTTGTCCTTTCAGCACCTTCTTGAAGACAAGTTTATACTGAAGAAAATCGTCATCGGCATAATCCGAGGAGTTTAGTTCTTATATATTTCTCTTAAGTTTGGTTACAAATGCAATTCTTGATTACTACAGTCTTTTTCTCTTAATTTCTCGATCCCCCTCTCTCATTGCCCTTTTTTCCTTTATACTATCTTCTCCTTCTATCTTTATCCTCCACGTGCAGACCAAATGGTAGGTGTTAATACTTGTCCTTTCAGCACCTTCTTGAAGTCTTTGTGTAGTAGCTGTAAGGTTGAAAACCACTATTCAGGTATCACTTCCACATTAATATGGTCAGAGAGTTAGCTATAGAGCATTTAATGCGGTGGTAGCAGCTTTCCCTTGAGATATTTCATGGCTTCCCTTTGTCTTGTTCCTTCTGGATACTTATCCACATCAGTAAAATCGTTCGGGTCGTTGCTCTTGGCTTCAGATCATACCTTCTGACCTTGGACTTGATTAGCTGAGGAAGTATTCATCCTCGACTATCTAATTAGTTGGTCATGATTAGATTTCAACTATTCACTTACCAATATGGACTCTCATAAAGGTGTTTACCTGTTCTCAGACTACTTAATGTCCTTGGATTGGGCCCCTGGCCCAATATATTTTACAGATACGTACTTCTGGGCCTATCACCTCTACACCATGCATATGTATGAATATACTTAAAATATATACATTAAAATGCATAGTATAATTCTTACCTATATAATTTAAATATTATTGATAGTCATTTTTATTTTAACTCTTTAAAAGGTCTTGTAAGAATGTTATTAGGTAGAAAATGTAAATTGTCCGTATTAAAAAAAAAAAAATTATGTTCATTAATTCTAAATTCTTTAGTTTTTTGTATAGTACTTTACTTTCAAAAAATCAAGTAATGGGTAAATTTTTTTTTCACTTTTTTTTTTCTTTTGTAAATTTTATATTATTAAGTGGATTATAAATATTTAAGATAGTAATTAGTATTTAGATTGTGGACTGTAGAGTTATTTATCTTTTTCTTTTTCTTTTTTTCATTTTGTATGGTGCTTTACTTTCAAGAAATCAAGTATTGGGTAATTTTTTTTCACTTTTTTTTCTTTTGTAAATTTTATATTATTAAGTGAATTATAAATATCTAAGATAGGAATTAATATTTAGAATGTGGACTGTAGAGTGATTTTTTTTTTCTTTTTTCTTTTTGTATGGTACGTTACTTTCAAGAAATCAAGTACTAGGTATTTTTTTTTTCATTTATTCATTTCTAGCAACTATATTTTTCAAATTCTCAACCACTATAATTTTTAAATCTCTCAAGGTTATCATTTTTGGTAACATTTTAATTTGAAATTTATCAAATCTATATA
Organism: Quercus tomentella; assembly: GCA_028535165.1. Lineage (NCBI taxonomy): Eukaryota > Viridiplantae > Streptophyta > Magnoliopsida > Fagales > Fagaceae > Quercus > Quercus tomentella. The sequence continues at coordinate 41,996,726 of JAPQVY010000012.1, read as the reverse complement.
ATTTGGAATGAAGTTATTCATTACTTCTTCCCTACAAAATTCATTAATTTTTTCCCTTTTTTTTTTTTTTTTAGGTTATGATTATTATTCATTAACTTATCATTATCTCTTTCAATTTTTTCTTTTAAAAAACCTATCAAATTTTAATTTAAGTGATTATTATTATTACTATTTATTAGAAAATATCTCAAAACGGATGCTCAGAGGTTTTTCTATTTTTTGGGTAAAAGTTAATAATTTGAATTCATTATAATTTGGAATTACTACATTTTCTAATCATAAAATACCTAAGGGTTTGATGAGTGTTATGCATTTGTGAATAAAATATTTTTTTCATCACACCCTTAGGTATTTTATGATTAGAAAATGTAGTAATTCCAAATTATAATGGATTCAAATTATTAATCTTTACCAAAAAAAAAAACCTCTAAGCACGCATGTGAGCATGTGCTCAGAGGCTAGTACAATATAAAACCTTAATAAATAACCCCAAACCAACCATGGAGAATTAGAGTATTCTTTGAGATGGATTGAGAAAATTGAAAAATAGATCAGAGTGATAAAATTTTCCTACCCACTTGATCCACCCTATCTTGCTTAGGAATGGCAATGGTGTAGGTTTTTTATTCCTCGCCCTCACTTTGAGATGGGTATTTTTTCGCTCGCCCTCTTCCTATTAGGCGCCTGCCAAGCCCTGTCCCACTTAGTTTTTTATTTTATAGTTTATTAAAATTTTATTTAAAATATGTCATACTTTGAATTAAGACTCATAAAACAGTAGATTCTAGTTAGCTCAATTAGTAAAATCTTTGATTGTTAAATAAGAAATATAGAGTTCAATCTCCACCTACACCAAAAACCGATTGATGTCTTGATCTAATAATAAAAAAATTATCATTAAGAGTGGACGTTGTAGATTGAAACTCTATATAAAAAATAAGACTCATAAAACATTTATAAAAAAAAAAAAAAAAAATTCAATTTTTAACATTACAAAACCTTTTAAAACATAACAATATTATAATTTCAGTATTGAAAAACATAAAAACAATTGAAACATAACAATACAACAATTTAAAATAAATAAACATAAAAATACAAATTCAATAACACAACAACAAAAAAATCATAAATTTAAGTTTGAAAGTCAGAGAAAATCTATATACCTTATAAATAAAAATAAAAAACCTGTTAAAACTATTTAAGAGTGGATTGGTTTTGCTCTCCTTGTGTTGTGTGTGTGTATATATATATATATAATTTATAATTTATTTTTACATATTACCTCCAACCCGTCTCAACCCGACTTGTCTAACTCTTGCACCCTTGGGTCCTGAGTTCCGACCTTGGTTGGACCTATTGCCATTATTAAAATAAAATAATATAAGCACCCAAAAAAAAAAAAAAAAAAAAAAAACTGAAAAAACACTTCTTTGCTCGTATATCCAAAACCTAAAACAAAACGAACACCTCCTGTTGCTTCTTCTTCCTTTTTCTCTTTTAGCCGTCAAAAAAGCTTTGCACACGGTCTCTCTCACAGAGAGATAGAGAGAAAGCAAAACAAGAGTGAGAGAGAGAGAGGTAATCATGGCGACCTACGACCTAACCCCACGGATCGCGCCGAACCTAGACCGCCACCTAGTGTTCCCAATACTCGAGTTTCTCCAGGAGCGTCGTCTCTACGAGGATGGCCAGATCTTGAAAGAGAAGATCGAGCTCCTCAACAAAACCAACATGGTCGACTACGCCATGGACATCCACAAGAGCCTCTACCACACCGAAGATGTCCCCCAAGGTCCCACCTTTTCACATCTCTCTCAATATATGTGTGTGAAAGTTAGGGTTTTTTTATTGTGTTTTGTGTTTGTGTGTGTAGATATGATTGACAGGAGGGTGGAGGTGGTGGCGAGATTGAAGGCATTGGAGGAGGCGGCGGCGCCGCTGGTGGCGTTCCTGCAGAATCCTAATGCTGTGCAGGAGCTCAAGGCTGATAAGCAGTACAATCTCCAAATGCTCATTGAACGATACCAGGTTTGTGTTTCAAAATTTTGGATTTCTTTTTTTCAGTGTTTTATTAAAATTTGCTTGGAGGTTTTTGATTGTGTGGTGGTTCATTGAATTTGTTGTGATGATAATAATGTTTATTTGGGTTTTGGGTGGGTGAGGGTTTGGTTAATGGGTTAAGGTGTTTTGTGGTGTTATTGGGTTTGTTTTGGTATTTGGGTTTGGATTTTATGATGAGTGATACATTGGGGAAACTAAGTGTGAAAGATGGCAGTGAATTTTTGTGAAGATGACCAGTGATTGATTTTGGGGTACATTACATTTTAAGCCTTATAGTCTAGGGTGTAACATGCTAAACCCTATAGTTTCAAAAGTAACAAATTAAACCCCATAGTGTTGTTTGATAATTCGATAAATGGGGGAGGGGTTATTTGAATCCTGGACTTCTTGGTTGGAAACACTAGGAAGTGCCAATTGACCTGTAAGGCTCTTGGCCCATAGTTTCATACTAACAAATTAAACCTCAACCTGTTTAAATTTAATATTATTGTGTTTGGATTTTAATATGAATTGAGGGTTTAATTTGTCACTTTTTGAAACTTTAGGATTAAATTGGCTACTCTTTAAACTATAGGGATGATAGCTTTGAAAATGTAATTTTCCCTTCATTTTTTTGTATTTGCTGTAAAAGTTATTCACACATATAGAACCATTTGGACCTAGGAGGAAGTGCCATTAGAGCCAGAACTCATTGGCAATGAGTACCATTGATTAGGTAGTTTCTCATAAATACGTGGTCTGGGTGAATCTTATTTGGTAGTGCTTGTACATCATTTGTTAAGACTTGAAGAATACAAGCTTTGTTGGCTTAAGATTGCAAGTATGTGTAGGCTGTAATTCGATTTATAGTTACAACTTAGGTGTACTTGAAAAGAATACAAGTACACCAATTTGTGAGCTATTATCTATTTCATTATTTCAATGGGAATATCTTGTTCATCTTGTAGATGCTTTTTTTTTTGTGCTTATTATGTTAGGTTTGGCACCTAGAAATTTGAAATTTTGTATGCTTCTTCAATTTTAATTTGTGAAATCATGATTCGTTTCTGTCAGATTGGAACAGAGCAGATAGAGGCATTATACCAGTATGCCAAATTCCAATTTGAGTGTGGAAACTACTCTGGTGCTGCTGACTATCTGTATCAGTATAGGGCCTTATGCACAAATAGTGAAAGGAGTCTTAGTGCATTATGGGGAAAGCTTGCAGCTGAAATTTTGATGCAAAACTGGGATATTGCTCTTGAAGAGCTTAATCGGTTGAAAGAAATCATCGACTCAAAGGTATTCCCCACCCTCTGATTCACCACCTGTTCATTGTAATGTTCTTGCATAAGATATGTTTATCAATGGTGATTTTGTTGCAGAACTTTGCATCACCAATGAATCAGGTGCAAAATAGAATATGGTTAATGCACTGGAGTCTCTTCATCTTTTTCAACCATGACAATGGAAGAACACAGATCATTGACTTATTTAATCAGGATAAGTATGTCCTCTTTTGTCAATTTTTCATTCATATACTTATCTATTTATGAAATGTATTTGCTCTATAGTACCTGAGTATGATTTTGTTAAATACTCCCCCCTCAATCCCCCTAAGTGAGAACTTCAAAGATTGTCAGTATCTTTGTCGTATTTAGTGGTGTAATTAGCAATTCAATAATAGTTAACTGTTTATAAATGAATTAGCTTGTTATTTGATCAATCCTTGATGTTGTTTTTTTGTAATCCACTTATTGGTAGAAAGAAAAGACACTGCTAATATGTTTTTACTGCTGTTATTTGTCTAGTCTCTCTTTTGGTTTTACTGGTTCTTTTATAATTAAACAACTTACAATTGAATGATGAGGGTAAAAAAAGAGTACAGCGTTGTGTCAGATTTTTTTTTCAACTGTGTTTTCTTTAATCTTTTTCATGACGAAATTGTGATATTTGACATTTGTACTTCTCTTTAATGCATGACTAATGTATGTTGTGGGGTGGAATAATATGGAATTTGAGTACTAGGGACCCCCATAAGGACCTTGCTCTTTTTCATTTGGTGCTTATGGCTTGACAGTCATAATTATGAAAGCAGCAGCAATGATATAAGCTAGGATACTATGTTGTTAGTCAAGTATAATCTTGTTCTATTGTCATTAAATTTATGCTTTCATTTGGGATTGAGTGTTTCCCAACAGGCACATTTTGCAATGACTAATGCAGTTGCTGCATTAGATGTGCCTTCTTTTTTCTTTTTTGATTCGATGTTTGTCAAATTAAGCTTTTTGTCATTTAACCCAACCTTAGTATATTAATATTTTATATGTCAGGTATTTGAATGCTATCCAAACAAGTGCTCCCCATCTTTTGCGTTACTTAGCCACTGCATTCATTGTTAACAAGAGGAGGAGACCTCAATTCAAAGATTTTATAAAGGTTGTTCAGCAAGAGCAGCACTCTTACAAAGATCCAATTACGGAATTCTTAGCATGTGTGTATGTCAATTATGACTTTGATGGGGCACAGAAGAAGATGAGGGAGTGTGAAGAAGTAAGTAGACCATACCTTAATTTTTAAAAAAGTAGAAAGAACTTAGTGGTTAGGTTTGCCCTATCAGATGGAAGTCCAATGATAAACACAACAATTCAAAACTTTTATCTCATAGGGAAAACCTAATCACTAAAAGTATTGGACTGGTTTTCCTAATAAAAGGTGTAAAGTGTTTGTGAAGAAGTTTGCCAGTGTAGCATTCTAGTAGTAATATGTTAGTCACAGCTTAGGCCTTAAATTGTTCTGACCTATTATTACAATGTAGGTAATATTGAATGATCCCTTCCTTGGCAAACGAGTTGAAGAAGGAAACTTTTCTACTGTACCACTGAGAGATGAGTTCCTTGAAAATGCCCGCCTATTCATCTTTGAGACGTATTGCCGGATACATCAGCGCATTGATATGGGGTATTTACCTGCTTATCTTTCTACTTTTAACTTATTAAAAAAGTAAATTGTGATTTGGGGAAGGTGGAAGGGTCTGATATATATTCCATACTTGTTTGCATGTTATTTCAATCTGGCACCCTCCTCTTTTTTTGGGTTAATGTCTATCAAAGTTTTTTTTTTATTATTATTTATTAATCTTTAATGGGGCATACTATGCAAGTTGAAGGAAAGTGGAAAGCAGTTGCAAAATGTTTATAACTGGCTACCTTGTCACCCCTTCCAAAAAGAGAAGTTACTTGAAACTTGCTTTTAATATAATTGTCATTGGGTAGAGAAAAAAATGACTCATGATAGTGAAGGAATTGACTTTACAATTCACAATATTACTGACTGCAGATCATTCTTTACGTTGACTTTCCCAACTTGCTGAAAGATTGTAACGGATTGTCTAGAGGAAATTTTCTTCTGAATTAGATTTTGAGAAATGAGAATATATGAATATTAGTGATGGATTATATTTAACTGAAAAACATAAATTCAATGTTCCAAAGTTCGCTTCCAAATTAGGTTTTAAGATATGTGAATATACTAATTTGAGATATTGACTGTAGTTCTCCCTGAGTACACCCCCGGTGTACTTGGGGTGTTTTTTCTCAATAAAATTCTCGTTGCTTGTCAAAAAAATAAAATGTGAGTAGTGAATAACTAACTGAAGCACATCAAATTTATGTTAAGTTCCTTTTTCAAGATAACTTCTGCAGAAGTTAAGGAAAGAGAAATTTGATGCAAAAAAGGTTGGCTAAAGTGTCATTGTTCAAATATTTCAAAATCACCCTCACCCTTCCACCTCCCCCAATCAAAACAAAAAAGAGAAACCGCATTTACACCATGTCAAGTGGTATATAGAGGGAGTTGGTAAGATCCTGTTCTAATTTGTTCAGTTAAAAAAGCATCTCACCTTTTTTATTTGGTTATGACTTTTAAAGAAAAACTTTGTCAATAGAGGTTACATATTTTTGGAGAACATTAGAATTGCAACGTTAATGGCATATCACATGTAATCTCAGTTAGTTAATTAAATAGTGTATTTGATTAAGGTGTTTAAAGTAGGCCTATTTTACAAAGTTTTCCGAAATAAGATGTATCAATTGGACTGAATTCTGAATCTGATTATTATTTTTATTTATTTGCAGAGTGCTTTCTGAGAAATTGAATTTAAATTATGAGGAGGCTGAGAGATGGATTGTGAATCTTATCCGGGGTTCAAAGCTTGATGCCAAGATTGACTCAGAATCAGGGACTGTGGTTATGGAACCCAATCATCCCAACGTGTAAGTAATAGATATTTTACTTTATGCATAATTATCTTGAGGAACTGTTATTTGTCCACCATTCTCTCAGATTCTGTTCATTAAATTCGTTCCATTATTTTCACCTTTACAGGTATGAGCAGCTAATTGACCACACAAAGGCACTTTCAGGCCGAACTTACAAGTTGGTTAGCCAACTTCTGGAACATGCTCAGGCACAAACTGCTCGTTAAGTTTACTAGTGAAGTTTCCAGGAAGTTGTACGTTCCTATTTGCAATTTGTCTGGAATTTTGTTTCTTTTGGTTGAGGGATAGATTCCAATTAGTGCAATTCTAGTGAGCAATTCAAATACTCAGAATTAGAGACAAGAAATGTTATAAATTCTGGCAAGATAATTATGTTTTGGTTCACAAAGCTTTGTTGTTAACTCGTTCAAATTTGAAGAAATGTTGATCTTTTTGTTTACTTCTAACAGTTATTGACTGAGTGGTTGTGATAAATTATCTCTACATTATTCCCTTGCAAATTTTTCCTTTTGGGCAGAAATAATAGATCTTAATAACGAGATAAGATATTTGTCAATCAGGACAAAGCACCTGAAGTGGTTTGCACTTTGCTTTGGCACCCTACTTGTACTTTAGGTAGAATTTAGTCGAGTGGAACTTCAAAGTGTAAGAAGGTAAAAAAGAAAACTTGTGCAAGGGGAGACTGGGAGAATGATTTAGGGCCTATTTGGATTGAGCATCATCCATAACTCATTACTCAAATCTCATAACTCAAATTCAATTCTCGTAACTCTTTTTTTTTTTTTTTTTTTTTTTGATAGGTAAGAAAAAATATATTCAAAAAACTGCTAGATGCAAATTAGCACCAGCATATCAAAAGTACAAAAAAGATGGAAAAGCAAAAAACATAAAAAGACGATAATTACAAAGAAAAAGAGTTGAGGAATAGAGGAAGAGAGTCACTAGACGTGAGTCCCCAAGCCCTAGCCCAATCAAACAGGGAACCAGAAAAGAGAGCAAGCAGTTGGTCCTCAGAACTATCCAAATCCTCAAACATCCGCCGATTGCATTCCTTCCAAATACACCACATCAAACACAACGGAACTAAGTTCCAGATGTAAGATGAATGCTTCCCCAACCAATTCCACCAACTAAATAGAAAATCTGACACCTTACATGAGGGAACCCATGAAATCCCAAAAATCCTAAAGACAAAGCACCACAGCCGATAAGCCTTTCCACAATGTAACAACAAATGATCCACTGTCTCACCACAGCAACGACACATAATGCACCAATCAACAAAATCAAAGCCTCTAAGCCGCAAGTTATCACCCATGAGAATCCTATCCCATGCGGCTGTCCAAACAAAGAAAGAGACACGCTGGGGTGCCTTAATTTTCCAAATACCGTTCCATGGAAAAACAACGGAAGAAGAGCCATGCAACTTATGATAATATGAGCGGATAGTAAAAACCCCGTTTTTTGTCAACTTCCATCTCAACTAATCACCATCAGTCCCTGAAGGTAAATTGGTTGCCAAGAATCGAAAGAAATCAACCACCACATCTGCCTCCCAATCATTAGGACCTCGATTGAAACGAACATCCCAAGTTCTCCCATCCCCTGCTCCTTGACATATCAAAGATGATTCTACGAAAGCCTCTCTGTTTGCAGCAAAATTGTACAAGACTGGAAAAACCAATTGGAGAGAAAGATCTCCACACCACCTGTCTGTCCAAAATTTCACTATCCCCCACCCCAACCTTATACTGGACATTTTTGTTGAAAACTTCCCAGCCCTTCCGGATACTTCTCCACAGACCACAACCATGAGCACCCCTTCCCAACTTAGAGGTCCACCCCCCTCATTCTTCCCCAAATTTCCCAACTACCACCCTCCTCCAAAGCCTATTCTCCTCGATCCCAAAACGCCAAAGCCACTTTCCTAGCAAGGCTTTATTGAAAGTGGTCAATTTCCTAATACCCAGGCCACCATTAGCAATAGGCATACACACCTTATCACATCCCAATAAATGAGTCTTAGGGTCTTCCCACAGGAAATCCCTTTGGAGTTTCTCAATTTTGTTTGCCACATGTGTAGGGATGGTGAATAGAGATAAAAAAATATGTGGGAAGGCTGGATAGTGTGCTTTTAAGCAATGTCATCCTACCTCCTTTCGACAAATACAACTTCGTCCACCCAGCTAACTTCCGTTCGATTTTTTCCAAAATAGGGTTCCAAATAGAGGGAGACTTATGGGACACCCCCAACGGCATACCAAGATAAGTCATTGGCAAGGCCCCAACCCTACAACCCAATATCTCTGTCAAGGCATTCACATTATTTACCTCCCCTATAAGAACTATTTCACTTTTAGCTACATTAACCTTTATCTCTATCTTTATCTCTATCTTTTCACTCACTCAAGCTTAAACTTGTTTGGTTTCATATCTTGGTCACTATAACTCAAAATTTTGCATAAAGTGGTGGGACTCATTTACTGTGCTAGGTCAGAATGGGTAGTTGCATACCCATGTGCTCCTTCAACCTCCAGCCTCCTCATCAAATAACCCACCATTGAAGAAACCCAAAAAAAGCTCCAAATCTGGAAATACATAACCCACAAGGAAATACATAACCCATCAAGCCCACTTCTTTACAAACATTAACACATTAGAGCAACCAACTCACCGTTTTCATTAGCTTCATACATGGCCCCAAATCTGGAAATATAGAACCACAAATACCCACTTCGAAACAAACCCCAAAACCCAAAACAAAAATATTTTCTTTAGAAACACCAAACCCAAATTAAAATCTATTTTGAAACAAACCACAAAACCCAAAACAAAATTCTTTTCTTTAGAAACATCAAACCCGAATCACACTCCATTTTTCAAACACCAAACCCAAACCCAAATCTAAATCAAACCCAAATCTTTTCTTTCAGCCCACCGCTAGTGAGTGGTGGCGGTGGTGGAGGTGGTGGTGATGAGTGAGACTTGAAGATTTGGAGGGTCATGGTGGTATGCGCTTGAGAAGCCTTGCAATGGTGGAGGTCATGGTGGTGGCTTGTGGTGCTGCCATGTCTGGTTATGGAGAAGCCTTGGAGATTTGAGAATGGAAAGAGAGAAGAAGAAGATGGAGAGAGCATAGGTAATGAAGGAGAGAACAAATCTGTTGGGAGAGTAAATGCAATTCTGAATTGATGTGGACAGCACAGAGAAGTGGGTCCCATATATTGCCGATAATTACAAAAATGACACCCTAACTCAATTTTCATAATCCGTAAACAACTAAAAGTTGTTTCAATTTTCATCGCTCAAATTCAGTTTTTTGAGTTTGAGTGATATAATTTGAGTTATGGAAACTTATCCAAACAACTTGAATTCTAGTGGGACCCACGAATTTTGAGAATTAAGTGATGAAAATTGAGTTTTGAGTTATGAAAACAGCTAAACTAAACACCCTTTTAGCAATTAGAATATAATCCAAAAGAAAGAGGGCCAAAAATTATACTTAAAGCAAGTGTTACAATGGCTGCAAATGTGGTCGGCCTGCCTAATTAGAATCGAAACAAAACAGGTGGAACATTAGGGTAGTATTCTGTTTGGTAATCAAAATTGATTTACTTATTCTTGCAGGAGAATAACTGATAAGTTTGGTAAAAATGTAGTCATTGAAGCCTTTATGGACCCTTTTGGATATATAATCAATCCAAGTTGAGAGTCGAGTTACGGGATTTTTTTTTTTTTTAAAAAAAAATCCTATAAAAAACATCTGTTTAGTTGATCTTGTCTCGAAAAACCAAGAATATCATCTATACAACTAATAAGATATTTAGTGAATAACATACGTTGAATAATTCTTAGTTTGTACCGGCCTCTATATATATACCATCTGTGCGTATCCAGTATATGATTAACAGGCTTAACCTATACTTGGGCTCACAACCTATTTATATTGTGGGCTTTAGGTTTCCTACTCTGGGTAGTCCTTTGCTCGAAGACCCAATTGCACACTCTTGTTCTTGCGAACCCCTCTCTTTTTCCTTACAGAGTTGCTCCCTTTTCCCTTGATATAGTTACTCTTTTCTCTCTGTTTTCTCTCCAAAATTGCCAACCCCCCAACCTCTCACTCTATCCTCTTATTTATAACTTGAGGCAAGTGGAGGTGTTATGATTATTTTTAGATCTCACTCATGTGGATGGGGGTCCAATTCCATCACTTCTAAGTGGATGTTCTGTTAAGAACAGCGGTATTGGCATTGGAACTGGTTCCTACCTCCAAAAGGCTGTTCGGCAGCGATATTCCCCAAGACAATACCAGGCTGCCGAGACCTTGTATCCCCGAGCAATCACACTCCTGGCCAAGTTAAAGTTGATTGGGAGGGGCTCACTTTTGACATTCAAGACATAGTGGTCCCATTATGGTTTTTGGGCTCAAATTGGGCTTTGAGGTGTGTTCAAATCAAGGTCATTAATTCAACGGGGATAGGGGTCAGGTGTTGTATCTCAAGGCCAAGGCCCAAGGCCCAACGGGCCTAGGGCCCTGCCCCGTACGGTACCACAAGGCTAGGGTCCAACGCCCAATGGGCCCAGGGCCCTGCCCCGTACACCATCCAACACAAATCTATTTTAGAAGATAGAATCCATAACTTAAATGCGAAAAATTGGCAAAATGAATTGATTGAATAATATGCCTTCAACTCAGAGAGATTAAGATATTGTTTTATTGGGAGTGTACATGTTCAACCAAGAGGAATTAATCAAGGAATTTTTAATTAATGTCAACTATATGCGCATTGACATATTTAAACTACGCAATGCTTAATTGGGCAAAAGTGGGAGCATTTTAGGCATTGCATTTGTTGTTCCCACAACATAAGCTTAATTTGGTGCTAGTTGTTGTAATGGAATTTGTACAATTTCAAAATTGCAAAGAGACTAAAAGGAAAACAAAACCAAAAAAAAAAAAAAAAACCAAAAGATTAATTAAAAAATGTTCAATGAATTAAGCATTGCATATATGAAAGATTTAAATAAATAGCAAGACATCAAATGTTATTCAAAATAAGGTAGACATTAACCTTCTTTTTATTTTTTAATAGGTAAATATTAGTGGAGAAGGGAAGGTGGGGTTTGAACCACAAACATGGGACATCACAAAAATTGCCTTTACCACTATACTATCACTTGAACTCTCAAAAGTAAATTTAAGTGGCCAAATATAAAGATAATACAAAGAATTGATCGACTTCCACAAGTATCTATATATAAAAATATTAATAATATTAATAGCATAATGATGCTTTAGAGTAAATTATACTTTATCTAATTCTCTTTTTGGCCTTTTCCTCAAAGATGATCAATTAAGTAAAATAAAAACTTATCAAGAAAATTCAAAGTAGCTAAAAATCCGATGGTAAAGATGTAGATTATTTGTAATAGAATTACCAAAATAACAAACGGAGTTGATAAGATTTCTAAAAGGAGTTTTACCAAACTCATGGGATGCAACAATAACAAAATCGTTACACTAGAAATTTTTTTTGACTTTTCCAATACTATACAAATATTTTTGAATCCACCATTTTGTTCATATATAAAGGAAATAATAAATTTTCATTATCAACGTGTTTTATATTAATATTAAGAAATTCCACATCATTAATAAAATTGTGTTGCCAATTTTAAGTCAATTAACAATAACAAAAGTCAATATCATCAAAAATTGTGGGAAGGAAAACAACAAAAATACTTAGAGACTAAATGCAAGAATGCCAACAAAAAAAAAAGAAAAACAAGAAGAAAGAAAGATAATTTCCGATTGCGAGTTCAATTCACCTCTATGATATTCCTATTGGTGACTTAACTTTGAAAATCTCTAACAAAAACAATCATTTTGTCTCAAAATGATGAAGACTAGAGTTTGATTGAAAAAATGTGGAGAACAATTAGTATTGCATCAATTTTTTGTTGTAGATAATAAGGTGATAGTATCTAGAATGTACATTGGTAGATATAACATTGTATAGCTTAAATAAATTGTAAACAAGAGAAAGATAAGGTTGTGAAAAACTAAAATAGTCACTCCACAAGTATAAATGCTTGAGTGTTGGGGTAAGGACCGGGGTTCAAGTCTCCAGAAGAGAACTTCACACATATATACACTTAAATTAGGCTAGAGTAAAAATTCTATCTTATAATAAAAAAAAATAATAATAATAAAATAAAAAACTTGAAAGAGAAGAGGGCTAGAGATTTGGGTGCTATAATTTAGTTTGAATACTTGAAATTTTAATTTTGTCCATTAAAAAGCTAGCAAATTATTCAATTTTAACAATTACGTGAAGTTAAAAAATGAGAAGTTAAAATCAGTATAAAAATGAGAAGTTAAATCAGTTTGACGGGCTGAATAGTCAAGCGTTGTATAATGAATAGTTATGTTTTGTAATTTGGAACTATAACATTTGCATTTAAGACAAATGAATAGTAACAATTGAATAGTAGTGGAGCACATAAAAAGGTTTGTCCATTATCTATATTTAATTATTTTATAAAAAATAAAGAGAAGTCATAAAGAAAAAAAGAAAAAGAAAGAATATGACATGAAAGTTGAGATAGCTAAATAAGAGCATAACATAAAAAACTTCACTTCAACATTAGATATTAAATATTAATATAGATATTGATTGATTATAAATAATAATATTACAAAATTAACATTCACTCTTTTTCTGTCAAAAATGAAGCATACCGATAACCCCAACTCTTCTTCCTCCATAATAAGCGTTGGCCGAAGGGTTGAGATGCAGTGCGAAGGCAAAAAATTGAGTTGTGTATATGAACATTCCCAGTGTATCAGGACCAAAACTCCTTCCTCCATTATTCCCTTTAGACCCTTTTACATTATATAGAATCCTCGAGCTCATAACTGCAATATCGACGCAATAAAATTATTTGTAGACCAATGGGCAGGGTCACTTCCAACAGAATGCATTATTTGACTGTTAATTACCTGACTAGATCAGTACCCAGACACTTCCACAGATCCTTCGTGAAACTCGGAGTCATAAGCTGCCATGACCCGGCTACTAAATATATATATGACTGTTACCAGTTAAATCTCACCATCGAAAATTTGAATTTCCATATGTCTTCCAAGTCTCCCGCCAGTATCGTCTGTTGGAATTTCTTTCAAATTGAGAGCTGTAAGCATCTGAAGATCTTCTATAACTGCCACTTACATGGCATTCTTTTGGGGCTTTTCTCATTTCCTCTTCAAGATCATATTGTGAGCGCTGTTCACAGAATGGTTGATCAATAGGAAGTACTACATTTTTCAACACAAATATAGAAAAGAAGGAATCCATGCAAAAACCAGGGATGGCTATTTTCTGTTGGTAGGCCAGTAAGTATTACAAGCCTTTCCTAATGCAAAAATCATTTTATCTAATTGAGGTTTAAGCAGTCAGATTAACATCTTTCCTTCACATGGAACATGAAAGACAGACACACACCCCCCACATCAAGCAAAACATGTACAAAGGTTGCAATAGCAGAAATAAGTGGTGCAAATATAAGTAATGCTGCAAAAATGGGGTGATCATGCATAAATATTTCTCAAGTTACTCTCATTATGTGGGTGGCAAACCTTAGTGGAATCTGATAGCACTGCATATGCCTCTCCAATCATTTTAAAAAGCCTATCAGCATCCTTGTGAACCTCCTGGGAGATTTCCTTCCAGAGTCGCCCCTCATCTCCACTTTCACTTCTTGCCAAGAACTGACCAGCCTAAAGCCCACCAAAAGAAAAAACAAAACAAAGATTAGAAGAAATCCCCCTACAATGAGTAACAAGTCTGGAATTCACATAATAAATATTCTAAAAAGAAGGGTACGAACTACAAAAAGCTTTAAACCTTGTCTGGATGATGTCTGAGAGCTGCCTTACGGTATGCCTTCTTGATATCAGATGCCGTGTCAGATGGTTTGATTCCCCTGGAATTTGAGATTTAAAGTAGTGAGTATAACATGGAAGTTTCAAATAAGCAGAAACTAGGCAGAAGCCACAGACAAAAAGCTTCAATAACTTTGAATTCACAATACCCTGTATCCTGTTTATTACATATAGCAATCATGGTGAGCGCTACTTTCACCGTAGAACTTCATAGATAACCCAGAGAAATTTGGGTAAAATGCAACATTCCTGTTGCATGATAATTCAAAATGAACTCATTTGCTCATGTGACCATAACCCCCCCCCCCCCCCCCTCTCTCCACCCACCCCCTTTTTTTCTTTTTAAACAGGAAACAATCAGAAAACATGTTTTCAGACACCATCATTTAGAATTCATTTGGACTGAATAATAACTATGGGCTTCAACACAAAATATATAAGGCAGTCTAGCAATACTAGTTTGGAAGGCTGCGATTGAGATTTAATAACTTACAAAATCTTGTAAAAATCCAAAGGAATTCCGTTTTTAGCTTCTTCTTCCATTGAAGGCAGCTGGCGTCGAGCTTGCCTTAACTCTTTCACACTGGATGGTGTGCCAGACTGTTTGACTTTTTCACCAGATTCATTTTCAAGAATGGATACAAGTCTCTGAAGGTCACTAGCAGCCTGTCCATAATCTCTGATCATCTCATGTAGGGTGGCCCTTCTAGAAACAGCCTGTAGAAGGGCAGGATCTCAGTCACTGAAATACTATAAAGGAACTAATTTATGTACAAAACTATTCTGCAATAAAATTGCTGATTAAATTTTAAAATAAACTGAATAATAATGGCGGATTATTATGATTTGAGTAGGACAGTAGGACTACTTAGAAAAGAATATTATCGACATTCTATACTGGAAAGGTAAAAAAGAATCAGCTAAGTAAAAGGGAAGCATGAATTCTCAAATTAATAAAAAATAATAAAAAAACTCTGCATAAGTCAGGACTGATTACCCACAATCTACTTAATAGGTAAAAAGAAAAGCACCAAACATATCATACAAGTTTGAAACAGCATTTTCCTATGTTCTTTTCCTGTTTTCCACTCTCATTACTAACAAGCCTTCATGTTTCATTGCAAAAAAAAATCAGAAGACATCAAGAAAAGTCAAACCTTGTAAAGCATTACACACCAAGTACTATATCATGTAGAAAATTTAACTAGAAGGCATCAAGTCATAACCATTCTAAACAGGCTGAAACATGAAGATAGGACAGGAGTGTCAGATTTTATATATGAATGTGCCAATCACGGAACGGATCATGGACCATTTTTAAAATCAAATCACACATTGTTGATTAACCTCGATTAAATTACCTTCTGCATATCAATCAGAAGATCATATCTAAGCTAAGACATCAATCTAGTAGCAGATCAAAATTGGAAAACAAACTTCTCTCCTAAAAAAGAGACAAATGACTACGGTGAAATATCATCTAAATTGCTAAAGTTTACAAAGTGCCATCATAATTTAATGGATCAGTACCTACAGCTCATATTACTAACCAGTAATCCGAAGAGAAAAAATATTCAAAATAAACAAAGTGCTTTTAGTCACAATTTAGCGTAATCTTTTATGGCCAACAAAATCAAAAAGATGCATCCATGGATTCCTTTCACATCACTACACAGTATCTTAAACAATAAATAAAAAATGACACTAAGTATGCACTCAAAGGCATACCTTAGCATAATTTCTATCAAGGGCTATCGACAGACTGCAATCTGCAATAGCATCAGCAATTTGGCCCAAAGCTTGGTATGCTGCACCACGATTGCAAAGACAGATAGCTGCAAAAGGACGTGATTCAACATTGCTAGATAAAGCAACAGTATAGTGCTCTATTGCGTCAGTATACTTCCCTGATCGAAATGCTTCATTCCCTGCATTCTGTTGTTTACAAGAATGGTAAAATAATTAATAAAATCAATAGGAAGAATGTAGATCCTTAAAGAATTGATTAATATGATAGTAAGATTCATGTGCCAACAAAATGGTTGAGCAAGTCAGGAGTTGCATCTTACAAAAAGTAACATACCAATCCATTCACTCCCATACATATTTATAAATTTCTTTCTTTATTTACTTGGATGTGTTATATCCATGATAACCAGTTCCTCAATCAATTTCATCAAAACCTGGTAATTGTGAAAATTCCATCTTTCATAATTGATATAGCAACAGTTATGCAACACAAGATACAGATGAAAAAGTATGAAATTCAAATTATAGGAATTCAGATTCCAAGCCAGAAATTGAACTTATAGAGAAAAATGAGATACCTTAAGGCGTAAAAGTTCACGTATGGTGACAGCTAATGAAATTGACAGTTCCAAATTCTTGAATCCATACCTACATAGTTGAAATTAGCATCAGAAACCTCCATAAAGCCAGTAAAAGTAAGAAACGTCCTGATTAAAATTGACAAATGGAAAAATAAACTCTGCTTCATAAAGATTGTGTAGTACTTGTCTTTAATAGATCCCACTTTTTCCAGCTTCTGAAGCAAATCAAGAGCTGCCTCAAGCCTTCCCAAATGAAAGTAGCACCTGGATATCAAGCACCACCTCCACAGCCTAACAGATGAGTAACTTTCACATTCAGAACCATCCATATTTGCTCCAGTGCTCAATGATGCAAAGTTCTTTTCAGCAAAATAAAGGCTCTGCTCACACTGCTGAATTGCTTCATCATACCTCCGCAACTGCAAAATGACACAAAATAGTATATTCAGTTATTCACAGCTGAGACCAATACTTCGGGCTTAAAAAAGACAGACTTACACAGAGCAGTTGTCAACTATCCTACATTGAATGACTGTAACTTAAAAACAATGATAAATGAGTGGACAAGTAAGTTGAGTAATTACAGACCATCAAAAGGGCCTCTGCTTTCATTTCAAGTAATTTTTCTGAGTATGAACTTATTGACAAAGCATTATCAATAATTTCTAGAGCACTAAGAGTGGCATCAGAAGTTCTCTGTTCCATAAGTTTGGCAGAATGATTTGTACTCTCAGCCACTTTCTGCTAGTAACAAAGAAGCACTTGGTTAGTATTTTATTGAAACATTAGGCACAGAAACACAGAAACATACCCATGCAGAAGAAAAACAGACATATCAGTAACACAATATGATTGCCCAAGAGATCAATAAGTTCAAAGAGGAAGCATAACTGCATATTAACATAACCAATTAGGTACCAAGAGCGTAGCTTTTAAAATTTACAACTGTATCTTATATAAATCATGAATACTTGAGAAACATATAGGTTTCATACTCGTACAAAAATACTTGAAACAATATACATCATCTATTATGACTCTGGAGAACATTAGGTCACCGAACGTTTTGAAAGGTTATTTTTAATTGCACTGTTCATTTTGCTTTATATATTATATTCAACATTTTGTTTTCATTCATTCTTTCAACTGGTGAACTTAAAAATCCACATGATGCTCTTGGGCATACATCCTACCTTTTCCAGTCAGGCTTGGGAGAGGCGTGAAGAATAAGTGCAGGATGGCCATTATTATCTTGATCAGGATTCTGTTATTGCTCTTTATTCAAAAAAAATTAAATCATTCTCAATTTCATCTCCTGCCAATGAATTCTAGCTAAAACACTCAAATGGCACCTATTCCCCTTGTAAGAAGAACATGGAGAATGAGGTTGTGAATTCAAGGCCCACCGGATGCATGTGTAACTTAGCAATCCAAAAAAAGATTACACCTAGAGCACAAAGCTTACAATTCTGCAAGGTTTGGGAGAGGTAATTGGAGATTGTCTTACCCCCCCCACCCCCAACCCCCTTTTTGCGGAGAGTTGATTCTTGGGTGGAAGGCACTTGCCATCATACGAGGGGGACTTCCATAACTTACCAATCCCATCCAAAAAGGAAAAACTATCGTTAAAGCTGAAAAAACACCCATACGAGGGGGACTTCAACTTCATTTCCCTTCTCTCCAATCCTTAAAGCTGTTAAAACTATTGTTCAGCTTTGTGTCCAAGGACAAGCTTGAGGCTCTACATTATGCACTATAAAATTTCTCTTCCTTCTATTATCCATTGCTCAATTCAAAATTGAAGAATGTCCATTGGCAATACATGATAATTGGGGTTATCTGCAACACATATCTGTCTAAAGGTATACTTACATTATTATTTCTTCGAGTGCTCATTCCAGAGTGACATTTTCTTTTCCTAAAAACTGATCTCAATTTAACATATATCTTCAACATAACCTTAAAATCTGGATCTTGGATCAATTCCATATCATGTAATATGCTGCTAAAAAACTGACAAAAATTGGTAATTAACACACTGGTATGACAAATATTACCAGTGGATCAAAAAAATTTATCTAAAGTAGGTCACAAAAAAGTATTTAGTGATTGTTACTTGCCAAAGAATACATATACATGATATACTCTTGCTTTACAAGGCCTTACCTTATCACATTTAACTCATTGAACAATTCAAGCTCTTACTTAGAAGCTACATAGGTTGAGATATCTGATGTATGTTTCTAGAAAGTCTTGTCTCTACTGCTCCTAGGCATGATAATAAACTACTTAGCCCTTTAGAGTGAATGTCGTGGCAGGTGGGGCCAATTGCCCATAGATTATTTACTGGTTATAGGTGCGTCCAAAGGGCTCTTCTTTAGAAAGGTTCCCTGAGTTATCCAAGAGAAAAACAATGTCTTGTCTCTAGGCTTTAAAGAAATCATGAAGTTTCTGGATATCCTGCTGCTAATTTGATATAAGACAAATAGCATAAAAAATTTACTTAGAATACCACCCACTTGTGAGCAGTACTTATGATGTAAAAAAAAATAGTATATAAGGTCATTATTCCAAATCTGAGAATACTGAGACATCATACTAATTCAAGATAATGCTTGTGATATGTAATATGGAAACCATGGAATTTCGTGCTTCTACTCGTACACAAAATCTTCCGGGATTATTGGGCAAAAAGTAAAGTACCAGCAATATTATGTTCAAAATATTAACAAAATGAAGTCAACAAGCAAATTAAAACAATGAGTAACATTGATCTGTAGAAAATAGTAAAAGAGCTAGGTTGACCAACATCCACATTCCATTTTCAGCCCAATGACGTAGCATAAACTCTCAATACTAAGTGACACCATCAGATACTTTAATTTTGGGGAAATCTCCAAAATGAAATGATTTAATTATTTTTTTTTGTTTGTTAAGTTGCATACACCACAAAAGTGGGAGCTTTGTGCACTTGGTACAACCTTCTTAAGTTGCATACACACTTCGCAGGTCTTAATCCCACGGCCACACCCTCCACCCCATTCTTAGGGGAGGAGGAACTGCCATTTGAGCTATAGCTTATTAGCAATTCAAATGTAATTATTGATGTACATATTACATAGACCCTTTCTGAATCAACATAATGATAACATGATCACATCGGCACTACCAATATAACAGAAAAGAAATTCAGTACCTGAGCCTTCTGAAGGCCTTCAGCAGCCTCTATTATGAGTTTCCGATCCAAGCATATACCACCGCCTGATTCCAGGCACTTATTGAAACACTGAATTGCATCGTCCAGTTCCCCAAGCACAAGGTGACAACTACGGGAGAAAAATATTTATTATATGCAATGTCTTTGTATAAAATGAAGAAAGCATTACAAAATCTAGCACTTATGTATATCCTTCTAAAATTATGTAATTGGCCATATTTACATTATGGTAGTTTCATTAGTGAAGATTATAGACATATAATCTATTTCTAAATGATTCAAATAAGATCCAAATGATGACTAATATCCCAAATTGTAAGAAGCAACCACCCAAATCATTACAAGACTCACATTACCCCACCATCCATTTTGGTATAGTATATCATTTAATTGGAAGAAATTATTTTTCCTATAAATAATATGTGCACTTTTTTGAATAAATCCAGATTCCAGAGCCAGATAAAATCATTTTGTACTCATTATTTGAAATCATACAAATGAAAGTCTTACTTTGCAGCTCTCATTTGAGCTTTCAAAAAGTTGGGATCTAGTGCAGTAGCCATCATAGAGTCCCCTAAAGCTTCCCTTATTCTTCCAAGACACCTCCGTGTAGCTGCACGGTTGCTATAGCACAGAAGAAGAGGCTTAAGGCAGCATCCCGATCTTTCACTACAAGGGACAGAAATTATTCCGTGTGTGTATAAATCCTCAGCTTTAGACAGCTCCCCATTTGCATAAGCTTTGTTTCCCCTGATGTAAATCGAATAATAATACACATGAATAATAAATACATATTCTCACAGATGAAGTAAAATTAATGAAGATCAAAGCAGCATAACCAATTATCAAGAAATCTGATCAGAAAAATATTCAAAGACTGTTAGGTCATTATGATGAAAAGACTGGTAAGTTATTATGATGCAATAAGCACCTGAGTCGCAACTTCTCACAGGCTTCTTGAATGGCAGCAGAGTAAGAAATATGCCCTTGCTTGACTTGTTCATGCACTTCAGATTTATGCTCTTTGTCAAAAAGTGAAGATGGGTTGATACAGGGTGACAATTGGGCAGCAGATGACCGAGTATCAAGAGATGAATCACGACCAACTTTTGCTCTACTTTTCTTTTTATATGAACGTTTCATTGCGGTTGCAGGTAAACTACCTTGTGCAGATGATGACGCAGAAAATGTAAAGCATCTCTCCTTTGTATCTTCCAAACTCGAACCAAAATAAAATGGTGTTTTACAATTGTTTTCTTGCCTCTCAGTATTTAAGCTGAAATCAGTTCTAGTATCTGTAGATGCAACACCAGCACTACTGCTGCTGCAGAATTGCTCAGTTTTAGAACTAGAGAAGGTTGTTTCAGCTCCAGAAAAGAATCCTTTTGAAGAGCAATCACTACCAAAACAACTTCCATTGCGACAACAAAAGTTCTCCTCATTCAGCTCTCTACATCTCTGCTCCCTTTCATTAATATCAACCCCTGCAGCATTAGCCAAATTTTCATCTTTAGGGACATTATGAACTTCTGAATGCAGGTCTGAGGGTTCAAAATTATTATCTGGATGGAAGAACTCTTGTGAAGTCACAGAAGCTTCTCTTGAACATGGATTAGCTGCTGTGGTCTCCTGATAGGGAGAAAAATCCATGGGTGAGTAACATCCAGGTGTGCCTGGGTTTTCTTGGGAACTGCTTTCCTTTGCTACATTATCTTGATCTTGCCCCAGCTTTTGCTTACTTAGGGAAGGTGGCTTTGGTTTTCCCCTCTTTTTCTTTGATCTTTTGTCCTTAACAGACCTATTCTTTACCGAGAATTCCGAATTTTTATTTATTTCAGGAAACAAATTCTCTTTAAAGCAAGAAGGATCCCATTCTGGTGTGCTGAAGGCCGTAAATGAAACCCCTGATCCATCTGGATTGCTTGTAGAACAATCTCCATCCTTATTTTCATGTGCACCTGTGAAATGTATTGCAGAAGCACTTATATTTGGTTTTAAGTCAAGACCAATCGATGAGAATGAAGATGGTGGCGCAGATGCATTCAGTAGTGTATCATCATTTACTTGACCTTGAGGAAAATGGCCCACGTTAAAATCCTTACCGACTTCTGGCTGAGCAGTAAATAGTTCGGAACTAGAAATTCCAATAGACGCACAAGTTGCCGAACTTTGGTTCAAAGAGTCAGAAGCCTTTTTGCTGCTTCTAAACACAAATGCAGCCCCAGGATTGGCACATGAATTCTTGTCTGCATCTTCAGTCTTGTCAGCACCATCAACATTCTCAGAATCATCAATTTTCATTTTCCTCATTTCATCTGGGAGTTTAAATAAGGGACTTGTGCTAGAAGCTTTTGCTACATTACTACTACTTTCGAATGCAGTTTTTCCCTTACCTTCAACATCGGAACCCAAATCACTGATTTGAGTTGTAGTGCTTCCACAGTTTCCAAAACTTTTACCGCTTAACTTTATCTCACCCAGGGACTTACCTGCCATGCATTCATCAAGGCTGGAATTTTTCTTACTATCACTTCCAAATGCAAAAGCTCCCATATCACAATTGTCATTCAAGCTACTATTACCATTGATATTGAAGTTAATAGCAGTAGCTTTCACACTAGAAGACTCTGTTCCACTCACCGCTTTCATCATCTCCTCAATATCAGAAACCAAATTCCCAAAATCTTCACTAGATTCTCTCTTTGGCAAGTTCTTTGACACCGAATTAAACCAGCTAGAGTCAAACACAAAATCCTGATCATCATTCTTCCCAAGCTCCACTACATTCCCAGTTTTCAACATGTCATTAATTTCACAATCCAATGTACTCACCTTCTTACCAAATTCTCTTTTTTCTGAGATTGAAGCTGACCCTAAATTGCTCATATCAGCACGTCTCTCTGTCACTAATTTAGCTTCCAAATTCACTTCTGACTTTTCCCTACGCTCACCACACTCTCCCTTCTCTGAATTCAAATCTGACGGATGATCACTTTGACCATCACCAAACACATTATTCACATTACCATGCTTTCCACATTCAGTTTTTGTCATTAACTTCACTCCCCCACTACCCTCAGAGCCCAATTTATCTCCACATTCACCATTTTCTCTCTTTTCTTTGTTCAAATTCAAACCCGAATCACTCCAATCAGCTTGAAACACAAAACCAACATCACTAAGCTTCCCATCCTCCAATCCAGACCTTGCTTCCACCTTCCCAGCATCACCCACATCCAATTTTCCCGCCTTTTCACCATTCACTCTCATTTCCTCACTCGAATTCGATTCAATCCCACTCTGCTTAGCACCAAACACAAAACGCACATTCCCCACACTCTCACCCAAACCCAAATTCGTATCCAAACCACTTAAATTACCATTACCATAACCATCAGCACCAAACACAAAACCCTTACTCTCAAAATTCACACACTTAGCATCACCATTCAATAATCCAAAACCATTACTACTACCACTACTACTTACCGTATTCGCCGCGGAATCCGATCGAAACGGGTTAAAACCCGGCCCGGCATCGCTCGCCGCGACCGACTTCGACCTCGGTTGCTGCCTCCTCAGCTTGACCAGCCTCGGCCGAGCCCTAGAGCCCGCCTGGGCGACATTCGAAGAAGCCGCCGCCGCCGCCGCGGCAGCTTCGAAGCTGGAAGAGTTGGAGCTGGGAATCCGATTATCCGAGAAATCGGCGGAGGGAATCGCGCCGAAACTGAAAGAAAAATCGGAATTAGGGTTCTGAGACTGCGTGGAGTCCATCGGAGACCGTACGTCCATTGCCGCCGCCGCTGCCGGCGGCATTCCGTCGGAGAATAGGGTTTAGATTTAGGGTTTTCTTAATAAATATAGGAGTATATATTTTTGGGTTTGGTTTTGGTTTTGGGTTTTGGAAGTAAATAACAGAAAGAGAGAGAGAGAGAGTGTGTGAACGTTGGGAATAGAAGTAGAAAAGAATAGAAAAGAAGCGAAGAGAAGAGAAGTGAAGAGATTTGATTTGATTTGATTGCGATTTTATTGTAATTTGTTTGTGGGTTTTTTGGTTTGGTTTTGTGACTTTTTGTGTTACCTTTGTTTTTTTTTTGTTTTTGTTTGTTTTGGCTCGTTTAACTCGTGGAGGTTTGCAACAGGAAGAGGAGAAGGCAAGGAAACATATGGGGAATTTGAATTTCGTGACGTGGCGCATCTTAGGAGTATTTCACGTGCGTTGTGATTGTAACCATTCAACTTACAAGCAACACACAGTCACACACAACGTTACTCCACTGATTCCTATTAAAAATAAAATAAAAACGTTACTTCTTTGAGCTTAGGGAGTGTTTGATACATGTATTTAAAAATATGTGTTTTATTGTTTGAAAATATGTGTGAAAATATATGTTGGTGAAAAAGTGTATAAAAATACGTGTAATGTTGTTTAAAAACTGAAAATGTGTGTTTGAATGGATGTACCAAACACTCCTTTAATTTTTTGGAAAATTGTCTTCAAAAAAAAAAAAATTCTTGGAAAATTCTTAGTTTACTTTGTTAAAATTTACTCCTACATAGTAGATTAAAAAATGCGTATAATATATATTTATTTATTTATTTTATAATATAAATTTATAATTATCCTTTGTAAAAAAAAAAAAAAAACTTATTATTACCGGATTCTTTTTTAGTAGTTATTAAAAGATATAATTTTTGATAACTTTTATGTTAAATGTATAACAAAAAGTTAAAAATTAAATTATTTTGTAAAAAAAGAGAGACAAAAGGCAAAAAGCAAAGCTTTTTTCAACAATTTCCAAAGACACTTAGGGTTGTCCAAATCTGGCCGGACTTGATAGAACAATTTAACCTGCAACCATAAGATTCGAAGACCGACCGATTTAATCACCATGCAGTTGATGATGGTTCTATGAGATGAAGGTTCAACAAAGTTGATTCAAGTCATGGTTTCAGCTTCTCTCAACCCATTGGAACCAATAATATGACCAATGCCCCTCTCATCCACCCTTCACCAACAAGTTCTTCATCCATATCTAGCGGAGTTCTTGAGATCTCCAACTAAATTTTGGTGAATATCTTGAGTTCTCTTACAAGATCAAGTGAAAATCTCCTCTCCCTAGCGTTTTACTGACTTTGATAGACATCCAACCACCTCTCGTTAAGATTCAAGCCGTCTAAACTGTTGTTCCTTCTAGAGTTCCAAGTCAACGGCGGGTTCCATTCTTCCTTACCCAAAATAATTAGGTTTAGCACAAACCTGACCCAAACTAACCTGTGGACATCCCTACGCACACCAAGTAGTAGATATTTTAGTGACGTAAATAAATTACTTCAAAATTGGACTAGATTCATTTCCCCTAAAACAAATTTAGTTTATAAATTTGGTTTGTTTAAAACTTTAAATTTTAAAATGCTTTATTATTCAATCCAAAACACGAATTTTAAAAATTTTATTGAGTTTATGCTAATTTTTTTTTTTTTAAAACCAAAAATCAGTTTTAAAATTTAGTATTCTCACCTTCAAATTCATACAAATTAAAAAAGGAGTTTAAGTAATGTTGTTTGTAGTTTTTTGAAATACGTGTGAGTGAAAATGTGTGTGGAAATGTGTGTAATGTTGTTTAAAAACTGAAAATATGTTGTTTAACTATTCTACCAAACGGGGTATTTTTTTTTTTTTTAATGAATGTAAATCAAAAATAAAACTTTTTATGACAACTGAAAATGAACATTTTTGTACATTCAGAGGTAGGGGAGTTCGCGGTGCGGTTTTGGGTCATTTTTAGCACCGCACTTTGCGGTGTAGTTTAGCTAAAACCATAACTGCACCACACCTTATTTTTGCGGTCACATGTGCGGTGTGTGTGGTGTGTTGCGGTTTAAAGTTTAGCCAAAACCATAACTGCACCACATCTCATTTTTGCGGTCACATATGCGGTGCGGTGTATAAGATGCGGTTTGAATGATTTGAAATTGGTATATATTTCAAATTTTGTGCTTTTTCTACCTAGCCCAAAACTAATTTTTCCCTTTATTTTTGTCAAAATTTTAAACTATTGAGCTAGTTTTTCTTTATTTTGGATTGGCTTTCTTAATCAACACTTGCTAGGGTTATCAAACTTTTTCTTTTTTTTGAAAACTAGGGTTATTAAACTATTAATAATATAACTATTAATAATATATTTAATATTAAAAATAATTAAATATATTAATATATAGAGAGGGTGCGGTGCGGTGCGGTTTTCTTATTATAAAACCTCAAACTGCATTGTACCATGCGGTGTGGTGCGATGCGATGCACTATTATTTGTGGTGCGGTGCGGTTATGCTATTTTGCAGGCGGTTTTGGTGCGGTTTGTGCGGTTTGGTGAACACCCCTATTCAGAGGTCTTCCATAGACGTTTTAAAAGTAGTTAAGTTCATTTTCATGTACCTCTTTTGATGTTGAAATCCTCAATGAGAGGAGTATGTATTATGGGGGAATTATTGTCATAAATCCTTACATTTTTTATAATGAACTCACTTATTACTAACCAAAAATATACAATAGTAATTAATGTAAATGCTCTAAATGATAGTGATATTTAACAATAAATCGGTCAAGAGTTCAAATCAAAATAATGATACTCACTTTCACATGACAAGGCCAACTGTGATGGAGCCATGAAGGTCGAGGGTGAGATGGGGTTGCTTTGATATATAAGAGCATTGGCAAAACCAAGAATTTATCTTTAAGGGGCCAGGTAAAAAGATGATGATTAATTTTTGTTTTCTTTTTTATTTTCTATAATTTATTTCTTATATGCATAGTAGTATGAAAATTACTTTATAATATTGTAATACGCAAACTAGGTTATAAAAGTACTTTATCTCATAGAAAAAAGGGCAATGAAAAGTACATTACAACCTACCATGCCTATTACAAGAAGTACATTATCAAATTTGAAAAACTTATCTCAATATGGACAAAATTATATATATTAATTTAACCTATCTTTAATAAACAATTGTTTTGGCACTGGTGAGATACAAAAATTAACAATAATATTAAAACTACGCATCTTTATTTAAATTTTAAGCCAAAAAATGCATAAGTACCAAACAAAACTTGTTTTTTTCCTCAATAAATCTTGAGATGATTGTTTGTATCGGAAGGGTCCAAGTTAGGCCAGTCCTGTTGTAAAATTGTAGAACAAGCAGTTTGCCTTTAATTGCAAGATGGAATATATGACGTGTAATACAATGAACTTACATTATATGGTATATTTCCTAAAAAAAAAAAAAAAACATTATATGGTATAGATTCTCGAATAAGTGTTCCATATTGTATGACACACAAGTAAAGTATAAAAAATAAATATCATGTTTTCACCCCTATTTGTTACAAATTATTGTTTAGTTTTTTTTTTTTTTTGGATGTATTTAGATACAATTTTTCATTCTCTCAAAAAAAAAAAAAAAAATTCAATGTTTTATTTTTTGGAATATTAAACCAACCTCCCTTAAAGTTTCAAGAAATGACATTCCCCCACCCCAAACGTTTCAAAAAATGGTACTCATATGCTTATAAAGGAAACATATAAATCCATCATCTTTCACATTGTCACTCTCATCTAATGGATGTTGGTAAATAAGTTTTAGCAAGTGTTTGGGTGGTTAGTTTTGAGACAAAATTATAGTGGGACCCATACATTCCTTGAGACGGGTCCATATTGGAACATGCTTACTTGTTTTAAAACTATTTAAAAAATGAATGAGAAATTAACTATTAAAATGCCGACCTGAACTTAATTTAAAATGATAAAATCCTTGAGTCCCATATAAGAAGGAATGTGGACATTTTATAAGTTTATATACATGTGGACGTGGGGTTCGTTTGGGATGTCTAGTATTAAATAATTTTTATTTTATTTTGTTGTTTTTTTTTACTACACAATGTTTTTTTTATATTAAAAAAACAGTGTGCCTGTTTACGTTGAACCTTTTATGAAATGGTGCCAGTGTGATTATAAATAATGAGTCTTCCATTTCATTTCGTTAGTTTTTTCATGCAATTAGTTTTGAGAGAGAGAGAGTTTTTCAATAAGTAGTTAGATTGTTTGTGCTTCTCTTCCATTATTGTGCTCATTATATCTTGGATGACAGATGCCTAAGATACTAAAAGCACCACTTAAGAAAATAGTGCGAAGGAAGAAATCTATCTTAAGGAGATAATGTCAAACACTAGCCTTGATTAGATTTGCATATATCATTATCAATTTTTAGTGTATAACTTTTGCATATGTACAGTACAATTAAAAACACTCGCAATTATACACATATATGAGTTAAAATTATATCAGTGTTAGAGTTACACATTTATTTTTAAGTCATAAATATATACATGAGTTTTACTTCTTTTTTTTAATATACACATAAGTTTACTCTCTTTTTTTTTTTAATTGGGTTTTTTATTTTTTTATTTTATGGTTTATTTATATTAAACTCTTCGTCTTTTGCACAACATTAACTCACTTAGAACAAAATTAAAAAAATTTTAGATAGGGTAGGAGTATCATTTCTCAAAACATGTGAATGGAATATCATTTTGTGAAATCTCAAGAGGGATTAGTGTGATTTACCCTTTATTTTTCATAGGCACAAGTTGTCAATTAGAGTATTTTATAAAAAAGTTTATAATCACTTAGTTACTCAATGCTTAAACTTTTTATTATTCACCAATCTTAGGCATATCCCTTCACTCTTAAGGCTGTAAATTAGGCTCAAACCTAAATTTACGATTAACCATTAAATTAGTAAAGTTTAAACCTAATAATGTATTTGTAAATAAGCTTGTGTGTGTGATATTCAATCTTAATATAAAAATATATTATATGTTTACATGTATAAAAGTACCCTTATATAGACTTGAGATTTGATTGTGTAAGTTTGTATATAAATTTTTATTTATAATTTATTGAATAATCTATTTCATGATAAAAATTATATATAATATTGAACCATATAAGATTGGTGAATATATATTTTTATATATAAAATCATTTTTTTAGAAACATAAATAAAATCATTTTATCTAATTAACTCGAATAATATTATTTCAATTATAATTTAATTATAAACTTTTTTTTAGGGGAATTTAGTTATAAACTATTAGCATATAATTGCAATTGTATAATAAATTGTAGTTTCAGCATTCGATAATTTTTTTTAATTAATTAAATATTTTCACAAATATGCTTGAAATTGTTTGACAAAAAAGAGAAAAAAAGAAAAAAAAAACTCAAAACTTGAATTTATAATCTAACTTGATAATGAACTCAATCTTGAATCATTTCCAAAATAAAATTAGATGAATAAATCTTTTTTTTTTAGAAGAATATAAATCAATCTTAAACTTTGAAAAAACTACTCAACACAAAAGATATACTAGTTAATTTTAATTGAGAACCTAAAATATACTAAAATCTAGGCAATTATTTATAACTAAATTTGTCTATACTTGCTTTCCAAAAAAAAAAAAAAAATGTCTATACTTGAAAATTGAAAAAGTAAAAAAATAAAAAATAAAAAATCCTAGAGGCTTGCAAAGAAAGCAAAAAGAAGTTTATGAGTGGAATTTCCAAAAGTGTCCCCAAATCTGGCCATGTATCAGGCTATCCCTCATATCAAATTTCGCAAATAAGCTTGAAATTGTTCGACAAAAAAAGAGAAATAAAAAAACTCAAAACTTGAATTTATAATCTAACTTGATAATGAACTCAATCTTGAATCGTTTCCAAAATAAAATTAGATAAATAAATCTTTTTTTTTTTAGAAGAATATAAATCAATCTTAAACTTTGAAAAAACTACTCAACGCAAAAGATATACTAGTTAATTCTAATCGAGAACCTAAAATATACTAAAATCTAGGTAATTATTTATAACTAAATTTGTTTAAACTTGCTTTCTAAAATAAAATAATAATTTGTGGAATCCAGTTAATTCAACTGGTAAAATCTTTAATATTTAAATAAGAGATATGGGTTTTAGTCCTCGTATATGCCAAAAAATGATTAATATTTTGATCTGATGATAAAAAACTATCATCTGGAACAGACGCTGTAAGTAGAACCTTCTAAAGAAAAAGAAGACCTTATCTATACTTGAAAATTGAAAAAGTAAAAAAGAAAAATGAAAAAAAGAAAAAAAATCCTAGAGGCTTGCAAAGAAAGCAAAAAGAGGTTTATATGAGGGGAATTTCCAAAATTGTCCCCAAATCTGGCCACGTATCAGGCTATTCCCCACATCCAATCATTGCCCACCAGCGTTGCACAGACGCAAGTCACTTCAAACAACCGTGTCCTACAAGTGTCTCGCTACCTCTTCTGACACGTTTGCAAGCCGAGTCCCCGGGCAGTCACACCCATACTCAAGCAAAGTACCACAAAAGCCCTTTCAAATTCTGAAAGGTGGCAAAGTAAAACACTGCTCTTTCATTCTCTGAAGCTTAAACAAGAAGGTCCATGTTTATGTTTTGTTGTTGTTGATTTTGTAAAAAGAAAACAACATTTACTTTTTGATAAAACTGAGGTTTTTTCTTTATTTTTTGGTATATTCCAGACTCAACTTTACTGCCTTTCCCTTCTGTCTCATTAAGGTACCACTCTACTATGACCCCTGTTAATAGTTTCTTTGTAATATCTGTTGGGTGTGTGTGTGTTGCTGCATTTGGATGATTCAAAAAGCTTTGTAAACATGGTTTTATGCATTAATCTTGTGATGTTTCTATGGTGGATTTTACATGTTTTAGATTTTGGAATCTGGGTTTTTAAGTAATCAATGGGTGCTTTTGTTTTGTGTATGTGTATGTGTGTTTTATGTGTTATATGTGTTGCAATTTTTGGTATTATTCAGTTTTGTGAGATGGGTGTTAAATAGTGTTAATGTTATAGCAGTCTAACACTTATTATAATCTTGAATGCCATTTGATATTCTATATATAGGAATTAAACTACTCTATTAACCAAAAAAAAGAAAAGAAAAATAAAGGGTAAGCTGAGGGGTATTGAAATTTTTGTTCTTCAATGGTAGTTAGGGATTTAGGGCACTGGGGTCAAGTCCAAGAGAAGAATATATTGTTGCTTTCCAATCTCTGTCTTGTTATCCTTGATGTATATATTTTTTTTGAGGTGGAACCTCATCAAGGTAGGGCCCTTGGGGAGTACACCACGTAGACACGACCCCGTCCGCTAGAACCATGTTATTAGGTAATCCAAGGGAACTCTTAGCGAGGAGAACCCATGATGTCTGGATCTACAACTCATCCCAAGCCTCCAACCATTAGGGTGCACCCTGACGAGTGTCATCCTTGTTATCTTTGTTACTTACTGTGTTATTTGTCTTCTTGAGCTTGGCCCTCATACATGGTTTGAGAAATTCATTTTGGCCATTTGATTCAATAGGTTTTCTGATTGAGAGCTCATTCTATGTTCATCTATTATTCAGCTTGCAATTGTTTTGTCCAACAGATGTATTAGAAATACTAGTTTGGAGTTGGGACGGACTTTAGGCTAAGCAAATTGCTTTTGCTCCAAGTATGAAGGACTGTTGGATTTAAGAGATGTGAATCTGCCTTTTTCAAAGGATTTCTTGAGTGTTCTATACTAAATTGATTTAGAGATGAGATGGTAGTTATTTCATATAAACTACATTCAATTAGTTAAAGCATTTGTCAAAGTTCACTTACATGACATAACCAATGGGCATGAGCTCTAGTTCAAAATGGGATATCCTTCCCTTGCAAAGGGCAGGTGGAGGGTGAGGTTACAGGTTCAATATCCACGGCATACATGTTTTACTAATAAAAAAAAAGTTTACTTAAACTATGTCTTTGTTTCATTTGAGAGGTTGTCCAGGAACTTTTTTCATTTCCATTGTTCTATGGGTAGATTGAAGTTGGATATTGAAGTTGAACTTAAATATTATTAAATTGTAACACTAGTGTGCAAAAGAAGTGACTTTGAAAGTTTCATGAAGAATATTTACATGTGATAAATTATCAGGAATTTGAAGAAGCTTCTTTTAAAGACTTCTCCAACTTCCCCTGCCATTTGAATTGCCTTTTAGAAGCTTCTTTATGACTAACAATGGGAATTTAGAATGGCTTGGTGAAGCATCATGTTTGCCCATTAGCTCATAGGTCCTCAATTTTAATTGGAAGACTGTTTGGAAGTCTAAGGTCCCCTCTAGAGTTGCTTTTTTTGTGTGGACTGCAGGTTTAGGGAATATTTTGACTATTGATAATCTTAGGAAACGACAAATTTTGATTTTGGATTGGTGTTGTATGTGTAAAAGAAATGGGGAATCTGTTGACCACCTCCTTATCCATTGCTCTATTGCTTTTGATTTATGGTCTATGGTGTTTACTCTGTTTGACATTCATTGGGTTATGTCGAAAACAGTGGTGGATCTGTTGGCTTGTTGGCAAGGAAAGTTGGGGAGGCATCGGAATTCGGCTATTTGGATGGCTGTGCCCCATTGTTTGATGTGGTGCATTTGGAGGGAGAGGAATAATTGGCATTTTGAGGATTTAGAGAGATCAGTTGTAGATCTTAAACTCTTCTTCCTTAAGACTCTTCTGGATTGGGTTACAGTGTTTGGCTTTCGTTCTTTTTCTTCAGTCCATGGTTTCATGGACTTTTGTACTTTATGCACTTGATTTGTATTTGTCCTTGATGTATACTTCCTGTATACTCAGGTGACACCCCTCTTCTCTTTAATATATTCTTATTACTTATCAAAAAAAAAAAAAAAAAAAAATGGAAGCCCTTCTTCTCACGATTTTTCTCTTTCCATTGATGAAGCTCCTAATTCGTCTGCTCAGAATCTTTGTCCTGACCTTGTGTAATAATTTTCATTGTGTCCACTTGGTTTCCTTCTTTTTTTGTTGCATGTTCAACATTTTAAAATAGGTGTCATTCTCTGATGGTTGACACAAGGATATGCCAGCATTTGATGGATAGTGATATTAAAAGTCAGGTAACATTGAACTTATTTGCCCCTAAGTAATGTACCTGATGTTTCAGAATGTAGATGTTGCCCTAATGGTATAGTCGAACAGCTGAATGGTTGCCTTGCAGCTGAGGACTACTGTTTGGACATTTAGATATACTGTTAGGACATTTAGATATAATTTTATTAGAGCTTTTCTTATGTGGTTTTTCTAAACTCACTGCAAATTCCTTCAGTTTTTAATTCTAAAAGTTGGACATTACTATCTAGGTTGAATGTGGCAGCTACCTTGCTGTTCAATCTCTAGGTAGTTGTACTAGAGACCTAGGGTTGCATCCTGCCTTCTTTGTCTCTATTCATTAATTCAGTGCTAGAAAATTTTGAGCTGGATCATATAGGGTCAAGAGATCTTCAATCTAGAATTATATTTTTTATATTGCAATCCTTCTTACTGAAAAATTGCTCTTATAATTTATGTATTCTATTCCTGGTTAAGCTGTCCTGCTAAACACAAATATTTCTGTTCAAGAGATCTTCAATCTAGCTCAGAGATTTGCCTTGTACTATGGAACAATGGAACACAATAGTTTTATCATCAGATTTTGTGTACAAGTCCAGTATGTTGAGCTATTGGTTGTACTTACCATGAAATGATTCAAGCACAATTCTTCCCATGGAATGGGAATTTGTGTGTATAATGCCCTCAAAATTTTTTTGCCCCCCAAAATCAAAAATACTTTCTACATAGCAAGTGAGCTAATTGGTTCTCATTTGGACGTACTCCTTACTCGCTTGATTCTTTCTTTCCAACCAATTTTATTTTCATATTTCTTGTTCATATCACTACGGGAAAATGATGCAATGTCTAAAGTAGGAAAAAACTAATCTGTGATGCACACACAAACATGGTCATAAAGTGATTTTCTGATGAGAAATTCTCAGAACAAGCACCCTACTCAACATGAGCAGTGAGCACCGACAATATTGAAGCTAAATAATCTATAAGAAATATTTTGGATGATGCTTTACTGTGTATATATATCCCTCTTAATGGGTAATCATTGACTCCAGATAGGGGGCTTATTTTTTCTCTTCACTTCCCATGAAGTTTTTCTTATTAAATTACCAAAATGAAACCATGATTGGAATAGCTGTAGAGGGAAAATTCAAGCCAGTCATTGGTACCATGCATCACTTCAAGCATCTTCTGATGTATAACATTGATGTGGGAAGTCATTCAGACTACTGTATCCTGAAACTTCTTGGTAGTTTCATTTGAGGAGTAATTGCATGCTTTAGCTCTCTGACTTCCCCCTAGCTATTGCTTTAAATCAGAGCATGAAATAATGAAGAAAAACAGGATGCATGTTTTATGGTAAAATATTTTCCATGATTGATTCTTTAAAAATTATGTAGCAATGCTTTTCTTCTGTAGTCATGCGTGATCAGATGTGACAGCAATGTCTTCTTTTATCCATTGTGACATTGAATTATGAGGGTTTTTTTTTTTTAATTTTTATTTTTACAGTTGCGCCTCTAGTTGAGGTTGTACTTGTAGAACTGGATAATTATTTCGTTATAAAATATGTTGTATATAGAATCTTACAACAAATTCTTCCCCATTAGGTTTCTTCAAAAGGGTTTTGTGGTGGATCATATTGCAAAGGAAAATAGAAGAATCTTGCAGGATCCACACTGCTGCTCTGCTTGTGCAAGTTTTAAGTTTTCATGGAGTACAAATCAGATGAAACTTCTTATGGTAGTAGCTTACATGTCATTTTTTTTTTTTTAAATTCACTTAAAATCCTTTTGGCCATGACTGGATCTGGTTTTATTTTGTTTTTCCGCATTATGTTTTATTTTCTTGAATAGTCTATTTTAGAATTGACATTTTTTAGTGAGTGTTCATGTAAAATAAGGGTTACAGTTAGAAAATAGGGATTGAATCTGTCAATAGATTTATGATTAGATCATTCGTTGCATTAGTAAAAGAAGGTTTGCTTAGCATGTCCATGCCCACTAATCTTTGTCTTCAAGGATTTGATGATGTATTCCCTTCACGGGGCAGCTTTATGCCTTGAATGTTGCACTTGGGTTTCATAGGTGCTTAAGCTAAAAGTGACCTTTCAAAGTCTCAATTTTAGTTTTTTCTTCTTAATTGTCATTTTAGTTGGACTAAAGCCATATGAAAGGATTCAATGTATGTGATAGGAGTCTGACAAAACCTTTTATGTGGTGACATATTCACCAACAGCATGCTCAATGGTCACAAAAAAGAGAGACAGGAACTCATTAAGGGGCCTAAATGTTTTGAATAAAGACAACCACGTAAGTGAAGTGGATCTTTGTTTTATTTAATTCAAAAGATTGACCAAAAATTTATATCCGTTTAGTGATGGTGCTTGAATATCTTTTCTATAATTGAAGTCAATTAATTAATTACAGCTGCCATATTTTGTGAACATGAGGCAAAATGTGAAATCATAATGAAGTTGGTTCTATCTTTTTTCCCCCCACTTTTTGGAAAACCTACGTGGACTTCAATTTCAAGTAAAGACCCTTTATATTTAATAAAAAACCGTGGTTTAGACATTATTTGGAGGCCACTTTAAGTTAAAAAGGAGGTTTTCAAAGTTAAAGACAGGCTATAAAGACCAACAATATGAAAGTCATGAATCATGATGATTCAAAAGATATGGAAATCCCGATGCTAAAATATTTTTGCAAATCAGAGAATAGAACAGAAATAGACCATTTAAAAAAAAAAAAAATGTAATATTGCCTGAGTATGTATTAAGCAAATAAAAGAGAGAAATCATTTTCTTTTGTTGTCTTTTGTTTTTTTAATTTGTTGCCTACATATAAAATAATTGTGGGAATCGGGACGAATTCTAACACAGTGATCATGAGAAATTTTGACTACTAGAAAGGTTAGGAAATTTACAAATTTTGATTAGAGTGTTAGAAGACATCAATTGAAAGGGGAAACAACCACAAAATTTTAGGATTCCAAGGATGGGCATGAACCATTTACCACTTATTTTTCTCTACCTGAACTTTATTCCTTGAAGAAGTGAAGTGCACTGTACATTCAAGTTTATGAACTTTTTTTTTTTAATCTAACAAGCTACCATCACTTATACTGGTAATACTTCTATAGAATTATGACATAGCAATCACACAATTATAGACAACTAAGGTTTACTGTGGAGCTGAATTTAAAACCTCATTTCTGATTATATCTGTATGGTCGGAATAAAAGCATGTAAGGTTCCATGTCATTTCTTTGTTAATTAAGTTACTTTCAAGCATATGATGGTGTCTTCTTTTTGGCAAATTGAAGGTGGCTGTTCTTTGAATGCACCAGATAAGATTGAAAATGCAATAAAGAATGAAGTATCTGAATTAAATTGGCGTGAGATGGATGGAAAAGATGTTCAAAATCCGGCTTTAAGTCCTCCTGGAGATCTTGTACAAGTTAACTTGGCTGATGGGAAAGTTGTAGAAAATGTTGTGAGAGATGCACCTCTAGAGGAGATGGTGATTTCTGGGGAAGTTAACATGGAGGCCTACATTACAACTGATGATGTTATGCGGGCTGGAGGCTTTGGTGCTAGAGATGATATAGGTTGCTTTCTTCCTGTTGCTAGTGATTTTACCGACTTTGAAGCTACTATCCGTGATGCCCGAGACTATGAAGAACCACAGGGGGAGATATGCAGATCAGGTCTTGGATGGACAGAAGGTACAAAAGCAGAGTAGCTTTGTTTTTACCACTATGTTCAAGTTGTTGCATTTGACTTTTTTCATACTCCGTAGGATTATGTGGTATGCTCACATTTTAGTGTATGATCTGGGTTTATTTTATAGAGAAATTTCATCTTTCTGTTAGCAGACACTGTGAATATGCTAAAGTCTTCCTTTGAGGGGGCTGATGATTTAGTTCTATTTCATAATGCATTTTTCTCTATGCATATTTAAAATTTTCTACCATAGTCGTCAACAGAGATTTCAAATGGCTACAGCAGTACAGCCTTCTTGTTATGCTTACAATTGTTATAGAGAGCCAAAAACGTGTACAATAACTGTTACAATTTACAATTTTGAGGCCCTTTCTATACTTCGTGGCTCATTTGTGAGGCCAACATCAATGCATCATGAGGTGCGAATTGCCTTTCGGAAGATTCTCTGTCCAGGAGCAAGTATTGCCAAAGGGTCATAGGCTGACTTTCTTTGTACAAGTACTTTCCAACGAGGGCCAAAGTGGGCTTGCCACTCTTCTTCTGTTTTGTAGTGGGGCAGATATTGCTTTATTCCAAGTTCAGCTGTAGCACAGAAGTCTAAAATCCTTTTGTTTTGTGTTAAAATGTGTGCTAAGCCATCTGTTCCTGTGGAAGATGGCATTGCAGAGGTTAAGAATGCCACTAGGTAGAAAACATCTTCATCTGGGGTAACTAAAGATGTTTTATTGTTCCACCTACAACACAGAAATGGGGGAAATTAAGGTTGAGGTTGTGTAATCCGAGACTTTTCTAGAATTGACTAGAGTTTTTGTACACTTACTTGGATTGGTTGACTGGATAGATGAGTATGGGACCATTGCTTGTGTCTGTAAGAATATTGCCAAAGATCTCCTCAGCAAAGTCAGAAATTCTGCTCTTAGGTACGAAAAGATTCAGCCATGGGTGAGGAATTTCCCATAAGCCTTTTGCTTGTAGCTTTTTCTCAGACACATGTACTCTATCCAGAAATTCCACATACGAAACTTCTGACAGGAAGAGCGTGGATGGAATATAACTCAACTTTGACAACAGGCTCTCAATACTCTGCATTTGAGTACAGGGTTTTAATAATTTATTTTTGGTTAAGTGCATATTGTGTACATATTTATTGAAGGTAAGCAAGTCTCACCTGATTCACAGTTTTAGTATCATCTGGGTTGAAGTGTTTAACCACTTCAAGACAGTATAGGGTTCTTCCATCTGAACTGAATTGATTGGCTTGAACTGGATCCTTAGGCCTAAAAGAAGATCTCCAGTTATTAAGAAGGCCAGTTCTGTTTATTATTATGAATCCTTCAACGTAGTCGAAGGAGTTCTCAGATGATATTAGTTGCTCTTGATCTTTGGTAAATGTGGAGAAATCTGAGTAGAGCACTCTAATCCATTTCACCTGTCCAAAGTAAATGATTTTGTTATAAGGAGAGGTGCTTTTAATGCATCCTGGGAGCTTATTGTACCTCATAGAGAATGAGAAAAAAGTTATCTCATTGTGGGTCTTCCACAGTTGTGGGGTGTGGAGTTCACAGTATGAGGAGGATGCATATATCAGATGCATAATATAACTGTTATAGAGACTTGATGTATTCTCACCATCTTTGGTGCTGGTCCAAGAGAAATTCTAGCTCGGGTGATGATGCCAAACTGTCCAAGCCCACCAAGAACACCATAGAAGAGGTCAGTATTTTTCTTCTCAGAACAGGTAACCACTTCTCCCTTTCCTGCACTCAAAATCTTAGACTTTGTTAGTTGTGCCCTTTATGGTTTTAGCAGACAAGTTACAGTCGTGTATTGCATATCTTTGCTAAAGGGCACATTTCTGTATGCAGTGGTTCACTATCAAAAGCATCTCACTATTTGTGCATCTAGGGGGGGTATATTTGCCATTTCAGTAAGAATAAAAAAAATACTGAACTCACTATAATACCCTTGCTCTCAGTGAAATGACAGTGTTACGTCTCTACAGTGAAAAAAATTATCTTATGAGATCAGCTTATACAGTGTCCCCACAATCTAACAAGATACTCTCTCTTACAATTATCTGTTAGTGAGCCAACTTTTAGCTTAAACATGTGCTTGGGAGGGGATAAGTGGTTTAGATTGGAAATACCTGTGACAACCTCAAGCTGGTAAACGTTGCTGATCTGTGGTCCATGCTGGAATGCCTGCCCACTTATTCCAGCATTTGATAGAGTACCCCCAACAGAAAGATGAAGGTAATCTGTCCAAGATTTAGGAGCCAGCCCATGTTTAAGAGTCTCATGCAGAATATTTATCCACAACTCACCACCTGAAACATCCACATAAGGCGTCTTTCCGGTGTGAACTTGCATTTCTAGTCTCTGAAGTGATTCCATGTTGATAACTACACCTTGGTGGGCTTGAGCTTGGCCTTGGGTGGAATGACCATGGCCTCTAGCAGCAACTGTTAGCTCTGAAGCAGAACCCATCTCGTAAATATGCCTTATTGTGTTGGAAATATCTTGCACTGATTTTGGATGTAGGACTGCTGATGGGAGGAAATGATACATGTTGCCAAAGTCCTTGGCTGCATGGTGATTGTTCTCAAAACTAAAGTATCCATCTAGACCAAGTGTTTCCAATGATGAAACAATATTGGTGGAATTTAAACGTGGTGGACGTTGAACCTTTAGGGTGGCAAGAGAGTGGTTTGGACAAAGATTGGTTCTATTGGGTACACAGCTTAAGAAAAAAAAGATGAAAACTTTGAGGTATATAATGTTGTGCTTGAGGAAGATCAAAGCTGGCGACCCCATTTTTGTAGTTTGAAAGGGAGAGTAAGGGGAGAGAGAGAGAGCTTCTCTTTTGCTGTGTTTTGTTAGGCAAAGCAAAAGGAGGGGTGTGAAAGAGCTCAAGGAAGATGAGAGAATTTAAAGGGGAGGATTTGGGCGGCATAGTCAAACGTGTATAGTGTGTAGTGTTTGTGCGTGTGTGAGCGTGGGGGTGTGTGTGGGATTTTCTTTTTGGCTCACCTTTTTGTGTTCCAAAGTTGATCAAATAAAAGTCACAAGAAAGT
Source organism: Quercus tomentella (assembly GCA_028535165.1). Taxonomy (NCBI): domain Eukaryota; kingdom Viridiplantae; phylum Streptophyta; class Magnoliopsida; order Fagales; family Fagaceae; genus Quercus; species Quercus tomentella. The sequence goes on along the minus strand of JAPQVY010000012.1, from coordinate 41,957,100 downwards.
GAAAGATTTTACATATCTTGGGGTACTTTCTCCACAGTTACAACAACCACATTTTTGTGGAGTTATGTTATTGCTATTTCAAGCTATTGTAGGACCAAAGGATTGTCTTTCTTTCTCATGAAGATGACTGTATATATTGTATGAATGCACTCTTGTCAGAGTTTCTACAATAGGTTCCATTTTTTTTTTATCATAGAGTGAACACCGGGCTGGCCCCTACTAAAATTTCTTTGCTGTTAGAGCTGAGTGGGAGGGGAGTCAGATAATCGGGCCCCCACAACAATGGGGTTCTTGGGAAGGGTATGTTTTGTGGTTTAGGTTTCTCCCTTGGAGCTACACTTCAATAATTTCAAGTGAACACTCAAAGCTTGTTATGTTATAATTAAGCATTTTAAAATAAGAAGAGAAGACTTACTATTTGAAGGCAGTTTCTTGGTTGATCAAGTAGATTAATCATGATTGCAACCTTTTAATAATGTCAAATTCTTTGGTCACTTGGCAAAATAAGAAGTCAAACTTCCTAACAACAATACCATAAACTAATATCTATATTTATATGGGATAGAGATTTGAAACCTCGGACGTTTGCCACCAAATGATTATTGCTCTTTATCATCTAGTTAAGACGCCAATGAACTTATTTTTTGGTGTAGGCTGAATTCAAACTGAAGTTTTTTATTTGATAATAAGAAACTTTATTAGTTGAGCTAACTGAAACCTAACTGATTTATGTGAAATAGAGATGTAAATTAACAAACACACTCACACACAACAAACTTTAAATTGATGCTTGTTATTGATTTCTAGGAAATATAGATGTAAATTAATGAACACACACAACAAACTTTACAACTATTTTCGTAACTTGTTGAAGTCACAAGATATACTTAATACAACATTACTTTTGTAGGGGCAAAGGCCCAAGATTATACAATGGGCCTTGGGTCCCGTATGGAAAATCCGACCACGTTCGAGGAGATGGCGTGGGTGCCAAAAGGGCTCCCGACCCAATTCTTGTGGGCCTGAAGATGTTTAAAAGGCGGTTCGAGGAAGAATGTCTCTTCGGACGTACCAAATATGGCTCAAACATGCACTCTGCTTGCTAGAAGGGTCCATCCCAACGAGCATTGGTAACAAGAATGAGTCCCACAAGCTCGTAAGAAGGAAGAAAGTGTAAGGTGCCAAGGGTGAGACTGCAGCTGCCACATTAAATGCATAGCAGCTGCTTTTTTGGCCGCATTAATGTGGAGAGAACTTGTGAACAGTGTTGCCTTGGCTACCACAACTCACAGAAAGATGAGGGGGATGTCCGATGGGACAGACACTCAAGTGAAGGTCCAGATGATCAACAAATGTAAGGCCCTGATGATTTCAAGAGGGCTATATAAGAGAGGGGAGTCCCCATGAAGAGGGGGACGGAGAATAAAGGAACTTAGAACAGAAGAACAATGTTAGAACCATAGCCTTTGAGCAGGGACCGATATGCACCCTCCACGTCTCCTCAGACTGAATATCTAATGGACATGAAGGGAATTTTCTTACTTTCAATTGTTGCATGGCCTAATTTTAGCTAGTATGCACTTCGTTAAAGCCTAGTTCTGTAGCCCACTCTCTATAAATTCATTATTTCGGGCTCCTTGGGCCAGAACCTCATACTTGTTGGGCTTGGGCCCTCAATTGTGACCCTACAACTTTCATTAAGCTTATTATTGACATCACTTTTATTGCAAATTAATAACTTGTTATCTCAATGGTTGTGAAATTTGTTGTATTATTTGCCTAATTGCAACTGAATAATTGAAAAAAAACGATGAAATTATAAAATAGAATTGATTTTTTTTTTTTTTTTTTGGGATGAATTTTTGGTTTTTTGTTTTGTTTGTGTTATAAATGGGACAAATTATTTAATCATATTAATGTTGACATGACAAGGTTTGAAAGATAAGATATTGAGCAATGAATATGAAACTTTGTGGGTCCTTAAGCACGTGATCTTATCACGTGTGTTTTCCCCGGTAGGTGAGGGGAACCATGGCCTTGACTCTAGTACAACCTACAAGGCTACAATATCATGTATCTTTTATGAATTCAAGCTTCATGTACATTCTCGATAAGACCTATTTAGTCATGTTTTGTACTAAAAATAAATTCCATGTCTGAAACTTGTTTGGTTGGATTTCAACCTCAGAAAGCAATAAAATTTTCCATGTCTGATTTGGTGAGCTTTAACATTGTTTATTGAGATCAATCTGGTCGTTTAAATTGAAACTTTGATTAAGGTTTTTTTTTTTTTTTTTTTTTTTTTTAATAATAATTTTTTTTAAGTGGGGGCCTGGAATTGTTGAAGAAGTGTGTGAAGTGGAAATAGGTAATGTCAGATTGGATGGGAAAACCACTATAAAGGTGTAGACTAGGGACTAAAAAGATTATTGGCCTTCGAGTCCCAGCAGTGGGGCATCCCTTTGATACTTTCATCTCATGCACTGCTTTTTTGTGCCCAACAAAAAGTTTATCATCCCATTTGCTTTTCTTTTTCTTGTGAAGTAAAACAATTAACACCCATTTCAATTACAAATCCCAACCCATTTGTAAAATTCTTTGTTACACAAAATAATGAGGGAAAATTTTTATTACAAAGCTATAATTTAGGGAAAAATTATTAGGTATTCCCGGAGTACCATAAATGCGTAGTCCCTTCTTTCACATGAATAGTGGGTCTCACTATGAATTTAATTAGTGAGACTTATCATTCATGTGAGAGAAGGAAGTACACATTTATGATATTCCACGAATACACAATAATTTCCCTAATTTAGGAGGGTAACAAATTAAAGACAACAGTTAAAAAAAAGTAACAAAATGAATCTTATAGAAACAAATTAAACCTTGAGCTTATAAAAAGTAACAAATAAAACCCTCAATTTTAATTGACTAAATTTAAAATTTTGCTTTTTAATTTGTTATTTTTTAAATTCTTTAATTTATTATTAAAAGTACAGGGTTGAATTTGTTAAGGTCTCAAATTAAATTATAAGAATAGAAGTTTCTCCGGTAATAATAATAATAATAATAAAGACATTAATCATAATCTATTTTTGAGTATTATATCCATTTGAATACATGATTATCAGAAAAAAAGAAAAAAAGAAGAAAGAATGTTGTATAGATGTTATTCATTCATATCAATGTTATTCTCTCTATTATTTATATGTTTGTCTTGATAAGTGCATTGGGACATTGTATTATATACTTGAGAGGTCCGTACAAAAGGCATGTTTCATTGGGACGAGATTCTCCAAAAAAAAAAAAAAAAAAAAAAGTTTCATTGGGACCACGTGGACATGGTACTTGTAGTTGTTTATAATGGTGGATCCAGATACCACATTAATTGGTTAATAACCCGAAAAAATAAAGGTAAAAAAAAAAAAAAAAATTTCTAGAAATATTTTTCTAACTTTTTTTTTTGGATAGGAATATTTTTCTAACTTGAATTCTGATAAAGGTATATTTTTTTTGATAAACCTCATAAAGGTATATACTCCTTAAGTATTAATATTGAACCTTTCTTAAAAAGATAAGTCTTAAAATAAACCTTCATCTTCATTTCTTACTCAACTTAGGGTAGGTGAGCTTATATTTATTGGCTTATTTTATTTTAAAAAAAAATTATACTTAAAAAAAAGTTTTAAAAAACATTATATTAATAAAGTTACATAAACAACAATACTCACAAAACAACAATTTACAAATGTCAATGTTTGAGAAAGGAAAAAAAGTTTCATTCTTGCTTTTGTTGCTTATATAAATAAATTTAGGAGTAAGATTGCTTATCAATCATCGTTCTTAGATCCCAGAAAATGAGAGCTTTATACACTAAATATATCTTTTATAATTTTATAAAAAAAAGAAAGAAAAAGGATATACCTCTTATACCTTTTATTATACCATTTCATCTCATAGGCAAAAAAGACCAGATAATAGACATACCAAATAAAGAGAGACAAGAAAATAGACTTGTTAAAAAGCTCACGCATAAACATAATGTTGTCCTAGGCTCCTAGCATGAATAATGCACCAGTCAAGAGTAAAAGACTCAAAGATGTCCTCTTAGCTCAACAAAAGTCTGAAATTCAGTCCATGGATGAATTTTCTTGTCCCTGGTGTGAAACCTTATCTCATTGCTCTCATTTGCCACCACTTAATACTTTAATTAAGGTTAAAAGTCTTATTAAAAAAAATTAGAAGAAAATGAAAAAGAAAGGGCACCATTTTTTTGGTGTAATCTTAGCTTTTCAATTTTGTAATCATGAATTGTTTTCTAATGTTCGCCTAGAAGAGAACAAATTGAGTTTTAAAAGCCAAAAGGCTAGTCTATAAATTAGTCTTTGTTGCTTTTGGGTCCTAGATCCCAGCACTGAGACAGGTTAAGATAATCGCCTTTTATATTTTATTATAGATTTGTCTTTTGAGCCAAAAAGAAATGAAACAACTTACTTTTGTTGAAATTATTACCTAGTTTGCTTTTGTTGTTAAGTACTTGATGAGCATTTTATCTGGATTAAAGCAGCATTATGTAAACTTAACTTTGTACCTTTTTCAACTTTTACTGCTTCTTCCTTTAATGTGATTTGTGCATAGTTTTAACTTCTTATCCACAGCATGTTCTATAAAAAAATGTCATTTTGACAAATCAAAAATCTAGTTTATTATTTTATCACATCATTTTACAATGTCTCATTTATCAGATGTTTTATCATTCAATTTTATACATTAAAATAATATTTACTACACATTAAAATAATATATTAACTCCTCCCACTAAACACCAAGAAAGAGAGAAGAGAGAAAGTCAAAAAGGATGAGAGAGAAATAAATAAAAACTATTTTTTTTTTTTTAGCATTCTTGTCTGTACGGTTCCAAAATGGAACGGTACCGTTCACGTGTGGCAAAAATTATGAGATTTGGAACATCTCATAAATGGGATTTTTTGTGTTTGGTATGCCAAATGTGTCAAATGCTGCTGTGGATGCTCTTAGATACCCTAAAACTAAGCTTATTTCTAGCTACATGCACTTAGACAAGAATTCTCTAGATTGCATTTATTTGGATTAGTTTAACTTTCACCAAACATTTTTAAAACATCATATTTTTCAAGTTACAATTACACTTTTACACGATCTAATAAAATAAACTCATCCAAATGCACCAGACGTCACAAGCCTTATTATTTATTACAATACTCATTCACATTCCAGTTCGGTTTGTTCTTTAGCATTCTTAATTAACATGAACTCCTAAGAAACTGACAGTTAAAAGAAGCAGTTCAAAGATTTCCATGGTAAAAGTGTGTATCCTCAATCCTAGAATCGTATTTCTATTTCAATTTGGTTATCATGGAGTCCATTCTTTGTTCTGTAAAATATAAGGGAACTTGGGTTCTCATCAATTAAGTGGTACGAGCAAGACCCATGGTTTCTTTGCTTACCACCTAGCAGGCAGATCAATGGTAAAGAAATTTCCAAGACATATATGATTTGGTCTCAAGATTCCACTCAGGTTCCCCATCAAAGAACTAAAATACTTAGATATATGAAGCAAACAATTCAGCACTTACACAATAAAATAATAACACAATGCTCACAAGGAAACCGACCAGTTGAAAAGAGAGACACAAAGTTAGGCCAAGTATAATTGAACAAACTATTGTGGCAACTACATAAAATCAAAGAGCATACCAAATCTCATATAATTGGCCATTAAGGTTCAAAAAACACCAAATGAGAACCAGGCATTTAAGCATTCAGACACTTGGGGTCTCTAGAGTACGTTAGGCATTGACAAAATATATCATATTTTAAGTTTTTAATTGGTTATAATATTAAAGCAAAGACTAGGTGCACCAAAAAAATAGAAAATAAATAAATAGATGACTAATAAATGGTGACATAGTTGGGGTCATCAATTGAGTAAAAACTTGCCACGTTATGTATGTCCTTTCTTATTTTATCTTTCTCTCTTTTGTTTTTGGTAGAAGCAGTAATTGGGGCCATCATGCCGCAAATACGGAGTAAAGGGTGGCTAGGGTACAAGGTGATCTAATGTCCTAAAGACCTTAGAGATTAGAAATAAAGCCAATTATTCTTATCATGTTCCCTATACCATTTACATTCCATTCTTGTCTTGTCTACTTGTCGCTTATCATCTTTTGAAATCCTAGCTTTAAAAAAATTTGAGAATGAGCAAGTTATTAGTAAGCAGCATTTTAATGCTTTCTCAAGGAAAAAAAAAAAAAAGAATAGAAACAAAAAAGAGTGAATGTTGTGTGAGGATTAATTCATGGCCCCTAGCCATTTGTATGAAATTAAGTGCTTGTTGTGTTTAAAAAGTTCAATCTCATTGTGTCTAAACTAAATATGATGTGCCCTTAGATTACATTAGTAAAAGATGATATATGAGGATAGCAAAAATTCTTCATCCAATTTGATTTGTCTTGCCTCACGTAGGTTTTTCTCACCTTGAAGATTTGTTTTCTCACCTGGTTTTGTCTTGCCCTAACATATCCTAAAAGTGTATATTTATGTTTTTAATTAATATTTAATATATATATATATATATAAAATTTAATATCTTGTTTTATATATGTCATAGTATTAATGTATTATCACCCTCCAAAATACTTGTTTTCTCTATCTTTTATCACTCTCGTGGCTACTCTTCTACTTTTCTCTTTCATCTTAATATCAAAGTCACCTCATTAGTGATGATAAAATACCTCCACTTGGGTTTCCTTCATTATCGAAGTCACCTCATTATTGTTTCTGTTCTATAAAGAGAGAAGTTGTGTCCACACATACGCGCATGCGCGAACACACATTGAGAGAGAAAGAGAGAGAAGTTATCAAAGACTTTCACAAGATAGAACTTGATCTCCATTCTTTGCTCCATTGTAGGATAATTTCACATGCACTCCAAGTATGATTAGGTACAATGTACATGGACAACAAACTTTGGCGTTGATTAGTATTGGTCCTTGATATCTTTAATAATGTAGAAGAAAAGTGTATTCTTTATATAAAAAGTAATTTGGAATTTGTGGTTCATTTAGGAAGGTATTCCTAATCCACAAAAAAAAAAAATGTATCAAAATTTTATATATAGGTGGTATTACAAAGAATTTTAGTGGTTTCGCGTTAAGAGGTTTTCTATATAAGAAGAAGAGAATACTCTTAAAATAACATAAATGAAGCTTTGTTTTTTGGGTAATTTTTTTGAGGTTGTAAGATGTCCACGTGTGTGAGTTGAAAGTTTGTCTTTTATTTGAATGGGAGAGCACCATTGGGCACATTGTGGCTTGTGATTGTGACTTTTGAGTGTTAAAGTTAAAAGATAATAAGGTCCAATTCTAGCCAAGGTTTGAGTTTGTTATACAACTCTAGTCTAGATTCATTGTGCCTCTGTGTTTTCTTGAGTTTTGTGAGAATTGGTTGAGTGTGCTTGTTATTCATATAGCTGATAATTGATGGTTGACATTGCCAATAAATGTATGCATAGAATTTGTGGAGTTACATTAAATATTGTCTTTGTGTGAATTTTTTTTTTTTTTTTGGTTAGTCTCAAATTCTCACATTATGTAAACTAAATGAGTTTATGTTATTATCATATTCAACAAATCAAATTACCCTACAAAATTTTGGATGGGACAAGTTTGTATTAAAAATTCCGCACGCTGTAAAGGGAGAATAAATAAGCAAGATTTTTTTTTCTTGAAAGGAGAATAAATAAACACAATTAGTAGTGAAAAATATCAAAGTGGCAGGGGATATATATATATATATAAAATGAGTTCAAGTAGAAGATATCCTAGGTGTAGAAGAAACAAAGTACTAATTCGTCGAAGCAAGATCAAAATTGGGGCCACAGTTTTCCATTGCCTTCTTTTTAAAGTGCAAGATCCACTTTATCATTCTGATCATGGCACGTCTGTCTCCCTTTGATCTGATGTTTTAAAGCTTACCTCCTTGTATTTGTTTTGTTTTGTTTTTTTTTTTTTTTTTTTTTTTTTTTTGAGAATGACCTTGTATTTGTTGAGTTAATATTATGTGTTGGTTATTAATTTCCTAGAGCCCTTGATGCAATGGTCACTCCATAAATATAAGTGTTTGTAGGGTATGAGGTGTGGGGGGCAAGGGCTGGGGTTAAAGTTTCTAGAAAGAAGCTTCACATAGTTATACACTATATTAGGTTATAGTAAAATTTATATCTTGTATTAAAAAAAAAAAATGTAGAAAAAGCTAATACATTAAAAGCTCTTGTCCATAAATAAATAAATAAATAAAAAAAGAAGAAGAAGAAGAAGAAAGAGCTCATGTCCATGTACAAGGAATACCCCTCATATAGGTACAAAACACAAGCAAAACGATATCTTTATTTGCCTCTTAAAGAAAATCAATAAGTAGAGGGACTAAGGTACAAAATTTTTCACAACTTATTAGTATTATAATTATTATTTTCAATTATTAATATGATATACTATAAACTCCTAATAAAGATATTATTTATGTGAAAATAATGTTACTCCAATAATAATTTATCAAAAGAGAAAAAAAAATTATCATTTTAACAAGTTGTAACTGCTCTACTACGGCTTTAAAAAAAATCATACATAATTAAATAAATTATTTGGTAAACTACGTATTTAGTTCCTATACTTTGCACCATATTTTAATTTGGTCCATACATTTCATTTGCATCAATTTGGTTCTTAACTTTTCAGTGCCATATCAATTTAATCCTTATCATTATCTCTTAGATGAAAATTACTAACGTGGCTAACAGCAAAAATAAAAAATTAATTTATGTTGACATGGCAATAAAGTAATATTTTATTTTGACCGTTTGCAACATTAGCAATTTTCATTTTAGAGATAGTGATAGAGACTAAATTGACATAGAACTGAAAGGTTAAGAACTAAATTGATACAATTAAAATGTATGGTGTATAGAATAAGGACCAAATACATAATTTACACTAAATTATTATGGTTTGCCAAATTTATCCTACAAATACAATGCTACACATCTTGGGGTGCTTCAATTTCACTCCATCATCTTTTCTCTTAAGTCAGGGACTCGGGTATGCAAATTTTCCGACACACAGTGAAAACTCGGTTGAATTTTCTCAGGTAGCGGATTGGTTTGGTTTCAGAATTATAAAAATTTGTCAGGTTTGTTTTGCTTTTGGTATTCATTTTCCAACCAGTTAAACTGGAACAAAACCAGCATATTATATTCTATTCATAAGTCATGCTACCTCAGGGACACTAAATATTGTTTGATACGTCACAGTCCAATATATTTTAGAATTCAATATAATTTGGTGGTCCTTTATTTTGAAACTTTATGAATATTAACCTTTAATTTGAAAGGATCTTTTCCCTTATAGGGATTATCAGATGAGAAAATCTTTTGTCGTGTATTATGTTTGTAATTCGAATCCCGCTTTTTTTTGGCATTGCAAATACTCTTGGCGTATCGGAGTTGTTGTAATCCTACTCAAACAGTAGCACCTACTCACAAAAGCCAAGCCAAGCCAACTTTTGCATAGCATATTTATCAGCATCATGATTTATTCTTACACCAAAGGCCGTACGGCGAGGCCGACGTCAAATTCATTGGCTATTTATCTATTACAAGGCCCATTCGCTTTGGCCCAAGTAATCACTGAATGTTGTTCATTTGCGTTAACTTTTTTTTTTTTTAATTATAATTATTTATATCTTAGGGAAATTTGCATTTTAACTTGTTTCAAAAAAAAAAAAAAAAAAAACTCTATATTCATCTGTTTATTAAGAGAGAAAAAAAAAAAAAAAAAAAAAACTCTACCAATTATCATAATCGACTCCTATTCTTTTAACCAAACAACATGGTACATTTCTTCACTCAAATTATTCTTTTGTTAAATAAGAGATATGGACATCACTTGATTAAAAGTAGTGGTAGTACTCTCTCTCTCTCTCTCTCTCTCTCTCTCATGTAGTGGTACTAGTAGTACTGAAATTATATAAATAATATACGATAGGCATACATAGTTATATACACATATATATTATGTAGAATAAAAATTTGTGTTGGCTTTTTTTTTATAAATATTTATTTTTTGGGGAAATTTGCATTGTAACTTGTTTAAAAAAAAAAAAAAAAAAATCTATGTTCATATGTTTATTAAGACCAATAAAGAAAAAAAAAATCTACCTATTATTATAGTCAAATTTTGTTCTTTTAACCAAAGAACATAGTACCTTTCTTCTCTTAAAATATTCTTTTGTTAAATTAGAGATACGAACACCACTTGACTAAAAGTAGTGGTAGTACTCTCTCTCTCTCTCTCTCTCTCTCTCTGCATCATGTAGTGGTACTAGTAGTACTTAAATTATATAAATAATATACGATAGGTATACATGGTTATCTACACACATATATTATGTAGAAAAAAAATTTGCGTTGACTTTTTTTATGATTATTTATTTTTTAGGGAAATTTGCATTGTAAGAGCAACCACATCAGTCCATGTATTTTACATATCTATTTTTACACTAAAAACCTACTTTTTCTATTTTACACATTCACTTTTACAAAATACCCACATCAGTTCATCTATTTTATCACCTCTTTTATTTAAATAATCAATTTTCTCAATTTTTTTATTATTTCCTCAACCAACTTACGCGCGCGTTCTCTTATTTTTTCTGATACAGCTCTCTCTCTCTCTCTCTGTGAACCCATTTTTCGATCTCATTTATTCTGATAAAGCTCTCTCTCTCTCTCTCTCTCTCTCTCTCTCTCTCTCTCTGAATCAACTCTCCCTCTCAATCTATACCGATCTATAGCTCCGATCCACAGCTCCCTAGCTCCGATCATCTCTATACCGATCTCCCTTTTTGAATCAATTTTCTGAATCATCTCTGTACCGATCTCCCTAGCTCCGATCCATAGCTCCGATCCACAGTTCCGATCAGGCAAGCACCGATCTCCCTAGCTCCGATCCACAAGCACCGATCAGTTATTGTATCTTCCTAGCTCCGATCAGGCAAGACCCATACCCACGAGCTCCGATCAAGCGAGACCCACGAGCTCCGATCGTTCCAGTCAAGTGTATCTCTGTGTTTTTTTTTTTTTTTTTTTTTTTTTTTTTCCACTTTTGAGTAAGTGTATCTCTATGCTGATTTGTCTGTGGATGTGTTTGGGTTAATTTTCAATTGATTTTTGGTTTTCTGTTGATTTTGGGTTAATTTTCAGTTGAGTTTGGTTAATACTCTATGCTAGATTGCAGTGTTTGGTGGTGGCTTTGGGTTTGGTGGTTGGGTGGTTATTCTGGCGCGCTGGGTTGTTGTAATGGTTGGGGAAGAGAAGTGGTTTGACAGAGGAGAGAAAATAATATAAAAAAATTGTTTACACGGTGAACAGTAACCTTGTATATATGCACGGTTACTGTTCATTTTGCAAGACATCTTGTATACTTAGACATTTTTACATGAACTGATGTGGAAGGATTTTGGGGTAAAATGTGTAAATTTGAGCACTTTTTGTATTTTAGATGAGTATCCACGAGCTGGTGTGGATGCTCTAACTTGTTCAAAAAAAAAGTTCTATATTCATCTCTTTATTAAGACCAATAAAGAAAAAAAAAATCTACCTATTATTATAGTTAAATTCTATTCTTTTAACCAAACAACATGGTACCTTTCTTCTCTCAAAATATTCTTTTGTTAAATTAAAGATATGGACACCACTTGACTAAAAGTAGTGATAGTACTCTCTCTCTCTCTCTCTCTCTCTCTCTCTGGGTCATGTAGTGGTACTAGTAGTACTTAAATTATATAAATAATATATGTGGGGCCCAGGAATTTGTGGCCCTGGCCCAGTTATTCGTGGGGGCCCAAGGCCCGAGCCGAGGAGGGTTATAGCCCAGGCTCGGTAATACAAGTACGAGATAATCTTGGAATACAGCCGAGGACGATTCAGTCCTCGGCATGTCCAAGGTCTCACCAAAAGGAAGGGTAAAAATGGTATAGGAGCAGCTTGGAAAAAATCTAAAATATCTAAGTCAAAAGATAAGGGTACGCTGGAAAGTATAACGACCAGGGAAAGCTGCCCTTGCTGCCATTCAATACTCTGCACCTGACAGAGCCATACTCCTCAGCTTTTACAACCACCTCCAACGACTTTGAGTATGGGCTGATGGGACAAGTATCAGTCCTGAAAAGTCGACCCTACACGTGGACGAAGGATAAGGAACAAAGGCTAGTATAAAAGGAAAAGTAAGCAATCCATAACAGAGGCTGGGAAAAATGGCCAAAACCAGAGCCTCTCAGCCCACCTCTAGGAGAAAGACTCTCAGAGCGTGCACGATTTATTTACGTATGAACGCGATTTATTTATGCATGAACACCGCGGAATACCACCGACTTGTGATCAAGGCCTAGCCTTTCAAACCCACGCTCTATAAGTGATATTGTTTGGGCCTTTTTACGTGCGAACCCAGTATCGCTTTGGGTCGTTCCAAATCGTGTCCTTACAATTGGTGCCGTCTGTGGGAAGGCTTTTGTGTTGGCACAAACGGTAGGTCGAAATAACCCCCTTGTCACTTCTAAACAGCCGGTTGTATTGTTTTAGCGTAAAGTTCTACCAGGGGCTATGTCTCTTTATTAGGGGCTGCGCTTCGTAGTGTCATCATCACGGATGGTTCTAGGGGCTTGGCCGAGGGGCTAATTCCCCGTAAACCAAGGTCCCGTGCCATAACCGAGAAGTTAATTCCCCCAAATACTTATCAAAATCAAGTTTTGGACAGAACCAAGGTATTGCATGGTCCTCGGACTCAAACCTATGGGGAAACCAACTACTTAGCAAAATCAAGTTTTGGACAGAATCAAGGTATTGCATGGTCCTCGGACTCAAACCTATGGGGAAACCAACTACTTATCAAAATCAAGTTTTGGACAGAACCAAGATATTGCATGGTCCTCGGACTCAAACCTATGGGGAAACCAACTACTTAGCAAAATCAAGTTTTGGACAGAACCAAGGTATTGCATGGTTCTCGGACTCAAACCTATGGGGAAACCAACTACTTAGCAAAATCAAGTTTTGGACAGAACCAAGGTATTGCATGGTCCTCGGACTCAAACCTATGGGGAAACCAACTACTTATCAAAATCGAGTTTTGGACAGAACCAGGGAATTGCATGGTCCTCGGACTCAAACCTATGGGGAAACCAACTATTTATCAAAATTGAGTTTTGGACAGAACCAAGGTATTGCATGGTCCTCGGACTCAAACCTATGGGGAAACCAACTACTTAAGAAAATTCTAAATCGCTCAGTCCTCGGACCAAATACCAGAAAAGGTTAAGGCTGTGAAAGGTTATTAGGAAAATGGCGAAACGCCTTATTACTCAGCGACCCGCAGGGGCTGTTCATTTTGGGTTACATATCCTTGGATGATCACTTTTTACATAGCACCAAGCGTTCAGCCATCACCTCGTCCAGTTTGGGGCATACAACCCTTTTTCAGGTCGGTCTTATTATGCAAAATAGCTTTAATAAGTTCATAATATCATCTTTTTTCTTAGTAAGGGTTTAGTCCCTAAGTATCGTCTTTTCAGGTCGGCATTATTATGCCCGACAACCCTAATAAGCTCATATTAACATATTTCTTCTTTTGCTTAGTAAGGGTTTCTGCCCTAAGTATCATTTGTTCAGATCGGTATTATTGTGTTAGATAGTTTCAACAAGTGCAAAGTAAGGTTTTTTTATTAACAAGGATTTCGGCCTTAAGCACCATTTAGAATACCGGAATAAAACAAAATCATGTGATAAATACGTCTATTCACGGGATAATCATTTCAGATAGAAGAGTTAGAATGTACAAAATAAAGCAGTATTGACTTTTATTAATATAAAACTGTATTACAGCGTACAATGAAGGGCTTAAACAAGCCTATACGGAAAACGAATAGCAAAAATAAAAATAAAAACAAACAGACAAACAACCAAAAATCCTTTTAAACTCTGCTCCGAAGTCTCTCCAAATTCTGTCCCAGTAGCACCCATATTGAGAGGAGGACCTTTTTTGACGGATAAGGAGAGGGAGGAGAAGAAGAGGAAGAAGTGAAAGCACCAGGATGGATCTGGTGATGAGAAAGAAGAAGAATGAGAGGCAAAAGGGGGCACCAGTGAAGGAAGAGAGGAAGAAGCAGGGGCACTTAGTCTCTGCCTCAGTCCTAATTCCTAACACGCTGGTGCCATGTTAGCTATGCTCGTAAGAGAGCGGCTGGTACTGATAATGGGTAACCCCAGCTCAGTCGCGCCAAGAGATTGATGCGGCGAGCCCCTGCTTCGGATTTTGGCTGAAAGGAGGGTAAGAAGTATCTTGAGTCTTTGCCATCCCTGCCCTGACCGAGCCAGTCTAAGCTTCACAAGAACGTAGCATTTCTGAGAAGGGTATGGTCTCTTCATTCCCCCTCATATCATGGACAAATCGTAATTTAAGGGGTGAACGAGCGGATATGGGAAATTCTGGGGGAGGCTAAGAGTTTTTAGACTTTAAAAATATCGAAAGGTCTCTGTGAAAGAGAGGTAACCTCCTGCTTTCATTCTTATATTAAGGATGAAACGGGAGGCATTTAATCTGCCCAAATCTCCAGGAAAAGCGGTAAACAAGGATATACCCGTTCCACTTCCCCATACCGTCCATAACCGTCGAATTTAAATGGTCTCGTAAAGGGAAATCATTAAAGGCGCGTTTTCGGTAATCAAACGGCAGGAACGCATTGGGAATAAATTCAAAGGAATGTCCCGTAGCCCGATATGTTTCCTGGGTAGATGAAAGGACGTCAACATTAATGAAAGACAGAGTTAAAAGAGCCGTGATGAAGGCTTGGCATTACCAAAACCCTCCTCTCCCACCAAAAGGTTGGACAGCAGGATTTTGAGGGGCTATTGTGGGGCCCAGTAATTTGTGGCCCTGGCCCAGTTATTCGTGGAGGCCTAAGGCCCAAGCCGAGGAGGGTTATAGCCCAGGCTCGGTAATACAAGTACGAGATAATCTTGGAACACAGCCGAGGACGATTCAGTCCTCGGCATGTCCAAGGTCTCACCAAAAGGAAGGGTAAAAATGGTATAGGAGCAGCTTGAAAAAAATCTAAAATATCTAAGTCAAAAGATAAGGGTACGCTGGAAAGTATAACGACCAGGGAAAGCTGCCCTTACTGCCATTCAATACTCTACACCTGACAGAGCCATACTCCTCAGCTTTTACAACCACCTCCAACGACTTTGAGTATGGGCTGATGGGACAAGTATCAGTCCTGAAAAGTCGACCCTACACGTGGACGAAGGATAAGGAACAAAGGCTAGTATAAAAGGAAAAGTAAGCAATCCATAACAGAGGCTGGGAAAAATGGCCAAAACCAGAGCCTCCCAGCCCACCTCTAGGAGAAAGACTCCCAGAGCGTGCACGATTTATTTACGTATGAACGCGATTTATTTATGCATGAACACCGCGGAATACCACACTTGTGATCAAGGCCTAGCCTTTCAAACCCACGCTCTATAAGTGATATTGTTTGGGTCTTTTTACGTGCGAACCCAGTATCGCTTTGGGTCGTTCCAAATCGTGTCCTTACAATATACAATAGGCATACATGGTTATATGCACATATATATTATGTAGAATAAAAATTTGAGTTGGCTTTTTTTATAATTATTTATTTTTTAGGGAAATTTGCATTGTAACTTGTTCCAAAAAAAAAAAAAGCTTTATATTCATCTGTTTATTAAGACCAATAAAGAAAAAAAATCTACCTATTATTATAGTCAAATTTTGTTCTTTTAATCAAACAACATGGTACATTTCTTCTCTCAAAATATTCTTTTGTTAAATTAGAGATACGGACATCACTTGACTAAAAGTAGTGGTAGTACTCTCTCTCTCTCTCTCTCTCTCTCTCTCTCTCATGTAGTAGTACTTAAATTATATAAATAATATATGTTAGGCATACATAGTTATATACACACACATATATTATGCAAAATAAAAATTTTATGTTCCATTTATATTGTTTTAGCAATTGTAGTATGTTATGTGTATATTATTTTTTTCTTTCTATCTTAAACTTTGGTTACTTTATAAGAATATAAAAAAATAGAAAAAGAGAGAAAGATAACATGTGACATGTAGCAATTGCTGAAACATAAAATAATGGAGTATATGATAGGCATACATATTATGTAGAATAAAAATTTTATGTTCCATTTATATTGTCTCACTAACTGTAGTATTTTATGTGTATATGATTTTTTTTTCTTTATATTTTAAACTTTGGTTACTTTATAAGGAGAAAAGAAAAAGATAGAGAGCAAACATATGCCATGTAACAATTGGTGAAACGTAAAATAGAACACTTAAAATGAAACAAATGATTTTTATTCATATGTGTGTGCGTGTGAAATTTTTTTTCCTATTTTTACAAAGAGAATAAATCTATGATAACATTACGTTATACCTCTAACATATGTACTTTATGAAGGTGGGGTGTCATGCTCTACACTCACAAAATGGTAATGAAAAATCTAGTGTGATAGTGATGTTAGATCCTAAAGGCTAAAGCAAAAGAACTACTATTGCATATTTATCATGTAAGGAAGAAACAGGCTTTAACAGTATGGAAGTTTGGAACTAGCTAATAATGGTACTTTGGTCTTTGGTCACCATAGGGCCTTATAATTAAAGACATCAGTTGTGGTGGTGTCCACTAGTTTATGGGTTAGTGGGGTATGAGGTCCTAATTTTAATGTCCTATGCCTATGTCTCCACTCTTTCTTTATAATATCAAATGGGGCAGTAGGGAAAAAAACAAAGAAAAAAAAAAAGAAGGAAAAAAGAAATTGTTTTGTCTAAAAGGAGAGAAAAATATGAGGTTCTAATTTTTCTGGGTTGTTAATTTGAAACGTTATAGCAATGCAGGAGTCATGATGCTGTGTAAGTCACTTGACAAAAATGAACCAACGGTTTTTAAGAGAAACTAGATATGGTCCATTAATTATATATCATATTGCAAAGTCATTTCAACATTATAATCAAGTAATTGGCCTCGTATGCTAGACCAAACCACAATGGTCAATATCATTATTAATGGTTCTTTGTATATAAAATATAAATTCATCAACATTTCTAGAATATTTTTCGTCCAAATTATGATTGTATACCATCATTGTAACAAAGAAAGCAAGAGTTGCAGTACTTAATGCCATTGTCACTAATCATAAAATTGTGGCCAAATCATTGGTCATAATGATTATTATGAAAACCTTGGGTCTATAAGACAATTATGTATTTTGAATAATTGTCAATTATTGTCTGTGTCAAGTCTTTGTCTCAATTGGGGTCCATGATCCATCTAAAATTAGCTTCATTGGTTCTTTCCTATATGATCTTTGTGTATCATATATAGTTGCCCGGATTATCCCCTACTATTTCATGTGGCAACACGATGTTCATATCAATAATCATAAACCTTTTGTGCAACTCTTTTATGAACACATCATTCTCCATCTTGCTTCCTTCTAATAGGAGAAGAGAAGCTTTCTTCCTATCTTCCCTTTTTTGGGGTGGGGGGGGTGGGGGGGGGGGGGGGGGGGGAGATGTTTGAAATTCCACGGCTTCAAAATGGAAGTGACCTAACTTAAGATTCCACAAGGATAAGATGTGCCATGTGAAATAGTACAATTAGCTAGCTAGCCTTGTAATACCTACATGTTTTGCTACCATCTTTTTTTTTTTTGTACTACAATTGCTAGAAAGTCAAAAATACTAGGCAAAGTTTCTGCAAAACCTATGCACTATCACTCTTTTAGGTCTCCTAACGCATGCCAATGGACCTGGAATGTTGCTCAAATGGTAACTCCACTTTGAGAGAAGTAAGCTCAAACTGAGTCATATGATGGGGTCTCCATATGGAGAAGATAGGGGGGGTGGGGTAGTCTTCTCTACGTTCTAAATAGAATATAAATCCTCTATTCTGCTCTTTAATCTTCAACAATCACAATTTTCCATGTGTTTGATTTGTTTCTATTTTAAACTTTGATATTTTATAATGAAAGAAAAAAATAATATATGACAAGTTGTAATTGGTGTAGAACAGAAAGTGGAACGCAGAAAATAAGTCAGAAGATATTTATTCATTTCGAATACTATGTACCCTATAGTCTAGTGCCATAAAGGAAATGCTACCCCATAATTCTCATGGCAAGTACTCAGGACATCAAAGGCAACCTAGCAACATTACGATCAACAAAGCTAATAATCTACAACATGACTTTTACTGCTAGGTTTATCTGGTGGAGGCCGATTTCTCGAGATGTTTCAGATATTTCTGTTTTGGGATGAACTTATTTTGTTTATTTTGTGAAAATATATAATTGTACCTTGGAAAGTTGATGCTTTAAAGTTGAAACTTGAAAGAAAGTTCATTCGAACGAATGCCTAGTCTGATGAGAGAGAGAAGCTTTGGCTAGGTGCATCCAAAAATTAGTGGTTGTGGACACAATGTACTCAGCTGCTACTTAGGGTAAACAAAAGTAAAATGGGAATCATCAACGTTGTTGTACATAAGTATTATATATTTTTCCAACAACAAAGAGAATTTAGTGACCCCAAGGTTTGAGAGATGAAGTGTTTCTTATGTTGAATTGAGCATTCAAGTTCATGCAAATCATAAGAATACCAACAACTATTATTATAAGAATGAATGGTAATGCTCTGATGTTGGAAAAAAAGAAAAAGAAAAATATATATATGTTGGTCCTCAAATTTTAACTTTAGAACAATTTTGGTTTCTAAAATTTTTACTTAATTGTTTTTAGACTTCAAACAACTTAAATGGATCATTTTTATTCTCTAAAAAAATTTAAAACGATCATATTTAGTTCCTAAAAAATTTTGAGTAGCTTTTAGTATCTAATAAATTTAAAGTGATAGTTTTTTTGTCTATAAGAAATTTAGTCCTTAACAATTTAAAATGATCATTTTTAGTCTTTGACAAATTTAAAACGATCAAATTTAGTTTCTAACAAATTTAAATTGATCATTTTTATTCTTTAATGTGTCTAACGGAATGGTAATGTGTCATTTTTTAATATGACCATGTCATTTAAGGGATTGAAAGTAATCATTTTAAAATTTACGGACTAAAATTACTTATGATTTAAAGTTTAGGAATTAACGGTGTATTTTGTTATATAAAAAAAAAATTAAAAAAAAAAAAAAAAAACAGAAATTATATTTGAGAGAGAGAGAGAGAGAGAGAGAGGTCATTATCAGAAAGTCGATATGAACTCTTGAGATCAAGACTTTTAAGAGCATGCTCTATAGAACTCTTTGTTGGGTTTGAAAGATTACTTTATAGAAACTCTGTGGTCTTGATCGGTCACTTTCTTGCCACATCACTTTGCATTAGAAGATCTATGTGCTACTATGAGATCGATAATTAGGTGTAGAGTATAGACCCAATGACCAATATATGCCCATGAAGTTACAAGGGCTTGATAATTTCAGTCATGGTGGTAGACACTTCTCCTTTCTTATAAGGAAATTTTCAGTCTAAAAACTTTGAATTTTAATGGGTCCCTCAGGTTCCAACCAAACTATGACTATGGAATAAAGCAACATGCAAAGTCTTAGAATTGCCACTATAACACGCTTGACACATAAGAAGTGTTGGCCTTTGGTGTTGTAAAATGCAAGCACAAATGGTCATTCTTTCAAAAGCCTATCTTAGCATATCATTTTTTTAAGTGTTCTCTTTCTCTGGACAGTCACATTGACCACGACGTGTCTCTTGTTAAGCTTAGGATTTGTGACTTTCTTCATTGGCTTCTTAGGAGTCTTTACAATTAATTATTCTATATATTGCACAACAAGTCACTAACAGGTTGTGATTGAGATACAATAAAAGTAACATCAATAGTACTTTCATGTGAAAGATGCACTAATAACAATATGTTAGTATGTGTGAAATTTGTTGTACTTGTAATATTATTGGAGTTTACTAAGGATGACGGCTAGACTGAATAAATTAAAAAGATATAAAACTTATGGACTTGATATAAGGTCTCATGTGATAGATGTTGCAGTAATTTTCTCCTTTCAAATGTAGTGAGAAAATTGTGAAATTTTTTGTGACCATAATCTTATTGGATTTTATTTCTAGATGAGTTCTTTTAAGTGATATTTGGTAGATAGAAGTGGACCGTTTGGTTGTGTCATGAAAAGAAAAAAACGGATTTTTAGAAAATTAAAAATTCATAAACAAGGAGTTTTCAATGGTTTTGTCGTTTTTGCCAAGTTTAAGAAAGAAAATAGTTTCAAGAATCATTTTAATGTGATATAAAAGCCAACCTAGACGATCTCTGGGTGGAAAATGTATTTTATATCAAATGATATTATGTTATCCATATCAAAATCCAATAAACAAGAGACATGTATGCAAAAATAACTATCAACTAACACGTCTTTCATTTGTTAGTGGGTTAGTTATTTTTTGCTGACATATCTCACACTTATTAGATTTTGATACCGCTAATATAGTATCAATATATCATTTGATACCAAATACCTTCTTCTCTGAGTGGACTTCTTGTTGTATTTGGGCCTATCAATAGAGAGAATCATAGAATTAGTATTGTCAAAATTTGATGATGATAATTTAAATAAATAAATAAGTAAAAGAGTAGGTGAGAAATTAACGCTTGAGAGGCTTAGATGATAAAGGACTGTAGAGTGTAGACAATATAAAGAAAAATACAAGGGAAGTGCTATCACATCTATAACTGAGACTTCTCGTCATCTCCCTGACGTTTTTGTTAGGACCTACGTTGCAATGTAGTGTCCTAAACTAATAGGACTCATCATAATTGTTTATATAGTACGAATTGACTTAATTCACACTTAGTAAAGAATAGATTAACAAATGCCCATGAAACACATGCTAATAAACTCAAACAATTCGGGGTATCAAATCTATAATCAAACATAGGGCATGAATACATTGGTGTTAACTAGCAAAGGCTACATGGAAAATGACAAATAAATGAATAAATTGGGCTCACTTTAATTTAGCATGGATGCCCAATATTGTTATTTTTGTTTGGAGATTATTTTTAAAACATATTGAAAGCCACAAGGAAGTTAGCATAGATGCCCAATATTGTTACACCTATATGTAACCAAACAGATAAAGAGTTTTTGGGCAGGAGAAATAACAAATAGGATATTAAAAAAAAGTGTTTTAAATTTTCATATTTGTATCCAACTAATAGCCAATGTTGTTATTATTATTATCATTATTAGACTTTCTCTCTTAGAGAATGGATGGTAATCAAGTTAGGATGTGCATTCAATCCACCAACTCAACAAACCCAATACGAAGTCTTGACTTGGCTTCTTTTCTTTTTTTGATAAGTCTTGACTTGGCTTTTGTTAGTTCATAGGTTGAGTTTTTTTTTTTTTTTTTTGGTTGAATCTTGGTTGGATTAGGTTTAGGTTTGCAAAGTTTTCAACTAAGGTTAACCCAATCCAACTCACGCTATCAATAGTTTTATTTATATATATATATATATATATATATATATATATTAAATCTGTTACTTTATTTTATTTTTGGATTTTGGAAATTAGTTTAATTAGTTTTGGATATTTTGAGACTTAATGGAAGCTAAAACTGTTTATTAGGCTTGACATAATGGTCCCAACTTGAAGATCCAGCCCAACCAAACCCAATTAGGTTGGATTGGTTTTTAGAGTTACCATAAGTTGGGTTGGGTTGGAGATTTCTCAACTTAAGCAGGTCGATTAGGTTGAAAAAACTCCGAACCCCACCAACTTGATC
Source organism: Quercus tomentella (assembly GCA_028535165.1). Lineage (NCBI taxonomy): Eukaryota > Viridiplantae > Streptophyta > Magnoliopsida > Fagales > Fagaceae > Quercus > Quercus tomentella. The sequence continues at coordinate 41,935,155 of JAPQVY010000012.1, read as the reverse complement.
CATGCATACCCATTGGGCATTTCTATGAAAATTAAGCGTGATCATTTTTGTTACCTTATTATTCCATTTAAAAGTTGGAACAATGCTCAAAAGAATTTTAACTCAAAAGCCTCAAATTCCCATCATTAAAATTGAGACATGTATTTTAACTTAGAGGAGAAAAAACTCTTTAATGAAATTGGTAGCTAGTGATAAATTTTCTCTCCGTTTGTTTTTATGAAATTTTTTTTGTAAAGATAGTTTTTTATGTTTTCTAGTTTTTTTGTAGCATCATAAATAATAAGTCAAATAAAAACTGTAAGGACACGATTTGTAACGACCCAAAACGATATTGGGTTCGCACGTAAAAAGGCCCAAACAATATCATTTATAGAGCGTGGGTTTGAAAGGCTAGGCCTTGGTCACCGGACGGGGGTTTTCCGTGGTGTTTATACATGATTAAATCGTGTTCGCTCTAGGAGTCTTTCTCCTGGAGGCGGGCTGGGAGGCTCTGGTTTTTGGGCATTTTTCCCAGCCCCTTTTCTAGACCACTTACTTCCCCTTTTATATTGGCTTGTATTCCTCATCCAACGTCCACGTGTAGGTTCGACTTTCCAGGACTGATACTTGTCCCATCAGCCCATACCCAGAGTGGTTGGGGGTGGTTGAAAAAGTTGAAAAGTATGACTCTGTCAGGTGCAGAGCTTTGAATGGCAGTAATGACAGCCTTCCCTTTGTCCTTGGTCGTTATACTATCCAGCGTCTCATTCTCTATTGACATAGATATTTTTAGATTTTTTCCCAAACTGTTCCTAGACCGCTTTTGCCCCTCCTTCCAGGGGGACCTCGGATATGCCGAGGACAGAATCATCTTCGGCTGTGTCTCAAGACTATTTGGACTTTTATTACCTATCCTCGGCTACACACTTCCTCGGCTAGGGCCTTGGGCCCCAATGTAAAAAATGGGTCAGGGCCACAAATTATTGGACCCCACAAAAACTATTTTTGATTAATGAAAAAAATTCTATTAAAAATATGACTAATTTTCTAGAGATTTTTATCCTCTCTTTCTTTTTATTTTATTTTATTTTATAAAAAACACAATTTTATCTCATATCATGCTAAATAAAATTTTTTTTATTATCTAATATGGAAATTTTTGAAAGCAATTATATTTCATTTTTAAGGTCCTTATTAAACATGGAAAAATGAGATTGTTTTTTGAAAAATAATTTATAAATAATGACTCGTATTTTAGAAAACAATAATGTCGAAACAAATGGAGTGATTTGTTAAAAAGCTTTAAGTTCTCTTGAATTTCTTGGAAGGGCTTTAACGGAGCCTTATTTAAACCTCTGGTAACTATAACATAGACCATTGTCACGCCAAATAGAATTGAGTGGTGCTTTTTTCTTTTTTAAATTATTATTATTTTATATATTTTCTTGGACAATATTGTTTTGCACAAAAAAAAACCTTACATATATACAACAGTCAGCACAATTTGATAGGATACATCATAATCAATGCACATATTGATCATAATTAATTTGGCCTAACCTTGAATAGGAAAGAGCGCATGTTCAAATGGAAAGGGAAAGGTTTTGAATTTTTTAGGCCAATAGATTTTTGCCCATTTATTTAAGGATGTAGCTTACTGCGAACCAGGCAAAATAGATAGCTATCCAAAACCAAACAATGACAACTTAGTAAATTATAGTAAAAACCCTTTCAAACTCTTTTTTAAGAGAGAGTTTAGGTTCAAATTTCAGGATAAGATATCTCAACTTAGAAAAATAATTGAGTATTGTCGAAATACAACGACATGATATTTACTCATCTTACATAAATATGAATTTAATTAGTAAGACTCATTATTATTATGTGAGAAAAAAATTACTATATTATTATATTTTGCAAGTACGAAATAACCAACATATCGTAGAAAAAACACATGCACATACACATTTTAGGATTTTTTTTTCTCTATTTCATGGCTGAGTGTTCTTATTCCATGTCATTTTTCTTCATCAAAATGTCATCTTTCTTCTTTTTTTTACCTTCTTATTTGTTGACATAAAATTGTTTACAGATTACAAAGATACTCTTAGGTTTAATAGTCTCATTTATAGTGGAGAAGGTGACATGACTTCCCAAAAGTAGAAAGAGTTGATAAATATTGGAATCCAATTAGGCTGCAACCAAATTGCACTGAGAATTGAATAAACTAACAAGTATCACCTGACCGTATTGTGTAGTTTTTCTTTTTCTTTTTTAATTTTAATTTTTTAGAAACATGAAGTGACTTCTAAAAAGTGAGAGGACTTGTAAATTGGGTTGGTGGTCACTAACATAAAACCCTGGAAAAACAAAGTACATGTGTCTTCAAACCCCCTTTGGACCCGGATCTACACGTTTGCCACGTGGAAATAGTGACTTACAAGTCAATCCTCATACACATATAGTGGGATTACTCCAATATTCTACTTTTATTTTTATTTTATTTATTTAGTTTTAGAATCTTCTACCTTCCTTTTTGAGCATGGAAATTGTTGCTTTGTTTGCTTGGATGTAAAATATCTTGTGGTTAATTCCATGTTCTAAATTGGAAGGTGACTCGGAGACGATAATTAAAGTCTTCACAGAAGATGAAGATTATTTGACAACTTATGATTTGCTGATTCAGGATGCAAAGGTTTGTTCTAAGTACTTTACTCAATTATATTACTCTCACATTAGAGGAGAGAAGGTAATATGATTGCACACAGTCTAGCTAGGTACGCAATAAATGCCTCTAATTATGTTGTATGAATGGAGGATGCTCCATCACAAACACTCAATGTAATTCAGGCCGATTTAGCCCTTTTTTTACATAATTAATTTCACAATCTTTCCCCTTAAAAAAAAAAAAATCCATTTTCTAAACTTGAAATATTGAAACAGACATGAGACATGGAGGCATGGAGCCCATTTGAAAGACTTTTCTTTGGTACTATCTCCTATTTTGTTTTAAGAACATTAATGAATGATTGAATTTTTATAATTAATCAACTTAATTTTTTGAGATTAATGATGATTAATTATTGTGTTATAATTATTCATCTTAGATTTGAAACCCATAATAGAGATATATACAACAAAACACTAAAATCATTCCTCATAAACCATCAATTTAAAGAGAAGTACATGTGCTCATTTGGATGGCCAACCCATAATAGACAACAAGTAAGAGAGGTAGTGCCAAGTACATGACTAAAAGAATTCAAAAATTTCTCTTACCTAAGGATGAGGGTTAGATGTAGACATCTTAGATTTGAAACCCCGTACAGAGATACCACCATCTATGTCGGCATGGTCTAATTTATTTTCATCAATTTATTTTACTTAAAAAAATTAGACAAAAATACTATTATATTTTTTAAAAAATAAATCAACTTGTAAAACTTCTTGTCGTTAAATAAAAAATTAAATGTTCAAATTCCACCTAAACCCAAAAAAAATCATTGATAACTTAATCCGATGGTAAAGAGCAATCATCATAAAGCGAGCATTACAGATTTCAAACCCTATTTTATCTATTGAAAAAAATTATTAGGTGTAATCATCAAAATAACAATTTGGTGAAATAAAAATTGCATTTTTTAATCAAAATAAATGTTATTTTAAGAATTAAAAGTATCTATTTTTTTAGGTTAATTTAAAGTCTATACTTATGAGTTTCATGCTGTCATTTTCTCACTTCAAAATTCTATATATATAAAAAAGAATTATTGTCTTAATCAACAACTTTTCTATGGTCCATTTACAATATGAAGCATAGATCAGAAAGTGAACAAATTATTAGGTTCGATGGGTGGAGTCCTCCCATCTCAAAAGGAGGTAAGGTCCCATGTGGGACTAATGAATGGGGTTCACCTCTCATGTCATCTTATAGAGGGGAGAATCCACTTGACGAACCTAATAATTGCTCTAGGAAGTAGGCTTCCTCCTAATTCTCAATGAAGGATGAATGGCCTCTCCATGTTACAATAATTTGCATAAGCACACCCAATTTAAATTCCCCACATTTTATCCCAAAACAATCATAGAAAATTCATGTAAGTTTGTTTCTAATTGAAGATATAAATTAATATCCATCCAAATACAACACTTGTGCCTTTTTTTTTCTTGAGAAGATTTTTATCAAATTCCAAATTCTCTGAACTGAACCCATTGGTAACAAGATACTCTAATTTTAAAGATGGGGTTCTATATTAAACAAAAACTGCTTTAGACCATTAACTACAAAGCAGGTCATTTCTGATTTTGATAATAGCCAAAATTCACTTTGTGGGCTCTCAATAATTTTGCTTTGAACCCTGCAAGGCAATACCATAATTATTGAAGCAAGATAAGACGGGACATGCCATTTTGTGACTTTGCTGTGCTGTGAACTAAAGCTCTTTCTTGTTGATGCTGTTATTTTGTGTGTTTGCAAATTTGTCCATGTTTGACAAAAGTCTTGTCACTCAACTGGCACTTTTTGATATGTTTAATGAAGATATTTAGATTCAAATTGTGTCAACCCGGTGTTAACAATCAAATTATTGGAGGGAAAAAAAAAGTTGCCTGTGTTTATTTGCAATTGTTTCTGAATTCTCTGGGCTCTTCTTATGCGTTTTATTCTGTCTTCAGCTCAAGCCCAAGCCCAAGCCCAAGCTTGATGGGCTCTATAGGTCAGGCTACCTCCAAGATATTCAAGTAAAAAAAGATTTGGATGTCTGCTAATTTAGTAGGTCTCTTTGACATTGCATCAGAAGTTTGTGATGCGGAGGAGATGAAAGATTACTATTTTTCTCCATTGTGAAAACTGGAATTGCCATTAGAATTTTTTTAAAAGAGTAGAAACTAGAAAGGAAAAAAAAATCATATGTTCACAATTTTGTTTTCTTTTCTTTTTTGGCATAAACAAAGAACTAAAAGATGTTTCTCAAAAAAAAAAAACAAAGAACTAAAAGATATATAAGCACAAAAAAATACGTAAGTGTCCATTTGGTTGAGTGGATTCTAAGGAGGATGGAAAGAGAGGAGAAAAAAGGGGAGAGAAAATTGTTTTTGGAGTGTTTAGTTGGGTGAATTTTAAGGGGAAAATTGGTAGGGTCTGAGTGTTTTCTCTTTAAACCCACCAAAATGCTATCTACCCAATTGGGGAGAAAATTAAGAGAAAAAAAGTAGTTGCAGTCAAATGACTGAACTACCCCTTATCTCACGTTTTGGGTTTTTTTTTTTTTTTTCTTGGATGTGATACACGACTTCCCTTCTTGTTTTTTTTTTTTTTTTTTTTCTTTTTTCTTTTTTTGGGTTTGATGTTTGGTTTTTTTAGGCCGTTTTGCTCTTTTTCTTTCTTTTATATATATATTTTTACTAGGTATGATTTTTTTTTTTAAAGAACTTGGGTGATTGATTTTTTTTTCTTCTTAACTGGGCATAAGGGTTTAAGATACACACTAGAATAGAAAGGTTAAGGTACAGAATAAAGGAAATGTGTATCGAAGAGTTAGGCCATTTTGGATATACACCACTGTTAGTTTCTTTAAAACTTTCTCCCCTCTCCCCTTGTGTATGTGTGTGTTAAAATACTTAGTATTCTCAAAAGAAAGAACAAATAACAAACACATAGGTAATAATATTAAACCAAATCTATATATATATAATAATAGGTAAAGTTAAGAGAAACTCAAATTAAAATTCCAAATTAGAGTTCCAATTTTGTGCCATGTGTCATAAATTATTTATTTTTAAAGAGTTTTATTTCTTAATTTTAGAATCAAATGTAGGACCACATCATAAATATTCATCTAAGTGAGTTATTATGTACAAAAACCAAAGAGTCTAGAATAAATGAATCTTAAAAAAAAAAAAAAAGTGCTTCACAATAATAAAAAAAATGGACCTAATAATATCTTTACAAAATTTTTTAAAGAGTTAATAAAATATAAAAATGACTATAAATAATATTTAAATTATATATATAAATTATATTATGTATTTTATTGTATATTTTTAAGTGTATCCATGCATATGCATGGGGTTACAAACTAGTTATGGTAAAGGCAGGGCACAAAACCACCAAGCATAGGGAAGCCCATGGTATCCCAAAAGAGAGACTGCAAATTAAAAAGGAATATGAATCCTATGTCCCCATTCTCCCAAAAAAAAAAAAAAATTTATCCCAACTTTTAACTTGTGTTTGGAACGGGTGAACAAGGAGAGAAGAGAAATGATATGCCACTTAAAAAGAAAACTTTTTTTTTTTTTTTTGCTTAATATGAAAGAAAAGAAAGGGAGGAAAAACTGAGTGCAAAAACCAAACAAAGGAAAGATCAAATATTTCTTCTCTTTTCTTTTATCATTCTCTCCCCACGTTCAAAGTCCAAACATATAAGAGGGAAGCATTAGTATTCCACTTTATACTTTACCACTTACATTATGCAATGCGTTTAATTTCTTTACATTTCAAATTTTGGTTTTCTAGAAAAATGCTAAACTTTTACAAATTTTAATATAAAAGCTTAAAAACTAGTGTGGCAAGAATATGATTAGTATCACTTAAACAACATACTAAAATAAGTGTTAATTTTTTTAATGATTAATAGCACATCAAATTTTTTTTTTTTTTTGAGAAAGTAATAGCACATCAATTTGTAAGGCCTATATGGTAAAAATTTATAATATTTCTAGTATCACTATTTTATTAGGGGGTAATTATTGAGTACTCTCGGAGTACCATAAATGCATACTCCCCCCTCTCACGTAACTGTGGATCCCACTAATTAAATTTATGGTGAGACTTACAATTCATGTGAGAGGAGGGATTACGCATTTATGGTACTCTCGGAGTATTCAATAATTTTCCTTTATTAGGAAAGAAAAAATTATGACAGGCTATGCCTGTGATTGATAGAGTATAAAATGGAATACTCAAAATGGAACAAAAATTTTTCATCTATCCTAAGTCCTAAACAAATCTGAGTTGGTTTGGTTATAGCCCAACTTAAGGGAACGGTGTTCTCTAACCAACCCAAGATGATATATAAATATATATATATATATATATATATATTTATATTCAAGGCAGTCATCATTTTATCCTTAAGTCTGTGTCAACTCTTAATTTGGTTTCCAAATTTAGTTTCAAAATCAACCATCAAATCCTTAAAATTTGTCCTATTTTTCTATCTGGTCCTTCGACTTTTCAAAAATTTATAAAATGATTTTGCAATTTTCTTCCTTTTTTTATTTCCTTTTATTTTCTTAACATTTTTCTCACTAACCATCTCATTAGCCCAACATGAAAAAGACAATTTATTTCTATAAAAAAAGGAAAAAGAAAAAGACAATTTATAAGCAAGTTCATCTTTAGAAAAGTGACAAATCTTATTTCATTTATCCATCCACATCAACACAATATGAAAATTGTGAATATTTATTTTTTGTTCCACTCTAATGTTTACCTTGAAACATGATCAATCGCAATTTGTCATTTCATCTCTTTTTTTTTTTTCCTTTAAAAAGTAACCAAAGTTTAAAGTGAAAAATTAAAATTAAGCATCCAGTATACTTACATTCTAACAGGTATAGTATAAAATGAAATACGAAGAGTAAGATATTGTTATTGTTATATTTTTAACAAATTGGTGTCTGTATTAAAATGCACCCTTAATCCATCTAGAGTAGTGGTGTGCGATGTCTAAGCCACATAATTTTTTTTTTTAAATTATAAAGTGTATCCAATCACAAGACATATTAGTGTCCACGTTAGCAAGTAGACCAAATAAAATCATTTTACAAACTTCAAGAATTTAAATGCTTCATATCAAAATAATAATAATAATAAAAATAAGTGCTATATTTTAAACTTTAAAGGCAGATCCAAAAAAAAAAAAACTTTAAAGGCCAAATTAAAAAAAATAACACAAACTTTAAGGAACAAAAGTAATGTTTTTCAGATATATATTCAAGAATGATGATACATATTTAAAATTAAAAATATAAATTGTGGAAGTTTGAATAACAGATGATGTATAGCACTCTTAGAGTATTTTTCAACCGGTTATTTAAAACCACTTAAAATGTAAAATAGAGAATATCGTCAACAAAATATTACAAAATCACTTCCAAATAATCTAGTGTTCTATTACTGTTCAAATATATACAACATGCTACAACAATATTCTTCAAATTTAAAGAACAATGTAGCATTGTGTACTTAATAAAAAATATATTTTTATTTGACTCTCTCTATCTCTCTCTCACGACGTGGCATCCATGGAAGTCCGTCGGACTCTCACTGTGATAGATCGAAGCACGTCCTCTTTGTGATTTGTGGAGCAGAGTGGCGAAGCAGATCATAAAGATTTTCAAGCCACCATTTGATTTTGGTAAGGTTTTGGATACAATGGTCATGAATTTATTGTGTTCTTTTATGGCTTTTGTTTTGTGGCTATAAGAAAATGTATTGGTGATGGAAAATTGGAGTGGGTAGCGATTATATATTGACAAGGAGTCTCCTCTATTGTGGGGGATTGGGTTTGCTGTTGTTGTGGTGTATAAAATATATTATTTTAAAATGACATAGAATACGAATGAGATGTAGAGTGTATCATAAAAATGGTTATGTAAAATAAATTAAGTAATTTTTTGATGAGATAAAATGCATTTATTTTAGATAATTGGATAAGAATGCTCTTACGCTAGGTTATGATTAAAAAAAAAAAAAAAATCAAATAAGGGATTGATTTAGTTGTATTAAAGATACTATTTGAATATGTTTAAAATATAAATGTTTTTTTAATAAGTAAAATATAAATGTTAATAAAGTTGTGTTTAGAATTTTTATTTATAAAAATATATCTCTAGAAAATTGGTTTGAAGCGTTATGATTCTATAGATAATTTGATTTGGTTATGAGTTTTTTTTTTTTTTTTTTTTGAATTAGATCAAATTAATTTTCATATTTTTTGCAAAAAAATCAACAAACATGAGTTATCCTAAATAAAAGCAAAGCAAGTTATATAGAAACAACTTAGGAGTATATTTGAGTGGCCAACTCAGTGGCATGAGAGCAAGAATTCAATTGTTGTAACTATAATGGATTCAAAAAAAAAAAAAAAAAAAAAACTATTGAATTATATATATTGTAATTCGATATTAGGGGTGTCCATGAGTTAGGTCTGGTCGGATTTCCCCTAAACTTACACTCAACTTGACTGGATTAGGTTTGAAAAACACTTACCCAACACCAACTAGAGGAATACAAGTTGCCAACCAAAAAAGAAACCTAATTTGGAACAGTTGGATTGGTTGAATATGATATCTCTTTAAACTTGGATTTTGATGAGATCTCACCAGATTTGGTAGAGATCTCATCGAATCTGGTAGATCTTTGCTGAATTGATGCTGTTCTTCACGAATTTGATGGAAACTTGAATAGAGAAGAGCAATGGAGTGGAGGATGACGACAAACGACAACTATGATTAACTTGTGATGGTTGGATTAATCAGACTTGAGTCTAGCATAGAGAACCTACCACTCAAACCAATTATATAAGTTCTTGTAAGTTAACACTCCCTATCGATCGAATCACTTCTCAAATTATATGGTTGTAGGTTGAGTGGGTTTACGAGGTTCAGTCAAATTTGAACAACCCTATATATATGTGTATAATTTGATGAATTTATTTATTTTTAAAATTAAACTACATTAAAATTTTAACTGTCCTTTATTAAAAAAAAAACTATTGTATCAACAAATTGATATTCTAAAATAAACTTATAGAAACTCTAAAACAAACTAATCTTATTATCGGACATTTGTTATAATAAAATTAAAATTATACCATATCCCAACATATTGCAATTGATATCAAAACAAAATTAAAAATTATGGTAACTTGTTAAGTAAAAAAAAAAATTATCAATTATGGTAATTTTTTTGGGTTAGATGTGGAGATTTTCAAGCGATCTACTCTTGTGTATCTCTCTCTCTCTCTCTCCATTGACAATTTTGAAAGAAATGTTTTATTCATAAGCTTAAAAGTAAAACCCAAATTAAAAAAAAAAAAAAAAAAAAATTTCAACGGCAAGCTCAAAAATCAACTCTCTCTCTCTCTCTCTCAGGCACACAGCCATGGCCGCGACGATCTCTCAGTCTCAGCTCTCGTGCTTCTCCGCACTCAACCGCAGTGTGAGGCTACAGAGGCTTTCATTTCCAACCCCTTCACTCCGCTCCAAGGTACTCTCTTTCTCTCTCTCTCTCTCTCTCGATCGTTAAACGCTGTCGTTTCGAGTCTCACTACTACTTTTTGTGCTTCTGATAACAAACGGTTGTAACTTTTTGAAAAAAAAGATTTCACCGAAAGTTGGGTCTTTGTAAATTTTGAATTTTTATGTATAATTTGATTCTGGGGTTTTGATCCACAAATTAATTAAGGAATTCAATTCAATTTAGTTAGTTAATTTTTATTTTTGGGTGACTACTAGAATGTTGGTCTGGTTGTGCTTGTGTTTCTGGGTTTTTTATTTTATTTTTTATTTTCTAATTATTAGGTAAAATGAGTGTAGGAGAGATGAGAATGTTAAGATAGATGGGTGAGAATACCTGGAAAGTGTAGAATTCAAAATGAGGAAATCTGTTTAAAGATAGGGGTAATCCCTATTGATGAAGGTATGAGGGCAAGTCGCTTGAGCTGTTTTGGTCATGTTCAGAGGAGAGTGAGTAATGAACCGGTAAGAGAGTGAGTTGATCCATGTTGAGGGAAGGAAAAAAGGTGGAGGAAGGCCAAAAATAACATTAGTAGAAGTAATACAAAAGACACGTCAATTAGGGAAGTAACAGAGAACGTGACTTCAGATAGGATAGAATAGAGAAAAAGAATTCATATAGCCGACCCCAAATTTTGGGACTAAGGCTTTGTTGTTGTTGTTTCTAATTATTAGGTAGTGTTTGATATGCTGACTTTGGTTTTATATGTGCTTCTCTGCAATTGGTTGTTTGTATTGGAGGTTTTCACGTATACCACTTTATGTTATTGATCTGATTTGATAACTAGCTATTAAGGTTAAAATGCAATTCTGTGCATGTGGTTTTATGGAATTGTCACATGACAAAGTTAGAGCATCTCTTGGGACTTTTGAAGGTCCTTTTATTTTTGGTTTGTTGTGGTAAGTTAGAGGTCAGGCTTTGGTGCAATGGCCGGTGCCTTCCATCAAAAGCAATAGGTCTTGTGTTTGAGTCTGGGAAACAGCCTCTCCAAAAACATGGGGGTAAAGCTGCTTACTAATTATTTCTCCCAAACCCGGCAAAAAGTGGGAGCTTTGTGTATCGTGTACGACTTTTGTTTTGCTAAGTCACACACGCGCCGAGTTGGTTTTGAGTCCATGACCTTACCTGCTCCCGTTCTTATGGGAAGGAAGTTCCTTTTGAAGTCGAGGTCATTGACTTGGAAAGTACAATTTTTTTAATGGGATATCGATTGCTTCCATATTTATCCTCAAGTTTTTTCATATTTTCGAATTATGTTTTTCACTTTATATATATATGGCCAACTCTCACTAGTCTGTCAAGGATCCATAGTCGATACCAAAATGTTTGGGATTAAGGCTTGGTTGTTGTTGTATTTCGCTTAATGTCTTAAAAAAAAACTGCTTTATATGGTTAGACTGCTTATAGAGTAGAAGGGCATTGGCAAGTACAGTTCCTATGAATTAATGTGTGTTTATCTATTGTTTCAGTATTTGCTAAAAGGTTTGACTGCTTTATATGTGTGATTGTGTGCAATTGTCTTGTTAATTAAAATGACTGTCTAATGGAACAATTACATGAGGTTAACTAAAAAAAATTTGCTATCTAGTTTATAGTTTGTATGAGCCTTGAAGGGCATGGGACAGATGCTACCAGTTCTGAGATTAAGACTACTCTAAGTTATACAGCTGATGCATCGAAATTGCATGTTGAAGGGACATCAAAGTCATATCCAGATATAGAAGAAGATGTTGCTGGAAATTTGGGATCAAGTGAGCCAATACAAGAAATTGGCGTTATTCAACAAAAAAGGGCAGCAAAAATCCATGATTTTTGTTTTGGCATCCCTTATGGTAAGTGCACATCAATTTAGCAAAAACCTCAATTGTTCACTTCACTACATCAAAGAGATTGATAGATTACACTCACCTTTTTTTAACATGAAATTATTTAAGGTTTTATTCAGCGCTAGTTTTACTGGTCATCTTAAGTTGATTAAAATTATGTCAAACAAAAATTTTAAAGTTTTAAAAAATTCTTTGATTGGTCGACGGTCTTATCCCCAATACTCAAGACCTTAAAATGCACTTAAATACACTAAGCATGAGTGATCCTTAGCCACCATATTTTTCTTTAAGAAAATCATTAATCAGATGTAAAGTTGTAGAGTAGTTCATAGAAGCATTTTAAGATAGAAGTAGATCAAAAGCGAATAAGGGGTTGAGTTTCATTCTCTTTCTTGGAAATTTATGGATCTTTTTAGTTTTAGATCTTAGGTTTATTTTTCTCTTACATATCGCTGGTATACATCCTGTCTACTATGGCTTTGCCCTTTCTTTTTCATAAAAAAACATAGAAAACGCAAGTAGGTGACTTAAGCATCATATATAAGTTGTAGGATCAAGTGTAACTAGAAGTACATTAATGTAAAATTTGTTTTCATCTGCCATTGTATTTCGATTTGCATGCTGAGGGAATAGACCTTTTAATAACATAAGGGATAGGGAATTTCTGATGGTTTCAATTCAAAGAAAGTATTACAACTAACATGAAAACTTGGAGAGTTATAGTGGACTGCTTTACATCTTTAACCCGGGAAATAGGACCAGGGGAAAAGAGAAGAAAAGAGCATGGATCCAAAACTTTTCATTGTATAGCTTGGTAATTTGGAATGGAATCTTGCTTAAAATGCTAGAATTTTCTAGATTGGTCTGTTAGTGTCCTTGTTTAAAATGAAATTTCACTGGGTGGCTAGTCTCCTTCAAGTCTTGGGTTAATGAAACTTTAACTTTTATTAGGGATTTTTAAGCACCTCTTGGCCTTGCAGCATTGGGGGCTACTGGGTCTTGTATAACCAATTACTTTAGAATTGAGCATGGGGAGAAAAGGTTTTGGAAATAATTGTCTCAAAGAGAGCTGTTGACCTTATTTGTTGACTCAATCTTGTCAATTGCTTAATGTGGCCACGTTGAATGTTGTGGACCATATGGTAACCCAATTGACATCTTGAGGGTGTCAAAATTGGAGTTCTATGGTTGGTTGTTATTCATCCATGCAGGTTTTGAACAATTTTTTTATTCAATTTATTGTAGTCTTAATAGTTAATATGGGAAATTTTCTAATTCTCTTGCCATGGTTTTAGTTATTTTTCAACTCTTTTTAGGCAGGCAGTGGTTTGCAAAATTTACTTTGGGCAATGTTTGAGATATCTTAAATGTCACTGTTGGATTTTAATCTTGATTATATTGAGAAATTATTTCATAAGCAGAATATTGTACTTCTTAGAACATTTTGCCTGTTAAGTTGACTGATATACTTGATTAGTTGGTTATGATTTCTGTGATATATGACCAGTGAGCTATTGCTCGATTCCCAAATAATGGGATAAAGAGTGAGGTTGTGGGTTCAAAATTTATTTATTTATTATTATTTTTTAATGCATCTAATAGGTCATGAATCCACAACTTCACCTTACACATAGAACTTATAAGGGGAGTAGGTGCCAATTGAACTAGTCCTCAATGGCAACCAATTAATAGTAATATGCATCTCATTCAAAAGACCAAGCTTTGATATTAGACCTTGATAATTCTGATACATGAACGATGATGATCAGATGAACTCAAGTCTGCTAAGGAGTAGTAGACTCCTCAAACACCAGTTGAAATGCAATTTTATATCACAAGCTGTTCAAAGTTGACCCCTTACTCAAAGCATTTTGATTGTCACAGTTGTTTATGTACTATTATCAACATGAATCTGTTGGAGCATTGTCTTCATTGCAAAATCAAAATTACTCTCACCTGCTACAACTTTTGTACACTTGCTGATTGAGACCACACACACACACACACACACATATATATATATATATTTTATAAAAGTGTTCCAATAAAATGTTTTAGCAGCATTTTGATTTGTAAATGCTTCACTTCTGCCCACATTGCTAGTGATAAGTATGTTAACTGTACAAATACCTGCTCACATATTTTTTTCCCACTATAAATGAATACTTACTGATAACTTTTAACTTATATTTTGTTACAGGTGGACTGGTTTTAAGTGGTGGACTTCTTGGTTTTGTTTTCTCAAGAAATATTGCAACTCTGAGCACTGGTGTGCTCTTTGGAGGTGCTTTGCTAGCTCTCAGCACCTTTAGCTTAAAGATATGGAGGCAAGGAAAATCCAGTTTGCCGTTCATTCTAGGACAAGCAGGTTCTGATTTGTCTGTGACTTCAGTCCAGTTTTAGTCTTGATATATGTTTTGATATTGCCTGTATTTAAGTTATGGATATTTTGGGAGATATTCCTATACTAACTTTGTATACCTCTAATTTTGTAGCACTCTCAGCGGCGCTTCTTTGGAAGAACTTTCAGAGCTACTCATTGGTATTACATCACATGAGCAGAAAATTCATCTTACTCATTAGCTAGTTGATTCATTGTTTTTAACTTTATAATTGTATTGTGGATGCAGGCAAAGAAAGTATTTCCAACAGGTTTTTACGCTGCTATTAGGTATTGCAATATCTGACTGCCAATGCTTTTTTCTTTTGAAAAGAGAGTTCAGTTTCTAGAATCTATTTTGAATCTAACTGTATTCTGTGTTTTTGTCCTTAAAAGTGCTGCAATGCTCTGCTTCTACTCATATGTGCTGATCTCGGGAGGGAACCCGCCACCAAAGAAATTGAAGTCATCTCCAAGTTTTGCATCATGATGAGAACACCTAAGGTATGATTATTAGATATGGAAGGTTAGGATTTTGTTTGATTTAATGTTGTATTGTGAATTCAATGGGGGTTATTATAGATGAATAATGTTGAACATGCTTATTTTTATTCGATTACTAATTTGATAGAATTATGTAATTTGTGTATGGTCCCTAGTCATATACATCTTGTATACTTGTGTGACTCGGTAATTGTTATTGGGTGACTTGATTCTTGTTATTAATAAAACCTTATTACTTATGAAAAATAAATGTTGAACGAGCTTATATTAACACAAAGTAGGTAACTATGAGTTGAGCAAATGTGTATTTTGTCAGATCGAATGCAGGATTAACTGTCCTGTTTGCTTTATGTAAATGATTGCCTGAATTATATTTCTTAGGGAATAATGTCACGAGTGAAGTTGAGATTAAAGGGTTCCAAATCACATTTTGGGATTAAAATATGAAGCCGGGGCACCATTGGTTTTTAAGCAGTGGCCGATTTCAATGAGTAATGTTTTTGTGTAAAGCTTTAAGTATGATTTCGTAAATGCATTATATTACGTTTTTCAATTAACTACAACCACATGCTTGCATACCATTTACCAATGAAGCATAAGCAGTATTAGAATTTCTTAATTAAATTCAATGCAACTATATGATGTGTTTAAATTTAATTGAGAAATTTAATGTACTCTATTTAAGGAATTGTACAGGGTTGTGGAATGTACTAGAAATGCCATGTACACACTTGGCCTCCAAAAAAAGAGAAAAGCCGTAGGTCCATATGAATTCTATGAATATAGAACGCGGTGAGTAACGGATAACATCGGGTTTTTCTGTCATACGTGAATTTACCCATGCTTCAATAAGTTTCTAATTAAATGATTGTTGTGGATTTTATTTTTTGAAAAGCAAACACATGCACACACACACAAGGAAGAGAGAATGAAGTTTTAACACAATAGCACACCACAAACAACTGATATTATCTATGAAACAATTGAGCTACTTAATTATTAATTATTTAGGCTATGGTATTCTGAAATAAGTAAGTTCACCGTGCATATTGGCTTAAAGAGGTATGATGTACTCATGTACCTAATAATATCTCAATGGAATCAATATGAAGACATGGTAGTAATTTTTCAATTGAAAATTAGTAATGTATATGTGAGAACTTCAACCTGAGAGGATCCAAGATTTTTATGAATTTTTTTAAAATAATCCTTTGGTGGTAGCGAATCTCAAGGTAGAAATTCGATCTTGAATGTACCTCCCAAATCTAAGGAACTTACAATGAAGGGTTTTCAATGAGGTTTTTTTTTTTGGTTGAATTCATGGAATCGCCGCTTAATTTAACTAGTCACAACTCTCATGATACATTGGAAGGCTACTATTATATTTACAAGTGACCAAAAATGGGTAACCAAAAATGGATAACGAAATAGTCGCCACTTAATTTCATGAGAGGGCTTCTATTATATCTACAAGTGACCAAAAATGGGTAAAGAAATAGTCGCCACTTAATTTAACTGGTCGCAAACTCTCCCAAATGCAAGAAATTGATTCATTAGAATCAATTGTAAGTTGGACTACAAAAATGGGTAACAAAATCAATTGCAAGTTACGAACTATCCGGTCTCTTATTAGTAACAAAATCACTTGCAAGTTCTAATTTTGTCTTGATGGATCAAGTGTGAATCCTTCATCTAGATTTTCAAGTATCAAGATAAAGAAATTTGTTTTTGATAATTAGTAAGTTTCAAGAT
The DNA here is from genome assembly GCA_028535165.1 of Quercus tomentella. Taxonomy (NCBI): domain Eukaryota; kingdom Viridiplantae; phylum Streptophyta; class Magnoliopsida; order Fagales; family Fagaceae; genus Quercus; species Quercus tomentella. The sequence goes on along the minus strand of JAPQVY010000012.1, from coordinate 41,918,411 downwards.
AAATAAAATCTAATACCAATGACTCTTGAAAGCCAACATACCTGCAATGATTTTGTAAATGCAAGACACTTTGATTTGTGGCTGCATATGCAGCAAATTTATGCAACATAAAAATGAAATTAAGTGGGATAAGGATACCCAATTGAATAGTCAGGTGTTCGAAGAACTTTGAATACCCTTTTTTTGGTTTTTTTTTTTTTTTTTTTTAAAGGAAATTGAGAAAGAACTATTACAGAGCTATTTAATATTTATTTATTTTTTGATGGAAGAGCTCTATTTGATTTGAATATCTACCATTACTATTCTCAAAAGAAGAAGAAGACGAATATCTACCATTACAGAATTTGGACATTATTTATTTCAAACTAATAAAATATGCTTCTCCACACCAAATATCACAATGTTTGATATACATTCATATATTACAAATATGCAATATTCCAGACTGATATTTTGCTCCATGAATTAAACTAAATTCATCACAAACATTTAAACACTTAACAATACATATTCTTTATATAAAAAAACATATATTACCTAATTGTTATTATTATTATTATTTTGTTGTTGAAATGACCCAGTTGTTGGTTGAGAATTGAGATAGACGGGCACCTCATTAATACAACTTTTTTTTGAGAAGACTCATTAATACAACTTAATTCTGCATTATGCTCCTAAACTTAATATACCAATCAAATATTGAGTTTTTGTAAGCAAATATAAAAGCTATTTGTATTTTTTTTCTTTGTTGTGTTTGCAGGTCAAGCAGCATTTTCTTATTCATCAAAAAAATTTCTTCATTTTATTTTTAATTATCAAAACACATTTTTGTCTTTTTTATAATTAAATTCTATTTAAAAAAAATTCTTTTTAATAATAAAGTGGCACATCAATCACATTTGAAAGAAGTGAGACAGAGCAATTTTGTTTTACAGACTTACAGACACCTAAGTTTTCATAGAAAAATTCACAGATTCTCATCGACTCACCTCATTGAAGAGAAAATGATCAAACTCTAGGATGTCTTTTTTGTATTTTGCCCAATTTATTAAAGATATATGTAAACGAACCTAAAGCAAAGGCTAACCCCAAAACAAAGGCAAAATAAAGCGTAATTACAATTTACAATTTTTTTTTTTTTGAAACTTTACAAATTAGTTCCTTGTGATTAAGGGTAATTATACCTTCCTGTCTTTAGGAGCAAAATGAAAAGGTCATAATCTTCGTCCTATCCTAATTGATGGATTGTCCCACATGATGCCCACGTTGCTTGAGCAGTATATTTTTTTTTTGGACACAAAAAGTAGTGGATACCTAAGGCTAAATGTTAGTATTAAAATTCCATCGAACAATGTATATGATCACATTGCTTGTAATTTTATGCCCACATTGCTTGTGGAGCAAAAGGCAGAATTTGAGACTTACTTCATTGACATGCATACTTCACGAAAAGGCAAAGAACCAAGTTAGAGAGGGTAAGGAGTGGATGGATCAGGGAGGCAAAATGGAGAGACTAAAACCTCACTTGACACTCTAAAAGGGTGTGGTAAGTGTTTGGGTTATCAACCTCTCAAGGATATAGAAATGGAGAGGTAGGAGTTGAGGAAAAACCATAATAGATTCTGTAGAGAAATGTGGGTATAACAATCTCTAACTCTTAAGGATAGTGGCTAGGGTTTTCTCTCAGAAGCACTCCTCAACATCTGTGGGTAATGTGGGTACAGATATTGTGTATCAGATATGACAGTTCAACAAAATAGAATGTTTTGCGGGTGTTTCGCGGGAAGGCCTTACCTGCGAGACACTCGTGAAAACCAGTTGTCTCCATCCTGTCTTGATTTTTCGCATTCCAATCATGTGTAGGGCACATGCTTCACTTTGCGGGAAGCCTACTTGCGAGCTACCCGCGAAAACTGCTTTAGTCTTCAATTGTCTTGAGTTTTCACACTCTCTCTCTCACACACAACCCATATAAATAAATCCCACATAAAATACAGGGTACATAAGATTGAATAATATTATAATCAAATTTGGCACGGAATTAAAGCTAACATAAACTAGTTGTAAATTACAACTTTATAAATGTCATGAGTGAAGTTGAGATTAAAGGGTTCCAAATCACATTTTGGGATTAAAATATGAAGCCCGGGCACCATTGGTTTTTAAGCAGTGGCCAATGTCAATGAGTAATGTTTTTGTGTAAAGCTTTAAGTATGGTTTCGTAAATGCATTATATTACGTTTTTGAATTAACTACAACCACATGCTTGCATGCCATTTATCAATGAAGCATAAACAGTTTTATAATTTCTTAATTAAATTCAATGCAACCATATGATGTGTTTAAATTTAACTGAGAAATTTAATGTACTCTATTTAAGGAATTGTACAGGGTAGTGGAATGTACTAGAAATGCCATGTAAACACTTGGCCGCCAAAAAAAGAGAAAAAAACCCACTACTTTTCCTTGTAGCCGTAGGTCCATGTGAATTCTATGAAGATAGAACGCCATGAGTAACGGATAACATCGGGTTTTTCTGTCATACGTGAATTTACCCATGCTTCAATAAGTTTCTAATTAAATGATAGTTGCGGATTTTATTTTTTGAAAAGCAAACACATGCGCGCACACACAAAGAAGAGAGAATGGGGTTCTAACACAATAATACACCACAAATAACTGATATTATCTATAAAACAACTAAGCTACTTAATTATTAATTATTTAGGTTATGGTATTCTGAAATTAGTAAGTTAACCGTGCATATTCTCTTAAAGAGGTACATGGTCATATTAGAGAGAAATTAAATTATAGTTTAATTAGTTATGATGTACCTAACAATATCTCAATGGAATCAATATGGAGACATGGTAGTAATTTTTCAATTGAAAATTAGTAATGTATATGTGAGAACTTCAACCTGAGAGGATCATGATTAAATTTAATTTTTTTAAATAATCCTTCGGTGGTAGCAAATCTCAAGGTAGAAATTCAATTTTGAATATATCTCCCAAATCTAAGGGACTTACAATGAGGGGTTTCAATAAGGTTTTTCTTTGGTTGAATTCATGGAATCGCCACTTAATTTAACTAGTCGCAAACTCTCACCATGCTAGGAAGGCTACTATTATATTTACAAACCCCAAAGCAAACTACAAACAGTCAAGCTTTACCATTAGAATCAATTGCAAGTTGGACTATAAAAATGGGTAACGGAATCAATTGCAAGTTACAAACTATCCGGCCTCTTATTGGTATAACAAAATCACTTGCAAGTTCTAATTTTGTCTTGATGGATCCAGTGTCAATCCTTTATCTAGATTTTCAAGTATCCAAATAAAGAAATATGTTTTGATAATTAGTAAATATCAAGATAAATAAAATCTAATACCAATGACTCTTGAAAGCCAACATACCTGCAATGATTTTGTAAATGCAACATACTTTGATTTGTGGCTGCATATGCAGCAAATCTAAAAATGAAATTAAGTGAGATAGGGCCACCCAACTGAATAGTTAGGTATCAGAAAGAACTTTGATACCTTTTTTTTTTTTTTTTTTAAAGGAAATTGAGAAAGAACTATTAGAGAGCTATTTGATATGTATTTATTTTTTGATAGAAGAGCTATTTGATTTGAATATCTACCATTGACAGAATACGGCCATTATTTATTTCAAACTAATACAATATGCTTCTCCGCACCAAATATCACAATGTTTGATAGACGTTCATATATTACAAATATGCAATCCAGACTGATATTTTGCTCCATGAATTAAACTAAACTAGTCGCAGACCTGCGCGTTGCGTGTGATAATTTTTTTAGAGTTATCTCATAAATATATACTTTATTTTTATTATTATTATTATTGTTTTACTATTGCCTATGTAACTTATTTAAAATTCTTATATGGTAAAATTATCCAAATTATGCTATGTAATAGAATAATATTATATTCTTTATAAAGCAATAGGATAACATTTAACAATCAGAGAGAACAAAAAAGAAAAAAGAAAAAAACTTAAAACATAAAACTAAATTGCATCAACTCAAAGTAGAGTTCTTACAAATACAAAAAAAAAAAAAAAAAAAAAAAACCTAAAGTAGAGATGCAAGAAAAAAAAAAATCTACCAAAAAATTGAGAGAGAGAAATAACTTTTTTTGTGAGAGAAAATTATGTATAGAAATATAGAATAGAAAAGATAATGAAAAATTTATAATAAGAGGATAAGAATAAGAAGAAATAAAATAAATGAAGATAAAGAGAAAGATGAAGAGTGATATTAAGGTAGAGGGTAGTGAGGAGATGAAAATGTGAAAGGAATAAGAAATGTTGGAGAAAGTGCAAATGTTAAAAAAATGAATACGATTTTATTAGGAAATTTTATTTTTTTGTATTTAATTAAAACATTATATGTTTAATCTTTAAAAATTAAAAAAAAAAAAGAGCAAATATTAATAATTTAATGATATGGAGGATATGGCTAAATTTAATTGGTCAATTGTAATAGTGCTATTGATGTTAGCTTGAATATATATATATATATATATTTTTTTTTTTTGCAACATGAAAAATGATAAACCCTATCCATATAACTAAATTAAATTTACTTTATGATGTTGAGTTAACAAAACGAATTGGTAGTTACCAGAAAGCTAAGCATTTTTTTTTAAAAAAAAAGAATAAACCTTAAAGCTGAACATGAATTGTTTTGTTTTATTGCTTGTCATTTGGGTGAGATTGAAGCCTCGCATAAATTAATGGAGCCTCATGAGGAGAAAAAAAAAATCAAATAAAAAGATAACGTATCAAGTCTAAAAGGAATTTCATAGAACAAATGTCATGTTGTACAAAAATAACATATATAGAACAGCTAAATAGATGAATTCAAAGCAACCCAAACTAAGAATTTAAAGAAAAACACATGTAATAAAATCAACAATTAAAGAGAGAAAAAAAAACTTAAATCACAAAACTAAATCACATCAGCTTAATATAAAGTTCTAAAGAACATAACAATTTATCAACCTAAAGCAGAGATGCAAGAAAAATAAAAAAATCCACCAAAAAATTGAGAGAGAGAGAGAGAGAGAGAGAGAGAGAGAGAGAGAGAGAGAGAGAGAGAGAGCCTTTTTTGTGAGGGAAAAGTATGTAAAGAATGGAAGAGAAAATGACAAATTTATAGTATGAGGGTGTGAATAAGAAAAGACAAAAAAAAAAAAAGGAATATGAAGGGAAAGATGAAAAGTGATATTAAGGTAGAGGGTAGTGGGTAGTGGGGAAATGAAAAGGTAAAGTAGAGGGTAGTGGTGAGATGAAAAGGTAAGGGATAGAAAAAGGTTGGAGAAAGTGGAAATATTTAAAAAATGATTAAATGTTAAAAAAAATTATAGGAAAATTAGAAAGAAAAATGATAATGACGTGGATGCTAATGTGACTCAACTAGAGTGTAGTAACAATAGATGCTACGTTTTAGCTTTTAGATATAACTCTATCAACCATTATAACTATAAAGAATACTAATAACAAAAACTTAGCATAAATCGGTACTTACTCTTTGCAAGTCAAGAGGCTACACATATAATCTAACGTACATCATTACCTAACAATGTTTCAACTCACCACACAAAAAAGTAATCATGCAAATAAAATTTGAAATATCCATTTGGTGTTACGATTGATGATATGTAACTTTCAGGAAAAAAATATGTAGTAGTGGTAAATTAAACAACTTTACTATTCAACTATTCAAATTTATCATGATATGAAGAGAACATGAATGCATTATAGACCCCTTAATTTCTTATGGCCCATACAAAATTTAAACTATTGGAATTAAGAAGAAATAGGTTTCTAAATATATAAATAGAATAGTTTTTTGTTAGAAGTCAATCACTACACATGAGGAGAAAAAAAATTTTTAATAAAAAGATAACATATTAAGTTTAAAAGGAATTTCATAGAACAAATGTCATGTTGTACAAAAATGACATATATAGAACAGCTAAATAGATGAATTCAAAGCAACCCAAACTAAGAATTTAAAGAAAAACACATGTTATAAAATTAACAATTAAAGAGAGAAAAAAAACTTAAATCACAAAACTAAATCACATCAGCTTAATATAAAGTTCTAAAGAATATAACAAGTCAATTTGGAATCCAATTCTAGAGAAGATGGAAAGAAAATTAGCAGGTTGGAAAAAATTATATTTATCCAAGGGAGGTAGAGTCACTTTAATTAAAAGCACTCTCTCAAATCTTCCTACTTACTTTCTTTCTTTATTCCCTATTCCTGCTTTGGTGGCCAACTGAATTGCTAGACTTCAGCGGGATTTTCTGTGGGGTGGCCTAGGAGATGAGCCCAAATTTCATCTGGTTGATTGGTCTACGGTGTGTACTCCGCTTGCTTTAGGTGGGTTGAGGATTAGGAACTTGAGAACTTTCAATATAGCTTTATTAGGGAAGTGGTTATGGAGATTTGGGCAAGAAAGGGATGCTCTATGGCATCAAGTGATAGAGGTGAAGTATGGTTGTGATTGGGGTGGTCGGTGTTCTAGCTTTTCCTCCGGTCCATTTGGAGTCAGTTTGTGGAAAAATATTAGAAGGGGGTGGCACTCTTTATCTCGGTTTATTCTGTATGAAATTGGAGATGGATTAAAAGTGCAGTTTTGGATAGATAGTTGGTGTGGATCTTCTTCTCTCGCTGACCGCTATCCTAAATTATTTAGAATTTGTCGTAGAAAAGAGGCAAGTGTGGCGGATCTAATGAGGTACACCAATGGAGTCCTCCATTGGGAGATACATTTTTGTAGGGATGTGCATAATCGGGAATTGGAAGCTTTCAGGAGCTTCATCAATACCATTTATAGAACTCCTGTAAGGGGGATCAGGGAGGATAAGAGATGTTGGCTGCCTTGTAAGAGTAAGGGGTTCACGGTTAGTGCATACTACCATCTTCTAGTTGGCCATAGTGAGTAGTTTTTCCCTTGGAAAAGCATTTGGAAGCAGAAGATTCCCTTTAGAGTGGCTTTCTTTGTATGGACCGCTGCCTTAGGGAAATGTTTGACAATTGACAATTTAAGGAACAGAAAGGTTTGCATTTTGGATTGGTGTTATATGTGCAAGTGTAATTGTGAAACTGTTGACCATCTTTTCCTTCATTGCCTGGTTGCTTTGGAGTTGTGGGATATGGTGTTTGGTTTATTTGGAGTTTATTGGGTTATGCCAATGTCTGTTGTTGGGCTATTTGCTTGCTGGCAAGGTCAATTTGGTCGCTATCGTAATGGAGATATATGGATGGTTGTTCCTCATTGTTTGATGTGGTGCATTTGGAAGGAGAGAAATAGTAGGTGTTTTGAAGACAATGAGCGTTCCATGCTTGACCTCAAGCTTCTATTTTTCAGAACTTTATTGGACTGGTTCTCTGTGTGGAGGAACCATCCTTTTTCTTCTATTTTGGATTTACTTGATTTTTGTAATGTTTTTTTTTTATTTGTTCACCCCTGTATACTCCCTGTGTACTTGGGTGTCTCTCTCTTTTTAATATCAATGAATCTTTATTACTTATCAAAAAAAAAAAAATATATATATATATATATATATATATAACAATTTATCAACATAAAGCAGAAATGCAAGAAAAATAAAAAAATCCACCAAAAAATTGAGAGAGAGAGAGAGAGAGAGAGAGCCTTTTTTGTGAGGGAAAAGTATGTAAAGAATGAAAGAGAGAATGACAAATTTATAGTATGAGAGTGAATAAGAAAAGACAAAAAAAAAAAAGGAAGATGAAGGGAAAGATGAAGAGTGATATTAGGTAGTAGGGAGATGAAAAGGTTAGGAATAGAGAAAGGTTGAAGAAAGTGTAAATATTTAAAAAATGAGTAAATTTTAAAAAAAATTATAGAAAAATTAGAAAGAAAAATGATAATGATGTGGACGCTGATGTGGCTCAACTGGAGTGTAGCAACAATAAATACTACGCTTCAACTTTTAGATATATATAGATACAGATTCGTCACAAACATTTAAACACTTAACAATACATATTCTTAAAAAAAAAAAAACATATATTACCTAATTGTTAGTTTTTTTTTTTTTTTTTGAAACGATCTAATTGTTGGTTGAGAATTGAGATAGACGGGCACCTCATTAATACAACTAAACTCTGCATTATACTCCTAAACTTAATATACCAATTAAAAATATTGAGTTTATGTAAGCAACTACAAAAGCTATTTGTATTTTTTTTTCTTTGTTGTGTTTGCAAGTCAAACACCATTTTCTTATTCATCAAATTTTTTTTCTTCATTTTTATTTTTAATTATCAAAACACATTTTTGTCTTTTTATAATTAAATTCTATTTAAAACAATTATTTTTAATAATAAAGTGGCACATCAATCACATTTGATATAGAAGTGAGACAGAACAATTTTGTTACAGACACCTTATGTTTACATAGAAAAATTCACAGACCCTCATCCACTCACCTCAATGAAGATAAAATGATGAAACTCTAGGATGTCTTTTTTGTATTTTGCCCAATTTATTAAAGACATATGTAAACGAACCTAAAGCAAAGACTAACCCCAAAACAAAGGCAAAATAAAGTAAAATAAAGCGTAATTACAATTTACAAATTAGTTCCTTGTGATTAAGGGTAATTACACCTTCGTGTCTTTTGGAGTAAAATGAAATGGTCATAATCTTGAGTCTTTTGGGTTAATATTGCAAAATTTAAAGTTAATTTGCGTTATAGGAACTGTTGGAAGTTAATTGGGAAATTGAGGAGAGAGACTGAATTTCGGCAATGGGATTGCCGAAATTCAGCCAAAAAGCAGGAGAGAGAATAAGGAAAGGAGGAGAGAGAAAATGTTGAATTTCGGCAATGGGATTGCCGAAATTCCACTGCCCAGTTTTGCTACCCGAATGCTGTGTGTCCGAGTGTGGAGTGCTCTTAAAATAAAAAAAAAAAGGCAATGGCAGCAATGTCATTGCCGAAATAGGGGAATAAATTTTTTTTTTTAGCAATTGTGATAATGGCATTGCCGAAAATGGGAAAAAAAAATGGTTTCGAAATCTCTAGAAGAGTAAAAAACAGGTTTTATGTCCACAATATTTTCACAATAAATCACATATAATTAGTTATTATTAGTTAAAAAAATTTGTGACAACTAATTGTGGCAATGGCATTGCCGAAATAGGAAAAAAAAAATTGTGGCAATACCATTGCCGAAATAGGGAGAAAAATAAAAGTGACAAACTACTTGAGGCAATTGCATTGCCGAAATAGGGAGAAAAAAAATTGGAAATACCATTGCCGAAATAGGGGAATAAAATTTTTTTTAGCAATTGTGACAATGGGATTGCCGAAAATGTGAGAAAAAAAAAAAAGAGAGAAGGATTATGGCAATGGGATTTCCGAAATAGGAAAACAAATTTCGGCAATTCCATTGACGAAAATGTGGAAAAAAAAAAAAAAAAGAAAGAATTGTGGGAATCAAAATTTTTCCCCTATTTCGGCAATAGCATTGCCGAAAATGTGAAAAAAAGAAAAAAGAGGAGAAAAGGATTACGGCAATAGCATTGCCGAAAATGTGAAAAAAAAAAAAAAGAAAAAAAAAAAGAGGAGAAAACGGCAATGGGATTGCCGTAAAAAAAAAAAAAAAAAAAAAAAAGAGAAAAAGGAAAGAAAACGGCAATGGGATTGCCGAAAATGTGGGGAAAATTTTTTTTTCCCCTATTTCGGCAGTGCCATTGCCGAAATTGTGGGAAAAAAAAATTGTGGTAATGGTATTGCCGAAATAGGGAGGGAAAAAAAATTTGTGACAAACTAATTGTGGCAATGGTATTGCCGAAATAGGAAAAAAAAAATTTGTGACAATCTAATTGTGGCAATGCCACTGCCGAAATAGGGAATAAAATTTTTTTTAGCAATTGTGGCAATGGGATTGCCGAAAATGTGAGAAAAAAAAGAATTGTGGCAATGGTATTGCCGAAATAGAGGAGAGAGATATAAAAAAAGTACGCATATTATTCTTTCAATATTTTTTTGACTGAACCAGTTTGATTTGTCACGTTCTTTTAGAAATAGATAAGGATAGATTTAAGTACACTGGTACATTGAATCTTTTTCTAAAGTGCACGCTGTAAACAAAAACAAAAAAATGTACATAGATTCTTATAGAAGGAAAAAATGACTGATGTGCACGCTGTAAACAAAAAAAACAAAGAAAGTATACAGATTCTTACCATAAAAAAGAAAAAATGATTGATGTGCACACTATAATGCGTGTATGATTATTGATGTGCACACTATAAGGTGTTATTGAAACCCTAAACTATAATACACAATATATATATAGACACACACAGACACAAAATAAATAAACGTACACCCCAATCTAACTTGCAGTGCTAGAAAACATCATAGCATATGGAATTAGTACCATGTTCTTTCAAATAATACAAACTAACAATATGGTCCAACTCCTAAAAACATAATTAAAAAAAAAAAAAAACAACAGTCCAACCAATCCACTAAAGTAGATTGAATACTTATGTTGGGTCATTCAATTTAGCCACTAGTGGAGCCAGCCACAGTTCGAGTGGAGTATGTTCTTCTATTATGGCCTTCTTGCCTACAGAGACTGCACAATGGCCTTGGTTGATGCTCTGCCCCTTCGTCCATTTCATTTCGAAGCCGAGTTGTTCTTGGTCGACCTTTTTCACGGCGCAGCTTGACATTAGGATACAAGACCGGGAAATTAGGCTCATTCCAATGTACACTGTCTGGAACTGTGCGAAATCTAGGTGCATAACAAGCAACTTGTTCTTCCAAATGGTAGCAACGGTCGATATATCGCATTGCAGAGATGCCTTGATATTTACACACGGCAATGACATGTGAGCACAGAATCTTATAAACCTGCCATTTTTGACAACTACAAGTGTTCTGCCTCAAATTTACCTCATGAAGATGATTACCCCTATATGCAGAGTTAGGGTTTATTAGTGTTCTGACTTCAAACAGACCATCTTCATGACTGAACACAGTAACTGAATGCTTTGGTGCCTTTTTTTCCCATTTATTGAATTTATTCTTTGCATAGGCCGTAATGCGTTCACCGGCAGTAACCTCTGCACATGCCTTAGTATACCGATCGGCAAAGTAGGCGACACAACGATAGTATGTAAGTTCAACTAATGCAGTTATGGGCAGATTTCTAGCACTCTTTAGAATTCCATTGAAGCTTTCAGACAAGTTTGTGGTCATTGCCCCATAATAATGTCCACCATCGTATGCTAACGTCCACTTTTCCACTGGCATTTCCCTTAAATACTTCTCACCATCTGCACTTAATTGAGTAATTCTATCCCTGGTGATTTGATACTTTCGTAACTGATTCTCCATGCTTGCCCACATTACCATAGCCTTCAAGTTTTTATTCCCAATAGGTTGATTGAAATTGCTAGCCACATGGCGAAGGCAAAAACGATGATACCAACGTGTCGATTGACATATAGTCCGTATCGCTGCCATTATACCAGGATGACGATCAGATATGACACATAACCCTTCTCGATTAGTGACATTAATCTGAATACAACGCAAAAACCAATACCAGCTATCATCAGTTTCCTTCTCCACAATGGCAAAGGCAAGTGGAAAAAGTCTGTTGTCACCATCCCAAGTTGATGCAATCAGTAACGTACCTTTATATTTATCATATAGGAAAGTTCCATCTATACTAATCACTGGCCTACAATGTTGAAAACCTTCAATTGATGGACCAAAAGCCCAGAACACTCTCTCAAATATCGCACAGCCTGGCATAGTAGCAGGTATTGTTCTCCAAATAACCCTGCTGTCCAGGTTTGAATCAGTCAAAACTTTCAACCATTTTGGCAATAATTGGTAAGATTTGTCCCAATCACCAAACGCTCTACCAATTGCTTTCTCTTTTGCCTCCCACACCTTGAAATAAGAAGGCCTGTATTGGTACTTATTGTAAAGAGTCTATTGAAGTAAAGCAATCTTTATGGTTGGATCATTTTTGACAACATCCCTCAACTCTTTCTCAATAACATGGGTGTCTAATTGCTCGTGATCTTGTGTGAGCGTAGACTCTGTACATGTGTGTGGACCATTGTACTTCCTAACCTCAAACAACCCATATGTAGCCCGGAAGCATGCTCGAAGACGCCAAGAACAATTTTTGCACCTTACAGACCAACATTCTGGATCTGACTCTCTTACACAAAATGTTTGGTTCCTCTTGATGTGATAGCGTTTAACAGCAGCTTGTAGTTCATCCTTATCGGCAAAAAGCAAGCTCACATAAAACTCTTGGGTAGGGTCCCAAATACTCTGAGTGGGCTTTTCAAATGGTGGGGTTGGATCAATTATATTATCCCACGTGTTCTGTGAAAAGCTTAGTGATGAAGGTTGATGGACTCCCATAGTTGGACTGCTTTCATGATTACCTTCATTTGGAGGCTCCTGTTCATCTCCAATATCATCAAGGACCTCATCGTCATCAAGTTGGTCAACACTATCCATAGTCCGCATCCTTTTTGATAATGTATGGACCGCATATTCAGTAGTAGCAGCTATGCGATGTGTATCATTAGGTTCATTAGCAGCTCTCTGAGAGGCGGTTTGGTCATACTGAGCTTCAAACTCAAAACAAGTAGTCTCTTGTGTGAAATGCTCAGTTGGATTATCATAGTCAGCATCACTGTTGTTCATTGGCCGAGAAGGAACATGTTGGTCCTCAGTTGCAACATGAGTATATGGAGAATGATAGTCAGCACCGCCAATGTTGATTGGAGAATGAGCCACATCTTGAGAATAATGACCAATATGAGTGGCATATGGATCATGGAAGTTCCCGCCATGTGAATAACTAAACGATGCACTCGGTCCTTCGTTGGCATATCGAATGGGGAAAACATCTTGGTGGCTTCTTATAGGCTCTACACCCACATATAACTCTGCACCTACAAATCCATATTGGCGGTCTAACATATCGAATATTGCATTGACACCATTATCATCTACTACCAAAACTTGCTGGTAAGTCACAGGATGTGGATGATATTGAAATGGAAATCTATACCAAATAGTCAATTTTGAATCATCTCTGTTTATATGAAGCGTGGATGCTACTCTATCACATAGATCTTCAAATGTAACACCTCGGCTTAATGGAAGCATAGAAGGAGGTGGCCCTTTGTAATAAACCCCATTTTCTCCATGTTTAATTATTCCACCGGAATGGATGAGAAAAATGAACAACTTTTCTGCCATCTACAGTAAAGCATAATAATAGTATTAATAAATTAACACAACACAACCATTACAATGCAATACAAGAAGGTAATCCATTAAAAATATTCACTAATAATAATAGTATTAAACACACATGTATATTATAGGCTAGCAAACTAAGTATTTCTTTAAGGAAATATACGTCAATTTTGAAATTTAGGCAAGAATTCATGGATAAATAATTTAAAACATATCATACAAATCAGTTCATGTTGCAAAACACATAATACAGAAACAAGATTTGCATGAATAAATAATTTAACAAAAAAAAGATTTTCATGCTTAGCTATGCCCCTAAAACATATCAACATCAATATTATAAAAAGAAAAGTAACTACTTAAGAAATATAACTCACCTTCTAAGAGATAACGAACGGATAGATATTTGCAAGTGTTGTTACTTATAGTTGTTTGTAGAATATATGGCACGCATGATTTGAAAATGGTTGGTAAAATTATGAGGGGAACAAGAGTGGAGAAGAAGGTTGATGGAATTTATAGGGGAAAAAGAGTAGAAAATAAGAACGGTGGAAATTTCAGTGACATTAGTACTGTTTAAATAGGATGCAAGTTTCATATCAGTTAAATTCAGTGACATTATAGGGTACTTTTACTATAAAAGAGCATGACAAACAAAACTCCTTCGGTCAAAAAAATATTGAAAGAATCTCTGCAATGTCACAAATACTGAAAGAATCTCTGCAATGCCACTACAATGCCATTGTACTTGAATCTATCCTTATAGGGTACTTTTTTTTATATGTGTACTTTTTTTTTTTATCTCTCTCTCCTCTATTTCGGCAACAAAAAAATACTGAAAGAATCTCTGCAATGCCACAAATACTGAAAAGAATCTCTGCAATGTCATTGTACTTGAATCTATCCTTATAGGGTACTTTTTTTCATATGCGTACTTTTTTTTTATATCTCTCTCCTCTATTTCGGCAATGTCATTGCCACAAACCAGATGAGATAAGGAGTTGAAGTGATTGGTTGATTGACTCTTTGTTTTATTTTTTTACTTTCTTTGCTTTTTTTTGTTCACAGCGTGCACGTAAGAATCTATGTACTTTCTTTACTTTTTTTTTTTTTTTTTTTTTGTTTACAGCGTGCACATCAATCAATTTTTTTTCTTCTATATTGTAAAAATCTATGTACTTTCTTTGCTTTTTTGGGTTTACAGTGTACACATCAATCATTTTTTTCTTCGGTATTGTAAGAATCTATATACTTTATTGTTGTTTACAGTATGCACATCAATCATTTTTTTATTCTATATTGTAAGAATCTATGTACTTTCTTTACTTTTTTTTTGGTTTATAGTGTGCATATCAATCATTTTTTCTTTTCTATTGTAAGAATCTATATACTTTCTTTGTTTTTTTTTTTGTTTACAACGTGCACATCAGTCAATTTTTTTCTTCTATAAGAATGTATGTACTTTTTTTTTGTTTTTGTTTACAGCGTGCACTTTAGAATAAGAATCAATGTACGAGAGGCTGTGGAGAATAAGAATCTATGTACTTTTTTTTGTCTTTGACACTTTTACGAGGGTTTGGAAGAGAGGCTGTGGAGAATGAAAATAAAAATGTACACCATAGTAGCCATCATGCAAAGGAAAAAAGATTTACCAAAGGAAAAATGTACACATTTCTTGTTTTCACAAAGGTCTTACGGTTAGTAGTATAATGTGCTATGTATACTATCTAGGCATAATATTTTTTGCTACAATGATGCATAAATAATGATAATACTTTAATATATTTTTAATAAACAGTCATTTTACATTGATTAGTGATTGCGACGATGGGGTACATTCAATTTTTGTTGTGTTCCACAACATGGAGGATGCCTATTTTCTCGTTGTGGGTACCTTCGTGCCTGCACAGGACTTCTCTCCATGCGCCTCGGCTGTGTTCTAATATCAACCTCTGTTTGATAATTACCATAGTCGTCATCTTCATTATCTGAAGACACCTCCATATCTTGCGTATCTTCTGCATCTTCCCCACTATCCTCATTTGAGGCATCTTCCTCAGAGTCTGTTACGGAGGCCTCTTCTTCAGAGTTTGGAACACATACCCATGTATTTTATGGCGTGCAAAAATCACCAACATGAGGGGGTGGTTGGGAAGGTTGTGGTGTGCAGAAAACATAATTGTACTGGCTATCTTGGCCATAATTGTATTGCCCAGCATAAGATGGAGGTGGCGATGGGTGATAGGAGGAAGGTGTTGAATTAGGTTGGGGATAATGGTCATAGCTAAACAAACCCTCAAATCCTTGTCCTATGGAAATGGATGACCCAATTTGTTGATATAAATTCATGCAATACTCGTTGACATTAATTGGATTATACTCACTAAAGGTGGTTGGCTCATTACCAGCAAATGTTGATGGCCCAGCTTGGGTAGAGCTGTACATATTGTGTTGTGCGGAGGTGGATGGTCCGACATCATCATTTCGGCATTGTCCACGTTGTGCAGAGGTAGACGAGTGGGTTTCAGTATAGGTTTGCGGCTGTCTTCCTTGGCGCCTTTGTCGTCGCCCGAAGTTTGTCACCCTTTCAGTAGGGACGGAGGAAATATTTGCTTCCATTGATAACTTCAGTCGAGTAAGGCCCTCTACTATTGGTGGAAGGACTTGTTGTGCTGTGAGATCATTCTTCTGTTGGTTTGCAACAGCTAAATTTAACATATTATTGACCTCAGTTTGCTGCCGCAGAAAAAGGAAAATAACATTTATTAGTGCAGTAATATTGAAAAAGTGAAAATAATAATTTGTTATCAATATTAGTGCAGTATTTGGATGTGTAAATAACTTGTTATCAATATTAGTGCAGTATTATCGAAAAAGCTAAAATAATAACCTGGTATATATGGGTAGCCGCCTCTGGTGTTGTGAATAGGTGACCATTTTGCTGGTACCATGTTGCGTAGTCCACACTTGAATCAAAATGGTCATCTCCAATTAGAATTTCAGCTCGCAACACTGGTAGTATTGGTCATGCTGCATTCTCCAATTGATAGTGGACTTTCCTGTCAACTTTATACAATGCTCAGATTTATCCAAATTGTCTGTAGGCCACCTTGGACATCTTTGCAACAACCCAAATTGTTGCATGACTCTTTCTGGGTGGTAATACTCTACAATTTGGAAGCACAGCAATGGCGCTGTTGTAGTCCATATATTTCTTTCTGCAAGACACCATGGATGCATATAGTTATCGTATGGTGTCCAAACAACCTGCAATTCCAATTACAATAACTATGTTATAATCAATCAAGACAATAATATAACTAGTAAATTAACCATTGATGCATTATGATATATTACCTGTTTATTATTATGTGTATCGTGATTAGAACGATATGAACGCAAAACATGCGTTGGTGTATGAGTAAATGTTGTCTTGGTATCCCACCTATACACAATTAATGATTGTCATACAATATTTAGGGTTTGGAAGTATCAAGGATTACAAAATTGTATAGAAATAAAAAGTAAATATTATACCTGCAACCGTATGGGTCGTCGCCATTTAAATTTGTTGGATTTATTGGAATTGGGGTCAGATATGGAAGATGCTCCCACGCCCATAATTGTAATATGAAAACAGGACCTGCAATCTCCGTGTTTTTTTTAATAGCAGCAGTACACAGCTCTTTATAAAGGTAAGCAAGTGTAGCACTACCCCAGCTATATTCCCCAGCTACACCAAAGTCGTCTAATAGCTTGAGAAAGCAGCAATGCAATCTACTTTGGCTCTTATTTCCAAATAGTAAAGCCAAAACCTGAAACATGTATACCCTAGCATGCTGTTGGGTTGTTATAGCATTGGCACCCTCTGGTAGGTTTGAGAATGTATCCCTTACCCATGTTATTTTAAGGCCACCAAATTTCAATGCTGTTTCAGGTGGTGTCACCCCAAGTAAATTACGACATTCTGTACTCCAAATCAAATTTATTGGCCCACACACTGCATTGCCATCAATAGGCAATCCTGTAAGAATTGCTATATCCTATAGAGTTATAGTCATTTCACAATTAGGTAGGTGAAATGTATGGGTACTACATTGCCATCGCTCCACCAAAGAAGTGATAAGACTCCAATCAATATCTATATGTGGTAGGCGGGTAACACGGTATAATCTACATTGATGCAAATATGGGGCGATACGCTCGCCTAACTGCGGGAGGGGTGCAAACGATTGAGGTCGCACTCGTAAGGTGGAAACCTGAATTTTTTTTTTTAAAAAAATATACAATGTTATATTGCTAATGTTTAAATTATTTTCATGTAAATTGAATAATTGTATATATTATTAGGACATTAATAAATTTGGATCTTGCAACGTACATTGCCTTCCATTGCGTCATTAGAGATGTGATATTGTTGTTGCTCCATTTCAAATATATCCTGCAACAAAATTGAAAGAAACTCAAATAATGGATTTATGAAGCAAAATTTTTAATAATAATAATAATAATAATTGTGGAAACTTTTTGCCTCAGCTCGGCCAATAGCTTGCTTGTAACCGATTTTGGCTTTGAATCCCACATCGAAGGAAAACCCCCCCACTTGCTGCCTTATAAGCTGTGAAGCCAAGGGAGTAGTGTACCACCAAGCATCTGATCAGAGACTTGGTGGTACACTACTCCCTTGGCTTCACAGCTTATAAGGCAGCAAGTGGGGGGGTTTTCCTTTGATGTGGGATTCAAAGTCAAAATCGGTTACAAGCAAGCTATTGGCCGAGCTGAGGCAAAAAGTCTCCACAATAATAATAATAATAATAATAATAATAATAATAATAATAGTTTTAGCAAAAATAATCATACACACAATAATTAGTATTAACTATAATTGAGATGCTTACCACAATTGTGATGCCAACTAAAAGAGTGAGAATTATAGAGTGATACTTGCAAAAAAAAAAAAAAAAAACACACAATCAGATAACCATAAAAAATAATTCATTAATCTAAAATTTGAATAACAAGAGCAACAACAACAACAATTATCATAATCATAGGCATACAAATAATATTAATTACAATTACAACAATACATAATATTTTACAATGTATTAGCTTCTAATATTTACAAAGCACATGTTTATACAATAATAATAAATTTGTTAATTTCTAGAGCTATAAGTTAATAAGCAAAGCAAAAAAACTTACATTAACAAAAAACTTACAATCCTTAGTTGTGGCACACTGAAACAAAGTAAAAGAATAACTTTGCAACCTGAGGAATTGTGATGAGATGCAATTCTAATTCGCACTTCCCTTCTCTTTTATTACCAATTGAACAATAAAAAGACAAAAAAGAAAGATTTAGGTGTGGCAAAATTTATTTTCTACAGAGAATAAAAGTCAGATGAGATGAGGAGCAGACAAAAAAGAATCATGTTGGAGATGAGATGAGGAGCAGACAAAAAAGAATTATGTTGGAGATGAGATGAGGAGTAGACAAAAAAGAATCACGTTGAAGATTTAGGTGTGGCAAAATATATTTTCTGCAGAGAATAAAAATCAAATGAGATGAGGAGTTGAGGTGATTGGTTGATTGAATCTTTGTCTTTTCTGGTTTACTTTCTTTGCTTTTTTTTGTTTACAACGTACATGTAAGAATTTATGTACTTTTTTTGTTTTTTTTTTTTGTTTAAAGTGTGCACATCAATCATTTTTTTTCTTCCGTAGTGTAAGAATATATGTACTTTCTTTGCTTTTTTGGTTTACTGTGTACACATCAATAATTTTTTTCTTCTATATTGTAAGAATCTATGTACTTTCTTTACTTTTTTTGGTTTATAGTGTGCACATCAATCATTTTTTCTTTTCTATTGTAAGAATCTATATACTTTCTTTGTTTTTTTTGTTTACAGCGTGCACATCAGTCATTTTTTTCTTCTATAAGAATCTATGTACTTTTTTTTTTGTTTTTGTTTACAGCGTGCACTTTAGAAAAAGATTCAATGTACCAGTGTACTTGAATCTATCCTTATCTATTTCTAAAAGAACATGACAAACCAAACTGGTTCAGTCAAAAAAATATTGAAAGAATAATATGCGTACTTTTTATATATCTCTCTCCTCTATTTCAGCAATACCATTGCCACAATTCTTTTTTTTCTCACATTTTCGGCAACGACATTGTCGAAATGGGGAAAAATTTTCCCATTTCGGCAATCCCATTGCCACAATTGCTAAATTTTTTTTTATTCCCTATTTCGGCAGTGACATTGCCACAATTAGATTGTCACAACATTTTTTTTTCCTATTTCGGCAATACCATTGCCACAATTAGTTTGTTACAAATTTTTTTTCCTCCCTACTTCGGCAATACCATTACCACAATTTTTTTTTTCCCACAATTTCGGCAATGACACTGCCGAAATAGGGGAAAAATTTTTTTCCCCTATTTCGGCAGTGGCATTGCCACAATTAGATTGTCACAAAATTTTTTTTCCTATTTCAGCAATACCATTGCCACAATTAGTTTGTCACAAATTTTTTTTCCCTCCCTATTTCGGCAATACCATTACCACAATTTTTTTTTTCCCCACAATTTCGGCAATGGCACTGCCGAAATAGGGGGAAATTTTTTTTCCCCACATTTTCGGCAATGAAAAAATTTTTTTTCCCCTATTTCGGCAATCCCATTGCTGTTTTCTCTCCTTTTTTTTTTTTTTTTTTTTTTTTTCCACATTTACGGTAATGCTATTGCCGAAATAAGGGGAAATTTTTTTCCCCCCTATTTCGGCAATCCCATTGCCGTAATCCTTTTCTCCTCTTTTTTTTTTTTTTTTTTTTTTCACATTTACGGCAATGGTATTGCCAAAATAGGGGAAAATTTTTTTCCCCCCTATTTCGGCAATCCCGTTGCCGTAATCCTTTTCTCCTTTTTTTTTTTTTTTTTTTTTTTTTTTTTTTTTTCACATTTTCGGCAATGCTATTGCCAAAATAGGGGAAAAATTTTGATTCCCACAATTCTTTCTTTTTTTTTTTTTTTCCACATTTTCATCAATGGAATTGTCGAAATTTGTATTCCTATTTCGGAAATCCCATTGCCATAATCCTTCTCTCTTTTTTTTTCTCACATTTTCGGCAATCCCATTGTCACAATTGCTAAAAAAAATTTTATTCTCCTATTTCGGCAATGGTATTTCCAATTTTTTTTCTCCCTATTTCGACAATGCAATTGCCTCAAGTAGTTTGTCACTTTTATTTTTCTCCCTATTTCGGCAATGGTATTGCCACAAATTTTTTTTGTCCTATTTCGGCAATGCCATTGCCACAATTAGTTGTCACAAATTTTTTTAACTAGTAATAACTAATTATATGTGATTTATTGTGAAAATATTGTGGACTAATTATATGTGATTTATTGTGAAAATATTGTGGACATGAAACCTGTTTTTTACTCTTCTAGAGATTTCGAAACCACTTTTTTTTTTTCCATTTTCGGCAATGCCATTATCACAATTGCTAAAAAAAAAAATTTATTCCCCTATTTCGGCAATGACATTGCCGCCATTGCCTTTTTTTTATTTTAAGAGCACTCCACATTCGGGCACACTCGGACACACAGCATTCGGGCAGCAAAACTGGGCAGTGGAATTTCAGCAATCCCATTGCCGAAATTCAACATTTTCTCTCTCCTCCTTTCCTTATTCTCTCTCCTGCTTTTTGGTTGAATTTCGGCAATCCCATTGCCGAAATTCAGTCTCTCTCCTCAATTTCCCAATTAACTTCCAACAGTTCCTATAACGCAAATTAACTTTAAATTTTGCAATATTAACCCAAAAGACTCCATAATCTTCGTCCTATCCTAATTGATAAATTGTCCCACATGATGCCCACATTGCTTGAGGAGTATTTTTTTTTTTTTCTTCTTCTTGTGGACAGGGAAAATGTAGTGGATACATAAGGCTAAATATTAGTATTAAAATTCCATCGAATAATGTCTAATGATCACATTGCTTAATTTGTGCCAAAAGAATATCTAACTGGAAAAAAAAAAAGAGGTAACTGGAGAATTTTTCCATATAGAGGAAGGAATTTGCCCCCTTTAGCACTCCATAGCTTTTGTTTGCCTAGTTATTTTGTGGAACAAAAGGCAGAATTTGAGCCTTACTTCATCGACATGCTTACTTCACGAAAAGGCAAAGAACCAAGTTAGAGAGGGTAAAGAGTGGATAGAGATCAGGGAGGCAAAATGAAGAAGAATAAAGTAAGAGTGTCTAGTTGGAGAAAAGAATGAGTGAAATAAATGGAGAATAAAGCAAGTGATATTTGTGCTTGACTTCACTAGCAAGCATACCTCATGAGAACGCAAGGGCCAAAGTTGGTTCCAATATATCTGATAGTTCACACCATCAGAGGCAACGTTCTCATTTAACAAAGAAAAAACAACCATAACTCTCTCTTCCTCTACTTCAATAAACACTTTGCAGCACCCTCATTTGATAAAATAAGAACCACAAAAACTCTCCCCTCCTCCACCTCAGTAAAAATGACGGAGTTGGTCTCTTCTGTTGCGGAAAAGGTCACTGAGAAGCTAGGATCCATTGCTTACCAAGAGATTTGCTTGGCATGGGGCGTCGAAAGCGATCTGAAAAATCTTGAGCTCACCATGTCTGCCATCCAAGCTAAGTTGTTGGATGCCGAGGAGAGGCAAGCAAAAGAACGTGGGCTTAGTCTTTGGCTGGGGGAACTCAAAGATGTGCTTTATGATGCGGTGGATGTGCTGGATGAATTCGAGTGTGAAGCTCTACGGAAGCAAGTGGTGAAAACATATGGGAGCACTGGTAAAAAGGTACGCCGTTTCTTTTCGTGTTCTAATCCACTTGCCTTCCGTTTTAAAATGGGTCATAGAATGAAGGGGATCAGAGAGAGGTTAGAAGGGATAAAAAAGGTTAGTGATCAATTTAATCTTCAGGAGAGGCAACTTGACGATAAGCATATTGTCGTCAGGGAAACTCACTCCTTTGTCACTGGTTCTGATGTTATTGGGAGGGATAAAGACAAGCAAGAGATAATAGATCTTCTGATGCAACCAGGTGATGATGGTAATGTTTCTGTGATTCCAATAGTTGGATTGGGAGGTATGGGCAAGACCACACTTGCCCAGTCAGTGTATAATGATGAAATGGTTGAAAGGAATTTTTCTCCTAGAGTATGGGTATGCGTGTCAGTGGATTTTGATGTTAAAAAATTGGCAAAAGAAATCCTTAAGTCTGCAGCTCGTGAAAATAGCGAGAAGATGCATATAGATGAGAACATGAGTCTAGATGAAGTGCAAGCCAGTTTACGAAACGTTTTGAAAGGGAAAAAGTTTTTAATTGTTTTGGATGATGTTTGGAATGAAAAACGTAATAAATGGAATGATTTGAAAACTTTGTTAACAGGTGCCAAAGGAAGTAAAATTATTGTCACTACACGCAGTAAAAAAGTTGCCTCAGTGATGGCTTTTGGACCCATCCATGAATTGAAAGGTCTTTCTAAGGATGATTGTTTGCGCTTGTTCTTAAGATGTGCATTCAAGGAAGGAGAGGACAGAGATCCAAAATTGGTAGAGTTTGGAGACCAGATAGTCAAAAAATGCTGAGGTGTTCCTTTGGCTGTGAAGACTTTAGGGAGCATACTTTATTCTAAAACCGATGAGCTTGAATGGATCTCTGTAAGGGATAATGAGATATGGAAACTAGAGCAAGAGGAAAATGACATTTTACCAGCGTTAAGATTGAGTTACAATAAATTGCCATTATACTTAAAACATTGTTTTGCTTATTGCTCATTGTATCCAAAAGATTATGAATATGACAGTGTGGAATTGATTCAATCTTGGATGGCTAATGGGCTCCTCCAAAAGCCGGACAAAAGTACTAGAGAGTTGGAAGATACTGGACAACAATATGCAATGGAGTTATTGGCAAGATCATTTTTCCAAGAAGCTCCTGCTTGGAGTTCCTCATATGAAGCACGTACCATAAAAGGCAAAGATCCTAATCATTTTGTATTTAAAATACATGATTTGTTGCATGATCTTTCATTATATGTTGCACAAAATGATTTTTGCTTGATTGGAAACAGCAACAACACCAACAATTATGATAAGGCTCGATATGTGTCAATTTTGGACCACAATTTGGGTTCTAATGAAGTGACAACAATGTTGCACAAGTTGAAAGATACCGTATGGACGATTATTCTCCCAAGTGAATTTGGACATTCTATTAATATTAAAGAATTCCCTTTGGAAATATGCATGTCAAGGTTTAAGTACATGCGGCTACTAGATTTAAGACGTTCAACATTTGAGGTATTGCCAAAGTCCATTGGTACTTTGAAACATTTGAGATATCTTGACTAACGGTGGAACGAGCATATCAAGAAATTTCCCAACTCCATTTGTGAGCCGCAAAATTTGGAAACTTTGATGCTAGATGGCTGTAAAGAGCTGGAAGAGTTGCCAAGAGATATAAGGAAGATGATTAGCCTTAGATATTTGTTGATACTCACAAAACAGATATGTTTTCCACACAATGGGATCGGGTGTCTGCGTTCTCTTCGAACTTTGATCTTTCACAATTGTCCCAAACTGGAGTATTTTCTTGACGGCATCCAACACCTCACTGCCCTTCGCAGGTTGAGCTTTGAAAGATGTGAAAGCCTGATCTCTTTGCCGAGCGGTATGAAAGACATAAATATGTTGGAAATACTGGTAATCTCTGACTGTAAAAAGCTTACTTTGATGGAAGGGGAAGACTACCCAACGAGCCTTCGATTACTCTCAATCAATAAATTGCCACAACTAGTGGCTTTTCCCCCAGGCCTTAAAAGATCTGCCAGCACTTTACAGTTGCTCGCTATTTATCATTGTCATAACTTGGCAGCATTGCCTGAGTGGCTTCCAGATCTCAGTTCACTTCAATTTCTTAAGATTTCGCGTTGCACAAAATTATCCTCTTTACCAGAGGGAATGCATCGCCTCACTGCCCTAGAAGTAGTGGGGATTGATAATTGTCATGGATCTTTTATGCTCCCCAATACAGAGCACGGACCTTATTTTTATTATACGGCAACAGGTCCCGGTCTGGCTTTTTATGAGAAAGACGGCAAACGCCAACAATTCATATTCCCGGAGGACGCATGCTGCAATAAGATTTCATTACCATGGCGACCATGACTTGATAATGAAGCCCTCTTTTTCATTTTAAAGCACGTGCATTGACGGAATGATTAGGTAAGGCTTAACTCTTCTTCCTCTTCTACCTAGTATTTAGGTTATTACACTGCCACAGAACAAACACTGCTCCCTTTTTTGTTTTGCACAAAATTATACGTCTTTTATATTCTTAATAAACATATCAAATTTCATGTCAATTGAATGTTATTTACTATTTGATTCATAAATTCATTTTTTATACATAATTTTCTTTTCTCTCCCTTTTGACACATCAAACACAACATTTAAAAATCTTGTTCTCTTTTCATTTCCTCTCTCTAAAAACAGGGGTGGCTCTACTTGTTAGTCAGGATAGTCACATGACCACCTTGACTTGAAAATTCTTTTTATATACCTTGAAGAAAAATTTAAAATTAATATGGAAAAAAAATCTTGACCACCATAAAAAAGACTTTAAACAGCCTAAATAAAAATGTGAGCCTATTAAAAATAGAATTTGAAATCTCCAAAATTTTGGTTTGAACTAAAAAATTGTGAGAAATACTATATTCACAAAATTTTCACAACGCTTTCACAAATAAATTCTAAGTGGCAAATTATTATTGATTATTACTATTGGACAAAAATGTAATCTCAGTAGTAAATTCAAATTAGAATTAATAACAATTTACTATTTAGGATTTGTTGTGAAATGTTGTGGTACATAAAACTTCTCAAAATTTGCCTAAAAAAAATACAAATTAGCCTAAACCAAATGTTTAATTGTGATTTTTTAAATTGTGTTTTCAATAACCATATTTTAAAATGGCTATATATTTTTTTTCTTCTAAAAAATGCACATTTTCAAATAATTAGTCTATTAGTGCTTGCTTTAGTTTTTAGCTAAATTTGTTAAATTTATTTGATACATTTTGTACACACGCATATGCACTAGAGTAATACTTGAATACTTCACTGAACATGATTAATGTAATGATTGAATGCTTAAGTTGAATACATTTTAAAAAAAAAAAAAAAACTAATTGTTTACCCTTTATTCTTTTCCTAGTACTACGAACAAATTTCTTATAAGGAAATCACTTGTATTGCAAGATCCATCTTCTAAGAAAATTTGTATTGACTTGAATAATCTTCTTTCAAATCCTAGGTTATGATAAAATGTCTCATCTTTTCATCCTAATGATCTGGATGAATTAAGAAGAGCATATTTACCTAGGTTGCACGGACACGCCATTTTTGGCGTCGTGTCGGTGTCGGACACGTGTCGGACACCGGAACGGGTACGACTCGCCGGATTCCGGTGTCCGGCGAGTGTCCTCTTTTTTTTTTTTTTTTTCGTTTCTCCGACACGCGCCGACGCGGCGCCGACGCGGCGCCGACACGGCTCCGACGCGGCTCCGATGTGGCTCCGACGCGTCCGACACGCCAGCAGTGAAGAAAAAAAGAAAATTTCGGCATATTTCGGGTCATTCCGGCTATTCCGGCCAATTTCAGCCGAAATGAAAATTTCGTCCGATACAAGATTTTGACTGAAAAAAAAAAAAAAAAATCAAAATCAAAATCCTACCTCCTCCTTCTGGGTTTCGTGCTTTTCTTCCTCCTGTTCTTCTTCTTAATTTCAGTCTCTTCTTCTTCCACTTCTTCTTCTTTTGGTTTCGGTCTGCTACCTGACTACCTCTCCTTCTTCATTTGTGTGTCTTGGCTGTCCTCCACTTGTGTTTAGAGTTTAGACTTTAAAGTCTTTAGCTTTAGATATTTTCTTTGTTTTGTGGTGTTTGTGAGCCCCACGTAGTACTCATTCCTTCAGGCTCTTTTGTTTTGTCCGTTTGAATTTAATTAACATTTTTTTTTTGTTTTGTTTTGTTTTTGTGAACCTCACGTGACTCATAATAAAAATGAAACTTTCAACCTTTTGATTCCATAGTCACTGAAATTAGAAAAAGCATAGGACTATAAGATTTTTTACAACTTTTTGTTACAATTGTGATGTGATAGATTGTGATTGGTGAAAAAAAAATTATATACTTATAACTTTAAAACCTTCAATATTTATTATATGGATTTTTTTATCAATAATATATATATATATATATATATATAAATATATATATATATGTATATGTATATAAAATAGTGGTAAGCCCGAAACAATATGCAACGATATGCCGAAATAGGTCGGTACCGAAACAGGTCGGTACCGAAACATTCCGTTCCAATAGACAAACTGAAACAGGGTCCGAAACGGTATTCATAACATTGATTTTGAGAAACCCACCTCTCAAGTTCTCAACCCACCCTCCCTCTGACCTTTTGCCGCTGCCCTCTGTCCCTCATCGGAGCTAGATCAGGCCAATTATAAGTTTTAACGTTTTGTCTTTTTTTTTTTTTTTTTTAATCCCACTCTCACAGTTAATGTATTTCTTTACTCAGCCTTTTGTTTTGCCTTATAAATTATAATATTTATTATGAATTTAGTGATTTTTGTTTTTGTGTGTCTTGCTATAGTTTTATTTATTTATTAAAGTTAAATATTGTGTATTATTGTACTACTTTGGGTGTTAGTTTCCTTATTTGTAGTTCTTACATAATTTAAATTCTAGATATAAACGTATTTTATGTCTAAAAATATTAAAAAATATGCCTAAATATAAAATATAATTAATTATTTAACCGCCGTGTCCCCGCCGTGTCGTGTCCTTATTTTTCAAAAATTGTCGTATCTCCGTGTCCGTGTCCGTGTCGTGTCCGTGTCCGTGTCCGTGTCCATGCAACATAGATATTTACAAAGAGGTTCTTGTCAACCTCTAGGCCATGTTTCCCTAAAAAAGAAATTAGTGGAGCATTGCATGGATTTTATCCTAATTAGCTTAAAGAATACAAAAATTGGTTGGAACAAATCATAAAAAAGGATGATGCATTTTTTTTTTTTATTGTTATGAGAGATCAATAGTTTAATAATTGCTTGGTTGTATACATTAAAAAAGATATAGCTAATAGCTTTGATAATGAAGCTATCATACAACGATTTCAAAATATGAAAAATTGTAGAAGGAAATTTAAAAACTTTATATATTTGAGTGTGTGTGTGTGTGAGATGTCGATATATTCAAGTTTTATTTTTATTAAATTTTGTTTAATTTAATTTTTTAATGACCACCCTAAAAAGAATCCCTAGAGCCGCCATTGTCTAAAAGTGAACTGAACATGGTGTTAATGAAATTATTTAGCCTATTATTTTATTACTAAGAGTGGATGCTATGCTAAAATATGAAATTAAAAAGTAAAAACAGATTAACCCGACCCATGCATAACTTGCAATTGAAGGTCATATTTCACAATTTAAAATCAAGGAAGTATGAATTCTATATATTTGTGAAAATGGCATTATTTTGATTATATTTTATTCTTCTTGTTTCAGAATTAGTACGATGTTAGTGGGAGATTGTTCTCTTAGAAAGGGATGTTCTTTGTGCTTAAAATTGCCACTATATCTCATTTTTTTATTAATTTCAATGTTCAAACAGTGTTGTGCATTAGCAACATTAAATCCACTCTAATTATTTAAAAAAAAGTATGATATTTTTATAATATTAAAATGAGCCATAGTTTCGGGTTTTAAATTGTCTATCTATATGCTTTTTTCTTCTTGAACAAAAGCTTGGATTAGCAAACTAACCTCTTCTACACACCATTTTTTTTTATTAAGTGTTGAAGGATTGTACATCATAAAATCTTTTGTTGCGGAGCCAAACATATCGTTTCCAAATTTACAAAGTATGATGCCTAATTAAGATATACATTTCTTAGTACCAGTGGATTTTCTTCAATTTATACTCATCTAATGATTCCATGGTTTAAAATGTTGCAGCTTATCAATTCAGCAATAACATGCAGCACGGAAAGTCTCAGCCTTCTCTTGTATTGTAATTTTTTTTTTTTTTTTTTAAATATTGTAGTGTGAATTAAGTGTTGTAATTGGTAATGGAATGATGTGTATTTATATTTATGATTTCATCCATATTTCATGTATTGTCAAATTTGCACAATATTTCAATAACTCGAGTCATGTGTTATTGATTGTTTGTCTTTGCTTCTTGGTTATTGGAGTAACTCAAATGAAATTCTCTGTTGTGCTTTGTCTTTCAATTTTTTTTTTTTTTTTTTTTTAATTTGAAGACTGATCTTTTGTCTTATGGTATAAAATATCTAATGGTATTAGAATATTTGGTAAGCCAACGATATGAAAAGTTGAGTTTGATGGAAGTGGAAGACTACCAAAAGGTTTGCATTAGCCATTAATTGCTGGTATTTTATATTTACCTATTGTCATATCTACTGAGGGGGATGAATGGCCTTAATGCCATACAAGGACTGAAGTCTGAAGATTGTTCTAATTCAAATTGAAAATGGCAGGGGGATATTGGTGAGTATTGTGTATAATTTGCCTCTTATATCATATTACAAGGTGAATTTGGCCTCTATTGTTTGTTGAGATTCACATAATTTGGAATACACTTGACACTTCTTGTTTATGAAGTTTCAGATTTTCTTGGAAGATCATTCTGTCTAAGAAAAAGGGATTCCTTTAGCTTAAAACATCTTTTCCTGGTGAGATATCAGAGTTTTAATTTAACTAAATCCATGATGTCTAAGCAACAAAGAAAGACATTGAATCAGCCATGAAATTAGCTTAGTTGCTTGTTTGAGATCCCTTGTTTGAATCAGTCTTTCTCATAGGACATGCATGGCTCTCTCAAAACTAGCTGCTGATTTTGGTAGAGAATCTATGTTGTCATTGCAATAATTCCTTTAGCTTAAAACATCTTTTCCTGGTGAGATATCAAAGTTTTAATTTAACTAAATCCATGATGTCTAAGCAACAAAGAAAGACATTGAATCAGCCATGAAATTAGCTTAGTTGCTTGTTTGAGATCCCTTGTTTGAATCAGTCTTTCTCATAGGACATGCATGGCTCTCTCAAAACTAGCTGCTGATTTTGGTAGAGAATCTATGTTGTCATTGCAATAGTTTTTTTGCTCACAACATGCACCTGTGATATCTACTGACTCATGAAGACATGATAAAGCCCTAAGGTTATTATTATTATGCTCAAGCTTTAGAAATTCCTTGGTAGCTATATAAGGTGGGATATGGAGAAAAAAATTAAAATTAAGTTATGTCTTTCTTCTTGCATGCATGCTCTACAATGTTATTTGTTTTGCTTTTACTTGCATGGATAATGTTAAAGATGTATAACTTGGGATTTCATTGTTGACATGCTTATGAATACTCAGTTGATGAGTGTTCCTCAATGAAAATTTGGAATTACAGCCTATCAACATATGCAAAGAGTTTAAAATTGTACTACTCATGATCCAGTTACTTCTTGATGAATGCATGTTTAATAATTTGATCTCCAATTTAAGTTCAGTTGCAAAGAAGTGTGGTGTCATTACAGCTGTGGTATAAGGTTTCCTTTGCACTTTATAGGGTAAAATCGATGAAATTTATGGGCAAGAGGCATCTAGAATAACGACACCACACTTTTTGATCGGAAGTGTTTAAGGTAGGATTGGAATTAGTTTGGTTTACTCAGGTCAAACAGGGAACTTTTAATTCATTGTTGTGAAATCTGGTAAGTCAATTTACATAGATCCAAATCCCTTAGATTGTTCTTGCATATAGTTTTCACCATAATCATAGCTAAGCATAGATCCCTGTGAAACTTTCATGCCTAATTTACCAATTATGATTTGGCAAGGGATGTTGAATGTTAAGCACATCTCTCTCTCTCTTCCAATGGATTTGTCACAGTTCTTCCGCACAATCTATACCTTTTATCTTTGTTCTTTAGTTGTGGTGGCACTACATTATTTTTTAAAGATGACAGCTCTGTTTTTTGTCTGAAGAAAGTTTGAGAACTTTATAATAATATTGTAAGTCATTGCATCATATATGCTAAAAGTTCCCCAAAAACAGTAGTATCATAAAATATTGAACATATTTAGGTGAACAATCAGTAGTTAAATTACATTTTCTATGCACAAATTGGTTCTTTAAACAATGGCATTTCATATAGATAACCCCTTGGTTTTGGAAAATATCAGTAGTTTAGTATTTTTACAAGTAATATTATCTACTAGTTCTGGTCCAGGGGACTTTACCACAGTCCTTTTTTATCGAAATTATCATCTCATCAGCTATGTTCAGCTTTGCTTTTGTTGAGGCTAATATTTTGGCAAGACCACCCTTTTGGTAAACTTTCTATTAGAAATTTCTTAATTTTCTAGCTGTTGATAAGAAATAAATTTATGATGGAATTGTTGTTAATCCATTGTTTAATATCCCGATTTCTTAATTTTAACTAATAATCTCTTGGATGAATTGCCCATCTTGCAATTAATCCTGACACACTAGACATGACTTTGTCCAGATCTTTTGCTCTTAAGAACGCAGGAGTAAGCCATATCGCATTCATTTGATGCTGCTTTCTCATGGACAGGAGCCTGCCCCTACTATCTTATTGTTCTTGCTGTATGGTTTTTCCAGACTCCTTTGTCAATGTTTTCTATTCGTTTTAAAACTATTAAGCTACAATTATGAATACTTTGAACGTAGCAACATGTACTTGTGAATATTGGTACTGCTAGAATCACCATAGCAGTTCTACCTATATAGAACAATTTAGAACTCAGTATCTTATGAATATAAATGATAGCATGGGCATTTGCTAGTGTTGCCTGTTAGTGATGGTGAATCTTGCCGTCAGTTGACTCCATAGGTGGTCATGACAGTGAATTTGAAAAAAAATGAGTGCTATTGAACCTTGTGTATATAGGCACAAATTTTAAGATCACACCAAGTGATTTGCAAGTTAGTATTTCCTTTTTTTCTTATTTTGGGCGTACGTAATATTTAATATGGGAGTTATTGTCATGGAGTGCTTTTGGTCTTGAGTCCAGAATATCTACACTTTAAATGTGTGATTCTATTGTTGCTATATAAATGCATTGTACATCTCGTAATTAGTCGCATCATTTTTTCCTATGAGTTTCCTTTGCATGCAAAAGAAATTAAACCCCTACAAGTGATCTGTGGTTGCAGATTTGCTTTTCTGCTGCATATTGACAGAAGTGTGGCATGAGTATGGTCAATGAGCTCTTGCTCAACTGGCATCCTTCTCCCCTTGCAAGTGCTTGGTAGACAGTGCATTCAAGACCTATTGGGTGTGTGTAACGTACAACTAAAAAAAATAGTGTGGCACTGGCATTTCCTTTGTAATCCTTGGTGGTGGCAGTGTACAAACTTGTAAGAAAGGCAGACATCTAAATTTCACTGAAAAATTGTTGATTATTTTGGCATGGTCGAGTAATTTTTAAATAGACCAGTTGATTTACTTTCCTTTAATAAATTAGGCCCTAATTACTTATATTTGTAAGAGGACATGTTCCTTATAGTCTCTCCACTAATTTTCTATGCCTCACCAAATTGTTCTTACATCCGGATATTGTGCATATCTTGATGTAGAAAACACAAAGGATCCTTCACTTGTAGAATCATTGGGTGTAAACACAAAAAATAAGAATATTTTTCGTGTAGAAAGTTCTTCTGAACAATTGCCTAGTCTTGTTAACTCATTGACTAGAAATACAACTGTAGACGAAATAGTGGTTGATAGTGTAAGTGATTAATTCTCACACATGATTGTCGTGTTTTCTGTTTGAATTCTTTTCTCGAGGAGAGAAAGGGGGGCGGGGGATCAACGAGTGTTTTGGTAATTCTTTTCCAGTTTCCATTTCCATAAAATATTCTTGTTATGGATGAGGTTTTCAAATCTGCAGAGTTGTTATTATCATCATCAATTTCTTTCATTTAAAGAGAATATACCAACAACTATAATCAATTAACCTATTTTGGAGCCTATATTATTACAGCTTACTCAATGTAGACAACAAAAGAGTGATGGGTCATTTGCACTCCCTTTGTTATTTTCTTTCTTAGTATTATCTTGCTTTAATGCTATCCTGCATGTTTGGATTTTTCAGGTAGATACCCTTGTCCCCCAACGTGAACTTTGTCATATGATAGGTGTCACCTTCAAAGATGTACAATCACGAGTAATAACACAAGCACTTAGAAGAATTCATTGCTAGTTCTGCCAATCTCAAACTCTTTATCGTTTTTCTTAATTAGGTTGAAGACAACATATTAGTCATTTTTAAGCTCCTTGCTTATATGTTATAAAGTGTATCATATTAGTTCTAGCATGAAGGAAATCCATTTACACGTCCATATTACCTTTTATTTTCAGGTCTGGCCAAGTCCAAAATCAGGGTGAGGTTATGGACATATGGATGAGGTCACCTATGGTGGACATGACTTGAATTTCTATTAATCGAGGTTGATAAGAACAGGACTGCTCAAGATTGAGAATAAGTTCAACTTCTGTCACATTTGATAACAAGGAGCATTAATAAGCTTACAAGGTTCTTAGAGATATGTTAAGTTATTGACATTGCAATTGTCCATGTTGTTTTGTTTTATTTTTTGAGAAGTCATGCTGCCAGTCTCTTCTGGAGTAGACATTTAGCTTTTCCAATATATATTGGCATCACTTCTAACTTACCTTTTCGTGGAGATAATTCTCTATGAAGTTGCTTTCTCTTAATTATTCTTTGGCTCTCCTGTTGCTTCTTGAAGGGCATCCTGGTTCTATTTCTGTCATTCTTGTTTCCTCAATTAATTTAGTGTTACGCTTTGTTAAGATGTCTTGTTATTGTGATCTCTTTGTGTGTATATGAACAATAGAGAAAACCTTGTAGCTGAGTATCTATCAACTTTAAACCGCCTACAAAAGATTAAAAACAAAAAAAAAAACTTGAAATAATGAACCCAATTTTTAGTGGCTACCCTTTTCTTTTGATCTTTCTAGAGAAAGTCATAGTGTCTATCATAAATGGCCTTATCTCTCCTGGTTTAGTGGTAATCTCAAAGTCAAATTGTCTCATTTAAGCCTATATTGACTTTAGATTGTATCATATAATGATCCATATGAGGTTTCAGCTATACAGTGTCACTTTGTGCTTGATGGTGTCAATGTCCCAAATTTTTTTTTTTTCTTAACAACCAGAAGACAGAACATAAATTGACTGGAAAGATTAAGAAAAAATGTTATAAATAAATGATTCATGAATCAATTGAACCATACATGCAAATGAGACATTCCACTGTCAGCTGCTTATGTAAACTAACTGCCAATTATTTAGGTAAGATGATTGAGCACTGGCTATAAGAGATACATATCGCATATCCTTGCAAATTATGTTAAAATAATGAGAAAAGTGACTGCAGGCTATTGTGTCTAATTATATATGGATTTTCATATTTTAATTAACTTATTTTCATTCTCTTGTCCAATTGATTTTCAGAGGACTTTTTCAGCACTTCCCTTTTACTTTTCTTTTCTTTTTTCTTTTTTCTTTTTTCTTTTTTCTTTTTTTTTAATTTTTTAAAAAACTATCATCTTAATTTCCTTGTTTTCTCTCTAGTCATTGAGGTAATATTATATTATTTTAATTTTTTTTCCTTCAAATATTATCTTCCTTTTCAGGCAACTGATCTTGGGATATGCATGCAAATTAATGGGTTGAAAAGTAATTTGGCATCTTTTAGTGAAAAAGGCTAAATGGGGGAAACCTTATTTCCAGTGAACATTGAGTCATCATCAAAGAAGAAAGCTCAACAATAAGGGGAAACCTTATTTCCAGTGACAAACATGAAGCTGGACAAATATATGTTCGAAAATGATGAAAACATTGATAAGATAGTCAAGATCTTAAGAAAACAGTCGTTTGAAAGAAAAAGAGAATAAATGTCATATCCTTGAATAGATGAATTATTTTCATAAATATATGGTAGATGCCAAATTACCAACCCACTTTTGAACACTTGAAGGATCTTTGCACTTAAGGTTACAAAAATCTAGCTCTTCAAGTACTAGTGTTGCTCTTGATTTGAATTAAGGATTTGACAACCGTAACAATTTAAGTTGTTTCAAGTGAAAATGCCTTTTGATTATCCCAAGCTATACAATTAAAGATGTATAGCTTGGGATTTTATTGTTGCCACGCTTATTAGTACTCATTTTATGAATGTTTCATTTTTATTATGATTGTTTCAAAGATGAAGGATTTTATTGTTGCCACGCTAGAAGGGGTCTTGGTTTTATTAAAATTTGACACTTTTCTAAAACTCATTGATGTAGTGACCAAATGGCGAAGGTTGCAATTTGCTCAAGAGTTCACAAGCTCACGGCACTTCCAACATAGTAGACTCATTGATGTCGGCGGGGCCGTAGCACAGTCTTCACCATGAATTGGTTTTGTCGCTCAACTTTCTAGAACTCATAGATTCTATAGTTTCAATCCTTTTTTTTTTTTCCTTTCCATTGGATAATAATTATCACACGTTTGCTATTGTACACTCACTATACACACTGTCACGAGGACTGAAAACACGATTTCACCGTTTCACAGGCACTTATGTGAACTTGGATCATATGATAGGTGGGACCTTCCAAGATGTACAATCATGAATAACAACACAAGCACTTATAAGAATTCATTACTCATTCTACCAA
Organism: Quercus tomentella; assembly: GCA_028535165.1. NCBI lineage: Eukaryota > Viridiplantae > Streptophyta > Magnoliopsida > Fagales > Fagaceae > Quercus > Quercus tomentella. The sequence goes on along the minus strand of JAPQVY010000012.1, from coordinate 41,883,233 downwards.
TCTCATTCATAAATTTTCTTCACAAGGTTGAAGGCGATATATCTAGTCATTTTTAACCTCCTTGTTTATATGTTATAAGCTGTATCTTATCAGTCATAGCTTGGAGGAAATCCATTAACCTGCCCATATTACCTTTTATTTCTAGGTCCAATCAAGTCCCAAATCATGGCAACGTTTTGGACATATGGATGAGGTCACCTGTGGTGGAATGCATTGAAGTTCTATGCAGTTGTATGACTGAGGATGATAAGAATAGGACTTCTCCAGATCGAGGATAAGGTCAGCTGCCAGTCGCTTTTGATAATAAGGAGCAATAATAAGCTTGCAAGGTTCTTAAAGAAATATTATTTTTCAAAAAGTCATGCTACCAGTCACTTTAGGAGTAAACATTTAGCTTTTTGAATAAATATTCGCCTCACTTCTACCTCACCTTTTCATGGAGATAGTTCTCTGTGTAGTTGTGTTCTATTAATTGTACTCTCATTGTGTGTATAAGAACATTAGAGAAAACTTCACAGCTAAATATCTATCAACTTGAAATGATTAACCAAATTTTTGGTTGCTACCCTCTTCTTATTGATCTTTCTTGAGAAAGTCACAGTTTCAATCATAAAGGGCCATATTTCTATTGAATTAGTTTTAACCTTGAAATATATTTTCTCATTTATGTCTATATAGACTTTATATTTTATCATATAATGAGAAGGGCATCAACTTTTCTTGGTGAATTTGTGCATATGGGGCTTCAAGTGCATGGTGTCACTTTGTGATTGATGGTGTCAATGTCTAAACTTCCTCAGTCTTCTTAGAAACATGAAGACATATCATAAACTGAGTGGAAAGATTAAGACAAAAGGTAATTAAGAAAAAAAGAAGAAGATTCATGTAGCAATTGAAGCATAAATTATAAATGAGACATTCCATAGTGAGCAGCCCATTCAAACTAACTGTGCCAAGATAGCCAAGTATTTGGGTAAGATGATTGGGCTCTTAATAAATCTTCCTAGATGCATTTCCTTGAAAATTATGTCAAAATACTGAGAAGGCTATTGCTTTTGTTGACAATTATTTGATTTTCACATAAAATTTGATTGTGGAAACTCTTGAATACATTATAGATGGATAAATTAATTTTATCATGGACAAGAAAAGTGATTGAAATCTTTTGTGTACAATAATATTTATGGATTTTTATATTTTCATTAATTTTGTTCCATTTTATTCAGGTAAATGATTTAAGTATCAACTAAACATATAAATGAGGCATTCCACTATCAAAAGCTCATGTAAACTGGCTGTGCCAAGAGTGCCAAGTATTCTGGTAAGATGATTGAATACTGGGTAAATGATTTGTTTTCACTATCATTTTAATATACCTGTTTCCTCTCTGGTCATTGAGGTAATATTATATTTTTAATATTTTTTTCCCTTCGAATAATTTCGTTCTTTTCAAGTAACTAGTTGGGGTATGCATGCAAATGAGTTGAAAAGTAATCTGGCATCTTTTTGTATAAAGGTTGAATGGGGGATGTAATTTGGCAGAGGCTTTTGCTCAAGTCTGAAGAACTGGCTTGTGAACATGGAGTCATCATCAAGGATGAAAGCAACTACCTCATAGATGGGGAAGTTTCTAGTCACAAACCTAAAGTTGGACAGTATATGTTCGAAAATGATGGAATCCTTGATAAGATAGCATGATCTTAAGAAGATAGTCATTTGGAAGAAAAAGAGTATCAATGTCATATTCTTGAATAGATGAATTATACTCGTATATGGTAGGTGTCAAATTACCTGGCCACTTTTGAACACAAGAAGTGACTTGAAGGATCTTTGCACTTGAGATTACAAAATCTAGCTCTACAAATACTAGTGTTGCTCTTGATGTGAATTAAGCATTTGCCGATCTTAAAAATTTAAGTTGTTTCAAGTGAAAATGCCTTTTGATTATCTAAGAAGAAATAGGTCTCTCTGGTCTGTCTTGGGACTAAACTGTTAGGAAAGTTAAAGCTCCTATCATTCTTGGCTGGTTTATCTTGTAAAATAATTTTGAATACTTTATAATGAATTATAATTCTTTGTTGTAATAGTAATCTTACTGATCAAAGAAAGCATCATTTATGAGTCTTTAGGATCAGTTATATCTTTCACTATGTTCAGGTTTGCTTTGTTTGCTATCCTAAATTTGCAAAATAGTGTTTTGACCGATGCTTGTTAGATTGGCTATTAGTGTTTTATATATATATATATATATAGTGTTAGAGTTATATGTAATTTGCATAGGGAATGATTATATCTTTCACTATGTTCAGGTTTGCTTTGTTTGCTATCCTAAATTTGCAAAATAGTGTTTTGACCGATGCTTGTTAGATTGGCTATTAGTGTTATATATATATATATATATATATATATATATATATATATAGTGTTAGAGTTATATGTAATTTGCATAGGGAATTATTAGAAGAGCTAATCCCCTCCCCACCCCCACCCCACAAAAAAAAAAAAAAAAAAAAAAAAAAAAAAAACCTCCCCAACAAGGTAAGAATAAAGCAAGAGAAATTAAGATAGTATGTGGAGCCAAGCCTCCAACAATGTTTGGCTACAGCTTTAGTTTGGGGAAGGACTTAGGTTTTTCAATTTCCTCATGCCCTAGTACATAAGAGATATATTTATTATTGCGTGTTTTTCTCTACTTGTATGGAGTTACTCAAATGAGACTTTTTGTGTGTGTTTTATATGTTTATTCAAAAAAATTTATTCATATGTGGAAATTTGATTTTTTAGTCATATGGTATGAATTCCCTAATGATTTTGAAAATTTTGGTAAATCCAACATTGTGAAAAGCTTAATGGTGATAGAAGTGGAAGACTACCAAGCAAGATGTTTTGCTTTACCCTTCAATTGCTACTTCCCAATATTAATTCATTTTGTAAGTTTTGAGTTTCATACATCCAACGTTTTCGTCTCTATTGGAGGGATTGCATAGTCTCGCTGTCCTAAGAGGATTGAAGATTGAAATTGTCATAGCCTGTATTAAAAATTCTTGGGAGATACTAGTAAGGACATGGCAAGTATAACCTCCTACCATGGTGATTAATATTTCACATAGGCATAGAGAATGTTTAGGTATATGCAAATTATTTCCCCTCTTCTAGTTCTGCTCATTTTTTAGGAGGATAAATTCTTAATAAGTCACAAGTTAATCATAGTCAACTAAGATATCTTAAAACTATGAAAAAAGATGTCATTGTTTAAACTAAAAATTTCACCGGGTGGCCTATCTCCTTCAAGTCTTAGGTTTATGAATCTTTTGACTTTTATTAGGGATCTTTTAGTCAAGTCTTCGGCTTGTAGTGTTGTGGGTTACTAGATCTAGTATAACCAAATACTTTATTGACAAGAACTATTCTCATTGTTAATGCAATCTAGGAATAAAAATAAATTTTCATTCTTCTATTAGACTCTAAGCAATAATAATAACAAGAAGCATGATCATATTCCAAATAAATTTTAGACTAATTGTTTAATATATAATTGCAATTTACATAATTGAACATCATATTCCAACTAAGTCTTAAAATTCATAATAAATCAAACTAACAAATTAAAAATATAATTTTCAAATTATCAATAGTGTAGGTTAAAACTATCTACTTTTTTTATAATTTCGCCAAGTCAAATTTGTTCCAACCTAAGCTTAGAATAAAAATAAAGATAAAATTGGACCTAACCCAACCTATTAATTTATCAATCCAAGACATCAGGTCAGATTTGTTAGATTAGTGGTTCGAAATATACTTTTGTTGTTGTGCTGATTATGAATTTATGATTAACACAAAGAAAAAGTATAACAAATAGATCAAACCAACTTCTTAAAAAAAAATAAAAAATAAAACCAATAATGGCCCATTCATCTTGGGCTTGGGCCTATGAAAACTACCAAGTTCCAAAGAAGAGCCATGAACATCACAACAATGACAGCAACGACAGAACTCTACAAAAGTACGGAACACAGAAAATGGAATTATCAGAAATGGGTTTCTCACTTTCTCAACCTTCTTAGGAAATCCCTACGAAAATGGGTTTCTTTACACCTTCACTTATGAACCGTCTCTGCTCTCTCCACCAGCTCTCTCTCTCTCTCTCTCCTATTTTATTTCGCAGTTTCTGGGACATTGTGATTTTCTTGGTTTCTGTAGCTGCAGAAGTTTTGGGGTTTGTTTGATTTCAATTCCTTTGTTTTATACCCAATTTTGGAATATCTGGAAATTGCAAATTGTGAGAAACTTAATTTTATGGAAGGCGATGACTACCCAACCAGGCTTCGAACACTCGTATTTTTCAATTGCCACAATTAGTGACTCTGACCCCAAGGGCTTAAAGGATTTGCCAACACTTGACGGTATTGCCAGAGTGGCTTCCCAATCTAAGTTCTTAAGATTTGGGATTGCCCAAAATTATCGTCTTTGCTAGAAGGTTTTCATTTTCTCTCTCTAAAAAAGTGAACTGAACATGGTGTTAAAGAATTTACTTGGTCTGTATTTTTTGACTTAGAGTGGATGCGATGGTAAAATATGAAATTAAAAGATTAATTTGAAGTCATATTATCAAGGAAGTATGAAATCTATATTTTTGTGAAATTGGCATTATTTTGAATATATTTGGTGCTTCTTGATTCTAAATAGACAGATGTTCTTGGGAGATTGTTATCTCAAAAAGGGATGTTCCTTTTGCTTAAAATTGCAACTGGTGAGATATTTTTTTAATTTTTAATTTTTAATTTTCAATGTTCAATGTAATGATTCCATTGGGTATATATTTCATAATACCAGTGGATTTTCTTCAATTTATACTCATCTAATGATTCCATGGTTTAAAATGTTGCAGCTTATCAATTCAGCAATAACATGCAGCATGGAAAGTCTCAGCCTTCTCTTGTATTGTAAATAATTTTAATAATATTGTGGTGTGAATTAAGTGTTGTAATGGTTAATGGAGTGATGTGTGTTTATATTTATGATGTCATTCATATTTCATGTATTATCTAATTTGCACAATGTTTTAGTAACTCGAGTCGTGTGTTATTGATTGTTTATCTCTGCTTCTTGGTTATTGGAATAACTCAAATGAAACTCTTTGTTGTGCTATATCTTTTAATTAAATTTTTTTTTTTTTGAATATTGATCTTTTGTCGTATGGTGTAAAATACCTAATGATATTAGAATATTTGGTAGGCCGACAATATGAGAAGTTGAATTTGATGGAAGTGGAAGACTACCAAGAGGTTTGCTTTAGCCATTAATTGCTGGTTCTGAATGTCAATTTATTATGAAATTTTCATATTTTATACTTTCAGAATTGTCATATCTATAGAGGGGGATGCATGACCTTAATGCGCTAAGAGGACTGAAGACCGAAGATTGTTCTAAATCAAGATGAAAATTCTGAGGAGATATTGGTGAGTATTGTATATAGTTCGCCACCTATATCATAAATACCATGTAAATTTTTCCTCCATTGTTTGTTGAGATTCACACAATTTTGAACATAATTGACACCTCTTGTTTTGATGTTCTGTTAGGTTTTCGTGGAAGATTGTTCTAAGGAAAAGGGATTCCTTTAGCTAAACTTCTTTTCCTGGTGAGATGTCAGAGTTTTAATGTGACGAAATCCATCATGATGTCAAAGCAACAAAGTGAGACATTGAATTAGCCATTAAATTAGCTTAGTGTCTCATTGTGTGCCCTTTTTTGAATCTGTCTTTCTTATAGGTCACACACATTTTCATTGCAATGGTTTATAGCTCACGACATGCACCTATGATGGTAGGAAACAAACAGCATAAGTAGATCTCTATGCTGTTGAATTATCAAAAAAAACAACCGCATGGAGATCTACCTATGCTCTCTGTCAGTGATGGATGGTCTTGACCGTGATTTTGACACAATGATTACTGGTGAACCTTGTGATTATAGGCACAAATATGTAAGATTATACCAAGTTCTTGGCATGTTAGGATTGTCTTCTTGTTTCTTTTGGGTATGAATTATCGGAGATTATTCATTGAAGAAATATCATTTTTTACTGGGTTTACTTGAACATGTAGGTTTTGAAATTTTTATTCACTATGGAGGTAATCTATAGAGCAATTTTGGTCAAAGTGATAGATATCTAAAAGGGACTTTTCATAGTTTAATTGCTCTTGAACTATGGTGATGAGTGATAAATTGTTGGCCTGGACTGGAGTACTTTGGTTCCAAGTCAAGAATATCTGCACTTTAAATGTGTGCTTCTGGTCTCACTATAATGCATTTTACTTATTCCTGGTAGTCACTTCATTGTTTCCTAAGTTTCCTTTGAATGCCAAAAAAAAACTCAACTTTTTCCTTTGAAGCAAAGCCAACTTAGAAAGAATATTTTCTCCAGACTGTTGTGTTTATTTTGTGTTTGAAGGGGGGTGGGTTGAATTTATATTGGTGATGATAGTGTGAGCTGATAGGTGGAGAGTTGGTTCACGTGGATTGTGTGAGAGGGAGATTTTTCTTTTCTCAAAGAGTTGGGCAAATTAAAATCAAGGGAGGCTGAGATCATGAGATAAATAGTAGAAGGAACCTGATTTTTTTGGGTAGGAGTAACAGAGGCTCTCACCACCAAGTGACAGTGGTGAACAATGGTGGAGTGAGAGAAAAGGTTACTAAAAAAGAGAGAGGGACTGTCAATTATAGAGCTGGTTGGGGTTTTGTTTTACTTGGGTTGGGGGGGAGAGAAAGAGAGAGAGAGAGAGAGAGAGTGGTTAAGTTCTACCTGTGGTTAGAGAATTTGGTGAGTTTGGCTGGTCATGTGACAGTCACATGACCTAGGACGCATGTCGGCTTCATAAGTTGCCACCTAACCGTGTTTGCAGCAACTCCTTGTTCATAAATTATTTCTAGAGGTATAGGTTTTTGGTTCTTTCATTTGTATTAAAGCCTCTCAAAAAATAGCCTCTTTCACTTTAGGTCTTAAATCATTTGTTAAAATTTGGGAAGGTGAAAGACTATAGAGCTGGTGGAGCATGGCACTTGTATGATAGTTTTAGTAATAAACATGAAACTTAGCACAATCCCATCAAGATAGACTTTTTCAAAATCATTGATATCTTAGAAAATGTTGAGCTCTGTTTCCTTTGACGTACTAAATCTGCAAAACAGTGTTTCAATGCTTGTTGGATATTGGCTATCAGTGTTATTGTATTATTTTTAGTGCCAGAGTTATGATAAATTTGCGTAACGTAATCAATAGAGATAATTTACTTTTTATTTTTAAAATAATGATACAGATGTAAATTGAAAATACACAAAATGAAAATGAAAGCGATACTGATTTTTAAGCATGAGCTGTATGACCAAGCCCAAATCTAAATTAAGATATGGACACTGTCACACTCAGGAGAATTTGCATTTCTCTTACAATCACATGTACGTGATCCACAAAAAACCAAACATTTCAAATCCATAGTATTTGAATTTCAATTGGGTTTCATAATTTTCATTTCTCATACGCAGCCAAACAAGAACAACCAAACCACCTTAATTATTGGCCTTTCATTTAATATCTTTGATTCTTTGCAATAGAAACTGTAAAGAAACATGAAAGGGCAATTTACATTAAGGAATAAAACAAATTCACCAAATTATATCATGTTATTAGTGAATTTAGCATCAACTTATTTAGCTTTTTGTTAAAAGTATGCTAAAGTAAACTTGTATTTTAAAAAAAAAAGTGAGATTTAAAAAAAAATAAAAATAAATTGTACATAAAACTTGTCAAAGTTGGAATTTAATTGGTATTTGAATTCCATTTGGGCTTAATTTTTAAAAAGCAAGCAAAGGGCCTACCTTTGTGAAATTCTGAAGCACTGATGTTGACTGAAAAGAATAGGAAAGAGTGAAGAAGAAACATTGCACTTACCTCTCTCATATCATAGGCTTCTGTTCGTCTTATGTTTTCTTTTGGTACAAAATATTTGTTCACACACACTCACTCACCAGTATCACTACTGCAACACCAGCATTCTCATTTTACAAAGTCACAAGCTACTGTAACTCCTTTCCTCCACGTCTGGTTGATCATCTTCACCTGTGGAACTTAACCACTCTTGTTAGGTAGAGTATATCCATATAAGAGAAGTCTTTGGCCTATAAAATCAACCATTGATAAAATGTGAGGCTTAATTCTCTTTGCCTCTCCTTGTGATTCAAATCTAGCAACTAGGGATGGAATCAGGATTCAAACTTAGAGGGGCTGAAATTCTTTGTTCATAGATTTTAAAAAATTGGAATATCAATATTAGAGGTTGGCAGCCTGCATCTTAGTTCTTCAGTTATGGTGACTCTACATTTTTCTTTTCTAAGATGATAGCCCTGCTTTTTATCTGAAGAAAGTTCAAGAACTGTTATAACAAATTAGTAAAGGCTCAACCAACAATTCCCTCAAAAAAGAAGGAAGTATTAGAAGTTATTCAAAATATTTTGGTGAAAAATTAGTAGATAAATTTATAATTTACAATTCATATTTTGGTAGTTTAAACAATGGCATTTCATAGAGAAGTTTCATTGGTTTGGAAACTATTGGTAGTTTAGCCTTTTATAAGTACAATTATATGATACTTAGTCCAAAGGACTTAACTAAAGTCCATTTAATAAATGATCAAAATCATCATTTCATTAGCTATGTTCAGCATAGCTTTTGTTAAGGCTAATATTTCCACCCTTTTGGTGAACTTTCTTTTGATAGTGTACTTTTCTAGCTATTGATAAGCAATTTATTTATAATGGAATTGTTGTTAATCCATCATCTAATGTCCTGATATCTTAATTTTAACTGAACTTCTCTTAGATGAAGCCCATCCGTCTTGATGCACTAGACAAATATACTTCTAAATTTACAAAGTATGGTGCTTAAAAAAAAAAAATTTAAGATATACATTTATTAGTATCAGTTTTCTTCAAATTATACTCATCTAACGATTCCATGGTTTAAAATGTTGTAGCTTATCAATTTAGCAATAACAAGCAGCACGGAAAGTCTCAACCTTCTCCTGTATTGTAAATAAGCTTGATAATATTGTGGTGTGAATTAAGTTTGTAATGGTAATTGAGCGATGTGTGCTTATATTTATGATTTCATTCATATTTCATGTATTATCTAATTTGCACAATGTTTTAGTAATTTCAATCGTGTTATGGATTATTTGTCTCTGATTCTTGGATATTTTAGTTACTCAAATGAAACTTTCTGTTGTTCTTTATTGTTTAATTAAAAATATTTGAAGTTTGATCTCTTTGCCGCATGTGTGGAATACCTAATGACATTAGAATATTTGGTAAGCCGACAATGTGAAAAGTTGAATTTGATGGAAGTGGAAGGCTATGAAGAGGTTTGCTTTAGCCATCAATTGCTGGTTCCGAATGTCCATTTATTTTGAAATTTTGGTATTTTATATTTCCAAATTGTCATATCTACTGAGGGGGATGTATGGCCATAATGTCGTATGAGGACTGAAGGCTGAAGATTGTTCTATATCAAATTGAAAATGACAGGGGGATATTGGTGAGTATTGTGTATAAATTGCCACTTATATCATATCACCACGTGAATTTGGCCTCCATTGTTCATTGAGATTCACATAATTTGGAATACACTTTACGCCTCTTGTTTATGAAGTTTCAGGTTTTCGTGGAAGATATTTCTGTCCAAAAAAAAGTTATTCCTTTAACTTAAAACCTCTTTTACTAGTGAGATGTCAGAGTTTGAATTTGGCTAAATCCATGATGTCAAAGAAACAAAGAAAGACATTGAATCGGCCATGAAATTGGCTTAGTTGCTTGTTTGCAATCCCTTGTTTGAATCAGTCTTTCTCATAGGGCATGCATGGCTCTCTCGAAACTTGCTGGTGACTTTGGTAGAGAATATGTGTTGTTATTGCAACATTTTTTAGTTCACAAGATGCACTTGTGATATCTACTGACTCATTAAAACTTGATAAAGCCCTAAGGTTTGGTGGATTACCAAAGGTGAATATTTCTCATACTCTTTAATCTCAGCCACCCCCAGCAGATTTTTAATAGTCTCTTTAGTGGAGTCCAAGACATTTTTACTAAAGAATAGGGTGGTTTTTGCCGAGTTAATCTTTTGACTCGAAGCCTTCTCGTAAAGATTCAAAAGGGCTTGGATGGCTCCCACGTCCTCCACCTTAGCCCGACCAAAAAGGAGGCTATCATTTGCAAAAAATAAATGAGAAATCTTTGGACCGGAGCGGCAAAGAGAAAAACCCTCAATCTGTCCACCATCAACCGCATGTTGAATAAGCCCATTCAAACCCTCTGAGCATGGTAAAAAGAGATATGGAGACAAGGGGTCGCCCTGCCTGATACCTCTAGATGGAAGGATGTGACCTTTGGGTTCACCATTAACCAAGATAGAGTAAGTAACCGATTTGATACACTCCATTATCCACCCAATCCAGGTAGGATGGAAACCCATTTTCTCCATGATCATCTTCAGAAAACCCCACTCCAACCTATCATAAGCCTTACTCATGTCTAGTTTTAAAATCACATGCCCCACCTTACCCACCTTCTTCATCTTCATATGGTGGAGAGTCTCAAAAGCCACCAAAATGTTATCCGAGATGGCTTTATCTGGTTGGAAAGCGCTTTGAGTTTCAAAGATAATCTATGGCAGCAATCTTTTTAATCTGTTGGCCAACACTTTGGAGACAAGTTTATACAAGACATTACAAAGAGCAATAGGGTGAAATTCAGATACATATTCCGGGCTCTTAACTTTAGGGATGAGGGTAATGTAAGTATGGTTAAGGCATGGCAAAATTTCTTTGGAATTTAAACAAAATAAAACAGCCTTAACAATATCATTGCCAATACTGTCCCAATAATGTTGGAAAAAGAGAGGGGGCATACCCACAAAGGATAATCTAAGGGAGATTGTTATCTCAAAAAGGGATGTTCCTTTTGCTTAAAATTGCAACTGGTGAGATTTTTTTTTAATTTTTAATTTTCAATGTTCAATGTAATGATTCCATTGGGTATATATTTCATAATACTAGTGGATTTTCTTCAATTTATACTCATCTAATGATTCCATGGTTTAAAATGTTACAGCTTATCAATTCAGCAATAACATGCAGCATGGAAAGTCTCAGCCTTCTCTTGTATTGTAAATAATTTTAATAATATTGTGGTGTGAATTATATTTTGTAATGGTTCATGGAGTGATGTGTGTTTATATTTATGATGTCATTCATATTTCATGTATTATCTAATTTGTACAATGTTTTAGTAACTTGAGTCATGTGTTATTGATTGTTTATCTCTGCTTCTTGGTTATTGGAATAACTCAAATGAAACTCTTTGTTGTGCTGTATCTTTTAATTAAATTTTTTTTTTTTTTGAATATTGATCTTTTGTCGTATGGTGTAAAATACCTAATGGTATTAGAATATTTGGTAGGCCAACAATATGAGAAGTTGAATTTGATTGAAGTGGAAGACTACCAAGAGGTTTGCTTTAGCCATTAATTGCTAGTTCCGAATGTCAATTTATTATGAAATTTTCGTATTTTATACTTTCAGAATTGTCATATCTATAGAGGGGGATGCATGACCTTAATGCCCTAAGAGGACTGAAGACCGAAGATTGTTCTAAATCAAGATGAAAATTCTGAGGAGATATTGGTGAGTATTGTATATAGTTCGCCACCTATATCATAATACCATGTAAATTTTTCCTCCATTGTTTGTTGAGATTCACACAATTTTGAACATAATTGACACCTCTTGTTTTGATATTCTGTTAGGTTTTCGTGGAAGATTGTTCTAAGGAAAAGGGGTTCCTTTGGCTGAACATCTTTTCCTGGTGAGATGTCAGAGTTTTAATGTGACGAAATCCATGATGATGTCAAAGCAACAAAGTGAGACATTGAATTAGCCATTAAATTAGCTTAGTGTCTCATTGTGTGCCCTTTTTTGAATCTGTCTTTCTTATAGGTCACACACATTTTCATTGCAATGGTTTATAGCTCACGACATGCACCTATGATTGTAGGAAACAGACAGCATAAGTAGATCTCTATGCTATTGAATTTTCAAAAAAAACAACAGCATGGAGATCTACTTATGCTCTCTGTCAGTGATGGATGGTCTTGACCGTGATTTTGACACAATGATTACTGGTGAACCTTGTGATTATAGGCATAAATATGTAAGATTATACCAAGTTCTTGGCATGTTAGGATTGTCTTCTTGTTTCTTTTGGGTATGAATTATCGGAGATTATTCATTGAAGAAATATCATTTTTTACTGGGTTTACTTGAACATGTAGGTTTTGAAATTTTTATTCACTATGGAGGTAATCTATAGAGCAATTTTGGTCAAAGTGATAGGTATCAAAAAGGGACTTTTCATAGTTTAATTGCTCTTGAACTATGGTGATGAGTGATAAATTGTTGGCCTGGACTGGAGTACTTTTGGTTCTAAGTCAAGAATATCTGCACTTTAAATGTGTGCTTCTAGTCTCACTATAATGCATTTTACTTATTCCTGGTAGTTGCTTCATTGTTTCCTAAGTTTCCTTTGAATGCAAAAAAAAAAAAATCTCAACTTTTTTCTTTGAAGCAAAAGCCAACTTAGAAAGAATATTTTCTCCAGACTGTGTGAGAGTTGGTTCACGTGGATTGTGTGAGAGGGAGATTTTTCTTTTCTCAAAGAGTTGGGCAAATTAAAATCAAGAGAGGCCGAGATCATGAGATAAATTGTAGAAGGAACCTGATTTTTTTTTGGGTAGGAGTAACAGAGGCTCTCACCACCAAGTGACAGTGGTGAACAATGGTGGAGTGAGAAAAGGTGACTAAAAAAGAGAGAGGGACTGTCAATTAGAGAGATGGTTGGGGTTTTGTTTTACTTGGGTTGGGGGAGAGAGAGAGAGAGAGAGAGAGAGTGTGGTTAAGTTCTACCTGTGGTTAGAGAATTTGGTGAGTTTGGCCGGTCATGTGACAGTCACATGACCTAGGATGCATGTCGGCTTCATAAGTTGCCACCTAACCGTGTTTGCAGCAACTCCTTGTCCATAAATTATTTCTAGAGGCATAGGTTTTTGGTTCTTTCATTTGTATTCAAAGCCTCTCAAAAACTAGCCTCTTTCACTTTAGGTCTTAAATCATTTGTTAAAATTTGGGAAGGTGAAAGACTATAGAGCTAGTGGAGCATGGCACTTGTATGATTGTTTTAGTAATAAACATGAAACTTAGCACAATCCCATCAAGATAGACTTTTTCAAAATCATTGATATCTTAGAAAATGTTGAGCTCTGTTTCCTTTGACGTACTAAATCTGCAAAACAGTGTTTCAATGCTTGTTGGATATTGGCTATCAGTGTTATTGTATTATTTTTAGTGCCAGAGTTATGATAAATTTGCGTAACGTAATGAATAGGGATAATTTACTTTTTATTTTTAAAATAATGATACAGATGTAAATTGAAAATACACAAAATGAAAATGAAAGCGATACTGATTTTTAAGCATGAGCTGTATGACCAAGCCCAAATCTAAATTAAGATATGGACACCATCACACTCAGGGGAATTTGCATTTCTCTTACAATCACACGTACGTGATCCACAAAAAACCAAACATTTCAAATCCATAGTATTTGAATTTAAAGTGCATTTGAATTTCAATTGCGTTTCATAATTTTCAATTCTCATACACAGCCAAACAAGAACAACCAAACTACCTTAATTATTGGCCTTTCATTTTATATCTTTGATTCTTTGCAATAGAAACTGTAAAGAAACATGAAAGGGCAATTTACATTAAGGAATAAAACAAATTCACCAAATTATATCATGTTATTAGTGAATTTAGCATCAACTTATTTAGCTTTTTGTTAAAAGTATGCTAAAGTAAATTTGTATTTTTTTAAAAAAGTGAGATTTTTTTTTTTTAATAAATTGTACATAAAACTTGTCAAAGTTGGAATTTAATTGGTATTTGAATTCCATTTGGGCTTAATTTTTAAAGAAGCAAGCAAGCAAGCAAAGGGCCTACCTTTGTGAAATTCTGAAGCACTGATGTTGACTGAAAAGAATAGGAAACAGTGAAGAAGAAACATTGTACTTTCCTGTCTCGTATTATAGGCTTCTGTTCGTCTTATGTTTTCTTTTGCTACAAAATATTTGTTCACACTCACTCACTCAACAGTATCACTACTGCAACACCAACATTCTCATTTTACAAAGTCACAAGCTACTGTAACTCCTCCTTTCCTCCACGTCTGGTTGATCATCTTCACCTGTGGAACTTAACCACTCTTGTTAGGTAGAGTATATCCATATAAGAGAAGTCTTTAGCCTATAAAATCAACCATTGATAAAATGTGAGGCTTAATTCTCTTTGCCTCTCCTTGTGATTCAAATCTAGCAACTAGGGATGGAATCAGGATTCAAACTTAGGGGGACTGAAGTTCTTTGTTCATAGATTTTAAAAAATTGGAATATCAATATTAGAAGTTGGCAGCCTGCATCTTAGTTCTTCAGTTATGGTGACTCTACATTTTTCTTTTCTAAGATGATAGCCCTGCTTTTTATCTGAAGAACGTTCGAGAACTGTTATAACAAATTAGTAAAGGCTCAACCAACAATTCCCTCAAAAAAGAAGGAAGTATTAGAAGATATTCAAAATATTTCGGTGAAAAATTAGTAGATAAATTTATAATTTACAGTTCATATTTTGGTAGTTTAAACAATGGCATTTCATAGAGAAATTTCATTGGTTTGGAAACTGTTGGTAGTTTAGCCTTTTATAAGTACAATTATATACTACTTAGTCCAAAGGACTTAACTAAAGCCCATTTAATAAATGATCAAAATCATCATTTCATTAGCTATGTTCAGCATGGTTTTTGTTAAGGCTAATATTTCCACCCTTTTGGTGAACTTTCTTTTGAAAGTATACTTTTCTAGCTGTTGATAAGCAATTTATTTATAATGGAATTGTTGTTAATCCATCATCTGATGTCCCGATATCTTTATTTTAACTAAACTTCTCTTAGATGAAGCCCATCTGTGTTGATACACTAGACAAATATACTTCTAAATTTACAAAGTATGGTGCTTAAAAAAAAAATTAAGATATACATTTATTAGTACCAGTTTTCTTCAAATTATACTCATCTAATGATTCCATGGTTTAAAATGTTGTAGCTTATCAATTTAGCAATACCAAGCAGCACAGAAAGTCTCAACCTTCTCCTGTATTGTAAATAAGCTTGATAATATTGTGGTGTGAATTAAGTTTGTAGTGGTAATTGAGTGATGTGTGCTTATATTTATGATTTCATTCATATTTCATGTATTATATAATTTGCACAATGTTTTAGTAATTTCAATCGTGTTATGGATTATTTGTCTCTGATTCTTGGATATTTTAGTTACTTAAATGAAACTTTATGTTGTTCTTTATTGTTTAATTAAAAATATTTGAAGTTTGATCTCTTTGTCGGGAATACCTAATGACATTAGAATATTTGGTAAGCCGACAATGTGAAAAGTTGAATTTGATGGAAGTGGAAGGCTATGAAGAGGTTTGCTTTAGCCATCAATTGCTGGTTCCGAATGTCCATTTATTTTGAAATTTTGGTATTTTATATTTCCAAAATGTCATATCTACTAAGGGGGATGTATGGTTATAATGTCGTATGAGGATTAAAGGCTGAAGATTTTTCTATATCAAATTGAAAATGACGGGGATATTGGTGAGTATTGTGTATAAATTGCCACTTATATCATATCACCATGTGAATTTGGCCTCCATTGTTCATTGAGATTTACATAATTTGGAATACACTTTACGCCTCTTGTTTCTGAAGTTTCAGGTTTTCGTGGAAGATATTTCTGTCCAAGAAAAAGTTATTCCTTTAACTTAAAACCTCTTTTACTAGTGAGATGTCAGAGTTTGAATTTGACTAAATCCATGATGTCAAAGCAACAAAGAAAAAGACATTGAATCGGCCATGAAATTGGCTTAGTTGCTTGTTTGCAATCCCTTATTTGAATCAGTCTTTCTCATAGGGCATGCATGGCTCTCTCGAAACTTGCTGGTGACTTTGGTAGAGAATATGTGTTGTTATTGCAACATTTTTTAGTTCACAAAATGCACTTGTGATAAATACTGACTCATTAAAACTTGATAAAGCCCTAAGGTCTGGTGGATTAACAAAGGTGAGTATTTGACCTCAAAAAAAAATCCTCTTGCCACGTGTTTGGTATGAGCATTTGCATGACTACTTCAAAAATTTTCAAACCCTTAAATTTTAATTCCATAGTTATTGTAAACAGAAAAGGACCAACTTTAGTTATAAATCTCATTTCACACTTAAACCTTGATTCCTTTTGGATGTTAGTTAGGCTAAATCCACTAAATGTACTATTTTGACTTCTAGATTTTGGTATTTGTTACTATCATGTTGGGTTAAAGATTGACTTCTAAATTTATTTTCTTTTCTTTTTCTCCCTTTTGACAAATCAAACACAAAATTTTAAAAATTTGTAATCTTTTCACTTCCATTTCTGAAGATGAATCAAACATAGTGTAAGAGAATTTACTTGGCCTATATTTTCTTACTAAGATCGGATGTGAAGCTAAAATAAGAAATAAAAAAGGAAAAATAGATTAACTTGAACCATGCATAATTTACAATTTGTACTTTGTAGTCATATTATCAAGGAAATATGAAATCTATATATTTGTGAAATAGACATATTTTGAATATAATTGATTTTTCTTGTTTCATACTACAAATGCTCTTGGGAGATTGTTCTTTCCAAATGGGATATTCCTTGTGATTAAAATTTCCGATGGTGAGATATATCTTTAATTTCAATTTTCAAATGTTCAATCTATTTAATTGTTATATTATAAACTATGTCTTGAATGAGCAATATTCGAACATTCTAAGTATGACATTTTTGGAATATTATATAAAATGGGTCATACCTTCAGGCTTCAGGTTTCAAATTGTCTATATGCTTTGTTCTTCATGATCAAAAGCTTGATTAGCAAGCTAACCTCTTGTCCATACCAAATTTTATTATGTGTAGAAGGAATTGTACATCATACAATCTTTTGTGCAAATGAAACATATTGTTTCCAAATTTACAAAGCATGGTGCCTAAAAAATTAAAGAGAAAGATATCTTAATTTTTAGTTAACACCAAAACAAAATGAAGCATACTTGTGCTGATTATAACTTTATAGTACACCAAAAATACCTCGAGCAAGTGAGTTTGCTGTTTACATCAACAAGAAAAGGAATTAGATAGTACCCGTAACGGCCTGTAGATCTTGGGCTTGGGCCTTGGACCAAAGGGCAAAAACAGAAATACAGAACTCAGGATGTGAAATCATAGGAAATGTGTATTGAGCTATGTTTCCTTTGATGTACTAAATTCACAAAATTGTGATTCGTTGCTTGTTTGATTGGCTATATTATTTTTAGTGCCAAAGTAATGAGAAATTTGCGTAAATTAGATGAATAGAGATAATTTACTTTTTATTTTTAAAATAATAATGCATATATAAATTGAAAATGCACAAAATAAAAAATGCTAATGATACTGATTTTCAAGAACGAAATGTCCAACCAAGTCAAGAAGCCAATGTCTAAAAATCCGAAAAGTCAGACAAAAATTAAAATCAGTATTGCATATATCACTCTGTCCAAGTAGATCTAGTATACGCACTACTTGTATCTCAAATTTCTACTTAACATTATGTCAAGGCTCCATTTTCAAAGCACCCACTTAGAATTTTTCTCATAACCGATAAACACCTTTTGTATATGGTATTTGAGTTTACTGTTCGGTTGTTGTGGGTATTAATTTTGTGTCCTTGAAGGAGTAATGAGATGGTTGGCGGGTCAAATTTGTCTTCATCCTTGGACTTGAAATTGTCTATAACTACTTTTTTTTCGGTGGTTGGGGTTCTAAATGCAGGTCCACAGTCAAACTACTTTTCCTTCCAGGATCTACCTATTTATATTTTTCATTTATGAGTTTCACACACCATTTTATGGATTGAAACAATAGTTTCCACCGAGCTTAATGTTTACAGGATATAGAATATTGGTCGATCATTTTCTCCTGTGGAACTTAGCCACTCTTGGTGGGTAGACTAGAACCATAAAAGAGAAGTCTCATTAACATATAAAACCAACCATTGATAAAATGTGAGGCATAATTCTCTAGGTCACTTCCTCGTGATTCAAATCTAGCAACCACCGTAGTTGTGTGGCCATAGGAAGCTCTCGAAGAGACCCATTACTTCGACCCAAGTGCCAATAGGTCGTGGGTTTTAGTGCTAATACTAACCCATGCTTCTTAATATGTAGAAATCGTGGTAATAGAACCGAGAAGCAGCACGCCCTACTGTGTGTCGATGATATCAAAAAGCCCAAGTGATAATGTGTGTCGAGCAATAATTACAAATGCCAGCCTTCCTTTTTATTTTTTATTTTTTGAAGAAAAATTAAAAAAAAAATATCTAGCAACTTCACGATAGGTTGTGCTGTCATATCAGCATAGCTGGCAAGTAAAACAACATTAAAATTTAAGAACATTAATGTATTGAAGGATTGATGCAACCTCTTCTGCGTACAATCACGCTCGAGTTGAAGGATTGGATTCCGGTGTAATTGCTAAGTGCAATCCACCCCAATCCTTCACAATTTTTATTTTTTTATTTTTTACTTTTATTCATATTTTATATTTAATGATTGAACTTTAAAGTTATTTTTTACAATTTTAAATCTTAACCATTTATATGAATTGTATCAAACAGGACATTGCACCTAATTTCAAGAGTAAACATTCGGTCCGGGCGTGGCGTAAAACCAGTGTTTTACGCCACGCCAATTAGAGCTCGCCACGTCAAAAAAATCCACACAGCAACAAAAAAAAAGAGTCTCCCACAGAAAACCCTTCACGCACGCACAGAGCTTCCTTCAAACCTCCTTCACGCTCACAAAGAACCTCCTTCACGCCGAACCTCCACAACCTGCTCGCACGCTCGCCGGTTCACGCCATTTGCTCTGCTTCCTCTCTTCCTTCACGCCGAACCTCCACCACCGCCACACAGATCGCCGGTTCACGCCATTCCTCTGCTTCGTCTCTTCCTTCACGCCGAACCTCCACCACCGCCACACAGATCGCCGGAGCAGAACGATTTCGAAGAAGAAGAGTTCGCCGGAGCTTGGAAACAAACCTGAGCCGCCGTGAGCCACGATCCAAAGGTTTGTTTTTCATGATTTTCCCTTTTCCCCAATTTGGATTTCGAATTGGGTGTTCGGATTTTTTGTTTGCTTCATCGGAAAGTTTCAAATTTTGAGCATTTCCTTTTATGATGAGAACAGAGGGTGAGTGTTTGAACAGAGGATGAGAACAGATGCTGTGTTGGGTTTTGATATGATCTGGGTTTGTTTGGTTTTTGAATTAGGAATGTTTGATTGATTTGATTAAGTTAGATGGACTGTTAGATAAATTGGCTTTAGATGTACAATGTGATGGGATTGGGTTTGGGAATGATAATTGAATACTGAATTGGAACTTGTTGTTGAAAGTTTCAAAATTTGTTTTATTTTTTCACAAGTGGGTTTTTGTTGGGTTGCTACAGCTGTATTGTGCTTATAAGATTGATATTGTGCTTTTTCTGATTTCTTTTGTTGTGGTTTGTACTGGGTAAGTTGCTGGAGTATTTTTTTGTATGTATATGCATATGTGTATGTGGGGTTGCTGGAGCTTTTGTATTTGTTTGCTGGAGATTAAGGGCACTTATTAGTCATTGGTATCCACAAAAAAATTTTGTTCAGTGTTTGTTCATCTATGCTTGATGCTACTTGGGAAGTCTTGCTAGCTTGCTATTTTGGAAGCAAACAAATTAGCTTTGTCTTCTATATATGAACTTTGCAGCAGGTGAGGCTTAAAATGTGTTTCCACCAATTAGAAAACCAGAAAATAGCCCAAACTCATTTTAGTTTGTCTTTGTAGTTAAAATTGTTGTGAGGTGAAGATGGTAAGGTTAAATTTTGATTGTAAGTGGATGGTTTTGAAACAATATGATCTTGGTCTATCATCATAAACACACACATTTCGTTTCATGGGGATTTGCCCCTTCTTGCACCGTAAGCAGGTGTAGGGAATGTGGCAAACTTCAATCTAACAAACTACCTACTGTCTTTGACAGCTCTTTGTTTGATTTCTTGATTTGAGTTATTGAGATGCTTCTTGTTGCTAATGGTGTTCAATGTTGTACACTAAGGTTGCAGAATGTCAGAGGCAAATATTAGAAGTAGGAGTAATGGTTGAAGAAGCAAAGCGCTCACTAGGGATAAATGTGGATGGAATTGAAGATGGAGATGCTTTTTTGGAGAAAGAAAACGAAGAAATTGACAGAAGTGGACCACCTTTGGAACTAAATATTGGAAGCTTCTTATCACATGCTTTTGATGGAGCCGTAAATGTGTCTTAGAATCTTTTCCTTTTTGTTTTTGCTTCTGTTGGTCTATAGTATTGTTTTAAGATGAAGCTACTTAGCCCTTTTCCTATCAAAAAATCAATTTCAAGGTAATGTCCATATGTGCTAGATATCATATTTTGAAGATGGTTATATAATTGCTATATCAAACTTAAAAGCTATAGTATGTAATATGCAAAATTCGTGTCTTATAAAATGTGGCACCCATTTAGAATTCGTTGTAGTTGTGCTTTTGATTGTTGATGAGTTCTGTTTTCTCCAATTCAACCAAATATCTTACAAGTTGGATCCTAAGTGATACAATGATCTATAAAGATGCATCAGGCAAAGGACTGAACAGTGAGTGACTTCAACCAACTCTCACTACCATCTACAGTGAATAGCAAACTGAGATGAATTTCATAAGCCAATGGCATACATAGGTTACTTGAAATGAAGCAAATAGTATATCCCGGATTGATGTTGCCCAAATTCTAGCAATATATTAAAGTAAAAAAAAAAAAAAATGCACCTATTGCCTTTAAAATTGGTCAAACTCCTTCAGCCAAAAAAAATAAAAAATAAAAAAATAAAAAAAAAAATAAAAAAAAAAAAACCTCCATGCTTGCACATACACATATGCTTGCACAGGTTTTTTTTTTTTTTTGGGTGGTTTTTTTATTATTATTATTTTTTTTAATTTTGAAGTTTTTTGCACATATGCTTGCACAGGTTTTTTTTTGGCGGTTTTTTTATATATTTATATTTTTTTTAATTTTGAAGTTTTCTGCAAAAATGAAACTTGAAAATATATTCATCTGAAATAAAATCTATCACAATTTTTTTTTTATAAAAAAGAGTGGAATTGAGAATATATTCACCTGAAATAAAACCTGTCACAATTTTTTCTATAATATACCTATCACAACTTTTTCTATAAGTTTCTCAAAAAAAAAAACTTTTTCTATAAGAGTTTATAATTGAGAATACATTCAGCTGAAATAAAACCTGTCATAATTTTTTCTATAACAATTCACCTGAAATAAAACCTGTCACAATTTTTTCTATAATATACCTGTCACAACTTTTTCTATAAGTTTCTCAAAAAAAAAAAAAAAAAAAAAAATTCTATAAGAGTTTATAATTGAGAATACATTCAGTTGAAATAAAACCTGTTACAATTTTTTCTATAACAGTTCACCTGAAATAAAACCTGTCACAATTTTTTCTATAATATACCTGTCACAACTTTTTCTATAAGTTTCTCAAAAAAAAAAAAAAAAAAAAAAAAAAAAACTTTTTCTGTAAGAGTTTATAAGAGTCTACAACAGTTCACCTGAAATAAAACCTGTCATAATTTTTTATCATATAAGTTTCTAATTGAGATTACAATCACCTGAAATAAAACTTGTCACAGTTCAATTCATAAAAGATCATATGATTGACCATACATCTTGAAATAAAATGTCACAATTCTTTTGGGAAATTTCTAATTGAGAACACATTCATCTAGAATAAAATATGTCATAGTTCAATGTACAAAAAAAGATGACCCTACGTTGGACATACAAAAAAAGAAGATGGTTCTATATCTATCCACCACAATTTACACATTATATAACCAAAAAATATTTGCTTCCCAATCCATTCTCTTGGACACAAAACTTGTTTGTACATCAACTTTCTTGGAATTGTTGTAATGGATCCTACATAAAAGAATATACAACAAAATACAAAACATAAAATTAGAATGAAAACAGTTAAAAAAAATCAATATATTCTAATTAAACGCTAAGTGATCATACCGTAAATGATGACTGGTTATGATATATATGCATAGTAGATGATGATGTAGAAGGATATGTCACACTTGGCAAAGAGTCCTACAGATGATTAACAAATAAAAAAATGAATAAATAACAAAAACATCTATTACAGAATAATTTATACTAAGTAAAAAAATCAAATACATCATATACCTGTACAAAACTTGTAGAGCACAATGTATTTGCTATGACTAACGGGTTTAACCTTGCCATTGAAGACTCCTAATTTAAAAAAATAAAGGTTTATTTTTGAAAATATTAGCAAATGTATGTATTATCTTGAAACTGAATAAGCTGGAACCCATCTTCACCTCACAACAATTTTAACTACAAAGACAAACTAAAATGAGTTTGGGCTATTTTCTGGTTTTCTAATTGGTGGAAACACATTTTAAGCCTCACCTGCTGCAAAGTTCATATATAGAAGACAAAGCTAATTTGTTTGCTTCCAAAATAGCAAGCTAGCAAGACTTCCCAAGTAGCATCAAGCATAGATGAACAAACACTGAACAAAATTTTTTTGTGGATACCAATGACTAATAAGTGCCCTTAATCTCCAGCAAACAAATACAAAAGCTCCAGCAACCCCACATACACATATGCATATACATACAAAAAAATACTCCAGCAACTTACCCAGTACAAACCACAACAAAAGAAATCAGAAAAAGCACAATATCAATCTTATAAGCACAATACAGCTGTAGCAACCCAACAAAAACCCACTTGTGAAAAAATAAAACAAATTTTGAAACTTTCAACAACAAGTTCCAATTCAGTATTCAATTATCATTCCCAAACCCAATCCCATCACATTGTACATCTAAAGCCAATTTATCTAACAGTCCATCTAACTTAATCAAATCAATCAAACATTCCTAATTCAAAAACCAAACAAACCCAGATCATATCAAAACCCAACACAGCATCTGTTCTCATCCTCTGTTCAAACACTCACCCTCTGTTCTCATCATAAAAGGAAATGCTCAAAATTTGAAACTTTCCGATGAAGCAAACAAAAAATCCGAACACCCAATTCGAAATCCAAATTGGGGAAAAGGGAAAATCATGAAAAACAAACCTTTGGATCGTGGCTCACGGCGGCTCAGGTTTGTTTCCAAGCTCCGGCGAACTCTTCTTCTTCGAAATCGTTCTGCTCCGGCGATCTGTGTGGCGGTGGTGGAGGTTCGGCGTGAAGGAAGAGACGAAGCAGAGGAATGGCGTGAACCGGCGATCTGTGTGGCGGTGGTGGAGGTTCGGCGTGAAGGAAGAGAGGAAGCAGAGCAAATGGCGTGAACCGGCGAGCGTGCGAGCAGGTTGTGGAGGTTCGGCGTGAAGGAGGTTCTTTGTGAGCGTGAAGGAGGTTTGAAGGAAGCTCTGTGCGTGCGTGAAGGGTTTTCTGTGGGAGACTCTTTTTTTTGTTGCTGTGTGGATTTTTTTGACGTGGCGAGCTCTAATTGGCGTGGCGTAAAACACTGGTTTTACGCCACGCCCGGACCGAATGTTTACTCAATTTCAATCCGAGTTGATGATGCTTGTGGTATAAAGTTGGGCTGTCATATCAACACAGCTACAAGGTAGGACGATATTAATATTCAAGAACATTATTGAGCATTTCTATTAACTTGTGCATTAATGTGTTGAAGGATTGATGCAACCTCCTCTACGTACAATCAAGCTCAAGTTGATGATGCTTGTGGTACAAAGAGGTTGGGCTGTCATATCAACACAGCTACAAGGTAGGACGATATTAATATTCAAGAACATTATTGAGCATTTCTATTAACTTGTGCATTAATGTGTTGAAGGATTGATGCAACCTCCTCTACGTACAATCAAGCTCAAGTGGATAATACCAACGAGGGCTTAGTTGAGTGGGTAAGACTCGGGTGTTTCATGCAACCATACTTAGATTCGAGTTTCGCTGCCCGCAAGTTTTCGTTCGTGGGTATACTTGGTGAGGGGTGTACTCAAATGAGGTGACTCTCACACGATTCGCAAGCTCCCTTCAGCTGGGCCTAACTGCTTGCAGCTGCTCCCTACCCGGGGGTGTAATATAGCCATAAAGTCCCCCTTTTTTTCCTTTCTCAAAAAAAAAAGCTCAAGTTGATAATGCTTGTGATACAAAGCGGTAGGGCTGTCATATCCACACAGCTATAAGGTAGAACGATATTAATATTCATGAACATTATCGGGCATTTCTATTAACTTGTGCAAAAATATTGAGGAGGCTATACTTTTCTTAATTTAGGATACAATTTACTATTTAATAGTTGTAATTTATTAATTTTGATATTTTTTTATGTATTTTTTTATTTTAAATTTTAGAGTATTTATTTCCTTATTTTAGGTACTTTTAATATTGTTTAGTTAAATTAGAGTTTTATACGCTTTCTTAACTTCTCTATGGTATCCTAACTGTTTTAGGTTTTTTAGCCACCTAAATTTTCTTTTTATTATTTAAACACATATGATAGCCTCTAAGGCAATTGTTAACAGTTACCTTTAGGGCAATTGTTAATAAATAATTATTAAAATGTTTTAATACAATTTTTATGAAAAATATAAAAAATGTCAAAAAAGTCAAAAAAAAATTTCTCTTCCAATAAATTATTAAAATAATTTCTAAACCAATATTTTTAAGACATTCGTTGACTTTTCCGACACTTTTTGTTGTATTGGAGTCAAGTCTTTGTTTATTATTTATGGGTATTAACTTTTTTTTTGCTAACCATTTGTGGGTATTAACTTCATGACCTAATTGGACGAGTAATAATATAGTTGGTTGGTCTAAATTAAATTTTCTTCGTCATTGTTTATTATGTTATTGCCATCAACGTCATGACCTTGAATGAGTAATAATAGCGTTCGTTGGCCGAAATTAATTGTTCTCTTTATTGGACTTAATTTTTTACATGTCTATTCTTAAAATAAAAAAAAATAAAAAAAGAATTACATACCTACAAAAAAAAATTTAGCGGAAAGTAAGTCTTTGTTCATTGTGGATATTAACCTTATGGCCTTGAATGAGTAATAATATATATATATATATATATATATATATATGAATTTGTCTTTATTCTTGGAACTTAATTTTCACATTTTTTTTCTCGAAAAAAAAAATCACACTTTTTTTTTGAAGGGGTCCCTAATTAATCACAGATCCATGGTAAAACTTATAATTTTTCTCTCAACTCCACCTTTTTTATTTATTATTTATGATTTGTGCATATAAAAATGTTTTTTAGAAATAATATTAATTTCCCATAGTGTTTCACGAACCATTTTAAGCAATAAAAGTATAAAACAATAGTTTCTTCTTCTTTTTTGGGTAGAATAAAACAATATTTTCCACAAGCTTAATCTATGAGCGGAGAAGTTTAATGGGAGGAAAAGTATTTTTGGCTCATCAAAACTTTTAAAATTGTTTAAAACTTCACTTTTTTTTCGCATTTTTCATATTTTTTAATTTTGTTCAAAGTATAAACATACTTTGGCATATTTTTAACAAAAAAAAAAAAATTTAACTAAATAAGTTATTCATAAATGGACTATTAATTAAATAAATTAAATAAATCTTATGAGTTGAACACAAATACAACATATTTATTAGGATCAATTATGTCAATTTAAATATAAAACAAACTCATTAAACATTAACCCATATTCTACTATTAATGTGGATTAATGGGTTGCGTCGAAGTTTGAAGCTATTTATTAAGAAATTCGCGTATAAAACTATAGATGTTTTTTTTTTTTTGGGCTGAATAGTCTTTGTGAACAGCTTTGGTTAGTTCAATAATTTGAGAGAGAGAGAGAGAGAGAGAAAGAAAAAAGAAGTGGGGGACAAAGCTTGTCAATGTCAGGAAGCAGAATGCAGATATGGGCTTGGCGTATTTTGGCTTTGGTGACTGTCATGGACAGTGATGGACTCACGGGTATTTCATCATTCATGTAAGAGATTTTCAAGAAACCTCCTCCACACCTTTTTTTTTTTTTTTTTTTCCCTGACACAGTGAGACAAGAAACCTGCACTCATGACTCTACTGTAAGGAAAAGTGAAGTGTGCAAGGAAAAGCAAATTATAATACTGTGCATCGGTGAAATTATTGGGATTTTCTTTTTTATACAAAAGTATTTTTTTAGGTATTATATAGTAAAATAGATGACATACGTATACCTAATACTCTTCCATTAAAACAACAGCATGGAGATCATCTACTTTTATGCTAGTCTGTCAGCGATAGATGGTGATGACAGTGAATTTAACAAAATGATAAACTCCATAAATAGGCGACAGTTGAGGAATTTGTCAAAATCTCATAAAATCGTAACAAGATTTTTTGAAAACGTATTCCATATTCACGAGAAATAAAACAAATTCATCAAATTACACCTTGATCATAAGTGTCTTTTGAATAAATATTACAAATTATTTGTGATATGAGTACTGTTCAAATTATGGAGTTTGGCATTTTCAATTGTAGAAATTTAGAAATGGTCATTCAGAGGCTATGGTATGGGGCATTTCCAATTTTCCAGCCATCTGAAAAACCTAATTATTAAGGAGTATTTAGATTACTAGCTTCATTGATATATTTAGTCCAAGATTTATGTCTTAGTCCAATGAAATTATGTATTGCCAATCACCAAAATAAACATGACGGAGTCAAGACCTAGTGATAAATAATGAATACACGTACACCTACACCCATGCATTAATGATGACTTTAATGCTATTTCAATTTTTGTTTTTTTTTTTTTTTTATCTCATTGCACTCATTATTTCGGTGATGGGCAATGTGCTAATTTTATTAGACTGAGGCATAAATTTTGAATGAAATGAATGGAAAAAATTTACATTAAGGAATACAACAAATTAACCAAATTATATCTTGTTGCAAGCGCATTTGGCATCAAAATTTTTTTTTTTTTGGCTAAAATATGACAAACTATGTTTGTGCTTTGAAAATATGAGCAAAAATAAGGACTTAAAAAATTGTACATAAAAGTTACTCATAATAGCTAAAAATTTGTCAAATAAGTTGTAGGCAAGCAAATTAAATCCAAACTTAAAATTTGCAGAACCACAATTGAATTTAATCTATGTTTGAAGTTCGTTTGGGCTTCATTTTTCAAGTAAACAAGCAAAGTGTTTATCCTTTTGAAACGTCCAAAAAGAATATGCAATCCAACACAATTCAACCTCCAAAATATGTAACAATGTTAATATTTTTAGTAAGAGTTATAGACTTGTAACTATACTTATCCTATATTATTTTAATGGATTATTTATAATATTTTAATAAATTTTCGGTTAAAATAGGAGATAAGATAGAGCGTTAAAAGTACCTATTTTTTAAAAGAAATGATGCCAATGAGATGAGCCTCACTTCTAATGGAAACACCTTTGTAGATAATTGGATGGTTTGGTTGAAAATTTGATAACACACGCCACACTTCCCGCGTTCCAAAAAAGGACAAACCGACAAACTATAATTTATTTTATATATGCTTTTTGACAAGCTAGAAAAGTTGTTTTTTTATATTGCTTTTTATCAGTCCTTGTGAACAGCTTTGGTTCATCTTCTGCTTCTTCTTCTTGGAGTTCAATAATTTGAGAGAGAGATAGAGTGAGGGGTGGGGTCTGGGAGCAAAGATTTTTGGGAGCAGAGTGCGCAATTTGGCTTTGACATTTTATGTAAGAATTTCCAAGAAACCTCCACTCTAAGTATAAAAGGAAGTAAATCATAGGATATTGTGCATCGGTGAATATTGTGATTTTCTTTTAAATACAAGTATTTTTTTTTTATGTAAGCACTGTATAGTAAAATATATGATAAACCTAACATAACTCATAAAAGTAAATAAGATTTTTGATGGGTATCATGGTTTCTAAGTGGTATTGGTCATTTTAATATGACAATCGTTGGCCCAGGGTGCTTTGGGTTCACTGGGTTGTCCTTTAATTGATTTGGCCTTAATTAATTATATTGGTTACACTAGAGGATTGAAGATTGAAATTCACATAAATTGTATTAAAAATTCTTAGGAGATACTAGTAAGGTCATGCCAAATATAACCTCTTATTGAAGTGATTAATATTGACAAAGGCATAGAAGATGTTTAGTTGTGTGCAAATTCTTTCCCCTCTTCAAGTTCTACTCTTCTTTAGGGGAAAAAAAAAAGTTAATCATAATCAACTAACCATGTTAACTCAAAAAAAAAAAAAAAAAAAGTAACCATGAAATGGGATCTACAAAGGATTTTATTTGTGTGTTTTTTCTTGTACCTATCATTATAATTAGATAATTGAAGTTACTTTCTAAGTTTTCCTTTCTTTCTCTCTTTATTTTTCTCATTTGTATTCTTTTAAGGAATTCATCTTGCATATATTGGTGCACTGTAAAAATTCAAAGATCGGCTTGTATTTTTTAGATTATTAATAGTGTGGATTGAGTTGAGTTAGTTGGATTGAAAATTTTGCTAACCCAAACTTGACCTATCCTGAGTTTAAAATTAAAAAAATAATAAAAAATAAAAACTCAAGCCATGAAAAACCAACCCAAAGACTTTTGGTTAGGTTTCATTAGAGCACTAGCATCCAAGGATGCAAAAAAAATAAAAATAAAAAATATTTTGCATCTTCAAACACTACTTTATTTATTTTACTAACTTATTTTACAATTTACCCTATATCTCAGTTTTTATTTTTACATACAACTTAATAAAATAATAAAAATTATTATTATCTCTCTCTTTCCTCCCACCATCATTTTCTTTTCACACACAATCACAAGATTAAATATTATTTTTTTCTTTACAACCTATAAATAGTAAGGTTGCATATATGGAACCTTACTATTCAAAGGTTGCAAATTTTTTTAGGTATACAAACCTAAATGGAGTGGTTTTTTGTTCTCTTGAGTTGTAAAATAGCAACTGAGAGGTGTTTACACCCCAATGCTATTTCTCTTAGACTAATGGGTTGAACAGACACCCTAGTTAACCATAGTCACAAAAACAAAACCAAGCATATTTGGGCTGCTTATAAAAAATATATATATATATATATATTTGTGCTGCTTATAAATTTATAATTAACACCAAATTTATAAATAGGTCTTATTAACGAGTGTTCTTAGGATAATTATTAAAAACTCATTTTAGTAAAATTTTCACACCACTTTTAAAGAAAATTAAAAAAAAATTATCAAACTTTTTTTTTGTCTTATAATTATTTTTTAAATTATTTATTAACAAATATCGTTAAAAGTATTCGTTAACATTTTCGTATATAAATTTACAAATTTACTGAATCAATCATATAAATACCTTTTTAGATAGCCGGGAATGAGTGGTGTGGTGAAAAATTGATAACACATGCCGACACTTCCCGCATTTCAAAAAGAGGACAAACAGACAAATTATAACTTCTTTTTATTTGCTTTTTGACAAGTTAGAAAAGTTCTTTTAATATGGTATTTTTTTTTTTACTAGTCTTTGTGTATAGCCTCTGTGAATAGTTTTGGTTCATCTTCCTCCAGTTCAATAATTTCCAAGAAACCTCTATTGTAATCACTAGTGTAAGGAAAAGTATGTAAGTCATAAAATATTGTGCAACATTGCACGTGCTTCTTGGAAAAGTAAATCATAAATATTGTGCATAAATTAAAGAAGGGTCCGGATAATACATATCCTTAAGATACACATTAAACTTTTTATTTTCAGAAATATTTTTTTGAAAATTGAAAAAATTATCATTAATTTTTTAATTATAGAGAAATTTTTTTTCAAAAATGGAAATTAATGTGTATCCTAGGAGCACACATTAATAAAATCTATTAAAGAAACATAAATAGCATTATATTCAGTTTTTTAATACTTTTTCCTTTTTTTTAGATTAAAATATTTAGAGCATGTTTGATATATATGTTTAAACACATATTTTTAGTTTTTAAACAATATTACACGTATGTTAACATACTTTTTTACCCATATATATTTCAAAAAATATTGAAAATTATTGTTTAAACACGCGTATCAAACGAGCTCTTAATATTCTAAAAAATATAGCATTATATTTTTTAAAAAATAATTAAATTCAATAACAATCATATATTATGTTTAAATCTAATTGAATAACTTAATGTACTTTATTTAAGGAATTGTACAAGGCAGTGGAATGTACTAAAAATGCGATGTACATGATTGCCGCAAAAAAAAAAAAAAAAAAAAAAACCCACAACTTTTCCTTGTAGCTGTAGGTCCGTGTGAATTCTATGAATTTTTTTTTTTTTGAAATAAATTCTATGAAAATTAAATCATAATATTGTGCATCAGTGAAATTGTTGTGATTTTCTTTTTTTATATATAAGTATTTTTTTTAAGTATTATATAGTAAAATACATGATAACCTAACATTAACTCATAAAAAATAAATAAAATCATTGATGGGTATCATGGTTTCTAAGCGGTTGGTGATTTTAACATGAGAATTGTTGGCCTAGAGTGCTTTGGATTTATTGGGTTGTCCTCTAATTGATTTGGCCTTAATTAATTATATTAGTTGCGCTACCGCTCCGTGTACGTTTGGATAGCATTTTGCGCGTCCAAACCTCCAGTGTTTCCCTAGTTTTTTTTTTTTTTTTGTGAGAAGTGCTCCATCATGTGGGTTTTGTCTATCAGTGGGTCTGTGTACTGTGCACGAGACCCACTTTGCATTGTGAGTGGGTTATGTATACTGTTTACTGGATCCATAAACATTTTTTTTTTACCAAAACTTTCGTTAAAAGTGGGTTCTACAGCATTATTTATACATTTAAAAATTATTTTGCTACAGTGTTTTCAATTTTCAATTTTCAATTTTCAGTAAAATAAGCAATATCCAAACACACCTTACATCTTCCTTTGTGTTAAAAGTTAGAATAATTTTCTCTTTCTTTTGTGTGTGTGTTTTTGTTTCTAATTTTTTTTTTTTTTAAAAAAGATGGGTAATTGTCATGTTACTTTAGAAAGTATGTTTTGTATAGTATAACTCATTTTAGAAAAATTCATTACTCATTGAATTCCAATCTGAAACTCTTATTGTTTTTGTTCTCAAAAAAAGAAACTCTTATTGTTTTTCTTAATCAGGTTGAAGACAAATATGTTTAGTCATTTTTAACCTCAGTGTGTATGTGTTATTATTTTGTCATTTATATCAAGTACGGAATTCATTTAATTTCCCAAATTACCATTTATTTCTAGTTTCAATCAAGTCCAAAATCAGGGCAAGCGTGTGGACATGTGGATGAGGTCACCTAGAAATGTCTTTGAAATTCTAAGCAAGTTTTTGGTTCAAGTTATTGTAATTATAATGATTTTAAGTAATGCTTTGATGCAAACAAAAAAAAAAAAAATTATTGATGTTGTATTAAATATAGGATCAAATGTGACAATTTAATGAAATAAACAAATTATATATCAAATCATCTTCGGAATGGGTTGGGAAAAAAATTAAAAATTAAAAGTGAACAATAAGTACATACTCTAATGATAAATGAGTCCATATTTTTTGTATATTTTTTTGTGTACCACTCTATATTTCACTAATCACCTCTTATTATATTTTTATTTTACTTTTCTTATAAAATAACTAAAATTTAAAATAAAAAATAACCATATATATAGTAAATAGTGATCAATAGAACATAAAGTAATACACAATAAATAGTACCGAAGATTTACATTCATGATAAACTCGATATAATAGGTGATAAGTTGACTGACTTGATGTATATGTCAAAATTTCATAAAATTGTAAAAATTCTTTTGAAAACGTATTCCATTTTCATGAGAAATTATAAATAAATAAAAAATCATCAAATTATAGTATTATACCCTGACCATAATGAAAAGACAAAATAGCTTTTCAGAAAAAAGAAAAAGAAAAGACAAATAGTAAAACTCCCAAAACGGAGAGATTGTGAGGGACAATCAAAATTCACACAAGTGGCCCACATAAAGGAAATCACATTTGAATTTAGTCCGCATTTGATTTCATTTGGGTTTCATTTGTCAGAAACCAAATGACTAAAGGGCCTGCCTTTTTGAAATTTGAAGGACTGATGATTTTGACCGAAAAGAAAGAAAACAATTAGAGCATGCAAAGAAACAGTGAAGAAGAAACGTTGCACTTTCCTCTCTTATTATTATTGTCCTCTATGTTCATCTCCAGTTTTCCTATGCAACAAAATATTTGTTCACACTCAACACCAGTAGTAGTACCACACCACTGCAAAACCAACCAACATTCTCATTTACCAAAGTCACAGCAACCGCAACTCCTCCCTTCCTCCACCTCCCAAAACAAAGAGTAATGACGGAGTTGGCCTTTTCCGTTGCAGAAAAAGTTATCGAGAAGCTAGGCTCCCTTGCTTTCCAAGAGATTTCCTTGACACGGAACATTGCAAGCGATTTGAAAGAGCTTCAGGAAACCATGTCCACCGTCCAAGCCGTGCTGCTGGATGCTGAGGAGAAGCAAGCAACAAACCACCAGCTGAGCGTTTGGCTGGAGCGACTCAAAGTTGTCTTTCATGATGCCATGGATGTGCTGGATGAATTCGAGTGTGAAGATCTACGGAGGCAAGTGGTGAAAAAATATGGAAGCACTGGCAGAAAGGTATGTCGTTTCTTTTCATCTTCTAACTCGCTTGCCTTCCGTAATAAAATGGGTCATAGAGTCAAGGGGGTCAGACAGAGGCTAGATTTGATAGCAAAGGATAGAGATCAATTTCATCTTGAGATGCGACTCGATGATAATCGTATTGTGCACAGGGAGACCCACTCTTTTGTTCGTGATCGTGATGTTATTGGGAGGGCTGATGACAAGCAAAAGATCATAGATCTTTTGATGCTCCCAAATGATAATGATAACATTTCTGTGATTTCTGTTGTGGGAATCGGAGGTCTGGGCAAGACTACACTTGCTCAATGGGTGTATAATGATGTAAGAGTAGCTGAAAACTTTGACTCCAAAATGTGGGTGTGTGTATCAGACGACTTCAACGTTTTAAAATTGGCAAAAGAAATGCTTAAATTGGCAGAAAAAATGTTTAAATTGGCAGGTGGTGGGAATAGTGAAAACATGAGTCTGGAGGATGTGCAAGCTAGATTACAAAGTATTTTAAATGAAAAAAGATTCTTTATAGTTTTGGATGATGTCTGGAATGAGGATCGTAACAAATGGATTGACCTTAAGAATTTGTTAATAGGAGTACAAGGAAGTAAAATTCTTGTCACTACACGTAGTCACAAAGTTGCCTTAACGATGGCTCCTGGACCAATCCATGACATAGAAGGTCTTCCAGACGAGGATTGTTTGTCCTTGTTCATAAGATGCGCATTCAATGAAGGAGAGCATGAACAGTGTCCAAAACTAGTAGAGATTGGAAAACAAATAGTGAAAAAATGCAAAGGCGTTCCTTTGGCTGTGAAGACTTTAGGGAGCTTACTTTATTCTAAAATCGAGGTGCGTGATTGGATCTCTATAAGAGATAATGAGATATGGAAACTGGAGCAAAAGGAAAATGACATTTTATCGGCATTAAGATTGAGTTACAATAAATTGCCATCGTACTTGAAACAATGTTTTGCTTATTGCTCATTATATCCAAAGGATTTTAGATATAATAATCAGGATTTAATTCAGTGCTGGATGGCAAATGGGCTCCTCAAAAAGTCCAACGAAAGTACTGAGTTGGAAGATATTGGAGAACAATATTTAAAAGAGTTGTTATCAAGATCTTTCTTTCAAGAAGTTAATCATCGAGACAATGTTTATTGGTCATTTAAAATGCATGATTTGTTACATGATCTTTCGTTATATGTTGCACAAAATGATTATTGCTTAATTGAAGACACTAATAACACCAACAAATTTGAAAAGGCTAGACATGTTTCAATTTGGGACCATAAGTTGGGTGTTGATGCAACTATAACTTTTTTACACAAGTTGAGTAACAACATGCGGACTATTAATTTTTCATTTGATAAATTTGATGATATTAATATTAATGAATCTTTGGTGGAAACATGCATCTCAAGGTTTAAGCACCTGCGCTTGCTAAATTTAAGACATTCAACGTTGGAAACATTTTCAAGCTCAATCAGTAATTTGAAGCATTTGAGATATCTCAACTTACGTGAAAATAACAAAATAAAGAAATTGCCTGACTCCATTTGCGATCTACAAAATTTGGAAACTTTGATATTATTGGGGTGTGAAGATCTTGAAGAGTTGCCAAGGGATATAAGAAAGATGGTTAGCCTCAGATATTTTGTGATAACCACAAAACAAACGCGTTTACCCGCCAACGGAATCGAGTGCATGTCTTCTCTTCGACATTTGTCCTTTTGCAACTGTGATAGACTAGAGTGTTTTAATGAAGGAATCCAACGCCTCACCGCCCTTCGCTTCTTGGGCTTCAATAATTGTAAAAGCCTGATATCTTTGCCGCAAGGTATGAAATACCTAACCGCATTGGAATATCTGGAAATTACAACGTGCGGAAAAATTAATTTAATGGAAAGGGATCATGACTACCCGACAAGTCTTCAAACACTCTATATTGTGGGATTGCCACAATTAGTGAGTTTGCCCCAAGGGCTTAAAGGATCTGCCGACACTCTACAATTTTTATGTATTTTTTTTTGTGCGAACTTGGGGGTATTGCCAGAGTGGCTTCCCGATCTCAGTTCTCTTCGAAAGCTTCAGATTTGGGGTTGCCCAAAATTATCGTCTCTGCCAGAAGGGATGGATCTAAGAGAACTGGAGATTGATGGTTGTCCTGAATTAAGGAGAGATTATGAGCGAGAGGTCGGCAAAGATTGGGGCAAGATGGTCAAATTCAGTTTTCGTTAGGTAAGGGCTAAAATCTTTCTTCCTCTTCTCTTCTACGTATGCTCTGTTTTTCTATCTTACTTCTAACCTAAAAGTCTGATTGTTTGTGGAATTAAATCACAATAAACAACAACTAACCCATAAATCGTTTCTACTCTTCTTTTTCTTTTTTAAAAATAAAAGGGTAATACATATTATAGCAATAATATGATTTTTTTTCCTACTTTTCTTTGGTTCATAATTTAAGATAGAAATAAATTGAAAAAAAATAAGTTATGAAATGTAAAAGATAATTTGTCATTTTTTTGTTATAAAGATTTGAGTCTATGGAGAATAAAAGAGTAGACAAATTATGAACTCTACTCTTGTCTCTCTTTTTTTTGGTTGTATTTATTGAATTAATTCACAATAAAAAAACAACTAACCAAGACGGATTTTTTGTTTCTTTTTTTTATTTTTATTTTTATTTTAACAAAAGGGCAATAATCATTTAAGATAGAAATAAATTGAAAAAAAAAAGTATGTTATGGAATGAAAAAGATAATTGTTTTTTGGTTTTAAAGATTGAGTCTATGGAGAATAAAAGAGTAGACAAATTATGAACTCTAATCTTGTCTTTGATGGGAGAAAATTTTAAAATCTTGTTATCTTTTCATTTCCTCTCTCTAAAAGTGAACTGTACATGGTGTTAATGAGCTTATTTGGCTTGTATTTTCTGACTAGGAGTAGATGCAATGCAAAAATATAAAGTCATATTATCAAGGATGTACGAAATCTATATTTTTGTGAAATTGGCATTATTTTAAATATATTTGATTCTTCTTGTTTCTAAATTGACAGATGTTCTTGGGAGATTGTTCTCTCAGAAAAGGATGTTTCTTTTGCTTAAAATTGCCACCGGTAAGATTTTTTTATTTATTTTTAATTTCAGTGTTCAATCTAGTGAATGATTGCATTGGATTTACATTTCTTCGTACCAGTGGATTTTCTTCAATTTATACTCATCTAATGATTCCATGCTTCAAAACATTGCAGCTTATCAATTCAGCCATAACATGCAGCACAGAAAGTCTCAGCCTTCTCTTGTATTGTAAATAATTTTAATAATATTGTGGTGTGCATTTAGTGTTTGTAATGATTAATGGAGTGATGTGTGTTTTTATTTATTATTTCAATTGTATTTCATGTATTATCTAATTTGCACAATGTTTTAGTAACTTGAGTCATGTGTGTGTTATTGATTGTTTGTCTCTGCTTCTTGGTTATTGGAGTTATTCAAATGAAATTCTTTGTTGTGCTTTATCATTTAATTGAAAAAAAAATTGAAGTTTGAAATTTTTTTCATGTGATGTAAAATAACTAATAGCATTAGAATATTTGGTAAGCCAACAATGTGAAATTTTTAATTTTATGGAAGTGGAATACTACCTAGTAGTTTGCTTTTGCCATCAATTGTTGGTTCCGAATGTCAATCTGTTTTGAAATTTTGGTATTTTAAACACCCAAAGTTGTCATATCTACTGAGTGGCCTTAATGC
The DNA here is from genome assembly GCA_028535165.1 of Quercus tomentella. Classification (NCBI taxonomy): domain Eukaryota; kingdom Viridiplantae; phylum Streptophyta; class Magnoliopsida; order Fagales; family Fagaceae; genus Quercus; species Quercus tomentella. Next base: position 41,846,420 of record JAPQVY010000012.1, on the reverse strand, counting down.
CCAAAGAGGACTGAAGATTGAAGATTGTTCTAAATCAAGATGACAATGCCAAGGAGATATTGGTGAGTATTGTGTATAAGTTGCCTATAAATTTGGCCTCTATTGTTTGCTGAGATTCACACAATTTTGAATATAATTGATACCTCTTGTTTTTGAAGTTTTGTTAGGTTTTCGTGGAAGATTCTTCTAAGGAAAAGGGATTCCTTTAGCTTAAACCTTCTTTTCCTGGTGAGATTTTAGAGTTTGAATGTAAAAAAATCCATGATGATGTGAAAGCAACAAAGAAAGACATTGAATTAGCCATTAAAGTAGCTTAGTGTCTCACTTGTGTGCGCTTGATTGATTCGATCTTTCTCGTAGGTCATTCGTGGCTCTCAAAAAACTTGCTGTTGATTTTGGTAGAGAATCTATGTTGTCATTGCAATGGTTTTTCAGCTCACAACATGCACCTGTGATATCTACTAGCTCACCTGTGATATCTACTGGCTCATGAAAACTTTCTATAGCTTTGAGGTTTGGAGGATTACCAAAGGTGAATATTTGATGAAGCAAAAATTTCCTGCTTGCCACATGTTTGGTGGTGAGCATGTGGTGAGCATATGCATAGCTTCTTCAAAAATTTCCAAACCCTTAACTATGAAATCCATAGTTATTGTAATCCTAAAAAAAACAAACTTCAATTTTTTTACTTAGTGAACACTAGAGAAGATATATGTAGTTTTGTGTGTGAAGGCTGTACTTTTTAATCTCATTTTACACTTAAAAACCTTGATTCTTCATGGATATTAATTAGGCTAAATCCACTGAATGAACTGACTTCTAGATGTAGGTACTTTTTACTTTCATTTTCAAGGCTTTGGATACTTCCTATAGGTTTTTAATTTTTGGTACTTTCTGTAGATTATTAATATAATGTTCAAGTTTCTGGCCTACAATATGGCCCTCTTTTTAGGTTATTACTATCATGCACAAGGTTTAGAAATTCCTTTGGAGCTGTGTAATGTGGGATGTGGGGAAAAAATTAACATTATTTATGTCTTTCAAGGCTTGGGTTTTCATTGTTGACACTTGATACGCTTATGAGTACTCAACTGATATGTGTTTCTTGATGAAAATTTGGAATTACAGCCTATCAGTATGTATAGAGTTTTATATTTTACTAATGATCCTTTGTTTATTGGTTTGATCTCAATTTTAGGTTAGTCTGGAGTCATTACAGCTTTGGTAAAAGGTTTACTTTGCACTGTACAGGTAGAATCTATGAACTTTATGGGTGAGAGGCATCTGGAAAAACAACACTTAGCCCTTAATGTCATCAAGGAAGTTCAAATCAAAAGTTCTGAGGTACGTCTTAATTTTATCCTCTTAAACTTTTTGATCAAAAGTGTTTTAAGGTATAATTGGAATTAGTTTGGTTTACTCAGGTAAATAGGGAACTTCTTTCTAACCCGTAATTGTGAAATCTTATAAGTCAATTTACATAGATCCCAAAACCCTTGATTGTTCTAATATATAGTTTTCACAATAAGCAAAGCTAATTATAGATCCTTCTGCAAAACTTTCATGCCTATTTTAGCTATTACCATTTTGTCAAAGGCTGTTGAACCTTAAGCACATCTCTCTCTCATGTCTCTCTTCCTATGTGAGAGCTCCATGACCAATGGATTTGTCACATTTAGTTTTGCACAATTTATAACTTTTATATGTATTTTTCATTTATGGTGGCACTTTTAAAAGAAAAAAGAAAAAGATGAAGCTCCTGTTTTTTATTTGAAGAAAGTTTAAGAACTGATATAATAATGTTGTAAGTCATTACATCTTTTATATGCTATGATATGTAAAGACTCGACCAATAGTTCCCCATGAAAAGAAGGAAGTGTCAGAAGATATTGAAAACATTTACCTGAAGAATTAGTAGTTAAATTTGCATTTTACTATGCTTAAATTGGTAGCTTGAGTAATGGCATTTCATAGAGACATCCCATTGGTTTTGGAAGCTGTCAGTTGTTTAGCCTTTTAAAAACTATCCTATCAGCTATGTTCAGCGTAGCTTTTGTTAAGGCTAATATTTTGGCCAGACCACTCTTTTTGTGAACTTTTTATTGTAAATTTCTAACTTTTCTAGTTGTTCATAAGATATATTTACAATGGAATTGTTGTTAATCCATTGTTTGATATCCTGATAGTCTCTTAGATGAAGCCCATTTTGCAATTAATCCTGACACACTAGATATGATAGTCTCCGATCTTATGCTCAAGAATGCAGGATTAAGCCATATCACTTTGTTTGATGTTGCTTTGTCATGGAAAGGAGCTCCTACTATCTTTTAGTTCTTGCTATAAGGTTTTTCCAGATACTCACTTTTTCTATATTAAATGTTTTCTATTCATTTTACAACTATTAAGCTAAAATAATAAATACTTTGTACATAGCAACATGTAATAGTGAATATTAAAACCGCTTGCATCACCATAGCAGTGATTGCAATTTAGAATTAGGCATCTAGTGAATATAGATAGCAGCATAGATATTTGCTGGTGTTGTCTGTCAACGATGGAGAATCTTGCTACCAATTTAGTCCATAGATGGTAATGACTGTAAATTTGAAAAAATGAGTACTAATGAACCTTGTGTGTATACTATAAGCACAAATTTGTAAGATCACACTTAGCGATTGGCATGTTAGGATTTTCCATTTTCTTTTTTCTTTTTCTTTATTCTTTTTCCCCTTTCTTGGGTGTACATTAGATTTAATACGGTAGTTGTCGCCTTGGAGTAATGCTTTTGGTTCTGAGTCCAGAATATTTGCACTATAAATGGTTCTGGTATTAGTTGTTCAAGTTTCATTTACACATTTACTACAATTGCAACTGTAGAGTTGTCATTGTCATCATCATTTTCTGCCATTTAAAGAAAATTTACCCAACAACTATAGGTGGCCAAATCTCTGTATGCCAACCTATATTGATCGGGTTTGCAGTTTGTTTCATCATTGGAGCCTATATTATTACAACTTACTCAATGTAGACCAGAAAAGAGTGTTAAGTTATTTGCACTCTATTATTTTCTTTCTCAATATTCTTATGCTTTAATACCATCTTGCATGTTTGGATTTTTCAGGTAGTTGCCCGTCTCCTCCAATGTGAACTTAGATCATATGATAGGTGGCACACTACTCCAGACTGAGGATGTTAAGTTATTTGCACTCTATTATTTTCTTTCTCAATATTCTTATGCTTTAATACCATCTTGCATGTTTGGATTTTTCAGGTAGTTGCCCTTCTCCCCCAATGTGAACTTAGATCATACGATAGGTGGCACCTTTCAAGATGTAAATCATGAATAATAACACAAGAACTTACAAGAACTCATTCCTCATTCTACCAATCTCATTCATAAATTTTCTTCACCAGGTTGAAGACAATATATCTAGTCATTTTTAACCTCCTTGTTTATATGTTATAAGCTATATCTTATCAGTTGTAGCATGGAAGAAATCCATTTACCTGCCCATGTTACCTTTTATTTCCAGGTCCAATCATGTTCAAAATCATGGCAACGTTTTGGACGTATGGATGAGGTCACTTGTGGTGAGAATGCCTTGAAATTCTATGCAGTTGTATGACTGAGAATGATAAGAACATGACTACTCCAGATTGAGGATAAGGTCAACTTTCTGTCACTTTTGATAATAAGGAGCATTAATAAGCTTACAAGGTTCTTAGAGAAATATTATTTTAAAAAGTCATGTTGCTAGTCACTTTAGGAGTAAACATTTAGCTTTTTGAATAATTGTTCGCCTCACTTCTACCTAACCTTTTCATGGAGATAGTTCTATGTGCATTGTTTTCTATTAGTTGTACTCTCATTGCGTGTATAAGAAAATTTGAGAAAACTTCACAGCTGAGTATCTACAACTTAAAATAATAAACCAAATTTTTGGTTGCTACCTTCTTTCCTATTGATCTTTCTTGAGAAAGTTACAGTTTCAATCATAAAGGGCCATATTTCTATTAGATTAGTGGTATCCTTGAAATATATTGTCTCATTTATATCTATAGAGACTTTATATTTTGTCATATAATGAGAAGGGCATCCACTTTTCTTGGTGGTTTTGTGCATATGGGGTTTTAGGTGCATGGTGTCACTTTGAGATTGATGGTATCAATGTCTCAATTTTCTTTGGTCTTCTTAACAACATGAAAATAGATCATAAACTGAGTGGCAAGATTAAGACAAAAGGTAGCTAAGAAAAAAAAAAGATTCATGTAGCAATTGAAGCATAAATATAAATGAGACATTCCATAGCTAGCAGCTCACACAAATTGACAATGCCAATATAGCCAAGTATTTGGGTAAGGTGATTGAGCACTTTAAATCTCCCTAGATGCATTTCCTTGAAAATTATGTTAAAATACTGAGAAGGCTATCGCTTTTGTTGAAAATAATTTGATCTTTGCATAAATTTTGGTTGTGGAAGCTCTTGAATAAATTATAGATGGATAAATAAATTTTTTCATGGACAAGAAAAGTGATTGAAATCTTTTGTGTCCAATATTAATTATGGATTTTCATACTTTCATAAATTTTGTTCCACTTTATTTAGGTAACTGCTCTCGGGGTATGCATGCAAGTTGGTTGAAAAATAATCGTACACATTCAGTGAAAAGGTTGAATGGAGGGATACAATTAGGCGGAGGCTCTGGCTGCAACTCTAAGGTCTTGGATTTGGCTTGTTAACATGGAGTCATCATCAAATAAGAAAGAAACTACCTCTTAGATCCAATGACAAACACGAAGCCAAATGGTATATGTTCGAAAATGATAGAATCCTTGATAAGTTAGTCATGATCTTAAGAAGGAAGTTGTTTGATAGAGAGAGAATCATATTAGATTCTTGAATGGTTGAGTTATAACCAAATATGTTAGATGTAAAATTACCTAGCTACTTTACAACACCTAAAGTGAGTTGAAGGATCTTTGAACTTGAGATTTCAAAAGTGTCTTTCTCTTCATGCATTGCTCCTAATATGAATTAACCAATTGACGACTATAACATTTAAAGTTGTTTCAATTGAAAAAGCCTTTTTCATTATTTCAGAAGACAAACATCACAACTCTTATGTGGTTGGGTTTCATTGGTTTGTCTAGGGTTAGGTCAACGGGTTGGAAAAATTTTGTCTAGTCAAATTAAAAAAATTAGATTTTCATTTAACTATTTAGGCTTATAATTCAATACAAAATTGCATTTTATATAATTGTACAAAATATTCAAAGTCTCAAAATACCAAAATGAATTAAACTAACAAATTTAAACTAGATATCAAAATCCAAAATAAATTAAATGAAAAAACTTAAAATTATGAATTGGGTCACTTACGGTGAAAATTTTGCTAATCGAAAGTTGTCCCATCTCGAGCTTAAAATAATAATAATAATAATCATAATTAATTCTCATTTTAGTTTTTGAATCCATGAAAATCCAAAATAAGGTTTGGGTTAGGTTGAATTGGGTGAGCTTCATCATATTTGATGAGTTGAATGCAAACCTCTAATTACCATAATCACAAAAAATGTATACTTGTGCCGGTTATTATAAATTTATTTATAACTAACACCACAAATAGTAAAAATACTACAGGCACGTGAGTTAACGTCACCAAGAATTTAAGGTATAACAAACAAATCGAACCCATAACGCCGTTCATCTTGGGCTAGGAACTTGGACCGATGAACACAACCAAGGACTAAAGAAGAGCACAAAAAAGTATGAACACAAACTTTGCAACAACTTGTGCATGTTTTAAGTAGTGATTGAATTACTTTTCACCAAATACTAGTGCTGGTCCTATGTGTAAGAGATGTAATCGAATCACAAATTGACAAATGTATAAGTTATGGCAAAATGTGTGGTCATAAAGAAAACCCAATAGGTGTAGGATCACAATGATGGCAACAACTTAAAATTCCACAAAACAAAAATAATTGCAATGATGGCAACAACTTAGTATTTTGCAATTTATTACAATTTTGGCAATAAATAACAATTTTGTGTAAAATAGGCTCTTGATTCTCAATCGATCAACAAGTGTGTTGAGAGGTGTTAAGCTGTGTCAAAAATGCAACAACTTCTCTTTCCTTAAGCTAAACTTAGGTTTTCGTGTTGAACTGAAAAATGCACATTACAAGTGATCAAGACTTACAATTTGTCAATTTACAAACACTTAACCTATAGAACCTAACAATCTCACCTTTTTTTGACAATCTGTAAACCACAGTATATTAGATGCAATGACAACATAATCCTGCAATTGATATCACTCGAGAACAAGTGAACACCAAGTACCAACCACTATAATCAGGCAAGAGCTATTATCAACACTGATGCTATATTGATATACTCTTATCAAATAAAAATAATTTTTCAATCTACCCTTTACTTACAAGTAATAATGACAAAAACACTGCACCAAAGGATATCACCAAAGGATATCATTAGACTTAGTCTAGCATGTTCCATTGTCTAGATTTCATGTGATACATCAAGTTAGGTCGCAACAATGTGATTGTCGTAAATATCAAAATCGCTGAAATGTTTGGATAGCTAGCCTTTTTTTATTTATTTATTATTATTTTAGGATAGTTTGATAGATACAACAAAGGGGAATTTGAACTTTATATGTTTTCATTTGAAATACAATGAGGTGTTAGACTGCCAATTGATGTACATGACTCTTGGTAGAATAGCTAAGTTATTAGAGATACACATTTACAATCTTTTAAAATTATATATAGATCCACTTTAAAAAGAAAAAAAGAAAAACTATTTAGACCAATTGTTCAATATACACTTGCAATGTTCATAATTAAGCATAATATTCCAAATTAAGTCTTTGATACTAAATAATAAAACTAACAAATTAAAAAATATAACTTTTAAATGATTGATAGTGTGGATTAGGTTGGTTTACTTGAGTTGATAATTTTGCTAAGTCAAACTCAACCCGACCTAACCTTAGAATAAAAATATTAATAAAATCCATCCTAACCCAACCCAACTCAACCCAAGACGCAGATTTGTTAGGTTAGATTAGTGGGTTGAAATATACTTGTGCATTTGTGCTGATTATAAATTTATAATTAAGACAAAAAAAAAAAAAAAAGGCATAACAAATAGATCAAACCATATGGCCCGTTCATCTTGGGCTTGGGCCAATGAACACTAGCAAGGACCAAAGAAGAGCATGGAGAAAACCCACGAACATCACAACAATGACGCCGGCAAACAGAAATACAAAACACAAACAGTGAAATTATCAGAAAACTGAAATGGGTTTCTCACTTTCTCTACCTTAAACCCCGAAGCCGAAATCTTCACAGGAATTCCTTACAAAAATGGGTATCTTTACACCTTCACTAATGAGCCATCTTTGTCTCAATGCCTTCAGCAGAAGACCTCGCCTTTCCACTCTACTCTGCTCTCTCCACCAGGTATCTCTCTCTCTCCAATTTTATTTCACGGTTTTTTGTGGTAAACTTTCTGGGACATTGTGATTTTCTTGGTTTCTGTAGCTGCAGAAGTTTTGGGTGTTGTTTTATTTCAAATTTCAATGCCTTTGTGTTATATCTTAATTTTTCTGAACTGGGTTCCTAGATTTTGCAAAGTTTCCTGCTTTTTTGTTTCTGGGTATTTTGCACTGACTCCAATGCATGCTTGTATGAATATGAAATTGAAAAGATTTAAATAATATATAGAGCTTTTGCTTTTTCTTTGCTTAATGTATATGTGAAAGAAGAAACAAAGGCCCATGTATAAATTGTATATGTGAAAGAAGAAACAAAGGCCCATGTATAAATTGCAAAGAGGAAGAGAAGAGAAACTATAAATTGCAAAGGGAAGCCAGAGTTTTGCTGTTGTTGATTGAAACTAAAGAGGGAATAAGGGATTTTATTGCTGGAATGCTGGAGCTTGTGATGGTAATAATGGAAAGAACAAAGATAGGAAGAATTTGTGAAATTGATATGTGGAAGGAGGCTAGGTCTTGGAATTGCATAAACATGAGGAGTTGAGTTGGTCAGAGAGAGAATAAATAATGATCTCAACAATGTGTCTCAGATTTTTGTTTGAAAAAGACGTTGTTGATGAGGGTGGCACAAACCTACTTGACAGCCAGCAATTTGATCCTAATAAAAGGAGAGAGCTGCATCACGGAGGAGGAATCCTTGTTTTGTGGCTTTCACTGGTCATAAATTATTGCTTGAGGTAGAGGTGTTTGGTTCTTTAATTTGTTTTCAAAGCCTCTTTCACTTTAGGTCTTGAATCATTTGGTGGAGTTTGGGAAGGAGAAAGACTATAGGGCTAGAGGTGCATGGCACGTATGTTAGTTTGATAGGAGGTACACTGCTCAAGAATCTCTCCCTCTCTTTTATTTATTTATTTTTAACTTTTTATGCACTGAAGGAACATCCTTAATAGTTGTCAGATAGCATTTCTATGCCTATTAGGCTGCTCGTTGATCTTTATTATGACTAAGATGATTGCTGAAGAGCTCTTTTCCTGTCTTTAACTTCCTTCAAGATTTTCAGGATCTATAGTGTTGTTGTTGTAGTTATGGTATGTACCACTATAGGCAACACCTGTACTACCGTCAATGTATGTGTGCCTTCTCATGGTCTTTCTTGTTCTCAAGTCAATTGATTAATTCTTTATTTCTTCATTTCCACATATTAATTGTTTAATTCCTTCTGTTCTCAATTTTATATATTTTATTTAAATTCTAGATGAGTATTGCAGTATTGCCTTCCTTGTTGTCCTATAACCAATTTTCTTTTTCCTTCCAGAGTGGAAGAAGAGACGAGGTAACCTCTATTGCCATGAACATTTGCCATCTTTCCACTGTAGGTAGAGAGCAGCTCATGATGCAATTTTATGTATATTTTGGTCATTTTTCAGACAAAACTTTCCTACTACTAATGCCATTTTTAAAATTATTTTCTTCTTGAAATTCGTAAATGTATATGATTGGTCTGCTCTAATTTGTAAATTCTAATGATATTCATTTTTTCAGCTGAAGTTTCAGAATTTGAATGTGACGAACTCCTTGATGATATCAAAGCAACAAAGAAAGACACTGCATTACGTCTAGCTCTCTCAAGACTTGCTAGTGATTTTGGTAGAGAATCTATGTTGTCATTACAACGGTTTTTTAGCTCACGACGTGCTCCTGTGATATCTACTGGCTCATTGAAGCTTGATATAACTCTTGGGGTTGGAGGATTACCGAAGGTGATTATTCAAAAACAAAAAGCAAAACTTTTCTCTTGTCACATATTTTGTGTGAGCATATGCATAAGTGTACACCCCACATATATGCTACAGACAGGCAGTTTCCTGGTGCATTATACCAAAAGAGATGTGTGGGACATACGTGTATGACCCTGTACGGTCAGCTATCCTAATATTGTTTTTTGATACAGTTAGCTAGGTTAGTTGACCATAGCAATTATTCCTTTGTAGTTTCTGCTACATACATCTTCACTATGTTAATTTTCAATATGAATTAAAAAATATTGGCGCAGAGCATACATGTTATAATTACCTTTTATTACATATCTGACTATACATACTCTAATGTTGTTGGGTATTAGGCTCATCGAATTAAGAATGGTGGTTTTGTTTAATTTTTCTGCGAAATGGAATTTTAAACCCTTAAGTATTAATTCCATAGTTGTTATGAACCAAAAAGATGGATTCTAGGGATGTGAACGCTCTATGTTAGAGATTAAGTCTTTTTTTTTTTTTTTACACTCCTTGATTGGAGTGTGGTCTTTTGTCATTTTTCTTGTTCTTCCCTTCCTGTTTACTTGATCGTTGTAATCTTGGTTCTTGATTTGTGCCCCCATAGTACATTCCCAATGTACTCGGGTGGTTGTTTTTCTTTGTTTAATAAAATTTTCGTTAATTATAAAAAAGAAAAAAGAAAAAGGATTTTAGTTATTTGTGCAAAGTGAACACTAGAGAGAGATTTTATAGTCTTTGGTGTGCAGCCTATTTTTTTTAGTGGGATCTCACTTCATGGTTAGACCTGGATTGTGCTTGGACATTGGTAAGGCTAAATCCACTAAACAATCACAAACCCCCACCACCCCCCCCCACCCACACGCACACACCAAAAAAAAAGTGTGTTTTTAGTTGTTGATGCCCAAACTTGGGATTTCATCTTATGCTTAAACATATCATCTAGGACACAAGTTGGAAACTATGATGGAATACATCATACTCCCTTTAATTTTACTTATCTAAAAAAGAAATAGTATTCTCTGTCATTCATTAACATTATGTTCAAGAAATGAACTCTTTTGGCTTCTAGATTTTGGTACTTAGGAATTCATTAGTAGCTTTTTGAGGTGGGATGTGGAGTAAAAAATAGTGTTGCATGCATGTTTGACCATTTTATTTTGAGTCTCTTTACTATTAATTCATTATAGCCAAGAGCCTTGTAGCTCAATTAGTTGGCATCTCCTGGTGTCTCCAAGAAATCCAGGGTTCAAATCCCTCCTCCCCTGTTGTAATTATTAAAGTATCAAAAAAAAAATATTAATTCATCATATAAAGAGGGGTTACTTATCAAAAATAAAATAAAATTATATATATATATATATATATATATATAAAGAGGGGTCTTTGCATGCCATGATTATGATTCTCAACTGATGAATGTTGTTTCATGAAAATTTGGAACTGCAGTTTGTGAACATATAAAAACTAAAAGAGCTTAAAAATGTACTACTTATGTTATGAATCAGTTACTTCTTGATGAATGTATGTTAATGATTTTGATCTCAAAGTTTATGTTTAGCTACAAAGAAATGGAGTAGTGTCATTACTGATGTGGTTAGAGATTTACTCTATACTTTGCAGGGAAGAATTGTTGAAATTTATGGGTGAGAGGCATCTGGAAAAACAACACTTGCCCTTCATATCATCAAGGAAGCTCAAAAGCTTGGAGGTGGGAACTTATTTTTCCATCTTCCACTTTGTGATTGATGTTTTAGGTATGACTTGAATTAGTTTGGTTTGCCAAGGAAAACAAGAGACTTATTTTTAACCCATCATTGTGAATGAAATCCAATCAGTTAGTGTACATAGATCCCCTAACCCTTGATTTTTCTTATTTACAGTAATTACATTAATCAAAGCTGATTATAGATCCTTCTGCAAACTTTCATGCATATTTAAGTAATTATTGTTCTATCAAGGGATGTTAGACCTTAATGAGTAGATTATTATTTCATCACTTATGTTTAGCATAATTACTTGGGATCTGAATGATTGGGAGTTGGATTTAGAGGTGAATTTACTTCATATTTTGGAATCCAATATCCCTTCAACTGAAAATGGGGTTTGCATGAAATGGAAGTTGAAGAAGAATGCGGATTTTGATATCTGTTTACTTTATATTGAGTTGCGAGGTCCCCTCTCCATTGTCTTTCCCTGGAAAGGTATTTGGAAAGTTAAGGCCCCTCATTGAGTTCCTTTTTTTGTTTGGGCTGCAGCTTGGGATAAGATAGTCACGGGTGACAATTTGAAAATTAGGGGTTTTGCTTTTGTTGACTGGTGTGTTATGTGCAATTGTTGTAAGGAGATTGTGGATCATTTATAGCTTCATTGTGTGAAGGCTCATAGGTTGTGGTGTTTTGTTTTTTCGATCCTTTGGGAATCCGTGGGTTTTACCAAAAACGGTACTTGATCTTCTTTTGGTTGGTGGAATTGGTTGGGGAAGCACTTGTCAGACATTTGGAATTTAGTTCTGTTGTGGTTGATGTGTTGTACATGGAGGGAGCGTAATAGGTGGATGTTTGAGGATGTGGATAGTTTGGATGACCAGCTGCTTGCTTCTTTCAGTGGTTCTCTGTTTGACTGGTCACAACTCACAGGCTTGGAAACTAACATCTAGTGAATCCCTCCCATTGTTTATTAGTTCTCTTTCTCTTTTGTATTTAAGTTTTCTTTTTTGCTCATTTTACTTTCTTTCTTTGTAATTTTTGACTATTTTGTGCTCCTTTGCACAAAGTGGCTTTATTTATTCAGATCTTTATTATTTATTAAAAAAATAATTCCGTCAAGGCTAATGTTTCAAAATGACCACCCTTTTGGTGAACCTTTTTTTTGGAAATTTCCCACTTTTCTGGCTACTGATCAGAAATATATTTATAATTCAATTGCTGTTAATCTGTATTTTAGATGACTAATATCTTATCATAGCTGATAATCTCTTAAATGAAGCCCATCTTGCAATTAATCCTCATATGCGAGATACAACTGCATCCAAAATTTCTGCTCAAGAATGCAAGACTAAGCCATTTCACGTTGCTTGATGCTTTTTGGTAATGAATAGGAGTCCCTACTGCCTTGTTCTTTCTGTATGGTTTCTCTGGATAGTCACTATTTTCTTTATGAACGGTCCTATTACAGCTATTAATTGACTGTTATCAATGCTTTGTACATAGCAACATGTAATTGTGAATATTAAAACTGCTAGCATCACCAGAACAGTGCTAACACGAACAACCTTATGGTGATCTACTGGTGCTGTCTTGTCAGTGATGATGGTCATGACATTGAGCTTGACAAAATGATTACTAGTGAATTCTGTGTTTATAGGCACAAATTTGTAAGATCACACCAAGTTCTCAGCATGTTAGGATTGCCTTTTTCTACTTTTGGGTGTACATTAGATTTAATATGGCAGTTGTTGCCCCGGAGTGCTTTTGGTTGTAAGTCAAGAATATCTGAGCTTTAAATGTGTGCTTCTGTCTTGCTATATAAATGCATTGTAGTTCTTCCAGGTAGTTGCTTCATTGTTTTTTTGTTTTTTGATAAGTAGTTGCTTCATTGTTTCCTAAGTTTCCTTTGAATGCGAACAAAAAAATCTAAACAGTTACCTTTTTCAAGAGATTTTTTTTGGTGTGTGAAAATATAAACCCCTGCAAGGATCTGAGATCACATATTTGGTTGTGTGCTGCTTATTGACATAAGTTTGACATGAGTAAAAAAGTAAGCAGTTCCTTTTTAATCATTGATGATGGCATATTACAAACATGTAAGGAAGGCAGACATCTTAGTGCTTCACTGAGTAATTGGTTGTTTATTTTGGCAGCATGGATTACTATTATTTTTTAAATGGACTAGTTGGTTTACTTGTCCTTTAATAGATTTAGCCTTAATTAATTACATTTGTTATATGACATCTTCCTTCTACCCAATTTATTATTGTTCTTTATCTTGCTTTTTTTAATAGATCAATGCTTTCTTTGCCTCATAGAATTGTCCTTTTGGCAGGGTATTGTGCATATCTTGATGTAGAAAATGCAATGGACCCTTCACTTGTAGAATCAATGGGTATAAACACAGAAAATCTTCTTATCTCCCGTCCAAGTTCTGCTGAAAATTTGCTAAGTGTGGTTAACACTCTGACCAGAAGCGGAGCTGTAGATGTTATTGTGGTTGATAGTGTAAGTGATTAATTCTCATACACGATTCTGGTGTTATCCATAAATCTTCCTCTGGGGGAGTAAAAGGGGGTGCCTTGCCTTGGTTTTTTTTTTTTTTTGGCTCACACCCACAGGTGGGTGTTGTTCAACTATGGTGCTTTGGCCAGTCTTTACCAGTTTGTTTTCAGTAAAGTCGTTCTCCTCATGGATGATGTATTCTAGTTTGTACAGAAAAATAAAACGTGGGACATTTTGTGAAGCTGTTATTATTATTGTTAATATCATCATAATCTTTATCAATTAAAGAAAATACACCAATAGTACTAGGTGGCAATATCTCCATCAGTTAACCTAAATTATATGGGTTATGCAGTTTTTTGTTTTATGGTCATTGGAGCCTTATTATTGCAACCTACTCTTTATACTTACAACAACAAAAAAAAAAAAAAAAAAAAAAAAATTTTCCTTGGGTTATTTTTTTGTTATTGTAGATGACTAGAGATCCGTCAATTGGACTCATTGTTTTATTTTCTTTATCAGTATTATCATGCTCTAATAATGTCCTGCATGTTGGCCTTTTCAGGTAGCTGCCCTTGTCCCCCAATGTGAACTTGATCATATGATTGGTAGCACCTTTCAAGATATGCAATCCCGGATAATGACCCAAGCACTTAGAAAAATCAATTACTCATTATGCCAATCTCAAACTCTTATTGTTTTCCTTAATCAGGTTGAAGACGATATATTTGGTCATTTTTAACCTCTTTGTTTATATGTTATTATTTTATCAGTTGTAGTGATGATGAAATCCATTTACCTTCTCGTATTACCTTTTATTTCCAGGTTCGATCAAGTCCAAAATCAGGGCAAGGTTTTGGACTTGTGGATGAGGTCACCTGTGGCGGAAATGCCTTGAAATTCTATGCAGCTGTACGGATGAAGATGATAAGGACAGGATTACTCAAGGCTGAGGAAAAGGTTTATCTTTTGTGACTTTTGATAATAAGAAGCATTAATGAGCAATAGTGTTTTTGATTATTGCTTGCAGATATTATTTTATTATATTTTTCAAAATCTCATGCTACCAACCTCTTTAGGAGTTTGCATTTAGCTTTTTGAATAAATATCCGCATCTCCTCTACCTCATATTTTTGGGAAAATTACACATTACCATCTTAAAACTATACCCTCGATTATACTTTGCACCGAAAACTTTTTGAATGCACGTTTTACACCCAAAATTATAATCTTTGTTCACTTTGCACATTGACATCAAGTTTGCTATTAATTTGGAGAAATTACATTTTACCACCTTAAACTATACTCTTGATTACACTTTGCACCCTAAACTTTGAATTTCCATCCAAGTTCACATTAAATTAATGTTGGGGTGCAAAGTGTAACAAGGGTCATTGTTTAGGGTGCAAAACGTGCATTTGAAGAGTTTAAGATGAAAAGTGTAATATGGGATATAGTTTAGGGTGGTTAAGTGTAATTTCTCCCATATTTTTTTATCATGCTCAGAGGAAAGCGATTAATGCACAGGTAAGAAAGAGTGAGTTAATTTAAGTTGAGGGAACAAAAAATGGTAGATGAGGACAAAAAATAATATTAGTAGTAGTTGTATTAGTAGTTAAAAAAGACATGTCAATTAAGGAAGTTACAATGATTATGACTTTGAATAGCATAGAATGGAGGAAAAGAATATATGTAGCCGACCCTAATTAATTTGTTGTGGATCTATAGCCCACCCCAAAAGATTTGGGACTAAGGCTTTGTTGTTGTAACATTGTTGTTCACCTAAATAAATAAATAAAAATGGTGGCTTCCCTCTTCCTATTAATCTTTCTAGAGAAAGTTAGTATTAATAATAACTGGCTTTATTGGGTACTTTGGCATTAAATTGTATTTATGTGTCTGTGTAGACTTTCTATTATACCAAATAATGACAAAGGCATCCCCCCTCACTCTCTTTTGGAGTTGTGGATCTGTGTTTCAAGTATATGGTGTCGGTTTGTGATTGATGGTGTCATTGTCTCAAATTTTGTTGTCTTCATAGTAACAACATAAAGTCAGATCTTAAGTTGAGTGGAAAGATAAAGGAAAATGTTAAATAAATAAATAAAGATTAATTTATCAATTGAAGGATATATAAAACCGCAACATTCCACTGTCAGCAGCTTGTGCAGATTGACACTTGCAGTAGAGCCAAGTATTCTGGTCAGATGAATAAGCAGTAGATGTTCTACCTAGATCTATTTTCTTGAAAAATGTGTCAAAATACTGAGAAGGCTGTTGTTTTGTGAACAATAATTTTATCTTTGCTTAAAATTTGATGGTGGAAGGTCCTAAATTTGATGGGTGAATAAAGGAATTAAATTAGCCATGGACAAGAAAGGTGGTTGCAGCCTATTGCATCTAGGATTATGTAGGGATTTTCATATTTTTTCTGCTCTTTCTTTTTACTATTGTGAGCATTTTTCTTTTGACTTATTGTGTTTACTAGATCATATTTTACTTGTTTTTGTTTATATTTTTTATTAGTATTTTTAATAATAACTTACGTTCCAGGTAACTGGCCTTGGGGTTTGTGTCCAAGTGGTGAAAAACAATCTGGCGCCTTCAATGAAAAAGGCCGAATTGGGGATACAATTTGGGAGAGGCTTTTGCTGTGAAGGTGAGGTATTGGAGTTAGCTTGTGAACATGGAGTCATTGTCAAAGAAGGAAGCAACTACCTAATAGATGGGAAACTTTTCAGTGGTAAACATGAAGCTGAGCAGTTTCTAGTCGAAAATGATGGAATTCTCAATAAGATAGTCTTGATATTAAGGAGACTGTTGTTTGAAAAGAGAAAAGAGCATCACGTTAAATCCTTGAATGGATGAGTTTTACTCAGATATGGTAGTTAGATGTCAAAGGACCCAGCCACTTTTCTAACCTGTAGGATCCTAGAACTTGAGATTACAACAGTGTCTTCCTCTTTGGGTACAAGTCTTGCTCTTGATGTGAATTAAGCATTTGACAACAACACTAATTGAATTGATTTAATCTGCAGTTCCCTTCTGTTATTTCAGAAGAAAGACATAATAGCTCATGTGGTTGGGTCCTTTGGTTTATCTTCAGACTTTCATTCTTTGCTTGTTTATCTTGTAAAATCATTTTAAATACTCTGATAATGAATTATAAATCTCTGTTGTAATATTATAGTAGTTGCAAAGAACTCCAAAAACATCAATTTTGAGTACTCTTTGATGTTTTATCTGTAAAATATTGCTTCAATGCTTGTTGGACCTTAGAGACGAAGACAGAGACTTTTGTTAGACCTTCATTAGAGGCTTGGCCAAACGAAACTCTTATCACCATGTGTTTGGATAAAGAATTTTACTATTTTATATAAATTTATAAATGAAAGGATTGTATTTAAAAATGATAGGATTTACAATCCGCTCGTTTATTTAATTTTAAAAATTCTGTTGATTTCTCAACAGGGAGAGAGTAAAGAAATTTGAAAAATATTTTTATATTATTTTCCTTTCAGGACACACAAATTTTCAACAAAATAGGTAAAATTTGATTAGAGGATTATGAAACAAAAAACCATTGTATACATTTTCTCTATACTCAAACCACAAAACACAAAACAATAAACAATTTCATTATTATCCATTCTTTTAATTTTTGTTCTGGTCATGAGTATAAAACCCTTTGTCCATTAAGGGTGAATACCACTTATTTACCCAGTGTTGATGGCAAATTTTGAGAATATTCTACATGCCCATTGCAAGCAAAGCTTAGTACTCTTTGGACCCGTTATACATTTTGTAACATATTTTATTTTTTCATGCATCGCCTAAGCTTATATATTTTATTTGGGGACATTGAAGGAGTGTGGTCTTGAGGTAAATAGTGAGCCTATTTGGGCTTAATCCAGAGCCTAAACTTGCATTTTGCAAAGTTAGCTTTGAATACTAGTAAAACCTAAAGGTCTATGATCAAGCCTATGTGCTGGTCACAAACAAAACTAAAAACACTAATCTAGATTGCTATATTTGCCACATTATCCCGAATTTCCATAAAGCTCAAAATAAGGCCATTTTTCTAAAAAAACCAATAATTAAAAAGCCTTGGTTCTTATGAGTAGATGGATAGTAAGTGCCTCCCTAATCTGATTTAAATTCCACAACCAAAACAAATAAATAAAAAATTAAAAAAAAAAGGTGGGGGGAGGGGGGAGTGGGCTTCCAACTCAACTCTAGAAAAACTCTCCGACTCTTTTAACTTTACTTATAAACTATATTCACCATTTTGACTTGGAGTAAATACAACAACATGAAATAGTAGCGCTATTTTTATTGTCTTTAATGCTATACCACACACATGATCTCGTGTGATGGCACGAGTAGCGTCCACTCTCTCCTTCATCACCTTCCTTATTCTCCCTATTTGTATAACATTAACGGCAAAAAAAAAAAAATATATATATATATATATATATATATAAAAGTTTTAATATTTCGATAATATTCCTTTTGTTTTCATTATGACTACAAGGCCTTTTACGATCTTTCTTTATTATGCATCACTAGTTTTTATTTAATACTAGAGTGAATTGTGGGCTTTATTCTCCCTTATTTTGAACTTAGGTTATAGACCTAATTTATTGGCATTATCAAAAATCAACCCAAACACCCAACAATTGGTTCTGGCAGATGGGAATATTCACCTATAAGTTTTACCGCTTAGAAAATGTTTCTTAGTTAGTTGTTTGGTTGTAATCTCACACAATAAATAAGCAGAGTTAAATGGCCCAAATATTAAACAAAATAAAAATAAGGAGTAACATTAAATTGTATAATAGAAATATAGAACAGAAGTAGAAGATAAAGAAGTAGCCCTTATTTATTCATTTAGGAAATATGAACTATCTCGGGCCAATTCTTTCCAAATTCTCACTCACAGTTTCTACTCAATTCAAGACATTCTCCAATCTTAGGACAGAGTGGCATTTTCTTGGCCTTTTTCTAATGTTAACAATTCACACTTATCTTTCTCCACTGTGCTCGACCCACATCCAATCAATCCGGTCATTTTCAAGGCTTCACTCAAGGGATCATCTCAAGATTGTTCCAAATTTAAGGCTTCATAAAGTTTTCACCTTGAGTTAAGTATGATTTGCTATTCACAAATTGAAGACAAAATCAAGGAGTTGATTTTTTAGAGTAAATCAAGATATTGGAGCGATCAATTACATTGAAATGAAATTAAAAATCAGAATATCCATGTAATAAATTAGTAATTGACCCATTTTCAAATTATGTGAATCCCATTATAAATATGGGTTCTCTTGTAATGTGTTATCAATCAAGTGAATACAAGATATAGCCATATAGCCTTTAGAGGTATGGATGTAGCAGCCAAGCCTAACCATGTAATTCTTTCTCTCTCTTTATCTCTTGTTGCTTCTAGTTTCTACATCAATTTTCTATTTCACCTTTAATTTTAACAGGTTCAAAGAGGGAAAAATTATAACTAGTTTTTTTTTTTTTTTTTTTTAATGGTAGACTTTTCACTCAGAATGGTTAAAATTTAACCCCGAAAAATGGAATAATAGACAAATAATGGGACATATCGGCAAAAAGTCTTATAACTCAACTATCATATTTTAGTATTTAAAACAGATAATTCTCCCCCATTATAACTATTGATTTATTATTATTATTATTACTTAAAAGGGAGGGTGATGGAACGGGTACTAGAACTGCTATTTTAGAAAACCATTGTCGTTGAAGTAAATGCTAAGAAGGTAGATGGACAAGGCGAACTCTTAGACTTTTCAAAGGTGCTGAGCAAAGCCTTAAGATAATAAGGAGGTAGATGTGCTTTAAGTGCTGCAACTTCCAAGGCGTGCTTGACCAGCTAAAATGTGGAGTGAATATCCACTAAAAAAGTCTCAAGCACTTGCATTTCCCCCCTATAAAAGGGCAAAGTATTAGTAGTCCTGGAGACATGCTTGTTATGCTTAGCTTGTTCTTCCTCTTCTCATCAGTTTTGCTCAATGGCTAAATCCCATTCTGCTAGTACTACAAACCCTTCCATGATTTCTATAGCGCCACTACTATTTGCCATGCTGATGGCTAGCTTAGACACAACAGGTCTCTCTCTCAATTTGCACCATATGTGTGTCCTAAAATCTCCCTTTACCCCATCTTAGCATTTGTGGGATCATGATCCTTTTCCTAAGCCCTTGGATTAGGATCGTTAAAAGTTTCTTACGTAACTCCACTACGGTGTTCCTAAATATCTTATGAATTCATTTTGAAATGAATGGATTAGATTTGGCTGTCATTTTAGGAACTTTGTGGTAGAGTTACTATAAAAACTTTAGAGGATCTTAATTCCATACCTTCATAGTTTTTTATTCCTAATTTGATTAATACAACATCCTCAAAAAGATTCGTTCAGAAAGAACATGTGTACAATTACTGACTTCTTGAATGATGTACTGCAGGTGCCCAAATAGGTGTTTGTTATGGAATGCTTGGCAACCTACCACCACAAAGAGAAGTGGTAGCACTTTACAACCAATATAACATCCAAAGAATGAGACTCTATGATCCAAACCAAGCTGCTCTACAAGCCCTCAGAGGCACCAATATTGAGCTCATCCTTGGTGTCCCCAATGACCAGCTTGGAAACATTGCTTCCAACCAAGCCAATGCAAACACATGGGTCCAAAACAATGTGAAAAACTATGGCAATGTCAAATTCAAATACATTGCAGTTGGAAATGAGGTAGACCCCTTAGGTCCAAATGCAAGGTTTGTTGTCCCGGCCTTGAGAAACATACAAAATGCAATTTCCACTGCTGGCCTTGGTAACCAAATCAAAGTTTCCACAGCCGTTCACACCGGAATCCTAAAAGTATCCTTCCCTCCATCAAATGGCTCCCTCAAGCCTGAATTCCGACCATTTCTTGATCCTATCGTCAGCTTCTTAGTGAACAACAAGTCCCCATTACTCGTTAACTTGTACCCTTATCTTAGTTACAAGGATAACCTCAATAGCATCCGCCTTGACTATGCTCTTTTCACTGCTCCTTCAACTGTAGTGAATGATCCCCCACTCAGTTATCGCAACCTTTTCGATGCCATTCTTGATGCTGTTTACACGGCTTTAGAGAGGGCCGGTGGGGGGTCTTTGGTGATTGTTATATCGGAGACTGGTTGGCCTTCAGATGGAGGGACAGCGACAACACTTGATAATGAAAGAACTTACATCAACAATTTGATTCAACATGTGAAGGGTGGGACTCCAAAGAAGCCTGGAAGGCTTATAGAAACTTATGTGTTTGCCATGTTTGATGAGAATCAGAAAAATCCAGAGTTTGAGAAACACTGGGGGCTTTTTCTTCCAAACAAGCAGCCTAAGTTCCAAGTTAATTTCAACTAAAGATTGCATATCATGAGCACTTTATGCATGGAAGAAGAAAGCTTCTTGTTCTTCCTTTTTATTTTGATCATAAATAAAGAAGGCAAATAATCTTGGACTAAATATAACTCTATATTATTTCCTGACTACAAAGTACAAAGGGAGATCATCTAGGAAGTGAATTTCCTATACTAGATGGGTTTCAATATTCACACACATATTTTGTCTTATATTTGTACATTATTGCACAACACAACATTGATGGTCACACTTTCCCCTACATGTAATTGTCCACAACGACAAAAAACATTGCTTGCATGAAATTTAACAAACAAACAATCATATTCTATGACCTAAAAGATGGAGATACTGTGTGCTTAACGTTTCTATCGACTCGAACATTGTGCAACTAATAAACAAAATATTATGCTCTGGAGACTACCTTAGGCAAACTTGTAACTCACCCAACTATGGAACTTCAGTAACTTACCTTAGGAAGGAGAGTACTATCAAGAACTTACGAAGAAATTTCCATTCGGGCGTGAGGCACTTCTCTTTATTTATTTATTTTTTTGTGTGGGATTATCATTACTTAAAAGACATTTTCCATAATTTCAATTAAGAAACAAATTTCTTTAAAATAATAGATTGTTTCTTTCGACACAATATACAATAACAAAAATAAAAAGCCAAAATAGTTTTTCTATTCGTGGGAGAGAGCATGACTCGTATTGATGAATTCTTAGTCACATTCACATAGCATGGTTTTGCTTCTTTTTTTTTTTTCGTAAAATAAAATTTGTTTATGCACAACTTTTTTTTTTTAAATTTTGTAAATGCATTTTTTTTATTTAACTATTTTTTTAAACTAATTGAAATAAAGTATACCAAAGCAACGTATGACGTCTGTAGTTCTTTCATCATAAATATGTTCCATTTGTAGAAAATGCATTTCGCTAGTATGCGGAAAGAATAGCTAGCCATAAATATTAATTCAAGATTACAAAGATTTCAACATGAGCCGTTCTAAAGTCACAAAATAATTCTTTTGATAACCCTTTTATGCGAGTTGATATATAGATAAATTTGGAAGTTGTGTAAAATTTTTTGTGAATTTTTATTTTGATCCTAGATTTATTGTTCAAACATGGTCGTATTGTATAAAGGAACATGAGAAGTTCAAAATTCTTCTAACAGAAATGAGAAATTATGATATCTGAGAACTTGCAAAGCTTTATCTGTAGTTGGACATCCAATTTTAGGTTGGCAAAAGGTAAAAGTTCGATAACTCTTTTTTTTTTGGTATAAGTGAGATGTGCCGGTATGTGTTGAGTTTAAGGTTGTCCAACCTAGACCCAAACCTAACAAAACCGTCTGACTAAGAGAAATCTGAACCAAAGGCCATCAGGTTTAATCATTGGATCAGTCAATGGTGGGTGTGTACCAAGAAAACCTGACAATCTCAGGTTGAGTGATAGGTTTCTTGATTTGAAATTTGACTCTAACCAATATGATAACTCCTCCTTCTCCTTTCACCAAGCGTTTTTGTTCTTCATCGTGTGCCAACATGGTTTGCAAATTTGATGAGATCTCTACCCAATCTTGTGAGTCTCTAGTACTGGATATGATAGCTACATCACTACGTGTCAATGCTACCAAATCTAACTTCTTTTTAATCGATTTGGTCGTTGTAACTCTCAAGTTGTGGCAGTTAATGGTCCATATGCTTGAGGTTGGTAACAATTTGCGTGATTCCAAAACCATTGAGACCAGCTTGATTGCCAAGTTGACCACTCCAACTGACCTATGGATAGCTTGAGCTAAGTCCCACATCGGATATTTACTAGGTAGATCTTGAGCTTCTAAGTGATTACGAGGAGCCCTAAATGTAACTTGACAAGTCCTTTTGGGGTACAGATACAAATATGCTACCCTTTCTTCATAACATTACAAATAGAATCAAAACAAACCTAGTACATCATGTGGCTCAAGGGTATTGCAGCACAACGGGGACTTTAACACGAGGGTGTTAGAAATTTAGGTGGGTAATATAATGATTCTTTAAATTGTGTAGATTCAAATTGATTGGATTGAATTGAATTGGAATGTATGCGTGTCTTTTGTTATGTTTTGTTGTGTATTGAGTCCCAAATCTAGTGTTTACTTAGTAGATCTTATGTGTAAGTGAAGACTTGCTCCTTGCCTAGGACTGCACATTGATGTCCCTAACACTTCTAACCAATTAGAAATTTAAGTGGGGAATATTATGACTCTTTAAATTGTGTGGATTCAAATGGATTGGATTGAATTGAATTGGATTGTATGAGTGTTTTGTGTTATGTTTGGTTTTGTATTGAGTCCCAAATCTAGTGTTTACTTAGTAGATCTTATGTATAAGTGAAGACTTGCTCTTTGCCTAGGATTGCACATTGATGTCCCTAACACTCCTAACCTATTTACCTTACTTAGTAGATCTTAGGTGTAAGGGAAAACTTGTGCCTTGCCTAAGATCATGGTTGTCAAAATCGCGATCTAGATCGTAAAATCGCATGATTTTATGATCCCACCTCACCAAAAAGTTTAAAATCATAGCAGGATCGCAAAAATGGTAGGATTGTATGTAGGATCGTGTAGGATCGCATAGGATCGTAGGATTGTATGGGATCCTACTGATCTTACCGATCCTACCATTTGGCTTGGTTTTTTTTTTTTTTTTTTTTTAAGTGGGATTCATTTGGGTAAGATAATCCACCTAAACCCACAAGCCTCATAAGCCCAATAATGAATTAAAGTCCCAAATTTACCCCTATGTCTACATAAAATCTCAAAAAAAACCTATAGTACTTAAGTTTAACGTTTTCAAAAACAAAACCTAAAATATTTAGATGATGAAATGAGATATGATAATGACAGTGATTAGATTAGAAGAATCTTAGAATGAGAATTCTCTTTTGGATTTCATATTTGTAATTAGCTAGTTTACCTTAGATTGAGAATTCTCTTTTGGATTACATATTGTAAATTTGTAGTTAGGTAGTTTTAATATGCTAACTAGCCTAACTTATTTTGGATTTGGAACTTAGAATTTGGAAAACATTTTCCATATGTGTAGATAATATTTTGGTACTTAGTTGCTAATTAAACATATACTTAACTTTTTAGATACATTATGTCAAAAGTTAAATATATTTTGTTTTGTTAGAATGACATAAGAACGATGTAGTGCGTGCAAATTACATTTTATGATGCAATTTTTTTTTTAATGGATGGATTCATATTTTAAGTGATTATATAACATACAAAGTCACTATCAATAGGTTTTTTGCTTAAAATTTGAAAATAGGTAGGATCTTACGATCCACGATCCGATCCTACAATTTACGATCCTACCTACCTCCCACGATCCTACGTAGGATCCCGATTTTGACAACCTTGCCTAGGATTGAAAATTGATGTCCCTAACACTCCTAACCAATACAAGTAAACAATGAACATTGAAGATTTTTGTAAATTGAAGACTTTCCTTCCAAACTCAAGTTTTGGTGAAACCTCAAGTTAAGTCTTAGGAGATGTTAGAATATATAAGTATATTAGAAAAGTATAATTTACTTTCATTGTTATTGGAGACCAAATCAAGATGTTAATTCTAGTATAAAAATTGTGGGATTAGCTAATAAATCAGGAAATTGATTGTTGAAAATTGTGGTTTTGAAGCACTCAATATACAATTTAAATTTGAATTATATCATTGAATTTTGTAGATAATCTCCATTACAAATATGCAAATATAGATTTCATTGTAAAATATTATCAGGAAAAGTAAATAAGAAAATCTAGTGTTTTGAGCACTTGTCCAGTGGATGTAGCCCACATGGCCAAACCACATAAACTATATTATCTTTTCTCTCTCTTTTTCCCTCCCATTATCACAAAATAAGAAAAGAAAGAACAAAATTGCCAATAACTACAACTTTATTCAATATCTTTTTATTGGATACGAATTTTAATAAATCTACCATTGGATTACACATTCTTCTTATATCTTCTATACTTATAAAATTTCCAAAAGAATAAAGATCAATAGTTATCTCATTAATCAAATATTTAAATTTCAAGTTTTTATAGTCTAAAATTATGCATAAAAAATAAATTTATAAATCGAATAGTAAATAACATCCGATTGATACAGAATTTGGCATGCATGGTAAGAACATAAATATTATGCAATCCAATGGTCAGATATTCAAAATATATAGTCATGTTAATTTTTATAATAAGAGTTGTAATTATTGACTACAACGAAATTTGTAATCAAATTTTGTCCGGAATATCTTTGAATATATACACGTTCATATTTAGGAAGTGGCTAGAATATGATAACTGAATTAGTCCCATAACTTTTTGAGGTGGCTCCCTTCCCCTAGTCACCGCATGAATTTGCGGTTGTCACCTATTGACCTATTGAGCACACCGAGTCCAGCAGCCAGAAGTTCTAAGTCATGGTCTACTAATCTTGATAAAATCAGCAATATCGCACGCCTCTAAGGAAAGAGGTCATGTTGTTTCGACACAAACAACTATTGAAATCTCGATTTTCCACAATACAGTACATTAAGGACTACTAACTTCCAAATGCTCTTTAAATCACACCTTTGTTCATTTCTGAAGCTAGGATTTGGCATTTTGCCTTACAGATAAGATAAGGACCTCTTTTTCTAATATTTTGGGTCACTAGCATTCTCTTTGGTGATTGTCACTTGTCAGTATTAGCATCATTTGTTTTGAAATGTCAATTAGAAAATTTGGCAGGTCTAGAGTCTAGTCCCATGAGGGTTGGTCTCCACTCCTTAGCCACCTCCCTCAATTCTGTAGCACATATTCACGTCTTTGTTTTTTAATTATATAGTTTGTGCACATTGAAATGCCTCATGGAAATACTTGTACATTGTATTTAACAAGATTTTCAACTTAGGGCCAAGAGTATGTAATTCAACTGGTTAGCATTTTTTGGTGTTTTTAATGGAAACATTTAGGATTCAAATCAATGGTATAGGATTCTGTGTGCAATTAGTTTATTTGCTTAAATATGTGACAAAAATTTTTAAATAAGAAATAAAGTAACTTGTTACATAAAGTCGCTTTTTATCTCACATTTTAAGAAAATAAATTGACCACAAATAAGTTAGTCAAATACACTACTCCAATTTATTTGCTTAAAGGTGAGACAAAAATGTTTCATCAAATAACAACTTATATTATTGTTTAAAGTTAATTTTTGACTCACCTTTAAGAAAATAAGCTAACCTAGTGCAATGCTGCATCAAATAATTTTCACACCCTTTATGGTCATTTCACTTCTACTTTTCCATGATTTTATTCAAATTTTTAGAAGTGTATATTTGTTTCAATGCATTTTTTTACCAAAAACAAGAAGGGAGAAGATATTTTTATTGTTACAAAATGACTAAAATTTAGTCTATTGATTTTTACTTCAATTGTCAAATGACAAATGAGCCCTTCTAGTTTAATTTTTGCCAATTTTAATCCCATACTTTGTCAAAATGAGTCAATAGAACCCAGTCCTATGATCTATGCAAATCTGTTAGTAAATTAAGTTGTTTAAATATAATTTTTTTAAGTAATACTTATCCAACAATAAGATCTATTAAATGACGAATCTCATAAATGCTTTCAACTAGATTTTTAATTTTTTTTTAAAAATGTTTAAATGATATCATCTACTAATTACAAATTTGGACAAAATGATCATATTGACTCATTTCCAATTTAAAATTCTTGGTCACTGGATATTGAATTTCAGTGGCAGTCTTATCAAATACAAGAACATGGAAATTTGAATTTCCTTCATATATGAAGACTAAAAAGTACTCACAACAAATAGAATTGTATTCAACAAAGTCCTACTAAGTTGCTAACCATCACAAAACCAAAATATTCTTTGTCAGATTTCTCCAATCCCACTTGCCAAATACCACCATAGGGAAGAGTTTGTGTAGCAACATTGGACAGCTCATCCCCAATTTTCCTCACAAACTTTTCAATGATCCTCTGTAGCCACCAAATTAAGTTAATGAAATCAACCAAACAACAAACTTAGAGACTAAATTGACAAAAATTAAACCTTAGAGAGTAATTTAACAATTGAAGTAATAGATAAGTAACTAAATTATATTTTAACCATTATATAACTAATTGTACAATTGAAGTAAAAGTTAAGGAACTAAATTAAATTTACACCATTATATAACTAATTGTACAATTGAAAAAATCAAGGAACTAAATTAAATTTTAACCATTATACAATTAAGGACTTTAAGAGCCGGGTACCCAAAAATCCAATCCAACTTGATATGAGCATCGGAGAAAAGTCTACCCGGCAAATTGACATTTAATGCTCTAACCTACCACCACTCCTTCTGCATTAAATCCACCATACAACCTTGGTACAAGCACCTTAAAAATCCTTCCTTTAAATCAACTGGTAAATAAATAAACTTATATACATCCTTAGCTCAAGGAAGAGAGGGACGTATTCATCACAACTATTCAACTCATGTTCTTACAAAAAGTATAATAATGGCAAGGTTGGCTCAGAGGAGACTGAGGCAATTGCCTAAGCCCCAAATGGAAGAAGGTCCCCTCTATCTATTAAGGCCTTTTCGCTTAGAAAAAAAAATTGTCCCAAAAAATTTAATCAATAAAAATTAAGTTTTTTTTTGGAAAAAAAAAATAATGCTAGGAACCAAAAAACAAAAAAAAAAATCCACAACAACTTTTATTTCCTCATTGAATGTTGCGCATTCTCTTAAATTTGAATTCTATCTACCGTAGTTAAGATTGTACAAATTTTTACTCTCCCAAGAGCAGAAGTTGAAGAGTCTAACAAATTCAAATTCAAAATTAAAATTAATACTAGTTTTATGGAGTATGGACAAGTTAATTAATGAAATCCAATACTATCTCTAATATTAAATAAATAAACTTTATATTTATCTTCATTCTTGAAGGAATATCTACCCTTCTTCTCTGCTTACCTCTTGCTGCTCTCCATCTTGATTATCTTTTCAGCTTTCCTTTTTTTTTTTTTTTTTTTTTAGTTGCTCATAAATCGGTTGTACATTCATTTCAAGTTGACTTTTATTTACACTCCTTCTCTTTTTGATCTTCTTCTTCACGTTTTATTCTACCATTGCAAAGTTTTCTCCCTTTTGTTGTTCTTGGTGGTGAATGGAAGGGTAACTTTATCTCTATATTTTTATTATTATTTATTGCTGAGTATGAGGTCCTCTAAAACTCATTGACTTAATGTTATCTACTCAATGCTTATCCTAATTTATCAATATATATATATATATATATATTTTTTTTATTTAGATTTAGGTTTTCTCTTTTTTACACACGTTACGTGTATAGAAGCTTCTCTATATATAATTTTTTTTCTTTTATTTAATCAACTAGATTTCTAAGTTTCTCTCTTTTACACGTGTTACTTGTGTACTACTCTTTATAGCAAAATTAGATATGCTGCTAGGCCTGATGTGATTACTGTAAAATGTAAAAGATCTCTATTCATTTATCACATCAAAAACTAAATTATTAAATTTATATTTCAAAAGAAGCAGAAAAATAGTTTAATTATTAATAAAAAAATATCAAAAATTAAATTAATATTTAAATATAAAAAGCAGGGAGTTTGCTATCAATCTTGGTTGGTCTTTCATTCCGAAACCATTTACCACCAGACATTTCACATTAGTGACATATTTTAGCTGTCTCTTTGTGAAAGCAAATATTACAACCTAAAATCCCCATCAGTAATTAAATGACATGTACGCTATGAATCCAAGCCAAAAGACCTTGTGGGACAGAGATTGTTTAATTGACATGTACGCTATGAATCCAAGCCAAAAGACCTTGTGGGACAGATTGTTTAATTATCTTTCGTAGAAAGACTCGTTTTATTGTCTAGTTGACCGACAGAAACTTGAAGTACCAAATTGTAGGATATGGAATAATGCTTTTCTCTGATTCTTCTTGTGTTTAAACCTACCAAAATCAAAGATTAATGGTATATAGTTCTGTTACTTTCAAGTTTTCTCCTTTAATTTGATAGGGAGGACTGAACAAAAGTAGGATGGATATAAAAATAAAGAAGAAAAAAGAGATTGTTAGTTTATCTTAAATATTTGGTAGGAAGAATGCAAAAGTGAAAGAATGTCGAATGAAGATGACATTTATTTGTTTGGTAGAGAAGAAAAATGAAAGGACAAATCATTTGACTATGTTACCATAATATGAAAATAATATGTATATGTTTCTCACTTTTTTTTTAATATTAGTCGATGCAAGAAAAATGGGAGGTTTTTATTTTTATTTTTATTTTTTATGTAAGAAAAACAAGAGTTAGAACTTGAGATAACACAGTGTAGAGAATATATATCTGGATACTCAAAATTCGAATATTTTATAAGAAAATTTGCAAAGATTTCCTTTTAAGTTTTCCGTTCTAACATTTACCTCTCTTCTAGTTTAGAATAAAAAATTCATCTCCTCTAAAAATGTCAACTATTTATACTAACTTTCACTCAATAACTGAAAAAGAGTTTAAAATTCTTATATTTTATACTTTACCCTCACTTGCATATAGGAAAATTTGAGATTAAAAAAAAAAAAATTTATTTCAATTATCTAGGGAGGTCAATGTAAATAGTTTGTAATTTAGGAGAAGTGAGTGTCTTATTCAAAATTAGAGTAAATGTACGTGAGTAAAATAATAATAATAATAACCTCAAGGAAGGTCAATGAAAATTTTTCATAATGCATATTAATTAAATCTAATTACTATTTGGTTTTTGGCCCATATGACTATAGTTGGCCTATAGTGGACCTAGTGGAAATTAGTATTCACTCTCTTTGCTTTCCCACTTATTTTCTACTCATTTGAACAATTATTTTGGCCCATATGACTATAGTTGTGCCAATTGATGAATGATCAATTATTCACTTCTATGGGAGAAGTACTCCCTTGATAACAATGAGTTTCTGTAGAAACAACATTCTTTTACATCTAACAGCACTACAAGTAATCCAGACTTTGCACGTGATACAAATAAAATTGGAAAATGATTGATTGTAGAAATGAAAGATAGAATCCGTCCATTAAATGTTGCATTGATGTAAAACGTAGGAACAAGATCATCTCTATTTATTTGATATACTTTCATGTAAATAGAGAGAGTACATTTCACCGTTAAGATTTTATTTCTTAAATTTGACAATGTAGAATTTTCACACCATAATAGATATACTTTTAGATTTATAATATTTAATCTGAATTATAAAATTAAGTGAATCAATTTTAAATATCATCAAATTGGTAAGCACTATGCATATCCTTCACATAAACATGTAAATTTCTGTAGGAAGGCAACCAATAAGACTGTTTGTTTCAAATAAAACCAAATACGGTGGGACATTGAAAAATTGAAGACAATTCAAAGGCATGGGGAGAAATTTCCACAAATTAATGAGCAGTTAGATGTGCCTTGAATGATGCAAGTTGGTTCGTCTACAACTTGGTTCACGTAGAGTGCTTGACCAACAAAAATGCAAAATGTGGATATAGTCACTCAAAAAAAAAAATATAGTACAGTTTCAAAAAAAAAAAAAAAAAAAAATATATATATATATATATATATATATATATATATATAGAGTACAAGCATCCATCTATATCTCTCACTCTATAAAAGGGCAACTAAACAATAGTATAAGGCATAGTTGGTTATCTTAGCTTTTTGTTTCCTATTCCTTCCATATATAGTTTTCTAAATGGCTAAATCCGGTCATGTTGGTAAAAGCCCTTCCATGATTGCCACAATAATGCTAGTGCTTGGGTTGCTAATGGCTACCCTAGGCACAACAGGTCTCTCTCTCTCTCTCTCTCTCATTGATACATGTCTTGAAAGTTTTTTACAGCCCAAATCAAATGCTTTTGTCTTAATTAACCCAAGGTTGAAGAGCTGTGATATTGTCACACACCCTCAGTGTACTGCCTGGCCTCTTGCACCCACATGTACATGTGGGTTTCATGTTGTTGTGAGAGGATGTACGGAACAGTGCACTTATTAAGACACCAAATAGTACTATCCCTGGAACTATAGGAGTAGAAAGTAGAAACCACCAATGTTAAAGGGCTCCTAAATCAATTAATGTTGCCCTCTAGGCAATAGATTTTCCTTTGAGCTAAGCTTGATTGAACCAACCTTAGTCTCTACAAATCTGTCTTGGTCGTCATGGCATTTTTGGAATTGAAGCACGTTCACGTTGCATGCTCACCAAAAGTAGCCTAGAATGTAATAATAGCATTTAATTAAGCGCCACTCTATAGTTGTATTTAGAATGGGCACCTAATAAAAGGAAGTCACCGAATTACTTCTCTTAAATGAGCCACAACTAGCCTTCTAAGCATTTAAATTAAGAACTACTCCATTAGTTGTATTTAGCTGTGTGTGTGTGTGTGTGTGTGTGTGTGTGTGTGGGAGGGGGGGGGGGGGGGGGGGGAGTTGGGGGTAGGACCTTTCTTCATTTGTTTTGTTTGGTTTTGGCTCTCTCTCTCAAAATAATGGGATGAGAAATAAGGGAGAGGGGAGTCCAATAAAATCATGTGTAGAACTAGGATATTTTACCAAGTGATATAGGACAACATATGGGGTTTAATGTTTATCATTTGTTAGTTTTTTAATTTTTATATAATTATTGCTATCTTAGAACAGAGGATTTTATTTTCTTGATTCTAGGTGTTTTTAAGGGTCTTCTAATCAAAATATAATCATATTAGTTGAAAAATAAGTTTTCTTAAGCCTTTAAATAGGCGTATAATATGTAAACAAAAATTCGGGTCAGAATTTCATGAATAAGAATTTCAAAAATATTTTTCTCCTTACTTTCCGTTGAATTCTAGTTATTCATTGTGGATTCAACTGGGAAGTTAGAAGACAAAATAGTCAATTCATGGTTGTGGCAAGTGGCAACAATTAGCTGAACAATTGAAAATTTCCATGATTACTTAATCATATAGTATATCTTGTAGAAAATGCTATGCTAGTCCTTATTTTTATTACTATAAATTTCACATTAATGTGATTGATGGATTTTAACAACTTAATGAAAGAATATTTGAATTATTATTTTTTATAATTGGTAACACGTCAGTTTGTAAGGCTTACGTGTAATATCTCTAACATTACTATTATTATTCAATGAATCTTTCACTTTTAATATATTATTATATTATGCGAGCCTACAAACCCAAAGAATCTTCCACTTTCAATATATTTATAACATTCCTGCCCTGAGTCCCTGACTGAGATAAATTGCATAAGCATATTTATGTATGTAGAACCATTGACTTATTGTCTAATCTAATGCAGGTGCCCAAGTTGGTGTTTGTTATGGAATGCTTGGTAACAACCTACCACCACCAACAGAAGTTGTAGCTCTCTATAGACAAAACAACATCCAAAGAATGAGGCTCTATGATCCAAACCAAGATGCTCTCCGAGCCCTTGGAGGCTCCAATATTGAGCTCATGCTAGGCCTTCCAAATGACAAGCTTCAAGAGATTGCTTTAAGCCAAAACAATGCAAATGCTTGGGTCCAAAACAATGTGAAAAACTTTGGAAATGTCAGATTCAAATACATTGCAGTTGGAAACGAAGTAAAGCCTTCGGATTCATTTGCACAATTCCTTGTCCCCGCCATGCAAAACATTCAAAACGCAATTTCTGGAGCTGGACTGAACCAAATCAAAGTTTCCACTGCCATTGACACTGGAGTCCTTTCACAAGATTCTTTCCCCCCATCAAAAGGCTCATTCAGAGCCGATTATAGGCCAATTCTTGATCCTGTCATTCGCTTCTTAGTGAACAACGGGTCCCCATTACTTGTTAACTTGTACCCATATTTTAGTTACACTAGTAACACCAAAGACATTCATCTTGACTATGCTCTTTTCACAGCTCCTTCACCTGTAGTGAGTGATCCCCCACTAAATTATCGCAACCTTTTCGACGCCCTTCTTGACATTGTTTACTCGGCTTTAGAGAAGGCCAATGGGGGATCATTGGTGATTGTTATATCAGAGAGTGGTTGGCCTTCAGATGGTGGAGTAGCAACATCACTTGATAACGAAAGAACTTACATTACCAATTTGGTTCAACATGTGAAGGGAGGGACACCAAAGAAGCCCGGAAGGCCTATTGAAACTTATGTGTTTGCCATGTTTAATGAGAACAACAAGACTCCAGATTTTGAGAAACACTGGGGGCTATTTCCTCTAAACAAACAGCCTAAGTTCCAAGTCAATTTCAGTTAAGAAGAGGGCTTTATTAAGTGCATCAAGGAATAAGAGCCACTTATTATGGTGCATAACAATTATTATTATAATAAGAGTTTTTGCTAACTTACAATAAATAAGAAGTAATAACCTCGCAGACAATAAATATGAGTGCAATATCTCTAATGTAATGTTTAGGTATGTTTCATTGATGTATTGAATATCTACAAAATATGATTTCAGAGCTTGTTGGATTGACTAGTGTTTTTTTTTTTTTTTTCCCTGGTTGGGGGCTGGAGTTAATAGGTATTTTTCATAACATAAGATGAACTATTTGTGTACGTTAGTTATTATCATAGCATATGCAAATTGAAAATTTCAAAATCAAAATGTTAGTGATACGTGAATTCCAACAATTAACTCAATTAGTACAATCTTTTATTATTGTATAAGGGATTTGGAATTCTACCTATGCTAAAAAGAAACTTGTTGGCTTCTTGACTTGATGAGAATGAACAATCACCAAGAACTATCACACAAGAACTCATATTAGAGTTACTGTTACTTATAATGACCTCGTAGAAAGGCAACCGGTTATGATGAGATAGGTCATTTCAATATGTAAACATTCTCAAATCGCAAGGTAGAGAAGCTTAACATTTTCTTGAGGAAAGACAAAGTCCAAAATAACAACCAGTTAGACGAGCTTTAAGTGATGCACTAGGTTGCCGTAGATAATTTAGTGTTACTTAATTTCCATGGAGTGCTTGATGGGTTAAATTGCGGTGGCATATAACTATTAAACAATCCATTTCCATGGAGTGCTTGACTAGCTATAGTCACTCAAAAATCTCAATCTCAAGCACAAGCATCTCTCTCTATAAAAATAGTGTTGGAAGCATAATTGCTTTCAATCCAAGCTCCTATGTTTTTGTCAATGGATAAGTCTTATTCAACTGGGAACAGCCCTTCAACGATGTCCTTAATGCTAATGTTTGTAATGTGGAATCGCGGATGGCTAGCCTAGACATAATAGGTCCCTCTTTCTCTCTCCCTCTCTCTCACTCCTTTTGCACGTTATACAAAGTAAATAATTCTTCTGGAAGCACACCATTTGCCACAACTTGATGTGTGGTCGACTATGAGTGGTAATAAATCCACCTCCTTTTCTCTACTACTACAGTCAACCACTCAAGAGTTGTGGCAAAAATTGTCCCTAGACCTTTTTACAAAGTAAAACCTCTATAAGATCACTTTATAAATTCTCATAAACCATACATATATATTCCATGTATTGCTTGAACAATTTCGATAAGTGGAGATCACAAAAAATTTCACAATAGCTTAAGTGACAAGTAATGATTAATATACAATAAAGTAATGCCAATTATGTTTCTATTTGAAATTATACTATTCATAACCTATCACCTCAAAAGTTGTAAAAAAAAATTGTGAAATTATTTGTGTATGCAGCATTATTGGAACATTTAACATGTATGACATGAGAGATAATCTTAGAAAACCAAGAAAGTGGTAACATGGACTCTATTCTTGTGTATTGTATGCTAGATGTTACCTTAGTAAAAAAAAAAAAAAATTAATATCCACTTCTAGTCATGTTTTTAGTTTGTTTATAAAGCATAATAAAACCATGATTTTGAATATTTTATAAACTTATAGAGAAAATAATTTTTAATCATCTTAATGTTTGTTTAGCATGATAATGACTAATGCATGGGTAATATATATTAAATGTCTCTCCAATTATAAATTTGGTATAATTGAGTCTGCATTATAAATTTGGTAAAAATGATCTCATAAAAAGTTATAGGGTAGTATGATACTTTTACACTATGTTTGAAACGGAGAAAGATGGGGGGAGAGAGGAAAGTGTTGAATATACAAAAATTTATTGTATTCTAGTCATCTTCCATTTTCCTCTCTTCTAGTCTCCCCTCATCTCCCACAATCCAAACATAGGGTTAAAGTCTAACTATACATGTAGATTTAACCATAAGTGTATATATGACTGTTAACTTGTAAAAGGCTATGGGCAGTAGGCCCACCTTATTTTACTTGTATAGCACACATACTTGTACTGCACACTTTACTTCCTATATAAAGGAACTCATGTATATTTTATTACTTGTGAAATACAATACAATTCATTCAGTATTTCTAACATGGTATTAGAGTCATTGCTCTGACCTTTTCTTAGCAGTCTTATCTCTCTTTGGTGTTACTCCAAACTCATACTTGCTTCCGCTATCACAGCTACCGCGCAATCATTTGCCATTGAATCTCTAACGTCTCTCAGTCATTGTCTCTGGTGCTCCTTATCTAGTTTTTCAAGTAGATTTCATTTTTGTAGTCCATTTTTTCATATTTTGCTTCTAAATGAAGAACAAGGAAATGTCTTCTTCTTGTTACAATAATTGTCACCAACAATCCAACAAACTATTTTGCAATTTTTGCAAACGTCTTGGCTATAGTATCGAGGCTTGCTATTGTCCCCGACAATCCAACAAATGATTTGATTTTGAATTAATAATATGATATGCTATGATAAATAAACTTAAATTTCAACACTATATGAATCAGGTAGTTATTGACTGTAGATTTATTATGTACTTTGTGAGCATATGATGGAAATATGGTCAAGACACAAAATTTGACATGTTCTATTTTAATCAGCCGCCAAGATAGGTGTTTGCTATGGAATGCTTGGCCACAACTTACTGTCCCCAGGAGAAGTTATAAATATGTACAAACAATATAACATCGGAAGGTTGCAACTCTATGGCCAAAACTATGGTGCTTTCCAAGCCCTTAGAGGCACCAATATTGAGCTCATGCTCGATGTCCCTAATGAAGCGCTTCAAAGCACTTCTTCAAGCTATTTTTAATTTTTAATTACCACTGGTAAGATATTTTTTTAATTTTTAATTTTCAGTGTTCAATCCAGTGAATGATTGCATTGGATTTACATTTCTTAGTACCAGTGGATTTTCTTCAATTTATACTCATCTAATGATTCCATGTTTCAAAACATTGCAGCTTATCAATTCAGCCATAACATGCAGCACAGAAAGTCTCAGCCTTCTCTTGTATTGTAAATAATTTTAATAATATTGTGGTGTGCATATAGTGTTTGTAATGATTAATGGAGTGATGTGTGTTTATATTTATGATTTCAATTGTAATTCATGTATTATCTAATTTGCACAATGTTTTAGTAACTTGAGTCATGTGTGTGCATGTTATTGATTGTTTGTCTCAGCTTCTTGGTTATTGGAGTTATTCAAATGAAATTCTTTGTTGTGCTTTATCATTTAATTAAAAAAAAAAATTGAAGTTTGAAATTTTTTTTCATGTGATGTAAAATACCTAATAGCATTAGAATATTTGATAAGCCAACAATGTGAAAATTTGAATTTTATGGAAGTGGAATACTACCTTGAAGTTTGTTTTAGCCATCAATTATTGGTTCTGAATGTCAATTTGTTTTGAAAATTTGGTATTTTAAACACCCAAAGTTGTCATATCTACTGAGTGGCCTTAATGCCCAAAGAGGACTGAAGACTGAAAATTGTTCTAAATCAAGATGACAATGCCAAGGAGATATTGGTGAGTATTGTGTATAAGTTTCCTGTAAATTTGGCCTCCATTGTTTGTTGAGATTCACACAATTTCGAATATAATTGATACCTCTTGTTTTTGAAGTTTTTTCAGGTTTTCGTGGAAGATTCTTCTAAGGAAAAGGGATTCCTTTAGCTTAAAACTTCTTTTCCTGGTGAGATTTTAGAGTTTGAATGTAAAAAAATCCATGATGATGTGAAAGCAACAAATAAAGACATTGAATTATCTCCAGATTTTTTGCTCAAGAATGCAGGACCAAGCCATATCACATCTTTTGATGCTGCTTTGCCAATTGTCATGGATAGGAGCTCCTACTATCTTTTAGTCCTTGCAATAAGGTTTTTCCAAATACTCACTTTTTCTTTATAAATGTTTTCTATTTATTTAACATTAAGCTACAATTATTAATATTTTGTACTTAGCAACATGTAATAGTGAATATTAAAACTGCTTGCATCACCATAATAGTGATAGCAATTTAGAATTAGGCATCTTATGAATATAAATAGCAGCATGGATATTTACTGATGTTGTCTGTCAGTAATGGAGAATCTTGCTACCAGTTCACTCCATAGATGGTAATGACAGTTAGGAATCCTACAAGATCCATTCGTTCTTTTTTCTCTAACAGATAGTTAGAATTTCATTTGGGTTTGAATCGTACTAAGAGGTCCACTAGAAAATGAGTACTAATGAACCTTGTATGTATACTATAGCACAAATTTATAAGACCACACTTAGTGATTGGCATGTTCGGATTTTCCATTTTCTTTTTGCTTTTTAAAAAAAAAATTCTTTTTTTCCCTTTTTTGGGTGTACATTAGATTTGATATGGCAATTGTTGCCTTGGAGTGCTTTTGGTTCTGAGTCCAGAATATCCTGCACTTTAAATGTTTGTGGTGTTAGTTGTTTAAGTTTTATTAACACATTAACTAGAATTGCAACTGCAAAGTTGTCAGTATCATCATAATTTTCTGTCATTTAAAGAAAATATACCCAAAAACTATAGGTGGCCAAATCTCCGTATGTTAACCTATATTGATTGGGTTTGCAGTTTGTTTCATCGTTGGAGCCTATATTATTACAACTTACTCAATGTAGACAAGAAAAGAGTGTTGAGTTATTTGCACTCTGTTATTATCTTTCTCAATATTTATCTTTCTCGATATTCTTATGCTTTAATACCATCCTGCATGTTTGGATTTTTTAGGTAGCTGCCCTTCTCCTCCAATGTTAACTTGGATCATATGATAGTTGGCACCTTCCAAGATGTACAATCATGAATAATAACACAAGAACTTACAAGAATTCATTCCTCATTCTACCAATCTCATTCATAAATTTTCTTCACCAGGTTGAAGACAATACATCTAGGGTCTGTTTGGATAGAACTTATTTTGCTGAAACTGAAAACTGAAAACACTGTAGCAAAATAATTTTTAAATGTGTGAATAGTACCGTGGGACCCATTTTTAATGAAAAAGTTGTTGAAAAGTGTAATTTGTGGGTCCGTAAACAGTGTATATATACACTGTTCATGTGAAAAGTCAACATTTGCGGTTACTGTTCAATGAACAGTAACCGCATTACTCCAAAACAAAACGCGTGGAAAAAAAAAAAAAAAACAGAAACGTAGCTTCAGAAACGCAACACGGAACCCAAACACACACCTAGTCATTTTTAACCTCCTTGTTTATATGTTATAAGTTGTATCTTATCAGTTGTAGCATGGAGGAAATCCATTTACCTGCCCATATTACCTTTTATTTCCAAGTCCAAAATCATGGCAACGTTTTGGACATATGGATGAGGTCACCTGTGGTGGGAATGCAATGAAATTCTATGCAATTTTATGACTAAGGATGATAAGAACATGACTGCTCCAGATCGAGGATAAAGTCAACCTTTTGTCACTTTTGATAATGAGGGGCATTAATAAGCTTGCAAGGTTCTTAGAGAAATATTATTTTTTTTAAAGTCATGCTGCCAGTCACTTTAGGAGTAACCATTTTGAATAAATATTCACCTCACTTCTACCTCACCTTTTCATGGAGATAGTTTCTCTGTGCAGTTGTGTTCTATTAATTGTACTCTCATTGTGTGTGTAAGAACATTAGAGAAAACTTCATAGCTGAGTATCTACTAACTTGAAATAATGAACCAAATTTTTGGTTGCTACCCTCTTCCTATAGATTTTTCTTGCGAAAGTCACAGTTTCAATCATAAAGGGCCATATTTCTATTGAATTAGTGGTAACCTTGAAATATATTGTCTCATTTATGTCTATATAGACTTTATATTTTATCATATAATGAGAAGGGCATCCACTTTTCTTGGTGAATTTGTGCATATGGGGTTTCAAGTGCATGGTGTCACTTTGTGATTGATGGTGTCAATATCTAAAATTTCTTCAGTCTTCTTAACAACATGAAGACAGATCATAAACTGAGTGGAAAGATTAAGACAAAAGGCAATTAAGAAAAAAAGAAGAAGATTCATGTAGCAATTGAAGCATAAATATAAATGAGACATTCCATAGTGAGCAGCCCATGCAAACTGACAGTGCCAAGATAGCCAAGTATTTGGGTAAGATGATTGGGCTCTTAATAAATCTTCCTAGATGCATTTCCTTGAAAATTATGTCAAAATTTTGAGAAGGCTATTGCTTTTGTTGATAGTTATTTGATCTTTGCATAAAATTTGGTTGTGGAAGCTCTTGAATACATTATAGATGGATAAATAAATTTTATCATTGACAAGAAAAGGGGCTGAAATCTTTTGTGTACAATATTATTTTTGGATTTTCATATTTTCAGTAATTTTGTTCCATTTTATTCAGGTAAATGATTTATTTATCAACTAAACATATAATGAGGCATTCCACAGTCAGAAGCTCATGTAAACTGGCAGTGCCAAGAGCGCCAAGTATTCTGGTAAGATGATCGTGCACTGGATAAATGATTTGTTTTCACTATCATCTTAATTTACTTGTTTCCTCTTTGGTCAATGAGGTAATATTGTATTGTTTTAATTTTTTCCCTTCGAATAATTTTTTACTTTTCAGGTAACTGGTTTTGGGGTATGCATGCAAATGAGTTGAAAAGTAATCTTGCATCCTTTAGTAAAAAGGCTGAATGGGGGATGCAATTTGGCAGAGGCTTTTGCTCTTAAGTCTGAAGAACTGGCTTGTGAACATGGAGTCATCATCAAGGATGAAAGCAACTACTTCATAGATGGGGAAGTTTCTAGTCACAGACCTGAAGCTAGACCATATTTGTTCGAAAATGATGGAATCCTTGATAAGATAGCATGATCTTAAGAAGACAGTCATTTGGAAGAAAAAGGGTATCAATGTCATATTCTTGAATAGATGAATTATACTCATATATGGTTGGTGTCAAATTACCTGGCCACTTTTGAACACATGAAGTGACTTGAAGGATCTTTGCACTTGAGATTACAAGAATCTAGCTCTACAAATACTAATGTTGCTCTTGATGTGAATTAAGCATTTGCAGATCTTAACAATTTAAGTTGTTTCAAGTGAAAATGCCTTTTGATTATCTAAGAAGAATTGGGTCTTTCTAGTCGGTATTGGGACTAAACTGTTAGGAAAGTTAAATCTCCTATCATTCTTGGCTGGTTTATCTTGTAAAATAATTTTGAATACTTTATAATGAATTATAATTCTTTGTTGTAATATTATAGTAATCTTAATGATCAAAGAAAGCATCATTTATGAGTCTTTAGCATCAGTTATATCTATCACTATGTTCAGGTTTGCTTTGTTTACTATCCTAAATTTGCAAAATAGTTTTTTGACCAATGCTTGTTAGATTGGCTATTAGTGTTTTATGTAGTATGTGGAGCCAAGCCTCCAACAATGTTTGGCTATGGCTTTACTTTGGGGAAGGGCTTAGGTTTTTCAATTTCCTCATCCGTTAGTATCATAAGAGATATATTTATTATTGTGTGTTTTTCTCTACTTGTATGGAGTTACCCAAATGAGAATTTTTGTGTGTTTTATATGTTTATTCAATTTTTTTTATTCATATTTGTGGAAATTTGATCTTTTTAGCCATATGGTATGAATTACCTAATGACATTGAAAATTCTGGTAAATCCAACTCTGTGAAAAGCTTAATGGTGATAGAAGTGGAAGACTACCAAGCAAGATGTTTGCTTTACCCTTCAATTGCTACTTCCCAATATTAATTCATTTTGTAAGTTTTGAGTTTCATACACCCAACGTTGTCATCTTTATTGAAGGGGATTGCGTTGTCTCACAATCCTAAGAGGATTGAAGATTGAAATTGTCATAGCTTGTATTAAAAATTCTTGGAAGATACTAGTAAGGACATGGCAAGTATAACCTCTTACCATAGTGATTAATATTCACATAGGCATAGAGGATGTTTAGGTATGTGCAAATTCTTTCCCCTCTTCTAGTTCTACTCATTTTTTAGGAGGATAAATTCTTAATAAGTCACAAGTTAATCATAATCAACTAAGACATCTAAAAGCTATGAAAAAGTATGTCCTTGTTTAAACTGAAAATTTCACTGGGTGGCCTATCTCCTTCAAGTTTTGGGTTTGTGAAACTTTTATTAGGGATCTTTTAATTAAGTCTTTGGCTTACAATGTTGAGGGTGACTAGATCTAGTATAACCAAATACTTTATTAATGAGAACTATTCTCAGTATTAACGCTATCTAGTAATAAAAATAAATTTTCATTCTTCCGTTAGCCTCTAAGTAATAATAACAAGAAGCATATTCTAAATAAATCTTAGACTAATTGTTTAATATATAATTGCAATTTACACATTTGAGCATCATATTCCAACAAAGTCTTAAAATTCAAAACAAATCAAATTGACAAGTTAAAAATATAATTTCCAAATTATCAATAGTGTAGGTTGGAATTGTTTATGTTTTTGATAATTTCGCCAAATCAAATTCGTCCCAACCTAAGCTTATAATAAAAATAAATATAAAATTGGACCTAACCCAACCTATTACTTTATCAATCCAAGACATCAGGTCAAATTTGTTAGATTAGTGGTTTGAAATATACTTTTGCTGTTTTGCTGATTATGAATTTATTATTGACACAAAGAAAAGGTATAACAAATAGATCAAACCATCTTACACCCACCCCCCCCCCCCCAAAAAAAAAAATCAAACCAATAATGGCCCATTCATCTTGGGCTTGGGCCAAGAAAACTACAAAGTTCCAAAGAAGAGCACGAAGAAAAACCATGAACATCACAACAATGACAGCAACAACAGAACTCTACAGAAGTACAGAACATAAAAAGTGGAATTATCAGAAATGGGTTTCTCACTTTCTCGACCTTCTCAAGAAATCCCTACGAAAATGGGTTTCCTTACACCTTCACTTATGAACAATCTTCGTCTCAATGCCTTCAAAAGACCTCGCCTTTCCACTCTACTCTGTTCTGCTCTCTCCACCAGCTCTCTCTCTCTCGTTCTCCTATTTTATTTCACAGTTTGTTGTGGTAAACTTTCTGGGACATTGTGATTTTCTTGGTTTCTGTAGCTGCAGAAGTTTTGGGGTTTGTTTGATTTCAATTCCTTTATGTTATACCCAATTTAGGAATATCTAGAAATTGCAAATTGTGAGAAACTTAATTTTATGGAAGGCGATAACTACCCAACCAGGCTTCGAACACTCGTATTTTTCAAGTGCCACAATTAGTGACTTTACCCCAAGGGCTTAAAGGATCTGCCAACACTTGGTGGTATTGCCGGAGTGGCTTCCCAATCTAAGTTCTCTTCGCAAACTTAAGATTTGGGATTGCCCAAAATTATTGTCTTTGCTAGAAGGTTTTCATTTTCTCTCTCTAAAAGTGAGCTGAACATGGTGTTAAAGAATTTACTTGGTCTATATTTTCTTTCTTAGAGTGGATGCGATGGTAAAATATGAAATTAAAAAATTAAAACAAATTAATCCACACATAGCTTGCAATTTGAAGTCATATTATCAAGGAAGTATGAAATCTATATTTTTGTGAAACTGGCATTATTTTGAATATATTTGATTCTTCTTGTTTCTAAATAGACAGATGTTCTTGGGAGATTGTTATCTCAAAAAGGGATGTTCCTTGTGCTTAAAATTGCAACTGGTGAGTGGTGAGATATATATATATATATATATATTTTTTTTTAATTTTTAATTTTCAATGTTCAACCTAATGATTCCATTGGATATACATTTCATAATACCAGTGGGTTTTCTTCAATTTATACTCATCTAATGATTCCATGGTTTAAAATGTTGCAGCTTATCAACTCAGCAATAAGTCAATAACATGCAGCACGGAAAGTCTTAGCCTTCTCTTGTATTGTAAATAATTTTAATAATATTGTGGTGTGAATTAAGGGTTGTAATGGTTAATGGAGTGATGTGTGTTTATATTTACGATGTCATTCATATTTCATGTATTATCTAATTTGCACAATGTTTTAGTAACTTGAGTCGTGTGTTATTGATTGTTTCTCTCTGCTTCTTGGTTATTGGAATAATTC
Source organism: Quercus tomentella (assembly GCA_028535165.1). NCBI lineage: Eukaryota > Viridiplantae > Streptophyta > Magnoliopsida > Fagales > Fagaceae > Quercus > Quercus tomentella. Next base: position 41,802,948 of record JAPQVY010000012.1, on the reverse strand, counting down.
AAATGAAACTCTTTGTTGTGCTATATCTTTTAATTAAATTTTTTTTTTTTTGAATATTGATCTTTTGTCGTATGGTGTAAAATACCTAATGGTATTAGAATATTTGGTAGGCCGACAATATGAGAAGTTGAATTTGATGGAAGTGGAAGACTACCAAGAGGTTTGTTTTAGCCATTAATTGCTGGTTCCGAATGTCAATTTATTATGAAATTTTCGTATTTTATACTTTCAGAATTGTCATATCTATAGAGGGGGATGCATGGCCTTAATGCCCTAAGAGGACTGAAGACCAAAGATTGTTCTAAATCAAGCTGAAAATTCTGAGGAGATATTGGTGAGTATTGTATATAGTTCGCCACCTATATCATAATACCATGTAAATTTTTCCTCCATTGTTTGTTGAGATTCACACAATTTTGAACATAATTGACACCTCTTGTTTTGATGTTTTGTTAGGTTTTCGTGGAAGATTGTTCGAAGGAAAAGGGATTCCTTTAGCTAAACATCTTTTCCTGGTGAGATGTCAGAGTTTTAATGTGACGAAATCCATGATGATGTCAAAGCAACAAAGTGAGACATTGAATTAGCCATTAAATTAGCTTAGTGTCTCATTGTGTGCCCTTTTTTGAATCTGTCTTTCTTATAGGTCACACACATTTTCATTGCAATGGTTTATAGCTCACGACATGCACCTATGATTGTAGGAAACAGACAGCATAAGTAGATCTCTATGCTGTTGAATTATCAAAAAAAAAAACAACAGCATGGAGATCTACTTATGCTCTCTGTCAGTGATGGATGGTCTTGACCGTGATTTTGACACAATGATTACTGGTGAACCTTGTGATTATAGGCACAAATATGTAAGATTATACCAAGTTCTTGGCATGTTAGGATTGTCTTCTTGTTTCCTTTGGGTATGAATTATCGGAGATTATTCATTGAAGAAATATCATTTTTTACTGGGTTTACTTGAACATGTAGGTTTTGAAATTTTTATTCACTATGGAGGTAATCTATAGAGCAATTTTGGTCAAAGTGATAGGTATCAAAAAGGGACTTTTCATAGTTTAATTGCTCCTGAACTATGGTGATGAGTGATAAATTGTTGGCCTGGACTGGAGTACTTTTGGTTCTAAGTCAAGAATATCTGCACTTTAAATGTGTGCTTCTAGTCTCACTATAATGCATTTTACTTATTCCTGGTAGTCGCTTCATTGTTTCCTAAGTTTCCTTTGAATGCAAAAAAAAAAAAAAAATCTCAACTTTTTTCTTTGAAGCAAAAGCCAACTTAGAAAGAATATTTTCTCCAGACTGTGTGAGAGTTGGTTCACGTGGATTGTGTGAGAGGGAGATTTTTCTTTTCTCAAAGAGTTGGGCAAATTAAAATCAAGGGAGGCTGAGATCATGAGATAAATAGTAGAAGGAACCTGATTTTTTTTTGGGTAGGAGTAACAGAGGCTCTCACCACCAAGTGACAGTGGTGAACGATGGTGGAGTCAGAAAAGGTGACTAAAAAAGAGAGAGGGACTGTCAATTAGAGAGATGGTTGGGGTTTTTTTTTACTTGGGTTGGGAGAGAGAGAGAGAGAGAGAGAGAGAGAGAGAGTGGTTAAGTTCTACCTGTGGTTAGAGAATTTGGTGAGTTTAGCCGGTCATGTGACAGTCACATGACCTAGGACGCATGTCGGCTTCATAAGTTGCCACCTAACCGTGTTTGCAGCAACTCCTTGTCCATAAATTATTTCTAGAGGTATAGGTTTTTGGTTCTTTCATTTGTATTCAGAGCCTCTCAAAAAATAGCCTCTTTCACTTTAGGTCTTAAATCATTTGTTAAAATTTGGGAAGGTGAAAGACTATAGAGCTAGTGAAGCATGGCACTTGTATGATAGTTTTAGTAATAAACAAGAAACTTAGCACAATCCCATCAAGATAGACTTTTTCAAAATCATTGATATCTTAGAAAATGTTGAGCTCTGTTTCCTTTGACGTACTAAATCTGCAAAACAGTGTTTCAATGCTTGTTGGATATTGGCTATCAGTGTTATTGTATTATTTTTAGTGCCAGAGTTATGATTAATTTGCGTAACGTAATCAATAGAGAAAATTTACTTTTTATTTTTAAAATAATGATACAGATGTAAATTGAAAATACACAAAATGAAAATGAAAGCGAAACTGATTTTTAAGCATGAGCTGAATGACCAAGCCCAAATCAAGAAGCCAATGTCCAAGTTTAAAGATTCAGGCAAAAATTAAAATCAGTATTGCATAACTCTGTCCAAGGAGGTCTAGTATACGCACTAGTTAACATTATGTGAAGGAGCAAGACTATGGCTCCATTTTGAAAGCATCGACTTGGAATTATTTCTCATGTCAATGAGGGGACCAATAAAAGAAAAAATCTAAATTAAGATATGGACACTGTCACACTCGGGAATTTGCCTTTCTCTTACAATCACACGTACGTGATCCACAAAAAACCGAACATTTCAAATCCATAGTATTTGAATTTAAAGCGCATTTGAATATCAATTGGGTTTCATAATTTTCATTTCTCATACGCAGCCACACAAGAACAACCAAACCACCTTAATTATTGGCCTTTCATTTTATATCTTTGATTCTTTGCAATAGAAACTGTAAAGAAACATGAAAAGGCAATTTACATTAAGGAATAAAACAAATTCACCAAATTATATCATGTTATTAGTGAATTTAGCATCAACTTATTTAGCTTTTTGTTAAAAGTATGCTAAAGTAAACTTGTATTTAAAAAAAAAAAAGTGAGATATTTTTTTTTAATAAATAAATTGTACATAAAACTTGTCAAAGTTGGAATTTAATTGGTATTTGAATTCCATTTGGGCTTAATTTTTAAAGAAGCAAGCAAGCAAAGGGCCTACCTTTGTGAAATTCTGAAGCACTGATGTTGACTGAAGAATAGGAAACAGTGAAGAAGAAACATTGCACTTTCCTGTCTCGTATTATAGGCTTCTGTTCGTCTCATGTTTTCTTTTGCTACAAAATATTTGTTCCCACTCACTCACTCACTCACCAGTATCACTACTGCAACACCAACATTCTCATTTAACAAAGTCACAAGCAACTGTAACTCCTCCTTTCCTCCACCTCTGGTTGATCATCTTCACCTGTGGAACTTAACCACTCTTGTTAGGTAGAGTATATCCATATAAGAGAAGTGTTTAGCCTATAAAATCAACCATTGATAACATGTGAGGCTTAATTCTCTTTGCCTCTCCTTGTGATTCAAATCTAGCAACTAGGGATGGAATCAGGATTCAAACTTAGGGGGGCTGAAGTTCTTTGTTCATAGATTTTAAAAAATTGGAATACCAATACTAGAGGTTGGCAGCCTACATCTTAGTTCTTCAGTTATGGTGGCTCTACATTTTTCTTTTCTAAGATGACAGCCCTGCTTTTTATCTGAAGAAAGTTCGAGAACTGTTATAACAAATTAGTAAAGGCTCAACCAACAATTCCCTCTAAAAAGAAGGAAGTATTAGAAGATATTCAAAATATTTAAGTGAAAAATTAGTAGATAAATTTATAATTTACAATTCATATTTTGGTAGTTTAAACAATGGCATTTCATAGAGAAATTTCTTTGGTTTGGAAACTATTGGTAGTTTAGCCTTTTATAAGTACAATTATAGACTACTTAGTCCAGAGGACTTTAACTAAAGTCCATTTAATAAAAGATCAAAATCGTCATTTCATTAGCTATGTTCAGCATAGCTTTTGTTAAGGCCAATATTTCCACCCTTTTGGTGAACTTCTTTTGAAAGTATACTTTTCTAGCTGTTGATAAGCAATTTATTTATAATGGAATTGTTGTTAATCCATCATCTGATGTCCCGATATCTTAATTTTAACTAAACTTCTCTTAGATGAAGCTCATCTGTCTTGATACACTAGACAAATATACTTCTAAATTTACAAAGTATGGTGCTTAAAAAAAAAAAATTTAAGATATACATTTATTATAACCAGTTTTCTTCAAATTATACTCATCTAACGATTCCATGGTTTAAAATGTTGCAGCTTATCAATTCAGCAATAACAAGCAGCACAGAAAGTCTCAACCTTCTCCTATATTGTAAATAAGCTTGATAATATTGTGGTGTTAATTAAGTTTGTAATGGTAATTGAGTGATGCGTGCTTATATTTATGATTTCATTCATATTTCATGTATTATCTAATTTCACAATGTTTTAGTAATTTCAATCGTGTTATGGATGATTTGTCTCTGATTCTTGGATATTTTAGTTACTCAAATGAAACTTTCTGTTGTTCTTTATTGTTTAATTAAAAATATTTGAAGTTTGATCTCTTTTCTGCATGTGTGGAATACCTAATGACATTAGAATATTTGGTAAGCCGACAATGTGAAAAGTTGAATTTGATGGAAGTGGAAGGCTATGAAGAGGTTTGCTTTAGCCATCAATTGCTGGTTCCGAATGTCCATTTATTTTGAAATTTTGGTATTTTATATTTCCAAATTGTCATATCAACTGAGGGGGATGTATGGCCATAATGTCATATGAGGACTGAAGGCTGAAGATTGTTCTATATCAAATTGAAAATGACAGCAGGATATTGGTGAGTATTGTGTATAAATTGCCACTTATATCATATCACCACGTGAATTTGGCCTCCATTGTTCATTGAGATTCACATAATTTGAAATACACTTTACGTCTCTTGTTTGTGAAGTTTCAGGTTTTCATGGAAGATATTTATGTCCAAGAAAAAGTTATTCCTTTAACTTAAAACCTCTTTTACTAGTGAGATGTCAGAGTTTGAATTTGACTAAATCCATGATGTCAAAGCACAAAGAAAGACATTGAATCGGCCATGATATTGGCTTAGTTGCTTGTTTGCAATCCCTTGTTTGAATCAGTCTTTCTCATAGGGCATGCATGGCTCTCTCAAAACTTGCTGGTGACTTTGGTAGAGAATATGTGTTGTTATTGCAACATTTTTTAGTTCACAAGATGCACTTGTGATATCTACTGACTCATTAAAACTTGATAAAGCCCTAAGGTTTGGTGGATTACCAAAGGTGAATATTTGACCCCAAAAAAAAAAAAAAAAATTCCTCTTGCCACATGTTTGGTATGAGCATTTGCATGAATACTTCAAAAATTTCCAAACCCTTAAATTTTAATTCCATAGTTATTGTAAACAGAAAAGAACCAACTTTAGTTATTAATCTCATTTCACACTTAAACCTTGATTCCTTTTGGATGTTTGTTAGGCTAAATCCACTAAATGTACTCTTTTGACTTCTAGATTTAGGTATTTGGTACTATCATGTTGGGTTAAAGATTGACTTCTAAATTTATTTTCTTTTCTTTTTCTTCCTTTTGACAAATCAAACACAAAATTTTAAAAATTTGTAATCTTTTCACTTCCATTTCTGAAGATGAATTGAACATAGTGTGAGCGAATTTACTTGGCCTATATTTTCTTACTAAGATCGGATGTGAAGCTAAAATAAGAAATAAAAAAGGAAAAATAGATTAACCTGAACCATGCATAATTTACAATTTGTACTTTGTATTCATATTATCAAGGAAATATGAAATCTATATATTTGTGAAATAGACATATTTTGAATATGATTGAATTTTTCTTGTTTCTAAACGACAAATACTCTTGGGAGATTGTTCTTTCAAAATGGGATATTCCTTGTGATTAAAATTTCCGATGATGAGATATATCTTTAATTTCAATTTTCAAATGTTCAATCTATTTAATTGTTATATTATAAACAATGTCTTGAATGAGCAATATTCGAACATTCTAAGTATGACATTTTTGGAATATTATATAAAATGAGTCATACCTTCAGGCTTCAGGTTTCAAATTGTCTATATGCTTTGTTCTTCATGATCAAAAGCTTGATTAGCAAGCTAACCTCTTCTCCATACCAAATTTTATTATGTGTTGAAGGAATCGTACATCATACAATCTTTTGTGCAAATGAAACATATTGTTTCCAAATTTACAAAGCATGGTGCCTAAAAAAATAAAGAGAGAGATATCTTAATTTTTAGTTAACACCAAAACAAAATGAAGCAAACTTGTGCTGATTATAATTTTATAGTACACCAAAAATACCTCGAGCGAGTTTGCTGTTTACATCACCAAGAAAAGGAATTAGATAGAACCCATAACGGCCTGTTGATCTTGGGCTTGGGCCTTAGACCCAAGGGCAATAACAGAAATACAGAACTCAGGAGGTGAAATCGTAGGAAATGTGTATTAAGCTATGTTTCCTTTGATGTACTAAATCCACAAAATTGTCATTCGTTGCTTGTTTGATTGGCTATATTATTTTTAGTGCCAAAGTAATGACAAATTTGCGTAAATTAGGTGAATAGAGATAATTTACTTTTTATTTTTAAAATAATAATACATATATAAATTGAAAATGCACAAAATAAAAAATGCTAGTGATACTGATTATTAAGAACGAAATGTCCGACCAAGTCAAGAAGCCAATGTCTAAAAATCCGAAAAGTCAGACAAAAATTAAAATCAGTATTGCATATATCACCCTGACCAAGCAGATCTAGTATACGCACTACTTGTATCTCAAATCTCTACTTAACATCATGTCAAGGCTCCATTTTCAAAGCACCCACTTAGAATTTTTCTCATATTCGATGAACACCTTTTGTATATGGTATTTGAGTTTAATGTTTGGTTGTTCTGGGTATTAATTTTGCGTCCTTGAAGGAGTAATGAGATGGTTGGCAGGTCAAATTTGTCTTCATTCTTGGACTTAAAATTGTCTATAACATGTCCACAACCTATTTTGGGTGGTTGGGGTTCTAAATGCAGGTCCACAGTCAAACTAATTTTCCTCTCAGGATCCACCAATTTATATTTTTCATTTATGAGTTTCACACACCATATTAGGGAATGAAACAATACTTTCCACCAAGCTTAATGTAAACAGGATATAGTATATTGGTTGATCATTTTCTCCTGTGGAACTTAACCACTCTTGTTGGGTAGCCTAGATCCATATAAGAGAAGTCTCATTAGCATATAAAACCAACCATTGACAAAATTTGAGGCTTAGGGTCTGTTTGGATACAGTTGAAAATTGAAAACTGAAACTGAAAATTGAAAAATATTGTAACAAAATAATTTTTAAAAATGTAAATAGTACCGTGGAACCTATTTTTAATGAAAAAGTTGCTGAAAAGTGAAATTTGTGGATCTGTAAACAGTACATGATATGCACTGATTGACTGAAAAAGTTTAAAAAGTCCAACTTTGTGACTACTGTTTATTTAACAGTACATAAACAGTAGCCACAAGTCTAAAAATGTGTAAAAAAAAATAAATTGAAAAAATGCAGATACAAACATTTCAACCAAATCCAAACGTAACCTAATTGTTTGGAGCAATTCCTCGTGATTCAAATCTAGCAACCACCGTAGTTGTGTGGCCATTGGAAGCTCTCAAAGACACCCATTACTTCGATCCAAGTGCTAATAGATCGTGGGTTTGAGTGCTGATACTAATCCATACTTACTAATATGCAGAAATTGTGGTAATAAGACCTAGTAGCGCCACGCCCTGTTGTGTGTTAATAATACCCATGGGCTTATCAAAAAGCCCCAGTGACAACGTACAACAAGTATGGAGCAATAATTACAAATGTCAGCCTTCCTTTTTTTTCTTAAATTTTTTTTAAAAAAATATCTAACAACTTCAAGATAGGTTGTGTTGTCATATCAGCAAAGCTGGCAAGTAAAACAACATTAAAATTTGAGAACAGTTGAAGGATTGATGCAACCTCGTCTACGTACAATCACGCTCGAGTTGATGGATTGGAATTGCTAAGTGCAATTCACTCCCGTCCTTTACAATTTTTTTTTCTTTTACTTTTATTCATATTTTATATTTAATGCTTAAAATTTGAAGTTATTTTTTACAACTTTAAATCTCACCTACTCATACCAATTGTAGAAAGTAAAGGATTGTCCTGACCTTAATCCCGAGTTGACAATGCATGTGGTACATTGGGCTGTCATATCAACACAGCTACAAGGTAGGACGATATTAATGTTCAAAGAACATTATTCAGCATTTCTATTAGCTTGTGCATTGATGTGTTGAAGGATTGATACAGCCTCCTCTACGTACAATCAAGCTCAAGTTGAAAAATGCTTGTGGTACAAAGCGGTAGGGCTGTCATATCAACACAGCTATAAGGTAGGACGATATTAATATTTATGAACATTATTGGGCATTTTTATTAACTTGTGCAGAAGAGTTCTGTTAAGGGCACACTTTAAGTTATTTATTTTTAAAAATATTTTTTTAAAAATTAAAAAAGTTGTCAATATTTTTTTAATTTTTAATTTTTTTAAAAAATAGTTAATTATTATATGTCTTTAGAGCACATATTAACAAAATCTATTTTCTTAATCTAGGATGCAATTTACTATTTAATTGTTGTAATTTATTAATTTTGATATTTTTATGTAATTTTTTTTTTTTAAGGTTTAGAGTATTTATTTTTTCGTTTTAGGTACTTTTAATGTTGTGTAGTCAAATTAGGATTTTATACGCTTTCCTAACTTCCCTATGATTTCCTAACTGCTTTAGGTTTTTCAGCCACCTAAGTTTTCTTTTTATTATTTAAACATATTATAACCTCTAAGGCAATGCTTAATGGTTACCTTTAGAACTATGGTTAATAAACAATTTTTAGAAAGTTTTAATCAGGTACGAAACCAGACTTTAGACTTAGGTGGGCAAAACATACACTAAAAAAATTCTTGACTTGTAACTAAATGAGAATATCTTATATAAATTAATGTTTTCATTAGTTTTTTTTTTTTTTTGGTTATCTATCTAATTAATTTTCAAATCTTTCATCAATTTTAAATCTTATAGCTCTACTAATTGAGAATTAAAAAGAAATATGCAAACAAAAAAAAGATAGAAAAAGCTCACACACACACACACATATATATATATATATATATATATATTCTTAGGCTACTAAAAAAACTTATAAGATCATGTGTTAAAGCATGTGATTAGATCTACTTCAACACATAATAAACAAATGTTAATTACCTTTTTGTGAACGATGACATATAAATTTATCATATTTATCTACTAAAATTTGTAGCTCACTTTAAATATATATTGAAGACAAAAAAATTTTTTTATTTTTTTGAGAAACAAACACACACACACAAGGGAGAGGGAGTTGTGGCTTTTGAGTGGAGTTGTTGTGTGCCTTTGTATTGAAGACAAAACTTAGATATAGTATTTTTCACCAATTTAAAATTTTTCAATAAAGTGATAGGCTTTTTTCTTTTGGTTGGGTTCTAAGTGCCAATTTGTAAATGTTTGGAGAGGGGGGGGGGGGGGGAAGAGTAATTATCTTGGACCTAAATGTTAAAAGAATTCAAATATATATATATATATACACACATATTATAATTTTTTTTAAAAAAAAAAATTGGGGGGGCCTCTGCCCCTTGTCAATGAACTTTTCAATAAAAAACTTATTAAAATAGTTTCTAAACCAATACTTTTAGAGCATCAGTTAACTTTTTCAGCACTTTTTGTTGTATTGGAGTCAAGTCTTTGTTTATTGTTTGTGGGTATAAACTTCATGACCTAATCGGACGAGTAATAATATAGTTGCTTGGTCTAAATTAAATTTTCTTCATCATTGTTTATTATGTTATTGCTATCAACGTCATGACCTTGAATGAGTAATAATACCGTTGGTTGGCCGAAATTAATTGTTTTCTTTCTTGGACTTAATTTTTTACATGTCTATTCTTAAAAAAAAAAAAAGAAAAAAAGTTTCACATTTTCTACATTTTTTCACATTTTCAAAATCTTTTCCAAGGTATAAGCATACTTTAGCATAGTTTCAACAAAAATCTTTCAATTTCAACTAAATAAGCTATTCATAAATGAACTATTAATTAAATAAGTCAAACAGATTCTGTGAGTTAGACACAAACATAATATATTTATTAACGAGTCAATTATGTCAATTTAAATATAACACAAACTCATTAAACATTAACCCATATCCTACTATTATTGTGGATTAATGGGTTGCGTGGGTCGAAGTTTGCAGCTATTTAATAAGAAATTCACGTATAAATATCCTTCACTTCAACCTTTTTCTTATAGTAGAAACCGGGTTAGAATGAAAAATAAAAATAAAAATTATTTTATTATTTAACTTATTTTTTTAATTTTAATAAAATAAGCGTTATTGTGAAAATTTAGTGAGCGTTTGGGTAGAGCTGAAACTTGCGTTTCAGCTCTACGTTTTCATGCCTTTTTTTTTTTTTTTCTCTCTGCACGTGAACAGAAAACACTGTGCAGATGACAAAAAATACTATTCACACACTGTTCACGTACTGTTTATACACGGTTCATGGGTCCCACGATACTATTCACACATTTAAAAATTATTTTGTTACAGTGTTTTCAGTTTTCAGTTTTCAGTTTCAGCAACAATAAGCTCAATCCAAACGGACCCTTAATAACAAATGCCGACACTTCCCGCGTTTTCAAAAAGGCAAACCGACGAACCACAATTTGATTAATTTCTTTTTATAAGCTTTTTTTAATGAATATTTTTATATGCTTTTTGACGAGCTAGAAAAATTGTTTTTATATATTGATTTTTATTGGTCTTTGTGAACAGATTTTTTTTTTTTTTGGCTGAATAGTCTTCGTGAATAGCTTTGGTTCATCTTCTTCGAGTCCAATAATTTGAGAGAGAGAAAGAGAAAAGAAGTGGAGTACAAAGCTTGTTAATGTCAGGAGCAGAATGCAGATATGGCTTGGCGTATTTTGGCTTTGGTGACTGTCATGGACAGTGATGGACTCACGGGTGTTTCATCATTCTTGTAAGAGATTTTCAAGAAACCTCCTCCACACTTTTTTTTTTTCCGACACAGTCACACAGTGAGACAAGAAACCTCCACTCCGCTGTAAGGAAAAGTAAATTATAAATAGGTTATATTAACTAGTGTTTTTAAAGTATTGATTAAAAATCTATTTTAAGAAAGTTTTAATATCACTTTTATGAAAAATAAAAAAAATTATTAAAATATTAATTATTTTTTCTTTTCTTATAGAAATTTTATTTAACTGAATTTTTAATCAGTATTCTAAAAGCACTCGTTAGTATTTTTAATAATAAATTATTGTCCATCATTCATTGCTCGCTGCAAGGAAAAGTAAATTCCACTTCAAAAAAAAAAAAAGGAAATGTAAATTATAATACTGTGCATCAGTGAAATTATTGTGATTTTCTTTTTTATACAAAAGTATTTTTTAGGTATTAATATTATATAGTAAAATATATGATATACGTATACCTAGCATAACTCATAAAAAATAAACAAGATCGTTGGTGGGCATGGTTTTAAAGTGATTACTCCATTCCATTACTCTTCCATTAAAACAACAGCATGGAGATCATCTATTTTTATGCTAGTCTGTCAGTGATAGATGGTGATGACAGTGAATTTGACAAAATGATAAACCCGTTAAATAGGCGACAGTTGACATTGTTCAAAATGGAGATCATCTACGTATTCCATATTCACGATAAATAAAACAAAGGCGTAAATGCACTTTTAGTCCCTATATTTTGACGTTTTTTCATTTTAGTCCCTACATTTTATTTTTTCCACTTTTAGTCCCTAAAACCAATTTACGCTTTCTGTTTTAGTCCTTGAAGCACCATTCCGTCACCTAACTAACGGAGAAACTGACGGATGAATAAAATATTAATTTTTTTTCCATGTTGGACAATAAAATAATAATTTTTTATTATTATCGACTAACTTTTCTTCAAAACGTTAAAACCCATGTCTGAATCGGCTGATCGGTTCCTTGTACCACTTCTGCCGCCTTCTTTTTTTCCTTCTTTCTTCTTCTCCCCCTCTCTACAGCTTCAGCAGAAAGGGTATTAAGAGACACGTATCACAAGTTGAGTGTTGGCTCTTTTCTTCGTGTTTTTGCTAGCCTTTGCAATCGAGGTGTTGTCCATCTTGCCCGATATCAAGCCTACAAGCACGAATCCCATGCTGGGCGCCTTGACTCAAACCATCATATATACTTGTCGCATGGGTTTTACTTAGTCATTCTCTCTATCATGTCCTTCAACCTTGGAATCTTCATAGCCGCCCTGGCTTCCATTTCTAACAGGTACCCGAAATATACAAAAGCATAAACCAAATTATTCACCAACAAGCACATCCCAATATTTCCAATCCTCATATAATCCTATATCTGGAAAACAACACACACACAGTGAACAAAAAATAGGGAACTGTAGGGAAAACACAAAGAAAAGAGTGAACCTAGGCCGAATGGAGTGGGTGTCGTTCAATTTTGGTCGGATGAAGGAGCCATGTAGGTGATGAGGTGTGCTCTGTTTTGGGTTATACGGAACAGGGGCTGAAATAGTTTCGGTTTGGAGGGTAAAAACATGAAGAGGTCGTGTGCATGTAGAAAACCAAAATTTTACAGAAATTCTTAGAGCTTCTAAACTTGATTCTCTTTCTTTCTCTCTCTTTCTCTTTCTCTCTAGCTTCACTGTGTTTGTTACACTCTGTTTTCTGTTAAAGACCTTGATTCCATTTATGCTAGAGCTATTTAAATTGGCCATATTCATTTTGCAGTGATAATGACTATCAAATTGAGAAATATGATTTGCCTAACTGTCAAGAAACCAGCAGTTGACCAAGTTGTTACTTTAAGTTTTTCTAATTTAGGATATTCATGTGTGATCTAGAGAATTATATATTTTATATTTTATTTGATTCCTTTAATTATTGACCTGGTTTAATTTTTAAGACCTCTGGATTTTTTTGGCTGACCTCGAGTTCAAAAACTTCATAGATAAGGTTTTATTGCAGTGGAAAGTGCATTCATTGGGTGTTTGAGGCTTACTTGGTGATGCATACATGGAGTCATACCTTCTAATTGCTTCCGTAGTTTTTATTAGAAGATAAAATGACGGTTTCTTTTTTTAATTGAAGTTTACAAATTTGAGTTACTGCAGAGAGCTTTTACTTTCATTTAAGAAGGCTACTGGACAAAAACCATTGAGAATAATATTTAACAGGTACTCTAATTTAATAACTATTTAGATAAAGAAATTGTTTCGATCCGCAGTTAGGTCCAAGAAATAGCTAAAGTATGCTTTTTATAATATCTGTAGGGATGGTGTTAGTGAAGGACACTTCTACCAGGTCTTACTGTATGAACTTAATGCCATTCGTAAGGTTGGTGAAAATCAAGTTTTCTACATGCACACGACCTCTTCATGTTTTTACCCCCAAAACCAAAACTATTTCAGCCCCTGTTCCATATAACCCAAAACAGAGCACACCTCATCACCTACATGGCTCCTTCATCCGACCAAAATTGAACGACACCCACTCCATTCGGCCTAGGTTCACTCTTTTCTTCGTGTTTTCCCTACAGTTCCCTATTTTTTGTTCACTGTGTGTGTGTTGTTTTCCAGATATAGGATTATATGAGGATTGGAAATATTGGGATGTGCTTGTTGGTGAATAATTTGGTTTATGCTTTTGTATATTTCGGGTACCTGTTAGAAATGGAAGCCAGGGCGGCTATGAAGATTCCAAGGTTGAAGGACATGATAGAGAGAATGACTAAGTAAAACCCATGCGACAAGTATATATGATGGTTTGAGTCAAGGCGCCCAGCATGGGATTCGTGCTTGTAGGCTTGATATCGGGCAAGATGGACAACACCTCGATTGCAAAGGCAAGCAAAAACACGAAGAAAAGAGCCAACACTCAACTTGTGATACGTGTCTCTTAATACCCTTTCTGCTGAAGCTGTAGAGAGGGGGAGAAGAAGAAAGAAGGAAAAAAAGAAGGTGGCAGAAGTGGTACAAGGAACCGATCAGCCAATTCAGACATGGGTTTTAACGTTTTGAAGAAAAGTTAGTCGATAATAATAAAAAATTATTATTTTATTGTCTAACATGGAAAAAAAATTAATATTTTATTCATCCGTCAGTTTCTCCGTTAGTTAGGTGACAGAATGGTACTTCAAGGACTAAAACGGAAAGCGTAAATTGGTTTTAGGGACTAAAAGTGGAAAAAATAAAATGTAGGGACTAAAATGGAAAAACGTCAAAATGTAGGGACTAAAAGTGCATTTACGCCTAAAACAAATTCATCAAATTGTACCTTGATAATAAGTGTCTTTTGGATAAAAATAAAGTGTATTTGTAATATGGGCACTATTTAAACTTATGTGAAAAAAAATGAAGAGACAAGCAAATTTCAGTAGTATTGTTGCCGAAATTCTAAGAATAAATATGAGAGGAGAGAGAAATGATGCGACATTTCTTAGAATTTTGGCAGCCCTATTACCAAAATTTGCTTATCTTCTCTTTTTTTTCAAGTAAATTACATTTAAGACCATATGGGCAGATGCAAAAATTCCGGGAAGCCCTTGATGAGTGTGGTTTGCTTGATCTTGGTTTTGTGGGCAGCAAGTTTACGTGGTATAAAACTCATCCGGGTGGTAGTGTGGTTTGGGAAAGGCTGGATAGAGCTGTCAGTACAGCCGATTGGTTTAACTTATTCCCTGCAACTAAGGTTAAAACTTTGGTTTGTGCATCCTCTGACCATAGTCCTATCATGGTCCTACCTAAGGGGATAATTTTAAAGCCTCAACGCCCTTGGCGCTTTGAACACATGTGGCTGGAAAATCAAGGCTGCCATGACACAGTTCAGAATGCTTGGGAAACTGTCTCCTCTGACCCACCTATGTCAAAAGTGATGCAGAATGTTGGTACATGCAAAACCCAGCTGCAAGCTTGGAGCAAGAAGTCTTTTTGTAATGTAGTAAGCACTTTAGTGGAGAAAAAAAAGATTCTGAAAGAAGCAGAAGAGTCTGCGACAAAAGGAGGGAATGTCGATTTTTTTCTCCAATTAAAAGCTGAAGTGGCCGGTCTTCTTAAAGTGGAAGAAAAAATGTGGCAGCAACGTAGCCACGTGCATTGGATGGTGTCGGGAGACAAAAACTCTAGCTACTTCCATAATCGCGCTTCGCAGCGTTTCCGGCGTAACATCGTCACTGAACTCAAAGATGCACAGGGCAGATTGGTTTCCGGTGATGATGGGGTCTCTACTATGATTGTGGAGTATTATAAACATTTGTTTACCACCTCAAATCCGCTTGACATCGAGGAAGTAGTCCAATTTACAAAACAGGTGGTATCCGAAGATATGAACAACTGTTTAATCAAAAACTTCTCAAAGGAGGAAATGGAGGTTGCGCTGAAGCAAATGGCCCCTTTAAAAGCTCCGGGACCTGATGGAATGCCGCCAATTTTCTTTCAACATTATTGGGAGAGCATTGGGGATGATGTTGTCAAAACTGTGGTGTCTTGCCTAAATTCAAATTCTATTGAGCCAGGTTTGAATCACACCTTTATTACTCTTATTCCTAAGGTGAAGAGTCCTGAATATGTTTCTGATTTTCGTCCCATTGCCCTTTGTAATATATTGTATAAACTTGTCTCAAAAGTGTTGGCAAACAGGCTGAAGAAAATTTTACCCCATGTTATTTCTGAATCCTAGAGTGCATTTCAATCGGATAAAGCTATTACCGATAATATCTTAGTAGCCTTCGAGACTTTACACCATATGAAAAGAAAAAGAACAGGAAAATTGGGTCACATGGCTTTAAAACTGGACATGAGTAAAGCGTACGACCGGTTAGAATGGGTTTTCCTTCAAAGGATTATGGAGTGGATGGGCTTCCATTCGAAGTGGATAGGTTGGATTATGGAATGTGTTAAATCCGTGTCATATTCGATCCTAGTCAATGGTGAACCAAAAGGCCATATTATTCCCACACGTGGTATTCGCCAGGGTGATCCTCTCTCCCCTTATCTTTTTTTAATATGTTCTGAAGGTCTAAATGGATTAATTGAGCATGCAGTGGATTGTAAGAGTATTGAGGGTGTCTCTCTTTGTAGAAATGGGCCAAAGATCTCTCACCTCCTTTTTGCAGATGATAGCCTATTGTTTTGTCGAGCTAGAGTAGGGGACGTGGTAAAAATTCAGGAGGTTTTGGGAATGTATGAACGGGCTTCGGGGCAAAAAATTAACTCGGAAAAGACTACTCTCTTCTTTAGCAACAACACCTCTTTTGATACAAAGCAAGAATTAAAGATCTTGCTTGGGGTGCCAGAAATTAAGGAATATGAAAGGTACTTGGGATTACCAACGGTGGTGGGGAGGAAAAAAAAGGCGAGCTTAAATTTCATAAAAGATCGAGTGTGGGGAAAACTCCAAGGGTGGAAAGAAAAATTATTATCGCAAGCGGGAAAAGAAGTGCTTTTGAAGGCGGTGGTTCAAGCCATTCCGACGTTTGCTATGAGTTGTTTCCGCTTACCTATGGGTCTTTGTCATGACATTGAGATGCTCATTCAAAAATTTTGGTGGGGACAAAGGGGTGATAGGAGAAAAATCCATTGGGCAAAATGGGAGGTTTTATGCAAACCTAAGAGTGAGGGGGGATTGGGCTTTAAAGATCTTTGCAATTTTAACAAAGCCATGTTGGCTAAACAGGCGTGGAGATTGATTGAGGATAAGGAATCTCTATTTTATAAAGTTTTCAAAGCTAAGTATTTTCCAAATTGCTCAATCTTTGAAACTAAATCTTCTTATGGATCTTTCGCATGGAAGAGTATTCTGTGGTCTAGAGACTTAATTGAAAAGGGTTCCTTCTAGAGAATTGGTGACGGGAAATCGGTCCAGATTTATAAAGACGCCTGGCTGCCAAGTTCTGAAGGCCGTATTAGCTCTCCAGTGTTACATCTAGCTCCTGAGTCGTCAGTAGACTCTTTGATTAATAGTGCTTCGGGCTGGTGGAATACAAATCTCATTGATTTGTGTTTTTATCCACCTAAAGCAAAGTTGATCAAATCTCTGCCTCTGAGCTCCATTCCGCAACCTGACACTTTGGTTTGGAGACTAGAAAAATCCGGCTGCTACTTAGTGAAGTCAGGATATAAGTTCCTCTGTGAGTTTCTTTCTCATGACCCCAATCGTTCTCAAACCTCGGACTCTATGAAGAGTTTCTGGAAAAGCATTTGGAAATTGAAAGTTCATGGGAAGATAAAACATTTCCTCTGGAAGGCCTGTACAAACTCACTGCCATCAAAGGAAAATCTGCTGAAGCGTAAAATACTTCAAGAAGCAGGCTGTCCTCGTTGTACTGGTAGTTCGGAATCTGTGGTGCACGCCTTATGGAGCTGTTCCTGCATCAAAGTAGTTTGGAATTCAGATTTTAATTGGGTGATTCGATGTCCATCAGACTCTGAATCCTTCTCGGATGTCCTGCAAAAAATCCGAGCAAGACCAGCCTTAGTTCCTTTATTTGCTACTACGGCTTGGTCAATCTGGTTCCAAAGAAACAAATCTCGCCATCAAGACCATCCCCTGCCCCTCCACAGCATCGCTGGTTTTGCAAAAAATTATCTTTGTGAATTCAGGGAGTTGGACAGTCTAAAACCTCTCGGATGACGGACTGTTTCTCGCAAATGGTGTCCTCCAGCAGCTGGCATGGTAAAGATAAACTTTGATGGTGCCTGGTACAATGAATCGGAGAAAGCGGGATTAGGAGTGGTAATTCGAAATGGCGAGGGCCACGTGCTGGCTGCCATGTCTGAGCAGATTGTAAAGCCTCCATTCGTTGAATTGCTGGAACTTCTTGCTGCTTGGCGTGCCATCTCCTTTGCTGCAGAAACGGGTCATGTGTAGGTGGTTTGTGAAGGCGACTCTTTATCTGTGGTCAACTCTTTAAGGGGTACTGGCATGGAAAATTCTCGGGGAGGGCATTTAATTAGGGACATCAAATCCCAATCAAACTCATTTCTGAGTATTTCGTTCGCTCACGTTGGTTGGCAAGGCAATGCCGTTGCACACGCTTTAGCCCAGCGAGCGAGACAATCTTTCTTACCTCAAATCTGGTTGGAGTGTGTTCCAACGGATATTATGGCTTTTGTATTGGATGACTATCCTTTTCTTGATTAATTTATCAACAAGTATTTCACTTCTCAAAAAAAAAAAAAAAATGATAAGTGTTCATATTCACAAATAAACTTTATTTTTTGCAATATTTTATCCAAATGACTCTAATCATAATTAAAAAAAAAAGTACTTCCTCTGTTCCAATTTGTTTGTCATGTTTAAAAAGTCAAACTTTTTAAGGGAACATCATTTATTGTCTTGTCTGTTTTATAAAAATGTATAAATTTACAAAACTACCTTTAAATAAATTTATCAGTTTTTTTTTAAAGAGTTATTTTTAATGAAGCAACTAAAAAGGTACCTCAATTAAATTGATTTTTTAAATATTCGTTAGTTTTCTTTTCCAATAGTTTTGAAAATAAGGTAGGGGTATATTAGAAACATTAGTAAATTAATAACTTTCATTTTTAGAAACAAGACAATATTTTGAGACATTCCAAAATGAAATAGAGGACAAACAAACTGGGACAGGGAGAGTAGTAAACTTTCCACACATAAAGATTGAACATTGAAGGACAATCACAATTCACAAGTAGCCGACAAAAAGAAAATGCATTTGAATTTACAATTTGTTTGGTTGTAGTTTTAGAGGAAGAGAAGGGAAAGGAAAGAGAAAATTAAGGTATGTTTGGTAACTGTTTTTTCTCTTTATTTTCTATTTTCAAAAATAATTTTTTATTTTTGAAAGTAAAAAACTTGTTTGGCAACTCAAAATGAGCAGAAAAAAACACTTTTCTCAAAACTTAATTTGTGAATTTTCAAAAGTTAAAGAAAAAACTCATTTTATTTAATGAATTTGTCTCATTTAATGAGTTAGCATTAAAGTAAAAAAATCCTAATAACAACATTTTTATTATTTTCTTTTTTTTCTTCAAAAAAATTATTTTTTTAATTTCAACTAACCAAACATGTTTTTTATTTTAAAAATACAAGATTTTTTTTTTCTTTATATTCCCAAAAACAAGTTTTTAAAAATAGAAAACAAAAACTGTTACCCAACATAACCTTAGCTTTCTTAAGAGTGTTTGGATACAGGAAAGAAATGAAAGAATTTCCTCCCTTTTCTTTGTTTGGTTTATAAAGAGGAGGGAAAGGTAGTTTGTGTATTTTTACCTTTATTTATCTTTGACATTTTTTCCATTTTTTTATGATATAAATTTTTGCAAGTTCTTAACTTTTTTTTTTCCTTTCAAATTTTGTGTTTGGTTATACAATTTATCATTATATTTATTTACTTTGAAATTAATTTAAAAAAAGAACATCATTCTTTCACCATTTTTTTAAAATCATCATTCTAAACATTTTTATTTAATTTGGAATTAATTTATTTTTAAAAAGCATATCATTAATTAACTAATTTTTTTTAAAGAAAATCATCATTGTAAACATTTTTTGAAGCCAAATTACAACCGTATATG
Organism: Quercus tomentella; assembly: GCA_028535165.1. Lineage (NCBI taxonomy): Eukaryota > Viridiplantae > Streptophyta > Magnoliopsida > Fagales > Fagaceae > Quercus > Quercus tomentella. Next base: position 41,783,396 of record JAPQVY010000012.1, on the reverse strand, counting down.
ACAGTTTGACTGAAAAGTATGTATTCCATTGACCATTAATATGAATATACATAAAAAAGGTTTTTTTTTTTTTTTGGCAGTGTGTGTTATGCTTCTTTCTTTCTTTCTTTGTGGACTGTCTATGTCATACACTTTCACAATAAATTATAGGTATTTAATTGTTATTAGTTCTGATTTGAACCTACCATTAAAATTACATTTTTTTTTCTATCAATAACAATCCGTCACAATTAGCTATTTAAGATTTGTTGTAAAAATGTTGTATACATAATATTTATCTAAAAAGAATAGCGATAATAAAAATAATATTTTTTATTATAGTAATATTATATATGGTTATATAATTATATTTCCCTCCTATTTTGGTATTGGCACTGCCAAAATATAAAGTGTTTTCCTTTTTCTTTTTTTCTTTTTTCTCCCCTCCAATTTCAGCATTTTAATTGATACAATCCAAACTTTTTTTTTGGGTACCACAATTCAAAAATTTTTTCCTCTCTTTTTTGGCAATGGGATTGCCAAAATAAAATTTTTTTTTTCTCTCCTCTCTTCCAATTTCAGCAATTCTATTGCCACAATTTATTTTTCTCTCCTCTATCCTCCTATTCGGCAATTCTACTGCCATAATTCATTTTTTTCTCTCTCTTCTCTCCTCTTATTTCGGTCAGGTCAGTTGGTATTTCGGGCAAGTCAAATGGGAAAAAATTTGGGCATATATTTTGACAATACTGTTGTCGAAATTGTTTTTTCTCTCCTTCTCCCTTCCGTTATATCATTTCTCTCTTATCTCTCTTACTTTTTCTCAAAATTTCGGCAATAGTATTGCTGAAATTCATTTTTCTTCTCATTTTTTCAAATAAATTTGAACTATATCCATATCACAAATAAATTTCATTTTTTACAAAATTCAAGCAAAAGACTTAGCAATTCCTGCGTTAAAAAAAAAAGGACAAACCAAAAAATTATAATTTCTTTTTATATGCTTTTTGACGACAAATAAAAATAAATAAAAATAAAAGAGCAAAAAGTTGTTCTTATCTATATTGCTTTTTATTAGCCTTTGAAAATAGCTTCGGCTCATCTTCTTGGAGTTCAATAATTTGAGAGAGAGAGTGGGGGAGAAAAAGAAGTGGGGGATAAACGCTTGTCAATTTTAGGAGTAGAGTGCAAAATGTGGGTTTCATTATGCGTAATTTGGTTTTGGCTGTCACAGGCGTTTCATGTAAGAAATTTCCAAAAAAACTCCGCTCGTATAAGGAAAAGTTAATCAGTTCACGTGCTCAGTGAAATTATTGTGATTTTCTCTATCTTACAAAATCATAATATTTAAGGAAATGTTAACGTGGTAATTGTTAATAAATTATTTTTAAAAAAAATTAACATAATTTTTATGAAAAATATAAATAAGTGTTTTAGGTTAATTGTTAATAAATTAATTAAAAAAATTTTGACATAATTTTTATAAAAGATATAAAAAAATTGTAAAAAAAATTAATTATATATTTTTTTCATAAATTTTTTTATAAAGTATAACCTAAACTAATATATTTAGGACATCTATTAATATTTTCTTAATATTTATTTTGCTCAGAGCAAGAAAAAGTTAAAAACAATATTTAATCATAAATTTATGCGTATTTGGCGTTAGTTCGTCCCATTTTCCATGAACATGAGTTTCCTCTCCACACCTTATTTTTTTTCCCCAAATGTCCTTGGTCTTACTTCCATCCGCGTCAGTGACACGGGACAAAGCTTGTCAATGTCAGGAGCAGAGTGCAGATGTGGAGAAATTATTATTTATATGGAGGACTGCTGATATGGTCTTCTTTGACCAATGAGATGATATGTAAATGTATATATGAATTTCCTAATCAGCACAATAAATAAATAAATAAATTACTATATAATATCACATTTTCTTAAATAACAACATATTATTAGTTGAGAAATCGAAAAGTACCACGTCAACTGTCCTTCAAATAATTTCTCGCAGATGCAGGCTTGGCGTAATTTGGCTTTGCCTGACTGTCACCGCTGTTTCAAGTAAGAAATTTCAAAGAAACCTCCACTCTATGGCAAGGAAAAGTAAGTCATAAAATTATGCATTAGTGCATGTGCTCCGTGTAACCCTGTAAGTAATATTAAATCATAATATTGTGCATTGCTAAAATTAGGGCGATTTTTTTTTCTACAGAGTACTTTGTAGGCATTATACAAAATATACAATATACATAACATCAATCATAAAAAAAAAAGATTGTTTGTTAAATTATCGATAGTCTCAAAAGTTTAAATTATTAGGAAATAGTTAATTTATTCATTTAGTCTATTAATATAGTATGGCTTTTAGGTGATTGGTGATTTTAAGTTATTGCTCCATTCCATTAAAAAAATTATAGCTAAAAGGACTAACAAAAATATGAACTTTAAATCTCTCTATTTGACAATTCCATAACAAATAACCCTAATACAAAGTATAGACTTAAATGTAAGTTACTTAAAACTTTGTCTCTTGAAACATTCTTATAAGATGAATCAAACCCAACAGACGAGGACAAATTAAAAGCATCAAATACAATGTGATCAAGTAAATGTGATATGATCTATATAAATACAACTTGATCAAACAAATGACAACCATTTAAAAATGACTATAATGATCAAACACAAACAATGTAATTGATTATTTAAAATTGGTTATTTAATTTACTCTTTTTCTTACTTTTTGTAATTGGTTGGTGTGAATTTTTGGTTTATATTATTTTAATGGATTATTTATATTAGTTTAATGAATTTTCTGTTAAAATAGGAGATGAAACAAAGTAGGGGTGGCAATTGGTGTTCATGTGTCGGATTTATGTTGTGTCACTCATGAGTATTCGACTATATGGTCGGCACTAACCTGACATGTTAATTGAACGGGTCAAGATTATGCAACCCTAATACAATTTGTTTATTAAAAAGGTTAGTCATGTCAACCCATTTATTTGATTTTATAAAAGAGAAAAAAACAAAAACAAGTCAAAAAAAATAATATTAACCAAATTTATTTGAACTATGAAAAAACAAACTAATAGATTTTTTTTAATATAAATTTTAGAATTAATGAGTAACTACATTAGAAATAATTATTCAAAACTGAAGAATATTTCAATATCACAAATAATCAATCACATTATATCAAAGAAAATAAACCACAATAACTAATAAGTTTATATATCTAAGGTTTTAAAGGGTATATTGATAAAATGACATTTAGAGTATATTTGGCATCCACTCAGATTTCCTCTGCCCTTTGCAGGGAAGAATTGTTGAAATTTATGAGTGAAAGGCATATGGGAAGATAACGCTTGCCCTTCACATCATCAAGGTAGCTCAAAAGCTTAGAGGTGCATGCTAATTTTGTCCTCTTGTACTTTTTTTTTTTTTAAGAGTTTCAATTTATGGCGTCCACTCCTGATGATAACTTTTTATCATCAAACTAAGACACCAATCAGTTTTTTGGTGTAGGCGGGAATTGAACCCCATATCTTTTATACAACTATCAGAGACTTTACCAATTGAGCTAACTGGAACCCATGTCCTCTTGTACTCTGTGATTGGTGTTTTTAATGACTTAAATTAGTTTGGTTTGCCTAGGATAACGGGAAATTTCTTATTAACTCATCACAGTATAATCCAATTAGTCAATTTAAAACATAGATCCAAGACCCTTAACTATTTTAATATACATTTATTACATTAATCAAAGCTTCTTTTATTTTTTATTTTTTGTTGATAAGATCCTTCTAAAAATTTTCATGCCTATTTTGCTCCTGGGTATGAGCTTAAACTATTTATCCCATCAAAGGTGAATGCACCCAAATTACCCAGCAACTACTATTGGAGGGTGGGATCAGTTGTCTGTAAGTTTCACTAGTTATAGGCAATCCTAAGAGCATCAGCATTGAAGAATGCTACTCTATCCTATTTTATCATCCCAAAAAGTTACTTTATCAATTATATTATACCATTTTACAATACACCCTACATCCAAAAACTCTATTATTTTACTTTTTCATTAAAATATTATTTTTTTAATCTTTCTTTATTATTTCTTTCACATCATCACTTTTTTTCAACTAAGGGGTGGAATAAAATATATATATATTTTTAGCATAGTGCTACAGTACAATTCTAAATTTAGAATTGTACTGTAGCACTATTGCAGAAAATTTTGCAATAGTGAGGTATAGCATTTTTTGATGCAAATGTTTTTTAGCTATGAAATGCCAAAAAGACCTTAAATATAGCATTAGGATTCTTCAATGCTAATGCTCTAAAGGCCTCTTATTTAGAAAGGTTCCCTACATTATCTAAAAGGAAAAGAGGTCATGCTTATTTTAGCTATTATCATTCTATCAAGGGATGTTGAACCATACTTAAAAAATAAATAAAATAAATAAACAAATCAAGGCATAAATTTTGTTGGGGCTAATGTTTCAGCTAGACCACCCATTTGGTGTACTTTCATTGGGAATATCACACTTGTCTGGCAACTGATTAGAAATACATTTATAATTCAAATGTCGTTAATCTGTTGTTTGGATGTCTAATATGTAAATCATAACTGATAATCTCTTAAAAATCATCTTGCAATTAGTCCTCAGATGCAAGATACAACTGCATTCAAATTTTTTTCTCTAGAATGCAGGACTGTATCACATTGCTTCATACTTCTTGGTCTCATGGATAGGAGCCCCTACTGCATTGTTCTCTGTGTATGGTTTCCCTGGATAGTCACTATTTTGGTCCTATATTTTTTACTGATTTGATGCTGTCTTAGCTCAGAGGTAGAGCACTTGGCTTTTAACCACATGGACGTGGGTTCAATCCCCACAGACGGTGTAACCTTTTGCCTTTCACTTACCCCAAAAAAAAAATTTACAACTATTAAGCTACAGTTATGAATGCTTTGTACATAGCAACATGTAATTGTGAATATTAAAATTGTTAGCATCACCAGAAAAGTGTGACCAATTTGAAGATTGGCATCTTATGAACATGAACTACAGTATGGACAATCCATCACTGACAGACAGCATAAGTAGATCTCCATGCTGTTGAATTATCAAAAAAACAACAGCATGGAGATATACTTATGCTCTCTATCAGTGATGGACGGTCTAGACCGTGAATTTGACAGAATGATTACTAGTGAACCCTTTGATTATAGGCACAAATTTGTAAGATTACACCAAGTTCTCGGCATGTTAGGATTGCCTTTTTGTTTCTTTTGGGTATACCGACTACATTTAATATGGCAGTTGTTGGCCTAGACTGGAGTGCTTTTGGTTCTAACTTCTAAGTCAAGAATATCTGCACTTTAAATCCTTGTCCATAAATTATTTCTAGAGGTATAGGTTTTTGGTTCCTTCATTTGTATTCAAAGCCTCTGTCACTTTAGGTCTCGAATTGTTTGTTAAAATTTGGGAAGGTGAAAGACCATAGAGCTAGAGGAGCATGGCACAGGTATGATAGTTTTAGAATAACTTCTAAGTCAAGAATATCTGCACTTTAAATCCTTGTCCATAAATTATTTCTAGAGGTATAGGTTTTTGGTTCCTTCATTTGTATTCAAAGCCTCTGTCACTTTAGGTCTCGAATCGTTTGTTAAAATTTGGGAAGGTGAAAGACCATGACCATAATGTTGAAGTGGGCTCGTGTGGCTTGAATTGCTACAAGCCCAAGTTGACCGAATTCAACTAGGAATATAATTCCTAGTACAGCCGACTTTGACATATATATTATAAATATATATATTAGGTTTGAGATCTAGTGTAGCCGTGAGAGGTAATTCCTTATAACCTAACAGCCGCATAAAAAGAAAGAATAATGTTTTTTCTTGTCTTGTGGGTGAGAGAGAAATATTATAGCCGCAAGTTGTACTCTTTATTTTTCTCTGATAATAGTGAAATCTCTGTAACTCCGTGGACGTAGGCAAATTGCCGAACCACGTAAATATTGTCCCGTGTGTGTGATTGTTTTCTTTGGCGTGTGTTTTCTCTATTTGTTTTGTTTCTCACATGTTGGGATTTTGGTTAAATTCCCTACACATAGAGCTAGAGGAGCATGGCACAGGTATGATGGTTTTAGAAATAAACATGAAGCTTAGCACAGCACAGCACAATCCCATCAAGATAGACAATTTCAAAATCATTGATATCTTTCACAATGTTAAGCTATGTTTCCTTTGATGTTCTAAATCTGCAAAATAGTGTTTCAATGCTTGTTGGATATTGGCTATCAATGTTTTTGTATTATTTTTAGTGCTAGAGCTATGATTAAGTTGTGTAACATAAGATGAATAGAGATAATTTACTTTTTATTTTTAAAATAATCATACAGATGTAAATTGAAAATGCACAAAATGAAACTGAAAGCGATACTGATTTTTTAAGCATGAGCTGTACGACCAAGTCCAAGTCAAGAAGCCAATGTCCAAGTCTAAAGAGTCAGACAAAAATTAAAATCAGTATACACACTAGTGAAGGAGCAAGACTATGGCTCCATTTTGAAAGCATCGACTTGGAATTATTTCTCATGTCACTGTGGGGACCAATTAAAAATATCTAAATTAAGATATAGGCACTGAGGGGAATTTGCACTTCTCTTACAATCACACATACGTTATCCACAAAAACCTAACATTCCAAATCCATAGTATTTGAATTTCAATTGAGTTTCATAATTTTCATTTCTCATAAGCAACCAAACCGGACCAACCAAACCACTTGAATTATTTTATATCTTTGATTCTTTTCAATAGAAATAGAAACTGTAAAGAAACGTGAAAGGGCAATTATTATGGAGCATGGTTTAAATTCTATCATATTTTAAAAAAGAAAAAAATATACAAAATTACACTTTCATTTCTTTTATCTTCTAATTATTGGACTCTGTTCCTGGTGTTCATCTAGGTTTATCTACGATGGATTTGGCCTTTTCCATTGCAGAAATTTAGAAAAATCATTCAGAAGCTACGGTGCCATTCTTTCCACGAAATTTCCTTGGCTTGGGAGCATTTCCAGCAATCTGAAGAAGATAATAATAGTAATTAAATTATTAGTCTCATTGCCATAGTTTGTTCAAGGTTATCTAAATTAAATTATTAGTCTCATTGCTATAGTTTGTTCAAGGTTTATCTCTTAGTCCAGTGAGATTCATGTAGTGCTAATCACCAAAATAAACATAAATACGAAGGAGATGAGACCCAACGACAAATAATGAATACACCCACAGCCATGCATTCATGAATGATGAATTAAATGCTATTTCTATATTATTTTTTGGTTAAATAATGTTAGAGAGATAAACTATTTTACAAAATATTTTACAAACTGTTGATGTGGTAAGTGATTATTGGTAAATGAAAAAATTATATTAATGGTAGACCTAAATAAAAATTAATAAGAAGTTGGCCACATCAACATTTTGTAAAAATATTGTAAAATAGTTTGTAACTGTAGCATTACTCTTTTTGGTTTTATATCTCATTGCACTCATAATTTTGATGATCGGCAATGTGCTAATTTTATTAGGCTAAGGCATAAAATTTGAATTAAATGAATGAAAAAAATTTACATTAAGGAATAAAACAAATTCACCAAATTATATCCTATTGCAGTATTGCTAGTGCATTTGATATCAGTTTCTTTAAATTTTTGTGGAAAGTATATTGAAGTATATATACTTATATTTTGAAAAAGTAATAAAAATAAGGGCATAAAAAACTCCATTTTGAAAGCACCGACTTGGAATTATTTCTTAGGTCATCAAACTATCTTGTCAACCAAGAAAAATAACTAAATTAAAGAAATAGAAACTGAGGGTAATTTGCATTTATCTCACAATCACAAGTAGGTGATCCACAAAAATCAAGCATTCCAAATCCATTGTATTTGAATTTAACGCGCATTTGAATTTCAGTCAAGTTTCATAATTTTCATTTCTCAAAAGCAGCCAAACAAGAACCTACCAAACTGCCTGAATTATTGGCCTTTCATTTTATATCTTTGATTCTTTGCTACAAAAAGTTTAAAGAAACATGAAACATGGAAGGGGCAATTATCATGGAGCAAGATTTAAATTCTATCGTATTTATTAAAAAAGAAAAAAGAAAAAAAGAAAAGAAAAAGTAAACGTGCACTTTCATTTATATTTTCATTTCCTTATCTTCTAATTATTGGCCTCTGTTCATCTTGATTTATCTATGCAGAAAAAGAAAAGAGGAGTACACACTTCACACCAATGATAATACTAATGCAGCAATAATCGGGAAAAAAATTTGATGGAGTAGGCATTTTCCGTTGCAGAAATTTAGAAAAGTCATTCAGAAGCTATGGTGCCTTGCTTAACTCGAGATTTTCTTGGCTTAGGTTAGGCATTTCCAGCAATCTGAAGAATATAATAATAATAATTAGATTATTAGCCTCATTGCTATATTTAGTTCAAGGTTTATGTCTTAGTCCAATGAGATTTATGTATTGCCAAATCACCAAAATAAACATGAGGGAGATGAGACCTAGCGACAAATAATGAATGCGCTCACACCCATACATGAATGATGATTTAAATGCTATTTCCTCTTCTTCTTCTTTTTTTTTTTTAGATCTCATTGCACTCCTTATTATTTTGGTGATTGGAAATGTGCTAATTTTATTAGACTAAGGCATAAAATTCGAATTAGTTGAACGAAAAAAATTTACAATAATGAATAAAACAAATTCTCCAAATTATATAATGTTGTTAGTGTATTTTGCATCATTTTATTTGACTTTTTGTTAAAAACTAGTGTTGGCTGCACGTGCAAGGCACGTGCTGCCCCAGTAGTGAGAAAATTAATATAAATTTTGTGTGTGAAATCGTGAATTTTGGCTCACCTAATTTGATTATATTAAAAAAGAAATTTAAGAATACAACAAAATATCACAATATTTTCACAATATCTTCATTTTTAGGATCTGAATAGATATTTTTATTTATTTTATTTGAGAGAAATGTTATATTCATAATATTTTTAGGAAAAATTTTAAATGACAAGTTATTATTGGTTTTAAACTGATAACATTGTTATTGTTATTCTCAAAATATTTATTTTCAGTTGTGGTTGGTTACTGAAAACTTTAGGCATTGTAGCTACAGTGCAAGTTGAATAAATCAAAAGCACTGTAACTCTAGTGCTATCCATCAATAATAGTTTACCTATGATTTGTTGTGAAATTAATGTTAAAATATTGTGGATTTAACATTTTTTTTTATTTGATATATAAGAAATTGAGATTTCAACAATTATGAAAATATTGTGATAACAATAAGTGTTGTAACATTTTTTTAAAATATTTATTTTCAGTTGTGGTTGGCTATAGCCTCATATTTTATTATTTTATTTCGACTTGTAAAAAATTGACATGTCAATAATTGTGAAAATATTGTGAAATTTGTTGTGTCAGTATAACATTATAAATGTTAGTTTACATCAATATTTAAAAGAAAAAAAAAAAAACACAAACCGATTATTGAAAAAAAAATGACTAATTAAACCAAAGCACTGTTGTAGCTACAGTACTGCACAGTGCAAAAACACTGGATGTACAATGCCAAAACACTATGCACGCATTTGCACTTTTATTATAAACATTTATTTTTAGTTTTGGTGGGTTACAGTCTCATATTTTATTATTTTGTTTCGATTTGTAAGAAATTGACTTGTCAATAATTGTGAAAATATTGTAAAATTTGTTGTGTTAGTATAGCAATATATATACCAGCTTACATAAATATTTAAAAGAAAAGAAAAAAAAAAAAACAAACAGATTACTTAAAAAAAAAAGGCACTGTAGCTATAGTGTTGCTTGGTACTGTAGCTAGAGTGAAAAAATATTGTACTAACAAGTGTCATAACATTTTCACAAAATATTTATTTTCAGTTGTGGTTGGTCACAATTTTATATTTTATTATTTTATTTTGACTTATAAGAAATTGACACCTCAATAATTATAAAAATATTGTGAAATTTGTTATGCCAATATAATAATATATATAAAAAAATACTAACGAAAGACTAAAAAAATGCAACTACTTATAATATAAAAATATTTTATATATACTCTGATATCAAAACGATGTGTTTTGGATCTGACATTAAGTTTAATGTTAGTTCCAAAACTACGTCGTTTTGGTATTTAGCTTAAAAAAAAAAAACGACAACATCACAATTTTAAACCCTAGAAGTACTTATACCCACCTTATTCTTTCATCGGTAGTCCAAGCCCCAAACTCTCCCTCTCCCTCTTCCATAAACGTTTGCCTCCTCTCTCTTTCTCTCTTCTCACTTCTCTCTTCTCTGCCTTCACCTCCACTACTTGCTACTTGCTACCACCGTATTCTACCCCTTAATATCACAAATCTTGGAGTGTCACTCTTTCCTCTGTCGTTTTCGCTATTCTCAAGAAGTTTTATAGAAGATTTCGAATTTTGATGCTGCTCCTTAGAGTGCTTTCTTTGAGGTTTGTTTATGTATTTTATTTTCAATGGTTTTGAATGATCTTTTATGGATTCAGTTTAGTTTTTTTTTTTTTTTTTTTTTTTTTTTTTTTTTTTAAATGGGTTTTTTTGTGGATTCAGTTTATTTTTTTTATAATGGGTTTTTTGTGATTTGAAATGAGATATTGTGTTTGATTTTGGGCACTCAATGACGAAACCAGATTTTTATATAGTTAATAGATATGGATTCAATTTAGTTTTTTTTTTTAATAGGTTTTTTTGTGGATTCAGTTTAGTTTTTTGAATGATTATGATGGGGTTTGAGTTGTTAACTACATTGTGTTTGATTTTGGGCAGTGATTGACGAAACCAGATTTTTATATAGTTAATCGATATGGATTCATTTCGGTTTTTTTTTTTTTTTTTTTTTTTTTTTTTTTTTTAAATGGGTTTTTTGTGGATTCAGTTTAGTTTATTTATTTATTTTTTTAAATGGGTTTTTTGTGATTTGAAATAAAATATTTTTGAGAGAAAGATTGTGAATTTGTTTGTGTTTGTGTGTTTTCTTTTGTTTCTTTTTTCTTTTTATGGTATATTTGGCTTTTTGAATGATTATGATGGGGTTTGTGTTGTTAAATACATTGTGTTTGATTTTGGGCAGTGATTGACGAAACCAGAAATTCCTGAGCCGATCTGGTCCTCTCATCCTGAAATGATAGAGAGAAAAAATAGAGAAGAGATATAGAGAGTTCTTCCCATGTTTTTTTTTTTTTTTTCTTTCTTCCTGAGCAGATCTGGTCCTGCCGTCTTGAAATGATAGAGAGAAAAGAGAGAGAGAAGAGATACAGAGAGAAAACGCACCGTTTAGCACTCCACAAACGGACAAAAAAAGAGGACTCATGAAACCAAAATTACTGTAGAAAACACTGTAGATGGCATTCGCGCTTTTTATATAGTTAGTAGATATGCTAAAGTATACCTGTATTTAAAATAAAAAAAAATGTACGTAAAACTTGTCGAAGTTGGAATTTAATCGGTATTTAAACTTCATCTGGGCTTAATTTTTAAAGAAGCAAACAAGCAAAGGGCTTAACTTTATGAAATTCTTTCCCTCTCTTATTATTGGCCTCTGCTCGTCTTATGTTTTCTTTTGCAACAAAATATTTGTTCACACTCTCTCAATCACCAGTATCACTACTGCAACACCAACATTCTCATTTAACAAAGTCCCAAGCGACTGGAACTCCTCCTTTCCTCCACCTCACAGAATAACAGAGTTTGTCTATTACGTTGCATCAAACGTCATTGATAGGATAGGGTTCCATGCATACCGAGAGATTTGTCATTTTCGAAGACATGAAAAAGCTTAATCTCACCATTTCTACCTCGGTCCAAAAATGTTTTTTTTACTATTTATTGGTATTATTTTATCTAATTTTTATATTTATTTACGATATTTTCAGAAAAAAAATTTAATTTCAGCAAAAAGAAATAGATCTCAAACGTACACTAAACCTTTGTTTGAGAAGCGCGTCTTGCGTTTTTCAGCAGTGCATTTTTTTGGGTCCATGCACTATTTACAAGACTTGTAAATATTTTGTTCAACAAAAATAATTTTAAAATTAGGTCCTATAATACTATTTATACATCAAAAATTTATTTTATTACAATATCTTTAGTTTTCAATGTTCAATAGTAAATAGTATCTAAATAGGTCCTAAATTACCTTCTCTTCAACTTTTATTTTTATTTTTTTTATTTTTATAGTGGAAACCGGGTAATAAATGGCTCGGTGAAAATTTAATAACAAATGCCGACACTTCCCGCGTTTTCAAAAAGGGACAAACCGACAAACCACAATTTGATCTATTTCTTTTTATATGCTTTTTCACGAGCTAGAAAAATTGTTTTTATATATTGATTTTTATTAGTCTTTGTGAACAGCTTTGGTTCACCTTCTTCGAGTTCAATAATTTGAGAGAGAGAAAGAGAAAAGAAGTGGTGTACAAAGCTTGTCAATGTCAGAAGCAGAATGCAGATATGGGCTTGGCGTATTTTGGCTTTGGTGACTGTCAGTGTCATGGACTCACAGGTGTTTCATGTAAGAGATTTTCAAGAAACCTCCTCCACTTTTTTTTTTTTTTTTTTTTTTTCTCTCTGAGACAGTGAGACAAGAAACCTCCACTTTAGTGCAAGGAAAAGTAATAAAATATTGTGCATCATTCATTGCTTGGTGCAAGGGAAAGTAAATTATAACATTGTGCATCGGTAAAATTATTGTGATTTTCTTTTTTATACAAAAGTATTTTTTTGGGTATTATATAGTAAAATATATGATATTCGTATACTTAACATGACTCATAAAAAATAAACAAGATCGTTGATGGGCATGGTTTTGGTGATTTTAAGCGGTTGCTTACTCCATTCCATTACTCTTCCATTAAAACAACAGCATGGAGTTCCTTTACTTAGTCTGTCAGTGATAGAAGGTGATGACAGTGAATTTGACGAAATGATAAACTCGATAAATAGGTGACAGTTGACGTATTTGTTGAAATCTCATAAAATCGTAACAAATTTTTTTGAAAACGTATTCCATATTCATGAGAAATAAAACAAATTTATCAAATTATATCTTGATCATAAGTGTCTTTTGGATACATAATGCAAAAAAATAAAGTTTAAATACCATTTAAATTTGTGTAAAAAGATGAGGAGAGAATCAAATTTCGATAATAATGTTGTTGAAATTCGAAGAAAAAGTATGAGAAAAGAGAGAGAAATAATGTGATGGGACAAAGTATGAGAAAGGAGAGAGAAATGATGTGATGGTTTCTCTCTCCTTTCTCATACTTTTTCTTCAAATTTCGACAACTTTATTACCAAAATTTGCTTATTGCCTCGCTTTTCTAAATAAATTTAAAGAGTGCCCATATTCACAAATAAATTTCATTTTTTGCAATATTCATACTCTGATCTTAATTCAAAAAGAAAGAAGAAAGTAGTAAACTTTCCATACGTAAGAGCACTCACAGCTGTGAAACTAAATAGTTATATAATTATTTTAACTTCACCAAAACACAAAAATCCACACTACAATAGTAGAGTTAAAAGTAAAATTTTTACTTTCATTGCTACAGTGCACAGCTATATATAGTTGTGCACTATAGCTGAGAGCTAAAAAAAAAAAAATATATATATATATATATTTTGCGTTCACACTACTTTTTTTATTTTTTATTCTTTCTGCGTTTCATCTCCTTTCTCCGTGTCTCTCTCCTCACTGCCTCTCCATCTCTTCTTTCTTCCTCAACAGACCTATTGCCGATCTACACGAGCCTAGCCGCCACAGACCCATTGCCACCGACCCACGCTTGGCTGCCGACCTGACTCATCTTAACCTCTCTTCTCTATTTTCGGCATTTCGAATTGTGCTTGTGTTTCGGGCTGCGCTTATGTTTTGGCTTTGTGTTTCAGGCATGGGTTTCGGTTTGGTTGTGTTGATTTTTCTACTTTCTTTTTTTGTTCTTCTTCATTGGTTTTGATGGGCACGACGGGGTTGTGGTTGTGCAGTGATTTTTATGGGTTTGATGGTGGTTGTGGTTGTGTGTTGGTGGTTGAATGAAATATTATTTTATTATAGTGTTTATATTATTTTATTGTGTTAAAAACTAAAATAAAACCACTGCTGTAGGATGTGAGAAGGTAAAATAAATAAAGTGACTTTTTGTAGTGTTGAAAAGCTAAAAATTTAACTCCACTGCTGTAGATGCTCTAAAAATTGAACTTTGAAGGACAATCACAATTCACAAGTGGCCGACAAAAGGAAAATGCATTTGAATTTACACTTTGTTTAAATGTAGTTAGAGGAAGAGAAAAGAAAGGAAAAGAGAGAGGGAAGGGAAAATAAAAGAAAGGGTAGAGAAAATTTAGCTTTCTTTAAGAGTGTTTGGATACACGAAAGAAATGAAGGAATTTCCCTCCTTTCCTTTGTTTGGTTTATAAAGGGGAGGGAAAGGTAGTTTGTGTATGTTTACCTTTATATCGTTATTTATCTTTGACATTTTTTTCACTTTTTTATGATATAAATTTTTGCAAGTTCTTAACTTTTTTTTTCCTTTCAAATTTTGCGTTTGGTTATGTGGGGACCGGCCCAGAATAATAGGCTGGCTGGGCCCTGGGCCCATCCAAGGAGACGCCCGTCCGAGGAGAAATCGTGGCCCAGACAATCTTTATTTAGGCCCACTGGGGCAAAGAAAACGTGTCCGAGGAGTAATTCCTCCTTGGACATTGTGAAATTTGGATCAAAGGTGCGCCCCAGCCACTGCAGTTCATCCTCCAAACACGTAAAAAAAGAAGGGAACCTGAAATATCTCATAAAAGGCTGCCACCACCACATTAAATGCATCACCACTACTCTCCTAGCCGCATTAATGAGGAAAAGACCCCTGAACAGTGCTACCTTGGCCACTGCAACTCACAAAGAATTGATAAGGGTGTCTGATAGGACAAGTGCTCAAGTAGGGGTTTGGATGATCAACAAGTGTAAAGTCCAGATGATCGAAGAGAGCCTATATAACATGTAAGAGTCCCCCAAGAGAAGGGGACGAAAAACAGAAAAAAGGAATACAGGAGAAAAATTCTACTGTACGCATCTATGGCCATGAACAAAGTTTCTCTTCACGTCCATTTCTATGTTCTTGTTTCTGTATTTCCATAGCCCATGCAACAAACCGTCTAACCTAACTGAAACTAAGTTCTTTAACCCATACTCTACAAGAAATTCATTGTGTGGGACTTCTTGGGCCAAGACCTAGCCAACAAGGATTGGACCATTAGAATCGTGTCCCTACAATTGGCGCCGTCTATGGGAAGAGCTAAAGTATCAGTAAGCACAAAGGTTGAGCATGGCAGAACTAGGTCCACACCAAGAGAATCCCCAACAGACAGAACCCATTGAGTCCTAACGGCAAAATAATCCTGCCAACCCAGGTAGCAGGAGAAATCGTGAGGGAAGCGTACATGCTACCCAGACGAGCCAAAGTCATACCCAAATAGGTAGTCACGTATCCCAGAGGCAAAACAGTCATCAGGCCATGCAGCGAGAGATAGACGACCTGAAGAGAAAGTTGCGACGTGTGCAGCGGAAGCGATCTCCCTCCAGCTCAAGTGCGTCCTCTAACGAGGAGGACATGAATTATTGACGGAGGTCGAGAACACCCCTAAGCGAGACCTTTTCTTATGAGAAAGAGTCTCGTCCTGTACGAAAGTATGAGAACCCATCCAGCAAGGGTTTGGGAAATGACGCTATGAATAGGGCCTTAGACCAGATTTCAAGATCACCTTTCATGTACAGAATTGAAGGGGCTAAGCTACCTCGACGTTTTAATCAACCAACGTTCGCCATCTACAACGGCCGAGCAGACCCGGTAGAGCACGTGAGTCAAGTCAATCAAAAAATGGCTATCTACTCGCAAAATGAAGCCCTAATGTGCAAAGTCTTCCCATCTAGCTTGGGACCAATGGCGATGAGATGGTTCAACAGCCTGAAGACAAATTCCATAGGATCATATAAGCAGCTCACTCAGGTTTTTTGCTCTCGTTTTATTACAAATAGCAGAGTCCCTCGACCTCTAAGTTCGTTATTGTCTTTATCCACGCACGAGGGAGAGACCCTGAAGGCGTACTTGGATAGGTATTGGGAGATGTATAACGAGTTAGATGAGAACCATGATGATGTTGCTATCAGCACATTCAAAAGTGGTCTCCCCACCGAGCATGGCTTAAGGAAATCTCTCACCGGTAAACCAGTATCCAACGTTCATCAGCTGATGGATAGGATTGACAAGTACAAAAGGGTGGAAGAAGATCAGCTGCAAGGAAAGGGAAAGGAGAAGATCATTCCCCCCAAAGCGAATGATTTCAGGTCGGAAAGATATAGCCATAACCAGCCGAGGAGAGATTTTTCGAGACAGGCTGGACAAAGCAACATGTAAACGGTTAGTGCCGTGTTCAAAGAGCCAGTACAACAAGTTTTGGAGAAAGTGAGGAATGAACCCTTCTTCAGATGGCCGGGGAAAATGGTTGGGGACCTGTCGAAAAAAAACCAGAACTTTTATTGCCATTATCATCAGGACCATGGACACATCACTGAAGATTGTAGAAATCTATGGAATCACCTAGATCAATTGGTCCGAGAAGGAAAGTTACGCCACCTTTTACACCCCTTGAGCTGTTATCCGGGCCAGGCAATGCAAGAGCCTCGAAAGGATGTATCACTGAGACCTCCCACCGGAACGATACACGTCATCCTCGCCGCACCAGGAAGAACTGGGTCATCTCCTTCCAGGGTACTAGCTGTTGGCCGGCTCTCCTCCGAGGACAGGGAGAAAGAATCTAAAAGGCTTAAAAAGGGGAGCCCTTTAATATTGGGATTCTCGGACGAGGATAAAAGGGGAACTATCCAACCTCATGATGATGCCCTAGTGGTTATGCTAAGGATCGGAGGTTTCGACGTGAGAAGGATGCTGGTAGACCTGGGTAGCGCAGTAGAAGTAATGTACCCTGATTTATACAAGGGGCTGAACCTAAGGCCGGAGGACTTGACGCCTTATGACTCTCCCCTTGTCAGCTTCGAAGGAAAGACCATTGTACCAAAGGGGCAGATAAGATTACCTATACAAACTGGGTCAAAGGTGATAGAGGTGGACTTTATTGTGGTCGATGCTTACTCGCCCTACACTGCGATAGTAGCCAGGCCATGGATCCATGCCCTGGATGCCGTGTGTTCTACACTTCATCAAAAGGTAAAATATCCTTCCGGAGGCCGAGTGGAAGAAATCCGAGGAGATCAAGCCATCGCCAGGAAATACATGGTGGCTTCCATCTCACGTCAGTCCAATGATGAGTCCTCGGCTTCCGAAAACTTATAGCAATCAACCACCTAGGCAGGGCAAAATGGTGGGCTAGCCGAGGAGATAAAATGTGAAAGTTTGGAAAAGTTTACCATTGGAAACGATCCCGAGAGATTTTTCCAGGTCGGGTCAGAGTTACCACGTCAAGAAAAAGAAGAACTGGTTGGGTTTCTAAGGAGGAATGTTGACATTTTTGCATGGGACGCTTACGATGCCCCAGGGGTTGACCCTAGTCTCATTTGTCACTACTTGAATGTTAATCCATCTTCTATTCCGAAGAAGCAACCACCTCGACGCCCATCGAAGGAGCATGCTAATGCCGTTAGAGACGAAGTGATGAAGCTGAAAAAGGCCGGAGCTATTAAAGAAATTTTCTACCCTGAATGGCTGGCCAATACGGTGGTGGTGAAAAAGAAAACGGGGAAATGGCGAGTCTGCATGGACTTCACAGACCTGAATAAGGCATGCTCGAAGGATCCATTCCCCTTACCGCAAATTGACCGATTGGTGGATGCAACTGTACGCCACCCTCGAACGAGCTTCCTGGACGCCTTCCAGGGCTATCATCAGATACCCCTCGCGCTAGAAGATCAGGAGAAGACGGTGTTCATGACTCCCGTCGGGAACTATCACTACAAGGTAATGCCCTTCGGACTAAAGAACGCAGGGTCAACTTACCAAAGGATGATGACCAGAATGTTCGAACCACAGCTAGGCAAAGTTATTGAAGTCTACATAGACAATATGGTCGTAAAAAGTAAAATGGTGTCCGAGCACGTGAAAGACCTAGAGATCATCTTTGCCATCTTAAGGGAGCACAAGTTGCGGCTCAATGCTTTCAAGTGTTCATTTGGGGTCGGATCTGGGAAATTCTTAGGCTATATGGTAACCCACAGAGGAATAGAAGTAACTCCAGACCAAATCAAAGCGATTAATGGCCTACAAGCTCCTCGGAATCCAAAAGAAGTGCAGAAGCTCATAGGCATGATCGCAGCGTTAAACCGGTTCATATCACGATCTGCGGACCGATGTCGACCTTTCTACCTCTTGATAAACAAGTGGAAAGGGTTTGAGTGGTCGGAGGACTGTGTCCGGGCATTCCAGCAACTTAAGGAGTACTTGTCGCGACCACCCATCATGTCTAGCCCAGAGGCAGATGAGGTGCTGTTTGCATACATAGCTGTAGCCCCCCATGCTGTAAGCCTGGTACTGATACGAGATGATAATGGAGTACATCGACCAGTGTACTACGTAAGTAAATCATTACATGAGGCCGAAGTGCGATACTTGCCATTGGAGAAAGCAATTCTGGCGGTAGTGCATGCTACACGGAAGCTCCCTCATTACTTTCAGGCGCATACGGTTACTGTTTTAACCCAACTTCCCCTTCAATTGGTGCTCAAAAGCGCAGATTACACAGGAAGGATCGCCATGTGGAGTGCGCTGTTGGGTGCCTTTGACATTAAATACATGCCTAGGTCCTCTGTCAAGGGTCAAGTCCTATCGGACTTAGTTGCAGAGTTCTCTGAACCTTCTATAGAAACAATAACCGAGAAGGAAAATATGGATGGAAAATCGGTTGGCATAATCTCAGCGCGAGAGATCTTGCATTGGGAAGTTTACGTGGACGGTGCGGCCAACCAAAGAGGATCTGGAATTGGGCTAGTCTTAATATCGCCCAAAGGTATTACCATTGAGAAATCACTAAGACTCGGGTCCTCGGCTACGAACAACGAGACCGAGTACGAGGCTTTACTTCAAGGAATGATGGTGGTTCAAAAACTAGGCGGAAAGGCAATGGAAGCGTTCTTGGACTCAAAATTGGTCGTTGGCCAAGTGATGGGTGAGCTAGAAGCTAGAGATGCTAGAATGCAGGAATATCTCGGCCGGGTCAAACGCCTGCAGTCAGACTTCGAATCCTTTAATCTGACGCATGTTCCTAGAAGCGAGAACACACATGCAGATTCCCTGACCACTCTAGCCACATCCTCTGCACATGACCTGCCAAGAATAATCCTTGTTGAGGATTTGTGCCAGACGAGTTCAATTAAAGGAGAGAGATTTCAGGTCCATCAGGTTAGAAAGAATCCTAGTTGGATGGACCCTATAGTGAGCTTCCTCAAGTACGACATATTACCAGAAGGAAAACTAGAGGCCGAGAAGATACGGAGGACTGCTCCTCAGTTTTGGTTATCAGAAGACCACAAACTATATTGGCGCTCCTACTCTGGGCCCTACCTGCTATGTATACACCCAGAAGAATCCGAGTCCTTGCTTGAAGAATTACATGAAGGGATTTGCGGGAGTCACACCGGAGGGAGATCGCTGGCGCACAGGGCGCTCACCCAAGGATACTAGTGGCTGAACATGCAAAGAGAGGCCCAAGAATACGCAAAGAAGTGTGACCAGTGCCAGAGATTCGCCCCAAATATCCACCAACCTGGAGGAGTCCTTAACCCCCTCTCCAGCCCCTGGCCGTTTGCTCAGTGGGGTCTTGATATTGTCGGTCCTTTCCCCAAAGTTGCAGGGAATAAGCGATACATAATAGTTGGAACTGATTACTTCACCAAATGGGTGGAGGCTGGACCTTTGGCCAACATCAGGGACGTGGATGCCCAGAAATTCATTTGGAAAAATATTATTACACGCTTCGGAACTCTACACACACTTATCTCGGACAACGGTCTTCAATTTGATAGCAAGAACTTCAGGGAGTATTGCTGCGAGTTTGGGATCACTAACTGGTATTCCACTCCTGCCTACCCCCAAGGGAATGGACAAGCCGAGGCCGTGAACAAGGTCATAGTGAGTGGACTAAAAAAGAGGTTGGATGAGGCAAAGGGGAGATGGGTGGAAGAGCTCCCACATGTTTTATGGACCTATCGGATGACGTCGCGACGGTCAACGGGTGAAACCCCCTTTTCAATGACTTATGGGGCTGAGGCCGTGCTTCCAGTCGAGAACAGCTTCCCCACACTGAAGTCTAATGCCTTTACCCCAAACAGCAATGACAAGTTATTGGGGAGAAGTCTAGACTTAGCCGAGGAAAGAAGGGAAAAAGCGATGATCCATATGGCCTACTATCATCAGAAGTTGAGACAATGATATAATGCTAATGTAAAACTACGACCTTTAGGTCCAGGTGATCTTGTGATGAGAAAGATTCTCGGCAGCGCCAAAAATCCCTCTTGGGGCAAGTTGGGGCCCAATTGGGAAGGACCGTATCGCATCACATCTGTGGCCGGAATAGGTGCTTATTACCTAGAAGACTTGGACGAAAAAACTGTACCTCGCCCGTGGAATGTAAATAACCTAAGAAGATATTATTATTAATGAAAACGGCTCTACTTGTGTTTTGTTCCATGATCATTGTGTACCCACTGATCCATTTTCATCTATACAAGTTTTAAACAGAACCTAAGTCCTACATGGTTCCTCAGACCACAGACTTAGGGGAAATTAATAACTTGAGGCATCTATCCGAGTTTTAAATAGAACCTAAGTCTTGCATGGATCCTCGGACCACAGACTTAGGGGAAATTAATAACTTGAGGCATCTATCCGAGTTTTAAACAGAACCTAAGTCCTGCATGGCTCCTCGGACCACAGACTTAGGGGAAATTAATAACTTATGGCATCTATCCGAGTTTTAAACAGAACCTAAGTCCTGCATGGCTCCTCGGACCACAGACTTAGGAGAAATTAATAACTTGAGGCATCTATCCGAGTTTTAAACAGAACCTAAGTCCTGTCTGGCTCCTCGGACCACAAATTTAGGGGAAATTAATAACTTATGGCATCTATCCGAGTTTTAAATAGAACCTAAGTCCTGCATGGCTCCTCGGACCACAGACTTAGGAGAAATTAATAACTTGAGGCATCTATCCGAGTTTTAAACAGAACCTAAGTCCTGTATGGATCCTCGGACCACAGACTTAGGGGAAATTAATAACTTGAGGCATCTATCCGAGTTTTAAACAGAGCCTAAGTCCTGTATGGCTCCTCGGACCATAGACTTAGGGGAAATTAATAACTTGAGGCATCTATCCGAGTTTTAAACAGAACCTAAGTCCTGCATGGCTCCTCGGACCACAGACTTAGGGGAAATTAATAACTTATGGCATCTATCTGAGTTTTAAACAGAGCCTAAGTCCTGCATGACTCCTCGGACCACAGACATAGGGGAAATTAATAACTTGAGGCATCTATCCGAATTTTAAACAGAACCTAAGTCCTGCATGGATCCTCGGACCACAAACTTAGGGGAAATTAATAACTTGAGGCATCTATCCGAGTTTTAAACATAGCCTAAGTCCTGCATGACTCCTCGGACCACAGACTTAGGGGAAATTAATAACGGAAATTAATAACTTATGGCATCTATCCGAGTTTTAAACAGAACCTAAGTCCTGCATGGCTCCTCGGACCACAGACTTAGGGGAAATTAATAATTTATGGCATCTATCCGAGTTTTAAACAGAGCCTAAGTCCTGCATGGCTCCTCGGACCACAGACTTAGGGGAAATTAATAACTTATGGCATCTATCCGAGTTTTAAACAGAACCTAAGTCCTGTATGGCTCCTCGGACCACAGACTTAGGGAAAATTAATAACTTGAGGCATCTATCCTAGTTTTAAACAGAGCCTAAGTCCTGTATGGCTCCTTGGACCACAGACTTAGGGGAAATTAATAACTTAGAACTCTTGAGCAATTTTAAGGTACGTGCGTAGTTCAGTATAATTGCAATTGTCATTCTAAATTCGCCGAATGGTTTTCCTTTTTCTTACTCATTTATATTTGTTCATATTATTGCCAACGTTAAGTAAAAGAACTGCATTAGTAAACATCAGAAGAAGGTAGAAAAAAGAACATTCTATATTAATAAGCCGAGATCAATACAAAGAGAGGTCTTTACAAAAGAATGAAAAATAAGACAACTCTCGTTCTAAAAAAAAAAAAGAGAAGAAAATACAATAATTAAAAACCTAAAAACTAAGCCTTAGCAGGAGGATCTTCTTTCTGCTCTGGCTGAGGAGGAGGAACCTCGGAGATGGAGTCCTTGGCAGGATGCTTGGCTTTATCAGGCAAAGGGATGGCATCAAGAATAGCCAACACCTGCTCAGAAGTTGTTGGAGTGCCATCAGGATTCTCTCGGATCTCCTGCGGGTAGAAAACCTTCTCAGGAAATCTCAGCGCCGAGTCTGCAGGAATTCCTGCAGCATCAAGGGTGTGAGCCCATGAGATGCTGCAGTAATCCCTGCACACCTCCGGAATCTCCTCGGAGAGCCTGGCTTCAGTTTCTTCAGCCCCAAGCTGATAAGCAGCTTTCTTTTCGGCATCGGCAGCCTCCCGAATCAGCTGAGCCTCTTCCTTAGCCCACCGTACCTCCTCTTCAGCTTTCTGAAGCGCGACCTTGAGATTCAGCACCGTTTGCTTTTCAGTTGCAAGGCTGGTCTCGGTCACGAATAGCTTTTAGCGTTGGTCCTCGGCTTGAGTTTCAGCGTTCTTCAAGCCGGCCTCAGCACTCCGGCGCTTTTTCTCCGCCTCTTTGAACTTCTCCGCAAGTTCAAAGTTTTCTTGCTTAAGGGACCCCAAGGCCTTCTCCACATCTGTTTAAGACTGGGCCTCAGCTTCAGCCAGGCTGCGATTACCGCGACAGAACTCCTCAGCCACAAACACCTGTTGAGTGATCTGCCAACAAAACGAAAATTATCTTAGAGTGCAACACTGACTAATAATTTAACGAAAGGGTAGAAGAATGACTTACCATTGCAAGGTCCCTCTTAAGGGATAGAAAGATCTCCGGCTGAGAGAACCGTCTGTAGGCCTCCATATCCAGAGGGAGGAGCACTGGCTGCTCCAAAGCCTCAGCTATGTACCCTGCCTGACCCCTGTTGTATTCTCGGACCGATGCAGTGTCTAGCTCCAGTTTTGGGCTCCAAATGCGCGGGGGAACATGCACTTCAGCTCGGTTTTCCTCCTCTCGGCTCTCCACGGAGGAAGCCCTTTTACTCCTCTACCCCCGAGTGGTCTTTTGCTGCTTGGCCGGGTGGGGGACCATCTCACCTTCCTCAAGGGTGTCAACCGGCCTTTTCTTCTTTAGGTCCGGGTTAACCTTGAGGCCGAGGTCAGAAGGAACCTGAGGAGTAACAGGAGGAAGGGCCTGGGTCTGCGATTGAGCTGGTCCCTTTGAGGATTGACCTTTTCCTCGGGAGGCCATCAATTCTCGTAAGGTTTTTCCTTTACCGGCCATGTTGTCTATCTCCTCGTCCGAAGAGTCTTCCGAGCAGGCTATAATAATAGGAGTGCCAACTGCGGAGTTTCGATCCTGCTCTCCTTCAGGGTCTGAAAGCTCAATCAAAGGGGCTTGATGAACCTCCTCTTCAAAATAGAACTCGTCTATCTCTTCCTCAAGAGAAAGACGAGATGATTTGGTCTCTCCTTCAACTGGCACGGCAACGTCAAGGTTGTCTGGCGGAGGCAGTTGCACAACTGGTGGAGGATCCCGAACACCAGGTAGCACGACTGGTCTGAGGTCTTGTCGGGCTAAGAACTTGGGCTTGGACACGTCAATCCTAGCCAATCTTGGACTACCAACTCTTATGGCGTGGCCAATGGCTTGGAAAGAGTGGGTTAGGGGTTGGTAGCCCAAAACCAGATGAGTTGCACGCAGCTGCCCGTCCTCGGTAACGTAGATTTCTGACCTTAGAAGGTAGTTTAAGGTCGGAACGTTTACGTGGCTTAGTTGAGGAGCAACGTGAGCTTTATCTGCAAATATCCGAGAAGAAGAATAGGGTTAGTTCATAAAATTTTTTGATTCTAAAGAAAGCGAGAAGAATGAATCCAAAGGGCTAAACCCTTTCCCTAAAAGGATTGGCCCTAAAGGCGCCGCACCTGGGATTCCTGCCCGAGTTGGACAATGAATACCATTGCTCCACTCTCCTGAGGCAATGAGGAAATCCTTCTTCATAGTCTTATTGGATATGGGGAGACAAGAGATCAACCTAACGACCTTGGACTTAAGATAATACCCCCCCTTTTCGATGTAGTGGCACTCGTACAGATGAATCACATCATGCCAGGAAAGGCCTAGACCCATTCGCTCGTTCAGGACATCTACGCAGCCTAGTATCCTGAACATGTTTGGAGTGCACTGATGCGGCATCAACCTATGGTTGAGCAGGTAATCCCGGGTAATCCTATGCATAGGGAGTGTCATTCCTCCCTTTATAAAAGCAATCATAGGGATGACAACTTCACCCTTGCCTCTATCTGTCAATACTCCTTCTATGGGACAGTACTGCAGAACCACCCCCTGCGGGATGTGGTATTTTGCCCTAATGGCCTCTATGACAGCCAGGGTATCTACGAGGTCCTTGAATCTACCCATTTAAGTTGAACTGGAGGAACGGGAATGAAAACCAAGGAGAAAAGGAAAATCCGAGGAGTAGTTCAAAACAACGAAACGAACGAAACTTACAAGTATCTTCACAAAATGCTCAGTAAGATGCTTGGAAATCTCTCCTGGGAAGGACGCTTCACAAAGGCGGTTACGGAGGTTTGAAGAGCGGAGGTGTTCGTAGATCTCTGTGCGCTAGAGTTCTCTGGAGTTCTTTGGACTTCTGATATGCAGATAAAAAGAAGAGCTGAGTTTCTCTAGCGCTTTATATAGCAAGGAAGAGAGAGAAAAAATCACTCCCGCTCAAAAATTCAAGGAAAAATGCTGGCCGTCAGATCTACGCCTCGCTGTTGGATAAAGGAGACATAAAGTTACCAGGAGTAAATGGCCGCGCCTCGTAAATTGTAGCACGTTAAAAGTAATTGCCCGCACGCGTGAACCAAAATCTCATTAATTCCACCATTTGCAGATGTCAAAATCCCGTTTTTCTCCTCGGAAGGAGATCAAAAATCGGAGTTTTGAGGGGCTATTGTGGGGACCGGCCTAGAATAATAGGCTGGCTGGGCCCTGGGCCCATCCGAGGAGACGCCCGTCCAAGAAGAAATCGTGGTCCAGGCAATCTTTATTTAGGCCCACTGGGGCAAAGAAAACGTGTCCGAGGAGTAATTCCTCCTCGGACATTGCGAAATCTGGATCAAAGGTGCGCCCTAGCCACTGCAGTTCATCCTCCAAACACGTAAAAAAAGAAGGGAACCTGAAATATCTCATAAAAGGCTGCCACCACCACATTAAATGCATCACCACTACTCTTCTGGCCGCATTAATGAGGAAAAGACCTTTGAACAGTGCTACCTTGGCCACTGCAACTCACAAAGAATTAATAAGGGTGTCTGATAGGACAGGTGCTCAAGTAGGGGTTTAGATGATCAACAAGTGTAAAGTCCAGATGATAGGAGAGGGCCTATATAACATGTAAGAGTCCTCCAAGAGAAGGGGATGAAAAACAGAAAAAAGAAAAACAGAAAAAAGGAATACAGGAGCAAAATTCTACTGTACGCATCTATGCCCATGAATAAAGTTTCTCTTCACATCCATTTCTATGTTCTTGTTTCTGTATTTCCATAGCCCATGCAACAAACCGTCTAAGCTAACTGAAACTAAGTTCTTTAACCCATACTCTACAAGAAATTCATTGTGTGGGACTTCTTGGGCCAAGACCTATCCAACAAGGATTGGACCATTAGAATCGTGTCCCTACAGGTTATATGATTGATCATTATATTTATTTACTTTGAAATTAATCTAAAAAAAGAACATCATTCTTTCACCAATTTTAAAAAAAAATCATCATTCTAAACATTTTTATTTAATTTGAATTTAATTTATTTTTAAAAAGCATATCATTAGTTAACTAATTGTTTTAAAAAGAAAATCATCATTATAAACATTTTTTGAAGCCAAAGGACAACCGTATATGATAGTTTGACTGAAAAGTATATATTCCATTGACCATTAATATGAATATATATATGTGGGGCCCAATAATTTGTGGCCCTGGCTCATTTGTTCATCAAGGCCCAAGGCCCGAGCCGAGGAAGGTTATAGCCCAGGCTCGGTAATACAAGTACAAAATAGTTTTGGGACACAGCCGAGGACGGTTCAGTCCTCAGCATGTCCGAGGTCTCACTGGAAGAAAGGGAAAAAACGGTATAGGAGCCGCTTGGAAAAAATCTAAAATATCTAGGTCAACGGAGAAGGATACGCTGGAAAGTATAAACGATCAGGGAAAGTTGTCCTTACTGCCATTCAATACTCTGCATCTGACAGAGCCATACTCTCCAGCTTTTACAACCACCCCCAAGCACTCTGGGTATGGGCTGATGGGACAAGTATCAGTCTTGAAAAAGTTGATTCTACACGTGGACGAAGGATAAGAAACACATGCTAGTATAAAAGGAAAAGTAAGCAATCCAGAGAAAGGGCTGGAAAAATGGCCAAAAACCAAAACCTCCCAGCCCGCCTCCAGGAGAAAGACTCCTAGGGCGAACACGATTTAAACCATGTATGAACACCACGACAAACCCGCCGCCTGGTGACTAAGGCCTAGCCTTTCAAACCCACGCTCTATAAATGATATTGTTTGGGCCATTTTACGTGCGAACCCAACACTGTTACGGTTCGTTACAAATCGAGTCCTTACAATTGCCGCCGTTTGTGGGAAAGGCTTGTGTGTTGGCATAGGCGGTAGGTCGAGAGAGTCCCTTTATCATTTTCAACGACCAATTGTAGTGTTCTAGTGTAAAGTTCCACTAGGGGCTATGTTTCTTTACTAGGGGCTACGCTTTGTAGCGTCAGCCGCACAAATGGTTCTAGGGGCTTGGCCGAGGAGCTGATTCCCCCAAAACCAAGGTCTCATGCCATAGCCGAGGGGTCAATTCCCCCAACTACTTATAAAAATCAAGTTTTGGACAGAAACAAGGTATTGCATAGTCCTCGGACTCAAACCTATGGGGAAACCAACTACTTATCAAAATCAAGTTTTGGACAGAACCAAGGTATTGCATGGTTCTCGGACTCAAACCTATGGGGAAACCAATTACTTATCAAAATCAAGTTTTGGACAGAACCAAGGTATTGCATGGTCCTCGGACTCAAACCTATGGGGAAACCAACTACTTATCAAAATCAAGTTTTGGACAGAACCAAGGTATTGCATGGTTCTCGGACTCAAACCTATGGGGAAACCAATTACTTATCAAAATCAAGTTTTGGACAGAACTAAGGTATTGCATGGTCCTCGGACTCAAACCTATGGGGAAACCAACTACTTATCAAAATCAAGTTTTGGACAGAACCAAGGTATTGCATGGTCCTCGGACTCAAACCTATGGGGAAACCAACTACTTATCAAAATCAAGTTTTGGACAGAAACAAGGTATTGCATGGTCCTCGGACTCAAACCTATGGGGAAACCAACTACTTATCAAAATCAAGTTTTGGACAGAACCAAGGTATTGCATGGTCCTCGGACTCAAACCTATGGGGAAACCAACTACTTATCAAAATCAAGTTTTGGACAGAACCAAGGTATTGCATGGTCCTCGGACTCAAACCTATGGGGAAACCAACTACTTATCAAAATCAAGTTTTGGACAGAACTAAGGTATTGCATGGTCCTCGGACTCAAACCTATGGGGAAACCAACTACTTATCAAAATCAAGTTTTGGACAGAAACAAGGTATTGCATGGTCCTCGGACTCAAACCTATAGGGAAACCAACTACTTATCAAAATCAAGTTTTGGACAGAACCAAGGTATTGCATGGTCCTCGGACTCAAACCTATGGGGAAACCAACTACTTATCAAAATCAAGTTTTGGACAGAATCAATGTATTGCATGGTCCTCAGACTCAAACCTATGGGGAAACCAACTACTCAAGGAGAATTTTAAGTTACTCAGTCCTCGGACCAAACACCAGAAAAAGGTTAAGGCTACGAAAATTATTAGGAAGATGGCAAAACGCCTTATTATTCAACAACTTGCAGGTGCTGTTCATTTTGGGTATCCTCGGGTGATTATTTCCTACACGGCATCGAGCATTCCGCCATCACCTCGTTTAAGTTTGGGGCATGCAACCCATTTTCAGGTCGGTCTTTTTGTATACAATACATCCAATACGTTTATAATAGTATGTTTTACCTTTAGTAAGGATTTTCGGCCCTAAGTATCGTTTTCTTGGGTCGGCATTATTACGCCAGATAACTCTAATAAACCCATCATAATATACTTTTCTTTTTCCTGGTAAGGATTTCTGCCTTAAGTGTCATTTGTTCAAATCGGCATTCTTACGCCGACTAACTTCGATAAGCACGGAGCAAGCTCTTTTTATTAGTGGGGGTTTCGGTCCTAGGCATCGGTCAAAGTGTAAAAATAAAAAGAATTCACAAGATAGTATGTCTATTCACGGCGTAACCATTTCAGAAATAAAGAGATAGAACATGTGAAATAGAGTAATAACGACTTTTATTAATATAAAGAGGTATTACAACGTACAAAGAAGGGCTTAAACAAGCCTATACAGAAGGTGGGTTACAAAAACAATAAAAAAAAAAAAAACAATAAGACAAATAAACAGTCAGATGTATTTTTAAACTCGTCTCCGAAGTCCTTCCAAACTCTGCCCCAGTAGCGCCCATATTGAGAGGAGGACCTTCTTTAGAGAAAGAAGGAGGAGAAGAAGAGAAAGAAGGAGGAGAAGAAGAGGAAGAAGGAAAACTACCAGGATGGATCTGGTGGTGGAAAGAAGAAGAAAGAGAGGCAAAAGGAGGTGCCAGTGAAGGAAGAGAGGAAGAAGCAGGGATACTTTGTCCCTGCGTCAGTCCTGACTCCTAACACGCTGGCGCCATGTTAGCTATGCTCATAAGAGAGCGGTTGGTACTGATAATGGGTGATCCCAGTTCAACCGCACCAAAGGTTTGACGCGATGAGCCCCTGCTTCGGATTTTGACTGAAAGGAGGATGAGAGGTATCTTGAGTCTCTCCCATCCCTGCCCTGACCGAGCCATCTTGAGCTTCGCAAGAACGTAGCATTTCTGGGAAGGGTATGGTCTCTTCATTCCCACTCCTATCTCGGACCTATCACAATTCAAGGTATAAGCAGACGGATAAGGGAAACACTGGGGAAGACTAAGGATTTTCAAATTTCAGAAGGATTAAAAGGGTCTCTGTATAAGAGAAATAACCTCTCGTTTTTCTTCTTATATGAAGGGCAAAATGGAAGGTATTTAATCTGTCTAGATTTCCAAGAAAATCTGTAAACAAGAAAATGCCCGTTCCACTTCCCCACACCGTCAATAACCGTCGAATTTAAATGGTCTCGTAAAGGGAAGTCATTAAAGGCGCGTTTTGGATAACCAAACGGCAGGAATGCATAGTGGATGAATTTAGAGGAATGTCTCGTAGCCCGGTATGCTTCCTGGGTAGAAGAAGAGACACCAACATTAATGAAGAACAGAGTTAAACGAGCCGTAATAAAGGCTAGATATTACCAAAACCCTCCTCTCTAACCAAGAGGTCGGACAGCAGGATTTTGAGGGGCTATTGTGGGGCCCAATAATTTGTGGCCCTGGCCCATTTGTTCATCAGGGCCCAAGGCCCGAGCCGAGGAAGGTTATAGCTCAGGCTCGGTAATACAAGTACAAAATAGTTTTGGGACACAACCGAGGACGGTTCAGTCCTCGGCATGTCCGAGGTCTCACTGGAAGAAAGGGCAAAAACGGTATAGGAGCCGCTTGGAAAAAATCTAAAATATCTAGGTCAACGGAGAAGGATACGCTGGAAAGTATAAACGATCAGGGAAAGCTGTCCTTACTGCCATTCAATACTCTGCACCTGACAGAGCCATACTCTCCAGCTTTTACAACCACCCCCAACCACTCTGGGTATAGGCTGATGGGACAAGTATCAGTCTTGAAAAAGTTGATCCTACACGTGGACGAAGGATAAGGAACACATGCTAGTATAAAAGGAAAAGTAAGCAATCCAGAGAAAGGGCTGAGAAAAATGGCCAAAAACCAGAACCTCCCAGCCCGCCTCCAGGAGAAAGACTCCCAGGGCGAACACGATTTAAACCATGTATGAACACCACGACAAACCCGCCGCCTGGTGACTAAGACCTAGCCTTTCAAACCCACGCTCTATAAATGATATTGTTTGGGCCATTTTACGTGCGAACCCAACACTGTTACGGTTCGTTACAAATCGAGTCCTTACAATACACAAGGTTTTTTTTTTTTTTTTTTTTTTGTTTTTGTTTTTTCCTGTGTGTTATGCTTCTTTCTTTCTTTGTGGGCTGTGTGTCATATACTTTCACAATAAATTATAGGTGCTTAGTTATTATTAGTTCTAATTTGAACCTATAATTAAAATTACATTTTTTTCCCATCAATAACAACCCGTCACAACTAGTTACTAGGGATTTGTTGTAAAAGTGTCGTGTACATAACATTTATTTAAAAAGAATAGCGATAATAAAAATAATATCTTTTATTATAGTAATATTATATATGGTTATATAATTATATTTCCCTCCTATTTCGGCATTGGCACTGCCAAAATATAAAGTGTTTTCTTTTTTTTTTTTTTCTTTTTTCCTCTCCAATTTTGGCATTTTAATTGACACAATCCAAAAATTTTTTCGGTTCCACAATTCAAAATTTTTTTCCTCTCTTTTTTGGCAATGGGATTGCCAAAATACAATTTTGTTTTCTCTCCTCTCCTCCAATTTCAGCAATTCTCTTGCCACAATTTAATTATTTTCTTTCTCCTCTATCCTTTTTGGCAATTCTACTTCCATAATTCATTTTTTTCTCTCTCTTCTCTCCTCTTATTTTGATCAGGTCAATCGGTGTTTCGGGCAAGTCAGTTAGGGAAAAATTTGGGTATATATTTTGGCAATACCATTATCGAAATTTTTTTTTCTCTCCTTCTCCCATCATTTCTTTCTTACTTTTTCTCAAAATTTCGACAATAGTAGTACCGAAATTCGTTTTTCTCCTCATTTTTTCAAATAAGTTTGACCAGTGTTCATATCACAAATAAACTTCATTTTTTACAATATTCAAATAAAAGACTTAACACTTTCCGCATTAAAAAAGAAAAGAAAAGGGATAAACCAAAAAATTATGATTTCTTTTTATATGCTTTTTGACAACCAAAAAAAAAAAAAAAAAGGCAAAAAGTTGTTCTTATATATATTGCTTTTTATTAGCCTTTGTAAATAGCTTTGGCTCATCTTCTTCGAGTTCAATAATTTGAGAGAGAGAGAGAGAGAGAGAGAGAGAGAGAGGCTTGTCAATGTCAGGAGCAGAGTGCAAAATGTGGGTTTCGTTATGCGTAATTTGGTTTTGGCTATCACGGGTGTTTCATGTAAGAAATTTCCAAGAAACCTCTGCTTTTTTTTTTTTTTTTTAATAATCTAAAGGGGGACGGGGTGACCATATTTAACTTACCCCCTAGGGCGTGACCTAATAGGGGCACCTCCGTTAAAAATGTTAGATTGAGCCATAATTATTGTGACTGGAACGCCACAGACCTCACCCTAACACCCCAAGAGAACCAGAGTGTGGGGTGCCACAGACCTCTGCTCTTGTGTAAGGAAAAGTAAGTCATAACATTGTGCATCAGTTCATGTGCTCAGTACAAGAAAATCATAATGCTGTGCATTGGTGAAATTATTGTGATTTTCTCTCTCTTACAAAATCATAATATTTAAGGTAATGTTAATGTGGTAATTTTTAATAAATTATTTAAAAAAATTTGACATAATTTTTATAAAAAATATAAAAAATTGTCAAAAATTTTAATTATATATATTTTTTTTCATAAATCTTTTTAAAAAGTATAACCTAAACTAATATACTTAGATCATCTATTAATATGTCCTTAAATATCTATTAATATTTCCTTAAACACGCTTCCCAAACGCACGTTTTGCATTTCTAGTGTTTTTAGATTTTTTTTTTCCAGTCGAAAAGTTTGACTTTTTTGTGAACAGTGCACATTGTGCACTGTTCATGGATCCATAAAGTTCACTTTTTAGCAACTTTTTCATTAAAAATAG
The DNA here is from genome assembly GCA_028535165.1 of Quercus tomentella. Lineage (NCBI taxonomy): Eukaryota > Viridiplantae > Streptophyta > Magnoliopsida > Fagales > Fagaceae > Quercus > Quercus tomentella. Next base: position 41,750,934 of record JAPQVY010000012.1, on the reverse strand, counting down.
GTTCCCCGGTACTATTTAAATATTTAAAAATTATTTTGCTACAGTATTTTTTAGTTTTCAGTTTCAGCTATATCCAAACGGATCCTTAGGGTCCGTTTGGATTGAACTTATTGTTGCTGAAACTGAAAACTGAAAACACTGTAGCAAAATAATTTTTAAATGTATGAATAGTACCATGAGATCCATTTTTAATATTTTTTAGTACATGAACAGTGTTGCTACAGTGATGAACAGTGACAGAACAGTGATTTTTGTCTCCTGCACATCGAACCCATGTGAGGTTACTGTTCACGCGCAGGAAAAAAAAAAAAAAAACTAGAAAACGTAAAACTGGAAAACCTGAACGCAAGATTTAGTTGAATCCAAATGCTCACTTAGTGTTGGTTTGGATAGCACTTAAACGTGCTGCGTCCACGTTTTCTCTCTCTCTCTCTTTTTTTTTTTTTTTCCTTTTCAGCTGCATCTGTTGACCGGTCTTCTGTGAACAGTGTACTTGTTTACTGTTCACGGGTCCCACAAACTCCATTTTTAATCAACTTTTTCATTAAAAATGGGTCACACGATACTATTCACACATTTACAAATTATATTGCTACAGTGTTTTCAGTTTCAGTAAAATAAGTTTAATCCAAACAGACCCTTAATCATAAATTTATGTGTATTTGGCATTAGTTTGTAAGTCAGTTTTCTACTTTTGTTTCGCTTTTATTTACAGTTTTTAAAAATTTCGTCTTCTATTTTAAACTTTTTCAAAGTACTGATATACATTGAAATGCTTTAAATAAAAATTTTCAAACAAAAAACTAAATAAACTATCTACACAAACAAATCTTTTAAAAACGTATTCTATATTCGTGAGAAAAAAAAAAAAAATCATCAAATTATAAAGGAAAGAGAAAGTAGTAAACTCTGCACTTTCCTCTCTTATTATTGGCCTCTGTTCGTCTAAGTTTTCCTTTGCAACAAAATTTATGCGTATTTGGCATTAGTTTGTAAGTCAGTTTTCTACTTTTGTTTCGCTTTTATTTACAGTTTTTAAAAATTTCCTCTTCTATTTTAAACTTTTTCAAAGTACTGATATACATTAAAATGCTTTAAATAAAAATTTTCAAACAAAAAACTAAATAAACTATCTAAACAAACAAATCTTTTAAAAACGTATTCTATATTCGTGAGAAAAAAAAATATCATCAAATTATAAAGAAAGAGAAAGTAGTAAACTCTGCACTTTCCTCTCTTATTATTGGCCTCTGTTCGTCTAAGTTTTCCTTTGCAACAAAATATTTTTTCAAACCAGTACCGCTGCAAAACCAACTTTCTCTTTTAACAAAGTCACAAGCAACCGTAACTCCTCTCTTCCTCCACCTCAAAGAACATGATGGAGTTGGTCTATTCCGTTGCATCAAACGTCATTGACAAGATAGGGACCCATGCTTTCCAAGAGATTTGCTCGGCAGGGGGCATTTCCGAAGACATGAAAAAGCTTGAGCTCACCATGTCCATCATCCAAGCTGTGCTGCTCGATGCTGAGGAGAAGCAAGTGAAAAACCGAGGCCTGACTGTTTGGCTGGGGCAACTCAAAGATGTCTTTCATGAAGCGACAGACGTGCTGGATGAGTTCGAGTGTGAAGCTCTACGGAGGCAAGTGGTGAAAACATCTGGAAACACTAGCAATCAGGTACCTGACTCCATTTCTTATTCTTCTTTTAACCTACTTGGCTTCGGTCGTAAAATGAGTCATAAAATAAAGGGGATAAGAGAGAGTTTGGAAGAGTTAGCAAAGGTTAGAGCTCTATTTCATCTTGAGGAGCGGTCTGAAGATCAAAATATTGTGCACAGGGAGAGGGAGATGACCCACTCCTTTGTTCCCGATTCTGATGTTATTGGGAGGGTTGATGACAAGCAAAACATAATAGATCTTTTGATGCACCCAGGGAACAATAATGTTTCTGTGATTTTTATATTGGGAATGGGAGGTCTGGGCAAGACCACACTTGCTCAGTGGGTGTGTGTTTCTGTGATTTTTATAATGATAAAAGGATAGTTACAAATTTTGACCCCAGAATATGGGTGTGTGTTACAGAAGACTTTAGCGTTTTAAAATTAGCAAAAGAAATCCTGAAGTCTGCAGGTGGTGGAAGTAGTGAGAATATGACTATGGATTTAGTGCAAGCTAGTTTAAGAAGTACTTTAAAGGAAAAAAGATTATTTATCGTTTTGGATGATGTCTGGAATGAGGATCGTAACAAATGGATTGGCCTTAAGAATTTGTTAATTGGAAGACAAGGAAGTAAAATTCTCGTCACTACACGTAGTCAAAAAGTTGCCTCAAACATGGCTCCCGGACCAATCCATGGCCTAAAAGGTCTTCCAGACAAGGATTGTTTGTCATTGTTCATAAGATGCGCATTCAATGAAAGAGAGCATGAACAATATCCAAATCTAGTAAAGATTGGAGAGGAAATTGTGAAAAAATGTGAAGGTGTTCCTTTGGCTGTGAAGACTTTAGGGAGCTTACTTTATTCTAAAACTGAGGAGCAGGATTGGATCTCTATAAGGGAAAATGAGATATGGAAATTAGAGCAAAAAGAAGACGACATTTTACCCGCATTAAGATTGAGTTACAATAAATTGCCATCATACTTAAAACAATGTTTTGCTTATTGCTCATTATATCCAAAGGACTTTAGATATGATAATGAGGATTTAATTCAGTGTTGGATGGCAAATGGGCTCCTCAAAAAGTCCAACAAAAGTACTGAAGAGTTGGAAGATATTGGAGAACAATATTTAAAAGAGTTGTTATCGGGATCTTTCTTTCAAGAAGTTGAAGACCATGGCATATTTTCTTGGTCATTTAAAATGCATGATCTATTACATGATCTTTCATTATATGTTGCACAAAATGATTATTGCTTAATTGAAGACACTAATAAGACCAACAAATTTGAAAGGGCTAGACATGTTTCAATTTTGGACCATAAGTTGAGTGTTGATGCAGCGATAACCCTTTTACACAAATTGAGTAACAACATGCAGACCATTAATTTCTCAATTAAAGATTGGGAAAGAGATGGAGGCCCTGGTATTGATATTAATGGATCCTTGGTGGGAATATGCATCTTGAGATTTAAGCACCTGCGCCTGCTAAATTTAAGATATTCAAAGTTGGAAACGTTGTCAAGCTCAATTGATATGTTGAAGCATTTGAGATATCTCAACTTACGTGGAAATAGGAATATCAAGAAATTGCCTGACTCCATTTGCAATCTACAAAATTTGGAAACTTTGATGTTAAAGGGGTGTATAGATCTTGAAGAGTTGCCAAGGGATATAAGAAAGATGGTTAGCCTAAGATGTTTTGAATTAACGACAAGACAAACGCATTTACCCTCCAACGGAATCGAGTGCATGCGTTCTCTTCGACATTTGTTCGTTAATAGATGTTATGGACTGGAGTGTTTTCATGAAGGAATCCAACGCCTCACCGCCCTTCGCACCTTGGGCTTCTGGGGATGTGGAAACCTGATATCTTTGCCGCAAGGTATGAAACTCCTAACCGCGTTGGAATGTCTGAAAATTTTATATTGTGGAAAACTTAATTTAATGGAAGGGGATGACTACCCAATGAGGCTTCGAGAACTTGGTGTTTGCGGATTGCCAAAATTAGTGAGTTTGCCCCAGTGGCTTAAAGGATCTGCCAACACTCTACAGTTTTTACTTATTTCTAGTTGTGACAACTTGGCGGTATTGCCGGATTGGCTTCCCGATCTCAGTTCTCTTCGCAAGCTTGAGATTTCCCAATGCCGAAAATTATCGTCTCTGCCAGAAGGGATGGATCGCCTCACTGCCCTAAGAGAACTGAAGATTGGTGATTGTCCTGGATTGAGGAGAGATTATGAGCGAGAGGTCGGCAAAGATTGGAGCAAGATGGTCAAATTCACTTGGGAGTATGAGTAGGTAAGGGCTAAAATTTTCTTCCTCTTCTACGTATGCTCTGTTTTTCTATCTTCTAACCTAAAATTTTTTTTTTTTTTTTTTTTTTTTTTTTTTTTACTTTTTTGGTCTATTAACTCGGATTGTTTATAGAATTAAATCACAATAAACAATAACCAACCAAGAAATCACTTTCTGCAAAGTGACAATTTTTTTTTTTTTGGTTTTTGTTTTTGTTATAAAAAAAGATTAGATAACAATTATCATTGGTGTTTGTGAAAAGGTAAGTTATGAAATGTAAAAGATAATTGTCAATTTTTTCCTTTTTTGCTTTAAAGGTTGAGTCTATGGAAAATAAAAAAGTAGAAAAATTATGAACTCTATTATTGGGTTCTTCAAATTTCACGTATTTTAGAAGGACTATTTTAGTATCCTAATAGAAAAATAATAAATATTCTTCCTTCAATTTTCTTTTCTTTTCTTTTCTTTCTCTCCCTTTTGACAAATCAAGCGCAGAATTTTAAAATCTTATAATCTTTTCATTTCCACTCTCCAAAAGTGAACTGAACATCCATCTTTAAAAAAAAAAAAAAAGTGAACTCAACATGGTGTTAATAAACTTACTTGGCCTGTATTTTCTTATTTGACCTGACCCATGTGTAACCTGCAATATAAAGTCATATTATCAATGAAGTATGAAATCTATTTTGAATATATTTGATTCTTCTTGTTTCTAAACTGATAGATGTTCTTGGGAGATTGTTCTCTCAGAAAAAGGATGTTCCTTGTGCTTAAAACTGCCACGGGTAAGATATATATTTTTTTTAATTTTTAATTTTCAATGTTCAATCGAGTGTTCAATCTTTTGATTCCATGGTTTAAAACATTGCAGCTTATCAATTCAACCATAACATGCACTCATGCAGCACAGAAAGTCTCAGCCTTCTCTTGTATTGTAAATAATTTCAATAATGTTGTGGTGAGCATTTTGTGTTTGTAATGATTAATGGAGTGATGTGTGTTTATATTTATGATTTCATTCATGTTTCATGTATTATCTAATTTGCACAATGTTTAAATAACTTGAGTCATGTGTGCGTTATTGATTGTTTGTCTCTACTTCTTGGCTATTGGAGTTACTCAAATGAAACTCTTTGTTGTGCTTTATTGTTTAATTAAAAAAAAAAAATTGAAGTTTGATCTTTTGTTGTATGGTGTAAAATAACTATTCGCATTAGAATATTTGGTTAGCCAACAATGTGAAAATTTGAATTTGATGGAAGTGGATGACTACCAAGAAGTTTGCTTTAGCCATTAATTGTTCCGGATGTCAATTTGTTTTGAAATTTTGGTATTTTAAACTTCCAAAATTGTCATGTCTACTGAGTGGCCTTAGTGCCCTAAGAGGACGGAGGACTGGAGATTGTTCTAAATCAAGATGACAATGCCAAGGAGATATCAGTGAGTATTGTGTATAAGTTGCCTATAAATTTGGCTTCCACTGTTTGCTGAGATTCACACAATTTTGAATATAATTGATGCCTCTTGTTTCTGAAGGTTTGTCAGGTTTTCGTGGCAGATTCTTCTAAGGAAAAGGGATTCCTTTAGCTCAAAACTTCTTTTCCTGGTGAGATTTCAGAGTTTGAATGTAAAAAAATCCATGATGATGTGAAAGCAACAAAGAAAGACATTGAATTAGCCATTAAAGTAGCTTAGTGTCTCACCTGTGCGCACTTGATTGAATCAGTCTTTCTCATAGGTCATACATGGCTCTCTCAAAACTTGCTGTAGATTTTGGGAGAAAATCTATGTTGTCATTGCAATGGTTTTTTAGCTCTTGACATGCACTTGTGATATCTACTGATGCCATATTTTAAGTTATCTTCTTATTCAAGTTCGTAGATGTATATGATTGGTTTGCTCTAATTTGTAAATTCTAATGTTTTTCATTTTTTCAGCTGAAGTATCAGAATTTTAATGTGACAAACTCCTTGATGATATCACAGCAACAAAGAAAGACACTGCGTTATGTCTAACTCTCTCAAGACTTGCAAGTGATTTTGGTAGAGAATCTATGTTGTCATTACAACAGTTTTTTAGCTCACGACATGCACCAGTGATTTCTACTGGCTCATTGAAGCTTGATATAGCTCTTGGGGTTGGAGGATTACCAAAGGTGATTATTTGAAAAACAAAAATTTTCTCTTGCCACATATTTCGTATGAGCATATGCATAGTTACACACCCCACATATATGCAAGAGACAGAGGCAGATTCCTAGTGCATTATACCAAAAGAGATGTGTGGGACGCATGTGTTTGACCTTGTACAGTCAGCTATCCTTTTTTTTTTTTTTTTTTTTTTTCCAGATAGCTAGATCTGTAGTTTCTTCTGCCTAGATCTTCACTATGTTAATTTTTAATATGAATTAAAAAAATATTGGTGCAGAGCATATATGTTATAATTACCTTTTATTACGTATCTGACTGTACATTCTCTAATGTTGTTGGATATTAGGCTCAATGAATAGAGCACTCTCATCAGGTCTCTCAAATGTGTCAAATGCCAAATATTTGGCACATTTGACACATCAAATACAAAAACTGACCCTCATCAGGTATGCTAAATGTGCTATAAATATAGAACATGCTACAGTACGCTCTCATTTTTGAGAGCGTACGGATCCGAATGCTATTTTGGTTTATTGTTTGTTTATTCATCTTCCTCTCTCCTCTCTCATCACTCTATTGCTTTTTTTTCCTTCTCTCCTCTCTCGTTCTTCCTCAGACATTTTTCTTCTCATTGTTGTGGCTTTTCTCACTTCTGTTCAGCCTCGCCGATCTTTGTTGCTATGGTTTTTTTTTTTTTTTTTTTTTTTTTTTTTGCAGTGATTTGATAGGTGGGTTCGGCAGTGGGTGGCATCTCTCTTCCGTTCAGCCTCGCCGCGCCACCGATGCCGATCTCTGTAGCTGTGGGTTTTTTTTTTTTTTTTTTTTTGCAGTGATTTGATGGGTGGGTTCGGCAGTGGGTGGCGACCTTTCTTCCGTTCAGCCTCGCCGCGCCACCTGATGCCGATCTCTGTAGCTGTGGGTTGTTTTTTTTTTTTTTTTTTTTTTTTTTTTTGTGCAGTGATTTGATGGGTGGGTTCGGCAGTGGGTGGCGACCTCTCCTCCGTTCAGCCTCGCCGCGCCACCTGATGCCAATCTCTGATGCCGATCTTTGTGTTTTTTGTTGTTGTTTTTGTTTTTCTGTGGTGGTTCTAGTGTGAGACGGTGGTGGGGTGGGATGTGGGGTGTTGATGGGTGGGAGGGTCGGCGGTGGATGGGTTAGCGGCAGTAGTGGGTGGGTCGGCGGTGGATGGGTTAGCGGCGGCAGTGGGTAGGTGTGTGGGATGCGGTTGGATTGTGTTTTTTGTTGTTTTTGTTTTTCTGTGGTGGTGGTTTTGGTGGTCTGCTGTGTTATTTTTGGTGTGAGACGGTGGTGGGTGAGATGCCGGTGAGGCGTTGATGGTTGCTGGCAGCGGGGTTGGGCTGTGGGTTGTGGTGGGGGGGTTGGTTTTTTTATTTTGTATTTTTATATATTGTTGGTTTTTTTAATGTTATTTTAATATTGAAATATATTATTTTAATATATAGAATTGAAGTATAAAACATCTGATAAATGGTATGTTGTAAAATGATGTGCTAAAATAATAAAGTAGGATTTTGGAGTGTCAAAATGGCATTTTTTATGAGAGAGCTGATGGGAATGCTCTAAGAATGGTAATATTATTTAATTTTTCAGCGAAATGGAATTTTAAACCCTTAATTTTCGTGACATCTCACTTCATGCTTAGACCTGGATTGTGCTTGGATATTAGTAAGGCAAAATCCACTAAACAATATACCGCTCCCCCCCCCCCCCCCCCCCCAAAAAAAAAAGACATAAAAGGAAAAAAAGGATAAGTCTCCTTTAATTTTTTAGTGTGTAATATATGTGTGTGTGTTTGTTCTGTTGTTGATGCCCAACTAGTGATTTCATCTAATGCTTAAACATATCTAGGACACAAGTATAAAACTATGATGGAATTACATCGTACTCCTTAAATTTTACTCATCCAAAAAAGAAATCGTAGTCACTGTCAGTTCTTAACATTATGTTCAAGAAATTAGCTCTTATGACTTCTAGATTTGTGTTCTTGTCACTGTTGTGTTCTAGGTTTTGGGTACTTACTATAGCTCCATAATATATGGTACTCCATGTAGGTTCTTAACATTGTGCTCAAGTTTTTAGGAATTCATTAGTAGCTTTTTGAGGTGGGATGTGGAGGAAAAAATAGCATTGCATGCATGGTCAACGATTTTATTTTGAGTCTCTTAACTATTAATTCATTATAGTCAAGAGCCTTGTCGCTCAACTAGTTGGCACCTCTTGGTGTCTCCAAGACATCTAGGGTTCAAATTTCCTCTCCCTTGTTGTAATTATTAAATTATCAACAAAAAAAAAAAAAATTTCATTATATAAAGAAGGGTCTTTGCATGTCATGATTATGATACTTAGCTAATGAGTGTTGTTTCATGAAAATTTGAACTGCAATCTATGAACATATAAAAAGTAAAAAGAGCTTGAAAATGTACTACTTATGTTATGACTTATGAACCAGTTACTTCTTGATGAATGTATGTTAATGATTTTGATCTCAAAGTTTATGTTTAGTTACAAAAAAATGGAGTAGTGTCATTACTGGTGTGGTGAGAGATTTACTCTGCACTTTGCAGGGATGAATTGTTGAAATTTATGGGCAAGAGGCATCTGGAAAAACAACACTTGCCCTTCATATCATCAAGGAAGCTCAAAATCTTGGAGGTGCATACTAGTTTTGTCCTCTTGTACTTTGTGATTGATGTTTTAGGTATGACTTGAATTAGTTTGGTTTGCCAAGGAAAACAAGAAACTTCTTTTTAACCCATCATTGTGAATGAAATCCAATGAGTCAATGTACATAGATCCCAGAACCCTTGATTGTTCTATGTACTGTAATTACATAATTATAGAACCTTCTCAACAAATTTCATGCAAATTTTAGTGCTTATTGTTCTATCAAGGCATGTTGGACCTTAATGAGTAGATTATTTACTAATTATAGTCCCAATAGTCCAGAGGACTTCAACAAACCATAGTCCAAGGGATAAGATATTTCAATTATTATTTCATCACCTATGTTCAGCATAATTCTGTTGAGGCTAATGTTTCAAAAAGACCACCCTTTTGGTGAACTCTTTTTTGGTGGAAATTTCCCACTTTTCTGGCTACTGATCAGAAATATATTTATAATTCAATTGCTGTTAATCTTTATTTTTAGATGACTAATATCTAATCAAAGCTGATAATCTCTTAAATGAAAGCCCATCTTGCAATTAATCCTCACATGCGAGATACAATTGCATCCAAAAATTCTGCTCAAGAATGCAGGTCTAAGCCATATCACATTGCTTGATGCTTAGCATGAATAGGAGCCCCTACTGCCTTGTTCTTTCTGAATGGTTTCTCTGGATAGTCACTATTTTCTTTATGAACGGTCCTATTACAGCTATTAATTGACAGTTATCAATGCTTTGTACTTCGAAACATGTAATTGTGAATATTAAAACTGTTAGCATAACCAGAACAGTGCTACCAATTTGAAGATTGACATCTTATGAACATGAACAACAGTAAGGAGATCTACTGGTGCTGTCTTGTCAGTGATGTTTCCTAAGCTTCCTTTGAATGCAAACAAAAAATATCAACAGTTTCCTTTTTTCAAGAGATCACATATTTGGTCTTGTGCTACATATTGACAAAAGTTTGACATTAGTAAGAAAGTAAGTAGTTCCATCAAACATGTAAGGAAGGCAGACATCTTAGTGCTTCATTGAGTAATTGGTTGTTTATTTTGGCAGCATGGATTATTATTATTTTTTAAATGGACAAGCTGGTTTACTTGTCCTTTAATTGGTTTGGCCGTAATTAATTACATTTGTAATACGAGATCTTCCTTCTATCCAATTTATTATTGTTCTTTATTTTGCAATTTTTTTAATAGATTAATGCTTTCTTTACCTCATAGGATTGTCCTTGTGGCAGGGTATTGTGCATATCTTGATGTAGAAAATGGGATGGACCCTTCACTTGTAGAATCAATGGGTATAAACACAGAAAATCTTCTTATCTTTTGTCCAATCTTTGCTGAAAATTTGCTAAGTGTGGTTAACACTCTGACTGAAGTGGAGCCGTAGATTTTATTGTGGTTGATAGTGTAAGTGATTAATTCTCATAAATGATTCTGGTGTTATCCATAAATCTTCCTCTGGGGAGAAAAGGGGGTGCCTTGCCTTGGTGTTTTATTGGCCCACACCCGCAGGGGGTGGTGTTCAACTATGATGCTTTGGCCGGTCTTTCCTAGTTTTTTTTCAGTAAAGTCATTCTCCTCATGGATGACACATTCTAGTTTGCAGAGAAAAATGAAATTCATGTTGTGAACCTGTTATTATTATTATTATTATTATTATCATTATTATCTTTGTCATTTAGGGCCTGTTTAGATTGAGAGGGGAGGGAGGGGCAGTGGAGGAGAGTAGAGTTGGCTAAAAATAGGCTGATTTTGGGCTAAATCTACTTTAGTCTACTTTACTCCCCTTCCTCCCCCTCAATCCAAACGGACTATTAAAGAAAATACACCAATAGTTTTAGGTGGCAATATCTCCATTAATTAACTTTTATTATTTGGGTTATGCAGTTTTTTGTTTTTTGGTCATTGGAGCCTTTATTATTACAACCTACTCTCTATATTTCCACAACAAAAAAAAAAAAAAAAAAAAAAAAAAAACCTTTATCCTTGGGTTATTCTTTGTGATTATAGATGACTAGAGATCTATCAATTGGACACATTGTTTTATTTTCTTTATCAGTATTATCATGCTCTAATAATGTCCTGCATGTTGGCCTTTTCAGGTAGTTGCCCTTGTCCCCTAATGTGAACTTGATCATATGATTGGCACCATCCAAGATATGCAATCACGAATAATGACCCAAACACTTAGAAAAATCCATAACTCATTATGACAATCTCAAACTCTTATTGTTTTTCTTAATCAAGTTAAAGACAATATACTTGGTTATTTTTAACCTCTTTGTTTATATTTTATTATTTTATCAGTTGTAGTGAGAGGATGATGACAGTTTTTAGACCCCTTAAACAATTGATTTAACCTAGGTAATTAGCCAAGTTGTTACTTAGTCCAATTTAAACAAGTCTAGGTTATAACAATAACAAGATCAAATCATGCAAAGCAGCGGAAAATAAATAACACAAGATATGATCACCCAGGAAACCAAACCGGTAAAAATCTGGGGAGGATTTGACCTAGCTATCCTTAAGGTAAACTTGAATCCACTATCTTGAAAGAATCGAAGTTCATACAATAAGATTTACAAGCCCCCACACTCGACTTCTTATTGCTACCAACCAGTAGAACTTACTGACACGATCATGTGCAAACTCCGAATCTACGGACTCCTTCTTTCTTGGATTCACCACCAGATACAAGCACACCAGCTTGTGTTTTCTTTAAGCTTTAATGGCAGCAACTGAATTGATCATCAAGGTGTAGATAAATCTTCTCCTTGAAAACCCTAAGTTTGTGTAAAGGAAAGCTCCTCTAGATCTCACAAGAGATTTACACAAACCGCAATTATGAGCCACACTAAAATGCGTCTAGGGTTTGTCTTTTATACTTAGGACAAATAAGAAACCCTAAAAACGTTTTAAAACACTTAGGGCTGAGTTGGACGAATCTGTAGAAAATCATTCTGCCTGAGCTTCGATCGATCGAGCCTGTCTTTCGATCGATCGAGCTAGCCCGAAAGGCACAATGCTTCCTGCTTTAACTCGATTCCAACTTTACATAAAATCACAACTTTGAGCTGAACTAAAAACACTTCTAAAACATTGTTTTGATCATGGTTTGCCAACAATACAAATTAGAGTTCTAAATACATAAAATCCTAAGACTTTTAGAACCTGACAGATGAAATCCATTTACCTTCTTGTATTACCTTTTATTTCCAGGTTCGATCAAGTCCAAATGGACTATTAAAGAAAATACACCAATAGTTCTAGGTGGCAATATCTCCATTAATTAACTTTTATTATTTGGGTTATGTAGTTTTTTGTTTTATGGTTGGAGCCTTTACTATTACAACCTACTCTCAATATTTCCACACCAAAAAATAAAACCTTTTTCCTTGTGCTATTCTTTGTGATTGTAGATGACTAGAGATCTATCAATTGGACGCATTGTTTTATTTTCTTTATCAGTATTATCATGCTCTAATAATGTCCTGCATGTTGGCCTTTTCAGGTAGTTGCCCTTGTCCCCCAATGTTAACTTGATCATATGATTGGTAGCACCATCCAGGATATGCAATCACGAATAATGACCCAAGCACTTAGAAAAATCCATTACTCATTATGACAATCTCAAACTCTTATTGTTTTTCTTAATCAAGTTGAAGACAATATACTTGGTCATTTTTAACCTCTTTGTTTATATTTTATTATTTTATCAGTTGTAGTGAGGATGAAATCCATTTACCTTCTTGTATTTCCTTTTATTTCTAGGTTCGATCAAGTCCAAAACTAGGGCAAGGTTTTAGACTTGTGGATGAGGTCACTTGTGGTGGAAATGCCTTGAAATTCTATGCATATGTATGAATGAAGATGAAGAGGACAGGATTTCTCAAGACTGAGGATAAGGTTTATCTTTTATCACGTTTGATAATAAGAAGCATTAACGAGCAAAAATGTTTTTGATATTACTCAATGATGTTATTTTATTGTATTTTTCAAAAACTAGTGTTGCCGGCCTCTTTAGGAGTTTGCATTTAGCTTTTTTTGAATAAATATCTGCATCTCTTCTACCTCACATTTATTATTGTACGTTTTTAGACCCATTAAAACACAATTGGATTAACCTAGTAAATAAGCCAAGTTATTACTTAGTCCAAATTAACAAATCTAGGTTATCACAATCAAACAATCATATCATGCATAGCAGCGGAAATATAAATAACACAATGATATAATGACCTAGGAAACCAAATCGGTAAAAACCTGAGGAGGATTTAACCTAGTTATCCTCAAGGTAAACTTGAATCTACTATGAAAGAATCGAAGTTTTACAATAGCGATTTAGACCACTAACATCCTATTGCTACCCACCAGTAGAAACTTACTGACACGACTACGTGCAAGCTCCGAGACCACGGACTCCTTTTTTCTTGGATTCTCCAGCAAATACAAGTACACCTGCTTGTGTTTATTTAAGTTCTTATGGCAGCAACTGAATGATCATCAAGTTCTTGAATGAATCTCCTCTTGGTAATCCTAAACTTATGTAAAGGAAAACTCCTCATAGATCTCACAGGAGATTTACACAAACAATAATATAAGCAAAGTCTAAAATGTGGCTAGGGTTTGTCTTAGATACCTAGGGCAAAAACATAAAATCCTAAACATTTTAAATCAGCTAGGTCTGAGTTGGAATTCTGCAGAAAAAGACATGCTGTCCGAGATTCGATTGATCGAGCCTGTTCTTCGATCGATCGAGCCAGGCCGAAAGTCACTAATACTTCTACAGCCACTCGATTCCAACTTTACATACAACGCACACACTTTGAGCAAGTCTAAACAAGATTAACACTTGCTTTGATCATGGTTTGCCAACATTACACATTAGAGTTCTAAATACATTAGTTCCTAAGTCTTTAGAACCTAACAAACTCCCCTTTTGACAATCCGTGACAAAACACAATTAAAAACTCAAAGTTTACAAAGAAAAGCCCTTTACAAAAAAAATGCTCGTTACAACAAATTCAATCCTAACTACTATCCATCAGTTGCAAGTGTAAATAGCAGCTCAATTGAATCAACCTGTATTTTTCCTGAAACACTAAACAAGATGCATAAACGCATATGTAGAAAATACAAGTAAACAAAAATAAATTCTTGATTTCACATAACACAAAATAAAGACATATATCAATGAATAGCATCATAAATATAAATCAATAAGCAGTGAAACAAGAAACATATGAAACAAAAAATGTATCTCCCCCTAAAATGAATAGCCCAGCAAGAATACATCAAGAGCTAAAAAGGTAAATATAAAGTGAAGCACCTAGATACAATCTAATCTCCACAAGCTAAAACAAACAAAAAACAAAACCTCTACAAGTGTCTCAAATCCTAAATGTACCCCCCCTTTTTGTGATGGAATGCCAAAGGGTAATCAAAATCTATCATCAAAAGGAGGTGGCGGTGAGGATCGTCAAAACTGTGCCAACTCTGCGCGCAAGCCACGGATTTCATCGAGCACATCCACCAAAATCTGTCCATGAGCCGCCTGAATGGTCAAGACATGATCCAACGTATGTTGAATGTCTGAATCATTCGAAGTAGGTAGTGGAGGAACATCAGCATCAGCAACAGCAGCACCAAACGCCTCAGCAGTATCAGCACCTGTAGAAGAGGAAGGAGGGGGTACAGCACTAGAAAACTCACCTCTAGGACACGTAGAGCCAACTCTCAAGTGAGCAGCCCTCTGCCTAAGGAAAGTGGCACTTATGGGAGCTATCACATGTACGGGCTCACCAGTAGGGAAACCATCTAAACCGAGAAACAACAAAATCCTATGAATGAAAATAGGATGAATAAGAGCATGAGCGATGACAGAACTCCTATGAACTTCATTTAAAGAATGAAGAAACATATGAGGAAAACTAATAGACACACCAGAAACAAAAGTGTGCAAAAACACACATCGTTTAAAAGGGATGGTGTGGAGATGAGAAATAGGCTACAAAGAATGACACGCTATCCTAAAGAAAAGATAGGCAGTCTTAGTAAGTTCAGCAGACGTGATCTAAGGATCAGAACCCCACTGGATAGAAGGCCCAGTGAGGTATGACATAACGTCATCAAGGGTGAAGACTTCTCATAAGGATAAACAGGCTGCCTAACAACCGGAACCCCAAAAGCGTTAGCCACTATCTTAGGGGTAATGGTGAACTCAACACCTTGTATCCAGCTCCTAACAAGGGTGTTGGAATCATAGATGTGGTAAGAGAGGTTCGAGAAGAACTCTCTAATCAGGGCGATCGGGGGTGGATGATCTACCTTCAACAAAGACAGCCAGCCTCTACTCTCAAAGTTTGCCCTAATGGCAGGATCAACCTCATCTAATACAACAGAACGCTCAGCCCAAATCTTTCTCTTACAGTTTAGTTTCTCATAAACCTCTTTGCTTTTATCATTCCTAAACAGCTCACTCTTAGAGGGAGACTCAGAGGAAGTGGAGGGTGTCCTATAGGCTCTAGTCTTCCTAGGCATGGTGCTAGGATAAGGACAAAGACACAAAGCAGAACAAAACAAGAAATCAAAAAGAAAAACCAAGGGCAGACTGCAAGTTAGCACAAAAAAAAAAAAAAAAAATATATATATATATATATAGAACAAAAAAATCTATATGATGCATGGACAGTTAAATGTCACAATGCATGCTCTAATGCAGTGAAATTAAGTTCAATTTGAAGTTCAAATTCACAAAATTGGCTTGAGCAGAGTCTCTAATAAAAAACCCCAAAAATTTGAAAAACCACGTGTTCAATTTGTAAAAAATTGACCAATTGATCATCACACAAGGTAGAATACAGAATATAATGATCAATTACATCAATTCAACAACCAATTTTATCAATTTGGACCTAATTGAACAAAATCTCCAAATCGGATACAAACAAGCCCTAGAAATTCAATTTCTCAAAATTCACCAAATTGATTAAATTAAACCATCAAGATTAGGTTTATAACACCCAAGAACAAAAACCCATTGATCAATTTCAGAAAATTTGGCTTGAATCATTAAAAATCTCAAATTTGCATAGGTTCGAAAATTTACCCAAAAACCATGAATTTATGCATGGAAACATGAAATAAAATGCAAAAGGAAGGATATAATGGACTTACCGGCCTTGAGAGAGGAAAACCCTGCAAAAAGAATGGACGAAAACGACAAAAAATTGAGATTGAGCCTTGACCGAGTCGTATGGAGAGAGAAAAGTTAAAGAACTTTTTGAAAAAGTGTTTGACTCAACTGAAAATCAGTTTTTAAAAAACTTCTCATACGATTTTTGATTGATCAAAAAGGACAGAGGCTTCCTTAAAAATTTTAAAACAATTTCGATTGATCAAAAAACAGATTGGATCAATCGAAATAGACAGAGGCTTACTAAATTTTTTTTAGAAAACACAGTTTTTTTTTTTTGAAGGAAAAAAAAAACACATTTTAGAAATATCTCAAAGCAGTGAGATTGATGAACAAAATGCATGAGTATGTGATGAAATGTTTTTTTTTTTTTTTAATAAAAAAAAAAGTCTTAAACCCAGTTTTCCCAAATTAAAATTTTCATACATTCTCCATAAATTCTCAAGCATCAAATCTGTTTTGCATAAAAATTCAAAGTATTTGCAAACTTGGTTGGTCAGACCAAAGATACATACAATAACATGTACAATGTTTAGCAAAGAGTAACTTGTGTAGTGTGTGAAACTAGCAAAAACTTAAAATACATGTGAGGTGATATGTGAATAGCAATCAACCACAAAATCTACAAAATTCATCACATAGGATTTGCAAGAGACTATCACCTAAAAAGTTACATCATATAACTCTCACATGTCCTAGATCATAAGTTTGCAATCATGTAAGTTTCTTCATTTTGCCTCATATTGTACACACGAATTTTAATTGCTCAGAAACTTATTAAAATAGCCGGGATAATGTACACACCAATTTTAGCATTTAGACTGAGGCTACACCTTATGATCTTTTTGTGCATATGCTATACTTTCTCGAGTACAAAATCTTACAATATGCACTAATAAGGTGTTTATGATTGGTTAGTGAATAGTGGTGAGATGGTTATTTATACCTTTCTCAAAAGGTTCAAGTCCGACAGTCAAAGACAAGTGACTTCAAGATCAAGACAAAGTGATCAAAACCATAAACATCTTTCCCACACAATATGCACTACAAAGTTTCACTAGTAAAGTGAAAAAAGTAAACTCATCAAAGCTAAACAAGGTACAAAAGACATGTTATGTGAAAATAAATTGACCAACCTTGTTTTCAAAACCAAGAAAATAGTGCAAAACACAATTTGCTTCCTTTTTCTTCCCTTATTTTTATTTTAAAAAAAACAAAAACAACCTAGAATGAAATGCATAAATGTTATGCAATGCAAATCTTAGAAACAAAGAAAACAAAAAAAAGAACAATGGTCACAAAGAATATAACAATGAAGCACAAGGACCATGTCAGAAGGACTCAATTAGATTGAGCCTTTTGCATCCAAAACTTTTTAGATGCACCACGAGCATTGGAGTTCTTATTCACATGGGAATGATTTCCAACTTCAGGATTTGAATAAAGGTTTAGAGCCTTTACCAATTCACCAATGAGTATCATAGGATCTTGTGCTTGAGGCACAGGTACTTTTGGTTTGTTTGCTCTCTTAGTTGCTTGCAACTTGTAACAGTTTGGACGAATGTGTCCAGACTTTCCATTAAAATGACAAACCCATGCAGGCTTATCATGTGACTTATCCTTAGAAATGGTAGACTTCTTAGGTTTGGACTCTTTAAGATCAACCCTAATCTTCATAGGAGGTGTAACTTCTAAGGGTTTGACAACCTCACTCACAGGGGGTTCAGAAGAAGATGAAGGAACAAAGATAGTGGAATTGGGTTTAGACACTTTGATGCTTTGTACAAAACCTAACCCAGTTTTGTCAGAAGAAGACTTTTGAACACTAAGCATATGATCAAGTTTAGAACTAGCAAATCTATTAGTTTGTTCTCTAGCAACAGAAATCTCATATTCCAAATTCTTAACTTTATCAAGCAAAAACATGTTCTCAGTTTTCACATTATTCAAAAGTTCAGTAGCATCAAACAATTTAACAAGCAAATTTTTCTTATCAAGCTCAAG
This sequence comes from Quercus tomentella, assembly GCA_028535165.1. NCBI lineage: Eukaryota > Viridiplantae > Streptophyta > Magnoliopsida > Fagales > Fagaceae > Quercus > Quercus tomentella. The sequence continues at coordinate 41,732,929 of JAPQVY010000012.1, read as the reverse complement.
AGATGCAATTTTCTTTAAGCCTAATTCAACATTTATAGTATTATTTGCAGCAACTTTGCAAAGTTTATTGTAGGCTTCTTGAAGATCTGCATCCTCAGAGAGTTCCCCATCAGAAGGGTTCTTTTTAGCAGATACACTTTCATTGACTACAGTTGTAGCAGTGAAAGTAATGAAGTTTACATCCTCGTCACAACCAGACTCATCATAAAAAACTTCACCATCACTAAGGGTTACAGCTATAGCCTTACCCTTAGACTTCAAGTAAGTAGGGCATTCAGATTTCATGTGACCATACCCTTGACATCCAAAACATTGAGGACCCATAGAATTATTAGAAGATTGATCTACTTTTTCTCTAGGTTTTTCAGTGTTAACCTAATTAATGGGATCATTCTTCCTAAAATTTCTAGGTTCAACAGTGTTCTTATCTCTTACCCTTCTGTTGTTGTTTCGAAGAAAATTCCTAAAGTTCTTGGCAAGGTAAGCAATCTCTGTGGCAGAGAGCTCATCATCAAATCCACCAACATCAACATCATCAACTGACTTAAAAGCCATTGATTTAGATTTGCTAGTCTTAGGTAGGTCCAACTCATAAGATTGAAGAGATCCTACAAGTTCATCAACAGGGATGGAGTCCACATCCTTGCTCTCAATGATGGCAGTCACTTTGGGTCTAAAATCTTCAGTCAAAGATCTAAGAATCTTCCTAACAATTTTAGGTTGATCATAGATTTCACTTAAGTTATATGCAGAATTAACAATATCATTCAGTTTAACATAGAATTTATCAAAAGATTCATCATCACACATCTTAATGCTTTCAAATTTAGAAGTTAATTGCTGCAATTTATTGATTTTAACAGTCTTTGTGCCTTCATGCACAGTTTGGAGGATATTCTAAACAGCATAAGCAACCTCAACATTAGAGATTCTCTTAAATTCCTCCATAGAAACAGCGTTAAAGATAGCATTTATAACTTTGCTATTGAACGCAGTTGCTTCTTTTTGAGAAGTTTGCTACTCACTAACAGGAGTAGTGGGCTTCTCCCATCCGTATTCAACGAAGTTCCAGACTCTCTTTTTAATTGATTTCAGGAAGGCTTTCATCCTTACTTTTCAATAAGCATAATTTTTCCCTTCAAAGTGAGGTGAAATAACAAGAGAGTGTCCGTATTTCATGACAACAGGGGGTTAAGGATCAGTTCAGAGATCAAAAGATCTTCAACAAAAGAGCTACCCACTCTGATACCACTTGTACGTTTTTAGATTCCTTAAAACACAATTGGATTAACTTAGTAAATTAGTCAAGTTATTACTTAGTCCAAATTAACAAATCTAGGTTATCACAATCAAACAATTATATCATGCATAACAGCGGAAATATAAATAACACAATGATATGATGACCGAGGAAACCAAACCGGTAAAAACCTGGGGAGGATTTAACTTAGCTATCCTCAAGGTAAACCTAAATCCACTATGAAAGAATCAAAATTTTACAATAGCGACTTAGACCACTAACATCCTATCGCTACACACCAGTAGAAATTTACTGACACGACCACGTGCAAGCTTCGAGATCACGGACTTCTTCTTTCTTGGATTCTCCAACAAATACAAGTACACTCGCTTGTATTTCTTTAAGTTCTTATGGCAGCAATTGAATTATCATCAAATTCTTGAACAAATCTCCCCTTGATAATCCTAAGCTTGTGTAAAGGAAAGCTCCTCACAGATCTCACAAGAGATTTACACAAACAGCAATATGAGCAACCTCTAAAACGTGGCTAGGGTTTGCCTTATATACCTGGGGCAAAAACATAAAACCCTAAACCTTTTAAATGAGTTAGGGCTAAGTTGGAATTCTGCAGAAAAAGACACTCTGTCTGAGATTCGATCGATCGAGCCAGGCCAAAAGTCACTAATACTTCTACAGCCACTTGATTCCAACTTTACATACAACGCACACACTTTGAGCAAGTCTAAATAAGACTAACACTTGTTTTGATCATGGTTTGCCAACATTACACATTAGAGTTCTAAATACATTAGTTCCTAAGTCTTTAGGACCTAATAATTATCATACTCAAAGGGGAGCAATTAATGCGCTAGTAAGAAAGAGTGAGTTAATTTAAGTTGAGGGAACAAAAAAGGGTAGAGGAGAACAAAAAATAACATTAATAGTAGTTGAAGTAGTAAAAGAAGACATGTCAATTAAGGAAGTAACAATGACTATGACTTTGAATAGCATAGAATGGAAGAAAAGAATACATATAGCTGACCCTAATTAATTTGTTGTGGATCCATTACCGACCCCAAAAGATTTGGGACTAAGGTTTTGTTGTTGTTGTTCACCTAAATAAATAAAAAGAAATATAAATTATGGCTGCCCTCTTCCTATTGATCTTTCTAGAGAAAGTTAGTATTAATAATAACTGGCTTTATTTCTCTTGTTTTATTGGTTTCTCTTGTTTTATTGGCTACTTTGGCATCAAATTGTATTTATGTGTCTGTATAGACTTTCTATTGTACCAAATAATGGCAAAGGCATCCCTCTCTCTCTCTCTCTCTCTCTCTCTCTCGGAGTTGTGGATCTATGTTTCAAGTATATGGTGTTGGTCTGTGATTGATGGTGTTGTCTCAAATTTTGTTGTCTTCTTAGTAACAACATAAAGCCAGATCTTAAGCTGAGTGGAAATATAAATGAAAATGCTTAATAAATAAATAAATATTAATTTATCAATTGAATGATATATATAACCGCAACATTCCACTGTCAGCAGCTTGTGAAGGCTGACACTTGCAGTAGAGCCATATATACTGAGAAGGCTGTTGTTTTGTGAACAATAATTCTATCTTTGCTTAAAATTTGATGGCGGAAGATCCTAAATTTGATGTGTAAATAAGGAATTAATTTAGCCATGGACAAAAAAGGTGGTTACAACCTATTGTATCTAGGATTATGTAGGGATTTTCATATTTTTAACTAATTTTGTTTCATTGATTGTTGGAGGATTTTTTCTGCTCATTCTTTTTACTAGTCGGAGCATTTTCCTTTTGACTTATTAATGTGTTTACTTTAATCTTGATTTACTTGTTTTTTTTTTTTTTTAATAACTTACATTCCAGTTAACTGGCCTTGGGGTTTGCGTCCAAGTGTTGAAAAATAATCTGGTGCCTTCAATGAAAAAGGCCGAATTGGGGATACAATTTGGGAGAGGCTTTTTTTGTGAGGCTGAGGTCTTGGAGTTAGCTTGTGAACATGGGTTCATTGCCAAAGAAGGGAGCAACTACCTAATAGAAGGGAAACTTTTTTCAGTGGTTTACATGAAGCTGAGCAGTTTCTAGTAAAAAATGGAATTCTTGCTAAGATAGTCATGATATTAAGGAGACAGTTGTTTGAAAGAGAAAGAGGATCACGTTAGATCGTTGAATGGATGAGCTTTACTCAAATATGGTAGTTTGATGTCAAAGAACCCAGCCACTTTTCTAACCTGTAGGATCCTCCAACTTGAGAATACCAGTGTCTTCCTTCTTTTGGCAGGGGGTCAAGGAGTGTTTTGGTAATTCTTTACCAGTTTCCATTTCAGTAAAATAATCTTGTTATGGATGAGGTTTTCTAATTTGTAGAGTTGTTATTAATATCATCATTTTCTTTCACTTAAAGAGAATATACCAACAACTATAGGTGGCCATATCTCCATCAGTTAACCTATTCTGGAATGTATATTATTATATTATTACAGCTTACTCAGTGTAGACAGCAAAAGAGTGATGGGTAATTTGCACCCCCTTTTTTATTTTCTTTCTCAGTATTATCATGCGTAAATGCAGTCCTGCATGTTTGGAATTTTCAGGTAGATGACCTTGTACCCCAATGTGAACTTCGTCATATGATAGGTGTCACCTTCCAAGATGTACAATCACGACCAAAGTCATTTTTAATCAGGTTGAAGACAATATATTTAGTTATTTTTAACCTCCTTGTTTATATGTTATAAGGTGTATCTTATCAATTCTAGCATGAAGTAAAATCCACTTACCTGCCCATATTACCTTTTATTTTCAGGTCCGAGCAAGACCAAAATCTGGGCGAGGTTATGGACATATGGATGAGGTCACCTCTGGTGGACATGTCTTGAATTTCTATGCAGTTGTATGACCGAGGTTGATAAGAATAGGACTTCTCAAGATTGAGAATAAGGTCAGCTTCTATCACTTTTGATATTGAGGAGCATTAATAAGCTCACAAGGTTCTTAGAGACATGTTAAGTTATTGACATTGCACTTGCCCATGTTTTGTTTTATTTTTTAAAAAGTCATGCTGCCAGTATCTTCTGGGGCAAACATTTAACTTTTCGAGAATATATTCGCATCACTTCTACCTCACCTTTTCATGGAGATAGTTTTCTGTGAAGTTGCTTTCTCTTAATTATTATTAGGTTCTCCTGTTGCTTCTTGAAGGGTATCTTGATTCTATTTCTGTCATTCTTGTTTCCTCAATTAATTTAGTGTTATGCTTTATTAAAGATGTCTTGTTATTTAACCCTCTTTGTGTGTATATGAAAATAAGAGAAAACCTTGTAGCTGAGTATCTATCAACTTCAAACCACTTACAAAAAATTGAAATAGTGAACCAAATTTTTAGTGGCTACCCTTTTCTTGTGATCTTTCTAGAGAAACTCACAGATTAATCATAAATGACCTTATTTCTCGTGGTTTAGTGATAATCTCGAAATCAAGTTGTCTAATTTAAGTCTATATATAGACTTAAGATTGTTTCATTTAATGATGCATATGGGGTTTCAGGTCTATGTTGTCAATTTGAGCTTGATGGTGTCAAATGTCCCAAAACTTTTTTGTTCTTAACAACCGGACGACAGAAAGCTCAGCTGCTCATGTAAACTAACAGTTCCAAGAGAGGCAAGTATTCTGGTAAGATGATTGAGCAGTGAGCACTGGCTATAAATGATACAGATTACATTTCCTTGCAAATTATGTTAAAATAATGAGAAAAGTGATTGCAGTCTATTGTGTCTATATGGATTTTCATATTTTAACTAACTTATTTTCATTCCCTTGTCCAATTGATTTTCAGTGGACTTTTTCAGCTCTTCCTTTTTACTTTTCTAATTTTTTTTTTTCACTGTCATCTTTATTTACATGTTTCCTCTCTGGTCATAGTTAATATTCCGTAAGATAGTCATTATTTTATTTTATTTTATTGATAAAGATAGTCATTATCTTAAGAAGACAATCGTTTCAAAGAAAAAGAGAATCAATGTCATATTCTTGAATTAATGAATTATACTCATATATGGTATTTGTTAAATTACCCAGCCACTTTTCAACACATGAAGTGACTTGAAGACTACTGTTGCTCTTGATGTGAATTAAGCATTTGATGACTGTAACAATTTAAGTTGTTTCAAGTGAAAAGGCCGTTTGATAATCTAAGAAGAGCTAGGTCTATTTGGTCTATCTTGGGACTAAACTGTTAGAAAAGTTAAATCTCCTATAATTCTTGTTAGGTTTATATTGTAAAATAGTAATGACATGGCAATTATAACCTCTTATTGAATTGATTAATATTGACAAAGTCATAGAAGATGTTTAGGTACGTGCAAATTCTTTCCCCTCTTTTAGTTCTACTCTTTTTTAGGGAATTGTTTTTTAATAAGTCACAAGTTAATCATAATCAACCAACCATGTTAGCTCAAATAAATAAATAAAAACTAACCATGAAATTGGCTCTATAGATCTTTTTTGGGTACATTTCGGCATAATTAGGTGGCATTCATTTGTATTCTTTTAAGGAGTTCATCAGCATATATTGGTGCACTCAGAGTTCAAAGACCAGATTGTATTTTTTAGACTATAGAAAGTGTGAAAAGTGTGGATTGAGCGGAGTTACTTCGGCTGAAAATTTGCTAACCTAGACTTGACCTACCCTGAATTTCAACCAAAAAAAAAAAAAAAGAAGAATACCATCAACCCATGATCAGCCAACACTCTACAGTTTTTAGATATTTCTTATTGCTGGAGTGGCTTTCCAATCTCAGTTCACTTTGCAAACTTCAGATTGCGTTCAGCCCAAAATTATCATCCCTACCAGAAGGTATAGACCACCTCACTACACTAAGAGAACTGAAGATTATTGGTTGTCCTGAATTGAGGAGAAATTATGAGTGAGAGGTTGACTCAGATTGGTCAAATTCACTTGCCGATTGGTAAGGGCTAAAATCTTCTCTCTTCTACGTTTGTTCTGTTTTTATTTATTTTTAAATCTTTCAAAGCTAAAGCTGAGGTTTTTTTTTTGCCATTGAATCTGATTGTTTATTGAATTAAATCACAATAAACAACAATTAACCAAGAAATCGTTTAAAAAAAATGATTATTGCCATCTAATGTTGTTATATGTATTAATTTTTAATATGTTATTAATTTTTAATTGTTGTTAATTTTAATTTCAATTCTCAAATATTCAATTTGTTTAATTGTTGGTAGTAAACAATGTCTTGCATTAGAATTTTTAAATCCATTCTAAGTTTGAGATTATACTTGCCATACCTTCAGGTTTTAAATTGACTATATGCTTTGTTCTTCTTGAACAAAAGCTTGATTAGCAAGCTAAGCTCCTCTACATATCAAATACTATTAACCAAGAAATCGTTTAAAAAAAATGATTATTGCCATCTAATGTTGTTATATGTATTAATTTTTAATATGTTATTAATTTTTAATTGTTGTTAATTTTAATTTCAATTCTCAAATATTCAATTTGTTTAATTGTTGGTAGTAAACAATGTCTTGCATTAGAATTTTTAAATCCATTCTAAGTTTGAGATTATACTTGCCATACCTTCAGGTTTTAAATTGACTATATGCTTTGTTCTTCTTGAACAAAAGCTTGATTAGCAAGCTAAGCTCCTCTACATATCAAATACTATTAAGTGTTGAAAGAATTGTACATAATACAATCTTTTGTTGCGGCTTCAAACATATTGTTTCCAATTATACAAAGTATGGTGCCTAATAAAATTAAGAGAAAACATTTCTTAGTACCAATGGGTTTCCTTCAATATATACTCATATAACGATTCCATGGTTTAATACGTTGCAGTTTATCAACTCAGAGACAACATGCAGCAAGGAAAGTCTCAACCTTCTCTTGTTACTATCATGTTCAAGGTTTTGGATACTTTCTATAGGTTTTTAATATATGTTACTCCATGTAGGTAATTAATATCATGTTCAAGGGTCAGATCTTTAATATATGACACTCCTGGTAGATTATTACCATCATGCTCAAGCTTTAAAAATTCCTTAGTAACTGTTTAAGGTGGGATATGGAGAAAAAAATTAACATTTATGTCTTTCTTCTTACATGCATGGTCTAATATGTTATTTGCTTTGCTTAAACTTGGATGGATAATGTTGATTCTGTATAGCTTGGGTTTTCATTCTTGCCATTCTTATGTGTACTTTGCCAACTCATCTTTTTAGATGAAATTTGTAATTATAGCCTATCAACATATAGAAAGTTCTTTAAATTTTACTTCTTATGGGCAAGAGGCATTTGGAAAAACAACACTTAGCCTTTCATATCATCAAGCAAGCTCAAAAGTGCTGAGGTGCATCTTAACTTTGTCCTCTCAAACCTTTCACATTAATCAAAGCTAAGTATAAATCCTTCTGTGAAACTTTCGGGCCTATTTTAGGTATTATCATTCCATCAAGGGACATTGAACCTTAACTCCTTAAGCACATCTTTCTCTCTCGTGTCTCTCTTCCTATGTGAGAGTTTCACGAGCAATGGATTTGTCAAATTTCTTTTGCACAATTGATACTTTTTATCTATGTTCTTCATTTATGGTGGCACTACATTTTTCTTTTCTAAGATGACAGCTCTGTTTTTTATCTGAAGAAAGTTTGTGAACTGTATAATAAAAAGAATTATGAATCTTATGAATATAAATAACAGCAGGGCTATTGGCTGGTGTTGTCTGACAGTGATAGAGAATCTTGCTACCAGTTCACTCCATAGATGGTAATGACAGTGAATTTGAAAAAATGAGTACTATTGAACCTTGTGTGTATATTATAGGCACAAATTTGTAAGAACGTACCAAGTGATTGGAATGTTAGGATTTTTTTTTTTTTTTTTCTTCTTTTGGGACCACATTAGATTTGATATGTCAGTTGTTGCCTAGTGTCTTGGTTTTGAGTCCAGAATATCTACGATTTAAATGTGTGTAGATATATTGTTTTGTTTTGTTGGGATTTCTCAATTGTTTTGTTTTTGCAAGAAATATTTTCAGCATGAAAAATAAACCCCAACAAGGGATCTGAGATTGCATATTTGCTCTTTTGCTTCTTATTGACATAAGTGTGGCATGAGTAAGGTAATTGAGCTCTTGCTCAACTGGCACCTACTCCCCCTTGTAAGTGCTAGATGGAGGGTGAGGTCCTAGGTTTAATACCCATTGGGTGTGAGTGTAACTTATGAATAAAAAATATGTGGCACTGGCATGAGTAAGAAAAAGAAAAATCAGTTCCTTTTATAATCCTTGGGGGTGGCAGTGTACAAAGATGTAAGAAAGGAAGACATCTCAATTGCACTGAATAATTCTGCAGCATGGAATATTTTTTAAATAGACCAGTTGATGTACTTTCCTTTAATAATTAGTTCCTAATCTATATATATATATATAAAACCGAAGCCTCTGACCTCTCCACAATTTTCCACATCAGCATTATTTAAATAAAATAAAAAAAAACAAAAAATCAGTAAAAAAAAAATACATAACCTACTAAAACACTACTAATCACACGTTTAAACCTCTTTGCAACTCTGTTACCTATCCTACTGAAACACTACTAATCCTATTAAAAAGTGAAACACAAGAATCTTCTCCTTATGCAATTCGACACGCTTTGTTAATATGTAAAATTTTTTATCTGGGAGAGGAGAGCTATTATATTGACGTTAAGGTAGGGCTATTATATTGACGTTAAGGTCATCATCTTGAAACTTATCTCAAACATTCACCCGGATTGTGATTTTTCACAAGTGGCGATCCATTGTAGCTTTTGATATTGAGTTAAAGTTGTAACGCCTACAGTTCCATCTCCCTCCCATATTTGTGTTATTCCTTCCTTACAACATCAAAGGTTCTATTCTTAATTTTTATTCTTCCATTCAGTTTTATTTAGATTTAATCTTCTTGATTTTTGTTCTAGAGATTAGGCCTCCTGCCAAAAATAAATTGAATCAAGGTTAAAGGTATGCTAATTTACAATTAAAATTTTCCAATTTCTTGGTTTTGGATTGTCGATTTTTGTTTTCTGGTTAGAATTTTTTCCTGCTTGGCAAATATTTTTTTTAGATTTTTTTTTTCCACTTGCCCCTGAAATAAATTTCTGATTTTTATTTTTTTATTTTTTTTTATTTTTTAAAGTATAGGGTTAATTGTTTGTCTATGTACATCTAATTTCTAAATATTAGTGTTGTTTGGGTTATTGGTTTAGGATCATCTTTTTTGGATTTAATAAATTTGAATTTAGGATGTACATGATGATATATATATATATATATATATATGTATGTATGTATGTATGTATGCGTGAAACCGAAGCCTCTGACCTCTCCACAATTTTCCACATCAGCATTATTTAAATAAAATAAAAAAAAAACAAAAAATCAGTAAAAAAAAAATACATAACCTACTAAAACACTACTAATCACACGTTTAAACCTCTTTGCAACTCTGTTACCTATCCTACTGAAACACTACTAATCCTATTAAAAAGTGAAACACAAGAATCTTCTCCTTATGCAATTCGACACGCTTTGTTAATATGTAAAATTTTTTATCTGGGAGAGGAGAGCTATTATATTGACGTTAAGGTAGGGCTATTATATTGACGTTAAGGTCATCATCTTGAAACTTATCTCAAACATTCACCCGGATTGTGATTTTTCACAAGTGGCGATCCATTGTAGCTTTTGATATTGAGTTAAAGTTGTAACGCCTACAGTTCCATCTCCCTCCCATATTTGTGTTATTCCTTCCTTACAACATCAAAGGTTCTATTCTTAATTTTTATTCTTCCATTCAGTTTTATTTAGATTTAATCTTCTTGATTTTTGTTCTAGAGATTAGGCCTCCTGCCAAAAATAAATTGAATAAAGGTTAAAGGTATGCTAATTTACAATTAAAATTTTCCAATTTCTTGGTTTTGGATTGTCGATTTTTGTTTTCTGGTTAGAATTTTTTCCTGCTTGGCAAATATTTTTTTTAGATTTTTTTTTTCCACTTGCCCCTGAAATAAATTTCTGATTTTTATTTTTTTATTTTTTTTTTATTTTTTAAAGTATAGGGTTAATTGTTTGTCTATGTACATCTAATTTCTAAATATTAGTGTTGTTTGGGTTATTGGTTTAGGATCATCTTTTTTGGATTTAATAAATTTGAATTTAGGATGTACATGATGATATATATATATATATATATATATATATGTATGCATGTATGTATGTATGTATGCGTGAATGAATTGGTTGGTATAGGGTTTGGTTTAAATTCTGAGTTTTCTGCTACTGCAATTCACTATTTGAAAAAACAAAGTTCTTTTTAGGGTTTAATCTAATGTAGAATTGTAGATTATCACATTGTTTGGCTAGGGTTACATTGCAGTTGATGCATGCTTTGGGCTAGCTTTAGTTTGATGATTTAACTTATGTCTGTTCCTCTTCTTGGCATTTGTGAATTAAAGATTTGATTTTGTTTGTGTGCATCTGTATTTTTATATTATTGCCAGGTTTCATTGATTTTTGTTGATAAGTTTTGGCTTTGGGAGAAAAAAATTTCTATTATAATAGTGTTCTATTTTTTTAGACTTCAAATCCTACATGAAGCAAAAGTCTCTAAACAACCAAGAAAACAAACACATCTTCGATATTGTTCTCTCGCTGCCACAATACACTGGCTCCACTATTGCTATAACTATTTTCACCAGGGGTAACCAATCTTTTTGTTATATTTCTCTATTGTGAAGTCATATATTCTTTTATTTTGTTTCAATAATTTCTAGGCTCTAAATCATCCAATTTTTATTTTTTTTGGACTTTTGGAAATTTACATTTGATTTTTTGATTTCTCACTTTTTTTTTTTTTTTTTTTGCAAGATCTAAAATTGTCTAATAGATTTCAACTACTATATCCACAAATTATTCTTTTGAAGGTAACTCATCTTTCTCTATATTTCTTTGTTGTGTAATCACATAGACATATATATGTTTTGGCTTTTTTTAGGCTCAGAATATTCAGATTCTTTCTCTTATATTTCTCTGTTGTGTGATCAAATATTTTCATTATGCTATAATAATTTCAGCTTTAAATCTTATACATGATACATTTATGCAAAATTTTCCCGTGCATTGCACGGGTTAGCGACTAGTTACTTATATTTGCAAGACAAGATATTTGTTATATTCTATCCACTAATTTTCTTTGCATATTGTTTTCTTTGCCTCGCTAGAATTTTTTTTCAGCAGGATTTTGTGCAATCTTGATATAGAAAACATAATGAATCCCTCACAAAATCAATGGATGTATGCAGTACACAGAATATGTTCTTATTTCATGTCCAAGTTCGGCTGAAATTTAGCCAAGTTTCATTAACACATTGACTAGATATTGCAACTACAGAGTTGTTATCATCATCATCATCGTTTTCTGTCATTTAAAGAAATATACCCAACAACTATAGATGGCCAAATCTCCATCAGTTGACCTATATTGATTGCAGTTTGTTTCATCATTGGGGCCTATATTATTATAATTTACTAAATGTATACAACAAAAGAGTGATGGGTTATTTGACCTGACTTTGTTATTTTCTTTCTCAATATTATGATTGTTTAATACCATTGTGTATGTTTGGATTTTTCAGGTAGCTTCCCTTCTCCTCCAATATGAACTTGATCATATAATAGGTGGCACCTTCCAAGATCGACAATCATGAATATTAATGCATGCACTTAGAAGAATTCATTACTTCTGCCAATCTCATTCATAAATTCTCTTGACCAGGTTGAAGGCCACATATATTTATTCACTTTTAACCTACTTGTTTATATGTTACAAACTATATCTATCAGTTGTAGCATGGAGGAAATCCATTTACCTGGCTCGTGTTACCTTTTATTTCCAGGTCCAATCAAGTCCAAAATCATGGCAGGTTTTGGACATGGATGAGGTCACCTGTGGTGGAAATTTCTTGAAATTTTATGTAGTTGTATGACTGAGGATGATAAGAACAGGCTGCTCAAGATTGAGGATAAGGTCAAATCTTCTGTCACTTTTGATAATAAGGAGTATCAATAAGCTTGCAAGGTTCTTAGAGGTATTATTCTTCAATAATTCATGCTGCCAATCACTTTAGGTACAAAAATGTAGATTTTGAATAAACATTTGCATCACTTCTACGTCACCTTTTCATAGAGATAGGTCTTTGTACCGTTGATTTCTCTTAATTGTACTTTCAATGTGTATAAGAACATTAGAGAAAACCTTGCAGCTGAGTATCTATAATAAGGCTTAAAATAAATTATTACCCAAAAAAAAAAAAAAAAAAAAAAAACTTGAAATAATGAACCAATTTTTTTGTGGCCATCCTCTTCCTATTGATCTTTCTAGAGAAAGTCACAATTTCAATCATAAATGACCATATTCTCTTGGATTAGTGGGAACCTTGAAATCATACTGTCTCCTTTCTATTTATATGGACTTTGGATTGTATCATATAATGAGAAGGGCATCCACTTTTCTTGGTGGATTTGTGCAAATGGTCAGGTGCATGGTGTCAATGTCTGGAATTTCTTTGGTCTTCTTAACAACACAAAGACAGATCATAAATTGAGTGGAAAGAGTAAGACAAAAAGTAATTAAGATTAGAAAGATTCATTTCCTCAAAAATTATGTTAAAATACCGAGAAGGGTTTTGCTTTTGTTGACATTAATACTTTCTTTGAGTAAAATTTTGTGGTGGAGGCTCTTGAATACATTTTAGACGGATAAATAAATTTTATCATGGACAAGAAAATTGATTAAAATCTATTGTGCCCAATATTATTTATGGATTTTCATATTTTAATTAATTTTGTTTGATTTTATTTAGATAACTGGTCTTGGGATATGCGTGCAAGTGGGTTCAAAAATAATCTCAACATTCGTTGAAAAGGCTGAATGGCTGCAAGCTTGAGGTCTTGGAGTCGAAGAAAGCAACCACCTTTTATATGGGGAAGTTCCTAGCGATAAACATGAAGCCGAATGGTATTTGTTTGAAATGATGGAACCCCTAATAAGATAGTCAAGATCTTAAGAAGGCAGTTGTTTGATAGAGAAAGAGAATCATGTTAAATTCTTGTTGAATTGTCGAGTTATAATCAGATATGTTAGATGTCAAATTACCCAGCTGACTTTACAACACCTGAAGTGACCTGAAGCATCTTTGAACTTTTGAGATTACAAAAGTGTCTTCCTCTTTAAGTTAAAACATAGCTCCTGATGTGAATTAGGCAATTGACAACGGTAACATTTGAAGTTGTTTCTATTGAAAATGCCTTTTTCATTATCTTAGATGACAAACATCACATCTTTTACGTGGTTGGGTCTCTTTGGTTAGGTGGTTGGGTTGGAACGGTTTTGTGAGGTCAAATAAAAATTTTGATTTTCATTTAACTATTTATGCCTATTATTTAATGCATGATTGCAACTTATATAATTGAGCAAAATATTTTAAGTCTCAAAATACCAAAATAAATCAAACCAACAAGTTTAAACTAAGTCTCAAAATCCAAAACAAATGTAATATTATAGATTGGGACGAGTTATTTGGGTTGAAAATCTTACTGACTAGACACATATATAGATTCAAATTATACTCTCTCTCTCTCTCTCTCTCTCATATATATTTTTTAAAATTTCTTCTGAATATATCCATGAGTTTATGCTTTTTTTTTTCTTTTTTTTTTATTGAGTTTTTGATAATTTATTTATATTAGACCCTTTGTCTTTTGCACCTCATTAACTCACCTAGAACCAAAAAAAAAAAAAAAACATAAATAGGACACATGAGATAAAATTAGATAACAATTGTAATCCAATTTAAAACCTAATTGGATTTTCTCTCAGTTTTACCTATTAATATATATATATATAGAAGTATGAAATCTATGTATATTTGTGAAATTGGCATATATTTCTTTTGAAAATATTTATTTCATTTTGTTTCTAAATTAGCATGTGCTTTGAAAGATTGTTCTCCCAAAATGGTATATTCTGTGTACTTAATGTTCCATCCATTGAATTACATATACTGAGCAATGTCTTGCATTAGCAATGGTAAATCCATTATGTGATTTTTTGAAATATTCAAATGTATGAGAATCCTAATTTTTTTCAATTTTTTTTCAGTATGATGTAAATACACTTAGGCTTTAAGTTATATATTTATATTTCAGTTTGAACCTGAACAAGTTTCCACCCTCACTCATTTTTTGGAAGGATCTGGACTTGCTTACAAGCCATCAGGACATACCACTTGGCCATCAGATTGGGGTTTTAAATTGTCTTCATGCATTGTTCTTAATTTGTAGAATTATACTTTTCTACCCAAACTATACTCATCTTACATTTTGCCCCCTTGTACTATCAAAATGCACGATTAACCTCTCAAATCAAAAACAATGTATTTGAGTCGTAGTTTCTAGTGTGTTCAAGAAGATCGTTTAGTTGTCAAACAAATGGTATTATTGAAGACACAAGACTGCTCAATACCTATCAATCTATTGAGAGTTAGTGAACCTTGATACCAAGCTCAACACCTCTTGATGTATCAAGCTTTAGGAAAATTGGATGTTAAATTTTTGTTTTTAGCCCATGATGACTTGGCTTTGTTGGAATTCTTGCTCTAGGGTTCCGGATCATATAAAAGGATTATTTTACAGTCGTCATCAAAGAGGTACAGAAAGACATGCATAACAGGAGTTGTTGCGATGTTTGTGCGCCTAAGATTTTGTACCAAGTTACTTTTAGTTCATCCAAGCATGGATTGAAGAACTCTGCAAAGGTACAACAATAAAAAAGGTTGTTGTGGAGTCAGTTACGGATAGAAGATTCATGCAAATGAGAAGTCTTCTACAAAATCAAGTCCAATCGGGGATTGAAGTTAAGATTGGTATAGCTCAATAGGTCCTACTATAGGTAGGTACTTCGAGATAGGCATGTAGGGTAATATTGCTTGTGCTTGTAACTGTTTTTTCTTGTATGTAGATTCTTTGAGAGTGGTGATCTAAAATTCACCCGATGAAATTTTGTTTGCGAAAGTTTTCCCCATCGTAATCAAATCATCGCGTTAAACTTATTTTCCGCTACACGCTAATTTAGTTGGGTGATTTTATTGTGCCTTAATCTAATTTGCTTGTAATTTGACTAATTAATCAATTTGGGTAATTGGATTAATTAACTGGGGTCAATCTATAACCCAATAAAATGGACATTACAACTTATCAAGACTTACAAATTATCATGGATCTCAAACACTTAACCTATAGAACTTAACAATCTCACATTTTGGTAATCCATAAACCATAATATATTAGATGCAACGACAACATAATCTTGCAATTAATATTCCTCAATAGTGAGGGAATACCAACCACTATGATCGGACAATAACTAATTTCATTACTAATGCTATCTTGGTCTGTTACCATATAAAAATAATTTAACATTATTCCTTTAGCGTCCAAGTAATAATGACAAGAACCACACAAGAAGATATCATTAGACTTAGTCTAGTGTGTTAAATTGTTTATACTTCATTACATCATAGCAACGTTGATTTAAACCCTAGATATATTCATTAGAAATACCAAAAAGTATCAGTTAAATCATAAAGCTCTTGGTAGGATAGCTAGGCTATTAGAACCCACAAGTTGAATCAACTAGAATGCACAAGACATCTAAATAGATTTGAAAGATTAGTGGGATGAAATATTCATGTGCACTTGTGCTGATTATAAATTTACAATTAAGACAAAGAAAAGGTTCAACAGATAGATCAAACCCATAATGGCCCGTTCATCTTGGGCTTGGGCCAATGAACACAACCAAGGGCCGAAGAAGAGAATGAAGAAAACCCCACGAGCATCACAACAATGACCGCAATAGCAGAAATACAGAACACAGAGAGTGAAATTATCAGAAATGGGTTTCTCACTTTCTCTACCGTAACCCTCAAAGTTATACTTTTTTTTCTTTTTTTCTTTGTTCTTTTTTTTACGTTAAACCCTAAAGCCAAAATCTTCACAGGAATTCCCTACGAAAATGGGTTTCTTTGCACCTTCACTTACGAACCATCTTCGCCTCTATGCCTTCAGAAGACCTCGCCTTTCCACTCTACTCTGCTCTCTCCACCAGGTCTCTCTCTCTCTCCAATTTTATTTCACAGTTTGTTGGGGTAAACTTTCTGGGACATTGTGATTTTCTTGGTTTCTGTAGCTGCAGAAATTTTGGGGGTTCGTTTTATTTCAATGGCTTTGTGTTATATCTTAATTTTTCTGAACTGGGTTCCTAGATTTTGTAAAGTTTCCTGCTTTTTTCTTTTTGGGTATTTTGCAATGACTCCAATGCATGCTTGCATGAATATGAAATTGAAAGGATTAAAAATAATATGTAGAGTTCTTGCTTTCTCTTCGCTTAATTTACATGTGAAAGAAGAAACAAAGGCCCATCTATAGGTACTGTAATTATAGTATTAAAAAAAAGTAAAGAGGAACTATAAATTACAAAGGGAAGGCAGAAATTTTCTGATATTGATTGAAACTAAAGAGGGAATAAGGGATTTTATTGCTGGAATGCTGGAGCTTGTGATGGTAATAATGGAAAGAAGAAAGATAGGAAGAATTTGAGAAATTGATAAGTGGAAGGAGGATAGTACTTGCAAGGGCATAAGCATGGTGAGTTGAGTGCAGTAGGTCAGGGAGAAAATGAACAATGAATGATCTCAACAACATGTCTCGGGTTTGTGTATGAAAATCCCCTGTTGATGAGGGTGGCACAAACATGCTCTGCAGCAGTCAATTTAAACCTAATAAAATTAGAGAGCTACATCAGCCATCAGGGAGGAGGAATTATTGTTTCTTCTTAGATAGGCTAAATCCACTAAATAATCACCCCCTGCCACCTCCCCGTCTCTCCCAAAATATTAATAAAAGGAAAAAAAGAAAAAGAGATAAGTTCCCTTCAGATTTTGAGGGTGAAGATAATCTGTGGGTTTTTTTATCTTTTTGTTTAATATTTTTTTAATAATTGGTATGTGCTGTAACTGATGTGCGACAAGGGATTTCATCTTATGCCTAAACTTATTGCTTAGGGCACAAATCTCAAACTATGTGGAAACTTTAGTACGCCCTGTAATTTTACTTATCCAAAAAAAATATCAAATCATGTTTTTTTCCTTACTGTTTGGTCTGGCCATTCACTGCTTCCATGATGTTTCTGAAACAATTTCGAAACATTTCCGTTTCTGAACTGTAGTAACATGGATTACTGGTAGCGTATAGTTTAAGAGCTTAACAATTGTATTTTTGAGGAGAACTTTCCTTGAGGCCTGGCTACCTCGGATTAGTCACATAATTCTCTAGTTTTTTCGTTTGCTTGGTTATCATGGGTGGTTCCATTTTCTTTTTTGTCGAATCCAAAATGTTTGAATTTTCAGTGGAGGAGGGAGGTATTTTCTACTTGTTACGTATATTTGAAAGATATAAGGATTCTCTCTGGTCGGTTTTCATGGGAAAAGAGAGTGCTTTACGTTTGCTAACTTATATTGAGGATCTCATGTCAAATACACGTCCTGAAAACTTTGCTAGAACCTTCAGGGATGGTAATAAGGTTTTTATTTTGCAACTGGGACTCAATGCACATGGAAGCTTTCTTATGATCTCTGAACTTCTTCATGGTCGTCGGAAGGGCCTCATCATTGTACCGGAAGGAAAGCTGGGTAGTGGGTGGACAGGTTTTGGCTTTCATCTTTGTAAGGCTATTGCTCCCGACTCTCTTGGCATTAAACCGCCATCTCAATCTGCCCTGTTCCCGACAATGCAAAAGTTCAGAAACCATAAATCCTTTCTGTCGGTAGCGGTGGATGGTGATCAGAAAACCTATGGTGGAAGCGGAACAGGAAAGCTTGCAATGCCCAACATTCAAAATTCAATCAAATCAAATCTAGCTATCAAGTCTAGCTTGAGCAATCAGAAGACTCAGATCCTGAATTTGCGAGATAGGGGTGCTGGGCAAGTAAGCGTGATTCCTGAGGCTGAAGTCACGCTTGAAATACAGGACGACGCTCTTAAAGGTGCTGATTCTCCTTTCTCGCTAGAAGTTTCTTTACGTTTGGTGCGTGGGTTGAATGGCAAGTGGGATATTAAGGTTACGTTTGGATTGGGCTGAAAAACCCAAAGCGTTTGCGTCTAGTGTTTTTTTTTTTTTTTTGCACGCGTTTGTGAGACTTATGGCTACTGTTCATGAACAGTAGCCGCAAAGTTTGACTTTTCTCACACTTTTTAGCAAATCAATGGGTCTCGTGCACTGTTCACGGGACCCACAAACCTCACTTTTTAACAATTTTTTCATTAAAAATGGATTCCAAGGTACTATTTACACTTTTAAAAATTATTTTGCTACAGTATTTTTCAGTTTTCAGCTGTATCCAAACGGACTCTAAGTTCTCCAACATTAAGAAAATGGGTTGTTCTGGTGTTGGGCCCACGCAAGATGTCTTTAGGCCCAATGCTCTTGCTGAAGCTTCCCCACTTAACCCACCTCATGTCCCCAAACTTAAGCCCAAGCCCTCTATGGTCTGGCAACCCAAAAGAAAAGAACTGACCACCAGGTCTTCCCCAATGTGAGAGACCCAAACTCCAGGGATGTCGAGTCCATGCGAGAGACCCTACCAGTCTTCGTCGTGTCCTTCGATATTGCCTTTGTTGTCGTCGATGGTCTTAGATGTCGCTGTTGCTCAATCTCTCAACTCCGACAAGATTGTTGAAGCCAGGTTTGAGTTATCGGCGCCGATTGACTCGTATCAAGTTTCCAATGTAGCCAAGTTTGAGCTTCTCGGCTCCGACGAGTTCGAGGAGGCCAGGAATGGGTCGGCATGCACCACAGATAACGATGAGAGCTTAGTGCGTGACCTCCGACTGATTCTCCAGGAGCATTCAAGTAATATAGTCAAGAAATGGGGGAACTTGGAGCAGTGCGTTCTTGAATTACGCGATGGGAGGAGGGTTGCGGTTTCGCTGCAGATCGCTTTGCCTCGGTATGAAGCTACAGAGGTTTTGGAAAAGCAACAACAGCTGGCCTTAGTTACATTGGAGTCTTCTGACGTTACGAACGTGTCATCGGCTCTTTTCAAAGAGGATGAAGTATTGGTGGAGGATGGGGTTTCGGATAGCTACTCGGAGGAAGCTGATCAGCCCCTAGTTGTTGATCCAATTGCTTTTTCTCTACCTTTGGACATGGCAGAGCAGTCTCTTGTAGATGAGGAAAGTGTTGTGGGTATGGATACTTTAGAGAGTCAGGAACCTTATTTCGATTGGTTTCAAAAGAGATTCAATAATTTTGATAGCTTCCTTGGCATGTCCCTTGAGGGTTTAGAAGATCAAGCAATAGATTTTTTATTGGCTGTTGAAGCTAAATTATATCGGAGGGCTGAGGTGAACAAGAAATCACGTGGTTTGAAAGGTTCGGGGGTGAAAGGTTTAAGAGAGTTGAAAGGGTTGTTTAGTTCCATTAATTATGGCTCTTCATCTGCTAGGCGATGTGGTATTAATAGGAATCAGGTTCTTTCCGTTGCTCAATGAATTTGAAGCTTATTTCTTGGAATGTCAAAGGTCTGAATGAAGTTGACAAGAGGCTTCAGATTCGTAACTTGTTGCGATCCTGGAAGGCTGATATTGTGTGTTTGCAAGAGACCAAACTAGAGTGGATTACTAGAGGTATTGTTCGAAATATATGGAGTTGTCCATATGTAGATTGGTTGTACTTGGGCTCTGATGGTGCTTCTGGAGGAATTTTATTGATGTGGGATAGCCGGGTTGTGGAAAAGGTGGAGGAAGCGGTGGGGCATTTTTCGGTTTCATGCAAGTTTAAAAATGTAGACGACCAATTTGAGTGGGCTTTCACAGGCATATATGGGCCAAATTTGAACAATAGACGTAGGTTGATGTGGGAGGAGCTAACCGGGCTGATCAGTTGGTGGGATTTGCCTTGGTGCCTTGGAGGGGACTTTAATATAATCCGTTTCCCATCAGAGCATTTGGGGGCTGCTAGCTTCTCCAGGGCTATGTATGGATTTTCTGACTTTGTTTCATTGCATGGGTTGATGGATATTCATATGGAAGGGGGCCTTTATACCTGGTCCAATACTTCCTCAGCTTCTCGGCTAGACCGGTTCCTTTTCTCCCCTCTTTTGGTAGATCACTTCACTCAGTTCACCCAAAAAAGGATGCCTAGAGTTCTTTTTGACCATTTTCCTATTTTGTTGGAGGGCGAGAGTTAGCGAAGAGGTAGAATTCCTTTCTGTTTTGAAAATATGTGATTGAGGGTGGATAATTTTGTCGACAAAGTGAAGAAGTGGTGGGCATCCTATTTGTTCCAAGGAACCCCAAGTTTTATTCTTGCTAAGAAGTTGGCTGCCTTGAAGTTGGATTTAAAAAAGTGGAATGAGACTGAGTTTGGCAATGTCACTTTTAAGAAACAGGCCCTTTGGAGCAAGCTGAATGGTTTGGATGCTAAAGAGGAGACTCATAGTCTATCTGCTGAGGAGAAGTTAGATCAAACTAATTTTCGTTCAGATATTGAAAAGTTGACTCTTATGGAAAAGACTAGTTGGAGACAAAAGTCTAGGGTGTTGCATTTGAAGGAAGGGGATGCCAATACCAAATTTTTTCATAGAATGGCTAATTCTAACAGAAAAAATAATGGTATTGAAAGCCTAATGGTTAATGGTACCTTGTCTTCGGATCAGGGTATAATTGCAGAATACATTACTCATTTCTTCATGAATCTGTACTCTAAGCAGCAGGTTGAGCGGTCGTTTTCGGATTCGTTGGTTTTTCCAATGATATCTGGTGAGAATGCGGATTGGTTAGAGAGGCCTTTTGAAGAGGCAGAAATTTTTGATGTCATTCAAAGTTTTCATGGTGATAAATCCCCTGGTCTAGATGGCTTCCCTATGGCTTTTTTCCAAGCTTGCTGGGGGATTGTTAAGCCTGATCTCATGGCTGTTTTTCATCATTTTTTTGCCAATGGTCAGTTTGAGAAAAGTTTAAACGCAACTTTTATTACTCTCATTCCTAAAAAACATGCGGCTAATGAGATTAGAGATTTTTGGCCCATTAGTTTGGTTGGGGGGGTTTATAAAATTATTGCTAAAGTCTTGGCTAATCGTCTCCGCTTGGTGATGGGGGATATAATCTTAGCATCTTAGAATGCTTTTTTGAGGGACAGACAGATCCTTGACCCTGTTCTTGTTGTTAATGAATGTCTTGACAGTAGATTGAAGTCTGGGTTGCCAGGGCTGATTTGTAAGCTGGATGTTGAGAAGGCTTTTGACCATGTAAACTGGAATTTTTTGCTGTAGATGTTAGAAAGAAGTGGATTCTCTGCCAAATGGAGACAATGGATTCTCTTTTGTCTATCTACTGTCCGTTTTCTCCATCTTGATTAATGGCTCTCCTTGTGGATTCTTTGGTAGCACCAGAGGTTTGAGGCAAGGTGATCTATTGTCTCCATTGTTGTTTGTTTTGGTGATGGAAGCTCTTGGAAGAATGTTGGATAAAGCAATTCATGAAGGTCGCATTTCGGGATTTAGTGTGGATAACTTGGAGGGAAGATCCATGGCGGTGTCTCATCTCCTTTTTGCGGATGACACGCTAATTTTTTGTAAGGCTGATTTAGATTAGATTTTGATTCTTCATATGATTCTTATCTGGTTTGAGGCGGTGTCCGGTTTAAAGATTAACCTGGGCAAGTCAGATTTGGTTCCGGTTGGGGTAGTCAATAATATTGACCTTTTCTTGGTTGTTCTTGGCTGCAAGCAGGGCTCTCTCCCAGTGAAATATCTAGGTCTTCCTTTGGGTGCTAAATTCAAGGATAAGACTATATGGAATCCAATTCTGGAGAAAATGGAGAGGAGATTGGGGGGTTGGAAACGCTTATACTTATCCAAGGGAGGTAGAGTCACCCTAATCAAAAGCACTCTATCTAATTTACCCACTTATTTTCTATCTTTATTTCCTATTTCTGCTAGTATGGCTAACCGAATTGAGAGGCTCCAGCGGAATTTCTTATGGGGCAGTTTTGGAGATGATCCTAAAATTCATTTGGTTAAATGGGCTACTGTTTGTTCTCCTATTTCTTCGGGTGGCTTAGGGATATAAGGAAGATAAGACTTTTCAATGAAACTTTACTTGGGAAGTGGCTTTGGAGATTTGGGATTGAGGAAGATGCCCTTTGGAGGCAAGTGATAGAGATGAAGTATGGATGTGTGTGGGGGGGCTGGTATACCAGAGCTGTGATTGGCCCTTATGGTGTTGGTTTATGGAAAAATATCAGTCAGGGATGGCCTTCTTTCTCTCGCCATATTCTGTATGATATTGGTGATGGGTCTAGAGTGAAGTTTTGGCAAGACCGGTGGTGTGGAGAGACATCTCTTGTTGTTAGATATCTGGACTTGTTCAGATTTTGCAGGAATAAGGATGCCAGTGTGGCTGAGTTTATGATGTCCACCAATGGTGTCCTCTTTTGGGATGTGAGATTCGTCAGGGGTGTGCATGCTTTGGATCTAGAGGCTATGTCTGACTTCATGGAAACAATATATGGTTCTCCCTTAAGGGGGCTAGGTGAGGATAAAATGTGTTGGATTCCTAGCAAAGTTAAGGGTTTCTTGGTTAGTGATTATTATAGAATTTTAGCTAGCACTGCTTTCTTTGGGTTTCCTTGGAAAAGTATTTGGAAGCAGAAGATTCCCTCTAAAGTAGCTTTCTTTGTTTGGACTACTACCTTAGGGAAATGCTTGACGATTGATAATTTACGTAAAAGGAAGGTGTGGATTTTGGATTGGTGCTACATGTGTAAGAGAAATGGTGAATCGGTTGACCATTTATTCCTTCATTGTCCTTTTGCTTCGGATCTATGGCCTATGGTTTTGGGCCTTTTTCGAGTAGTGAACTCTTTTGACTTCTAGATTGGGGTGCTTGTTACTGATGTGTTCAAGGTTTTGGGTAAATATTATAGTTCTTTGAGGTGGGATGTGGAGAAAAAAATAGCGTTGCTTGCATGGTCTACCATTTTATTTTGAGTCCTTTAACTATTAATTTATTAATTGAAAGAGGGTTCTTTTCATGTTATTCTGTTTTTTTTAGTAAACAGTAATACTTATTAGAACACACACGAAAATAGTAATATTAGTGTTTAGATTGGGTTTATAATACATTATTTAACCAGAGTACAACTACAAAAAAGCCTAACCTTTGTAGTTGTAGACTGGGGTTATAAACAACGGACACTGAACACACACAACCAATGTGGGATAAATATCCCTCTTTCATGTTATGCTTTAATCACATTATTTGCATTGCTGTTGCGCATGTGCATAAGGCTTAGCACTTCCTTGTTGCCATTCTCATGATATGCAATTGATGAGTGTTGTTACATGAAAATTTGGAACTTTTGTCTGTCAACATATAAAAAGAGCTTTAAAATGTACTACTTATGAACCAGTTACTTCTTGATGAAGGTATGATAATGATTTTTATCTCAAGTGTAAGTTTAGCTACAAATAAATGGATTATGGAGTAGTGTCATTACAGCTGTGGTGAGAGATTTCCTCTGCACTTTGTAGGGAAGAATTATTGAAATTTATGGGTGAGAGGCATCTGGGAAGATAACACTTGCCCTTCACATCATCAAGGTAGCTCAAAAGCTTAGAGGTGCATACTAATTCTATCCTCTTGTACTTTGTGATTGGTGTTTTAAATGACTGGAATTAGTTTGGTTTGCCTAGGATAACAGGAAATTTCTTTTTAACTCATCACAGTATAATCCAATTAGTCAATTTAAAACATAGATCCAAGACCCTTAACTATTTTAATATACATTTATTACATTAATCAAAGCTTCTTTTATTTATTTATTTTTTTATTGATAAGATCCTTCTAAAAAATTCCATGCCTATTCTGCTCCTCGGCATGAGCTTAAACTACTTATCCCATCAAGGGTGAATGCACCCAAATTACCTGGCAACTACTATTGGAGGGTGGGATCTGTTGCCTGTAAGTTTCACTGGTTATAGGCGATTCTAAAGGGCTCTTATTTAGAAAGGTTTCCTACGTTATCTAAAAAGGAAAAAAGGTCATGCCTATTTTTAGCTATTATCATTCTATCAAGGGATGTTGAACCATACTTACCAAAAAAAAAATCAAGGCATAAATTTTGTTGGGGCTAATGTTTCAGCTAGACCACCCTTTTGGTGTACTTTCATTGGAAATATCACACTCGTCTGGCAACTGATTAGAAATACATTTATAATTCAATTGCTGTTAATCTTTTGTTTGGATGTCTGATATGTAAATCATAACTGATAATCTCTTAAACCCCATCTTGCAATAAATCCTCAGATGCAAGATACAACTGCATTCAAAAATTTTTCTCTAGAATGCAGGACGGTATCACATTGCTTCATGCTTCTTGGTCATGTATAGGAGCCCCTACTGCATTGTTCTCTCTGTATGGTTTCTCTGGATAGTCACTATTTCGCATGGTTTTAAAAACCAAACCGAGAGCCAACTGTTTTTTTCAAAATTCCTGGTTCAACTCGGTTTTTGACCGGTTTTAGGGGTTTTTACCGGACCAGACTGGCTCTCAATTCCTGGTTGAACCAGTTGGACCAGCCGGTCTGGTCCAGTTTTTAAAACAATGCTATTTCAGTCCTATATTTTTTTCTGATTTGATGCTGTCTTAGCTCCGAGGTAGAGCATTTGGCTTTTAACCACATGGTCGTGGGTTCAATCCCCATAGACGGTGTTACCTTTTGTCTTTCACTTACCGAAAAATAAAAAAATTACAACTATTAAGCTATAGTTATGAATGCTTTTTACATGGCAACATGTAATTGTGAATATTAAAACTGCTAGCATCACCAGAACAGTGTGACCAATTTGAAGATTGGCATCTTATGAACATGAACAACAGTATGGACCATCCGTCACTGACAGACAGCATAACTAGATCTTCATGCTGTTGAATTATTAAAAAAAACAACAGCATGGAGATCTACAGTACTTATGCTCTCTGTCAGTGATGGATGGTCTAGACCGTGAATTTGACAGAATGATTACTAGTGAACCATTTGATTATGGGCACAAATTTGTAAGATTGCACCAAGTTCTCGGCATGTTAGGATTGCCTTTTCGTTTCTTTTGGGTATACTGACTACATTTAATATGGCAGTTGTTGGCCTGGACTGGAGCGCTTTTGGTTCTAACTTTTAAGTCAAGAATATTTGCACTTTAAATCCTTTTCCATAAATTATTTCTAGAGGTATAGGTTTTTGGTTCCTTCATTTGTATTCAAAGCCTCTGTCGCTTCAGGTCTTGAATCGTTTGTTAAAATTTGGGAAGGTGAAAGACTATAGAGCTAGAGAAGCATGGCACATGTATGATAGTTCCAGAAATAAACATGAAGCTTAGCAGAATTCCATCAAGATAGACTATTTCAAAATCATTGATATCTTTCACAATGTTAAGCTATGTTTCCTTTGATGTTCTAAATCTGCAAAATAGTGTTTCAATGCTTGTTGGATATTGGCTATCAGTTTTTGTGTATTATTTTTAGTGCATGAGTTAATGATTAATTTGTGTAACCTAAGATGAATAGGGATAATTTACTTTTTATTTTTAAAATAATCGTGCAGATGTAAATTGAAAATGCAGAAAATGAAAATGAAAGCGATACTGATTTTTTAAGCATGAGCTGTACGATAAAGTCCAAGTCAAGAAGCCAATGTCCAAGTTTAAAGAGTCAGACAAAAATTAAAATAAGGATACGCACTATCTATGGCTCCATTTTGAAAGCATTGACTTAGAATTATTTCTCGTCACTGAGGGGACCAATAAAAAATATCTAACTTAAGATATAGACACTGAGGGGAATTGGCATTTCTCTTACAATCACACATACGCTATCCACAAAAACCTACCATTCCATATCCAAAGTATTTGAATTTCAATTGGGTATCATTAGTTTCATTTCTCATAAGCAGCCAAACAGGACCAACCAAACCACATGAATTATTATTGGCCTTTCATTTTATATCTTTGATTCTTTTTAATAGAAACTGTAAAGAAACACGAAAGGGCAATTATTATGGAGCGAGGTTTAAATTCTATCATATTTTAAAAAAGAAAAAAAGATACAAAATTACACCTTCATTTCTTTATCTTCTAATTATTGGACTCTGTTCCTGGTGTTCATCTAGGTTTATCTATGATGGATTTGGCCTTTTCCATTGCATAAATTTAGAAAAATCATTCAGAAGCTACGGTGCCTTTCTTACCACGAGACTTCCTTGGCTTGGAGCATTTCCAGCAATCTGAAGAAGATAATAATAATAATAATAAGATTATTAGTATCATTGCTATGGTTAGTTCAAGGTTTATCTCTTAGTCCAATGAGATTCATGTAGTGCTAATCACCAAAATAAACATAAATATGAGGTAGATGAGACCCAACGACAAATAATGAATACACCCACAGCCATGCATTCATAAATGATGAATTAAATGCTATTTCAATATTATTTTTTGGTTATCTATCTCGTTGCACTTCTTATTATTTTGATGATCGGCAATGTACTAATGTTATTAGACTAAGGCATAGAATTTGAATTAAATGGATGAAAATTTTTTTAATTAAGGAATAAAACAAATTCACCAAATTATATCCTGTTGCTAGTGCATTTGGTATTAATGTCTTTAGGTTTTTGCTGAAAGTATGTTAAGGTATATATACTGATACTTTGAAAAAGTGAGCAAAAAAATGAGGGTTTAAAAAACTCCATTTTGAAAGCACTGACTTGGAATTATTTCTCAGGTCATCAAACTATCTCGTCAACCAAGAAAAAGATCTAAATTAAAGAAATAGACACTGAGGGGAATTTGCATTTATCTCACAATCACGAGTAGGTGATCCACAAAAATCAAACATTCCAAATCCATTGTATTTGAATTTAACACGCATTTGAATTTCAGTCAAGTTTTATAATTTTCATTTCTCATAAACAGCCAAAAACGAACCAACCAAACTGCCTGAATTATTGGCCTTTTATTTTAAATCTTTCATTCTTTGCTACAAAAAGTTTATAGAAACATGAAACATGGAAGGGGCAATTATAATGGAGCAAGGTTTAAATTCTATCATTTTTTTTTTTTTTTAAAGAGCAAACGTGCACTTTCATTTCCTTATCTTCTAATTATTGGCCTCTGTTCATCTTGATTTATCTATGTAGAAAAAAGAAAAGAGGAGTACACACATCACACCAATGATAATACTATTGCAGCAATAACCGGGAAAAAAAATTGGAGTAGGCCTTTTCCGTTGCAGAAATTTAAAAAAAGTCATTCAAAAGCTACGGTGCCTTGCTTGCCACGATATTTTCTTAGCATGGTATTTCCAGCAATCCAAAAAAGCTAATAATAAGTAGATTACTGGCCTCATTACTATATTTAGTTCAAGGTTTATGTCTTAGTCCAATGAGATTTATTTATTGCCAAATCACCAAAATAAACATGAGGGAGATGAGACCTAGCGACAAATAATGAATACACTTACACCCATACATGAATGGTGATTTAAATGCTATTTCAATAAATTATTATTAGCTTATAAATAAAAAAATTATTTATTCTTTTCACATAATTCTATAACTAATAACTTTATAATGCTATATATAAAAGATTCTTAAAAAAACAAAAAAAAACAAAAAACTATAGTTAAAAGTTCAAATCCATGTGAAGCATTATATTAATAAAACAACTGAAATAATGGTTAATAAATATCATGCATTAATATTTTGGACAAGTATTGGTGTCTTGGTAAGGATGAGATTTTTTTTTTTTTTTTCATTTGAAAAATAGCAAGTTTGATAAAAATAGTAAAAATAAATAAATTAAAAGATATCTATTAAACAACCACATGATAATAGATGGTAACTTTGAGTCTTTAACTAAATAAATAATAAAGTTTTTCCTGACTTTACATTAATTTAGTTAAGACACAAAGTTTATTACCAATAGATTAATCACACACATGCTTTGGTGGCAGTTTAGGTAAGGCACAAAACAATAGATTGTTGTTTTTTCACACATGTATTACCATTTATGCATGCATGCCAAGTATGTCCCAAAGTTAATAAAACATTAAAAAAAAATAAAAATTCTATCATTCGAAAAATAAATAAATTTTTTTCATAGGTTGAGTTAAAGACACCAATTGATCTAAGTTGTTGATGATTAACTAGTGTGTGGATAGGGCGATCAACTGCATAAGAGTAGTTTTTGTGGCTATGGGATGGAGTCATTAGAGAGGGGCACAGAGGTCTCAAATGAGAGAGAGAAATTAGGTAAAGGTTATTGGGTTTTTGTGATTTTTTTTGCTAGGCTTTTGTAATTGATTAGTTGTTAGCAACCACAAAGTATGGTGCAGTGGCAGTAAACTCTCTAAGAGACCCGTCACTTTGAACCAAGTGTCAAGAATTTTGGGTTTGAGTAAATACCCTTAATTTTAAAACTATGTAGTAAAATACCCATTTTCTCAAAGTATTTAGCAAAATGTTCATATTTTTGGAGTTACAGGTAGAACTTAACATTAGCAATGTCGAATTCTATGCATTTGAATTTACACTTTGTTTGGTTGTAGTTAGAGGAAGAGAAGAGAAAGGAAAAGAGAGAGGGAAGGGAAAGAGAAAAGAAAAGGTAGAGAAAATTAGCTTCCTTAAGTGTATTTGGATACAGAAAAGAAAGGAAAGAATTTCCTTCCTTTCCTTTGTTTGGTTTATAAAGGGAAGAGAAATGAAGTTTGTGTGTTTTTACCTTTATACCCTTATTTATCTTTGACATTTTTTCCACTTTTTTATGATATAAATTTTTGCAAGTTCTTAACTTTTTTTTTTCTTTCAAATTTTGTGTTTGGTTATACGATTGATCATTATATTTATTTACTTTGAAATTAATTTTAAAAAAAGAACATCATTCTTTGACCAATTTTTTTTTTTAAAATCATCATTCTAAACATTTTTATTTAATTAATTTATTTTTAAAAAGCATATCATTAGTTAACTAATTCTTTAAAAAGAAAATCATCATTGTAAACATTTTTTGAAGCCAAAGGACAACCATATATGACAGTTTGACCGAAAAGTATGTATTCTATTGACCACTAATATGAATATATATACAAGGTTTTTTTCTTTTTCTTTTTTTTGCTGTATGTGTTATGCTTCTTTCTTTCTTTGTGGGTTGTGTGCGTTGTAATACTTTCACTAGGTGCTTAGTTGTTATTAGGTCTAATTTGAACCTACTATTAAAATTATTTTTTTTTTTCATTAAAAACAACCCGTCACAACTAGCTACTTAGGATTTGTCGTAAAAATGTTATAAAAAGAATAGTAATAATAAAAATAATATTTTTTTATTATAGTTGTAGGGACTGAAATTGTATTGATCTCAAAACCGGATTAGGGTCAAACGCTAACGGCCTAAACAATAAATTTGTAGAGCGTGGGTAGAAGAACTAGATTTATCTCGGAGAAAAAAACAATTAATCTTAACGATTCAAGATGATATGACATAGACAAGATTATCGAGTTTATCTTCAGAACCAACTATGTTATTTTGTTTCATATGGTTTTCTTCAAGAAGTCAATTGTATCAGGGTTCCAATCCCCTCTCTCAATGCATTCTTCCATGTTATATACTGCCATCTTGGTGCCATCTTCACTACACACGTGTAGGTTGGATTCGGGGGATCCCTTCCTGTCCCATCCAACACTTCCTAGAACCTTCAGCCAGTAGCTGTAAGGCTGCTTCATAACTGTTCAGGCATCACCTCCACATTAGTGCGGCTAGAAAGTTGGTTGAGAGGCAATTAATGCGGAGGCAGCAGTTGTTGAAGATATTTGTTTATCTTTCTTTTCTTACCCTTGGCCCAATGTCCCACCTTTAGTGGTAATGTAGCTTCGAAGTGAGTCTGTGATGATACGGCGTTCAGGTCGGCCTCGGACACATATTGCCGAGAAGGATTTTGTCCTCAGACGAATACTGGACCCATCTCATGTGGTATCTACTCCTCTTTTCATTTGGTTCCCCTTATAACCTTATGTAGGCCTCTTCGGATGGTCTAATGTCCTCGGATGGGGGCCACAGGCCCGATTAACATTGTTTTAGTAATTATTGATTAACTGGCCCCCACAATAGCCCCTCAAAATCTTGCTTTTCGACTCCTCGGGAGAAAATGATGATTTTGATGTTCCCAGCCCATGTCCTTTTATATGTTTTGGGCATGCTCCTAACGCTTCAGCGTCCCGAGACAGCATTAAATTTTGGCGACACCCCTGTCCCCCACGTTCAACGGTAAGATGTAAATCGAACGGTGGAGAGTCTGTCTCGTTTCGCAAGTGGGAACTTTCCCGCTCGTAACTTCTGCATGACTATAAATAAATTTTCAAACCAATTCTCTTTCTTACTTTCTGCGATCACACAATTCTAAAGCTCATACACTGAACCTGCCTTTCTTCTTTTTCGTCATTTCCTTGTGCATCTACAAATACTAGAATCTTGTTCGAGGACCCTCTTTCAAACCTGTAAGTCTTCTTAAAACCTTTTTAGCTTTCATCTTAAACTCGTTAATTTTTCTACGAAATCCTTTAGGAAAATGGGTAAGTTTTGATGTCTGGTTGAGTCCGAGGAGGGTAGGAGAAGTTTCCGCGCTAAGTATAGGATCCCCCCAACAGTGGGTATGAGGTACGCGGCCCAGGGGGAATGAGCCGGCGCTAGAAGAACAGGGGAAGTGGTTATTCCCATGATTACCTTCATAGAAGGTGGGATGACCATTCCCATGGGTACTATTACTAGGAACTACCTTAGGTTCTTTAGGTTATCCCCTACTCAGTGTGCCCCAAACATGTTTAGGGTCTTGGGAAGTATAGAAGCCTTGAACGAGAGAATGAACCTAAACCTGATCCATCATGATGTGAATTGGGTGTACAACCTCTACCATTTGAAGGGGCAGGGATATTATCTCAAGTTGAGCTATCCTACGGTGAGACTAATTCAGTGCCTTCCCACTTCAAAAAAGAACTTAAAGAAGGATTTCCTTATCCTTTCCGGGGAATGACATGATGGTCTGCCATGCCCCATGGAGAAGAGAGAACCAGGTGGGAATATAGCCGTAGATTCATAAAGTTTGGTTTATACATACATATTTTCCTTTTTTTTTTTTTTTTTTT
Source organism: Quercus tomentella (assembly GCA_028535165.1). NCBI lineage: Eukaryota > Viridiplantae > Streptophyta > Magnoliopsida > Fagales > Fagaceae > Quercus > Quercus tomentella. Next base: position 41,701,294 of record JAPQVY010000012.1, on the reverse strand, counting down.
TTTTTTTTTTTAATGTTTTGAGTCTCAGTATTCTTATCCCTAATGACACTTCATTTCAATTCAATGATTTTGCAGATAGATGTTCTACCAAGCCCAAACTTAACTTAGTCAACAAAGCAAGCTTGGATAGGGTATTGCAAGCTGAGATATACGTGAACGAAGCTGACGGCCAACTCCGGGCAGCCCATTTAATCCTCGAATACACCCCCCTCTCATTTGCTTTCCAAGCACTGAAGTGCGTGATCAGAGCCCGCAATCCTCGGCTTCGCCGTATTAGCGTTGCCTATCAGGGGTTTGTCATTCCAGAAGGTGTTCCACTTTCTAAGGACACCCCCCATACTAAGCCCCTTTTTGTTGCCACTGTCTCAGCAGGAGCCTCTTCATCCCAGCTCGCCCCCAGGGAAGAGGAAGTAGAAGAGAAAGAGGAAGGAGAAGAAGAAGAAGAGGAAGAAGAAAGTCCAGAAGAAGTTGTAGAATTATCAGGCTCCTCGGACGATTTTGAGATTTTTAATCAAACCGTAAATTCCGAGGAAGATCTTGGTGAAATGGGCGTACAAAGGAAGCCCCAGAAAAGTCTAATGGAGTTGATAGAGAATTAGCCTGGGAAAAGTGCACCGGGGAGATCTACGCAGTCCCAGATTCCTCCTCCTCCTACCAAGTCCCCTCCTCCCACTCTTCAACCACTTCCTCACCAACCTTCTCAGCCAGTTAGAGCGGAAGCTGTCGATTTGAAGAGGCAAAGGGAGCAGAAAGGGAAGGACGTGGTAGACATTGGAAAATCCCATCCAACCAGGGAAGAAGAAGCCCAACGAGCTGCAAAGCAGAAAAAGACTAGCCATACTTTACAGCGGGGCCAGGAGAGGTCGGACACTCAACCTCCTGAGCCACAAGCCTAGCTGCCAGCACCTATACACGGTGGGGAGCCCCTAAGGGATGATGCATCAATTAGGGACTTCAATGCTGGCATTGGGTGCCACGTAGCCTCGGCCGTAGAGGAGGCCCTGTTACTTTCAAAGGACATGGCCGAACTAAAAAATGCGAGAAAGAACGAACTCATCCTTAACAATAAAAGATATTTGGGAATGGTATAGTGTTAAGTCTTTTTTTTTTTTTTTTTTGATCATCATTCACTGATGTGTGCTTTCTACTGACTATGGTGTTGATTTCTTCCTTTTAGATTATCCAAAACACTTTTAGACTGGATGAGATGTTCAATAATTGTTACCAATAGTTAGAGGATGAAAGGAAAAGATGGACGTCTGCCGTACAAACTCTAAACATATCCGAGCATAACTTGGCGGATGCGAAGAAAAAATTAGCTGCTAAGGAGCAAGCTCGCAAAAGCGTTGACTCGGTCTTGGAAGGCGCCCAAAAGCAAGCCGAGGATCAGAGGAAGCACTTGCGTGAAACAAATGAAGAATTGAAGGCTGCCAGGGAGCAAATGGCAGCCCTTAAAAAGCACCTAGAGGAAACCTAAAAGTTAAGGGATTAAGCTGAAAAATCCAGGGAGGAAGCCAAGAGGGCAAAGGTTGAGGCCGAACAGGCAACGAACGAGGCCGAACAGAAAGGTTACGACCTCGGGGTGGCTGAGAGAGAGGAAACCCTAAGGGCAGAGGTGTTAATGGTGTGCCGTATTTACTGCGCCCAAACTTGGAATGAAGCCCTTAACCGAGCTGGGGTTGAGGCTTCATCTGAGTTGAGGAAGGCAAAGAATGTGTTCTATCCTCCTGTAATCTGCGCCTCGGATCCTCCATCCATTCATGCCGAGGACACTCCCACAACCACTGATCCTAATCAGGAAGTTTTGCCTCAGAATCTTCCTCCTCCTGGCCAACAAGAACCAGCCAAAGAGACCAATGCCCTCCAAGAGGCCTCCTTGTACAAAGCTGCAGCTGCTTCTGAAGCAGAGGTAGCCTCTCAAGGCTTTCAGCAAGATTTGACTTCTACAGTCATGCCAGCTGAGGGAGCTACTAAAGACAAAGAGGGAGTCACTACCTCGGAGGCAGATAAACCGGCCAACCAAACTTCCAAGCTCCAAATTAAGTTGAAAAAATAGGCCTTTATTTTATAATTTGATTAGGACTTTTGTAAGGATTTTGTTTCCGTTTGCTTGTTGTTGTTGCCGTTTTATCTTATTTTTGTACTTATTTGTTCTGTCATTTTAGTTTGAATGGATTCATCTTGATTGTCTTTCATTTGTAAGAGAAAAAATAACTTATACACATTAACAGTTGGCAGTTAAAATCGGTGATAAACATTAAGGCTACGAGATCACATGGAGACATTTCGAATACTTATATGTCCCTTATAGCAAGTTGAAACTTAAGGGAGTGTTCAAAAGCTGGATTCAAAGTACTTCACTTATACGTTAAATGATGCTCACCGGCTTGTTGGTATTGCTATCTTCAATAGGTAACTAAGAACTTTGTGATCAGAGGAAGGTACTTGAGGATTTATTATTTTGGAATGCTCAAGTTCATGTGACATTAGCATTTTGATAGCAAGAGGCTGTATTAGTTTCCATTGAACCCACTTAGCGCTTTAATTGATATCATAATGTATTAATTTCCACTAAGTCTATAGTCCGAGAAACCTGACATAACTTAGTTTCTGTTTAATACTTCACAAGATGTCAAAAGGTATTAATTTCCACTAAGCTTGTGGTCCGAGGACCTGACATAACTTAGTTTCTGTTTAATACTTCACAAGATGTCAAAGGGTATTAATTTTCACTAAACTTGTGGTCCGAGGACCTGACATAACTTAGTTTCTGTTTAATACTTCAATAGATGTGGAAACACAAGATGCTTGATTAGTTTAAATTAAAAGAAACCCAAACTAGATTACTTTTATTAATAATAATACCTCTTGAGATTGTTTACATTTCAAGGATGGAGTACAGGTGTTTCGTCTAAATCTTCCAGATAATAGGCCCTTATTTCGGCTACTGTGGTAATCCGATATGGTCCTTTCCAGCTAGACCCCAATTTTTCCCAAGCTGGATTCTTGGTAGCTCCGAGAACTTTCCTCAGCACCAGATCTCCTACAGCTAACGGCCTCAGCTTTACATTGGTATTATAGCCTTACTTAAGCTTATGCTGGTAGTAAGCCAATTGGACCATCGCATTATCCCTTCGTTCTTCGATCAAGTCTAAACTTTTCCCCAACAGCCCATCATTACTGTCCGAGGTAAATGCACTAGTCCTTAACGTCGGGAAACTAGTTTCCAAAGGGATGACGGCCTCAGCTCCATAGGTCATGAAAAAAGGAGTCTCTCCTATTGATCGTCGAGGCGTTGTTCGATAGGTCCAAAGAATATGTGGCAATTCCTCCACCCATTTTCCTTTTGCATCATCCAGCCTCTTCTTAAATCCATTGACTATTATCTTGTTAACAGCTTCAACTTACCCATTCCTTTGAGAATAGGCCAAAGTGGAATATCTATTCTTTATCCCTGGGTCCGAACAATATTGCCCGAAAGCTTTACTATCAAATTGAAGGCCATTATCCGAGACAAAAGTGCGCGGAGTTCCAAATCGCGTAACAATATTCTTCCAGATAAACCTCTTAACATCTACGTCTCTGATGTTAGCCAAAGGTTCAGCTTCGACCCACTTAGTAAAATAATCCATGCCGACCAGCAGATACTTTTTGTTTCCTAATACTTTAGGAAAATGGCCGACAATATCTAACCCCTATTGAGCAAAAGGCCAAGGGCTGGACAGAGGGTTAAGAATTCCTCCAGGCTGGTGGATGTTTGGTGCAAACCTCTGACACTGGTCACATTTTCTAACATACTCCTGCGCTTCCTTTTGCATATTTGGCCACCAATATCCTTGGGTAATGGCCCTGTGTGATAGGGACCTTTCCCCCGTATGACTTCCACAAATTTCTTTATGCAGCTCCTCTAGGAGTGACTCTTACATCTTAGGATATATACAAAGCAGATACGGCCCAGAAAAAGAAAGTTTGTATAACTTTTTGTCCTCGGATAACCAAAACCGAGGAGTTTTCCTCCGTATTTTCTCGGCTTCTACCTTCTCTTCAGGCAAAGTGTCACTTTCGAGGAATTTCAGTATGGGATCCATCCAGCTCGGCGCTAGGTTGACTTGATGAATTGAAACTCATTCTTCCCTGTTGGGGTGGGGGTGCACAAATCCTCGACGATTATCACCCGGGAAAATTCCGTGCTGAAGAGGTGGCAAGGGTTGCCAAGGAATCGGCGTGGGTATTTTCACCTCGGGGAATATGCGACAAGTCGAAAGATTCAAATTTCGTTTGCATACACCTAACTTGACTTAAATACTCCTGCAGTCTTACATCTTGGGCTTCCAGTTCCCCTTTCACTTGGCCAACTATCAATCTTGAATCCGAGAATAATTCTACTACCTTTCCACCCATTCTCTGGACATACTCATTCCCATCAACAAAGTTTCATACTCTGCTTCGTTGTTAGTAGCTGAGAATCCCAACCTTAAGGATTTCTCAATGATGATCTCTTTAGGGGATATCAGAACTAGCCCCAATCTTGCCCCCCGTTGGTTTACTGCTCCATCCACATATACTTTCCAGGAGAAAATGCCTTGTGTGAAGATCAGACCAACCGACTTTTCATCCATGTCACTTTACTTCATGTCAGCTTCTTCTGGACACTCAACGAACTCAGCTACTAGATCGACAAGGACCTGGCCTTTCACAGAGGTGAGAGGCATATACTTGATATCAAAAGCACCTAGGACTGTGCCCCATTTAGCAATCACCCCAGTATAATCTGCGCTTCTAAGTATAGACTTGAGTGGCAGCTGAGTTAAGACTACTACGGTATGCGCCTAAAAGTAATATGGGAGTTTGTGAGTCGCATGCTTTTCTAGGGATAAGTATCGCACCTCGGCTTCATGAAGTAACTTACTTATGTAATAAACTGGCCTTTGAACGCCATTGTCCTCTCGTATTAAGAGGAAACTAACTGCATGAGAGGCAACTGCCAGGTAAGCAAACAAGACCTCGTCCACCTCAAGGCTGGACATGATAGGCGGCCGTGATAGGTACTCTTTCAACTGTTGAAATGCTATGGTGCATTCCTCGGTCCACTCAAATCTCTTCCATTTATGCAGTAAATGGAAGAAGGGTCTACATCTATCAGCTGACCGGGAGATAAATCGGTTCAAAGCAGCAGTCATTCCTGTCAGTTTCTGCATCTCTTTCGGATTCCGAGGTGCTTGTAAATTGTTAATGGCCTTAATCTGGTCTGGGTTCACCTCAATTCCCCTATGAGTTACCATGTACCCTAAGAACTTTCCAGAACTCACACCAAAGGAACACTTTGAGGCATTCAGACATAGCTTATGCTCTCTCAAGATTCCAAAAATACTCATAAGATCTTTCACATGCTCGGACACTACTTTACTCTTTACCACCATATCATCGATATAGACTTCAATGTTTCTGCCCAGTTACGGTTCGAACATTTTAGTCATCATCCGTTGATAGGTAGATCCTGCATTTTTCAAACGAAAAGGCATCACTCTATAATGATAGTTCCCAATGGGGGTGACAAAAGCTGTCTTCTCTTGATCATCCAATGCTAACGGTATTTGGTGATACCCCTGAAAGGCATTCAAAAAACTCATCCGAGGATGATCAACTGTTACATCCGCCAATTGGTCTATCTTTGGCATATGAAAAGGATCCTTAAGACAAGCCTTATTGAGGTCCGTGAAGTCCACGCACACTCGCTACTTCCTAGTCTTCTTTTTCACCACCACCGTATTGGCTAGCCATTGAGGGTAAAAAACTTCTTTGATAGCCCCGGCTTGCTTGAGTTTGGCTACCTCACTTTTGACAGCCTCGGCGTGCTCTTTTGATGGGCGCTGAGGTGGCTGTCTTTTCGGAATAATGTTAGGATTCACATTGAGTCGATGACAGATGAAACTCGGATCTATACCTGGGGCTTCATATGGGCTCCATGCGAACACATCGACATTTTCTCTGAGGAATTCCAGCAATTGCTCATTCTCCTGCGAAGGCAGTTTAGCCCCAACCTAGAAAAATCTCTCCGGATCATTAGCAATAATTACCCTCTCCAAATCTTCACACTCTACCTCGTTGGATGTTACATTTAAGGGTAATGCTGGAGGTTTTAATTGCTATAATCCATCATCTGCGGTAGCCGAGGTCTCTACCTTTGGCCGATGTTGTATAGCTGATACCATACATTGTCGGGCTGCAAACTAACTTCCTACTATCTCCAAAACTTGACCTCCAGATGGGTAATTCACCTTCTGATGTAGAGTAGATGAGACTGCTCCCAGGGTATGAAGCCAAGGTCTGCCTATAATAGCCGTATACGAAGAGAAAACATCTACAACGATGAAGTCCACCTCCACCACATCCATACCAGTTTGCACAGGTAATCTGATCTGGCCCTTTGGAACGACCATCCTTCCCTCAAAACTCACCAGAGGAGAATTGTAGGCCGCTAAGTTCTTAGGCTTCAAACCTAGCCCCTTGTACAAATCTGGGTACATTATATCAGCAGCACTGCCTTTGTCAATCATCACCCTTTTTACATCGTACCCACCAATTCTCAGTGTGACCACTAAAGCATCATCATGGGGCTGTATGGTTCCAACCTTGTCCTCATCCAAAAAGCCCAAAATCAGCGGGATGTCCACCCTGGTTCTTTTAGACGCTCTACTGTGCTCCTTGGCTGGAGATCGGAACACCGACAGTACCCTGGAAGGACAAGATCCAGTCCTCCTTGGGGCAGTAAAAATAACGTTTATTGTGCCAAGGGGGAGTCTCAAAGAAGCATCTCCACGCATCTCTGAGCCTGCCTGGCCCACCTAACCACTGGAATGATGCAAGAGTTGTTTTAATTTCCCTTCTCGGACTAGCTGCTCCAAATGGTCCCATAAATTCCTGCAATCCTCAGTGGTATGCCCATGATCCTGATGATAATGGCAATACAGGTTCTGGTTGCGCCTCTTAGGCTCTCCTGCCATCTTGTTTGACCATTTAAAAAATGGCTCATTCTTGATTTTCTCCAATACTTGTTGCACTGGCTCTCGAAACACAGTATTAACCACCTGAGTGTCAGCAGAACCTGATTGCCCAACAAAGTCTTTCCGAGGTCGGTTATTATTATAACAATCCGACCTGAAATCCCTCCTCTCCTGAGGGATTACCTTAGCCTTTCCTTTTCCCTACAGTTGGTCTTCTTCTACTCTTCTGTACTTGTCAATCTGATCCATCAATTGGTGTATACTAGTAATAGGTTTACCAGTTAGAGATTTCCTTAAATCATGCTCGGCTGGAAGACCGGCCTTGAAAGTACTTATAGCCACATCATCATGCTCTCCCTCTATCTCATTAAACATTTCCCAGTATCTATCCGTATAAGTTTTAAGAGTCTCACCCTCTCGCATGGACATAGACAGCAAGGATCCCAAAGGCCGAGGAACCCTGCTGCAAGTAATAAAGCTAGCGCCAAAAGCTCGGGTAAGTTTCTTGAAGGACTCAATAGAGTTGGCCCTTAAACCATCTCATTGCCACCGGACCCAGACTTGATGGAAAGACCTTACATATCAAGGCCTCATCCTTAGAGTAGATAGCCATCCTTTGGCTAAAATAACTAACGTGTTCTACTGGGTCTGTCCGACCATCATATAGGGTGAACGTAGGCTGATGGAATAGCCAAGGAAGAATCGCATCCTCTATATTCCTTGTGAAGGGTGATTTGGAAACTTGGCTTAACGCTTTGTTTATGGTGTTGTTCCCCAAGCCCCTGCGAGATGGGCTTTCGCACCTACGTCGGTGGCTGTGCTCCTCTTCATAGGAAAAAGTCTCACTAGGCGGAGGTCTGGATCTCCCTCTATAACTAGCTCCATCTGTCTTTTTGGATGATGATTCGGAGCTAGGCGAGGAACACCTTCGCCAGGCATGGCGCAACTCTCTTTTCAACTCGTCAATCTCACGTTGCATGTCCCTATCATTCTTTGCATGGGAAACATGACTCTTCCCACGAGAGCGACTTTTGCCGGTATGAGTTGTGCGCACACTCCCCTCATGGCCCTTTCTCCGTTCGAGACTCCGGTGTGGATTGCCATGCTGGGAACCTCTTGACTCTGCTGGGTGTATGTTAGCGTCTACCTAGGGTGGTCCTGCTGCGAAGTGATCTGGACCTGCTTCCTCCATCATGAATGTTATAACCGGATTTCCTTTAATCTAAATCAAGCTCTCCCCACAGACGGCGCCAATTGTAGGAACTGAAATTGTATTGATCCCAAAACCGGATTGGGCTCAAACGCTAACGACCCAAACAATAAATTTGTAGAGCGTGGGTAGAAGAATAAGATTTATCTCGGAGAAAAAAACGATTAATCTTAACGATTTAAGATGATATGACACAGACAAGATTATCGAGTTTATCTTCAGAACCAACTATGTTATTTTGTTTCATATGGTTTTCTTTAAGAAGTCAATTGTATCAGGGTTCCAATCCCCTTTCTCAATGCATTCTTCCATGTTATATACTGCTATCTTGGTGTCATGTTCACCACACACATGTAGGTTGGATTCGAGGAATCCCTTCTTGTCCCATCCAACACTTCTTGGAACCTTCAACCAGTAGCTGTAAGGCTGCTTCATCACTGTTCAGGCATCACCTCTATATTAATGCGGCCAGAGAGTTGGTTGAGAGGCAATTAATGTGAAGGTAGCAGTTGTTGAAGATATTTGTTTATTTTTCTTTTCTTACCCTTGGCCCAATGTCCCACCTTTAGTGGTAATGTAGCTTCGAAGTGAGTCTGTGATGATACGGCGTTCAGGTCGGCCTCGGACACATATTGCCGAGAAGGATTTTGTCCTCGGACGAATACTGGACCCATTTCATGTGGTATCTACTCCTCTTTTCATTTGGTTCCCTTTATAACCTTATGTGGGCCTCCTCGGATGGTCTAATGTCCTCGGATGGGGCCACAAGCCCAGTTAACACTGTTTTAGTAATTATTGATTAACTGGCCCCCACAATAGTAATATTATATATGGTTATATACTTATATTTCCCTTCTATTTCAGCATTGGCACTGCCAAAATATAAAGTTTTTTTCTTTTTTTTTTTCTCCTCTCCAATTTTGGTATTTTAATTGACACAATCCAAAAAAAAATTTTGATACCGCAATTCAAATTTTTTTCCTCTCTTTTTCGGCAATGGGATTGCCAAAATACAAAATTTTTTTCTCTCCTCTCTTCCAATTTCAGTAATTCTATTGCCACAATTTAATTTTTTTCTCTCCTCCGTCCTCCTATTTCGACACTTCTACTGCCATAATTCATTTTTCTCTCTCTTCTCTCCTCTTATTTCGATTAGGTTAGTTGGTGTTTCAGGCAAGTCAGTTGGGGAAAAATTTGGGCATATATTTTGGCAATACCATTGTTGAAATTGTTTTTTCTCTCTTATCTCTCTTACTTTTTCTAAGAATTTCAGCAATAGTATTGCCGAAATTCGTTTTTCTCCACATTTTCCCAAATAAGTTTAAACAGTATTCATATCACAAATAAACTTCATTTTCCACAATATTCAGGCAAAAGACTCAACAATTCCTGCGTTTTTCTTAAAAAGGACAAACCAAAAAATTATAATTTCTTTTTATATGCTTTTTGACAACAAATAAAAAAAAGAAAAAAATTGTTCTTATATATATTGCTTTTTATTAGCCTTTGTGAATAGCTTTGGCTTATCTTCTTCGAGTTCAATAAATTGAGAGAGAGAGAGAGAGGATTGTCAATGTCAGGAGCAGAGTGCAAAATGTGGGTTTCGTTATGCGTAATTTGGCTTTGGCTGTCACAGGGGGTTTCATGTAAGAAATTTCCAAGAAACCTCCGCTCTTGTGTGAGGAAAAGTAAGTCATCATATTGTGCATTAGAGCACGGTGCAAGAAAAAGTTAATCATAATGTTGTGCATTGGTGAAATTATTGTGATTTTCTCTCTCTTAGAAAATCATAATATTTAAGGTAATGTTAACGTGGTAATTGTTAATAAATTATTTTTAACAAAAAATTAACACAATTTTTATGAAAAATATAAATGGGTGTTTTAGGTTAATTTTTAATAAAATTTTTTTTTTAAATTGACATAATTTTTATAAAAGATATAAAAAATTGTAAAAAAATTAATTATATTTTTTTTTTCATAAATTTTTTTAAAAAGTATAACCTAAACTAATATATTTAGGACATCTATTAATATTTTCTTAATATTTATTTTGCTCAGAGCAAGAAAAGTTTAAAAATAATATTTAATCATAAATATATGCGTATTTGGCACTAGTTCGTCCCATATTCCATGAACATGAGTTTCCTCTCCACACTTTATTTTTTCCCCAACTGTCCTTGGTCTTACTTCCATCCGTGTCAGTGACGTGGGACAAAGCTTGTCAATGTCAAGAGCAGAGTGTAGATGTGGAGAAATGATTATTTACACGATAGAATTGTTGACTTGGTCTTCTTTGAGTAATGAGATGATATTATTTATGTAAATATATGTGTGAATTTCTTAATTAGTATAAGAAATAAAAATAAAAATAACTATATAATGTCATATTTACTTAAATAATAATATTTTATTAGTTGAGAGATTAGAAAGTAACATATCATCTGTCCGTCTAATAATTTCTTGCAGATGCGAGCTTGGCGTAATTTGGCTTTGCCTGACTGTCACGGGTTTTTCATGTAAGAAATTTCCAAGAAAGCTCCACTCTATTGCAAGGAAAAGTAAGTCATAAAATTATGCATTAGTGCATGTGCTCTGTGTAACTGTGTAAGTAAAATTAAATCATAATATTGTGCATCGCTAAAATTATTGTGATTTTTTTTTTCTACAAAGTACTTTGTAGGCATTATATAAAATATACAATATACATAACATCAATCATAAAAATAAATAAGATCATTTGTTAAATTATCGATGGTCTCAAAAGTTTAAATTATTAGAAAATAGTGAATTTATTCATTTAGTCTAATAATATAGTATGGCTTTTAGGTGGTTGGTGATTTTAAGTCATTGCTCCATTCCATTAAAAAAATTATAGCTAAAAGGACTAACAAAAATATGAACTTTAAATCTCTCTCTTTGACAATTCCATAACAAATAACCCTAATACAAAGTATTGACTTAAATGTGAGTTACTTAAAACTTGTCTCTTGAAACATTCTTATAAGATGAATCAAACCCAACAGACGAAGACAAATTAAAAGCTTCAAATACAATGCGATCAAGTAGATGTGATATGATCTATATAAATACAACTTGATCAAACAAATGACAACCATTTAAAAATGACTATAATGATCAAACACAAACAATGTAATTGATTATTTAAAATTGGTTATTTAATTTACTCTTTTTCTTACTTTTTGTAATTGGTTGGTGTGAATTTTTGGTTTATATTATTTTAATGGATTATTTATATTAGTTTAATGAATTTTCGGTTAAAATAGGAGATGAAATAAAGTAGGAGTGGCAATTGGTGTTCACATGTTGGATTTATGTCGTGTCATTCATGAGTATTCGACTATATGGTCGACACTAACCTGACACGTTAATTAAATGAGTCAAGATTATGTAGTCCTAATACAATTTGTTTATTAAAAAGGTTAGTCATGTCAACCCATTTATTTGATTTTATGAAAGCGAAAAAAACAAAAACAAGCCAAAATATATATCTATATATATTAACCAAATTTATTTGAACTATGAAAAAACAAACTAATAGATTCTTTTTAATATAAAATTTAGAACTAATGAGTAACTATATTAGATATAATTATTCAAAACTGAAGGATATCTCAATATCACAAATAATCAATCACATTATGTCAAAGAAAATAAACCACAACAACTAATAAGTTTATATATCAAAGGTTTTAAAGGGTATATTGATAAAATGACATTTAGAGTGTGTTTGGCATGCACTCAGATTTCCTCTACACTTTGTAGGGAAGAATTGTTGAAATTTACGGGTGAGAGGCATCTGGGAAGATAATGCTTGCCCTTCACATCATCAAGGTAGCTCAAAAGCTTAGAGATGCATACTAATTTTGTCCTCTTGTACTTTGTGATTAGTGTTTTTAATGACTTGAATTAGTTTGGTTTGCCTATGATAATAGGAAATTTCTTACTAACTCGTCACAGTATAATCCAATTAGTCAATTTAAAACATAGATCCAAGACCCTTAACTATTTTAATATACATTTATTACATTAATCAAAGCTTCTTTTATTTATTTATTTTGCTGATAAGATCCTTCTAAAAAATTTCATGCCTATTTTGCTTCTGGGTATGAACTTAAACTACTTATCCCATCAAAGGTGAATGCACCCAAATTACCCGGCAACTACTATTGGAGGGTGGGATCAGTTGCCTGTAAGTTTCACTAGTTATAGGCAATTCTAAAGGACTCTTATTTAGAAAGGTTCCTTACATTATCTAAAAAGGAAAAAAAGTCATGCCTAATTTAGCTATTATCATTCTATCAAGGGATGTTGAACCATACTTAAAATATATATATATCAAGGCATAAATTTTGTGTGGGCTAATGTTTCAGCTAGACCACCCTTTTGGTGTACTTTCATTGGAAATATCACACTTGTTTGGCAACTGATTAGAAATACATTTATAATTCAAATGTTGTTAATCTGTTGTTTGGATGTCTAATATGTAAATCATAACAGATAATCTCTTAAAAATCATCTTGCAATTAATCCTCAGATGCAAGATACAACTGCATTCAAAAATTTTTCTCTAGAATGTTGGACGGTATCACATTGCTTCATGCTTCTTGGTCATGGATAGGAGCCCCTACTGCATTGTTCTCTCTATATGGATTCTCTGGATAGTCACTATTTTGGTCCTATATTTTTTACTGATTTGATGCTGTCTTAGCTCAGAGGTAGAGCACTTGGCTTTTAACCACATGGACGTGGGTTCTGTTGGGTTTTGTGGAGCCTATTTTTGTTTGATCCGGTTTGACGACCTGACCCCGACCTAAATAATATTGCGTGTTTTTTAATGGGAGATTTACTGAGGCTTAGTACATGGAGCGGAAGCTTGGGCCAATAGGCCCAAGCCCATTTCATATATATAAACCGACTTTGCCATGATTAGGGTTTTTAAGATTGTAGGTTGTTGTTGCCGCATTCTTGAGGGTGAGAGAAAAAAGTATTGTAGCCGCAATTTTTTGTACTCTGTATTCTTCCTTGATAATAGTGAAATTCCTGCAACTCCGTGGACGTAGGCAAATTGCCGAACCACGTAAATATTGTATTGTGCGTGTGATTGTTTTTCTTTGGCGTGTGTTTTCTCTATTTTTTTTGTTTCTCACAGGTTGGGAATTCGGCGAAATTCCCTACAGGTTCAATCCCCACAAACGGTGTTACCTTTTGCCTTTCACTTAACCCAAAAATAAAAATAAAAATTACAACTATTAAGCTACAGTTATGAATGCTTTGTACATAGCAACATGTAATTGTGAATGTTAAAACTGCTAGCATCACCAGAAGAGTGTGACCAATTTGAAGATTGGCATCTTATGAACATGAACTATAGTATGGACCATCCATCACTGACAGACAGCATAAGCAGATCTCCATGTTGTTGAATTATCAAAAAAACAACAGCATGGAGATATGCTCTGTGTCAGTGATGGATGGTCTAGACCGTGAATTTGACAGAATGATTACTAGTGAACCCTTTGATTATAGGCACAAATTTGTAAGATTACACCAAGTTCTTGGCAAGTTAGGATTGCCTTTTTGTTTCTTTTGGGTATACCGACTACATTTAATATGGCAGTTGTTGGCCTGGACTGGGGTCAGTAGCAGAGCCATGATTTCAGTTCAGGAGGGGCAAAATTAAATGACAAGATTGAAAGTAAAATTAATCTAAATATTATTAATCGATGTTAATAACAAAATAGATATAGAATTATATACTAATAATGCAATTGTCGTACAAGATCTAATATAATATAAACTCTAATTTATTTTTTCATACATAATTTAATTTGTTCAATTGGAAGATTAGTAAAATACACCTCGATATGAGTTTGTTTAGAATTTGAATCTAGATCATTATTACAATTTGGTTTCTCCATAATCTCAATTGATTATAAGTATATATTTAATATTATTAAAATAAATAAAACAAAAAAAATCATAGTTAATAACAATTAAATTAAGAGATTATTCTAAATATATAGAATTTAAACATGTAATTTTATTCCTTAAAATAAATTGAGAAAATAAATCAATATAAAAGAATTATAAAGTTTTATTTTCATTTATGCAAAATTCAGTATTTTTTACTTTATTCTTTAACTAGTAAGTAGTTAAAATTGGTTCTATAGTAAAAATAAAGTGTTTCAAAATTGAAATTATGAAAAAGTTAAAGTAGAAGAGAAAAAGATTAGGGAACGCTAAGGTTTTAGTTTGATATACAAGGACCTATATATATATATATATTTTTTTTTTTTTATTAAGATTATGTGGGAATACCTTATTTGAGGAACAAATTGCCCTAAGAAAAGCACCCCAGGAAAAAAAAATTTCCAGTGCTTGAGAACATGGGGGCAAGGAAAAACAGTATTGAGTGTTAAGTAGGACCCACAAAACTTTGTTTTGTTTGGAAAAAGACAAAATAATGTTAGGAAGAGTTGCACCTAATATTGCTTTCTTTTCTAGTGTCAAGGTGTGGAACGTTTGTGTCAAGGTCAAAATACTTGATAACGTAATATTTAGGTTGCTACTCTAGATTTTTCTTTAGGAGGTCAAGGGGGACACTTGCCCCCTCTCGCCACCCCCCCCCCCCCCCCCCCTTGCCTCCGCCCCTGACTGGAGTGCTTTTGGTTCTAAGTCAAGAATATCTGTACTTTCAATCCTCGTCCATAAATTATTTTTAGAGGTATAGGTTTTTGGTTCCTTCATTTGTATTCAAAGCCTCTGTCACTTTAGGTCTCGAATTGTTTGTTAAAATTTAGGAAGGTGAAAGACTATAGAGCTAGAGGAGCATGGCACATGTATGATAGTTTCAGAAACAAACATGAAGCTTAGCACAGCACAATCCCATCGAGATAGACTATTTCAAAATCATTGGTATCTTTCACAATGTTAAGCGATGTTTCCTTTGTTGCTCTAAATCTGCAAAATAGTGTTTCAATGCTTGTTGGATATTGGCTTTTTGTATTATTTTTAGTGCCAGAGTTATGATTAAGTTGTGTAACGTAAGATGAATAGAGACAATTTACTTTTAATTTTTAAAATAGTCATACAGATGTAAATTGAAAATGCACAAAATGAAAATGAAAGCGATACTGATTTTTTAAGCATGAGCTGTACGACCAAGTCCAAGTCAAGAAGCCAATGTCCAAGTCTAAAGAGTCAGACAAAAATTAAAATCAGAATACGCACTAGTGAAGGTGCAAGACTATGGCTCCATTTTGAAAGCATCGACTTGAAATTATTTCTCATGTCACTGAGGGGACCAATAAAAAAATATCTAAATTAAGATATAGACACTTAGGGGAATTGGCATTTCTCTTACAAGCACACGAATTTCAATTGGGTTTCATTATTTTCATTTCTCATAAGCAGCCAAACAGGACCAACCAAACCACTTGAATTATTATTGGCCTTTCATTTTATATCTTTGATTCTTTGCAATAGAAACGTGAAAGGGCAATTATTATGGAGTGAGATTTAAATTCTATCATATTTTAAAAAAGAAAAAAATATTACAAAATTACACTTTCATTTCTTTATCTTCTAATTATTGGACTTTGTTCCTGGGGTTCATCTAGGTTTATCTATGATGGATTTGGTCTTTTCCATTGCAGAAATTTAGAAAAATCATTCAGAAGCTACGGTGCCTTTCTTACCACAAGATTTCCTTGGCTTGGAACATTTCCAGCAATCTGAAGAAGATAATAATAAAAATAATAATAATGATAATAATAATTAGATTATTAGTCTCATTGCTATAGTTAGTTCAAGGTTTATCTCTTAGTCCAATGAGATTCATGTAGTGCTAATCACCAAAATAAACATAAATATGAGGGAGATGAGACCCAACGACAAATAATGAATACACCCACAGCCATGCATTCATGAATGATGAATTAAATGCTATTTCTATATTATTTTTTGGCTGAATAACGCTAGAGATATAAATTATTTTATAAAATAATTTACAAACTGTTGATGTGGTAAATGATTATTGGTAAATGAAAAAATTATATTAATTGTGGGTCTAAGACTCAATGAAAACCAATAAGAGGTTGGTCATATCAACATTTTGTAAAAATGTTATAAAATAGTTTTTGGTTGTAGCATTACTCTTATTTTTGGTTTTATATCTCATTGCACTCATTATTTTGCTGATCGGCAATGTGCTAATTTTATTAAGCTAAGGCATAAAATTTGAATTAAATGAATGAAAAAAAAATTTACATTAAGGAATAAAAAAAAATTCACCAAATTATATCCTATTGCTAGTGCATTTGATATCAGTTTCTTTAAATTTTTGTGGAAAGTATATTAAATTATATATACTTGTATTTTGAAAAAGTGAGAAAAAAAAAATAAGGGCTTACAAAACTCCGTTTTGAAAGCACTGACTTGGAATTATTTCTCTGGTCATCAAACTATCTTATCAACCAAGAAAAATAACTAAATTAAAGAAATAGACACTGAGGGGAATTTGCATTTATCTCACAATCACAAGTAGGGGATCCACAAAAATCTAACATTCCAAATCCATTGTATTTGAATTTAACGCGCATTTATATTTCAGTCAAGTTTCATAATTTTCATTTCTCATAAGCAGCCAAACAAGAACCTACCAAACTACCTGAATTATTGGCCTTTCTTTTTATATCTTTAATTCTTTGCTACAAAAACTTTAAAGAAACATGAAACATGGAAGGGGTAATTATCATGGAGCAAGGTTTAAATTCTATCATATTTATTAAAATTAAAAAGAAAAAAGAAAAAATGTAAACGTGCACTTTCATTTCTATTTTCATTTCCTTATCTTCTAATTATTGGCCTCTATTCATCTTGATTTATCTATGCAGAAAAAAGAAACGAGGAGTACACACTTCACACCAAAGATAGTACTATTGCAGCAATAATCGGGAAAATTTTTGATGGAGTTGGCATTTTCCATTGCAGAAATTTAGAAAAGTCATTCAGAAGCTATGGTGCCTTGCTTACCTCGAGATTTCCTTGGCTTAGGTTAGGGCATTTCCAGCAATCTGAAGAAGATAATAATAATAATTAGATTATTAGCCTCATTGCTATATTTATTTCAAGGTTTATGTCCTAGTCCAATGAGATTTATGTATTGCCAAATCACCAAAATAAACATGAGGGAGATGAGACCTAGCGACAAATAATGAATACACTCACACCCATACATGAATGATGATTTAAATGCTATTTCAACTCTCCTTTTTTGTGTGTGTTAGATCTCATTGCTCTCCTTATTATTTGGGTGAATGGAAATGTGCTAATTTTATTAGACTAGGGCATAAAATTTGAATTAATTGAATGAAAAAATTTACATAAGGAATAAAACAAATTTTCCAAATTATATCATTTTTTTTTTTTTGAGAGAGTTTCAACTTATGACGTCTGCTTCTGATGATAGCTATTTATCATTAGATCAAGACACCAATCAGTTTTTTGGAACTATATCATGTTGTTAGTGTATTTTGCATCAATTTATTTAGCTTTTTACTAAAAATATGCTAAAGTATACCTATATTGTTTTTTTTAAATGTGAGATTTAAAAAAAAAATGTACGTAAAACTTGTCAAAGTTGGAATTTAATAATTTTAATCGGTATTTGAATTTCATTTGTGCTTAAATTTTAAAGAAGCAAACAAGCAAAGGGCCTACCTTTATGAAATTCTTTTCCTGCCTCTTATTATTGGCCTCTGTTCGTCTTATGTTTTATTTTGCAACAAAATATTTGTTCACACTCACTCACCAGTACCACTACTGCAACACCAACATTCTCATTTAACAAAGTCACAAGCAACTGTAACTCCTTTCCTCCACCTCTGGTTGATCATCTTCACCTGTGGAACTTAACTACTCTTGTTAGGTAGAGTATATCCATATAAGAGAAGTCTTTAGCCTATAAAATCAACCATTGATAGAAGAGAATGCTTTGTAAGTTTATTATATTGGAGTTTTTGGGGAAGTCGGGGGGCAATTTCCCCCCTCCTCTCCGCCCCTAGATCAAAGCAAAGCCAACCTAGAAAGAATATTTTCTCCAAAATGTTGTGTTTATGTTTATATTTGAAGGGGAGTGGCGTGAATTTATATTGGTGGTGAGAGTGAGTTGATAGGTGGAGAGTTGGTTCACATAATTTAATGAGACGAAAATTGAGAGGGAGATTTTGCTTTGCTCACTCAAAGATGAGACGAATATTGAGAGGGATGGGCAAATTAAATTCAATGGAGGCTGAGATCATGAAAGAAATAGTAGAAGGAACTGTTGGGCTTTGTGGAGCCTAGTTGTGTTTGATCCAGATGACGACCCAACCTGAAATAATGTTGCGTGGTTTTTAATAGTAGAAATCGTTGTTTTGGTGACTAGGGTTTCGGGTTGTAGTTTTGTTTTAGACTAAAAAACTGTACTGCAGCACTTTGTATTTTTCCCTAATAATAGTGAAATCTCTGCAACTCCGTGGATATAAGCAAATTGTCAAACCACGTAAATACTGTCTTGTGCGTGTGATTATTTTTTCTTTGGAGTGTGTTTTCTCTATTTTTTTTTCTCATAAGTTTGAGAATTTCATGCTAATTCCTTACAATTGGTATTAGAGCCTAGGGTTAGGTTTGAGTGGGAGCAATGGCAGAGGAAGCAAGAAAGGCGTCTGGAATAGAAAATTTCAATGGCACAGACTTTGGATTTTGGAGAATGCAAATCGAGGATTATCTTTATGGGAAGAAGTTGCATCTGCTGCTTCTAGGGGAAAAACCTGCGACTATGAAGGATGAGGAATGGGCTTTTCTTGATAGACAAGTACTAGAAGTTATCAGTTTAACTCTGTCTAGGTCTGTTACACACAATGTTGTAAAGGAGAAGACCATAACAGACCTGATGAAGGCTTTGTCTGGTATGTATGAAAAGCCGTAAGCAAACAACAAGGTGCATTTGATGAAGAAACTGTTCAATATTAAGATGGTAGTGAACGTATCAGTAGCACAACATCTTAATGAATTTAACACTATCACAAATTAATTTTCGTCTGTAGAAATTAATTGTGATGATGAGATTCGTGCACTGATTGTTTTGGCTTCTTTGCCAAACATTTGGGAGGCAATGAGGATGGCAGTAAGCAATTCTATAGGAAAAGAAAAGTTGAAGTATAATGACATACAAGATTTAATTCTGGCTGAGAAGATTTGCAGAAGAGATGCAGGTGAAACCTCAGGATCTGGTTCTGCCCTAAACCTTAAGACAAGAGGCAGAGGTAATGATAGAAATTCTAATCGGGGCAGATCAAAATCTAGAAATTCTAATCGGAACATAAGTAAATCTAAATCAGGTCAACAAGTACAATGCTGGAACTGTGGGAAAACAAGTCACTTTAGGAGGCAATGCAAAAGTCCTAAGAAGAAGAATGAAGATGATTCTGCTAATGCTATAACAAAAGAGGTACAAGATGCATTACTTCTTGTAGTAGACAGTCCACTTGATGATTGGGTTTTGGATTCAGGAGCTTCGTTTCATACCACTCCACACTGAGAAATCATACAGAATTATGTTGCAGGTGATTTTAGTAAGGTGTATTTAGCTAATGAAGCAGCCTTGGATGTTGTGGGTATGGGAGACGCCCGGATATTGTTGCCCAATGGGTCTGTTTGGTTACTGGAGAAGGTTCAATATATTCCTGACCTAAGGAGGAATCTAATTTCTATTGGACAACTGAATGATGAAGGGCATACAATATTATTTATTGGTGGTACTTGGAAGGTTACAAAGGGAGCCAGAGTATTGGCTCCTGGAAAGAAGACTGGTACTCTATATATGACCTTAAGTCCAAGAGATACAATTGCAGTTACTGAAGTAAGTACTGATATAAGCCTATGGCATCGCAAATTTGGTCACATGAGTGAGAAATGGATGAAGATACTGCTGTCAAAAGGAAAACTACCAAAATTGAAGTCCATTAATTTTGACATTTGTGAAAGCTGCATCTTAAGAAAGCAGAAAAATGTGAGCTTCTTGAAAACTGGCAGGACACCGAAGGTTGAAAAATTGGAGTTAGTACACACTGATTTGTGGAGGCCTTCTCCGATTGCATCCCATGGAGGTTCAGGGTACTACATCACTTTCATTGATGACTCAAGTAGAAAGGTATGAGTTTATTTTCTGAAAAATAAATCTGATGTATTTGAAACCTTAAGAAGTGGAAGGCCATGGTTGAGATAAAAACACGTTTAAAAGTAAAATATTTGAGGTCAGACAATGGAGGAGACTACATAGATGAAGGGTTAAATGAGTATTGTGCTGCACAGAGAATTAGAATGGAGAAGACCATTCCTGAGACACCATAGCAGAATGGTGTGCCTGAGAGCATGAATAAAACTCTCAATGAGTGTGCTAGGAGTATGAGGTTGCATGCTGGATTACCAAAAACTTTCTAAGCTGATGCTGTTAGTACTGCAGCTTACCTAATAAACTGAGGACCATCAGTTCCCATGGAGTTCAGACTTCCTAAGGAGGTTTGGAATGGTAAAGAGGTAAAGTTTTCCCATTTAAAAGTTTTTGGTTGTGTTTCTTATGCTCATATTGATTTTGATGTTCGTAGTAAACTTGATGCAAAGTCTAAAATATGTTTTTTCATTGGCTATGGTGATGAGAAATTTGGCTATAGGTTTTGGGATGAACAAAACAGGAAAATCATCAGAAGTAGAAATGTGATATTTAATGAACAGGTTATGTACAAGGACAGGTCAACTGTAGTGTCAGATGTTACAGAGATAAATCAAAAGAAATATGAGTTTGTCAACTTAGATGAATTGATTGAAAGTACTATCTAGAAAAGGGGTGAAGAAGATAAGGAGAATGTAGATTCACAGGTAGATCAGAGTACACCTGTAGCTGAAGTCCGTAAATCTTCCAGGACTATTAGACCTCCACAGCATTATTCACCCGCTCTAAATTATCTCTTGTTAACTGATGGTGGTGAGACAGAGTGTTATGATGAAGCCTTGTAGGATGAAAATTCAAGCAAGTGGGAGTTAGCCATGAAGGATGAGATGGATTCCTTGTTGGGGAATCAGACATAGGAATTGATTGAATTGCCAGTAGGAAAGAAGGCTTTGCACAACAAGTGGGTATACATAATAAAGAATGAGCAAGATGGTAGCAAGCCTTACAAGGCCAGATTAGTTGTCAAAGGGTTCCAGCAGAAAAAGGACATTGACTACTCAACAATCAGATTGGTACTGGGAATGGTGGCTACAGAAAATTTACATCTTGAGCAGTTAGATGTGAGGACGGCATTCCTTCATGGTGACTTAAAGGAATATATTTACATGATTCAGCCAGAAAGGTTCATTGTTCAGGGACAAGAGAATCTAGTCTACAAACTGAAAAAGAGCTTGTATGGCCTAAAACAAACTCTGAGACAGTGGTACAAGAAATTTGACAATTTTATGCATATAATTGGGTTTAAGAGATGTGAAGCCGATCACCGTTGCTATGTTAAGTTCTTTGGCAATTCTTACATCATTTTACTGTTGTATGTGGATGATATACTCATTGCAGGGTCTAGCATTGAGGAGATTAATATTCTAAAGAAGCAATTGTCAAAACAATTTGCAATGAAGGATTTGGGAGCTGCAAAACAAATCCTTGGTATGAAAATCATTAGAGACAAGGTTAATGGTACATTGAAGCTTTCACAGTCAAAGTATGTGAAGAAAGTCCTTAGTAGGTTCGACATGAATGAAACTAAACCAGTGAGCACACCCTTGAGTAGTCATTTCAAACTAAGCAAAGAACAGTCATCGAAGACAGAAGAAGAAAGGGACCATATGAGCAAGGTGCCCTATGCCTTAGCTATTGGCAACTTGATGTATGCTATGGTGTGTATAAGGCCAGACATTGCACATGCAGTGGGAGTTGTGAGCAAATTCATGAGTAGGCCAGGAAAGCAGCATTGGGAGGCAGTCAAGTGGATTCTGAGATATCTGAGGGGTTCATCAGATACATATCTTTGCTTCACAGGTGCAAGTTTGAAACTATACAGTTATGTAGATGCTGATTTCGCTGGTGATAATGATAGTAGAAAGAGTACTACTGGGTTTGTATTTACTCTGGGTGGTACAACTATATCTTGGGCTTCAAATTTACAAAAGATTGTTACTTTGTTTACTATAGAAACTGAGTATGTTGCAGTAACTAAAGCTAGAAATGAGATGATTTGGCTACATGGTTTCTTAGATGAATTGGGTAAGAAGCAGGAGATGGGCATTCTACACAGTGACAGTCAGAGTGCAATTTTTCTTGCTAAAAATTCAGCTTTTCATTCAAAGTCGAAGCATATACAGACAGAATACCACTTTATATGTTACCTTATTGAAGATAAGCTGGTAATACTTAAGAAGATTTGTGGATCTAAGAACCCGACAGACATGTTGACTAAGGGTGTCACTATTGAGAAGCTGAAGCTGTGTGCAGCTTCAGTTGGTCTTCTAGCTTGAGGACAGGAGGATGAGTTGTAGAGATGAGGGATTGTTTTTTGGAGGATTGCGGTTGATGTTGGTGATTGAACTAGTCTCCAAGTGGGAGATTTGTTGGGTTTTATGGAACCTAGTTGTGTTTGATCTGGATGATGACCCGACCTGAAATAATGTTGCGTGATTTTTAATGGGAGATTTTCTGAGGCTTAGTCCATGGAGCGCTACGGCTTGAAATTTTTGGCCATTTTTGTAGCCCATTGTGAATCTTTTGCGTAGGATGTAGAAACCGTTGTTTTGGTGACTAAGGTTTGAGGTTGTAGTTTTGGTTGAGATTGAAAAACTATATTGCTGCACTTTGTATTTTTTCCTGATAATAGTGAAATCTCTGCAACTCCATAGACGTAGGCAAATTGCCAAACCACGTAAATACTTTTTTGTGCGTGTGATTATTATTATTATTTTTTGCATGTGTTTTCTCTATTTTTGTTTCTCACAGGTTTGGGAATTTAGTGCTAATTCCCTACAGGAACCTGATTCTTCTCAGGCACGAGTAATAGAGGCTCTCACTGCCAAAGGATGGCAGTGAACGATGGTGGAGTGAGAGAGAATGCAATTGACAAAGAGAGAGATGCTTGGGGTTTTGTTTTGCTTGGGTTGGTTGAGAGAGAGAGAGAGAGAGAGAGCTACTTGTGGTTAAAGTGAATTTGGTGACTTTGGTTGGTCATGTGACAGTCACATGACTTAGGACACATGTTGGTTTCATAAGTTGCCACCTAATCCTTTTTCCAGCAATTCCTACAAAAATGTTTGCAACAAATCTTTGTCTATAAATTATTTCCAAATTTATAGGTTTTTGGTGCTTTCATTTGTATTCAAAGCCTCTTTCACTTTAGGTCGTAATCATTTGGTGAAGTTTGGGAAGGTGAAAGATTATAGGGCTAGAGGAGCATGGTGTGTTTGATAGTTTTAGTAATAAACATGAAGCTTAGCACAATTCCATGAAGATATACTTTTCAAAATCATCGATATCTTACAAAATGTGGAGCTCCGTTTCCTTTGATGTACTAAATCTGCAAAATAATGTTCCAATGCTTGTTGGATATGGGCTATATAGTGTTATTGTATTATTTTTAGTGCCATTGTTATGAGTAATTTGCGTAACGTAAAATGAATAGAGATAATTTACCTTTTATTTTTAAAATAATCATACAGATGTAAATTGAAAATGCACAAAATGAAAAATGCTAGTGATTCTGATTCATTGCAATAGAAAGTGTAAAGAAACATGAAACATGAAAGGTCAATTATCATGGAGCAGCAAGGTTTTAAATTCTTTTGAAAACGAATTCCATATTCACGAGAAATTATAAACAAAAAATTATCAAATTATACCCTGACCATAAAGAAACTTCCCAAACGTAGAGATTGTGAAGGACAATCAAAATTCACAAGTGGCCCACATAAAGAAAATCACATTTGAATTTAGTCCGCATTTGATTTCATTTGGGTTTCATTTGTCAAAAAATCAAATGACTAAAAAGGCCTACCTTTTTGAAATTTGAAGGACTGATGATTTTGACCGGAAAGAAAGAAAACAATTAGAGCATGCAATGAAACAGTGAAGAAGAAACGTTGCACTTTCCTCTCTTATTATTGTCCTCTCTGTTCATCTTAAGTTTCCCTATGCAACAAAATATTTGTTCACACTCACACAAGCAGTAGTATCACACCACTGCAAAACCAACCAACATTCTCATTTACCAAAGTCAGAGCAACCGCAATTCCTCCCTTCCTCCACCTCCAAAAAAAGAGAAATGACGGAGTTGGCCTTTTCCGTAGCAGAAAAAGTTATCGAGAAGCTAGGCTCCCTTGCTTTCCAAGAGATTTCCTTGACACGGAACATTGCAAGCGATTTGAAAGAGCTTCAGGATACCATGTCCACCTTCCAAGCCGTGCTGCTGGATGCTGAGGAGAAGCAAGCAACAAACCACCAGCTGAGCGTTTGGCTGGAGCGACTCAAAGTTGTCTTTCATGATGCCATGGATGTGCTGGATGAATTCGAGTGTGAAGATCTACGGAGGCAAGTGGTGAAAAAATATGGAAGCACTGGCAGAAAGGTATGTCGTTTCTTTTCATCTTCTAACTCACTTGTCTTCCGTAATAGAATGGGTCATAGAGTCAAGGGGGTCAAAGAGAGGCTAGATTTGATAGCAAAGGATAGAGATCAATTTCAGCTTGAGGTGCGACTCGATGATAATCGTATTGTGCACAGGGAGACCCACTCCTTTGTTCGTGATCGTGATGTTATTGGGAGGGCTGATGACAAGCAAAAGATCATAGATCTTTTGATGCTCCCAAATGATAATGATAACATTTCTGTGATTTCTATTGTGGGAATCGGAGGTCTGGGCAAGACTACACTTGCTCAATGGGTGTATAATGATGAAAGGGTAGCTAAAAACTTTGACTCCAAAATATGGGTGTGTGTCTCAGAAGACTTCAACGTTTTAAAATTGGCAAAAGAAATGCTTAATAAATTGGCAGGTGGTGGGATTAGTGAAAGCATGAGTCTGGATGAAGTGCAAGCTAGATTACGAAGTATTTTAAATGAAAAAAGATTCTTTATCGTTTTGGATGATGTTTGGAACGAGGATCGTAACAAATGGATTGACCTCAAGAATTTGTTAATAGGAGTACAAGGAAGTAAAATTCTTGTCACTACACGTAGCCACAAAGTTGCCTTAGCGATGGCTCCTGGACCAATCCATGACATAGAAGGTCTTCCAGACGAGGATTGTTTGTCCTTGTTCATAAGATGCGCATTCAATGAAGGAGAGCATGAACAGTATCCAAAACTAGTAGAGATTGGAAAACAAATAGTGAAAAAATGCAAAGGCGTTCCTTTGGCTGTGAAGACTTTAGGGAGCTTACTTTATTCTAAAACCGAGGAGCGTGATTGGATCTCTGTAAGGGAAAATGATATATGGAAATTAGAGCAAAAAGAAGATGACATTTTACCCGCATTAAGATTAAGTTACAGTAAATTGCCATCATACTTAAAACAATGTTTTGCTTTTTGCTCGTTATATCCAAAGGATTTTAGACACAACTGTCGAGACTTAATTCAATGTTGGATGGCAAATGGGCTCCTCAAAAAGTCCAACAAAAGTTCTGAAGAGTTGGAAGATATTGGAGACCAATATTTAAAAGAGTTGTTATCAAGATCTTTCTTTCAAGAAGTTAAAAATGAAGGCAGTATTTTTTGGTCATTTAAAATGCATGATTTGTTACATGATCTTTCGTTATATGTTGCACAAAATGATTATTGCTTAATTGAAGACACTAATAACACCAACAAATTTGAAAAGGCTAGACACGTTTCAATTTTGGACCATAAGTTGAGTGTTGATGAAGCGATAACCCTTTTACACAAATTGAGTAACAACATGCAGACTATTCATTTCTCATTTAAATATTGGCAAGGAGATGAAAGCCCTGGTGTTAATATTAATGAATCCTTGGTGGAAACATGCATCTTGAGATTTAAGCACCTGCGCTTGCTAAATTTAAGATATACAAAGTTGGATAAGTTGTCAAGCTCAATTAGTACTTTGAAGCATTTAAGATATCTTAACTTACGTGGAAATAGGAAAATCAAGAAATTGCCTAACTCTATTTGTGATCTACAAAATTTGGAAACTTTGATATTATTGGATTGTGAAGATCTTGAAGAGTTGCCAAGGGATATAAGAAAGATGGTTGGCCTCAAATATTTTGTAATAACGACAAGACAAATGCATTTACCCACCAATGGAATTGAGTGCATGTGTTCTCTTCGACATTTGGCCTTTTATAGATGTTATGGACTAGAGTGTTTTCATGAAGGAATCCAACGCCTCACTGCCCTTCGCTACTTGGGCTTCCGTCATTGTGAAAGCCTAATATCTTTGCCACAAGGTATGAAACACCTAACCGCATTGGAAACTTTGGAAATTTTCTATTGTGAAAAACTTAATTTAATGGAAGGGGATGACTACCCAATGAGGCTTCGACAACTCACTATTTGGGGATTGCCACAATTAGTGAGTTTGCCCCAACGGCTTCAAGGATCTGCCAACACTCTACAGCTTTTAAATATTACTCTTTGTGAAAACTTGGTGGTGTTGCCAAAGTGGCTTCCAGATCTCTATTCACTTTGCAAGCTTCAGATTCGAAATTGTGAAAAATTATCGTCTCTGCCAGAAGGGATGGATCACCTCACTGCCCTAAGAGAACTGGAGATTGTTCATTGTCCTGAATTGAGGAGAAATTGTGAGCGAGAAGTTGGCAAAGATTGGTGCAAGATGGTCAAATTCACTTGGGAGTATGAGTAGGTAAGGGCTAAAATCTTCTTCCTCTTCTACATATGCTCTGTTTTTCTATCTTACTTCTAACCTAAACTTGCTTCTTCTTCTTTTCTTTTCTTTTTTTTTTTTTTTTTTTTTTTTGGTCTATTAACCCTGATTTTTTATAGAATTAAATGACAATAAACAATAACCAACCAAGAAATCAATTTCTACAAAGTGACAATTTTTTCCTTTTTTTTGTTTTTTTGGTTATAACAAAGATTAGATAACAATTATCATTGGTGTTTGTGAAAAGGTAAGTTATGAAATGTAAAAGATAATTGTCAATTTTTTTCCTTTTTTGTTTTAAAGATTGAGTCTATGGAAAATAAAAAAGTAGACAAATTATGAACTCTATTCTTGGTTTCTTCAAATATCACGTATTTTAGAAGGGACTATTTTAGTATACTAATAGAAAAATAATAAAATATTCTTCCTTCAATTTTCTTTTCTTTTCTTTCTCTTCCTTATGACAAATCAAGTGCAGAATTCTAAAATCTTGTAATCTTTTCATTTCCACTCTCTAAAAGTGTACTGAACATTCATCTATAAAAAAATTAAAAAATTAAAAAAAGAAAAAGAAAAGAAAAGTGAACTGAACATGATGTTAATAGACTTACTTGGCCTATATTTTCTTACTAAGAGTGGATGCAATGCTAAAATATAAAATTAAAAAGGAAATTTAGATTGACCTGACCCATGTGTAACTTGTAATTTAAAGTCATATTATTAAGGAAGTACGAAATCTATTTTGAATATATTTGATTCTTTTTCTTTTTAAATTGATAGATGTTCTTGGGAGATTGTTCTCTCAAAAAAAGGATGTTCCTTGTGCTTAAAATTGCCACGGGTAAGATATTTTTTTTTAATTTTTAATTTTCAACGTTCAATCTAGTGTTCAATCTTATGATTCCATAGTTTAAACCATTGCAGCTTATCAATTCAACCATAACATGTACTCATGCAGCACGGAAAGTCTCAACCTTCTCTTGTATTGTGAATAATTTCAATAATATTGTGGTGTGCATTTTGTGTTTGTAATGATTAATGGAGTGATGTGTGTTTATATTTATGATTGCATTCGGGTTTCATGTATTATCTAATTTGCACAATGTTTAAATAACTTGAGTCATGTGTGCGTTATTGATTGTTTGTCTCTACTTCTTGGTTATTGGAGTTACTCAAATGAAACTCTTTGTTCTGCTTTATCGTTTAATTAAAAAAAAAAAAAATTGAAGTTTGATCTTTTGTTGTATGGTGTAAAATAACTAATGTCATTAGAATATTTGGTTAGCCAACAATGTGAAATTTGAATTTGATGGAAGTGGATGACTACCAAGAAGTTTGCTTTAGCCATCAATTGTTCCAAATGTCAATTTATTTTGAAAATTTGGTATTTTAAACTTAAAATTGTCATGTCTACTAAGTGGCCTTAGTGCCCTAAGAGGACTGAAGACTGTAGATTGTTCTAAATCAAGATGACAATGCCAAGGAGATATTGGTGAGTATTGTGTATAAGTTGCCTATAAATTTGGCCTCCATTGTTTGCTGAGATTCACACAATTTTGAATATAGTTGATGCCTCTTGCTTCTAAAGTTTTGTCAGGTTTTCGTGGAAGATTCTTCTGAGGAAAAGGGATTCCTTTAGCGTAAAACTTCTTCTCCTGGTGAGATTTCAGAGTTTGAATGTAAAAAAATCCATGATGATGTGAAAGCAACAAAGAAAGACATTGAATTAGCCATTAAATTAGCTTAGTGTCTCACCTATGCGCACTTGCTTGAATTGGTCTTTCTTGTAGGTCATGCATGGCTCTCTCAAAACTTATTATTGATTTTGGTAGAGAATCTATGTTGTCATTGCACCTGTGATATCTACTAATGCTATTTTTTAAATTATCTTCTTATTAAAATTTGTAGATGTATATGATTGGTTTGCTCTAATTTGTAAATTCTAATGTTTTTCATTTTTTTGGTAGAATTTTTAGAATTTGAATGTGACGAACTCCTTGATGATATCACAGCAACAAAGAAAGACACCTCGTTATGTCTAACTCTCTCAAGACTAGCAAGTGATCTTGGTAGAGAATCTATGTTGTCATTACAACAGTTTTTTAGCTCATGACATGCACTGGTGATTTCTGCTAGCTCATTGAAGCTTGATATAGCTCTTGGAGTTGGAGGATTTCCAAAGGTGATTATTAAAAAAAAAAAAAATTTCTCTTGCCACATATTTCGTATGAGCTTATGCATAATTACACACCCCACATATATGCAAGAGACAGAGATAGATTCCTAGTGCATTATACCAAAAGAGATGTGTGGGACATATGTGTTTGACCTTGTATGGTTAGCTATCCTAAAAAAAAATTTAAAAACAGATAGCTAGATCTGTAGTTTCTACTATCTGGATCTTCACTATGTTAATTTTTAATATGAATTAAAAAATATTGGTGCAGAACATATATGTTATGATTACTTTTTATTACGTATCTGACTGTACATACTCTAATGTTATTGGGTATTAGGCTTAATGAATTAAGAATGGAAATTTTGTTTATTTTTTCAAGAAATGGAATTTTAAACCCTTAATTCCATAGTTGTTATTGATAGGCCAAGAATGTATTGACCCCTTGTGATATATTAATTGATTAATTAGCCAAGTTTATCAATTAATGAAATTAACATGCAATGTACGTGGCAGCACAAACAAATCACCAATTAAACTAACTATGCAGTGGAAATTAAATTGACACGGTGATTTGTTTACGAATGGAGAAAACTTACACGGCAAAAATCCCACCGAGTGATTTTAAGGTCACCACTCCCGAGAATCCACTATTATCAAAACAAGTTATTACAAGTAAAGGAATCTCAGTACCTTATACCAACCTATAGTTGAACCCTTACCCCAATACCGAATTGGACTTGTTCTGTAGTGACAATCTCTCATTTTCAATGCACGACTCCCAGTACGTGACTAACCAATTGCATGAATCCCAGTACGTGACGTAATCACCAACTTGAGAAGCATGTTGGCTGCAAGATTCTTTAGTTCATCACACAATGAAGATAAAGAAGTTCCTTAGTCACAAAACCCTAAGGTGTACAAATACAGCAACTTCTTCAAGGGAAAGATGAACTAGGGAAAATTCTATCTCCGGTCACAATTTGCATGAACAAGACTTTGCTTCACACTTGTGCAACTGTGCAACCTTTGATGGCCCTTAAAATAATCCTTATATATGTTTAGGGTTGTGAGAAAAGAAGACCTAAACACATACTCACGGATTGGATGAAAAGCAGCTCTGAAAAACTGAAATTCATAAACCTCGATAGATAGCCATCTATCGAGCTAGCTGTCGAGCTACGGGCTTTAACAGCTTTTAAACCTCGATAGATGCTAGCTGTCGAACTTTAAAATCCAGCACTTCTTCACTTGATTCTTGGACAAACTTACATGGGTTTAACACTTGAACTTGAAACCTTATTTCTTGAAGCATTAAACACATCATAAATCTACCCAATTACAATTAAAGTGCGTTTTGTCAAAAGATTAGCCAATTACATAAAATGTTGAGATATGTTCCTAACATTGAATCACATATGTCCTAACAATCTCCCTCTTGGTAATCCGTGACAAAACCACAAAAAACAAATGAACATATGAGAGAAGTCAAAAATCACTCAACTCATACTCACTTGTTGAATACAATAAAATCTATCCTAATACAAATTCTTGAAAATCTTTGCAAAAAAAGAGTTTATGGCAAGTAGACTTTGACAACATGTATTTTTGAAAACACTTTAAACAAAACTCATCATAGCATCTTAGTGTGAAACAGAAATAATAAATTACATACATTAAATAAGAAACATGTGTATAAAGAGAGAAAAGAAACAACACATGGAGATATAGGTGAAATAACATACATCAAAAAATATATAAACCAAATATAAGTACAATGTATGTCAAGTGGTCACAAGACCAATATACAAAGAAATAATGTATCTAAAATAGAAAGAAAAGAAAAGATACAAGAATCCTCACTACATCCCTCAATAACACTCCCACTATCCCCTAAACTAACCCTCCCCCTATGAGTATGACTACTCTCATCTCAAAACTACTTCCCCTTTTTGTCACGAGTGACAAATGGGTAAGTACATCAAGTAGACATCTCATCATCACTCAGCGAGCCATCATCATCATCCTCATCAACATCGTCACTGTCGGAGCCATCGTCACTCTCATCCTCAGATTCTGGCAGAGATGGAAAGGAAGCCACAGTGAAACCACCCATGACAGCCTGTCGTCATGCGATACAACCGACATGGGTGTTCACCTGACACAACTCATCGCTGAGAGTGTCAAGGCGAGCATCCATGCACACAAGCTGTGCCATGATGGCCTTAAGTGTCACTCCACCCGCTGAAGATGAAGGAGTGGAGGTGAATGGAGCGGTAGAAGCTAGAGGTGCTGCCGTCTCAGTCCGGGGCTACCTCGAGCGAAGCTATGCAATACTTCGACCGACATGGGTGTTCACCTGACACAACTCATCGCTGAGAGTGTCAAGGCGAGCATCCATGCACACAAGCTGTGCCATGATAGCCTTAAGTGTCACTCCACCCGCTGAAGATGAAGGAGTGGAGGTGGATGGAGCGGTAGAAGCTAGAGGTGCTATCGTCTCAGTCCGGGGCTGCCTCAAGCGAAGCTATGCAATACTTCGCTTAACAGTAGTGGCATCAATGGCACACATGAACATGAAGTGGGGAGACTTGGGATAGGAGACAGAAAAGTGGCGAAGGAGTCGCGTGATAACAGAAGAAAAAATGAGCTTATCATGGGTCGCCGTATCCCTATAGACATCTATAAGGGAGAGTATAAAATGAGAAGGAAAGTCAATAGAGATATCCTTAATGAGGGATAACAAAAATTGAGCACGAGGCTCTATGATAATGTTATAGTGAGACAATGGATGGAGAACGAATGTCATCACCATGTTTAGGATTCTCGGACCTTTAGAAAAAGCCGAGCATGAGGTGTTTTGACGGTCATGCTAAGAAGAAGGTGTCTCACAGAATAGAGATGAGAGTTCATCTTTAGACACTGTCCTCAAACGCTTAAAGGCAGGGTAGTCAGGATGCGCTACTTGGGAACGTGTAGTACCTCAGATACAATATCCAGAGTAACTACCATGCATATACCTCGAACGCAAGTGACAAATTGGGGTATAGAATAATCAAATTCGTGTATATTGGAGTAAAACTCCTTTATTATCACGGAATGGCACGTGACCGGGATGCCACATAGTGACTCCCAACCCCTACTGTAGATAATAGTGGGTAGGTCAGTGTCAAAAATCTGACAGAACGACTTAGCGTTCTGAATGAATGCCACGTTGTGAAATGTTCTTCGAGAAGTCTGATTTGGCCTTCTCATCACAGAATCGTACGTGAGATGGAGTGGGGTTAGATGGAGAAGAAGAAGAAGATGCCCCAAAATGAAGAGAGTTCTAGGACGGAATGGATTTATGTTTAGGTGCCATGACGTGACTAACGTAAGAAACAGAGAGAGAGGGAGAGAGAGAGAGAGAGAGACAATCAGAAAAGCACCAACAAGATACAATATAACAAATATAGAAACTTGAAGGTACGTATGCATGAAAATGCATGAACATGTGACATGCAAACACAAATACATCATGGGCTCAGCCTAAACCAAACCTACCAGCACACAACATTGCAACAAATATAGCACACATCTATAATGTATGAAAATATTGTTATAATGCAAATGTAATGCAATGCATGAAGTTTTAAACATCATTTTGACAAAACCCATCCCAAAAATTGAGCAAAAACTTCATTGATTTTGAAAAATCTCAAAACTTTCCAAAAATCCCAAAAGTTAGGTCAAAAACATGAAATGCATGATGAAAAGAGGGATTAATGGCCTTACCAGTGAAGAAAAGCAAGATTAAGGTCGAAGAACACTTGGGAATGAAGTTTTGAGTGAGTGAGAGGTGTTTAGGAGGTGAAAAGACTCAAATCAGTTGAGAGAGATTGAAGAGAATAGATCTGAAGTCGCGAGACGCGTATATATAGGAATTTCATAAACCTCGATCAATCGAGAGCTATAGAGGTTTAAAAACGTGCCTTTTAGCTATCGAACTAGCTATCGAGGATCTAACAAAAGGTTTCCTCAACAATGAAGCTCGATAGATCGAGGTAGCTATCGAGGAGACAGAAAGTTTCTCGATGGATCGAACTATCTATCGAAAGCTATCGAGAATGCGATAAAAAGAAGCCGAAGGGTAGCTTATCTATCGAGAGCTATCGAGAAACTATTGAGATTGCTTAAAAACAATTTTTCAAAGAAGAGAAAAACACAGATATGAATGCAATTAAGCATGATACTCAACCAAAGGTCCAAACAACATTTTAAGCTCTCAAAATCATCTCTCAATAAAAAAATGTCAAGCATTTAGATCCAAAACACACATACACACACACACACACACACACAAAACAAGTCTAACCAATTTTATATTTCATAAACAAGTTAAGACAGTTTAGTGAGCATATATTAACATAAGTATTCCTTGTGACGGCTAAATCATATTGTAACTGCACATGTATCGAAAGTAGCAAAGAATATTGCGTGTTATGTGTGAAAAACATCGCAAGATTGCATAAGTGTCTACATGTTATAAGGATTTGAGATATGAGAAAATCACTTTAACTCACACACAATCATAATTGTTTGATTGGGACTATCACCTTCGAGGTACATCCTATAACTCCCACATCTCCTAGAATACATGCTTGCAATCATATATAAAGCATTCTGATCTTTTTGATTTTATTTTTCTTTGCATATTTTTCTTTTAAGCAAACCATGCATGGGCATATATGAGAGAGAAAAGAAATACCTAATTATGTTAAGCATTTGATATTCCACTTTTGCTATGCCGAAGCATACAAATGTCATTTCATGATTGGCGAGCAACAGTGGTGAGATGGTTATTTATGCCTTTCTTTTAGAATTTTCTATTCCTTCTTGTCAAAAAGAGTGATACAAGTGTTAAGTACAAGAGATCACTTAATCTTACTCATCACAAACACGAGCCACAAAACTCACTTGCTTAGTTGTACATAGAGATGCTCATCTAAGTTACAAAAGATACAAAATTTAGAAAACTTTGTTTCAATTGCCATGCAAGGTACACAAGTACCAATATACACATACACACACTGTTTTTATATTTTTCTGATTTTTCAATTTTTTTTGTTTATTTTTTTATATGAAAAAAAAAATAAAACAAAACTAAAAAGTAAACAAACAAAAACATGTTAAACAAAGTAATGCATAAAACTAGACTAACTCAATCATAAAAGCAAAACACACAAGTAATGCAAAAACAAAAACACGAAGGGGAGAGAGAGAATAAGTGATAAAATCACTTGAAGCCCTTATCCTTCCACACCTTGGAAGAACCTTTCCATTTAGTAAATCCTTGATTCAGTGGTGAGGGGGAAGAATTAAAACCGTTTAAGTTCGAAATGAATATGAGGGCTTTGAGAAGATCTGCAAGAGAAGCAAAAGAGAATGAAAACTGGTTTTGGTCTCCCGACGCAATCATGTTGTTGCTCTTTTAAGTGGCTAACCACTTGTAGCAATTAGGTCGAGTATGTCCAGTTGCGCCACAATGATGATGCTTTTTTTGTTTGGGCTTTTGAGTAATTCCCTTCTTAACCCTAGAGTTCTTAATCTCTTTCTTATCAAGCTTAAGGGGTGCTCCTTAAATAGATTTACCCTTGTCTACGTTCTCACTAGCTAATTCATTCTTAACATCATTATTCTCAGTTTCAACATTATTAGCAGGAGGAACAAAAACAGTTGTACTAGTAGAAGCAATACTAGGAGAAGAGAAATCATACCCTAAACTGGTTTGATCGGAAGCAGATTTCTAAAGACTAAGCATCTCATCGAGCTTAGCACTTGAAGTTCTTTCCAACTGAGCTCTAACTTGAAATAGTTCTACCTTAAGCTTCTTGGTCTTCTCAGCCAAGAAATTATTCTCAAATCTCAGTTCTCCAATAGTCTGATTGGCTTCATCAAACTTTGTAGAGATATCTTTTCGCTCAAGCTCCACATCACTAAGCTTCTTGGTGGCCAACCTATACAACTTCTCATGCTTTTCTAAGACCTTGTATAACTTTGCATAGGCTGTGTGGATGTCATCTTGCTTATCCATATTTTCAAACTTAGACTCCACAAATTCCTCTTCTTCATCCACATCTTCAACAATCCCTTCAGTAGGATTTATGATGGTAGTGAAAGCATTTAGAATTCCATCATCCTTATTATCAGAATCATTCTCAGGCTCAGTGTCACTCAATGTAGCAGCAAGTGCCTTGCTCTTCGCAATGATCTTGAGATACATGGGGCACTCTTGTTTCGTATGACTGAATCCTTGACACCCAAAGCACTTTGGTCTGAAGGGTACAGTATACTGACCGCCATCCCTAGCATCCTTCTTCCCTTTGTCTTAACTCTTGAATTGCAAAGAACTGGATTGCTTTCGGTCCTTGTCAAATCCTTTTGCGTTGGCATTCTTCATAAACTTCTTGAACTACCTCGTGATATAGGATTTCATCTTAGAATATTCATCAACTGAAGACTTATCAGTGTCACTGCTCTTGGCCTTCAATGCCATGCTTTTGCTCTTGCTTAATTTCCCGATCCTTGTCAAACCCAACTCATAGGTTTGTAGATTGCCAACCAGCTCTGTCAAAGGAATTTTGTCAATATCCTTTGATTCCTCAGTCGCAATAATCTTGGCATGAAATCTCTCGGGTACAGATCTGAGTACCTTTCTCACAATTAGGTTCAAGAATTGTTTCCCTAAGATTGAAGGATGAGTTCACTATGTCCTTGAGTTTGGCATTGAACTCATCAAACGACTCATCCTCCTCTATCTTGATCTCTTCAAAGCTTGTAGTAAGCCTCTGAAACTTTGAATCCTTGACAGCCTTGGTTCCTTCATAGGGTGTCTGGAGAATGGTCTATGCTTCCTTTGCAATTTCAGTAGAGGACATTTTCTTGAATTCCTCATTTGTGACTGCACTGAATAAATCATTCAATGCCCTGTTGTTGAAGTTAGCTACCTTGATCTTAGCATCATCCCAGTTGGCTGGCGCTTCCATAGGCTTGGTCCAGCCTATCTCCACAGCTTGCCACACTTTCTCATCTAAAGACTGCAAGAAAGCTCTTATGCATACTTTCCAGTATGCATAGTTAGTGCCATCAAATAAATGAGGTATAATAAGAGACTGTCATCTATCCATGACAAATAGGGGTCAATGGATTACACAACAAAGATTAACCCTAATCAGAGTGTGCCTGCTCTGATACCACTTGATAGGTCAAGAATATGTTGATCCCTTGTAATATATTAATTGATTAATTAGTCAAGTTTATCAATTAATCAAATTAACATGCAATGTACGTGGCAACAAAAACAAATCACCAATTAAATTAAGTATGCAGTGGAAATTAAATTGACATGGTGATTTGTTTACGAATGGAGAAAACCTACACGGCAAAAACCCCACCGGGTGATTTTAAAGTCACCACTCCCTAGAATCTACTATTATCAAAACAAGCAGTTACAAGTAAAGGAATTCCAGTACCTTATACCAACCTACAGTTGAACCCATTACCCCAATACCCCATTGGACTTGTTCTGTAGTGACAATATCTCATTTTCAATGCACGGCTCGTAGTATGTGACTAACCAATTATGCGGATCCCAGTACGCGACGTAATCACTAACTTGAGAAAAATGTTGGCTGCAAAGTTTTTCAGTTCATCACACCATAAAGATTACGAAACTCCTTGGTCACAAAACCCTAAGGTGTACAAACACAGCAGCTTCTTCAAGAGAAAGATGAACTAGGGCAAATTCTGCCTCCGGTCACAATTTGCATGAAGAAGACTTTGCTTCACACTTATGCAACTGTGCAACCTTTGACGGCCCTTAAAATAATCCTTATATGTGTTTAGAGTTGTGAGAAAAGAAAACCTAAACACATACTCACGAATTGGATGAAAAACAGCTCTAAAAAACTGAGTTTTATAAACCTCAATAGATAGCCATCTATCGAGCTAGTTGTCGAGCCACGGGTTTCAATAGCTTTTAAACCTCAATAGATGCTAGTTGTTGAGCTTTAAAATCCAGCACTTCTTCACTTGATTCTTGGACAGACTTGCATGACTTTAACACTTGAACTTGAAACCTTGTTTCTTGAAACATTAAACACATCATAGATCTACCCAATTACAAGTAAAAGTGCATTTTGTCAAAGGATTAGCCAATTACATAAAATGTTGAGATATGTTCCTAACATTGAATCACATATGTCCTAACAGTTATGAACCAAAAAGATGGATTTTAGTTATTTGTACAAAGTGAACACTAGAGAGAGATTTTATAGTCTTTGGTGTGAAGCCTTCTTTTTTTTTTTTCGTGAGATCTCACTTCATGCTTAGACCTAGATTGTGCTTGGATATTAGTAAGGCTAAATCTACTAAACAATCCCCCACCCCCACTCCCCTCAAAAAAAAGACATAAAAGAAAAAAAAGGATATGTCCCCTTTAATTTTTTAGTGTATAATATATGTGTGTGTGTTTGTTCTGTTGTTGATACCCAACTAGTGATTTCATCTAATGCTTAAACATATCTAGGAAACAAGTATGAAACTATGATGGAGTAAATCGTACTCCCTTAAATTGTACTCATCCAAAAAAGAAACAGTATTCCCTGTCAGTTTTTAACATTATGTTCAAGAAATGAACTCTTTTGACTTCTAGACTTGTGTTCTTGTCATTGTTGTGTTCTAGGTTTTGGGTACTTACTATAGTTCCATAATATATGGTACTCCATATAGGTTCTTAACATTGTGCTCAAGTTTTTAGGAATTCATTAGTAGCTTTTTGAGGTGGGAGGTGGAGGAAAAAATAGCATTGCATGCATGGTCAACCATTTTATTTTGAGTCTCTTAACTATTAATTCATTATAGCTTAACTAGTTGGCACCTCTTGGTGTCTCCAAGACATCTAGTGTTCAAATCTCCTCTCCCCTATTGTAATTATTAAATTATCAACCCAAAAAAAAAAAATTCATTATATAAGGAAGGGTCTTTGCATGTCATTATTATGATACTCAGCTAATGAGTGTTGTTTCATGAAAATTTGAACGGCAATCTGTGAACATATAAAAATTAAAAAGAGCTTGAAAATGTACTACTTATGTTACGACTTATGAACTAGTTACTTCTTGATGAATGTATGTTAATGATTTTGATCTCAAAGTTTATGTTTAGTTACAAAAAAAATGGAGTAGTGTGATTACTAGTGTGGTGAGAGATTTACTCTGCACTTTGCAGGGATGAATTGTTGAAATTTATGGGCAAGAGGCATTTCGAAAAACAACACTTGCCCTTCATATCATCAAGGAAGCTCAAAAGCTTAGAGGTGCATACTAATTTTGTCCTCTTGTACTTTGTGATTAATGTTTTAGGTATGACTTGAATTAGTTTGGTTTGCCAAGGAAAACAAGAAACTTCTTTTTAACCCATCATTGTGAATGAAATCCAATGAGTCAATGTACATAGATCCCTAAACTCTTGACTATTCTATGTACTGTAATTACATAATTATAGATCCTTCTGCAAAATTTCATGTGTATTTTAGTACTTATTGTTCTATCAAGGGATGTTGGACCTTAATGAGTAGATTATTTACTAATTCTAGTCCCAATAGTCCAGAGGACTTCAACAAACCATAGTCCATGGAATAAGATATTTCAATTATTATTTCATCACCTAGGTTCAACATAATTCTATTGAGGCTAATGTTTCATAAAGACCACCCTTTGGGTGAACTATTTTTTGGTGGAAATTTCCCACTTTTCTGGCTACTAATCAAATTAAAATATATTTATAATTCAATTGCTGTTAATTTGTATTTTTAGATGACTAATATCTAATCATAGTTGATATTCTCTTAAATGAAGCCGATCTTGCAATTAATCCTCACATGCGAGATACAATTGCATCCATAAATTCTGCTCAAGAATGTAGGGCTAAGCTACTGCCTTGTTCTTTTTGAATGGTTTCTCTGGATAGTCACTATTTTCTTTATGAACGGTCTTATTACAGCTATTAATCTACACTTATCAATGCTTTGTACATAGAAACAGGTAATTGTAAATATTAAAACTGCTATCATAACCAGAACAGTGCTACCAATTTGAAGATTGACATCTTATGAACATGAACAACAGTAAGGAGATCTACTAGTGCTGTCTTGTCAGTGATGATGATAGTGAACTTGAAAAAATGATTACTAGTGAATTCTATGTTTATAGGCACAAATTTGTAAGATCACACCAAGTTCTTGGCATGTTAGGATTGCCTTTTTCTTCTTTTGGGTGTACATTAGATTTAATATGGCAGTTGTTGCCCTAGAGTGCTTTTGGTTGTAAGTCAAGAATATCTGAACTTTAAATTTGTGCTTCTGGTCTTGCTATAAAAATGCATTGTAGTTTTTCCAGGTAGTTGCTTTGTTGTTGTTGTTGTTGTTGTTTTTTTTTTTTTTTTTTTAAGTAGTTGCTTCACTGTTTCCTAAGTTTCCTTTGAATGCAAACAAAAAATATCAACAGTTTCCTTTTTTTGAGAGATTTTTTTTTGGTGTGTGAAAATAAAAATCCCTGCAAGGATCTGAGATCACATAATTGGTCTTGTGTTGCTTGTTGACAAAAGTTTGACATGAGTAAGAAAGTAAGTAGTTCCATCAAACATATAAGGAAGGCAAACATCTTTAGTGCTTCACTGAATAATTGGTTGTTTATTTTGGCAGCATGGATTATTATTATTTTTTATATGGACAAGCTGGTTTACTTGTCCTTTAGTTGGTTTGGCCGTAATTAATTACATTTGTTATACGAGATCTTCCTTCTATATTATTTATTATTGTTCTTTATTTTGTGATTTTTTCTAATAGATTAATGCTTTCTTAACCCCATAGAACTGTCCTTGTGGCAGGGTATTGTGCATATCTTGACGTAGAAAATGCGATGGACCCTTCACTTGTAGAATCAATGGGTATAAACACAGAAAATCTTCTTATCTCATGTCCAATCTCTGCTGAAAATTTGCTAAGTGTGGTTAACACTCTGTCCAGAAGTGGAGCTGTAGATGTTATTGTGGTTGATAGTGTAAGTGATTAATTATCATAAATGATTCTAGTGTTATCCACAAATCTTTCTCTAGGGAGAAAAGGGGGTGCCTTGCCTTGGTGTTTTTTTGGCCCACACCCACAGGGGGGTGGTGTTCAACTATGGTGCTTTGGCCAGTCCTTACCAGTTTTTTTTTTTTTTTTGGGTAAAGTCATTCTCCTCATGGATGACACATTCTAGTTTGTACAGAAAAATGAAATTCTTGTTGTGAACCTGTTATTATTATTATTATTATTATTATTATTATTATTATCATCATCATCATCATCATCTTTGTCATTTAGGGCCTATTTGGATTGAGGGGGAAAGGAGGGGGAGTAGAGTAGAGTTAGCTGAAAATATACTAATTTTGAGCTAAATCTACTCTACACTACTCCCTCTCCTTCCCCCTCAATCCAAATGGACGTTTAAAGAAAACACACCAATAGTTCTAGGTGGCAATATCTCCATTAGTTAACCTTTATTATTTGGGTTATGCAGTTTTTTGTTTTATGGTCATTGGAGCCTTTATAACGACAACCTACTCTCTATATTTCCACACAAAAAATAAAAATAAAAAACCTTTTTCCTTGGGTTATTCTTTGTGATTGTAGATGACTAGAGATCTATCAATTGGACGCATTGTTTTATTTTCTTTATCAGTATTATCATGCTCTAATAATGTCCTGCATGTTGGCTTTTTCAGGTAGTTGCCCTTCTCCCCCAATGTGAACTTGATCATATGATTGGTAGCACCTTCCAAGATATGCAATCATGAATAATGACCCAAGTACTTAGAAAAATCCATTACTCATTATGACAATCTCAAACTCTTATTGTTTTTCTTAATCAGGTTGAAGACAATATACTTGGTCATTTTTAACCTCTTTGTTTATATTTTATTATTATATCAGTTGTAGTGAGGGTGAAATCCATTTACCTTCTCGTATTACCTTTTATTTCTAGGTTCGATAAGTCCAAAATCAAGGCATGGTTTTGGACTTGTGGATGAGGTCACCTGTGGTGGAAATGCCTTGAAATTCTATGCATCTGTACGAATGAAGATGATGAGGACAGGATTGCTCAAGACTAAGGATAAGGTTTATCTTTTATCATGTTTGATAATAAGAAGCATTAATGAGGAAAAATGTTTTTGATATTACTTGTTGATGTTATTTTATTGTCAATTAAGGAAGTAACAATGACTATGACTTTGAATAGCATAGAATTGAGAAAAAGAATACATGTAGCTGAACCTAATTAATTTGTTGTGGATCCATAGCCGACCCCAAAAGATTTGGGACTAAGACTTTGTTGTTGTTGTTCACCTAAATAAATAAAAAGAAAAATAAATGATGGCTGCCCTCTTCCTATTGATCTTTATAGAGAAAGTTTTAATAATAACTGGCTTTATTTCTCTTGTTTTATTGGCTACTTTGGCATCAAATTGTATTTATGTGTCTGTATAGACTTTCTATTACACCAAATAATGGCAGAGGCATCCCTCTCTCTCTCTCTCTCTCACTCTCTCTCTTTTGGAGTTGGGGATCTGTGTTTCAAGTATATGGTGTTGGTCTGTGATTGATGGTG
Source organism: Quercus tomentella (assembly GCA_028535165.1). NCBI lineage: Eukaryota > Viridiplantae > Streptophyta > Magnoliopsida > Fagales > Fagaceae > Quercus > Quercus tomentella. Next base: position 41,659,272 of record JAPQVY010000012.1, on the reverse strand, counting down.
TTGTCTCAAATTTTGTTGTCTTCTTAGTAACAACATAAAGCCAGCTCTTAAGCTGAATGGAAAGATAAAGGAAAATGCTAAATAAAGATTAATTTATCAATTGAATGATAGATATAACCGCAACATTCCACTGTCAGCAGCTTGTGAAGACTGACACTTTCAGTAGAGCCATATATACTGAGAAGGCTGTTGTTTTGTGAACAATAATTTTATCTTTGCTAAAAATTTGATGGCGGAAGCTCCTAAATTTGATGTGTAAATAAGGAATTAATTTAGCCATGGACAACAAAGGTGGTTACAGCCTATCTTATCTAGGATTATGTAGGGATTTTCATATTTTTAACTAATTTTGTTTCATTGATTGTTGGAGGATTTTTTTTCTGCTCATTCTTTTTACTATTCGGAGCATTTTTCTTTTGACTTATTAATGTGTTTACTTTAATCTTGATTTACTTGTTTCTATTTTTTTTTTTTTTTTTTTAATAGTAACTTACATTCTAGGTAACTGGCCTTGGGGTTTGCGTCCAAGTGTTGAAAAATAATCTGGCACCTTCAATGAAAAAGGCCGAATTGGGGATACAATTTAGGAGAGGCTTTTGCCGTGAGGCTGAGGTCTTGGAGTTAGCTTGTGAACATGGAGTCATTGTCAAAGAAGGAAGCAACTACCTAATAGAAGGGAAACTTTTCAGTGGTTTACATGAAGCTGAGCAGTTTTTAGTAAAAATTGATGGAATTCTTGATAAGATAGTCATGATATTAAGGAGACAGTTGTTTGAAAGAGAAGGAGGATCACGTTAGATCGTTGAATGGATGAGTTTTACTCAGATATGGTAGTTAGATGTCAAAGGACCCAGCCACTTTTCTAACCTGTAGGATCCTCCAACTTGAGAATACCAGTGTCTTCCTTGTTGTGGCGGGGGGTCAACGAGTGTTTTGGTAATTCTGCAGAGTTGTTATTATTATCATCATTTTCTTTCACTTAAAGAGAATATACCAACAACTATAGGTGGCCATATTTCCATCAGTTAACCTATTCTGGAATGTATATTATTATATTATTACAACTTACTCAGTGTAGACAGCAAAAGAGTAATGGGTAATTTGCACCCCCTTTTTTATTTTCTTTCTCAGTATTATCATGCGTTAATGCTGTCCTGCATGTTTGGAATTTTCAGGTAGATGCCCTTGTAATCCAATGTGAACTTCGTCATATGATAGGTGTCACCTTCCAAGATGTACAATCACGATCAAAGTCATTTTTAATCAGGTTGAAGACAATATATTTAGTTATTTTTAACCTCCTTGTTTATATATTATAAGGTGTATCTTATCAGTTCTAGCATGAAGTAAAATCCACTTACCTGCCCATATTACCTTTTATTTTCAGGTCCGAGCAAGACCAAAATGAGGGCGAGGTTATGGACATATGGATGAGGTCACCTATGGTGGACATGTCTTGAATTTCTATGCAGTTGTATGACCGAGGTTGATAAGAATAGGACTGCTCAAGATTGAGAATAAGGTCAACTTCTGTCACTTTTGATACTGAGGAGCATTAATAAGCTCGCAAGGTTCTTAGAGATATGTTAAGTTATTGACATTGCACTTGCCCATGTTTTGTTTTATTTTTCAAAAAGTCATGCTGCCAGTATCTTCTGGAGCAGACATTTAACTTTTCGAAAATATATTCGCATTAGTTCTACCTCACCTTTTCATGGAGATAGTTTTCTGTGAAGTTGCTTTCTCTATTATTCTTTGGTTCTCCTGTTGCTTCTTGAAGGGCATCATGATTCTATTTCTGTCATTCTTGTTTCCTCAATTAATTTAGTGTTATGTTTTATTAAAGATGTTTTGTTATTTAACTCTCTTTGTGTGTATATAAACATAAGAGAAAACCTTGTAGCTGAGTATCTATCAACTTCAAACCACTTTAAAAAAATTGAAATAATGAACCAAATTTTTAGTGGCTACCCTTTTCTTGTGATCTTTCTAGAGGAATTCACAGATTAATCATAAATGGCCTTATTTCTCCTAGTTTAGTGGTAATCTCGAAATAAAGTTGTCTCATTTAAGTCTATATAGACTTAAGATTGTATCGTTTAATGATGCATATGGGATTTCAGGTCAATGGTGTCACTTTGAGCTTGATGGTGTCAATGTCCCAAAACTTTTTTGTTCTTAACAGCCGGAAGACAGAAAGCTCAGCTGCTCATGTAAACTAACAGTTCCAAGAGAGCCAGGTATTCTGGTAAAGATGATTGAGCACTGGCTATAAATGATACAGATTACATTTCCTTGCAAATTATGCTAAAATAATGAGAAAAGTGATTGCAGTCTATTGTGTCTATATGGATTTTCATATTTTAATTAACTTATTTTCATTCGCTTGTCCAATTGATTTTCAGAGGACTTTTTCAGCTCTTCCTTTTTACTTTTCTAATTTTTTTTTCACTATCATCTTTATTTACATCTTTCCTCTCCGGTCTTAGTTAATATTATATTATATTATTTTTTTCCCTTCAAATAATATCTTACTTTTTAGGTAACTGGTCTTGGGGTATGCATGCATATGGGTTGAAAAGTAATCTGGCATCAGTGAAAAAGTAATGGGGGATACAGTTTGGCAGTCTTTTTCCCCAAGTCTGAGGTCTTGGAGTTGGGTTGTGAACATGGAGTCATCATCAATGAAGAAAGCAACTACCTTCATAGATGGGGAACTTTCCAATGACAAACATGAAGCTGGAAAATAATATGTTAAAAAATGATGGAATTCGTAAGATAGTCAGTAATCTTTTTTTTTTTTTTCTGTTTTTTTTTTGGTTTTGATAAAGATAGTCATTATCTTAAGAAGACAATCATTTGAAAGAAAAAGAGAATCAATGTCATATTCTTGAATTGATGAATTATACTCATATATGGTATTTGTTAAATTACCCGGCCACTTTTCAACACATGAAGTGACTTGAAGACTACTGTTGCTCTTGATGTGAATTAAGCATTTGATGACTGTAACAATTTAAGTTGTTTCAGGTGAAAAGGCCCTTTGATAATCTAAGAAGAACTGGGTCTATTTGGTCTGTCTTGGGACTAAACTATTAGAAGAGTTAAATCTCCTATAATTCTTGTTAGGTTTATATTGTAGAATAGTAAGGACATGGCAATTACAACCTCTTATTGAATTGATTAATATTGACAAAGGCATAGAAGATGTTTGGGTACGTGCAAATTCTTTCCCCTCTTTTAGTTCTGCTCTTTTTTAGAGAATTTTTTTTAATAAGTCACAAGTTAATCATAATCAACTAACCATGTTAGCTCAAATAAATAAATAAAAACTAACCATGAAATTGGCTCTATAGAGGATTTCTCTTTTTTGGGTACATATCGGCATAATTAGATGGCATTAATTGAAGTTACTTTCGAAGCTTTCCTTTCTTCTTTTCTTTATTTTTCTTATTTGTATTCTTTTAAGGAGTTCATCAGCATATATTGAGTTCAAAGACCAGATTGTATTTTTTAGACTAAAAAGTGTGAAAAGTGTGGATTGAGCTGAGTTACTTCGGTTGAAAATTTGCTAACCCAGACTTGACTTATCCTGAATTTCAAAAGAAGAAAAAAAAAAAAAAAAAAAAAATACCGTCAACCCATGAAAAACCAACCTGAGATATTAGGTTGTGTTGAATAAACACCCCTAGTTAACCATAATCACAAGAAAAAAAATGAAGTACACCTATCGTGCATATGAATTTATAAATAACATCAAAATTACCCCAAGAGAGTTTTTTGTTTAGCTCACCAAGAAAAGCGAGGATTCTGGCCTTTTGCCCTTTCTGGGAAAAATATTTGGCATAATGCCCCTGTTTCGAAACTATATAGGGGCGTGCCCCTGTTTAGATACTCGATCACCGAAAAGGCGAGTTACTTAAATAACTCGACTATGAAGAAACCGAGTTGTGGGCAGGTGCTTGCCACGCTGGTGTTCCAGCTTGGCTTTTGGGCAATAAAATATTCCCGCGTTACTATTTGAAACTCGGAAACGTAGAAAACGAGTACTTAAAACCCGAATAACTGATAATCGAGTTACTAATTTTACTCGCTGTTGTTATAATTGAGTTTTATGCTATTCTGACGCCATTTCACATCAGTTGTTCACACGTGAAGCTGAACCCGATTAATTGGAAATCGAGTTATTAATAATACTCGATTCTTTTATAATCGAGTTATTCTGCTATATCTGCTTCTCAAGCAATTCTCCTCATCATTTTCAGATATTCTCCTAATTCTAAGAATTTTCGGTCAGAAGTTGGTGTTATCTCTCCATCATCTCAGGTTTACCTAACTCATTCTCTTCTTTGAAATACATTGAGAATTTTATTATTGTGTTGGTAAACATAGTTGTAGATATTATAAAAGTTTATCAATCATAATGTATGTTTTTTGTTAGAGTATAATTTTCATTTAATAATTTGTATTACTTATGCTTTGGTATTTTATTGAATGAGTGTTATGTGTATTTTCTTGAATGGTATTTTAGAGGTATATTAGTTGTTTGGTGTTGTTTGATGTTACAAGAAACGTACAATAAGCTATAGAAACGGTGATAAATGTTATGTGTGTACATTGGGTTATATTGCGTGTTATGTGTGTAATGCTTATGGTAAAATTTGAGTGTTAGTATTTAATTTTTAGCATGTAATAGTACACAAATTGATGAATGTCTTTTTCATGTACCAGAGGCAGAGCCAGGGGGGGGGGGGGGCGAGAGGGGGCAAGTGCCCCCCTTGACTTGTCCAAAAATATTCCATATGTACTACTATTAGGGAATATTTAAAATGCTTTACCCTCCTTGATGTAGAAAATAAACACAAATCAGGAAAAAAGCTTCCTGGCCCTGCTGAAATAGAGGGAAAATGACAAGCTTACCTAAGTCAATGACACCGTGTAAGGAAAAAAAATAGGAAACAAGGAAAAAGTTTCGTGACAGAAGCAAAAATAATTAGAAGAATTTTCGTTAGGCACAATAACACACACCAATAGCTTTAACTTGTTAGCTGTTAGCTTTTAATTATCATGCACTTAAGCTTAGCATAATAATAATGCATTGTAGTGTCTTTCTTATGACATTTCAATCGATAGTCCTATATTGTACACAATTTTTTTTTTTTTTTTTGGTCCTCAATTTCTTGACATTTCAGTTTTAAATTGTGGGTTTATGCTATGAACTAAAATTTTAATTAGTTTGTAAAATAAAAAGAAAGTCAAACTTTTCCTATAGTTTCAAAAACAATCAAGAAAAGATAGTGAGATGTGTATACAACTTTGCAAGTAAATTGCTATATTTTAAATATTTTTAAAATTTATTTATTTCCACAATTTATTTTATAGTATTAACTTAAATGTCTAAATATAGTTTACATAGTTTTTGTATGACACTTATAGTTGTTTTTATAATTTTTTTAATATATATATATAATTTTTTTTTTTTTGGTAATATTGACTTCTAAGCTTGCCCCCCCCTGAATTGAAATCCTACCTCCGCCACTGTCATGTACCATCTTATGCAGCATTACATTATTTACCAACAGTTGATGCACACTGTTAACTTGATCATTTGATGTTATTGTATTTAGTGTCAATGTCTGGTTCTAGCAACCCACAACTCTATAGGCCTCACGATGTGTTCACTGCTATGGGTCGTTGCTGGGTATTGGAAGATGAGTTTAGCTATCCAATCAATCCGAATCTGCGAAATAGTGCTTACGTTCACAATACCATGAGACAGGAGTGGGATTGGTTATTTCGTGAACAACAAATGTTTTATGATGAGTTGGCTGGTTTTAAGTTGCCTGTGTCTCGACGACTCGCATCGCAGATGCCTAGAGACACGATTGACGAACTTCGTAAAGCATTGAACCGCATAAGAGAAGAAAATAATCGAATGAAGATACGTCTTAATCGATATCAGACCCAAGTCGAGATTCGAGAGTCAGTGGAGGGAGGGTGGTACGAGCACGCACAATTCATGCAATCACTTCTTGCTGATCCCATTTATCAGTCAGACGTGGAGATGTCAGATGAAGACTAATCGTGTCGTGGTGTAATTAGACTTTGTTATTTAACTATTTTTGTTAACTATGTTTTAAATGTATGTGTGTCATTGTTGTTGCATTTGTACCATGCAAACCTTATTATTGATTGTGAGGACCATGCACATTATTCGTAATCTAGTTTATTCCCACAGAACGCATAAAAGTCAAATATTCCCACACATGATGTTTTTCAATAAACACCTAGAACATAACAATAAGCACCTACAACATAACACAGAAAACTTAAAGTAACTTACACGATGTCACCAATATGCATGCATTGCATATTGAACACTAATGCTACTAACATTATTGACTTAACCTAGACATAACACACATACCACATAGGCATTCACTCTAACAGGTAGTCCTCGTAGTTGAGGACATTGTTACGTTCCGTCGGAGTGAGTTGCTGGTTCGTGGCAGCGGCCAGCTCTTCCGCTAGCTGTAGCATGTGATACCTGGACCTACGGAGTATCATCAGATTATTCTCTTTTTTTATTTTTGTCACTGCACGCTCATATTGGTGCATATTTTGTCGTGATAGTGTGAGTGAGACACGATCAACAAGAGGTGCTCCAAGTCGCACAAGATCATCGTGCAGAGCGTTGGACTCGTTCACACGAAAGTCTCACTCCCGCCGCAGTCCGACATAGTATTCCCTCTCGTCGGAATCTCTCTCCCTCCTATAGTTATCTGGAAAACGAGGTAGCATCCAATTGCGCATTGACATTGGAAAATGTGACTTATGATCGGTATCTGTAGATGTTTTGCAAGGGTAGATGTAAATGGGAGTGGGACTTTATATAGGAGTTTTGCAAGGGTAAATATTCACGTGGATGTGATTATATGTAAGGGTAAGTATTCACGTGAATAAAGATGATATGTCTGACATTATATTGTTTAGTGAGGTGTTGAGGAGCACATACTAACTGCAAACATGACTTGGCTATATAGTGGCACCTGTTGGTGCACGTGGTTCGCTGAGGCAACTGTTTGATATGGCTATAGCTTATGCTATAGTAGAAGGCAGGTGATGTGTACTGCAAAGGAGGTTGTGTGTTTATTCACGTGAAGACTATTCAGCATTCCTATGCTTCATCTGACATGACCTGACGAGACAGTGCCGAGTTGTATTAAATGTTTCATAAACTTTTCAAGGATGCTCTGCATCGTTGAAAACGATGCATTGTAAAAATCTGCATATTTGTGTATTGACGAGCGTGTAGGTTATATGACTGGATAGGGTCAGCATTCCTGTGCCTCGTCTGACATGACTTGACGAGACAGTGCCGAGCTGTGTTAAATGTATCATAAACTTTTCAGGGATGCTCTGCATCCTTGAAAACAGTGCATTGCAAAAGGATGCATATCTGTGTGCGCATGTGTGTGTAAGTGATATGACTGGACAGGGTTCAACAGTGTGACGCACTGTTGAGCAGCACATGCAGCACTGCAAAGTGTATAAGTAGAAATGGTGGACAGCTCACCCCCAAAATTAATGCATAAACTTTGAAGGGATGCTCTGTATTTTCACGTGAGTGTGGATGGATACTTGTGGTCAAGGTTCAACAGTGTTGAGCTATCCATGGGAGCTACACTCACTGTTCCCTATGGTGATATTTGGCAAGTGGGATTGAAGAAAGTTGATAACAACATTTGGTTTTGTAATGGTTGGCAGGATTTCGTTGAATACCATTCTATCTGTTATGTTTATTTTCTAGTTTTCAGATATGAAGGAAATTCAAGCTTCCATGTTCTTATATTTGATAAGCCTTCCACTAAGATTCAATATCCACCCAATAAGAACTGTAAATTGGAAGATCATCAGATAGAAATAATAGACTTATATGAAGATGATAGAAACATATCCCTCAGCTGATTTGCCCATAAAACATGAAGCCAAACAAAAGTTTGTTACGAAAGTAACAAAAAACTTTCTTCTACATAAAGAGGAAGACAGAATGAGTGGTTGGCCTGGTTTGGATGAGTCTGTATGTAATGTATTTATATAAAGTAGTACACTAGCAGAACTAAGATACACGGATACGGGTATATGATACAGCGACTGATGGTGTCATATATATGAATTATTCGTATTATTGAATCATATGTGTGGTTAGTATGTGTGGTTTGGATGAGTTTGTATGTATTGGATCTATTAAATTTTCCTACAAGTAATGTGCAATAAATCTAAGTTGGGTGATGAGTGTTATGTGGGTAACATTTCAATTTATACAGAGAGAATATTGGAAACATCAACATATCTAAGCAGAGGACATTTTCCAACCAAAGCACAAGAATCATATGTAGCAACAAAGAACAACAGGGAAAGAATGAATTACGATTTCATATACACTTAGCTAATCCATTGAAAACATTGCAACATACTGACATAACAATGTAATACATTACCAGTTTCACGAAATGCATGTTGGAAGGGAGTATTATCTTGAACAAATGTGTGTTTTTACACCTCGACGGTGATGGTCTCAGTTGGGCCCCACTCTACTCCGGCGAGTCCTTGCTTTAGGAACCATATGGTTTTTCTGTGAAAGAGTGGTTGGTGTGTGTGGTTTGGAAGAGTCTGTATTGTAGAATGTATGAAATTTTCAGTTTAAATTTTCATATGTAGCAACAAAGAACAGCAGGTAAAAAATGATAAACTGATTTCATTTAAACTTAGCGAAAACTAATGAACAGTTTCTCTTTAGATTTGCAAAAGTTGAACGTACATAATCATCATTTGTCAGACGTTAAGAACAACATTTTGTATTGCACAGAATGTGTAGACATTAACAACAACATCTAATGTTCATAGGTAGAAATTTCTGGAAGTCATCATTGCTTGAATCTGAGAAGTCTGAAATATCTCTTTCATCATCTAACACAGTAATTTCATTAATAGACTTCATGGCTCGCTCTTGCGCCTTCCCCTTTAAATGCTTCCTAGCTTTTTGGATTGCGTGAAAACGGTCTAGTCGCCTTTGCATTTGATTGTTCTCTTGTTCAAGACGAGCAAGTATGTTGACAGGTTCATCTCTAGGTAACTCGGCTGAGCGTGCCTTAGGAACTCGTAACCCGTGCCATCAACAATACACCTCCAACTCACACCTCTTCTCGTATAGGGTTGACCATGGTGGTTCTGCTACGGTGAACTCTATTGCGGTTGTATCTGTACTTAGTTTTGTGGGTTTGCCGACCATGATGTGTCCGACGCTTCCAAGACTCTCGTACGTGTATATTGGCATATTAATGAAATCTCTCTTCTTTCCGACCCACATCCCTCCATAGTGGTCTGTGTATGTCTGTAGTTGTTGATCTGCTGGAGCTTCTGATGATCCATATGTTGAAGTAGATCCAAACTTGTTTCGCATTTTACGATTTGACATTGAGATGCTGCGACTCATAGCTTACTCAATCTACGAATTTAGTGGGGGTAGAAAGAAGGTCATTATTGTGGTGCATTTATAACCTCATTTCATGGTTCAAGCATTACAATCAAAAGTTAGTAGGGCTTGTCATGTCAATACAGGCTAGAAAAACACTATATGAAGAGGGTCATAACTGTTACCAATGTCATGTGTCTAGATTCTTGTGGGGACGACACCAATTTAAATATGAAATTGGTGTCTAATTTTCCTCCATCTGTCTAAATTTAACTGGGATCAATTGTAATTACGCTCACTTTCATATAGAAGTTAGGTGAAAGTTAGCTGTGCTCCTTTTTTATTAATTTTTTTCCCCCCACACCCATGTATTTTCAGGTTCACCTCTCCTTCTACAATAATCAAAACCCAAGATTGTTCCTCTCCTACTCAACTAACGGTGCATGGTCGCAGTTACCACACTGATTAAGCCACCTTAACATACAGCTCCCCTATTTTTGAATGAATGCTATTTATGTATCTTATATAGGAAGAGGTTCTCCATCTATTCCGATTTTACTTTTCTTTACAACTTTTGCAAAGCAGGATCCAGGTCACAGAATGCTAACAAAATTGATTGGGGAGAGAAGTTCAAAGGTATATATTTTATGAATTGGTAAGTTAAACAATGTTTGTCAACCACTTAGTCCTTACGTTTGCAAAGCAAGATCTAGGTCACAGAATGCTAACAAAATTGATTGCGGAGAGAAGTTCAAAGGTATATATTTTATGAATTGGTAAATTAAACAATGTTTCTGAACCATTTAGTCCTTACGTTCAGGTTTCGGTTTAGGTTTTAAGACATTTATATATTACTACTTAGTGGCTGAATTTCCCGTGCATCCGTTATTTTTTTTTATTTTTTATTTTTTTAAGTCAACAATGATAATCAATGTCTCTTGGATCGCCTTCAATGATTTCTGTTTTGAATTACAACCTGTTTCTTGGGTGGCTGAATTAAAATCTGTTCTGAATTTTTCTATGACTTCTTTGGATCGCCTTTTCAATGGGTCTATTGAGTGGACTCATAATCTCAATGATTTTCTATAGATTATGCTATTTTACCGTGTTTTCTTTTCTTTTGTAGCATGTAGCTTATCCAAATTTGGACAGTTCCACCTTTCTTTGGTGTCTACGATAGTCATGGAGGTTAGCATATGGCTTTTGTTTATTTTTCCATATTTTTGTCTCATATCATTCAAAATTTCTTCCAATGGAAATTCCTTTTTGAATTGAAGTTTATGTCCCTTTTTTTTTGTGTTGGCATCTTTTTGAGAATTAATACATTCGTTTGGGCGATATTTAGATTTCCTTATGAATCTTTAAATTTTTTGGCCTTTCAAATGTTTAAACTTTTAAATTTTGGGATTATTTTTTGCAATATCTAAAACTATTTGGCAGATTTCAACAACTATAGAGTATAGCCATGTAACTTTCTTTTTAGGGTAGCCCATCTTTGTTCTTTGTATGGTTTTATATATTTTTGTTTTCTTTCATTAATTTCTAACTCTGGATCCTCTGTTCATTTTTTTAATTTTTTAACTCATTGTAACATTGAATAAAGTGAAAATATTTAACATTTGTTAACTATACGGTGCATCGCACGACTTCGGTTATATATATATATAGATTAGAAATCTGTAGAAAATACTTTTGCCCACTTAAGCAATCCAAGTCCTAATTGGATGCTTATAAATTAGTTGAATGTTGGATTCCATATTTATGCTCGACGGATATATATATATATATATATATATATCCGTCAAGCATATATATATATATACACACACACACACATGTTTTGTGCCTCAACATTGGTTCTGTAATGTAATTAAGGTTTCTCCTTGTGGTGAGAGAGGTCTTTAGAGTTTGGGTTTTCTGAGAGTATTTTCATACTTTCTTGAATCATACAAATTTGTGTATTCTTTTATACAAAAATACATAAGAGAGAGAGAGAGAGAGAGAGTCAAGTTTAAATTCAAACTCAAAAGTTGATCATTTATTTCCAAATTTGCAAGGTTAAGCATGAACACTATAAAAGTAGTGCAAACCCTAATTTATTTATTTATTTTGATTTGTTTTTGAAAGCTGAGTATAGGTATAAGCTCTTTTTCTTTTCTTTTCTTCTCTTCTACTTTGTTTAAAAACAAAATTATTTTATGGTTTTTCATCGTTTAAAGTTTAGACCTGTTAAAATTTAAAACTCATTGTTTTATGCTTGCCCCACTAATTTATTTTTCGTATATTTCTCTTTTGAATTGTTTCAATCACTTATTCTTTAATTATATATCTGTTTTCACATTTTGGAAGTTTTAACATCTGAATTTGTGTTAGTTTTTGCAATATCTGAACATGTTTAACAGATTTCAATAACTATACCAAGTATGATTTCTTTGAAGGTAATGAATTTTTCTTTTATATTTCTCTATTGTGTAATCATATACCTTTTTTTTTTTTTGTTTAAAAAATTTATAGGAAGTAAATCTTATGATTCTTTAATATTTTGTAGTCTTTTAAAAGTTTTAACATCTGAATTATTCTTTTGATGGTAACCCGTCTTTCTCTTATATTTCTTTGTTGTGTGTGTGTGTGTGTGCGTGTGTGTGTGTATAGGCTTTGAATCTTTTGATTCCTTTCAATAGTTATAGTCATGGATTATTCTTTTCAATGTAACCCATCTTTCTCTTATATTTGTTGCATATTTAGTCATACATATTTTGTTTTGTTTCAATAAATTGTAAGCAATAAATCATCTAATTCGTTAATATTTTTTGGTTTTTCAAAAGTTTTAATATCTGAATTTTTGAGTTATTTTTTTGCAGTATCTGAAACTATCTAACAAACACATTTTGTATAAGTCATTGCAAGTTCAAACAATGGCTTCTTCATCAAACTGTAACACAAATTGAAGTCATACAAGAGCAAGTCATGCAATGGTATAGTTTCTTAATCAATTTAAGATTTTATAAAATTATTTTAATTTACCTCAGAAATAGGTAAGTTCCCCTGCATAGCACGGGTTACCAACTATTGTATGTTTCAATTGCTTCTTTGTTATTTATTCTTCAGGTTTGGATATCAATTATCAAGTACTAAACAATTAAAATTCAACAATAAAAGTCATAGATAATAAATAATCAATAGCTTATTGCTACGAACTCTATGACTTGTGAGATCACAACTTCAATTATATTCTATATATACTCTCAAATAGTAGATTTGAAATCGGTTTTGAAAGAATTGGGATTTGTCTCAACTTTTTAAATTTATTTTATTTATATGAACTTGTGGTCTGAAATTTAGCCATTTCTTGGTTTTGGATTACAGGTTTGGCCATATAGTGGATCACACTAGCATTTCATCGGTTCTTTATCTGAAAGATAAGGCTTCTATTTCTACCGCAAGAACTATTTAGGTATGTATCCCTGGCAAGCATACATGAACTTCAATTGTCTTTTAATATATGCATGCTTTATTATTTTCCAATAGTTTTCCCGTGCATCGCACGGGCTAGTGACTAGTTAGTATTGTTGTGCTCATTGTTGGTTCTGTACCCTTTTCTTTTAACTGGTCTCCTTCTCATGCCACATCTCTTCATTGATAGATTTAGTTGCGCTCCATGTTTTCGGAATTACTGTTTTCCGAGTCTCTCATATACATTTTCAATGCATGATGTCTGAATCATTGTGATTGTAGTATTTCGGGTTGCAACTGTTTTTGGAGGAAATATCACCTCACAAGTAAGACCAAAAAACCCTTTCAATGTGACACAATTTGGAAAACTGGTTGTGGGGGAACTTATTTCTATTTTGTTATTCTCCTATTATCTGCAAAAACAATTATCTGTCCTATGAAAGAAAAAGATTTTGATTTTCATATTTCCATGGACGAAAACTTTTTCAGTTTAACTCCATCTATTTTAATATCAAATTGCTCAAGAAGAGTTAATATTAGTATATATTCTAAAACATTCACCCTAAAAGACTTTGTAGAAAATTTTTAATTCTAGATAATTTATTTGAGAATGGATTTCATTTAAACAGGAATAAAAAAATTAAAAAAAAGACACTGTATGACCAAATCTAAAGGAATTTATGGAGGCATTGTGTTCATCATTGGCCAATTTGGTGTTTGGTTTTAAGGGAATTAGGCTGCTTGAAGTGGTAATTTACGCTACTTTTTCCCTAAAGTAATTTACACTACTCTTATTTAAAGGGTATTATGTAAACAAGTTTTCCATGTAATTTACGGTATTTTTTTTTTAAATGTAATTTATGCCACTTTATTTTAAAGGGTATTATTATATTATATATTTGAGCTACTAGATAATGTTACCCAATTTAACCCTCACCTGAAGTGGTTGTTATCTAAGAAATTGTTGTAAACATATTTCTTTTGTAACATAAATTATATTTATCATTTGTATAATTCTAAGTGAAATTCAATTTACATTTCCTCTTTTATTGACTATTACTTTACTGCTCCATTAACAATGTTACGTGCATTTTCTCAGTTTTAAGGGTAATTGATATCTTTGAAATCTAATCTCTTTTTAAGTTTTGTTATGGGGGTGTAGTAAGTGGCTAACCATTATTGATTCCTTCACCGGTGAAATCAGTATATTTCGAATTTCAACTCTTTTTCACTTTTGTTATGGATGTGTAGTAAGTGGGATTTTTTAAAACGTGTAGTTTTTCTTATTTTCATAAACTTTTAAATAAGGATAGGGTCACATGAATTCCCCACTGTAATCTTAAAAATTTCCCTAAATATAAGGATATGGATGGAGAAGTGGAAACACAAAACAAATCAGTGGCCGGAAACAGGAAACGTAGGTATTAATTATGAAAAAAAAATCTATATAACGTTCATCCAAAAGTATAAACGTGTATGAGTACGGCAAATTTAATCTATCAAATACAACTATAAACTAGGCTTTCAGCACGCGTGTGCTCAGAGTCTCTTCAATTTTTTGGGTAAGGGTTAATTTACAGCATTTATTGTAATTTTGGATTACTACATTTCCCAATCATAAAAAAAAATAAATAAATAAATAAAATGAAACAAATAAAAAAAAAGTATGGGTGTGATGAGTATTATGTGCGGTGAATCACAATGCCGTACTTTTTTTTTGTTTGGAAAATATAGTAATCCCAAATTATAATCAATGCTTTAAATTAATCCTTATCCATAAAATTAGAACAACCTCTGTGCACGTGCGTGCTCAGAGGCTAGTATGTGTTTAATCTACTTTTATGATCTCTTTTTATTTTTTTGGTGTAGCCATTGCATAACTAATCGATAATGCATATAACGAGGTAGGTTCCTTTCTGTTATCATTTCAATGATTGTAGTTTTTCTTCAAATATGCATATGTTATCAGTGAGGTTACCTTATCAACATTCCAGTTGAAGGAAAAAAAGAAAGAAAATAATCATTCAATATAAAAGTCATCACACATTGTGAATATGGTCATATTATCATAAAATTAAAACCATGTTTGTGGACCTTGAAGAGTACATATAATAATATACAAATAGTTGAGAATCACATTAAAAAACTTTCATATACTCTATGGAAGCTACAAATTAACCCTAAAGCTCCTACGCTACAATCCCTACTTCTCCTGTCTGTTATGTATTGCCAAAGGCAATCATCAAGAGTCAGACGGTGGCGGAGGTGGAAAAGCACTGCTGTACTCTGAAAAATCTACTCTCAACGCAGCAACCTCAGCAATAAGCCCATCTAAAAGCTGTCCATGAGCTGCTTGAGTCGTCATAAATGTCTCCATCATAGCATGAAGAGATAGGGGAGGAGGAACGGTGGGGTCTGCAGCTGTGCTGTGAGCATGTACCCCATTGTCACCAATGTCAGCAACGGTACCTGTAGGATCAACAGGACTCTGCTCAGCATGATCGTCTCCAGTGGTGGACTGTACTCGTGGCCTTTTTGATGACCCAACACTCGGTCCAACATTCCTCTTTTGTGCAGTCCGCTGTTTGAGAAAGGTGGCTCCTATAGGGGCTGTGATGTGGATCAACTCTAGGGGAGGAAAGTTCTTTGCCCCTACATGGCATAGAACCCTATAGATGAAAACTGGGAAGAATAGACCATGCTTCTTACTCTTACTCCTATGCGCCCCAACAAGCGTTTGATAGAAAAGGGAAGGAAAACAAATGAAGGCATCAGTGATGAGGGCATACAAAAAGAAACACCTCTCTCTAGGAAGAGTATGGACATGGGAGATGGGGAAGATGTTGTGACAAGCTATCCTAAATAAGATATAATTAAGCTCGGTTAAGTCACTCGAGTTAATTCTTGGCTCAAATCCCAATGTCATTGATCTTCCGCAAAGAAGAGTCATAACATCAGATATAGGAGGACAGTACGAGTATGGATAAGTAGGTGCTCTAACACGAGGTACATCAAGAGCAATGGATATATCATTCTTAGTTATGACAAAGTATCGACCTCGAATCCAAGTAGCCAAATCATCATCAGAACGAATTTCGAGATTGGAATAGAACTCTCTAATCAGTGCAACTGGAGGGGGTTGTAAATCTTTACATAAAGACAACCAGTTCCTACACTGTAGATTCCTATGGACAGCAAGTGGTAATTCATCTAGATTGATTTCTCGTTCCGGCCAAATTTTCCAATACTGAATTACATTTTCAAACCTTTGCGCCTTTGTAACCGTTTCAAACGTTGTTTCATCAAACACAATTGCAGGCTTAGATGAGAAGGCAGACACTCTTTTGGCAGGCTTAGATGAGGAGGCGGACACTCTTTTGGTAGGCTTAGATGAGGAGGCAGACACTCTTTTGGCTTTGGTTTTAATGGTTTTAGACTTCTTAGGAGCCATAACTAGGATCTACAGGTGGGAATGAAAGCACAACAGAAAACCAATATTTAGAACTGCGTTAGAGACACATAAACACAATGTACATATACATGACAAAAAGACTGCATGATATTGATGCACAATAAGCGTCAATGAATGAATGCATTGAAATGAAAAATTTTCTGTATGTACATGAACATTGACCCATACAGTCAAGTTATTTGAAAACCATGCAAACTCACAGTGTACATTGTGCAGCGGGTGTAAAACCAGTCACTACCATCCATCAAACTTACCATGTCGTCAATTTCAGGCAATTATACCCAATTCAACAAAACCCCAAATTCCACGAAGAACAAGATTGGCGAATGAACCAACATGCATACCAAGATGTGAAAATTTTGAATATAAACGATAGAAAACATCTCGCCAACATGCATACACAGCAACCCATGAACCAGTTCAGATCAAATGAAGCAATACATCAAAATCCCGAAATTCCTAATATGAAGACATGAACTCTAATTTTTCATTTCTCACAAATCATGCGTTCTTTGCAATTAAAGGGTAGAAAACGTGTGTGTAACATCCATACAAAAAAACCCATTACCTATTTCACGTCAAAACACCAACACCCATGAAAATCCCCAAATTCCATATTAACACATGAACCCTAAATTGAATAGGCTTGTAGAAATCAGCTATGTTTATGTAATTAAAGTCTACAAATCGTGTGAACAACATGCATATGTAAAAACCCATGACCCATTTCAGACCACAACACCCAAAATCATGAAAATCCCCACACTTGCATAGTTCGAAATTTCAGCTTTCACAGGGAGATTAATGCAGGATTTGAAATTAATTTGAATGGGAAGCAAGGGTAAAAGAGTCATACTACAGTTAAGGATCGATGTTTGGAACCCGGGGAAGTCGCTTTCGAGCTTGAGGAATCGAGAGCAATCGACTGCTGCTACCGTGGGGAGTCCAGTGCAGCAATCCAACAGCTATGCTTTTTTTTCATTTTATGAAACAACAGTTAACACTAAACTGTGTAAATAAGGAACCACATAACTCAATAATGTAAGGATCGAATTCCATAATTTTGACCGATCGCGCACCAATCAAGTAAGAATCAATTCTTACAGACAACTTTGGCTGGACTTGTGATGGATCGCAGAGCTACTCGGTTTCTGGGAGAGCGAGTACTTCAATATTACTCGCTTAATATAAAACCGAGTTACATAATTTGGACCGATCGCGCACCAATCAAGTAAGAATCGATTCTTATAGACAACTTTGGCCAGACTTGTGATGGACCGCAGAGCTACTCGGTTTCTGGGAGAGCGAGTACTTCAATGTTACTCGCTTTCACGGACAGCGAGTAATTTCTATGTACTCGATAATTTAGTAATCGAGTTACTTCAAGTAACTCGCTTTCTCGGATAGCGAGTACTTGCTGGTTATATTATTTCAGAAACCAGTTAGTACTCGATAATTATGTCATCGAGTTACTTTAATTAACCCGCTCTCCGCAAAACCGAGTTTAATATTATTATGACCAATCGAAACCAATCGGACAACAATCGGTTTTTTCAGACAATCATGGCTGGACTCATGACTTCCTCGATTGGTCGCGCAGCAATCGAATAACAATCAATTCTTACAGTCACACACATTGCTGGACTTATGCATTTCGATGGGTCGCAGCCAGTTCGACTGATCAGTTATTCTTTAGAAATACTCGATTTTGCTGAAGTCAAGTTACATATTGAACTCGCTTGATAAGAGAGCGAGTAATATCTTGTTGTAGTAATAATTCAGAAACGACTACATGATTCAGAAACGACTACATAATACTCGATTTTTCCAGTACCGAGTTATTAATGTTACTCGATTCTGAAAAAATCGAGTTTTGTAGAAAAACCTTCCACTACATATTACAACTCGGCCTGCATGTTTTTTCCTATTGCAGCTCAGTCAGTTTTATACACCAGGTATGTTCTGTATATTACAATGTTCATGAAGCAACAAGTGCATGGCATGCAACACACTTGTTGCTTTTGAGATTGCCCCTACTATATAAATATGAATGCAACAAAGTTGGAGAAGTTGGAAATCATACTAAAAACAGCTTAGTGAAACCCCATTGCAATAACTTCATTTTTACATGTAACTGAATTGTTCGCTTGACGGGCTTAGTAAAACCCCCATCCATACATAACATTAATGCCACTAACAAAGTGCATGACTACATAAGTACAAACTTTAGTATCAACTTCTAAGCAAAAAATGACCAATATCATTTGTCTTCTCATCATGGGCCTGTTCAACTGGTGACGTTCGGTTGCTTCCAATTAAAGAGGTAGGGATCATCCTAGCTGCGCAACGTATGTCCGTTAGCACCCCCATCCACCTTGGCTGCCGTACCTAGTGTAAGTAGTTAAAAAATGTTATGTACACTGGACTTATATAAGTTATTAACACGCAACATAGGCAGAACAGGAAAAATTTACATGACTTACGACGAATAGTGTAACAAAACAACTGAACAACCTCATTTGCCTATATGAACACCAGTGTTTGTTTCATGACTAGTCCAAATACTTACTATGGCAATAGAGAACAAAGACACTACTATTGAGAAATAGTGCCAATTTATATGACAAAAGTTGTAGGAGATATATGACCTTTACCTATGATGCAGCTCCACCGCTAGTTGACTCCGCATTTCGAGCAGGACATGTTCTACGGTTGTGCCCCTCTTGGCGACACAACCCACATCTTGTCTTGGGTCCATTCTCAATCCATAGGGAGGTCGGCAACTCCCTATCATTCTCGTCCATCTCATTGCGGATTCGTGTGGACTTTGGCCGACCTTTGTTCCGGATCAGTTGCGGATTGGGCATCACTACTCTAGTTTCTTCCGGATCCGGCCATGCTAATCTGTCTTTCAACGGTTGGAATACCGGTTCATAGCTATGGTACCTATGACTCACACTATAGCAAGGATCAATAAACTGCTGCGCATCGTGCTTATACTTAGCACAAATTGCTATTACATGTGAAAACGGCATCTTGTATGCTTCCCATTTTCCACATGTGCATGTCATACCCCGAAGATCAACCTTGTGCGTGTGTTGTCCGCCCCCATTACTTAGAGGATTACTCAGTGTGTCAACCTGATATAACCGCGCTTGTGTGCACATCCGTGTCACCATATGGTCCTTTGCCTTCGCTTGGTTTTTTTCGAACTTGTCCATGACATACTTGCACCATTCTTGACCCGCTTCCAATTGCTCTAGAGCGAGATTACGACGAGCGTCAAAGTAGGAGTTCACTTTGAAGAAGGTGTACCTCACCATTGCCATGATTGGCAAGCTGCGTGCACCTTTCAGTACTCCATTAAAACACTCCGATAGGTTGGTTGTCATTGCTCCGTATCGACACCCTCCGTCGTGTGCAAGTGTCCACTTTTCTTTGTTTTCATTTTCCAAGTGCCTGTGTGCAGCCGGTTTGACATTGCGAATTAAATCCAGTGTGGCCTGAAACTTTCTAACTTGATTCGCGCTTCCTGCCCTCCATACCATGTTCTTCAACTCCGGAATTTTCCATTTTGTGTTAACATTGCTAACTACATGGCGGAGGCAATACCGATGATGGGCCTGGGGACGCTGTAACCAAGTCATCCTTGTGTCATCAAAGCAAGCTTTTATACCCGAATGTCGGTCAGAGATGATGCAAAGATTTATCCGGTTCGTAACATATCGTTTCAGGCATGCCAAGAACCATCCCCATGTCTCCTCGCTCTCACTCTCAACAACGGCAAATGCGAGTGGATAAACCTCGTTGTTAGCATTCGTTGCCATTGCTATCAACAACTTCCCCTTGTACTTGCCATAGAGGTGCGTTGCATCGATGCTTATCACCGGCCTACAATACTTGAACCCTTCTATACACGGACCAAAAGCCCAAAAGGCACAGTTAAATATGCAAGTTCCCGGCACACTACGGTGGTCACACTTCAACTGTGTCACTGTGGTTGGATCTGCGTCTTTTAACGCTGCCAGGAACCGAGGCAATTCTGCGTATGACTCATCGAAATCACCGTAGATGGCTGCAACGGCTTTCTGTTTTGCATCCCAAACCTTATAGTGAGATGCCCAGTGGCCGTGCTTCGCATGAAGAACACTATGCAAGGTTGCTACTGTTCTTGAAATGTCTTCCCGTACGTATGACTCAAGTGTGATGGCAATGAACTTCGAATCCATCATCCTTCCATCATGATCCACTTGGAGTGACGAGCAAGTGTGGGGACCCTTACATGTTGTGATCATCCACAGCTTGTGTCTTTTGCTGTAGATAGCTCGAATTGACCACAGACATGCATCGTGTACACACGTTACAACCAGTCTCTCGGGGTCTGACTTCATGTACTTAAATTTTTTATTGAGCCCAACGGAGAACATGGTTAGCGCGTGCTGAACCGCAGCTTTATTCTTGAATAGCATCCCCTTGCTCGGTTCGTCCCCCGGTCGCCAACTCAGCAGACCTGTTTCCAGGGAAGGTGATGGGTCATCAATGTCATCCCATGTGTTTGACGTGAACCATTCGGGGTTAGGGTTCGGATTATTTTCTGGTTGTAGTTCATCTAAGAATTCTAGATTCTCTACCAGTCCATCGTTATCAATGAACTCCTCATACACATCTCGAGTGTCATCCATTTCGGTTGCCTCGTCCAAGTAGGTTTGGATATCTTCATTTCGGTGAGTATATCCTTCATCCTCATGGGTATGGATAGACCCTAACACTTCGGCGTCTTCGGTATTGTCCATAGCAACCCCATTCCATGGTTGACAGTTGTAGGGCAAAGATGTCTCAGGTGTAACTGACGGGTACACAACGGTTACAGGAACTAATTCTTTCTCTCCAACTCTACTGCCATATTGCGAACCCCCGTCGACATTGAACCCAACAGTGTGGACAGTTACATACAAGTCAGAACCTATGAATTGCCCTGCCCGCTTTATCACTCCCCACATTATATTTGCATCATTGTCGCATTGTAACGGAATTGAATTGTAGAACACTTGGGTACCTACTAGTTGCTGCGGAGCCCGAAATACAATGGAGATGTCGTGGGTATCCTTGTCTAACCCCATAGTTGACATTATCTTCCGTTTAAGTTTTCTCGTGTGTATCCCACGTTTCACTTCAATAAGCGTCTGCTTTTGGTTCGGACCTCTGTATGATAGCCCGTGCAAATCATTAATATATGCCTCCCCGTCGTAGTAAACATAGAAGTAATGTGGACTCATAACAGACCGAAACCACAAATAGTAATAATTGTATCATGCTGCGTAATATTGTGAAAGCATAGGCTAACTATACATGCCCTATGTTTGGGTGTTCACGGAGGTAAACAAACCTAAGCAAATTGTGTTAAACATGCTAAAAAATACTATTGAATAATTATATCGTCTACTCCATCAGACTTCATTTCGATAACGAAAATGTTTGCACAATGTGGTCGGGTTTCATGCTGGATATTGTTCAACAAATGAGAACTCAAAAGCATTGCAAATAAGCGAGATAATTCATACCATGCAATATGGACCACATTATTATGGTCATATACCTCCCATTGAAGACCCACAACATTCAACTAATTTATGTACTCAAAAATTGTACCACATTATTATGTTCAAATACCCCCTATTGAAGACCCACAACATTCGTATTATTTGTGTTCTCAAAAATTGTACCACATTATTATGTTCAAATACCCCCTATTGAAGACCCACAACATTCATATTATTTGTGTTCTCAAAAATTGTCCACAACAGTATTATGTTCAGATGTCCCCATTCAAGACCCACGATTCAGAAAAAATTCGGGTTGCTCTAAGGGAGATAATTCATAAGCATTGAAATAATTCCTAGCATGCAAAAGCATTGCAAATAAGGGAGATAATTCCTAGCATGCAACATGTACCACATTATTATGTTCAGATACTTAACATTGAAGACCCACAACATTGAAATAATTTATGTTCTTAAAAATTGTACCACATAATTTTGTTCAGATACCCCAATTCAACACCCACAACATTGAAAAAATTTGTGTTGCTGTAAAGTGTTATCAAGTATTATTTACCTATCAACTGAGATGTTGACAGAACAGAGATGAAGTGCACTTGAGAGAATTAGCGTGCTTCGTGCAGATGGTTAATTGAAGTTAAAGCTAGTACAAGCTGTGACACAATGGTTGCAATCTCAGACCGGTCCACGTCCAGAATTCAGAACGACAGTGTCAAATAGCGTTCTAGTCAGTGGTCCCAGAGAGTTGGGCAGGTGGGTGGGGGGTGGGTTATGGTTCCACAGTACTCAGTTTCAAAGAAATCGAGTTACAATAACTCGATTATACAGAAGCCGAGTACTATTAAAACCTTGTACGTCATAAAATTAACTCGTCCCTGCACAAATCGAGTTACGCATAACTCGATTCTTCAGCCACCAAGTAATATTAAAACCTACCAGCGGAACGCACAGTGATTTTGAAATGGAGTTTAATAAAACTCGTCTATGTGGAGACCGAGTATTATTTACTTCACCGGATTGACGGTTAGGACAGTTGTTTATACTCGCCATTGGGAAAGGCGAGTTATATTTGTACTCGATATTTTTACAATCGAGTACTACAGATATTCCACTTTATATAAAATGACAGCTTCCTCTCTTTCTGGTTGCTGGTATTGGCAGAGGAAAACATTCAAACAGGGAGAAGAGAAGCCTCCTTCGCTTCTAGAGGTAACATGCCCACCTTTTTTTGTAGTTGTCATTAAATAATTTACTACTGTACAAACCAAATGCTGATTATGCAACGGTTTGTCAGATCTTTGAACAAGAAACGTCAACGTTGCTGTAGTCCACTGGCACCTGTTCGTAGAGCAACATAGTACATGTTTATCTAATACCTCAGTTTCGAAACTTCGTAAGTTCTAACCCCAGCACAACAAATATGGTTTTAACATACAGTGTTGTTGTACGAACTCTTTTAGGGTGGCAGATACTATGTTGTTTTCGTTGGTCGTGCTCCTGGCATATACGACAATTGGGCAGAAGCAAGTAGACAAGTTCATAGATTCGCCAACGCTGAACACAAGTCATACAAGGATCAACGGGAAGCAGAATCTGCATACATGGAGTTCATGCAACGTAATGGTAGGAATGTGCAGTATGGTACTTCCCAATCGTGGACATCTCCTACCATGTCGCCATCAAGTTCTAAAATGGCGTGTCAAAGCGAAGGAACCAGCTATTGCGATGGAGACGTTAGGAACAGATTGTTGAGGTATCAGTTAAACGTTGCCATTGAGGAGCGTGACCACGCAAGGAGGATTGCAACCTTGAGTACTAACATGCTAAGTGAAGCGGTAGCCCATGTTATGGGGGATGACGAAGTTCATGATTCGACACAACAAGGAAGCACAAAATGAAGGTGAAACTATGGCTCTTGCTTGTGGCATTTATGAATCTAGTAATACTAAATATATGTGTTTTTATGACCCCTATGGCTCAAGTTTGCAGTACAGATGGGCTAAAGTGTTGTTGAATATCTTTTTTGTTTCCCTTTTGAACGGTAATTTGGAATCTGTCTTAGCCTGTTGGCCTGTAATTGCTTGTATTGTTGTTAACATTGGGTATGTTGTTTTCGTAACTGTACTTGGCTTTGGATAGCCAATAAGTATTTTCTCTATATATTTTTTTCGTAGGAAAAACAAAAAAAGAACTTGTATATAATTAAGTTGCGAATATAGCCATACCATTGGTTAGTTGTCGTAACGCTAATGTAATATACCCCGTGTCGGTTATGATTTTGTAGCATGACATTGAGCCATATTGGAACATAAAATCTAGATATGCACACCACCTAGCAATGAAACATGTATGGGCATTTGCCAAACTGTTTCATTACGTAAAATGCAGTTATTCGACCTTAACATATAGAAATGTACATTTCCAAATAAAGTTAAACGTACTTGGGAATAAAAAGACCATTTCATTCCTTACTTCGACAGAATTGATCATATGACTCAGCGTCAAATAATGTTGACAATTTTTTATAAGGACCTTTTGCAGATGAGACATGAGGATAAGGATAGACAGAGTCAAATAAACAACAATTACTAGATGACTGTAACTGTTTCATGATAATGGGGAGTTAAATTTTATTTTCTCTGTTTTATATGAGGAGAGTTTAAACTTGTACGTAGGTAAGAAAGAGTGGATGAATATTTTGAAGGTTTTTTTATTTATTGTTTTTATTTCTTATGGATTTATTTTATTTTATTATATTTTCTTTTTTTTGTAATTGTTCAAAACATAATTGTTGTGATAATTGGATTGAGATAAGAATTGTGCTACGATTGACTCTTTTTTTTTTTTAATAAAGGTAATTGATTTTTTTTTTTTCAATAACGGCAGATGTGTGTGTTCTTTTTTGGTACCACATTATTATAAATTTTTTTTTTATCAGTTATCATGGCAGATGTATTCACAAACAAATGTGTTTGTTTTAATGAAATTTTTTTTATAAGTGAATAAAGTAATTTGAATACCATCAGGAGAGTAATCCTATTTTGTAGGCAATATTTTAGTGCAAGTTAGACATGTATTTTTACCTCACTATCTTTCATTCAATAGTCACAACTTAAATATAGACATTAAGGACATTCACTTAATTAATAAAATGGGGACTCCAAACAAGAAAAACCCCTTAAATATTTTTATACATAATCTTAAAAAAACCTCGGGTTGAGTACAAAATGAAAAAAACTCAACTAAATACTCAATTTTATAATATTTTATTTTTTGAGATTGCCCCTGACGTTTAGGGAAAGAGCTAAACAACTAATGAAAATTATGAAATACCCTTAATGTAATAAACTTATCTTTATCTCTAATTCATAAGAAATGGTTTAAACTCTTAAATTGATAAAAATTGAAAACAAACAATGTAATGAGAAAAGTGAACTTCTATAAAAAAAACATATGTACCACGTTTATATTTTGAAAAAACAATAAATAAATAAAAACTATCTCGGCATGTTCTCTGTTGATTCAAATTCAAAACATAATAATAATAAAAAAATTACACTTAACACGTTTGAATTCCACTCCCACATTGTCGAATAACCTGTTATGTTGCCCATGTATGTACATTCAGAATTCAACCATAAATCAAGGAAAAAAAATCAAAATAACAACAAATGCAAATACTTCGGCAATGCTTCCACTAAAACAACTAGTAGTCCAAAATGTTCCACACTCCATACTATAAAATTCAATACCATGTAAAAGTTCCATAATAAATAACCAAGTAATAAATTAGAAGCCATTTTCAGTTCCATATCAAAAACTAAAACACATAACAGATTAAGATAATAAAAACCCAAAATGATTACATGGCATATCAAATTATCGTTCATGGCAAAATCCAAGTGCCATATCAAAAAGCCTTCAGACATCACTAAGAGACTGGATTAGAAGAGCTGTCTTCCTTGTGCTCAT
Source organism: Quercus tomentella (assembly GCA_028535165.1). NCBI lineage: Eukaryota > Viridiplantae > Streptophyta > Magnoliopsida > Fagales > Fagaceae > Quercus > Quercus tomentella. The sequence goes on along the minus strand of JAPQVY010000012.1, from coordinate 41,633,342 downwards.
CGTTATTGATCTCCATGCTCTTTTTATCTTCACTGACCTCTTCCAATTGTGGTTGTACAAGGTCTACATCAAATGAATTGAATGAAACATTAAAAACGTATCTATGCATTATAAATCTGAAATTTAAAATCTGTGGGTAATGAAGCAATGGAAGCAATGAATCAATTAAACAAATAAGTCATTTGCATAGTAGTAAGAAAAAAAATGACTGGTAAATTTTTTGTAGTGTCTACTGTGTACCAAGTCTGCCAACAAAATCCAAAAATGATTCTAAAAAATATGCATGAATATAATTTGTATTACATTGGTATCAACCATACCATCATGCATAATTTTTCATCAGATTATTCCATTTAAATTCTCAGCCAAGATTGTGCACATTCTATATGTTCTATTTTGATAACTCAAATCCTCCATCCATATAGCAACTTCAATGCCATTTCAACTTTTCTCTACACCACCTCATCATTAATATTTAAAGTAAACATTTTTGTATTTTACGGGAAATCCAGAACCTTTTGGACATATATATATATATATATATTTTAAATCATAAACTTATAACTCATTCAGCCAACATATAAATTAAAAATGCATTACCTGTAGAAACAGGAATGCTCAATGGCACTTCAAATTTCTTTCGACATAACTCCGAATGGCGCTTCAAATTATACTGAACATATGCTCCGGCAGCAATAAATTTCTTTCCACACTGCTTACATTTGCATGAAGGCTGTTCTTTGCCTTTTGTCGAAAGCATCTCAAAGTCACGCCAAACAATTGAAGTCCTCCACTTGTAGACTTTGAGCTCAGTCTTTGCCTTCTTTGGCTCGGGAAGGTCAGCCACTTCATCAAATTGGGCATCTAAGTCATTCTATTTTCCTTTTTTCGTCATGTCAGTACGAATCATCTGATCACTTTCCATCTAGACCAATTTAAAGAAAAATTATTGATAACAAATTTAGTAATTGTAAGAAAAAGTAAGGACTGACAAATTAATTTAAAATCAACAAAAGGAACAAACAAATCTACTATTACTACTAAACAGTCAACATTAAAGTGAGTATGGATCTGAAATTATTTTATCTTACGATGTCAGAAACAGGAAAAACTTCAGAGGAAATCAGGAGTTCTAAAAAGTCTTATAAGTGTAAGCCCAAGCTCACTCGAAAATGAGCACTCTAATTAATAAGTAATTTGTTATTTTAGTAACAGTGTTTCTTTTATGATAATTTATTTACAGATTTACAGGTGACAAAAGTTGCATCTAATTAAACTTCCAGCTTTTATCAAAAAAAAAAAGTAAAATCAACATCATAGCGATTAACAACACAAACGAACGGACCTACAATTATTGTGTTTGAAGATGACAGATACAAAGAAATTTGAAAAGAAATCATAGAGCAAGACCCAATTATTTTAAAATCAACATAAAAAATAAACGACAAAGTCTGCTAAAAGTACAAAAAAATGGACATGATGATAATGATTAACACAGTAAACGAAATCTACAATTTAATTAATCAATGTCATTACTAACTAAACAAAACAAAAATTATGATGGACACAAACGAACTCTAATTAATAAGTATTTTGTTTGAAGATGACAGATACAAAGAAATTTGAAAAGAAATCATAGAGCAAGAGCGAGCTAGGACAAGGGGAGCATCCCTCCAATTTTATTTTTAAAAAATGAATCTTTATATATATATATATATATACACAGCAACCCATATATATATCTCATTGTCCAAATTCTTTTGAAATTTAATAGTTCATAAGAGAATTTAAATCCAAAATGACTCATTTGAAAATACTAGAAGGTATTAATTAATTGGGTTACAAAATTCTTAGCTAAATTTTCCAAATTCTTAAGCAGCAGTTTTCAACAAATACTTATTCCCTAACTACAATTTGCAATTTAATAAAACCTAATAAAACTAACTTTCTTCAAGTCCAATCACCTTTAAGTTAATTGGCATTTTCTTTATTTATCTTTCTTTGTAATGAAGATATTCCTATTTAATAATCTCTTTTCCATTGAAAATGTATTAAGAACAAAATATATATAAATAAATAAAATAACATATGGTCATCAGAGTTTTGGTGTTCTTTTTTTTTTTTTTTTTCTTATAATAATATAAATTATATAATAATGATGCGTGACATCCAAACAGACAACTTTTTTTTTTTAAATATTGTTTAGGTACAAATATTTGTATGTGCATTTTTTACCTAAAATTAAATTGTGCAAGCAAATCATATGTCAATATATTGGTGTAACATTTATTGGTGAATACATTGGGGACCATGACTCTCATACCATTTTAAAATCCCCCTCTCCCTCCTATATTGTTCCATTCCATATATAATTAATTGCAGCCCCCTATATTTTTTTTAAAATGTACTACATTTATTTAAATGACTCATGGATATATTTGAAATGACTCATGCAAGACCCAATTATTTTAAAATCAACATACAAAATAAACGAAAAAGTCTGCTATAAGTACTAAAAAATGGACATGATGAAATGATTAACACAGTAAACGAAATCTACAATTTAATGAAGCAATTTCATTACTAACTAAACAAAACAAAAATTATGATGGACACAAACGAACGGATCTACAAATATTTTGTTTGAAGATGACAGATACAAAGAAATTTGAAAAGAAATCAGACAGCAAGACCCAATTATTTTAAAATCAACATCACAAATCTATGGACATTATGATAATGAGTAACACAGCAAACGACATCTACACTTTAATGAATCAATTTCATTACTAATTAAACAAAACAAAAATTATAATGGACATTATGTCCAGGACATACCTTGCTGGACTGGATTCGGTGGTTGAAAGCTGAAGAAAAATAACCGAGTGCAGCCACGGTTGTGAGGAGAAGATAAATCAGAGGGGTCGCCTACGGATTTGAGGGGAATAGCGACTTTGAGAGACATATTCAGACTAGGGTTTTGGTTTTATAGTGAAGAATGAATCTGTAGTGTACTGTGTACATCAAAGAGGGGCGGTTGGAGTGTTGAGGAGAAGAAGACGAAGAGAGACAGAGAGAGTAAATGGTTGACGACGGAAACGAAGAGGCAGTCTTGAGATTCAGAATTTCAGAGAGGCGTGAGGGTTCTGTTTCTAGGGGGAAGATATCTAGACACAGTTATCCTATAAACGAGTAACAATACTCGCTATATATATAGCCGAGTACAACATGATACTCGTAATATGAAAAACCGAGTTCCATAAATGCTGACCCCTCACATACCAATCGCACACCAATCATTTTGTACAGAGCAGTTTGGGTGGAGTCATGCAGTTTTTGGATTGAAATTACTACTCGCTTAGAAAGAGTACAAAGTACTCGGCTAACGTATATTCGAGTAATAATACTCGATAACTTTACAGGCGAGTTATGATATACTCGTAATCTCTAAAACCGAGTTATATCAAAACTGACTGATCACACACCAATCCAACACCAATCGATTTGTACAAAGAAGTTTGGATGGACTGATGGAGTTATTGGTTTTAAATTACTACTCGCTTACAAAGAGATCGAGTACTAATTAGTATGGTACGTAGAAAATTAAGCACAAAGTACTCGGCTAAAGTATATTCGAGTAACAATACTCGATAACTTTATAGGCGAGTTTTGATATACTCGTAATCTCTAAAACCGAGTTATATCAAAACTGACCGATCACACACCAATCCAACACCAATCGATTTGTACAGAGAAGTTTGGATGGACTGATGCAGTTTTTGGTTTTAAATTACTACTCGCTTACAAAGAAATCGAGTAGTAATTAGTGTGGCAATTTAAGCATAACGTACTCGGTGACTTTATAAGCGAGTTCTTATTCTCGTAATCACTAAAACCGAGTTTCATCAAACTGACCGATCACACCCCAATCGCATACCAATCGATTTGTTCAGAGAAGTTTGGATGGACATCCGCAGGTCTTGGTTTTAAATTACTACTCGCTTACAAAGAGATCGAGTATTAATCAATACTCGACTACTCTGATGTCGAGTTATATAAGTATACACTAAGCCAGTTTTTTGGTAGGAGATACCAAATTGGTAGGCTTTACCTGCTACCAAGTTCAATCAGTCCGTTGACATATATAGTAACCAAAGAACACGACATTTTTTTAGGGTGGCAATTTTCGGTTGTATAATGTATTATGTATGTGCAACTAGGGGATATAATTATTACTTCCCAACTCAATGAAGCTTGGTTGTAGGCTTTACCTTCACCATTGACACTGCCAAGTTCAGTCACTTGCATTCTCATAGCCTGGTGCACATACAATGTGTGACTACCAAATGGAGCGAAGACATGAATTTCCTAAGAATTGACCAAACTTTTAATTAAGCTTTAAAACCCTTTCAAACCTTTTAATTAAGAGCATCTTTTTTGTAGGAGATAGCACACCATAATAGTGTAACTATTACAATCGTAATTATTATTAAGATTATGATTACAAATATGTAATAATATTGAATATTGGAATTAAATGAACAAAACAATATAAAGATAGTATTTCATTAGGGGGGGATAAATAGACCGAACTGGAAGTTTTGGAAAAATATCTTCTCGATCTCTTTCCTTTTTTTACTTCCCCTTTTGTTTGTTGCAATTCCCGAAGACCGCTAAAATTTGTATTTTCAATATTAATTCTATATTTTATATAGTTTATATTTATATGATTTATCTATTTAGTTTTATATATTATGCTCATTCAACAGATTATCTTGATACGCACATTTTTTGCGTAAGGCTTAAACTTAAAAAATAAATCACGCAAACTAGTCAATGATGACCCTCCATGGATTCGCCTATATAAGCCACAGCTAAAGTTGCAAAAATAAGAGCTTGAATATTGCTTCTAAATAATCCAAGTAACATGACGGGTATAGGAACTACTGAAGGTACTAGAGAAACAAGAACAAGAACTACTAATTCATCAGCTAAAGTTGCATTCATCTTGAACAAATCTTTAGCTAAATTTACACTAGAGTTTTTTGCTTATAAAAGAGACCCACATAAAAGGAAAATTTCAACAAATGTAATGTATAAATTAAACTTCTTCAATTGTGGGATCTCCATCCATCATCACTATATTGCATTCGTATAAAGCTGCCTTTGTTCAAATATGCAGATACATAGATACAAAAATCTAGAAATGAACTTTTCCATTGCACATGAAAATATCCACCCTTTGCAAATATAATTGGTATAATTGGTACCTAACTTGAAGCTGACTCAAATATTCATGTAAGCAATCCAACATGCTTAAGTAGCTTCATTAGTTACAAAATATGTTCCAAAAGCTGTGTCTAACATATCCAAAAAATCAGCTGTTAACATATATGCCCTCCAAAAATCTGCTGCCATGTATGCTCTTCAAAAATCTGTCAGTCTTTTATGTCCAAAAAATGTTGTCAAAGTTTTATCCGCTAGCTGTTACATGAAAAATAAGACGTCGTCCAACTACTGTGCAAAAAACAAAGAAAAAAACAAATTGTGGTCAAGTTTCCTAACTATATCAATAGTAGGAACCACTGAAGCCAGCAAAATATGCCACCAAATATGAATCAATAAATGAAAAACAAAAACCAACAACTAAATGAAAATATAAGTTTAAATTATAGGAAAATCCTTAACGTTTACGCACACCTGAGTCATGCCATATATCCCAACATGATCTTGTCCAAGCAAAAATCCACAATCACAAGATTCCTACACTATTTCCTTGGGTATGGAGGAAATCACTATCCATTATAGAATTCTTGAGTATGGGGACAGCTAATGGCCAATCATGGTATTTTTATTAATACCTTTTCTTTACTTTATGGGTGGTCATTTGTGTGGGTTTTGGTTCAATTCATTGAGGGTTTAGTGTTTAGGCAGATTGTGGAACGATTCAGTTTATGTTTCTGCTTACTCGTACGCCATCCTACATCAAGTCTTTTCCTCTTCCCTAAAGCAAGGAAGTTATTTATGGTCTGACTCAAGAACAATTTCTGTACACAAAATGGTTCACCTACATGCATCTCATCCTCACTCAACATGGCCGAGTCCCCTAAAATCATTCAAATGACGTTCCCCTCATGAATCTAAAACCACAGACAATACCATTTCGAATTGACCCAATCAACAAAAAGAAATGCCTTGCCTTTGTACCAAGTATGCTGGTCCAGTGACATATGCATGGTCTGAAATTTAACAAGTTGCTGTCTCTAACAACTGTGTCTAACATGCTATGTCCAAGCTGAAACATAATAGTTGTGTTGTGTTTGTGTCCAAATATCATAGGTCTAATTTGATGTGCAGGGCAGATTTTAATAATAATAATGTGATGTGCAGGGCACCTTTTTTCCATCACTTTCTTGCAAATCAAACAAAGCTTAAAGCAAGGAAGGAAATTTATAAACAGAAACATAACTAAGCAAATTTTGTACGTCATAAACATGCTGGACTTATGTATATCTAGACAGAGGAGAAGCATAAACATAACTAAGCAAATTCAATTTCCAAGCCATGCTGGACTTATGTATATCTAGACAGAGGAGAAGCATAATTCAGTTGCTTAAAAGTAACATCTTCCTTTTATAGCCAAGATAAATCCCAACTGTCTAATAATGAGGACATTTATTTTCTCTTTTTTTTTTTTTTTTGTTGTGAATTGTAATTATCGAAATTGAACCTCAAAAACTAAAATAAATTAAAAAGTCCAGATATTGGGCAAGGTTTTACCCCCATATGCTCCACATCATCAACGGCTCAACGATCTTTTCATTTCCTCACAATTGCCTTCGCCGGTCTCGTCTTACCTGAAATTCAAAGGGATCACACATTACTTGAATGCACACATTCCCTATGCTTAATTTAATTATCAGAAAATGTTTGATCTGAGTATGATCATCACTTAAAGCACACAACATCATATGCAAGTCCTGTGACATTCTATTAAGGTATATGATAAACAGTTTACATAGCATGGAGGTGCACTGCCTAAATAATAAAATATAATGCAAACTGAGCACAAGATTGTTAATCTGAACATTGTAATGAACATGTAGCAGTTAAGAAAGATGCCTTCCTAGCTGTGCAAATAATTACTTTACCATTATGAAAATAGAAGACTAGGACATATAATGACATAGTAATAATTCCTTTACGAGTTTTATATGTCTTTTATAATTATGCGCAGTCTATGGATTTCGAAAATGTTTCCATAAATCATGTTATTTACCGTCACCGGTCCCACAACTAGGGGGATGTATGTCAGTGCGGAGTGATCTTCGCAACCCATGTACCAGCACTATATTCTCACCCTGTATCTGTTCGATCTGTGCAGCCGGTTCGTCAGGGTTAGGAAGTGAAGGGTCCTGGGTGGGCTCAGCTTAAACTACAGGTGGTGTCGGTCAGCCAGGGGTGGGTACAAATATACAGCCACCGTCGTGGGCAGAGTCGGCAAACAATGGGGGAGACAGCCGAGTGGGTGGTGGGGACCGAGGGCCAGCTTGGGCACAGGATGTGTGTTCTGCACTATTCTCATGGCCAGGGGGGTGGGATGGCTGGGCAGCAGCGTCAGACGTGCATCGCGATGACCCGACACCATCCATGTACATGCCCCAGTCACCCTCCAACGCCTCATCATCTGCAGAAAAACAGTTGTATTTATTAAGATCACCACAAGGGATTGAGTCATAAAATGTCTTACTATTTGCAGCCTAGATATGATTCAATGGCATTTGACCCTTTAAACTCGCTTAATTTGGGTTCATGAAACCTCTCATATACACACTCACATGCACACAACGAATCATACAAAATGAAGCCTCATGGTTGCTTTCTTTTCCGGTCCAATGTTCGTACTCTTTATTCTGATTGAATGCTTTTCCATTTGCAATGGCAGTATCATATTTTGCCCTAAGCTAGAGAAAATGGGCAAATGCTCATTCCAAAAAAACAATCTACCATTTTGTCGTCTTTCCCAAATTAATTAGGGAAATGCCCATCTTTTTAAACTCAATTTTCTCTAAAACAAAGTTAAGCCCTATAGTGACAGTTTTAAGGATCCTATTATAATCCAATCTCCATGAAGTCGAGTTACATGCAATTTTTTTCTCTTTTTGTTACCTATAACTCGACTTCATGGAAATCGGATTACAAAACGCCACTATAGGTCCTTAAAACGTCACTATAGAATCCTAAAAAACGTCACTATAGAACTTAACTTGATTTTCAGAAAATTGAGTTTAAAAAGAGGGGCATTTCTTAATTAATTTGGGAAAGACAGTAAAATGCTAGATTGTTTTTTTGAAAGGGGCAAAAGCCAATTTTTTCATACAATAATTATTTCAACTTTAACAATAACATTTTAGAAAATTCTTGATGTTTTAGGATGGAGAAAATTTTCTGACTAAGACTGGACAAATATTACTTCCACTATCAATTATTACAAAATGTTCATAAAAATCTCTCTCACTGTTTTTGTTTTTTTGTTTTTTCTATATTTCAACACTTTGTATTCATTCAACTGAAAATGGAAGACAACAAAGTCCAAAAACAAAGGTAGAGCAGACCTGAAAACACATAGCAGTTACAAAGCTGATACAATAACAATAAAACATTGTTTTTAACAGAAGATTCAAAATGTGAAGTGTAACCAAGGGCCAAGTGAATACGGTGTATACCCTATTGTAAAGTGTAAACCCTACAAGACAAGGGCCAAATGCGTAAGCAATCGCTTGACCCGCACCTAGTGCATGTTGTTCATAGAATCCAATAACTATTGTCAAGTGTAAACCCTTCCCAAGCGAAATATATACTTAGGCCACCTAGACTACCCCATATAAACCTTGTTTTGTTGCTAAAATCTAATAAAACTTTGTTTTTAATTCATTATTGGCATATTAAATTAACTATAATAATAAAATTTATAAAACAAAACCTTTGAATTACAAAGTCCAGCTTTGCTTACTTGTTTATACTCTATCATTGTTATTATTACTATTTTTTAAACTCTAATTTTATGAACCTCATAGTGTGATCACAACTTTGAATTTCCTCATATAATGCTAATTTTATGTTCATGGTCACGTAGCAATATTTGTAAAAGGAATTACATTGGCATCCATAGTGGTCTGTGCTTTATATGATGAAAAAATGATTTTGCTGGACTTTTGTTTTCATACATAAGCATAATATATTAGCATTGATGTGTATATGTTAAAAGTCGATAATAGTATTGTGATTGTAGTTTATAAGGAATGAATGAAACAAGTTTGCATGTCTTACATTTCAATACATATATATTTCGCTTGGAAGAAAAGAAAAAAGTGCTTATTCCCATTGGTTAATATTTAAAGTTTGGCAGAACATTGTAATGCTACTAATTATACCATAATTATGAGAAGGAAGTGAAAATTAACACTAAAAACTAGTTACCAAACAATATATACTTTGCTACTATAATATGTCCTCTAAAAAAATTACAACTGAAAGTAGTAGAAGTTAAAGTCAATAAGAATTGAAGGTATTAGAGTTGGAAGTTACCCAAGACATCGTCATCCTCGTGACCACCTCCACGACCTCCACTGCATCCACGCCCTCTAGAGCCACGACCTCCCCCACCACGGCCTGTGGCCTGTGTGCTTGCCTCAATCACCGTGGCACGCGCATTCTCCAATGCCGCTCGGCTCATCTCTCCGACAAGATCCAGCGTCCTCATCAGGTGGTTGTACACTCCGGAGTTTGGTTTGCATTGCAATAGTAATTCCACATTGGACTCAACCTGCAAAATAAAGGAGTCCCGTTAAAACTTCTTTGTTTAGTTTTGTGTTGTGCAACACTAGGCCTTTAAGTCCACAGCACTAAATCTGTTTTATCTTTTTTTTTTAACAAATAATTTATATATATATATAATTTTTATTGTCCCCCAAATAGGTTGTCGTTGAAATTATATACTATTAATATTTAATGAGACTAACACGAACCAAATTTGGGGTTATGCATACTCGTGAAAAAAGCATTGCGATCTATAAGATATTGAAAGAGCTAATCCTACTTGCAATTATCATTTTTACAATATTCCAAGGTATCGCACACTATTGCAATGTCTTTAAAAACTAAATGAAGAAACAAGACAAAAGACAATCTTAAGGAACCAGAGAAGGCTTTACTTGTTTGACGACAGCATTAACATTTTGTTTGCATATTATTGGCAAAGGTCATGTCAATAATTTAGTAAGATACTATATAAGATGGTCTTTCACCAAGAATTATAGTGTTCGATCAAATGCGAGTTTGGATTTGCTTGAGTCTTGAGAGTTGTGTCATCTTATGCTTGCCCACTAAAATGAGACTATAAAAGTGAATGAAAAGGTTTATGTTAGTTTATTTCAAAGTGCAAATCATGCAATGTTATGCGATTATTAAGTATTCGACCAACTGCTGAGTCATACACCGATTAGTATTTTTTATATAAGGAATTTGGCATAACCTAATTATATGATATCAAAATCTATAGAAAAAGAATCCCTTAATTACTTTTCTTCTATTTGATGAGCAATATATGAATTGTATAAAATGGGTACCAGACAAGAGAACCCTTCTAGTCTATGGACCTACTAACATAAGTCTTAAAAAGAATATATAATAGGTTGGAGTAAAAGTAGACATTGCAATGGAACCCAATGTTATAAAATGTGCAACAAACTTTGCAGTATAAAGTATTTGCCTAGTTTCTTTTTTAAATATTTGTCTAGTCTTTTTAAAGAATCAGAGGTACAAACAATATCATTATTACATTTGTTTTCCAAAATAAATGTAAATTAACTAATAATGGGTTGGGCCCTAACTATGAGGAACAGGGCTGGCCATAATCCCAATCGTGTTGCAATATCATATTCTCTTTGTCTATGGTCCAAACCCAAATTTATGATAATCCATAGATGTGCTAAACCCAACCCAGTTATACTAATTCAATGATACTGCTCCACTTATATAGTGTGGCTCAATACTTTTGTGACCATACCATGCCTCTAACAATCTCAGTTTTAGGGCAAATTTCATATGGAAAACAAAGTGGGGTGATATTACAACAACCACATCAATGAGCTCCTAGCTAGGAAAAAGCCAATGATTAATTCTTAAATTCTATCATGAGTCACTAATTTAAAATGCAAGTTTGATTCACTGTTAGTTAACAAAATGTAAGTACATTAACATGACCAAGTAACTTACCACTACACACTCTTGGTGTGATGGTCACTCCACAAATTTACTACACTTAAATTAGGTTCATGTAGAATTTTTATCTCAAAAGAAGGGGGAAAAAAGATTAGGTTACTTTCTTCCTCTTCTCTCTCTCAAGAACTTTTTTAGGATGCCCATTATGATAAAAAAAATTCTACAATTCTGTGTAATTCAATCAACTTTTGCAAGATATGGACTGGGTTTTCCGAGGAAAAGACCAAGCTAGCTAGGGACGGTACTTTAAAGTATCCATAACTAATTGGTACTCATTACCGCATGTTCAAAAACAATTTGTCAAACCTAAAAATAAATAAATAAATAAAGACAAATTTATAGTGCTACAGCTAAAATATTGCTATTCTGGAAAAAGGAAAAAAAAAAACTATATTTCTATAACTAATAGACTTCTATTCTATAACCTACGTGACACTAGTACTAATTCATTTTTCTAAATCAGCATTGTAGTTAATACATTTTATAAATAAATAAAAAATTTGGAGTTTGCTGCTCTACTAAGTTTATTCTTCTTCAATTTGTTGTAACTCTGGTTCTAGTATATTGTTTAAGTTCTATGAAATTATATTGATTATTGATAATTTGGTTTTTGGTGCTTGATATATAGGGGTTTCTATGAGACTTATTTTTATAATACATTCAGTAATAGTTATTTAAAGAGAGTATAGGGTAAAAAATCAATCTAAGCAATATAAAAATAGAGAGGAGAAAGAAATCAACACAGAAATTTTACTTGGTTCAATAACAGGCTTATGTCCACATGGAGTGAGCGGCTATAAATCATTTATATGAGAAATTAAGATTAGAACAAGCGTATATAGCATAACCCTACCAGTACAAATCCCTGAAATACCTCTGAACCGTACATTCGGCTTGTTACACTCTATGTACTCTACTTTGCCATGCCCATATAATTTGTTGATCAGTGGCCCAAATCAAATATGAGCCAACTCTAACAATATCATTGAGCAAAGCACAGAAAATTATTTGTATTAAAAGGCTTAGGTGAAAGGTTCTATTATTGAAGTTCTATTATTTTCTTAAATTCTATGGTTTTTTGTTATGTTAGAGAATGCAATTCATAATGTGTTTCTAATTGGGTGTTCCTGATATTGCAGATCAAGATCTATGCTATTATTCCTCAATTCTGACAATGATTTATTTGGATTCTATTATTTGGATTCTATTATTTGAAACCCACCATATTGGTTTTTCAAGTGAAGAAAACAAATGAACCAATAGTTGGTTGGCCTCCAATCTTGAATATCATGGTTGACCACAATTGTATCACCTTTGGGGCTGGATCCAAATCCTCTCCATTTCCCTTTGAAATGGAGAGTGTCCAGTTCACGGACAGGATCATTTTGAAAACTATCAACGGTCAAAAACATGCCACGTCAAGTAGGCCTTTAAGGGCAAATCGAGTTCTCATTTTTGACTATATCTCATGTTGAGCTTATTCATATATATATGAACATTGAAATGGTACACCAATACATATTGCTTGTGGTAGATGCATATCTAATGGGAAGAAATGAAATGTTCTCTAAAATGAATATCAAAATATTGATCCAATGGCTCCATAAAACTTAAATTCTCATAATGCATGCTGCAACACACATATATTGTCAATCCATAAAAGAAGCATCGAATTGTTGCCTTACCAGGATTTCCCAATACGCCGAGTCGCGTGTAATGTACCGTCTCGTCGTCTTTCGGTACGACTCCATGTAAGCAGCAAGGTACGTCGTGTCCCCATCCAATGCTGGTGCATCAGCAATATGTTCCTCTCTATGGGCCCATCGGTCAATGTAGACAGCATGCTCTTGCACCCAATCCTTATCTAATTTACCTTGGAGGGAGATTTTGTGGAGATGAACGGACGTATCCACAATATCCGGTGGCACTTGCTTCATCCCGAACTGACGAAAGACACATTCGGGATGATGATCCTCTACTATCCAAAAATAGATCAATGGCACATCGGCCCTCCATATTTGTCGGCCGGCAGTGCAATATGGGGGCAACAACTCTAGGACATCGCTGTAGGGCTCCCAGACAACCTGTAGAAATGGTCAACAATAAGATGCCTGCCAACAATAAGAGAACCTCACAGTGCTACCAGTGTGGCAGCCACATAATAAAAAGCTATGATGCTTGAATCAGAAAATATGATCAAGGAGAGAATTACTTATTAATTATGGCTGTCACCTTATACCTATGTATGATTTGAGTTCTTTCTTAGATAGAGTTGTTATTTGATGTCATCAAAAACATTTTCTTATCTGTATACGCATGCCTTTATTGGCTCGAGCTATAACTTGGCATCAGTAATCTGTCTACAATTATAGCATGCATGCTTACTTTTTATGTATCATTGAATTTCCAATAATTTTATATTTATGGTCATGAATCTTTTTTGTTTCTTTTTTTTAATAAATGAAGGTATCTAGACCTTTTCGAATATCTTAATATTTCCTTGGATGTATATAGTCCTTCGTTTCACATGCATTAGGTTATTACAAGATGGAATAATCTCATAAGGGATGCTCCAAGATGCTGCCAAGAGATTTCTAACCCAGAATCTCATAGATATCATAAGGCCTTAAGAACTATTAAGCCAACCTCTTGAGAGTAGTCATGAATCTTTGGAATCATATAAGTTGTGGGGGTGCAATTCATAATAAATAAAAACTAAAAAAAATCATCAAAAAAGTATAATAAGTTGTGGGGCGCAAACCTCCTGACTCATTGTCCTAATTGTAAGATTATGATTTATGATACATATTCAGATTTTCTTAATTTACCCTAATATTTGATCATATTACAGTCAAAATTAAAGATTGCTGGAAGTACTCCAAAAGAATAGATAGCAATAATTAGCGACATTGTATATTGGCTACTGGCTAGCTTCTTTTTAGGACTGATACCTAATAGCAATCATTATTGCCAAGTTGCATGTGGCTGAGAGATTCAAGGCTTAATAAAATGCATAGCAACCACTTCCACACATTTTTTTTTAAGAAAATAAAAAATAAAAAATCTCTGGTTTCTATCATATATATGGACTAACAATTTAATTTACTTTGGGGTATATATGAGTAAAAAGGGTATTGGTAATCTCACAGTTATTAATATATATATTTTTGTACACATCATCAATTTCGTGTTAAATGTAAATTTTTATTAAAAAATGTGAATGCAAAAAAAGAAAGTACGAATATTGTGTGTACGAAGTGTATATCTACGAGTGTGAAACACTATTTTCTCTTACTTCAAGTGGTACACAAGCAGCTGGAAAGCATGTTGTTTCCATGATAAGTATGGGCTTCTTTTTTCTTTTTCTTTTTTTTCCTTTTTTTTTTTCTTTTTTGGATGAATAATAAATTCTTAGCTAGTATGATAAATGTCATGGTTCTCTTTATCCTTTTAGCTTTTTAGGTTAAAAAGATCATAAAGAACCTAGACAACATCTGCTATTAAAGTCTACTATAATTAATGAAATGGTGGGATTCACATTGGTGTGACAGCAAGAGTTTAGTCCCACCATGATCTAAACTTTATGCATTCAAAAGTCATTAGACTTTTCCTCTTGATTGGTTTATAAATGACTTAATTGAACAATCTTGATCATTCTGTTATCTAAAAACATCATTTGTTAGTTTTATGAAACCTTATAGTTAATTTCTTACTTTTTTGAAAGTAAATAATTTTATTTGTTATTTTTTGAAACTTCGTAATTTAATTTAAGTTATTACTTATAAAACTACATAATTTCTTATGGGCCTCTCTTTGTGACATGAAGCGGTAGAATACCTGGTGTGCCCGTATACTCGACAGTGACGCACGATACGCAACTAGCACATGTGTCGCATGCTCTGTCGTGCTCTTCGGCCCCTTCCATCTAGTAAACATATAATTTCAAACAATGCTCATTAGTTATCAAGCAAATAATAGAATCAAAATAATTATCATGCAAATTTTCATGCCACTGTAGTACATTTTCAGTGTACTTGGGTTGGCTATTCTTTAATAAAAAGTTCTAACGTTATATATCAAAAAAAAAAAATTTATCATGCTAAATTTGGAACTTTTCTTCTCTAGAATGAAAGACAGAAAAAGAGTGGCTCCTTTATTAGTACAAGCATTTTTAATATCTTTTTTTTTTTTCAATCTTGGATTCCCATTGGGTGCACCTATAACTTACCAATTTAAAAAATATAAAATAAAAAAAAATCAAAATCAGTGAGGGACTTATTGTTTTGTAAGAAAGACTTATTGAAAGTCCCAGATTGAAATGAAAGGGGATACTATACTTCCTCCTCAATAAATACCTCTCCATCAAGAATTTCAAACATGAATACATTGTTTAGTTTTTGCAAGGGCCTGACATTCTTTAGTTTTTAATGTTGGGCTAGCTTATGTGTAAACCTAACATATAAGGGTTATTTATTTATATATATATATATATATATATATATATATATTAGATTGTTACTTATCAAAAAAATAATATACAAGGTTTTCTTTTGTAAGAGAAGACAAAAATTTAGTAACTAAAAAAGGGGCCAAAACTGATCAAACTGCGCAAAACCAGGAAGCGGTTTGACTGGTTTTGAGCCCTTCCAATTTTTTCCTGGTTTTTTAATGTGGACCATACCAGTCTAAGTCCCAGTTCACTGTTCAACTCGTCAGACTGCCCGCTCTGGTCTGCTTTAAAAATTTAAGCTCCTTTAACTTTGCATTGTTGGATAAGTGAATATGGTGCTTTACTCAGGGAAATGACCAATTGTGGAGATGCCTTCTGAGAATTAAATATGAGCAAGATTCCCAGTGGACTACAGACGGAGTAGAATTTCCACATGGAGTGGGACTGTGGAAAGGAATAAGAGCAGGTTTTGGGAGTCCTATAAATTTATTAGATTTAAAATTGGGGATGGCATGAGGGTGAGGGTATATGGCTTGATGCATGGTGTGGGAACAAGTCTTTTAATTGGTTAGTTTACGTTAGTTTATGATCCTTTCCAAATTGCAGCTAACAAACATGCTAGGGTTAGTGATTATTTGGATGTTAGGGGTAAAGTAGTGCATTAGTACCCTATCTATGTTAGGCAATTGCAGGATTGGGAATTATTGTCTCCCTGCCCTGTTTGATTTACTGTATTCTCAATGGGTTCAGCTTTGGACAGAAGACAGCATATTGGAAACTAGATAGAAATGGTGACTAACTCCATGTGTATGCTTGCTAGCCTGCTGTGAGGATACAGAAGGAAACCAAGTCCCTTTAGAAGTCTTCAAAAACAAACATCTTCAATATTAATATTATACTTAAATACGATCAGATTATATACTATACTATTTACCAATATTTTGTATAACCTATTTTTAGAAATTGTCGCCGAGTACATATTAAGTACTAAATGACGTGTGTGACTGTGATTCCCATTGCACTAATAGATGCAACTAAGTGTTATGTATTAGCATTATCTATTAAAAATAAGTATATTGTATTTGTAATTTTCTTCTGCACTCATAACAGTGTATATTGGCATGCTATATCTTGTTAAGTAATCCATTAAATTAATGTCAATTGGACTTTTGGTTTGAAACAGGGTTTACTTCTCGACAGCAGTGTCCTTAGTGAATGTATTACAAGTGGGATAAACTATAGACACATGCACGGTGAATGACAAATGGCATGACAATTGTATCAAACTAATCAAATAACATACCGATTGGCAAGGGGACCTGCCTCCACTGGCGGTAGTGGCAACCTCATAACAGGGCATATCAGTGGGAACCTCGAATACGCCCACAGCTGCACCAACATCACTGCTCCTCCAATCTGCATCACCTTCGACTCCGATGCCTTGCATAAGTGTCTGTACAACCAGGCTAATGCCCCACTACCCCAACTGTACCTCTTCATGTTGTTGATTGGGTTTAGGAACTGTAGAGGCAGCACCGACACCCGGTCTGCCGACTTATCCATAAACAAAATCGTCCCCAACCGATCGAGTATGTGATAGCGCGCATGTTGCTGCACTACCTCATCAGTAGCATCCGCAGCTAGGGGACCACTAAATAGTGCATCCAGCCAGGTGAATCTGAACCTCGCCCCAGCAAGGATAGAGGTGTTCTCATGGGGATGCGGTATCGGGTCTGGTGGACGATGACCCAATAACTGAAGACACAACGTAGGCCAATCCATCTTCACAGCCCCAGTAATTGGCAACCCATCAACACGAACCCCTAGCATCACCTCAATATCTTGTAAGGTGATGCTCATCTCTCCATGCGGTAGGTGGAATGTGTGCGTCTCTGGACGCCAATGCTCAACTAGTGCTGTGATCAACACATGATCCACTTCCAAGTTTGGAACCTTGAATAACCCTTCAAAACCCGCCTCAGTTATGTACCGAGCAATCCGTGGGTCAAGCCCATGCTCGGGTAACTTGTAACTTCGGCGTCTACACTTTAGCACGCCTGGCACTACCTGCACATGAAAGAGCATTGTCTTAGGATAGTGCACACGAAATAACTATAAGAATGCTACATAATAATAATATGCAAGAAACAGTATGCTAACTAGTTGGTTCCGAACATTTTGCAAAACGTTAGTTACAATGTTAATTGCTTATTCGCTCTACCCTCAATAGCAAATAGGATCAATTCAACATCAATGACATTGTTTAAAATTAGCACTAAGGTGATGGGCATCATGTTTTGAAATGAATGAACAAAGTGCCTCACTATGTCAAATGGAGTAGGGAATTAGGAATCAAGGTCGTTAGTTGTCTTATGTGTAGCCACGCGTAATTGTGTGCGCATGGTTGGAAAAAAGAATAGTAGAGGATTCAATTTTTTATTGATTACTATAGCTTCTAAATGAGATCTACTGACTTTGAACATTTCTGCTCCATACAATGTTCTTGATTATTTATGCTTCATGCCATTTTCTCTTTGGATTAAATACAATTCTGCCTAAACCAAAACATTCTACCATGTCCAACGTCTATTTGCAAAGAATCAAAGAACCCTACAGAAATAAAATTAAATGATTTCGACCTGTCCAAAGTTCAGTAGAACTACACACCTGACCGGCTAGCGTCTCCCAAAGCAGCGTGGATCGATGAACCGACTGCTGCGTCAATTGTGTATCAACCGTCGGTCCAAGATCCACATTTCCCACTTGCTGCATATCTGACACGCATGCAATCATGTTAGACACGTAGCTCTATGTTTAATAGTGAAGAAAAGCTTGGCTTTTGCAAGTAAACACAGGCAAGTAATTGAATGTTCTACAACAAACTCACAGAAACAAATACAGAGAGACAGAGTGAAAGAGAGATTTGACAGAAAATTGAAAACATAAAATTGCTAAACTGAATTATACATCATGCATCTATATACACTGATTTTCAATCGATTTAATCATATCAAGGAAGAGTTAAAGTAAAACACTAAAATATAAACAACCTAACGTTCATGGCTGCAAGGCATAAACATAAAAGACACATAGTTGCAAATTGTATAAGCAACCTAACCAACCAACCAAGGTGAGATTCAATGTGTAAATCAAACAAAGTAAACCAACAAATGAACACAGCATAATGCAAACCAAACAATCAATTAAGCACCACAAAAAACACCATTCTAAAACACTAAAACATAGCTCTAAAATTAAAAGGTACCCAATTACCAATTACCCCTAAACAAGCCCTGCCACCTATCAGTACTAGAATTTCCCTTCTTTAATCAAAGTGTAAAGTTCTTTCCTTTTGCTTTTGCTTGTTCCCATACTTGACATCACACTCTAAAAGAAATTTTATTTAATAAAGCAAGAACTGAAAAGGGTTCATTGTAACTTAGTGGCTACTGAGGTGTGTTTTCAACAAAAAAAAGGGGGAGACAAACATGGAAATAGGTAAAGGTTCCATTAGAGACTCTACTGCAATGGACATCTCACTCACAAGCACAGCTTTGGAGGCAACTAATAATAGTCAAATTAATATTGAGCTTTATTAAATGGATTAAACAACTGTGAGACCTATACCATCAAATGATGGTGTGTGCATAGTTATGTGTCAAATGAACACTGAATTGGTGACCATAACAGTCCAAGACCTTTGCTTTCTTCTCTTTTGGGTTTTTTTCCTTCATTTGTTTTTATGAAGTCGATTATTTTTTCTCTTAGAAGTCAATTATATTTTTATTGGTCAAGTCTTGGTCGTAAATTAGGTTATTAGTAATTCATTTCTTTTCTTCAAATCAAGCAGATTTTTTAAAATCAATAGTTGGCTTTCCTAAGTCAACTAGAAATAGGGTCAAGGTAGTTAAAGGTGAAAGGCAACCTTAAGGTGCCAAGGCCTTATATGGCCCGACGCCCTAAGGTGTGAGGCGACAAGGCCTTTGGTGCAGCCAAGGCCAGCCCATTCCAGAAGACCTAGAATTTACCAAATTGTCTTCATTCTGGGAGAACTTAATTAAAAGCAATCCAACAGTGAAAAACAAAAACAAACAATCAAATAAGTTTCAAGTCAATTCAACTTTATATCGACCAACGAAGGTCCCAAGATAACTCTTCATCATCTAAAATTCCCAAATTAAAAGGTCTTTAAACAAAACTGCAATCAAATAACAGTACATTCAAGTTTAGACTAAGGAAGGTCCCAATAGAACTCTTCATCATCTGAAACATCCCAATAGACTAAGCCAATTACATTCCCATCACTAACTCGTACGTTTTTAATTTTTTATCATTTTTCATCTTTGTTTCTTTATTGCAATTTTCCATCTGCATCAAAAGCCTAGTGGCAATTCATATTCAATTCTTTTCCATTAATTAAATTACATATCAAACCCCATTCAAAAGCCTACACTTTATAGAGTCAAAAATTAATTCCGACACACAGAAATCACATACATAACCATGACATCTAGAGCAATCCTTCACCATAATTAACATTGCAAGTGCCGCATAGTTATTTTACCAATGTTAGTATCACATTTGAAAACAACTTATAGTCAATATCAATTAAATCATCATCCATATATATGATACTGTATAAGATCAGGGCAAACAAGTATTAGCAGTGACCTTGATAGAAAATGTAGAATCGTACAAGTAACTGGAGAACTATTCTTCAAACTACAAAAACAGTGCTAATAGCTACATAAGCCAAAAATATTGACAAGGCTTGTCAAATGATATTACAAATGGAGATGACTGACTGATAACCAAAATTATTCTGTAGGTTGCCCTGAGGAAATTTAAATGGAAAGATTGCCGAAACCCTCCAAACACCAAAGTTGCATCTATAGTAGATCAAGAAATGTTCAGGGAAAATATAGTGTTTGTAGTTGGAAGGAACAGTCGGTTATATCAGTATAACAAAGTGACTGAATTGTGGCATGATCATTACCAGTCTCAGCATTTGACTCTATCAAGATTTCCTGGAACTGCTATGAGGCCATCGTCACTATTACTTGCAGGCTCACTTTTCATGCTTTCAGAAGATGGTGGACTAGTTGAATATCATTGGAATACATTCGATGGCTGGAATTGGGTGGAGCATGGAACTCCATATAAAGGTGTGACCTTGGTTGGCTCACCTGGCCCATGCTTTGAAGGTAATCAACTGTTTTTAATTGGTTCAGATGGAAAAGTATATCTGAGGTATATGGATCAAATGACATGGAAATGGAGAAGTCTTGGATTTCCATATATGGGAAATATTGTTGTTGAGAATCAACGACAAGAGGAGGGCAATGACAGGAAGGAAGAAATTTGTGTTGACGAAGATCTTGTAGCTAGCTTGGAAATGAATTCAGAAACCCTGAATGATCTTAGCAGTTACTGTGACCCAAAGGTAAGTTGTTAATATCAAACTGCACTAATTGCTAGTATATCTTTGAACTAATATTAATGGTGAGGATTGTAAACATATGCAGGTGGCATCTACTCGACCAATTCTTTTTACTAAAGATTCAGTAATCTTTGAGCTAAGAGATGCCAGAGTAAGCAATCATTATCTTATATTGATTACTATATTTCATTTCCTAATAGCGAATCCAAGCAACATTAGATAAATCCAACTCCTTCCGGATAGGTTTCAAGCAATCATTATACAAATTGAGATGGATTTTAGTACAAAGCTATGCGATATTATCCAACAAAGATGAACTTTATAAAATCACATAAATCTTGTGAAGAGAAATCTAAATTTTCTTAATGAACATTCAAATCAAATCAAATGAGCCCTAATGACAACTACTTTGGTTCATCTTTTATCCAGAGTTTCTTTATTCACAGTTAAACACAACTGCACCTATAGGGGATTCAACCATGACTTTCTACCCCTTGTTTACTGGTGGGAGGAGATAGCTATTTGGTCCAATGACCACTTGCACTATTAGAAGAATGGTTAACTGATAAATTCACCATTTCCCAAAAGCTTTTGGGACAATAGATAGTTTAATGAGAAAGTGGTCCTAAGTTTGAACCATATCTTCACTCTTCCTCCCATGTAAAAAATTAAAAATCCCATGTTTTAAATTCACCATTTCCAAAAAAAACTTAAGCTTTTGGGACAAAGTGGTAGTTTAATATGCTCAATTAAGGTCAACTAAATGAATCCTTTTAAACCATTTTGATTTACCTAGTTCAATATCCTCATTTATATTCTTAGCTATTATGTCTTTTCTCACTACCTCAGCCACCAACTTTTGGTATTTTTCTTGTTTATTCTGAGCACTTCCAGCCTGGCTTAAGTCACTTCTAAATGGTGCATTTACAAGTCCTGAAAGTTGCTTACCACATAGGTGATTATCCCTCATCTAGTTTCCTTTGGTTCTATTTCTATCTTTTCATTACCAGTCAGTCTTGTTTTGGCTACACTCTTGTTTCAGGCTGTTATGTCCGTCAGAAGCACCCTAGAGGATGTACTATTTCCATTCCCAAAAGCCACCACAAATCTCAATGCTCCCTAACCTAACCCAACCTATTATGAAAGGATTGGGTGACCCTAAAAGGCCACTAAGGCCACTAAGTTCCCTTTTCAACCCCAAATGTAATAGATGATAATACAAACCAAAACTTAGAGGTTGAATAAAAACAATATGGCACAGTTAGAGCCCTAAGCAGAGTAAATGGCAACAAAGGTTTTAGGATGTCCATGGTCTGTGTGTAGATATATGCATGCATATCCATTATACACACATTATATCTATTATAATAATAACTAAACAGAGTGGAAGCTTGTAAAAGCCAGTAACTTTGAAGCTTGTAGAACCAATAGCTTCTCAATTCAACATCATTCAGCATTGAATTAAAAAGAAATTTTCCCTAATTCAAAATCATGACATAACTTGTGACATAATTTCTGGAAAAAATAGAGATTGATTTGATACACTTTCAAACTATATGAATTACAAAGCAATTTCCCCTAACAATGAACACCGTTGTCATGCTAACTGTATTTTACATGAATTTCTGCCCTAGATGTGCGTCAAAAAACACTTCAAAACCAAACCCACTTCAAAACCAAACCCAACAAAGCTAAAACAGCAACAATAATTATGAATACAGACAGAGAAAAATCTAACAGCAAAAAACTTAAGAAGCCACACTCAAATCAGATTACATGCAAAGGGAAAAAATTAAAATTTGAACTCAGCATTTACAAATTACCTTAATACGTTTCTAATCCTTTAACTCCGAACACAGATTGGGTTGAGCTTCGACTGCAGTGAGATTGAAAAAGTGTGGGTATGGGTATGGGTTTCAATTCAACTTCGGAAAGGGTCTACTGAACGGTTTGGTTTGGGTGCGGGTAGAAATAGGAGAACCTGACGGTGGCTATTGACGGTGGCTACTGAACAGACTAGCGGTGGCTACTGATCGGACTGAGGAAGGGAGAGAGACTGTAGACTGTAGAGGAAGGAAGACAAACAGTTTTAGAGACGTTACATTTAAAAACTAGTTCTTATTCCGCATATAACTCGTTTTCCCCATTGACGAGTTCCAAACAGTAACGCGGGAATATTTTATTGCCCAAAAGCCAAGCTGGAACACCAACGTGGCAAGTACCTGACCATAACTCGGTTTCTTCATAGTCAAGTTATTTAAGTAACTCACCTTTTCGGTGGTCGAGTATCTAAACAGGGGCACGCCCCTATATAGTTTCGAAACAAGGGCATTATGCCAAATATTTTTCCCAGAAAAGGCAAAAGGCCAGAATCCTCCAGGAAAAGCTATAACAATTGGATCTAACCCATAACGGTTGGTCATCTTGGGCTTGGGTAATAGACCAATGAAGACCAAAGAACATGAAGAAAACCCAGTAGGTAGAGGTCTCATCACAACAACGATGGCAATAACAAAATTAAAGAACATAGAAAGTGAAATCATAAGAAATGAGTTTCTCAAGGATTTAAATCTTCTAGAGTTCCTAGAGTACTCTACCACATAAAGATTTTTTAATCTTGACCTCTCATTTAAAAACTAATGGTTCAGATTACACTATGTCATTAATTATTGAATAAAACCTTAAAAATAGATGTCACATCAGCTATTAAAATGGACATGTCACATTTTGAATTTATTTTTAGTTTTAAAAAATTTAAAAACTCAAATCTGAACCCCAATCTCACTACCTTGAACACCCAACTGCACCAAAATTGGTCTCCGGTGAGATCTCAGTGCTGAAATGAATAGAGAACTTGGCAGCAATTTTCAACGACAAAAAAAACAATTGATTTTTAGAACCATTATTAACATACGTCTGTGCAAATTATGTTTCTCTAGTTGTCACATTTTTCAACTGCTAGCATACTTGCTCTTTAGGCGTAATGGCTTGGGACAAATTTTGTACCAATTTTTTTCTAAGTTAGTTTCTGTACGCAATTGAATTCATTATTATATCATCTTATTTGGTAAGTAGAGTCCATACTTGTAGAATAGAGAGATGACTTTCTCTGTAACAAAAGGTTTGCACTTCTGTCTATAACCCAGATCTAAAAATGCAGCCTTTTCACCTTGCCACTCAAGCTCCTGGCGACCCAACCCGTACAGCTCCTCCACTCGCCCCACACCAGCAAAATACCTCCCTACCGGCTGCCAAGTTCTCTATTCATTCTGGCGTAGAGATCTCATCGGAGACAAGTTTGGTGCCGTTGGTGTTGGCACGGCAACAAGATTGGGTTCAGAATTGAGTTTTTAAAACTAAAATAAATTCAAAATGTGACATGTCCATTTTAATAGTTGATGTGGCATCTATTTTTAAGGTTTTATTCCAGAATTAATGACATGGTGAAATCTGAACCATTGGTTTTTAAATGAGAGGTTAAAATTAAAAGATCTCTAGGCGGTAGAATACCCTATAAACTTTAGAAGATCTGAATCCATTTCGGAAAGGGAGAAGCTCTTGTTTTGTGGCTTTCACTGGTTATAAATTATTGCTAGAGGTATAGGTTTTTGGTTCTTTCATTTGTTTTAAATCCTTCTTTAACTTTAGGTCTTGAATTCGTTTGTTAAAATTTGGGAAGGTGAAAGACATGCAATAGGGCTAGAGGAGCATAGCATGTATGATAGTTTCATAAATAAACATGAAGCTTAGCACAATCCCATCAAGATAGACTTTTTCAAAATCATTGATATCTTTCACAATGTTAAGCTATGTTTCCTTTGATGTTCTAAATCTGCAAAATAGTGTTTCAATGCTTGTTTGATTGGCTATTTGTGTTTTTATATTATTCATAGGGACAGAGTTGAGTAATTTGCGTAACATAAATTGAAAATGCACAAAATGAAATTGCTAGTGATACTGATTCTTTAAGCATGAGCTGTCCGCCGAAGTCCAACTCAAGAAGCCAATGTCCAAATTCTAAAAAGTCTCCACAATAAAAAAAATAATAATAATAAAAAATCTAGAAAGTCAGACAAAAATAAAAACCAGTATTGCAAACTATTGACCTTTCATTTTGTATCTTTGAATCTTTGCAATAGAAATTGTAAAGAAACATGAAACTTGAAAGGTCAATTATCATGGAACGAGTTTTAAATTCTATCGTATTTTTTACTATAAAAAAAAATAGCAAATGTGCACTTTCATATCTATTTTCATTTCCATATCTATTTTCGTCTTGGTTTACCTATGTCACAAAAACAAAAGAGTAGTTCAAATTTCATACTTCTGTTCACATTAATACCGCTGCAGCAAAAACAAAAGAAAACAATAAAAGATAAAAGGCTAAAATGCAAAATTTATTCTCTAAATTTCACCATTTTTCATTTAAGTTCTCTAAGTTTGCATTCTGTCGTTTCAATTCTCTAAGTTTCAATCATTCTTCATTCAATTCTCCGTTAACATTCTGTTCATTGCTACTGTTAACTTGCTCAAAAAGACTTTGTTTTGGCCTTATTTTAATATTTAATATATTTTTTTATTATTTATTTCTTGATTTTAAAAAATTTAATTATAAAAAAACCCAGAAATTGGAGGAAGAGGATAGATTGATCAAACTCCTGTCATACAGATCAACACGTATCTTTCTACGCCATCAATCAAAATAAACAAATGAACATAGATTGATCAAACTAAATCAACAAATTTTAATCCAAAAAAAAAAAAAAATCAAATATGCCTCCGGAGGTTGATCTTCTAGAAAATGGCAGTGACACCTCACCCTTAATCTTTGTCGTTGAGATTATCAATAGTGTACGATCTCTTCTAGCTACAAAGTAATATAATCTTTCCCATCGAAGTCTTCAACAATCTTTGCATCCCAACACAAATTTTTTTATTTTCTTTCAAAGGTCATTTAATCCTTTTTCAAAGTTTTTTTTAAGCTTCGAGTGATGGACGGCAAGATACAGACCGTTTCGGTCTCTCTCTCTCTCTCTTTCTCCCTCTCAGTCTCAGTTATCGGGTTAAGCTAGGGTGGGTGGGGTTTGTATTTCGTGTTCTTTAGATGGGGGAGGGACAACACGTTTGCTTATTTTAATTTCTAGGTTTTTTTATTTATTTTATTTTATTTTAAATTAACATTTTTTAAAATTAAAAAATAAATAATAAAAATTAAATTAAGGCCAAAACGATGTCCTTTTCCTTCAATTTTCTATTCTTTTCTTTCTCTTCCTTTTGACGTATCAAACACATAATTTAAAGATTTTGTAATATCTTTTCATTTCCTCTCTCTCTATGAGTCCGTTTGGATACAACTTATTTTTGCTGAAACTGAAAATTGAAAACACTGTAGCAAAATAATTTTTAAATGTGTGAATAATGTCGTGGGACCCGTGAACAGTGCGTGAACTGTGCACTTTGTCTCCTGCATAGTGAATCCATGTGATGTTACTGTTCATACGCGCTAAAAAAAAAAAAAAAAAAAACTGAAAACGTGAACGTGGATCCAAATACTCACTATGTGAACCAAACGTGGTGTTAGATAACTTATTTGGCATGTATATACTTACTACGGGACCCAAATATAAGAAAGAAATGGATTAATATTTTTTTATAAATGAAAGGGATTAATCTAAACCATGCATAAGTTGCAATTTGTAGTCATCATATTATAAAGAGCTAGTGTATAACTCGTGCATATGCATAGTACAATTAAAAAAATTATAATTACACACATATATGGATTTAAATTATACTCTCTCTCTCTCATATTTTTTATTTTAATTTATTTTGAATATACATATGAGTTTATTCTTTATTTATTATTATTTTGTGTTTATTGAGTTTTTGATGATTTATTTATATTAGACCCTTTGTCTTTTGCATATCATTAACTCACCTAGAACAAAAATTTAAAAAAAAAAAAAAAAAAAAAAAAAACTTAAATAGAACACTTGGGGCAAAATTAGACAACAATTGTAATCTAATTTAAAACCTAATTGGATTTTCTCTCAGTTTTACCTATTAATATATATCTATATATATATATATATATATATATATAAAAGTACGAAATCTATGTATATTTGTGAAATTGGCATATATTTCTTTTGAATATATTTATTTCTTTTTGTTTCTAAATTGGCATGTGCTTTGAAAGATTGTTCTCTCAAAATGGGATATTCTATGTACTTAATGTTCCATCCATTGAATTACATATACTGAGCAATGTCTTGCATTAGCAATATAAGTCCATTCTGTGATTTTTTGGAATATTAAAATGTGTGAGAATCATAATTTTTTCATTATGATGTAAATACACTTAGGTTTTAAATTATATATTTATATTTCGATTTGAACCTGAAAGGGTTTCCACCCTCACTCACTTTTTGGAAGGATTTGGACTTGCTTACAAGCCATTAGGACATACCACTTGGTCATCAGATTGGGGTTTTAAATTGTCTTCATGCATTGTTCTTAATTTGTAGAATTATACTTTTCTACCCTAACTATACTCATCTTACATTTTGCCTCCCTGAACTATCAAGACGTACGATTAACCTCTCAAATCAAAAACTATGTATTTGAGTCTTAGTTTCTAGTGTGTTCAAGAAGATTGTTTAGTTGTCAAACAAGTGGTATTATTGAAGACACAAGATTGCTCAATACCTATCGATCCATTTAGAGTTAGTTAACCTTGATACCAAGCTCAACACCCCTCGATCTATCAAGCTTTAGGAAAATTGAATGTTAAATTTCTGTTTTTAGCCCATGATAACTTGGCTTTGTCGGAATTCTTGGTCTAGGGTTCCGGATCATATAAAAGGCTTATTTTACAGTCATTATCAAAGAGGTACAGAAAGACACACGCATAATAGGAGTTGTTGTGACGTTTGTGCGCCTAAGATTTTGTACCAAGATGTTTTTAGTTCATCCAAGTGTGGATTGAAGAACTTTGCAAAGCTACAACAATCAAAAAGGTTGTTGTGGAGTCAGTCACAGATAGAAGATTCATGCAAATGAGAAGTCTTCTACGATATCAATTCCAATCGAGGATTGAAGTTAAGACTGGTATAGCTCAATAGGTCCTACTGTAGGTAGGTCTTCGAGATAGGCATGTAGGGTAATATTCCTTGTGCTTTGTTGTGAAATTTTAAAGTACTCACAAGTGTACGAACCGTACCGAAGTATAGTTTGACAAGAACGAGGTCGAACCCACAAGGACTTGAACGAACGTAGGAAAATTAATCAAATCTTAACCAAATTAATCATAATCTAGTTTAATAAAAATTGGTTGTTTGCAATTAAATATACTAAGCAAATAATTAAACTAAGCAAAGATATAATATAAAATAGTAAAGAGATGTAAACAATCTAGACAAAGGAATTAAGGTTTTGGAATCCGCCTTATTAATTCATATAAGCATATATATATGATCATTGATTTTTTCCAACCACTGCATGATAACCTAGAAATCAATCTTGCTATCATGGAAAATATCATCATTAAAACTTATGTTTAAAAATCTAAAGCATGTTCTTCGCTTCCTAAGTATAAAATCAAATCATCAATTGTATCCGTAGCTAAACAAATCACAAAAGATATCCAATTTTAAAATAAAGAAATTATAAACCAAGCATTCAATTAATTTAGATAAATCCTAAAACCCGAGAAAAACATGATTGAACTCATATCTAGAACCTCATCTTAGTCAATTGATACGAAGCAAGAACAATTTAAATCATTAAAGAACAACTATTGTGAAAAAAATCAAATCACATAAATATTACTGATAATCCTTAACAAGGATTCATTCTCAACCCTAATTATAAATTTAGTTACTCATGATAATTGAAATAAAACATAAAAATAAAATACTAAACATTAAACTAAATAAATAAAATAGAGAAAGAAATAGTCATGCTAGAAAAAGCTATAGAGGAAGCCACATGCGGCTGCCTGTTTCCTGCGCTCCAGCCCCTAGCTGTCTACCTTACTCTACTTTTTGCTCATATTTATATCACACAAAGACACGCGCACTTCAAAAAGAAGCTGCCTGATTCTATTAAAATTCCTAATACAAGTAAGACTAGGATTGCAAGAGCATTAGCATTGGAAAATTCCAATGCTATTCTATTTTACCATTCTAAAACACCACTTTATCAATATACCATGCCATTTTACAATTCCTCTACATCCCAAAATTCTATTTTTATTAAAATATTATTTTTTAACCCATTCTTTATTATTTCTTTCCAACCGTTCAGCTTATTTTCCTGGGCTTTTCAACAGCCATTTTTATTCCTCTCTCCCAGCACCGGTTCAACACACAACACACACCCACTATACAACGATCAACCTATCCAAACCCATCACCACACCCACACACACACAAACACAAACATCAAACTAGCAACAAAGCCACGCACAAATACAACCCAGCAACAAAGCCACACACAAACACAACCCAGCAACAAAGCCAAGCCACACACACAAACACAAACCCATTCAAAAACCGGGCCACCGATCAAAAACCCAGGCCAGGCCACTGATCCACGCCGCCGATCAACCAATCCACACCGCCGATTTGAAACCCAAGCCACCGACCAAAAACCGGAGCAAACCCATTAAAAAAAAATCGTCACCGGAGCAAACCCATTCAAACCCATTCAAAAAACATCATCACCGGAGCAAACCCATTCAAAAAAATCATCACCGGAGCAAACCCATTCAAACCCATTCAAATAAAATCATTACCGGAGCAAACCCATTCAAACCTATACAAAAAAACATCATCACCGGAGCCACCGGAGCAAACCCATCCAATAAAATCATCACCAAAGCCATTGGAGAAAATCCATTCAAAAAAATGAGAGAGATGAGAGAGCAGAGACGAGAGAGAAGATGGAGAGCAGAGATGAGAGAGCAAACTCATTCAAAAAACATCATCACCGGAGCCACCGGAGCAAACCCATTCAGAAAAAAACATCACTGGAGCCATCGGACCAAATCCATTCAAAAAAAATGAGAGAAATGAGAGAGCAGAAACGAGAGAGAAGACGGAGAGCAGAGACGAGAGAGAGAGAAGGGCACAGACAAAATGAGAGAGATGAGAGACAGAGGAGAGAGAGTAGAGATAAAATACTATTTTTTTTTATACAATTCTGCTACAGTGCAATTCTATCTTTAGAATTGCACTGTAGCAAGTATTGCAAAAAATTTACAATACTTGCCTTTGCCATTTTCTGATGTAGGTGATTTTAAGGTTATAAATGTTAAATTTGCCTTAGATATAGCATTAGCATTTTCCAATGCTAATGCTCTAAGCCACACGCTACCCTTCAAGTCGTGCCCAGCCAATTCCAAAGACTAGCCCAAAAGAGAAGCCCAAGTTAACAAAGAGCAATTAAAACCCCAAACCCACTGTATATCTCTTAGTCCCACGAAATCACTTCTATTGTTATTTTTTTATTTATTTTTCTTTTACTCCTTCACGTGTCTCCATGTCCTTCTTCTTTTCATGTTGACTTTGAATCAATAGGCCTGAACCTCTTTTTCTTCATTTTAGGCTTCCACCAATTCTCATTAGCATGTAAATAATTTATTACCCATAAAGAAAAGACAACTTATAATCAGCCACAAAATAGTATAAACGTGCAACTAAAAATGTATATATGAGAGTACTTTATTGTATATATTTCATACACATCATACTTGTAACCGTTTTTTCTTGTATGTGGATTCTTTGAGAGTGATGACCTGAAATTCACCTGATAGGATTTTGTTTGCTAGAGTTTTCCCCATCGTAATCAAATTATCGCATTAAACTTATTTTCCACTGCACTCTAATTTAGTTTGGTGATTTTATTGTGCCTTAATCTGATTTGCTTGTAATTTGACTGATTAATCAATTTGGGTAATTAGATTAATTAACTGGGGTCAATCTATAACCCAACAAAATGCTGATATTACTGTTGAAGTGGGCCGTGTGTGGCTTGAATTGCCACAAGCCCACGTCCACCTATTGACCAAATCCTATTAGTAATAGGATTTTTTACTCCAGCCGACTTTTTGACATATATATATATATATATATATATATTATGTTTAAGATGTATGTGCAGCCGTGAGATTAAAAAAGGAGTAATTCCAATTAACCTAGTTAGCAGCCGCATGAGAGAAAATAGAGAAAAGAGAGGCAGCCAGTTTCTATTCTTATTTTTTTCTGTGAGAGAGTGCTAGGGTGTAATTGGGATTTGGGTTTCTTGAAGAGTGTTCTTGTGCACTATTGTATTTTCCCTGATAATAGTGAAATTCCTGCAACTCCGTGGACGTAGGCAAATTGCCGAACCACGTAAATATTGTGTTGTGCGTGTGATTATTTTTTCTTTGACGCGTGCTTTCTCTATTTGTTTTGTTTCTCACTGGTTAGGAATTTTTGGTTAAATTCCCTACAACTGGTATCAGAGCCTAGGGTTAGGTTTGAGTGGGAGCAATGGCAGAGGAAGCAGGAAAGGCGTCTGGAATAGAAAAGTTTGATGGCACAGACTTCGCGTATTGGAGGATGCAGATTGAAGATTATCTCTATGGGAGGAAATTACATTTACCTCTTTTGGGGACAAAACCTGAGGCTATGAAGGCTGAGGAATGGGCTCTTCTTGACAAACAGGTACTAGGAGTTATCAGGTTAACTCTGTCTAGGTCTGTTGCACACAATGTTGTAAAAGAGAAGACCACAGCAGATCTGATGAAGGCTTTGTCTAGTATGTATGAAAAGCCGTCAGCAAACAATAAGGTGCACTTGATGAAGAAACTGTTCAATCTGAAGATGGCAGAGAATGCATCAGTAGCACAACATCTGAATGAATTTAATACTATCACAAATCAATTGTCGTCTGTAGAAATTGATTTTGATGATGAGATTCGTGCTCTGATCGTCTTGGCTTCTTTGCCAAACAGTTGGGAGGCAATGAGGATGGCAGTAAGCAATTCTACCGGAAAGGAAAAACTCAAGTACAATGATATACGAGATTTAATTCTGGCTGAGGAGATTCGCAGAAGAGATGCAGGTGAATCCTCAGGATCTGGTTCTGCCCTAAACCTTGAGACAAGAGGCAGAGGTAATAACAGAAATTCAAATCGGGGTAGATCAAAATCCAGAAATTCTAATCGGAACAGAAGTAAATCTAGATCAGGCCAACAAGTACAATGCTGGAATTGTGGGAAAACAGGTCACTTTAGGAATCAATGCAAAAGTCCTAAGAAGAAGAATGAAGATGATTCTGCTAATGCTGTAACAGAAGAGGTACAGGATGCATTACTTCTTGCAGTAGACAGTCCACTTGATGATTGGGTTTTGGATTCAGGAGCTTCGTTTCATACCACTCCACACCTAGAAATCATACAGAATTATGTTGCAGGTGATTTTGGTAAGGTGTATTTGGCTGATGGTTCAGCCTTGGATGTTGTGGGTATGGGAGATGTTCGAATATTGTTGCCCAATGGGTCTGTTTGGTTACTGGAGAAGATTCGACATATTCCTGACCTGAGGAGGAATCTGATTTCTGTTGGACAACTTGATGATGAAGGACATGCAATACTATTTGTTGGTGGTACTTGGAAGGTTACAAAGGGAGCTAGGGTATTGGCTCGTGGAAAGAAGACTGGTACTCTGTACATGACCTCAAGTCCAAGAGGCACAATTGCAGTTGCTGATGCAAGTATTGATACAAGCCTATGGCACCGCAGACTTGGTCATATGAGTGAAAAAGGGATGAAGATGCTGCTGTCAAAAGGAAAACTACCAGAATTGAAGTCCATTGATTTTGATATGTGTGAAAGTTGCATCTTAGGAAAGCAGAAAAAGGTGAGCCTCTTGAAAACTGGCAGGACACCGAAGGCTGAAAAATTAGAGTTAGTACACACTGATTTGTGGGGGCCTTCTCCGGTTGCATCCCTTGGAGGTTCAAGGTATTATATCACTTTCATTGATGACTCAAGCAGAAAGGTATGGGTTTATTTTCTGAAAAATAAATCAGATGTATTTGAAACCTTTAAGAAGTGGAAGGCCATGGTTGAGACAGAAACAGGTTTGAAAGTAAAATGTTTGAGATCAGATAATGGAGGAGAGTACATAGATGGAGGGTTCAGTGAGTATTATGCTGCACAGGGAATTAGGATGGAGAAGACCATTCCTGGGACACCACAGCAGAATGGTGTGGCTGAGCGCATGAATAGAACTCTCAATGAGCGTGCTAGGAGTATGAGGTTGCATGCTGGACTACCAAAAACTTTTTGGGCTGATGCTGTTAGCACTGCAGCTTACCTGATAAACCGAGGACCTTCAGTTCCCATGGAGTTCAGACTTCCTGAGGAGGTTTGGAGCGGTAAAGAGGTAAAGTTTTCACACTTAAAAGTTTTTGGTTGTGTTTCTTATATTCATATTGATTCTGATGCTCGTAGTAAACTTGATGCAAAGTCTAAAATATGTTTTTTCATTGGCTATGGTGATGAGAAATTTGGCTATAGGTTTTGGGATGAACAAAACAGGAAAATCATCAGAAGTAGAAATGTGATATTTAATGAACAGGTTATGTACAAGGACAGGTCAACTGTAGTGTCAGATGTTACAGAGATAGATCAAAAGAAATCTGAGTTTGTCAACTTAGATGAATTGACTGAAGGTACTGTCCAGAAAAGGGGTGAAGAAGATAAGGAAAATGTAAATTCACAGGTAGATCTGAGTACACCTGTAGCTGAAGTCCGCAGATCTTCCAGGAACATTAGACCTCCACAGCGTTATTCACCCACTTTAAATTATCTCCTGTTGACTGATGGTGGTGAGCCAGAGTGTTATGATGAAGCCTTGCAAGATGAGAATTCAAGCAAGTGGGAGTTAGCCATGAAGGATGAGATGGATTCCTTGTTGGGGAATCAAACATGGGAACTGACTGAATTGCCAGTAGGAAAGAAGGCTTTGCACAACAAGTGGGTATACAGAATAAAGATTGCGCATGATGGTAGCAAACGTTACAAGGCCAGATTAGTTGTTAAAGGGTTCCAGCAGAAGGAAGGCATTGACTACACAGAGATATTTTCTCCAGTTGTGAAGATGTCAACAATCAGACTAGTACTGGGAATGGTGGTTGCAGAAAACTTACATCTTGAGCAATTAGATGTGAAGACAGCATTCCTTCATGGTGACTTGGAGGAAGACCTTTACATGATTCAGCCAGAAGGGTTCATTGCTCAAGGACAAGAGAATTTAGTTTGCAAACTGAGAAAGAGCTTGTATTGCCTAAAACAAGCTCCTAGACAGTGGTACAAGAAATTTGACAGTTTTATGCATAGAATTGGGTTCAAGAGATGTGAAGCTGATCACTGTTGCTATGTTAAGTCTTTTGACAATTCTTACATCATATTACTGTTGTATGTGGATGATATGCTTATTGAGGGTCTAGCATTGAGGAGATTAAAAATCTGAAGAAGCAATTGTCCAAACAGTTTGCAATGAAGGATTTGGGAGCTGCAAAGCAAATCCTTGGTATGAGAATCATTAGAGACAAGGCTAATGGTACATTGAAGCTTTCACAGTCAGAGTATGTGAAGAAAGTTCTCAGCAGGTTCAACATGAATGAAGCTAAACCAGTGAGCACACCCTTGGGTAGTCATTTCAAACTAAGCAAAGAACAGTCACCGAAGACAGAAGTAGAAAGGGACCATATGAGCAAGGTGCCCTATGCCTCAGCTATTGGCAGCTTGATGTATGCTATGGTGTGTACAAGGCCAGACATTGCACATGCAGTAGGAGTTGTGAGCAGATTCATGAGTAGGCCTGGAAAGCAGCATTGGGAGGCAGTCAAGTGGATTCTGAGATATCTGAAGGGTTCATCAGATACATGTCTTTGTTTCACAGGTGCAAGTTTGAAACTGCAGGGTTATGTAGATGCTGATTTTGCTGGTGATATTGATAGTAGAAAGAGTACTACTGGGTTTGTTTTTACTCTGGGTGGTACAGCTATATCATGGGCTTCAAATCTACAGAAGATTGTTACTTTGTCTAGTACAGAAGCTGAGTATGTTGCAGCAACTGAAGCTGGAAAGAAGATGATTTGGCTACATGGTTTCTTAGATGAATTGGGTAAGAAGCAGGAGATGGGCATTCTACACAGTGACAGTCAGAGTGCAATCTTTCTTGCCAAGAATTCGGCTTTTCATTCAAAGTCGAAGCATATACAGACAAAATACCACTTTATCCGTTACCTTGTTGAAGATAAGCTGGTAATGCTTGAGAAGATTTGTGGATCTAAGAACCCAGCAGACATGTTGACTAAGGGTGTCACCATTAAGAAGTTGAAGCTGTGCGCAGCTTCAATTGGTCTTCTAGCTTGAGGACAGGAGGATGAGTTGTAGGGATGAGGGATTGTGTTATGAAGGATTGTGGCTGATATTTGCAGCTTGTGAGCCCTTAAGGGCTAAGGTGGAGCTGATGGAGGAGTTTGCTCATGTAGCTTGATCAATTCAAGCCAAGGTGGAGATTTGTTGAAGTGGGTCGTGTGTGGCTTGAATTGCCACAAGCCCACGTCCACCTATTGACCAAATCCTATTAGTAATAGGATTTTTTACTCTAGCCGACTTTTTGACATATATATATATATATATATATATATATTATGTTTAAGATGTATGTGCAGCCGTGAGATTAAAAAAGGAGTAATTCCAATTAACCTAGTTAGCAGCCGCATGAGAGAAAATAGAGAAAAGAGAGGCAGCCAGTTTCTATTCTTATTTTTTTCTGTGAGAGAGTGCTAGGGTGTAATTGGGATTTGGGTTTCTTGAAGAGTGTTCTTGTGCACTATTTTATTTTCCCTGATAATAGTGAAATCCCTGCAACTCCGTGGACGTAGGCAAATTGCCGAACCACGTAAATATTGTGTTGTGCGTGTGATTATTTTTTCTTTGACGCGTGTTTTCTCTATTTGTTTTGTTTCTCACAGGTTAGGAATTTTTGGTTAAATTCCCTACAATTACAACTTATCAAGACTTACTAATTATCATGGATCTCAAACACTTAACCTTTAGAAGTTAACAATCTCACATTTTGGTAATCCATAAACCATAATATATTAGACACAACGACAACATAATCTTGCAATTAATATTCCTCAATAGCGAGTGAATACCAACCACTATGATCAGAAAATAACTAATTTCATTACTAATGCTATCTTGGTCTATTACCATATAAAAATAATTTATCATTATTCCCTTAGCCTCCAAGTAATAATGACAAGAACCACACAAGAGGATATCATTAGACTTAGTCTAGTGTGTTCAATTGTTTATACTTCATTACATCGTAGTAGCGTGGATTTAAACCTTAAATGTATTCATTGGAAATACCAAAAAGTATCAGTTAAAGGTGTGCATGGGTCGGGTTAAGGGGGTTTTTTTATCCAACCCACCATGGTGGGTTAAAAAAAATTCAACCCAACCCATCACATAAGTCCAACCCAACCCACATGTGTTGGGTTGGGTCGAGTTGAATCCATGGGTTGGACAATTTTTTTTATTACTATTATTAATAAATTGAGCAAAAAAAATATAAATATAAATATATTAAAAAAACCCAAAGATTAGTATCAATGTAACTCTTTAAAGGCAAACAACACTAATGACTAAACAACAATAGTAATTTACTAGGTTTGTGTGAACTAATTGGCTTTTATATAGGATAGGAAGAGCTGATTATTTTTTAAAAAAAAATTATTAATTATATAATATATTTTAAACATATGGGTGGGTCGGGTTAGGTTTGGCGGATTTAAAATTTTATGACCCGAACCCAACCCGACTTGCTAGGAAAAAAATTTTGTAACCCAACTCAACCTACCAAGTCCTAAAAACCGACCCAACTAGGCGGGTTGGGTTCGGTTGGGTCAGTTTTGGCGGGTTGGCTGCACACCTCTAGCACTATCGGTTAAGTCATAAAACTCTTGTTTCTCAAAAAAAAAAAAAAAAAAGGTCATAAAACTCTTGGTAGGGTAGCTAGGCTATTAGAAATGCATATTTACAAAAGACTTTATTAGTTGAATCGACTAGAATCCAAGACATCATTAGATTTGAAAGATTAGTGGGATGAAATATTCATGTGCAGCTGATTATAAATTTATAATAGAGACAAAGAAAAGGTTTAACAGATAGATCAAACCCATAATGGCCCGTTCATCTTGGGCTTGGGCCAATGAACACTACCAAGGACCAAGGACCAAAGAAGAGAATGAAGAAAACCCATGAACATCACAACAATGACGGCAATAGCAGAAATACAGAAATACAGAACACAGAGAGTGAGAAATTATCAGAAAACAGAAATGGGTTTCTCACTTTCTCTACCTTAAACCTCAAAATTGTACTTTTTTTTTTTTTTTTTACCTTAAACCCTAAAGCCAAAATCTTCCCAGGAATTCCCTACGAAAATGGGTTTCTTTGCACCTTAACTTACGAACCATCTTCGCCTCTATGCCTTCAGAAGACCTCGCCTTTCCACTCTACTCTGCTCTCTCCACCAGGTCTCTCTCTCTCTCCAATTTTATTTCACAGTTTGTTGGGGTAAACTTTCTGGGACATTGTGATTTTCTTGGTTTCTGTAGCTGCAGAAATTTTGGGGGTTCGTTTTATTTCAATGGCTTTGTGTTATATCTTAATTTTTCTGAACTGGGTTCCTAGATTTTGTAAAGTTTCCTGCTTTTTTGTTTTTGGGTATTTTGCAATGACTCCAATGCATGTTTGCATGAACATGAAATTGAAAAGATTAAAAATAATATATAGAACTCTTGCTTTCTCTTTGCTTAATTTACATGTGAAAGAAGAAACAAAGGCCCATCTATAGGTGCTGTAATTATAGTATAAAAATAAATAAATAAATAAAAAAGTAAAGAGGAACTATAAATTACAAAGGGAAGCCAGAAATTTTCTGGTATTGATTGAAACTAAAGAGGGAATTAGGGATTTTATTTCTGGAATGCTGGAGCTTGTGATGGTAATAATGGAAAGAAGAAAGATAGGAAGAATTTGAGAAATTGATAAGTGGAAGGAGGCTTGTACTTGCAAGGGCATAAACATGGTGAGTTGAGTGCAGTAGTAGGTCAGGGAGAAAATGAACAATGAATGATCTCAACAATGTGTCTCAGATTTGTGTATGAAAAAGACCCGGCTGATGAGGGTGGCACAAAGTCAGGCTCTGCAGCAGTCAATTTAAACCTAATACAAGGAGAGAGCTACATCAGGGGAGGAGTAATTCTTGTTTCTTCTTAGATAGGCTAAATCCACTAAATAATAATAAGAGGAAAAATAAAAATAAAAAGATAATAAAAAGAGATAAGTTCCCTTCAATTTTTGAGAGTGAAGATAATCAATGGGGTTTTTTTTTTTTTTTTTTAATATTTTTTTAATAATTGGTATGTGCTGTAACTGATGTGCAACCAGGGATTTCATCTTATGCTTAAACATATTATCTAGGGCCCAAATCTGAAACTATGATGGAATCTTTAGTATGCCCTGTAATTCTACTTATCCAATAAAGAAAAAAAGTATTCCCTATCAGACCTTAACATCGTGTTCAAGTAGTGAACTCTTTTGACTTCTAGATTGGGGTACTTGTTACTGGTGTGTTCAAGGTTTTGGGTAAATATTATAGTTCTGTAATATATGGTACTACCTGTTGGTTCTTTACATTGTGCTCAACTTTTAGGAATTCGTTAGTAGCTGCCTGAGGTGGGATATGGAGAAAAAATGGCGTTGCATGCGTGGTCTACCATTTTATTTTGAGTCTCTTAACCATTAATTTATTAATTGAAAGAGGGGTCTTTTCATGTTATGCTTTAATCACATTATTTGCATTGCTGTTGCACACGTGCATAAGGATTAGCACTTCCTTTTGCCAGTCTCATCATGATTTGCAGCTGATGAGTGTTGTTACATGAAAATTTGGAACTTCTGTCTGTCAACATATAAAAAGAGCTTTAAAATGTACTACTTATGGACCAGTTACTTCTTGATGAAGGTATGATAATGATTTTTATCTCAGGTGTAAGTTTAGCTACAAATAAATGGATTATGGAGTAGTGTTATTACAGCTGTGGACCTATGGTGAGAGATTTCCTCTGCACTTTGCAGGGAAGAATTATTGAAATTTATGGGTGAGAGGCATCTGGGAAGATAACGCTTGCCCTTCACATCATCAAGGTAGCTCAAAAGCTTAGAGGTGCATATTAATTCTGTCCTCTTGTACTTTGTGATTGGTGTTTTTAATGACTTGAATTAGTTTGGTTTGCCTAGGATAACAGGAAATTTCTTATTAACTCATCACAGTATAATCCAATTAGTCAATTTAAAACATAGATCCAAGACCCTTAACTATTTTAGTATACATTTATTACATTAATCAAAGCTTCTTTTATTTATTTTTTTTTTTTTTTTTGTTGATAAGATCCTCCTAAAAAATTTCATGCCTATTCTGCTCCTGGGCATGAGCTTAAACTACTTATCCCATCAAAGGTGAATGCACCCAAATTACCCGGCAACTACTATTGGAGGGTGGGATCAGTTGCTGTAAGTTTCACTGGTTATAGCCGATTCTGAAGGACTGTTATTTAGAAAGGTTCCCTACATCATCTAAAAAGGAAAAAAGGTCATGCCTATTTTGGCTATTATCATTCTATCAAGGGATGTTGAACCGTACTTGTAAAAAAAAAATCAAGGCATAAATTTTGTTGGGGCTAATGTTTCAGCTAGACCACCCTTTTGGTGTACTTTCATTGGAAATATCACACTTGTCTGGCAACTGATTAGAAATACATTTATAACTGTTAATCTGTTGTTTGGATGTCTGATATGTAAATCATAACTGATAATCTCTTAAAACCCATCTTGCAATTAATCCTCAGATGCAAGATACAACTGCATTCAAAACTTTTTCTCTAGAATGCAGGACGGTATCACATTGCTTCATGCTTCTTGGTCATGGATAGGAGCCCCTACTGCATTGTTCTCTCTGTATGGTTTCTCTGGATAGTCACTATTTTGGTCCTATATTTTTTACTGATTTGATGCTGTCTTAGCTCGGAGGTAGAGCACTTGGCTTTTAACCACATGGACGTGGGTTCAATCCCCACAGACGGTGTTACCTTTTGTCTTTCACTTACCCAAAAATAATAATAAAAATTACAACTATTAAGCTACAGTTATGAATGCTTTTTACATAGCAACATGTAATTGTGGATATTAAAACTGCTAGCATCACCAGAAGAGTGTGACCAATTTGAAGATTGGCATCTTATGAACATGAACAACAGTATGGACCATCCATCACTGACAGACAGCATTAGTAGATCTCCATGCTGTTGAATAATAAAAAAAACAACAGCATGGAGATATTCTTATGCTCTGTGTCAGTAATGGATGGGCTAGACCGTGAATTTGACAGAATGATTACTAGTGAACCAATTGATTATAGGCACACATTTGTCAGATTACACCAAGTTCTCGGCATGTTAGACCGACTACATTTAAATTATTTAATATGGCAGTTATTTTCATTTCTCATAAGCAGCCGAAAAGGACCAACCAAACCACTTGAACTATTATTGGCCTTTCATTTTATATCTTTGATTCTTTTCAAGAGAAACGTGAAAGGGCAATTATTATGGAGTGAGGTTTAAATTCTATCATATTTTTAAAAAGAAAAAAAATACAAAATTAAACTTTCATTTCTTTATCTTCTAATTATTGGCCTATGATGGATTTGGCCCTATCCATTGCAGAAATTTAGAAAAATCATTCGAATTAGTTGAATGAAAAAAATTTACATTAAGGAATAAAACAAATTCTCCAAATTATATCATGTTGTTAGTATATTTTGCATCAATTTATTTAACTTTTTGTTAAAAATATGTTAAAATATACTTGTATTAAAAATAAAATTAAAAAGTGAGATTAAAAAAAAAAAATGTACATAAAACTTGTCAAAGTTGGAATTTAATCGGTATTTGAATTTCATTTGGGCTCAATTTTTAAAGAAGCAAACAAGCAAAGGGCCTACGTTTATGAAATTCTTTTCCTCTCTTATTATTGGCCTCGATCTGTTCGTCTTATGTTTTCTTTTGCAACAAAATATTTGTTCACACTCATTCACTCACCAGTATCACTACTGCAACACCAATATTATCATTAAACGAAGTCACAAGCAACTGTTGCATCAAACGTCATTGACAAGATAGGGTTCCATGCTTACCGAGAGATTTGTCATTTTCGAAGACATGAAAAAAAGCTTAATCTCACCATTT
Organism: Quercus tomentella; assembly: GCA_028535165.1. Classification (NCBI taxonomy): domain Eukaryota; kingdom Viridiplantae; phylum Streptophyta; class Magnoliopsida; order Fagales; family Fagaceae; genus Quercus; species Quercus tomentella. Next base: position 41,591,784 of record JAPQVY010000012.1, on the reverse strand, counting down.
CCACCTCAAGATAGGGTCCGGATATATTTTTTACTATTAATTATAAATTTTATTATATTATTTCATCTAATTTTTATCTTTATTTATTATATTTTTAACGAAAAAAGATTATAATTACAGCAAAATAAATGTATCACAAACGGATACTAGATACACTTCACTTCAACTTTTTTTTTTTTTTTTTTTTACCGTGGAAATCGGGTAATAAATGGTTTGGTGAAAATTTAATAACAAATGCAGACACTTCCCGCTTTTTCAAATAGGGGCAAACCGACAAACCACAGTTTGATTTTTTTTTTTTTTTTAGAAAGAGACCAATAACTAAAAGTTGATTCAGCAATTTGATTTATTTCTTTGGATTTAACGTAAATTATTTTTAGAAAAATTTTATAAGAAATTAAAAAAGTTGTCAAATTTTTTGATAATTTTTTCAATTTTTGATAAAAACTTTTCATAAACGGATTTGTTAATATATGTCCTAAAAACATACATTCATCAAGCCTTATTTCTTTTTACATGCTTTTTTTATGAATATATTTTTTTTGATGAATATTTTCATATGCTTTTTGACGAGCTAGAAAAATTGTTTTTATATATTGATTTTTATTAGTCTTTGCGAACAGTTTTTTTTTTTTTTTTTCCTCTGCAGAGTAGTCTTTGTGAATAGCTTTTGGTTCTTCTTCGAGTTCAATAATTTGAGAGAGAGAAAGAGAAAAGAAGTGGGGGACAAAGCTTGTCAATGTCAGGAGCAGAATGCATATATGGGCTTGGCGTATTTTGGCTTTGGTGGCTGTCAGTGTCATGGACCACGGGAGTTTTGTGTAAGAGATTTTCAAGAAACCTCCTCCACTTACTCTTTTTTTTTTTTTTTCCTGACACAGTGAAAGCAAGAAACCTCAACTCTTTTTTTTTTTTGAGAAAGCAAGAAACCTCAACTCTAGTGTAAGGAAAAGTAAGTCATAAAATATTGTGCATCATTCATTGCTCGGTGCAAGGAAAAGTAAATTATAATATCGTGCATCGGTGAAATTATTGCGATTTTCTTTTTGGATTTACTAGCGTGTGACTTTAGGTATATTAGTAGAATTTTATTAACATATATCCTTACACAATAGTATATTATTTTTAGAAAAAATTTTATTAGGAATTGAAACTTTTTCAATAGATAAAATTTTTTCAAAAACATGTTTGTTAATGTATGCTCTTAGAGTATATATTAACCTGACCTATATTAGTAAACTATTTTAGTAAATTTTTTATAGGAAAACAAAAAAATAATTAACTGTTTTGACAATTTTTTAATTTTCTATAAAAAGTTTCTTAAAATAGATGTTTAATGTGTGCTTTAAAAGTACACATTAACCGGACTTTTTCTTTTTTACGCAAAAGTTTTTTTTTTGGGGAGAATTAGTATTTTTTTTAGGTATTATATAGTAAAATATATGATATACGTATATCTTTTTTTTCTTTTCTTTTTTTTTGAGAAAGTGATATACGTATATCTAACATAACTCATAAAAAATAAACAAGATCATTGATGGGCATGGTTTCTAAATGGTTGGTGATTTTAAGTGGTTACTCCATTCCATTACTCTTCCATTAAAGCAACAGCATGGAGATCATCTACTTTTTTGCTAGTCTGTCAGTGATAGATGGTGATGACAGAGAATTTGACAAAATGATAAACTCGATAAATAGGCGACAGTTGATGTATTTGTTGAAATCTCATAAAATCATGACAAAATTTTTTGAAAACGTATTCTATATTCACGAGAAATAAAACAAATTCATCAAATTATACCTTGATCATAAGTGTCTTTTGGATAAATATTGCAAATTATTTGTGATATGAGCACTATTCAAATTATGGAGTTTGGCGTTTTCAATTGTAGAAATTTAGAAATGGTCATTCAGAAGCTAGGGTATGGGGCATTTCCAATTTTCCAGCCATCTGAAAAAGCTAATAATTAATAATTAGATTACTAGCTTCACTGATATATTTAGTTCAAGGTTTATGTCTTAGTCCAGTGAGATTTATGTATTGTCAATTACCAAAATAAACATAACCGAGTCGAGACCTAGTGACAAATAATGAATACACGTACACCTACACGGCTACACCCATGCATGAATGATGACTTAAATGATATTTCAATTTTATTTATTTTTTATCTCATTGCACTCATTATTTCGGTGATGGGCAATGTGCTAATATTATTAGACTGAGGCATAAATTTTGAATTAAATGAATGGAAAAAATTTACATTAAGGAATACAACAAATTAACCAACTTATATCTTGTTGCAAGTGCATTTGGCATTAATTTATTTATTTTTGGCTAAAATATGATAAACTATATTTGTACTTTGAAAATGTTAGCAAAAATAAGGTCTTAAAAAATTGTACATAAAAGTTACTCGTAATAGCTATAAATTTGTCAAATAAGTTGTAGGCAAACAAATTAAATCCAAACTTAAATTTTGAAGAACCACAATTGAATTTAATCTATGTTTGAAGTTCATTTGGGCTTCATTTTTCAAGTCAACAAGCAAAGTGTTTATCATTTTGAAACGTCCCAAAAGATTATGCAATCTAACATAATAAAATCTTCAAAATATGTAATCATGTTAATTTTTTTAGTAGGAGCTGTAGACTTATAGCTAAACTTATCTTATATTATTTCAATGAATTATTTATGTTATTTTACTAAATTTTCGGTTAAAATAGGAGATAAGATAAAGCGTTAAGAGTAGCTATTTTTTTGAAAGAAATGATGCTAATGAGATGAGCCTCACTTCTAATGCAAACACCTTTGTAGATAATTGGGTGGTTTGGTTGAAAATTTTATAACACACGCCACACTTCCCGCGTTCCAAAAACGAACAAACCGTCAAACTATAATTTATTTTACATACACTTTTTGACAAGCAAGAAAAGTTGTTTTTTTATATGAATTTTATTAACGAGTGTCTTAAAAGTATACAATTATATATCATTTTTGAAAAAAAATTTATTGAGAATTGAAAAAGTTTAAACAATTTTTTTAATTCTCAATAAAAAATTTTCAAAAATGGATTTGTTAATATATGCCCTAAGAACATATATTAACCGCTTTTTATTAGTACTTATGAACAGCTTTGGTTCATCTTCTGCTTCTTCTTCGAGTTCAATAATTTGAGAGAGAGATAGAGTGAGGGGTGGGGTCCGGGAGCAAAGATTTTTAGGAGCTGAGTGCGCAATTTAGCTTTGGCATTTTATGTAAGAGATTTCCGTGTAAGGAACAATAAATCGTAAGATATTGTGCATTGGTGCAAGGAAAAGTAAATCATAATATTGTGCATCGGTGAATATTGTGATTTTCTTTTAAATACAAGTTTTTTTTTTTTTTTTGTAAGCACTATATAGTAAAATATATGATAAACCTAACATAAATCATAAAGTAAATAAGATCATTGATGGGTATCATGGTTTCTAAGTGGTATTGGTCATTTTAATATGACAATTGTTGGCCCGGGGTGCTTTGGGTTCACTGGGTTGTCCTTTAATTGATTTGGCCTTAATTAATTATATTGGTTACACTAGAGGATTGAAGATTGAAATTCACATAAATTGTATTAAAAATTCTTGGGAGATACTTAGTAAGGTCATGCCAAATATAACCTTTTATTGAAGTGATTAATATTGACAATGGTATAGAAGATGTTTAGTTATATGCAAATTATTTCCCCTCTTCAAGCTCTGCTCTTTTTTGGGGGAAAAAGATTTAATAAGTCACAAGTTAATCATAATCAACTAACCATGTTAGCTCAAAATAAAATTTAAAAAAAAATTAAAAAAAAAAAAACTAACCATGAAATGGGATCTACAAAGGATTTTATTTGTGTGTTTTTTCTTGTACCTGTCATCATAATTAGATAATTGAAATTACTTTCTAAGTTTTCCTTTCCTTTCTTTCTTTCTTTCTTTATTTTTCTCACTTATATTCTTTTAAGGAATTCATCTTGCATATATTTGTGCACTATAAAAGTTCAAAGATCGGCTTGTATTTTTTAGACTACTAATAGTGTGGATTTAGTTGAGTTAGTTGGGTTGAAAATTTTGCTAACCCAAACTTAACCTATCCTGAGTTTAAAATTAAAAAAATAATAAAAAATAAAAACTCAATCCATGAAAAACACTAGCATTTGAGGATGCAAAAAAAAAAAAAAATTAGCACCTTCAAACACTACTTTATTTATTTTACCAACCCACCTATCCTAGTTTTTATTTTTATATACAACCCAATAAAATATTATAAACTACTTAATAAAATAATAAAAAGTATTATTATCTCTTTCTTTCCTCCCACTATCTTTTTCTCTTCACACACAATCACAAGATTATATGCAACTTTACTATTCATAGGTTGCAAATTATTTTAGGTATACAAACCTAGAAGGAGTGGGTTTTTGCTCTCTTAGGTTGTAAAATAACAACCGGGTCTCCAATACTGGTGCTCTTAGACTAATGGGTTGAACAGACACCCCTAGTTAACCATAGTCACAAAAACAAAACCAAGCATATTTGTGCTGCTTATAAATTTATAATTAACTTCAAATTTATAAATAAGTCTCGTTAACGATTGTTCCTAGAACAAATATTAAAAGCTCATTTTAGTAAAATTTTTACATCACTTTTTAGAAAAATAAAAAATATTATCAAAAATTTTTTTGTCTCGTAATTTTTTTTTTTTTTTAAAATGGTTCAGTAACAAATATCATTAAAGTATTTGTTAACATTTCCGTATAGAAATTTACAAATTTACGGTATCAATCATATAAACACCTTTTTAGATAATTGGGAATAAGTGGTTTGGGGAAAAATTGATCACACATGCCGACACTTCCCGCAAAAAGATGACAAACGGACAAATTATAACTTCTTTTTATTTGCTTTTTGACAAGTTAGAAAAGTTCTTTTAATATAGTTTTTTTTTTTTTTTAATGGTCTTTGTGAATAGTTTTGGTTCATCCTCTTCCGGATCAATAATTTGAGAGGGAGGGAGAGAATGAAATTTCCAAGAAACCCCTACTCTAATCACTAGTGTAAGGAAAAGTACGTAAGTCATAAAATATTGTGCAACATTGCTCGTGGACCGTGTTGGAAAAGTAAATCATTAATATTGTGCATCAATTAAAGAAGGATTTTGCTAATATGTATCCGCGATAATTTTTATTTTTGAAAAAATATTTTTAAAAATTAAAAAAATATTGAAAGTTTATTCAGGATCCGTTTGGATTGAACTTATTATTATTAACATTAAAAATTGAAAACACTGTAACAAAATGATTTTTAAATGTGTGAATAGTATTGTGAGACTTATTTTTAATATTTTTTAATATATGAACAGTGCTGCTACAGTGATGAACAGTATGTAAACAGTATTTAAACAGTGAAATTTGTCTATGAACAGTAAATTTTGCTCCCTTAAACGTGTGAAAGCAAAAAAAAGAAAGAAAAGGAAAACATGAGACGCAGGATTCAGCAGAAACGCTGAATCCAAACGCTCACTCAATTTTTGAAAAATTTGTTTTGAAAAATGAATAGTTAGCACACATTAATCAGACCCATTAAAGAAACATAAATAGCATTATATTGGAATGTACTAAAAATGCCATGTACATGCTTGCTGCCAAAAAAAAACCCCACAATTTTTCCTTGTAGCTGTAGGTCCATGTGAATTCTATGAAAATTAAATCGAATTATTGTGCATCAGTGAAATTATTATGATTTTTTTATATAAGTATTTTTTTAATTATATAATAAAATATATGATATGCCTAACATAACTCATAAAAAATAAATAAGATTGTTAATGGGTATCATGGTTTTTAAGTGATTGGTGATTTTAATATAACAATTGTTGGCCTAGAGTCAGTAGCGGAACCATAAATTTTTTATACGAGGGAGCCAAGCTAAAGATAAGAAAATTATTGAATTAAATTATTAAGATTTTTGCTAATATTTTTTCTCTGAACTAATGTGCATATTTTTATATTGTTTTTATTCGAATATTTTGTATGTTAGAATCTTGAATGTAACAAATTGTAATTGAGCTGAACAATCTTATACACATTCCCTATTTAATTTAGGAGATACTATTAGACCAATTTATTCTTTTATTTTGTGTTGTATTTTGTAGAATTTCATGGATAGTGATTACAAATTGATATTATATATGTAGTATCCAATAGTGATTTTCAAAATTATATATATAATAGCAGTGTAATGAGAAACTTGGTATAACCAATATATATCATGAAAATTGGAAAAAAAAAATTATTTTAGTACCTTCAAATGTTCTGATCGAACTAATATCCTATATGTTTTATAACTCAAGCTAATATCAATAGTACCATTACAATTCATCATTTTTGTGCGTAAGCACAAATTATACTAGTTTTATTAGATGAAAGACATAAAATTTGAATTAAATGAATGGAAAAAATTTACATTAAGGAATACAACAAACAAACCAAATTATATTTTGTTGCTAGTGCATTTGGCATCAATTTTTTTTTTTTTTTTTCTGAAAGTATGATAAACTATATTTGTACTTCGAAAACGTACGAAAAGATGAGATTTTAAAAAATTGTACATAAAAGTTAATAGATACAAATATTTTAAATAAGTTGTAGAAAAAAAAATTAAATCCAAACTTAAAATTGAAGAAAAATCACAATTCATTGACAAAAAAAAAAAAAAAATGAATTTAATCTATATTTGAAGTTCTTTGGGGCTTCATTTTTCAAGGAAACAAGTAAAGTACCTATTCTTTTGAAATGTAAAAAAAATAAATTCAATCTAATATTTAAATTTTCAAAATATATAATTATATTAATTTTTTTAGCCAGAGTTGTAAGGTTGTAGCCAAACTTATCCTATATTATTTCAATGGATTATTTATATTATTTTAATAAATTTTCGGTTAAAATAGATAGGAGATAAGGTAAAGTGTTGAACTAGCTATTTTTTTAAGAAATGAGCCTCACTTTAATAATGGAAACAGCTTTGTAGGTAACTGGGTGGTTTGGTTGAAAATTTGATAATACACGCCACGCCACACTTCCCGCGTTACAAAAAAGGACAAACCAACAAATTGTAATTTACTTTTTATATGCTTTTTGACAAGATAGAAAAGTTGTTTTTATACACTGCTTTTTATCAGTCTTTGTGAATAGCTTTGCTTCATCTTCTTTTTCTTCGAGTTCAATAATTTGAGAGAGAGATAGAGTGAGGGGTGGAGTCTGGGTGCAAAGATTTTCAGGAGCAGAGTGCGTAATTTGGCTTTGGCTTTTTATCTAAGAAATGTCCAAGAAACTTCCAGTCTAGTGTAAGGAAAGGTAAATCATAAAATATTGTGCATTAGTGTAAGGAAAAGTAAATCATAATATTGTGCATCGTTGATGGGTATTATGGTTTAATAGGACATTTGTTGGCCCGGAGTGCTTTGGCTTCACTGGGTTGTCATTTAATTGATTTGACCTTAATTAATTATATTGATTATACTTAGGTGTGTTTGGTAAAAATGATTTTTGTTCACTTATTTTACTATATAATTTATTTTTACAATTATTTATAAATTTTATTATATTTTTTAGTACTATTTATAAGTTTTATTGTATTATTTCAGTTAATTTTTATTTTTATATACTGTAATTTTAACAAAAATTTCAATTTTAACAAAATAAACAAATTTTTAAACAGACCCTTACACTAGATTTGTTTTCTTGTTAGACCATTTTTCCCGTTCCTTTTTGTGTGTTTGATTCAAAAATAATAATAATAATAATAATAATAATTGTCTCACGTTGTTTGAAAAAGTGTGTTGTATTATGACATAACTTACTGATGTAATTGTACTTTACAGTGTAAGATATTATTCTCACACACAATTCCGGTGTTATCCTTTTTCCTTCTTCAGTAAACCCTTTCTTCTCACCTCATTGATGAAGTTTTCTACTTTGTACAGAAAAATTACATGGGGGATGTGTTGTAGCAAACCTATTATTATTATTATTATTATTGGGTCTGGTTAATGTCTGTCATAACATACATTAATAAATCCTTTTTTAAAAAAGTTTTATTGGAAATTGAAAAAATTGTCAAAATTTTTTCAATTTCCGATAAATTTTTTCCAAAATTGATTTATTATTAGGTATGTGCCCTTAGGACACATATTAGTAAAATCTTATTATTATCATTATCTTGTAAAGAAAATACACCAACATATCTAGATGGAAATATTTCCATCAGTCAAACCTATATTGTTTGGGTTATGCATGATTTTTTTTTTTAATGGGTCAATGGAGCTTTTATTATTACAACTTACTATTTATATCATTTAAATTTTTTTTTTTTTTTTTTTTGTGTGATTCTAGATGACTAGTGAGTGATCTGTCATTTGGATTCATTGTTTTATTCCTTTGATGTACTAAATCTGCAAAATAGTGTTCCAATGCTTGTTGTATATTGGCTATTAGTGTTATTGTATTAATTTTAGTGCCACTGTTATGAGTAATTTACGTAACGTAAGATGAATAGATATAATTTACTTTTTATTTTTAAAATAATCAAAAAGATGTAAATTGAAAATGCACAAAATGAAAAATGCTAGTGATTTTGATTCATTGCAATAGAAGTGTAAAGAAACATGAAAGGTCAATTATCATGAAGCAAGGTTTAAATTCTATCATATTAAAAAAAAAAAGAAAAAAAAAAAGCAAAGGTATGTCCTTATCTTCTAATTATTGGCTTCTGTTGCTGGTGGTGTTCATGTTGTTTTATCTTATCTATGCAAAAAAAAGAAAATAGGGGTTGACGCTTAATTTTGGCGAAAGCTATTTTTGTTAATTTATTTTTATTATTATTTATGAGTTTTTTTAGTAATATTTATGACTTCTACTATATTATTTTAATTTATTTTTACTTTTATTTAAAAAAAATTTAATAAAAATTTTTTAATTATAACAAAATAAACTGATCTTAAACGAAATTTTCCCACCAATAATAATACTAGTGCAGCAAAAACCGAAAAACAAATAAATGGTTTGGTTGAAAATTTGATAATACATGCCAACACTTCCCGCGTTTCGAAAAGAGGCCCTTTATTTTCTAGAGCAGAGTGCAGATATGGGGCTTGGTTACTTTTACGCGTGAGAAATTTCCAAGAAACCTCCACACTAATGGATGTGTGGACATGTGGACGAGGTCACCTGATGTCTTTTGAAATTCTATGCAAGTTTTTGGTTCTAGTTATTGTAATTATCATGATTTTAAGCTAAGCTTTGATGCAAACAAAAAAATTTATTTCTTGATGTTATATTAAGAGTCAATTTGATTCTAAAAAAAATTGTCAATTTGAACAATTTATTTAGTTGAAACTATAATTTTTTTACAGAAAGTACTATAGATAAAGTTAAAAATGAAGATAAAATAGTAGAGTAAGACCTATAAATAGTATAAAAAAATATAATAGAATATATAAATAGTAGCAAAAATAAGCTAAATAGCAACAAAAATATGCTAAATAAAAAAAACTAACTTTTTAAGCTAATGTCAAACTCAACCTAAATATAAGATCAAATTTTATCAAATCACCTTTCAAATGAGTGGGAAAAAAATTTGAAAGTGAACACTAAGGACATACTCCAATGATAAACTCAATATAATAGACGAAAGTCGACGTATTTGTCGAAATTAAAACCTCATAAAATTGTAACAATTCTTTTGAAAACGTATTCTGTAGTCCATATTCATGAATAAATTCATCAAATTATAGCCCGATCATAAAGAAATAAGAAAGTAGTAAACTTTCCAAGTCCAAAACCAGGGCAAGTGTGTGGGCATGTGGATGAGGTCTCCTGGGAATGCTTTTGCTTTGAAGTTCTATGCAAGTTTTTGGTTCAAGTTATTGTAATTGTTAATTGTTATGATTTTAAGTTAAGCTTGATGCAAAAAAAAATAAAAAATAAATAAATAAATCATTTCTTGATGTTGTATTTGTGGGGCCAGAGAACTTACGACCCGGCCCACTTTCCACTAAGGCCCAGGGCCCGTGTCGAGGAGGGTAGTTGCCGAGGACGAGTAAGGAAAGACCAAATAGTTTAGAGACACAGCCGAGGATGACCCTGTCCTCGGCATCCCAAGACTTCAAAGGGAAGAACGACATGTCGTCAAAGGCAGCCTCCAAGAGGTCCCCAGAAGAAGAGGTGAGTAGAATAGGATCCACATAGGGATACAGAGTGGAGGTGGTTCAAGGTAAATGCATATCCTCCGCATTGAATGCGCCTACAAACGTCCTAACCATATTAATGAGAAAAAACGTCTGAACAGTGTGGTTTTGATTATTGCAACTAACAAAAAGTAGGGGGAGGCGGCTGATGGGACAGGTGTTTGAATAGGCACTTGCTTGATCAACAGGTGAAGGGTCAGGATCAACTAAGAAAGGCTATATAAGGTGAAGACTTATGCGCCAAAGGGGTGGGGGGGCTCCCAGCCCATGGAGTCCTAAAAAAGGGAGAGTAATAAGGACATGAAGCTCCTTGGACGAGGTCTAATGACCGGAGCCACTCATGACGTACCAGAATAGATTATTATCAAACACGTTAGGTTCATCCTTGCGCAAATCGTTATGGAAACCCTGATTAACCATCGTCCGGTGACCAAGGCCTAGCCTTTCAAGCCCATGCTCTACAAATTATATTGTTTGGGCCTTTAACGTGCGAACCCAAGGCCATCTTGGGGTCGTTACAAATTGAGTCCTTACAGTATTAAATATAGGATAAAAAATTGAAAGTGAACTATAAGGACTTACTCCAATGATAAACTCGATATGATAGGTGACAGTTGACACATTCCATAATCATGAGAAATTTATTATAAAAAAAAGGTGCAAACTACAAAGTTCGGCCAAAATTTAAGTCGTTTGTTTGTGATGTGAAATTTGACACTTTATTTATTTGAGGTTAGATTTTTGTAACAATGTAACCTACCTTCGATAAAAACAAGGCTAAATATATAATTTTGTTCGATTTTTATGTCTCACCCCTCCAAAAACATAAAAAATACAAGATCAAATAAGATAAAAAAGAATCCAATAGAATACTTGCATAATAAGATTTCAAATTATAGGTAGATAACTTAAATTTCAGTTAAATTTCATGTGGATAAAATGTCAAATTTTAAATTACATGTAGGTAACTTAAATTTTAACTAAACCAAATCATGAGTAGATAGGTTGTAATTTGCTAAAAAAAAAAAATCATAAAATTATACCCTAATCATAAAGAGGAAAAAAAAAAAATTAAAATGCAAAATTGACTTTTTAATTTTCTTCAGATTTCATTTCAGCCTTTTAACTTTACTTTCGTTCACTTCAATCCTCTAAGTTTCAAATTTATTCAATTAAACCTTTCTGTTAATTTTTGTTAAAATTTTTTGAAAAAAAAAATCTTGACAATATTTTTCAATCATTAATTGAATTTTTTAAATTTAAAAAATTTGAAGAAAAATTTATAAAATTGAAAAATTAACCACAACATATAACAAAAGTTTATGAAAAAACTTTAATTGAATAAATTTAAAAATTAAAAGACTGAAATAAACAAAAGTAAAGTTAAAAAATTGAAATAAAATCTGAATAAAATTAGAGGTTCAATTTTACATTAAAAAAAAAAAAAAAAAAAAAAAAAAAACAACCCTTGCCAAACTTAGGGCCCGTTTGGTTATAGTGTTCAAAAATTATTGTTTAAAAAGATGTGAAAATTGTGGTTTAAAAAGTGTTGTTGAACAACGTGTTTTTAGTGTGAATAAAACAAAAAAATGTGTTTGGTATCATAGTTTAAACAATATTTTTCAGTGTTCAAAAAATGTAAAATATGTGTTTGGTATGTGTGTGTTAGATGGTAAAAAAAAGCTGAACAAAGTACAAAATAAATATTTTTTAAATCAGCAAAGTACAAAATAAATATAAAATATTTTTTAAATGCTACTGGGTTGCTGTCCCGCCTATCTGTGTGGGTGAGAGAGTAGTTTTTGTTGACCGGTAGACCCATTCTTTCAAAAAGCTGACCGGTGGACCCATAATACTGTTCAATCTAATTACGAAAGTGCCACTCAGCACTAGTTTTTGTTGTTTAAAATCAGCCTGAAGGTGATTTCAAAAACCATTGTTTTAAACATATGTTTTGAACAATATTTTTCAAACACCCTTGTTCTGGAATGGTCTACCAAACATATTTTTTTTATTTTTGAACAATAATGTTCAGTGTTTAAACACTAAACAATATGTTTTGAAATCAATGACCAAACACCCTTTTAAAGATTGAAGGGCAACCACAATTCAGAAGTGGCTGACAAAAATAAAATCACGTTTGAATTTAGCCCGCGTTTTGATTTCATTTGTCAAAAATAAAATAATTAAAGTCCTATCTTTTTGAAATTTGAAGCACTGATTTGACCGAAAATAAAACAAAGCATGCAAACTGCAAAGAAACAGTAAAGAAGAAACGTTGCACTTTCCTCTCTCATTAGTATTGGCCCTATTGGCCTGCTATGATAAGTTTTCCTTTGCAACAAAAACCGCGGTTGAATTTAATCCGCATTTGAATTTCATTTGGGTTTTATTTTTAAAGAAGCAAACAAGCAAAGGGCCTACCTTTATGAAATTTTGAAGCACTAATGTTGACTGAAAAGAAAAGGAAACAGCGTAGAAGAAACGTTGCACCTTCCTCTCTCTTATTATTGGCCTCTGTTTGGCTTATGATTTCTTTTGCCACAAAATATTTGTTCGCACTTCACACCGGTATCCCTGCTGCAAAACCAACATTCCTTAAAAAAAAAAAAAAAAAAATCTACATTAGATATTAAGTCTGATCAAAAAAATAAATTAGTTATTAAGTGAAAAAATTACAAAATTAAAATAAATAAATTTTCAATTTTTTTTTATAATTATTAATATTATTATTAGCACAAAGTTTTATAAAAAAACAAAAAAAAAAACACAAAGTTTAGCTAGGCTACAACCTTAATTAATATCTTTTTATTAGAATTGAATTTTGACAAATTCATCATTGGATTACATCTTCTTTTATATCCTCGATACTTGCAAAATTTCTAAAAATTTAAAAATCAATAGCTATGTCATCAATAAATTGTTCAAATTACAAGTTTTTGTAGTTTAAAATTATGCATAAAATATAAGCTTATAGATTATATAGTAAATAATATCCGATTGACACAAAATTTGGCTTGTGTATTAAAAGTGTAAAAAACATGTAATTTAACGGTTAGATTTTCAAAATATCAAGTAATATTTATTTTATTAAGTAAAGTTATAGCATAAGGCTATGACCTATTTTGTAACTAAATTTTGTCTTACCACTATTATTATTATAGTGATTGGACAAACTAAATTTGAGAATTTCATGGATAATAGTTTAAATGATTTTTTTCCTTTTTTTAAATAAACTTATTTTTATTTTTATTAGTAGCTATTTTATATTTTCAAATATACAAACATTATATATTATATTCAAATTTGTAAAATTTGATACACATTCAATTATGCTTATTTGTAAATGAACTATAAGAGTGGCAAAATCTTGCACAATCCATGAATACAACACGAAGATAGTAGGTTATGGGTTAAGGTTTAACGAATTCGTGTTATATTCAAGTTGACATGACTTCAATTCATAGAATCCGTTTGACTTGCATAACCTATTTAACTAAATGTCATTTTACCAATATACCCTTCAAAACTCTAGGTATATAAACTTGTTTGTTGTTGTGGTTTATTTTGTTTGACATATTGTGATTTATTATTTGTAATACTAAGATATGTTTTAGTTTTTGAATGATTATTTGTGATGTAGTTACTCGTTAATTCCAAATTTTATAATAAAAAAATCTATTTATTTTGTTTTTCATAATTCAAATCAATTAGGTTAATACTTAAATTTGTGTATGTGTGTGTATTGCTCTGGTAAAATTTGTTAAACAAGTCGAGTTAGAGTTGAGAAATCCTGATCCATTTAATAATATATGTCGGGCTAGTATTCCATACATATGCATGGGCAATGTCGACTTTATACTATAAGCAATTGATGGGGTCACTCAAGGCCCCAAGTAGAAAAAATGCACCAAATTTTAATTTAATTAAGCCCAAATATTAGCCAACAAATAAATTAATATTTTTTTAACAAATTAAAAACAAGAAATAAAAGAGAAAGAAATGACATTCACAACATTTTCATAATACTTTTATAATAAAAGTAGCAGGTTGTTACAAGTTGTTATTGATGGTAAAAAAATAATTTCAGTAGTAGGTTCAAATTAGAACCAGTAACAACTTAACATCTAGAATTTGTTGTTAAAAAATATTATGAATGCAGCACTTTAAAAAAAAATAGCAACACACATAAAAATTCACAACATTTTTCACAATAGTTGAGTTTATAAACTTTTACTAATTCTCACTTAGGTTTACCATTAACATTACTCTATCATTGTTTTACCTACCACCATCAAACTACCACATCAATCAATAGGTGTAAAGAATTTTGTCAAATTTTTTGTATCTATAGGCTTTCTAAAAGAAATTGTACATGATTTATGTTAATTAATAATAATTTTGTATCTACATAAGATAATAAAATTTAAAATTTTTAAGTCACATTTAAATATATAAAAAATTTCAATTTTAGTATTTGCCTCAGCCCTAAATGCATTAAGCCTCTGTTTGGGTAGCGCGTTTTGCGTTTCCTAGTAGTACATTTTTTTTAGTGGGTCTCGTACAGTGTTCATGAGATCTGTAAATTACTTTTTCAACAAAATCAACTTTAAAACTGAGTCTCACGATACTATTCATATATTTAAAAATTATTTTGTTACAGTGATTTCAGTTTTTAGTTTTCAAATTTTAATTTTCAACAATAAACGATATCCAAATTAACCCTAAGCCACCCAAGGTTTGAGAACTGTGAGGGCTGTGGCAGAGAAGAGAAAAGAAAAAGAAAAAAATGAAAAATGAAAAGAAGAAGAAGATATTTTCTTGGAAGTTTCTAGGAAGATGCCATTTTTAACAAATGCCACCACTTACTTTCTTATTTACAAAACTACCGTTCATTATGATATATCTCATTCGTTTATCCCAATTTCTTTTTTGGTAAACTTCGTTTATCCCCCTTTTTTTTTTTTTTGGAGAAGGTTTATCCCAATTGTTTATTAGGTAGAGCCCACTTTTTTTTTTTTTTTTTGAGAAGTAGCCCACTTTAATTCAACATTTTCCGTAAAAACAAATTCATCAAATTATAGCCTGATCATAAAGAAATAAAAAAGTACCACCTACTTTACAAACGTAAAGATTGAAGGACATTCACAATTCACGAGTACCAAACTTTCGAAACTACTATTCATTATAATCTAAAAAATGAAAAACAATTCACAAGTGGCCGACAAAAAGAAAATCACATTTGATTTCATTTGTCAAAAGTCGAATTATTAAAGCCTACCTTTTTTAATTTTTATTTTTAATTTGAAGCACTGATTTTGACCAAAAGAAACAGCGAAGAAGGAAGGTTTTACTTTCCTCTCTCATTATATGCCTCTCTCTGTTCGTCTTAAGTTTTCCTACGCAACGAAATATTTGTTCACAATCACACCAGTTTCACTGCAAAACCAACGTTCTCATTTAACAAAGTGAATCATAATATTGTGCATCGGTGGTGAAAATTATTGTAATTTTCTTTTTTTTAAGAAATTCGGATCCTAATGCCGGTCACTTTATGGCTTTTTTTTAGTGGAAACACCTTTGTAGATAACTAGGTGGTTTTAACCAAAAAAATATAAAAAGGTAACTGAGTGGTTTGGTTGAAAAATTTAATAATACACGCTGACACTTCCTGCTTTTAAAAATATGTCAAACCGACAAATTATAATTTATTTTTTAGTTGCTTTTTAATAATCTTCAAAAGTTGTTTTTATTTATATATTCTAGTCTTTGTGAACAACGTTGGTTCATCGTTGAGTTCAATAATTTGAGAGAGAGAGATGAGTCAAGTCTTTGTTTATTGTCTTCTCATAAATTAAAGTCTTTTTTTTTTTTTTTTTTTTTTTTTTTTTTTTTAAGTTATTGCGGGTATTAACAACTTCATGAACTAATTGGATTAATTATAATATAGTTGGTACATCGAAATTTTCATTTTTAAAACTTTCAAAATGTTATTTTAACGCGCATTTGAATTTCAATAGGGTTTCATAATTTTTATTTCTCATAAGCAGCCAAAGAAGAACAACCAAACCACCTAAATCATTGGCCTTTC
Source organism: Quercus tomentella (assembly GCA_028535165.1). Taxonomy (NCBI): domain Eukaryota; kingdom Viridiplantae; phylum Streptophyta; class Magnoliopsida; order Fagales; family Fagaceae; genus Quercus; species Quercus tomentella. Next base: position 41,575,420 of record JAPQVY010000012.1, on the reverse strand, counting down.
GTTTTATAACTTTGATTCTTTGCAATAGAAAGTGTAAAGAAACATAAAACATGAAAGGGTCATTGTCATGGAGTGAGGTCTTGAATTCTACCCTATGTAGTGTACATTTGGTTTCAACTTAAATATGTAATTTATCTAATGGTTAGATTTTCAATTAGTAGGAGTTGTAATAAAACTTTATTATATATTATTTCAATGAATTTTTGGTTAAATAGTAGGAGATAAAATAAAGCTTTATAGTAGCTATTTTTTAAGATAATGTGCCTCACTTTATAACTTTTTTCTAGTGGAAACACTTTTTTTAAATGAGATTTACTAATATATGCCCTTAAGGCATATATTAATAATCCATGTTAGAAAACTTTTTATAAAAAAACGAAAAAATAATTTATTATTTTGACAATTTTTTTAATTTTTTATAAAAACTTTGTCATTAACACATTAACCCTGACCCTTTATGAATAACTAGGTGGTTTTAACCAAAATAAAAAGATAACCGGGTGATTTGGTTGAAAATTTGATAATACACACTAACACTTCATGTGTTTCAAAAAGAGGACAAACAGACAAACTATAAAAATTATTTTTTATTTGCTTTTGACAAAGCTAGAAAAGTTTTTTTTTTAATTGCTTTTTATTAGTCTTTGTGAATAATGGTGGTTCATCTTCGAGTTCAATTATTTGAGAGAGAGAGAGAGAGAGAGTAGGTACAAGTACTTTTTTTTAAAATGAAATTATATATTAAAATATATGATATACCTAACAAAACTCATAAAAAATTATTCTGATTTTCTTTTTTTATACAAGTACTTTTTTAAAAAGATATTATACAATAAAATATATGATATACCTAACAAAACTCATAAAAAATTATTCTGAGTTTCTTTTTTTATACGAGTACTTTTTTTAAAAGATATTATACAATAAAATATATGATATACCTAACATAACTCATAAAAAATAAATAAGATCGTTAATGGGTATCATGGTTTCTAAGCAGTAGGTGATTTTTATATGACAATTGTTGTCCTGATGTGCTTTGGGTTCACTTGGTTGTCCTATAATTGATTTGGCCTCAATTAATTATATTAGTTACACCTACATTTTTTTTGTGTTAGAATCTATTTTCCCTTCTTAGTATTTGTTTATAAAAAAAAAAAAAAGTACTTATCTCACTTTGCTTAAAAAAGTGTGTTCTTTATAGTATAACTCATTTTAGAAAAATTCAGGGACCGTTTGGTAATGTTGTTTATATTTTTTGAAAATACGTGTAGGTGAAAAAGTGAGTGAAAATACGTGTAATGTTGTTTAAAAACTAAAAAATATTGTTTAAACTACCATTCCAAACAACCCCTCATTACTCATTAAATTCCAATCTCAAACTGTTATTATTTTTCTTAATCAGGTTGCAAACAAATATATTTAGTCATTTTTAACCTCTGTGTGTATATATGTTATAATTCATTTAATTTCCCAAATTACCATTTATTTATAGTTTCAATCAAGTCCAAAATCAGTGTGTGGACATGTGAATGAGGTCACCTGGAAATGTCTTTGAAGTTCTATGCAAGTTTTTGGTTCAAGTTATTGTAATTATCATGATTTTAAGTTCAGCTTTGATGCAATATATATATATATATATATATTTTTTTTTTTTCAAATCACCTTCGGAATGGGTTGGGGAAAAAAATAAAAATTGAAAGTGAACAATAAGGACATACTCTGATGATAAACTCAATATAATATATAGGTGACAAGTTGACGACTTGACGTATTGGTCAAAACCTCATAAAATCGTAAAAATTCTTTTGAAAACGTATTCTATACTCATGAGAAATTATAAATAAATAAATAAAATATCATCAAATTATACTCTGGCCATAAAGAAAAGACAAAGTAGTAAAACTTCACAAACGGAGAGATTGTGAAGTACAATCAAAATTCACAAGTGGCGCACATAAAGAAAATCACATTTGAATTTAGTCCGCATTTGATTTCATTTGGGTTTCATTTGTCAAAAACCAAATGACTAAAAGGCCTACCCTTTTGAAATTTGAAGGACTGATGATTTTGACCGAAAAGAAAGAAAACAATTAGAGCATGCAAAGAAACAGTGAAGAAGAAACGTTGCACTTTCCTCTCTTATTATTGCCCTCTCTGTTCATCTCCAGTTTTCCTATGCAACAAAATATTTGTTCACACTAACACCAGTAGTAGTACCACACCACTGCAAAACCAACCAACATTCTCATTTACCAAAGTCACAGCAACCGCAACTCCTCTCTTCCTCCACCTCCCAAAAAAAAAGGGAAATGACGGAGTTGGCCTTTTCCGTTGCAGAAAAAGTTATCGAGAAGCTAGGCTCCCTTGCTTTCCAAGAGATTTCCTTGACACGGAACATTGCAAGCGATCTACAAAAGCTTAAGCTCACCATGTCCATCATTCAAGCCGTGTTGCTGGATGCCGAGGAGAAACAAACGCATAACCGAGGCCTGACTGTTTGGCTGGAGCAACTCAAAGATGTCTTTCATGATGCCATGGATGTGTTGGATGAATTCGAGTGTGAAGATCTACGCAGGCAGGTAGTGAAAACACATGGAAGCACCAGCAGAAAGGTACGTCGTTTCTTTTCATCTTCTAACCCAATTGCCTTCCGTAATGAAATGGGTCATAGAGTCAAGGAGATCAGAGAGAGGTTAGATTTGATAGCAAAAGATAGAGATCAATTTCAGCTTGAGGTGAGACTGGATGATAAGCGTGTTGTGCATAGGGAGACCCACTCCTTTGTTCGTGATTGTGATGTTATTGGGAGGGATGCTGACAAGCAAAAGATAATAGATCTTTTGATGCACACAGGTGATGATCGTAAAGTTTCAGTGATTTCTATTGTGGGGATAGGAGGTTTGGGCAAGACTACACTTGCTCAGTGGGTGTATAATGATGTGAGGGTAGCTGGAAGTTTTAACTCCAAAATATGGGTGTGTGTGTCAGAAGATTTTAATGTTTTAAAATTAGCAAAAGAAATCCTAAAGTCTGCAGGTGATGGGATTAGCGAGAATATGAGTATGGATTTTGTGCAAGCTAGTTTACGAAGTATTTTGAAGGAAAGAAGATTTTTGATTGTTTTGGATGATGTCTGGAATGAGGATCGTGACAAATGGATTGAACTAGAGAATTTCTTAAGAGAAGGAGGATATGGAAGTAAAATTCTTGTCACTACACGTAGTCACAAAGTTGCGTCAACAATGGCTCCTGGATCAATCCATGACCTAAAAGGTCTTCCATACAAGGATTGTTTGTCCTTGTTCTTAAGGCGTGCATTCATTGAAGGACAACATGAACAGTATCCAAAATTAGTAGAGATCGGAGAACAAATAGTGGAAAAATGCAAAGGTGTTCCTTTGGCTGTGAAGACTTTAGGGAGTCTACTTTATTCTAAAATTGAGGAGCGGGATTGGATCTCTATAAGGGATAATGAGATATGGAAACTGGAGCAAAAGGAAGAAGACATTTTACCGGCATTAAGATTGAGTTACAATAGATTGCCATCGTACTTGAAACAATGTTTTGCTTATTGCTCATTGTATCCAAAGGATTTTGAATATAATAATCAGGATTTAATTCAGTGTTGGATGGCAAATGGGTTCCTCAAAAAGTCCAACGAAAGTACTGAAGAGTTGGAAGATATTGGAGAACAATATTTAGAAGAGTTGTTATCAAGATCTTTCTTTCAAGAAGTTTATCATCTAAACAATATTTGGTGGTCATTTAAAATGCATGATTTGTTACATGATCTTTCATTATATGTTGCACAAAATGATTATTGCTTAATTGAAGACACTAATAACACCAACAAATTTGAAAAGGCTAGACACGTTTCAATTTTGGACCATAAGTTGGGTGTTGATGCAACAATAACTTTTTTACACAAGTCGAGTAACAACATGCAGACTATTAATTTCTCATTTGATTTTCACCAAAAAAAAAAAAAAAAAAAAATTTTATCATTTGATGATTGGGCCGATTGGGGCGACTCTGATTCTATTAATATTAATGAACCTTTAGTGGAAACATGCATCTCAAGGTTTAGCACCTACGATTGCTAAATTTAAGAAATTCAACGTTGGAAACGTTGTCAAGCTCAATTAGTACTTTGAAGCATTTGAGATATCTCAACTTAACTGGAAATAAGAAAATAAAGAAATTGCCAGACTCCATTTCCGATCTACAAAATTTGGAAACTTTAATATTATGGGAGTGTGAAGATCTTGAAGAGTTGCCAAGGGATATAAGAAAGATGGTTAGCCTCAGATATTTTGTGATAACCACAAAACAAACGCGTTTACCCGCCAACGGAGTCGAGTGCATGTCTTCTCTTCGACGTTTGTCCTTTTACAGCTGTCATAGACTAGAGTGTTTTAATGAAGGAATCCAACGCCTCACCGCCCTTCGCCACTTGAGCTTCGAATATTGTGAAAGCCTGATATCTTTGCCGCAAGGTATGAAACATCTAACCGCGTTGGAATATCTGGATATTTCACATTGTGAAAAACTTAATTTAATGGAAAGGGATGCCTACCCGACAAGTCTTCAAACACTCCATATTGGGGGATTGCCACAATTAGTGAGTTTGCCCCAATGGCTTAAAGGATCTGCCAACACTCTACAGTTTTTACATATTTCTATTTGTAAGAACTTGGCGGTGTTGCCGGAGTGGCTTCCCGATCTCAGTTCTCTTCGCGAGCTTCAGATTATGTACTGCCTAAAATTATCGTCTCTGCCAGATGGGATGGATCGCCTCACTGCCCTAAGAGAACTGGAGATTCATGGTTGTCCTGAATTGAGGAGAGATTATGAGTGAGAGGTCGGCAAAGATTGGGGCAAGATGGTCAAATTCAGTTTTGATTAGGTAAGGGCTAAAATCTTTCTTCCTCTTCTCTTCTACGTATGCTCTGTTTTTCTATCTTACTAACCTATAAGTCTGATTGTTTGTGGAATTAAATCACAATAAACAACAACTAACCCAGAAATCGTTTCTACTTTTCTTTTTCTTTTTTAAAAATAAAAGGGTAATACATATTATAGCAATAATATGATTTTTTTTTTCTACTTTTCTTTGGTTCATAATTTAAGATAGACATAAATTGAAAAAAGAAGAAGTAAGTTATGAAATGTAAAAGATAATTTGTCATTTTTTTGTTATAAAGATTTGAGTCTATGGAGAATAAAAGAGTAGACAAATTATGAACTCTATTCTTGTCTCTCTCTTTTTTGGTTGTATTTATTGAATTAATTCACAAAAAAAAAAAACAACTAACCAAGACGGATTTTTTATTTATTTATTTATTTATTTTATTTTTTATTTTTAACAAAAGGGCAATAATCATTTAAGATAGAAATAAATTGAAAAAAAAAAAAAAGTATGTTATGGAATGAAAAAGATAATTGTCACCTTGTTTTTTGGTTTTAAAGATTGAGTTTATGGAGAATGAAAGAGTAGACAAATTATGAACTCTATTCTTGTCTTTGATGGGAGAAAATTTTAAAATCTTGTAATCTTTTTGTTTCCTCTCTCTAAAAGTGAACTAAACATGGTGTTAATGCAAAAATATAAAACCTGACCCATGTGTAACTTGCAATTATAAAGTCATATTATCAAGGAAGTATGAAATCTATATTTTTGTGAAATTGGCATTATTTTAAATACATTTGATTCTTTTTGTTTCTAAATTGACAGATGTTCTTGGGAGATTGTTCTCTCAGAAAAAGATGTTCCTTATGCTTAAAGTTGCCACTGGTAAGATTTTTTTTAATTTTCAATATTCAATCTAGTGAGTGATTGCATTGGATTTACATTTCTTAGTATCAATGGATTTTCTTCAATCTATACTCATCTAATGATTCCATGCTTTAAAACATTGCAGCTTATCAATTCAGCCATAACATGCAGCACAGAAAGTCTCAGCCTTCTCTTGTAAATAATTTTAATAATATTGTGGTGTGCATTTAGTGTTTGTAATGATTAATGGAGTGATGTGTGTTTATATTTATGATTTCAATTGTATTTCATGTATTATCTAATTTGCACAATGTTTTAGTAACTTGAGTCATGTGTGTGTTATTGATTGTTTGCCTCTGCTTCTTGGTTATTGGAGTTATTCAAATGAAATTCTTTGTTGTGCTTTATCATTTAATTAAAAAAAAAAAATTGAAGTTTGAAATTTTTTTCATGTGATGTAAAATCCCTAAAAGCATTAGAATATTTGGTAAGCCCACAATGTAAAAAATTTGAATTTTATGGAAGTGGAATACTAACTAGAAGTTTACTTTAGCCATCAATTGTTGGTTCCGAATGTCAATTTGTTTTGAAAATCTGGTATTTTAAACTTCCAAAATTGTCGTGTCTACTGAGTGGCCTTAGTGCCCTAAGAGGACTGAAGATTGAAGATGTTCTAAATCAAGATGACAATGCCAAGGAGATATTGGTGAGTATTGTGTATAAGTTGCCTATAAATTTGGCCTCCATTGTTTGTTGAGATGCACACAATTTTGAATATAATTGATGCCTTTTGTTTCTAAAGTTTTGTCAGGTTTTCGTGGAAGATTCTTCAAAGGAAAAGAGATTCTTTTAGCTTAAAACTTCTTTTCTTGGTGAGATTTCAGAGTTTGAATGTAAAAAAATCCATGATAATGTGAAAGCAACAAAGAAAGACATTGAATTGGCCATTAAAGTAGCTTAGTGTCTCACCTGTGCACACTTGTTTGAATTGGTCTTGCTCGTATGTCATACATGGCTCTCTCAAAACTTGCTGTTGATTTTGGTAGAGAATCTATGTTGTCATTGCAATGGTTTTTTAGCTCACGGCATGCACCTGTGATATCTATTGATGCCATTTTTTAAATTATCTTCTTATTAAAATTTGTAGATGTATATGATTGGTTTGCTCTAATCTGTAAATTCTAATGTTTTTCATTTTTTCAGCTGAAGTTTTAGAATTTGAATGTGATGAACTCCTTGATGATATCACAGCAACAAAGAAAGACACCGCGTTATTTCTAGCTCTCTCAGGACTTGCAAGTGGTTTTGGTAGAGAATCTATGTTGTCATTACAACAGTTTTTTAGCTCACAACATGCACCAGTGATTTCTACTGGCTCATTGAAGCTTGATTTAGCTCTTGGGGTTGGAAAATTACCAAAGTTGATTATTCGAAAAACAAAAATTTTCTCTTGCCACATACTTTGTATGAGCATATGCGTAGTTACACACCCCACATATATGCAAGAGATAGAGGCAAATTCCTAGTGCATTATACCAAAAGAGATGTGTGGGACATATGTGTTTGACCTTGTACAGTCAGCTATCCTAAATTTTTTTTTTTTGGATACAGATAGCTAGATCTGTAGTTTCTTCTACCTATATCTTCACTATGTTAATTTTTAATATGAATTAAAAAATATTGGTGCAGAGCATATATGTTATAATTACCTTTTATTACATATCTGACTCTACATACTCTGATGTTGTTGGGTATTAGGCTCAATGAATTAATCATAAATGGCCTTGTTTCTCCTGGTTTAGTGGTAATCTCGAAATCAGGTTGCCCCATTTAAGTCTATATAGACTTAAGATTGTATCATTTAATGATGCATATGGGGTTTCAGGTCTATGGTGTCAATGTCCCAAAACTTTTTTGTTATTAACTGTTGGAAGACAGAAAGCTCAGCTGCTCATGTAAACTAACAGTTCCAAGAGAGCCAAGTATTCTGGTAAGATGATTGAGCACTGGCTACAAATGATACAGATTACATTTCCTTGCAAATTATGTTAAAATAATGAGAAAAGTGATTGCAGTCTATTATGTCTATATGGATTTTCATATTTTAATTAACTTACTTTCATTCCCTTGTCCAATTGATTTTTAGACTTTTTCAGCTCTTCCGTTTTACTTTTCTAATTTTTTTTTCACTATCATCTTTATATACATGTTTCCTCTCCGGTCATGGTTAATATTATATTATATTTTTTTTTCCCCTTCAAATAATATCTTACTTTTTAGGTAACTGGTCTTGGGGTATGCATGCATATGGGTTGAAAAGTAATCTGGCATCAGTGAAAAAGTAATGGGGGATACAATTTGGCAGTCTTTTTCCCTAATTCTGAGGTCTTGGAGTTGGGTTGTGAACATGGAGTCATCATCAATGAAGAAAGCAACTGCCTTCATAGATGGGGAACTTTCCAGTGACAAACATGAAGCTGGAAAACATATGTTCAAAAATGATGGAATCCGTAAGATAGTCATTATCTTTATTTATTTATTTATTTTTATAAAGTTAGTCATTATCTTAAGAAGACAATCGTTTGAAAGAAAAAGAGAATCAATGTCATATTCTTGAATTGATGAATTATACTCATATATGATATTTGTTAAATTACCCGGCCACTTTTCAACACATGAAGTGACTTGAAGACTACTGTTGCTCTTGATGTGAATTAAGCATTTGATGACTGTAACAATTTCAGTTGTTTCAAGTGAAAAGGCCCTTTGATAATCTAAGAAGAACTGGGTCTATTTGGTCTGTCTTGGGACTAAACTGTTAGAAAAGTTAAATCTCCTATAATTCTTTTTAGGTTTATATTGTAAAATAGTAAGGACATGGCAAGTATAACCTCTTATTGAATTGATTAATATTGACAAAGGCAAAGAAGATGTTTAGGTACGTGCAAATTCTTTCCCCTCTTTTAGTTCTGCTCTTTTATAGGGTATTGTTTTTTAATAAGTTACAAGTTAAACATAATCAACTAACCATGTTAGCTCAAATAAATAAATAAAAACTAACCATGAAATTGGCTCTATAGAGGATTACTTTTTTTTTTGGGTACATATCAGCATAATTAGATGGCATTAATTGAAGTTACTTTCTAAGCTTTCCTTTCTTTTTCTCTTTATTTTTCTCATTTGTATTCTTTAAGGAGTTCATCAGCATATATTGGCACACTCAGAGTTCAAAGACCAGATTGTATTTTTTAGACTATAAAAAGTGTGAAAAGTGTGATTGAGCTAAAGTTACTTCGGTTGAAAATTTGCTAACCCAGACTTGACCTATCCTGAATTTCAACCAAAAAAAAAGAATACCATCAACCCATGATCTGCCAACACTCTACGGTTTTTAGATATTTCTTATTGTGAGAAATTGGTGGTATTGCTGGAGTGGCTTCCCAATCTCAGTTCACTTCGCAAACTTCAGATTTCGTTCAGCCCAAAATTATCATCCCTACCAGAAGGTATGGAGTTGTCCTGAATTGAGGAGAAATTATGGGTGAGAGGTTAGCTCAGATTGGTCAAATTCACTTGCCGATAGTTAAGGTCTAAAATCTTCTCTCTTCTACGTTTGTTCTGTTTTTTTTTTTTTTTTTTGCCATTTGAATCTGATTGTTTATTGAATTAAATCACAATAAACAACAATTAACCAAGACATCGTTTAAAAAAAAAAGGTTATTGCTATCTAATCTTGCTATATGTATTGATTTTTAATATGTTATAAATTTTAATTGTTATTAATTTTAATTTCAATTCTCAAATATTCAATTTGTTTAATTGTTGGTAGTAATGATGTCTTGCATTAGAATTTTTAAATCCATTCTAAGTATGAGATTATACTTGCCATACCTTCAGGTTTTAAATTGACTATATGCTTTGTTCTTCTTGAACAAAAGCTTGATTAGCAAGCCAAGCTCCTCTACATATCAAATATTATTAAGTGTTGAAAGAATTGTACATGATACAATCTTTTGCTGCGGATTGAAACATATTGTTTCCAATTATACAAAGTATGGTGCCTAACAAAATTAAGAGAAAACATTTCTTAGTACCAATGGGTTTCCTTCAATATATACTCATCTAACGATTCCATGGTTTAATACGTTGCAGTTTATCAACTCAGAAACAACATGCAGCAAGGAAAGTCTCAACCTTCTCTTGTTACTATCATGTTCAAGGTTTTGGATACTTTCTATAGGTTTTTAATATATGTTACTCCATGTAGGTAATTTATATCATGTTCAAGGATCAGATCTTTAATATATGATACTCCTGGTAGATTATTACTATCATGCTCAAACTTTAAAAATTCCTTAGTAGTTGTTTAAGGTGGGATGTGGAGAAAAAATTAACATTTATGTCTTTCTTCTTACATGCATGGTCTAATATGTTATTTGCTTTGCTTAAACTTGGATGGGTAATGTTGATTCTGTATAGCTTGGGTTTTCATTCTTGCCATTCTTTTGTGTACTTTGCCAACTCATCTTTTTAGATGAAATTTGTAATTATAGCCTATCAACATATAGAAAGTTCTTTAAATTTTACTTCTTATGAACCAGTTACTTCTTGTGAATGTATGTTAGATGATTTGATCTCAAGTTTTAGTTTAGTAAAAAAGAAGTGTGAGTGTCAATAAAGCTATGGTAAAAGGTTTCTTCTGCAATTTCCAGGGTAGAATTGATGAAATTTATGGGTGAGAGGCATCTGGAAAAACTACACTTAGCCCTTCATATCATCAAGGAAGCTCAAAAGCGTTGAGGTGCATCTTATTTTGTCCTCTCAAACTTTTTGATTGGAAGTGTTTAAGGTATTATTGGAATTAGTTTTGTTTGCTTAGGTAAAACAGGGTAATTCTTTTTTAATTCATTGTTGTGAAAGCTGATAAGTCAATTCACAAAGATCCCAAAACCCTTTATTGTTCTTATATACAGTTTTCACATTAAGCAAAGCTAAGTATAGATCCTCCTGTGAAACTTTCATGCCTATTTTTTAGCTATTATCATTCTGTCAAGGAATGTTGAACCTTAAGCACATCTCTCTCTCTCTCTCTCTCTCCTTTTGTGAGAGTTCATGACCAATGGATTTGTCACATTTTTTTTGCACAATTGATACCTCTTATCTATGTTCTTCAATTATGGTGGCACTACATGTTTCATTTCTAAGATGACAGCCCTGCTTTTAATCTGAAGAAAGTTTGAAAACTGTTGTAACAAAATGCAAGTAATTACATATTATATGCCATGATATGTAAAGATTCAACCAACAATTCCCTCACAAAAGAAGGAAGTATCAGAAGATATTCAAAATATTTAGGTGAACAATTAGTAGATAAATTTATACTTTACCATGCATAAGTTGGTAGTTTAAACAATGGCATTTGATAGAGATATTTCATTAGTTTGGAAACTATAGTTAGTTTAGCCTTTTACAAGTACAATTATATACTACTTTTGGTCCAGAGAACTTAACCATAGTCCATTTAATGAAAGATCAAAATTATCATTTCATTAGCAATGTTCTGTGTAGCTTTTGTTAAGGCTAATTAGAATCAATGGGTGGACACACAGAAAATATTCTTATTTTATGTCCAAGTTCTGCTGAAATTTTGCCGAGATTCATTAACACATTGACGATTGCAATTGTAGATGTAATAGTGGTTGATGCCTTGATGGTGTAAGTGATTAATTATCACACATGATTGCGGCATTAGCTGTTCAATTTTTTTTGGGATAATTATACTTTACCCATCTGTGGTTTGCCTCTAATTTGACTTGCCTACCCGTGGTTTCAATTTTGACACTTTACCTACCCGAGGTTCAATCCGTTACTGCTCTGTAACCCACCTCCCTGTCTACCGTTACTCTAACACGTTTTCTTTCAAAATCAAAACACAAAACAGATCAAACATGTTTGCCTTAATATTATCTTTTTGTTTAAATCTTGGTGAAGTTTTGAATAGTTGGATTTTCCCGGAAACAAGAAAGCATTTTCAAGTGGTTCCAGAGTTACTGCAGAAAGTATGGAATAATTGGGAGCTACGACTGCTGGACCTTCTCAGTCTCACCTTGCAACTGTCTCTCTTTCACTTTGGCAGACAAAGAAGATATAATGTTAAAATAAGGATCCATATCTTTATGTGGTTTTGCTACCTCATGGCTGATTCAGTGGCAACAATTGCACTAGGTGTCATTTCTAGTAAAAACCGTAATTTTGGCAATAATAATCCTAAAGTACATAATGAGCTCACGGCATTCTAGGCACCATTTATGCTGTTACACCTTGGCGGCTAGGACACAATCACAGCTTTTGCGATACAAGACAATCAATTGTGGTTAAGGCACTTTCTTGCACTAGTTGTTCAATCATGTGTGACATTCTACATCTTTAACACATCTTTGAAGGGCAACTGGCTTTCGCTTCTTACTATTCCCATGATTCTTGTTGGGTTCATCAGGTATATAGAAAGGATATGGGTCATGCGATCAGCGAATAAACCTCCAGTAGACGCTGATGAGATACCTCCATTACTCCAAACCGTCGAGACAGAGGCTGAGGCCAAGACGAATGCGAGAAGGAAGGAAATCAGATGAACCCACAACCAAAACCACATAAAAATGTTCTTAAGCAATCAAAAACCCTAACTTTTTGATTTGTTTTGTGTTTTGATTTTGAAAGAAAACGTGTTAGAGTAACGGTAGACAGGGAGGTGGGTTACGGAGCAGTAACGGATTGAAACTCGGGTGGGTAAAGTGTCAAAATTGAAACCACGGGTAGGCAAGTCAAATTAGAGGCAAACCACAGGTGGGTAAAGTGTAATTATCCCATTTTTTTTTTTTTTTCCCTTGGGGAGAGGAAGGGGGGCCAAGGGTCAACATAGAGTGTTTTGGCTGTTTTTTACCAGTTTCCATTTAAGTAAAAGACATTCTTGTTGTGGATTCTAATTTGCAAAGTTTTTGCTGTTGTTGTTATTATCGTCATCATTTTCTGTCTGTCATTTAAAGAAAATATACCAAAAACTATAGGTTACCAAATTTCCATCAGTTAACCTATATTGTTTGGGGTTGCAATTTGTTTCATTATTGGAACCTATATTATTACAACTTACTCAAAGTAGACAACATAAGAGGGATGGGTCAATTGCAGTCACCTTGTTATTTTTTCTCTCAATATTATTAGGCTTTAATACCATCTTGCATGTTTGGATTTTTTAGGTAGCTGTCCTTGTCCCCAATGTGAACTTGCTCATATGATAGGTGGCACCTTCCAAGATGAACAATTACGAATAATAACGCAAGCACTTATAAGACTTCATTATGCATTCTGCCAATCTCTCTCTTATAAATTTTCTTAACCAGGTTAGTCATTTTTAATCTCTTGTTTTATATGTGTTATAACTTATAAACTGAATCTTATCAGTTATAGCATGGAGGAAATCCATTTACTTGCCCATATTACCTTTTATTTCCAGGTCCAATCAAGTCAAAAATCGTGGCAAGGTTTTGGAAATATGAATGAGGTTACTTGGGGTGGGAATGCCTTGAAATTTGATGCAGTTGTATGACTGAGGATGATAAGAACTGAACTGCTCAAGATTGAGGATAAGGTCAATCTTCTGTCACTTTTGATAATAAGGAGCATTAATAAGCTCGCAAGGTTCTTCGAGATATGTTAAATTATTCATATTGCCCTTGTCGATGTAATTTTATTTTATACTTCAAAAAGCCATGCTGCCAGTCTTCTATAGGAGCAGATATTTAGCTTTTTGAACAAATATTTGCATCACTTCTACCTCAAGTTTTCATGGAGATAGTTTTCTGTGAAGTTGCTTTCCCTTAATTCTTCTTTGGTTTTTCTGCTGCCTCTTGAAGGACATTCTGATTCTATTTTTGTCATTCTTATTTCCTCAATTAATTCGGTGTTACACTTTATTAAAGATGTCTTCTTATTGTACTTTCATCATGTGTATATGAACATTAGATAAAACCTTGTAGCTGAGTAACTATCAACTTTAAATAACTAAAAAAAAAAAAAAAACCATAAATCTTGAAATAATGAACTAAATTTTAAGTGGCTTTCTAGTGATCTTTTTAGAGAAAGTCACAGTTTCAATCATGAATGGCCTTATTTCTCTTGGTTTAGTGGTAACCTCAAAATCAATTTTTTCATTTAAGTCTAATAAAAATGGTTCTCTTTTCAGGCTAGGCTCCTAAGTTTTGCGCCAAGTTAGATATTCACAAGGCTTACGACTCCGTTCTTTGGGATGCTTTCTTCAATACCTTTGAATACTTGAAATTTCCTAAGAGTTGGGTAAGATGGATTAGAAAATGAATCTCCATATTTTCCTTTGCAATTATGTTTAATAGATCTCCATCTAGCTTCTATATAGACTTTAGATTTTTATTTATTTATTTATTTTTATCATATAATGATGTATTTGGAGTTTCAGATATATTGTGACTTTGTGATTGATGGTGTCAATGTCTCAAATTGTTTTTGGTCTTTTTAACAATCTGAAGATGGATCATAAACTGAGTGGAACAATTAAGACAAAAGGTTATAAAAAATTATTTATTTATCAACAGAACATACATATAAATGAGACATTCCACTGTGAGCAATTCATGTAAACTGACAATGCCAAGAGAGCCAAGTATTCTAATAAGATGATTGAGCACTGGATAAATGATAAAGATTGCATTTCCTTGAAAATTATGTTAAAATACTGAGAAAAGTGATTGCAGTCTATTTTGTCTAATATTGTTGATAGATTTTTCATTTTCTTGTGCAATTGATTTTCAAAGGACATTTTCAGCTCTTCCTTTTTACTTTTCTGGGAATTTTTGTTTATTCTATCATCATATTTTACCTGTTTCCCCTTTGGCCATTGAGGTATGTTTATATTATTTTAATTTTTTCACTTCAAATAATTTCTTACTTTTCAGGTAACTAGTTTTGGGGTATGCATGAAAATGGGTTGAATAGTAATCTGGCATATTTTAGTGTAAAAAGCTGAACAGGGGATGCAATGTGGCAGAGGCTTTTGCTCTAAGTCTGAAGAACTGGCTTGTGAACATGAGTCACCGTCAAAGAAGAAAGCAACTACCTTCATAGAGGAGAAGTTTCCAGTGCAAACAAGAAGCTGGACAATTTTTCAGCAAAAAAAAAAAAAAAAAGAAGCTGGACAATTTATGTTCTAAAATTATGGAATCCTTGATAACATAGAAGACAGTCGTTTGAAAGAAAAAAAATAAAAAAATAAAAAAATAAAATAAAAAAATCAGTGTCATATTCTTGAAATGATGAATTATACTCATATATGGTACATGTCAAATTACCTGCCACGTTTGAACACATGAAGTGACTTGAAGGATCTTTTGCACTTGAGATTACAAAAATCTAGCTCTTCAAGTACTAGTGTTGCTCTTGATGTGAATTAAGCATGTGATGACCGTAACAATTTAAATTGTTTCAAGTGAAAATGCCTTTTGATTATCTAAGAATAATTGGGTCTCTTTGGTCTGTCTTGGGACTAAACTATTAGGGAAGTTAAATCTCCTATCTTTCCTGCCTGGTTTATCTCATAAAATAATTTTAAATACTTAATAGTGGCTTATAATTCTTTGTTGTAATATTATAGTAAGCTTAACGATCATTGCAAACATCATTTATGAGTCTTTTAGATCAGTTATATCTAGCACTTCATCTAATATATATATATATATATATATATATATATATATCTATCTATCTATCTAGCACTATGTTTTGGTTTGTTTTGTTTGCTGTCCTAAATTTGCTACATAATGTTTCAATATATGCTTGTTGGATTGGCTATTTATATTTATTTTTGTGCTAGAGTAATAATTTATCCCCCCCCCCCCCCACAAAGTTACTTTCTAAGCTTTTCTTTCTCTCTCTCTCTCTTTATTTTTCTCACTTGTATTCTTTTAGGTTGCATTTAGGAAGTTGGATTTGGATTTAAATTTGAATTTTAAATTCATAAATTTGAAATGTCTTGATTTCAAATTCATTGATTTTAGGAGGTATTTCAAATCCAAGCATTTTAAAAGTTTAAAATCTTTGGAGGATTTGTCAAATTCAAATCCTTGACTTTTTTTAAACTTCCCAAATAAGTTATTTAGATTTTAATTGCCCAAATCCAAATCCAAATCCAAATGCCCAAATTATGTCATCTAAACACACCATTAAACAACTTTTTTTTTAGGCTATTAATAGTG
Source organism: Quercus tomentella (assembly GCA_028535165.1). Lineage (NCBI taxonomy): Eukaryota > Viridiplantae > Streptophyta > Magnoliopsida > Fagales > Fagaceae > Quercus > Quercus tomentella. The sequence goes on along the minus strand of JAPQVY010000012.1, from coordinate 41,559,361 downwards.
TGAACTGAGCTGAGTTACTTGTGTTGAAAATTTTGCTAACCCAAACCTAACTTATCTTGAATTTCCCAAAAAAGAAGGCCATCAACCCTTAAAAAGCCAACCTAAGATATTAATGAGAAGGGCATCCACTTTTCTTGGTGGATTGTGCATATGGTCAGGTGCATGGTGTCAACTTGTGATTGATGGTGTCAATGTCTGGATTTTCTTCGGTCTTCTTAACAACATGAAGACAGATCATAAATTGAGTGGAAAGATTAAGACAAAAGGTAATTAAGATTAGAAAGATTCATATAGCAATTGAAGCATAAATATAAATGTGACATTCCACTGTTAGCACTTAGCAGCTCATGCAAACTGACAGTGCCAAGAGAGCCAAGTATTTTGGTAAGATAATTGAACACTGGATGAATCTTCCTAGATGCATTTGCACGAGAATTATGTTAAAATACTGAGAAGGCTTTTGCTTTTGTTGACATTAATATTATATTTGAGTAAAATTTGGTGGTGGAGGCTCTTGAATACATTTTAGATGGATAAATAAATTTTATCATGGACAAGAAAATTGATTAAAATCTATTGTGTACAATATTATTTATGGATTTTCATATTTTAATTAATTTTGTTTGATTTTATTCAGGTAACTAGTCTTGGGATATGCGTAGTTGAAGTGAAAAGGCTAAATGACTACAAGTCTGACTACAGGTTGGAGTCGGCTTGTTAACTTGGAGTCATCATCATCAAAGAAAGCAACTTCCTTTTTTATGGGGAAGTATCTAGCGATAGACATGAAGCTGAATGATATTTGTTTGAAATGATGGAACCCTTAATAAGATAGTCAAGATCTTAAGAAGGCAGTTGTTTGATAGAGAAAGAGAATCATGTTAAATTCTTGTTGAATTGTTGAGTTATAATCAGATAGGTTAGATGTCAAATTACCCAGCTAACTTTACAACACCTGAAGTGACCTGAAGCATCTTTGAACTTTTGAGATTACAAAAGTGTCTTCCTCTTCAAGTTAAAACATAGCTCCTGATGTGAATTAAGCAATTGACGATGGTAACATTTGAAGTTGTTTCTATTGAAAATGCCTTTTTCATTATCTTAGATGACAAACATCACGGCTTTTATGTGGTTGGTTCTCTTTGGTTTGTCTTTGGTTTGGTGGTCAGGTTGGAACAATTTTGTCAGGTCAAATAAAAATTTTGATTTTCATTTAACTATTTATGCCTATTATTTAATGCATGACTGCAACTTATATACTTGAGCAAAATATTTTAAGTCTCAAAATACCAAAATAAATCAAACCAACAAGTTTAAACTAAGTCTCAAAATCCAAAACAAATTAAACAAACAAATGTAATAATATAGATTGGGACGAGTTACTTGGGTTGAAAATCTTACTAGCTAGACCGGAATCCGATCCATCCTAAGCTTAAAAAAAGAAAGAAAGGCATTAGGTTAGATTAGATTGAGTTGAATGCAGGCCACTAATTACCATAATCACAACTCACAAGAACAAAATGTATACTTGTGTAGATTATTAATTTTTTATAACTACCACCACAAATAGTAAAATACCCAGGCATGGGACATTGAAAATGATCTAAAAAAGCTTCAGGAAACCATGTTTACTATCAAAGTCGTGCTGCTGGATGCTGAGGAGAAGCAAGCAAAAAACCACCAGCTGAGCGTTGGAAAATCGATTGGAAAAAAAAAAAAAAAAACACGTTGGAAATGAAATGTAAATAAATAATTGTCACTTTCTAATGTTTTTTTATTATAAAGATTTATTTGAGAGAAAATAAGCTTTATTTTTAGGTTTTTATTTTTTCCTCAAACATTTCTCTTCAAATTTAACCTATTTTGAGGGGATCGTTTTCCTTCAATTTTCTATTCTTTTCTTTCTCTCCCTTTTGACATATCAAACACATAATTTAAAGATTTTGTAATCTCTTTTCATTTCTCCTCTCTCCAGGTGAACCGAATATGGTGTTAGATAACTTATTTTTTTAAGAAAGAAATGGATTAATATTTATTTTTTTATAAATGAAATGGATTAATCTAAACCGTGCATAAGTTGCAATTTGTAGTCATCATATTATAAAGAACTAGTGTATAACTTGAGCATATGCACAATACAATTAAAAAACATATATAGATTCAAATTATACTCTCTTTCTCTCATATATATATATATATATATTTTAATTTCTTTTGAATATACACGAGTTTACTCTTTTTTTTTTTTCTTTTTCTTTTTTTATTGAGTTTTTGATGATTTATTTATATTAGACCCTTTGTCTTTTGCACCTCATTAACTCACCTAGAACAAATTTTTTTAAAAAAAAAAAAAAAAAAACTTAAATAGGACACGTAGGACAAAATTAGATAACAATTGTAATCCAATTTAAAACCTAATTGGATTTTCTCTCAGCTTTACCTATTAATATATATATATATATATATATATATATATATATAGAAGTACGAAATCTATGTATATTTGTGAAATTGGCATATATTTCTTTTGAATATATTTATTTCTTTTGGTTTCTAAATTGGCATGTGCTTTGAAAGATTGTTCTTTCAAAATGGGATATTTTGTGTACTTAATGTTCCATCCATTGAATTACATATATTGAGCAATGTCTTGCATTAGCAATATTAAATCCATTCTGTGATTTTTTGAAATATTCAAATGTATGAGAATCCTAATTTTTTTCAATATTTTTTCAGTATGATGTAAATACACTTAGGTTTTAAATTATATATTTATATTTTGATTTGAACTTGAAAGGGTTTCCACCCTCACTCACTTTTCGGAAGGATCTGGACTTGCTTACAAGTGATCCAGACATACCACTTGGCCATCAGATTGGGGTTTTAAATTTTCTTCATGCATTGTTCTTAATTTGTAGAATTATACTTTTCTACCCTAACTATACCCATCTTACATTTTGCCCCCCTGAACTATCAAAACGCATGATGAACCTCTCAAATCAAAAACTATGTATTTGAGTTGTAGTTTCTAGTGTGTTCAAGAAGATCGTTTAGTTGTCAAACAAGTGGTATTATTGAAGACACAAGGTTGCTTAATACCTATCGATCTATTGAGAGTTAGTGAACCTCGATACCAAACTTGACACCTCTCGATCTATCAAGCTTTAGGAAAATTGGATGTTAAATTTTTGTTTTTAGCCCATGATGACTTGGCATTGTTGGAATTCTTGCTCTAGGGTTCCAGATCATATAAAAGGCTCATTTTACAGTCGTCATCAAAGAGGTACAGAAAGACAAGCATAATAGGAGTTGCTGCGACGTTTGTGCGCCTAAGATTTTGTACTAAGCTGCTTTTAGTTCATCCAAGCGTGGATTGAAGAACTCTACAAAGGTACAACAATAAAAAAGGTTGTTGTGGAGTCAGTCACGAATAGAAGATTCATGCAAATGAGAAGTCTTCTACAAAATCAAGTCCAATCGGGGATTGAAGTTAAGACTGGTATAGCTCAATAGGTCCTACTGTAGGTAGGTACTTCAAGATAGGCATGTAGGGTAATATTCCTTGTGCTTGTAACCATTTTTTCTTGTATGTGGATTCTTTGAAAGTGGTGACCTAAAATTCACCTAGTAGGATTTTGTTTGCGAGAGTTTTCCCCATCGTAATCAAATCATCGCGTTAAACTTATTTTTTGCTACACTCTAATTTAGTTGGGTGATTTTATTGTGCCTTAATCTGATTTGCTTGTAATTGGACTAATTAATCAATTTGGGTAATTTAATTAATTAACTGGGATCAATCTATAACCCAATAAAATGGATATTACAACTTATCAAGACTTACAAATTATCATGGACCTCAAACACTTAACCTATAGAACTTAACAATCTCACATTTGGGTAATCCATAAACCATAATATATTAGATGCAACGACAACATAATCTTGCAATTAATATCCCTCAATAGCAAGTGAATACCAACCACTATGATCAGACAATAACTAATTTCATTACTAATGCTATCTTGGTCAGTTACCATATAAAAATAATTTATCATTATTCCCTTAGCTTCCAAGTAATAATGACAAGAACCACACAAGAGGATATCATTAGACTTAGTCTAGTGTGTTCCATTGTTTATACTTCATTACATCATAGTAGCATAGATTTGAACCCTAGTTGTATTATTGGAAATACCAAAAAATATCAGTTAAGTTATAAAACTCTCGGTAGGGTAGCTAGGCTATTAGAGATGCATATTTACAAAAGACTTTATTAATTGAATTGACTAGAACCCAAGACATCATTAGATTTGAAAGATTAGTGGGATGAAATATTCATGTGCAGTTGTGCTGATTATAAATTTATAATGAAGACAAAGAAAAGGTTTAACAGATAGATCAAACCCATAATGGCCCGTTCATCTTAAGCTTGGGCCAATGAACACTAGCAAGGACGTTAGAAGAGAATGAAGAAAACTCATGAACATCACAAAAATGACGGCAATAGCAGAAATACAGAACAAAGAGAGTGAAACTGGCCAAAATGGCCAAATACCACCAATTTCTGAATTTTTTTGTAAAAAAACACTATTTCGGAACTATATAGGGAAATACGACTTTTTATGGTACTCGAGTTTCTTAAACTCAAGTTCCTAGAAGTTTTGCCACCGTGGCACTGCTGAGGTGGAAATTGGGCAATTAAAAAAAATTATGTGGTACTCGAGCATGGTAAACTTGAGTACCATGCAACACAATACTCGAGTATACCAAGCTCGAGTACCATTATATAATAAAATGCTATTTTTTTTTTTTCCTAAGGTACTCGAGCTCACCAAACTCGAGTACCTTGTAAATATATATATATATATATATATATATTTTTTTTTGGATTATCCACAAATAAACATAAACATAAAATGGTGCTTATTTTATTTATATGGTACTCGAGCTCACCAAGCTCGAGTACCTAGTAAATTTTTTTTTTTTTTGGGGATTATCGACAAATAAACATAAACATAAAAATAAGTAGCTTTTTTACGTTTTTATTTATTTAAATAGATGCATTTAAAATATAGAGATTTTAATTTCAAAATATGAATTTAATTTCTACATTAAGTAAAATTATTCACTGTTTTCTCACAAAAATTGTTCACTGTTTTCTGCATAAACTATTTCTAGCATTTTGCATAAAATTATTTTCTGTTCAACATTATTTAAAAAATTGTTCACTCTCTTTTCTGCGTAAATTATTTTCTGTTCACTATTTAAAAAATCATTCACTATTTTCTCATAAAACACCTAGTGAAATCGTTTTTTCTAAATCTAAACGCCAAATCTGAATACTTTTTCATGTTTGAATTTCACAATAGTCGAATCTATTTTTCTGCATTGATAAAATCTGTTTCTACATTAATAAAATTTGCATTCTGCCCATCATGTTTATTGTATATTCGAATCTGCTTACTGCATTCATAAAATCTGTTTTTTGCATTAAGTAGAACTGTTTACTGTTTTCTCATAAAAATTGTTCATTGTTTTTTGCATAAACTATTTCTAGTATTCTGCATAAAATTATTTTCTGTTAGTATTATTTAAAAAATTGTTCACTCTCATTTTTGCGTAAATTATTTTTTGTTCATTATTTAAAAAATCGTTCACTATTTTCTCATAAAACACCTAGTGAAATCGTTTTTTCTAAATCTAAATGCCAAATCTGAATGCTTTTTCATGTTTGAATTTCGCAATAATCGAATCTATTTTTCTACATTAATAAAATCTGTTTCTACATTAATAAAATTTGCACTTTGCCCATCATGTTTATTGTATATTCGAATTTGCTTACTGCATTCATAAAATCTTTTTTTTGCATTAAGTAAAACTGTTCATTGTTTTCTCATAAAAATTGTTCACTATTTTCTGCATAAACTATTTCTAACATTCTGCATAAAATTATTCTCTATTCAGCATTATTTAAAAAATTGTTCACTCTCTTTTCTACGTAAATTATTTTCTATTCCCTATTTAAAAAATTGTTCCCTGTTTTCTCATAAAACACCTAGTGAAATCTTGTTTTCTAATTTTAAAAGCCAAATCTGAATGCTTTTTTATGTTTAAATTTCAAAATGAACGAATTTGTTTTTCTGCATTGATAAAATATGTTTCTACATTATTAAAATTTGCACTCTGCACATCATGTTTACTGTATATTTGAATCTGCTTAATGCATTCATAAAATTTGTTGGGATAGCTAGCCTTTTTTTATTTATTTATTATTATTTTAGGATAGTTTGACAGATACAACAAAGGGGAATTTGAACTTTATATGTTTTCATTTGAAATACAATGAGTTGTTAGACTGCCAATTGATGTACATGACTCTTGGTAGAATAGCTAAGTTATTAGAGATACACATTTACAACCTTTTAAAATTATATATAGATCCACTTTGAAAAGAAAAAAGTAAAAAAGAAAAACTATTTAGACCAATTGTTCAATATACAATTGCAATGTTCATAATTAATCATAATATTCCAATTAAGCCTTTGATCCTAAATAATAAAACTAACAAATTAAAAAATATATTTTTTAAATGATTAATAGTGTGGATTAGGTTGGTTTACTTGAGTTGATAATTTCGCCAAGTCAAACTCAACCTGACCTAAGCTTAGAATAAAAATATTAATAAATCTAACCTAGCCCAACCCAACTCAACCCAAGACACAGATTTGTTAGGTTAGATTAGTGGGTTGAAATATACTTGTGCATTTGTGCTGATTATAAATTTATAATTAAGACAAAAAAAAAAAAAAAAAAAAAGGCATAACAAATAGATCAAACCATATGGCCCGTTCATCTTGGGCTTGGGCCAATGAACACTAGCAAGGACCAAAGAAGAGCATGAAGAAAACCCATGAACATCACAACAATGACGCCGGCAAACAGAAATACAAAATACACACAGTGAAATTATCAGAAAACTGAAATGGGTTTCTCACTTTCTCTACCTTAAACCCCGAAGCCGAAATCTTCACAGGAATTCCTTACAAAAATGGGTATCTTTACACCTTCACTAATGAACCATCTTTGTCTCAATGCCTTCAGCAGAAGACCTCGCCTTTCCACTCTACTCTGCTCTCTCCACCAGGTATCTCTCTCTCTCTCTCTCCAATTTTATTTCACGGTTTTTTGTGGTAAACTTTCTGGGACATTGTGATTTTCTTGGTTTCTGTAGCTGCAGAAGTTTTGGGTGTTGTTTTATTTCAAATTTCAATGCCTTTGTGTTATATCTTAATTTTTCTGAACTGGGTTCCTAGATTTTGCAAAGTTTCCTGCTTTTTTGTTTCTGGGTATTTTGCACTGACTCCAATGCATGCTTGTATGAATATGAAATTGAAAAGATTTAAATAATATATAGAGCTTTTGCTTTTTCTTTGCTTAATGTATATGTGAAAGAAGAAACAAAGGCCCATGTATAAATTGCAAAGACGAAGAGAAGAGAAACTATAAATTGCAAAGGGAAGCCAGAGTTTTGCTGTTGTTGATTGAAACTAAAGAGGGAATAAGGGATTTTATTGCTGGAATGCTGGAGCTTGTGATGGTATAATGGAAAGAAGAAAGATAGGAAGAATTTGTGAAATTGATATGTGGAAGGAGGCTAGGTCTTGGAATTGCATAAACATGAGGAGTTGAGTTGGTCAGAGAGAGAATAAATAATGATCTCAACAATGTGTCTCAGATTTTTGTTTGAAAAAGACGTTGTTGATGAGGGTGGCACAAACCTACTTGACAGCCAGCAATTTGATCCTAATAAAAGGAGAGAGCTGCATCACGGAGGAGGAATCCTTGTTTTGTGGCTTTCACTGGTCATAAATTATTGCTTGAGGTAGAGGTGTTTGGTTCTTTAATTTGTTTTCAAAGCCTCTTTCACTTTAGGTCTTGAATCATTTGGTGAAGTTTGGGAAGGAGAAAGACTATAGGGCTAGAGGTGCATGGCACGTATGTTAGTTTGATAGGAGGTACACTGCTCAAGAATCTCTCCCTCTCTTTTATTTATTTATTTTTAACTTTTTATGCACTGAAGGAACATCCTTAATAGTTGTCAGATACCATTTCTATGCCTATTAGGCTGCTTGTTGATCTTTATTATGACTAAGATGATTGCTGAAGAGCTCTTTTCCTGTCTTTAACTTCCTTCATGATTTTCAGGATCTATAGTGTTGTTGTTGTAGTTATGGTATATACCACTATAGGCAACACCTGTACTACCGTCAATGTATGTGTGCCTTCTCATGGTCTTTCTTGTTCTCAAGTCAATTGATTAATTTTTTATTTCTTCATTTCCACATATTAATTGTTTGATTCCTTCTGTTCTCAATTTTATATATTTTATTTAAATTCTAGATGAGTATTGCAGTATTGCCTTCCTTGTTGTCCTATAACCAATTTTCTTTTTCCTTCCAGAGTGGAAGAAGAGATGAGGTAACCTCTATTGCCATGAACATTTGCCATCTTTCCACTGTAGGTAGAGAGCAGCTCATGATGCAATTCTATGTATATTTTGGTCATTTTTCAGACAAAACTTTCCTACTACTAATGCCATTTTTAAAATTATTTTCTTCTTGAAATTCGTAAATGTATATGATTGGTCTGCTCTAATTTGTAAATTCTAATGATATTGAAGTCAAGTTAGGAATTTGAGGCAAATTTGAGAGAAACTACTTTGACATCTGGTGATGGTTATGTGAGGTTGTGAGCGGAGGCCCGGCTACCTCAGATTAGTCAGATATTGTTTCTTCTATTTCTTTTTTATTCTCATCAGTATGGGAGGGATACGTAGTTTTTTCATTGAATCGAAGCTTTTTCAGTTGGTGGTGGAGGAAGGAGGGAATTTTTTTGCGTTACGTATTTTTGAACGGGGCAAATATTTCATGAAGTCAGTGTTTATGGGCAAAAGCGCGGCATTATGGTTGATGAAAAATATAGAACTTATGGTGATTGGGGTGAATCCCAAACAGTTTTTCACGCTTAGGGAAGGAGATACTGCATATACCTTGCAACAGGGATCAAACTCTTTTGGTCAGTTTTTGCTAGTGACTGAACTCAAAACTGGCGGGCTCCGGAGGTTTGTCATAATCCCGGAAGGGAAAGAAAAATATGGTTGGAAGGCTTTTGGTCTAGAACTGAGGAAGATGTTAGAACCCAACCAATATGCCTTTGGTGGTTCAGGCCAAGTAAAGTTTATTCCTCAGGCACAGAAACGTAATCCATCTCGGTCTTTTGTTGAGACAGTGAAGGGTCCAATGCAGGCAAAGGGTGGTATTCATCCTCTCCATAAAACTAAGGCTGTAAAACAGAATATCATAGATGATGCGATGGGGGAGAAACAGCAGAATAGGTTGAAGGAAACGATGGCAGTGCCGCTGAATCAATCTTGGAAGCAGGTGGTTGTTGGTCCGGTGGGTCAGCCTGGTACAGCAGCCGTGAGGGGAGGGGAGGGGAGAGGGAGGAGCATTAATTTGGGCATTAATGTAGGTGAGAATTTACCGGTACAGAATCAAATCAGATCTCCATTAATTTTTGGTTTGAATTCAAATAAAACTGAAAAGGGCAAGGGGCGTGATTTGAGGGATACACGATGGACTGGGAAGGGATTAATAGTGGAGGTGGCTGAGAATGGGAAGAGACGGGTTTTCTGGGATAATTATAAAGAAGGAAAAACTTCCTTTAAATGGGTGCCACAGGCTGTCACAGAGAAGCTGAGTTTCGGGTTGGGCCCAAAACAGCCCGTAACCCATTCTGTGTCTAATTTAAGCCCATTGAGTACAAGCCCATGCAGTTTAGAGGCTGGAGAATGCTCCAACAATCTTTTAGGCCCACTCTCATCTACACTTAGTCCCGATGAGACTGAAGAGAGTTCCAGGATCCTTACAACTGGGTTTGCGACGCCGGAGGTTTTGTTAAGAGGCGATGAAGATGAAAGGAGCTTATCGGACAGTCCATTGCATGTGGTTTCGCCGGTAGCGGCGACGCAGACCAAGGCAGAGGGAGTTATGCCAATTAATCAGCGTTTGGTTTCGCCGGTGGAAGTGGCGGGGCGTACCGAGATTCCTCTGAAGATGGGTTTCAGGCTCAGTTCTGACCGGAATAGTATTTTGGGATATAATAAGCTGCCGGGTGGGTCGATTTCTGAAGGTAAGAGGCTGGTAACTCTCGAATTTGTGCCGAGATTGATCGGACCTCCTTTTCCCGATCAGTTTCTGGAGTTTTTGCGAGCTGGGTTAATGGGTTTTGGAGTATCGGGTCAGGAAGTTAATACTTTCTCTAGTAAGGAACGTTTAAGTCTTCCTAGGGAGGTCATGCTTGTGGAGGATGCAGTTGATTTTTCTGTGGGGTTTGGTGAAACTGAAGTGTCAGATTGTTTACCTCTGCAAATCATTGATCCGGGTGTGTCAACAAAGTTGGTAGAGTTGGAGGAGGCCACTGAGGTATTGAGTATTGAGAATAAGTTAGATATTTCTAGCTGGGTGAAGCACAGAATTCCTGGGTTCAGTAAATTGGTTGGGTTGTCAACGACTTGACATGAGAAGTTGTGCATTGCTCTCTTACAAAGGCTAGAAACTGAGATGGAAGCAGCCAATGTGTTACACAGGAGAGAAATGGGTAGTAAAAAAGTGGCTAAGTCCAAAAACAAGGGACGTAGAGAGTTGCAAAACTTAATATGTTCGGTGAATTATGACAGGAGATAAAGGGTGGTCTTGTGTTGGTGTCAGTAGCTGGGGTTAGTTTAGTGTTTATGAAGATAAGAATGATTTCGTGGAATGTTAGAGGTTTAAATGATCCTCAAAAACGTCTTGTGGTGAAGAATTTGTTGCGGGAGTGGAAGTGCGATGTTGTTTGTTTACAAGAGACGAAAATTGCTAGCATGAATAGACAGTTGGTTTGTAGTTTGTGGAGCTGTCCATATGTGGATTGGGCTGTTTTGGAGGCTGATCGGACTGCAGGTGGTATCTTGCTTATGTGGGATAAGAGGGTTTTGGAGAAGGTGGAGGTTATGGTTGGCACTTTCTCAGTTTCGGTAAAGTGGCAAGGGGTGGGGGACGGTTTTATATGGGCATGTTTAGGGGTTTATGGCCCTAATGAGAATATTGAGAGGGGTCACATGTGGGATGAGTTGGTGGGTGTTCAGCAGTATTGGAGGCTACCGTGGTGTTGCTTTGGGGATTTTAATATTGTTCGCTTTCCTAGTGAGCGTAGGGGTGAGGCACGTTTGACCTTGGCTATGGAAAAATTCTCTGAATTTATTGAGGATCTTAACTTGGTTGATTTGCCTTTAGACGGAGGTAGATATACATGGTCAAGTGGTACTGATAACCCAGCGATGTCCAGGATTGATAGAGCATTGGTCACTCCAGATTGGGAGGACCATTTCCCAGATGTTCTTCAAAGGATTTTACCACGTCCTATCTCAGATCACAATCCAATTCTTTTGGAGGCAGGGGGAATGGCAAGGGGGAAAAGTCCGTTCAGATTTGAAAATATGTGGTTGAAGACAGAGGGATTTGTGGATAGAGTTCAGTTCTGGTGGAATCGGCATTCTTTTGTAGGTACACCTAGTTTCGTGTTTGCAAAAAAATTGAAGGCTCTGAAAGAGGACATTGTGCAATGGAATCGCAGAGATTTTGGTAATGTAGAGCGTCAAAAGAAACAATTATTGGAGGAGCTGAAAAAATTAGATGCCAAGGAAGGGGACTTTGGTCTCACTGATGGGGAGAAAGGGCATAGGGTAGCTTTGAGGTCCCAGGTGGAGCATCTTCTTTCCTTGGAAGAAATTTCCTGGAGACAAAAATCTAGGATGTTATGACTCAAGGAAGGGGATAACAATACCAAGTTTTTTCATAAAATGGCTAATTCTCATAGAAGGTTTAATCATCTAAGGACTTTGGAGGTGGATGGGGTGGTGTTTGAGGAGGAATCCGAGGTGACTAATCAGGTAGTACAATTTTATAGAACTTTGTACAAGGAGACTGAGGGGTGGAGGCCTTTTGTGGAGGGTTTGGAATTTGATCGTATTGGGGATGTGGAGAGGGTTTGGCTTGAAAGGAAGTTTGAGAGGGAGGAGATACTTCAAGTTGTACGTGATTTGGAAGGGGACAAAGCTCCAGGTCCGGATGGGTTTACTATGGCATTTTATCATCATTGTTGGAGAGTAGTGGAGAAAGATGTCTTAGCGGTCTTTGAAGAGTTTTTTCAACATTGTAAGTTTGAAAAATCCCTTAATGCTACTTTCATTGCATTAATTCCTAAAAAGAATGATGCCTCTAATATTAGAGATTTCCGACCTATTAGCTTGGTGGGGAGTGTGTATAAAATCTTGTCTAAGGTTTTGGCAAATCGATTGAGAGTGGTTTTAGATCAGTTGATTTCTGAGACTTAGAATAGCTTTGTGGGTGGGAGACAAATTCTTGACTCGGTTTTTATTGCGAATGAGTGTGTGGATAGCCGAGGGAAGAGTAGGGTTCTTGGAGTCATTTGTAAACTTGATATTGAGAAAGCCTATGATCATGTGAATTGGGAGGCTTTGTTGAATTTGTTGCATAGAATGGGCTTTGGAGTGAAGTGGTGTAAGTGGATCCGTACTTGTATATCCACAGTCCAGTTCTCTGTTTTGATTAATGGGTCTCCAGCTGATTTCTTCGGTAGTTCAAGAGGTTTAAGACAAGGGGATCCGTTATCTCCTATGCTGTTTTTGATTATGATGGAGGTGTTTAGTAGGATGTTGAGAAGAGTGGAGGGAGCTGGTTTGATCCGGGGTTTTAAAGTTGAGGGTAGGAGGGGTGGTGGGGAATGTGTTACACATCTACTGTTTGCAGATGATACTATCCTATTTTGTGATGCGGATGTGGAGCAAATCATTCATATCCGGTTGTTGTTACTTAGTTTTCTGGCAGTAACAGGTTTGAAGGTTAATGTGCATAAGAGTGAAATGGTTCCAATAGGGGAGGTTGATGATGTGCATGCCCTGGCTGAAATTTTGGGCTGCAAAGTTGGAAAGTTGCCTATGTCTTATCTTGGCATGCCTTTGGGGGCTTTACATAATTCCCCTTCAATTTGGAATCCTATTTTGGAAAAATTTGAGCGGAGATTAGCCGGGTGGAAGAAGCTGTATTTGTCTAAGGGGGGTCGATTGATGTTACTCAAGAGTACACTATCTAGTCTTCCTACCTATTTTCTTTCGCTATTCACAATTCCTACTCATGTGGCTAATAGAATTGAAAAGTTGCAAAGGGATTTTCTATGGGGTGATAACTAAACTCATCTGGTAGGATGGGATAAAGTTTGTGCGCCTCTAGCCAATGGTGGTTTGGGGATAAGGAAACTTACTACTTTCAATAAGGCCTTATTGGGGAAATGGTTGTGGCGGTTTGGGAAGGAAGAGGATCGGTTATGGAGGAGGGTGGTAGTTTCAAAATATGGGGAAGAATGGGGGGGTTGGACCTCAAAACTGGGTAGGGGAGTTCATGGGTGTGGTTTGTGGAGAGGTATTCGCATGGGATGGGAGGACTTTAGCAAAAATTGTCAATTTGTTGTTGGGTTGGGGAATAGAGTGAGGTTTTGGCAGGATGGGTGGTGTGGGGATCAACCTTTTCACTTGGCTTTCCCAAGGTTGTATGGTATTGCCATTGATAAGGAGGCATCTGTTGAAGCTTATTTGTCAAGGGCGGGGGCGGAGGATAGAAGAATTTGGAATGTTCGTTTTATTCGAGAATTTAATGATTGGGAGATGGATGAAGGGCTGCATTTTCTTCGTATTTTGGGAGCTAATACTCCTCCAATGGATGTGGGAGATCGGATGAGATGGAAGTTGAAGCTTGATGGGGATTTTGATATCCGGTCATATTATAACAAATTAAGGAATTCTCCTTCAATTGTCTTTCCTTGGAAAGCTATATGGAAAGTAAAGGCCCCTAGGCGAGTTTCCTTTTTTGTTTGGTGTGTAGCTTGGAATAAGATCCTAACGGGTGATAATCTAAGATTGAGGAGATTGGTTTTTGTGGACTGGTGCATTATGTGTCGAAATTGGGGAGAGACAGTAGATCACTTACTTCTTCATTGTGAGATGGCTTATCGGTTATGGAGCTTTGTCTTTATAACCTTTGGCCTGTCTTGGGTTGTACCTAGATCGATCCCAGATTTGCTTTTTGGCTGGTGGAATTGGTTGGGGAAGCACTCGTCTCAGATATGGAATTTAGTTCCGTTGTGCATCTTTTGGTGTATTTGGAAGGAACGGAATCGGCGAACTTTTGAGGATTTGGATAGTTTCGGTGATCAGATGCTTGCTTCTTTCAGTGGGACTCTTTTTGATTGGTCTCGGGCTTGGGGATTCACGTCTAGTGATTCTCTCCCTTCTTTCATTAGCTCTCTTTCTCTTTGTAATTAATCTGTGGATTGGTTTTCTTTTTATTTTTTTGTTTTCCTTCTTGTATTTTCTGGGTTTGCTCTATGTTATTCATGCATAGAGTAGCCATTCGTATATATAACTTTCTTACTTATCAAAAAAAAATTCTAATGATATTCATTTTTTCAGCTGAAGTTTCAGAATTTGAATGTGACGAACTCCTTGATGATATCAAAGCAACAAAGAAAGACACTGCATTACGTCTAGCTCTCTCAAGACTTGCTAGTGATTTTGGTAGAGAATCTATGTTGTCATTACAACGATTTTTTAGCTCACGACGTGCACCTGTGATATCTACTGGCTCATTGAAGCTTGATATAGCTCTTGGGGTTGGAGGATTACCGAAGGTGATTATTTGAAAACAAAAAGCAAAACTTTTCTCTTGTCACATATTCTGTGTGAGCATATGCATAAGTGTACACCCCACATATATGCTACAGACAGGCAGTTTCGTGGTGCATTATACCAAAAGAGATGTGTGGGTATGACCCTGTACGGTCAGCTATCCTAATATTGTTTTTTGATACAGTTAGCTAGGTTAGTTGACCATAGCAATTATTCCTTTGTAGTTTCTGCTACCTAGATCTTCACTATGTTAATTTTCAATATGAATTAAAAAATATTGGCGCAGAGCATACATGTTATAATTACCTTTTATTACATATCTGACTATACATACTCTAATGTTGTTGGGTATTAGGCTCATCGAATTAAGAATGGTGGTTTTGTTTAATTTTTCTGCGAAATGGAATTTTAAACCCTTAAGTATTAATTCCATAGTTGTTATGAACCAAAAAGATGGATTCTAGGGATGTGAACGCTCTATGTTAGAGATTAAGTCTTTTTTTTTTTTTTTTTTTTACACTCCTTGATTGGAGTGTGGTTTTTTGTCATTTTTCTTGTTCTTCCCTTCCTATTTACTTGATCGTTGTAATCTTGGTTCTTGATTTGTGCCCCCATAGTACATTCCCAATGTACTCGGGTTGGCTGTTTTTCTTTGTTTAATAAAATTTTCGTTAATTATAAAAAAAAAAAAAAAGGATTTTAGTTATTTGTGCAAAGTGAACACTAGAGAGAGATTTTATAGTCTTTGGTGTGCAGCCTATTTTTTTTTGTGGGATCTCACTTCATGGTTAGACCTGGATTGTGCTTGGACATTGGTAAGGCTGAATCCACTAAACAATCACAACCACCCCCCCCCACACACACGCACACACCAAAAAAAAAGTGTGTTTTTAGTTGTTGATGCCCAAACTTGGGATTTCATCTTATGCTTAAACATATCATCTAGGACACAAGTTGGAAACTATGATGGAATACATCATACTCCCTTTAATTTTACTTATCTAAAAAAGAAACAGTATTCTCTGTCAGTCATTAACATTATGTTCAAGAAATGAACTCTTTTGGCTTCTAGATTTTGGTACTTGTCACTGTTGTGTTCAAGGTTTTGGGTACATACTATATTTTTGTTATGCATCTCCATATAGGTTCTTAACATTGTGCTCAAATTTTAGGAATTCATTAGTAGCTTTTTGAGGTGGGATGTGGAGTAAAAAATAGTGTTGCATGCATGTTTGACCATTTTATTTTGAGTCTCTTTACTATTAATTCATTATAGCCAAGAGCCTTGTAGCTCAATTGGTTGGCATCTCCTGGTGTCTCCAAGAAATCCAGGGTTCAAATCCCTCCTCTCCTATTGTAATTATTAAAGTATCAAAAAAAAAAAATTAATTCATTATATAAAGAGGGGTTACTTATCAAAAATAAAATAAAATTATATATATATATATATATATATATAAAGAGGGGTCTTTGCATGCCATGATTATGATTCTCAACTGATGAATGTTGTTTCATGAAAATTTGGAACTGCAGTTTGTGAACATATAAAAACTAAAAGAGCTTAAAAACGTACTACTTATGTTATGAATCAGTTACTTCTTGATGAATGTATGTTAATGATTTTGATCTCAAAGTTTATGTTTAGCTACAAAGAAATGGAGTAGTGTCATTACTGATGTGGTTAGAGATTTACTCTATACTTTGCAGGGAAGAATTGTTGAAATTTATGGGCGAGAGGCATCTGGAAAAACAACACTTGCCCTTCATATCATCAAGGAAGCTCAAAAGCTTGGAGGTGCGTACTTATTTTTTCATCTTCCACTTTGTGATTGATGTTTTAGGTATGACTTGAATTAGTTTGGTTTGCCAAGGAAAACAAGAGACTTATTTTTAACCCCTCATTGTGAATGAAATCCAATCAGTTAGTGTACATAGATCCCCTAACCCTTGATGTTTCTTATTTACAGTAATTACATTAATCAAAGCTGATTATAGATCCTTCTGCAAACTTTCATGCATATTTAAGTAATTATCGTTCTATCAAGGGATGTTGGACCTTAATGAGTAGGTTATTATTTCATCACTTATGTTTAGCATAATTACTTGGGATCTGAATGATTGGGAGTTGGATTTAGAGGTGAATTTACTTCATATTTTGGAATCCAATATCCCTTCAACTGAAAATGGGGATTGCATGAAATGGAAGTTGAAGAAGAATGCGGATTTTGATATCTGTTTACTTTATATTGAGTTGCGAGGTCCCCTCTCCATTGTCTTTCCCTGGAAAGGTATTTGGAAAGTTAAGGCCCCTCATTGAGTTCCTTTTTTTGTTTGGGCTGCAGCTTGGGATAAGATAGTCACGGGTGACAATTTGAAAATTAGGGGTTTCGCTTTTGTTGACTGGTGTGTTATGTGCAATTGTTGTGAGGAGATTGTGGATCATTTATAGCTTCATTGTGTGAAGGCTCATAGGTTGTGGTGTTTTGTTTTTTCGATCCTTTGGGAATCCGTGGGTTTTACCAAAAACGGTACTTGATCTTCTTTTGGTTGGTGGAATTGGTTGGGGAAGCACTTGTCAGACATTTGGAATTTAGTTCTGTTGTTGTTGATGGGGTGTACATGGAGGGAGCGTAATAGGTGGATGTTTGAGGATGTGGATAGTTTGGATGACCAGCTGCTTGCTTCTTTCAGTGATTCTCTGTTTGACTGGTCACAACTCACAGGCTTGGAAACTAACATCTAGTGAATCCCTCCCATTGTTTGTTAGTTCTCTTTCTCTTTTGTATTTAAGTTTTCTTTTTTGCTCATTTTACTTTCTTTCTTTGTAATTTTTGACTATTTTGTGCTCCTTTGCACAGAGTGGCTTTATTTATTCAGATCTTTATTATTTATTAAAAAAATAATTCCGTCAAGGCTAATGTTTCAAAATGACCACCCTTTTGGTGAACTTTTTTTTTGGAAATTTCCCACTTTTCTGGCTACTGATCAGAAATATATTTATAATTCAATTGCTGTTAATCTGTATTTTAGATGACTAATATCTTATCATAGCTGATAATCTCTTAAATGAAGCCCATCTTGCAATTAATCCTCATATGCGAGATACAACTGCATCCAAAATTTCTGCTCAAGAATGCAAGACTAAGCCATTTCACGTTGCTTGATGCTTTTTGGTAATGAATAGGAGTCCCTACTGCCTTGTTCTTTCTGTATGGTTTCTCTGGATAGTCACTATTTTCTTTATGAACGGTCCTATTACAGCTATTAATTGACTGTTATCAATGCTTTGTACATAGCAACATGTAATTGTGAATATTAAAACTGCTAGCATCACCAGAACAGTGCTAACATGAACAACCTTATGGTGATCTACTGGTGCTGTCTTGTCAGTGATGATGGTCATGACAGTGAGCTTGACAAAATGATTACTAGTGAATTCTGTGTTTATAGGCACAAATTTGTAAGATCACACCAAGTTCTGATTGCCTTTTTCTACTTTTGGGTGTACATTAGATTTAATATGGCAGTTGTTGCCCCGGAGTGCTTTTGGTTGTAAGTCAAGAATATCTGAGCTTTAAATGTGTGCTTCTGTCTTGCTATATAAATGCATTGTAGTTCTTACAGGTAGTTGCTTCATTGTTTTTTTTGTTTTTTGATAAGTAGTTGCTTCATTGTTTCCTAAGTTTCCTTTGAATGCAAACAAAAAAATCTAAACAGTTCCCTTTTTCAAGAGATTTTTTTTGGTGTGTGAAAATATAAACCCCTGCAAGGATCTGAGATCACATATTTGGTTGTGTGCTGCTTATTGACATAAGTTTGACATGAGTAAAAAAGTAAGCAGTTCCTTTTTAATCATTGATGATGGCATATTACAAACATGTAAGGAAGGCAGACATCTTAGTGCTTCACTGAGTAATTGGTTGTTTATTTTGGCAGCATGGATTACTATTATTTTTGAAATGGACTAGTTGGTTTACTTGTCCTTTAATAGATTTAGCCTTAATTAATTACATTTGTTATATGACATCTTCCTTCTACCCAATTTATTATTGTTCTTTATCTTGCTTTTTTTAATAGATCAATGCTTTCTTTGCCTCATAGAATTGTCCTTTTGGCAGGGTATTGTGCATATCTTGATGTAGAAAATGCAATGGACCCTTCACTTGTAGAATCGATGGGTATAAACACAGAAAATCTTCTTATCTCCCGTCCAAGTTCTGCTGAAAATTTGCTAAGTGTGGTTAACACTCTGACCAGAAGCGGAGCTGTAGATGTTATTGTGGTTGATAGTGTAAGTGATTAATTCTCATTCTGGTGTTATCCATAAATCTTCCTCTGGGGGAGTAAAAGGGGGTGCCTTGCCTTGTTTTTTTTTTTTTTGGCTCACACCCACAGGTGGGTGTTGTTCAACTATGGTGCTTTGGCCAGTCTTTACCAGTTTGTTTTCAGTAAAGTCGTTCTCCTCATGGATGATGTATTCTAGTTTGTACAGAAAAATAAAACGTGGGACATTTTGTGAAGCTGTTATTATTATTGTTAATATCATCATAATCTTTATCAATTAAAGAAAATACACCAATAGTACTAGGTGGCAATATCTCCATCAGTTAACCTAAATTATATGGGTTATGCAGTTTTTTGTTTTATGGTCATTGGAGCCTTATTATTGCAACCTACTCTTTATACTTCCAACTAAAAAAAAAAAAAAAAAAGAAGCTTTTTCCTTGGGTTATTTTTTTGTTATTGTAGATGACTAGAGATCCGTCAATTGGACTCATTGTTTTATTTTCTTTATCAGTATTATCATGCTCTAATAATGTCCTGCATGTTGGCCTTTTCAGGTAGCTGCCCTTGTCCCCCAATGTGAACTTGATCATATGATTGGTAGCACCTTTCAAGATATGCAATCCCGGATAATGACCCAAGCACTTAGAAAAATCAATTACTCATTATGCCAATCTCAAACTCTTATTGTTTTCCTTAATCAGGTTGAAGACGATATATTTGGTCATTTTTAACCTCTTTGTTTATATGTTATTATTTTATCAGTTGTAGTGATGATAAAATCCATTTACCTTCTCATATTACCTTTTATTTCCAGGTTCGATCAAGTCCAAAATCAGGGCAAGGTTTTGGACTTGTGGATGAGGTCACCTGTGGCGGAAATGCCTTGAAATTCTATGCAGCTGTACGGATGAAGATGATAAGGACAGGATTACTCAAGGCTGAGGAAAAGGTTTATCTTTTGTGACTTTTGATGATAAGAAGCATTAATGAGCAATAGTGTTTTTGATTATTGCTTGCAGATATTATTTTATTATATTTTTCAAAATCTCATGCTACCAACCTCTTTAGGAGTTTGCATTTAGCTTTTTGAATAAATATCCGCATCTCCTCTACCTCATATTTTTGGGAAAATTACACATTACCATCTTAAAACTATACCCTCGATTATACTTTGCACCGAAAACTTTTTGAATGCACGTTTTACACCCTAAATTATAATCTTTGTTCACTTTGCACATTGACATCAAGTTTGCTATTAATTTGGAGAAATTACATTTTACCACCTTAAATTATACTCTTGATTACACTTTGCACCCTAAACTTTGAATTTCCATCCAAGTTAACATTAAATTAATGTCGGGGTGCAAAGTGTAACAAGGGTCATTGTTTAGGGTGCAAAACGTGCATTTGAAAAGTTTAAGATGAAAAGTGTAATATGGGGTATAGTTTAGGGTGGTAAAGTTTAATTTTCTCCATATTTTTTTATCATGCTCAGAGGAAAGCGATTAATGCACAGGTAAGAAAGAGTGAGTTAATTTAAGTTGAGGGAACAAAAAATGGTAGATGAGGACAAAAAATAATATTAGTAGTAGTTGTATTAGTAGTGAAAAAAGACATGTCAATTAAGGAAGTTACAATGATTATGACTTTGAATAGCATAGAATGGAGGAAAAGAATATATGTAGCCGACCCTAATTAATTTGTTGTGGATCTATAGCCCACCCCAAAAGATTTGGGACTAAGACTTTGTTGTTGTAACATTGTTGTTCACCTAAATAAATAAATAAAAATGGTGGCTTCCCTCTTCCTATTAATCTTTCTAGAGAAAGTTAGTATTAATAATAACTGGCTTTATTGGGTACTTTGGCATTAAATTGTATTTATGTGTCTGTGTAGACTTTCTATTATACCAAATAATGACAAAGGCATCCCCCCTCACTCTCTTTTGGAGTTGTGGATCTGTGTTTCAAGTATATGGTGTCGGTTTGTGATTGATGGTGTCATTGTCTCAAATTTTGTTGTCTTCATAGTAACAACATAAAGTCAGATCTTAAGTTGAGTGGAAAGATAAAGGAAAATGTTAAATAAATAAATAAAGATTAATTTATCAATTGAAGGATATATAAAACCGCAACATTCCACTGTCAGCAGCTTGTGCAGATTGACACTTGCAGTAGAGCCAAGTATTCTGGTCAGATGAATAAGCAGTAGATGTTCTACCTAGATCTATTTTCTTGAAAAATGTGTCAAAATACTGAGAAGGCTGTTGTTTTGTGAACAATAATTTTATCTTTGCTTAAAATTTGATGGTGGAAGGTCCTAAATTTGATGGGTGAATAAAGGAATTAAATTAGCCATGGACAAGAAAGGTGGTTGCAGTCTATTGCATCTAGGATTATGTAGGGATTTTCATATTTTTTCTGCTCTTTCTTTTTACTATTGTGAGCATTTTTCTTTTGACTTATTGTGTTTACTAGATCATATTTTACTTGTTTTTGTTTATATTTTTTATTAGTATTTTTAATAATAACTTACGTTCCAGGTAACTGGCCTTGGGGTTTGTGTCCAAGTGGTGAAAAACAATCTGGCGCCTTCAATGAAAAAGGCCGAATTGGGGATACAATTTGGGAGAGGCTTTTGCTGTGAAGCTGAGGTATTGGAGTTAGCTTGTGAACATGGAGTCATTGTCAAAGAAGGAAGCAACTACCTAATAGATGGGAAACTTTTCAGTGGTAAACATGAAGCTGAGCAGTTTCTAGTCGAAAATGATGGAATTCTCAATAAGATAGTCTTGATATTAAGGAGACTGTTGTTTGAAAAGAGAAAAGAGCATCACGTTAAATCCTTGAATGGATGAGTTTTACTCAGATATGGTAGTTAGATGTCAAAGGACCCAGCCACTTTTCTAACCTGTAGGATCCTAGAACTTGAGATTACAACAGTGTCTTCCTCTTTGGGTACAAGTCTTGCTCTTGATGTGAATTAAGCATTCGACAACAACACTAACTGAATTGATTTAATCTGCAGTTCCCTTCTGTTATTTCAGAAGAAAGACATAATAGCTCATGTGGTTGGGTCCTTTGGTTTATCTTCAGACTTTCGTTCTTTGCTTGTTTATCTTGTAAAATCATTTTAAATACTCTGATAATGAATTATAAATCTCTGTTGTAATATTATAGTAGTTGCAAAGAACTCCAAAAACATCAATTTTGAGTACTCTTTGATGTTTTATCTGTAAAATATTGCTTCAATGCTTGTTGGACCTTAGAGACGAAGACAGAGACTTTTGTTAGACCTTCATTAGAGGCTTGGCCAAACGAAACTCTATCACCATGTGTTTGGATAAAGAATTTTACTATTTTATATAAATTTATAAATGAAAGGATTGTATTTAAAAATGATAGGATTTACAATCCGCTCATTTATTTAATTTTAAAAATTCTGTTGATTTCTCAATAGGGAGAGAGTAAAGAAATTTGAAAAATATTTTTATATTATTTTCCTTTCAGGACACAAAAATTTTCAACAAAATAGGTAAAATTTGATTAGAGGATTATGAAACAAAAAACCATTGTATACATTTTCTCTATACTCAAACCACAAAACAATAAACAATTTCATTATTATCCATTCTTTTAATTTTTGTTCTGGTCATGAGTATAAAACCCTTTGTACATTAAGGGTGAATACCACTTATTTACCCAGTGTTGATGGCAAATTTTGAGAATATTCTACATGCCCATTGCAAGCAAAGCTTAGTACTCTTTGGACCCGTTATACATTTTGTAACATATTTTATTTTTTCATGCATCGCCTAAGCTTATATATTTTATTTGGGGACATTGAAGGAGTGTGGTCTTGAGGTAAATAGTGAGCCTATTTGGGCTTATTCCAGAGCCTAAACTTGCATTTTGCAAAGTTAGCTTTGAATACTAGTAAAACCTAAAGGTCTATGATCAAGCCTATGTGCTGGTCACAAACAAAACTAAAAACACTAATCTAGATTGCTATATTTGTCACATTATCCCGAATTTCCATAAAGCTCAAAATAAGGCCATTTTTCTAAAAAAACCAATAATTAAAAAGCCTTGGTTCTTATGAGTAGATGGATAGTAAGTGCCTCCCTAATCTGATTTAAATTCCACAACCAAAACAAATAAATAAAAAATTAAAAAAAAAAAAAAGGTGGGGGGAGGGGGGAGTGGGCTTCCAACTCAACTCTAGAAAAACTCTCCGATTCTTTTAACTTTACTTATAAACCATATTCACCATTTTGACTTGGAGTAAATACAACAACATGAAATAGTAGCACTATTTTTATTGTCTTTAATGCTATACCACACACATGATCTCGTGTGATGGCACGAGTAGCGTCCACTTTCTCCTTCATCACCTTCCTTATTCTCCCTATTTGTATAACATTAACGGCAAATATATATATATATATATATATATATATATATATATATATAAGTTTTAATATTTCGATAATATTCCTTTTGTTTTCATTATGACTACAAGGCCTTTTACGATCTTTCTTTATTATGCATCACTAGTTTTTATTTAATACTAGAGTGAATTGTGGGCTTTATTCTCCCTTATTTTGAACTCAGGTTATAGACTTAATTTATTGGCATTATCAAAAATCAACCCAAACACCCAACAATTGGTTCTGGCAGATGGGAATATTCACCTATAAGTTTTACCACTTAGAAAAGGTTTCTTAGTTAGTTGTTTGGTTGTAATCTCACACAATAAATAAGCAGAGTTAAATGGCCCAAATATTAAACAAAATAAAAATAAGGAGTAACATTAAATTGTATAATAGAAATATAGAACAGAAGTAGAAGATAAAGAAGTAGCCCTTATTTATTCATTTAGGAAATATGAACTATCTCGGGCCAATTCTTTCCAAATTCTCACTCACAGTTTCTACTCAATTCAAGGCATTCTCCAATCTTAGGACAAAGTGGCATTTTCTTGGCCTTTTTCTGATGTTAACAATTCACACTTATCTTTCTCCACTGTGCTCGACCCACATCCAATCAATCCGGTCATTTTCAAGGCTTCACTCAAGGGATCATCTCAAGATTGTTCCAAATTTAAGGCTTCATAAAGTTTTCACCTTGAGTTAAGTATGATTTGCTATTCACAAATTGAAGACAAAATCAAGGAGTTGATTTTTTAGAGTAAATCAAGATATTGAAGCGATCAATTACATTGAAATGAAATTAAAAATCAGAATATCCATGTAATAAATTAGTAATCGACCCATTTTCAAATTATGTGAATCCCATTATAAATATGGGTTCTCTTGTAATGTGTTATCAATCAAGTGAATACAAGATATAGCCATATAGCCTTTAGAGGTATGGATGTAGTAGCCAAGCCTAACCATGTAATTCTTTCTCTCTCTTTATCTCTTGTTGCTTCTAGTTTCTACATCAATTTTCTATTTCACCTTTAATTTTAACAGGTTCAAAGAGGGAAAATTATAGCTGGTTTTTTTTTTTTTTAATGGTAGACTTTTCACTCAGAATGGTTAAAATTTAACCCCGAAAAATGGAATAATAGACAAATAATGGGACATATCGGCAAAAAGTCTTATAAC
Organism: Quercus tomentella; assembly: GCA_028535165.1. Taxonomy (NCBI): domain Eukaryota; kingdom Viridiplantae; phylum Streptophyta; class Magnoliopsida; order Fagales; family Fagaceae; genus Quercus; species Quercus tomentella. The sequence continues at coordinate 41,534,663 of JAPQVY010000012.1, read as the reverse complement.
TCAATTATCATATTTTAGTATTTAAAACAGATAATTCTCCCCCATTATAACTATTGATTTATTATTATTATTATTATTTAAAAGGGAGGGTGATGGAACGGGTACTAGAACTGCTATTTTAGAAAACCATTGTCGTTGAAGTAAATGCTAAGAAGGTAGATGGACAAGGCGAACTCTTAGACTTTTCAAAGGTGCTGAGCAAAGCCTTAAGATAATAAGGAGGTAGATGTGCTTTAAGTGCTGCAACTTCCAAGGCGTGCTTGACCAGCTAAAATGTGGAGTGAATAGCCACTAAAAAAGTCTCAAGCACTTGCATTTCCCCCCTATAAAAGGGCAAAGTATTAGTAGTCCTGGAGACATGCTTGTTATGCTTAGCTTGTTCTTCCTCTTCTCATCAGTTTTGCTCAATGGCTAAATCCCATTCTGCTAGTACTATAAGCCCTTCCATGATTTCTATAGCGCCACTACTATTTGCCATGCTGATGGCTAGCTTAGACAGAACAGGTCTCTCTCTCAATTTGCACCATATGTGTGTCCTAAAATCTCCCTTTACCCCATCTTAGCATTTGTGGGATCATGATCCTTTTCCTAGGCCCTTGGATTAGGATCGTTAAAAGTTTCTTATGTAACCCCACTCCGGTGTTCCTAAATATCTTATGAATTCATTTTGAAATGAATGGATTAGATTTGGCTGTCATTTTAGGAACTTTGTAGTAGAGTTACTATAAAAACTCTAGAGGATCTTAATTCCATACCTTCATAGTTTTTTATTCCCAATTTGATTAATACAACATCCTCAAAAAGATTCGTTCAGAAAGAAAATGTGCACAATTACTGACTTCTTGTATGATGTATTGCAGGTGCCCAAATAGGTGTTTGTAATGGAATGCTTGGCAACCTACCACCACAAGGAGAAGTGGTAGCGCTTTACAACCAATATAACATCCGAAGAATGAGACTCTATGATCCAAACCAAGCTGCTCTACAAGCCCTCAGAGGCACCAATATTGAGCTCACCCTTGGTGTCCCCAATGACCAGCTTGGAAACATTGCTTCCAACCAAGCCAATGCAAACACATGGGTTCAAAACAATGTGAAAAAGTATGGCAATGTCAAATTCAAATACATTGCAGTTGGAAATGAAGTAGACCCCTTAGGTCCAAATGCAAGGTTTGTTCTCCCTGCCTTGAGAAACATACAAAATGCAATTTCCACTGCTGGCCTTGGCAACCAAATCAAAGTTTCCACTGCCGTTGACACCGGAATCCTAAAAGTATCCTTCCCTCCATCAAATGGCTCCCTCAAGCCCGAATTCCGACCATTTCTTGATCCTATCATCAGCTTCTTAGTGAACAACAAGTCCCCATTACTTGTTAACTTGTACCCTTATCTTAGTTACAAGGATAACCCCAATGGCATCCGCCTTGACTATGCTCTTTTCACTGCTCCTTCAACTGTAGTGAGCGATCCCCCACTCAGTTATCGCAACCTTTTCGATGCCATTCTCGATGCTGTTTACACGGCTTTAGAGAGGGCCGGTGGGGGGTCTTTGGTGATTGTTATATCGGAGACCGGTTGGCCTTCAGCTGGAGGGACAGCGACAACACTTGATAATGAAAGAACTTACATCAACAATTTGATTCAACATGTGAAGGGAGGGACTCCAAAGAAGCCTGGAAGGCCTATAGAAACTTATGTGTTTGCCATGTTTGATGAGAATCAGAAAAATCCAGAGTTTGAGAAACACTGGGGGCTTTTTCTACCAAACAAGCAGCCTAAGTTCCAAGTTAATTTCAACTAAAGATTGCATATCATGAGCACTTTATGCATGGAATAGGAAAGCTTCTTGTTCTTCCTTTTTATTATGATCATAAATAAAGAAGGCAAATAATCTTGGACTAAATATTACTCTATATTATTTCCTGACTACAAAGTACAAAGGGAGATCATCTAGGAAGTGAATTTCCTATAATAGATGGGTTTCAATATTCACACACATATTTTGTCTTATATTTGTACATTATTGCACAACACAACATTAATGGTCACACTTTCCCCTACATGTAATTGTCCACAACGACAAAAAACATTGCTTGCTGAAATTTAACAAAAAATAATCATATCCTATGACCTGAAAGATGGAGATCCTGAGTGCTTAACGTTTTCGACTCGAACTTATCAAGGAAAATTGTAAAAGAGGGTTAGAACATTGTGCAACTAATAAACAAAATATTATGCTCTGGAGACTACCTTAGGCAAACTTATAACTCACCCAACTATGGAACTTTAGTAACTTACCTTAGGAAGGAGAGTACTGTCAAGAACTTACGAAGAAATTTCCATTCGGACGTGAGGCACTTCTCTTTATTTATTTATTTTTTGTGTGGGATTATCATACTAAAAAGACACTTTCCATCATTTCAATTAAGAAACAAATTTCTCTAAAATGATAGATTGTTTCTTTCGACACAATTATACAATAACCAAAAAAAAAAAAAAAAAAAAAAGCCAAAATAGTTTTTCTAATCGTGGGAGAGAGCATGACTCATGTTTATGAATTCTTAGTCACATTCACATAGCATGGTTTTGCTTTCCCTTTTTTTTTTTTTTTTTTTTTTTTTTTTGTAAAATAAAATTTGTTTATGCACAACTTTTTTTTTTTTTTTTTATAAATTTTTGTAAATACAATTTTTTTTATTTAACTAGTTTTTTAAACTAATTGAAATAAAGTATACCAAAGCAACGTATGACTGTAGTTCTTTCATCATAAATATGTTCCATTTGTAGAAAATGCATTTCGCTAGTATGCGGCAAGAATAGCTAGCCATAAATAGTAATTCAAGATTTCAAAGATTTCAATATGAGCCGTTCTAAAGTCACAAAAAAATTCTTTTGATAAACCTTTTATGTGAGTTGATAGATAAATCTGGAAGTTGTGTAAATTTTTTTTGTGTATTTTGATCCTAGATTTATTGTTCAAACATGGTCGTATTGTATAAAGGAACATGAGAAGTTCAAAATCCTTCTAACATAAATGAGAAATTATGATCTCTGAGAACTTGCAAAGTTTTTTTTGTAGTTGGACATCCAATTTTAGGTTGGCAAAACGTAAAAGTTCGATAACTCTTTTTTTATTTTTTATTTTTTTAATTGTGTTTTATTTTTGTATAAGTGAGATGTGCACGTATGTGTTGAGTTTAAGATTGTCCAACCCAGACCCAAACCTAACAAAACCATCTAACCGAGAGGAATCCGAACCAAAGGCCATCAAGTTTAATCATTGGATCGGTCAATGGTGGGTGTGTACCAAGAAAACCTGACGATCTCAAGTTGAGTGACAAGTTTCTTGATTTGAAATCTGACTCTGACCAATATGATAACTCCTTCTCCCTTCACCAAGAGTTTTTGTTCTTCATCGTATGCCAACATGGTTTGCAAATTTGATGAGATCTCTACCCAATCTTGTGAGTCTCCACTGGATATGATAGCTACATCACTATGTGTCAATGCCACCAAATCTAACTTTTTTTCAATCGATTTGGTCATTGTAACTCTCAAGTTGTGGCAGTTGATGATCGATCCATATGCTTGAGGTTGGTAACAATTTGCGTGATTCCAAAACCATTGAGACTAGCTTGATTGCCAAGTTGACCACTTCGACTGACCTATGGATAGCTTAAGCTAAGTCCCACATCGGATATTTACTAGGTAGATCTTGAGCATCTAAGTGATTACGAGGAGCCCTAAATGTAACTTGACAAGTCCTTTTGGGGTATAGACACAAATATGCTACCCTTTCTTCATATCATTACAAATAGAATCAAAACAAACCTAGTACATCATGTGGCTCAAGGGTATTGCAGCACAACGGGGACTTTAATGAGGGTGTCAGAAATTTAAGTGGGAAATATAATGATTCTTTAAATTGTGTAGATTCAAATTAATTGTATTGAATTGAATTGGATTGTATGTGTGTCTTGTGTTATGTTTGGTTGTGTATTGAGTCCCAAATCTAGTGTTTACTTAGTAGATCTTATGTGTAAGTGAAGAATTGCTCCTTGCCTATAGGACTGCACATAGATGTCCCTAACACTTCTAACACTTCTAACCAATTAGAAATTTAAGTGGGGAATATTATGACTCTTTAAATTGTGTGGATTCAAATGGATTGGATTGAATTGAATTGGATTGTATGAGTGTTTTGTGTTATGTTTGGTTTTGTATTGAGTCCCGAATCTAGTGTTTACTTAGTAGATCTTATGTATAAGTGAAGACTTGCTCTTTGCCTAGGATTGCACATTGATGTCCCTAACACTTCTAACCTATTTACTTTACTTAGTAGATCTTAGGTATAAGGGAAGACTTGCGCCTTGCCTAGGATTGAAAATTGTTGTCCCTAACACTCCTAACCAATACAAGTAAACAATGAACATTAAAGATTCTTGTAAATTGAAAACTTTCCTTCCAAACTCAAGTTTTGGTGAAACCTCAAGTTAAGTCTTAGGGGATGTTAGAATATATAAGTATATTAGAAAAGTATAATTTGCTTTCAATGTTATTGGAGACCAAATCAAGATGTTAATTCTAGTAAAAAAATCGTGGGATTAGCTAATAAATCAGGAAATTGATTGTTGAAAATTGTGGTTTTGAAGCACTCAATATACAATTTAAATTTGAATTATATCATTGAATTTTGTACATAATCTCCATTACAAATATGCAAATATAGATTTCATTGTAAAATATTATCAAGAAAAATAAATAAGAAAATCTAGTGTTTTGAGCACTTGTCCAGTGGATGTAACCCACATGGCCAAACCACATAAACTATATTATCTTTTCTCTCTCTTTTTCCCTCCCATTATCACAAAATAAGAAAAGAACAAAATTGCCAATAACTACAACTTTATTCAATATCTTTTTATTAGATACGAATTTTGATAAATCAACCATTAATTGGATTACACATTCTTCTTATATCTTTTATACTTATAAAATTTCCAAAAGAATAAAGATCAATAATTATTTCATTAATCAAATGTTTAAATTTCAAGTTTTTATAGTCTAAAATTATGCATAAAAAATAAGTTTATAAATCGAATAGTAAATAATATTTGATAGATACAGAATTTGGCATGCATGTTAAGAACATAAATATTATGCAATCCAATGGTAAGATATTCAAAATATGTAGTCATGTTAATTTTTATATTGAGAGTTATAATTATTGGCTACAACCAAATTTGTAATCAAATTTTGTCCAGAATATCTTTGAATATACACGTTCATATTTAGGAAGAGGCTAGAATATGATAAGTGAATTAGTCCCATAAGTTTTTGAGGTGGCTCCCTTCCCCTAGTCACCGCATGAATTTGCGGTTGTCACCTATTGACCTATTGAGCACACCGAGTCCAGCAGCCAGAAGTTCCAAGTCATGGTCTACTTATCTTGATAAAATCAGCAATATCGCACGCCTCTAAGGAAAGAGGTCATGTTGTTTCGACACAAACAACTATTGAAATCTCGATTTTCCACAATACAGTACATTAAGGATTACTAACTTCCAAATGCTCTTTAAATCACACCTTTGTTCATTTCTGAAGCTAGGATTTGGCATTTTGCCTTACAGATAAGATAAGGACCTCTTTTTCTAATATTTTGGGTCACTAGCATTCTCTTTGGTGATTGTCACTTGTCAGTATTAGCATCATTTGTTTTGAAATGTCAATTAGAAAATTTGGCAGGTCTAGAGTCTAGTCCCATGAGGGTTGGTCTCCACTCCTTAGCCACCTCCTTCAATTCTGTAGCACATATTCACGTCTTTGTTTTTTAATTATATAGTTTGTGCACATTGAAATGCCTCATGGAAATACTTGTACATTGTATTTAACAAGATTTTCAACTTAGGGCCAAGAGTATGTAATTCAACTGGTTAGCATTTTTTGGTGTTTTTAACGGAAACATTTAGGATTCAAATCAATGGTATAGGATTCTGTGTGCAATTAGTTTATTTGCTTAAATATGTAACAAAAATTTTTAAATAAGAAATAAAGTAACTTGTTACATAAAGTCGCTTTTTATCTCATATTTTAAGAAAATAAATTGATCACAAATAAGTTAGTCAAATACACTACTCCAATTTATTTGCTTAAAGGTGAGAAAAAAATGTTTCATCAAATAACAACTTATATTATTGTTTAAAGTTAATTTTTGACTCACCTTTAAGAAGATAAGCTAACCTAGTGCAATGATGCATCAAATAATTTTCACACCCTTTATGGTCATTTCACTTCTACTTTTCCATGATTTTATTCAAATTTTTAGAAGTGTATATTTGTTTCAATGCATTTTTTTACCAAAAACAAAAAGGGAGAAGATATTTTTATTGTTACAAAATGACTAAAATTTAGTCTATTGATTTTTACTTCAATTGTCAAATGACAAATGAGCCCTTCTAGTTTAATTTTTGCCAATTTTAATCCCATACTTTGTCAAAATGAGCCAACAGAACCCAGTCCTATGATCTATGCAAATCTGTTAGTAAATTAAGTTGTTTAAATATAATTTTTTAAGTAGTACTTATCAAACAATAAGATCTATTAAATGACGAATCTCATAAATGCTTTCAACTAGATTTTTAATTTTAAAAAAAATGTTTAAATGATATCATCTGCTAATTACAAATTTGGACAAAATGATCATATTGACTCATTTCCAATTTACAATTCTTGGTCACTAGATATTGAATTTCAATGGCAGTCTTATCAAATACAAGAACATGGAAATTTGAATTTCCTTCATATATGAAGACTAAAAAGTACTCACAACAAATAGAATTGTATTCAACAAAATCCTGCTAAGTTGCTAACCATCACAAAACCAAAATATTCTTTGTCAGATTTCTCCAATCCCACTTGCCAAATACCACCATAGGGAAGAGTTTGTGTAGCAACATTGGACAGCTCATCCCCAATTTTCCTCACAAACTTTTCAATGATCCTCTGCAGCCACCAAATTAAGTTAATGAAATCAACGAAACAACAAACTTAGAGACTAAATTGACAAAAATTAAACCTTAGAGAGTAATTTAACAATTGAAGTAATAGTTAAGGAACTAAATTATATTTTAACCATTATATAACTAATTGTACAATTGAAGTAAAAGTTAAGGAACTAAATTAAATTTACACCATTATATAACTAATTGTACAATTGAAAAAGTCAAGGAACTAAATTAAATTTTAACCATTATACAATTAAGGACTTTAAGAGCCGGGTATCCAGAAATCCCATCGAACTTGATATAAGCGTTGGAGAAAAGTCTACCCGTCAAATTGACATTTAATGCTCTAACCGACCACCACTCCTTCTACATTAAATCCACCATACAACCTTGGGACAAGCACCTTAAAAACCCTTCCTTTAATCAACTGGGGGGGAAAGTGGACACCAACCCTTAAAAAATAATAGTAATAAATAAATAAACTTATATACATCCCATAGCTCAAGGAAGAGAGGGAGGTATGTTCATCACAACTATTCAATTCATGTTCTTATAAAAAGTATAATAAAGGCAAGGTTGGCTCAAAGGAGACTGAGGCAATTGCCTAAGCCCCGAATGGAAGAAGGTCCCCCCTATTAAGGCCTTTTCGCTTAGAAAAAAAAAAAAAAAAATTGTCCCAAAAAATTTAATCAATAAAAATTAAGTTTAAAAAGAAAAAAATAATAATAATAATGCTAGGAACCAAAAAAAAAAATCCACAACAACTTTTATTTCCTCATTGAATGTTGTGCATTCTCTTAAATTTGAATTCTATCTACCGTAGTTAAGATTGTACAAATTTTTACTCTCCCAAGAGCAGAAGTTGAAGAGTCTAACAAAATTCAAATTCAAAATTAAAATTAATACTAGTTTTATGGAGTATGGACAAGTTAATTAATGAAATCCAAAGTTCAATACTATCTCTAAAATTAAATAAATATACTTTATATTTATCTTCATTCTTGAAGGAATATCTACCCTTCTTCTCTGCTTACCTCTTGCAGCTATCCATATTGATTATCTTTTCAGCTTTTTTTCTTTTTTTTTAGGTTGCTCATAAATCGGTTGTACATTCATTTCAAGTTGACTTTTATTTACACTCCTTCTCTTTTTGATCTTCTTCTTCATGTTTTATTTTACCATTGCAAAGTTTTCTCCCTTTTGTTGTTCTTGGTGGTGAATGGAAGAGTAACTTTATCTCTATATTTTTATTATTATTTATTGCTGAGTATGAGGTCCTCTAAAACTCATTGACTTAATGTTATCTACTCAATGCTTATCCTAATTTATCAATATTTATTTATTATTTTTTTTGGATGATATTTATTTATTTATTTAGATTTAGGTTTTCTCTTTTTTACACACGTTACGTGTATAGAAGCCTCTATATAAATAAATTTTTTTTTTCTATTTAATCAACTAGATTTCTAAGTTTCTCTCTTTTACACGTGTTACTTGTGTACTACTCTTTATAGCAAAATTGGATATGCTGCTAGGTCGGATGTGATTACTGTAAAATGTAAAAGATCTCTATTCATTTATCACATCAAAAACTAAATTATTAAATTTATATTTCAAAAGAAGCAGAAAAATAGTTTAATTATTAATAAAAAAAAATATCAAAAATTAAATTAATATTTAAATATAAAAAGCAGGGAGTTTGCTATCAATCTTGGTTGGTCTTTCATTCCAAAACTTTTTACCACCACACATTTCACATTAGTGACATATTTTAGTTTTCTCTTTGTGAAAGCAAATATTACAACCTAAAATCCCCATCAGTAATTTAATGACATGTACGCTATGAATCCAAGTCAAAAGACCTTGTGGGACAGAGATTGTTTAATTATCTTTCGTAGAAAGACTCGTTTTATCGTCTAGCTGACCGACAGAAACTTGAAGTACCAAATTGTAGGATATGGAATAATGCTTTTCTCTGATTCTTCTTGTGTTTAAACCTACCAAAATCAAAGATTAATCGTATATAGCTCTGTTACTTTCAAGTTTTCTCCTTTAATTTGATAGGGAGGACTGAACAAAAGTAGGATGGATATAAAAATAAAGAAGAAAAAAGAGATTGTTATTTTATCTTATATATTTGGTAGGAAGAATGCAAAAGTGAAAGGATGTCGAATGAATATGACATTTATTTGTTTGGTAGAGGAGAAAAATGGAAGGAAAAATCATTTGACTATGTTACCATAATATGAAAATAATATATATGTATATATTTCTCACTTTTTTTTTTTAAATATTAGTCGATGCAAGAAAAATGGGAGGTTTTTATTTTTTATTTTTTTATTTAGGGAAGAAAAACGAGAGTTAGAACTTGAGATAACACAGTGTAGAGAATATATATCTGTTCGATGGTAATGTATAAAATGCTCGGTCATTGATTTAATTTGGATACTCAAAATTCGAATATTATATAAGAAAAATTGCAAAGATTTCCTTTTAAGTTTTCCTAACATTTACCTCTCTTCTAGTTTAGAATAAAATATTCATCTCCTCTAAAAATGTCAACTATTTATACTAACTTTCACTCAATAACTGAAAAAGAGTTTAAAAATCTTATATTTTATATTTTACCCTCCACTTGCTACCCCTTCTAATAAGAAATTTTAGATTTAAAAAAAAATTATTTCAATTATTTAGGGAGGTTAGTGTAAATAGTTTGTAATTTAGGAGAGGTGAGTGTCTTATTCAAAATTAGAGTAAATGTGAGCATAATAATAATAATAATAATAATAATAATAATAACCTCAAGGAAGGTCAATGAAATTTTTTCATAATGCATATTAATTAAATCTAATTACTATTTGGTTTTTGGCCCATATGACTATAGTGGGCCTATAGTGCACCTGGTGGAAATTAGTATCCACTCTCTTTGCTTTCCCACTTATTTTCTACTCATTTGAACAATTATCTTGACGCGGTTCTTTTTTGTTCTTCCCCTCTCTTTGCTTTCCCACTTACTAACAATGCATTACTATTCTTTTGTTAAATTAAGTTGGGGAAGGGGTGGGAACCTAGACCCTAAATGTTGCTATTAGGAATGCCGGAGGTGCGGTGCCAATTGACGATCACTTCTATGGGAGAAGTACTCCCATGATAACAATGAGTTTCTGTAGAAACAACATCCTTTTACATCTAATAGCACTACAAGTGATCCCTTTTCACTTGATACAAATAAAATTGGAAAATAATTGATTGTAGAAATGAAAGACACAATCCGTCTACTAAATGTTGCATTGATGTAAAACGTAGGAACAAGATCATTTCTATTTATTTGATATACTTTCATGCAAATAGAGAGAGTATATTTCACGATTGAGATTCTATTTCTTGAATTTATCAGTATATAATTTTCACACCATAATAGATATACCTTTATATTTATAATATTTAATCTGAACTATAAAATTAAATAAATCAATTTCAAATATCATCAAATTGGAAATCACTATGCATCCTTCACATAAACATGTAAATTTCCGTAGGACGTACGGCAACCAATAAGACTGGTTGTTTCAAATAAAACCAAACACGGTGGGACATTGAAAAATTGAAGACAATTCAAAGGCATGGGGAGAAATTTCCACAAATTAATGAGCAGTTAGATGTGCCTTGAGTGATGCAAGTTGGTTCGTCTACAACTTGGTTCACGTAGAGTGCTTGACCAACAAAAATGTAGAATGTGGATATAGTCACTCAAAAAATATATAGTACAAGCATCCATCTATATCTCTTACTCTATAAAAGGGCAGCTAAACAATGGTATAAGGCATAGTTGGCTATCTTAGCTTTTTGTTTCCTATTCCTTCCATATATAGTTTTCTCAATGGCTAAATCCGGTCATGCTGGTAAAAGCCCTTCCATCATCTCCACAATAATGCTGGTGCTTGGGCTGCTAATGGCTACCCTAGGCACAACAGGTCTCTCTCTCTCTCTCTCTCTCTCATTGATACATGATTTTAAAGTCTTTTACAGCCCAAATCAAATGCTTTTGTGCCTTAATTAACCCAAGGTTGAGGAGCTGTGATATTGGCACACACCCACAGTATACTGCCTGGCCTCTTGCACCCACATGTGGGTTCCATGTTGTTGTGAGAGGATGTACAGAACAGTACACTTATTAAGACACCAAATAGTACTATCCCTGGAACTATAGGAGTAGAAAGTAGAAACCACCAATGTTAAATCAATTAATGTTGCCCTCTAGGCAATAGATTTTCCTTTGAGCTAAGCTTGATTGAACCAACCTTAGTCCGATCTCCACATATCTGTCTTGGTCGTCGTCATGCCATTTTTGGAATTGAAGCACGTTCACGTTGCATGCTCACCAAAAGTAGCCTAGAATGTAATAATAGCATTTAATTAAGCGCCACTCTATAGTTGTATTTAGAATGGGCACCTAATAAAAGGAAGTCAATTACTTCTCTTAAATGAGCCACAACTAGCCTTCTAAGCATTTAAATTTAGAACTACCCCATTAGTTGTATTTAGCTCTCTGTGTGTGTGGTGGTTGGGGGGGGGGGGGGGGGGGGGTGGTGGGGTGTGGTTGTGGGACCTTTCTTCATTTGTTTGGTTTTGGCTCTCTCTCTCTCTCTCTCAAAATAATGGGATGAGAAATAAGGGAGAGGGGAGTCCAATAAAATCATGTGTAGAACTAGGATATTTTACCAAGTGATATAGGACAACATATGGGGTTTAATGTTTATCATTTGTTAGTTTTTTAATTTTTATATAATTATTGCTATCTTAGAGCAGAGGATTTTATTTTCTTGATTCTAGGTGTTTTTAAGGGTCTGCTAGTCAAAATATAATCATATTACTTGAAAAATAAGTTTTCTTAAGCCTTTAAATAGGCGTATAATATGTAAACAAAAATTCGGGTCAGAATTTCATGAGTAAGAATTTCAAAAATATTTTTCTCCTTACTTTCCGTTGAATTCTAGTTATTCATTGTGGATTCAACTGGGAAGTTAGAAGACAAAATAGTCAATTCATGGTTGTGGCAAGTGGCAACAATTAGCTGAACAATTGAAAATTTCCATGATTACTTAATCATATAGTATATCTTGCAGAAAATGCTATGCTAGTCCTTATTTTTATTACTATAAATTTCACATTAATGTGATTGATGAATTTTAACAACTTAATGAAAGAATATTTGAATTATTATTTTTTATAATTGGTAACACATCAGTTTGTAAGTCTTATGTGTAATATCTCTAACATTACTATTATTATCCAATGAATCTTTCACTTTTAATATATTATTATATTATGTGAGCCTACAAACCCAATGAATCTTCCACTTTCAATATATTTATAACATTCTTGCCCTGAGTCCCTGACTAAGATAAATTGCGTAAGCATATTTATGTATGTAGAGCCATTGACTTATTGTCTAATCTAATGCAGGTGCCCAAGTTGGAGTTTGTTATGGAATGCTTGGTAACAACCTACCACCACCAACAGAAGTTGTAGCTCTCTATAGACAAAACAACATCCAAAGAATGAGGCTCTATGATCCAAACCAAGATGCTCTCCGAGCCCTTGGAGGCTCCAATATTGAGCTCATGCTAGGCCTTCCAAATGACAAGCTTCAAGAGATTGCTTCAAGCCAAAACAATGCAAATGCTTGGGTCCAAAACAATGTGAAAAACTTTGGAAATGTCAGATTCAAATACATTGCAGTTGGAAACGAAGTAAAGCCTTCAGATTCATTTGCACAGTTCCTTGTCCCCGCCATGCAAAACATTCAAAACGCAATTTCTGGAGCTGGACTGAACCAAATCAAAGTTTCCACAGCCATTGACACTGGAGTCCTTTCACAAGATTCTTTCCCCCCATCAAAAGGCTCATTCAGAGCCGATTATAGGCCAATTCTTGATCCTGTCATTCGCTTCTTAGTGAACAATGGGTCCCCATTACTTGTTAACTTGTACCCATATTTTAGTTACACTGGTAACACCAAAGACATTCATCTTGACTATGCTCTTTTCACAGCTCCTTCACCTGTAGTGAGTGATCCCCCACTAAATTATCGCAACCTTTTCGACGCCCTTCTTGACACTGTTTACTCGGCTTTAGAGAAGGCCAACGGGGGATCATTGGTGATTGTTATATCAGAGAGTGGTTGGCCTTCAGATGGTGGAGTAGCAACATCACTTGATAACGAAAGAACTTACATTACCAATTTGGTTCAACATGTGAAGGGAGGGACACCAAAGAAGCCCGGAAGGCCTATTGAAACTTACGTGTTTGCCATGTTTGATGAGAACAACAAGACTCCAGATTTTGAGAAACACTGGGGGCTCTTTTCTCCAAACAAACAGCCTAAGTTCCAAGTCAATTTCAGTTAAGAAGAGGGCTTTATTAAGTGCATCAAGGAATAAGAGCCACTTATTATGGTGCATAACAATTATTATTATAATAAGAGTTTTTGCTAACTCACAATAAATAAGAAGTAATAACCTCGCAGACAATAAATATGAGTGCAATATCTCTGATGTAATATTATTAAGAATCATTTATCTCTAATGTAATGTTTAGGTATGTTTTATTGATGTATTGAATATCTACAAAATATTATTTCAGAGCTTGTTGGATTGACTAGTTTTTTTTTCTCCTGGTTGGGAGCTGAAGTTAATAAGTATTTTTCATAACGTAAGATGAACTATTTGTGTATGTTAGTTATTATCATAGCATATGCAAATTGAAAATTTCAAAATCAAAATGTTAGTGATACGCGAATTCCAACAATTAACTCAATTAGTAAAATCTTTTATTATTATATAAGTGATTTGGAATTCTACCTATACTAAAAAGAAACTTGTTGGCTTCTTGACTTGATGAGAATGAACAATCACCAAGAACTAACTTTAGAGCTACTGTTACCCATAATGACCTCGTAGAAAGGCAACCGGTTATGATGAGATAGGTCATTTTAATATGTAAACATTCTCAAATTGCAAGGTAGAGAAGCCTAACATTTTCTAGAGGAAAGACAAAGTCCAAAATAACAACCAGTTAGACGAGCTTTAAGTGATGCACTAGGTTGCCGTAGATAATTTAGTGTTACTTAATTTCCATGGAGTGCTAGACGGGTTAAATTGCGGTGGCATATAACTATTAAACAATCCATTTCCATGGAGTGCTTGACGGGTTAAATTGTGGTGGCATACAACTATTAAACAATCTATTTCCATGGAGTGCTTTACTAGCTATTGTCACTCAAAAATCTCAATCTCAAGCACAAGCATCTCTCTTTATAAAAATAGTGTTGGAAGCATAATTGCTTTCAATCCAAGCTCTTAGTCTATGTTTCTCTTCTCTGTTTTTGTCAATGGATAAGTCTTATTCAACTGGGAACAGTCCCTTCAACGATGTCCTTAATGCTAATGTTTGTAATGCGGATGGCTAGCCTAGACATAATAGGTCCCTCTTTCTCTCTCCCTCTCTCTCACTCCTTTTGCACGTTATACATTAAGCTCCCAAATCAAAACTAGTCAAAGTAAATAATTCTTCTAGAAGCACACCATTTGCCACAACTTGATGTGTGGTCGACCATGAGTGGTAATAAATCCACCCCCTTTTCTCTACCATTACAGTCAACCACTCAAGAGTTGTGGCAAAAATTGTCGCTAGACCTTTTTACAAAGTAAAACCTCTATAAGATCACTTTATAAATTCTCATAAACCATACATATATATTCCATGTATTGCTTGAACAATTTCGATAAGTGGAGATCACAAAAAATTTCACAATAGCTTAAGTGACAAGTAATGATTAATATTCAATAAAGTAATGCCAATTATGTTTCTATTTGAAATTATACCATTCATAACCTATCACCTCAAAAGTTGTAAAAAAAAATTGTGAAATTATTTATGTATGCAGCATTATTGGAACATTTAACATGTATGACATGAGAGATGATCTTAGAAAACCAAGAAATTGGTAACATGGACTCTATTCTTGTGTATTGTATGCCAGATGTTACCTTAGTAAAAAAAAAATATAATATCCACTTCTAGTCATGTTTTTAGTTTGTTTATAAAGCATAATAAAACCATGATTTTGAATATTTTATAAACTTATAGAGAAAATAATTTTTAATCATCTTGATGTTTGTTTAGCATGATAATGACAGATGCGTGGGTAATATATATTAAATGTCTCTCCAATTATAAATTTGGTATAATTGAGTCTGCATTATAAATTTGGTAAAAATGATCTCATAAAAAGCTATAGGGTAGTATGATACTTTTACACTATGTTTGAAATGGAGAAAGATGAGGGGAGAGAGGAAAGTGTCGAATATACAAAAATTTATTGTATTCTAGTCATCTTCCATTTTCCTCTCTTCTACTCTCCCCTCATCTCCCACAATCCAAACATAGGGTTAAAGTCTAACTGTACATGTAGATTTAACCATAAGTGTATATATGACTGTTAACTTGTAAAAGGCTATGGGCCGTAGGCCCACCTTTTTTTACTTGTATAGCACACATACTTGTACTGCACACTTTACCTCCTATATAAAGGAACTCATGTATATTTTATTACTTGTGAAATACAATACAATTCATTCAGTATTTCTAACATGGTATTAGAGTCATTGTTCTAACCTTTTCTTAGCAATCTTATCTCTCTTTGGTGTTACTCCAAACTCATAGTCGCTTCCGCTATCACAGCTACCGCATAGTCATTCGCCATTGAATCTCCGACGTCTCTCAGTTATCGTCTCTGGTGCTCCTTATCCAGTTTTTCGAGTAGATTTCATTTTTCTAGTCCATTTTTTTTTTTTTTTTTTTTTTTTTTTTTTTTTTTTTTCATATTTTGCTTCTAAATGAAGAACAAGGAAATGTCTTCTTCTTGTTACAATAATTGTCGCCAACAATCCAACAAACTATTTTGCAATTTTTGCAAACGTCTTGGCTATAGTATCGAGGCTTGCTATCATTGCCGACAATCCAAAAAATGATTTGATTTTGAATTAATAATTTGATATGCTATGATAAATAAACTTAAATTTCAACACTATATGAATCAAGTAGTTATTGATTGTAGATTTATTATGTACTTTGTGAGCATATGATGAAAATATGGTTAAGACATAAAATTTGACATGTTCTATTTTAATCAGCCGCCAAGATAGGTGTTTGCTATGGAATGCTTGGCAACAACTTACTGTCCCCAGGAGAAGTTATAAATATGTACAAACAATATAACATCGGAAGGTTGCGACTCTATGGCCAAAATTATGGTGCTTTCCAAGCCCTTAGAGGCACCAATATTGAGCTCATGCTCGGTGTCCCTAATGAAGAGCTTTAAAGCACTGCTTCAAGCCAAGACTATGCAAACACATGGATCCAAAATAATGTACAAAACTATGGAGATGTCAATTTCAGATACATTGCAGTTGGCAACGAAATAGAGCCCAACAATCCATATGCACAATTTCTTTTCTCAACCATGGAAAACATTCAAACTGTAATTTATAATGCTAACCTTGGATATAAGAATATTAAAGTCTCCACTCCCAATTATTAAGTTGCCCTTGTAGAGTCCTACCTTCCATCAATAGGCTCCTTCACGTCTGAGTACAGATCACTTCGTAATCCTATCGCTTCTTAGTGAAGCCTAAGTACCCATTACTCGTTAACATGTATCCATACTTTAGCTACATTGGCAATATTCAAAACATTCATCTTGAGTATGCTCTTTTAACTACTCCCTCAGTTGAAGTGCAAGGTGGCGAACATGGATACCAAAACATTTTTTATGGCATTTTTTATGCCTTTTACTTAGCATTAGAGAAGGCCAAATGGGGGGTCTTTGAAAATTGTTGTGTCCGAGACTGGTTGGCCCTCTGAAGGGGGACCGCAACAAGTTTTGAATATGTAAACACTTACAACTCGAATTTGATTAGGCATGTCAAGGGAGGGACTCCAAAGAGACCTAACATGCTTATAGAAACTTACATGTTTGTCATGTTTAATGAGAATCTGAAGACTCCTGATTATGAGAAAAATTTAGGGCTCTTTTATCCAAACAAACAGCCTAAATTCCAAATTAAGTTTAGTTAAGAATAGCACTAGCTAGTTCACTTCGGAAAAAGGACAGCTTTTATGTGCATTATAGCTATAAATAAGAATTACTTGTAATCCCTTTTCGTGGCAGGGAATCAAGTTTATGTATATATCCAAGATGTGAAAATAGTCTGTTAGAAATACTGAATGCAATGGTATTGTATTTCTCAAATGAAAGAATATACATGAGTGCCTTTATATAGTAGCCATATGAGTGCAGTACAAGTAAAAGTGTAGTACAAGAATGTGTGTTATATAAGTAATCTAGTTGGGCCTAAAGCCCACAACACTATACACGTTAACAGTCCCCCTTAAACTCAAGATAGATGTGAGACCAACTTGAGGTTGTTAACCAAAGTACGAAGGCGTCCTTTAGGATGTAACTTGGTGAAGATATCTGGAAGTTGATCTTTAGAGGAAACTGAGATCAGCTTGAGAGCACCATGGACAAGATGATAATGGATAAAATGACAATCGATCTCGATGTGTTTAGTCCGTTCATGGAAGACGTCATTGTGAGCAATATGAATGGCATTCTGGTTGTCACAATAAAGAGGATTAGCAGAGGATGTAGACACACCTAAGTCTTTGAGAAGCCATCGTAGCCAAATGAGCTCAAATGTGGTATCAGCAAGGGCACGATATTGCTCTGATACCATATTAGAAATACTGAATGCAATAGTATTGTATTTCTCAAATGAAAGAATATACATGAGTGTCTTTATATAGGAGGCATATGAGTGCAGTACAAGTAAAAGTGTAGTACAAGAATGTGTGCTATACAAGTAATCTAGTTGGGTCTAAAGCCCACAACACTATACACGTTAACATAGTCTTTATAAATTTTGTTCTTATCAGAATATGATAATCTCTTTTGCATCTTTGCATATTAATTTGGTACAATACCGCATTTATTTTATATATTCAAAATTATACATGAAATAAAGTTCTATCACTTTAATGTAAAAAAAAAAAAGAGGGTTCTGTCAGATTCATAGTTTTACATATTAAGACCAAGGCCTTTGTTTCTTAATCTGTTTGAAAAATTCTATGGCATCCTGCATAGTCTATAACCTCAAATCCATTGTGGAAAACTTTAAAATGGCCACAAAGAAATCAGGGTGCTTCTCTTCCATGGTAGAAAATGTTTTCACATGATTTGTCATAAGAACACATGTTTTTTTTTAAAAAAAAAAGAATTTGATTGGATTTTTTTATTTGAGTTTGTATTGTGCATGTGTGTCTAATCCCACGTTAGATGTTTATTAGATGAATTATTGGTTTATAAATGATTACAAGGAATCCTAATTTCATATTGACTAGTCCTTTGAAAAATATGACTAGATTAAATTGAATTGAAAGTTTTGATTTTATGTTTTTGGAAGTGATTTTTGAAGGGAAGGGGAAGAAGTTTTGAAGGGATTTAAAGAGGGTGAGATATCTTTCAATTTCAAATCCTTCAAATTGGGGAATTTGGAGGGGGGAGGAGAGGGTTCCACTTTTATATATATAAAAGTGTTTTCCAAAATCAATTAAGAGTTTTAAATGTTTTGGATGAAAGTTTTGAAGTTGATATGGTTTCCCTGTATAATGAATTTATGCTTGCTAAAAACAGAAATAAAAGAAAATATTTCCAAAATAATTTTGCTCAGTTTGAAAAAGACCGTGTTAAAAGAAAGTGGTTAGAAAAGATGAATCAATTGAAAAAACATATTTTATTTTTTGATTTCCTTGAAAACCAATATGTTTCAAAAAATGAAGTTTCAAAACAACATCTAAAGGTGATAAAGAAATCAAATTTTTTTTAAGAAGATAAAACCATTGTTAGGTCTAGCCATTCGCCTCTTGAGACAGTTTTAATAACTTGTCAAAAGAAGGAAGTGACGGTCTCCCCTTTCAAAATTGCTAATGATCAAACTCCCATTGTTAGTCTTATTGAACAAAACAATTTTACTAATGAATCTTTGCATATTATTGGTCAATAGCTTGACCGTATTGAAGAAAAAATTGTTGAAAAAACTATTTCTGTTGAAAAACCTGTTTCCGAAAAATCTGTTTCTGTCAAAACTGAAAAACTTTTGATTGATTTACCCAGTCAAAGAGAAAAGGTGAATTTCAAAACCTCTCAAGCTAAAACCCTTGAGAATCAAAACCATCAGTGGAGTAATGGACTTTGAGATGACTGAAGGCTGAAAGAATCTCTTTGAACGTCATTATTTATGCATGGAGAAGTGGAGCAGTGATGTAAATAGGAACTTTTACCGAGGAGTGAATATTGAAGCATTTTGGCCGTTGTGCAAGCCAGACAATGAAATTCTTTCAGCCTTCAGTCATCTCAAAGTCCATTACTCCACTAATGGTTCTGAGATGAGATTCTTTTGGTCTTTTATCTTTAAGTCAAAGCCTACTATTGCTGCTCCATGCGTAATATTTTGGTTCAGAGGAGAAGATTCTTTTGTCCTATTCATATCTAAAAGTGGAATCCTTAGAGTATTAATAAATTTTATTTAAGTCATTTAATTTTTTTTTATTGAGTCTTCTAAATTTTAAATTTATTCAATATAAGCATTTCACCCATTTTTTTTAAAAAAATTTCCATTGAAATTTTATTTTTCTCACATGAAAAAAAAAAATATAATTAATAAAAGTATTTTATAGATTTTTTATGTGAGTTTTTTTTTTTCAATTTTTTTATTAGTTAATTGCATACTTAATCACAATTTTGTTAGTAAATTGGATTAGAAACCTGAATTTAATAAATTTGAAATTTAGATAACTTAATTTAATGAAAGTAAAGTTAGAAGATAAAATAAATTTCATTCAAACTTTGGGATACAATTTGCATTTTAACCAACAAAAATTGAATTGTCAATTTTATCTTTAAAAATATATATTTCTTCTTTTTTTTTTTTTAGAGGAGAAAAAATATATATTTCTTTAAATTGAACAAAAGAAGAAAAAAGATGTATATCGTATGTTTAGATGTCCCACTATTAAAAAAAACCACTCACCTCATTCTAAAAAACAAAAAAAACAAAAAACCCACTCACCTCTCATCTTCTCTCCCCCCCAAATTTTCAAACACAATTTCTTCCTCTTCATAAACTCAACCCCACACTCCATCCATCAAGAAAGAAGGTGAACCCAAAGTCGTAAATCTTTTAGTCAATTTTCTTCATCAATTATGAGAAAAATTCTAGATTTTTACCTTATGGGGTTTCCGCAATGATGTTACTGGAAGTTCTTGCTTGTTTTTCTTGTGTTGTCATAGGTTTGCAATGATTTCTTGATGTATGTGACTTGTTCTTGATGGGTCTTGATTATATTTCGATAAATTTGCACGGAGGATTTACTTTGCACTACTTGGTTGAACGCATTTGAAAATCTTGTTAGTCTTGGTTGCATTTCACATGCTTGATAAAATGCCACAAAGATAGAAAATCGTTGTTCTTTGAGAATTTATACATGAATTCTTCTGAAAAGTTTGTTTCTTTTCATGAAATAAAATATTATTTTAAAGTCAAAGATCATTCTTGGCAATGTTGGACTTTTTGGTGACAAAGAATGCTCATTACACTTGCACATGACTTTGATGAAACACGATATTCCATGAAGTTTGAAAGAAACCTTAACATGAGCCATCTTCTCATCTTATGAATTTTTTGATAATGTGACTTAATGAAGACACGTAACCTTTTCCAAATGATAAATCTTGCAATGTAGTTGGTGTCAACAAGTGCAATACTTTACAATTGAGATTGAGGCATAACATATACCTGGTTGCATGAGATATGTGTACTAGTCTTGGCATGATTTGAAATTATTTCAAATTGACTCCATGAGTCATGTATTGGTGTGATGTCATTGATGGAATGACATGCTTGCATCAGTTGCATGATCATGATCTGCATGTGATAGAGCATGCACTATATTGGAATCTCATACATAACTCACTCTGTCTTTGTCGTAGTAAGCCCAGACTTGCAAGAATCAAGGGTCCTTGTGCCATTCCTCTTCATGGTGGTCTAGGGCTTGTTCAGAAGTTGAAGCCAAGATTTGCGCAGCAGGTTTTGGATATTTCCTTTATGCTATCACGATGAAAGAAGATCATCATCATGAGTAAGGATTTGATTAAATTTAGTGCTCCAGCAGAATTGTTCTGGGAAACCACCAATAACTTTCACTTTTTAAATGTAGGCAAGGTAACTTTGTACCTGATGACTTCACACTAATCTTTGGCATCAAGATTGGCGGTCAATCTTGCAAAATTAATAGTCCTAGTTATTTGGTTTTAGGGCCGCGTTTTGTTTTATTAAGTTATATGTAATGTCGTATTAGAGAAGTGTCAAAGGAGGAGATTACTAGGACTTAGGTTGTGCTGCAAAATTTCATGTGCCAAAATAGGTGCTAATGAGGGTTGTAATCATTGCAAAATAAGTTAGGTCAATTTTAAAATTAGGAATTGCTGAAGATCTCATGTTTTAGATGGTTCCCTCAAGCAAGCTCGGGACTCAAAAAAAAAACTAGGTAGAGACTTTGCTCAACCTTTGCTCAAGTGAGATTACCAATTTAGCAAATTGATTTAACCTAAACTTTTACCTACCTATAAATACATACCCTTTGATGAACGACTTTCAAAAGAGAGGATGTTGTACAAGGAGCATTCTAAGAAGCTTTCTTGCTTTGAGCCTAAATGGTGAAAATACTTCTCCCATTCTTTTCACATCGTGAACCTAAACTGATTTCCATCCAAAGAACAGAAATTCTTAACCTTTGTCAGTGAGTTCACTATCATACCGAAGTTTTGGATTGGTGCAAATGAGTTCATTCATGGGGGAGATTCTAATCTGCAGTGGGAGACAAATGGGTCATTTGCTTGGTTACACATCAATTCTAAGTTTGCAAAGTTTTGTAAGTATACGCTAGCAGTAAGAATCGTTATCTTATAGTGAAACTTCATGTGGGATTGGTTATCCGAAGTGGATTTTCTTTTAAAAGTTCTACAAAAGTTTTCCACTCATCATGAAAATTCTTGTGTCATATTTTTGCTTTATTTTATTGCTTTTGGATTGTGGTGATATTCATGTAGGTGTTTTATCATTGTCATTGTTAAATTGTTAATGATTAATTAGGATAAGTGGCAAAAAATGCGATAATTAGATTACTGGGATCAATATTGAATTTTTCAGTATATATATCCATGATCCTTGAAATTCGTTTAGTTAATCTTCATAAAAAAATTTGTAAGGAAAACTATATGATTTATGTGTTTTTTTTTTTGTTTTTTTTTATTTTTTATATTTTTATATTTTTTTTAATCCTGTGTTATTTGCACCTCATATATCTGTAGTTGGATTTTTCATTTCCTAGGAAAAAAATCTAATTCACAGAGGAAGAGAGCCCATTTTTGTATAGCTTGGAAGCCTATTGTGTGTTAGCTAAAACTGTAATACAGTACTACTTACACTAATTGTTGTGCACTATATAGTATAATTTGATAGTTATAATGGGGGAAAGAGGATTTGAACCCTAGATGTCTCCACTAAAAACATTGAGAGATGTCAATCAATTAAACTACAAGGCTCTTAACAAACAAATGTTAATTACTTTTTTGAAGAAGGAATACATTAATTTTTGACGAGGAATAAACTTTCATTCTATACAAATAAAACTTCCAAAAAGTAATCAAGCCAACTTCTTTTTCATGCCATGAAAAGTTGAAAAGTCAAACAGGACCCAAGTCCAAATAGGAATTTGTTATAATGGCTTTAATGTCACTACATAATAAGCACCTTGCCCATAACAAGACTACTATTAGCCAATTCTTAAAGCAGGTGGCAAACAATGTATCGTGCACTCCAGCCACTATAATCATGTATATATACTAAGCCACCTATTTAGTTTTAGTGTATGTGAGAGTGCTGCATCATTGTTTTCTTGTCTTGTGTCATTAGTGAAAGTTTAAGGCAAACTGTGGGATTTGGGTTTCTTGAGATAGTTAATGTGCTACTATTGTAATCTTGCTTGAATTTTTTCTTGTCTTGTGTCTTTTGTTAAAGTTTAAGGTAAATCTTGGGGATTTGGATTCCTTGAGAAGAAGAGAAGATTATTAGAAGAAGAATTCTCCTAGAAGAAAATTAATTTTAGAAGAAGAGCAATTTGATCATTCTATGGATTTTTTTTTTTTTTTTGGTTGATAATCGATCATTCTATGGAGTTAAAAGAATACCCAAATGAGAGTAAGAGAGATCGTGTGTTGTAATTATTATTGAATATAGTGGATTTGATTTCTCTTTCCATGGAGATAGGCTACTTGTTAAATTAAACCACATAATTTCTTGCATTTTTGTGTGCTTGGTACTTTATTTGTCTTTTTTGTTATTTGCTCCAATCGATGAGTCTTATTGCACAAGAGATACTAGAGCTTCTACTATTTGCACAAATGATATTTCATATTAGAGTTTTCACTATCACACAACTGTATCAGAGCTTCTATTACTCAATGAGGACCTCGTAGAAAGGCAACGTGCTATAGTGAGAGATCATTTATATAAATAAACATTCTCACAACGTAATGTAGAGAAGCCTAAATTTTCCAGAAGAAGGACAAAGTCCAACAAAATAACAACCAGTTAGACGAGCTCTAAGTAATGCACTTGGTTGCCGTAGATAATTTTGTATAACTAAAAAAAGAATTTAAAAATCTTGAATTTTCTATTTTACCCTCCACTTGTATACCCCTCTAATAGGAAATTTGAAAATTAAAAAAAAAAAAAAAATCTTTTATTTGAAGATTTTTAAATTATATATTTCAATCATCTAGGGAGGTTAGTGTCAATAGTTTGTAATTTATGGGAGGCGAGTGTCTAATTAAAAATTAGAGGAGAGGTGAGTGTAATAAAAAAAAAAAAAAAAACCCTTAGGGAAGGTCAGTGAAAATTTTCCATAATACATATTAATTAAATCTAATTACTATTTGGTTTTCGGCCCATATGACTATAGTGGACCAGGTGGAAATTAGCATCCACTCTCTTTGCTTTCCCACTTATTTTCTACTCATTTAAACTGTAAGGACTAAAATTGTAACGACCCCAAATTGGTTTATTGGGTTCGAACATTTAAGGCCCAAACAATAAATTTGTACAGAGAGGGCTAAAAGGCTAGGCCTTGGTCACCGGACAGTGGTTGGTCATGATGTTCGTGATAATCGCACAAGGGTGTACCGTGCTCATCCAAGAAGTCTTTCTCATCGGCACGGACTGGGAGGCTCTGGCTCTTGGCCTTTTTTCCCAACCCCTTTTCTGGATAGCTTCCTTCTCCTTTTATACTAGCTTTTCCCCTTTCCCTAACGTCCACGTGTAGGCTCAGCTTTTTGGGACTGATACTTGTCCTATCAGCCCATACCCAAAGTGATTGGGGGTGGTTGTAAAAGTTGAAAAACATTGTTTTGTCAGGCGCAGAGTACTTAATTGCAGTAATGGCAGTCTTTCCCTTGTCCTTTGTTGCCACACTGTTCAGGGGTCCTTTCCCCATCAATGCAGAGGTGTTTAGCTTTTCTATGAACTGTTCCTATACCGTACTTGCCTCTTCTTCCAGGAGCGCTTTAGGATGCCGAGGATAGAATCGTTCTCGGCTATATCCCTAGTCCATTTGGACTCTCATTGTATGTCCTCGGCTACGTCTCTTCTCGGTGCGTGCCTTGCGCCCTAATGTGAAGTGGGCTGGGATTACAAATTTTCTGGCCCCACATAAACAATAGAAAAACTTTTAATCTTGACGCAGTTCTTATTCGTTCTCTCCCTCTCTTTTCTTTCTTACCAAATAAAGCGTAATACAAAATATATAAAATTTGCTAAAAATGTGTTGCTATATATCCTTTTGTTAAATTGAGGGGTGGAAACACTAGATCCTAATGTTGCTATTGAGAATGTTGGAGGTGTGCCAATTGCCGAATGGTCTTTGATAAGAAAAATTATTCACTTTCAGGGGAGTACTCCCATGATAACAAGGAGTCCTTGTAGAAGCAATGTTCTTTTACATCTAATAGCACTACAAGTGATCCAAACTTTGCACATGATATAAATAAAATTGGAAAATGATTGATTGTAGAAATGAAAGACACAGTCCATCCATTAAATGTTGCATGGATGTAAAAACAAGATCATCTCTATTTAACAGTATACAATTTTCATATGATAAGACAAGATATACTTTTAGATTTATAATATTTAATTTGAACCATAAATTAAATGATTCAATTTCAAATACCATCCAATTGGAAAGCCCTATGCGTCCTTCACATAAACACGTAAATTTCCGTAGGAAAGCAACCAATAAGACTGGTTGTCTCAAATAAAACCAAACACAGTGGGACATTGAAAAATTGAAGATAATTCAAAGGCATGGGGGGATATTTCCACAAATTAATGAGCAGTTAGATGTGCCTTGAATGATGCAAGTTGGTTCGTGAAAAACTTGGTTCACGTAGAGTGCTTAACCAACAAAATGTAGAATGTGGATATCACTCAAAAAAATATATAGTACAAGCATCCATCTATGTCTCTCACTCTATAAAAGGGCAGCTGAACAATGGTATAAGGCATAGTTGGCTATCTTGGCTTTTTGTTTCCTATTACTTCCATATATAGTTTTCTCAATGGCTAAATCCGCTCATGCTGGTAAAAGTCCTTCCATGATTTCCACAATAATGCTCTTGCTTGGGCTGCTAATGGCTACCCTAGGCACAACAGGTCTCTCTCTCTCTCTCTCTCTCATTGATACATGATATAAAAGTCTTAATTAACCCAAGGTTGAGGAGCTGTGATATTGTCACACACTACAGTGTACTGCCTGGCCTCTTGCACCCACATGTACATGTGGGTTCCATGTTGTTGTGAGCGGATGTATGGAACAGTACACTTACTAAGACACCAAATAGTACTATCCCTGGAACTATAGGAGTAGAAAGTAGAAACTACCAATGTTAAAGGGCTCCTAAATCAATTAAAGTTGCCCTCTCTAGGCAATAGATTTTCCTTTGAGCTAAGTTTGATTGAACCAACCTTAGTCCAATCTCCACAAATCTGTCTTGGTCGTCATGCCATTTTTGGAATTGAAGCACGTTCACGTTCATATAGTATATCTCGCCAAAATGCTAAGCTAGTCCATATTTTTATTACAATAAATTTCACATTAATGTGATTGGTGGATTTTAACAACTTAATGAAAGAATATTTGAATTATTATTTTTTATAATTGGTAACGTGTCAGTTTCGTGTAATATCTCTAACATCACTATTAATTCCTATGAATCTTTCACTTTTAATATATTATTATATTATGCGAGCCTACAAACCCAATGAATCTTCCACTTTCAATATATTTATAACATTCCTGCCCTGAGTCCCTGACTGAGATAAATTGCATAAGCATATTTATGTATGTAAAACCATTGACTTATTGTCTAATCTAATGCAGGTGCCCAAGTTGGTGTTTGTTATGGAATGCTTGGTAACAACCTACCACCACCAACAGAAGTTGTAGCTCTCTATAGACAAAACAACGTCCAAAGAATGAGGCTCTATGATCCAAACCAAGATGCTCTCCGAGCCCTTGGAGGCTCCAATATTGAGCTCATGCTAGGCCTTCCAAATGACAAGCTTCAAGAGATTGCTTCAAGCCAAAACAATGCAAATGCTTGGGTCCAAAACAATGTGAAAAACTTTGGAAATGTCAAATTCAAATACATTGCAGTTGGAAACGAAGTAAAGCCTTCAGATTCATTTGCACAGTTCCTTGTCCCCGCCATGCAAAACATTCAAAACGCAATTTCTGGGGCTGGACTAGGGAACAAAATCAAAGTTTCCACTACCATTGACGCTGGAGTCCTTTCATCATATTCTTTCCCTCCATCTAAAGTCTCATTCAAAGCCGATTATAGGCCAATTCTTGATCCAATCATTCGCTTCTTAGTGAACAATGGGTCCCCGTTACTTGTTAACTTGTACCCATATTTCAATTACACTGGTAACACCAAAGACATTTGTCTTGACTATGCTCTTTTCATAGCTCCTTCACCTCTTGTGAATGATCCCCCACTAAGTTATCGCAACCTTTTCGATGCCATTCTTGACACTGTTTACACGGCTTTAGAGAAGGCCAGCAGGGGATCATTGGTGATTGTTATATCAGAGAGTGGTTGGCCTTCAGATGGTGGAGTAGCAACATCACTTGATAATGAAAGAACTTACATTACCAATTTGGTTCAACATGTGAAGGGAGGGACACCAAAGAAGCCAGGAAGGCGTATTGAAACTTACGTGTTTGCCATGTTTGATGAGAACAACAAGACTCCAGATTTTGAGAAAAACTAGGGGCTCTTTTCTCCAAACAAACAGCCTAAGTTCCCAGTCAATTTTAGTTAAGAAGAGGGCTTTATTAAGTGCATCAAGGAATAAGAGCAACTTATTATAGTGCATAACAATTATTATTATAATAAGAGTTTTTGCCAACTCACAATAAATAGGATGTAATCACCTCGCAGACAATAAATATGAGTGCAATATCTCTAGTGTAATATTATTAAGAATCATTTATCTCTAATGTAATGTTTAGGTATGTTTCATTGATGAATTGAATGTCTACAAAATATTATTTCAGAGCTTGTTGGATTGACTAGTGTTTTTTTTTTTTGGTTGGGGCTAGAGTTATAAGTATTTTTCATAACATAAGATGAACTATTTGTGTACGTTAGTTATTAGCATAGCACATGCAAATTGAAAATCTCAAAATCAAAATGATAGTGATATGCGAATTCCAACAATTAGCATAATTAGTAAAATCTCTTATTATTGTACAAGAGATCTGGATTTCTACCTATGCTAAAAAGAAACTTGTTGGCTTCTTGACTTAATGAGAATGAACAATCACCAAGAACTATCAGACAAGAACTAATATTAGAGCTACTGTTACCCATAATGACCTCGTAGAAAGGCAACCAGTTATGATGAGATAGGTCATTTCAATATGTAAACATTCTCAAATCGCAAGGTAGAGAAGCCTAACATTTTCTAGAGGAAAGACAAAATCCAAAATAACAACCAGTTAGATGAGCTTCAAGTGATGCACTTGGTTGCCGTAGATAATTTTGTGTTACTTAATTTCCATGGAGTGCTTGACGGGTTAAAACTTAAATTGTGGTGACATATAACTATTAAACAATCCATTTCCATGGAGTGCTTGACGGGTTAAATTGTGGTAGCATACAACTATTAAACAATCCATTTCCATGGAGTGCTTGACTAGCTATAGTCGCTCAAAAATCTCAATCTCAAGCACAAGCATCTCTCTCTATAAAAATAGTTTTGGAAGCATAATTGGTTTCAATCCAAACTCTTAGTCTACATTTCTCTTCTACATTTTTGTCAATGGCTAAGTCTTATTTAACTGGGAACAGCAATTCAACGATATTGTTAATGCTAATGTTTGTGATGCTGATGGCTTGTAATAAATCCATCACATTTTCTCCACCACTACAATCAACCACTCAAGAGTTGTGGCAAAAGTTGTGCCTAGACCTTTTTACAAAGTAAAACCTCTATAAGATCAATTTATAAATTCTCATAAACCATACATATTCCATTTATTGCTTGAACAATTTCGATAAGTATAGCTTAGGTAATGGGTAAAGATTATATACGAGAAAGTAATACCAATTATGTTTCTATATGAAATTATACTAATCATAACCTATCACCTCAAATTTCGTAAAAAAAAATATTGTGAAATTATTTGTGTATGTAGCATTATTGGAACAATTAACATGTATGACATGAGAGATAATCTTAGAAAACCAAAAAATTGGTAACATGTACTCTCTATACGTGTGTATTGTATGCCAATATTACCTTAGTAAAAAATTATTTAATATCCAATTCTAGTCATGTTTTTAGTTTGTTTATAAAGCATAATAAAACCATGATTTTGGATATTTTAAAAACTTGTAGAGAAAATAATTTTTAATCATCTTGATATTTGTTTAGCTTGATAATTACTGATATGTGGGTAGTATATATTAAATGTCTCTCCAATCATAAATTTGGTATAATTGAGTCTGCATTAAAAATTTGGTAAAAATTATCTCATAAAAAGCTATAGGGTAGTATGATATTTTTACACTATGTTTGAAATGAAGAAAGATGGAAGGAGAGAGGAAAGTGTCTGGAATATACTAAAATTTATTATATTCTAGTCATCTTCCATTTTCCTCTCCTCTACTCTCCCCTCATCTCCCTCAATCCAAACATAAGGTTAAAGTATAACTGTACATGTAAATTTAACTGTATATATGACAAAGTAAAAACTAACTAGCTTCACAATGATAACTTTTATTAGAATTATATTTCTCTAAACTAATGTTATTAATTTTGTTCCATTTTGCCTGAAATGACCAAAATATTTCATTCGGTAAATAAACGAGTCATTATTTTTATTCCTAAACCTATTTCTTTTTTATTACTTTACTCACATATGATATTTTATTATTATTTTCCATTAACAATGTGTTTCCCTTGTTTACTTTACTCACATATGAATTGCAAATTTTAGTTACAAAATTAGTTGCGGCCTTAGGTTACAAAATTAGTTGTAGCCTTACTCAATATCTTTTTATTGGATGTGAATTTTGACAAATTCAAATCCACAATTGGATTACATTTTCTTCTTATATCCTCTATGCTTGCAAAATTTCAAGAAAATTAAAAGATCAATAACAATTTTATCAATAAATTTTTTAAATTGTAAGTTTTTGTAATTTAAAATTATGCCCAAATTTTAGGCTTTAGATCATGTAGTAAATAATATCTGATTGACACAAATTTAACATGTGTATTAAGAGCATAAAGAACATGCAATTCAACGGTTAGATTTTTAAAATATGTTGTGTGGGTACTTAACCTCAGGTTCGACCTCAGGTTTGACCCATTTGTGGGAAGCCTTTGGTTTTGTATCCCACATCGAAAGAATCTTCCCCCACTTCCTGTCTTATAAGCTGTGAAGCGAAGGAATAGTGTACCATCAGTTATTACACAATAACTGATGGTACACTACTCCTTCGCTTCACAGCTTACAAGCATACCATTTGCCATAGCTTGATGTGTGGTCGAGTGTATAAACCCACCGCTTCAATCAACCACCTTAAAGTTGTAGCAAAATTTGTGTCTAGACTTTTTCCAAAGTAAAACCTCTATGAGATCACTTTATAAGTTCTCATAAACCATACATATACATATTGCATGTATTGCTTGAACAATTATAACAAGTTGAATGCAGGTCACATATTGCATGTATTCCATGAAAAACCAACATAATGCATTAGGTTAGGTTAGATTGAGTTGAATGCAGGCCACTAATTACCATAATCTCAACTCACAAGAACAAAATGCATACTTGTGTAGATTATGAATTTATTTATAAACTAACACCACAAATAGTAAAGTTCCTAGGCATGGGGCATTGAAAATGATCTGAAAAAGCTTCATGAAACCATGTCCACTATCAAAAATGTGCTGCTGGATGCTGAGGAGAAGCAAGCAAAAAACCACCAGTTGAGCGTTTGACTGGCGTAACTCAATGATGTTGGAAAATTGAGAAAAAAACACATTGGAAATGAAATGTAAATAAATAATTGTCACTTTTTAATATTTTTTTAATTATAAAGATTTATTTGAGAAAAAATAAGCTTTATTTTTAGGTTTTTATTTTTTCCTCAAACATTTCTCTTCAAAGTTAACCTATTTTGAGGAGATTGTTTTCCTCCAATTTTCTATTCTTTTCTTTCTCTCCCTTTTGACATATCAAACACATAATTTAAAGATTTTGTAATCTCTTTTCATTTCCTCTCTCTCTAGGTGAACTGAACATGGTGTTAGATAAATTATTTGGCATGTATATACTTACTACTGAACCCGAATATAAGAAAGAAATGGATTAATATTTATTTATTTTTTTAAAAAATGAAATGGATTAATCTAAACCATGCATAAGTTGCAATTTGTAGTCATCATATTATAAAGAAAGTACGAAATCTATGTATATTTGTGAAATTGGCATATATTTCTTTTGAATATATTTATTTCTTTTTGTTTCTAAATTGGCATGTGCTTTGAAAGACTGTTCTCTCAAAATGGGATATTCAGTGTACTTAATATCCATTGAATTACATATACTGAGCAATGTCTTGCATTAGCAATATTAAATCCATTCTGTGATTTTTTGAAATATTAAAATGTATAAGAATCCTAATTTTTTTCAATATTTTTTTTCAATATGATGTAAATACACTTAGGTTTTAAATTATATATGTGGGTAGTTAACCTCTGGTTTGACCTCAGGTTCGACCCATTTGTGGGAAGCCTTTGGTTTTGTATCCCACATCGAAAGAATCAACACATTCAATTATGCTTATTTGTAAATACACATTCAATTATGCTTATTTGTAAATGAACTATAGGAATGGCAAAATCTGGCACAATCCATGAATACAACACGAAGATAGTAGGTTATGGGTTGAGGTTTAACGAGTTCGTGTCATATTCAGATTGACATGACTTCAATTCATAGAATCTGTTTGACTTGCATAACCTATTTAACTAAATGTCATTTTACCAATATACCCTTCAAAACTCTAGGTATATAACCTTATTTGTTGTTGTGGTTTATTTTGTTTGACATATTGTGATTTATTATTTGTAATACTAAGATATGTTTTAGTTTTTGAATGATTATTTGTGATGTAGTTACTCGTTAATTCCAAATTTTATAATAAAAAAATCTATTTATTTGGTTTTTCATAATTCAAATCAATTAGGCTAATACTAACATTTGTGTGTGTGTGTGTATTGCTTTGGTAAAATTTGTTAAACAAGTCGTGTTAGGGTTGAGAAATCCTTATCCATTTAATAAATATGTCGAGCTAGTATTCCATACATATGCATGGGCAATGTGGACTCTACACTATAAGCAATTGATGGGGTCACTCAAGGCCCCAAGTAGAAAAAATGCACCAAATTTTAATTTAATTAAGCCCAAATATTAGCCAACAAATAAAATAATATTTTTTAACAAATTAAAAACAAGAAATAAAAGAGAAAGAAATGACATTCACAACATTTTCATAATACTTTTATAATAAAAGTAACAGGTTGTTATAAGCTGTTATTGATGGCAAAAAAATAATTTCAATAGTAGGTTCAAATTAGAACTTGTAACAACTTAACATCTAGAATTTGTTGTTAAAAAATATTATGAATGCAGCACTTCAAAAAAAATAAAATATAGCAACACATAAAAATTCACAACATTTTTCACAATAGTTGAGTTTATAAACTTTTACTAATTCTCACTTAAGTTTACCATTAACATCACTCTGATCATTGTTTTACCTACCACCATCAAACTACCACATCAATCAATAGGTGTAAAGAATTTTGTCAAATTTTTTGTATCTATAGGCTTTCCAAAAGAAATTATACATGATTTATGTTAATTAATAATAATTTTGAATCTAAAATAAGATAATAAAATTTAAATTTTTTAAGTCACATTTAAATATATAAAAAATTTCAATTTTAGTTTTTACCTTAGCCCCAAATGCATTAAGCCTCTGTTTGGGAAGCGCGTTTTACGTTTCCCAACAGTGCATTTTTTTTAGTGGGTCCTGTATACTGTTCACGAGATCTGTAAATTACCTTTTTCAACAAAATCAATTTTAAAACTGGGTCTCACAGCACTATTCACATATTTAAAAATTATTTTGTTACAGTGATTTCAGATTTTAGTTTTCAAATTTTAATTTTCAACAATAAACGGTATCCAAATCAACCCTAAACCACCCAAGGTTTGGGAATTGTGAGGGGCTGTGATCGAGAAAAAAAAAAAAAAAAGATATTTTCTTGGAAGTTTATAGGAAGATGCCTTTTTTTACAAATGCCACCACTTACTTTCTTATTTACAAAACTACCGTTCATTATAATATTTCTCATTCGTTTATCCCAATTTCTTTTTTGGTAAACTTCGTTTATCCCAATTGTTTATTAGGTAGAGCCCACTTAAGTTTTTTTTTTTTTGAGAAGTAGCCCACTTTTTTTTTTTTTTTTTTTTGAGAGGTAGCCCACTTTAATTCAACATTTTCCATAAAAACAAATTCATCAAATTATAGCCTGATCATAAAGAAATAAAAAAGTACCACCTACTTTCCAAACGTAAAGATTGAAGGACATTCACAATTCACGAGTACCAAACTTTCCAAACTACCATTCATTATAATCTAAAAAATAAAAAACAATTCACAAGTAGCCGACAAAAAGAAAATCACATTTGATTTCATTTGTCAAAAGTCGAATTATTAAAGCCTACCTTTTATTTATTTATTTTTAATTTGAAGCGCTGATTTTGACCAAAAGAAACAGCGAAGAAGGAGGTTGCACTTTCCTCTCTCGTTCATTATACGCCTCTCTCTGTTCGTCTTAAGTTTTTCTACGCAACGAAATATTTGTTCACAATCACACCAGTTCCACTGCAAAACCAACGTTCTCATTTTACAAAGTGAATCATAATATTGTGCATCGGTGGTGAAATTATTGTAATTTTCTTTTTTATATACAAGTAATTTTATGTAAGCATTATATAGTATAGTAAAATCCTCATAAAATTGTAACAATTTTTTTTTTGGGTAGAAATTTGAAAACGCATTCCATATTCATGAGAGAGAAAAAAAAATCATCAAATTATACCCTGACCAAAAGGACAAAGTAGTAAAAGTGTCCAAACGTAAAGATTGAAGGACAATCAAAAGGACACGGATTTCCTCCAAACAGGTTTGGAGGAAATCCTACAAACACGGACAGCTGTCACTTAAAGATGTTTGGAGGAAATCCTACAAACACAGACAGCTGTCACTTAAAGATCCAGACACATAAGCTTGGGGTGATGTGCAACGCACATGACCCATTTTAATTGAAGAGCTGTTAACCCTAACAATGTTAGCCTCAGTTTCTTCTCCAACACACACAGCCTCACGCCTCTCTCTCATCTCCTCTTTGTTTTCTCAGCAAACTCAGACCAGCAAGGAATTCTTCTGAGGCGGAATCGATGGCGGCCACGTGTAGCAGCCGCCGATCTCACCGGACCAACTGGACAGCCCCTCACTCTCTCTCTCCTCAAACTCCTCAAACCCGCCTCTCAACCTGAGGTTTTGAGGTTCTGACCGGCAAGAGCTTGTGAGGCGGAACAGACAGCGGCCACATGCAGCAGTCGCCAATCTCACCGGACCATATCTCCATTCCTTCTCTTCACCTGCTTCCCCCTTCGCTAATTCCGCCCCATTCAGTTTCTCACTCAGCTAATGCCGCTCCCATAAATTCGCCGCCAAGGACCACCGCTCCTACCGCTCCATCGTGTCTTGGCATTCTCCCTGACAGTGACAAATGCAATGTTTCTCAATTTGTTTAGGTATGATTTTCTTTATAAAAAAGAAAAAAAAATTGTTTTTTTAAAGATAATTATTTCCTCAAATTGGTTTCTCAAATTGCATTATATTTGAAGTTTGAATATTTGTCCTTATGATTATGTACATAGCTAAGTTCTATAGCTTAAGAGCTTATGGTTTTGTTGGTTTTGAATGGGTATTTATT
This sequence comes from Quercus tomentella, assembly GCA_028535165.1. Taxonomy (NCBI): domain Eukaryota; kingdom Viridiplantae; phylum Streptophyta; class Magnoliopsida; order Fagales; family Fagaceae; genus Quercus; species Quercus tomentella. Next base: position 41,499,826 of record JAPQVY010000012.1, on the reverse strand, counting down.
GTTGGTGGCAAGGATTTATATACTGCTTATTTTTTGAGAGTTTTTTAGTATAATTTATGTTGAATAGGATGTTTAGGTATTTTGAGTTCTGAATATTGTTGTTGTTGTTGATCATGACTGTTTGTAAGACTATAAGCAACTACGGTTTTTTTGCTAGGTTTATTAAAAAAATTGAATATTATTTTTCATATTGAATATTCTTAACACTATTGCTTTTTATTGGTTTTTGGATTTAGGAAGAAGCTCAAGTAAAACCTATTGATGGCAGTCCAAACACCCCGAGTAAACACAATAAGGAAATTAAGGCACCAATGATTGGAATGAAATTTGATTGTGATGATAGTGCATATGAGTTTTACAAACAATATGCTCATAGAATGGGCTTCAGTGTAAGGAAACAGTATGTTAGGCGAGGAAGTGTTGGACATGTTAAGAGGAGAACATTTTGTTGTTCAAAAGAAGGTGAATGAGCTATTGACAAACGTCGTGAACAGGTATCTTTTCATCACCCAATTTCACAAATTGGTTGTTTAGCACAAATGACTTGTCAGCTTCAAAAGGATGGTATGTTAGAAGTTGTTTCTTTTCACAAATAACATAATCATGAGTTTGATCCTTCTCCAATGAAACACATGTTAAGATCAAATAGGAAAATTACACCTGCCTAACAAGCTTTTGCGAATGATGCAGAAAAATCTGGGGTATCAATAAAACAAACCATAGATTTGTTGAGCATGCAAGTTGGTGGTTATGAAAATCTTGGGTTTTTGAATGTTGACTATAAAAATCATGTAAATTCCAAGAGGAGAGAGGCTTTAAAGAGAGGAGATGGTCGTGCTGTGATGGATCACTTTAGAGAGATGCAATTAGAAGATCCATCTTATTTTTATTCTATACAACTTGATGATGATAATCAAATTTTGAATATTTTTTAGGCTGATTCTAGATCTATAGTTGATTATGGGCACTTTGGGGATGTTATATGTTTTGACACCACTTATCGAACAAATTCATATGGTCGACCCTTTGCTCCATTTATTGGGGTTAATCATCATAAACAATCAATTGTCTTTGGTGCAGCTTTACTTTATGATGAAACTATAAAGTCATTCAAGTAGTTGTTTGAAACTTTTTTGAGTGCAATGTCAGGGAAACAACCAAGAACTATATTTACAGAGCAATCTACTGCAATGGCTAATGCAATAGAAGATGTGTTTCCTGAATCAAATCATTGTCTATGTGTGTGGCATATTTATCAGAATGCTGCTAAGCGTCTACATCATATATTTAATTCATCAAGCCAATTTCGAAATGATTTTAGTAATTGTGTGTATGATTTTGAAGATGAAAATGAATGGATAGTTGCTTGGAATTACATGCTTGAGACATATAATCTAATTGATAATCCATGGTTGTGTGAAATGTTTGATGTGAGAGAGAAATGATGTATGGTATACGGTCGACATATGTTCACTGCTGATATGAAAAGCACTCAACGTAGTGAGTCAATGAATAGTGTGTTAAAGAAATACTTGAAACCAAAACATGGTCTTTTGCAATTTTTTGGACATTACTCTAGAGTATTGTCTGATAAACGAAGTCAAGAACTACAAGCAAAGTTCAAAATGAGACAAACAACACCAGTTTTACTATTTGATTTTGAGATGTTGAGACATGCTACAAAGTTGTACACTCTAGAAATATTCAAAATGTTTCAAGATGAATATGTGAAGATTGTGGATTGTACTATTTACAAGGCTAGTAAATCTAATTCTATCACAGAATACAGAGTGAAAATCGAAACAAAACTCAAGAGCACTTAGTCAAATATGAAGCCTCAACAACGACAGTCCAATGCAGTTGCATGAAGTTTAGCATTTTGGGAATTCTATGTTCCCATGCTTTGAAAGTTCTTGACAAGAAAAATGTTAAGAGAATTCCAGCCCATTATGTATTGAAAAGATGGACACAAGATGCAAAGGCTGGTTCTATTAAGGACTATCGTGGCATTAATGTTAAAGGTAGTGCTCAAGAGTTAGTGGGAAAGCGTCTTTCTCACTTGAGTCACAAATGTCTTCAAATTAACACTCTTGCAGCAGAGAGGGAGATGATGTATGAACATGTTGATAAATGTTTTGACAAATTATTGAAGGATTTGTAAGAAATGAAAATTAAATGTTGTTTGTCCTCTATGGAGGGTGAGGTCCATGGTGAAGTTGTTCCCGAGAATGTTTTACAAGGTGACGGTGGATTTGAGTCACATGTGGATGTTTCTCAAGGCATATGTGGGATCAAAACAAAACCTACAGTAGGTCGTCCAAGAGGAAGGTTGAAAAGTTCATTAGAAAGGACAAAAAAAAAAAAATCTCAAAGTAAGAAGGTTCAACCCAAAAAGACTAGTGGAGCAAGACAAGTTCAATCACATGGTAGCCTAAATAGAGTAAGTTCATTTACATTCTATTATAGAACATGAATTTGTAGGTTCATAAATTTGTTTTATGTGACAATTGTTTTTTCTTCCCACAGAGGTCGATTCCTCAGTTAATATTAATTCTCACAAAGAACATAGTAATGTTGAACAACCATCACAATTAGTAGATAACATAACTCAGGTATGATGCTACTACTTACATATTTTTTCTAATATCCTATTAAACAATTACTAATATTAAAAAGTGACACATAAATTTATTTAAATGTCATATACAGGAATCTTTCAATTGTAGTAATTTGGTTGGACAAGACAATGTTGTTGGGTTAAATGGTTTGAATCAGGTATACTTATAAATTTTGTCTAATATCCTACTACCCAGTTACTTTCATTAGCATAGAAAATGAAATATTGATTTGTTTAAATGCTATATGTAGGAATCTTTTGATTGTGAATTTTTGGTTGGACAAGATCACGTTGGGTTATATGGCTTGAATCCGGTGAGATCGGCGGCTGCTGCACGTGGCCGCCATCAATTCCACCTCAGAAGAATTCCTTGCCGGTCTGAGTTTGCTGAGAAAACAAAGAGGAGATGAAAGAGAGGCATGAGGTTGTGTGTGTTTGAGAAGAAACTGAGGCTAACACTGTTAGGGTTAACAGCTCTTCAATTAAAATGGGTCATGTGTATGTGTCTGGATCTTTAAGTGACAGTTGTTCATGTTTGTAGGATTTCCTCCAAACCTGTTTGGAGGAAATCCGTGTGCCAATCAAAATTCACAAGTGGCCGACAGAAAGAAAATTACTTTGGAATTTAGTCCGCATTTGTCAAAAAGTAAGGCTGTGTTTGTTTTGGCTTCAAATCACTTCCGGAAATGCTTTTCCGTAAATGCGGGTGTTTGGGTGCGCAAGGAAAATTGGGTCAATTGGAAAATCATTTCCGTTGATCGTAAAATATGCCCTCTGACCCTGTAAAACCATTTCCATTTGTATTTTACCTTCAAATGAATTCCGCCCCAGGAAAATAGTAGAGAGAGAGAGAGAGAAATAGCAAGGAGATCACACCAGAAGCACGGTCTCGTCGCACCCAGCACCGGCAAGATCTCGCCGCCTGAAATACCGGCGAGATCGCATCCCAGCACCGGCAAGATCGCACCCATCGGCGCCGCCACCCAAGCCCGATCGTCTCCACCCAAGCTCGATCCACCCAAAATCGATCTCGTCCTTGACCCACCCAAGACCGAGCTTGTTCTCGACACACTAGTGAAGCCTAGATCGTCATCCTCAACCCACAGCCCCACCGTTGTGCATGCAACCACGATTTGGGTCAGATCGTCTACTCACAATCTCGTCGCCACCACCCATGACCGATCTCGTCATTTTTTCTCTCGATCTCGTCGTCGCCGCTGCCTCTAGATCGACCCACCCATGACCGATCGCCTCGATCTCTTTCTCGATCTGCCTCTCTTTTTTCCTCAATCACTCACTCTTTCTTCCTTCCTCTCTTAGTTTGACCGAGGATACAGTGTTTGATGAATGGTTTTTTGTTTTGAGTTTTGTTTTTTTAAGTTTATATATTGAAATTTTCTATTATAAAATTTGTTTGGGAGCTGAGAAAATGTGAAAAACTTGTAGAAAATAAGCATTTTCAGAATGAAACTAAACACCTGAAAATATTTTCCAAAGTAATTTTCATAATACAACCAAACACTTGAAAATATTTTCCTTTCTCGAAAATAACATTTCTGAAAAATAAATATTTTCCGAAAAATATTTTACATTGAACCAAACATAGCCTAAATGACTAACGCCCAACCTTTTTGAAATTTGAAGCACTAACTTTGACCGAAAAGAAACAAAGCGTGCAAAGAAACAGTGAAGAAGAAACGTTGCACTTTCCTCTCTTATTACTGGCCTCTCTCTCTCTTTCTGTGTTCGTCTTTTAAGTTTTCCTAAGCAACAAAATATTTGTTCACAATCACACCAGTGCCACTGCAAAACCAACGTTCTCATTAACAAAGTCACAAGCAACTATAACTCTTCTCTTCCTCCACCTCAAAGAACATGACGGAGTTGGTCTATTCCATTGCATCAAACGTCATTGACAAGATAGGGACCCATGCTTTCCAAGAGTTTTGCCCGGCAGGGGGCATTTCCGAAGACATGAAAAAGCTTGAGCTCACCATGTCCATCATCCAAGCTGTGCTGCTCGATGCCGAGGAGAAGCAACTGAAAAACCGAGGCCTGACTGTTTGGTTGGGGCAACTCAAAGATGTCTTTCATGATGCGATGGATGTGCTGGATGAGTTCGAGTGTGAAGCTCTGCGGAGGCAAGTGGTGTAAAAATATGGAAACACTAGCAATCAGGTACTTGACTCCATTTCTTCTTCTTCTTTTAACCCGCTTGGCTTCAGTTATAAAATGAGTCGAAAAATCAATGGGATAAGAGAGAGGTTGGAAGAACTAGCAAAGAAGAGAGCTCTATTTAATCTTGAGGAGCGGTCTGAAGATCAAAATATTGTGCACAGGGAGAGGGAGATGACCCACTCCTTTGTTCCTGATTCTGATGTTATTGGGAGGGTTGATGACAAGCAAAAGATAATAGATCTTTTGATGCATCCAGGGAACAATAGTAATGTTTCTGTGATTTTTATAGTGGGAATCGGAGGTCTGGGCAAAACCACACTTGCTCAGTGGGTGTATAATGATGAAAGGATAGCTACAAATTTTGACTCCAGAATATGGGTGTGTGTTACAGAAGACTTTTGTGTTTTAAAATTAGCAAAAGAGATCCTGAAGTCTGCAGGAGGTGAGATTAGTGAGAATATGAGTATGGATTTGGTGCAAGCTAGTTTAAGAAGTACTTTAAAGGAAAAAAGATTTTTTATTTTTTTGGATGATGTCTGGAATGAGGATCGTAACAAATGGATTGGCCTTAAGAATTTGTTAATAGGAGGACAAGGAAGTAAAATTCTCGTCACTACACGTAGTCAAAAGGTTGCCTCAAACATGGCTCCCGGACCAATCCATGGCCTAAAAGGTCTTCCAGACAAGGATTGTTTGTCCTTGTTCATAAGATGCGCATTCAAAGAAGGAGAGCATGAACAGTATCCAAAACTAGTTGATATTGGAAAACAAGTAGTGGAAAAATGCAGAGGCGTTCCTTTGGCTGTGAAGACTTTAGGGAGCTTACTTTATTCTAAAACCAAAGAGCGTGATTGGATCTCTATAAGGGATAATGAGATATGGACACTGAGGCAAAAGGAAACTGACATTTTACCGGCATTAAGACTGAGTTACAATAAATTGCCATCATACTTGAAGCAATGTTTTGCTTATTGTTCATTGTTTCCAAAGGATTTTAGATATTATAGTCAGCATTTAATTCAGTGTTGGATGGCAAATGGGCTCCTCAAAAAGTCCAACGAAAGTACTGAAGAGATGGAAGATATTGGAGAACAATATTTAAAAGAGTTGTTATCAAGATCTTTCTTTCAAGAAGTTAATCATGAAGACAATATTTGTTGGTCATTTAAAATGCATGATTTGTTACATGATCTTTCGTTATGGTTATGTTTGGATTGGGCTGAAACGCAGTGCGTCTGCGTTTCAGCCCTTTTTTATTATTATTATTTTTTTAAAACCGATTTTGTTGACTTTCAGCGCGTGAACAATGCACTCGTGCACTGTTCATGGACCCACAAATATCACTTTTCAGCAACTTTTTCATTAAAAATGGGTCCCACGGTACTATTTACTCATTTAAAAATTATTTTGCTACAGTATTTTCAGTTTTCAGTTTTCAGCTGTATCCAAACGGACCCTATATGTTGCACAAAATGATTATTGCTTAATTGAAGACACTAATAACACCAACAAATTTGAAAAGGCTAGACACGTTTCAATTTTGGACCATAAGTTGGGTGTTGATGCAACAATAACTTTTTTACACAAGTTGAGTAACAACATGCGGACTATTAATTTCGCAGTTGGTGGTGGGGGCCAATTTGGTTCTATTAATATTAATGAATCTTTGGTGGATACATGCATCTTAAGGTTTAAGCACTTGCGCTTGCTAAATTTAAGATATTCAACGTTGGAAACATTGTCAAGCTCAATCAGTAATTTGAAGCATTTGAGATATCTCAACTTAAGTAAAAATAAGAAAATAAAGAAATTGCCTGACTCCATTTGCGATCTACAAAATTTGGAAACTTTGATATTACGGGAGTGTGAAGATCTTGAAGAGTTGCCAAGGGATATAAGAAAGATGGTTAGCCTCAGATATTTTATGATAACCACAAAACAAACGCGTTTACCAGCCAATGGAATCGAGTGCATGTCTTCTCTTCGACATTTGTCCTTTTACAGCTGTCCTAGACTAGAGTGTTTTAATGAAGGAATCCAACGCCTCACCGCCTTCGCTACTTGAGCTTCGAATATTGTGAAAGCTTGATATCTTTGCCGCAAGGTATGAAACACCTAACCGCATTGGAATATCTGGATATTACACATTGTGAAAAACTTAATTTAATGGAAAGGGATGACTACCCGACAAGTCTTCAAGCACTCTATATTGGGGAATTGCCACAATTAGTGAGTTTGCCCCAACGGCTTAAAGGATTTGCTGACACTCTACAATTTTTATGTATTTTTTCTTGTGCGAACTTGGGGGTATTGCCAGAGTGGCTTCCCGATTTCAGCTCTCTTCGCTACCTTCAGATTTTGTTTTGCCAAAAATTATCGTCTCTGCCAAAAGGGATGGATCACCTCACTGCCCTAAGAGAACTGAAGATTAGAAGTTGTCCTGAATTGAGGAGAGATTATGAGCGAGAGGTTGGCAAAGATTGGGGCAAGATGGTCAAATTCAGTTTTGATTAGGTAAGGGCTAAAATCTTTCTTCCTCTTCTCTTCTACGTATGCTCTGTTTTTCTATCTTACTAACCTAAAAGTTTGATTGTTTGTGGAATTAAATCACAATAAACAACAACTAACCTCGAAATCGTTTCTACTTTCCTTTTCTTTTTTAAAAATAAAAAGGTAATACATATTATAGTAATAATATGATTTTTTTTTTTCTACTTTTCTTTGGTTCATAATTTAAGATAGAAATAAATTGAAAAAAAAATAAGTTATGAAATGTAAAAGATAATTTGTCAGTTTTTTTGTTATAAAGATTTGAGTCTATGGAGAATAAAAGAGTAGACAAATTATGAACTCTATTCTTGTCTCTCTTTTTTATGGTTGTGTTTATTGAATTAATTCACAATAAAAAAACAACTAACCAAGACGGATTTTTTGATTCTTTTTTTTTTTTTTAACAAAAGGGCAATAATCATTTAAGATAGAAATAAATTGAAAAAAAAAGTATGTTATGGAATGAAAAAGATAATTGTTTTTTGGTTTTAAAGATTGAGTCTATGGAGAATAAAAGAGTAGACAAATTATGAACTCTATTCTTGTCTTTGATGGGAGAAAATTTAAAAATTTAAAAATCTTGTAATCTTTTCATTTCCTCTCTCTAAAAGTGAACTGAACATGGTGTTAATGAGCTTATTTGGCCTGTATTTTCTGACTAGGAGTAGATGCAATGCAAAAATATAAAGTCATATTATCAAGGATGTACGAAATCTATATTTTTATGAAATTGGCATTATTTTAAATATATTTGATTCTTCTTGTTTCTAAATTGACAGATGTTCTTGGGAGATTGTTCTCTCAGAAAAGGATGTTCCTTGTAGGGATGTTAATTTTGCCCCGCCCTGCTTTAACCCGCCCCGCCCCACCTTGCCCCGTGCGGGTTTTCCCCGCCCCGCAAAGGTGGTGGGGCGGGGATGGGGCAATATTTTGTCCCCGCACCCCGGGGCGGGGCGGGGATGGTTTTAGTATTTTTATCTCCAACCCGCCCAGCTCTGCCCCGTCCCCACCCCGCACTAATAAAGACTATAATTGTAAATTTAGTAAACCTTAAATCACTAATATTTAAAGTGAAACACAAGAGTACAAGATATGAGATAAAATATTTTTTATTCTAAAACCCTATTGCTATTGCCACCTCTGACCCATCCCTCTTCTCTGTAGTTCATACGTGTTTTCAAGGTTCATCTCATTCACGTTACATAGTGCCCAGACTTCCAGTAGGCAAGTTTGTTTCATGTTTTTTGCACATTGTTTCATATATTTGAATATAGTAGGCAGTAGGTTTGTTGATATATTCGGCCCCACATTGTTTCATGTTTTTGCACATTGTCTCATCATGTATTCGGCCCCACATTGTTTCATGTTTTTGCACATTGTTTCATTATGTATTTTGCACAGGAGGGGAGAGATCTTCTATTCAGTTATATTCCAAAAACATTAAAATAATCGCAAAATTGAATGTTCAAAATTTCTTCAATTCCAGAACAAGCCAGAATAGTGAAGGGCTTACACTTAAAAGAGTTTTTTTTTTTTTTTTTTTTTTGGTATATATCTCATGTAGTTGAGTTTTAGTACTCATTCTATTCGGTTATATTTATATTTTTATATCCAACTTATTTTTTTCTTTACTATGTGATAGAGTCATAGTTTTTAAAACTTGTTTAATTGATAATCTTAATGATTTTATCTTTGTTAATGTGGTTAAATACTTATATCTATATCTTTCTATCGACAATATTTTTCCTTGAAATGTGTGAAAGCATTACACACGGTTTAATTTACTTGAATTTTTCATAAGTGATATAAGTTTATCTTTTACATTGTTCTACATTGTTTGTGTTGGAGACTTTTGGCTTAGGTTTTGGTGTATGTATATTACTTTTTTATGATTGCTAAGTTACAAAATTATCATAAATAATTTTTTTAGGAATGACTTCAAGTGAAAACAATGGTAGCTCCAATCCATCTATCACACCCATTGGCAGCCATCAATCTCCAATGATGGTAGATGAAGATAATACAACTCCTTGTTCAACTCCATTGGATAGGCCAGAAGATGCCCAAGCCCAACCTAACAATGAGATAACTGAGGAACGAGGGAGGTTGAAATCAGTTGTGTGGAATCATTTTAAGAAAAGGAAAGTTGATGGGAAAGACAAAGCTGAGTGCAACTATTGTACGAGATTGCTTGTAGGGGGTTCTAAAAATGGTACTAAACATTTGCATGACCACTTAAAAATATGTCCTAGGAAAAAGTGTAAGGACATTAGGGATATGAAACAAAAAATTTTGGTGAGGGATCAACATAACGTGGACTCAATGGCAGGTGTGAATGCTTATCATTTTGATCAAGATGAATCAAGAAAATAACTCGCACGTATGATCATCTTGCATGAGTATCCCCTTTCTATAGTTGATCACATTGGCTTTAGAAGATATTCAACTTATCTTCAACCATTGTTCAAGATGGTTTGTAGGAACATAATCAAGAAGGACATTATGAGCATCTATGATCATGAAAGGGAGAAATCAATGCATGAAATAGAAAAGAATCGGAGTAGAATTGCTATTACCACTGATATGTGGACTTCGCAAAACAAAAAGCGAGGGTTTATGGTTGTAACGGCACACTTCATTGATGATTTCTGGAGATTACAAAGCCGAGTTATGAGGTACATTTTTTTAAGTATATATTCATTTTATTATTTAAATTTTTTTTCAAATATTGTATGAACTTATTTCACTGTTAGTTATAATAATTTAAATTTCTTATTTTAGGTTTATTTATGTGCCATCTCCACATACAAAAGAAGTGCTTTCTGATGTCCTTTTACAAACCTTGTTGGAATGGAACATTGATAGGAAGTTATCTATTATGACAGTGGACAATTGCAGTACCAATGATGCAGTAATAAATATTATACTAGACAAGCTTCAACGTAGTACCCTTGTTATGCGTGGATCAATGTTGCGTATGCGTTGTGCAGCACATGTTCTTAATTTGATTGTTCAGGATGGTTTGAATGTTATTGGATCATGCATTGAGAAGGTTCGTGAGAGTGTGGGATTTTGGACTGGATCAACAAAAAGAAGGCAACGGTTTACAGATACAGCTCGACAATTACATGTTGAATGTACCAAAGAACTAGCCCTTGATTGTAAGACTCGCTGGAACTCTACCTATCTTATGCTTTCTACTGTTATAAAGTATTGAGATGTCTTTTTTCGATTGAGCCAAAGGGAGTCATCTTATAAGTGCATTCCAAAAGAGGAAGAATGGGAGATGGCAAGTAGTATATGTGAGAGATTGGCATTGTTTTACAAGGTTACAGAGCTATTCTCAGGTACCTCATATCCTACAACTAATCTTTTTTTTCCTAAGGTGTGTGAAATAAAAATTTCTTTGAATTCTTGGTTCACAAGCCCAAGTGATATAATTAGGAGTATGGCATTTAAAATGTTAGAAAAATTTGACAGTTATTGGAATGTGATTCATGGTGTTATGGCTGTGGCAACCATTTTAGACCCAAGATATAAGATTGAATTGTTGGAATATTATTTTCCTCTTATTTATGGTGATGAAGCTGAAAATGAAATTCAAAGAGTTAGAGATACTTGCTATGAAATGATTCGTGACTATACTTATGAGAGAATGGGTAGGGAAGGTACTCGTGGCACTTGTGTAAGTGAGGATCCACAAGTTGATGACACCCTTATGGACTTTGAAAGATATCTTAGTCAGAAAAAAAAGGGTGGGAATATTAAATTGGAGTTGGAGCATTACCTTGAGGATGATCTAATGCCAAGAACTTTGGAGTTTGATATTTTGGCATGGTGGAAATCTAATGGGCCTAAGTATCCTACTTTGCAATGTATTGCAAGGGATATCCTAGCCATTCTAGTGTCAACTGTTGCTTCAGAATCAGCATTTAGCACAAGTGGTAGGCTGCTAAGTCCACATCGCAGTAAACTTATGCAAAGACCGTGGAGGCATTAATGTGTGCTCAAAATTGGTTATGGGCTAAAATCAAAGGTAATCAAATTTACTAGTTAATCTATTTAATGATTTATGTTGCTGCATTCTTCACTATATTTTTCAATTGTTTGATTGAATTTGTTTTACTTTTTTTAGGCCTTTCATCTGTTGTAGATGGAATTGAAGCTAATACATTCCAAAACATCCTTGATGATTCTGATGATGAAGAAGAAAGTGGTGTTACTACATTGGGAGAAAGCGAAACTTATTCTTAAAGAACTAGTCAATTTTTATTTGTTATAAGACAATGTTTATTTTTTTATGTTTATTTTGTTAAAGAACTAGTCAATTATCCTTGATGATTCTGTTCATGCAAAGACAATGTTTATTTTGTTATAAGAAATTTTGAATTATGTTGTTACGTATTAGACTATTTAAATACTTGGTTTATTTAAATGCTTGGATTTTAAAACATTTTGTTTTATTGTGATTTATATTATTGTACCAAAAAATTTATTTATATATATAAAATTGTATTAGGGGCGGGGCGGGGTGGGTCCCCGTGGGGCCCCAAGGGGCGGGGATGGGGCAAGGTAGTTTTCCCTGCACCCCGGGGCAGGGTGGGGATGGGGAAGGGCAACAACCATGTGGGGCGGGGATGAAGATCCCATCCTCCGGCCCCGGCCCGCCCCATTGCCATCCCTAGTTCCTTGTGCTTAAAATTGCCACTGGTAAGATATTTTTTTAATTTTTAATTTTTAGTGTTCAATCTAGTGAATGATTGCATTGGATTTACATTTCTTAGTACTAGTGGATTTTCTTCAATTTATACTCATCTAATGATTCCATGCTTCAAAACATTGTAGCTTATCAATTCAGCCATAACATGCAGCACAGAAAGTCTCAGCCTTCTCTTGTATTGTAAATAATTTTAGTAATATTGTGGTGTGCATTTAGTGTTTGTAATGATTAATGGAGTAATGTGTGTTTATATTTATGATTTCAATTGTAATTCATGTATTATCTAATTTGCACAATGTTTTAGTTACTTGAGTCATGTGTGTGTTATTAATTGTTTGTCTCTGCTTCTTGGTTACTGGAGTTATTCAAATGAAATTCTTTGTTGTGCTTTATCATTTAATTAAAAAAAAAAAAATTGAAGTTTGAAATTTTTTTCATGTGATGTAAAGTAACTAATAGCATTAGAATATTTGGTAAGCCAACAATGTGAAATTTTTAATTTTATGGAAGTGGAATACTACCTAAAAGTTTGCTTTAGCCATCAATTGTTGGTTCTGAATGTCAATCTGTTTTGAAAATTTGGTATTTTAAACACCCAAAGTTGTCATATCTACTGAGTGGCCTTAATGCCCAAAGAGGACTGAAGACTGAAGATTGTTCTAAATCAAGATGACAATGCCAAGGAGATATTGGTGAGTATTGTGTACAAGTTGCTTGTAAATTTGGCGTCCATGGTTTGTTGAGATTCACACAATTTTGACTATAATTGATGCCTCTTGTTTCTGAAGTTTTGTCTGGTTTTCGTGGAAGATTCTTCTAAAGAAAAGGGATTCCTTTAGCTTAAAATTTCTTTTCCAGGTGAGATTTCAGAGTTTGAATGTAAAAAAATCCATGATGATGTGAAAGCAATGAAGAAAGACATTGAATTAGCCATTAAAGTAGCTTAGTGTCTCACCTATGCGCACTTGATTGAATCGGTCTTTCTTGTAGGTCATACATGGCTCTCTCAAAACTTGCTGTTGATTTTGGTAGAGAATCTCTGTTGTCATTGCAATGGTTTTTTAGCTCACGACATGCACCTGTGATATTTACTAGCTCATGAAAACTTGCTACAGCTCTGAGGTTTGGAGGATTACCAAAGTTGAATATTTGACGAAGCAAAAATTTCCTGCTTGCCACATGTTTGGTGGTGAGCATATGCATAGCTTCTTCAAAAATTTCTAAACCCTTGACTATTAAATCCATAGTTATTGTAATCCTAAAAAAAAAAAACTTCAATTTGTTTACTTAGTGAACACCAGAGAAGATATATGTAGTTTTGTGTGTGAAGGCTATACTTTTTAATCTCATTTTACACTTAAAAACCTTAATTCTTCCTTGATATTAATTAGGCTAAATCCACTAAATGAACACTATTGACTTCTAGATTTAGGTACTTTTTACTTTCATTTTCAAGGCTTTGGATACTTCCTATAGGTTTTTAATTTTTGATACTTTCTGTAGATTATTAATATAATGTTCAAGTTTCTAGCCTATAATATATGGTCCTCTTTCTAGGTTATTACTATCATGCTCAAGGTTTAGAAATTCCTTTGGAGCTGTGTAATGTGGGATGTGGGGAAAAATTAACATTATTTATGTCTTTCTTATTGCGTGCATGATGTACTATGTTATTTGCTTTGCTTTACTTGCATGGATAATGTTGATGATGTATAGCATGGATTTTCATTGTTGACACTTGATATGCTTATGAGTACTCAACTGATAAGTGTTTCTTGATGAAAATTTGGAATTACAGCCTATCAGTATATACAAAGAGTTTTATATTTTACTAATGATCCTTTGTTTATTGGTTTGATCTCAATTTTAGGTTAGTCTGGAGTCATTACAGTTTTGGTAAAAGGTTTCCTTTGCACTTTACTGGGTAGAATCTATGAACTTTATGGGCGAGAGGCATCTAGAAAAACAACACTTAGCCCTTCACTTCATCAAGGAAGTTCAAATCAAAATTTCTGAGGTACATCCTAATTGTATCCTCTTAAACTTTTTTATCAGAAGTGTTTAAGGTATAATTGGAACTAGTTTGGTTTACTCAGGTAAACAAGGAACTTCTTTCTAACCTGTTATTGTGAAATCTGATAAGTCAATTTACATAGATCCCAAAACCCTTGATTGTTCTAATATGTAGATTTCACAATAATCAAAGCTAATTATAGATCCTTCCGCAAAACTTTCATGCCTATTTTAGCTATTATCATTTTGTCAAAGGTTGTTGAACCTTAAGCACATCCCTCTCTCATGTCTCTCTTCCCATGTGAGAGTTCCATGACCAATGGATTTGTCACATTTAGTTTTGCACAATTTATAACTTTTATCTGTGTTCTTCATTTATGGTGGCACTTATAAAAGAAAAAAGAAAAAGATGACGCATAAAAGAAAAAAGAAAAAGATGATGCTCCTGTTTTTTATCCGAAGAAAGTTTGAGAACTGCTATAATAATATTGTAAGTCATTACATCTTATATGCTATGAGATGTAAAGACTTGACCAACAGCTCCCATGAAAAGAAGGAAGTATCAGAAGATATTGAAAACATTTACCTGAACAATTAGTAGTTAAATTTTACTGTGCTTAAATTGGTGGTTTGAGCAATGGCTTTTCATAGAGATATCCCATTGGTTTTGAAAACTGTCAGTTGTTTAGCCTTTTAAGATTATCTTGTCAACTATGTTTAGCATAGCTTTTGTTAAGGCTAATATTTTGGCTAGAACACTCTTTTGGTGAACTTTTTATTCTAAATTTCTTACTTTTCTAGTTGTTCATAAGATATTTTTATAATGGAATTGTTGTTAGCCCATTGTTTGATATCCTGATAGTCTCTTAGATGAAGCCCATTTTGCAATTAATCCTGACACACTAGATATGACTGTCTCCAGATCTTATGCTCAAGAATGTAGGATCAAACCATATCACATTGTTTGATGCTGCTTTGTCATGGAAAGGAGCTCCCACTATCTTTTAGTTCTTGCTGTAAGGTTTTTCAAGATACTCACTTTTTCTTTATAAATGTTTTCTATTCGTTTTACAACTATTAAGCTAAAATTGTAAATACTTTGTATGTAGCAACATGTAATAGTGAATATTAAAACTGCTTGCATCACCACAGTAGTGATAGCAATTTAGAATTAGGCATATAATGGATATAGATAGCAGCATAGATATTGCTGGTGTTGTCTGTCAATGATGGAGAATCTTGCTACCAATTTAGTTCATAGATGGTAATGACAGTGAATTTGAAAAAATGAGTACTAATGAACCTTGTGTGTATACAATAAGCACAAATTTGTAAGATCACACTTAGTGATTGGCATGTTAGGATTTTCCATTTTCTTTTTCTTTTTCTTTATTCTTTTTCCCCTTTCTTGGGTGTACATTAGATTTAATACAGCAGTTGTTGCCTTGGAGTAGTGCTTTTGGTTTTGAGTCCAGAATATCTGCACATTAAATGGTTTTGGTATTAGTTGTTCAAGTTTCATTAACACATTCACTAGAATTGCAACTGCAGAGTTGTCATTGTCATAATTTTCTGCCTTTTAAAGAAAATTTACCCAACAACTATAGGCGGCCAAATCTTCGTATGCTAACCTATATTGATCGGGTTTGCAGTTTGTTTCATCATGGGAGCCTATATTATTACAACTTACTCAATGTAGATAAGAAAAGAGTGTTAAGTTATTTGCACTCTGTTATTTTCTTTCTCAATGTTCTTATGCTTTAATACCATCCTGCATGTTTGAATTTTTCAGGTAGTTGCCCTTCTCCTCCAATGTGAACTTGGATCATATGATAGGTGGCACCTTCCAAGATGTAAAATCATGAATAATAACACAAGCACTTACAAGAACTCATTCCTCATTCTACCAATCTCATTCATAAATTTTCTTCACCAGGTTGAGGAAAATATATCTAGTCATTTTCAACCTCCTTGTTTATATGTTATAAGCTGTATCTTATCAGTTGTAGCATGGAAGAAATCCATTTACCTACCCATATTACCTTTTATTTCCAAGTCCAAAATCATGGCAATGTTTTAGACATATGGATGAGGTCACTTGTGGTGTGAATGCCTTGAAATTCTATGCAGTTGTATGACTGAGGATGATAAGAACATGACTACTCCAGATTGAGGATAAGGTCAACCTGTCACTTTTGATAATAAGGAGCATTAATAAGTTTGCAAGGTTCTTAGAGAAATATTATTTTTAAAAAGTCATGCTGCCAGTCACTTTAGGAGTAAACATTTAGCTTTTGAATAATTGGTCACCTCACTTCTACCTCACCTTTTCATGGAGATAGTTCTATGTGCATTTGCTTTCTATTAGTTGTACTCTCATTGTGTGTATAAGAAAATTAGAGAAAACTTCACAGCTGAGTATCTACAACTTAAAATAATGAACCAAATTTTTGGTTGCTACCCTCTTCCTATTGATCTTTCTTGAGAAAGTCTCAGTTTCAATCATAAAGGGCCATATTTCTATTGGATTAGTGGTAACCCTGAAATATATTGTCTCATTTATGTTATAACTTTATATTTTGTTATATAATGAGAATATGTGGAATATGCCAAATATGTGGAATATGTGGAATATTTTGTTATACAAGCTCTATCTCAATATACTTCTTGAATATCTATTGGGTTAAAAAGCAAAATCACAAGTGTGAGAATATGTGGAATATGCCAAATATAGTACATATTTAAACTCAATCAGTAAATGACCTTATCTTTAGGAGCTTTGCCAATTGCATTTCCCAAGATTTGTCGTGCAGCCTTGAGATTTAGCTGCTAGATCTCAAATTGAGCAGCTAGAAGCCATAATTTTGCAAAAGAGAATTTCCATGAGGAATGAGCTTCAGACACCCCCTGGAAAAATTAACAGTAAGTGAGCAATCTCTTCGAAGTCACTTGGGTTTGTCCACTCGTGTGAATCATACCGCCTCGTGTAAACATCTATATTACAACCTTGAATTTATTTTGGCCACACACAGCAACAAATACAAGTTAAGTATGAACAACATCATGCAAAAGCATACATTGGAAACAACACAATCTGTTAGAGCTATCTGCCACATTTTTAAGTCTAAACATAAACTTTATGCAGTACATCAACTTTACCAACCACAAAAATAAGTTTTTGACAATCACAAACTTACCTATACACATCTCTTGTGTGCTCCACATCTTCTGCATCAAGCTCTTCATAAAATGCATAATTAATCCTAAAAATCACAAACAAAAAATCAGCAACAAAAATTGAGCATATGAACTCGAATTAATCAAACTTCAAACTGCATTCTCAACCACATTACTTACCACAAATAAATATATCGCTGCCAATACTGCTTCTCCTCAACAGGAGGCACATTTGAAATGGCTCGCTCGTACACTTCTCTAATCCTATCCTTTTTCCCAACATTCTCTTCCAATCGAATAAAATCAAACCATGAATCATAATTCAATGGATTTTTTCTCACTTCATCTTCATACTAAAACCTCCTCTTTCCCACTATGTATTCTCTATTCTAGAATACAAACCAATCACAAACATCACAACTATAATGCTTATAAGTATTGAAATTGAATAAAGGAACACAATTGCTACTAATCAACAAGTTTCATTCACATTTGCAAGAAATTAAAAACACTCCCAATATGAATTTAAACCACCTTATAACACCATGCAAGCCACCCGCTTGCTCCAACACAACAACCCACCACGAAACAAATTTCCAACATCACAACTATAATGCTTACAAGTATTGAAATTGAATAAATGAACACAATTGCTACTAATCAACAAGTTTCATTCACATTTGCAAGAAATTAAAAACACTCCCAATAAGAATTTAAACCACCTTATAACACTATGCAAGCCACCCACTTGCTCCAACACAACAACCCACCACAAAACAAATTTCCAACATCACAAGTATATATAGAGTTTTATAAGTTTTTAACTAGAATATACTTACTTTGCTCAAGTTAAGTTTACAACTTTTAGAAACACACACATATACAGTTCCCACTCCTTGCTACCAAAGCCACCAAATACTCCAACTACAACGTACAAAATGAATATCAATATGAGTATAGCATAAAAAGCACGGGCACGGCAATGTAATGAAACAAAATTATAAATATATTACACAAATTTTATTAAAAACATTTGCCATATTTAATACTTTTTTTTTATAAATATTATATCTATATAATAAATTTTTATGATTTTTATGTACTATAGATGAAGATGACTAAAGAAATTTTTTTAATGGAATCTTAAAGAATGAATGTGACTTTAGAAAGACTTATTACCAATGGAGCAAGCTTCTTACAGTGGCCACACCTAGAAGAAAAGGAAATTAAACATTAAAATTAAAAAAGAGACCAAACAAACAGGCACAGACAGAGAGAGATGGAGAGAATGATTTACAACCCTTATGTACAAACTTATAAGCACATTTAGCTATACACAACACATAAATTGGAAACTCAAGCATGTAACTTCCACATAAAAATTGCATCAAATTAAGATAGGCATTGCATACAAAATAGTGGAAATTGAATCCTCATAACATTTCCCACCAATGGCTTGTAATTGATACACAAAAAAGTCCGCTAAAATTGACCAACTAATGAATGATAGCTATCATAGTAAAATTGATTCAACTAAAGCAAATTGTTTCTTTTTCATAGTTCCCAGCAATAAAAAAATAAACAACAATCACTAATCTTAAATATTAAATCTATAAATATTTTTTTTTTGAAAATTAAAATAAATAAACAAATAAATAAAAAGAAACAGAGAAGTCAGGGGGCTTACACGCAAGAGTCCGAATGGGTGTGTATCGGCGATGGTTGTCGGAACCGTGGCGAATGGGTTTGTAAAGGCGTTGGTAGCCGGAACCATCGCGAATGGGTTCGAAAAGGTTGGGTTTGTGGTTCTCGGCGGTGACGACTTCGAAACCGTCGCGAATGGGTTCGTATCGGCGTTGGTTGCCGGAACCGTCGCGAATGGGTTCGAAAAGGTTGGGGTTGTGGTTATCGGTGACGGCTTCTTCATATCGGCGACGGATTTCTTCAAACCGTCGCGAATGGGTTCGAAAAGGTTGGGGTTGTGGTTATCGGCGACGGTTTTCTTCAAATCGGCGACGGCTTCTTCAAATCGGTGATGGATTTCTTCAAACCGTCGTGATCGGAGTTGAAGCATCACCGGCGTCAGAATCGTCGCGATCGGGAGCTGAAGCGTCGCCGGTGAGCTGAAGCGTCGTGATCGCAAGCTGAAGCGTCACGATCGCTAGCTGAAGCGTCGCCGGCATCTGAGGTGAGCTGAAGCGTCGCGATCGCGAGCTGAAGCGTCGTGATCGCGAGCTGAAGCATCGCCGGCGTCGACGATGACTGAGTTTTCGGAGAGGATGACGGCGACGGCTATGGTGAGAAGTGGTTTGCTCGAATAGTGTAGGAGCTGAACTTAAGAATAGTGTGTGTTTTTTGTGAGAGAGTGAGGAAGTGAAATAAAATAAATAGGGGCCGAACTTATTTTTAGCGTAAAACTTATTGTGACGACTTATATTTCGTCACTATAAGATACCTTTAGTGACGAAAATTAGCTTCGTCACTGATAATGATACTGATTTTTATATTTTGTTTTTAGTGACGACTTATTTTTGTCACTATTTGTGACTTTTAGTGACGAAATGGGTTTCGTCACTAATAGTATTCTTATCAGCACTTTTAGTGACGAAAGTTTTCGTCACAAAAAACTTAAACTTTTAGTGACGAAATAATTCGTCACTATAGATGAATTTAGTTTGGCGCCTTTAGTTCAACCCAACATATAGTGATGAAATTTTTTTTTCGTCACTAAATGTTACTAATTTTTTTATATTTAGTGACGAAATATAAATTTCGTCACTAAATGGTACTTTTTAGTGACGAAAAAATTTTCCTCACTAAAATTCGTCACTGAAAATACATTTTGTTGTAGTGTGTGTCGGTTATTATAAATTTATTTATAACTAACACCACAAATAGTAAAATACCCTAGGCAAGTGAGTTAATGTCACCAAGAATTTAAGGTATAACAAACAAATCGAACCCATAACGCCCGTTCATCTTGGACTTTGGGCTAGGGACCTTGGACCAATGAATACAACCAAGGACAAAAGAAGAGCACAAAAAAGTCTATGAACACAAACTTTGCAACAACTTGTGCATGTGTTAAGTAGTGATTGGATTACTTTTCACCAAGTACTAGTGATGGTCCCATGTGTAAGAAATAATCGAATCACAAATTGACAAATGTGCAAGTTGTGGCAAAACGTGTGGTCATAAAGAAAACCCAATAAGTGTAGGATCACAATGATGGCAACAACTTAAAATTCCACAAAACAAAAATAATTGCAATGGATTGCAATTAGGCCTTATTTTGCAATTTATTACAATATTATGGCAATAAATAACAATTTTGTGTAAAATAGGCTCTTGATTCTTGATCGATCAACATGTGTTTTGAGAGGTGTTAAGCGGTGTCAAAAATGCAACAACTTCTCTTTCCTTAAGCTAAACTTAGGTCTTCATCTTGAACTAAAAAATGCACATTACAACCTATCAAGACTTACAATTTGTCACAATTTACAAATACTTAACCTATAGAACCTAACAATCTCACCATTTGGCAATCTATAAACCAGAATATATTAGATGGAAAGACAACATAATCCTGCAATTGATATCACTCGAGAACAAGTGAATACCAAGTACCAACCACTATAATCAGGCAAGAACTATTTTCAACACTGTGCTATTTTGATATACTCTTATCAAATAAAAATAATTTGTCATTCTACCCTTTACTTACAAGTAATAATGACAAAAACTGCAACAAAGGATATCATTAGACTTAGTCTAGCATGTTCTGTTGTCTAGATTTCTTTTGATCCATTAAGTTAGGTCGCAACAATGTGATTTTTGTAAATACCAAAATAGCTAAAATGTTGGGATAGCTAGCCTTTATATATATATATTAGGATAGTTTGATAGATACAACAAAGAAGAATTTGAACTTTAGATATTTCCAAACTGCCAATTGATGTACATGACTGTTGGCGGAATAGCTAAGTTGTTAGAGATATACATTTACAACCTTTTAAAATTATATATAGGCCCACTTTAAAAAGAAAAAAGAAAAAACTAAAAACTATTTAGACCAATTGTTCAATATTCGACTGCAATTTTCATAACTAAGCATAATATTCCAATTAAGTCTTTGATCCTAAATAATAAAACTAACAAATTTAAAAAATATAATTTTTAAATGATTGATAGTGTAGATTAGGTTGGTTTACTTGAGTTGGTAATTTTGCCAAGTCAAACTTAACCCGACCTAAGCTTAAAATAAAAATATTAATAAAATACAACCTAACCCAACCCAACTCAACCCAAGACATTAGGGTAGATTTGTTAGGTTAGATTAGTGGGTTGAAATATACTTGTGCATTTGTGCTGATTATAAATTTATAATTAAGACGGTTAGCCAAAAAAAAAAAAAAAATTATAATTGAGACAAAAAAAAAAAAAAAAAAAAAAAGCATTACAAATGGATCGAACCATATGGCCCGTTCATCTTGGGCTTGGGCCAATGAACACTAGCAAGGACCAAAAAGAGCATGAAGAAAACCCATGAACATCACAACAATGACGCCGGCAAACAGAAATACAAAACACACAGTGAATTTATCAGAAAACTCATTCTCAAAAAAAAAAAAAAAAACTGAAATGGGTTTCTCACTTTCTCTATCTTAAACCCCAAAGCCAAAATCTTTACAGGAATTCCTTACAAAAATGGGTTTCTTTACACCTTCACTAATGAACCATCTTTGTCTCAATGCCTTCAGCGGAAGACCTCTCCTTTCCACTCTAGGCTTGCACGAGAGAGGCTTGAGCGTTGGGAGGTTTTTGGTTTTGGGTTTACAAACCACTCTAGGTTTTTGGTTTGTAAATCGAGTCTTAGAGACTCGATTTCCAACTAGGAAAATACTGCCAATTTATAACCCAAAATCGAGTCTTTTAGACTCGAGATGCTAGAAAATTATAATGTTTGCAAACTAAGCCTACTAACTATATACTTACAATTTTATGGCTATTTGGCCATTTTGGCCTAAACTCTCTGGGACATTGTGATTTCTTGGTTTCCGTAGCTGCAGAAGTTTTGGGTGTTGTTTTATTTCAAATTTCAATACCTTTGTGTTATATCTTAATTTTTCTGAACTGGGTTCCTAGATTTTGCAAAGTTTCCTGGCTTTTTGTTTCTGGGTATTTTGCACTGACTCCAATGCATGCTTGTATGAATATGAAATTGAAAAGATTTAAATAATATATAGAGCTTTTGCTTTTTCTTTGCTTAATGTATATGTGAAAGAAGAAACAAAGGCCCATGTATAAATTGCAAAGAGGAAGAGAAGAGAAACTATAAATTGCAAAGGGAAGCCAGAGTTTTGCTGTTGTTGATTGAAATTAAAGAGGGAATAAGGGATTTTATTGCTGGAATGCTGGAGCTTGTTATGGTATAATGGAAAGAAGAAAGATAGGAAGAATTTGTGAAATTGATAAGTGGAAGGAGGCTAGGTCTTGGAATTGCATAAACATGAGGAGTTGAGTAGGTCAGAGGGAAAATGAATAATGATCTCAACAATGTGTCTCAGATTTTTTGTTTGAAAAAGACCTTGTTGATGAGGGTGGCACAAACCTACTTGACAGCCAGCAATTTGATCCTAATAAAAGGAGAGAGCTGCATCACGGAGGAGGAATCCTTGTTTTGTGGCTTTCACTGGTCATAAATTATTGCTTGAGGTAGAGGTGTTTGGTTCTTTAATTTGTTTTCAAAGCCTCTTTCACTTTAGGTCTTGAATCATTTGGTGAAGTTTGGGAAGGAGAAAGACTATAGGGCTAAGGGTGCATGGCATGTATGTTTGTTTGATAGGAGGTACACTGCTCAAGAATCTTTCCCTCTCTTTTATTTATTTATTTTAACTTTTTATGCACTGAAGGAACATCCTTAATAGTTGTCAGATAGCATTTCTATGCCTTTTAGGTGGCTTGTAGATCTTTATTATGACTAAGATGATTGTTGAAGTGCTCTTTTTCTGTCTTTAACTTCCTTCAAGATTTTCAGGATCTATAGTGTTGTTGTTGTAGTTATGGTATATACCACTATAGGCAATACCTGTACTACAGTCAATGTGTGTGTGCCTTCTCATGGTCTTTCTTGTTCTCAAGTCAATTGATTAATTCTTTATTTCTTCATTCCCTCAAATCAATTGTTTGATTCCTTCTGTTCTCAATTTTATATATTTTATTTAAATTCTAGATGAGTATTGTGGTATTGCCTTCCTTGTTGTCCTATAACCAATTTTCTTTTTCCTTCCAGAGTGGAAGAAGAGACGAGATAACCTCTATTGCCATGAACATTTGCCGTCTTTCCACTGTAGGTAGAGAGCAGCTCATGATGCAAATTTATGTATATTTTTGTCATTTGTCAGACAAAACTTTCCCACAACTGATGCCATTTTTAAAATTATTATTTTCTTAAAATTCGTAAATGTGTATGAT
Organism: Quercus tomentella; assembly: GCA_028535165.1. Lineage (NCBI taxonomy): Eukaryota > Viridiplantae > Streptophyta > Magnoliopsida > Fagales > Fagaceae > Quercus > Quercus tomentella. Next base: position 41,476,097 of record JAPQVY010000012.1, on the reverse strand, counting down.
TGGTTTGCTCTAATTTGTAAATTCTAATGATATTATTTTTTCAGCTGAAGTTTCAGAATTTGAATGTGACAAACTCCTTGATGATATCAAAGCAACAAAAAAAGACACTGCATTACGTCTAGCTCTCTCAAGACTTGCTAGTGATTTTGGTAGAGAATCTATGTTGTTATTACAACGGTTTTTTAGCTCAGTACGTGCACTTGTGATATCTACTGGCTCATTGAAGCTTGATATAGCTCTTGGGGTTGGAGGATTACCAAAGGTGATCATTCAAAAAGAAAAATTTTTCTCTTACCACATATTCTGTATGAGCATATGCATAGGTGTACACCCCACATATATGCTAGAGACACAGTCAGATTCCTGGTGCATTATACCAAAAGATATGTGTGGGACATATGTGTATGACCTTGTACGGTCTGCTATCCTAATATTGTTTTTTGATACTGTTAGCTTGGTTAGTCGACCATAGCAATTATTGCTTTGTAATTTCTTCTAACTTGATCTTCACTTTGTTCATTTTCAATATGAATTAAAAAATATTGGTGCAGAGCATATATGTTATAATTACCTTTTATTACATATCTGACTGTACATACTTTAAATGTTGTTGGGTATTAGGCTCAATGAATTAAGAATGGTGGTTTTGTTTGATTTTTCTTTGAAATGGAATTTTAAACCCTTAAGTATTAATTCCATTGTTGTTATGAACCAAAAAGATGGATTTTAGTTATTTGTGCAAAGTGAACTCTAGAGAGTGATTTTATAGTCTTTGGTGTGAAGCCTTTTTTTTTTAGTGGGACTTGGATATTGGTAAGGCTCCCCCCCACACCCCCCCCCCCCCCCCCCCCGCGCACACCAAAAAAAAAAAAAAAGTGTGTGCTTTCTGTTGTTGATGCCCAAACTTGGGTTTTCATCTTATGCTTAAACATATCATCTAGGGCACAAGTCGGAAACTATGATGGAATACATCATACTCCCTTTAATTTTACTTCTCTAAAAAAGAAACAATATTCTCTGTCAGTCGTTAACATTATGTTCAAGAAATGAACTCTTTTGGCTTCTAGATTTTGGTACTTGTCACTGTTGTGATCAAGGTTTTGGGTACATACTGTAGTTCCGTTATGTATGGTACTCCATATAGGTTCTTAACATCGTGCTCAAATTTTAGGAATTCATTAGTAGCTTTTTGAGGTTGGATGTGGAGGAAAAAATAGTGTTGCATGCATGGTCAACCATTTTATTTTGAGTCTTTTTACTATTAATTCCTTACAGCCAAGAACCTTGTAGCTCAATTGGTTGGCACCTCTTGGTGTTTCCAAGAAATCCAGGGTTCAAATCCCTCCTTCCCTGTTGTAATTATTAAAGTATCAAAAATAAAAAAACTATTAATTCATTATATAAAGAGGGGTTACTTATCAAAAAATATTATATAAAGAGGGGTCTTTGCATGTCATGATTATGATTCTCAACTAATGAGTGTTGTTTCATGAAAATTTGGAATTGCAGTCTATGAACATATAAAAACTAAAAGAGCTTGAAAATGTACTACTTATGTTATGAATCAGTTACTTCTTGATGAATGTGTGTTAATGATTTTGATCTCAAAGTTTATGTTTAACTACAAAGAAATGGAGTAGTGTCATTGCTGGTGTGGTTAGAGATTTACTCTACACTTTGCAGGGAAGAATTGTTGAAATTTATGGGCGAGAGGCATCTGGAAAGGCAACGCTTGACCTTCATATCATTAAGGAAGCTCAAAGGCTTGGAGGTGCATGCTTATTTTGTCAGCTTGTACTTTGTGATTGATGTTTTAGGTATGTCTTGAATTAGTTTGGTTTGCCAAGAAAAACAAGAGACTTCTTTTTAACCCATCATTGTGAATGAAATCCAATCAGTCAGTGTACATAGATCCCAGAACCCTTGATTGTTCTTATTTATAGTAATTACATTAATCAAAGCTAATTATAGATCCTTCTGCAAACTTAGTACATCTTATGTACTATGATATGTAAAGACTTGACCAACAATTTCCCATAAAAGGAAGTATCAGAAGATGTTCAAAATATTTACCTGAACAATTAGTTTAGCCTTTCATAGAGATATCCCATTGGTTTTGGAAACTATTAGTTGTTTGGCCTTTTATAAGTAAGATTATCTCATCAACTATGTTCAGTGTGGCTTTTGTTTAGGCTAATATTTTGTCGAGACCACTCTTTTGGTGAACTTTTTATTGTAAATTTCTAACTTTTCTAGCTCGTCATAAGAAATATACCTATAATGGAATTGTTGTGAATCTATTGTTTGTTTTGGGTTTGGCTTACTTCCATTACATTTTCAACTGGAATCTCCTTTTGTTTTAACGAGAGACTACCACATCACCCATTAACTAAATAAAATGTAGAGATTAAAACCCACTCATACTTGTCTTGGTACATTTAAAACAAAATGAGATTCTAATTACAAAAAGTACTGGAGGTAAGCCAAACCCGTTTGTTTTCTCAATACCTTAAATTTTAACTGATAATTAATCCTGACACACTAGATATGACTGTCCAGATTTTCTACTTAAGAATGCAGAACCAAGCCATATCACCTCGTTTGATGCTTCTATTATTTTTTTGTTCTTGCTCTATGGTTTTTCTAGGTACTCACTTTTTCTTTTCCAATGTTTTCAATTCGTTTTACAACTATTAAGCTACAATTATGATTGCTTCGTACATAGCAACATGTAATTATGAAAATTTAGGCATCCAATGAATATAAATAACAGCATGGATCTTGGATGGTTTTGTCTGTCCATGATGGAAAATTTTGCTACCAGTTCACTCCAGGTAATTACAGTGAACTTGAAAAATCAGTACGATTGAACCTTGTGTGTATACTATAGGCACAAATTTGTAAGATCACACCAAGTGATTGCCATGTTGGGATTTTTCTTTTCTTTTCTTTTGGGAGTACGTTAGATTTGATATGACAGTTGTTACACTGGATTGCTTTTGGTTCTGAGTCAAGAATAACTGCACTTTAAATGTGTTCTTCTGTTCTTTCTATAAAAATGCATAGTACTTGTTCTAGTTGCTTCATTGTTTCCTATAAGTTTCCTTTGAATGCAAAAGAAAAATTCTTAACTGTTTTCTTTTTGCAAGAATTTTTTTAAGCATGAAAAATTCTTAAACCCCTACAAGTGATCTGAGATTGCATATTTCTGCTTATTGACATAAGTGTGGCATGAGTAAGGTAATTGAGCTCTCACTCAACTGACACCTTCTTCCCTTGTAAGTGCTACATGGAGCGTGAGATTGTGGGTTTAAGACTCATTGGGTGTGTGTAACTTATGAATAAATGTCACTGGCATGAGTAAGAAAAAAAATCAGTGCCTTTTTTAATCCTTGGTGGCAGCATACAAATATGTAATAGAGGCAGACATCTCAATTGCACTGAATTAATGTGCAGCATGGAATATTTTTTGGCTTGATACTCTCCACAAATAATCACTACTAAATAACCCAATGGGAGATTTGGGCCATTTCTTACATTTTTGGTCCTTGTTGCAAAGCGTCCACGACAAAAATTGAAGGAGAATCAAGGAAAATCACAAAACATGAACAAAAACAAAAAACCACAGTTGAATTTAATCCTTAACTGAAGTTCATTTGGGCTTCATTTTTCAAGCAAACAAGTAAAGGGCCTACCTTTTTGAAACGTCTAACCCTTTTTTTTTCTCAATAATAAATTCTTTTATAGCATTATTATTGGGGTTTCTAAAACTCATAATTTTTTTTTAACACTTCAAACACTGAAATACCATCACATCCAGGTTTCTATAGTTAAAAAAATTTAGAACTTTGTTACAGTAAATTCTTACTTTTAGAATTTACTAAAAAAAAAATTACTTATAGAATTTGCTGTAACTAAGTGCTAAACTTAAAACTGATTATTTAATTTACCCAATCTCTTACTTTTTTGTAAATTTTTTTGTTTTTATAATTTTAATAAATTTTCTGTGAAAATAAGAGACGAGATGAAGCGTTAAATTAGCTATTTATTAAGAAATTCGGATGCTATATTAATGTGCCTCACTTTAACTTTTTTATAGTGGAAACACGTATTTAGGTAACGGGGTAATAATAAGCGGTTTGATTGAAAATTTGATAATACACGTTGACACTTCCCACGTAAAGAAAAAAAAAAAAAAAAAAACCGACAAACTATAATTTCTTATTATTTGCTTTTTGACAAGTTAGAAAAAGTTGATTTTATATATTGCTTTTTATTAGTCTTTGTGAACAGCTTTGGTTCATCTTCTTCTATGTAAATGTGGACTTTGTTACGCGTAATTTGGCTTCGGCTTTTTATGTTAGAAATTTCCAAGAAACCTCCACTCCAGTGTAAGGAAAAGTAAGCCATAAACATTACTATAAATTTAAAAAAAAAAGAAAAAGAAAAAGTAAATCATAAACACGATGCACAATCCCATCAAGATAAACTTTTTCCAAATTATTGATACCTTTCACAATGTTAAGTACTTAAGTTATGTGTCCTTTGATGTACCAAATCCACAAAACAGTGTTTCATAGCTTGTTTGACAGGTTATTAGTGTTTTTTGTATTATTTTTAGTGCCAGAGTTTTGAGTAATTTGTGTAAAGTAAGATGAATAGAGATCGTTTACTTTTTAATTTCAAAATAATGATACAGATGTAAATTGATAATGCTAGTGATACTTGTTTTAGAGCATCCGTAGTAGCTGTTGCAAAAATTATATCATTTTACCACATCAAAGGCCTACTTTATTATTTTACCACATCATTTTACAATATTCCATTTATCAGATATTTTATCATTCAATTCTATACATTAAAATAATATTTACTATACATTAAAATAATATTTACAACTCATCAACACAATCAACAGCCATCACATTGCTGCCAACAACCAACAACCACCACCACACAACCACCACAACCAAAAACACAACTCAAAGCAAACCCAAACAAATCCAGCCAAATTCCACAACAAACAACCATAACCCCAACCCAAACAACCCATCAAATCCCAACCATATCCTTCACGACCCAAACAAATTCCAGCCAAACCCCAACCCAAACAAATCCAGCCAAACCCCAGCCAAATCCTCCGCCACCCATCAACTGCCTCAACCAATCACCGACCCAAAACCCCAACCCAACCAACCCATCAACAAACAAACTCAAGTAACCACCGGACCAAAACCCACAATGCTGCTGCAACCAACCTCGACCCACAATGCCACCGACCCAAAACCTTGACCCACAACCCATAGCCCACCAACACCAAATCGGAAGCCCCACCACCTCAACCACAAACCCCGACAAACCCACCGCCTCCACACCCTCACCCACACCCACTTCCAAACCCAAAACCTTCATAATCCAAGTCAACCCAGACTCCAAACCAACCATCTTCATCGCCGTCATCGTCATCGTCATTGCCGACCCACACAACAGACCCACACCGACATTACTCCCACACCGACATCGTCGACCCATAGCCTAGCCCATCCGAATCCACCCACCTCCGTCGGAACCGAACCCATCAAACCACAGCCAAAAAAAAAAAAAAAAAAAAAAACCATTGCTAGAGAGAGATCGGCATTGGCGTCAGCGTTGGTGTGGGCGTGGAAGAGCAGTGAGGGTTGGGGTTTGAGAGGAGAGGATTGGGGTTTACCAGGTGAGACTGACGGAGAGATGAGGGAGAAAGAGGAATAAAAAAAGAATAAATCATATGCCACACGCGTTCCGTACCATGGTAAATTTGTGACTCTACTGTAGCATGTTGCAAAAAATATGAGATATGGCACATCTGATAAATGGGGTCAAATGGTGTTTGGTGTGCCAAATGTGCCAAATATTTAGCATTTGGCACATATGGCACATCTGCTGTGGGTGCTCTAAAAGCATGAGCTAGCTATCAAACCAAGTCCAAGTCTAAAGAGTAGAAATTAAAAAATCAGTATTGCATAAAAACTCAGTCAAAGGAGGTCTAGTATATGCACTACTAGTACTAAACACTATGTAAAGGAGCATGAATAAGGCCCCATTTTGAAAGCACCGACTTTTATCATAGAAAGTGTAAAAAAACATGAGAGCAATTATATATCATATGGCGCAAGGTTTAAATTCTATCATATTAAAATTATATATAAAAAAAGAAAAAGAAAAAGAAAAAAGCAAACGTGTATTTTCATTTCCTTATCTTCTAATTATTGGCCTCTGTTCTTGGTGTTCACCTTGGTTTATCTATGTGGAAAAAAGAAAAGAGGAGTTCACACTTCACAAGAATAATAATATCACTGTTAATTTCATTAGACTGAGGCATAAATTTTGAATTAAATTAATGAAAAAAAATTACATTAGGGAATAAAACAAATTCATCAAATTATATCATTTTTTTTTTATAGGAACCAAATTATATCCTACATTTGACATCAGTTTATACAACTCTTTGCTGAAATTATACTAAACTGCTATAGTATATTTGTATTTTTTAAAAATTAAAAAAATTAAAATTTTAAAAAACTTTAAAAAAAAATAAATAGTTAAAAAGTTTGTCAAATAAGTTGTAGGCAAACAAATTAAATCCAAACTTAAAAATAGAAGGAAAATCACAAGTCATCGAAAAACAAAAACCACAGTTGAATTTAATCCGTCTTTTGAAGTTCATTTGGGCTTCATTTTTCCAAGTAAACAAGCAAAGGGTCTATACTTTTTGAAACGTCCAACTCAAAATAAGATAAAGCGTTAAAGTCGTTATTATTTAAGAAATTCAGATATTGTCCTGTTTGGTACACTTACTCAAATACATGTTTTCAGTTTTTAAACAACATTACACGTATTTTTACACTTTTTTATCCACACGTATTTTCACATATGTTTTCAAACATATGTTTTCAGTTTTTAAGTGCATGTACCAAACACCTTCTTTAACTTTAACCTTTTTTTTTTTTTTTTTTTTTCCCTTCAGGTTTGGCTTTTTATGTAAAGAAATTTCCAAGAAACCTTTGCTCTATTGTAAAGAAGAAAAAGTAAGTCATAAAATATTGTGCAACAGTACATGTGCTCACTAGTGCAAGCAAAAGTGAATCATAATATTCTGCATCGGTGAAATTATACCCTGATCAGGGTATATTTTTTATTTGCTTTTTGACAATCTTCAAAAGTTTTTTTTTTTTTTTTTTTTTTTTTTTTTTTGCTGAATGACAATCTACAAAAGTTGCTTTTATCTATTCTAGTCTTTGTGAACAACGTTGGATCTTCGAGTTAAATAATTTGAGAGAGAGAGAGAGAGAGAGAGGGGTATGAGACAACTCTTTGTTTATTGTCTTCTCACAAAAGTCTTTTTTTATTGCGGGTATTAACAACTTCATGAACTAATTGGATTAATTATAATATAGTTGGTACATCGAAATTTTCATTTTTAAAACTTCCAAAATGCTATTTTAACGTGCATTTGAATTTCAATTGGATTTCATAATTTTTATTTCTCATAAGTAGCCAAACAAGAACAACCAAACCATTTTCCATGTAACTTAATTTTTAAAAATATTTTTACTATTTTATTTGTTATTAGATTTGATTATATTATCAATTTTTTTTTTTAATTTATATATAATTTTTTTTATTAAGCCGTGCATGCACGGGCACAATACTAATTATATATATATATATATATATATATATATAGTTGGCAGGCCAAAATTGTCTTCATCCTTGGGACTTAATTTTTTACACGTTAAAAAATTTTATTATTATTATTTTTTTATGGGAGTTGTTATTTGAGCAAGTCTTTGTTTATTGTGGGCATTAACATCATGACCTTGAATGAGCGATAATATATATAGTTGGCAGGCCAAAATTGTCTTCATCGTTGGACTGTAATTTTTCGGTGTTATTTGAGTAAATCTTTGTTTAATGAGGACATGTTTGATACGATGATTTATATATAGTTTTTAGTTTTGAAAACTATAAATCGATAAGTCCTACACTTGAATTTATTGTTTAGTAAATGTTTTCAAAATACAATTTTAAAAAAATTACTATTTACTATTTTCATGGTTTAAAATAGGGTTTTGAAAACATCAAAAAAAGTGTTTTCAAGATATTTAAAAATGTTTTTAATGATATAGCTGTACATAAATTGAAGACAATAAAACCCACATATTACAAGTTGAAAACTTAGAAATTTCTTCCCCTCTTGCACGTCAATTCTCAATTCTGGGTATTCTGAAAGGGGCTATTGTTGTTGTTTAAAATTTCAATTTGATAATATCTTTATTGTTTGAAATTGCAATTTGAATATTATCTGAAAGGGCTATTATTGTTTGAAATCTTCAGCAGAACACGAGGAACTGGTTGCTCTGCCTCTGCAGGCCTAAGTGAAACACTAGCTGCCTTCAGCTTTCGCTAGACGTCCATCTTTTTCGACCAGATGCCAATTTCAACTTTTAATTTTTAATTAATTTTCTTCAACATTATTTTTTATTATTATTATTATTTTTTTGTGGAGAATATCATCATTGTTTATTATGGTTATTAACGTCATGACCTTGAAATTGTTCTCTTTCTTGGACTTAATTTTTAATACGTCTGCAACATTTTTTTAGGGGAGTTGTTATTTGAGTAAGTCTTTGTTTATTGTGGGTATTAATCTATTAACCTTATGACCTTGATTGAGTAGTATATGTAGTTTTTTTTTGGGGGGGGGGGGGGGGGGGGGGAGAAGAGTATATGTAGTAGTTGGTAGAATGAATTTGTCTACATTTACTTGGAACTTATTTGCACGCCACTTCCTTCTCAAAAAAAAAAAAAAAAAACCATATAGTGGAATCCATACACAAGATTAAGGCTTCATTTTGAAGATTTATATTGTGGTTAAAGATTTAAAAGTAATCGTTTTGAGTCAAGTCTTTGTTTTTTTTTTTTTTTTTTTTTTTTTATTATTATTATTATTATTATTTTTTTTTTATAGAAGGAAACTGAATGATTTTATTAATGTAAATCAACTCATCCAATTGTATTAACGTCAGTACCTAATCAGATGATTAATAATATGGTTGGTTGGCCGAAATTGTCTTCATTATTATTCTCTATAATATATATATATATATATATATAAAACCGAAATCTCTAAAAATCTCACCATTTTTCACGTTAGCATAATATTTAAATAAAATGTATTTAAATAAAATTATCATTTTATTTAAATAAAATTATTTTTATTTACCTCTTCAGAGCTTCCACATTATTATTATTTTTTTAATACAAAATTATTTAACTTTTATTTACCCCATACATTACCTGAAGAGAGTTGGAAATGTAAGGTTGAATTTTATCAACGATCTTGTTGGCTTTATTCCATGCCAAATTTGCTTGTATTTTAGCAATTAGTAACCCTGTATTTAGGTGGGAATCATGTAAGGGTAGTGAGTGAGAGAGTGTGAAGAATTGCTCAAGATTGTGCAAGGATGCAGAGACTTGCGGCTGGACTCACGGATGACTCGCGATTGGCAAGCCGCCAAAGTTGGCACACATTTGGAGCATGCAAGGGAGCTGAAGAGTCATGCCAGTTGTTGCACTACAGGACAAAAGTCCTAGGCTGGCCAGACCGTTAGCTCGCAGCTTGAACTCGCGACTCAACCCAGTCGCGAGGCCAAGTCACTAGACCACCCTGTTTGGGAAAAACTGACTCTTTGCATTCCTTTCTCATCCTACTATATATAGACCCTTATACCCACGAAATGTAGAGAGCTTCCAGAGAGAATATTGAGAGAGAAACCCTAGAGAAAAACAAGATTGACTATCCCTAATCTTCACATAGAGACTCTTCAAATTCCTCTACTCTCACCCTCTCCATTGTTACATCCTTGAGAGGTTCATTACCCAAATCCTTTTCTCACCATACCCATATCTGTGAGAAGGCTATTTAGTGCTTGGGAAGCAGTTAGGAAGGGACCAATGGTTATTGGTTGATGCTATGGGCTATAGCGGAATCTAGTAAGTTAGAAAAGACAAAGGTTCGGCGCAACCTCGTTGGAGCAAGAAACTTGGAGGGCTTAGGTACACTGGGTAGATTAGTCTTGGAGGGTCTATTGCTGTTCATGTATCCCAACTACATTTTCTAGTGGATTATTTACTGCTTGGAGGGCGGCGGAGAGGTTTTACGCCGAGGGCTTCGGTTTCCTCTTCGATAACACATCGTTGTGTTGTCCTTGTGTTTGCATCTCTCTTCCCTTAATCTTTGCCATTTAATTTCTGCTGTGGATGTGATTTTATTTGGTTTAGATTGTTTATCAATTCTGTTACAAGCTTAAGTTCATTTTCCGCACATACATTGTTTGATATTAAGCTTGAATTGGTAATTTGTAAATTGGGAGTCTAAACGTTCAAGGGTGTTTTATAAATATATTGAACTTTCAGGAAACCTAATAAAAATGGTTGGAAACCAATAGGTTAACCAAAGTAGAGTTGAAAACTGATTACAACTCAACAAATTATCCACCGTCCTACAACTATAAATATATATGTAACAACAATGTACAAGCTGAAAAAGAATGAAGAGCCATGATAATTGAAAGAGCTATATTTAGGATTTTTATTTTTGGCTTTTGCTTTTGCTACTGCTAATAGAATTAGACATACAATGAAGTTGGTGTGGCTGGCTGTTGCTAACATGCTCAAAGCTCAAGCATGGCTCCATGCAACCATATAGTACCTATGGTATTCTTTTTTCATGGTTTAATTTAGTTGTTTTAGATGCTATGGTATTGAATTACTCTTTGCCTCAAGTCTCGCATCTTAAGCTTGGTACTTTTTTTTTTTTTTTTTGTCATCTACATTATTATTATTTTTTTAATCTATGTTCTTTTAATTCTTCTGTTACTCCATTTGGTTTTGGTGAACATGTTGGATATTTGAAATACGTACGTTTGATTTTGCGCTTGTAGTTGTTTTTGTTGTTTAGAGCTTACACCAGTAAAACTTATTGCTTTATATATATTTAAAAAAAAAAAAAAAAAAGCAACTATTTTCCACAATTATCATTTTATTTAAATAAAATTATTATTTTTTAGTCCAAACTTAACAAGGAGTGAAACTCTATCTCTCTAACAAGTCCAACTTAAACTCAAACTCGTCATTATTAATTTTTTTTAAGCAAAATTATTTTTGTTTAATTCAAACTTAACAATGAATGAAACTCGATCTCTCTAACAAGTCCAACTTAAACTCAAACTCAAACATTGATAATTTATCTCCAAATTTGCTAGGTTAATCATGAACACTATAAAAGCAAAGCAAACCTCAATAATTTTTTTTAAAAAGCCAAGTAGAGGTATAAGTTCTTCTTATGTTATTTTCTTCTTCTTTACTTTGTTTGAAAAAAAAAAAATATTTATGGTTTTTCATGTATTTTTTAAAAAGTAATTTTCGTACATGACCACCACTCTCTTTAGCCGTTTTTTACAAGATTAAAAAGTTTGTAATAATTGAAATTATTCTTTTGAATGTAACTCATCTTTCTCTTATATTTCTCAATTGTTTAGTCATATATATTTTGTTTTGTTTCAATAATTTATAAGCAGTGAATCATCTGATTCTTTAATATTTTTTGGTTTTTCAGAAGTTTTAATATTTGAATTTTTTAGTACAAATTTTTTGTAAGCTATTGCACGTTCAAGCAATGACTTCTTCATCAAATTGTAACACAAATTGAAGTCATACAAGAGCAAATCATGCAATAGTGTAGTTTCTTAAATTTTTTATAAAATTATTTTAGTCTATCTCACAAATAGGTAAGTTCCCGTGCTATTAGTATATATTATTGTTATTACCTTCCACTCAATAGTCAATAGTCACTCGTATATATATCAAAAATATTTATTATATTTTGTTTATATGTATTAAGTGTTGTAGGTTGTCATGAAGACGTTGTTTTTAGTTTTTTTTTTTTTTTTTTTCCAAAGTCCAAAGTCCACTTGTACATTTAATTTTTTTTTTTTTTTTAAAGAATTACGTAGACACCAAAGTACAATTTATGTAAATTTATTTTATTACAGGAGGGATTAAAATGAAAATAATTTTTCATTTTTGGGAACTAAAATAGAAAAAGAAAAAAAGTAGGGACCAAAATGAAAATCAGCCAAAAATATAAGGACACAAATTATATTTGCATCTTTAACAAAAAAAGCAATGAAAATCCATGAGTTTTGTTTTGGCATCCCCTATGGTAAGTGCACGTCGATTTAGCAAACAAGTAAGTTGTTCACAATTCATACTTAATGCACAAAACTCCTACTTTTTTAAGGTCTTAAAGAGGTGATTGGTAGACAGTCTTGCCTTCAATACTCAAGAATTAAAAACACCCTTAAATGCACTCATCATGAATGACCCATAGTTACCGTATTTTTCTTCGAGAAAATCATTAATCAAATGACCAGTATTCCATATAAGCATGTTAAGATTGAATTGGATTCAAAGCGAATAAGGGGTTGAGTTTCATTCTCTTTCTTGGCAATATCTGGATCTTTGTATTTTTAGGCCTTAGGTTTAGTTTTTCTATGACATATCTACATCTTTCTTAAGTCCTTTTTTTTTAATGTGTTCGTAAGTCTTTTGTTTATAGTAAATATTATTGTCATGAGTCATGACCTTGAATGACTAAAAATATATATAGTTGTTAGGCTTAAATTGTCTTCATTCTTGGAGTATAATATTTCTTTGACATGTTCTCTCTCTCTCTCTCTCATAGGTCCACAGTACTGCTTATAAATTTTCAATCAGCTCCACCATTGAATTTTTTATTCACAATTTCGTGCATGTAAAGATGATTTATGTTTTTAACACGCATATCAAATTTCGTTTAAATTAGATATTATTTAATATTTGATCAATAAACTTGTTTTTATGCACAAATATTAGATCACAAAAACTTAAAATTAAACATTTTATTGATGACATAACTATTGATTTTTTTATCTTTTTGAAATTTTACAGATATAGAGGATATAATAAGAACATACAATTCAATGGATAGATTTCAAAATTCACATCCATTAAAAAGATATAGGAAGAATTTGAAGGGTTTCTCTCCATACTAGCTAGTTTGAGAAGAAACATTTTTCTAATGAAATACTCTCCTAGGTTTTTCACAAACCATTTTAAGCAGTAAATTTTTTTTTTTTTTTTTTTTTTACAAGCTAAATCTATGAGCGGGAAAGTTTAATGAGAGGAGGACAAGTATCATTAGTTTATAAAACTATGAGCAATGTTATGTCCATAACAATTTTATAATAAATCCTAAATAGTAAGTTGTTACTGATTCTAATTTGAATCTACACATAAATTTACTTTTTTATCTATTAATAATAACTTGCTGCATAGAATTTATTGTGAAAATATTGTGGACGTAACATTCTTCTATATGTTGTAGTTGTTTAATAAATACACATTTTGTTAAATTTGTTTATTATATTTCTTTTCCTGTTTTTAGTGTAAGAATGAGAACAGACTCATTAGAGTTCTTTGAGAGGTGACTTTCCCCTTCTAAACTTCATAAATTGAACCCTAAACCCTAAACCTCCCGTGTGTGCTAAAAAATACTTAGTATTCTCAAAAGAAAAAACTATGAGTTAATTCCACATTAGAAAATGAGTGTGAGTTAAAGAGGTTTAAAGTTTGTATTGTGTATCTAAGAGTTAGGCCCTTTTGGATATATACCACTGTAAGTTTTTTTAAAAAACCTTCTCCTCTCTCCCCATGTGTGTGTTAAAAAATACTTAGTATTCTAAAAAATAAAAAAATAAAAAAGTCTAAATCCTTGTAGATAGCCAACTGTAAGAGCCCACTGTTCTGTAAGAGTAGTATGGTCAAAATAGATTTTGCTCATAAAAACCCTGGGATATACATCATCTAAATCCAACTGGTTATTCAAATCTATCAGCAAAATGAGAGGTTGAGCTGTCATATGATCAGTACAGCAACATGGTATGAAATATGCATAAGTATGAAACCATTAAAATTCATGATTTGACTCTGTTGAAGGTTAGCTAGATGCAGTCTTCTTAACTTTTTGTATTGTTTTTTTTTTTTTTTTGATGAACAACTTTTTGTATTGTATAATATTCCAAAAGAGAATAAACGCATATTCACATATATTATATACGTACAGTATTAAAAAATTAAAATAAAATCCACCCCACATGTGATGTACATCTGGAAGCGTTTACCTTGAGATTGATAGCTTTATTAATTTCTCAAATATAGAAATGTGAGAAACAACAGCGAAGTTGCACTTAATTTCCTCTCTTCTTATTGGCCTCTGCCAAGGAGATTTGCCTCCCACGTGGCTGACAAAAAGTAAACCAATATCGGAGAGGTAATGTGCAAAATAGCAGTGCAAAAGAATTGTATATAGTTAGTTAGGCAACGTTTGAAACAATAAAGGAAAGTAGCATTTCGAGTTTTAGAAACTCGAGATCCATATTAGAAGTCGAGTCCACTCGAGTCTTTAAAACTCGAGTTTCATGCAAAAAAATTTCACCTATAGTGGCGTTTTTTAGCCTTACAGTGACGTTTTAAAGCCCTATAGCGGCGTTTTACTGCAAAATTTTTTTTTATTAGTACAGGTTTAGGGAGACCTATAGTGGCGTTTTTAAGCTCTATAGTGACGTTTTATAAATCTATTTTCAGCTTATTTTTTCCCACTTTAAACTAATCCACTTATAAATTGAGGCTTAAAAACTCGAGTTTTATCTTGGAACTCGAGTTTTAGACACTCGAGATGCTACTTTTCAACATTGTTTTGAAACGTGACAAATAACTAAATTTTTTAATATTTATTGTTATTTAGAAAAAAAATTCCAATATCGGAACACAAAGCAGAACCCATAATTAAGCTATACATGGTAAAAAAAGTAGATCTTATACCAGTAGTAGTACCACACCACTGCAAAACCAACCAACATTCTCATTTACCAAAGTCACAGCAACCGCAACTCCTCTCTTCCTCCACCTCCAAAAAAAAAAAAAAGAGAAATGACGGAGTTGGCATTTTCCGTTGCAGAAAAAGTTATCGAGAAGCTAGGCTCCCTTGCTTACCAAGAGATTTCCTTGACATGGAGCATTGCAAGCGATCTGAAAAAGCTTCAGGATACCATGTCCACCGTCCAAGCCGTGCTGCTGGATGCTGAGGAGAAGCAAGCAACAAACCACCAGCTGAGCGTTTGGCTGGAGCGACTCAAAGAGGTCTTTCATGATGCCATGGATGTGCTGGATGAATTCGAGTGTGAAGATCTACGGAGGCAAGTGGTGAAAAAATATGGAAGCACTGGCAGAAAGGTATGTCGTTTCTTTTCATCCTCTAACTCGCTTGTCTTCCGTAATAAAATGGGTCATAGAATCAAGGGGGTCAGAGAGAGGCTAGATTTGATAGCAAAGGATAGAGATCAATTTCAGCTTGAGGTGAGACTCGATGAGCGTGTTGTGCACAGGGAGACCCACTCCTTTGTTCGTGATCGTGATGTTATTGGGAGGGCTGATGACAAGCAAAATATAATAGATCTTTTGATGCTCCGGCTCCCAAATGATAATGATAGCATTTCTGTGATTTCTATTGTGGGAATCGGGGGTCTGGGCAAGACAACACTTGCTCAGTGGGTGTATAATGATGTAAGGGTAGCTAATAGCTTTGACCCCAGAATATGGGTGTGTCTATCAGAAAATTTTGACGTTTTAAAATTGTCAAAAGAAATCCTAAAGTCTGCAGGTGGTGGGATTAGCGAGAATATGAGTATGGATTTTGTGCAAGCTAGTTTACGAAGTATTTTGAAGGAAAGAAGATTTTTGATTGTTTTGGATGATGTCTGGAATGAGGATCGTGACAAATGGATTGAACTAGAGAATTTCTTAAGAGAAGGAGGACATGGAAGTAAAATTCTTGTCACTACACGTAGTCACAAAGTTGCGTCAACAATGGCTCCTGGATCAATCCATGACCTAAAAGGTCTTCCAAACAAGGATTGTTTGTCCTTGTTCTTAAGGCATGCATTCATTGAAGGACAACATGAACAGTATCCAAAACTAGTAGAGATCGGAGAACAAATAGTGGAAAAATGCAAAGGTGTTCCTTTGGCTGTGAAGACTTTAGGGAGTTTACTTTATTCTAAAATTGAAGAGTGGGATTGGATCTCTATAAGGGATAATGAGATATGGAAATTGGAGCAAAAGGAAAAAGACATTTTACCGGCATTAAGATTGAGTTACAATAAATTGCCATCGTTCTTAAAAGAATGTTTTGCTTATTGCTCATTGTATCCAAAGGATTTTAGATATTATAATGAGGAGTTGATTCAGTGTTGGATGGCAAATGGTCTCCTCAAAAAGTCCAACAAAAGTATTGAGTTGGAAAATATTGGAGAACAATATTTAAAAGAGTTGTTATCAAGATCTTTCTTTCAAGAAGTTAATCATCAAGACAATTTTCATTGGTCATTTAAAATGCATGATTTGTTACATGATCTTTCGTTATATGTTGCACAAAATGATTATTGCTTACTTGAAGACACTAATAACACCGACAAATTTGAAAAGGCTAGACACATTTCAATTTTGGACCATAAGTGGGGTGTTGATGCAACAATAACTTTTTTACACAAGTTGAGTAAAAACATGCGGACTATTAATTTCTCGCTTGATGATTGGGGCCAATTTGATTCTATTAATAATAATGAATCTTTGGTGGAAACATGCATCTCAAGGTTTAAGCACCTACGATTGCTAAATTTAAGAAATTCAACGTTGGAAACGTTGTCAAGCTCAATTAGTACTTTGAAGCATTTGAGATATCTCAACTTACGTGGAAATAGAAAAATAAAGAAATTGCCTGACTCCATTTGCGATCTACAAAATTTGGAAACTTTGATATTATCCTGGTGTGATGAGATTGAAGAGTTGCCAAGGGATATAAGAAAGATGGTTAGCCTCAGACGTTTTGAGATAACCACAAAACAAACGCGTTTACCTGCCAACGGAATCGAGTGCATGTCTTCTCTTCGATATTTGTCCTTTTACAGTTGTCATAGACTAGAGTGTTTTAATGAAGGAATCCAACGCCTCACCGCCCTTCGCTACTTGAGCTTCCTATTTTGTGAAAGCCTGATATCTTTGCCGCAAGGTATGAAACACCTAACTGCGTTGGAATATCTGGATATTACAAGATGTGAAAAACTTAATTTAATGGAAAGGGATGACTACCCGACAAGTCTTCAAACACTCCATATTGGGGGATTGCCACAATTAGTGACTTTGCCCCAAGGGCTTAAAGGATCTGCCTACACTCTACAATTTTTATGTATTTTTTCTTGTGAGAACTTCGGGGTATTGCCAGAGTGGCTTCCCGATCTCAGTTCTCTTCGCAAGCTTCAGATTTTGTTCTGCCGAAAATTATCGTCCCTGCCAGAAGGGATGGATCGCCTCACTGCCCTAAGAGAACTGAAGATTAGAAGTTGTCCTAAATTGAGGAGAGATTGTGAGCGTGAGGTTGGCAAAGATTGGGGCAAGACGGTCAAATTCAGTTTTGATTAGGTAAGGGCTAAAATCTTTCTTCCTCTTCTCTTCTACGTATGCTCTGTTTTTCTATCTTACTAACCTAAAAGTCTGATTGTTTATAGAATTAAATCACAATAAACAACAACTAACCAAGAAATTGTTTCTACTTTTATTTATTTATTTTTTTAAAAAAAAAGGGTAATACATATTATAGCAATAATATGATTTTTTTTCCTACTTTTCTTTCGTTCATAATTTAAGATAGAAATAAATTGAAAAAAATTAAGTAAATTATGAAATGTAAAAGATAATTTGTCTTTTTTGTTGTTGTTGTTGTTGTTGTTGTTGTTGTTGTTGTTATAAAGATTTGAGTCTATGGAGAATAAAAGAGTAGACAAATTATGAACTCTATTCTTGTCTCTCTTTTTTTGTTGTATTTATTGAATTAAATCATAATAAAAAAAACAACTAACCAAGACGGATTTTTTGTTTCTTTTTTATTTTATTTTATTATTATTTTAACAAAAGGGCAATAATCATTTAAGATAGAAATAAATTGAAAAAAAAAAGGAGTATGTTATGGAATGAAAAAGATAATTTTCACCTTGCTTTTTGGTTTTAAAGATTGAGTCTATGGAGAATAAAAGAGTAGACAAATTATGAACCCTATTCTTGTCTTTGGTGGGAGAAAATTTTAAAATCTTGTAATCTTTTCATTTCCTCTCTCTAAAAGTGAACTGAATGTGGTGTTAATGAGCTTACTTGGCCTGTTTTTTCTTATTAAGAGTAGATGCGATGCAAAAATATAAAACCTGACCCATGTGTAACTTGCAATTATAAAGTCATATTATCAAGGAAGTATGAAATCTATATTTTTGTGCAATTGGCATTATTTTAAATATATTTGATTCTTCTTGTTTCTAAATTGACAGATGTTCTTGGGAAATTGTTCTCTCAGAAAAGGATGTTCCTTGTGCTTAAAATTGGCAATGGTAAGATATTTTTTTTAATTTTTAATTTTCAATGTTCAATCTAGTGAGTGATTGCATTGGATTTACATTTCTTAGTGCCAGTGGAGTTTCTTCAATTTATACCCCTCTAATGATTTTATGCTTTAAAACATTGCAGCTTATCAATTCAGCCATAACATGCAGCATAGAAAGTCTCAGCCTTCTCTTGTATTGTAAATAATTTTAATAATATTGTGGTATGCATTTAGTGTTTGTAATGATTAATGGAGTGATGTGTGTTTATATTTATGATTTCAATTGTATTTCATGTATTATCTAATTTGCACAATGTTTTAGTAACTTGAGTCGTGTGTGTTATTGATTGTTTGTCTCCGCTTCTTGGTTATTGGAGTTATTCAAATGAAATTCTTTGTTGTGCTTTATCATTTAATTAAAAAAAAAAATTGAAGTTTGAAATTTTTTTCATGTGATGTAAAATACCTAATAGCATTAGAATATTTGGTAAACCAACAATGTGAAAATTTGAATTTTATGGAAGTGGAATACTACCTAGAAGTTTGCTTTAGCCATCAATTGTTGGTTCCGAATGTCAATTTGTTTTGAAAATTTGGTATTTTAAACACCCAACGTTGTCATATCTACTGAGTGGCCTTAATGCCCAAAGAGGACTGAAGACTGAAAATTGTTCTAAATCAAGATGACAATGCCAAGGAGATATTGGTGAGTATTGTGTATAAGTTGCCTGTAAATTTGGCCTCCATTGTTTGCTGAGATTCACACAATTTCGAATATAATTGATACCTCTTGTTTCTGAAGTTTTTTTAGGTTTTTGTGGAAGATTCTTCTAAGGAAAAGGGATTCCTTTAGCTTAAAACTTCTTTTCCTGGTGAGATTTCAAATTTTGAATGTAAAAAAATCCATGATGATGTGAAAGCAACAAATAAAGAGATTGAATTATCTCCAGATCTTTTGCTCAAGAATGCATGTCCAAGCCATATCACATCTTTTGATGCTACTTTGTCAATTGTCATGGATAGGAGCTCCTACTATCTTTTAGTTCTTGCAGTAAGGTTTTTTCCAAATACTCACTTTTTCTTTATAAATGTTTTCTATTCGTTTAACATTAAGCTACAATTATTAGTACTTTGTACTTAGCAACATGTAATAGTGAATATTAAAACTGCTTGCATCACCATAACAATGATAGCAATTTAGAATTAGGCATCTTATGAATATAAATAGCAGCATGGATATTTACTGATGTTGTCTGTCAGTAATGGAGAATCTTGCTACCAGTTCACTCCATAGATGGTAATGACAGTTAGGAATCCTACAAGATCCATTCGTTCTTTTTTCTCTAACAGATAGTCAGAATTTCATTTGGGTTCGAATCCTACTAAGAGGTCCACTAGAATTTGAAAAAATGAGTACTAATGAACCTTGTATGTATACTATAGCACAAATTTATAAGACCACACTTAGTGATTGGTGTAAGGTTGAATTTATTCAACCATCTAATTGGCTTTATTCCGTGCCAAATTTGCTTGTATTTCAGCATTTAGTAACCCTGTATTTAGGTGGGCTTGTTGTAAGGGTAGTGAGTGAGATAGAGTGAAGATTGCTCAAGAGTGTGCAAGAAAACAGAGACTCGCGGCTGCAAGCCGCCAGATGCAATACACGTGCCAAGCATGCCGGAAGGTGAAAAGTCATGCTAGCTGGAGCACTACAGGACAAAACAGGACAACTAGCCATACGGTTATCTCGCGACTGGATCTCGCGACTCAGTCAAGTCGCGAGGCCAAGCCGCGAGCCAGCCCTGTTTTGAAAAACCTGACATTTCACATTCTCCTCTCACCTCAATATAAATACCCCTTATACCCACAAATGAGAGAGGGCTTCCAGAGAGAATTTTGAGAGAGAAACCCTAGAGCAAAACAAGATTGAACCATCTACAATCTTTACATTAGTGTCTCTTCAAATTCCTCAACTCTCTTCCTCTCCATTGCCAAATCCTTGAGAGGCCTTTTACCAAAACCTTGTTCTCACCATATCCATTACTGTGAGAGGGTTGTTTGGTGTTCTGGGAAGCAGTTAGGAAGGAACCAATCTTCATTGGTTGATGCTATGGTCTAGTAGCGGAATCCGGGAAGCTAGAAAAGAACAAGGTTCGACGCAACCTCGTTGGAGCAAGAAGCTTGGAGGGCTTAGGTGCACTGGGTAGATTAGGCTTGGAGGGTCTATTGCTGTCCATGTATCCCAACTACATTTTCTAGTGGATTATTTACTGCTTGGAGGGCGGCGGAGAGGTTTTACGCCGAGGGTTTCGGTTTCCTCTTCGATAACACATCGCGTGTTGTCTTTGTGTTTGCATCTTCCTTCCCTTTATCTTTGCCTTTTATTTTTTGCTGTGGTTGTGATTTTAATTTGGCTTAGATAGTTTTGTCCAATTCTACATTATAGCTTACGTTCATTTTCCGCACACTATTTGTTTGACATAAAGCTTGAATTGGTTAATTTGTTAATTGGGGGTCTAAACGTTCAAGGGTGTTTTTACACTTTTTGAACTTTCAATTGGCATGTTCGGATTTTCCATTTTCTTTTGCTTTTTTTAAAAAAAAAATTCTTTTTTTTCCCTTTTTTGGGTGTATATTAGATTTGATATGGCAGTTGTTGCCTTGGAGTGCTTTTGGTTCTGAGTCCAGAATATCCTGCACTTTAAATGTTTGTGGTGTTAGTTGTTCAAGTTTCATTAACACATTGACTAGAATTGCAACTGCAGAGTTGTTAGTATCATCATCATTTTCTGTCATTTAAAGAAAATATACCCAACAACTATAGGTGGCCAAATCTCCGTATGTTAACCTATATTGATTGGGTTTACAGTTTGTTTCATTATTGGAGCCTACATTATTACAACTTACTCAATGTAGACAAGAAAAGAGTGTTGAGTTATTTGCACTTTGTTATTATCTTTCTCAATATTTATCTTTCTCGATATTCTTATGCTTTAATACCATCCTGCATGTTTGGATTTTTTAGGTAGCTGCCCTTCTCCTCCAATGTGAACTTGGATCATATGATAGGTGGCACCTTCCGAGATGTACAATCATGAATATTAACACAAGAACTTACAAAAATTCATTCCTCATTCTACCAATCTCATTCATAAATTTTCTTCACCAGGTTGAAGACAATATATCTAGTCATTTTTAACCTCCTTGTTTATATGTTATAAGTTGTATCTTATCAGTTGTAGCATGGAGGAAATCCATTTACCTGCCCATATTACCTTTTATTTCCAGGTCCAATCAAGTCCAAAATCATGGCAACGTTTTGGACATATGGATGAGGTCACCTGTGGTGGAAATGCAATGAAATTCTATGCAATTTTATGACTGAGGATGATAAGAACATGATTGCTCCAGATCGAGGATAAGGTCAACCTTCTGTCACTTTTGATAATAAGGGGCGCATTAATAAGCTTGCAAGGTTCTTAGAGAAATATTATTTTTATAAAAGTCATGCTGCCAGTCACTTTAGGAGTACCATTTTGAATAAATATTCACCTCACTTCTACCTCACCTTTTCATGGAGATAGTTTCTCTGTGCAGTTGTGTTCTATTAATTGTACTCTCATTGTGTGTGTAAGAACATTAGAGAAAACTTCATAGCTAAGTATCTACGAACTTGAAATAATGAACCAAATTTTTGGTTGCTACCCTCTTCCTATAGATTTTTCTTGCGAAAGTCACAGTTTCAATCATAAAGGGCCGTATTTCTATTGAATTAGTGGTAACCTTGAAATATATTGTCTCATTTATGTCTATATAGACTTTATATTTTATCATATAATGAGAAGGGCATCCACTTTTCTGGGTGAATTTGTGCATATGGGGTTTCAAGTGCATGGTGTCACTTTGTGATTGATGGTGTCAATGTTTGAATTTTCTTCAGTCTTCTTAACAACATGAAGACAGATCATAAACTGAGTGGAAAGATTAAGACAAAAGGTAATTAAGAAAAAAGAAGAAGAAGATTCATGTAGCAATTGAAGCATAAATATAAATGAGACATTCCACAGTGAGCAACCCATGCAAACTGACAGTGCCAAGATAGCCAAGTATTTGGGTAAGATGATTGGGCTCTTAATAAATCTTCCTAGATGCATTTCCTTGAAAATTATGTCAAAATATTGACAAGGCTATTGCTTTTGTTGACAGTTATTTGATCTTTGCATAAAATTTGGTTGTGGAAGCTCTTGAATACATTATAGATGGATAAATAAATTTTATCACGGACAAGAAAAGGGGCTGAAATCTTTTGTGTACAATATTATTTTTGGATTTTCATATTTTCAGTAATTTTGTTCCATTTTATTCAGGTAAATGATTTATTTATCAATTGAACATATAATGAGGCATTCCACAGTCAGAAGCTCATGTAAATTGGCAGTGCCAAGAGCGCCAAGTATTCTGGTAAGATGATTGTGCACTGGATAAATGATTTGTTTTCACTATCATCTTAATTTACCTGTTTCCTCTTTGGTCAATGAGGTAATATTGTATTGTTTTAATTTTTTCCCTTCGAATAATTTCTTACTTTTCAGGTAACTAGTTTTGGGGTATGCATGCAACAAGTAATCTGGCATCTTTTAGTAAAAAGGCTGAATGGGGGATGCAATTTGGCAGAGGCTTTTGCTCTTAAGTCTGAAGAACTGGCTTGTGAACATGGAGTCATCATCAAGGATGAAAGCAACTACTTCATAGATGGGGAAGTTTCTAGTCACAAACCTGAAGCTAGATAGTATATGTTCGAAAATGATGGAATCCTTGATAAGATAGCATGATCTTAAGAAGACAATCATTTGGAAGAAAAAGAGTATCAATGTCATATTCTTGAATAGATGAATTATACTCATATATGGTTGGTGTCAAATTACCTGGCCACTTTTGAACACATGAAGTGACTTGAAAGATCTTTGCACATGAGATTACAAGAATCTAGCTCTACAAATACTAATGTTGCTCTTGATGTGAATTAAGCATTTGCAGATCTTAACAATTTAAGTTGTTTCAAGTGAAAATACCTTTTGATTATCTATGAAGAATTGGGTCTTTCTGGTCTGTATTGGGACTTAACTGTTAGGAAAGTTAAATCTCCTATCATTCTTGGCTGGTTTATCTTGTAAAATAATTTTGAATACTTTATAATGAATTATAATTCTTTGTTGTAATATTATAGTAATCTTAATGATCAAAGAAAGCATCATTTATGAGTCTTTAGCATCAGTTATATCTATCACTATGTTCAGGTTTGCTTTGTTTACTATCCTAAATCTGCAAAATAGTTTTTTGACCAATGCTTGTTAGATTGGCTATTAGTGTTTTATGTAGTATGTGGAGCCAAGCCTCCAACAATGTTTGGCTATGGCTTTACTTTGGGGAAGGGCTTAGGTTTTTCAATTTCCTCATGCCTTAGTATCATAAGAGATATATTTATTGTTGTGTGTTTTTCTCTACTTGTATGGAGTTACCCAAATGAGACTTTTTGTGTGTTTTATATGTTTATTCAAATTTTTTTTATTCATATTTGTGGAAATTTGATCTTTTTAGCCATATGGTATGAATTACCTAATGACATTGAAAATTCTGGTAAATCCAACTCTGTGAAAAGCTTAATGGTGATAGAAGTGGAAGACTACCAAGCAAGATGTTTGCTTTACCCTTCAATTGCTACTTCCCAATATTAATTCATTTTGTAAGTTTTGAGTTTCATACATCCAACGTTGTCATCTCTATTGGAGGGGATTGCATAGTCTCACAGTCCTAAGAGGATTGAAGATTGAAATTGTCATAGCTTGTATTAAAAATTCTTGGAAGATACTAGTAAGGACATGGCAAGTATAACCTCTTACCATAGTGATTAATATTCACATAGGCATAGAGGATGTTTAGGTATGTGCAAATTCTTTCCCCTCTTCTAGTTCTGCTCATTTTTTAGGGGATAAATTCTTAATAAGTCACAAGTTAATCATAATCAATTAAGACATCTAAAAGCTACGGAAAAAGTATGTCCTTGTTTAAACTGAAAATTTCACAGAGTGCCCTATCTCCTTCAAGTTTTGGGTTTATGAAACTTTTATTAGGGATCTTTTAATCAAGTCTTTGGCTTGTAGTGTTGAGGGCTACTAGATCTAGTATAACCAAATACTTTATTAAGGAGAACTATTCTCATTATTAATGCTATTTAGTAATAAAAATAAATTTTCATTCTTCTGTTAGCCTCTAAGTAATAATAACAAGAAGCATGATCATTTTCCAAATAAATTTTAGACTAATTGTTTAATATATTATTGCAATTTACACAATTTAGCATCATATTCCAACTAAGTCTTAAAATTCAAAACAAATCAAACTAACAAGTTAAAAATATAATTTTCAAATTATCAATAGTGTAGGTTAAAACTGTTTATTTTTTTGATAATTTCGCCAAGTCAAAGTCGTCCCAACCTAAACTTAGAATAATAATAAAAATAAAATTGGACCTAACCCAACCTATTAATTTATCAATCGGTCCAAGACATCAGGTCAGATTTGTTAGATTAGTGGTTTGAAATATACTTTTGCTGTTGTGTTGATAATGAATTTATGACTAACACAAAGGAAAGATATAACAAATAGATCAAACCATCTTCTCAAAAAAAAAAAAAAAAAAAAAAAAAAATCAAACCAATAATGGCCCATTCATCTTGGGCTTGGGCCAATTAAAACAACCAAGGTCCAAAGAAGAGCATGAAGAAAAGCCATGAACATCACAACAATGACAGCAACGACAGAACTCTACAGAAGTACAGAACACAGAAAGTGGAATTATCAGAAATGGGTTTCTCACTTTCTCTACCTTTTCAGGAAATCCCTACGAAAATGGGTTTCTTTACACCTTCACTTATGAACCATTTTCGTCTCAATGCCTTCAAAAGACCTCGCCTTTCCACTCTACTCTGTTCTGCTCTCTCCACCAGCTCTCTCTCTCTCTTTCTCCTATTTTATTTCACAGTTTGTTGCGGTAAACTTTCTGGGACATTGTGATTTTCTTGGTTTCTGTAGCTGCAGAAGTTTTGGGGTTTGTTTGATTTAGGAATATCTGGAAATTGCAAATTGTGAGAAACTTAATTTTATGGAAGGTGATGACTACCCAACCAGGCTTCGAACACTCGTATTTTTCAATTTCCACAATTTGTGACTTTGCCCCAAGGGCTTAAAGGATCTGCCAACACTTGGCGGTATTGCCGGAGTGGCTTCCCAATCTAAGTTCTCTTCGCAAACTTAAGACTTGGGATTGCCCAAAATTATCGTCTTTGCTAGAAGGTTTTCATTTTCTCTCTCTAAAAGTGAACTGAACATGGTGTTAAAGAATTTACTTGGTCTGTATTTTTTTACTTAGAGTGGATGCGATGGTAAAATATGAATTTAAAAAATTAAAACAAATTAATCCACACATTGCTTGCAATTTAAAGTCATATTATCAAGGAAGTATGAAATCTATATTTTTGTGAAATTGACATTATTTGGAATATATTTGATGCTTCTTGTTTCTAAAGGCCAAAATGGCCTAATATCACCGTTTTTAGAAATTTTTAATAAAAAAACACTGTTTCGGAACTATATAGGGAAATACCACTTTTTATGGTATTTGAGTTTCTTAAACTTGAGTTCCTAGAAGTTTTGCTACCGTGGCACTGCTGAGGTGGAAATTGGGCAATTAAAAAAAATTATGTGGTACTCGAGCATGGTAAACTCGAGTACCATGCAACACAATACTCGAGTGTACCAGGCTCGAGTACCATTATATAATAAATTTTTTTTTTTTTTTTAAATTTCTACGGTACTCGAGCTTGGTGAGCTCGAGTACCTTGTAAACTTTTTTTGTTTTTTTGTTTTTTTTTTTTTTTTGGATTATCGGCAAATAAATATAAACATAAAATGGTGTTTATTTTATTTCTAGAGTACTCGAGCTCACCAAGCTCGAGTACCTTGTAACTTTTTTTTTATTTATTTTTATTGGGATTATCGACAAATAAACATAAACATAAAAATAAGTAGCTTTTTTACGTTTTTATTTATTTAAATAGAAGCATTGTAAAATATAGAGATTTTAATTTCAAAATATGAATTTAATTTCTACATTAAGTAAAACTGTTCACTGTTTTCTCACAAAAATTGTTTACTGTTTTCTGCATAAACTATTTCTAGCATTTTGCATAAAATTATTTTCTGTTCAGCATTATTTAAAAAATTGTTCACTCTCTTTTCTGCGTAAATTGTTTTCTGGTCACTAATTAAAAAATCGTTCACCGTTTTCTCATAAAACACCTAGTGAAATCGTTTTTTTCTAAATATAAATGCCAAATCTGAATGCTTTTTCATGTTTGAATTTCACAATAATCAAATCTATTTTTTTGCATTGATAAAATTTGTTTCTACATTAATAAAATTTGCTCTCTGCCCATTATGTTTATTGTATATTCTAATCTGCTTACTGCATTCATAAAATCTGTTTTTTGCATTAAGTAAAACTGTTCACTGTTTTCTCATAAAAATTGTTCACTGTTTTCTGCATAAACTATTTCTAGCATTCTGTATAAAATTATTTTCTGTTCGGCATTATTTAAAAAATTGTTCACTCTCTTTTCTGCGTCAATTATTTTTTGTTCACTATTTAAAAATTGTCCACTGTTTTCTCATAAAACACCTAGTGAAATCTTGTTTTCTAATTTTAAAAGCCAAATTTGAATGCTTTTTCATGTTTAAATTTCAAAATGAACGAATTTGTTTTTCTGCATTGATAAAATCTATTTCTACATTAATAAAATTTTCTCTCTATACATTATGTTTACTGTATATTCGAATCTGCTTACTGCATTCATAATTTTTTTTTTTTTTTTTTTTTTTTTTGCATTAAGTAAAACTGTTCACTGTTTTCTCATAAAAATTGTTCACTGTTTTCTGCATAAACTATTTCTAGCATTCTGCATAAAATTATTTTCTATTCATCATTATTTACAAAATTGTTCACTCTCTTTTCTACGTAAATTATTTTCTGTTCACTATTTAAAAAATTGTTCACTGTTTTCTCATAAAACACCTAGTGAGATCTTGTTTTCTAATTTTAAAAGCCAAATCTGAATGCTTTTTCATGTTTAAATTTCAAAATGAACGAATTTGTTTTCTGCATTGATAAAATCTATTTCTACATTAATAAAATTTGCTCTCTGTACATCATGTTTACTATATATTTTAATCTGCTTACTGCATTCATAAAATCTGTTTGATAGCCATCCAAACGCATCACAAAACAAATATCTTTTTTTTTTGTTTTATGAAAAACAAAAATCTTTTAAATATCATAGGACATTTCACTTTTGTTATGTTTTGAGTTGATACCACTTCTATTTCTTGCAAAGTGACATTGTCTCCAAGTTCTTGTTCCACGTGTAATAGACAGTTTATTTAATTCAGTGTTAACTGTAGCTATGTATCTTGTTAGACTTTGTTTCATAAAATTGCTAAAGAAACATGACTTTTTCTATACCTCTTGTTTCAAATTTAATTGACTTTCCTCTACTAATGGTTACGTTCTAATGTCAACTCGTACTTTTGATTGGAAGATTACTGCATAAATTAAGCCTATGTGAGTGGACTCTGATTGCACCAGATATTGTGTATTGTTCCCCATTCAGCAATCAGCTAGAAAATCTTTAGGTTTCTAAAGCATGGAAGTAATAGGCAGTAGAAATCTAAAAGAGAAATTTAGCACTTGTGTAGCATTAAATTTTGTAGAAATACAATGTAGCTTAGTATGAAAATAATACACATGAAAAATACTTTAAAAAAATTATGAGAATGGCATAATAATGAAATTAAAAATGTGCAATTCCTAGTGTTTGTGCATTACAGTTGTGCAATACTAATGATTAGGTACCCAGGCCATGAGTATGAAAGAAGTGGCTGGACAATCTGCAAGCTGGTCAGCTTTAAAAGACTACAATAGGAGGTGTATGCATCCCTATAAAAGTAGATTTGTTCCTTGCAAAGCTTGAAGGTAGGCAAATAGACAGACATAATCATTCAGCTACTTGATGCTCTAGAAAGGTGGACTGTATGGCTAAAAGCAGATTTTATCAATGAGGAAAAACAAATTCATTCATTGTGAAATTTAAACATGAAAAAGCATTCAGGTTTGTTTTTTAAATTTAGAAAACACGATTTCACTAGGTGTTTTATGAGAAAACAGCGAACAATTTTTTAAATAGTGAACAGAAAATAATTTATGCAGAAAAGAGAGTGAACAATTTTTTAAATAATGCTGAACAGAAAATAATTTTATGCAGAATGCAAGAAATAGTTTATGCAGAAAACAGTAAACAGTTTTACTTAACGCAAAAAACAGATTTTATGAATGCAGTAAGCAGATTCGAATATACAGTAAACATGATGTGCAGAGAGTTAATTTTATTAATGTAGAAGTAGATTTTATCAATGCAAAAAAACAAATTCGTTCATTGTGAAATTTAAACATGAAAAAGCATTCAGACTTGGCTTTTAAAATTAAAAAACACGATTTCACTAGGTGTTTTATGAGAAAACAGCGAACGATTTTTTAAATAGTGAACAGAAAATAATTTACGCAGAAAAGAGAGTGAACAATTTTTTGAATAATGCTGAACAAAAAATAATTTTATGCAGAATGCTAGAAATAGTTTACATAGAAAACAGTGAACAATTTTTATGAGAAAACGGTGAACAGTTTTACTTAATGTAAAAAACAAATTTTATGAATGCAGTAAGCAGATTCGAATATACAATAAACATGATGTACAGAGAGCAAATTTTATTAATGTAGAAATAGATTTTATCAATGCAGAAAAACAAATTCGTTCATTTTGAAATTTAAACATAAAAAAGCATTCAGATTTGGCTTTTAAATTTAGAAAACAAGATTTCACTAGGTGTTTTATGGGAAAACGAAGAACGATTTTTTAAATAGTGAACAGAAAATAATTTACACAGAAAAGAGAGTGAACAATTTTTTAAATAATGCTGAATAGAAAATAATTTTATGTAGAATGCTAGAAATAGTTTATGCAGAAAACAGTGAACAATTTTTATGAGAAAACAGTGAATAGTTTTACTTAATGCAAAAAACATATTTTATGAATGCAGTAAGCAGATTCGAATATACAGTAAACATGATGGGTAGAGTGCAAATTTTATTAATGTAGAAACAAATTTTATCAATGCAGAAAAATATATTCGATTATTGTGAAATTCAAACATGAAAAAGAATTCAGATTTGGCGTTTAGATTTAGAAAAAAACGATTTCACTAGGTGTTTTATGAGAAAACAGCGAACGATTTTGTAAATAGTGAACAGAAAATAATTTACGCAGGAAAAGAGAGTGAACAATTTTTTAAATAATGCTGAACATAAAATAATTTTATGCAAAATGCTAGAAATAGTTTACGCAGAAAACAGTGAACAGTTTTACTTAATGCAAAAAACAGATTTTATGAATGCAGTAAGCAGATTCGAATATACAGTAAACATGATGTACAGAGAGCAAATTTTATTAATGTAGAAATAGATTTTATCAATGCAGAAAAACAAATTCGTTCATTTTGAAATTTAAACATGAAAAAGCATTCAAATTTGGCTTTTAAAATTAGAAAACAAGATTTCACCACGTGTTTTTATGAGAAAATAGTGAACAATTTTTTAAATAGTGAACATTAAATAATTGACGCAGAAAAGAGAGTGAACAATTTTTTTAATAATGCTGAACAGAAAATAATTTTATGCAGAATGCTAGAAATAGTTTATGCAGAAAACAGTGAACAATTTTTATGGGAAAACAGTGAACAGTTTTACTTAATACAAAAAACAGATTTTATGAATGCAGTAAGCAGATTCGAATATACAATAAACATGATGTACAGAAAGCAAATTTTATTAATGTAGAAATAGATTTTATCAATGCAGAAAAACAAATTCGTTCATTTTGAAATTTAAACATGAAAAAGCATTCAGATTTGGCTTTTAAATTTAGAAAACAAGATTTCACTAGGTGTTTTATGAGAAAACAATGAACGATTTTTTAAATAGTGAATAGAAAATAATTTATACAGAAAAGAGAGTGAACAATTTTTTAAATAATGCTGAACATAAAATAATTTTATGCAAAATGCTAGAAATAGTTTATGCAGAAAATAGTGAACAATTTTTGTGAGAAAACAGTGAATAGTTTTACTTAATATAGAAATTAAATTCATATTTTGAAATTAAAATCTCTATATTTTACAATGCTTCTATTTAAATAAATAAAAACGTAAAAAAGCTACTTATTTTTATGTTTATGTTTATTTGTCGATAATCCAAAAAAAAAAAAAAAAGTTACAAGGTACTCGAGTTTGATGAGCTCGAGTACTCTAGAAATACAACAAACACCATTTTATGTTTATGTTTATTTGTCGATAATCCCAAAAAAAAAAAAAAAAAAAAAAGTTTACAAGGTACTCGAGCTTGGTGAGCTCGAGTACCGTAGAAATTAAAAAAAAACAGCATTTTATTACAAAATGGTACTCGAGCCTGGTATACTCGAGTGTTGTGTTGTATGGTACTCGAGTTTACTATGCTCGAGTACCACATAAGTTTTTTTAATTGCCCAATTTCCACCTCAGCAGTGCCACGGTGGCAAAACTTCTAGGAACTCGAGTTTCTTACTCGAGTACCATAAAAAGTGGTATTTCCCTATATAGTTCTGAAACAGTGTTTTTTTACTAAAAATTTCTGAAAATGTTGGTATTTGGCCATTTTGGCCGTTTCTAAATAGACAGATGTTCTTGGGAGATTGTTATCTCAAAAAGGGATGTTCCTTGTGCTTAAAATTGCAACTGGTGAGATTTTTTTTTTTTTTTTAATTTTTAAATTTTAATATTCAATGTTCAATCTAATGATTCCATTGGATATACATTTCATAATACTAGTGTATTTTCTTCAATTTATACTCATCTAATGATTCCATGGTTTAAAATGCTGCAGCTTATCAATTCAACAATAACATGCAGCATGGAAAGTCTTAGCCTTCTCTTGTATTGTAAATAATTTTAATAATATTGTGGTGTGAATTAAGTGTTGTAATGGTTAATGGAGTGATGTGTGTTTATATTTATGATGTCATTCATATTTCATGTATTATCTAATTTGCACAATGTTTTAGTAACTTGAGTCATGTGTTATTGATTGTTTATCTCTGCTTCTTGGTTATTGGAATAACTCAAATGAAACTCTTTGTTGTGCTATATCTTTTAATTAATTTTTTTTTGAATATTGATCTTTTGTCGTATGGTGTAAAATACCTAATGGTATTAGAATATTTGGTAGGCCGACAATATGAAAAGTTGAATTTGATGGAAGTGGAAGACTACCAAGAGGTTTGCTTTACTTTAGCCATTAACTGCTGGTTCCGAATGTCAATTTATTATGAAATTTTGGTATTTTATACTTTCAGATTTGTCATATCTACAGAGGGGGATGCATGGCCTTAATGCCCTAAGAGGACTGAAGACTGAAGATTGTTCTAAATCAAGATGAAAATTCTGAGGAGATATTGGTGAGTATTGTATATAGTTCGCCACCTATATCATATTACCATGTAACTTTTTCCTCCATTGTTTGTTGAGATTCACACAATTTTGAACATAATTGACACCTCTTGTTTTGAAGTTTTGTTAGGTTTTCGTGGAAGATTGTTCTAAGGAAAAGGGATTCCTTTTGCTAAACATCTTTTCCTGGTGAGATGTCAGAGTTTTAATGTGACGAAATCCATGATGATATCAAAGCAACAAAGAGAGACATTGAATTAGCCATTAAATTAGCTTAGTGTCTCATTGTGTGCCCTCTTTTGAATCTGTCTTTCTTATAGGTCACACATGTTTTCATTACAATGGTTTATAGCTCACGGCATGCACCTATGATATCTACTGGCTCATGAAAACTTGCTATAGCTCTAAGATTTGAAGGATTGCCAAAGGTGAATATTTGACAAAGCAAAATTTTACTGCTTGCCACATGTTTGGTAGTGAGCATATGCATAGCTACTTCAAAATTTTCCAAACCCGTAATTATTAATTCCATAGTTATTGTAATCCAAAATAACAAACTTCAATTATTTGTACTTAGTGACGCTAGAGAAGATATATATAGTTTTGGGTGTGAAGGCTATATGTTCTTAAATCTCATTTTACACTTAAAAACCTTGATTCCTTTTGGATATTAATTAGGCTAAGTCTGCTAAATGAACCCTTTTGACTTTTAGATTTAGTTACTTTTTACTATCATTTTCAAGGTTTTGGATACTTCCTATAGGTTTTTAATTTTTGTTACTTTTTACTATCTTCTTCCCATTTCTGGTTCCCCTGTTCTGCTTCTTCTTCCCATTTCTGGTTCTTCATCTTCATTGCCATCTTCGTTCGTGTTCTTTTTTGGAACTCGAGTTCCATGTGGCAAAAATTCATCTCAACAATCAGAACTCAAGTCTTTGAGCCTCGATTTTTCCACCGAACTCGAGCCTCTAAGGCTCGAGATGTTATTTTCCTCATTTCTTTCCGGTTCTTGCTAACTAACTATATTGTGTGGCAAACTCCTGCTATTCTGAAAATTACCTCTCAAAAATCAACTCTCTCTCTCTCTGTGGCACACAGCCATGGCCGTGACGATCTCTCAGTCTCAGCTCTCGTGCTTCTCCACACTCAACTACAGTGTGAGGCTATAGAGGCTTTCATTTCCAAGCCCTTCACTTCGCTTCAAGGTACTCTCTTTCTCTATCTCTCTCAATCGTGGAACGTTGTCATTTTGAGTCTCACTACTACTTTTTGTGCTTCTGATAACAAAAGGTTGTAACTTTTTGAAAAAAAAAGATTTCACTGAAAGTTGGGTGTTTGTAAATTTTGTATTTTTATATATAATTTGATTCTGGGTTTTGATCCACAAATTAATTGAGGAATTCAGTTCAATTTAGTTAATTCACTTTTATTTTTGGGTAACAACTAGAATGTTGGTCTGGTTGTGCTTGTCTTTTTGGGTTCTATTTTTATTTTTTATTTTCTAATTATTAGGTAAAATTTAGTGTAGGGGAGATGAGAATGTTAAGATAGATGAGTAAGAATATCTGGAAAGGGTGGAATTCAAAATGAGGAAATCCGTTTAAAGATAAGGGTAGCCCCTATTGATGAAGGTATGAGGGCAAGTCACTTGAGCTATTTTTGTCATGTTCAGAGGAGAGCGAGTAATGAACCAATAAGAGAGTGAGTTGATCTATGTTGAGGGAAGGAAGTAAAAAGGTGGAGGAAAGCCAAAAATAACATTAGTAGAGGTAATAAAAAAAGACATGTCAATTAGGGAAGTAACAGAGAGCGTGACTTCAGATAGGATAGAATGGAGAAAAAGAATTCATATAGCCGACCCCAAATTTTGGGACTAAGGCTTTGTTGTTGTTGTTGTTTCTAATTATTAGGTAGTGTTTGATATGCTGACTTTGGTTTTATATGTGCTTCTCTGCAATTGGTTGTTTGTATTGGAGGTTTTCACGTATACCACTTTATGTTATTGATCTGATTTGATAACTAGCTATTAAGGTTAAAATGCAATTCTGTGCATGTGGTTTTATGGAATTGTCACATGACAAAGTTAGAGCATCTCTTGGGACTTTTGAAGGTCCTTTTATTTTTGGTTTGTTTTGGTAAGTTAGAGGTCGGGCTTTGGTGCGATGGCCGGTGCCTTCCATAAAAAAAATAGGTCGTGTGTTTGAGTCTGGGAAACAGCCTCTCCAAAAACATGGGGTGAAGTTGCTTACTAATTATTTCTCCCAAACCCGGCAAAAAGTGGGAGCTTTGTGTATCGTGTACGACTTTTGTTTTGCTAAGTCACACACGCACCTAGTTGGTTTTGCATCCATGACCTTACCTGCTCCCATTCTTATGGGAAGAAAGTTCCTTTTGAAGTTGAGTTCATTGACTTGGAAAGTACAATTTTTTTAATGGGGTATCGATCGCTTCCATATTTATCCTCAAGTTTTTTCATATTTTTGAATTATGTTGTTAGGTTCTAAAGTTTAGGATTTTATGTATTTAGAAATCTAATGTGTATTGTTGGCAAACCATGATCAAAACAATGTGTTTATAAATGTTTAAAGCTAGCTCAAAGTTGTGTGTCAATGTAAAGTTGGAATCGAGTTAAAGCAGGAAGCATTGTGCCTTTCGGCCTGGCTCGATCGATCGAACGACAGGCTCGACCGATCGAAGCTCGGGCAGAATGCTTTTCTGCAGATTCGTCCAACTCAGCCCTATTTGTTTTAAAACGTTTTTAGGGTTTCTTATTTGTCCTAAGTATAAAAGGCAAACCCTAGCCACGTTTTAGTGTTGCTCATATTTGCGGTTTGTGTAAATCTCTTGTGAGATCTAGAGGAGCTTTCCTTTACACAAACTTTGGGTTTTCAAGGAGAAGATTTATCTACGCCTTGATGATCAATTCAGTTGCTGCCATTGAAGCTTAAAGAAAACACAAGCGGGTGTGCTTGTATCTGGTGGTGAATCCAAGAAAGAAGGAGTCCGTGGATTCGGAGCTTGCACGTGGTCGTGTCAGTAAGTTCTACTGGTTGGTAGCAATAAGAAGTCGAGCGTGGGGGCTTGTAAGTCTTATTGTATGAACTTCGATTCTTTCAAGATAGTGGATTCAAGTTTACCTTGAGGATAGCTAGGTCAAATCCTCCCCAGGTTTTTACCGGTTTGGTTTCCTGGGTGATCATATCTTATGTTATTTATTTTCCGCTGCTTTGCATGATTTGATCTTTTATATTGTGATAACCTAGACTTATTTAATTAGACTAAGTAACAACTTGGCTAATTACCTAGGTTTAATCAATTGTTTAAGGGGTCTAAAAACCATCAAGTGGTATCAGAGCAGGTAGCTCTTTTGTTGTTGATCCTTTGATCACTAAGCTGATCCTTGTCCCCTGTTGTCATGGAACACAGACATTCTCTAGTTATTCCTCCTCACTTTGATGGGAATAATTATGCTTACTGGAAAGTAAGGATGAAAGCATTCCTGAAATCCATTGATGAGAGGGTGTGGAACTCCGTTGAATACGGATGGGAGAAGCCCACTACTCCTGTTAGTGAGTGGGAAACTTCTCAAAAAGAAGCAGCTTCGTTTAATAGCAAGGCTATGAATGCGATTTTTAACGCTGTTTCTATGGAGGAATTTAAGAGAATCTCGAATGTTGAGATCGCTCATACTGCTTGGAATATCCTCCAGACTGTGCATGAAGGCACAAAGGTTGTCAAAATAAATAAATTGCAGCAATTGACTTCTAAATTCGAAAGCATTAGGATGTCTGATGATGAATCTTTTGATGAATTCTATGCTAAATTGAATGATATTGTTAATTCTGCTTTTAACTTGGGTGAAATCTATGATCAACCTAAAATTGTTAGGAAGATTCTTAGATCTTTGACTGAAGACTTTAGACCCAAGGTGACTGCCATTACTGAAAGCAAGGATGTGGACTCCATCCCTGTTGATGAACTTGTAGGATCTCTTCAATCCTATGAGTTGGATCTACCCAAAACTACCAAATCCAAATCAATGGCTCTTAAGTCAGTTGATGATGTTGAAGGTGGTGGATTTGATGATGAGCTCTCTGCTACAGAGATTGCCTATCTTGCTAAGAACTTTAGAAACTTTCTTAGGAATAGCAATAGAAAGGCAAGAGGCACAAACACTGTTGAACCTAGAAATTTTAGGAAGCATAATCCCACTAAGGTTAACAACAATGATAAGCCTAGAGAAAGAGTAGGTCAATCTTCCAACAATTCCTTGGGCTCTCAGTGTTTTGGATGTCAAGGGTATGGACACATGAAATCTGAATGTCCAACCTATTTGAAGTTTAAGGGTAAGGCTATGGCTGTAACCCTTAGTGATGGTGAAGTTTCTGATCATGAGTCTGATTGTGATGAGGATGGAAACTTCATTGCTTTCACTGCTACTGCTGTAGTTGATGAGAGCATATCTGTTGAAGAGAACCCTTCTGATGGGGAACTCTCTGAAGATGCAGATCTTCAAGAGGCCTATAACAAACTTTGCAAAGTTGCTGCAAAGGATGCTATGAATGTTGAACTTGGCCTAAAGAAAATTGAATATCTTGAGCTTGAAAAGAAAAATTTGCTTGTTAAATTGTTTGATGCTAATGATCTTTTGAACAATGTGAAAACTGAAAACATGCTTTTGCTTGATAAAGTTAAATCTTTGGAACTTGATTTATCTGTTGCTAGATTTGCTAGTTCTAAACTTGATCAAATGCTGAGTGTTCAAAAGTCGTCTTCTGACAAAACTGGATTAGGTTATGTTGATAGCATCTTTGTGTCCGCTCCCCATTCCACTAAATTTGTTCCTTCATCTTCTTCTTCTGAACCTTCGGTGAGTGAGATAGTGAGTGAAATTGTCAAACCCTCTGTGAGTGAGGTTGCTAAACCCTTAGAAGGTTCATCATCTAGGAAGATTAGGGTTGATCTGAAAGAATCTAAGCCTAAGAAGCCTACCCTATCTAAGGACAAGACACATGATAACCTGCATGGGTTTGTCACTTTTATGGAAAGACTGGACACATCCGTCCAAATTGCTACAAGCTGCAAGCTGCTAAGAGAGCAAACAAACCAAAAGTACCTGTGCCTCAAGCACTTGATCCTATGGTACTTATTGGTGATTTGGTAAAGGCTTTAAACCTTTATTCCAATTCTGGAGTTGGTAATCATTCTCAAGTGAATAAGAACTCCAATGTTCGTGGTGCATCTAAAAGGTTTTGGATGCAAAAGACTCGACCTAACTGAGTCTTTCTGACATGGTCCTTGTGCTTCATTGCTCTACCCTTTGTGACCATTGTTCTTTGGTTTTGTTTTTTTTTTTTTTTTTTCTAGGATTTGCATAGCATAACATTCATGCATTTCATTCTAGGTGTTTTTTTTATTAAAATAAAAAAAAAAAGAGAAGAAAAAGGAAACACATTTTGTTTTGCACTATTCTTCTTGGTTTTTGAGAACAAGGTTGGTCAATTTATTTTCACATAACATGTCTTTTGTACCTTGTTTAGCTCTGATGAGCTTATTTATTGCACTCTACTAGTTGAAGATTTGTAGTGCATGTTGTGTGGGAAAAATGTTTATGGTTTTTGATTACTATGTCTTAATCTTGAAGTCACATGTTTTTAAATGTTGGACTTGAACTTTTAGAGAAAGGCATAAATAACCATCTCACCACTGTTCACTAGCCAATCATGAACACCTTAGTGCATATCATAAGATTTTGTGCTCGAGAAAGTGTAGCACATGCACAAAAAGAACATAAGGTGAAGCCTCGGTTAAAGTGCTTAATTCTTAAAATCAAAATTGGTGTGTACTATTAGGCTTGATGCCAAACTCACATAACTTAAAATTGGAATGTATATTATGAGGCATAAATACAAGAAACTTACATGATTGCAAGCTTATGATCTAGGAGATGTGGGAGTTATATGATGTAACCCTTTAGGTGATAGTCTCTTTTAAATTCTTTGTGATGAATTTTGTAGACTTTGTGATTGATTGCTATTCACATATCACCTCACATGTATCTCAAGTTTTGCTAGTTGCACACACTACACGAGTTACTCTTTGCTTAACATTGTACATGTTATTGTGTGTGTTTATGGTCTGACCAACCAAGTTATTGCAAATACTTTGAATTATGTGCAAACTTAATTTGTTGCTTCAAAATTTGTGGAGATTGCAAGAAATTTTGTTTTTGGGAATTTTGGGCTTAATATCCTTGATTTGAAAATCATATCATCTCATACTCATGCATTTTTGTTCTTAAATTTCAATGCTTTGAGTTAAATCATTTTGTTTTTCAAAAATTGTGTTTTTCCTCAAAAATATGGTGAGCCTCTGCCTAATTCGATCGGTCCATTCTATTTTTCGACCGATCGAAATTTTTAAAATTTGAGAGAGGGAGTCTCTGTCTGTTTCGACCGATCGAGGCTGATTTTCGACCGATCGAAACTCGTGAATCAGTTTTTTTAAAAGACAGATTTGGACTTTTTTCAAAGTTACTTTTCAAATAGTTCTTTTCTTTTCTCTCTCTCCGCGTTGGCTCTAGGCTCCACCATCCAATTTTTGTCGTTTTCCTTCAAGATTTTTGCAAGGTTTTTGTCCTTGGAGGCCGGTAAGTCCCTTTTGCCCTCCTTTTTCAAGTTTATTTCTTGATTTCATGCATTATCATGGGTATTTTCGAAACTTTCATCATATTGGGGTTTTTGATGATTCGAACCTATTCTTGTGAAATTGATCAATGGGTTTTTGTGCTATGATGCTATAATGATGTTCCCTATAGTTTAATTTGATCAATTTTGTGGTTTTTGAAAAATTGAAAATTCTAGGGTTTTGAATTTGATCCGAATTGGGGATTTTGTCAAATTGGCTTATCAAATTGATGTATTTGGTCATTATTTTTGTTATTATATCATGTGTAATGATCAATTCGTCAATATTTTTCAAATTGATTAAGTGGTTTTCCAAATTTTGGTTTTTTTGTGTTAAAACTCTTAATGTTCAAGCCAATTTTGTAATTTGAACCTTTTGGACTTAATTCGCTGCATTAGAACATGCATCATGACATTTAAGCTTGTTCATGCATCATATAGATTTTTATTCTATATTTTGTTTTTGTGCTAACTTGCAGTCTGCCCTTGGTTTTGGTTTTGTGTTTTTGTTCTTTCGCTTTGTGTTTTGATCCTTATCTTAGCACCATGCCTAGGAAAACTAGAGCTCATAGGACCACTTCCACTTCCTCTGAGTCTCCCACTAGAGTTGAGCTGTTTAAGAATGATAAGTGTAGAGAAGCCTATGACACTTTGAACTGTAAGCGTAAGATCTGGTCTGAGCGAGCTGTTGTGTTAGATGCGCTTGATCCGGCCATTAGGGCCAATTTTGAGTCTAGAGGTTGGTTGCCTCTCTTAGAGATAGATCATCCACCCCTAACCGCCCTGATTAGAGAGTTCTACTCGAATCTCTCTTGCCACATCTATGATTCCAACACCCTAGTTAGGAGTTGGATACGAGGTGTAGAGTTCACCATTACCCCTCGGGTAGTGGCTGAGGCTCTTGGGGTGCCGGTTGTTCGGGATGCTGACTATCCCTATGATGAGTCACCCTCATTAGACGTTGTCATGTCTTACATCACTGGGTCATCTATCCAGTGGGGTTCAGATACTCGGATCACGTCCGCTGAGCTTGCCGAGACTGCCTATCTCTTCTTTCGGATTGCGTGTCATTCCTTGTGGCCTATCTCTCACTTCCACACCATCCCTTTAGAACGATGTGTGTTTTTGTACGCCTTTGTTTCTGGAGCGTCTATCAGTTTTCCTCACTTGTTCCTTCATTCTTTGAACGAGGTTCATAGGAGTTCTGCCGTAGGGCATGCACTGTTTCATCCTATTTTCATTCATAGGATTTTGCTCTACTTAGGTCTAGATGGTTTTCCGTCTGGTGAGCCTGTTCATGTGATTGCTCCCATAGATGCCACCTTTCTTCGTAAGAGGGCTGCTCAGTTGAGAGTTGCTCCTTCTCGTCCTAGAGGTGCGTCATCTAGTGGTGTTCCCCCTCCTCCCTCTTCTACAGGTACTGCTGTTGCTGAGACTTCAGGTGCTGCTGCTGATGCTGATGTTCCTCCACCGACTGCTTCGGATGATTCAGACATTCGTCGCACGTTGGATCATGTCTTGACCGTTCAGGCGGCTCAAGGACAGATTTTGGTGGACGTGCTTGATGAGATCCATGCCTTGCGTGCAGAGTTGGCGCAGTTTAGACTACCTCCCTTTTGATGATGGATGGTTTGTTTGCCCTTTGGCATTCCGTCACAAAAAGGGGGAGTACTTTGTAGGGTTTTTGTTTTCAGGGGGAGTTTATTTGTTTTTGGTTGGAGCTTGTGGAGTTTTAGATTGTATCTAGGTGCTTCACTTTGTACTTATGCATTTTTAGCTCTTACCTTGTTTTTGATGGGATATTCTTGTTAGGGGGAGTTTTATGTTTGATTGGTACTTTATTTGTTTCTTGTTTCAAACTGCTTATTGATTTATATTTATGAGTTATTCATTGATATATGTCTTTATTTGTGTGTTGTTTGAAATCAAGAAATTATTTTGTTTACTTGTATTATTTCCACACATGCGGTTATGCATTTTGTTTAGTGTTTCAGGAAATATACAGGTTGATTCAATTGAGCTGCTGTCTACACTTGCAACTGATGGATAGTAGTTAGGATTGAATTTGTTTTATGAGCATTATTTTGTAAAGGGCTTTTTATTTTGTAAACTTTGAGCTTCTAAGTTGTGTTTTGTCACGGATTGCCAAAGGGGGAGTTTGTTAGGTTCTAAAGTTTAGGATTTTATGTATTTAGAAATCTAATGTGTATTGTTGGCAAATCATGATCAAAACAATGTGTTTATAAGTGTTTAAAGCTAGCTCAAAGTTGTGTGTCAATGTAAAGTTGGAATCGAGTTAAAGCAGGAAGCATTGTGCCTTTCGGCCTGGCTCGATCGATCGAACGACAGGCTCGACCGATCGAAGCTCGGGTAGAATGCTTTTCTGCAGATTCGTCCAACTCAGCCCTATTTGTTTTAAAACGTTTTTAGGGTTTCTTATTTGTCCTAAGTATAAAAGGCAAACCCTAGCCACGTTTTAGTGTTGCTCATATTTGCGGTTTGTGTAAATCTCTTGTGAGATCTAGAGGAGCTTTCCTTTACACAAACTTAGGGTTTTCAAGGAGAAGATTTATCTACGCCTTGATGATCAATTCAGTTGCTGCCATTGAAGCTTAAAGAAAACACAAGCGGGTATGCTTGTATCTGGTGGTGAATCCAAGAAAGAAGGAGTCCGTGGATTCGGAGCTTGCACGTGGTCGTGTCAGTAAGT
Organism: Quercus tomentella; assembly: GCA_028535165.1. Lineage (NCBI taxonomy): Eukaryota > Viridiplantae > Streptophyta > Magnoliopsida > Fagales > Fagaceae > Quercus > Quercus tomentella. The sequence continues at coordinate 41,434,486 of JAPQVY010000012.1, read as the reverse complement.
TCTACTGGTTGGTAGCAATAAGAAGTCGAGCGTGGGGGCTTGTAAGTCTTATTGCATGAACTTTGATTCTTTTAAGATAGTGGATTCAAGTTTACCTTGAGGATAGCTAGGTCAAATCCTCCCCAGGTTTTTACCGGTTTGGTTTCCTGGGTGATCATATCTTGTGTTATTTATTTTCCGCTGCTTTGCATGATTTGATCTTTTATATTGTGATAACCTAGACTTATTTAATTGGACTAAGTAACAACTTGGCTAATTACCTATTAATAACATAAGGAATAGGGAATCTCTGATGGTTTCAATTCAAAGAAAGTATTACAACTAACATGAAAACTTGGAGAGTTATAGTGGACTGTTTTACATCTTTAACCTGGGAAAAAGGACCAGGGGAAAAGAGAAGAAAAGAGCATGGATCAAAAACTTTTCATTGTATAGCTTGGTAATTTGGAATGGAATCTTGCTTAAAACTCTAGAATTCTAGATTGGCCTGTTAGTATGACATAAGATATCTGAAAGCTATGAAATATTATGTCCTTGTTTAAACTGAAATTTCACCGGGTGGCTTGTCTCCTTCAAGTCTTGGGTTTATGAAACTTTAACTTTTATTAGGGATCTTTTAAGCACCTCTTGGCCTTGCAGCATTGAGGGATACCGGGTCTTGTATAACCAAATACTTTAGAATTGAGCACGGGGAGAAAAGGTTTTGGAAATAATTGTCTTAAAGAGAGCTGTTGACCTTATTTGTTGATTCAATCTTGTCAATGATTCATGTGGCCATGTTGAATGTTGTGGACCATATGGTAACCCAATTGACATCTTGAGGATGTCAAAATCGGAATTCTATGGTTGGTTGTTATTCATCCATGCAGTTTTTGAACAATTTTTTATTCAATTTATTGTAGTCTTAATAGTTAATATGGGAAATTTTCTAATTCTCTTGCAATGGTTTTAGTTATTTTTCAACTCTTTTTAGGCAGGCATTGTTTTGCAAAATTTACTTTGGGCAATGTTCACACAGCCTTAGAGTTATCTTAAATGTCACTGTTGGATTTAAATCTTGAGTATATTGAGAAATTATTTGTCATAAGCAGAATATTGTACTTCTTAGAACATTTTTCCTGTTTAAAAAATTGACTGATATACTGGATTAGTTGGTTATGATTTCTGTGATATATAACATATGAGCTATTTTTCGATTGGTACTTTCTCTTCCCAAATAATGGGATAAAGAGTGAGGTTGTGGGTTCAAGATTTATTTATTTATTATAATTTTTTTGATGCATCTAATAGGTCATGAATCCACACCCTCACCTTACACATAGAACTTATAAGGGGAGTAGGTGGCAATTTAACTAGTCCTCTATGGCAACCAGTTAATAGTAATATGCATCTCATTCAAAAGACCAAGCTTTGATATTAGACCTTGATAATCGTGATACATGAACGATGATGATCAGATGAACTGAAGTCTGCTATGGAGTAATAGACTCCTAAAACACCAGTTGAGAAATGCAATTTTATATCACAAGCTGTTCAAAGTTGACCCCTTACTCAAAGCATTTTATTTTTTTGCAGTTGTTTATGATTATTATTATTGACATGAATCCGTTGGAGCATTGTCTTCATTGCAATATCGAAACTACTCTCACCTGCTACAACTTTTGTACATTTGCTGATTGAGACCACATATATATTTATATATATATATATATTTTAAAAGTGTTCCAATTAAATATTTTAGCAGCATTTTGATTTGTAAATACTCCACTTCTGTCCACATATCTTTTTCCCACAGGATATATATATATATATATATTTATATATTTTAAATGCATACTTACTGAGAACTTTTAACTTGTATTTTGTAACAGGTGGACTGGTTTTAAGTGGTGGACTTCTTGGTTTTGTTTTCTCAAGAAATCTTGCAACTCTGAGCACTGGTGTGCTCTTTGGAGGTGCTTTGCTAGCTCTCAGCACCTTTAGCTTAAAGATCTGGAGGCAAGGAAAATCCAGTTTGCCCTTCATTCTAGGACAAGCAGATTCTGATTTGTCTGTGACTTCAGTCCAGTTTTAGTCCTGATATATGTTTTGTTATTGTCTGTATTTAAGTTATGGATTTTTTTGGGGGAGATAGTCCTATACTAACTATGCGTGTACCTCTAATTTTGTAGCACTCTCAGTGGTGCTTATTTGGAAGAACTTTCAGAGCTACTCATTGGTATTACATTGCATCAGCAGAAAATTCTTCTTACTCATTGGCTAGTTGATTCATTGTTTCTAACTTTATAATTGTATTGTGGATGCAGACAAAGAAAGTATTTCCAACCGGTTTTTACGCTGCTATTAGGTATTGCAATATCTGACTGCCAATGTTTTTTTTCTTTTTGAAAAGAGAGTTCAGTTTCTAGAGTCTATTTTGAATCTAACTGTATTCTGTGTTTTTGTCCTTAAAAGTGCTGCAATGCTGTGCTTCTACTCATATGTGCTGATCTTGGGAGGGATCCCACCACCAAAGAAATTGAAGTCATCTCCAAGTTTTGCATCATGATGAGAACACCTAAGGTATGATGATTAGATATGGAAGGTTAGGATTTTGTTTGATTTAATTTTGTATTGTGAATTCAATGGGGGTTATTATAGATGAATAATGTTGAACATGCTTATACTTATTTGATTACTAATTTGATAGAATTATGTAATTTGCGTATGGTCCCTAGTCGTATATGTCTTGTATACTAAGTTGGACTACAAAAATGGGTAACGGAATCAATTGCAAGTTACAAATTATCCGGCCTCTTATTGGTATAACAAAATCACTTGCAAGTTCTAATTTTGTCTTGATGGATCAAGTGTGAATCCTTCATCTAGATTTTCAAATATCAATATATAGAAATATGTTTTTGATAAATAGTAATCTAATACCAATGACTCTTGAAAGCCAACATACCTGCAATGATTTTGTAAATGCAACACACTTTGATTTGTGGCTGCATATGCAGCAAATCTATGCAAAATAAAAATGAAATTAAGTAGGATAGGGATACCTAACTATTTATGCAGCAAATCTATGCAAAATAAAAATGAAATTAAGTGGGATAGGCTCCATAGGGATACCCAACTGAATAGTTAGTTGTTCGAAAAACTTTGGATACCTTTGTTTGTTTGTTTGTTTGTTTTTTTTTTTTTAAAAAAAAAGAAAAAAAGAAAAAAAGAAAATTGAGAAAGAACTATTATAGAGATATTTGATATATATTTATTTTTTGATGGAAGAGCTATTTGATTTGAATATCTACCATTATAGAATACGGACATTATTTATTTCAAACTAATACAATATGCTTCTCCACACCAAATATCACAATGTTTGATATACATTCATATATTACAAATATGCAATCCAGATTGATATTTTGCTCCATGAATTAAACTAAATTTATCACAAACATTTAAACACTTAACAATACATATTCTTTTAAAAAAAAAAAACATATATTACCTAACTGTTAGTTTTTTTTTTTTTTTTAAATGACCTAATTGAGATAGACGGGCACCTCATTAATTCAACTTAATTCTACATTATACTCCTAAACTTAACATATATATACCAATTAAAAATATTGAGTTTGTGTAAGCAAATACAAAAGCTATTTGTATTTTTTTTTTCTTTGTTGTGTTTGCAGGTCAAACACCATTTTTTAATTCATCAAAATTTTTTTCTTCATTTTTATTCACATTTTTGTCTTTTTATAATTAAATTCTATTTAAAAAATTATTTTTAATAATAAAGTGGTAAATCAATCACATTTGATAGAAGTGAGACAGAACAATTTTGTTTTACAGACTTACAGACACCTATGTTTTCATAGAAAAATTCAGACTCTCATCCACTCACCTCAATGAAGATCAAAATGATGAAACTCTAGGATGTCTTTTTTGTATTTTGCCCAATTTATTAAAGATATATGTAAACGAACCTAAAGCTAAGGCTAACCCCAAAACAAAGGTAAAATAAAGCGTAATTACAATTTACAAATTAGTTCCTTGTGATTAAGGGTAATTATACCTTCCTGTCTTTTAGAGTAAAATGAAAAGGTCATAATCTGTCCTATCCTAATTGATGGATTGTCCCACATGATGCCCACATTGTTTGAGGAGTATTTTTTTTTTTTTTTTTTTTCTCTTTAATTTGGACAGGGAAAGAGTAGTGGATATAAGGCTAATTATTAGTATTAAAATTCTATCAAACAATGTTTAATGATCACATTGCTTGTAATTTTTGCCAAAAGAATATCTAACTGAAAAAAAAGAATAAAAAAAAAGAGTTAACTGGAGAATTTTTCCATATAGAGGAAGGAATTTGCCCCATTTAGCACTCCATAGCTTTTGTTTGCCTATTTTAGTTTGTGAAGCAAAGAAAGAATTTGAGCTTTACTTCATCGACATGCTTACTTCACGAAAAGGCGAAGAACCAAGTTAGAGAGGGTACGTAGTGTCTAATTGGAGATGGGAGACTGTAAGGTTGAATTTTATCAACCATCTTATTGACTTTATTTCGTGCCAAATTTGCTTGTATTTTAGCAATTAGTAACCCTGTATTTAGGTGGGAATCATATAAGGGTAGTGAGTGAGAGAGTGTGAAGAAATGCTCAAGATTGTGCAAAGTAGCAGGAACTTGTGACTGGATCTTGCGGGTGGCTCGCGGCTTGCAAGCCACCAAAAGTTGCACACGTGCCAAGCATGCCAGAAGTTGAAGTGTCATGCCAGCTGGAGCACTATAGGACAAAAAGTACAGACTGGCCGTTCTGTTAACTCGCGGCTTGAACTCGCGACTCAGTCAAGTTGCGAGGCCAAGCCGCCAGCCAGCTCTGTTTTGAAAAACCTGACTCTTCGCATTCCATTCTCACCCCAGTATAAATACCCCTTATATCCACGAAATGTAGAGAGCTTCCAGAGAGAATTTTGAGAGAGAAACTCTAGAGAAAAATAAGATTGATTCATCCCCAATCTTCATTTAGAGACTCTTCAAATTCCTCAACCCTCTTCCTCTCCATTGTTACATTCTTGAGAGGTTCTTGACCAAAACCTTTTCTCACCATACCCACATCTGTGAGGAGGCCATTTGGTGCTTTGGGAAGCAGTTAGGAAGGGATCAATTTCATATTGGTTGATGTTATGGGTTATAGCGAAATCCAGTAAGCTAAAGAAGAAATAGGTTCGGCGTAACCTCGTTGGAGTAGGAGCTTGGAGGGCTTAGGTACACTGGGTAGATTAGGCTTGGAGGGTCTTCTGCTGTTCATGTATCCCAACTACATTCTTTAGTGGATTATTTATCGCTTGGAGGGCGGTGGAGAGGTTTTTCACTGAGGGCTTCGGTTTCCTCTTCGATAACACATCGTGTGTTGTCCTTGTGTTTGCATCTCTCTTCCCTTAATCTTTGCCATTTAATTTCTGCTATGAATGAGATTTTATTTGGTTTAGATTGTTTATCAATTATGTGTTTAGCTTATGTTCATATTCCGCACATTAATTGTTTGATATTAAGCTTGAATTGGTAACTTGTAAATTGGGGGTCTAATCGTTCATAGTGTTTTTTACACTAATTGAACATTCAGAGACAAAAATGGAGAATAAAGTAGGAGTGTCTGAGTACTGGAGAAAAGAATGAGTGAGACAATTGGAGAATAAAGCAATTTGTATTTGTGCTTGACTTCACTAGCAAGCATGCATGCCTCATGGAAACGCAAGGGACAAAGTGAGTTCCAAAATGTTTGATTAGTTCACACCAACAGAGACAACATTCTCGTTTAACAAAGTACAAACAGCCATATAACTCTCCCTTCCTCCACTTCAATAAACACTTTGCAGCATCCTCCTTTGATCAAATAACAACCATAACCATTTACCTCCAAAAAAGGGAAATGACGGAGTTGGCCTTTTCCATTGCAGAAAAAGTTATCGAGAAGCTAGGCTCCCTTGCTTACCAAGAGATATCCTTGACACAGAACATTGCAAGCGATCTTGAAAAGCTTAAGCTCACCATGTCCATCATTCAAGCCGTGTTGCTGGATGCCGAGGAGAAACAAACGCATAACCGAGGTCTGACTGTTTGGCTAGAGCAACTCAAAGATGTCTTTCATGATGCCATGGATGTGTTGGATGAATTCGAGTGTGAAGATCTACGCGGGCAGGTAGTGAAAACACATGGAAGCACCAGCAGAAAGGTACGTCGTTTCTTTTCGTCTTCTAACCCACTTGCCTTCCGTAATAAAATGGGTCATAGAGTCAAGGAGATCAGAGAGAGGTTAGATTTGATAGCAAAGGATAGAGATCAATTTCAGCTCGAGGTGAGACTCGATGATAAGCGTGTTGTGTATAGGGAGACCCACTCCTTTGCTCGTGATTGTGATGTTATTGGGAGGGATGCTGACAAGAAAGACATAATAAATCTTTTGATGCTCCCAAATGATAATGATAACATTTCTGTGATTTCTATTGTGGGAATCGGGGGTCTGGGCAAGACAACACATGCTCAGTGGGTGTATAATGATGTAAGGGTAGCTAATAGCTTTGACCCCAGAATATGGGTGTGTGTATCAGAATATTTCAACGTTTTAAAATTGGCAAAAGAAATGCTTAATAAATTGGCAAGTGGTGGGATTAGTGAAAACATGAGTCTGGATGAAGTGCAAGCTAGATTATGTAGTATTTTAAATGAAAAAAGATTCTTTATCGTTTTGGATGATGTCTGGAATGAGGATCGTAAGAAATGGATTGACCTTAAGAATTTGTTAATAGGAGGACAAGGAAGTAAAATTCTTGTCACTACACGTAGCCACAAAGTTGCCTTAGCGATGGCTCCTGGACCAATCCATGACATAAAAGGTCTTCCAGAAAATGATTGTTTGTTATTGTTCTTAAGATGCGCATTCAGTGAAAGAGAGCATGAACAATATCCAAATCTAGTAAAGATTGGAAAGGAAATTGTGAAAAAATGCGAAGGTGTTCCTTTGGCTGTGAAGACTTTAGGGAGCTTACTTTATTCTAAAACCGAGGAGCGTGATTGGATCTCTATAAGGGAAAATGATATATGGAAATTAGAGCAAAAAGAAAACGACATTTTACCTGCATTAAGATTGAGTTACAATAAATTGCCATCATACTTAAAACAATGTTTTGCTTATTGCTCATTATATCCAAAGGATTTCAGATATTACAATAGAGACTTAATTCAGTGTTGGATGGCAAAAGGGCTCCTCAAAAAGTCCAACAAAAGTACTGAAGAGTTGGAAGATATTGGAGAACAATATTTAAAAGAGTTGTTATCAAGATCTTTCTTTCAAGAAGTTGAAGATGAAGGCCATATTATTTGGAGATTTAAAATGCATGATTTGTTACATGATCTTTCATCATATGTTGCACAAAATGATTATTGCTTAATTGAAGACACTAATAACACCAACAAATTTGAAAAGGCTAGACACGTTTCAATTTTGGACCATAAGTTGAGTGTTGATGCAACGATAATCTTTTTACACAAATTGAGTAACAACATGCAGACTATTAATTTCTCATTAAAATATTGGCAAGGAGATGAAAGCCCTGGTATTAATATTAATGAATCATTGGTGAAAACATGCATCTTGAGGTTTAAGCATCTTCGATTGCTAAATTTATCACATTCATCATTGGAGACGTTGTCAAGCTCAATTGGTACTTTGAAGCATTTGAGATATCTCAACTTACAAGGAAATAGGAATATCAAGAAATTACCTGACTCCATTTGTGATCTACAAAATTTGGAAACTTTGATATTATGGGACTGTGAAGATCTTGAAGAGTTGCCAAGGGATATAAGAAAGATGGTTAGCCTCAGATGTTTTGAAATAACGACAAGACAAATGCGTTTACCCACCAATGGAATTGAGTGCATGTGTTCTCTTCGACATTTGTCCTTTTATAGATGTTATGGACTAGAGTGCTTTCATGAAAGAATCCAACGCCTCACTGCCCTTCGTATCTTGTGCATCAATGAATGTGGAAACCTGATATCTTTGCCGCAAGGTATGAAACACCTAACTGCGTTGGAATCTCTGGATATTTCAAATTGTGAAAAACTTAATTTAATGGAAGGGGATGATTGCTTGACGAGGCTTCGAGAGCTCACTATTTGGGGATTGCCACAATTAGTGAGTTTGCCCCAAGGGCTTAAAGGTTCTGCCAACACTCTACAGCTTTTAGATATTACTGTGTGTGAAAACTTGGCGGTATTGCCAGAGTGGCTTCCAGATCTCTATTCGCTTCGCAAGCTTCAGATTCGGAGTTGCCGAAAATTATCGTCTTTGCCAGAAGGGATGGATCGCCTCACTGCCCTAAGAGAACTGAAGATTGTTCGTTGTCCTGAATTGAGGAGAGATTATGAGCAAGAGGTCGGCAAAGATTGGGGCAAGATGGTCAAATTCACTTTTTATGAGGATTGGTAGGTAAGGGCTAAAGTCTTCTTTCTCTTCCATGTATGCTCTGTTTTTCTATCTTCTAAAAACAATAACCAACCAAGAAATCACTTTCTACAAAGTGACAAATTTATTCTTCTTCTTTTTGTTATAACAAAGATTAGATAACAATTATCATTGGTGTTTGTTAAAAGGTAAGATATGAAATGTAAAAGAAAATTGTCAATTTTTTCCTTTTTTATTTTTATTTTTTTTAAGATTGAGTCTATGGAAAATAAAATAGGAGACAAATTATGAACTCTATTCTTGGGTTCTTCAAATTTCACGTATTTTGAATTAGAAGGGACTATTTTAGTATCCTAATAGAAAAATAATAAAATATTCTTCCTCCAAATTTCTTATATTTTCTTTTCTTTCTCTCCCTTTTGACAATCAAGCATAGAATTTTAAAATCTTGTAATCTTTTCATTTCCTCTCTCTAAAAGTGTACTGAACATTCATCTATAAAAAAAAAAAAAAGTGAACTAAACTTACTTGGCCTGTATTTTCTTACTAAGAGTGGATGCGATGCTAAAATATAAAATTAAAAGTAAATTTAGATTGACCTGACCCACATGTAACTTGCAATTTAAAGTCATATTATCAAGGAAGTATGAAATCTATTTTGAATATATTTGATTCTTCTTGTTTTTAAATTGATAGATGTTCTTGGGAGATTGTTCTCTCAGAAAAAGGTGTTCCTTGTGCTTAAAATTGCCACGAGTAAGATTTTTTTTTTTTTTTTTAATTTTTTTTTTCAATGTTCAATCTAGTGTTCAATCTAATGATTCCATTGTTTGAAACATTGTAGCTTATCAATTCAACCATAACATGCACTCATGCAACACGGAAAGTCTCAGCCTTCTCTTGTATTGTAAATAATTTCAATAATATTGTGGTGTGCATTTTGTGTTTGTAATGATTAATGGAGTGATGTGTGTTTATATTTATGATTTCATTCGTGTTTCATGTATTATCTAATTTGCACAATGTTTAAATAACTTGAGACATGTGTGCGTTATTGATAGTTTGTCTCTGCTTCTTGGAGTAACTCAAATGAAACTCTTTGTTGTGCTTTATCGTTTAATTATTATTATTATTTTTTTTTTGAAGTTTGATCTTTTGTTGTATGGTGTGAAAAAACTAATGGAATTAGATTATTTGGTTAGCCAACAATGTAAAAATTTGAATTTCATGGAAGTGGATGACTACCAAGAAGTTTGCTTTAGCCATCAATTGTTCCGAATGTCAATTTGTTTTGAGAATTTGGTATTTTAAACTTCCAAAATTGTCATGTCTACTGAGAGGCCTTAGTGCCCTAAGAGGATTGAAGACTGAAGATTGTTTGAAATCAAGATGACAATGTCAAGGAGATATTGGTGAGTATTGTGTATAAGTTGCTTGTAAATTTGGCCTCTATTGTTTGCTGAGATTCACACAATTTTGAATATAATTGATGCCTCTTGTTTCTGAAGTTTTGTCAGGTTTTCATGAAAGATTCTTCTAAGGAAAAGGGATTCCATTAGCTTAAAACATCTTTTCTTGGTGAGATTTCAGAGTTTGAATGTAAAAAAATCTATGATTGATGTGAAAGCAACAGAGAAAGACATTGAGTTAGCCATTAAAGTAGCTTAGTGTCTCACTTGTGTGCACTCGATTGAATTAGTCTTTCTCGTAGGTCATACATGGCTCTCTCAAAACTTGTTGTTGACTTTGGTAGAGAATCTATGTTGTCATTGCAATGGTTTTTTAGCTCACAAGTCACGACATGCACTTATGATATCTACTGGCTCATGAAAACTTGTTGTAGCTCTGAGGTTTGGAGGATTACCAAAGGTGAATATTTGGCGAAGCAAAAATTTCCTGCTTGACACATGCTTGGTGGTGAGCATATGCATAGCTTCTTCAAAAATTTCCAAACCCTTAACTATTAAATCCATAGTTATTGTAATCCAAAAAAGAAAAAAAAAAAAAAAAAACTTCAATTTTTTTACTCAGTGAACACCAAAGAAGATATATGTAGTTTTTGTGTGTGAAGGCTATATTTTGTTTAATCTCATTTTAAACTTAAAAACCTTGTTTCTTCCTGGATATTAATTAGGCTAAATCCACTAAATGAACACTACTGACTTCTAGATTTAGGTACTTTTTACTTTCATTTTCAAGGCTTTGGATACTTCCCATAAGTTTTTAATTTTTAGTACTTTTTGTAGATTATTAATATAATATTCAAGTTTCTAGCCTTTAATATATGGTCCTCCAGCTAGGTTGTAACTATCGTGCTTAAGGTTTAGAAATTCTTTAGGAGCTGTTTAATGTGGGATGTGGGGAAAAAATTAACATTATTTATGTCTTTCTTATTGCTTGCATGATGTACTATGTTATTTGCTTTGCTTTACTTGCATGGATAATGTTGATGATGTATAGCTTGGGTTTTCATTGTTGACACTTGATACGCTAATGAGTACTTAGCTAATAAGTTGTGTTAGGTTCTAAAGACTTAGGAACTAATGTATTTAGAACTCTAATGTGTAATGTTGGCAAACCATGATAAAAACAGTTGTTAGTCTTATTTAGACTTGCTCAAAGTGTGTGCTTGTATGTAAAGTTGGAATCGAGTGGCTGCAGAAGTATTAGTGACTTTCGGCCTGGCTCGATCGATCGAATCTCGGGCAGAATGTTTTTCTGTAGAATTTTCCAACTCAGCCCTAAGCCCATATGATGTGTAGGGTTAAGTGTTTTACTCCTAGTATATAAAGGAAACCCTAAGCACGTTTTTATGAGGTTTTTAGAGAGAGAAGAGTGTGCCTCTTATGTATTAGGGTTTTGTACCCAAAAGCTCTCTTGAGACTTGGTTGCTCATATTGCTGTTTGTGTAAATCTCTTGTGAGATCTAGAGGAGCTTTCCTTTACACAAACTTAGGGTTTTCAAGGAGAAGATATTATCTACACCTTGATGATCAATTCAGTTGCTGCCTTTGAAGCTTAAAGAAAACACGAGTGGGTGTGCTTGTATCTGGTGGTGAATCCAAGAAAGAAGGAGTCCGTGAATTCGGAGCTTGCACGTGGTCGTGTCAGTAAGTTCTACTAGTGGGTAGCAATAAGAAGTCGAGCGTGGGGGCTTGTAAGTCTTATTGTATGAACTTCGATTCTTTCAAGATAGTGGATTCAAGTTTACCTTGAGGATAGCTAGGTCAAATCCTCCCCAGGTTTTTACCGATTTGGTTTCTTGGGTGATCATATCTTGTGTTATTTATCTTTCTGCTGCTTTGCATGATATGATCTTTGTAATTGTGATAACCTAGATTTGTTAAATTGGACTAAGTAACAACTTGGCTAATTACCTAGGTTAAATCAATTGTGTTTTAAGGGGTCTAAAAACTAACAAGTTGTTAGGTTCTAAGGATTTAGGATCTAAATGTTTTAGAACTTTAATATGTAATATTGGCAAACCATGATCAAAACTTAGAGTCTAGATTTAGGCTGCTCAAAGTATGTTTATTATGAAGTTGGAATCGAGTAATTGCAGAAAATTACTATTCACTTTCTGCAAGGCTCGATTGATCGAAAATTTGACTCGATCGATCGAAGCTCATGCAGAATGTTTTTCTGTAGAATTTTCCAACTCAGCCCAAGCCCATATGACGTGTAGGGTTTAATGTTTTGCCTTAAGTATAAAAGGAAAAACCCTAGCCACGTTTTCATGTTGTTGTTTATGCTGTGTGTGTGAATCTCTTGTGAGATCTAGATGTGTTTGTCTTCATACACACTTAGGGTTATCAAGATCAAGATTGATGTGATACCCCAATTTGATTGATTGTGTGATGTGTGTGAGTGTGTGATGAGTCCCACATCGGGTATTTACTGGGTAGATCTGGGCTTTATTAACAACTACAAGGAGCCTCAATTGTGAAACTAAAACTTTATTAATCCTAGTTTTGAAACTAAAACTTTGTAGATTATAAAATTTCATGGATGACTACTTTTAAGCTCTAAATTGAATACTCAGTTACTATGCCTGAGAACTTGTAACTAGCGATTAATATCATAAGGTTACACTCTTTTAAATCAAGAGGCTACTTTGAAGTTTTATGACGTTCACCCATTTCCAAAATGTTATCTATTTTATGAGTTGAAATCTAGTTTGTGTTCTTCAACCCAATTTAGTTAAAAGAATATTACCCTATTCCTTTTGATTTAAAAACTTGGGCAGACTTTTGATCTTATGACCAAAGGATTGATTGGTCTTGTTTTAAGATCCTTCTCTACGGGTACAATTTCGGGGACGAAATTCTTTTAAGGGGGGAAGAATGTAACACCCCAAACTTTTTAAAGCAATCTTACAATGTGAATAATATCTCAAGTGAATTTTATGTTTTTCAATAAGGTTGTTAATTATTTTTGTAGAGGTCTTTTTAATTTTAAAAGCTTGAGGTGACATTTAAGTGATTTGTGATGATGGGCTGAGTGAGGATTAAGGAAGAGAAGAAATTTAAGGGTGAAATGGTAAATTTCTTCCCATGATATTTTTTTGATGAGATTTTAGGTTGCTGGTTTCTTTTATTTAATAATTTTTTTTTTATGGATTATTTAGATTGAATTGACTTTTATTATTTATGATTTTGGGGCGTTACAATTGATGTCGAGAGCTTGGTGATCGTTTCAGTTGCTGCATAAAGAGCTTAAAGAAAAACACAACTGGGAGTACTTTTGGTTGCTGTGAATCCAAGAAAGAAGTAGTCCGTGGACTCGGAGCTATCACATGGTTATGGTAGTAAGTTTTCTACTCGAGATAGCAATAGGATGTTAGTGGTCTAAGTCACTATTGTAAAACTTCAATTTTTTCATAGTGGATATGTTTTACCTTAAGGATAGCTAGGTTAAATCCTCCCCAGGTTTTTTACCGATTTGGTTTTCCTGGGTTATCATATCGATGTGTTCTTTATTTTTTCGCATTGTTTACATGATATGATATACTTGTGTTAACGTAGTTTTGAATAATTTACCTAAGTAATCACTTGGCTAAATATCTAGGTTAATCAACTTGTGTTTTAAGGGGTCTAAAAATGTACATAAGTGTTTCTCGATAAATATTTGGAATTACAGCCTATCAGTATATATAAAGAGTTTTATATTTTACTAATGATCCTATGTTTATTGGTTTGATCTCAATTTTAAGTTCTTCTGGAGTCATTACAGCTTTGGTAAAAGGTTTCCTCTGCACTTTACAGGGTAGAATCTATGAACTTTATGGGCGAGAGGCATTTGGATAAACACTTAGCCCTTCACGCCATCAAGGAAGTTCAAATCAAAAGTTCTGAGGTACATCCTAATTTTGTCCTTTCAAACTTTTTGATCAGAAGTGTTTAAGGTATAATTGGAATTAGTTTGGTTTACTCAGGTAAACAGGGAGCTTCTTTCTAACCTGTTATTGTGAAATTTGATAAGTCAATTTACATAGATCCCAAAGCCCTTGATTGTTTTAATATATAGTTTTCACAATAATCAAAGCTAATTATAGATTCTTCTGCAAAACTTTCATGCCTATTTTAGCTATTATCATTTTGCCAAAGGCTGTGAAACCTTAAGCACATCTCTCTCTCATGTCTCTCTTCCCATGTGAGAGTTCCATGACCAATGGATTTGTGACATTTAGTTTTGCACAATTTGTAACTTTTATATGTATTCTTCATTTATGGTGGCATTTTTGAAAGAAAAAAGAAAAAGATGATGCTCCTGTTTTTTATCTAAAGAAAGTTTAAGAACTGCTATAATAATATTGTAAGTCGTTACATCTTATATGCTATGATATGTAAAGACTCGACCAACAGTTCCCCATGAAAAGAAGGAAGTATCAGAAGATACTGAAAACATTTACCTGAACAATTAGTAGTTAAATTGAAAACATTGTTAACCTCCTTGTTTATATATGTTATGAACTGAATCTTATCTCGAATAATATTTGCATCACTTCTACCTTAACTCTTCATGGAGATAGTTTTCTGTGAAGCTGTTATCTCTTCATTGTTCTTTGGTTTGGTTTTTTCTTGAAAGATATCCTGATTCTACTTTTGTTATTCTTGTTTCCTCTGTTATTTTAGTGTTACACTGTTAGGACATATGTGATTCACTTGTTAGGAACATATGTCACTATTTTATGTAATTGGCTAACCCTTTGACAAAACGCACTTTACTTGTATTTGGGTAGATCTAGGATGTGTTTTATGCTTCAAGAAACCTTGTTTCAAGTTCAAGTGTTAAAGCCATGCAAGTCTGTCCAAGATTCAAGTGTGAAAAGTGCTGTTCATTAAAACTCGACAGCTAGCAATCTATCGAGCCTTGAAGAGCTGTTCTAGCCCGTGGCTCGACAGTAGCTCGACAAATAGGTATCTGTCGAGGTTTATGAAGTTCAGTTTTTCAGGACTATTTTTCATTCAATCCGTGATTGTATGTTCGGGTTTTCTTTTCTCACAACCCTAGACATAGAAAAATATTATTTTAAGGGCCGTCAAAAGAGACACAAGTTGCATAAGTGTTTAGCAAAGTTTGTTCAAGCAAATTGTGACTAGAGACAGAATTTGCCCTAGTTCATCTTTCATGTGAAGAAGCTGCTGTGTTTGTGCACCGTAGGGTTTTGTAACTAAGGAGCTTCTCGATCTTCATCATGTGATGAACTGTAGAACTTTGCAGCCAATAACATTCTCTAGTTGGTGATTGAAGTACCGTACTGGGATCCGCGCAATCGGTTAGTCACGTACTGGAAGCCGTGCATTACAAGGAGAGATTGTTACTACAAAACAAGTCCAATTGGGTATTGGGGTAAGGGTTCAACTGTAAGTTGGTATAAGGTACTGGGATTCCTTTACTTGTAACCGCTTGTTTTGATAATAGTGGATTCTCGGGAGTGGTGACCTTAAAATTACCCGGTGGGGTTTTTGCCATTTTGGTTTTCCCCATTCGTAAAAAAATCATCGTGTCAATTTAATTTTCACTGCATACTTAGTTTAATTGGTGATTTGTTTGTGCTACCACACATCTTGTATGTTAATCTGATTAATTAACAAACTTGGCTAATTAATCAATTAATTTATCACAATGAGTCGATTCGTTTTTAGCCTATCAAGTGGTATCAGAGCAGGCACACTCTAATTAGGGTTAATATTTACTGTGTGATCCATTGACCCCTGTTGTCATGGCTGCAACTGGCTTGAAGAGATCTTTGTTTTCAAATACATCTTGTTTCTCTAATCTCTGCTTGTTTGAGTGTATCAAAAAGTACAAGTCTAAAAGTTATTTGAATTCTATTATTATGACTATTGGAAAAGATCTTAGGTTGACCAAGAAGAAACTAGTCTGTCTCATAATGAAAATGTGTAAAGGAGTTCGTCTGAAAAGAGTGAAAATTAAAGGTTTAGCTCGTAAAAGGCAGATGAGAGAAAGCACCATTCCCACTGATCTGTCATCTAAGCACGAAGTGTGTTTTATGATGAAGTTCACATTTAAGGTTATGGAAACTTGTTTCTGGTACCTTGACAGCGGTTGCTCAAGACACATGACTGGAGACCGATCTCTCTTCAAGGTTTTCGAGTCTAAGAAAGGTGGCAATGTCACTTTTGGTGATGGGAGCAAATCACAGATTGAAGGAAAGGGAATCATCTCTCTACCTGGATTGCTGGACATTGCAAATGTTCTATATATAGAAGGTTTGAGAGTGAACCTGTTAAGCATAAGTCAAATATGTGATCAAGACTTCATGGTGCTATTCTCAAAGGGAAAGTGTCTTGTCATGGATGAGTCGGGAAAGAAACTCATAAGTGATGTTCGCACTTTAGACAATTGTTATGGATTGGTTCTTGATGCTGATATTGTGTGCAATAGCATTCGTTTACCAAATGAAGATCTATGGCACCAACGGATGGGACATGCTAGTTACAAACATCTCTTTATTGTATCTAAGCATGAATCAGTCTTGGGGATACCAAAGCTTAGTAGAGTGAGCAATGTGGTGTGTGAACCATGTTAGCTTGGGAAACAGACGAAAGCTAAGCATTCGGGCACTCAGACATCTGCTACATCTAGACTATTGGAGCTTCTATATCTGGATCTTATGGGTCCAACTAGAACCGAGTCTCTTGGTGGTAAGAGATACATCATGGTTGTGGTAGACGACTTCACTAGGTACACTTGGGTTATCCTCCTACGATCCAAGTTAGATGCTCCTGAGCATATTGAAGCCTTGTGCACAAGATTGCAGAATGAAAAGAGCCTGAAGATTGATCGAATTCAAAGTGATCATGGTAAAGAATTCGAGAACTTATATATGGAGTCCTTTTGCACAAGATCAGGTATATCTTAAGAATTCTCTGCTCCTATTACTCCTCAGCAGAATGGTGTAGTAGAAAGAAAGAACAGAGTTATTCTGGAGATGGCTAAAGCCATGTTGCACAATAAGGATGTGGCTAGAAACTTGTGGGGAGAAGCTGTTAACACTGCATGTCATACGGTTAATAGGGTGTACTTTAGACCCGGTACCAAGAAGACTCCATATGAGTTATGGAAAGGAAGAAAGCCAAATGTGAAGTATTTCAGAATCTTTGGAAGTACTTGTTTCATTCTTAAGCATAGAGAGAATGTGGGAAAATTTGACTCCCGAAGCGATGAAAGAATATTTCTAGGATACTCCTTTACAAGCAAGGCTTATCGGGTATACAACAAAAGAACCATCAAGGTAATGGAAACAGTGAATGTTGTTATTGATGAGTCTTCAGATTCTGGTTTTGAGAAAGTTAGTGAGAAATTCCCCAAAGAAATTCTTCCTCTTGAGCCAAAGGAAGTTCCATAAATTGTTGAACAAGAGCCCACATCTCCAAGTACTCCTGGTACTCTTAGTGTTCTAGAAGATTCTGCAGATATATCCACTTCACCAGATTCTGAATCCCATGAAGAGAAAGGACCTTCTTCCAGGATTAAATTAAATCATCCTCCTGACGTTATTGTGGGAAACATGAATGAACTCACATTAAGGAAGCGTACAGTTGATAAATGTGTTGCTAACTTTGTGTCTTATTCTTGTTATTTGTCACAGGTTGAACCCACTAAAGTTAAGGAAGCTCTTCAGGATGAAAGCTGGGTTGAAGCAATGCATGATGAACTACTTCAGTTTCAAAGAAATGATGTCTAGACTCTAGTACCTAGACCGAAGGGTAAGCACATCATCGGCACAAAGTGGATATTCCGTAATAAGATTGATGAAGAGGGCAATGTGATCCGCAACAAGGCTCGACTTGTAGCTCAAGGATACTCACAAATGGAAGGAGTAGACTATGATGAAACATTTGCCCTAGTTGCCCATATGGAGTCCATCATAATTCTCCTAGCCCTAGCATGTCACTTAAAGTTCAAGCTTTACCAAATGGATGTAAAGACTGCTTTCTTGAATAGGCTACTTAAAGAAGATGTCTATGTGGCTCAACCAAAAGGATTCATTGATCCACATTTCCCGGATCATGTTTTGTACCTCAAGAAGGCACTTTATGGGTTGAAGCAAGCCCCTAGAGCTTGGTATGATCGGCTCACACAATACTTGGTGTTACATGGGTTCACAAGAGAAAGGCTGATCAGACTCTCTTCATCAAAAGGGAAGATGGTGAGTTGATCATTGCTCAAGTCTATGTTGATAATATCATCTTTGGATCGACGAAGGATGAACTTGCACATAGCTTCTCAAAACTCATGCAGGCCGAGTTTGAGATGAGCATGATTGGAGAGCTGACTCACTTCCTTGGATTGCAGATTCGTCAACAAGATTCAGGTACATTCTTATCTCAGTCTAATTATGCTAAGAATCTTGTGAAAAAGTTTGGTTTGGAATCTACTAGTTCTGTTAGAACCCCTATAAGCCCAAATGTTCTGTTGACTTGTTAGGAAAAAGTGTTGATCCATCTCTCTATAGAAGCATGCTAGGTAGTCTTCTTTACCTTACTGCTAGTAGACCTGACATTAGTTACAGTGTGGGAGTGTGTGCTAGATATCAGACTAATCCCAAAGAATCTCATATGACTAATTTAAAAAGAATCATAAAGTATGTCAAAACCACTGCCGACTTTGGTGTGTGGTACAGCAAGGACACAAATGATGTCTTAGCTGGGTATTCTGACGCTGATTGGGCTGGGAATGCTGATGATAGAAAAAGCACATTAGGGGATTGTTTTTATGTGGGTAATAATCTTGTCTCCTGGATGAGCAAAAAGCAGAATTCCATCTCATTATCCACTGTAGAAGCTGAGTACATCGCTGCTGGTAGCTGTTGCACCCAATTCCTATGGATGCAAAAACTCCTCCATGATTATTGTATTTGTCAAGAGCATCTTACTATTTACTGTGACAATGCCAGTGCCATCAACATCTCTAAGAATCCGATTCAACATTCTCGAACTAAACACATAGAGATTCGACAACACTTCATTAGGGAGCTTGTCGAAGATGGTACTCTTACTCTTGAGTTTATTCACACTGATGATCAGAAGCTGATTTGTTTACCAAACCTCTTGACAGCAAACGGTTTCAATTCCTTCGTCAAAACATTGGTGTCATCTCCCCGGATTGATCTCTTCCTCTCCTCTTTTCTCCTTATGCATTTGCATCTAGTTTTATGCATTGCTTTGTTTAATTTGTTTTTGTTTGTTTTCTTCTCAGTTTTGGTTTATTTTGTTTTTCATATAAAAATAAAAATAAAAAAATTGAAAAATACAAAAACAGTGTGTGCTATGTGTACATTGGTACTTATGTACTTTGGATGGCCATTGAAACAAAGTTTTCTAAACTTTGTATCATTTGTAGCTTAGATGAGCATCTTTATGCACAACTAAGCAAGTGAGCTTTGTGGCTCGTGTTTGTGATGAGTAAGGTTAAGTGATCTCTTGTACTTAACACTCATATCACTCTTTTTGACAGGAAGGACTAGAAAATCCTAAGAGAAAGGCATAAATAACCATCTCACCACTGTTGCCCGCCCATCATGAAATGACATTTGTATGCTTCGGCATAGCAAAAGTGAAATGTCAAATGCTTAACATAATTGGGTGTTTCTTTTCTTTTTCTTATATGTCCATGCATGATTTGCTTAAAAATAAAAATATGCAAAGAAAATAAAAAGCAAAAAGAATAAAATACTTTAAATATGATTGCAAGCGTGTATTCTAGGAGATGTAGGAGTTATAGGATGTACCTCGAAGGTGATAGTCCCCATCAGACAGTTATGATTGTGTGTGAGTTAAAGTGATTTTCTCATATCTCAAATCGTCATAATATGTAAACACTTATGCAATCTTGCGATGTTTTTCACACAAAACACACAATATTCTTTGCTACTCTTGATACATGTGCAAGTACAATGTGATTTGGCTATCACAATGTTTACATGTGTTAATGTATGACTAACTTGTCTTGACTTGTTTTTGAAATAAAAAATTGGTTAGACTTGTTTAGTGTGTGTGTGTGTGTTTTGGGATCAAAATGCTTAACATTCTTTTGTTGAGAGATGCTTTTGAGAGGTCAAAATGGTGTTTGGATCCTTGGTTGAGTTGCATGTTTGATTGCATTTATATCTGTTTTTTCTCTTCTTGAAAAACTGTTTTAAAGTAACCTCGACAGCTCCTCGACACCTCTTGATACTTGGCTTATCTATCAAGCTCTTCAGTTGTTTTTTATTACAATCTCGACACCTCTCGATAGCTAGGTGGATCAATCGAGAAAGTTTCTGTCCCTCGACAGCTCCTCGACAGCTACCTTAATCCATTGAGCTTGTTTTGCTGTGGACACTTGCTCGATAGCTGGATCTGTCGAAACTTTTTAAAGCTCTACACTTGCTATCTGTCGAGAATTACTGAACACCTATATATAGGGTCAGTGCGATTCAGTCTTCATTCTCCTCGATCTCTCTCGATCTGTCCGTGTCTTTTCACCTCCCAAACCTCTCTCACTTACTCCAAACCTCTTCCTCAAGGTGTTTTCGGCCTTTATCAAGTTATTCTTCACTTGGTAAGTGTCTAAATCACTCATTTTCATGCATTTCATGATTTTTAACCTAAGTTTTTGGGATTTTTGAAAATTTTGGGGTTTTTCAAAATCAAAGAGGTTTTTGCAAAATTTTTGGGATGGGTTTTGAAAATTTGATCTTAAAAACTTCATACATTGCATCTCATGTGCATTATAACTATATTTTCATGCATTTAGATGTGTGTTATATATGTTATCTGATTGTGTGTTGGTAGGATTGGATTGAGCTGAGCCCATGATGCAATTTTCCTTTGCATGTCACATGTTCACGCATTCCCATGCATATGTACTCTATTTTCAATATATTTTGATATATTTGAACTGTTTTGGGACTTTTTTGAGTGTTTCTTTCTTCCCCCTCACTCTCTAGTTTACGTTAGTGCGTCATGGCACCAAAGCGTAAATCTACTCTGTCCCAGAACCCTCTGCATTCTGGGGCATCTTCTTCTTCTGATCCCACCCCCTCTTCTGTTCGGTTCTGTGATGAGCAAGCTCGAAAGGACTTCTCGGAGAACTTCTCTACACGAGGCGTTCATCTGGAATGCCAAGTCATTTTGTCGGACTTCTTCGACACTGACCTACATACTATCATTCACAGTCGGGGTTGGGAGTCACTGTGTGACGTCCCGATCACCTGTCCATCCATGCTGATCTAGGAGTTTTACTCTAACATGCATGGATTTGATTATTCAGTACCTCATTTCATTACTCGCGTTCAAGGTACGCACATTGTTGTCACACCAGAGATTGTCTCCAATGTGCTCCATGTCCCGAGGGTAGAGTATCCTAACTACCCCGGTTGTGAGCGTATAAGGACAATGTCCAAAGATGAGCTTATTTCTACTTTCTGTGAGTGCCCTTCTGATTGGGGTAAGCGTCAATTCACTTACTGTTCGGCCTTTGCTAAAGGCCCTCGGTTTTGGAACATGGTAATGACTTTTGTTCTTCATCCCCTTTCTCATTATAACTCTATTACAAAACCTCGTGCTTGATTTTTTCTTTCTTTGATAGAGCATCTCACTATAGATTTTCCCTCTCATTTCATTCTTTCTATTATAGATGTCTATAGGGATACGACGTCCCGTGATAAGCTCATCTTCCCGTCGGCTATCACAAAGATCTTACACCATTTTTCTGTTCCCTTTTCCTGCTTTTGACCACTTTCACGTGATGTGTACCATTGACGCTGCTACTGTTAAACGGAGCGAGGCACAGTTTCGTTCGAGGCGGTCTGGTACGGCAACTCCTTCCACTCCTTTTGCTCCATCCACATATGCTCCCTCCTCTTCTATGAGCTGTGTGACACTCGAGGACATCATGACGCAGCTTCAGCGCATGGATGCTTGCCTCAACACTCTCAGTGATAAGTTGTGTCAGGTGAACACCTGTGTTGGCCGTATTGCTCGTCGCTAGGCTGAGATGGGCGGTTACAGCATGCCTTCCACTCCTGTGTCCTTTGTGGATAAGAGTGATGGCTTCGGCATGCTAATGATACTACTGCTTCCGATGATGAGGATGATGGAGATGCTAGCTCTTCCAGTGCTGACGAGATGTCTACTTGACACTCTTACCCTTTGTCATTCGTGACAAAAAGGGGGAGTAGTTTTGGTTATGAGAGTAGTCATAGTTAGGGGGAGAGTTAGTAGGAGATTTTTGTTAGGGGGAGAGTGCACATTGAGGGATGTAGTGAGGACTTGATGTATTTCTTTTCTTTTCTTTCTATTTGAGATACATTATTCTTGTACATGAGTCTTGTGACCATTATTGACATACATTGTTCTTATATTCATTATATAGTGATGTATGTTTTTCTTTTTACCTATCTCTACATGTGTTGTTGCTTTTCTTTCTTTATACACATGTTTCTTATATTATGTATGCAATCTTTATTTATGTTTCAAACTATGATGCCTTGATGAGTTTTGTTTAAAGTGTTTCAAAAATACAGGTTGTCAAAGTCTTTCTTGCCATAGACTCTCTTCTTGTAAAGTTTTTCAAGAGTTTGTGTTAGGATAGATTTTATTGTATTCAACAAGTGAATATGAGTTGAGTGATTTATGACTTCTCTCATAACTCATTTGTTAGTTGTGGTTTTGTCATGGATTGCCAAAAGGGGAGATTGTTAGGACATATGTGATTCACTTGTTAGGAACATATGTCACTATTTTATGTAATTGGCTAATCTTTTGACAAAACGCACTTTACTTGTATTTGGGTAGATCTAGGATGTGTTTTATGTTTCAAGAAACCTTGTTTCAAGTTCAAGTGTTAAAGCCATGCAAGTCTATCCAAGATTCAAGTGTGAAAAGTGCTGTTCATTAAAGCTCGACAGCTAGCAATCTATCGAGCCTTGAAGAGTTGTTCTAGCCCGTGGCTCGACAGCAGCTTGACAAATAGGTATCTGTCGAGATTTATGAAGTTCAGTTTTTCAGGACTGTTTTTCATTCAATCCGTGAGTGTATATTTGGGTTTTCTTTTCTTACAACCCTAGACATATAAAAGGATTATTTTAAGGGCCATCAAAAGAGACACAAGTTGCACAAGTGTTGAGCAAAGTTTGTTCAAGTAAATTGTGACCAAAGACAGAATTTGCCCTAGTTCATCTTTTTTGTGAAGAAGCTGCTGTGTTTGTGCACCATAGGGTTTTGTAACCAAGGAGCTTCTCGATCTTCATCGTGTGATAAACTGAAGAACTTTGCAGCCAACAACCTTCTCTAGTTGGTGATTGATGTCGCGTACTGGGATCCACGCAATTGGTTAGTCACGTACTGGGAGCTGTGCATTACAAGGAGAGATTGTCACTATAGAACAAGTCCAATTGGGTATTGGGGTAAGGGTTCAACTATAGGTTGGTATACGGTACTGGGATTCCTTTACTTGTAACCGCTTGTTTTGGTAATAGTAGATTCTCGGGAGTGGTGACCTTAAAATCATCGGTGGGGTTTTTGCCATGTTGGTTTTCCCCATTCGTAAACAAATCACTTTGTCAATTTAATTTCCGCTGCATACTTAGTTTAATTAGTGATTTGTTTGTGCTACCACACATCTTGTATGTTAATCTAATTAATTAACAAACTTGGCTAATTAATCAATTAATTTATCACAAGGGGTCGATTCGTTTTTGGCCTATCATACACTATTAAAGATGTCTTCTTATTCTACTCTTATCAAGTGTATATGAGGTATGAACATTAGAGAAAACCTTGTAGCTGAGTATCTATCAACTTTAAATAACTTACAAAAAATTAAAAAACAAAAAAGAAAAAAAAAACTTGAAATAATAAACTAATATTTTAGTGGGTTCCTAGTGATCGTTCTAGAGAAAGTCACAGTATCAGTCATGAATGGCCTTATTTCTACTGGTTTAGTGGTAACCTTGAAATCAAATTGTCTCATTTAAGTCTGATAGAAAAAGGGCTCTCTTTTCAGGCTAGACTTCTAAGTTTTAGGCTAAGTTAGATATCCACAAGGCGTACAACTTCGTTCCTTGGGATGCTACCTTCAATACCCTTGAATACATGAAGTTTCCTGAAATTTAGGTAAGTTGGATTAGAGAATAAATCTCTACATTCTCCTTTGCAATTATGATTAACAGACTTTGGATTTTATCATATAATGATGCATATTGAGTTTCACGTATATTGTCACTTTCTGATTGATGGTGTCAATGTCTCAAAGGTTTTTTTGGTCTTTTTAACAACTTGAAGACAGATCATGAACTGAGTGGAAAGATTAAGACAAAAGGTTATAAAAAAAATGATTTATTTATCAACTGAACATACGTATAATAGAGACATTCCACTGTCAGAAGCTCATGTAAACTGACAGTGCCAAGAGAACCTACTATTCTGGTAATATTATTTTATTTTAATTTTTTACCTTCTAATAATTTCTTACTTTTCAGGTAACTAGTCTTGGGGTATGCATGCAAATGGGTTGAAAAAGACTGAATGGGGAATGCAATTTAGCAGAGGCTTTTGTTGTAAGGCTGAAGAACTGGTTTGTGAACATGTAGTCATCATCAAAGAAGAAGGCAAATACCTTCACAGATGGGGAAGTTTCCAGTGACAAACATGAAGCTGGACATTATATGTTCGAAAATGATGGAATTCTTGATATGATATCATGATCTGAAGAAGACAGACGTTTGAAAGAAAAGGAGAATCAATGTCATATTCTTGAATAAATGAATTATAGTCATATATGGTAGGTGTCAAATTGCCTTGCCACTTTTGAACACATGAAGTGACTTGAAGGATCTTTGCACTTGAGATTACAAAAATCTAGCTCTTCAAGTATAAGTTTTGCTCTTGATGTGAATTAAGCATTTGATGACCGTAACAATTTAAGTTGTTCTCCTATCATTCTTGTCTAGTTTATCTTGTAAAATAATTTTTATAATTCTTTGTTTTAATATTATAGTAATCTTAAAGATCAATCAAAACATCATTTAAGAGTCTTCAAGATCAGTTATATCTAACACTATGTTCAGGTTTGTTTTATTTGATGTCCTAAATCTGCAAAATAGTGTTTTGATATATAGTTGTTAGATTGGCTATTAGTGTTGGGCTAAAGTAATAAGTAATTTGCATAAAGCAAGATTAGAAGAGCTAATTTATTCCCACCCCCCAACAAAGTAAGAATAAAGCAAGAGATATGGATTGTGATTAAGATAGTATGTGGAGCCAAGCCTCCAACAATAGCTAGTTAAGGCTTTATGGCCAGTTTAGATTGTGGGAAAGGGAGTGAGAGTAGAGCAGAGTTGGCCATCTAATTTTCAGCCAACTCTACTCTACTCCCCCTCAATCCAAATTGGCCCTTTGTGCTGTGTTGGGAGGGGAAGGGTTTAGGTTTTTCAATTTCCTCATGCCCTAGTATCATAAGAGATATCATTTATTATTTCTTGTCTTTCTCGACTTGTATGAAGTTACTCAAATGAGACTTTTTTTGTGTGCTTTATATGTTTAATAAAAAAAAAATTCTTCATATTTATGGAAATCTGATCATTTTAGCCATATGTTATGAATTACCCAATGACTTTGAAAATTCTGGTAAGTCCAACACTACGAAAAGCTTAATGGTGATAGAAGTGGAAGACTACCAAGCAAGAGGTTTGCTTCACCCTTCAATTGCTACTTTCCAATATTAATTTATTTTGTAAGTTCTGAGTTTCATACTTCTAACATAGTTATCTATACTGGAGGAGATACCATAGTCTAATAATCCTAACAGTACTGAAGATTGAAATTGTCATAACTTGTATTAAAAATTCTTGTGAAACTATTAAGGACATGCCAAGTATAACCTCTTATTGTAGTGATTAATATTTACAAAGGCATAGAAGATGTTTAGGTATGTGCAAATTCTTTCCCCTCTTCTAGTTCTTCTCTTTTTTTTTTTTAGGAAAAAAGAATCTTAGTAAGTCATAAGTTAATCATAATAAATTAAGATATCTGAAAGTTACCTAATATTGTGTCTTTGTTTAAATTGAAAATTTCACCAGGTGTCTCATTCAAGTCTTGGGTTTATGAAACTTTAACTTTTATTAGGGATCTTTTAATCAAGTCTTTGGATTGCTGTGTTGAGGGTTACTAAATCTACTATAACCAAATACTTTATTAACGAGAACTATTATCATTATTAACACCATCTTGGTCAACTCCTTAAAAAAATTTTAAAAAAAATTGTCATTCTTCCCCTAGTTTCTAAGTAAGAATGACAAGAATTCCATAAAAGGATATTATTAGACTTAATCTAGTGTGTTCCATGTATTGTCTTGATTTCATGTGATCCACTAAGTCAATTCATAGAAATTAGAAAGAAAGTTGGGATTGCCAGGTTCTTTTTTTTCTTTTTTTTTTAGGGGGAAAAACTAATCTTTATTAATGTAAACGCGCTAAATCAGCTTGTACAATAGGAAGAATGTGTGTTAAAACATCCTCCATTCACACTAAAAAATCTGGTATGCTTAAAGCATATTTAGCCAGACTATGAGCTACAACGTTGCCATCTCTTTTAGTATGA
This sequence comes from Quercus tomentella, assembly GCA_028535165.1. Classification (NCBI taxonomy): domain Eukaryota; kingdom Viridiplantae; phylum Streptophyta; class Magnoliopsida; order Fagales; family Fagaceae; genus Quercus; species Quercus tomentella. The sequence continues at coordinate 41,407,916 of JAPQVY010000012.1, read as the reverse complement.
GAATATAGCAATTCATCAAAGTTTTGGGAAAACCTTCTGACATCCTCAAGCAGTAAACCCAAAGGTGTTAAGGACTATGTATTCTCTCGCAAAGCTTGTATCACTTCCATTGAATCTCCCTCCAAAATAATGCGTCGAAAACGAAGGTCTGTTGCAAAGGATAGGGCCGCTGCTGCTGCCAAGGATTCAATCTCCATTGCCTTGTAAGGTTGGTGTTTTATCTTTACACGAGGCAAGCACCATGCCATTTACATCTCGAACCACCACCCCTATACCAGCTTTCTTCTTTTTTGGACACGTCGCTCCATCAAAATTTATTTTCACCACGTCCATTGGAGGAGGAAGCCATTGGTTTTGTGCTGATCGAACAACCTGTTGCCTCTGAAGCTCTAGCCCCTGTCTTGTCATGTGGAACTCATCCAACCTGGTTCTTGCAATAGCGACTACCTAATGAAGATCAATAGCAGAAGCTTGTACCCGGACCTGGTTCCTTTGATTCCAAACTAACCATGCGGTGATTGCAAAGAGTTCCAACTACTTACCCTCTACTATTATCCATGAGACCAGGTCTTTAAAGTCCGTAAAACCGACGGAATTTTGGAAATCCCATGCTGAGTGATCTGCCCAGACAGTGTCAAGCTTGGTGCAAGTCCACAAAGCATGGAGTGGGTCTTCAACTTCAGCTTGGCAACGATCATAGATTGAATTACCAATGATTGTGCGTCTCATCAGGGCTTGTTTCGTCGGCATGGAATTTCGGCAGGCTCTCCATATAAACATCTTAACCTTCTGCGGTACTTGAATCGATCAAATTGCTTTCCACACATGTTTGTCTCGAAGAGGAGGAACCTGGTTTGTGGCTTCCATTTCAGCTTCTTCTTTGAGGAATCGATAACCCGATTTACATGTATGGACACCATTGTTTGTGTACAGCCAGAATAGCACATCCTCTGCTTCCACATGACTCAACAGCATTGACTTGATTAATTCTGCATCTTCCTCCACGAATAACCCATCCACCAAATCTGCCCTCCATTGCCTTGTGGTTTGATCAATCAAGCATGACACAGTAGCGTTTTCAAAGTCTTATAAGGGACATATTGGAAGATTTGGTGGGTGTTTCCTGGGCAGCCACCGCTGCTGCCATATATTTATATTTTCTCCATTTCCAACCCTCCATCTTGCTCCTCTTTGAATAATATCCCTTCCTCTAAGAATACTCTTCCAAGCATAGGATCCCATTCTTGAGTCGATTGCTTCCATGATTGTAGAGTTTGGGAAAAAACGGGCCTTAAACACCTTATAGAATAGAGATGTTTTGTTGTGCAGAAGTCGTCATGCTTGCTTTGCTAGTAGAGAGTCATTGTACTGTGAGAGACATGTCCCACAAAAAAAGAGATTCAGGTACCTTTTTAGGGCACCTCTCTTTTTGGGTAAGTGGTATGGAGTCGCCACTTATTTTTCTTTATACAAAAAAATAAGAAAAAATACTAATTACAAAATACATGACATGAATAGTTCCATTCATTGATTGAATAAAATTACATATCTGAAAGAAAATTAAAAAGTTACATAGCTTTGGGTCCTAGTTACAATCTACCAAATATTTACATGGCTTGTTGTCCTAGTTACATTCTACCCAAAACAAATGAAGATAAGGCTAGATCTACTAAACCAAAAACCTAAATCCAGAGGCTAGGTTATGGAATGGGAAGGTGTTAGGCACCCATTCCGCCCAGACAAAGTCTAGTCTTCTAGACTCTTGTGACCAATGTACTATGCTATGCATGTCATGCATGATATGTTGAACATGTGAATGAAAAGTTAAATCACACAAATTTATGTATGGATGAAATCTCTTCTTTTTGTTAAAAAAATCAAATCTGTTTTTATTGTTAAAAAAATGATTTTGATTTGTCAAAATATCATATTTGCTTTATAGGATGTAAAAAAAATGTTTTTTGATGATAAAAATTCAGATCTGTTTTGCTATATATTTTAAAAAAGATTTTCTAAGAAGAGAATTCCACTCATAAACTAAATTTATGCAATCATGAATTAAAATAAACACAAACACAGCAATACATAATCTTTTTCTTTATTTCAACAATTTGCATGTATTAAGAAAATCAGATTTGAGAAAAATTTAGATCTGCATCTCATAAAGATGCAAATCTCTTTTTGTTTGAGAAAACTCAGATCTGCATCTAAGGAAGATGTAGATCTATTTTTATATTGAGAAAAAATTCAGATCTACATCTTATAAAGATGCAGATCTGTTTTGTTTTAAGAAAAATAATTGTTCACATGTAAATTTATTGACATTCAAGAAAAAGATTATAACAATCATATAGAAAATATCATGCTTTAAACAAAACGACCATTAACAATTCATAGATATTTGAAAAAGAAAGAGATATAATATGCATCATCACATCACAAGAGAAGGGTGAAGGAAACAACCTCTTGCATAAGCACACTTTGTTCTTGAGAGGATGTTTTAGGGTTCAAAGAAATTTGTACAATTCTCTTTGAAACCTAAAAACCCTAATTTTGCAGCAACACTCAGAGAGATGATCAGAAAATATGTGTGGTTTAAAAGTAAAAAACGTATGCCTCTCAGAGCATAAAAAAAAAAGGTGTTGAATTATGAGATTCAGCCTCTATTTATAGAGGCTAGAAGACTTTAAAAAATAGGTACGAACGATTAGGGTTTGAATCCGGCTGCATCCTTTTACGAAAAGATCGAAAAGGGTGTGCATTATCGTCACCCGAAGGCCGTTGGGCCAAAGCCCATATGATGGCAATTTGGGACTTTTAGAGTGCCGTTCGGCACTCCAAATGTGTCGTTCGGCACTCCAAAAGTGCTGAATTGGCTCTTGGAGGCCGAACGCACTTTCGTGTTCGAGTGCCATTTGGTCTCTCCTTCTAGGGTTTTTTGGCCGGTCCTTGTACCTAGACGTGTTTTCAACCTCCGTTTACGATTTTTTTTTTTTTTTTTATCTCTTTTCTGGATAATTCAGGCTTTTTTAAGAACAATTATCTTGAACAATTATCTTGTGGATAAATCCCTTAAAATAAATCTTGATAATGTTCAGATTATCCCCAATTTTGTTGTTATCCAATCATCCCTTTTATTCCTATGCATGCATCCCTATTTTAAACACTAATTATCAACCAATCACAAAATTATCTAATTAATTTTAATTGCTTAACCAATTAGAATTAATTTAAATTAATCATGTGCAGTCAATTCTATCTAGACATAATGCATGTTGACCTTGCAAACTTGATAATGCGATATCTTTCGATCCGATGGTCTGATTCGGAAACCGAAAACACCGTTACGACCGTTAGAATCTCAAGATCATTTTTATGATATGCAATGAATGAATTAATGCATACAATGTAGGAACAAATTGATGCATGTGATGCAAGAACAAAATGATGCATGTGATGCAAGAATGATTTTTTTTTTTTTTTTGGGTACATGGATGGTCACTCCAGTCATCTTCCTTGATTAAATCATGGGTGAAAAATCAAGTGTCTACATCTACATTGCTAAATCCCTAAAACCCATTCCACCCACTGTTTTGGATTTTGTCATGTCCTCCCACTTAATCCAATGAATCTTTCTATGGTCACCTCGTTGACCCCACCAAAATTTTTTGATTAGGGCTTCAATTTCATGGCACAATCCACTGGGTAATTTAAAACAATCCATTGAGTAGGTGGGGATAGCTTGCATGATTGACTTTAGTAACACTATCCTACCTGCTTGAAAGAGCAATTTACATTCCCATCCTTGTAACTTTCTCCATATTTTCTCTTTGATGTAGTTGAAACTTGCCTTTTTCCTTTTACCCAAAAAGGAAGGAAGACCTAAGTACTTTTCATACTGCATGATTTCCGGAACACCAAAAGCCACCTTTATTTCATGTTTCATTTCTCTTGGGGTGCATTCACCAAAGAATAATGCAGTTTTGCTTCTATTGACTTTTTGCCCTGATGCCTCCTCATACATATTCAAAATCTCCAATACCTTGCCACATTCTTCTATGGTTGCCCAACAAAAGAGAAGACTATCATCCGCAATAAAGCAAATGGGTTAGTTTAGGCCCTCCCCTACATAGTGAAAAACCATGTATTTCTCCATTATTTTCAGCTTTCTTGATTCGCCCATTTAGGCCTTCAGTACAAAGCAAAAAAATAAAAAGGTGATAGTGGGTCACCTTGTCTTATCCCATGGGTAGGCTGTATCATACCACAAGGCTCTCCATTCAACAACATTGAATAAGAAATAGTTTTTACACACCCCATTATCAATTGGATCCACCTTTCATTGAAACCCATTTGCCTCATCAATTTTTCCAAGAAACCCCAATCTACCCAATCGTAAGCCTTACTCATCCAATTTGATCGCATAAAACCATGAGTATTAGACTTAAAATTTTGCAAACTATGAAGGGTTTCAAAAGCTACAAGGATATTGTCAGAAATTAATCTATCCTTTGTAAAAGCTGATTGGTGTTCAGTGGTAATAGAGGGTAATAATTTTTTCAACCAGTTGGCCAATACTTTAGAGTAGATTTTGTATAGCACATGCAAAGACTAATAGGGCGGAATTAATGAGCATATTCTGGCTTATTTGTTTTAGGATTGAGAGTGATAAAAGTGTGGTTAAGGGGGGAAGGTACAGTACTTGAGTTCAACCATGCCAGAATGGAGGTAGTGACATCCTTCCTCACTGTGCCCCAAAAATGCTGGTAGAAGAACGGAGGCATTCCATCAGGTCCAGGAGCTTTAAGTGGTGCCATTTGGTGTAAAACTTCCTCCACTTCTTTTTCATCAAATTCTTTGCTTAGAGTGGCATTCATCTCATCATCAATAATAGCAGGTACACATGATAATACATGTTGGGGCATAATGTGGTCAGTTGAGGTAAATAAGTTTTTGAAATAATTTACCAGAATTGTGGATATATCAATCGGTTGGTCCCTCCATCTATCCTCCTTATCCCTAATTCCCTCAATCATATTTTTCCTATATCTCCTTGTAGCACAACTGTGAAAATATTTGGTATTTCTATCCCCTTGCATTGCCTATAATACCCTTGATCTTTGAGCCCACATAATAGCTTCTCTTTCCAACAACACCTCAATCTCCCTTTTTAATTGCCTAATCCGATGGTTGTTGCCACTAGCCATGGCTTCAGTTTTGGCCCTAGCTAGATTCTTCTTCAACCGATCCAATTCCTTTCTCACACTACCAAAGACATTTTTGTTCCACCACCCTAAATCTTTCCCACACTTTTCTACTTTAGCCAGAATAGTACCATCAAACCTGAGATCCCCAACACTATTCCATGCTACCTGCACCACTTCCTCATACCTCGTATGTGGCAGCCACATCTCTTCAAACTGAAATAATTTTTTCCAGGTAGGAGGATCAATACCCGAAAAAACAGTATGAAAAGGGCTATGGTCTGATGAATCGCATCTAAGATGATACACCTTTGTTCCTGGAAACTTCAAAAACCAACTGTCTATTGCCAAACATCTATCTAGTCTTTCCCATATTGAATTACCATTTTCAAAGTGTCTACTCCATGTATATTTTGGACCTAGAAAGCCCAAATCCATAAAGCCGCACTCATCAATCACATCTCTGAATTGTTGCATCTAGTTATGGGATCGAGTTGCTCCTCCCAATTTCTCATCCTCTCTAACAATTTCATTAAAATTGCCGCAACACAGCCATGGCCTCTCCGAACTTGAATTCAACCTCCCAAGCTTATCCCATGCTTCAAACCATCTTGCTGTTTCCGGTTCACCATAAAAATCTGTTAAAAGCCATTCACTTTCCAAACCTTTGTCAATAACAGCATCAATAAAATTTTTATCTGATCCTTCTGTAGTCAAATTGATCGTTGACCTCCAATAAAGAACTAAACCACCACTACGCCCCATTTTAGGTACCACCCAACGATGATCAAAATTAATACTATTCTGAATGAACTCTAGCCTTGTTTCATCTGTAAGAGTTTCGGCTAAAAACACCATAGAGAGATCGTTTGCCCGTACTAATTCCACGAGCTCTCTTCCTGTACGTAGGTTCCCAAGCCCACGACAGTTCCATGCTAGGCAACTCATTGCTGTTGGCGGGGCTGACTATCAGCCTCCACTAATAAAGAAGTTGTTTGCTCGTCAATATGGGAAACCTGGATGCATTTAGAAGGCACCTCAATTTGATAATCTATTTCATCAACTACTCTTTTTTGACCCGAAATTTCCTGCCTTGAACCTGAAACAACTGAGTTATGCGATCTGTTTCTGCATGTCCAACTCTGAGGGCTGCGTGCTTTCACAAGAGTTGGTGAAGCCCTAGGAGAAACCTGATCAGCACGTGAGTTGGTAAGTTGCGACTTAGTGTATTTTAGTTGAGCATGTGAGGTAGAGACCGTGAGTAAGTCAGCTGCTGAGTCACAATCCTTTTCCTTACTTAACCCTTCATCAATATCTTTATCAATATTTCCTGGTACCATTTGGACATCATTTGGACTCTTAAATTCTACTTCCTTCTCGGGATTAGCTGGATATGATTGAGGGTTTTCCGTTTCAGTCGAGCTATTAACTCCAGAAAATCCATTGCGCATTAATGGTGAATTATTGTGCGCCACGTAACGTTCATCACCACTGCTTGTCTGCTCCGGCCCTGTTCCTCTTCCTTGCTGCGGCAGCTTGCCTGAGGTTTGGCCAGCCGAGGTGGTAGGGTTAGCTTTCTTCTTCTCAGCATAATACCCAGGAACCTTAATAACAGTCCTCTTAGAAGGGGTAAACGGTGGTGCTCTCAGCTGTGGGCCGAACTCCCTCTGATCAATTCTCAAAGTCCCTTCGCTCTCAATCCAGAGATCACAATCCCTATCGTCGTGAGTTAACCTACTAGACCAGTAATAGATATTGGGCAATCTTTCATATTTGAAAGAAACCCATTCAGTGATATAAGGTGACCACGACACAATGGTAGAGATGTATCAATGGACACTTGAAGATGAATGAAATTACTAGCATCAAACAATCTAGTTTCTGTTGGCCGCAACACCTCGCCTACTGCCTCACAGATTTTGATGCCAGGTTCTTAGACGCGCATTTACAACCTTTTAAAGAGTCCAAATCCTCTGTACCACTTTTTGTATACCACTCTATATTCCACCAATCACTACTTGTCATGTTTTCATTTTACTTTCCTTATAAAATAACTGAAGTTTAAAATGGAAAGCAATCATACACATGGTAAGTAGTGATTGGTGGAATATAAAGTGATACACAAAAAGTGGTACAGAGGATTTGGACTCCCTTTTAAAGATATATATATTTGCCTTTAAAAAAAACTATTTAGACTTATTGTTTAATATATAATTGCAATTAACATAATTGAGCATAATATTCTAAGACTTAAAATCCAAAATAAATCAAACTAATAAATTGAAAATATAATTTTCAAATTATCAATAGCGTGGGTTAAGTCAATTTACTTTAGTTGATCATTTTGCCAAAGTCAAACTTGACCCAATCTAAGCTTAGAATCTATATATATATATATATATATATATTATTTTTTATATAAAAGTTGAAGCTTAGCATTTATTGTTGCTACGCTCCTGTTGAACCACATCAACAGCCACGCCATCCACTTATTTCCAACATTTTCTCTCTCATTTTTAATTATTTTTTCCTTATTAATTTATAACCTTACAATTACTCTTCCTCCAACATTTTCCCCACTTTTACCTTTTTATCTCCCCACTGCTTTATTCCTTAACCTTACAATTCCTATATCCCTAGACATGGCAAAATGGGTCAGAATTTTTTGACCCAATCTGACCCGAATCCGATTTTTTTGACCCGAAGCAAAAATGGGTTGACCCACGACCCAACTAGTGTTTTTTGCGGGTCAACCCAACCTGACTTGCGACCTGAACCATTTTTTTAAACTTTTTTTTTTTTTGGTAAAAAAATAAAATAAAATAAAGACAATATTAGTTTAATTGTTTGTTGTGAGTTTTAAGGAAACAATTGAGACATTTACATAACTACATGCAAATGAATTGAAAGATGAATAGTTGAGTAGCACATGCCAAAATAATCTGGTTACAGTGAAGTCAAAAACATAGACTTAAACTTGTAGACATGTGTGAGATACATTCATAAGTGTGAAAATAGTGAAGCCAAAGTATCAAATTAGCATAAATTATGAATGCTTAAACCTATTTTTTAATAATTTATGTCCAAAATAAACAGCTTTTCAAAATAAATTATGATATTTCCTAGAGTGCGTGTTGCTTAACAATGATATGATATTCATAAAAGAGACTATGTATAAATAAGTAAACAATCAAACTTTAATGTATATTCTCAAATTGAAATAGAGTGTCAACCACAATTAATAATAAATTATAAAATTAATTTTCAAGATTGTAAATTTCTTATATGTTTTTATTCTTTGTCAAATGAGTTATCCAATAAGTTATTTGTAATTTTGTTTTATATTTTGGGATGTTGATATTGTGTAGAAATAAAACTTGTGTAGTTGTTTTACTTATCTTTGTGTTATTTTGTTTTAATTAGCAATGTTGGGATTTGTATAATTTTAAAATTATTGAATAACTATTAATAAGTTTAACTGAGTTCATTCTTGATATAAGTGGTGAATTCAAAGTAATGCATTGTACATCAAGTAATTTATTGCATGACTTTCCAAATGGCAAATACAAGTTGTTTTCTTTATTAAAAAAAAAAAAAAAAAAATCATGTGAAAAATATGGGTCAACCCAACCCGACTTAACTCGATTGACCCGAACCTGACCCAATCCGCTCGTTTTGCCATGTCTATCTATCCCTCATCTTTTTATTTATTTATTTATTTATTTTAACTCTTCTTCTCCCCATTTTATTTACTATAAATATTTGCTTTTCTCTCTTCCATTCAATCCATATTTTTCCCACACAAAAAGGTGAATACTCTCTCTCTCTCTCTCTCTCTCTCTCTCTCTCCCCCCCCCCCTTTCTTTTGGTGAATTTTTAATTCTTTGTTGCATATCTAATTTAGGTTGATGATTTTTTTTTTTTTTGAAATCTATTTTGGGTTGATGCATTTGGCTATATTTTAATTTGTTATATTTTAATTTAATTTAATTGTTAAATGTTATCCAATGATATTATATAATGATATAATGTTATTCTATTACGTAGCATAGCTTGGATAATTTTTTGTTTACAATTATACATTTTCTTTTGAGTATTCATCTGCTCATCTTATATATATATATATATATATATATATATATATGTTTTATTTCTCTCACATTCTCTCCTAGAATATATGGTTAAAAATAAAAAGAGGAGAGAAAATATAAATAATTTAATGATATGGAGGATGTGGCTGAATTTAAATGTCAAATACAATTAGATGAGAAGAAAAAAAAAGTAAAAATAAAAAATATAACAATAAACACCAAATTGTCCATATCATGCTATGCAATAGAATAATACTATATTCTTATATACTATTTTTAATTCTTTATAATGTAATATGATAACATTTAATAATCAAAGAGAACAAAGGTAAAATTTGAATGTACCTATCAATTATTTGAGTAATATTAATTGTAAATTTACGATGAGATTTATCAACCTAACCTGACTCAACCCAATTTATCAACAGAAGACATCGGGTCAGATTTGTTAGATTATGGTTTGAAATATACTTGTGCAGAATATGAATTTATAATTAAGACAAAAAGGTATTACAAATAGATCAAACCCATAATGGCCCGTTCATCTTGGGCTTGGGCCAACGAACACTTGCAAGGACCAAAGAAGAGCATGAAGAAATACTTTCAAACATCACAACAACTAGTCGCTAACATAAAAAGATAATTAATCAACCACATGGTAAAAAAAAAAAAAACTAAAAGAACCAATAAGAGACTAATTTGTTCATCAAGTAATCAATCTAAGTAGCATCATAGCTCATGTACAAAACTATTAATCTATTGTCAAAGGGTCAAATGACAATGTGGTAAACATTTCATAAATAACTTATTGATAACAGGTATATAGAGAGGGGACTTTCGTAAATCATCAATGGAATTGGAGTCAACATCTCATTGCAAATGGAATGTAGCTCTATATTAAAACTAAAAGTAAAGTTTCAATCATTCTCTTTCTATAAAACATTATCGAAACTATATGTAGTTTACCTTGGTTTCAAATAGAAATTACTTGAAGAAACAACTATATCTATGTCCTCAGCACCATTCATTTCCAGCACGTATTGCTGTGTCAAGCACGCCAACACAGTGAAGAAACAGTTACCAATACATGCTCTCACCAATCATAGAAGTTGGAATGCCAAATTGTGACGATGCAGAAGATACCATTGCCATACCATAAAAAGGATTCTCTCTTTTGTCTTATTCAACTTTCAATTCCATTACTCTTTCCACAAAATTGTAAAAAATGAAATGAAAAAGCATGAAGTAAACTTTGACATCACAGCCCCCAGGAATGTTGTCTTTGCTAAAAATTGAGGGATGAGGGTTCACACCCATCACAACTTGGCAACAAAATTCATTCCTCTGCTTCAAGTTCATAATTTTTGTAAAAGCCATAAAATGTTAAATACTATCCCAATTTTCACTATTGCAACTGAAACCTTCATGACTGCCTGTTTTATATGCTTACAATTAATCATTAAATAGGAAGATAAATACTTGATAGATCCCATTTACCTACTTTGCCCAAGTGCTTCAACATCTTCCAAATAACCTCTTTTTTTTTTCTTTTTTTTTTTTAAATTTTCTATTATTATTATATGGTAACATCTTCTAAATTACCTATGACATGGGTGTGTTTTAAAAAAAAAAAAAAAAAAAAAAAAAAACATGAACTTGATATTTTCTTTTTTTCCTGAGATTGATTACCTCAATCCTATCTATGTCTATAACCTTGAGATTTTGGAAACCTGGCTGAGCCAAGTCTTTTAGTAACTCACAGCCCAATCCATCAGCCCCCACTACTAACACTTTTGCATATTTTGCAAGATCCTCACTCAAGTCTCAACTACCACCAATTAAAACAAAAACCTTAAAAGTTTTAACATATTTGAATAAGGATTAAACCCAAGAAGATTGAAGCTGAAAATTGATAAGAAAGAGCAGTACCATGTGGGGGTAACTTGTTTGCCGATTAAGTCCATGAAATAAAAGAAAAAGAACTGAACCCATAAAAGTTTTAATCCATGGAATAAAAGAAAAAGAACTGAACCCAAAAAAGTTGAACGAAAAATAAAGACCCAGATATTATAAACTAAAGAAAATAAAAATTACTTTAAGAAAGTGAGTGAATTTGAAGGAAAATTTAAAAGAAACATTGCCATCACATAACCAAATATATGCTTTGAAGAGCATTCCAAAAAGTAAAAACCTATACCTGAAAGGCCAGAGACAACCTTCATGGCCTTCTACTTTGATCTATCATCATATAATCTTTTACAGAGGCTATTTGAGACTTAAAGATTCCATTTGTGGCACTGTGAGATGATAGCCTACCCTAATAAATAAAATTAGAATTGGTAAAGCAAATAATACCTTCATAGATTTCATCCCATCCAATGTAGTAATGATGTCCATTTTTCTTTTCAAATCCAAGGCTTTTGTTCTCTAAAGATTTCATTGCATCTTCCATCTCTCCAACTTCTCTTTTATGGTTATTGTCTCTGCTGCCTAATGAATTAAAAGAATAATCAAAATATTTAGTCAAAAACCATGTTATATGTACAAAAGATTGCAAGACTTTTATTTTTATTTATTTTATTTTACCTCATCCTCTTCACACAGGTTCAAAATTTTTGGTAGCACCAAACTCAACAATATAGTTGAAATTTTGTGGGTTAGTCTTGATGGTAAGCTCAGCAAAGCATCTGTACATTTGAAGTAGAATCAGAACCTTCGAATACCTAAATAATTGTCACCAATAACATCTACTTATGGGGAGCATCATGCGTGCTTGACCCCTCAAAAGCCTCTGGGTTGAAGACAGGTGAGTAGTATTTGTCTAGCACCTTCCTCTCTCCCATCCTTCAATTATTAAAACCAAGAAAATTTTCAAAATCCAACACCTAATTGTAATGTGTAAGACACAAATAAATGCTAAATCATAAGAAACAATTTGTTAGTAATCTCCATCATTTAATCAAACAAAACACATCCACTCAACTTATTTTTACCAGTTAGCATCTGATACCAAATACCCCCCCCCCCCTTTTTTTACAGAGAAAAGAATTCAGTCAACATCCGATACCAAATGCCCCCTTTTTTTTTTACAGAGAAAAGAGTGCAATAGTCATACACATTGTGATTTCTTAGAATGAGCCAACAATTATGAACAATCACATGATAACAAAGTCAATGTTTGGTACATGTTTAGTCATATAATATACAAACAAATAAAAGAATTGAAAGTCAAAGATTTCAAGTTTTTCATATCTCCTCTTAGATTCATTGTGACTGCTTTGGTTCTCATTAAAATTATAAAATATGAAGAATGAAGTGGCTTTTCATTCTTCTTCTTATAGTCATGCTCCAGTTCCTCCTAACACATAGACACCTAATAATTAAATAAAACATATATAAAAAAATATGCCAGAGTTCCAAAGATTGGTCATTTGGTTGCATTCAGATAAATAATAATAATAATAATAATAATAATGGAAAAGAGAAGAACAAACAATCTGTGCAAGAGTATAAAACTAAAAGAGAAGAAAAAGAATCTGTCTAATACCAGAGCAATTAATACAGCAATCTCTTCATTAGTATTAGAGGGCACCGATCTGACAGTAGTGAATCTCTCTCCAACACTCTCTGCACAATACATATTCATTACAAAAAAAAAAAAAAAAAAAAAAAAAAAAAACGAAATCAAAATTAAATCGCTGAAAACTATAACAGAACAAAAGGGCCTGAAACAAAATTGGAAAAGAAAATTAACAACAAAAGGCTTGCATTTCTTCTCAGCGTCAAAACAAAGGTCATATACCTGTATTCATAAAAAGCAAGGACTTCATATAGTGTGAAACCCAAATCGCCCAGATTATAAACCAACCAATCAAATCTTCATTAATTTTGACCCTTTTTTCAAGTAGAGAAACCCCCTGATAGGATTAAAATCAAAAGCACATTAAATTATCAAGTAGATTATAAAGTTAGCCTAAAAAAAAAAACACAAAACCCCTTAGTAACAATCGGAAATTAAGCGAAAATTGAAATTAGTAAATATATCTTTGACTAAAAAAATCAAAACAGGAAGGAGGAAAACAAAAATCAGATAATAAGTCATAGATTAAAACCCAAATTGCCCAACAAAAACAACGAAATTTCCCATTTTTTAATTAGATGAAAGCAAACCCAAATTATAAATCAATCAGGACTGCCCAAATTTTGATCGCATAAACACAATAAACCTAAAAACCCTAGAATATGAAACTAAGATCAAAAACCGAAAAACAGAAGGCAAATAATAGAAAGATTCAAAGAGAGAGAGAGAGTAGAAACATTGTGGATTTGAAATATCTTTTCCCTTCATGGCTTGTGTTTGCTCCACTACCTTCTTGTCTAATAACCCAGATATCAAGCCAAATAAATAAAAATAAAAAACAAAATAGAATAGAACAGATCATGAAACTGAAACTTACCGACAACTGTGTGGAACCGAAAGATGGAGGGAGATCGGTCTAACAATAGTGAAGAGGCCTCCCTCAGGTTTCTCTCTCCAACACTCTCTGCATCTTATCAAATTTCTCTGTGTTTCACAGTCACAAAAGCCCTCTATTCTTTATATCTCTCTCTCTAGTCATTTTTTATTTAATATAGAGAAGCAGAGCATAAGGTTTAGGGTTTAGAAAAGTTTTAATATAGAGAAGCAGAGCATTGGGTTTAGGGTTTAGAAAAGTTTTATTATTATTATTATTATTTTAATATTGTGCTGACATGGAAAATTGTAGAAGCTTCAAAAGTTTCGGTTTTATATATATATATATATATATATATATAGATGACGGCAATAACGGAAATACTCAAATACAAAACACAGTGAAATTATCAGAAAACTGAAATGGGTTTCTCACTTTCTCTGCCTTAAACCCCAAAGCCAAAATCTGTACCTTAAACCCCAAATGGCAAAATCTTTACAGGAATTCCTTACAGGAACCATCTTTGTCTCAATGCCTTCAGCACAAGACCTCGTCTTTCCACTCTACTCTGCTCTCTCCACCAGGTATCTCTCTCTCTCTCTCTCTCCAATTTTATTTCACATTTTGTTGTGGTAAACTTTCTGGGACGTTGTAATTTTCTTGGTTTTTGTTACTGCTGAAGTTTTGGGGTTTGTTTGATTTCAATGCCTTTGTGCTTGACCTTAATTTTTCTGAACTGGGTTCCTAGATTTTGCAAAGTTTCCTTCTTTTTCGTTTTTGGGTATTTTGCAATGACTCCAATGCATGTTTGCATGAATGTGAAATTGAAAAGATTAAAAATAATATATAGAGTTCTTGCTTTCTCTTTGCTTAATTTACATGTGAAAGAAGAAACAAAGGCCTATCTATAGGTAGGGCTGTCCACGGGTCGGGTCGGATCGGGTTTGGGATTGACCCGCAACCAACCCGACGGAATCGGGTGAACAGAAAATGGACCCGTGGCCGACCGGATGTTCAGGTCGAACCCGGTGGCACGGGTCATCGGTTAAGCGAGTCGAAACCGTCAGGTGATTTCGGGTCTGAATCTCAACAAAATAAAGATCAAAACCCAGAAAGAAATCAAAACCCAGAGTCCCAGACAACGAAGAAATCAAAGTACAAATAACACAAACCTCAACCAAAAAAACCAAATCCATGAGATTGAAACGAAAATGAGGTATATAACCCACACCAACACCACCCAGAAAGAAATCAAAACCCAGAGTCCCAGACAACGAAGAAATCAAAGTTCAATTAACACAAACCAAAACCAAAAATACCAGATCCATGAGACTGAAACGAAAAGGAGGTATATAAGACTAAACCCACACCAACATTCCTTCGCCCACCATCACCACATCCACAAGATCAGTACAATTTTTTTTTTTTTTTATAAATAATTTTTTTTTTTTTTTTTACTAACCCAGAGGCACAGAGTGCAGAAGATCAGTGGAAGGATTCATCAATATGTGGAGATTCAGGTTAAACTTTAAGTCAGCAACAGCGGCGATAAACCCAACTCGGCGACGGCAGCAGTAATGAGGCTAGGGTTAAGGGCGGCAATAGAGCCCAACTTGGCGAGGGGCGACGGCGGCAAAGGGTTAGGGATTTGAGAGAGATTAGAGAGGGTGAGAGACCGGAGAGTGGGAAAATTTTCTGAAACGGGTTGAGGTGAGAAAGGGCAGGCATGTTCAACGTAGAAAGTGAGAAGTGAGAACCCAGGTCCATGATTTTCCCTTTTGAAATTCTGGGCGGTCGGGTCGGTTTATACGGGTTAGAATTCAAGGGACCTGTAACCGACCCGTAAAACCGATTTTGAAAATAATCAGACCCGCACTCGACCCGTTTAGGCATTCGGATTCACCCGTGGGTCTTCGGGTCGGATCGGGTCGGACGGATGGGTCGGGTCTGGCGGGTTAATGGACAGCCCTATCTATAGGTACTGCAATTATAGTAAAAAAAAAAAAAAAAAGTAAAGAGGAAACTATAAATTACAAAGGGAAGCCAGAATTTTTCCGATATTGATTGAAACTAAAGAGGGAATAAGGGATTTTATTGCTGGAATGCTAGAGTTTGTGATGGTAATAATGGAAAGAAGGAAGATAGGAAGAATATGTGAAATTGATAAGTGGAAGGAGGCTTGTAGTTGCAAGGACATAAACATGGTGAGTTGAGTGCAGTAGTTGCCCTGTAATTCTACTTATCCAATAAAGAAAAAAAATATTCCCTATCGGACCTTAACATCGTGTTCAAGTAGTGAACTCTTTTGACTTCTAGATTGGGGTAATTGTTACTGGTGTGTTCAAGGTTTTGGGTAAATGCTATCGTTCCGTAATATATGGTACTACCTGTAGGTTCTTTACATTGTGCTCAACTTTTAGGAATTCGTTAGTAGCTGTTTGAGGTGGGATGTGGAGAAAAAAATAGCGTTGCTTGCATGGTCTACCATTTTATTTTGAGTCTGTTAACTATTAATTTAGTAATTGAAAGAGGGTTCTTTTCATGTTATGCTTTAATCACATTATTTGCATTGCTGTTGCGCATGTGCATAATTCTTAGCACTTCCTTGTTGCCATTCTCATGATACGCAGCTGATGAGTGTTGTTACATGAAAATTTGGAACTGCTGTCTGTCAATATATAAAAGGAGCTTCAAAATGTACTACTTATGGACCAGTTACTTCTTGATGAAGGTATGATAATGATTTTTTTTATCTCAAGTGAAAAATTTAGCTACAAATAAATGGATTATGGAGTAGTGTCATTACAGCTGTGGTGAGAGATGTTTGTCCTCTGCACTTTGCAGGAAAGAATTGTTGAAATTTATGGGCGAGAGGCAACTGGTAAGACAATGCTTGCCCTTCACATCATGAAGGTAGCTCAAAAGCTTAGAGGTGCATACTAATTTTTTCCTCTTGCACTTTGTGATTGGTGTTTTAAATATGACTTGAATTTGTTTGGTTTGCCTAGGATAACAGGAAACTTCCTTTTAACTCATCATAGTGTAATCCAATCAATAAATTTAAAACATAGATCCAAAGCCCTTAACTTTTTTAATATACGTTTATTACATTAATCAAAGCTAATTAATTTTTTTGATAAGATTCTTGTGCAAAAATTTCATGCCTATTCTGCTCCTGGGCATGAGCTTAAACTGCTTATCCCATCAAGGGGTGAATGCCCCCAAATTACCTGGCAACTACTACTAGAGGGTGGGGTCAATTGTTTGTAGGTTTTACTGGCTAGAGACGATTCTAAAGGGCTCTTCTTTAGAAATGTTCCCTACGTTATCTAAAAAGTAAAAAAGTTTCTACCTATTTTAGCTATTATCATTCGATCAAGGGATGTTAGACCTTACCCATAAAAAAATAAAAAATCAAGGGATATTGGACCTCAATGAGTAGATTATTACAAATTCTAGTCCAAACAGTCTAGAGGACTTCAGCAAACCATGTTCCATGCACTAAGATATTTCAATTGTCATTTCATCAGCTGTGTTCAGCATAAATTTTGTTGGGCTAATGGTTCAGCTAGACCACCCTTTTGGTGCACTTTCATTAGAAATATCACACTTGTCTGGAAACTGATCAGAAATACATTTATAATTCAATTGCTGTTAATCTGTTGTTTGGATGTCTGATATGTAAATCATAACTGATAATCTCTTAAAACCCATCTTGCAATTAATCCTCAGATGCAAGATACAACTGCATTCAAAACTTGTTCTCTAGAATGCAGAACTGTATCACATAGCTTCATGCTTCTTGGTCATGGATAGGAGCCCCTACTGCCTTCTTCTTTCTGTATGGTTTCTCTGGACAGTCAGTATTTACTTTATCAACGATCTCTTTTATTTTTTATTTATTTATTTATTTATTTTCATATTTTATGCTGTCTTGGCTCAGAGGTAGAGCATGTGGCTTTAACCACGTGGTCGTGGGTTCGATCCCCACAGACAGTGTTACCTTTTATCTTTCACTTATCCAAAAATAAAAAAAAAATTACATCTATTAAGCTACAATTATGAATGTTTTGTACATAGCAACATGTAATTGTGAATATACTGCTAGCATCACCAGAACAGTGCGACTAATTTGAAGATTGACATCTTATGAACATGAACAACAGCATGGACCATCCATCACTGACAGGCAGCATAAGTAGATCTCCATGCTGTTGAATTATCAAAAAAAACAACAGCATGGAGATCTACTTATGCTCTCTGTCAGTGATGGATGGTCTTGACCGTGAATTTGACACAATGATTACTAGTGAACCTTGTGATTATAGGCACAAATATGTAAGATTATACCAAGTTCTTGGCATGTGAGGATTGCCTTCTTGTTTCTTTTGGGTATGAATTATCGGAGATTATTCATTGAAGATATATCATTTTTACTTGGTTTACCTGAACATGTAGGTTTTGAAATTTTTATTCACTATGGAGGTAATCTATAGAGCAATTTTGGTCAAAGTGATAGGTATCAAAAAGGGACTTTTCGTAGTTTAATTGCTCTTGAACTATGGTGATGAGTGATAAATTGTTGGCCTGGACTGGAGTACTTTTGGTTCTAAGTCAAGAATATCTGCACTTTAAATGTGTGCTTCTGGTCTCACTATAATGCATTTTACTTATTCCTGGTAGTCGCTTCATTGTTTCCTAAGTTTCCTTTGAATGCAAAAAAAAAAAAAAAAAAAAAAAAAAAAAAAAAAAAATCTCAACTTTTTCCTTTGAAGCAAAGCCAACTTAGAAATATTTTCTCCAGAATGTTGTGTTTATTTTGTGTTTGAAGGGGGGTGGGTTGAATTTATATTGGTGATGATAGTGTGAGCTGATAGGTGGAGAGTTGGTCCACGTGGATTGTGTGAGAGGGAGATTTTGCTTTTCTCAAAGAGTTGGGCAAATTAAAATCAAGGGAGGCTGAGATCATGAGATAAATAGTAGAAGGAACCTGATATTTTTTGGGTAGGAGTAACAGAGGCTCTCACCACCAAGTGATAGCAGTGAATGATGGTGGAGTGAGAGAAAAAGCGACTAAAAAAGAGAGAGGGACTGTCAATGAGAGAGATGGTTGGGGTTTTGTTTTACTTGGGTTGAGAGAGAGAGAGAGAGAGAATTTGGTGAGTTTGGCCGGTCATGTGACAGTCACATGACCTAGGACACATGTTGGCTTCATAAGTTGCCACCTAACCGTGTTTGCAGCAACTCCTACAAACATGTTTGTAGCAAATCTTTGTCCATAAATTATTTCTAGAGGTATAGGTTTTTGGTTCTTTCATTTGTATTCAAAGCCTCTCAAAAAATAGCCTCTTTCACTTAGGTCTTAAATCATTTGTTAAAATTTGGGAAGGTGAAAGACTATAGAGCTAGAGGAGCATGGCACATGTATGATAGTTTTAGTAATAAGCATGAAACTTACACAATCCCATCAAGATAGACTTTTTCAAAATCATTGATATCTTAGAAAATGTTGAGCTCTATTTCCTTTGACGTACTATCTGCAAAACAGTGTTTCAATGCTTGTTGGATATTGGCTATCAGTGTTATTGTATTATTTTTAGTGCCAGAGTTATGATAAATTTGCGTAACGTAATCCATAGAGATAATTTACTTTTTATTTTTAAAATAATGATACAGATGTAAATTGAAAATACACAAAATGAAAATGAAAGCAATACTGATTTTTATGCATGAGCTGTACGACCAAGCCCAAGTCAAGAAGCCAATGTCCAAGTCTAAAGAGTCGGACAAAAATTAAAATCAGTATTGCGTAACTCTGTCCAAGGAGGTCTAGTATACGCACTAGTTAACATTATGTCAAGGAGCAAGGCTATGGCTCCATTTTGAAAGCATCGACTTGGAGTTATTTCTCATGTCAATGAGGGGACCAATAAAAGAAAAAATCTAAATTAAGATATGGACACTGTCACACTCAGGGGAATTTGCATTTCTTTTACAATCACACGTATGTCATCCACAAAAAACCAAACATTTCAAATCCATAGTATTTGAATTTAAAGCGCATTTGAATTTCAATTGGGTTTCATAATTTTCATTTCTCATACGCAGCCAAACAAGAACAACCAAACCACCTTAATTATTGGCCTTTCATTTTATATCTTTGATTCTTTGCAATAGAAACTGTAAAGAAACATGAAAGGGCAAAGAGAGAGATGGTTGAGAGAGAGAGAGAGCGAGAGAGAATTTACTTTTTATTTTTAAAATAATCATACAGATGTAAATTGAAAATGCACAAAATGAAAATGAAAGTGATACTAATTTTTAAGCATGAGCTGTATTCAAGTCCAAGTCAAAGTCAAGAAGCCAGTGTCCAAGTCAAAGACTCAGAAAAAAATTAAAATCAGAGTATACGCACTAGTGAAGGAGGACTATGGCTCCACTTTGAAAGCATAGACTTGGAATTATTTCTCATCACTGAGGGGACCAATAAAAAATATCTAAATTAAGATACAGACACTGAGGGGAACTTGCATTTCACTTACAATTACACGTACGTGATCCAGAAAAACCAAATATTCCAACTCTATAATTTTCATTTCTCATAAGCAGCCAAACAAGACCATCCAAACCACCTTAAATATTGGCCTTTCATTTTATATATTTGATTCTTCCCAAGAGTAACAGATAACATAGGGTTTTTTTTTTTTTGTTTTTTTTTTAGTCATAGGTGAATTTGTCCATGCTTCAATAAGTTTCTAATATGTTAAATGATAGTTGCGGATATTATAGGCCAAAATGGCCAAATACTATCTTTGGCCAAAATATGTAGCAATCTACCACTGTTTTCGAAATAATTAGCAATATACCACTTTTTTAAAATTCGAGTTTGTGAAACTCGAGTTTAACATGTAACTCAAGTTCCAAAAACTCAAATTCCATAAAAAATGCCACGGTGTCACCCGTTGACCTAGAATTATTTAATTAAAAAACTCCATGTGTAACTCGAGTTTAATAAACTTGAGTTCCTTGTAAATAAAACTCAAGTTTTGTTGGGTTACCTAAATTGGAGAAAATCAAGGATTCCAGATTGAGAAGCGTCCCATTGCAAACCTAGCAACCAAGACGCCAATCTGCCACATCCCCACCACACCACGCATGCCGATCTCAACACCACAATATGCCAAATGCCCTAGTAACACAAACAACAAAAAGTTCCAAAACAAAATTACCAAATCAACAAAGAAAAGGGTTTCGACAAGGATTACCCAAACTAAGAATGAAGTCATATCAGACCAAAGACAATGAGTTGAACCATAGAAGAGCATATTGGTATCCAGGAAGGAAATTCGACAGCGGCGCGATGATCGAAGCTACGACTAGTGGCTAAAAGGTGTGTCAGTGGGTCGCTGGAGGAAGACAACTAGAACCATGACAGAATTGCGGTTTGGCGACAACGAGACCCACAAAACAGTCGCTAGAGCTAGTTGATGATTTCAACAAGCGTTTGTTGTGGTTGTCGGAGTTAGGGCTAGTTGTGGATCGGCGATGAAGATTTTGATCGCTAGAGCTAGTTGATGATTCTAGAGCTAGTTATTGGTTATGCCGGTGGGGTGAGTGGCAGAAGGTGGCAAGGCAAATAATGTGAGTGTGCTATGGGATGTGGTACTCGAGTTTTATAAAATCAAGTAACACATTTCATAAACTCGAGTTCCTTGTGGCATCTTTTAATTTAAATAATCCACGTTAGCGGCAATTTTTATGGAACTCGAGTCTCAGGTCAAACTCTAGTTTCAAAAAGGTGGTAGATTGCTAAATATTTTGAAAATAGCGGTAAATTGCAAAATATTTTGGCCAAAGATGGTGGTTGGCCATTTTGGCCTAATGTTACCTATGAAACAACTGAGCTACTTAATTATATAGATTCTGGTATTCTGAAAGTAGTTATGTATGTTTGTTTTTTTTTTTTTTTTTTTTTTTTTTTTTGGAGAAGAACTGAAAGTAGTTAAGTTAACCATGCATAATGGCTTAAAGAGGTACATGGTATTATTAGAGTGAAATTAAATTATATTTTAATTGGTTATGATGTAGCTAACAATATCTCAATGGAGTCAATATGAAGACATGCTAAACAATTTTTCAATTGAAAATTAGTTGTGTAGAGTGTATAGTTAAATTATATTTTAACATATTTTTCAATTAAATACGTTTTTGATAATTAATGAGTAAAAAAAAAAATCCCATACCAAAGACTCTTGAAGCCAACATATCTGCAATGATTTTGTAAATGCAACACACTTTGTTTTGTGGCTTCATATCATATGCAACAAATCTACGCACAATAAAAATGAAATTAAGTGGGACAGGGGACTACACGTACGCATTTAACAAAGTAACAACAGCCATATAACTCTCCCTTCCTCCACTTCAATAAACACTTTGCAGCATCCTCATTTGATCAAATAACAACCATAACTCTCCCTTCCTCCACTCAGTAAATATGACGGAGTTGGTCTCTTCTGTTGCGGAAAAAGTCACTGAGAAGCTAGGATCCATTGTTTACCAAGAGATTTGCTTGGCATGGGGCATTGAAAGCGATCTGAATAAGCTTAAGCTCACCATGTCTGCCATCCAAGCTAAGTTGTTGGATGCCGAGGAGAAGCAAGCAAAAGAACGTGGGCTTAGTCTTTGGTTGGGGGAACTCAAAGATGTGCTTTATGATGCGGTGGATGTGCTGGATGAATTCGAATGTGAAGCTCTACTGAAGCAGGTGGTGAAAACACATGGGAGCACCAGCAAAAAGGTACGCCGTTTCTTTTCGTGTTCTAATCCACTTGCCTTCCGTTTTAAAATGGGTCATAGAATGAAGGAGGTCAGAGAAAGGTTAGAAGAGATAAAAAAAGGTTATTGATCAATTTAATCTTCAGGAGAGGCAACTTGATGATAAGCATATTGTCCACAGGGAAACTCACTCCTTTATCCCTGATTCTGATGTTATCGGGAGGGATAAAGACAAGCAAGAGATAATAGATCTTCTGATGCAACCAAGTGATGATGGTAATGTTTCTGTGATTCCAATAGTTGGATTGGGAGGTATGGGCAAGACCACACTTGCCCAGTTAGTGTATAATGATGAAATGTTTAAAAGGAATTTTTTTCATAGAGCATGGGTATGTGTGTCAGTAGATTTTGACGTTCAAAAATTGGCAAAAGAAATCCTTAAGTCGGCAGATGGTGTGGTTAGCGAGAACATGAGTATGGATCAAGTGCAAGCTAGTTTACGAAATGTTTTGAATGGAAAATCTTTTTTAATTGTTTTGGATGATGTATGGAATGAGGATCGCAGTGAATGGAATGACTTGAAAATGTTGCTAATAGAAGGTGCCAAAGGAAGTAAAATTATTGTCACTACACGTAATCACAAAGTTGCGTCAGTGATGACTCTTGGATCCATCCATGAATTGAAAGGTCTTCCTCAGCAAGACTGTCTATGCTTGTTCTTAAAATGGGCATTTGAAAAAGGAAAGGACAAACAATATCCAAAACTAGTAGAGATTGGTAAAGATATTGTGGAAAAATGCAGAGGTGTTCCTTTGGCAGTGAAGACTTTAGGGAGTTTACTTTATTCTAAAATCAAGGAGCGGGATTGGATCTCTATAAGGGATAATGAGATACGGAAATTGGAGCAAAAGGAAAAAGACATTTTACCGGCATTAAGATTGAGTTACAATAAATTGCCATCATACTTAAAACAATGTTTTGCTTATTGCTCATTGTATCCAAAGGATTTTAGATATAGTAATGAGGACTTAATTCAGTGTTGGATGGCAAATGGGCTCCTCAAAAAGTCCAACAAAAGTACTGAAGAGTTGGAAGAGATTGGAGAACAATATTTAAAAGAGTTGTTATCAAGATCTTTCTTTCAAGAAGTTAAAGATGAAGGCAATATTTTTTGGTCATTTAAAATGCATGATTTGTTACATGATCTTTCGTTATATGTTGCACAAAATGATTATTGCTTAATTGAAGACACTAATAACACCAACAAATTTGAAAAGGCTAGACATGTTTCAATTTTGGACCATAAGTTGAGTGTTGATGCAGCAATAACCCTTTTACACAAATTGAGTAACAACATGCAGACTATTAATTTCTCATTTAAATATTGGCAAGGAGATGAGAGCCCTGGTATTAATATTAACTAGTCGCAGACCCACGCGTTGCGCGTGGTTTATTTTTATTTTTATGATCATGTTATTATTTGAAATATTTTTGAATGTATTACTACTTAAGCTGCATTATATATGTATAAACAATATATTGTAGGATTCATGATGATAGAAGGTATTGTCTTGGAATTAGATGTGGAAAGGATACAACTATAGTTGGCCTTGTAGTTAGTCCAGAGCTAATCATCCGTCTTCCCAAGTTAGTAAAATTTAATTAACTTAAAATTAGATAAAAAGGATTTTATAAATTCGAAGTTAGCGTCATGCTAGGTGAAAACTTTAGAGGACTGTAATTAAGTTATTGCAAGTGTTTTTAAATAAGTATTAATAATAAAAAAAGATCTATTCCTTTAAAGATAGATATTAGTATTATAAATAGGATGAGGAAATTTTATTGTATTATGCTTTTTGGAAACATAATTTCTACCAAACTCGGTTGGCAAATTTGTACATTTCCCAGTCAATTGAGCACACTTTGCATGTTACATATAATTCTTCATTTCCATATGGGTAAGGGCGTTCACGATCCCAATGACCCACTCCATTTTTCTTGCATGCTTGGTTTTTTGAGATGTGAAATGTGTTTGTTCCAAAAACTATATGTCGAAGGATTTGTTGATAGTTTTGCAGCAATTGTTTTCCATCTAGTTGGTTTAGAATTGATAATAGTAATTGTATTCTTTCATCATTTGATTTGCATAACAACACAATTGTCAGCCCATACTTTGCATTTTTGTCTCCTTCTATGTTTGCTTGAAGAAGGATTTGTTTTCCCACCCAAAATAGTGCTTGTTTGTTTGCAACCCTAAAGCATTGACATCGCATATTTGTTTTTTATCCAGATAGACTGCTACCTCTGCCTCCATAGTGGTAATAGCTCTGGATCTATCTATGACACTTGTGGACCAAAGAGGCACATGGCTGATGTACTTCGGTTATTTATTGTGCGTTACAAAAGAGAATCTACAAAATCATATCCCAAAAGGCATATGGGATAATATGGAAGGTGATGATGTGGCTTTTGTATCACAGTTTGTGGCAAGAGACAATGGTTCAGATGAAAGTTTACAGGTATAAATGCTGTATTGGGAAATTTTCTCCAACTGCTACAATATTGCCTGATTTTGCACTACATGATTGTCACACTATTTTTGGCTTATCCCTACCTAGAACTTCCCCACACGTTAACCAAACCAAATTGAACCAAATCAACAAATTCAGCTACAACCCAACTCAAGTTAATAAAACCAACATACAGTTTCTTTAAGCGGCTATACAATTAACTCTTAACAATAAACCGTAATTCGTTCCAAAAAAGCTACCTACCAAAGCATGAAAATGGTGTGCAACAGATTTTTACATGTACAAAATTTCTTTAATGTCTTTGTAAATACATTATCATAAAAGTAAATATCTTTTGAGACATGGTCCAAGCATTACAATCCAGTCAAACATGCTAAGCACCCATCAAGTATGGGAATCAATGGAATCCACATCAATTAATTTTCTAATGCCACCACCAAGCTCTCTAAACAACTTGGATATCCAACCAACGTTGTCACCTTCTAGAAAATTTCAATTAGTACCACCGCACTGAAAACTTAGTGTTCATAATCATGAAGTTGCTCATTAAATGAGATTGAAACTGTGAGGGTAAGGGTAATTCAAAACTTACAAACCAATGTTGAGTAGCCTACTTGTTTTCCTTGCAATTTATAAAATAATTTGAATTATTTTTAACTGAGCTTCCTCTCCCTCCAATCACTTACAAACCATTCTTTTCAGCCATGCTGTTTTGTCCTTCAGAGTTGGGTTTCCAAAAAGTTTATGACTGGATGGTAATAAGCCTAGTCATTGCTTCTGAAGCACTTCTTGCTTATTGTTTTCTTATCTCCAAGCCTAATGTTGCATTGAATTGTGAAATTCCAAAAGAACTTCAAAATATGAGCACCTGATGATGTAAAGGAATTTTTTTTCTTTTTTTTTTTTAATTTTTTTTTCTCAATCAGTAGATGCCAATTCTTAGGATAGAGTCATAAAATAATTGGCCACAAAGTCAACTATGTTGAACTTCATATTTGTGGATTACAATTTTTTTCCAAACTATCCTTCACAAATATTAAATTTTTTCATATTCATTTTGTACGTGTGTGTGACTTTTTTTATAACCAATTCGACTGCTTAATTTTACTTCAGCTCAAGTGAGTCTGATTCTGTAACTTTGGATTTTTTTCCCCCTCTCTAAAGCTAATGTAAGTTGCTGGGTATTCATATCTCCACAATAATTATAAATGATGATACAACATAACATATGATGGAAAAGAGAGATGCAAACTTATCAGTTGTCTAGGCATTCATTTTACTTGAGATTTCATCATATTCATGACACTATGTTGTGATGGTCTTGGTTAGGATTATTGAGTTTGCTTTAGTGAAAATTGATAAGAACCATATTGAATCACAGTTCATCATTCAAAACCTATGCAATCTATTAAACTTTTTAGTCTAAATCCAAAACTCTTTTTTTTTTTTTTTTTTTTTTCACAGTGGGGAGCAACTGAAACATGGCACAGATTTTAGCACCCTCTACACAATGGCAGATGAGAATTACAACAAACTCTGTGAGTTCAAGTCCCATGACAACAAAGACGTGGAGTTCTCTATTGTTGAAACAGAATAACGAATGGTCATCTAAAAGCTCAGCTAAGTTTCAAGTTTTTGCTGTGAAGTCTGAAAACGGTACTATCAATAGGATGAAAGATCTACTAAATTTGAGACATGCCACCAACACTTTATACTTCACTAAACCCAGGTAAAATAAAATAGTGTTTTTGGCTATTAAGTTATACCACTATTGAGCAACATAAACAGCTCCTATTTTTGAAACAACACTCATACAATCTCACAAACACATCAATGGCATGCCAAGGATTATGCAGTAAAATTATGCAGAATTATGCAAAAAACTTACTGCAAAAATTGAAACACCAAAAACAATTTGCTTTGATTCTAAAACCCAATCCATGTTATACAATCATGAAATTGAAGCACGATCTAATATCAATTGTTGGAAGTGGATATCAATCTAAATGATGTAGTATACAATGGTAAAATAAAATAGTTTTTTGGGCTACCAAGAATTTTGCAGTAAAATTATGCAGAATTCTTACCGCAAAAATTGAAACACCAAAAACGTTTGCTAGTCCTTTGAGTAATATTCTTTTATTTTTGGTGTTTACATGTTTACCACTTACCTGACCATGATCTTGTGCTGGCAATTTTAGGAGAGAGAGGCCTTGAATAAGAAGGATGATTGGATCTCTGAAACAATCCAGTCATTGAAGAGAGCATCACCCACAAGCCTTAAAATTTCTCTGAGATCGGTAAGGGAGCAGCAAGCCTTAATGCTGCCATTTCAGTCAGCATTTAACTGCTTAAGACTGATTGGCTTGTGGTTAAGATATTCATGACATCTTCTGTTGAAATTTAGCTCTGTAGGATTTTCGTTATGTGCTCTAATCATGTGAGGCTATAGATATCTCTTTTTCTTTCTCTAGCAGAAGTATCATTTATTCCAGTTTCTGAAGGTTGACAAATGACAACTGAAAACAGTGTCCTTTTTCAAGGCATTTTTGTCGGACACTAAAATTTTTGAAGTGCCTATGTCAGATGCAACATTGACTCTTGTCACCAAGTGTTATGCTTTCAATGACCAGCCGTTATACATGTAACTACCTCTTAATAACTTAAGGAATGAACAGAATTGAATGCTCAAATAAATCAAGTGTTTTCGTTTCTCTCTAGACCAATCGATTAAAAAAAATAGATAAGGCTTCATTTCTGAGTAGTATGAAATTGGTTAGATGCCTAGATACACATCTGCACCCAGCACATGCTACTCTGTCCTTGTGAATTGTGACATAGGTTGGTCCAAGTCCATCGGGAATCAGGATGTGCTATGGCCATTGGAGAACAGTTGAGTTAAACATTTTTAGCCACTGTGCAGAGGCGATTGTGGTAGAATTTGAAGGAGCATCCAAAAATGTATAGAGAATTAAGTTGGATCCAAAGGAAGAGAATGTCCTGCTATTGTTATTATTCTCTCTTTTGTTTCAAAGGCCAATAAGAGTTTTATCTTGATCAAAAATAAATAATGCCCTTGTTCTGGCTTCCTTTTTTCATAAAGGGCATAGAACAGATTTTTTTATAAGCATGGTGAATTTCCATTTTTTTGTAGCTATATATATGTGAAATCATAGTTGTAATAGTAGTACAAAAAATTTTATCACTATGTGCAAGAAAGCATATCATTTGAGGTATGAAGATGAATGCGGGGATTGTGTGTCACTTAGGATCCAAGCTTGGCTTGGTTATCTGACATATGATCCCCTCTGTTGCATGGATACCACCATAATAGAAATATGACATTTAGTTCCCTCAATTACTTTATAACTAAAGAAAAAACTAAGCAGCCATCCAATTTGTCTAAATCTTGTGAGATTGTTTTTACTTTTTAACGTTTCAATTGTTGGAAGTGGATATCAATCTAAATGATGTAGTATACAATGGACGCATTAATGAGAAGTACAATCTGATCAATTCAAGAAACGGAATCTTACATGTTGAAATACGTTGGAAGGTGATTTGAGACGTGCCACCAACACTTTATACTTCACTACTTCAGAGTCTTACATGTTCCAATAAGCCACAACACATTTAAAAAATGAGACCTGAGATATTTCCAATTAAACCAAGGTAAAATAAAATAGTTTTTTTGGCTGTAAAATTATAGCACTATTGAAATGACATTCAGGCAATCTCACAAACACATCAATGGCATGCCAAGGATGCTCGTCTAATATAAACACAAACACAAACAAACGAAAAAAAAAAAAGGGTCTCATATTAATATAAAGAGAGCATAAAAGTTTTGCACCCAAAAAAAAGAATTGAGATGTAGAGATACCTCAACCAAAGCAGGGAGGTTCTGTCAGTATTTATAAACTGTGTGGAAAGGAATAAAGGGAGGAAGGAAATCAGATAAGCAGCTGTTACTGCGAAACGGTATAGTAGGAAGGTGAGAAGCTTTCAAACTCTCTGTTTTCTCACGCAATACCTGAAGGCTTCAACGTTTTTTTTTTTTTTTTCCTCCCTTTAAGCTTCCCTCTACGTTACAACCTTCAAACTCTCTCTCTTCTCACACATAACCCTAAACGCTTCCCCCCTTTTTTTTTTCTTTTTTTTTTTTCAAATTGGCTTGCACTGTTTGATATTTTTAATTTCTTTTTCCTTTAAGCTAAATTGAAAAGGCTTTGGGTTGGGCTTGATAGTGGAACTAAATAAATAAGAGATGAGCTGGATTAATTATACAAATTTATTATAGGGTGATAGTGGGAGTAAATAGATAAGTAGTGGGCTGCATTTATAGGGCTAGGATTTATAGGGCTGAAAATTGTAGTAATATATAGATGAATCCTTGGTGGAAACTTGCATCTTGAGATTTAAGCACCTGCGCTTGCTAAATTTAAGATATTCAAAGTTGGATACGTTGTCAAGCTCAATTGGTACATTGAAGCATTTGAGATATCTCAACTTACGTGGAAATAGGAAAATCAAGAAATTGCCTAACTCCATTTGCAATCTACAAAATTTGGAAACTTTGATATTATGGGACTGTGAAGATCTTGAAGAGTTGCCAAGGGATATAAGAAAGATGGTTAGCCTTAGATATTTTGGAATAACGACAAGACAAACACGTTTACCCGCCAATGGAATCGAGTGCATGTGTTCTCTTCAACATTTGTCCTTTTATAGATGTTATGGACTAGAGTGTTTTCATGAAGGAATCCAACGCCTCACCGCCCTTCGCATCTTGCGCTTCTATAATTGTAAAAGCCTGATATCTTTGCCGCAAGGTATGAAACTCCTAACCGCATTGGAATCTCTGAAAATTTTCTATTGTGAAAAACTTAATTTAATGGAAGGGGATGACTACCCGACGAGACTTCAAACACTCACTGTTTGGGGATTGCCACTATTAGTGAGTTTGCCCCAATGGCTTAAAGGATCTGCCAACATTCTACAGCTTTTAAATATTACTTGTGAAAACTTGGCGGTATTGCCAGAGTGGCTTCCGAATCTCTATTCACTTCGCAAGCTTCAGATTTGGAAATGCCGAAAATTATCGTCTCTGCCAAAAGGGATGGATCGCCTCACTGCCCTAAGAGAACTGCAGATTGTTGATAGTCCTAAATTGAGGATAAATTGTGAGCGAGAGGTCGGCAAAGATTGGGGCAAGATGGTCAAATTCACTTGGCAGTATGAGTATGTAAGGTCTAAAATCTTCTTCCTCTTATACGTATGCTCTGTTTTTCTATCTTACTTCTAACCTAAACTTGATTCTTCTTCTCCTTTTTTTTTTTTTTTGTCTATTAACTCTGATTGTTTATAGAATTAAATCACAATAAACAATAACCAACCAAGAAATCAATTTCTACAAAGTGAAAAAAATTTTCTTTTTGTTATAACAAAGATTAGATAACAATTTTCATTGGTGTTTGTGAAAAGGTAAGTTATGAAATGTAAAAGATAATTGTCAATTTTTTACTTTTTTGTTTTAAAGATTGAGTCTATGGAAAATAAAAGAGTAGAAAAATTATGAACTCTATTCTTGGGTTCTTCAAATTTCACATATTTTAGAGGGGACTATTTTAGTATCCTAATAAAAAAATAATAAAATATTCTTCCTTCAAATTTCTTTTCTTTTATTTCTCTCCCTTTTGACAAATCAAGCGCAAAATTTTAAAATCTTGTAATCTTTTCATTTCCTCTCTCTAAAAGTGAACTGAACATTCATCTAAAAAAAAAAAAAAAAAAGTGAACTGAACATGGTGTTAATAAACTTACTTGGCCTGTATTTTCTTACTAAGAGTGGATGCGATGCTAAAATATAAAATTAAAAAGGAAATTTAGATTGACTAGACTCATGTGTAACTTGCAATTTAAAGTCATATTATAAAGGAATTATGAAATCTATTTTGAATATATTTGATTCTTCTTTTTTCTAAATTGACAAATGTTCTTGGGAGATTGTTCTCTCAGAAAAAGGATATTCTTTGTGCTTAAAATTGCCACGAGTAACATATTTTTTTAATTTTTAATTTTCAATGTTCAATCTAGTGTTCAATCTAATGATTCCACGGTTTAAAACATTGCAGCTTATCAATTCAACCATAACATGCACTCATGCAGCGCGGAAAGTCTCAGCCTTCTCTTGTATTGTAAATAATTTCAATAATATTGTGGTGTGCATTTTGTGTTTGTAATGATTAATGGAGTGATGTGTGTTTATATTTATGATTTCATTTGTGTTTCATGTATTATCTAATTTGCACAATGTTTAAATAACTTGAGAGTCATGTGTGCGTTATTGATTGTTTCTCTGCTTCTTGGTTATTGGAGTTACTCAAATGAAACTCTTTGTTGTGCTTTATCGTTTAATTTAAAAAAAAAAAAAAAAAAATTTTGAAGTTTGATATTTTGTTGTATGGTGTAAAATAACTAATGGCATTAGAATATTTGGTTAGCCAACAATGTGAAAAATTGAATTTGATGGAAGTGGATGACTACCAAGAAGTTTGCTTTAGCTATCAATTTTTCCGAATGTCAATTTGTTTTGAAAATTTGGTATTTTAAACTTCCAAAATTGTCATGTCTACTGAGTGGCCTTAGTGCCCTAAGAGGACTGAAGACTGAAGATGGTTCTAAATCAAGATGACAATGCCAAGGAGATATTGGTGAGTATTGTGTGTAAGTTGCCTATAAATTTGGCCTCCATTGTTTGCTGAGTTTAACATAATTTTGAATATAATTAATGCCTCTTGTTTCTGAAGTTTTGTTAGGTTTTCGTGGAAGATTCTTCTAAGGAAAAAGGATTCCTTTAGCTTAAAACTTCTTTTCCTGGTGAGATTTCAGAGTTTGAATGTAAAAAATTCCATGATGATGTGAAAGCAACAAAGAAAGACATTGAATTAGCCATTAAAGCAGCTTAGTGTCTCACTTGTGCGCACTTGATTGAATCGGTCTTTCTCGTCGGTCATACATGGCTCCCTCAAAACTTGCTGTTGATTTTGGTAGAGAATCTATGTTGTCATTGCAATGGTTTTTTAGCTCACGACATGTACCTGTGATATCTACTGATGCCATTTTTAAAATTATCTTCTTATTAAAATTCATAGATGTATATGATTGGTTTGCTCTAATTTGTGAATTCTAATGTTTTTTCATTTTTTTAGCTGAAGTTTCAGAATTTGAATGTGACGAACTCCTTGATGATATCAAAGCAACAAAGAAAGACACCGCATTACGTCTAGCTCTCTCAAGACTTGCAAGTGATTTTGGTAGAGAATCTATGTAACCGTTTTTTAGCTCACGACATGCACCCGTGATTTCTACTGGCTCATTGAAGCTTGATATATAGCTCTTGGGGTTGGAGGATTACCAAAGGTGATTATTCGAAAAACAAAAATTTTCTCTTGCCACATATTTTATATGAGCATATGCATAATTACACACCCCACATATATGCAAGAGACAGAGGCAGATTCCTAGTTCAATATACCAAAAGAGATGTGTGGGACATATGTGTTTGACCTTGTACAGTCAGCTATCCTTTTTTTTTTTTTTTTTTTTTTTTGATATAGATAGCTAGATCTGTAGTTTCTTCTACTTAGATCTTCACTATGTTAATTTATAATATGAATTAGAAAATATTGGTGCAGAGCATATATGTTATAATTACCTTTTATTACGTATCTAACTGTACATACTCTAATGTTGTTGGGTATTAGGCTCAATGAATTAAGAATGGAAATTTTGTTTAATTTTTCAGCGAAATGGAATTTTAAACCCTTAATTATTAATTCCATAGTTGTTATGAACCAAAAAGATGGATTTTAGTTATTTGTACAAAGTGAACACTAGAGAGAGATTTTATATAGTCTTTGGTGTGTAGCCTATTTTTTTCGTGAGATCTCACTTCAGGCTTAGACCTGGATTGTGCTTGGATATTAGTAAGGCTAAATCCACTAAACAATCCCCCCCCCCCCCCCCCCCAAAAAAAAGACATAAAAGGAAAAAAAGCATAAGTCCCCTTTAAATTTTTAGTGCGTAGTATATGTGTGTGTGTTTGTTCTGTTGTTGACGCCCAACTAGTGATTTCATCTAATGCTTAAACATATTTAGGACACAAGTATGAAACTATGATGGAATACATCGTACTCCCTTAAATTTCACTCATCCGAAAAAGAAACAGTATTCCCTGTCAATTCTTAACATTATGTTCAAGAAATGAACTCTTTTGATTTCTAGATTTGTGTTCTTGTCACTGTTGTATTCTAGGTTTTGGGTACTTACTATAGTTCCATAATATATGGTACTCCATGTAGTTTCTTAACATTGTGCTCAAGTTTTTAGGAATTCATTAGTAGCTTTTTGAGGTTGGATGTGGAGGAAAAAATAGCATTGCATGCATGGTCAACCATGTTAAGACATATGTGATTCACTTGTTAGGAACATATGTCACTATTTTATGTAATTGGCTAATCCTTTGACAAAATGCACTTTACTTGTATTTGGGTAGATCTAGGATGCGTTTAATACTTCAAGAAACCTTGTTTCAAGATCAAGTGTTAAAGTCATGCAAGTCTGTCCAAGATTCAAGCTGAAAAGTGCCTGTCATTAAAGCTCGATAGCTAGCATCTATCGAGACCTGTAGAGCTGTTCTAGCCCATGGCTCGACAGCAGCTCTACAGATAGGTATCTATCGAGGTTTATGAAGTTCAATTTTTCAGGACTATTTTTCATTCAATCCGTGATTGTATGTTTAGGCTTTCTTTTCTCACAACCCTAGACATATAAAAGGATTATTTTAAGGGCCGTCAAAGGTGGAACAAGTTGCACAAGTGTTGAGCAAAGTTTGTTCAAGCAAATTGTGACCGGAGACAGAATTTGCCCTAGTTCATCTTTCTTATGAAGAAGCTGCTGTGTTTGTGCACCGTAGGGTTTTGTAACCAAGGAGCTTCTCGATCTTCATTGTGTGATGAACAGAAGAACTTTGTAGCTAACAACCTTCTCTAGTTGGTGATTGAAGTCGCGTACTGGGATCCGTGCAATTGGTTAGTCACGTATTGGGAGCCGTGCATTAAAAGGAGAGATTGTCACTACAGAACAAATCCAATTGGGTATTGGGGTAAGGGTTCAATTGTAAGTTGGTATAAGGTACTGGGATTCCTTTACTTGTAACCGCTTGTTGTGATAATAGTGGATTCTCGAGAGTGGTGACTTTAAAATCACCCAGTGGGGTTTTTGCCGTATTGGTTTTCCTCATTCGTAAACAAATTTCAGTGTTAATTTATTTTTCGCAGCATACTTAGTTTATTGGTGATTTGTTTGTGCTACCACGCATTTGCATGTTAATTTGATTAATTAATAAACTTGGCTAATTAATCAATTAATTTATCATAAGGGGTCAATTCGTTTTTGGCCTATCAAGTGGTATCAGAGCAGACACACTCTGATTAAGTTTAATCTTTGCTGTGTGATTCGTTGATCCCTGTTTGTCATGGATAGAGGACAGTCTCTTATTATACCTCCTTTATTTGATGGCACTAACTATGCATATTGAAAAATACGCATGAGAGCTTTCTTGCAGTCACTAGATAAGAAGGTGTGGCAAGCTGTTGAGATTGGCTGGACTAAGCCGAAGGAAGCGCCGGCCGATTGGGATGATGCCAAGATCAAGGCAGCAAACTTCAACAACAGGGCATTGAATGCCTTATTCAGTGCGGTCATTAATGAGGAGTTCAAGAAGATATCCTCCACTGAAACTGTTAAGGAAGCATAGACCATTCTCCAGACAACCTATGAGGGAACCGAGGCTGTTAAGGATTCAAAGTTTTAGAGGCTCACTACAAGCTTTGAAGAAATCAAGATGGAGGAGGATGAGTCGTTTGATGAGTTGTTTGATGAGTTCTATGCCAAGCTCAAGGACATAGTTAACTCAGCCTTCAATCTTGGAAAAACCATTCCTAAACCCAAGATTGTGAGAAAAGTGCTCAGATCTGTACCCGAGAGATTTCATGCCAAGATTACTGCAATAGAAGAATCAAAGGACATTGACAAGATTCCTTTGACAGAGCTGGTTAGTAATCTGCAGACCTATGAGTTAGGTTTAACAAGAATTGGTAAATCGAGTAAGAGCAAGAGCATGGCACTGAAGGTTAAAAGCAGTGACACGAATGAGTCTTCAAACGATGAAGATTCTAAGATGAAGTCCTACATCACCAGGCAATTCAAGAAGTTTATGAAGAATGCAAATGGAAAGGGTTTCGACAAGGACCGTAGGCAATCCAGTTCTTCTCAATTCAAGAGCCAAGACAAAGGGAAGAAGGATGCTAGGGATGGCGGCCAATACACTGTTCCCTCAGGACCAAAGTGTTTTGGGTGTCAAGGCTTTGGACATATGAAACAGGAGTGTCCCACATATCTCAAGACCATTGGGAAGAGTAAGGCACTTGCTGCTACATTGAGTGACACCGAGCCTGAGGATGATTCCGACAATGAGGATGACAGAATCCTGAATGCCTTCACTGCCACTGTCAATCCTAGTGAGGGGATTGTTGAAGACGTGAACGAAGAAGAGGAATTGGTGGAGTCCAAGTTTAAGAAGATGGATGAACAAGATGACATCCACACAGCCTATGCAAAATTATATAAGGTCTCAGAAAAGCATGAGAAGATGTATAAGTTGACCACCAAGGAGCTTAGTGATGTAGAGTTGGAACGAGAAGAGCTCTCCACAAAGTTTGATGAAGCCAATCAGACTATTGGAGCACTGAGGTTTGAAAATAATTTCATAGCTAAGAAGACCAAGAAGCTTGAAGCGAAGCTGTTTCAAGTTAGAGCTCAATTGGAGAGAACTTCAAGTGCAAAACTTGATAAGATGTGGAGCAGTCGGTCATATTCGACCTAATTGCTATAAGTGGTTAGCCACTTAACAGAGCAACGGCATGATAGCATCAGGAAACCAGAATCAGTTTCCATTCTCTTTTGCTCCTCTTGTAGATGTTCTCAAAGCCTTCATGTTCCTTTCGAACTTGAACGATTTCAATTCTTCCCCCTCACTGCCGGTTCAAGGGTTTACTCAAAGGAAAGGTTCTTTTAAGGTGTGGAAGGAAAAGGGCTCCAAGTGATTATGTCACTTTTTCTCTCTCCTCTTCTTCTTCTTCTTCTTTTTTTTTTTTTTTTTTTTTTGTATTACTTGAGTGTTTTGCTTTACTGTTTTGAGTCAATCTAGTTTTATGCTTTGCTTAACATGTTTTTGTTTGTTGTTTTTAGTTTTGTTTATTTTGTTTTTCATATTAAAAAAAAAAGGTGAAAAATTGAAAAATACAAAAACAGTGTGTGTTTTGTGTACATCGGTACTTGTGTACCTTGGATAGCCATCGAAACAAAGTTTTCTAAACTTTGTATCGCTTGTAGCTTAGATAAGCATCTCTATGCACAACTAAGCAAGTGAGTTTTGTGGCTCGCGTTTGTGATGAGTAAGATTAAGTAATCTCTTGTACTTAACACTCGTATCACTCTTTTTGACGGGAATGACTAGACAATCCTAAGAGAAAGACATAAATAATCATCTCACCACTGTTGCCCGCCAATCATAAAATGATATCTGTATGCTTCGGCATAGCAAAAGTGCAATGTGAATGACATTTGTATGCTGTGGTATAGCAAAAGTGGAATGTCAAAATACTAAACATAATTGGGTATTTCTTTTCTCTCTCTTATATGCCCATGCATGATTTGCTCAAAAAGAAAAATATGCAAAGAAAATAAAATGCAAAAAGAATAAAATGTTTTAAATATGATTGCAAGCGTGTATTCTAGGAGATGTGGGAGTTATAGGATGTACCTCAAAGGTGATAGTCCCCATCAAACAGTTTTGATTTTATGTGAGTTAAAGTGATTTTCTCATATCTCAAATCGTCATAACATGTAGACACTTATGCAATCTTGCGATGTTTTTCACACACAACACGCAATATTCTTTGCTACTCTTGATACATATGCAGGTACAATGTGATTTAGCCATCACAAGGTTTACATGTGTTAATGTATGCTCATTAAACTGTCTTGACTTGTTTTTGAATTATAAAATTGGTTAAACTTGTTTAGTGTGTGTTTTGGGATCAAAATGCTTATATTTTTGTTGAGAGATGATTTTGAGAGTTTACAATGTTGTTTGGATCCTTGGTTGAGTTGCATGCTTGATTGCCTTCATATCTGTGTTTTTCCCTTCTTGAAAAATTGTTTTAAAGCAACCTCGACACCTCTCGATACCTGGCTTATCTGTTGAGATCTTCAGTTGCTTTTTATCGCAATCTCGACACCTCTCGATAGCTAGGTGGATCGATCGAGAAAGTTTCTATCCCCTTGATAGCTCCTCGATAGATCCTCGATCCATCGAGCTTCCTTTTGCCTTGGACACATGCTCGACAGATGCTTCTGTCGAACCCTTTAAAGCTCGACATATCCTCAACACCTCTCGATCTGTAGAGATTTACTGATGGGTTATAGAAAGGGCACTCGCAATTTCTGATCTCATTTCTCTCGATCTCTCTCGATCTATCTAGCCTCTTCACCTTCCAAACCTCTCTCACTCACCTTCAACCTCTTCCTCATAGATTCTTCAAGCTTATTCGAGTTTTTCTTCACTTGGTAAGTTTCAAATCCCTCATTTTCATGCATTTCATGCTTTGTAACCTAAGTTTTTGGGATTTATGCAAAATTTGGGGTTTTTCAAAATCAAAGAGGTTTTTGTGAAATTTTTGGGATGGGTTTTGAAGACTTGATCTTAAAAACTTCATGCATTGCATCTCATGAACATTATAACAGTATTGTCATGCATTTAGATGTGTGCAACTGATTGTGTGCTAGTAGGTTTGGATTAGGCTAAGCCCATGATGCTTTTTATATTGCATGTCACATGTTCATGCATTCCCATGCATACGTTCTTTCCTTTCAATATATTCTTTGATATATTTTGAACTGTTTTGGGACTTTTCTGATTGTGTTCTCTCTCTCTCCCTCTCTCCGTTTACGTTAGTCTACTTCTATGGCACCCAAACGTAGATCTGCTCCATCCCGAAACCCTTTTCATTTCGGGGCATCCTCTTCTGCTGACACTACTCCTTTCTCTGTCCGGTTCCGTGATGAGAAGGCCAAATCGTACTTCTTTGAGAACTTTTCTAGATGAGGCATTCATTCTGAACGCTAAGTCATCTTGTCGGACTTCTCCGACACCGACCTACCCATTATCATCTACAGTAGGGGATGGGGGCCACTGTGTGATGCCCCGGTCACTTGTCCATCCGTGCTGATCCAGGAGTTTTACTCCAACATGCATGGATTCGATTATTCAATACCTCATTTCATTACTAGCGTTTAAGGTACGCGCATAGTTGTCACATCGTAAATTGTTGCGGATGTACTCCATGTCCCCAGGGTTGAGTTTCCTAACTACCCTGGTTGTGATCGTCTTAAGATAGTGTCGAAAGATGAGCTCATTTCTGCTTTCTGTGAGCGTCCATCGGATTGGGGTAAGCGCCAGTTCACTTACTGTTCAGGCTTTGCAAAAGGCCCTTGTTTTTTAAACATGGTCATGACTTTTGTTTTACACCCTTTCTCTCACTATAACTCTATCACAGAGCCTCGTGCTCGGTTTTTGCTTTCCCTTATTAAGGGTCTTATCATAGATTTTCTTTCTCAATTCATTCTTTCTATCATAGATGTCTATAGGGATATGGCGACCCGTGATAAGCTCATCTTCCCTTCAGCTATCACGAGGCTTTTACGCCATTTTGAGGCGGTTCGGTATAACAGCTCCTCCCACTCCTTCTGCTCCATCCACATTCGGTCCCTCCTCTTCTATGGGCCGTGTGACACTCGAGGACATCATGACGCAGCTTCAGTGCATGGATGCTTGCTTCGATACTCTCAGTAATAAGTTGTGTTAGGTGAACACCCGTGTTGGCCGTATTACTCGACGCTAGGCTGAGATATGCGGTTACACCGTGCCTTCCACTCCTGTGGCCTCTGCGGATGAGAGTGATGGCTCCAGCAGTGCTGATGATGCTGAGGATGATGATGATGCTACTGCTTCTGATGATGAGGATGATGGAGATGCTAGCTCTTTCAATGCTGACAAGATGTCTACTTAACACTCTTACCCTTTGTCACTCGTGACAAAAAGGGAGACTAGTTTTGGGTTATGAGAGTAGTCATAGTTAGGGTGAGAGTTAGTATAGGAGATTTTTGTTAGGGGGAGAGTGCACATTGAGGGATGTAATGAGGACTTGATGTATTTCTTTTCTTTTCTTTCGATTAGAGATACATTATATCTTGTACATGGGTCTTGTGACCATTATTGACATACATTGTACTTATATTCTTTATACATCGATGTATGTATGTTTTTCTTTCACCTATCCATGCATGTGTTGTTTCTTTTCTATCTTTATGCACATGTTTCTTATACTTGTATGCAATCTATTATTTCTGTTTCACACAAAGATGCATTGATAAGTTTTGTTTAAAGTGTTTCAGAAATACAGGTTGTCAAAGTCTTTCTTGCCATAGACTCTCTTCTTGCAAAGTTTTTCAAGAGTTTGTGTTAGGATAGATTTTATTGTATTCAACAAGTGAATATGAGTTAAGTGATTTATGACTTCTCTCATATGTTCATTTGTTTGTTGTGGTTTTGTCACGAATTGCCAAAGGGGGAGACTGTTAGGACATATGTGATTCACTTGTTAGGAACATATGTCACTATTTTATGTAATTGGCTAATCTTTTGACAAAACGCACTTTACTTATATTTGGGTAAATCTAGGATGTGTTTAATACTTCAAGAAACCTTGTTTCAAGATCAAGTGTTAAAGCCATGCAAGTCTGTCCAAGATTCAAGCTAAAAAATGCATGTCATTAAAGCTCGACAGCTAGCATCTATCGAGACCTGTAGAGCTGTTCCAGCCCGTGGCTCGACAGTAGCTCGACAGATAGGTATCTGTTGAGGTTTATGAAGTTCAGTTTTTCAAGACTATTTTTCATTCAATCCGTGATTGTATGTTTGGGTTTTCTTTTCTCACAACCCTAGACATATAAAAGGATTATTTTAAGGGCCATCAAAGGTGGAACAAGTTGTACAAGTGTTGAGCAAAGTTTGTTCAAGCAAATTATGACTGGAGACAGAATTTGCCCTAGTTCATCTTTCTTGTGAAGAAGCTGCTTTGTTTGTGCATCATAGAGTTTTGTAACCAAGGAGCTTCTCGATCTTCATCGTGAGATGAACTAAAGAACTTTGCAACCAACAACCTTCTCTAGTTGGTGATTAAAGTCGCATACTGGGATCCGCGCAATTAGTTAGTCACGTATTGGGATCCGTGCATTAAAATGAGAGATTGTCACTACAGAATAAGTCCAATTGGGTATTGGGGTAAGGGTTCAATTGTAGGTTGGTATAAGGTACTAGGATTCCTTTACTTGTAACTGTTTGTTGTGATAATAGTGGATTCTCGGGAGTGGTGACCTTAAAATCATCCAGTAGGGTTTTTGCTATGTTGGTTTTCCCCATTCGTAAACAAATCACCGTGTCAATTTATTTTCCGCTACATACTTAGTTTATTGGTGATTTGTTTGTGCTATCACATGTTTGCATGTTAATTTGATTAATTAATAAACTTGGCTAATTAATCAATTAATTTATCACAAGGGGTCAATTTTTTTTTGGCCTATCAAACCATTTTATTTTGAGTCTCTTAACTATTAATTCGTTATAGCCAAGAGCCTTGTAGCTCAATTGGTTGGGACCTCCTGGTGTCTCCAAGACATCTAGGGTTCAAATCTTTTCTCCCCTATTGTAATTATTAAATTATCAACAAAAAAAAAAAACAAAAAAATTCATTTTATAAAGAAGGGTCTTCTTGGACCTCCCATTGTGAGATATACCTAACACAGAGTATAAATAAATTGGGAGTCCAGGTACAAAAGGCAAAAATATTGGGAACGGGCACATTAAATTTTTTAAAAAAAAAACTGTGTTGCTCTTGCTCAAGCACATTTAATATTATTAATATGATCAAACACATTCAAATAATATAAAATAAATAATAATACAGAAGAAACCTGGAAACAAGATTGGGAATGTAATCGGCAAGGTGCTCGTAATCAGTGAGAGCGTTCCAAACAGATTGGATGTGAGCATGAATGGATATTTGTGCCTTGATTCTGCGTTCCCTCCACGATATTACTTCCACCTCACAATGAACTAATTTTCTATCTTCTTCTTCTTCTATTAAATCATTATCAAGAAAGTGGTTGTTGTTGTTTTTGTTTGAAAATGAGACGTGGGTTCTGGTTGTGTTTCTGAGAAGGGATTTAGACATGCAGTGTTGTTGAAATTCATTATTATTATTATAGTAATAAACTTGAAATCTGGGTTGATTTCTTTCATAGACTTCACTTCTAAACTTGAACAAGCATTTGCTTAACCTCAAGTAGCTCATTTAGATGGAATTAGCGTTTTCACCCCCAATTCTCGGTTCAACCCGATTTTGACCGGTTTTTTACCGGACCGAATTGGTGCCCGAATTTTGGTTGAACCGACCAGTTCAGTCCAATTTTTAAAATAGTGATTATTAATTCCTCTAGATCCAAGTGAGCACAACTGATCCCTTAAGTTTAAAATATGAGCATAATTGGTCTTATTAATAGTCGTTAGTCTCATTATTTATGTGGCTAATGAAACAATGATGTGACAAAACTTGGGTGATGTGACATCAATTTTAATATTAAAAAAGAGTCAATGCTGACTCACTAATAACCCATGACCCATTAGAAATATAATCCTACCATTTTGTTTGAAAGAGAAAGAGGATCACGTTAGATCGTTGAATGGATGAGTTTTACTCAGATATGGTAGTTAGATGTCAAAGGACCCAGCCACTTTTCTAACCTGTAGGATCCTCCAACTTGAGAATACCAGTGTCTTCCTTCTTGTGGTGGGGGTCAATGAGTGTTTTGGTAATTCTTTACCAGTTTCCATTTCAGTAAAATAATCTTGTTATGGATGAGGTTTTCTAATCTGTAAAGTTGTTATTATTATCATCATTTTCTTTCACTTAAAGAGAATATACCAACAACTATAGGTGGCCATATCTCCATCAGTTAACCTATTCTGGAATGTATATTATTATATTATTACAGCTTACTCAGTGTGGACAATAAAAGAGTGATGGGTAATTTGCACCCCCTTTTTTATTTTCTTTCTTAGTATTATCAAGCGTTAATGCTGTCCTGCATGTTTGGAATTTTCTGGTAGATGCCCTTGTACCCTAATGTGAACTTCGTCATATGATAGGTGTCACCTTCCAAGATGTACAATCATGACCAGTCATTTTTAATCAGGTTGAAGACAATATATTTAGTTATTCTTAACCTCCTTGTTTATATGTTATAACTAAGGTGTATCTTATCAGTTCTAGCATGAAGTAAAATCCACTTACCTGCCCATATTAACTTTTATTTTCAGGTCCGAGCAAGACCAAAATCAGGGTGAGGTTATGGACATATGGATGAGGTCACCTGTGGTGGACATGTCTTGAATTTCTATGCAGTTGTATGACCAAGGTTGATAGGAATAGGACTGCTCAAGATTGAGAATAAGGTCAACTTCTGTCACTTTTGATACTGAGGAGCATTTATAAGCTCGCAAGGTTCTTAGAGATATGTTAAGTTATTGACATTGCACTTGCTCATGTTTTGTTTTATTTTTTAAAAAGTCATGCTGCCAGTATCTTCTGGAGCAGACATTTAACTTTTCGAGAATATATTCACATCACTTCTACCTCACCTTTTCATGGAGATAGTTTTCTGTGAAGTTGCTTTCTCTTAATTATTCTTTTGTTCTCCTATTGCTTCTTGAAGGGCATCCTGATTCTATTTCTGTCATTCTTGTTTCCTCAATTAATTTAATGTTTCGCTTTATTAAAGATGTCTTGTTATTCAACTCTCTTTGTGTGTATATGAACATAAGAGAAAATCTTGTAGCTGAGTATCTATCAACTTCAAACCACTTACAAAAAATTGAAGTAATGAACCAAATTCTTAGTGGCTACCCTTTTCTTGTGATCTTTCTAGAAAAACTCACAGATTAATCAGAAATGGCCTTATTTCTCCTGGTTTAGTGGTAATTTCGAAATCAAGTTGTCTCATTTACGTCTATATAGACTTAAGA
This sequence comes from Quercus tomentella, assembly GCA_028535165.1. Taxonomy (NCBI): domain Eukaryota; kingdom Viridiplantae; phylum Streptophyta; class Magnoliopsida; order Fagales; family Fagaceae; genus Quercus; species Quercus tomentella. The sequence continues at coordinate 41,364,590 of JAPQVY010000012.1, read as the reverse complement.
TTGTATCATATAATGATGCATATGGGGTTTCAGGTCTGTAGTGTCACTTTGAGCTTGATGGTGTCAATGTCCCAAAACTTTTTTATTCTTAACAACTGGAAGACAGAAAGCTCAGTTGCTCATGTAAACTAACAGTTCCAAGAGAGCCAAGTATTCAGGTAAGATGATTGAGCACTGGCTATAAATGATACAGACTACATTTCCTTGCAAATTATGAAACTTTAACTTTTATTAGGGATCTTTTAATCAAGTCTTTGTATTGCAGTGTTGAGGGCTACTAAATCTACTATAACCAAATACTTTATTAACGAGAACTATTATCATTATTAACACAATCTTGGTATACTTCTTTAAAATAAAAATAATTTGTCATTCTTTCCTTAGTCTCAAAGTAATGATGACAAGAATTCCATAAAAGGATATTATTAGACTTAATCTAGTGTGTTCCATGCATTGTCTAGATTCATGTGATCCACTAAGTCAAGTCATAGAAATTAGAAAGAAAATTGGGATTGCCAGGTTCTTAGACACACGCATTTACAACCTTTCAAAGATATATATACTTGCCTTTAAAAAAAAAAAAAAAAACTATTTAGACTTATTGTTTAATATATAATTGCAATTAACATAATTGAGCATAATATTCTAAGGCTTAAAATCCAAAATAAATCAAACTAATAAATTGAAAATATAATTTTCAAATTATCAATAGCGTGGGTTAAGTCAATTTACTTTAGTTGCTCATTTTGCCAAGTCAAACTTGACCCAATCTAAGCTCAAAATCTATATATATTATTTTTTATATAAAAAGTGAAGCTTAGGATTTATTGTTGCTACATTCCTGTTGAACCACATTAGCAGCTACGTCATCCACTTATTTCCAACATTTTCTCTCTCATTTTTAATTATTTTTCTCCTTATTAATTTATGACCTTACAATTACTCTTCCTCCAAAATTTTCCCCACTTTTACCTTTTTATCTCCCCACTGCTCTATTCTTTAACCTTACAATTCCTCTATCCCTAGACATGGCAAAACAGGCCAGAAATTTCTGACCCGATCCGACCCAACCTGAATCCGATTTTTTTGACCTGAAGCAAAAATGAGTTGACTCGTGACCCAACCCATATTTTTTGCAGGTCAACCCGACCTAACTTGCGACCTGAACCATTTTTTAAAACTTTTTTTTTTTTTTGTAAAAAAAATAAATAAGACAATATTAGTTTAATTGTTTGTTGTGAGCTTTAAGAAAACAATTGAGACATTTACATAAATGCATGTAAATGAATTGAAAGATGAATAGTTGAGCATTTTGTAACGAGTAAAGATTTTTAGATATCAAATAGCAAAGTACATGCCAATATAATCTGGTTATAGTAGAGTCAAAAACATAGATTTAAAATTGTAGACATGTGTGAGAAACATTCATAAGTGTGAAAATAGTGAAGCCAAAGTATCAAATTAGCATAAATTATGAATGCTTAGACCTATTTTTTAACAATTTATGTCCAAAATAAACAACTTTTCAAAATAAATTATGATATTTCCTAGAGTGTGTGTTGCTTAACAATGATATGATATTCATAAAAGAGACTATGTATAAATAAGTAAACAATCAAACTTTAATGTATATTCTCAAATTGAAATAGAGTGTCAACCACAATTGATAATAGATTATAAAATTAATTTTCAAGATTGTAAATTTCTTATATGCTTTTATTCTTTGTCAAATGAGTTATCCAATAAGTCATTTGTAATTTTGTTTTATATTTTGGGATGTTGATATTGTGTAAAAATAAAACTTGTGTATTTGTTTTACTTATTTTTTTGTTATTTTGTTTTAGTTAGCAATGTTCGGATTTGTATAATTTTAAAATTATTAAATAAGTATTAATAATTTTAACTGAGTTCATTCTTGATATAAGTAGTGAATTCAAAGTAATGCATTTTACATCAAGTAATTTGTTACATGACTTTCCAAATGGCAAATACAAGTTGTTTTCTTTATTAAAAAAAAAAATCATGTGAAAAATACAGGTCAACCCGACTCGACTCAACCCGACCCACAACCCAATTGACCCGAACCCATTTTAACCCGCTTAAAATGACCTGTTTTGACCTGCAACCCGATTGGCCCGATCCGATCTGAACCCGACCTGACTCGCCAGTTTTGCTATGTCTATCTATCCCTCATCTTTTTATTTATTTATTTATTTTAACTCTTCTTCTCCCCATTTTATTTACTATAATATTTGCTTTTCTCTCTTCCATTCAATCCATATTTTTCCCACACAAAAAGATGAATACTCTCTCTCTCTCTCTCTCTCTCTCTCTCTCTCTCTCTCTCTCTCTCTCCACCCCCCCTTCTTTTGGTGAATTTTTAATTCTTTGTTGCATATCTAATTTAGGGTGACAGATTTTTTTTGTTGAAATCTATTTTGGGTTGACGCATTTGGTTATATTTTAATTTAATATAATTTAATTGTTAAATGTTATCCAATGATATTATATAATGATATAATGTTATTTTATTACGTAGTATAGCTTGGATAATTTTTTTTTTACAATTATACATTTTCTTTTGAGTATTCTTCTACTCATCTTATTTTTATATATTTTTTCTATTTCTCTCACATTCTCTCCTAGAATATATGGTTAAAAATAAAAAGAGGAGAGAAAATATAAATAATTTAATGATATGGAGGATGTGGCTATATTTAAATGTTAAATAAAATTAGATGGAAAGAAAAAAAAAAAGTAAAAATAAAAAATATAATAATAAACACGAAATTATCCACATCATGCTATGCAATAGAATAATACTATATTCTTATATACTATTTTTAATTCTTTATAATGTAATAGGATAACATTTAACAATCAAAGAGAATAAAAGTAATATTTGAATGTGCCTATCAATTATTTGAGTACTATCAATTGTAAATTTACGATGAGATTTATCAACCTTACCGAACTCAACCCAATTTATCAACTGAAGACATCAGGTCGGATTTGTTAGATTATGGTTTGAAATATACTTGTGCATAATATAAATTTATAATTAAGATACCACCGTATACCCTTAGTGCGATAGTCACTCCACAAGTATAAGTGTTTGTGGGGTGTGGGGGTAAGGGCCAGGATTCAAGTTTCCAAAAAGAGCTTCACACACATATACATTTATGGCACGTTTGGTAGACTGTAATAGGCACTGTAATGTAATAGTTATTCCTATGGTTTAGCTATTCAATAGTTTGGTTATGTTTTTATTACAAGGAATAGTCATTCCTTATGAATAGTTATTCTTTAAAATGAGGAATAAATATTCCTCTCTAAAAGGGTTGTAATAGCTATTCCTTAATAAATGTAATAATTTCTAACATTTATATATTTCCAAATAAATAAACTTTCCATATCTACCTAACAATTATGGAAATAAAAAATCATAAAAAAATAACTCATCTCTCTAAAATTTAAAATATATTATTTTCTAATAAATATAATTGTATGAATGAGATTTTTCATAAAATAGATCATAAGTTTTATTTTAATATTACAACTCGCAACCAAACTAATGAATAGGTTTAGTTATTCCATTACAATACATTTTATTCCTGATAATAAAGATTACCATTCCTGTTGTAATTTACATTCAGTGTACCAAACATACCCTTAGATTAGGTTAGAGTAGAATTTTCATTTTGTATAAAAATAATAATAATAATAATAATGATGATGAAGACAAAAAGGTATAACAAATAGATCAAACCCATAATGGCCCGTTCATCTTGGGCTTGGGTCAATGAACACTTGCAAGGGCCGAAGAATAGCATGAAGAAATACTTTCAAACATCACAACAACGACGGCAATAACAGAAATACTCAAATACAGAACACACACAGTGAGAAATTATCAGAAAACAGAAATGGGTTTCCCACTTTTTCTACCTTAAACTCTTAAACCTCACTTTTTATTTATTTATTTATTTCTGTGTTCTTTACCTTCAACCCCAAAGCCAAAATCTTCACAGGAATTCCTTGCAAAAATGGGTTTCTTTACACCTTCACTAATGAACCATCTTTGTCTCGATGCCTTCAGCAGAAGACCTCGCCTTTCCACTCTACTCTGCTCTCTCCACCAGGTATCTCTCTCTCTCTCCAATTTTATTTCACAGTTTGTTGCGGTAAACTTGCTGGGACTTTGTAATTTTCTTGGTTTTTGTTACTGCTGAAGTTTTGGGGTTTGTTTGATTTCAATTCCTTTGTGCTTGACCTTAATTTTTCTGAACTGGGTTCCTAGATTTTGCAAAGTTTCCTTCTTTTTCGTTTTTGGGTATTTTGCAATGACTCCAATGCATGTTTGCATGAATGTGTAATTGAAAAGATTAAAAATAATATATCGAGTTCTTGCTTTCTCTTTGCTTAATTTACATGTGAAAGAAGAAACAAAGGCCCATCTATAGGTACTGTAATTATAGTAAAAAAAAAAAAAAGTAAAGAGGAAACTATAAATTACAAAGGGAAGCCAGAATTTTTTTTTTTTTTGATAAGTAAGAATGTTATATATACGAATGGCTACTCTATGCATGAAAAAACATAGAGCAAACCCAGAAAATACAAGAAGGAAACAAAGAAAAAGCAAAAAAGAAAACCAAACCACAAATTAATTACAAAGAGAAAGAGAGCTAATGAAAGAAGGGAGAGAATCACTAGTCGTGATTCCCCAAGCCAGAATTTTTCTGATATTGATTGAAACTAAAGAGGGAATAAGGGATTTTATCGCTGGAATGCTGGAGCTTGTGATGGTAATAATGGAAAGAAGAAAGATAGGAAGAATTTGTGAAATTGATAAGTGGAAGGAGGCTAGTAATTGCAAGGGCATAAACATGGGGAGTTGAGTGCAGTAGGTCAGGGAGAAAATGAACAATGAATGATCTCAACAATGTGTCTCAGATTTGTGTATGAAAAAGACCCTGTTGATAAGGGTGGCACAAAATTGCTCTGCGGCAGTCGATTTAAACCTAATAAAAGGAGAGAGCTACATCAGGGAGTAGGAATTCTTGTTTCTTCTTAGATAGGCTAAATCCACTAAATAATAATAAAAGGAAAAAAAAAAAAAAAAAGTGATAAGTTCGCTTCAATTTTTGAGGGTGAAGATAATCTATGGGTTTTTTATTTTTTTTTTGTTTAATATTTTTTTAATAATTGGTATGTGCTGTAACTGATGTGCAACAAGGGATTTCATCTTATGCTTAAACTTATTACCTAGGGCACAAATCTGAAACTATGTGGAAACTTAAGTACGCCCTGTAATTCTACTTATCCAATAAAGAAAAAAAGTATTCCCTATCAGACCTTAACATCGTGTTCAAGTAGTGAACTCTTTTGACTTCTAGATTGGGGTATTTGCTACTGGTGTGTTCATGGTTTTGGGTAAATACTATAGTTCCGTAATATATGGTATTAGCTGTAGGTTCTTAACATTGTGCTAAACTTTTAGCAATTCGTTAGTAGCTGGTTGAGGTGGGATGTGGAGAAAAAAATAGCGTTGCTTGCATGGTCTACCATTTTATTTTGAGTCTCTTAACTATTAATTTATTAATTGAAAGAGGGTTATTTTCATGTTATGCTTTAATCACATTATTTGCATTGCTGTTGCGCAGGTGCATAAGGCTTAGCACTTCCTTGTTGCCATTCTCATGATATTCAGCTGATGAGTGTTGTTACATGAAAATTTGGAACTTCTGTCTGTCAACATATAAAAAGAGCTTTAAAATGTACTACTTATGGACCAGTTACTTCTTGATGAAGGTATGATAATGATTTTTATCTCAAGTGTAAGTTTAGCTACAAATAAATGGATTATGGAGTAGTGTCATTACAGCTGTGGTGAGAGATTTCCTCTGCACTTTGCAGGGAAGAATTGTTGAAATTTATGGGTGAGAGGCATCTGGAAAGATAACGCTTGCCCTTCACATCATCAAGGTAGCTCAAAAGCTTAGAGGTGCATACTTATTCTGTCCTCTTGTACTTTGTGATTGGTGTTTTAAATGACTTGAATTAGTTTGGTTTGCCTAGGATAACAAGAAATTTCTTTTAACTCGTCACAGTATAATCCAATTAGTCAATTTAAAACATAGATCCAAGACCCTTAAATATTTTAATATACATTTATTACATTAATCAAAGCTTCTGTTTTTTTTTTTTTGTTGATAAGATCCTTCTAAAAAATTTCATGCCTATTCTGCTCCTAGGCATGAGTTTAAACTACTTATCCCATCAAGGGTAAATGCACCCAAATTACCCGGCAACTACTATTTGAGGGTGGGGTCAGTTGCCTGTAGGTTTCACTGGCTATAGGCAAATTCTAAAGGGCACTTATTTAGAAAAGTTCCCTACGTTATCTAAAAAGGAAAAAAGGTCATGCCTATTTTAGCTATTATCATTCTATCAAGGGATGTTGAACCATACTTATAAAAAAAATCAAGGCATAAATTTTGTAGGGGCTAATGTTTCAGCTAGACCACCCTTTTGGTGTACTTTCATTGGAAATATCACACTTGTCTGGTAACTGATTAGAAATACATTTATAATTCAATTGCTGTTAATCTGTTGTTTGGATATCTGATATGTAAATCATAACTGATAAGCTCCTAAAACCCATCTTGCAATTAATCCTCTGATGCAAGATACAACTGCATTCAAAATTTGCTCTCTAGAATGCAGGAAGGTATCACATTGCTTCATGCTTCTTGGTCATGGATAGGAGCCCCTACTGCATTGTTCTTTCTGTATGGTTTCTCTGGATAGTCACTATTTCGGCCCTATATTTTTTTACTGATTTTATGCTGTCTTAGCTCAGAGGTAGAGCAGTTGGCTTTTAACCACATGGTCGTGGGTTAAATCCCCACAGATGGCGTTACCTTTTTTCTTTCACTTACCCAAAAATAAAAACAAATTACAACTATTAAGCTACAGTTATGACTGACAGAGTGTGACCAATTTGAAGATTGGCATCTTATGAACATGAACAACAGTATGGACCATCCATCACTGACAGACAGCATAAGTAGATCTCCATGCTGTTGAATTATCAAAAAAACAACAGCATGGAGATCTACTTATGCTCTCTGTCAGTGATGGATGGTCTGCACCGTGAATTTGACAGAATGATTACTAGTGAACCCTTTGATTATAGGCACAAATTTGTAAGATTACACCAAGTTCTCGGCATATTAGGATTGCCTTTTTGTTTCTTTTGGGGATACCGACTACATTTAATATGGCAGTTGTTGGCCTGGACTGGAGTGCTTTTGGTTCTAACTTCTAAGTCAAGAATATCTACACTTTAAATCCTTGTCCATAAATTATTTCTAGAGGTATAGGTTTTTGGTTCCTTCATTTGTATTCAAAGCCTCTGTCCCTTTAGGTCTCGAATTGTTTGTTAAAATTTGGGAAGGTGAAAGACTATAGAGCTAGAGGAGCATGGCACATGTATGATAGTTTCAGAAATAAACATGAAGCTTAGCACAATCCCATCAAGATAGACTTTTTCAAAATCATTGATATCTTTCACAATGTTAAGCTATGTTTCCTTTGATGTTCTAAATCTGCAAAATAGTGTTTCAATACTTGTTGGATATTGGCTAACAGTGTTTTTGTATTATTTTTAGTGCTAGAGTTATGATTAAGTTGTGTAACGTAAGATGAATAGAGATAATTTACCTTTTATTTTTAAAATAATCATGCAGATGTAAATTGAAAATGCACAAAATGAAAATGAAAGTGATACTGATTTTTTAAGCATGAGCTGTACGATAAAGTCCAAGTCAAGAAGCCAATGTCCAAGTTTAAAGAGTCAGAAAAAAATTAAAATCAGGATACGCACTAGTGAAGGAGCAAGACTATGGCTCCATTTTGAGAGCATTGACTTAGAATTATTTCTCATGTCACTGAGGGGACCAATAAAAAATATCTAAATTAAGATATAGACACTGAGGGGAATTTGCATTTCTCTTACAATCACACATACGTTATCCACAAACACCTAACATTCCAAATCCTTGAATTTCAATTGGGTTTCATTATTTTCATTTCTCATAAGCAGCCAAACAGGACCAACCAAACCACTTGAACTATTATTGGCCTTTCATTTTATATCTTTGATTCTTTGCAATAGAAACGTGAAAGGGCAATTATTATGGAGTGAGGTTTAAATTCTATCATATTTTAAAAAAGAAAAAAATATACAAAATTACACTTTCATTTCTTTATATTCTAATTATTGGACTCTGTTCCTGGTGTTCATCTAGGTTTATCTATGATGGATTTGGCCTTTTCCATTGCAGAAATTTAGAAAAATCATTCAGAAGCTACGGTGCCTTTCTTACCACGAGATTTCCTTGGCTTGGAGCATTTCCAGCAATCTGAAGAAGATAATAATAATAATAATAATAATAATAATAATAATAATTAGTCTCATTGCTATAGGTAGTTCAAGGTTTATCTCTGAGTCCAATGAGATTCATGTAGTGCTAATCACCAAAATAAACATAAATATGAGGCAGATGAGACCCAACGACAAATAATGAATACACCCTCAGCCATGCATTCATGAATGATGAATTAAATGCTATTTCTGTATTATTTTTTGGTTGAATAATGCTAGAGATATAAACTATTTTACAAAATATTTTACAAACTGCTGATGTGGTGAGTGATTATTAGTAAATGAAAAAATTATATTAATGGTAGGCTTAAATGAAAACTAATAAGAGGTTGGCCACATCAACATTTTGTAAAAATGTTGTAAAATAATTTGTAGCTGTAGCATTACTCTTTTTGGTTTTATATCTCATTGCACTTATTATTTTGATGATCGGTAATGTGCTAATTTTATTAGGCATAAAATTTGAATTAAATGAATGAAAAAAATTTACATTAAGGAATAAAACAAATTCACCAAATTATATCCTATTGCAGTATTGCTAGTGCATTTGATATCAGTTTCTTTAAATTTTTGTGGAAAGTATGTTAAAGTATATATATATACTTGTATTTTGAAAAAGTAATAAAAATAAGGGCTTAAAAAACTCCATTTTGAAAGCACCGACTTGGAATTATTTCTTAGGTCATCAAACTATCTTGTCAACCAAGAAAAATAACTAAGTTAAAGAAATAGATTCTGAGGGGAATTTGCATTTATCTCACAATCACAAGTAGGTGATCCACAAAAATCAAACATTCCAAATCCTTTGTATTTGAATTTAACGCGCATTTGAATTTCAGTCAAGTTTCATAATTTTCATTTCTCATAAGCAGCCAAACAAGAACCTACCAAACTGCCTGAATTATTGGCCTTTCGTTTTACATCTTTGATTCTTTGCTACAAAAAGTTTAAAGAAACATGAAACATGGAAGGGGCAATTATAATGGAGCAAGGTTTAAATTCTATCATATTTATTAAAAAAGAAAAAAAAAAGTAAACGTGCACTTTCATTTCTATTTTCATTTCATTATCTTCTAATTATTGGCCTCTGTTTATCTTGATTTATCTATGCAGAAAAAAGAAAAGAGGAGTACACACTTCACACCAATGATAATACTAATGCTGCAATAATCGGGAAAAAAAATTGGAGTTGGCATTTTCCATTGCAGAAATTTAGAAAAGTCATTCAGAAGCTATGGTGCCTTGCTTACCTCGAGATTTTCTTGGCTTAGGTTAGGGCATTTCCAGCAATCTGAAGAAGATAATAATAATAATTAGATTATTAGCCTCATTTCTATATTTAGTTAAAGGTTTATGTCTTATCCAATGAGATTTATGTATTGCCAAATCACCAAAATAAACATGAGGGGGATGAGACCTAGCGACAAATAATGAATGCACTCACACCCATACATGAATGATGATTTATATGCTATTTCAACCTTCTTCTTTTTCTTTTTGTTTTTTTTTTTGGTAGATCTCATTGCACTCCTTATTATTTTGGTGATTGGAAATGTGCTAATTTTATTAGACTAAGGCATAAAATTCGAATTAATTGAATGAAAAAAATTTACATTAAGGAATAAAACAAATTCTCCAAATTATGTCATGTTGTAAGTGTATTTTGCATCATTTTATTTAGCTTTTTGCTAAAAGTTTGCTAGTGTATACTTGTATTTTTTTAAAAAGTGAGATTTAAAAAAAAAATGTACATAAAACCTGTCAAAGTTGGAAATTAATCGGTATTTGAATTTCATTTGGGCTTAATTTTTAAAGAAGCAAACAAGCAAAGGGCCTACCTTTATGAAATTCTTTTCCTCTCTTATTATTGGCCTCTGTTCGTCTTATGTTTTCTTTTGCAACAAAATATTTGTTCACACTCACTCACTCACCAGTATCACTACTGCAACACCAACATTCTTATTTAACAAAGTCACAAGCAACTGTAACTCCTCCTTTGCTCCACCTCACAGAATGATGGAGTTGGTCTATTCCGTTGCATCAAACGTCATTGACAGGATAGGGTCCCATGCTTACCGAGAGATTTGCCATTTCCAAAGACATGAAAAAGCTTGGTCTCACCATGTCCACCTCAAAGAACATGATGGAGATGATCCATGTCATAGTGAGTTTTCACACACCATTTTAGCCTAAATGAAACAATACTTTCCAGTTTCTACCAAGCTTAATGTATACAGGATATAGTAGATTGGTTGATCATCTTCGCCTGTGGAACTTAGGGGCCATTTGATAACGTTATTCTAATAACGTTGTTTGTATTTTTTGGAAATACGTGTGAGTGAAAAAGTGTGTGAAAATGCGTATAATGTTGTTTAAAAACTGAAAACATGTTGTTAAACTCCTATACCAAACAGCCCATTAATCACTCTTGTTAGGTAGAGTATATCCATATAAGAGAAGTCTTTAGCCTATAAAATCAACCATTGATAAAAGAGAATGCTTTGTAAGTGTATTATATTGGAGTTTTTGGGGAAGTCGGGGGCAATTATCCCCCTCCCCCAGGCTCTGCCCCTCGATCAAAGCAAAGCCAACCTAGAAAGAATATTTTCTCCGGAATGTTGTGTTTATGTTTGTGTTTGAAGGGGAGTAGTGTGAATTTATATTGGTGGTGCGAGTGTGAGCTGATAGGTGGAGAGTTGGTTCACATAAATTTTATGAGACGAAAATTGAGAGGGAGATTTTGCTTTGCTCACTCAAAGATGAGACGAATATTGAGAGGGATGGGCAAATTAAAATCAAGGGAGGCTGAGATCATGAGAGAAATAGTAGAAGGAACCTGATTCTTTTCAGGCATGAGTAACAGAGGCTCTCACTGCCAAAGGATGGCAGTGAATAGTGGTGGAGTGAGAGAGAATGCAACTGACAAAGAGAGAGATGTTTGGGGTTTTGTTTTACTTGGGTTGGTTGAGAGAGAGAGAGAGAGAGAGAGAGAGCTACTTGTCGTTAAATTGAACTAGTCGCTAACCCGTGCAATGCACGGGAAAATTTCAAAAATGAAATATTTATGAAACATTCTAAATAGTTTTTTTAATAAAAAAATTCAAAAGTGATAGAACTCCAAAGCTTGCGCTTACTTATTACACAGTCTAGAAACTGTCCTATAGGATATATGTCCTGCCTATTTCACAAAAAGCATGAATTTGTTCTAACACATCCGAAATCTTATTAAAGCATAGTTCATGCAACCCTATTGATGCTAGCAACTATGAGTTGGCAAGCTCCACAATCAAATCCCTTATCCATAGTTCGTGACAGGAGTGTAACACTCAATAGAGCATGGCAGCCATCCACAATGGGTTTCCTTGGCAAGGAATTAATTTAGTATGGACTATAATAGGAGAATCATGACTATCTCTAAAAATAAAGCCAAAACTTGCATAATAGGCGGCTTTGAAAAAAGGTCAATGCTATGTCCAGTTTTGAGATGAGGAGAAACATGATTTGCAATTGTTGGGCTCACTTAATATTTAAGCTTATGTTTTTTAGCACTGTAAAATTTAAAGATACTTTAGGGTAGTAAACAGTTAAAGTTATTTTGGTCATAAGTGGGGTAAGAATAAGTTGTCACTGGGGAAAAAAAAAAAAAGAGAAAGAAATGTTATGTCCATAATATTTTCACAACACTTTTACAATAAGTCCTAAGTGGTAGGTTGTTATGAGTGGGCAAAAACATAATTTAAGTTGTAGATTCAAATTAGAACTAATAAAAACTTACCACATATTTTTTGTCATAAAAAGTGTTGAGAAAATATTGTGGACGTAGTTTTTATAAAAATAAAATAAAATAATAAAAGAAAAAAGGAGTGTTTTGTTTGCAGACAAATATGAACCACATCAAGTAAAATGCCATTGTCCACCAGAACTAATGAAATAGTAAAATGAACAAATAAAATAGTAAATGTATTTTAGTGGGTTATTGATTTGTGGGAAGGAGTAGCCTAGTTGTGACACGAGGCCGAGGCCAAAATTTTGTCGGCTTCTTTTTCTTCTGTTTGCTTTTCTCATATTTATTGACATGGTAACTTAGTTGCTCATAACCTTACTAAACATGTTAGTCATGTCTTATGGTGTGGATGGAGGATGTTTCAACACACATAAACTCTATTCTCTTAGCTGATTTTGGCTAGTTTTGCTCAGCCTTTTTAATACAACGTGCTGATTTGATTCTAAAAAAAAAAAAAATTCTCCAATCCTCCAATGTAAGTGATTTTATTTATTTTTTAATGAGGAAGAGGCAAACCTAAGTTTTTTTTAGATGTTTGTTCAAATAACTTTGTATTCATCCTCTTTTTTTAAAAAAAAAAAAAAAAAAAAAATTGTCAATTAATTTAACTCCCTATGTGGTTCATATATAATCTTGTAAAAAGGTTTGCAAAATTTACTGGAGCTTTGTCCACCACAATCCATAGCTACGAATTTCTTCTTTTTCTTCTACTCTTTTTTTCTTTCTTAAAAGCTAGCTTCATTTAATTTCAGCCAAAATTCACCAAAATAGGCCAGAATGGCCACAATTACTAACATATCAAACAAATATAAACGTAAAAAAAAAAAAAAAAAAAAAAAAAAAAAAAAAAAAAAAACTACTAAATTTCTTCTTCTTTTAATTTTCCAAATAGTTTTAGGCATAAAACTAAATTAAGGTTTGAGCAACATAGCAGGTCTATATTATTGGTCTATATCAGAGACATTGTTGATAAGTTCACAAAGAAAGATGATTAGACTCAACAACTGATTGATTTCAGTCTTAAAAAAAAAAAAAATCCTAACTTTTTTTTTTTTTGAAGAGTCTTTGAGATTTAAAAGAAGCAGAAGAGGAGGTATAGAGTGCGTTTTCAACCAAGGAGTTAGACCCATATTGGATTTTTACTTATCTTTCTCTGCATCTTTTGGTTGGGTCTTGAGAGAATGATGAATTCAATGTGGGTTTTGGGCCTCTTGGCTGAGTTGAGGGAGGGGAAGTGATCAACTTTGTAGGTTGGGGATGGAGAGAAATAATGGAAAAAAAAAAAAAAAAATTCGGGGCAACAGGGAGCTGAAAATAAACGTTAAAAATAATAATTAAATAATAACTAAGGTGTAAATTTGTTAGACTTGAAAAATTGATGTGCCAAAGTCTCATGAAGTAAACAAAAAGTCCACGACTTTGGTTATATAGTATGTTATGATCATAGTGTCCCACATGGATTAAGTGGCACCCTCTCCTTGCAAGTCGGTTTTCAAGGGTGAGTTCTACCCATGGGTTCCTAACATAGTATTTATAACTTTGTTTCTATTTATTTTTGTTTCGAATTGGTCGGGTGCTCTTTTACCTTGGAAAATCATACAGTTACCTCATGGGGAATTAGCTGCACCTACAAATGATATAAATACTACTGTTGCTTTAGCTTTACTCACGTCAGTAGCATATATTTGTTTAAAATTGTAGTAGATTTTTGTTTTCTTTACGTATATAAATCTAATACCTATGATATTAGACTTTTTAAGTTTTTGTGCTATTAACTACAATGTATGTGCCAAATGTTAAGAAGCTCACATATGGAATGAAATATATGCATTTATTAATATTGTATTTATCCTTATTTGTGAGTATTAAATATTTATCCTTATGAATTCCTTTTGAATGGTTCAACAATCTTCTCTTACTTAAGGCCAAGTTTTGTCTTTTTTTTAGCTGGCTGTTCATTCACCTCCTTAAAAAAAGTACCAATTTCATACAATATTGGAAATTTCATTGACCTCCTTTGTATAGTACTTTAATTATTAAAAGAAATACATAATTTTTCGTTGGGACAAGTTAAAAATTAATTCTGTAAAATTTCAGAAACACACACACAAGCTCAAACTGACAACTAACTTGTCAAGCCCTAAAAACATTCATGACCCATTTATCGACAACAACCAAACAACTCCAACACTCAATAATCCTTCCCTACCACAACCTACCAAATTTGGAAAAAAAAAAAAAAAAAAAAAAAAAAACCATTTTCCCATATACTTTTTTCATGAGAAACAAAGAAAAGAAAAGTTGTGATCTCTCTCCATAATTTGCTTTCCGATTTGTTATACCAATGACATATATTCAAGCAAAGACAATGTCTTGAGGGACCAAATAAGATTTGTGACACCAAGTGGGTAGAGATTGTCTTTGACATTATCATTTATAGACATGGTTTTGAAATCTGGACCGTTCAAAGAATCGTAAAAGGGAGATGTTCAAGATTTTTAAGGTCGAACTAAGGTTGAACTAAGGTCATACCGTGATGACGTTATAATTAATTTAAAAAAATTAAATTAGTAAAAATATAAAAATTGACTGAAATATAAATATTTATATTTCAAATGTATTTTTCATATCATAACATTCATAAGACAAATAAGTAATATTAACTCATAATCAAACATAAATAAATATTGAGTTTTTCAATCAATGGATATATATATATATATATATGAAATTAATATCCTTAAACTTTTTGTTAGAGTTCAATATTGTACGCAAGTCTTCATTTAAATTATCTTAAATCATATTTAGCCCATTTGATTAACCAATACTTTTTTTATTATGCCAATCCTATTTAGTATATATGAAATTAAAAAAATAAAATAAAATGGAACAGGGGCCGACATTGGTTTGTCTGCCCATTAATTGATCAAGTACAATGCAAACACAAGCCCAAGCCAATTTAAGAAAGCAATAAGTTGTTTTAAAGACTTGCAAGCATTTGGTGCAAGTGGATGACAGCTAAGCTTGCCTAAGCATTGGCTTGTCCGTCCATCTGCAGCAACTTGACCTTCACTGTGACAGTAAGCAATGAAGACCTGCAGAAATGGCAAAAACGCAGCGAGAGCGAGAGAGACAGAGACAGAGAAGAAGAATAAGAAGAAATAGAGATGCAATCCATGGTTTGACAGCATCTCATGGTGGTTGAAGCTTCAACAATGGCTGTAAGTACCCAAAAAAAAACTCTGATCTGAACCTGTGATTGGGTGGTTTTATTGATTTTCTTGCATAGGGCGGTTTTATGGGTTAAAAGAATCTTTTTGGTGAACGGTTCATGGTTAACCCGGTCGCACCGTACGGTCCGATCCAGGTTTCAAAACTATGTTTACAGATTGTTCAAGCACTTCTTTAACGTTGAACGTTTTGGTTTGGAGGTTCAAGCGCTTTGATTCTAAAAGCTTTTGTTTTTGTTTTTTTTTTTTTTTGGTCTGTTTGTTTGCTGAGAACCCCACGACAAATATTCATGGCTTCAAATTTGATAATTTCATGGGGGCTCCTTGCTGGGAAGGATTGGATTCTGCAATGGCATAGGTTAGGCTAATAGGTTTTTTATCTACGGAGGAAGAGAGATTGCAGATATATATATATATATAGAAAAAATAATGCAATGGGTGTTCTATTTCCAATAGGCACAATTGAACGTTTTGAAAAACTTCTTGATCGGGAATAGGAAGAATCACTACTAATCAAGATAGATTTGAAGAAGGTCCGAATTAATGCTCAATTAGTTGAAGAATAGCAAAATATTAATTACAAAAGGAAGGGATAATGTGTACCTAATACGGACTTTTTTTTTTTTTTTTTTTTTTTTTTCCAATATGGTGGCAATTGAAGAGGTATGAAGGAGTGATTCAGTTAAATGAGGAGAGGAAGAGACCAAGGAGGGAAGAGAGAGAGTTTGGCGTTGGGAAGCTGAAGTTGTGAAGTTTTGAAAGCGTGAAAAGCTGAAGTTGTGGAGTTTTGTAAGCCTGAAAGACAGGAAGACCGAGAGGGGTTAGCATTAAAGACTATTTAGCTTGGTTGGGGCTTTACGATGGTCAGCATTAACTGTAATATATAAAGATTGGGTTTAAAGTGGAGATAGGATTGAGAATAATTTCTTTTTAAGAGTATATTAAAATTATGAAAAAAATTTAGAAAAAAAGGAGGGTAATTACGTGGCTGCTGATGTGGCTTAACGTGAGCGTAGCAACATTAAATGCTACGTTTCAGCTTTTAGTATTATATAGATTTGGTGACTTTGGTTAGTCATGTGATAGTCACATGACTTAGGACACATGTTGGCTTCATAAGTTGCCACCTAATCCTGTTTGCAGCAACTCCTACAAACATGTTTTCAACAAATCTTTGTCCATAAATTATTTCCAGAGCTATAGGTTTTTGGTGCTTTCATTTGTATTCAAAGCCTCTTTCACTTTAGGTCGTAATCATTTGGTGAAGTTTGGGAAGGTGAAAGACTATAGGGCTAGAGGAGCATGGTGTGTTTGATAGTTTTAGTAATAAACATGAAGCTTAGCACAATCCCTTGAAGATATACTTTTCAAAATCATCGATATCTTACAAAATGTTGAGCTTTGTTTCCTTTGATGTACTAAATCTACAAAATAGTGTTCCAATGCTTGTTGGATATGGGCTATATAGTGTTATTGTATTATTTTTAGTGCCACTGTTACGAGTAATTTGCGTAACGTAAGATGAAGAGATAATTTACTTTTTTATTTTTAAAATAATCATGTAAATTGAAAATGCACAAAATGAAAAATGCTAGTGATTCTGATTCATTGCAATAGAAAGTGCAAAGAAACATGAAACATGAAAGGTCAATTATCATGGAGCAAGGTTTTAAATTCTATCATATTTAAAAAAGAAAGCAAAGGTATGTCCTTATCTTCTAATGATTGGCCTCTGTTCCTGGTGGTGTTCATCATGTTGGTTTATCTTATCTATGCGGAAAAAAGAAAAGAGGGGTTCACACTTACACACCAATAATAATACTAGTGCAGCAAAAACCAAAAAATAAATAACTGGTTTGGTTTTTTTTTTTTTTTTGAGAGATAATTACAACATGTTGTTAATCCCGCAGTTCGAACCGTTTTCCCCCTAGACCCCCAAGCACTTTGTACATGGGGAGGTGTCAATTCAGCTACAAGGCCTTTGGCAAATAACTGGTTTGGTTGAAAATTTGATAATACAGGCCGACACTTCCCGCATTTCGAAAATTGGACAAACTGACGAATTTATATTTTCTTCTTATTTGCCTTCTGACAAGTTAGAAAATGTTGTTTTTTATATATTGCTTCTTATTAAGCTTTGTGAACAGTTTGATTCATCTTCTTCTTCGAGTTCAATAATTTGAGAGAGTGGAGCTTGGCTACTTTTACGTGTGATATGGCTTTGGCATTTTATGTAAGAAATTTCCAAGAAACCTCTATGATAGGCCAAAAATGTATTGACCCCTTAGGTAAATTAACCAATTAATTAGCCAAGTGAATTAATTAAGTCAATTTAACATGCAATACGCGTGGTAGCACAAACAAATCACCAAATAACTAAATGCAACGGAAATTAAATTTGACACGGGTGATTTGTTTACGAATGGGGAAAACCACCGAGACAAAATCCCACCAGGTAAATTTAAAGTCACCACTCCTGAGAATCCACTATTATCAAAACAAGTGGTTACAAGGAATCTCAATACTTTATACTAACCTACAGTTGAACCCTTACACCAATACACAATTGGACTTGTAATGTAGTGACAATCTCTCATTTTCAATGTACGGCTCAAAGTACGTGACTAACCAATCGATGCACGGATCCCAGTACGTGACTAACACACCAACTTGAGAAAGATATTGGCTACAAAATTCTTCAGTTCATCCACATGATTAAGATCAATAAGCTCCTTGGTAAAAAAACCCTACGACATACAAATGCAGCAGCTTCTTCAAGAAAAAGATGGATGAACTAGGACAGATTGTCTCCGGTCATAATATGCATGTAACAATAAGTGCAACAACCTTATGACGGCCCTTAAAATAATCCTTATATATGTCTAAGGTTGTGAGAAAAGAAAACCGACACACATAACTTGGATATGCTTGAAAAACAAATTTGGAAATCTGAATTTCGTAATTCTCGATTAATACAGCCGTCGAGCTTCAAATATTAAATCTCGATAGATACATCTGTCGAGCTATCTGTTGAGCTTTAATGAATAGCATTTCTTCAATTGATTCTTGGACAGATTTGCATGACTTCAATACTTGAACTTGAACTTGAACTCTTGTTCCTTGAAGTATTAAATACATCCTAGATTTATCCAATTACAAGTAAAGTGTATTTTATCAAAGGATTAGCCAATTCTATATGACATATGTTCATAACAAGTTCCACATATGTCCTAACACTCCACTCTAATGGATGTGTGGTCATGTGGATGAGGTCACCTGGAAATGTCTTTTGAAATTCTATGCAAGTTTTTGGTTCAAGTTATTGTAATTGTCATGATTTTAAGCTAAGCTTTGATGCAAACAAAAAAAAAAAAAAAAAATTTATTTCTTGATGGTGTATTAAGAGTCAATGGGAATGACTTATTTAATTGAAACTGAAAAATTTTTGCTAAACGTATTTTAGATAAAGTTAAAAGGTAGTTGAAATAGTACGGTGAGACTTATAAATAGTATCAAAAAGTATAATAAGATCTATGAATAGTAACAAAAATAAATTGAATAGTAGTAAAAATAAGCGCAACCTAAATATTTTATCAAATCATCTTCCAAATGAGTGGGAAAAAATTTGAAAGTGAACACTAAGGACATACTCCAATGATGAACTCAATATAATAGGCGAAAGTCGACGTATTTGTCGAAATTTAAACCTCATAAAATCGTAACAAAATATTTTGAAAACGTATTCCGTAGTCCATATTCATGAATAAATTCATCAAATTATAGCCTGACGGACAATCACAATTCACAAGTAGCCGACAAAAAAGAAAATCACTTTTCAATTTAGTCCTCATTTGTCAATAGAAAATAATTAAATAATTAAAGGCCAACCTTTTTGAAATTTGAAGCACTGATTTTGACCGAAAAGAAACAGTGAAGAAGAAATTGCACTTTCCTCTTTTATTTTTGGCCTCTGTTAAGTTTTCCTTTGCAACAAAATATATGTTCACACCAGTAGGTACCACCGCAAATCCAACATTTTAGTGTTTTAGACTATTTTTTGTGCTAGAGTAATGAGTAATTTGCATAAAGAAAGATTAGAAGAGCTAATTTATCCCCCCTACACAAAGTAAGAATAAAGCAAGAGATTAGGACTGTAATTCAGACAGTTTGTGGAGCCAAGCCTCCAATAATGGCTGGGAAGGGTTTAGAAATTTCGATTTGCTCTTACCCTAGCTAGAGATAAGTTACAAGTTAATCATAATCAACTAAGGGTTTAGAATTTATTCTAGTTCTGCTCTTTTTTAGGGGAAAAAAAAATTAATAAGCCACAACTCACAAGTTAATCATAATCAACCATGTTAACTCAAAATAAAAATAAAATAAAATAAAAAAAATAAAAAAAATAAAAAAACTAACCATGAAATGGGATCTACAAGGATTTTATTTGTGTGTTTTTTCTTGTCATCATAATTAGATAATTGAAGTTACTTTCTAAGTTTTCCTTTCTTTCTCTCTTTATTTTTCTCATTTATATTCTTTTAAGGATGTCATCTTGCATATATTGGTGCACTATAAAAGTTTAAAGTTCGACTTGTATTTTTTAGACTTTTTTTTTTTTAGACTATTTTTAGACTATTAAGAGTGTAGATTGGGTTGAGTTAGTTGGGTTGAAAATTTTGACCTATCCTAAGTTTAAAATTAAAAAAAGGTGTAAATACACTTTTAGTCCCTACATTTTGGCTTTTTTCCATTTTGATCCCTACATTTTCATTTCACCACTTTTAGTCCCTAAATCAATTAACGCGTGTTATTTTTGACTGACGGAAATAAATGAGGTGACTAACAGAGGGATTAAAATATTATTAAGAATTCACTGTAGCACTCATCAGATAAAATAATTTAAAAAAAAAATCTAACCTTCTTTAGTTTTTAACAGATTTAAAATTGAAAAAACAAAATTAAAATCCAAAAATACATCAAGATCTATGTTCATCTTCAACAAGAACACCAAAGAACACAGACCCAGATTTTAAACATAAGAACACATGCCCATATTTACTTGCATTTTCTTGCCCTTTCTTGTCAACCAAACACAAACACAAATTGATCTCCAGCAAGAACACAAACACAAACCTAGCAACAGATTTTCTCAAACCACAAAACCCAGATATACAAAATCACAACTCAAACCCAGATTTTCTCATCTTTCAATCAACAACGAAACCTCCAGCAAATAAAATTCATAAACCCAGAAACCAAATTCATAAACCCAGAAAATCCAGCATAAAAACACCATAAAAAAAAATTTAAAAAAAAATCATAAATTCCAAAGCCCCCATCCTCATACCCAAGCAAAATCATTTCTCAGTTCTTTTTCAGTCTTTGTTTGGTTGCCAAGAAAATGAAAGAATAAAAATTTGGACAGTGAAGAAGACAACCCAACCTTTGCCGGTTTGATCATGTTGCAAGTTCAGGCCTTAGCCTCACCAAACCGTCATCGTCTTTGCCACAGATCTAAACTGTCGATCAAGGAAGCTTTCTCTTCTCTCTTCCTCTCTCTTTCCCTCTGACCAACCAAAGCCGAGAAGCTAACACGAACTCTAATCTACAAACTAATCTTGTCGTCGTCGCCTCCTTCAGACCCACCCATCGATCTCGCAGCTATCAAACCCACCCGCCGATCTCGCCGCTGTCAGACCCACCCGCCCATCTCACCTCCTTCAGACCCACCTACCAATCTATGGTCCTTTACCTCTCTCTTTCTCTCAATCTATCTCTCCCTCTCCCTCTCTCACAATCGATGCTTATTTTTGAGGAAGACTGAATTTTTTTTTGTTATGTTTTTTTTGTTGATTTGGTTTATATATTCAGATTTCCTATTATAATATTTGTTTGGAAGCTGAGAAAATGTGAAAGAATGTGTTTTCTAGAGGATTTTCAGAAACACAATCAAACACCTTAAAATATTTTCCAAAACATTTTTTGTGATGCGACCAAACACCTGAAATCATTTTCATTTCTGAAAAATATTTTCACTTGAAAATATTTTATACTTTGAAATCATTTTACATTGAGCCAAATCTGGGTTTCTGTTCTTGTTCTTATGTTCTAGTGTGTTCTTTTTTAAAAAAAAAATTTAACTCATATTTTTTCTTTTGTTAAAATTGAGAAATAAATATTTTAAATTATAATCTGATGTGGCATGAGTGATGAGTGCTACAGTGAATTTTTAATAATATTTTAATCCCTCTGTTAGTCACCTCAGTTATTTCCGTCAGACTGACGGAAATGACTAAAATAACACGCGTTAATTAGTTTAGGGACTAAAAGTGGTGAAATGGAAATGTAAGAACCAAAATGGAAAAAAGCCAAAATATAGGAACTGAAAATGCATTTACACCTTAAAAAAATAGTAAAAAATAAAAAATAAAAACTCAAGCCATGAAAAACCAACCCAAACATATCTGGCTAGGTTTCATTAGATTGATGAGTTGAACAGGCACCCCCAGTTAACCATAGTCACAAAAACAAAGCCAAGCATATTTGTACTGCTTATAAATATATTTATGCTGCTTATAAATATATAACTAACCATAAAAATTCTTTTGAAAACCAATTCCATATTCACGAGAAATTATAAATAAATAAATAAATAATCATCAAATTATACCCTGACCATGAAGAAACTTCCCAAACGTAGAGATTGTGAAGGACAATCAAAATTCACAAGTGGCCCACATAAAGAAAATCACATTTGAATTTAGTCCGCATTTGATTTCATTTGTCAAAAAATCAAATGACTAAAAAGGCCTACCTTTTTGAAATTTGAAGGACTGATGATTTTGACCGGAAAGAAAGAAAACCATTACAGCATGCAAAGAAACAGTGAAGAAGAAACGTTGCACTTTCCTCCCTTATTATTGTCCTCTCTGTTCATCTTAAGTTTCCCTATGCAATAAAATATTTATTCACACTCACACCAGCAGTAGTATCACACCACTGCAAAACTAACCAACATTCTCATTTACCAAAGTCACAGCAACCGCAACTCCTCTCTTCCTCCACCTCCAAAAAAAAGAGAAATGACGGAGTTGGCCTTTTCCGTAGCAGAAAAAGTTATCGAGAAGATAGGCTCCCTTGCTTTCCAAGAGATTTCCTTGACACGGAACATTGCAAGCGATTTGAAAGAGCTTCAGGATACCATGTCCACCATCCAAGCCGTGCTGCTGGATGCTGAGGAGAAGCAAGCAAAAAACCACCAGCTGAGCGTTTGGCTGGAGCGACTCAAAGTTGTCTTTCATGATGCCATGGATGTGCTGGATGAATTCGAGCGTGAAGATCTACGGAGACAAGTGGTGAAAAAATATGGAAGCACTGGCAGAAAGGTATGTCGTTTCTTTTCATCTTCTAACTCGCTTGCCTTCCGTAATAAAATGGGTCATAGAGTTAAGGGGATCAGAGAGAGGCTAGATTTGATAGCAAAGGATAGAGATCAATTTCAGCTTGAGGTGCGACTTGATGATAATCGTATTGTGCACAGGGAGACCCACTCCTTTGTTCGTGATCGTGATGTTATTGGGAGGGCTGACGACAAGCAAAAGATCATAGATCTTTTGATGCTCCCTAATGATAATGATAACATTTTTGTGATTCCTATTGTGGGAATCGGAGGTCTGGGCAAGACTACACTTGCTCAATGGGTGTATAATGATGAAAGGGTAGCTAAAAACTTTGACTCCAAAATGTGGGTGTGTGTATCAGAAGACTTCAACGTTTTAAAATTGGCAAAAGAAATGCTTAAATTGGCAGGTGGTGAGATTAGTGAAAACATGAGCCTGGATGAAGTGCAAGCTAGATTACGAAGTATTTTAAATGAAAAAAGATTCTTTATTGTTTTGGATGATGTCTGGAATGAGGATCGTAACAAATGGATTGACCTTAAGAATTTGTTAATAGGAGGACAAGGAAGTAAAATTCTTGTCACTACACGTAGCCATAAAGTTGCCTTAGCGATGGCTCCTGGACCAATCCATGACATAGAAGGTCTTCCAGACGAGGATTGTTTGTCCTTATTCAAAAGATGCGCATTCAATGAAGGAGAGCATGAACAGTATCCAAAACTAGTAGAGACTGGAAAACAAATAGTGGAAAAATGCAAAGGCGTTCCTTTGGCTGTGAAGACTTTGGGGAGCTTACTTTATTCTAAAACTGAGGAGTGTGATTGGATCTCTATAAGGGAAAATGATATATGGAAATTAGACCAAAAAGAAGACGACATTTTACCCGCATTAAGATTGAGTTACAATAAATTGCCATCATACTTAAAACAATGTTTTGCTTATTACTCATTATATCCAAAGGATTTTAGATATAAGAATGAGGACTTAATTCAGTGTTGGATGGCAAATAGGCTCCTCGAAAAGTCCAACAAAAGTACTGAAGAGTTGGAAGATATTGGAGAACAATATTTAAAAGAGTTGTTATCGAGATCTTTCTTTCAAGAAGTTGCAGGTGAAGGAAATATTTTTTGGTCATTTAAAATGCATGATTTGTTACATGATCTTTCGTTATATGTTGCACAAAATGATTATTGCTTAATTGAAGACACTAATAACACCAACAAATTTGAAAAGGCTAGACACGTTTCAATTTTGGACTATAAGTTGAGTGTTGATGCAGTGATAACCCTTTTACACACATTGAGTAACAACATGCAGACTATTAATTTCTCATTTTAATATTATCAAGGAGATGAAAGCCCTGGTATTAATATTAATGAATCCTTGGTGGAAACATGCATCTTGAGATTTAGGCACCTGCGCTTGCTAAATTTAAGATATTCAAAGTTGGAAACGTTGTCAAGCTCAATTGGTACTTTGAAGCATTTGAGATATCTCAACTTACGTGGAAATAGGAATATCAAGAAATTGCCTGACTCCATTTGCGATCTACAAAATTTGGAAACTTTGATATTATTGGACTGTGAAGATCTTGAAGAGTTGCCAAGGGATATAAGAAAGATGGTTAGCCTTAGACGTTTTGAAATAATGACAAGACAAACGCGTTTACGCGCCAATGGAATTGAGTGCATGTGTTCTCTCCGACATTTGTTCTTTCATAGCTGTTATGGACTAGAGTGTTTTCATGAAGGAATCCAGCGCCTCACCGCCCTTCGCTCCTTGGGCTTCAACGAATGTGGAAGCCTGATATCTTTGCCGCAAGATATCAAACACCTAACCGCGTTGGAATCTCTGAAAATTATAAATTGTGAAAAACTTAATTTAATGGAAGGGGATGACTACCCGACGAGGCTTCGAGAACTCACTGTTTGGGGATTGCCACAATTAGTGAGTTTGCCCCAATGGCTTAAAGGATCTACCAACACTCTACAGCTTTTAAATATTTCTTTTTGTGAAAAATTGGCGGTATTGCTCACTTCGCAAGCTTCGGATTCAATTTTGCCCAAAATTATCATCTCTACCAAAAGGGATGGATCGCCTCACTGCCTTAAGAGAACTGCAGATTGTTGATTGTCCTAAATTGAGGAGAAATTGTGAGCCAGAGGCCGGCAAAGATTGGGGCAAGATGGTCAAATTCACTTGGGAGTATAAGTAGGTAAGGGCTAAAATCTTCTTCCTCTTCTACGCATGCTCTGTTTTTCTATCTTACTTCTAACCTAAACCTGCTTCTTTATTTGTTCTGTCTATTGACCCAGATTGTTTATAGAATTAAATCACAATAACCAACCAAGAAATCAATTTCTACAAAGTGACAATTTTTTTTTTTTTTTTGTTAAACAAAGATTAGATAACAATTATCATTTGTGTTTGTGAAAAGGTAAGTTGTGAAATGTAAAAGATAATTGTCAATTTTTTTTCCTTTTTTGTTTTAAAGATTGAGTCTATGGAAAATAAAAGAGTAGACAAATTATGAACTCTATTCTTGGGTTCTTCAAATTTCATGTATTTTAGAAGGGACTATTTTAGTATCCTAATTGAAAAATATTAAAATATTCTTCCTTCAATTTTCTTTTCTTTTCTTTCTCTCCCTTTTGAAAAATCAAGCGCAAAATTTTAAAATCTCGTAATCTTTTCATTTCCTCTCTCTAAAAGTGTACTGAACATTCATCTAAAAAAAAAAAGTGAACTAAACATGGTGTTAATAGACTTACTTGGCTTGTATTTTCTTACTAAGAGCGGATTCAATGCTAAATCATAAAATTAAAAAGGAAATTTAGATTGACCTGACCCATGTGTAACTTGCAATTTAAAGTCATATTATCAAGGAAGTATGAAATCTATTTTGAATATATTTGATTCTTCTTGTTTCTAAATTGACAGATGTTCTTGGGAGATTGTTCTCTCAGAAAAAGGATATTCCTTGTGCTTAAAATTGCCACGAGTAAGATATTTTTTTAATTTTTTATTTTCAATGTTCAATCTAGTGTTCAATCTAATGATTCCATGGTTTAAAACATTGCAGCTTATCAATTCAACCATAATATGCACTCATGCAGCATGGAAAGTCTCAGCCTTCTCTTGTATTGTAAATAATTTCAATAATATTGTGGTGTGCATTTTGTGTTTGTAATGATTAATGGAGTGATGTGTGTTTATATTTATGATTTCATTCATGTTTCATGTATTATCTAATTTGCACAATGTTTAAATAACTTGAGTCATGTGTGTTAGGTTACACGTGTGAGTGAAGTCCCACATTGAATAAATATAAAAAGAATGAGTGGTTAATATAACATAATTGAGCACATACCCATTGGGGCTTAGGCCTTTTGGGTTAAAGTGTGTCTCTATATGTTATATTAATTATTCAAGGAAACTCCCCAAGGTGTTTATTCTCCACAACAAGTGGTATCAGAGCCCATGGTGGTGTGCGGCGAAGGTGGTGAGGTGTTTATTCTCCCCAACAAGTGGTATCAGAGCCCATGGTGGTGTACGGCGAAGGTGGTGAGGTGTTCATGGTCCCTACCCAGCGGGGACAGAGAAAGCCTAAACGGCCCACACATAAAGATCCTGGAGAAGAAAAAAGAAAAAAAGCCCAACAAAGGAATATTGCTAATGGTGCTAAATAATGGTGTGGTGTGAGGTTCCCATGGACATGGACGTACGGGGTTCCCATGGATGTGCGTACGAGGTTGACACGTGGTTCCCATGAATGGCGTACGAAAGACCCATGGATGACGCGTTGATGAAGTGAAAAGCCCATTAAGCAAGGGGGAGTGAGTAGGACTTGTTCATGGCCCACAAAGAGGTCTTAAAGCCTATAAAGAGGCAGACTCACACGTGAGGGGGAGATTTGTTGGGTTACACGTGTGAGTGAAGTCCCACATTGAATAAATATAAAAAGAATGAGTGGTTAATATAACATAATTGAGCACATACCCATTGGGGCTTAGGCCTTTTGGGTTAAAGTGTGTCTCTATATGTTATATTAATTATTCAAGGAAACTCCCCAAGGTGTTTATCTCCCCAACAATGTGTGCATTATTGATTTTTTGTTTCTACTTCTTGGTTATTGGAGTTACTCGAATGAAACTCTTTGTTGTGCTTTATTGTTTAATTTTTAAAAAAAAAAAAAAATTGAAGTTTGATCTTTTGTTGTATGGTGTAAAATAAATAACTAATGGCATTAGAATATTTGGTTGGCCAACAATGTGAAAATTTGAATTTGATGGAAGTGGATGACTACCAAGAAGTTTGCTTTAGCCATCAACTGTTCCGAATGTCAATTTGTTTTGAAATTTTGGTATTTTAAACTTCCAAAATTGTCATGTCTACTGAGTGACCTTAGTGCCCTAAGAGGACTGAAGACTGAAGATTGTTCTAAATCAAGATGACAATGCCAAGGAGATATTGGTGAGTATTGTGTATAAGTTGCCTATAAATTTGGCCTCCATTGTTAGCTGAGATTCACACAATTTTGAATATAAGTAGTTGCTTCACTGTTTCCTAAGTTTCCTTTGAATGCAAACAAAAAATATCAATAGTTTCCTTTTTTCAAGAGATTTTTTTTTGGTGTGTGAAAACTGAAAATATAAATCCCTGCAAGGATCTGAGATCACATATTTGGTCTTGTGCTGCTTATTGACAAAAGTTTGACATGAGTAAGAAAGTAAGTAGTTCCATCAAACATGTAAGGAAGGCAGACATCTTAGTGCTTCACTGAGTAATTAGTTGTTTATTTTGGCAGCATGGATTATTATTATCTTTTAAATGGACAAGCTGGTTTACTTGTCCTTTAGTTGGTTTGGCCGTAATTAATTACATTTGTTATATGAGATCTTTCTTCTATCCTATTTATTATTGTTCTTTATTTTGCGATTTTTTTAATAGATTAATGCTTTCTTTACCTCATAGAATTGTCCTTGTGGCAGGGTATTGTGCATATCTTGACGTAGAAAATGCGATGGACCCTTCACTTGTAGAATCAATGGGTATAAACACAGAAAATCTTCTTATCTCATGTCCAATCTCTGCTGAAAATTTGCTAAGTGTGGTTAACACTCTGACCAAAAGTGACGCAGGACAACCAGAACAAAATTAAAATAACGGAAAAATAAAGGGATATGACCTAGGAGTCAGCACCTAGGCCTTGCTTGGAGTCAGCACCAAGCAGAAACCACTAGGAGTCAGCACCTAGGGTAGACCTGGAGTCAGCACCAGACCAAAGAAAGACCAAACGGCCATTGTTTTCATTCATCAAAATATCAACTATCTCTCAAGGAGTACAATAGGTTGCTTATAAAGGATTGCTAAACCCTAGTTCTAATTGGCTAGGAAACCCTAATTGCCTTATTACAAAAATAACCTTACTTCTAAATTAAAATACTAAAAGCCCAATAAACTACTAGGACCTAAAACATAAAAATACAATTGACTTGCAAACATAAATAATATTAAATAATAATTCTCTTTCATCTCCCGCATCATTCTCCTCTGGTTGGAGAAAACTCGACCTCGAGTTTTAAAGCATTGAAGGATTAGGATGCTGACAAACAACACTTGCTTCAAGTTTGAAATCACCTTAGGGAGCATAGGGAAAAGAAAAACCATGAATTCCACCGCATCAAACTCATTTGGAATAACAAAATCAATGTGTGGAATCAGTATAATCTCTTCTTGAACTTTATGAGCCATCGGAAGCACTTTGGTTTCAACCTCTTCGACTTCACCAAGATGTAGATCTTCAAGGACTGTGGAGGGTTGATCAGAAGCACATTCAACAACTTCAACTTTCACATCATGTGCACCCTCTAACATAATACTCTCTTTAGGCGCCATCTTTTCACCTTGCTGTTCTTCAATAGATTCATTTCCTTGCATGCTTGTTAAAGCAACACTTGTCGAGGCATGTACGTCTATGTCAACATTAGGCTTTGGTGTTGCTGGAGGATTCTCCACGACCAAGATATCACTATCAATGTTGTCTTCTATGGGGGTAGCAATAAGTTCATTATGATCAATTATCCTTGGTTTCCCAATTGAATCGGGTTGAGTCTTCATTTGCTTCATCTGAGTAGTCCTGTCTTGAATCTCTTTCATGAGCTTTACAGTTAATTCTGTTACTTTCCTGGTAGATAATTCCTTAGTAGATTGTTCAAAAGTGCGCGGAGGACATGATATGGAATGAGGATGAGGAGTCATCGCATTTGCTTCAACTTGAAAAGTACCACACTGAGATTGGGGCAGATACTTAGCTCGATAGTATGGTGACAAATACTCATCACAAAGCTTTTCTTTCATATCTTCCCACACAGTAATGGCAGGTTCATAATCCATATAGCGGAAACGTTCAAGATTCTCCCAAAACCTCTGTGCTTTACCTATTAACTTCGACTTGGCATACCTAACCTTTATGTTATCTGCAAAATTTGCTTGCTCAAAGAATCGCTCCATCCCATTCATCCAGTTGACAAAATCTCGTGGATAAGTTTCATAACCATCAAAATAAAGTGCTTCCAATATTTCCATGATTCTCTAAAATAGTGCTTCAACAAATAGTTGCTGTGATTTTCTCTGGACAAATCATTAGAACGGGCTTCTAAGACTGTTCTCCCAAATAGTTGCTGGCTTCAAGTGAATGGATCTTACTTGGACAAGTGAACCTGTGGATGAACAATTTAAAGGCCCAAGACAAACAATGGGCTGTCACAGTAACAATAAGCTCTTTTCTTTCTTTTTTTTTTTTCTTTCTTTTTTTTTTTTTTCAAAATAAGAAAATACACTGTGGATGGACTTAAGACATTACAGACTTTTAAAAGAAGTTCAAACGACAGACTCTAAAAGGAAGAAACTGAAAAGAAGTTCAAACCACAGACAAAAGAAAAGAAAAGAAAGACCGCAGAAACTAAGTTGATCGGCGATGGGCTTGTGGTGCTGGGGACCAGCGACTGTGGCGACGCGACGACGGGGGCGCCGACATCAACGAGGAAGTCAGCGGCAGCACGAGACCTAGAGGTGGCCGACGACCTCAGCGGCGGTGATCAAAGGCGAAGATGGTGTCGGCAGCAGTGGCTGATGGGTCTGCGGCTGGTGGCTGATGGGCTGCGGTGGCTGAGGGTTGATTTGTGTGTCTCGGCTGGTGGCTGAAGGCTTGCGTGGGTTCTTCCTCTTTTTTTTTTTTATTCTTTTTTTTTTTTTGGGTTTGTGGGTTGTGGTGGTTGGCTTTTTTTGGCAGCTGGTGTGGTGCTTCAACAGTGGCCAAGATCGACAGATGGGGTTTGTTGGTTGTTGGGTCAAAGGGCTTTGGTTGACGGGTAACCTTCTGGTGGCTTGATACGTGTGGGTATTGAGAGATGGTTTTTTTTTTTGATGTGGTTTGGCAGAGATGTCGTGAAGGGATTTTGAAGGTGGTGTGGGGGCTGGATTTCTGGTGGTGGAAAATATACAGTGAAAGCTTTTTTTTTTTTTGTTCTGGATTGACTTGCGATGATGCTTCAAACGGATCGGGGTTTGCTCTGATACCAAAATTGACGCAGGACAACCAGAACAAAATTAAAATAACGGAAAAATAAAGGGATATGACCTAGGAGTCAGCACCTAGGCCTTGCTTGGAGTCAGCACCAAGCGGAAACCACTAGGAGTCAACACCTAGGGTAGACCTGGAGTCAGCACCAGACCAAAGAAAGACCAAACGGCCATTGTTTTCGTCAAAATATCAACTATCTCTCAAGGAGTACAATAGGTTGCTTATAAAGGATTGCTAAACCCTAGTTCTAATTGGCTAGGAAACCCTAATTGCCTTATTACAAAAATAACCTTACTTCTAAATTAAAATACTAAAAGCCCAATAAACTACTAGGACCTAAAACATAAAAATACAATTGACTTGCAAACATAAATAATATTAAATAATAATTCTCTTTCATCTCCCGCATCAAAAAGTGGAGCAGTAGATGTTATTGTGGTTGATAGTGTAAGTGATTAATTCTCATAAATGATTCTGGTGTTATCTGCCTTGCCTTGGTGTTTTTTTGGCCCACACCCACAGGGGGGGTGGTGTTCAACTATGGTGCTTTGGCTGGTCTTTACCAGTTTGTTTTCAGTAAAGTCGTTTTCCTCATGGATGACACATTCTAGTTTGTACAGAAAAATGAAATTCATGTTGTGAACCTGTTATTATTATTATCATTTTTATCTTTGTCATTTAGGCCCTGTTTGGAATGAGGGGGAGGGAGGGGGAGTGGAGGGGGATAGAGTAGAGTTGGCTAAAAATAGGCTGATTTGGGGCTAAATCTACTCTACTCTACTCCCCTCCC
Source organism: Quercus tomentella (assembly GCA_028535165.1). Lineage (NCBI taxonomy): Eukaryota > Viridiplantae > Streptophyta > Magnoliopsida > Fagales > Fagaceae > Quercus > Quercus tomentella. The sequence goes on along the minus strand of JAPQVY010000012.1, from coordinate 41,333,352 downwards.
TCCCCCTCAATCCAAACGGATCATTAAAGAAAATCCAATAGTTCTAGGTGGCAATATCTCCATTAGTTAACCTTTATTTTTTTGTTTTATGGTCATTGGAGCCTTTATTATTACAACCTACTCTTTATATTTCCACACAAAAAAAAAAAAAAAAAAAAAAAAAAAAAAACCTTTTTCCTTGGGTTATTCTTTGTGATTGTAGATGACTAGATCTATCAATTGGACGAATTGTTTTATTTTCTTTATCATTATTATCATGCTCTAATAATGTCCTGTATGTTGGCTTTTTCAGGTAGCTGCCCTTTTCCCCCAATGCGAACTTGATCATATGATTGGTAGCACCTTCCCAGATATGCAATCACGAATAATGACCCAAGCACTTAGAAAAATCCATTACTCATTATGACAATCTCAAACTCTTAATGTTTTTCTTAATCAGGTTGAAGACAATATACTTGGTCATTTTTAACCTCTTTGTTCATATTTTATTATTTTATCAGTTGTAGTGAGGATGAAATCCATTTACCTTCTCGTATTACCTTTTATTTCTAGGTTCGATCAAGTCCAAAATCAAGGCAAGGTTTTGGACTTGTGGATGAGGTCACCTATGGTGGAAATGCCTTGAAATTCTATGCATCTGTACGAATGAAGATGATGAGGACATGATTGCTCAAGACTAAGGTAAGGTTTATCTTTTATCATGTTTGATAATAAGAAGCATTAATGAGCAAAAATGTTTTTGATATTACTCGTTGATTTTTTTTTATTGTATTTTTCAAAAACTAGTGTTGCCGGCCTCTTTAGGAGTTTGCATTTAGCTTTTTGAATAAATATCCGCATCTCTTCTACCTCACATTTATTATCATACTCAAAGGGGAGCAATTAATGCACTAGTAAGTTGAGGGAACAAAAAAGGGTAGAGGAGAACAAAAAATAACATTAGTAGTAGTTGAAGTGGTAAAAGAAGACGTGTCAATTAAGGAAGTAACAATGACTATGACTTTGAATAGCATAGAATGGAGGAAAAGAATACATGTGGATGTGGCTGACCCTAATTAATTTGTTGTGGATCCATAGCCGACCCCAAAGATTTGGGACTAAGGCTTTGTTGTTGTTGTTCACGTAAATAAATAAAAAGAAAAATAAATGATGGCTGTCCTCTTCCTATTGATCTTTCTAGAGAAAGTTAGTATCAATAATAACTGGCTTTATTTCTCTTGTTTTATTGGCTACTTTGGCATCAAATTGTATTTATGTGTCTGTATAGACTTTCTATCATACCAAATAATGGCAAAGGCATCCTTGTCTCTCTCTCTCTCTCTCTCTCTCGGAGTTGCGGATCTGTGTTTCAAGTATATGGTGTTAGTCTGTGATTGATGGTGTTGTCTCAAATTTTGTTGTCTTCTTAGTAACAACATAAAGCTAGATCTTAAGCTGAGTGGAAAGATAAAGGAAAATGCTAAATAAATAAGTAAAGATTAATTTATCAATTGAATGATATATATAACCGCAACATTAATCCACTGTCAGCAGCTTGTGAAAACTGACACTTGCAGTAGAGATATATACTGATAAGGCTTTTTTTTGTGAACAGTAATTTTATCTTTGCTTAAAATTTGATGGCGGAAGCTCCTAAATTTGATGTGTAAATAAGGAATTAATTTAGCCATGGACAACAAAGGTGGTTACAGCCTATTGTATCTAGGATTATGTAGGGATTTTCATATTTTTAACTAATTTTATTTCATTGATTGTTGGAGGATTTTTTCTGCTCATTCTTTTTACTATTCGGAGCATTTGTCTTTTGACTTATTAATGTGTTTACTTTAATCTTGATTTACTTGTTTCTTTTTTTTTTCTTTTTTTTTAATAGTAACTTACATTCCAGGTAATTGGCCTTGGGGTTTGTGTCCAAGTGTTGAAAAATAATCTGGTGCCTTCAATGAAAAAGGCCGAATTGGGGATACAATTTGGGAGAGGCTTTTGCTGTGAGGCTGAGGTCTTATAGTTAGCTTGTGAACATGGAGTCATTGTCAAAGAAGGAAGCAACTACCTAATAGAAGGGAAACTTTTCAGTGGTAAACATGAAGCTTAGCAGTTTCTAGTAAAAAATAATGGAATTATTGATAAGATAGTCATGATATTAAGGAGACAGTTGTTTGAAAGAGAAAGAGGATCACGTTAGATCGTTGAATGGATGAGTTTTACTCAGATATGGTAGTTAGATGTCAAAGGGCCCAACCACTTTTCTAACCTGTCGGATCCTCCAACTTGAGAATACCAGTGTCTTCCTTGTTATGGCGGCGGCCGGGGGGGGGGGGGGGGGGGGGGGGGTCAGCGAGTGTTTTGGTAATTCTTTACCAGTTTCCATTTCAGTAAAATAATATTGTTATGGATGAGGTTTTCTAATCTGTAGAGTTGTTATTATTATCATCATTTTCTTTCACTTAAAGAGAATATATCAACAACTATAGGTGGCCATATCTCCATCAGTTAACCTATTCTAGAATGTATATTATTATATTGTTACAGCTTACTCAGTGTAGACAACAAAAGAGTGATGGGAAATTTGCACCCCCTTTTTTATTTTCTTTCTCAGTATTATCATTCGTTAATGCTGTCCTGCATGTTTGGAATTTTCTGGTAGATGCCCTTGTACCCCAATGTGAACTTTGTCATATGATAGGTGTCACCTTCCAAGATGTACAATCATGACCAAAGTCATTTTTAATCAGGTTGAAGACAATATATTTAGTTATTCTTAACCTCCTTGTTTATATGTTATAAGGTGTATCTTATCAGTTCTAGCATGAAGTAAAATCCACTTACTTGCCCATATTACCTTTTATTTTCAGGTCTGGGCAAGACCAAAATCAGGTCGAGGTTATGGACATATGGATGAGGTCACCTGTGGTGGACATGTCTTGAATTTCTATGCAGTTGTATGACCGAGGTTGATAAGAATAGGACTGCTCAAGATTGAGAATAAGGTCAACTTCTGTCACTTTTGATACTGAGGAGCATTAATAAGCTCGCAAGGTTCTTAGAGATATGTTAAGTTATTGACATTGCACTTGCCCATGTTTTGTTTTGTTTTTCAAAAAGTCATGCTGCCAGTATCTTCTGGAGCAGACATTTAACTTTTCGAGAATATATTCGCATCACTTCTACCTCACCTTTTCATGGAGAAAGTTTTCTGTGAAGTTGCTTTCTCTTAATTATTCTTTGGTTCTCCTGTTGCTTCTTGAAGGGCATCCTAATTCTATTTCTGTCATTCTTGTTTCCTCAATTAATTTAGTGTTACACTTTATTAAAGATGTTTTGTTATTTAACTCTCTTTGTGTGTATTTGAACATAAGAGAAAACCTTGTAGCTAAGTATCTATCAACTTCAAACCACTTAAAAAAAATTTTGAAATAATGAACCAAATTTTTAATGGCTACCCTTTTCTTGTGATCTTTCTAGAGAAACTCACAGATTAATCATAAATGGCCTTATTTCTTCTGGTTTAGTGGTAATCTCGAAATCAAGTTGTCTCATTTGAAAGTTCAATTAGTGTATAAAACACTATGAACGTTTAGACCCCCAATAACAAAATTACCAATCCAAACTTTATGACAAACAATAAGTGTGTGGAAAATGAACACAAGCTATAAACAGAATTGGTAAACAATCTAAGCCAATTAAAATCACATCCACAACAGAAAATAGAAGGCAAAGATTAAGGGAAGAGAGATGCAAACACAAGGACAACACAACGATGTGTTATCGAAGAAGAAACCGAAGCCCTCGGCGTAAAACCTCTCCGCCGCTCTCCAAGCGGTCAATAATCCACTAGAAAATATAGTTGGGATACATGAACAGCAATAGACCCTCCAAGGCTAATCTACCCAGTGTACCTAAGCCCTCCAAGCTTCTTGCTCCAACGAGATTGCGCCGAACCTATTTCTTTTCTAACTTCCCGGATTCCGCTAATTGACCATAGCATCAACCAATGTGAAATTGGTTCCTTCCTAACTGCTTCCCAAAGCACCAAACAGCCCTCTCACATAAATGGATATAGTGAGAAAAAGGTTTTGGTAATAAGCCTCTCAAGGATTTAACAATGGAGAGGAAGAGAGTTGAGGAATTTGAAGAGTCTCTTATATGAAGATTGTGGATGAATCAATCTTGTTTTACTCTAGGGTTTCTCTCTCAAAATTCTCTCTGAAAACTCTCTTTCTTTCGTGGGTATAAGGGATATATATACTAGGGTGAGAATGGAATGTGAAGAGTCAGGTTTTTCAAAATAGGGCTGGCTCGTGGCTTGGCCTCGCGGCTTGACTGAGTCGCGAGATCTAGCCGCGAGATAACTAAACGGCCAGTTGTCCTATTTTGTCCTGTAGTGCTCCAGCTAGCTTAACGCTTCAACTTCTGGCATGCCTGACACGTGTGCAGCTTCTGGCGGCTTGTACCCGCGAGTCACCAACGAGATCCAGTTGCGAGTCTCTGTTTTTCTTGCACACTCTTGAGCATTTCTTCACACTATCTCACTCACTACCCTTACAAAAATCCCACCTAAATACAGGGTTACTAATTGCTGAAATACAAGCAAATTTGGCACGGAATAAAGCCAACAAGATGGTTGATTAAATTCAACCTTACAATCTCCCCCTTTGGCTATTCTGTGACAAAACCCTAAAACAGACTCTAGACTTAACATGTGAGTTGGGAACAGTTGAACATAACTCACTCACACCTAACTCTAGAAACTGTGAAGCTCTTGAATCATATGAACATGAATCTCCTGAAACACAACAATACACCATGATTATTGTATGCAGAAAAGCATGAAATGCATATGAAGCAGGCAATATGTGATCAAGCAAAGATGGAGTTAAAAAACAAACCATGGCTTGATCAAACAATTAATCACTACAAGGTAGTGACCACAATGCTCATTCACACTTGGAATGAACACTTGGACATACAAGCTAACAAGAACAATGCAAGTCACTTGTATGCCCAACACTCAACCAATGCATAATACACTAAGTATATGCATCTAGGAACAATCCTACAAGGGCACAAGAGTGACAGTACTTAAAAGGAAAAATGCATGACATTTAGTTAGAAGTACTGATTTAACAAAGCATAAAGGCTGCATAAAGCATGGTACAAACCATAAAGCCTACAAATGAAAACAAACCCTAAAAGCTTACAAAAGCAACATGGGTACAAACTTTGAAACATTTTAAATAGCTAAGTATAAACATGAACTATGAGCAAAGGCAAAGCAAAAACATAGTTAATATAACACAAAACTCTTTCTCTTTTTCTCCCTCTACCATGAATCATAGGAGCTGTGATGAACTTGGAACATTTAGACCTGTAACCTGAAACACTTGCACAAACACATTAGACCCTCAAGGTAAAGCAAGTAATACAAGGACAAATATAATGTAACAAGTAAATTGCGATCAAGTAAACATGATGTGAAACATGTGAGCAACTTGATCATACACCAAAACAGTCATATAGAAATGACTACAATGATCACATAGCAAAGCAAATGATCATCCAAACATGCTTTCAATGAAGCACAATAGCAAGGAAGTATGCATGTCCAAAACACAAACACGATGCAATACAAGAAAACAAACATAAAGAGAAACAAACAAAACAAAGTTTTCTTATTAACTCAATGTCTTCTCCCCCTTGGTATATGCATCTCCCCTATGGAATATCTCTCCCCCTACAAATGTGCATGAGAAATAGAATTTCTCCCCCTAAAGATGTGCACAAGAGTCATATAGAAATGACAAAACACTCCTGTATACTCTTTAGAGTATACTCTCCCCCTTTTTGTCAGGAATAGACAAATGGTCAAGGAGAAAAAAGGGTAAGAGATGAAGGTATGAACAATGATAATGATGCATGAGGGGTACGAGATGAATGAGAAAATGAAGCTCAAACCTAAGACAATGTAAAATGCTACAGAGCATAAGGTAGACAGGACATGCTAGGATGAAGAAGCAAGGTATAGACCAATGCATGACAAGGGTAGCAAAGGTGTGTGCAAGAGGTGGCTATGTGCAATGCATGACCAATGCATGAAAAATGCACATGTGGGGCAAGGTGTGTTAAATACACAACCAATGAACCAAACATGTTCCTAATGAGGAAACATGAGAAACCCCAAAGTTTAGTACTCATCGGAGTCCAAACAAGCGAGAAAATGCCTAAGAGACATTTTATCAAACACCTAGCATGCACACTATGAACAACAATGTGAAACAATGCATGAACATCATGAAATCCACCCTTAATACATGTTCTTTTTGCCACAAGAGGCCAACATCCAATGCAAATCAACAAAAGAAACCAATCCCATGAAAAAATTTGACAAAAATTAAGTTTTCCCAACCCCTATGATGAAAATCCCAACCAAGAGCACAAAACTCTCCAAAACATAATCTAAGGATTAAAATTAATGAAAAGAGTTTGTAATTACCTTAGAGATGTTAATAGAATGAAAAACCATTCAAATTGGTTGGGTTTTGATGTAAAAATATTGAAAAAGGGGTTTTAGAGAGGATGGGAGAGGTTTAAAACAAGTTTTCCACGAAAAAGCTCTTTAAAAAGCTGATTCTAGGCGTTTCGTGACTGAGGTAAGTCGTCAGAAAGTCGCCAGTTTCACCCGCCAAAACACTTCAAGCCAAAAGTTTTGAAAAAAATTGCTAAGTGTTTTTTGTGACTGGAAGTCTCACTTGCGAGGGAGTCGCGAGCTGAGCCGCGAAAATCTCTATGTACCCCTCGCGACTGGACTTTCCACTCGTGAACAAGTTGCCAAAACCGACCCGCAAGAATGCAACTGTGACATGCGACTTGTCTGACCCGCGACAGAGTCACCAAAACAGGGCAACACTGTTTTTGAAATTTTCAGTTTTTGTAAAAACAAAATACTTTCCAAAAACAACTAAAACACTCAAAAATCTTTTTGTGTTTGAATCAACAAAGATTGAGTACGTGAAAACACATTTTATCAAGTACAATCACACAAATAAATATGGCATTCATTGAACATAAACTTATGTGTTGTGTGTGGATATCAACAATGAGATAGTCCTTAGTCTAATGTGAAGCTTCAATAATCAATTCAACCAAGGCATACACAATTAGCACTAGATCATGTGACCCATCTCAATAATAGAAGTATGCATATATGACCTCCCACAAGACTTGATTACATAACTTGGAGCTTTACATTTGGCTCTAATTTCAATCATAACATTTGATCTTTTTGATCCTTTTGAAACAATCACATCTCATTGTGAGAATGATGTTTGATATTTCACCTTGATGGGATAGCCTTTGGCTTTTTGAAAAATCATACACTTTATTTTTGGTCGCTTTCCCTTTTTCCTAGTCGAATACTAGTATGTGCGACAGGCTTTTGTAGCTCAATATCTCTTTACATTTGGAGATTTACATTTGGTGAGCTCTTTTTAGCAAAAACAAAAAAATAAAGAGTGAGAAGATATATAGGCACAAGTCTATGCATGTCTTAAGATCAACATAACCATTCACTAATCATTCATGACAAGTGTGAAGATCTATTTACAACAATCACATAGATTTCAAGATTTCTTCCACAGTGATAAGAGTGCAAAGGAACAAGCTACGCTCGTAAATGCACAAAGCCATTAGCACAAAGGTACAAGGCAAAACAAGTTTTGAGACAAAACTCAACAATGTCAATCAAACTTTTTGATTTTCTACTTTTTATTTGGTTTTTGGATTTTTGACACATAAGAAGGAAAAGATTGATCAAAAACAAAACAATGCATACAAATAAATGCAAGATGCACAAAATGCATGAAGATATGACATTTAATGCATGAAGGGTCCTACAAAGATCGAAAGAATTAGATCAAGGACCAAAAAAGCAAAAGCTCAACCATAGGAACCCTTCCTCATCCAAACGGAACGATTGTTTGGAATGAGTGTCTTAAGAGAAGTGAGACGAGGGTTGGAAGAATAAGAACCGGAGATGCACATAGTCAAGGAGTTAAGAGCATGAAACATTTTCTTTAACAACATGCTATTTTCACTCAAACCCGGTTTACTCTTTTTAGCACAACTTCCAAAAAACACAAGTTTTTCTTTTCTTTTGATTCTTTTAAAAGCATGAAACTTAAAGCATTGAGGTCTTAGATGACCAAAGGCACCACAATGGTGACACACAATGTGTTTAGGTCCACTAGGCCTTTTGGGAAGGGATCTAGCAATACGGTTTTGTTCCCTCTTCAACTTATGACAATGAGGTCTTATATGACCAATCACACCACAATGGTGGCAAGTTGGAACAAACTTAGATCCATCCAAAGCCTTAGGTTGAGACCTAAACAGAGGCTTTGACTTAACAGCCTTTCTCTCCACCTTTTGATTTCTTTTGTGTGGAGGAACGTACACTGATTTGTCCTTAGAGGTAGAACACACAATAGGCACAAGATCGGGTACCACAACATGATTGTAACAAATATTATCATCCTTTTTATCAATGGGTTCAGCAAACAAACACTTGGCATGCATCTTAAGAGATTCATTTTCACATTTTAACTCATCAACAAGTTTGTTAGACAAAACAAGTTTAGCATCCAAGTCCATATTCAAACATTCAAACTCTTTTAGCTTTTCAAGAGAATCTTCAGCAAGTTTTTTATATTACTCAACAAATTTGTTGGATTCATTGAGCTTAGCAATCAAATCATCATTTTCACAAAATAACTTGCTCAAATTCTTTTGAAACTTCTTAGCATTTTTCTTCAAGAGTTTGTCATTTGGAATATCAACAACATCAAATGATTCATGCAACATAGCATCACAATCATGAGGATCCACACTCATAGAGGCATTTTCACAAACACGTGACATGCTACATTTATCATCAACCAAATCATACAAAGAGGCATACAAAGCACAGTCCATGGCAAATACACACAAGAGGTCAAGGATCACACTTAGGTATTTAAACCACAATAAGTGTACCCGCTCTGATACCAAATGAAAGTTCAATTAGTGTATAAAACACTATGAACGTTTAGACCCCCAATAACAAAATTACCAATCCAAACTTTATGACAAACAATAAGTGTGCGGAAAATGAACACAAGCTATAAACAGAATTGGTAAACAATCTAAGCCAATTAAAATCACATCCACAGTAGAAAATAGAAGGCAAAGATTAATGGAAGAGAGATGCAAACACAAGGACAACACAACGATGTGTTATCGAAGAGGAAACTGAAGCCCTCGGCGTAAAACCTCTCCACCGCCCTCCAAGCGGTCAATAATCCACTAGAAAATGTAGTTGGGATACATAAACAGCAATAGACCCTCCAAACCTAATCTACCTAGTGTACCTAAGCCCTCCAAGCTTCTTGCTCCAACGAGGTTGCGCCGAACCTATTTCTTTTCTAGCTTCCCGAATTCCGCTACTTGACCATAGCATCAACCAATATGAAATTGGTTCCTTCCTAACTGCTTCCCAAAGCACCAAACAGCCCTCTCACAGAAATGGATATAGTGAGAAAAAGGTTTTGGTAATAAGCCTCTCAAGGATTTAACAATGGAGAGGAAGAGAGTTGAGGAATTTGAAGAGTCTCTTATGTGAAAATTGTGGATGAATCAATCTTTTTTTACTCTTGGGTTTCTTCTCAAAATTCTCTCTAGAAGCTCTCTTTCTTTCGTGGGTATAAAAGGTATATATACTAGGGTGAGAATGGAATGTGAAGAGTTAGGTTTTTCAAAACAGGGCTGGCTCGCGGCTTGGCCTCGCGGCTTAACTGAGTCGCGAGATCCAGCCGCGAGATAACTGAACGACCAGTTGTCCTATTTTGTCCTGTAGTGCTTCAGCTAGCTTGACGCTTCAACTTCTGACATGCCTGGCACATGTGCAGCTTTTGGCGGCTTGCACCCGCGAGTAACCCGCGAGATCCAGTCGTGAGTCTCTGTTTTTCTTGCACACTCTTGAGCATTTCTTCACACTATCTCACTCACTACCCTTACAAAAATCCCACCTAAATAGAGGGTTACTAATTACTGAAATACAAGCAAATTTGGCACGGAATAAAGCCAACAAGATGGTTGATTAAATTCAACCTTACATCATTTAAGTCTATATAGACTTAAGATTGTATCATTTAATGATGCATATGGGGTTTCAGGTCTACGGTGTCACTTTGAGCTTGATGGTGTCAATGTCCCAAAACTTTTTTGTTCTTAACAGCCAGAAGACAGAAAGCTTAGCTGCTCATGTAAACTAACAGTTCCAAGAAAGCCAAGTATTCTGGTAAGATGATCGAGAACTGGCTATAAATGATACAGATTACATTTCCTTGCAAATTATGTTAAAATAATGAGAAAAGTGATTGCAGTCTATTGTGTCTATATGGATTTTCATATTTTAATTAACTTATTTTCATTCCCTTGTCCAATTGATTTTCTGAGGACTTTTTAAGCTTTTCCTTTTTACTTTTCTAAAAAAAATTCACTATCATCTTTATATACATGTTTCCTCTCCGGTCATAGTTAATGTTATATATATATATATATATATATATATATATATATATATATATATATATATATTTTTTTTTTTTTTTTTTTCCCTTCAAATAATATCTTACTTTTTAGGTAACTGGTCTTGGGGTATGCATGCATATGAGTTGAAATGTAATCTGGCATCAATGAAAAAGTAATGGGGGATACAATTTGGCAGTCTTTTTCCCTAAGTCTGAGGTCTTGGAGTTGGGTTGTGAACATGGAGTCATCATCAATGAAGAAAGCAACTACCTTCATAGATGGGGAACTCTCCAGTGACAAACATGAAGCTGGAAAATATATGTTCAAAAATGATGGAATCCGTACGATAGTCATTATCTTTTCTTTTCTTTTCTTTTTTCTTTTTTTATAAAGATAGTCATTATCTTAAGAAGACAATCATTTGAAAGAAAAAGAGAATCAATGCCATATTCTTGAATTGATGAATTATACTCATATATGGTATTTGTTAAATTACCCGGCCACTTTTCAACACATGAAGTGACTTGAAGACTATTGTTGCTCTTGATGTGAATTAAGCATTTGATGACTGTAACAATTTAAGTTGTTTCAAGTGAAAAGGCCCTTTGATAATCTAAGAAGAACTGGGTCTATTTGGTCTGTCTTGGGACTAAACTGTTAGAAAAGGTAAATCTCCTATAATTCTTTTTTGGTTTATATTGTAAAATAGTAAGGACATGGCAAGTATAACCTCTTATTGAATTGATTAATATTGACAAAGGCATAGAAGATGTTTAGGTACGTGCAAATTCTTTCCCCTCTTTTAGTTCTGCTCTTTTATAGGGAATTTTTTTTTTTTTAGTTCCATTGGGAATTGTTTTTTAATAAGTCATAAGTTAATCATAATCAACTAACCATGTTAGCTCAAATAAATAAATAAAAAATAACCATGAAATTGGCTCTATAGAGGATTACTTTTTTTTCGGTACATATCAGCATAATTAGATGGCATTAATTAAAGTTACTTTCTAAGCTTTGCTTTCTTTTTCTCTTTATTTTTCTCATTTGTATTCTTTTAAGGAGTTCATCAGCATATATTGGTGCACTCAAAGTTCAAAGACCAGATTGTATTTTTTAGACTATAAAAAGTGTGAAAAGTGTGGATTGAGCTGAGTTACCATCAACCCATGATTAGCCAACACTCTACAGTTTTTAGATATTTCTTATTGTCAGAACTTGGCGGTATTGCTGGAGTGGCTTCCCAATCTCAGTTCACTTCGTAAACTTCAGATTTCATTCAACCAAAAATTATCATCCCTACCAGAAGGTATGGACTGCCTCACTGCCCTAGTGAGAGGTTGGCTCAGATCGGTCAAATTCACTTGCCGATAGATAAGGGCTAAAATCTTCTCTCTTCTACGTTTGTTCTGTTTTTTTTTTTTTTTTTTTTGCCATTTGAATCTGATTGTTTATTGAATTAAATCAAAATAAACAACAATTAACCAAGACATCATTAAAAAAAAAAAAAAAATTATTGCTATCTAATCTTGCTATATGTATTAATTTTTAATATGTTATTAATTTTAATTTCAATTCTCAAATATTCAATTTGTTTAATTGTTGGTACTAAACAATGTCTTGTGTGGGCCAATTAGTCAGGAGGTATTATTAAAGCTGTAAGAATTGGGCCTATGGCCCAATCCGAGAACATTAACCAATCCAAGAATGGCGAAATAAGGTTATAATGGGAATGATATAAAGAGAAAAATAAAGATAGTACGAGATAAGTCCAACACACGTCTGAGGAGAAAAGTCATCTCGGAAACGAGAATCCAAGGTCAGTAAGAATGTCCTATCACCCTAGACCTTCTTCAAAGTTGCATCACAACTAGGAGTTGGACGTTGGACAAGGGGTGAGTAAAGGGAGGCAACAAATATCTTCCAAAGCTGCTACCTCCACATTAAATGCCTCTCAACTAACTCTCTAGCCGCATTAATGTGGAGGTGATACCTGAACAGTAGCCAAGCAGCCTTACAGCTGCTATTTGATGGTTCTGGGAGGTGTTGGATGGGACAAGAAGGAGCTCCTCGAATCTAACCTACACGTGTATGATGGAGATGACACCAAAATTGCAGTATATAGCATGGGAAAGTGGCCTAAAGAGAGGGGTCGGAAAAAATCAAGAAATCTTTGTAAGAATACGGTGAACTCTTGTAGTTTTGTTAAAGTACAAGATATTATAACATAAGCTCCTCAGGCCATGCCGAGGACAGATTTTCTTATTTACTTGTGTTCAACAATCTTAATTCAGCAACTTTTGTGATCCATCTTTTGGAGTAGAACTAGTTCTTTCACCCACGCTCTATAAATTCATTGTTTGGGCTTGTTGGGCTTAAACCCAATCCTACACTGGGTCTAATCCAAATTCAGTCCTTACATCTTGCATTAGAATTTTTAAATCCATTCTAAGTGTGAGATTATACTTGCCATACCTTTAGGTTTTAAATTGACTATATGCTTTGTTCTTCTTGAAAAAAAGCTTGATTAGCAAGCTAAGCTCCTCTACATATCAAATATTATTAAGTGTTGAAAGAATTGTACATGATACAATCTTTTGTTGCGGATTGAAACATATTGTTTCCAATTATACAAAGTATGGTGCCTAACATAATTAAGAGAAAACATTTCTTAGTACCAATGGGTTTCCTTCAATATATACTCATCTAACGATTCCATGGTTTAATACGTTGCAGTTTATCAACTCATAAACAACATGCAGCAAGGAAAGTCTCAACCTTCTCTTGTTACTATCATGTTCAAGGTTTTGGATACTTTCTATAGGTTTTTAATATATGTTGCTCCATGTAGGTAATTAATATCATGTTCAAGGATCAGATCTTTAACATATGATACTCCTGGTATATTATTACTATCATGCTCAAGCTTTAAAAATTCCTTAGTAGCTGTTTAAGGTGGGATGTGGAGAAAAATTTAACATTTATGTCTTTCTTCTTACATGCATGGTCTAATATGTTATTTGCTTTCTTAAACTTGGATGGATAATGTTGATTCTATATAGCTTGGGTTTTCATTCTTGCCATTCTTATGTGTACTTTGCTAACTCATCTTTTTAGATGAAATTTGTAATTATAGCCTATCAACATATAGAAAGTTCTTTAAATTTTATTTCTTATGAACCAGTTACTTCTTGATGAATGTATGCTTGATGATTCGATCTCAAGTTTTAGTTTAGTAGAAAAGAAGTGTGATAGTGTCTATACAGCTGTGGTAAAAGGTTTCTTCTGCAATTTCCAGGGTAGAATTGATGAAATTTATGGGTGAGAGGCATCTGGAAAAACTACACTTAGCCCTTCATATCATCAAGGAAGCTCAAAGGCGCTGAGGTGCATCTTATTTTGTCCTCTCAAACTTTTTTATTGGAAGTGTTTAAAGTATTACTGGAATTAGTTTCGTTTGCTTAGGTAAAACAGGGTAATTCTTTTTTAATTCATTGTTGTGAAAGCTGATAAGTCAATTCACAAAGATCCCAAAACCTTTTATTGTTCTTATATACCGTTTTCACATTAAGCAAAGCTAAGTATAGATCCTTCTGTGAAACTTTCATGCCTATTTTTTAGCAATTATCATTCTGTCAAGGAATGTTAAACCTTAAGCACATCTCTCTCTCTCTCTCTCTCTCTCTCTCTCTCTCTCTCTCTCTCTCTCCCCTTTTGTGAGAGTTCATGACCCATGGATTTGTCACATTTCTTCTGCACAATTGATACCTCTTATCTATGTTCTTCAATTATGGTGGCACTACATTTTTCTTTTCTAAGATGACAACCCTGCTTTTAATCTGAAGAAAGTTTGAGAACTGTTGTAACAAATTGTAAGTCGTTACATATTATATGCCATGATATGTAAAGACTCAACCAACAATTCCCTCATAAAAGAAGGAAGTATCAGAAGATATTCAAAATATTTAGGCGAAGAATTAGTAGATAAATCTGTACTTTACTATGCAGAAGTTGGTAGTTTAAACAATGGCATTTGATAGAGATATTTCATTGGTTTGGAAACTATAGGTAGTTTAGCCTTTTACAAGTACAATTATATCCAGATACATACTTTTTCTGTATCAATGTTTTCCATTCAGTTTAAACTATTAAGCTACAGTTATTAATACTTTGAATTTTTTTAAATAGACTAGTTCATTTACTCTCCTTCAATGAATTAGGCCCTTATTACTTATATTTGCATGACAAGATGTTCGTCATAGTCTATCTGCTTATTTTCTTTGCATATTGTTTTCTTTGCCTTGCTAGGTTTTTCTTTCAGAAGGTTATTATGCATATCTTGACATAGAAAACACAATGGATCCTTCACTTGCGGAATCAATGGGTGGACACAGAAAATATTCTTATTTTATGTCCAAGTTCTGCTGAAATTTTGCCAAGATTCATTAAAGCAATTGACGATTGCAACTGTAGATGTAATAGTGGTTGATGCGTAGTTGGTGTAAGTGATTAATTATCACGCATGATTGTGGCATTAGCTGTTCAATTTTTTTTTTTCCCTTGGGGAGAGAAAGGGGGGTCAAGGGTCAACATTGAGTGTTTTGGCTGTTCTTTACCAGTTTCCAATTAAGTAAAAGACATTCTTGTTGTGGATTCTAATTTGCAGAGTTGTTGCTGTTGTTGTTATTATTGTCATCATTTTCTATCATTTAAAGAAAAAATACCAAAAACTATAGGTTACCAAATTTCCATCAGTTAACCTATATTGTTTGGGGTTGCAATTTGTTTCATTATTGGAACCTATATTATTACAACTTACTCAAAGTAGGCAACAAAAGAGGGATGGGTCAATTGCAGTCACTTTGTTAATTTTTCTCTCAATATTATTATGCTTTAATACCATCTTGCATGTTTGGATTTTTCAGGTAGCTGTCATTGTCCCCAATGTGAACTTGCTCATATGATAGGTGGCACCTTCCAAGATGAACAATCACAAATAATAACGCAAGCACTTATAAGACTCTATTACACGTTCTGCCAGTCTCTCCCTTATAAATTTTTTTAACCAGGTTAGTCATTTTTAACCTCTTGTTTTATATATGTTATAACTTGAAAGTTCAAATAATGTATAAAACACCCTTGAACGTTTAGACCCCCAAATACAAAATAATCAATTCAAGCTTAATGTCAAACAATAAATGTGCGGAACATGAACATAAGCTAATAATCGAATCGATAAACAATCTAAACCATAAATAATCACAATCACAGCAGTAATTAAATGGTAAAGATAAAGGGAAGAGAGATGCAAACACAAGAACAACACACGATGTGTTATCGAAGAGGAAACCGAAGCCCTCGGCGTAAAACCTCTACGCCGCCCTCCAAGCGGTCAATAATCCACTAGAAAATGTAGTTGGGATACATGAACAGCAATAGACCCTCCAAGCCTAATCTACCCGATGCACCTAAGCCCTCCAAGCTTCTTGCTCCAATGAGGTTGCGCCGAACCTTTTTCTTTTCTAGCTTACCGGATTCCGCTATAATCCATAGCATCCGCCATCCTTGGCATCTTCCAATGCTTCCCAAAGCTCCAAAAACACTCAACACTCTAAATGGGTGTGGGTAGTGTTTGGATAGAAATCTCCTCTCAATAGGTATGACAATGAGAGAGGGAATGAGAAGAGACTACAAAGATTTCTCTCTAAGAATGAGTAGCTCTCTCTAATTGGGTGGGTGTTTTGAAGAAACCTCTCTTAGGGTTTTTCTTTCTGAATAGCCACACATATTTTGTGGGAATAAGGGGTATTTATACTGGTGTGAGAATGGAATGCGAAGAAAACAGGGTTGGCTGGCGACTTGACCTCGCGACTTGACTGAGTCGCGAGTTCAAGTCGCGAGCTAACTGAATGGCTAGTCTGGATTTTTGTCCTATAGTGCTCCAGCTGGCATGACTGTTCAGCTCCCCTGCATGCTCTGCGCGTGTGCAACTTTTGGCGGCTTGCAAGCCGTGAGCCTCCCGCGAGATCCAGTCGCGAGTCCCTGCTTCACTGCACAGTCTTGAGCATTTCTTCACACTCTTTCACACACTACCCTTACATGATTCCCACCTAAATACAGGGTTTCTAAGTGCTATATTACAAGCAAATTTGTCACGGAATAAAGCCAACACATGGTTGATTAAATTCAACCTTACATAACTTATAAACTGAATCTTATCAGTTATAGCATGGAGGAAATCCGTTTACCTGCCCATATTACATTTTATTTCCAGGTCCAATCAAGTAAAAAATCATGGCAAGGTTTTGGAAATATGGATGAGGTTACCTGGCGTGGGAATGCCTTGAAATTTGATGCAATTGTATGACTGAGGATGATAAGAACTGGGCTGCTCAAGATTGAGGATAAGGTCAATCTTCTGTCACTTTTGATAATAAGGAGCATTAATAAGCTCGCAAGGTTCTTCGAGATATGTTAAATTATTCATATTGCCCTTGTCAATGTTCTTTTATTTTATACTTCAAAAAGTCATGCTGCCAGTCTTCTTTAGGAGCATATATTTAACTTTTTGAACAAATATTTGCATCACTTCTACCTCAAGTTTTCATGGAGATAATTTTCTATGAAGTTGCTTTCCCTTAATTGTTCTTTGGTTTTTCTGTTGCTTCTTGAAGGACATTCTGATTCTATTTTTGTCATTCTTATTTCCTCAATTAATTTGGTGTTACACTTTATTAAAGATGTCTTCTTATTGTACTTTCATCATGTGTATATGAACATTAGATAAAACCTTGTAGTTGAGTATATATCAACTTTAAATAACTTACACCAAAAAAAAAAAAATAATAAAAAAAAAATAAAAAAAAAAATAAAGCTTGAAATAATGAACTAAATTTTATGTGGCTTTCTAGTGATCTTTTTAGAGAAAGTCACAGTTTCAATCATGTATGGCCTTATTTCTCCTAGTTTAGTGGTAATCACAAAATCAATTTTTTCATTTAAGTCTGATAAAAAAAAAAAGGGCTCTCTTTTCAGGCTAGGCTCCTAAGTTTTGCACCAAGATAGATATTCGCAAGGCTTATGACTCCGTTCTTTGGGATGCTTTCTTCAATGCCTTTTGTTTGTTTTTAGACCCCTTAAAACACACTCAGATTAACCTAGTAAATTAGCCAAGTGATTACTTAGTCAAATTTCAGATCTAGGTTAACTCAAATATATCATATCAATGTAAAGTGTGGAAAATAAAGAACGCAAAGATATGATGACCCAAGAAACCAAACCGGTAAAAACCTAGGGAGGATTTAACCTAGCTATCCTCAAGGTAAACCTGAATCCACTATGAAAGAATTGAAGTTTACACAATAGCGACTTAGACCACTAACATCTTATTGCTACCTTGAGTAGGAAACTTACTACCACGACCACGTGACAGCTCTGAGTCCACGGACTACTTCTTTCTTGGATTCACAACAAGTACAAGCACTCCCGCTTGTGTATCTTTAAGCTCTTATTGCAGCAACTGAATCGATCACCAAGTTCTTGACATAATCTTGAATCTTGGAAATCCTAAGTATGTGTGAAGGTAAACACCTCTTGATCTCACAAAAAATTCACACACACGGCATAAGGAGCCAACATAAAACGTGGCTAGAGTTTTTCCTTTTACACTTAAGACAAAACATAATACCCTACACGTCAAACGGGCTTGGGCTGAGTTGAAAAATTCTGCAGAAAAACAATCTGCACGAGCTTCGATCGATCGAGCCTAATTTTCGATCGATCGAGCCAGGCAGATTTACATAATAAATCCTGCAGCTACTCGATTCCAACTTTACATACAACCACATACTTTGAGCAAGTCTAAACAAGACTAAAACGTTTTGATCATGGTTTGCCAACAATACAAATTGAAGTTCTAATACATTTAAACCTAAAGACTTAGAACCCAACACCCTTGAACACTTGAAATTCCCTAAGAGTTGGGTAAGATGGATTAGAGAATGAATCTCCATATTTTTCTTTGCAGTTATGTTTAACAAATCTCCATCTAGCTTCTATATAGACTTTAGATTATTATTATTTTAATCATATAATGATGTATTTGGAGTTTCAGGTATATTGTCACTTTGTGACTGATGGTGTCAATGTCTCAAATTTTTTTGGGTCTTTTTAACAACCTGAAGACGGATCGTAAACTGAGTAGAACAATTAAGACAAAAGGGTATAAAAAATTATTTATTTATCAACAAAACATACATATAAATGAGACATTCCACTGTGAGCAGTTCATGTAAACTGACAATGCCATGAGAGCCAAGTATTCTAATAAAATGATTGAGCACTGGAAAGATATTAAATGATAAAGATTGCATTTCCTTGAAAATTATGTTAAAATACTGAGAAAAGTGATTGCAATCTATTGTGTCTAATATTATTTATGGAATTTTCGTTTTTCTTGTTCAATTGATTTTCAGAGGACTTTTTCACCTCTTCCTTTTTACTTTTCTAGGAATTTTTGTTTTCACTATCATCTTAATTTACCTGTTTCCTCTCTGGTCATTGAGGTAATTTTATATTATTTTAATTTTTTTCACTTTAAATAATTTCTTACTTTTCAGGTAACTAGTCTTGGGGTATGCATGCAAATGGGTTGAATAGTAATCTGGCATTTTTTAGTGATAAGGGCTGAATGGGGGATGCAATTTCTCAGAGGCTTTTACTGTAAGTCTGAAGAATTGGCTTGTGAACATGTAGTCATTGTCAAAGAAGAAAGCAACTACCTTCATAGATGGAAAAGTTTCCAGTGCAAACATGAAGTTGCACAATATATGTTCGTAAATGATGGAATCCTTGATAAGATAGAAGATGGTCATTTGAAAGAAAGAGAAAATCATTGTCGTATTCTTGAATTGATGAATTATACTCATATATGGTAGATGTCAAATTACTTGGCCACTTTTGAACATATGAAGTGACTTGAAGGATCTTTGCACTGGAGATTACAAAAATCTAGCTCTCTAAGTACTAGTGTTGCTCTTGATGTGAATTAAGCATATGTTGACCGTAACAATTTAAGTTGTTTCAAGTGAAAATGCCTTTTGATTATCTAAGAAGGATTGGGTCTCTTTGAGTCTTTGGTCTGTCTTTGGACTAAACTATTAGGAAAGTTAAATCTTTTATCATTCTTGTCTGGATATTGTAAAATAATTTTAAATATTTGATAATGACATGATTATTTGTTGAATATTATAGTAAGCTTAACAATCAATGCAAACATCATTTATGAGTCTTCAAGATTAGTTATATCTAGCACCTCTTCCCAAAAAAAAAAAAGTTATATCTAGCACTATGTTTTGGTTTGTTTTATTTGTTGTCATAAATTTGCTACATAATGTTTCAATCTATGCTTGTTGGATTGGCTATTTATATTATTTTTTGTGCTAGAGTAATAAGTAATTTGCATAAAGAAAGATTAGAAGAACTAATTTAACCCCCACCCAACTCAAAGCTACTTTCTAAGCTTTTCTTCCTTGCTCTCTTTATTTTTCTCATTTGTATTCTTTTAAGGAATTCATCTGGCATATATTGGTGCAATAAGAGTTCAAATGTAGCTTGTATTTTTTAGACTTAATAGTGTGAATTGAGCTGAGTTACTAGTGTTGAAAGTTTTGCTAACCTAAACTTGACTTATACTGAACTTCCACACAAAAAAAATAAATAAATAAATAAAAATAATAATAATAAGACCATTAAATCCATGAAAAACCAACCTAAGAAATTAGGTTGATGAGTTGAATACACACCCCTAGTTAACCATAATCACAAGAACAAAACAAAGTATGCTTGTCCTCCTTATAAATTTATAATTAACATTAAAATTATCCCAATCGAGTTTTCTTTTTACATCACCAAGAAAAGCTATAAAAATTAGATCCAAGCCATAATGACTGTTCATCTTAGGCTTGGGCCTTAGACCAATGAATACAACCAGGGACCAAAGAGAATGGAGAAAAAACCAGTAGGTGGAGGCCACATCACAACAACGACATCAACATTAGAATTAACCACAAAAAGTGAAATCATAAGAAATGGGCTTTCTCAAGTAGGAGGTGCTCTTATTTGTGGCTTTCACCGGTTATAAATTATTGCTAAAGGTATAGGTTTTTGGTTCTTTCATTTATATTCAAAGCCTCTTTCACTTTAGGTCTAGAGGATCATTAGGTGAAGTTTGGGAGGGTGAAAGACTATAGGGCTAGAGGAACATGGCATGTATGATTGTTGTAGAGATAAACATGTAGCTTAGCGCAATCCCATCAAGATAGACTTTTCAAAATCATCAATATCTTACACAATGTTAAGTTTTGTTTCTTTTGATATACTAATTCTACAAAATAGTATTTCAACGCTTGTTTGATTGGCTATTAGTGTTTTTGTAATATTTTTAGAGCCAAAGTTTGAATTGAAAATATACAAAATTGAAAATGCTAGTGAAATCCTTCTAGCTAGCACAATTTTTACTGATCTCATCCTTGTTTCCAATAAAAAAAAAAAAGAGGATGAAAGGGCTGCTTTCCCTCATCATTTCATGAAGGTTGTGATTTTTTCAAGAGTTAACTAGCTCTCGACAATTCCAATATAGTAGACTCATTGTTGTTGACAGGGCTATAGCACAGTATCCGCCATGAATTGGTTTTGTTGCTTGACATTCTAGAACTCATAGACTCCCCAATTTCAAACCTACTTTTTTTTCATTGGATAATAATTATTACATATTTTTTATTTGACACTCACCGTATACATTGTCACGTGAACTGAAAACACAATTTTACTGTTCCAAAATTTTGTCAAAAAAATTGTGTACAGAATGTGCAACAATAAGATTTTCCCTTTTTCTTCAGCTCCGAATCTTCACTACTTGTTTCATTCTCTCCATGCGTACACTCTCCACCTACTCGGCTTTCATATGTCAACACCGTGCTCCTTGCTCGTTTTCCTTCTAAACTAACGTCTTCCACTATGGCCCATTTCCTTTGGGCTTCATTGAGCCCATCACTTCAGCCTTAACTCCTTTTGTGTCAAAGCCCATCCAATTCTCTCCGACTGTTAATTGAACCCGTTACTTTTTTTCTTTTTCTTTTTCTTTTTTTCTTTTTTGAGAAAGAAGACAGTTCATTAAATAAAATTAGAGCGCGGCCAAATCAGCCTGAACAAAATGTAAGGTACGAAACGGAATATCCTCCATCCACACGGTACAATCTAGTGTGATCAAAACTAACCTAGCTAAACTATAAGCAACTTTGTTACCATCTCTCCTAGTGTGAGAGTACAACAATTCTGATAAGCACTTCAAAATCTTTGTTTTCTCTTCCAAAAAAAAAAAAAAAAAAAAAGAGTAAGTCTTTGTTTATTGTGAGTATTAATATTAACAACGTCATGACCTAATTGGATGAATAAAAATATAGTTGGTACCAGGTCGAAATTGCCTTCATCATTGTTTATTTATTGATTATTATTATAATTATGGTTATTAATTTAACGCCATGACCTTGAATGAGTAATAATACAGTTCGTTGGCAGAAATTAATTGTTCTTTTTCTTGGACTTCATTTTTAACATGTCTGCAACATATTCTTTAGGGGAGTTGTTAATTGAGTAAGTCTTTGTTTATTGTGGGTATTTATCTCATGACCTTGAATCTCCTTTTAAAAAAAATCTCATGACCTTGATCGAGCAAATAATAATTAGGCATAAACGCACTTTTAATTCTTATATTATGATTTTTTTTTCATTTTAATCTCTACATTTTCATTTTAACACTTTTAGTCCTTAAATTAATTAACGCGTGACATTTAAATCCTTACCATCACCTAACAAACAAAAAAAAATGACATGACTGACAGCATATTAAAATAATAATTTAAAAAAATCTATTTTAACATTAAAAAATGTCAAATCAATATTTACATTAAAAAAATTAATTTATTAATTTTAACTAAATAAAAAAAATTAAAAACAAAAAATCACATAAATTAAGGTTAAAAATGCCTTAAACAAGAACAAGAACAATAACAATAACAACAACAACATAAATCCAAATTTAAGAACAAGAAGAACATTTTCCTTTATTTGACATTTTCTCTCTTTTTTTTCTTACAAAACAAACCCAAGATTAAGCAAGAACACAAACACAAATCCAGCAAGAATACAAACACAAACCCATCAATCCATCTTCAGCAACAACCCAATTCGCTTACCTCCATCTACACAAACTCCTAGTACAAACAAGCTCAAATGAAAAAAACCCAATAACAAAAGCCAAATCCTAAACCAAAGATATGGTTAATCGATTCTAGTGGAAGCAAAATAGAGAGGCCGAAGTGCTGAACCAGAGAAACCAAACACAAAACCCACTACCAAAACTAGATCCGAAACCACCAAATCATAGATCTGAACGACCAAACCCAAATCCCAGATCCGAACCCCGTAAGCAAAACCTAACGATCTGAAACATCCAAACCCAGGCCTCCATCGATCAACGACCTCCATCTGAGAGAGGCCCACTGAAAAAGGAAAATTTAAGGAAAGTGGAAGAGAGTTTGGTTTCTCAGAAAAATCTTCAAATAAATTGAGTAAATTCGCTTATGGGTCAAGAAATTTGAAGAATTTTAGTTCTGGGTTGAGAAGATCTCCAAGGTTGAATAGCTGCGTACAACAACTTCTTCTTCTCAAACAAAACTCCTCGAACCCTACATCGTTCGATACCGATTCCGAGAAATTGAGGCAGTTCTTCTCCAAATTCGGCGAGATCGAGACCGGACTGATCGGATTCAACTCCACCACCGAGCTCCGCTGTCGCCGGCCATACCGCCGTCCGCAACCGATCACAGCATCTCTCTAACCTAGATCAAGCCGATCTCAGCCTTTTTCTATCTCAAACCCAGATCAAACCCATCGCACCCGACTTCACAAACCTCACCACCAACGGCTTCGTCATTTCAGCGATGGATTTAAAGAGAGAGCTCACCTTCAGTCAGCCCGTAGAGAGAGAGCTTGAGAGATTCCAATTGTTATTTTGGGTAAATTTGGGTTTGTAATGAGAATGTGAATGTGAAAGGACTGTAAATTTGGGTTTGTAATGAGAATGAGAGATTCTAATTGCGTCTGTAAATTTGGATGAAGGTGTGTAAGGATTTTGGGTTTGTTGAAGGTGTTTTGAATCTTTGAAGGTAGGAGGGACTGATGGGTTAGACGTTTCTGGGTTCTTCATGTTCTTCCAAAAAATTTAATTATTTTCTTTTCCTTTTTAAAAAATAAGAAGGTTAGAAATTTTTTTATTATTTATCTGATGTGGCTTTTTATATATAAATTATTGTGAAATAAAAGAGCGGGAAACCCATGTGCCGTGGGTGTTGAGTGCTACGGTAGATTTTTATTAATATTTTAATCCCTTTATTAGCCATCTTAACTATTTTCATTTGCTGACTTACGGAAATGATTAAAATAATATGTGTTAATTGGTTTAGGAACTAAAAATAGTAAAATGAAAATGTATGGATCAAAATGAAAAAAAGTCAAAATATAAGAACTAAAAGTGCATTTCCCTTATAGCTAGAAGCAGTGGTGGAGCTACAGTAAGCAAGCACGTACATCCTTTTTTTTAATATATCTCCCTATCTTTTTAAAAGTCCACCACAGTAAGCAACCACGTACATCATCTATACTACTATTTAAGGGGCTTCCCCTATTTGGATTCCATATTTTTCATACCTAAGATACCCTCATCATACCCATTTACAAGTTTTCAACTACTGGAGATAGATATGTAAATTAAAACTCCTACACTTTAAAACCACAAACTCACGTACGCTTTGCAGTTTCTATCTCACTTTCTCTCTCTCATTCTTCTTCAGATGGAAGACATTTAGTTTAGCTCTACATCCTCCTTTCTTTTTCTTCAGATTAAAGACATTTACTGTCAAAGGTTTTAACAAATTTTCAGGTTCTATCTTTTGCAAGTTCCTCTTTGTTTTTTTTTCTTTTGTTTATAATTGACTTTCTTTAAGTTCTACTTTTTTTTTTTTTTCCTTCTTCTTTATTTTAAAATGTAATTTTGAAATAAATGGTTCCTTCATATACTCTACCATTGTACTTCTTAACGAATTGTCATTTCATGTCGTAGGTATTGTGATCCAAAGATAGGGCTGTCTTATGCTACAAAAGAAGCATTCAAAATCATTCGTAAACAGTTAAATAGTATGACTTCCCTTACCTCTTTTAATAGCCTTTGTTTACATCTTATTTAAAAAATGTAAAATTGAAATAAAAATAGTTATATAGAAATGATCAATTACTATTTCCTTCTCCTTCCTCACTTCACTTCTTTTTTTTTTTTTCCTTCTTCATTTTTTTTTTTTTCTTTTTAAGGAATTTTTATTTTTATTTTTATTTTTTTACCATCATTGTATATGTTTTTGGCATTAAATTTTTTTATTTTTTTATTTAGGTAGGTAGCAACCTTGAGTTCTACATTTTTTTTTTTTTTTTTGTTAATGTATCACGTTAACTATCCTTTTTTTTTTTTTTTTTTTAAATGTAATTTTGAAATGTTGGTGGTGACTGAATGTATATGTTTTTGGCGTTAAATTTTTATTTAGGTATGTAGCAACCTTGAGTTCTACTCTTTTTTTTTCTTTTTTTTTTTAATGTATCACGTTAACTCTTTTTTTTTTTTTCTTTTCTTTTAAAAAAAAATAATTTTGAAATTATGGTGGTGACTGAATAATTTTAAACGTGAGTAAGGAAAGTGAAGTTTAAAAAAATAAAAAAATAAATCTTGATAAAAGAAAAAAAGGAAAAAAGAAAAAAGAAAAAAGAAAAGAGAGAGAGAGAGAGAGAGAGAGAGAGAGAGAGAGAGAGAGAACGTGAGGTGAGTTTGCTTTGAAAACTAACAGAAAGTTGTCATATTTTGTAGGGAGTTAGATATGTATCTTTATTCTGAACAATTTTAATAGGATTTTCAGGAAAAATGATCTCATCAAAATTTAAATCAAACACAAACTCTAACAAACTTAAGCTATTATCTTTAACAACATGCATGCTAACGTTGGTTTGTTAATTAAAGTTTTTTTTTTTTTTTTTTTTTTTGTAAATACTTGGTTTAACCCTAATTCTTTTATCTCTCTCAGGTTCACGTACGCACAAACTTTTTGGATTGCATTGAGGAGTCATTGGAATGGAATATTAGATAAGTTCGGGTGAGAGACTTTACAAGAATTATTATATGTATTAAACCTCACATAAAGTGGTGGTTATCTAAGAAACTATTGTAAAAAAATTTCTTTTGTAATAGAAACTATATTTCTTTTGTATACAATTAATTTGTATCTCTTGCCATAAAATTTTCAATTTAAGCTTTTATTTACTTATGTTATGGATGTGTAGTAAATGACTAAATTTTAGGATTAAAAAAACTACATTTTAGGAATAGACAAAAAATGATAACTGTCATATATAAAATTTGAAAAAAAAAAAAAACCACATCAACAACACCAAAAAGGTAAAAAAAAAAAAAAGAAAAAAAAAAAGGAAAACTTGAGATGTTAACGTGGGATAGAAAGTGGGACTTTTTTAAATAGTACATAGATAGAGAGAGAGAACGTGAGAGACTTTACAAGAATGGAATATTAGACTTTAAATTTTTCTCCCTAAAATTTAGCATTTTATTTTCTTTCAAAATCAGATATGTTAGTGCCTAAATATAAGGATATGGATGGAGAAATTATAGTAGTAGTTTTATTGTAGGAGTCTTTTTTTTCCAAAATATGGAAGAGATTAAAAAAAAAAAAAGAAAAAAAAAAAGAGGAAAACGTGAGATGCTTAACGTGGGATAAAAAGTAGGATTTTTAAAATAGTACATGGATAGATGTATATATATATATATATATATATATATATATATATATATAAAGACAAAGTACAAGATGTAAATACTTTGAATTTTCGAAAAAGAGAAAACAGTAAAAACGATTTTATTTTTCATTAAAAAAAAAAACGTATTATTTACTTCAAAAAGTAAATTAAAGATTAAAGATTAAAGTGGTTGTTATCTAAGAAACTGTTGTAAAAAAATTTCTTTTGTAATACAAACTATATTTCTTTTGTATACAATTAACGTGTATCTCTTGCCATAAAATTTTCAATTTAAACTTTTATTTACTTATGTTATGGATGTGTAGTAAATGACTAAATTTTAGGATTAAAAAAACTACATTTTAGGAATAGACAAAAAATGATAACTGTCATACATAAAATTTGAAAAAAAAACAAACAACATCAACGACACCAAAAAGGTAAAAAAAAGAAAAAAGAAAAAAAAGGAAATCTTGAGATGTTTAACGTGGGATAGAAAGTGGGACTTTTTTAAATATTACATAGATAGAGAGAGAGAATGAGAGAGACTTTACAAGAATGGAATATTAGACTTTAAATTTTTTTCCCTAAAATTTAGTATTTTATTTTCTTTCAAAATCAGATATGTGAATGCCTAAATATAAGGATATGGATGGAGAAATTATAGTAGTAGTTTTATTGTAGGAGTCTTTTTTTTCCAAAATATGGAAGAGATTTATTTTACTACTCTTTCTTTTTAATCAGATCTTTGATTCTAACCAGGATAGGAGTTCCTTTCTTGGGATTCTGTTTCCTATTACTTGATTTTTGTTAGTTGACTATGTTAAGATGCTAAATTGTTTAAAATATTCAAGAAAACATTTTTATCATAATCTATATTATTATTTAAGGGGCCTCGGATTGCAACCATTGTCATATAGAATCTATGGTGAGTAGGGTTTCTTTTTTATTTATGTTGTAATAAATTTATTTTAGAATTTTTTTGAACAAAAATTTAAATGGATTTAATCTTAATTGCAAGCTAGGCAAGACCACGTGTGGTGCTGTTAGCAAACCGTGGAACCCAATATGCAGAGAATTCCTCAAAATCTCATTAATTCTTTGATTTCATAAGAAAATCAATGGAACTCAATGGATGGTGTGCCACTTGATCATTCCTTTGCTTGCACAATTTATTTGGTTTTATTTCGGATTGAACATTTGCATCTTTGGCCTCTATTCTACAATACCATTTTGTGCTTTGTGTTGAGCACAAGTCTTACCATTTTTTTTTTCTTGCAGATGTTATGTACATGTGCAAAGAACATGAGGATATTAGCAAGATGGGAGAACAATTGACTGCCCTGGCTTTTGATCTAAAAGAGATGTATTTTTTTTAAAAGTAAATATTATGTATTGTAAGTAGCTGACTTTTTTTTACCATTTATTTGTCTTATTGAGAAACGACCTTTTGATTGTGGACTTAATAGAGGGCACAAACAAATTTTCGAAATCATTTTGTTTACATTTTACTAACTAAATGGCATATACCATTTTGTTTGATTATTTTCTTTCTTCCATTTTAGAATTCTTTTCATTTTTTATGTTGCATTATATTCTTCATTTTTTATTTTTTATATTATTCCCTTTTTATTTTTTTTATTTTTTGTCATTTGATAGTGCAAGTTGGCTAGGAGTGATATAGATAATTCTGAGTATATTTTAGTAACCATTAAATTTGATTATCCAAACATTTTAGTAGGGAGATTGTGAAAAAGAAAAATATAAGGCGGATCAAAATTTTAGTAAGAAATAAATTTTATGAAGCTTAAAAAAAAAAAAAAAAATTACAAACAAAATGACTACAAACATATCAAAAGGAAAAACATTTTAGGTGGGTTTGTGGGAGACATGTAACGACAGTATAGGAAATCCACACATAATGTAGGAGAGAGGTTTCATGAGAATCTCTCATAAGATAATTTTCCTCTTTTCTTATTTATTCATTACATATAACCTTACAAAATTTATTAAAAAATTCTTCAGATAATTTTTCACCACACATAATACTCATCACACCCCTAGGTTTTTTTGTGATTAGAAAATGTAATAATTCCAAATTATAATAAATGTTCTAAATTAACCCTTACTCAAAAAATAGAAGAGGCTCTGAGCACGCGCGTGAGCCCGTGCTTAGTAGCTAGTTTTTTTTAATATATCTCCCTATCTTTTTAAAAGTCAAACTCAATTGATATAAAATAAACTTAAATAAAGAAGAAAAAGTCTTAATTGAAGAGATGAAAATACCACCCAAAAAAAAGTTTCCTCTTAAAAGTATGAAGCAATAAAATTTGGAAACAGTTGCAGGACAAATTCCATAATTTGATATTATTTTGAAATTAAACTCTATAAATGTAGTTGCACAAATAGCTATATGTGGTTTAAAATTGTTATAATCTAATCCTATTAAGTTTAACAAAAACTGTATTTTAGGTTTATTGATTTATTAAAAAACATTATATGATCCTATAAAAAATCATTATATGAGAATTATCAATGGGATTTTAACTATGTAAAAAATTACAATACAACTTGGCTATATATATATATATATATATATATATATATTAACTAATAAAATATACACAGTATAATGATATGCAATGATTTTAGGGGATATTTCAATATTGAATGATCACATACTATTCATATTATTGGCATTTAATTGTCAAGTTTAGTTAATATTTTGTATATATGATGCATGTATTGTATGTTGCATACACAAAATGTATTTGTTTATGAAGACACATGCATATTAATTATAAATTTTACCCTCTCCTGAATGTCAAATCCTGGCTCCGCCATTGTTTATAGTTGGTAGGTCAATATTATTTTCATTCTTGGACTTTAATTTTTCGGTGTTATTTGAGTAAGTCTTTGTTTATTGTGATGGGTATTAATCTATTAACGTCATGGGCTCTTTTTTATTTTAAGAATCATTAACGTCATGACCTTGAATATATGTATTTTTTAAGAATCATTAATGTCATGACCTTGAATATATGTATTGTGTATGGGTCATTCTACTGTACCACCCATTTTTTGAGGGGGGTACAATACCACTTAAATCTTAGCTATAGATCTTGCTTGTTTTAATATGGTCTGTTTATTTAATTTTATTAAGATAACTACTACCGACCATCTAGGTTTTGTATAAAATCCAAAAAAAAAAAAAACAAAATATACGGGTTCTTCTTTTCTCAAAGCGTTTGAGAGAGATCACGAGTTCTTCTGTCTAGCCGCCTCTCTCAAACCTTCATGGCTCCTGTCCTGTGTTCTACTTCTGTGTTTGGTATTCAAATCAGGATTTTGATTTTTAATCATTTTCCTCTCTATTGGTTGAAGTCACTGGAACCTAGAAAGATCAAATCCTGCACCTACATGACCTTCATCGAGTCGTGAGGAATGGTTAGATATTTTTTTCTTTTACTTAATCATTTTAATTTAATTTTTGGGTTTTTTTTTACTCTTCCCTGATTTGTTATTTTTTAAGTGGCACAATATGGTTTATTTTAATTGTCGAACAAACTTGGTTTTTGTTGGTCATATTACTCATAATGGAAGATTTGGATTTCTGGAAAACGTCAATCTTTTTCTTTTCTTTCTTATTTTTGGTCCAAACGTTACAATACAAACTTTTTTTACTTTTGGGTAAGATAGTGCAAACCGGAAGTTTTAGAGACCAAAACTGTGGAAATTTCTACCGATTTCTAAGAAAAATCTGCATTGTTTCACATGTATATATAGAAGATTGCTTTCTTTCATATAGGCGATCGCCCAAATTGTAATTAGTCCCTCAATTATTAGCAAAATGGCAACCAATTTTCAATTTAATAAAGCTTGGTGATTATGTGGCTTCTTCCACAAGACTTAATTTAAATTTTAATATTGCAGGAGGAAGTTCTTTTGGAGCAACTTAAGTAGTCCAAAATATAGGTAAACTAAATATTCTCTTTATTTTTTTTTTCTATCTTTTGGTTGCTTTTATGGACGAGCATCTTGATTAGGATCAAAAAAAAAAAAAAAAAAAAAAAGGGTCTCAACAGTTAGAAAGCATTTCTTTCTACAAAAGGTTGTTTATGATTGACCCTTTGAGTTATAGAACAGAAAGTTTTCACCTTTTAACTTGTAGGTCACTAACATGGTCCAACCAGCAAAGGCCCAAAATGAGGGTGCCTTTGAATGTTTCCCTTTGGTATGAAAAAGTAAAATAAATTTATAACCTCTTTAGTAAGATCTGTTTTTTGGTTATGTCATATATCAATCTGGAGATTTATTTTTAAAAATCGTTCTTTTGGTGTTTGAGAACTCAATTGGGATTTGGGAATAGTAATTAGTATAGCTTCTGTATTGGTTCCACCTAATCACGCTTGAAGTTTGCTCCCATGTGGTGACGGTGAACATATAGGCTCAACTGAAATCACATAAAAGAAAATATGGAATTCCGGTTTGAAATAATTTGACCAAAGTTGGAAAGATGAAATTTTTTTAAAGAATTCATATGTTTTTCTTGGGGGTGGGGTGGCAATTTGGCATAGCATTTACTAGGGAATTAGTAATTAAATGATATCTTCTGCTGAAATGTCCATGGTTTTATTATCATAGAAAGCATGAAACAAACTCAGGCTAATGAAAATAGTAGTGCAGAACCCAATGAGCATGCTTCATTGGATTACCATTCCTTTTTAAAATAAATAACTTTGGTATGTCTTTATCTTCTTTTTGGCTTTATTTACCTTCAGGAACAAAAGGCCCTGCTAGAGAATGAGGCTCTAAGCAAATAGGTGAGATCAAAACCATTTCTTCTATACAATAATTTTTGCATACAACAAAAATCTATTGCCTTCATTTTTCATGTTCAAATCATAAAAAGCTTGATGAAATACGGTGAACCTGCAAGGCACCTTTCCTCGAATTCAACCATTTGGAGAGGAAGTTTTTACTCTCAGGTTCAAAAGTTGTTTCTACCTCTGCATTTGAGGAAAATGAACATTCAGACACTTCTTTGCATTTGGGATATGCATCAATTTTGCATGAGTTCAGTTATTCCTAGCATTCTTAGATGTCTCTTTTCAATTTTTTGTCCAATGTTTTCGTACTTTCTTGAATTTGAAGTAAGGATTTAGGCAAGTTTTATCCTATTATAAAAACTGTCAAGAAAATGGGAAAAGTTTCATATATGCGCATTGTTCTCAATTTGTTGGTAATGACACTTCCATCTGACTCATTTTAGTGAGCTATGTAGAACAAGTGCAATGTGACTTGATCGAGAAATGAATGTTGCTGCAAGTTACCTAGACCTTGCAGCAACAACCAAATGCAGAAGCATAGCATTGGTTTTCTTTGTCATGAGCTTGTGCTTGACAATTGGACTTGTTTGAGGATGTCAATTCTAATATATATTAACAGCTTTAATCAAATCTAGAAATATTTTTAATCAAAATTCAATGTAAAATTGGTTCTACCTCTTAATTTGATCTTTTCTTATTTTTCTTTGACATTTGTTTCTCAGATTGTCCACAGATGTTTGTTGCAAGAGAAAATCACAGAAGATCGATCACACATGCAATGAATTAGGGAGTCAAGCGGCTCTGGAGTGATATATTTGTTTAGAAGTTATTGTCTTGCAATTAGAAGCTTTATCTAGTTAGTTTCAACTATAAAATAGTTAATTTTCTTCTTTTGACAAATAGGGGTAGATGTCTTGAACTAAGTTGAGGTGTTTTTAGATTTCTGTAAATGCTAAGGCTAATAAGGCATTTCAACAAAATTTTCAGTTCATTTGATGCGCTAGGGTGGTAATGCAAAATGCAAATTACCCTGATATAGTGTTAGTTTGGATTGCGCTGAAAACATTTTTCCGGCGCGTTTACGTTTTAAACAGTGGGTCTTGTGCACTATTTACACATTTAAAAATTATTTTGCTACAGTGTTTTCAGTTTTTAGTTTTCAGCAATAAGCAGTATCCAAACAGATCCATAATGTGGAGAACTGAAAGATTAATAAAAAAGAAAAATAAATTTCCTTGAATTTTGATATGAAAAATGACTAATGATAAAGCTCTTTCCACCTTTGTGCTGCAACAGTACTTATGTAAAAGACGCCCTTAGCATCAGCATTAGTGGTGCCAAAAATTTAGCAATTTGGTACCACAAAAAGTTACTTTATCTATTTTACCATTTCATTTTACAAAGCACCTAAATCAGTGGTTTTATTTTAGTATTCAACACAATAAAATAATATAAACAACACAATAAAATAATATATCTACTACAATAAACAACAATCACCATCAACACAATAAAATAATATATCTTTTAATAAAAATATTGTATTTTTTTTTTTTAAAGCATTTGAGTTACAGTGCACATGCAAAGATAGTTGTGCACCGTAGCTCAAAAGCCAAAAAATTTGGCATTGCCTCCACTAATGCATGAGCATTTTGTTATGTTTGGTTAGTAAATTTAGCATTTTAGAAATTTGCCTCCATCAACACTAATGCTCTATTATGTAAATTTATTCAATAAGTAGTCAAGCAAGGAAGACTATAAGAGGTGGAAACAAAACGACCTTATTTTTGTATCTCCAATTCTCCATCTCTAAGAAAAAGATCAAAATTCATTCGTGAATCATTTGAGCATAACTCATCACAATTGAATATTCCAGTTATTTTTTAGGTTTCAGGGTCATTTGGTCTTTTTTAGGTTCTAAGGGTATTTTGATAAGCTTTTAGGTTCTAAGGATATTTCAATAATTTTAAAGGGTTTTGGGGGCATTTAGGTCAATTTTTAGGTTTCAAAGTCATTTTGGTAACTTTTAGGTTATATGGGTATTTCGGTGTTTTTATTTTTTTTCGATGGCATTATAGTCATTTTTTAGATTCTAAGGGTATTTTGGTCATTTTTTAGGTTTTAGAGGTATTTCAATCATTTTTTAGGTTTCAGAGCCATTTCGGTAATTTTTTAGGTTTCAAGTGTATTTTGATCATTTTTTAGGTTCTAAGGGTATTCCGGTAATTTTAGAGGGTTTTAGGGGTATTTTGATCATTTTTTAGGTTTTGAGGGTATTTCAGTAATTTTTTAGGTTTCAAGTGCATTAAGGTCATTTTTTAGGTCCTAAGGGTATTTCAGTCACTTTTTAGGTTATAAGGTCATTTAGTCATTTTGTAGGTTTCATTTTGGTCATTTTTTAGGTTTTAAGGATATTTTGGTCAATTTTTAGGTTTCAGGGTCATTTCAGTCATTTTCAAGGTTCTATGAGTATTTTGGTAATTTTTTTAGGTTTCAAGTGCATTACTATCATTTTTTAGGTTCTACGGGTATTTCAGCTATTTTTTAGGTTACAAGATTATTTCGGTCATTTTTAGGTTTCAGGGTCATTTAGGTTACAAAATCATAAGGTTTAGGTCAACACTAGGGCACTAAGTTGTGGTACAAACTACTAAATATATTAGTTAAGACAAACCTCCCACACACATGCATAAATACATGCATGCATGCATGTGTGTGCGTGCGTGTGTACTAGATAGTTTTTTTTAGATAACTAATCATATTTTAAATTTTAATAAGTATACAACAAAATACAACAACTTAATAAAAAAGGTAAATTTTATAAGTTTCACTAAGACTTTTAGGGGGGGAAAAGCAAGTAGAGTGGTTATATAAAATTTTATTGTCATTTCGGTCTTTCAAATAAAGGTTTTAGGGGGTATTTTGGTCATTTGTTAGATTTCAAGGGTCTTTTGGTTATTTTTTAGGTTCTAAATGTAATTTGGTCATTTTTTAGGTTTCAGGGGTATTTTGGTAATTTTTTAGGTTCGGGGGCATTACTATAGTCATTTTTTAGGTTCTAAGGGTGTTTCAATCATTTTTTAGGTTTCAGGTGCATTATGGTCGCTCTTTAGATTCTAAGGGTATTTCAGTCACTTTTTAGGTTACAAGGTCATTTCGGTCATTTCAATCACATATGACATTGGTATTGCCCAATGTGACGATGAAACTGTCAAATGTAAAATAGGAAAATAATAGTCCCATCGAATGTGACAAAAGTATGGTCAAATGTGATATTGGTATTGCCTAGTGTGACGATGGAATTGTCAAATGTGAGAAAAAAATAATGGTACCACCAAATGTGATAAAAGTATGGTCAAAAGTGATGTTAGTACTGCTCAATGTGACAATGGAACTGTTAAATGTGAGAAAAAAAATAGGGTACCACCAAATGTGATAAAAGTACAATCAGATGTGATGTCGGTACTGCCTAATGTGAAATGGAACCATCAAATGTGAGAAAACAAATAAAAGAACCACCAAGTGTGACAAAAGTATAGTCACATGTAATGTTGGTACTGTATAATGTGATGATGGAAACATCAAATATGAGAAAAAAATAAGGGAACAACCAATTGTGACAAAAGTACTGTCAAATGTGATGTTAGTACTGTCGAATGTGATAATGGAACCATCAAATGTGAGAAAAAAAATAAGGGAACCACCAAATGTGACAAAAGAACAGTCACATGTGATGTTGAAACTACACAATGTGAGGATGAAACCGTCAAATGTGAGAAAAAAGTAAGGAAACCACCAAATGTGACAAAAGAACTACACAATGTGATGATAGAACCGTTAAATGTGAGAAAAAAGTAAGGGAACCACTAAATGTGACAAAAGAACTGTCACATGTGATGTTGGAACTGCACAATGTGATGATGGAATTGTCAAATGTGAGAAAAAAGTAGGGCAACCACCAAATGTGACAAAAGAACTGTCACATGTGATGTTGGAATTGCACAATGTGAGGATAGAACCGTCAAATGTGAAGATTTGGTAACTTAGTATAGCAAATTTCCTACTAGTGGGTATCGTACCCCCTTTTTATTTTTGGTGGGGGGGGGGGGTATGGTAGAATTACCCAAATTATAAAGAAAGTTGGGATTGCCAGGTTCTTAGATGTGCATTTACAACCTTTTGAAGATATATACACTTGGCTTTAAAAGAAACTATTTAGACTTATTGTTTAATATATAATTGCAATTAACATAATTGAGCATAATATTCTAAGGCTAAAAATATAATTGCAATATATATATATATATATATATATATATATATATTTATATATATATAAAAGCTAAAACTTAGCATCTATTGTTGCTACGCTCCTTTTGAGCCACACTAGAAGCCACTTCATCTACTTATTTCCAACATTTTCATTTTTAATTATTTTTCTCCTTAGTAATTTATGACCTTACAATTACTCTTTCTCCATCATTTTTCCCACTTTTTATCTCCTCACTACTCCATTCCTTAACCTTGCAATTCCTCTATCCCTTCATCTTTTTTTTTTTTTTAATTTTTTTTAATTTTTTTTTTTTACTCTTCTTCTCCCCATTTTATTTACTATAAATATTTGCTTTTCTCTCTTCCATCCAATCCATATTTTTCCCACACAAAAATGTGAATACTCTCTCTCTCTCTCTCTCTCTCTCTCTCTCTCTCTCTTTTGGTGAATTTTTAATTCTTTGTTGCACATCTAATTTAGGTTATTTTTGTTGAAATCTATTTTGGGTTGATGTATTTGGTTATATTTTAATTTGTTATATTTTTTATTTTATTTTATTTTATTGTTAAATGTTATCCAATGATATTATATAATGATATAATATTATTCTATTACGTAGCGTAGTTTGGATAATTTTTTGTTTACAATTATACATTTTCGTTTGAGTATTCTTCTACTCATCTTATTTTTATATAATTTTTCTATTTCTCTCACATTCTCTCCTAGAATATGTGATTAAAAATAAAAAGATGAAAGAAAATATAAATAATTTAATGATATAGAGGATGTGACTAAATTTAAATGTCAAATAAAATTAGATGAGAAGAAAAAAAATTAAAAATTAAAAATTAAAAATATAACTATAGGGATAAGGGGCCCAAGAATATATGTTGGGCCTTGGGCCTTGTCTGAGGACACTTAGTGGTTCGAGGACAGATAAACAGCAATGAAGATGTAAGGCTCAGAACTCCATGAGCAAGCTACGAATGAGAAGGCTAGGGGAGGTAGGCCGAGGAGGAGTATCTCCTCGGCTAAACGAAGTAGAGATCAAAAAGTGTGTTCTATCATCCAAAGTGACATTCCAGGAAATTCTATTGATAAGGATATGTATTATGAACGTACAGGACAAATGGGAGCTGGGAAATATCTAAGGGAAAGCTGCTACCACTGCATTGAATGCTCTGCAGCTAACTCTCTGGCCGCATTAATGAGGAAGTAATACCTAAACAGTAGTTTTCAGCCTTACAGCTACTCCCCAAAGACTTCAGGAAGGTGCTGATGTGACAAGGATCAACACCAACAATCTAACCTACACGTGGAGGGCAGAGATGAAGGGAGAAAGATAGTATAAAATAAAAGGGAGGCCTTGAGAGAGAGGGATCTGAGAATTAAGAGAGAAATACTGTAGCAATAAGAACTGTACTTGTAATCAACTTCAAGAATTATATACAAGAACTGATCTCCTCGAACTGTGTTGAGGACGATTTTCTTTAGATAATACAAGTCTATTTTTACTTCATCGCTACCCAACTCATTAGAGCCTAGTTTTCCAACCCACTCTCTACAAATTTATTATATTGGGCTCTTTGGGCCTAGATCCTTTTAACTTTTGGGCTTAGGACTCAAATTGCGTCTCTACAATTGGCGCCGTCTGTGGGAAGTACTTTGTGTTCTGGTGAGCTTAACATTCAGTTATGGTAGGTTCAGGTCCGAATTGGGAGGAATCTATGGGGTCCCAACGTCAAGATCATTTTGTTAATCTTGAGTGAAGAAGGGACCGAGAGGTTAATGTGCATACCACCCATACTAGCAGAAGCCAGTCTCGAAGTGGGAGCCACCTTTCTCATGAAGATAATACTAGAGCCATGTAGCTGGAGATTGATCATTTGAAAAGGAGGTTGCGTCGTGAACGACGAAGATGGACTCTTTCCAATTCTGATTTCTCTTCCGACGAGGATAGAGATGGCAGTTATAGGCCCAGGTCAAGGACTCCCCCTAGTGAGTCTTTCTCGTGTGATGAGGACAGCCATCGGGAACGCAGAAGTAAGAATTCATCTTGCAAAGGCTTGGGAAATGACGCTATGAGCAAGGCATTAAATTAAATTTTCAGATCACCTTTCACGTGTAGAATTGAAGGGGGAAAACTTCCTTCGTGTTTTACTCAGCCAACCTTCACCATGTATAATGGCCGAACAGACCTTGTAGAGCACGTAAGCCATTTCAACCAGAGAATGGCTGTGCACTCCAAGAACGACGCCTTGATGTGTAAGGTGTTTCCATCTAGTTTGGGGCCCGTGACAATGAGATGGTTTGATGGCCTAGAAGCAGGTTCTATAAATTCCTTTAACGAACTCACCCGGGCGTTTGGATCTCGCTTTATTACATGCAGTAGGGTTCTTCGGCCCCTAGATTCCCTGTTGTCTATGACCATGCGAGAAAGGGAGACCCTGAAAACGTACTCAGATAAGTACTGGGAGATGTTCAATGAAATAGATGAGAACTTTGATGACGTGGCCATAAGAATCTTCAAAGTCGGCCTACCTGCCGAGCATGGCTTAAGGAAATCTTTGACCAGGAAACTTGCTAACAATGTACGTCAACTCATGGACTGAATTGATAAGTATAAGTGGGTCGAGGAAGACCAACAGCAAAGGAAAGGAAAGACGAAGGTTATCCTTCAAGATAGGAGGGATTTCAAGTCGGACAGATACAATAATAATTGGCCCCGGAGAGACTTTGCTGGGCAGTCTAGGTCTATTTCCAATCAGGTGGATAACACGGTATTTCGAGAACCAATACACCAAGTCTTGGAGAAAATCAAGAACGAGCCATTTTTCAAATGGCCAAATAAGATGGGAGGCGACCCCATAAAGCGCAATCAAAGCCTTTATTGACAATACCACCAGGACCAAGAGCACACCACAGAGGATTGTAGAACTTTGTGGAGTCACCTGGAGCAGCTGGCTAGAGAAGGGAGGTTAAAGCAATTTTTACTTCAGCCCAGCGGACAAGGAGGTCAGGCTGGATTGGGTTCTCAGGGAAATGCTTTTTCAAGAGCCCCTTTGGGCACCATCAATGTCATCTTCGCGGCCCCAAGGAGAACAGGTTCTCACCCCTCTAGGGTGATATTTGTAGCTCAACTACCTATCGAGGAATCTAAACCTGAGCCGAAAAGGGTTAGAGTGGAGAATCGACCGTTGTTGAGTTTCTCAGATGAGGACAAGGTTGGAAC
Source organism: Quercus tomentella (assembly GCA_028535165.1). Taxonomy (NCBI): domain Eukaryota; kingdom Viridiplantae; phylum Streptophyta; class Magnoliopsida; order Fagales; family Fagaceae; genus Quercus; species Quercus tomentella. Next base: position 41,294,546 of record JAPQVY010000012.1, on the reverse strand, counting down.
CATACAGCCATATGATGATGCCCTAGTGGTCATCCTTAAGATAGGCGGATATGATGTGAAAAGGGTGCTAGTGGATCAGGGCAACGGGGCAAAGAATATTGACCCTGATTTGTATAACGGACTAGGCTTAAAACCTGAGAATCTGGCAGCTTATGATTCACCTTTGGTAATTTTCGACGTGAAAGTTTTTATTCCAAGGGGCCAGATTCGACTACCCGTACAAGCAGGATTAGAGGTGGTAGAGGTCGATTTCATTGTAGTGGATGCTTATTCTCCCTACACGGCCATTGTAGCAATACCCTAACTTCATGCCTAAAAGCCGTTTCTTCTACTTTGCATTTGAAAGTGAAATATTTTTCTGGGGACCGAATTGAGGAGCTGGTTGAGAGCCAATCCGTGGCTAGGCAGTGCTTGGTCGCTATAATAATGCATCAGCTAGGAGTGGAGTCCTCAGCCTCTGCTGAGAGGAGCTTATAGCAATCAAGGACTTCGGCGTTATTTGCAGATATGGTGTCAGAAGGGGCAACGTGCGAGCAGTTACAGAAAATTGCTATTGATGATGATGTGGAGAAGTTCTTTCAGGTTGGAGCTCAGTTGCCTCCTCTAAAGAAGGAAGAGTTGATAGTGTTTCTCAAAAGGAATATTGATGTGTTCGCCTGGAATGCTTATGAAGCACTTGGGGTAGATCCAAACTTCATCTGCCATCATTTGAATGTTAGTCCATCCGCCATGCCCAAAAAGAAACCACCTCGGTGCTCATCTAAGGACCATTCTGATGCTGTCAAAGATGAGGTGATCAAACTTAAGCAGGCCGAGGCTATTAAAGAGGTGTTTTACCCTGAATGGCTTGCCAATACTGTAGTGGTAAAAAAGAAGAGTGGGAAGTGGCGAGTATGTGTGGACTTCACAGATTTGAACAAGGCCTGTCCAAAAGACCTTTTCCCTCTACCTCTAATAGACCAACTAGCGGATGCTACTGTAGGCCATCCTCAAATGAGCTTTTTGGATGCTTTCCAGGGATACCACCAAATACCATTGGCTTTGGGTGATCAGGAGAAGACAGTTTTTGTCACCCCTACTAGGAATTACCACTACAAGGTAATGCCCTTTGGACTAAAGAATGCAGGGGCCACTTATCAAAGGATGATGACCAAAATGTTCGAGCCACAGTTAGGAAAAAATATTGAGGTTTATTTAGATGATATGGTGGTGAAGAGTAAGGTAGTGACCGAGCACGTGGGAGACCTCGGGAACATTTTTGAAATATTGAGGAAACACAAGCTGCGCCTTAATGCTTCCAAGTGCTTTTTTGGTGTGAGGTCAGGAAAATCTCTAGGCTATATGGTCACTCATCATGGAATTGAGGTCAACCCTGATCAGGTTAAGGCAATTAACAGTTTACAGCCACCTCGGAATCCCAAAGAAGTCCAAAAATTGACAGGGATGATTGCTGTCTTGAATCGATTTATATCTCGGTCAGTGGATAGGTGCTGACCTTTCTTCTAGTTGTTGAATAAATGGAAGGGATTTGAATGGACTCAAGAATGTGCCTCGGCCTTCCAGTAGCTCAAGGAATACCTTTCTCAGCCACCTATTATGTCCAAGCCTGAGGTGGATGAGGTCTTGTTTGCATACATTGCTGTGGCTTCTCACATCGTGAGCTTGGTGCTGGTACGGGTTGACAATGGCATGTAGAGGCCAATTTACTATGTGAGCAAGTCTTTACATGAAGCAGAAGTTCGTTACTTACCACTGGAGAAGGCCATTTTGGCAGTAGTACATGCTACACGTAAACTCCCTTATTACTTCCAATCCCACACAGTTGTTGTTTTAACCCAACTTCCGCTTTGATCACTACTTCGGAGTGCTGATTACACTAGAAGGATTGCCAAATGGGGTACGATCCTGAAGGATTGCCAAATGGGGTACAATCCTAGGGGCTTTTGATATCAAATATATGCTTCGCACCTTTATCAAGGGCTAGGTCCTCGCAGATTTGGTGGCTGAATTTGCTAAATCCCCATTAGAGGAAGAGATAGAGAAGAAAGGCATGGATGGAAAATCAGTTGGCATGGTCACCTTGCAAGAACCTTTATCCTAGAAGGTATATGTTGATGGTGCAGCGAATCAAAGAGGATCCGGAGTGGAGCTGGTTTTAATATCTCCTGAGAAGATCATTATTGAGAAATTCTTAAGATTGGGCTTCTCGACTACAAACAATGAGGCTGAATATGAGGCTCTATTGGTAGGGATGACCATGATTCAGAAAATGGGAGGAAAAGCAGTGGAGATATTCTTGGATTCAAGGTTGGTGGTAGGCCAAGTAAAAGGAGAGTTAGAGGCCAGAGATGTGAGAATGAAAGGATATTTAAGTCAGGTTAGGAACTTGTGATTAGGGTTTGAGTGTTTCAACTTGCTACAAATCCCTTGAAGTGGAAATATGCATGCTGATTCCCTGACCACCCTTACAACCTCCTCGGCACAGGGATTACCTCAGGTTATCCTTGTTGAAAACTTATACAAGCCTACTGAGATGAAGAAGGAGATGGTTCAAATTCATCAAATTAGGGTGGGACCTAGCTGGATGGACCCAATACTGCTATTCCTAAAGGAGGATATCTTGCCCAAGGGGAAATTCGAGGCTGACAAAGTGCGAAGGAAGGCTCCTCAGTTTTGGCTATCTGAGGACCAAAAGTTGTATAAGGGCTCTTTCTCTGGGCTATATTTGCTATGCATACACCCTGAGGTGTCAAAGCTACTCCTGGAGGAGTTACATGAAGGGATTTATGGAAGCCACACGGGAGGTAGATCTTTGTCTCACAAAGCCCTTACTTAGGGATACTGGTGGCCGAACATGCAGAAGGAAGCGCAGGAGTATGTGAAGAAGTGTGATCAATTCTAGAGATTTACCCCAAACATTCATTAACCTGTCCTTAATCCTCTGTCCAGCCCTTGGCCTTTTGCTTAATGGGGATTAGATATTGTGGGGCCTTTCCCTAAGGCAGCAGGGAATAAGAGATGGCTGCTGGTCGACACAGATTACTTCACCAAGTGGGTTGAAGCTGAACCATTGGCAAATATCAGGGATGTGGATGCCAAAATATTTGTGTGGAAAAATACTGTCACTCAGTTTGGGATCCCCCATACCTTCATCTCGGACAACGGTCTTCAGTTTGATAGCAAAGCCTTCAAGAGGTACTGTTGTGACCTAGGAATTACGAATAGGTATTCCACCCTGGCTTATTCACAGGGGAATGGATAAGCTGAGACTGTTAATAAGGTCATAGTGAATGGACTCAAGAAGAGATTGGATAATGCAAAAGGAAAATGGGTGGAAGAGTTGTCACACGTCCTTTAGACATATCGGACTACACCTTGTAGGTCAACAGGGGAAACCCCCTTCTTAATGACTTATGGAGCTGAAACTGTGATTCCTTTGGAAATTTGGTTCCCAACACTAAGAACGAGTTCTTTCATTCCGGGCAACAATGATGGGTTGTTAGAGAAAAGTTTAGATCTAATTGAAGAGCGAAGAGAAACTGCCATGGTTCAATTGGCGTATTATCAACATAAGCTCAAAGAAGGATAAAACGTCAATGTGAGGTTAAGGCCATTAGCGCTTGGGGACTTAGTATTGAGAAAGGTTTTGGGTACTGCAAAGAACCCAACATGGGGAAAGTTAGGGCCCAACTAGGAAGGGCCATATCGCATCACCTCGGTGGCTAGAATAGGTACATATTATCTTGAAGATCTAGATGAAAATGTTGTACCACACCCCTGGAATGTAAATAACCTGCGAAGGTATTATTATTAATGAAAGTCTTTTCTGCCATATTTTGTTTATGATATTATGTGTTATACCTCTTATTTGTCTTAGTGTTAAACAGAATCTTAGTTATGCCTGGTTCCTCGAACCACATACTTTGGGTAAATTAATGTTTCATTCATTTTTCTAAGTCTTAAACAGAACCTTGGCCATGCCTGGCTTCTCAGACCACATGCCTTGGGTAAATAAACACTCTCTAATATTTTTCTAAGTATTAAACAAAACCTTAGTCATGCCTGGTTCCTCGGACCACATACTTTGGGTAAATTAATACTTCATGTCATTTGTCTAAGTATTAAACAGAACCTTAGTCATGCCTAGTTCCTCAGACCATATACTTTGGGTAAATTAATACTTCATTCATTTTTGTAAGTGTTAAACAGAACATTGGCCATGCCTGGCTCCTCAAACCACATGCCTTGGGTAAATTAACACCCTTTAGTATTTTTCTAAGTATTAAACAGAACCTCAGTCATGCCTGGTTCTTCAAACCACATACTTTGGGTAAATTAATATTCTGGATTATTCGTTTAAGTGTGAACAAAACTTGGGACATGTCAGGTTCCTCGGATCACATGCCTAGGGGAAATTAACACTTGGAAAGCTCACCCTGAGTCTTAATTAAAGGATTCTAAGGGTACATTAGTAAGATGCTTTTAAAATGAGATACGTCAGACACCTTCTTTTCCTTCTAAGTATTCCGTTTGTCTCTAAAGACTTAGCCACTTTCTCTCACCATGCACACAGGTTTAATTTATTTAAGTTAAAATTGAATTATTACTGCTAGCTTTTGTTAAAGTGCGGGTGTTCACCTTAGGGAACACTATCAGTTCAAAGATCTCAACAGAGGGCAAAACAATGATTACGGCCAATTAACAATAAATATTGCAAGGAAAGAGAAAGATTCATAAGGTAAAAGTTGAAGTCTATTCATTAAATAAAGGAAGAGTACACTAGGAACAACGGCAAAGCTGCCACAATCAAGGAAATTTACATGTAAACAAAAAACAAGATGTGCAAAAGAAAGCGATCCTAAGCTACGCCTTGGACTTCGGAGCAGGGTCTTCTTTGTTGCCCAGCTAAGAGGCAGGAGCATCTTTGGCCTTGGGATCAGCCTCTTTAGATTTGGCATCGGCCTTCTTTGCCTTGACAGCAGCATCCTTGGCCTTAGAAGGGGCATCCTTGAACTTGGGGGCTGCCTCTGGATCTTTGGCCTTTGACAGGGGCTGGACCTCCTTACCCTTGCCCTTATCCTTATTCATCTCAACCCCCTGGCCTTGGTCACCAGCTTGGCAAGGTCCTTTGGGGACCTCGGCAGGAGGAAGAGGTGCTTGGATGATAAGGGGCAACTCAGAAGAGATTGATGCAAGGGTAGCGGGAGGTGGGAGTTCAGCTGGGACTTGGCGAATGTCCGGAGGATAGTAGACATTCCCAGCCTACCTCCACTTCGAGGTAGCAGGGACTCCTGCAAGATTGAGGGCCTCCATCCACACCTCCTTACAGTAGTCCCTACACACCTCGGCCAGCTTGTCTGCCAGACGGACCTCTGTCTTTTGCACCCGGAGCTCGTAGGACTCTAGCTTCGAAGCCTCGGCGGCCTCCTTTGCACTCCCCAGCTCGGCCTTCAACTCCAAGACCTGTTGTTTCGCTGTGGCTAGCTCTAGTTCAATGTGGTAGAGCCTTTTATGTTGATCCTTAGCCTGGTCTTGGGCGCTTCGAAGACCGGCCTCGGCACTCTTCCGTGCCCTCTCCTCGGCCGTCAGCTTCACTGCAAACTCCTTATTCTTTTGCTCAGATGTGCCCAAGGTCTTGTTAGCCTTGGCGCGGAGGTTGGCCTTAACCCTGACCTCATTCCAGGCATCCTTGACCCATTCTTCAGCTACAAAAACCTCCTGAATGGCCTGCATATAAACAACAAGGGAGTATGTTAAAAAAAAAAAAGGAAAAAGAAAAAATGCCCTCAGTGAGGCATTTTAAGAAGCTTACTAGGGTTAGATCCCTCTTCAGGGGCATGAAGAGGTCTAGCTGCCTGATGTGCCTCAAGGCAGCCATGTCCTTTGGTAGAAGGAGAGGCTACTCTAAGGCCTCGGCCAAGTATTGGGCGTGCCTTTTTTGGAACTCACTGATGGTAGAGTTCCATAGAATGGCTGCGCCATCTAACTCCAGCCGAGGAGCCCAGGTGTGATGTTGTTAGTGCACCTCGGCCACAACTGGGTTCTTCCTGCTCTCCACTAAGGAGGCCCGTCCTTTGTCTTGGGCCATTTTCTGCTGCTTGGCCTCCCTCTGGTGGACCGCCTCACCCTCCTCCACTTCCTGCTCCTTCCTTTTCTTCTTCAAGTTGGGTATAGGGAGTAGGCCGGCGGTAGGAGGAGGAGGAGGGGGAAGAGTAGGAAGGGGCCGAGACTTTAGGGCCTTCTTAGAGGACGACCCCTTATTCCTCTCCGCGAGGAGATCCTTTAAGCCTTTCCTCAGGTTGAGGGCCATCTCTTCTTTTTCCTCCTCAGAACTTTTGTCTATATTCGCAACTACGAGGCCTAGGGTGCGAATACCTGAGAACCTATCAAACTCGTCCTCTGTGTCCGATATATGGATGACAGGATCTCCTTGCTCCTCCCTCTCTTCCTCGAGTTGGAATTGGTTTATTTCTTCCTCGAGTGATAGGCATGAGGAAGCAGTCTCTTCCCTCAAAGCCGCTACTTTGGGGAGAGCATGTTAGGAAGGCAGCTCAACTGGCACAATGTCTTCTCGGGCAAGGAACCCAGGTACAGAGACGTCTATCCTGCGTAGTCGAGGGTCGCCTGCCCAGATTGCGTGGCCTACGTCCTGAAAATTGTCTGATAATGGCTCGAAGTCTAGGATGAGGTGGACTGCTCTTAGCTACCTGTCCTCACTCACAAACACCTCGGACCTTAGGACTCTATTGAGGTCTGCAACGTTGACAAAATTGAGGTTGGGCGCTATGTGCCTTTTATCTAAAAATACAGCCGAGGAGCAAAATCACGGTCAGACCAACAAAACCCATCATAAAAAAGAAATGAAATACTAAAGGGAAGAGTAGCAAAACTAAAGAACTAAATCCCGTGTCAAGGGACCTAACCTTAAGGCACCCCACCTTGTTCTCCCTCCCGAGTTGGGCAGTAAAGACCGTCATGCCATTCCCAAGAGGCGATTAGGTAGTCGTCTTTCATGCCCTTGTTGGACTTGGGAAGACATGATACAAGCCTAACAATTGAGGACCTAGACTTGAGGAAATACCCCAAGTCAGCAAGCGAATGACATTTGTACATATATACGACGTCGTGCCAGGTGAGTCTCAAACCCATTTGCTTGTTGAAAGCATTGACGCTACCTAAGCCTTTAAATAGGTTGGGCGTGCATTGGTGAAGACACAGCCTATGGGCAATTAAGTAATCTCTAGTTACCCTACCCATGGGAAGCGTCATTCCTCCTTCTATGAAGGCGATCATGGGAATGACGACCTCCTATTCGTTCCTATGTGTAAGCACCTGGTCCGGAGCACAATACCGCAAGGAAACTCCCTGAGGAATGTGGTACTTGGCCCTAAAGCTCTCCATACCAGCGGGAGAATCTACAAGGTGTTTGAATCTACCCATCTAAACAAGCTAAAGGGAAATGAAGGAAATGTTTTTGAAAAGGGAGTGAAGGTTAGAAGGCCGAGGAGACTGGCCTAGAAGAAAAGAACCTAGAAGCGTGAAAACTTACAAGAGTAAGAACATGTGACACTTCAAGAGCTTCTTAAGAGTTGGGAGATTTGGGAAGTCTTGAAAGCCTGAGAGTTTGAGAAGTCTCAAGAGTTTGCAGATTTGTGAAGTAAAAAAAATAAACCCACTAGGCGCCTTATATAGGAGGCAGAATTAAGTGGGAGTTATCTCGCTCAAAATTCAAGAAGAAATGTCAGTCGTAGGATCTACATTTCATCGTAAGATGCAGGGAACAAAGCACCGCCTGGAGCATTTAATAAGACATCGAGGGCTCCGAAGCGTCCAGAACAGTTATAGGACACGCGAAGCGACATTCTCACGTGTGGAAATCAAAGAAACATATGGAAATAATTATCCAAAGTCAAAACCCCATTTTTTCTCCTCAGACAAGAGGGGAAAAACTGGAGTTTTGAGGGGCTATTGTAGGGATAAGGGGCCCAAGAATATATGTTGGGCATTGGGCCTTGTCTGAGGATGCTTAGTGATTCGAGGACAGATAAACAGTAATGAAGATGCAAGACTCAGAACTCCATGAGCAAGCTACGAATGAGAAGGTTGGGGGAGGTAGGCCGAAGAGGAGTATCTCCTCAGCTAAACGAAGCAGAGATCAGAAAGTGTGTTTTGTCATCCAGAGTGACATTCCAGGAAATTCTATTGATAAGGATATGCATTATGAACGTACAGAATAAATGGGAGTTGGGAAATATCTAGGGGAAAGCTGTTATCATCGCATTGAATGCTCTGCAGCTAACTCTCTAGCCACATTAATGAGGAAGTGATACCTAAACATTAGTTTTTAGCCTTACAGCTACTCCTCAAAAATTTCAGGAAGGTACTGATGTGACAAGGACCAATACCAACAATCTAACCTACACGTGGAGGGCAGAGATGAAAGGAGAAAGATAGTATAAAATAGAAGGGAGGCCTTGAGAGAGAGGGATTGGAGAATTAAAAGAGAAACACTGTAGTAATAAGAACTGTACTTGTAATCAACTTCAAGAATTATATACAAGAACTGATCTCCTCAAACTGTGCCGATGATGATTTTCTTTAGATAATACCAGTCTATTTTTACTTCATTGTGATTTGGATTCACTATAATCGCTACCCAACTCATTAGAGCCTAGTTTTCCAACCCACTCTCTACAAATTCTTTAAAGTTGTGATTTACAAATATGTATTTTCTTGGCTTTTATTCCATGCCAAATTTGATTGTAATGATATTCAATCTTTTGTACCCTGTACTTATTGTGGGATTTCATTGTAAGGGTTGTGTGTTAGAGAAAGAGTGTGTGAAGACTCAAGTAATTGAAGCCAGAAGAGTTCTCGTGGGTATCTCGCAACTAAGCATCCCGCGAAATGAAGCATGTGCCTTGCACATGACTGGAATGCGAAGAGTTAGTACAGATGGAGACAGTTGTGTTTCGTGAGTATCTCGCGGGTAAGGCCTTCCCGCGAAACATTCTGTTCTGTCAGATTGTACTATCTGATACACGCTTTCTGTACCCACACTATATATACATATATTACCCACAAATGATGAGGAGTGCTTCTGAGAGAAAACCCTAGCCAAACACCTTGAGAGTTAGAGATTGTTATACCCACAATCCTCTACACTATAGCTTGTGGATTTTCCTCAATTCCTACCTCTCCATTTCATATCATTGAGAGGTTGATAGCCCAAACAGTTACCACACCCTTTCAGAGTGTCAAATGAGGTTTTGGTGCTGTTGGGAAGCATTGAAAGAAGCCAAGGATGGCAGATGCAACATGGAGCTTGTTGTGGGATCCGGAGAGCTAGACAAGACACGGTTCCAAGAAGCCTTGTTGGAGTAGGAGCTTGGAGGGCTTAGGTACAGCGGGTAGATTAGGCTTGGAGGGTCTCTTGCTAACCCATGTATCCAAACTAATTATCTAGTGGATCGATTACCGCTTGGAGGGCGGCGGAGAGGTTTTTCGCCGAGTTCTTCGGTTTCCTCTTCGATAACACATCGGCGTGTTATCTGTGTTTGCATTCTACTTCCCTACTCTTTTACATTTTATTTTACTACTGTGATTATATGAATATGTGTTAGAGTGAATATGTGTTAGAGTAGCTTGTTTGTTTATCTGCTTGCATTTAGACTATTCCGCACTTAGAATTAAGTTAGTGTAAAATCTATCGAGCCTTAACTTTAATTTGGGGGTTTAAACAGCTCTTGTGTTTTTTTTTAAACATTTTCGAGCTTTCAATTGGTATCAAAGCGGGTACACTCGCTGTGGTTTAAATACCTGAGTGTGATCCTTGACCCTTTGTGATGGACCGATCACAATCTCTTAATGCCTCACCATTCTTTGATGGAGGCAACTATGCTTTTTGGAAGGTCCGAATGAGGGCTTTCTTGTGTGCTATAGATGACTCCGTATGGGATTCTGTTAAGAATGGGTATGTTAAACCCATAACTGCCAAGTCAGAATGGGACAAGGCAGCTCTTGCATTAGCTAATACGAATAGTAAGGCCATTAATGCTATATTCTGTGGTGTGTCCCCTGATGAGTTTCTCAGGATATCGCACGTGGAGACAGCTAAGAAAGCTTGGACGATCCTTGAAATGACCTATGAGGGTACCAAGAAAGTCAAGGACACAAAGTTTCAAATGCTTACCACCAGATTTGAAGAACTTAAGATGGGAGATGATGAGGCTTTCGATTCTTTCTATGGAAAACTCAATGAGATTGTAATTGCCAAACTCAATCTTGGAGAGAAGATTGAAGATTCTAAGGTGGTGAGAAAGATTTTGAGGTCTTTACCGGAGAGTTTTCGAGCAAAAGTCACAGCTATAGAAGAGAGTAAAGACTTTGATGAGATCAAAATCCAAGAGCTAATTAGATCTCTCCAAACATATGAGCTAGGATTGCCTTCTCATAAATCGAGCAAATCTCTTGCTCTTAAAACCATCACCGAGAGAATGGACAACTTTTTCGAAGAGGATGATGTGGAGAAGGAAGTAGCATTCCTTGCAAAGAACTTCCAAAAATTTCTGAAGATGAACAACAGTGGGAAGCCTTTTAACAAAGGAAAGTTTTCATCTCCCCAGGGTGACAGGAAGGAATTTAGGAAGAAAGATGGGAAGGAGTCTCAATCTACTCAAGGAATCACTTGCTTCAAGTGCAATGGACATGGACATGTCAAGAGAGAATGTCCTAATTATTTGAGAATGAAGGGTAAGACATATGCCACAACTCTCAGTGATTCAGACTCTTCCAATTCAAATTCGGAGGATAGCTATGATGAAGAAGGGAACTTCTTAGCATTTATGACTATTGCACATGTTGAATCTTTAGAGGACTTGAATGTGCTTGTACAAGAACTTGGGGAGCATAGTGATGAGGAATCCATGGGAATTGTAGAAGAATCAGATGCTGAAGTAGATGAAGATACAGCTGGTCTTCAAGAGAATTACAACTCTCTCCTTGAGAAGTCAGGAGAGTATGCAAGGGTGGCCAAGGCGGCTGTGAAGAAGATGAAGAAAGTAGAGGAGGACTATAGAAGTCTCCTAGTAAGATATAAGGAGGCCAAGTGTGAGATTGAGACACTAAATGGTGAGCTAACCAAGGTTTACACAAAGGTGAAATTTCTTGAGCTTGAGGTGGTCTAAGCAAATGCCAAAATAGACCGAGTCTCTACCAAGAAGCTTGATGATGTCATCTCTTCTAAAAAATATTTCTCCGACAAAACCAAGTTAGGATATACTGGAGAAAGTAGTTCGAGTGTCATGGTAACTAAGGAAGTAAAGTTTGTGAAGGCCAAAGAACCAAAAGGGGTTGTCCCTACTGTTGAGAAAGCAAATGTGGAGAAGAAGAAGAATATGGCTGACCAACGAGTGTTGAATAAGCCTCGCAACCAATTAACGGTCAGGTCTGAAGCCAAAGGGAGATCACCTCCAAAATCACAGAGAGGTCCGAAAATGAACCATGTATGCCATCATTGTGGACTTCAAGGACACACCAGACCCAATTGTCATAAGCTAAGAGCATTGAATAATGCTAGGGATCAAAGGTCAAGAGGACCAAGAGATGACAAGAGAAATTGGGCTGTTGGGCAACCAAGAAGTCAAAATGGAGATTTCAGTGTGATGGATGTAATGAAGATGATTGAGGCATTCACCACATGTTTGGCAAACTTCAACAGCAAGTTTGAAGGTCACAATTGACGTACCCAATCCTATAGGGATATCATCCCAAACGCACGTGACATGTGGGTGAAGAGGGATACTCATGCATGATTATCTCCTATGTCCATGCATCAATACTTCCAATGCTTAGGATCATAAGTTCATGCATCATATCATGCATTACTTTCTGTTTATAGCATGTTTCTTTTACAAGTTTTGCTTTTACTTGTTGTTATTGATCTTACTTTTCTTGTTTTGTTTTTTAGTGTGTTCAAAATTCAAAAACCCATAAAAATTGAAAAATCTTCAAAAAGTTTGATCACTTGTTTCTGTGTGTATCACATGTGAGTTTAGCCTAGTACCTACGTACAAATGGCATAGTGCATTTACAATCCTAGCTTGTTCTAAATGCACATATATCTTTGTGGGAGAAATCTTGAAATCTATGTGTGACTGTTGTGAATAGATCTTCAAGCTTGTCATAAATGATTGGTCAATAGTCTTGATGGTCTTAATACTTGCATAGACTTGTGCCTATATCTCTTCCCACTTTATTTTTATGTTTTTGCTATAGAGCTCACCAAATGTAAATCTCAAAATGAAAAAGAGATTATGAGCTGCAAAAGCCTATCGTACATACTAGTATTTGACTAGGAAAAAGGGAAAGCGACTTTTGTTTTGAAATGTATGGTGCTCAAAAAGCCAAAGGCTAACTCTACATGTTGAAATATCAAAAATTTCAAGCACCGATCTCAAAAAGAGATGTATTATCCAAAAAGGATCAATTGTTATGTTTTTTTGTAGAAGCCAAATGAAAAGTTTCTAAGTTTTGTAATCATTCTCTTGTGGGAGGTCATATATGCTCATTTCTATAATTGAGATAGTCCACTTGATTTTGTACCAGTTGTATATGACTTGATTGAATTGATCATTGAAGCTTCACTCTGGTCTTTGGACTATTCCACATTTGATACTTACACACAACACACAAGACTTTGTTCAGATAATGCCTATCTCATTTGTGTGATTGTACATGTTCAAATGTGATGTGTATGCTCAAATTCTTGCTGATCAAACCCAAAAAGATTTTTGAGTGGTTTATATGTTTTTGAAAGTGATTTTATACTTTCATGCTTTTAGTTTTTGTTCAAAATGCACTTTTGTGTTTTTCTTCAAAAACTGGTTCAGAGGTCTTTTCGCGAGAAGCTCGCGACTTAGAGCTTCCCGCGAAATGTGCTTGAGGGAAATTAAAATGCCACATTTTCATACAGAAACTCTTGCTACTGCCTCGCAGTATTTCGCGACTAAACACTTCTCGCGAAATGGCTTTTAGGCAAAAACTGGAAATTTTCAATTTCACACAAAAGCTATCGTGATTGGTTCGCAACTAAGAGCTTCTCGTGAAAGCTTCAGTAAGTCTCGCGACTTTATCGCGACTGTTTTGCTACTTTCTAACCCGCGAAAAACGCGTGTTTTTAGTTTTTATGTAGCAGATGTGACAGGTTTTCAAAAATTCTTCACTTCCCTCGCGTAGCTCTCTCAATCCCCCTTCAACCCAAAACTTATTTTTTTCAAAACCCCATCAATTTCAAGTTTATCTTTTGAAAATTATCTTCAAGGTATGAGTTTCTAATACTCTTTCTTATCATTTTTTTGAGATTATGCAAAAATTTTAGTTAGGGTTCAAAAATTGGGGATTTTTCGAAATTGGGTTGGGGTTCTTAGTTTTTGTGGAATTCTTTCAACATCTTTGATTGGGCTGAGTCCCATTTGCTGTGTTTGTTCCTGTGTTCGCCCCTTATGGCAGATTGAGCTTGTATTAAGGCATTTTTTTCACTATGTTCATGCATTCTTCATAACAGTTGTGCATTGTTGCATGTCAAGTGCTTGACAGAATGTCCTAGTGACATTTTTGTGCTAAATTGGATTCAAGTGAATTCCAATTTCTGGGTTTACACTTGTTTGACCTTGTTTCACTTGTTTTGGTCACTAAGTATGTGTTTCACACACTTTGCCCATGTTGCACACACTAGACACACACTAGGCACACACTAGGGCCCTCTAGGCACACCTCATGCATCTCATGATGCACACACATGCACCAGCATATGCACTGCCTAGGCACACAGACACAGTTACTTAATTCATGCATTGTGCTCATGCTTACTTGGTTTAACTCCTTTAGCATGCTGTTTGTGTTTATTTACTCTGTTTTGAGTTGCTTTGCTCTGTTTTAGGTTGTTTTACCTCTGTTTTGAACTAACATGTTTCTAATCATGTTTTTGTGTTTTGTTTTGTGTTTGCACACTTGTTTTTTTTTCTGTTTTGTGTTCCTTTGTATAGATGGCTTCTACTAAGCATGCAGCCACCAAGAAACCAACTTCCAAACGTGCACGCACTGATTCTGATCATTTCAAGTCTGCTGAAGCTGATATGAAGTATAATGACTGCTATAAGGATAAAACGATCATCATGGAAAGGGTTGTGCAACTAGAAGCACTTGAGGGCACTTTCATCCTTGAGGTGTTCAAAGAAAGGACTTGGACCAAGCTGTTGAATCCGGTTGGGGTTGTATACTCAGAGATCATAAAGGAGTTTTCTCCAATGCTGTTGTGGACGGAGGTCGTATAGAGTGCTGGGTAAGGCACAAAGAATTTGTGATTACAATGGAGATCATACAAGACTTTTTGGAGATTCGTCCTCCATCTCAGCCAATCTCAGTCCAATATGAAGACAGATTGGGGTCCACTGAGGAGATGGTGAAAATTCTTGGTGGTACACCAAAGAAGTCATCCATGAATACAATCCCATTTTCACCAGAGATGAGGGCTTTGGCATATGTGATGATCCATAACCTATACCCGGTCACCAACCTCACTACACTGTCAGCTGGAAGGACAAAGTTTTTGTACGATCTCTTTACTCACGAGGAGATTGATATATGTGGACACATCTTTCATCTGTTGAAGAAAAGCATTGAGAAGCAACATTCCAAAACAGTTATGCCTTTTCCCTCACTGATTATGGGCCTAATTGCGAAAACAAGGCTCAAACTCCTAAGTGGCCTCACTATGGTTCAGAGGGACTATCCCATTGGTGAACACACAGTCACCAAGAGCATAGCCCACATCAAAGGCTCCAAAATAGGTGTGCATACGATACCATAGGATCGTGTTGAGGACGAGGGTGGAGATACAGAGGAGGAGATTAATAGATTCACTTCTGCTTCAGAGACTTCAGCACAACCATCCTCTTCTGCACCAGCACGAGGATCAGACAGACTAGATCGCATCCTAGCTAGAGTGGACCAGTTATACACTATGCTAGATTCCCATATGCAGCACACAGTGGATCAGTTTACATACGTCCAGGGACAGATCACTGCGTTGTCTTCACAGATCGACGACTTGTCCATGACGCGGGGATCAGATTCAGAGTCTGATCAGTTCTAGCCTCTTTGGCCATTCCGGTCAAAAAGGGAGAGAAAATTTTGAGGGGGAGCTTGCACATTTGAGGGGGAGCAGAGCACTGACATAGCTTAGGCTTAGAAACTTTGGTTCATACAAGTGGTTTAGTTTTATTTTTGTTTTGGTTTAAACTGTTTCAGCATTTATAACTCTTGGATAGTTGTTTTTGCTTATTGTTATTACTGCTTTCATTTAAAACTTTAGTACTCTGGTTTTAAATTCAGTCTATATTCAGTATGTTTGTGACTATCTCAATGCTTTGTAGCATTTTTTTTGTACTTTTAAGATATTGCCAATATGTCTTAAGTACATCACACTTGTGCCCCAGTAGAATCTTGTTCCTAGATACATATACTTCATGTATTTTGCATTGGTCATGTGTTGGACATACAAGTGATCATAAGTGATTGCACTTTGTTTGTATGTCCGGATGAACACTTGCTAAATGTTCATTGTAGTCATTCTTTAATGACTGAACTTGTTTGATCAAGTTTTTGTTTACATGATATCTAATGTTTACATACTTGATCGCACTATGCTTGCTCATGTACATACCTTGTATTCAACTTGTCATAAGCTTAATGAAAATTTTGTTTGTGTGCGAGTGTTACAGGTTACAGGTATAAACGTGCAAGTGCTTCACAGTTTCTAGATTAGGTGTGAGTGAGTTTTGCCATTGTTCCTAAACTCACGTTTAAGTCTAGAGTCTGTTTTAGGGGTTTTGTCACGGAATAGCCAAAGAGGGAGATTGTAAAGTTGTGATTTACAAATATGTATTTTGTTGGCTTTTATTCCGTACCAAATTTGATTGTAATTATATTCAATCTTTTGTACCCTGTACTTATTGTGGGATTTAATTGTAAGGGTTGTGTGTTAGAGAGAGAGAGTGTGAAGACTCAAGCAATTGAAGACAGAAGAGTTCTCGCGGGTATCTCGCGACTAAGCATCCCGCGAAGTGAAGCATGTGCCTTGCACATGACTGGAATGCGAAGAGTCAGTACAGATGGAGACAATTGTGTTTCGCGAGTATCTCACGGGTAAGGCCTTCCCGCGAGACACTCGCGAAACATTCTGTTTTGCCAGACTGTACTATCTGATACACACTTTTTGTACCCACACTATATATACCCATATTACCCACAAATGATGAGGAGTGCTTCTGAGAGAAAACCCTAGCCAAACACCTTGAGAGTTAGAGATTGTTATACCCACAATCCTCTACACTATAGCTTGTGGATTTTCCTCAACTCCTACCTCTCCATTTCATATCATTGAGAGGTTGATAGCCCAAACAGTTACCACACCCTTTCAGAGTGTCAAATGAGGTTTTGGTGCTGCTGGGAAGCATTGGAAGAAGCCAAGGATGGCAGATGCAACATGAAGCTTGTTGTAGGATCTGGAGAGCTAGACAAGACACGGTTCCGAGAAGCCTTGTTGGAGTAGGAGCTTGGAGGGCTTAGGTACAGCGGGTCAATTAGGCTTGGAGGGTCTCTTGCTAACCCATGTATCCCAACTGATTGTCTAGTGGATCGATTACCGCTTGAAAGGCGGCAGAGAGGTTTTTCGCCGAGTTCGTCAGTTTCTTCTTTGATAACACATCGGTGTGTTATCTGTGTTTGCATTCTTCTTCCCTACCCTTTTACATTTCATTTTACTGCTGTGATTATATGAATATGTGTTAGAGTAGCTTGTTTGTTTATCCGCTCGCATTTACACTATTCCGCACTTAGAATTAAGTTAGTGTAAAATCTATCAAGCCGTAACTTTAATTTGGGAGTCTAAGCAGCTCTTGTGTTTTTTTAAAACATTTTAGAGCTTTCAAATTCATTGTATTGGGCTCTTTGGGCTTAGATCCTTTTAACTTTTGGGCTTAAGACTCAAATTGCGTCTCTACAATAACAATAAACACAAAATTATTCATATCATGCTATGCAATAGAATAATACTATATTCTTATATACTATTTTTAATTCTTTATAATGTAATAGGATAACATTTAACAATCAAAGAGAACAAATATAATATTTGAATGTGCCTATAAATTATTTGAGTAATATCAATGGTAAATTTGCGATGAGATTTATCTACCTAACCCAACTCAACCCAATTTATCAACCGAAGACATCGGGTCAGATTTGTTAGATTATGGTTTGAAATATACCTGTACAGAATATAAATTTATAATTAAGACAAAAAGGTATAACAAATAGATCAAACCATAATGGCCCGTTCATCTTAGGCTTGGTCCAATGAACACTTGCAAGGACCAAAGAATAGCGTGAAGAAATACTTTCAAACATCGCAACAATGACGACAGTAACAGAACACAACACACACAGTGAAATTATCAGAGAACAGAAATGGGTTTCCCACTTTTTCTACCTTAAACCCTTAAACCTCAAAATTATGCCCTTTTTATGTATTTATTTATTTTTGTGTTCTTTACCTTAAACCCCAAAGCCAAAATCTTTACAGGAATTCCTTGCAAAAATGGGTTTCTATACACCTTCACTAATGAACCATCTTTGTCTCAATGCCTTCAGTAGAAGACCTCGCCTTTCCACTCCACTCTGCTCTCTCCACCAGGTATCTCTCTCTCTCCAATTTTGTTTCACAGTTTGTAGCGGTAAACTTTCTGGGACATTTTAATTTTCTTGGTTTTTGTTACTGCTGAAGTTTTGGGGTTTGTTTGATTTCTATGCCTTTGTGCTTGACCTTAATTTTTCTGAATTGGGTTCCTAGATTTTGTAAAGTTTCCTTCTTTTTCGTTTTTGGGTATTTTGCAATGACTCCAATGCATGTTTGCATGAATATGAAACTAAAAAGATTAAAAATAATATATAGAGCACTTGCTTTCTCTCTGCTTAATTTACATGTGAAAGAAAAAACAAAGGCCCATCTATAGGTACTGTAATTATAGTATAAAAAAAAAGGAAGTAAATAGGAACTATAAATTACAAAGGGAAGCCAGAATTTTTCTGATATTGATTGAAACTAAAGAGGGAATAAAGGATTTTATTGCTGGAGTGCTGGAGCTTGTGATGGTAATAATGGAAAGAAGAAAGATAGGAAGAATTTTTGAAATTAATAAGTGGAAGGAGGCTAGTACTTGCAAGGGCATAAACATGGTGAGTTAAGTGCAGTAGGTCAGGGAGAAAATGAACAATGAATGATCTCAAAAACGTGTCTCGGATTTGTGTATGAAAAAACCCTGTTGATGAGGGTGGCACAAACTTGCTCTGCAGCAGTCAATTCTTGTTTCTTCTTAGATAGGCTAAATCCACTAAATAATCACCCCCTGCCACCTCCCCACCTCTCCCAAAATATTAATAAAAGGAAAAAATGAAAAAGAGATAAGTTCCCTTCAATTTTTGAGAGTGAAGATAATCTGTGGGTTTTTATTTTTATTTTTATTTTTTTTGTTTAATATTTTTGAAAACTCACTTAGTGTATAAAACACTTGTAAATGTTTAGACCTCCAAATACAAATTTTCCAATACAAGCTTATATTCAAACAATATATGTGTGGAATATAAAATATAAGCAATATCCAAATTAGCAAACTATTCTAAGCCATTAATTACTCACAACCAGTAGAAATTAAAAGCTAAGAGTAAGAGAAAGAGAGATGTAAACACAAGATAACACCGACACGTGTTATCGAACAGGAAACTGAAGAACTCGGTGAAAAACTTCTCCGCTGCCCTCTAAGCGGTAAATGATCTACTAGAAAATCAGTTGGGATACATGAATAGTAATAGACCCTCCAAGCCTAATCTACCCAATGCACCTAAGTCCTCCAAGCTTCTTACTTTAATAAGGTTATGCCGAACCGTGTCTTCTCTAGCTTTCCGGATTCCGCAATTAGCCCATTGCATCAACCAATATGAATTGGTTCTCTCTTGAACTGCTTCCCAAACACTAAGAACCTTCTCACTACTCTGAATTTGGTGAGGTAAAGATTTGGTTCATAATCTTCTCATGGGTATGACAATGGAGAGAGTGAGAGTAGAGGAATTTGGAGAATCAAATGTATAAGATTGTGGATGAAGCAATCTTTTTTTTCTCTAGGGTTTCTCTCTCAAAATTCTCTTTGGAAGCTCTCTACACTTCGTGGGTATAAGAGTATTTATAATAGAGTATGAGATGGAATGTGAAAAGTCACTTTTCAGCAAAACAGGGTGCACTGGCGTGTCACTCATGACTGAGATGAGTTGCGAGTTCCAATCACCAGTTACCAAACTAGGCCAGACTGTACTTTTTTTCCTGTTGTGATCTAGCTGGCCTGACTCTTCATCTTCTTGCATGCTTCACATGTGTGCTACATTTTGGCGAGTCACCACTCGCGAGTCAGTCGCGAGTCCAATCGTGAGTCACTTTCTTGTTGCATACTCTTGATCAAATCTTCACACTCTCTCGCACACAACCCTTTGATTATTCCCATCTAAATACAGGGTTTTTTAATGCTAAATTACAAGCAAATTTGGCACAGAATAAAGCCAACACATAGTTGAATAAATTCAACTTTACAATTTTTTTAATAATTGGTATGTGTTGTAACTGATGTGCAACAAGGTATTTCATCTTATGCTTAAACTTATTACCTAGGGCACAAATCTGAAACTATGTGGAAACTTTAGTACGCTCTGTAATTTTACTTATCCAAAAAAGGAAAAAAGGTATTCCTTATCAGACCTTAACATCGTGTTAAAGTAGTGAACTCTTTTGACTTCTAGATTGGGGTACTTGTTACTGGTGTGTTCGAGGTTTTGGGTAAATACTATAGTTCCGTAATATATGGTACTACCTGTAGATTCTTTACATTGTGCTCAACTTTTAGGAATTCGTTAGTAGCTATTTGAGGTGGGATGTGGAGAAAAAATAGCGTTGCTTGCATGGTCTACCATTTTATTTTGAGTCTCTTAACTATTAATTTATTAATTGAAAGAGGGGCTTTTGCATGTTATGCTTTAATCACATTATTTGCATTGCTTTTGCACATGTGCATAAGGCTTAGCACTTCCTTGTTGCCATTCTCATGATACCCAGCTGATGAGTGTTGTAACATGAAAATTAGGAATTGGTGTCTGCCAACATATAAAAAAATCTTCAAAATGTACCACTTATGGACCAGTTACCTTCTTGATGGAGGTATGATAATGATTTTTATCTCAAGTGTAAGTTTAGCTACAAATAAATGGATTATGGAGTAGTGTCATTACAGCTGTGGTGAGAGATTTCCTCTACACTTTGCAGGGAAGAATTGTTGAAATTTATGGGTGAGAGGCATCTAGGAGGACAACGCTTGCCCTTCACATCATCAAGATAGCTCAAAAGCTTAGAGGTGCATACTAATTCTTTCCTCTTGTACTTTGTGATTGGTGTTTTAAATGACTTGAATTAATTTGGTTTGCCTAGGATAACAGAAAATTTCTTTTTAACTCATCACAGTAGAATCCAATTAGTCAATTTAAAACATAGATCCAAAACCCTTAACTATTTTAATATACATTTATTACATTAATCAAAGCTTCTTTTATTTATTTATTTATTTTTTTTGTTGATAAGATCCTTCTAAAAAATTTCATGCCTATTCTTCTCCTGCGCATGAGCTTAAACTACTTATCCCATCAAGGGTGAATGCACCCAAATTACCTGGCAACTACTATTGGAGGGTGGGATCAGTTGCCCGTAAGTTTCACTGGTTATAGGCGATTCTAAAGGGCTCTTATTTAGAAAGGTTCCCTACGTTATCTAAAAAGGAAAAAAGGTCATGCCTATTTTAGCTATTATCATTCTATCAAGGAATGTTGAACCATACTTATAAAAAATCAAGGCATAATTTTTTTGGGGCTAATGTTTCAGCTAGACCACCCTTTTGGTGTACTTTCATTGGCAATATCACACTTGTCTGGCAATTGATTAGAAATACATTTATAATTCAATTGCTGTTAGTCTGTTGTTTGGATGTCTGATATGTTAATCACAACTGATAAGGTGAAAATAGCCAAATACCACGTTTTGGCAAAATTTGTGGCAAACTAGCACTGTTTTGGAAATATTTAGTAATGTCCCACTTTTTTAGTACTCGAGTTTCACAAAATCGAGTTCTAAATAGTACTTGAGTTTAGTGAACTTGAGTTCCTAGTGAGTCGCCAGCGTGGCACTGTTGACCTGCAATTTGTGTAATTAAAAAAATAATGTAATCTCGATATTATTGAAATCGAGTACTTCTTTATAGTACTCGAGCTTAATGTAGTTGAGTACCTTTTTCTTTTTCTTTTTTGTGTTTTGTTTTGGTTTTTTTTTTTTTTTTTTTTTTTTTTTTTTTTGTTTCGTACAAAACTTTTACTTAGGAAATGCTAACAACTAGCTCCATCTTTGTAAAGAGAAGCCACACCAATTGCAAGGTGTCCACTGTTGAAGCCTAATGCCAAGGAACCTTACCCACAAGCCCCAGCTGCATTAAATCCACAAAACAAAAATTACCCACTTATTATTTCACAAAAATATCATCTGGGTCAATGCCAAATTTTGCTTTTCATGATGAACAATCATCTGGGTATTAATCAAAACAACCAAACAAAAATTAGAAAAAACAGAAAAAGAAGTAAAAGGATGGAACAATTTGAAGCTTACATGAAAGTGCTGAAGCTTTGGAGAAATAGGCAACCTTAGTTTGGTGGACACAACGATCACAAGCAATTGAAGATGAAATAAGAAAGAAGAGGAAGAAGCAAACAAAGAAAGCCATTGAGTTAGATATGTGTCAAGGATGAGAAAGGCATATAGCATATATGGTTGTATAATAGATAGAGTCAACACAGTAGTAGTGTGCAGCATTTCCTAAGAAAAAGTTTTGTACGAAACAAAAAGTAGAAAAAAAAAGGGTACTCGACTGCATGAAGCTCGAGTGCTATAAAGAACTAGTTGATTTCAATAATATTGAGTACCACATTATTTTTTTTAATTACACAAATTTCAGATCAGCAGTGGCAGGCTGGCGACTCACGAGGAACTCGAGTTTACTGAACTCGAGTACTATTTAGAACTCGATTTTTTTGAAACTCGAGGACTAAAAAAGTGGTACATTACTAAATATTTCCGAAACAGTGCTAGTTTGCCACAAATTTTGTCAAAACGTGGTATTTGGCTATTTTCACCTAACTGATAATCTCTTAAAACCCATGTTGCAATTAATCCTTAGATGCAAGATACAAATGCATTCAAAAAATTTTCTCTAGAATGCAGGACGGTATCACATTACCTTCATGCTTCTTGGTCATGGATAGGAGCCCTTACTGCATTGTTCTTTCTGTATGGTTTCTCTGGATAGTCACTATTGTTGGAAAATCTAGTTTTGTATCTCATACAAAACACACAGCGGAAGCAACAAACACGGATCTACTTCATTCATGAAAGATAACATGTAACCTTGAATTATAGAACAAAGAATAGGAAGCGTACCTTGGTGCGGTGAAATTCAAAACCAAGACTTGAGAATACCTTTAATCTTCATCTCAATTCCACATGGTGCCCAAGATGTGTGGTCTCTCAATCAATTTCCAAGGAGAGAATAAAAGAGTGTCCAACACTCACATACATCATTGCATTCCTAATGTGATCTAAAATGAAAATCACTAAATCAATTCTGTATGTTACTCTCCTTATATATATAACTGATTACCTAATTAGGTTAGCCTTTTGGGCCTACCCAATTGGGCTTTAGTTTGTGGCTTGAGATGGGACCAAAGGGAACAAATAAGACTCTAGCTCCAATGGGCCTTGGGTTTTTCTGTCAACTCTTGGCAAGTCCAAAGTTACTATTAATTATATTCAATACCACTATAAGAATATAATTGCACTCTAGGCCTTATTAATAAATTATATCTTAAGACTTTATTATACACGCAACCCCTTCATTAAAATATTTGTAGTAATACAAAGTCATGAAATAGACTGCCACTTTGAAGATTACTACATCTTAATCCTTGAGTATCCGGTTTAATCCTTTATGTTATTCATCATATATTTATGAAATCTAATTTCATAAATATATACTTTAGTAACTCCTTACTAAAGTGGTTAGGCCCAACACTCTGAATAACTAAACTCATTATACTTATCTCAAGGGAATATTTTATATCTCCGTTAAGAGATTATAAATTCCATCTTGAGAATATGTGTTCCATCAACATTAAATGCGACTGCCCAACATACTGAGGTTTTGACCGTGACTTATAGATCTCACTCCTGAATATCAAAGCAACCTACACCTCATAATCAAGTCCATTATTTTCTCAGGATTTAGAGTTGATGTAAATAGAAGTCGTGAGATTTATTATTCATTTGACAGTCATTAGGAGAATAATAAATCTCACAGTGATCCAGTTCAATATGTCTTAACTTTTAAAACATATCAATATATCAACTAGAAGTCTCCACTTCCATGATCAAGACAAATCATCTTAGTTGATATGTTATAGTCTTCGCAGATGAAATGTTCAATTTTATCACCGACTACGAACTAAAATTCTGAGTTTACAAAGAACTTGTGATTTATATCTTTCTGTGACTTTTCATATAAATCACATACTATGCATCTCATGGACTAAGATAATGTCTCATTAGTTCATTTATAGATAGTCTCATATAATTAAACAATTTAATTATTTATGACATGCCAATAAATTGGATTTTAGGGCATAAACCCCAACAACTATTTCGGTCCTATATTTTTTACTGATTTTATGCTGTCTTAGCTCAGAGGTAGTGCATTTGGCTTTTAACCACATGGTCGTGGGTTCAATGCCCACAGATGGCGTTATCTTTTGTCTTTCACTTACCCAAAAAAAAAAAAATTACAACTATTAAGCTACATTTATGATTGCTTTGTACATAGCAACATGTAATTGGGAATATTAAAACTGCTAGCATCACCAGAACAGTGTGACCACTTTGAAGATTGACATTTTATGAGCATGAACAACAGTATGGACCATCCATCACTGACAGACAGCATAAGTAGATCGCCATGCTGTTGAATTATCAAAAAAACAACATCTTGGAGATCTACTTATGCTCTCTGTCAGTGATGGATGGTCTAGACCGTGAATTTGACAGAATGATTACTAGTAAACCCTGTGATTATAGGCACAAATTTGTAAGATTACACCAAGTTCTCAGCATATTAGGATTGCCTTTTATTTTCTTTTGGGTACACCAACTACATTTATAGGGCAGTTGTTGGCCTGGACTGGAGTGCTTTTGGTTCTAAGTCAAGAATATCTGCACTTTAAATACTTGTCCATAAATTATTTCTAGAGGCATAGGTTTTTGGTTCCTTCATTTGTATTCAAAGCCTTTGTCACTTTAGGTCTTGAATCGTTTGTTAAAATTTGGGAAGGTGAAAGACTACAGAGCTAGAGGAGCATGGCACATGTATGATAGTTCCAGAAATAAACATGAAGCTTAGCACAATCCCATCAAGATAGACTTTTTCAAAATCATTGATATCTTTCACAATGTTAAGCTATGTTTCCTTTGACGTTCTAAATCTGCAAAATGGTGTTTCAATGCTTGTTGGATATTGGCTATCAGTGTTTTTGTATTATTTTTAGTGCTAGAGTTAATGATTAATTTGTATAACGTAAGATGAATAGAGATAATTTACTTTTTATTTTTAAAATAATCATACAGATGTAAATTGAAAATGCACAAAATGAAAATGAAGTCGATACTGATTTTTTAAGCATGAGCTGTACGACCAAGTCCAAGTCAAGAAGCCAATGTCCAAGTCTAAAGAGTCAGACAAAAATTAAAATCAGAATACACACTAGTGAAGGAGCAAGACTATGGCTCCATTTTGAAAGCATCCACTTGGAATTATTTCTCAAGTCACTGAGGGGACCAATTAAAAATATCTAAATTAAGATATAGACACTGGGGAATTTGCATTTCTCTTACAATCACACATACGTTATCCACAAAAACCTAACATTCCAAATCCTTGAATTTCAATTGGGTTTCATCATTTCCATTTCTCATAAGCAGCCAAACAGGACCAACCAAACCACTTGAATTATTATTGGCCTTTCATTTTATATCTTTGATTCTTTGCAATAGAAACGTGAAAGGGCAATTATTTTGGAGTGAGATTTAAATTCTATCATATTTTAGAAAAGAAAAAAACATACAAAATTACACTTTCATTTCTTTAATCTTCTAATTATTGGACTCTGTTCCTGGTGTTCATCTAGGTTTATCTATGATGGATTTGGCCTTTTCCATTGCAGAAATTTAGAAAAATCTTTCAGAAGCTACGGTGCCTTTCTTACCACGAGATTTCCTTGGCTTGGAGCATTTCAAGCAATCTGAAGAAGAAGAAGATAATAATAATAATAATAATAATAATAATAATAATAATAATAATAATTAGATTATTAGTCTCATTGCTATAGTTAGTTCAAGTTTTATCTCTTAGTCCAATGAGATTCATGTAGTGCTAATCACCAAAATAAACATAAATATGAGGGAGATGAGACCCAACGACAAATAATGAATACACCCACAGCCATGCATTCATGAATGATGAATTAAATGCTATTTCTATATTATTTTTTGGTTGAATAATGCTAGAGATATAAACTATTTTTCAAACTGCTGATGTGGTAAATGATTATTGGTAAATAAAAAAATTATATTAATGGTGAGGCTAAATGAAAACTAATAAGAAGTTGGCCACATCAACATTTTGTAAAAATGTTGTAAAACAGTTTGTGGCTATAGCATTACTCTTTCTGGTTTTATATCTCATTGCACTCATTATTTTGATGATTGGCGATGTGCTAATTTTATTAGGCTAAGGCATAAAATTTGAATTAAATGAATGAAAAAAATTTACATTAAGGAATAAAACAAATTCACCAAGTTATATCCTATTGCAGTATTGCTAGTGCATTTGATATCAGTTTCTTTAAATTTTTGTGGAAAGTATATATATTTGTATTTTGAAAAAGTCAAAAAAATAAGAGCTTAAAAAACTCCATTTTGAAAGCACCGACTTGAAATTATTTCTCAGGTCATCAAACTATCTTGTCAACCAAGAAAAATAACTAAATTAAAGAAATAGACACTGAGGGGAATTCGCATTTATCTCACAATCACAAGTAGGTGATCCACAAAAATCAAACATTCCAAATCCATTGTATTTGAATTTAACGCGCATTTGAATTTCAGTCAAGTTTCATAATTTTCATTTCTCATAAGCAGCCAAACAAGAACCTATCAAACTGCCTGAATTATTGGCCTTTCATTTTATATCTTTGATTCTTTGCTACAAAAAGTTTAAAGAAACATGAAACATGGAAGGGGCAATTATCATGGAGCAAGGTTTAAATTCTATCATATTTATTAAAATTAAAAAGAAAAAGAAAAAAAAGTTAACGTGCACTTTCATTTCCTTTTCTTCTAATTATTGGCCTCTATTCATTTTGATTTATCTATGCAGAAAAAAGAAAAGAGGAGTACACACTTCACATCAATGATAGTACTATTGCAGCAATAATCGGGAAAAAATTGATGGAATTGGCATTTTCCATTGCAGAAATTTAGAAAAGTCATTCAGAAGCTATGGTGCCTTGCTTACCTCGAGATTTCATTGGCTTAGGTTACGGCATTTCCAGCAATCTGAAGAGATAATAATAATAATTAGATTATTAGCCTCATTGCTATATTTAGTTCAAGGTTTATGTCTTAGTCCAATGAGATTTATGTATTGCCAAATCACCAAAATAAACATGAGGGAGATGAGACCTAGCGACAAATAATGAATACACTCACACTCATACATGAATGATGATTTAAATGCTATTTCAACTCTTTTTTTTTTCTTTTTCTTTTTTTTTTTCTTTTTTGTTATTAGATCTCATTGTACTCATTATTTTGGTGGTTGGAAATGTGCTAATTTTATTATACTAAGGCATAAAATTCAAATTAATTGAATGAAAAAAATTTACATTAAGGAATAAAACAAATTCTCCAAATTATATCATGTTGTTAGTGTATTTTGCTTCAATTTATTTAGCTTTATACTAAAAATATATTAAAGTATAACTGTATTTAAAAAAAAAAAAAAATGTACGTAAAACTTGTCAAAGTTGGAATTTAATCGGTATTTAAACTTCATTTGGGCTTAATTTTTAAAGAAGCAAACAAGCAAAGGGCCTACCTTTATGAAATTCTTTTCCTCTCTTATTATTGGCCACTGTTCGTCTTATGTTTTCTTTTGCAACAAAATATTTGTTCACACTCTCTCACTCACTAGTATCACTACTGCAACACCAACATTTTCATTTAACTGTAACTCCTCCTTTCCTCCACCTCTTAGAATGACGGAGTTTGTCTATTCCGTTGCATCAAACGTCAT
Organism: Quercus tomentella; assembly: GCA_028535165.1. Lineage (NCBI taxonomy): Eukaryota > Viridiplantae > Streptophyta > Magnoliopsida > Fagales > Fagaceae > Quercus > Quercus tomentella. The sequence goes on along the minus strand of JAPQVY010000012.1, from coordinate 41,266,950 downwards.
TGACAGGATAGGGTTCCATGCTTACCGAGAGATTTGTCATTTTCGAAGACATGAAAAAGCTTGATCTCACCATTTCCACCTCATTCCTACAATGTTTTTTGTACTATTCATAGATCTCACTGTACTATTTTATCTAACTTTTACCTTTATTTACGATACTTTCAGCAAAAAAATTTTAATTTCAGTAAAATAAATAGATTCCAAACGGACACTAAGTCTCCGTTTGGGAAGTGTGTTTTGCATTTTCCAACAGTGCATTTATTTGGGTCTCGTGCACTGTTCACGAGACCTGCAAGTACATTTTTCAGCAAAAACAACTTTAAAACTAGGTCTCATAGCATTATTCACACATTTAAAAATTATTTTACTACAGTATTTTCAATTTTTAGTTTTTAATAATAAGTGGTATCTAAACCGACTCTAAATACCCTTCGCTTCAACATTTTTATTTTTATTTTTTATTTTTATAGTGGAAACCTGGTAATAAATGGTTTGGTGAAAATTTAATAACAAATGCCGACACTTCCCGCGTTTTCAAAAAGGGGCAAACCGACAAACCACAATTTGATTTATGGCGAAAACACCATTTTAGTCCCTACATTTTAGAGTCACAGTCAATTTAGTCCATATATTTTAGTAGCAATCAATTTAGTCCCTGCCATTTTTAACTTGTAGTCAACTTAGTCCCTACCATTAACTCATTAACGGAAAATGCTTACATGGCTAATGGTGTAAACAGTTGACACATTTAATTCTGACGTGGCAAATAAAATAATAAAAATAATGTTTAATAAATATTTTAAAATACCACGTTGGCATTTCTCCAATTTTAATACAAATAATTTTAATTTTAATTTCCAATTTTAAAATTGGAAAACAAAATTAGGAATCCCAGATTTTCTTCCATTTTCATGGCTACCAAACACAAAATCACCTTCTTGATTTTTCTATCTTAAATCCTTGAATTCATAAATATATTCCATAGCATCTCACCTCTATACAATTGAGAAACATCCTCATCAGAAATAACCAATAAGAAATTGAAATTTTAGAATACAAAAAAAACTCAACAAATTTTCCCCAGCAAACTTTCTTGGTAACCAAACAGAAACCAAAAAAGAAAAAGAACAAGAACAAACCCAGATGGAGACAAATCCAGTGGCTTTTATAGGGACAAATCCAACTAAATTTGTTTACACAAAACCCAGATAATTTGGTGGCCAAATTTCCCCTTGAAACCTCAAAAAACCAAATCAAAACACCAAACCCACAAATCTAAAATCAACCTCAAAACCCCATTTTCCAAACCTTAACACATAGAAGAAAATCCATTACAAAGGAAAGCAATGAGATCTCCATTCGGCGCTGGGATTTGATGGCTAGTGACGGCTCAAGGCAGGAACGGTGACAGCGACACAAGGCAGGAACAATCAAATCGTCCTGGGTTGGAGCACGCGTGGAGCTTCGGTTGGTGTCACGGCGTGGTTGGTAGCGATCCGATGCAAACCTAGATAACGAATTCGTATCCAATGACGGAGCCTTTCTCATCGATTGGGCATGGTGATAATCATGGGATTTATCTTAGCCACCATGTTTTTTCAGTTCGGTAATTCCGCAAATGGTGCCGTTGCACACCTAGTTTTTCTTACCGAAAGATATGAAAAATATCGCCGTCCATGCTTTCTCATTGATTATCTGGTAACCTAGAAAACTATTCCTATCATAGTCATTACAGAAAATGGCTCTAACTAGCGTGTGGGCCTTTTTAGTCTCAAAGTTTGTTTGGTGATATCAGAGTGTGGGGGGTTTTTTGAGTTTCAAAATTGGTTTGATGACAAAAGAGTGGGTCTATTGGCTGTAGTTTTGGTTGTTTACATTTGTAATTGAGATTGTGAGGGATAAACTACGTTAAAAGGTTTATGAATGCTGTGGTGTCTCGAATGAACTGAGTCTTTAGGTTGATTTAGTAATCTGATATTTGTATTTTTGTGTTTGGTTGCCAAGAAAGTGCACGAAGATACAAAGAAAATCTGAGATTTTATTTTTCATTTTTAAAATTGAAATTATTTTTATTTTATTAAAATTGGGAAAATGCCAACGTGGCATTTTAAAATATGTATTAAACATTATTTTTATTATTTTATTTGCCACGTCAGTATCAAATGTGTCAACTGTTCACAACGTTAACCACGTAAGCATTTTCCATTAGTGAGTTAACGGTAGGGACCAAATTAACTGCAAGTTGAAAATAGTAGGGACTAAATTGACTGTTACCAAAATGTAGGGATCAAATTGACTGTGACCAAAATGTAGGGACCAAATTGACTGTGACCTCAAAATATAGAGACCAAAAAAGGTATTTCTGCCTTGATTTATTTTTTTTAGGACAAGGATTTCCTGCACACGAGTTGCTCCAAACAGGATTAAAAATGGACAAGGATTTCCTGCACACTTGTGCGGAGGAGTTGCTGCAAACAGGATTAGGTGGCAACAATCTACCGTGACGCTTGTCCTAGTATAATGTGAAACGCACATGGTTAGATTTTAGTTAACTTTCTCCGTTAAAATTATAGCAGCACTCTCTCTCTCTCTCACTCAAAATCCAAATTCACTTTCTTCTTCACCCATCAAGCCATCAGATCCCTTCTTTGTCTTTTCTTCACCTCCTTCGTCCATACCTTCTCTCTCTTTGCCATCTCAAGCACGATAAATCTACCTTCATCTCAAGAAGCTTTGAATTAGTTTCATTCATCTAAAAGTACATTAATTTCAGTTTTAAATATTTTCTTGGCATCCAAACATCAAGAATCCAAAATCCCAAAAAAAAAAAAAAGCAAAATCCCCATAAAACCCAATTGATTTAGCACCATATCTAAACCCCGATTTCCAAAAACATTGCACATACCGGAGCCAAAATCCTCACTGTGCACAGATCGGTGCATTAATTTCAGTCTTGAATATTTTCTTGGCATCCAAACAGCAAGAATCCAAAATCCCAGAAAAAAAAAATCCCCAATGCTTTAGCACCAAATCTAAACCCCGATTTCCAAAATAATTGCACATACCGGAGCCAAAATCCTCACTGTGCACAGATCAGATCTAAATTTTGGGAGGATTCCTTGTTGCATGTTGGATCTTCGGTTTTAGCTTCTGAGATTGGCAGCAAGAGTTTTTTATTATAGGTTGAGGTGGCTGTGGTTTCTGATGAGAGGAATGAAGGAGGAAGAGAGAGGAAGAAAGATGGATAGAGAGTCTGATGATTTCGAAGAGAGAGGGGAAGAGAGAGGAGAGCGAGTGATGGTTTTTTTTTTTTTTTGGCTGAATGAGAATCATGGTTTCAGAGGAGAGATGGATGTTTGACGTTTGAGAGAGAGAAAACGTTGGTTAACGGACAATACAAACTAAAACTAACCATGTGCGTTTCACATGATACTAGGATAAGTATCACTATAGATTGTTGCCACCTAATCCTGTTTGCAGCAACTCCTCCACACAAGTGTGCAGGAAATCCTTGTCCATAAAAATATCATCAAAGTATAAAGGAAAGAGAAAGTAGTAAACTTTGCACTTTCCTCTCTTATTATTGGCCTCTGTTCGTCAAGTTTTCCTTTGCAACAAAATATTTGTTCAAACCAGTACCACTGCAAAACCAACTCTCTCATTTAACAAAGTCACAAGCAACCGTTACTCCTCTCTTCCTCCACCTCAAAGAACATGACGGAGTTGGTCTATTCCATTGCATCAAACGTCATTGACAAGATAGGGACCCATGCTTTCCCAGAGATTTGCTCGGCAGGGGGCATTTCAGAAGACATGAAAAAGCTTGAGCTCACCATGTCCATCATCCAAGCTGTGTTGCTCGATGCCGAGGAGAAGCAAGTGAAAAACCGAGGCCTGACTGTTTGGTTGGGGCAACTCAAAGATGTCTTTCATGATGCGGCGGACGTGCTGGATGAGTTCGAGTGTGAAGCTCTACGGAGGCAAGTGGTGAAAACATATGGAAACACTAGCGATCAGGTACTTGGCTCTATTTCTAATTCTTCTTTTAACCCGCTTGGCTTCAATTATAAAATGAGTCATAAAATCAAGGGGATAAGAGAGAGTTTGGAAGAGCTAGCAAAGAATAGAGCTCTATTTCATCTTGAGGAGCGATCTGAAGATCAAAATATTGTGCACAGGGAGAGGGAGATGACCCACTCCTTTGTTCCTGATTCTGATGTTATTGGGAGGGTTGATGACAAGCAAAACATAATAGATCTTTTGATGCTCCCAGGGAGCAATAGTAATGTTTCTGTGATTTTTATAGTGGGAATCGGAGGTATGGGCAAGACCACACTTGCTCAGTGGGTGAATAATGATGAAAGGATAGTTAAAAATTTTGACTCCAGAATATGGGTGTGTGTTTCAGAAGACTTCAGCGTTCTCAAATTAGCAAAAGAAATCCTAAAGTCTGCAGGTGGTGGAAGTAGTGAGAATATGACTATGGATTTAGTGCAAGATAGTTTAAGAAGTACTTTGAAGGAAAAAAGATTTTTTATCGTTTTGGATGATGTCTGGAATGAGGATCGTAACCAATGGATTGGCCTTAAAAAATTGTTAATTGGAAGACAAGGAAGTAAAATTCTCGTCACTACACGCAGTCAAAAAGTTGCCTCAAACATGGCTCCCGGGCCAATCCATGACCTAAAAGGTCTTCCAGACAAGGATTGTTTGTCCTTGTTCATAAGATGCGCATTCAATGAAGGAGAGCATGAACAGTATCCAAAACTAGTAGATATTGGAAAACAAGTAGTGGAAAAATGCAGAGGCGTTCCTTTGGCTGTGAATACTTTAGGGAGCTTACTTTATTCTAAAACCGAGGAGCGTGATTGGATCTCTATAAGGGATAATGAGATATGGAAACTGGAGCAAAAGGAAGACGACATTTTACCGGCATTAAGACTGAGTTACAATAAATTGCCATCGTACTTGAAACAATGTTTTGCTTATTGTTCATTGTATCCAAAGGATATTAGATATCAAAATATGGACTTAATTCAGTGTTGGATGGCAAATGGACTCCTCAAAAAGTCCAACAAAAGTACTGAAGAGTTGGAAGATATTGGAGAACAATATTTAAAAGAGTTGTTATCAAGATCCTTCTTTCAAGAAGTTAAAGATGAAGGAAATACTTTTTGGTCATTTAAAATGCATGATTTGTTACATGATCTTTCATTATATGTTGCACAAAATGATTATTGCTTAATTGAAGACCCTAATAACAGCAACAACTTTGAAAAGGCTAGACATGTTTCAATTTTGGACCATAAGTGGGGTGATGCAACAATAACTTTTTTACACAAGTTGAGTGAAAACATGCAGACTATTAATTTCTCATTTAAAGATTGGGGCCGAGTTGATTCTATTAATATTAATATTAATGAATCTTTGGTGGAAACATGCATCTCAAGGTTTAAGCGCCTACGATTGCTAAATTTAAGACATTCAACGTGGGGATATTCAACGTTGGGAACGTTGTCAAGCTCAATTAGTACTTTGAAGCATTTGAGATATCTCAACTTAAGTGGAAATAATATAATAAAGAAATTGCCTGACTCTATTTGTGATCTACAAAATTTGGAAACTTTGATATTATTTGAGTGTGTACGGTTTGAAGAGTTGCCAAGGGATATAAGAAAGATGGTTAGCCTTAGACATTTTGAGATAACCACAAAACAAACACGTTTACCCGCCAACGGAATCGAGTGCATGCCTTCTCTTCGACATTTGTACTTTTACGAATGTCCTAGACTAGAGTGTTTTAATGAAGGAATCCAACGCCTCACCGCCCTTCGCTTCTTGCGCTTCAATGGATGTGGAAGCCTGATATCTTTGCCGCAAGGTATGAAACACCTAACCGCGTTGGAATCTCTGGAAATTGGAGGATGTGTAAAACTTAATTTAATGGAAGGGGATGACTACCCGACGAGGCTTCAAACACTCCGTATTTGGAAATTGCCACAATTAGCGAGTTTGCCCCAAGGGCTTAAAGGATCTGCCAACACTCTACAATTTTTAGAGATTTATAATTGTGAGAACTTGGGGGTATTGCCAGAGTGGCTTCCCGATCTAAGTTCTCTTCGCAAGCTTCAGATTTGGTATTGCCGAAAATTATCGTCTCTGCCAGAAGGGATGGATCGCCTCACTGCCCTAAGAGAACTGAAGATTGATGGTTGTCCTGAATTGAGGAGAGATTATGAGCGAGAGGTCGGCAAAGATTGGGGCAAGATGGTCAAATTCAGTTTTGATAAGCACTGAGTAGGTAAGGGCTAAAATCTTCTTCCTCTTCTACGTATGCTCTGTTTTTCTATCTTACTTCTAACCTAAAAGTCTGATTGTTTGTGGAATTAAATCACAATAAACAACAACTAACCCAAAAATCGTTTCTACTTTTCTTTTTCTTTTTAAAAAATAAAAGGGTAATACATATTATAGCAATAATATGATTTTTTTTCTACTTTTCTTTGGTTCATAATTTAAGATAGAAATAAATTGAAAAAAAAAATAAGAAAGTTATGAAATGTAAAAGATAATTTGTCATTTTTTTGTTATAAAGATTTGAGTCTATGGAGAATAAAAGAGTAGACAAATTATGAACTCTATTCTTGTCTCTCTCTTTTTTGGTTGTATTTATTGAATTAATTCACAATAAAAAAAACAACTAACCAAGACGGATTTTTTTTTTTTTTTTTTTAACAAAAGGGCAATAATCATTTAAGATAGAAATAAATTGAAAAAAAAAAGTATGTTATGGATTGAAAAAGATAATTGTTTTTTGGTTTTAAAGATTGAGTCTATGGAGAATAAAAGAGTAGACAAATTATGAACTCTATTCTTGTCTTTGATGGGAGAAAATTTTAAAATCTTGTAATCTTTTCATTTCCTCTCTCTAAAAGTGAACTGAACATGGTGTTAATGAGCTTATTTGGCCTGTATTTTCTGACTAGGAGTAGATGCAATGCAAAAATATAAAGTCATTTTATCAAGGATGTATGAAATCTATATTTTTCTGAAATTGGCATTATTTTAAATATATTTGATTCTTCTTGTTTCTAAATTGACAGATGTTCTTGGGAGATTGTTCTCTCAGAAAAGGATGTTCCTTGTGCTTAAAATTGCCACTGGTAAGATATTTTTTCAATTTTTAATTTTCAGTGTTCAATCTAGCGAATGATTGCATTGGATTTACATTTCTTACTACCAATGGATTTTCTTCAATTTATACTCATCTAATGATTCCATGCTTCAAAACATTGCAGCTTATCAATTCAACCATAGCATGCAGCACAGAAAGTCTCAGCCTTCTCTTGTATTGTAAATAATTTTAATAATATTGTGGTGTGCATTTAGTGTTTGTAATGATTAATGGAGTGATGTGTGTTTATATTTATGATTTCAATTGTAATTCATGTATTATCTAATTTGCACAATGTTTTAGTAACTTGAGTCATGTGTGTGTTATTAATTGTTTGTCTCTGCTTCTTGGTTATTGGAGTTATTCAAATGAAATGCTTTGTTGTGCTTTATCATTTAATTAAAAAAAATTGAAGTTTGAAATTTTTTTCATGTGATGTAAAATAACTAATAGCATTAGAATATTTGGTAAGCCAACAATGTGAAAATTTTAATTTTATGGAAGTGGAATACTACCTAGAAGTTTGCTTTAGCCATCAATTGTTGGTTCCGAATGTCAATTTGTTTTGAAAATTTGGTATTTTAAACACCCAAAGTTGTCATATCTACTGAGTGGCCTTAATGCCTAAAGAGGACTAAAGACTGAAGATTGTTCTAAATCAAGATGACAATGCCAAGGAGATATTGGTGAGTATTGTGTATAAGTTGCTTGTAAATTTGGCCTCCATTGTTTGCTAAGATTCACACAATTTTGACTATAATTGATGCCTCTTGTTTTTGAAGTTTTGTCAGGGTTTCGTGGAAGATTCTTCTAAGGAAAATGGATTCCTTTAGCTTAAAATTTCTTTTCCAAGTGAGATTTCAGAGTTTGAATGTAAAAAAAATCCATGATGATGTGAAAGCAACAAAGAAAGACATTGAATTAGCCATTAAAGTAGCTTAGTGTCTCACCTATGCACACTTGATTGAATTGGTCTTTCTTGTTGGTCATACATGGCTCTCTCAAAACTTGCTATTGATTTTGGTAGAGAATCTATGTTGTCATTGCAATGGTTTTTTAGCTCACGACATGCACCTGTGATATTTATTAGCTCATGAAAACTTGCTATAGCTCTGAGGTTTGGAGGATTACCAAAGTTGAATATTTGACGAAGCAAAAATTTCCTGCTTGCCACATGTTTGGTGGTGAGCATATGCATAGCTTCTTCAAAAATTTCCAAACCCTTGACTATTAAATCCATAGTTATTGTAATCCTAAAAAAAAACAAACTTCAATTTTTTTTACTTAGTGAACACCAGAGAAGATATATGTAGTTTTGTGTGTGAAGGCTATACTTTTTAATCTCATTTTACACTTAAAAACCTTGATTCTTCCTGGATATTAATTAGGCTAAATCCACTAAATGAACACTATTGACTTCTAGATTTAGGTACTTTTTACTTTCATTTTCAAGGCTTTGGATACTTCCTATAGGTTTTTAATTTTTGGTACTTTCTGTAGATTATTAATATAATGTTCAAGTTTCTGGCCTATAATATATGGTCCTCTTTCTAGGTTATTACTATCATGCTCAAGGTTTAGAAATTCAACTGTGTAATGTGGGATGTGGGGAAAAAATTAACATTATTTATATCTTTCTTATTGCTTGCATGATGTACTATGTTATTTGCTTTGCTTTACTTGCATGGATAATGTTGATGATGTATAGCTTGGGTTTTCATTGTTGACACTTGATATGCTTATGAGTACTCAACTGATAAGTGTTTCTTGATGAAAATTAGGAATTACAGCCTATCATTATATATAAAGAGTTTTATATTTTACTAATGATCCTTTGTTTATTGGTTTGATCTCAATTTTAGGTTAGTCATGGAGTCATTATAGCTTTGGTAAAAGGTTTCCTCTGCACTTTACAGGGTAGAATCTATGAAATTTATGAGCGAGAGGCATCTGGAAAAACAACACTTAACCCTTCACTTCATCAAGGAAGTTCAAATCAAAAGTTCTGAGGTACGTCCTAATTTGATCCTCTTAAACTTTTTGATTAGAAGTGTTTAAGGTATAATTGGAATTAGTTTGGTTTACTCAGGTAAACAAGGAACTTCTTTCTAACCTGTTATTGTGAAATCTGATAAGTCAATTTACATAGATCCCAAAACCCTTGATTGTTCTAATATATAGATTTCACAATAATCAAAGCTAATTATAAATCCTTCTGCAAAACTTTCATGCCTATTTTAGCTATTATCATTTTGTCAAAGGCTGTTGAACCTTAAGCACATCCCTCTCTCAGGTCTCTCTTCCCATGTGAGAGTTCCATGACCAATGGATTTGTCACATTTAGTTTTGCACAATTTATAACTTTTATCTGTATTCTTCATTTATGGTGGCACTTTTAAAAGAAAAAAGAAAAAGATGACGCTCCTGTTTTTTATCCGAAGAAAGTTTGAGAACTGCTATAATAATATTGTAAGTCATTACATCTTATATGCTATGAGATGTAAAGACTTGACCAACAGTCCCCATGAAAAGAAGGAAGTATCAAAAGATATTGAAAACATTTACCTGAACAATTAGTAGTTAAATTTACATTTTACTGTGCTTAAATTGGTGGTTTGAGCAACGGCTTTTCATAGAGATATCCCATTGGTTTTGGAAACTGTCAGTTTAGCCTTTTAAGATTATCTTGTTAGCTATGTTCAGCGTAGCTTTTGTTAAGGCTAATATTTTGTCTAGACTACTCTTTTGGTGAACTTTTTATTCTAAATTTCTTACTTTTCTAGTTGTTCATAAGATATTTTTATAATGGAATTGTTGTTAGTCCATTGTTTGATATCCTGATAGTCTCTCAGATGAAGCCCATTTTCAATTAATCCTGACACACTAGATATGAATGTCTCCAAATCTTATGCTCAAGAATGCAGGATCAAGCCATATCACATTGTTTGATGCTGCTTTGTCATGGAAAGGAGCTCCCACTATCTTTTAGTTCTTGCTGTAAGGTTTTTCCAGATACTCGTTTTCTTTATAAATGTTTTCTATTCGTTTTACAACTATTAAGCTAAAATTATAAATACTTTGTACATAGCAACATGTAATAGTGAATATTAAAACCGCTTGCATCACCACAGTAGTGATAGCAATTTAGAATTAGGCATATAATGAATATAGATGGCAGCATAGATATTTGCTGGTGTTGTCTGTCAATGATGGAGAATCTTGCTACCAATTTAGTCCATAGATGGTAATGACAGTGAATTTGAAAAAATGAGTACTAATGAACCTCGTCTGTATACTATAAGCACAAATTTGTAAGATCACACTTAGTGATTGGCATGTTAGGATTTTTCCATTTTCTATTTCTTTTTCTTTATTCTTTTTCCCCTTTCTTGGGTGTACATTAGATTTAATACGGCAATTGTTGCCTTGGAGTAGTGCGTTTGGTTCTGAGTCCAGAATATCTGCACTTTAAATGGTTCTGGTATTAGTTGTTCAAGTTTCATTAACACATTCACTAGAATTGCAACTGCAGAGTTGTCATTGTCATCATCATTTTCTGCCATTTAAAGAAAATTTACCCAACAACTATAGGTGACCAAATCTCCGTATGCTAACCTATATTGATCGGATTTGCAGTTTGTTTCATCACTGGAGCCTATAATATTACAACTTACTCAATGTAGACAAGAAAAGAGTGTTAAGTTATTTGCACTCTGTTATTTTCTTTCTCAATATTCTTATGCTTTAATACCATCTTGGATGTTTGGATTTTTGAGGTAGTTGCCCTTCTCCTCCAATGTGAACTTGGATCATATGATAGGTGGCACCTTCCAAGATGTAAAATCATGAATAATAACACAAGCACTTACAAGAACTCATTCCTCATTCTACCAATCTCATTCATAAATTTTCTTCACCAGGTTGAAGACAATATATCTAGTCATTTTTAACCTCCTTGTTTATATGTTATAAGCTGTATCTTATCAGTTGTAGCATGGAAGAAATCCATTTACCTGCCCATATTACCTTTTATTTCCAAGTCCAATCAAGTCCAAAATCATGGCAATGTTTTAGACATATGGATGAGGTCACTTGTGGTGGGAATGCCTTGAAATTCTATGCAATTGTATGACTGAGGATGATAAGAACATGACTACTCCAGATTGAGGATAAGGTCAACCTTCTATCACTTTTGATAATAAGGAGCATTAATAAGCTTGCAAGGTTCTTAGAGAAATATTATTTTTAAAAAGTCATGCTGCCAGTCACTTTAGGAGTAAACATTTAGCTTTTGAATAATTGTTCACCTCACTTCTACCTCACCTTTTCATGGAGATAGTTCTATGTGCATTTGCTTTCTATTAGTTGTACTCTCATTGTGTGTATAAGAAAATTAGAGAATACTTCACAGCTGAGTATCTACAACTTAAAATAATGAACCAAATTTTTGGTTGCTACCCTCTTCCTATTGATCTTTCTTGAGAAAGTCTCAATTTCAATCATAAAGTGCCATATTTCTATTGGATTAGTGGTAACCTTGAAATATATTGTCTCATTTATGTCTATACAAACTTTATATTTTGTTATATAATGAGAAGGGCATCCACTTTTCTTGGTGGATTTGTGCATATGGGGTTTTAGGTGCATGGTGTCACTTCGAGATTGATGGTATCAATGTCTGAATTTTTTTTGGTCTTCTTAACAACATGGAAATAGATCATAAACTGAGTGGCAAGATTAAGACAAAAGGTAGCTAAGGAAAAAAAAAAAGATTCATGTAGCAATTGAAGCATAAATATAAATGAGACATTCCACAGTTAGCAGCTCATACAAACTGACAGTGCCAATATAGCCAAGTATTTGGGTAAGATGATTGAGCACTTTAAATCTCCCTAGATGCATTTCCTTGAAAATTATGCCAAAATACTGAGAAGGCTATTGCTTTTGTTGAAAATAATTTGATCTTTGCATAAATTTTGGTTATGGAAGCTCTTGAATAAATTATAGATGGATAAATAAATTTTTTTTATGGACAAGAAAAGTGATTGAAATCTTTTGTGTCCAATATTAATTATGGATTTTCATACTTTAATAAATTTTGTTTCATTTTATTTAGGTAACTGGTCTTGGGGTATGCATGCAAGTTGGTTGAAAAATAATCTTACACATTCAGTGAAAAGGTTGAATGGAGGGATAATATTAGGTGGAGGCTTTGGCTACAAGTCTGAGAGGTCTAGGAGTTGGCTTGTTAACATGGAGTCATCATCAAATAAGAAAGAAACTACCTCTTAGATCCAATGACAAACATGAAGCCGAATGGTATATGTTTGAAAATGATAGAATCCTTGATAAGATGGTCATGATCTTAAGATGGAAGTTTTTTGATAGAGAAAGAGAATCATGTTAGATTCTTCAATGGTTGAGTTATAATCAGATATGTTAGATATCAAATTACCGAGCTACGTACTTTACAATACCTAAAGTGACTAGAAGGATCTTTGAACTTGAGATTACAAAAGTGTTTTTCTCTTCATGTATTGCTCTTGATGGGAATTAACCAATTGACGATTGTAACATTTAAAGTTGCTTCAATTGAAAAAGCCTTTTCATTATTTCAGAAAACAAACATCACAGCTCTTATGTGGTTAGGTTTCATTGGTTTGTCTTGGGGATGGTCGACGGGTTGGAAAAATTTTGTCTAGTCAAATTAAAATATTAGATTTTCATTTAACTATTTAGGCCTATAACTCAATGCGAATTGCATTTTATATAATTGTACAAAATATTCGAAGTCTCAAAATATCAAAATAAATTAAACTAACAAATTTAAACTAAATATCAAAATCCAAAATACATTAAATGAAAAAACTTAAAATTATGAATTGGGTCAAGTCACTTAGGTTGAAAATTTTGCTATTCAAAACTTGTCCCATCTCGAGCTTAAAATAATAGTAATAATAATTAAATCTCATTTTAGTTTGTCAATCCATGAAAATCCAATATTAGGTTTGGGTTAGGTTGAATTGGGTGAGCTTCATCATTTTTGATGAGTTGAATGCAAACCTCTAATTACCATAATCACAAAAAATGTATACCTGTGCCAGTTATTATAAATTTATTTATAACTAACACCACAAATAGTAAATTACCCTAGGCAAGTGAGTTAATGTCACCAAGAATTTAAGATATAACAAAAAAATCGAACCCATAACGCCCTTTCATCTTGGACTTTGGGCTAGGGACCTTGGATCAATGAATACAACCAAGGACTAAAGAAGAGCACAAAAAAGTCTATGAACACAAACTTTGCAACAACTTCTACATGTGTTAAGTAGTGATTGGATTACTTTCCACCAAGTACTAGTGATGATCCCATGTGTAAGAGATAATCGAATCACAAATTGACAAATGTGCAAGTTGTGGCAAAATGTGTGGTCATAAAGAAAACCCAATAAGTGTAGGATCACAATGATGGCAACAACTTAAAATTCCACAAAAAAAATAATTGCAATGGATATCAATTAGGCCTTATTTTGCAATTTATTACAATCTTATGGCAATAAATAACAATTTTGTGTAAAATAGGCTCTTGATTCTCGATCGATCAACATGTGTTTTGAGAGGTGTTAAGCTATGTAAAAAATGCAACAACTTCTCTTTCCTTAAGCTAAACTTAGGTCTTCATCTTGAACTAAAAAATGCACATTACAACTTATCAAGACTTACAATTTGTCACAATTTACAAACACTTAACCTATAGAACCTAACAATCTCACCCTTTGGCAATCTATAAACCAGAATATATTAGATGCAAAGACAACATTATCTTGCAATTGATATCACTCGAGAACAAGTGAATACCAAGTACCAACCACAATAATCAGGCAAGAACTATTTTCAACACTGATGCTATTTTGATATACTCTTATCAAATAAAAATAATTTGTCATTCTACCCTTTACTTACAAGTAATAATGACAAAAACTGCAACAAAGGATATCATTAGACTTAGTCTAGCATGTTCCGTTGTCTAGATTTCTTTTGATCCATTAAGTTAGGTTGCAACAATGTGATTTTTGTAAATACCAAAATAGCTAAAATGTTGGGATAGCTAGCCTTTTTTAATTTTTAATTTTTTTTTTTTTTTTTTTTTTTTTTTAACGATAGTTTGATAGATACAACAAAGAAGAATTTGAACTTTAGATGTTCCCAAACTGCCAATTGATGTACATGACTCTTGGTGGAATAGTTAAGTTGTTAGAGATACACATTTACAACCTTTTAAAATTATATATAGACCCACTTTAAAAAGAAAAAAGAAAAAACTAAAAACTATTTAGACCAATTGTTCAATATACGATTGCAATTTTCATAATCAAGCATAATATTCCAATTAAGTCTTTGATCCTAAATAATAAAATGAACAAATTAAAAAAATATAATTTTTAAATGATTGATAGTGTGGATTAGGTTAGTTTACTTGAGTTGATAATTTCACCAAGTCAAACTCAACCCGACCTAAGCTTAGAATAAAAATATTAATAAAATCCAACCTAACCCAACCCAACTCAACCCAAGACATTAGGGCAGATTTGTTAGGTTAGATTAGTGGGTTGAAATGTACTTGTGCATTTGTGCTGATTATAAATTTATAATTAAGACGGTTAGCAAAAAAAAAAAAAAAAAAAAATTACAAATAGATCGAACCATATGGCCCGTTCATCTTGGGCTTGGGCCAATGAACACTAGCAAGGACCAAAAAGAGCAAGAAGAAAACCCATGAACATCACAACAATGACGCCGGCAAACAGAAATACAAAATACACAGTAAAATTATCAGAAAACTCATTCTCAAAAAAAAAAAAAATTATCAGAAAACTGAAATGGGTTTCTCACTTTCTCTACCTTAAACCCCAAAGCCAAAATCTTTACCTTAAACCCCAAAGCCAAAATCTTTACAGGAATTCCTTACAAAAATGGGTTTCTTTACACCTTCACTAATGAACCATCTTTGTCTCAATGCCTTCAGCAGAAGACCTCTCCTTTCCACTCTACTCTGCTCTCTCCACCAGGTATCTCTCTCTCTCTCTCTCCAATTTTATTTCACGGTTTTTTGTGGTAAACTTTCTGGGACATTGTGATTTCTTGGTTTCCGTAGCTGCAGAAGTTTTGGGTGTAGTTTTATTTCAAATTTCAATGCCTTTGTGTTATATCTTAATTTTTCTGAACTGGGTTCCTAGATTTTGCAAAGTTTCCTGCTTTTTTGTTTCTGGGTATTTTGCACTGACTCCAATGCATGCTTGTATGAATATGAAATTGAAAAGATTTAAATAATATATAGAGCTTTTGCTTTTTCTTTGCTTAATGTATATGTGAAAGAAGAAACAAAGGCCCATGTATAAATTGCAAAGAGGAAGAGAAGAGAAAATATAAATTGCAAAGGGAAGCCAGAGTTTTGCTGTTGTTGATTGAAACTAAAGAGGGAATAAGGGATTTTATTGCTGGAATGCTGGAGCTTGTGATGGTATAATGGAAAGAAGAAAGATAGGAAGAATTTGTGAAATTGATAAGTGGAAGGAGGCTAGGTCTTGGAAGTGCATAAACATGAGGAGTTGAGTAGGTCAGAGAGAAAATGAATAATGATCTCAACAATGTGTCTCAGATTTTTGTTTGAAAAAGACCTTGTTGATGAGGGTGGCACAAACCTAATAAAAGGAGAGAGCTGCATCACGGAGGAGGAATCCTTGTTTTGTGGCTTTCACTGGTCATAAATTATTGCTTGAGGTAGAGGTGTTTGGTTCTTTAATTTTTTTTCAAAGCCTCTTTCACTTTAGGTCTTGAATCATTTGGTGAAGTTTGGGAAGGAGAAAGACTATAGGGCTAGAGGTGCATGGCATGTATGTTAGTTTGATAGGAGGTACACTGCTCAAGAATCTCTTCCTCTCTTTATTTATTTATTTTTAACTTTTTATGCACTGGAGGAACATCCTTAATAGTTGTCAGATAGCATTTCTATGCCTTTTAGGCTGCTCGTAGATCTTTATTATGACTAAGATGATTGCTGAACTGCTTTTTTTCTGTCCTTAACTTCCTTCAAGATTTTCAGGATCTATAGTGTTGTTGTTGTAGTTATGGTACATTCCACTATAGGCAATACCTGTACTACCGTCAATGTATGTGTTCCTTCTCATGGTCTTTCTTGTTCTCAAGTCAATTGATTAATTCTTTATTTCTTCATTTCCACATATCAATTGTTTGATTCC
Source organism: Quercus tomentella (assembly GCA_028535165.1). NCBI lineage: Eukaryota > Viridiplantae > Streptophyta > Magnoliopsida > Fagales > Fagaceae > Quercus > Quercus tomentella. The sequence goes on along the minus strand of JAPQVY010000012.1, from coordinate 41,250,513 downwards.
TTCTGTTCTCAATTTTATATATTTTATTTAAATTCTAGATGAGTATTGCAGTATTGCCTTCCTTGTTGTCCTATAACCAATTTTCTTTTTCCTTCCAGAGTGGAAGAAGAGGCGAGGTAACCTCTATTGCCATGAACATTTGCCATCTTTCCACTGTAGGTAGAGAGCAGCTCATGATGCAATTTAATGTATATTTTTGTCATTTGTCAGACAAAACTTTCCCCCTACTGATGCCATTTTTAAAATTATTTTCTTCTTGAAATTCGTAAATGTATATGATTGGTCTGCTCTAATTTGTAAATTCTAATGATATTCATTTTTTCAGCTGAAGTTTCAGAATTTGAATGTGACGAACTCCTTGATGATATCAAAGCAACAAAGAAAGACACTGCATTACGTCTAGCTCTCTCAAGACTTGCTAGTGATTTTGGTAGAGAATCTATGTTGTCATTACAACGGTTTTTTAGCTCACGACGTGCACCTGTGATATCTACTGGCTCATTGAAGCTTGATTTAGCTCTTGGGGTTGGAGGATTACCGAAGGTGATTATTCGAAAAGCAAAATTTTTCTCTTGCCGCATATTCTGTATGAGCATTTGCATAGGTGTACACCCCACATATATGCTAGAGACAGGCAGATTCCTGGTGCATTATACCAAAAGAGATGTGTGGGACATATGTGTATGACCCTGTACGGTCAGCTATCCTAATATTGTTTTTTGATACAGTTAGCTAGGTTAGTTGACCATAGCAATTATTGCTTTGTAGTTTCTGCTACCTAGATCTTCACTATGTTTCAATATGAATTAAAAAATATTGGCGCAGAGCATACATGTTATTATTACCTTTTATTACATATCTGACTGTACATACTTTAATGTTGTTGGGTATTAGGCTCAATGAATTAAGAATGGTGGTTTTGTTTAATTTTTCTGTGAAATGGAATTTTAAACCCTTAAGTATTAATTCCATAGTTGTTATGAACCAAAAAGATGGATTTTAGTTATTTGTGCAAAGTGAACACTAGAGAGAGATTTATAGTCTTTGGTGTGAAGCCTATTTTTTTTTTTGATAAGTAACAAAAATTTTATTAAAAAACGAAAAACAGCCAACCCGAGTACATTGGGAATGTACTAAGGGGGCATAAATCAAAAACCAAGATTACAACGATCAAGTAAAACAGGAAGGGAAGAACAAGAAAAATGACAAAAGACCACACTTCAATCGAGGAGAGTGTGTAGAAAAAAAGACTTAATCTCTAACATAGAGCGTTCACAACCCTCAAAGCTTCTAGCATTCCTTTCGCGCCAAATACACCATAACAAGCAATGAGGCACAATTCTCCACAACTCTATATTTCTATGTCGTCCAAACTTACCCTGCCAAGAGTCAAACAACTCAATAACCTTCTGAGGCATAACCCAATGAATTCCAAACAAACAAAACACCAACAACCACAACTCACAAGCAATGGGGCAATGAAGAAGAAGATGATCCACTGACTCCCCACAATTCATACACATATAACACCAATCAAGAACTAGCACACGTCGTTTGCGAAGGTTATCTGTTGTTAAAATCTTACCTAAGGAAGCAGACCATGAAACGAAAGCTATCCTTGGAGGAACCTTCGATTTCCAAATCATCTTCCAAGGGAAGGATAAGATGGTAGGAGGGTAGAAGGAAAGATAGAATCCTCTAACTTCAAAACCTCTACTCCTTGCTGGCTTCCAACACACCCGATCCGGACCCAAACCCCGTACCGTCGAAGAGTAGACCATATCCATAAACAGATCAAAGGATTCTTGTTCCCAATCTTGTGGAGGACGACGAAATTTGGCATCCCAATGAATCCTCCCACCAGACCAACACAGAACCTCTGCTACTAAAGAATCCTTTGTTCAACTAATACAATAAAGTTCCAGAAAAGCCTCTTGGAGAGTACGATCTCCACACCACACATGCTTCCAAAACTTCACTCTAGTACCATCCCCCACATCATATAGAAGTAGTTTAGAAAAACTCATCCAACCACTCCTAATATGTCTCCACAAACTAACACCATAAGCATTGGTCACCTTTTTCGTGCACCAACCACCCCAATCATTCCCATATTTCACCTCAATAACCCTCCTCCATAGAGCATCGGTCTCCATGCCATACCTCCATAACCATTTTCCTAACAAAGCAGAATTAAAACTCCTCAATCGTCTATTACCCAACCCTCCAACCTGCAGCGGCTTACAAACTTGAGCCCAACTGACTAAATGTAATTTAGAGTCACCATTAATACCACTCCACAAAAAATCTCGTTGTAACTTCTCCATACGATTTGCCACCTTCCCAGGTAAAGGCAGAAGGGAAAGGAAGTATGTAGGTAAGGAGGAAAGAGTACTTTTAATAAGAGTTACCTTACCCCCCTTAGATAAATACAACCTCTTCCACCCTGCTAATCTCTTTTCCATCTTCTCCAAAATAGGATTCCATATTGATAACTCCTTATATTTAGCTCCTAACGGTAGCCCCAAATATCTCAATGGAAGAGAGGATTGCCCACACCCCAACATCCCCACCAGAACATCCATATTGTGCACCACCCCTATAGGAACCAACTCAGATTTCCCCAAGTTAATCCTTAAACCAGAGACCTCCTCAAATCTAGCCAGAATTTTTCTCAAACTAGCTATTTGCGTAGGATCAGCATCACAAAAAATAAGAGTGTCATCAGCAAATAAAAGATGAGACACCATCACCGAGTTATCAGCCGTATTACCTATAGAGAAGCCTGAGAACTGACTAGTAGTAGCAGCTACATCCAACATACAACTCAAATTTTCCATAACAATATCAAATAGCAACGGAGACAAGGGGTCCCCTTGCCAAATCTCCCTAGAACTACCAAAGAAATCAGAAGGACTACCATTGATCAGAATGGAGAATTTAACAGTAGAGATGCAACACATTATCCATTTTCTCCATTTCTCTGAAAACCCACAGCGCTGAAGCATATACATTAAAAAACCCCAACTCACATGGTCATATGCCTTCTCCACATCCAACTTACACAACACTCCAGGAACACCTGACTTCAATCTACTATCAATACATTCTGACGCAATTAAAAAAGAGTCCAAAATCTGTCTACCTTTCACAAAAGCATTCTGAGAATCTGAAATAAACCCATGTGCCACCCTTCTAAGACGATTGGCCAACACCTTAGAAATAATCTTATAAATCCCACCAACTAAGCTAATAGGCCGAAAATCCTTGATCTCCACAACATCCACCTTTTTGGGAATAAGAGCAAGGAAAGAAGCATTAAGACTCTTCTCAAACACAGCTTGAGTATGAAAATTTTGAAACACTGCCATAATTTCAACCTTCAAAATACACCAGCAAGACTGAAAGAACGCCATAGAAAAGCCATCCAGGCCAGGAGTCTTATCACCCTTAAAATCACTAATCACCCCAAACACCTCTTCCTCATCAAATGGCCTATCTAGCCAAAGTGCATCTTCCTCCGAGATACAAGAGAACTCCACATCATCTAATAAAGGTCTATGAGCCATAATTTCAGCATATAGCTGTTTATAAAAATGAGAAATACAACCTGCTATAGCCTCCGGATCTGAAGACAATTCTCCATCCACCATAAGCCTATCAATGGAATTAAATCTTCTGTGAGAATTAGCTATACGATGAAAGAATCTGGTATTCCTATCTCCTTCTCTAATACAATGGACTCTAGACTTCTGCTTCCAACAGATTTCCTCCATCAAAGTAACTTTTTCTAATTCACCTTGAACTCTCTCCAACTCTAGCCTTTCCTCCTCCAATAAAACTCAACTATCCTCAATCTTCTCTAAATCACTAAGCTCTTGCCACAATTTTCTCACCCGATCTTCAACATTTCCAAAAACCTCCACATTCCATTTTTTCAAATCATTTTTCAAGAGCTTCAATTTATTGGTCAAAACAAAACTCGAAGCTCCTAGGACATTATAAGATTCCTACCAAGATCGCACCCTCTCCACAAAACCCTCATATTTAAGCCACATATTCTCAAATCTAAACGGCCTCCTACCTCTCTGAAAGGAACCCCCCTCAAGAACAATCGGGAAGTGATCAGATAACGGCCTAGGCAAGCGTTGTTAAGAGACAGATGGAAACTTATCCTCCCAATCTGCAGAAAACAAAAATCTATCTAGCCTAGCCTTCGAAGCAACTTCACGAGTATTAGACCAAGTGAAAGGTCCCCCTTGAAGCGGAATATCAATGAGGCCTTGCTCAGAAATAAAATTGGAAAACTCCCGCATAGCAACAGTAAAGGAGGTAGAACCAGAACGCTTGAAAGGAAACCTTACCACATTAAAGTCACCACCCACACACCATGGAACATTCCACCAACTGTTCAAACCAAATAATTCCTCCCATAAGAACCTTCTGTCTCTCACAGAATTAGGACCATAAACGCCAGTAAACGCCCAGACAAACTGATCTGACACACTTGTAAATCTACAAGAAACCGAAAATTGCCCCACAGCTTCCTCCACTTTATTCACAACCCGTGTATCCCACATCAGTAGCACCCCTCCAGAGGCTCCACAAGAGCCTAGATAAGACCAATCAACATGTTGACCCCTCCACAAACTGCGAATCACAGCTCTAGTTATCAACTCCATTTTAGTTTCTTGAAGACAAATAACATCTGGCCCCCATCTTCGTACCATATTACGAACCCGAAGCCTTTTATCCCTATCATTCAGCCCTCTAAAATTCCAAGAAATAATCTTCAAATTCATTGATGAACCACCACAGCCCGCTCCTTACTTGCATTCCTTGATTTCATTGAACCAACCTCAACATTCATAGAGGTCAATAAATTTTTCAACTCCTGCTGACCTTTCTACCCCGACTTGCCATGCTTCATTTGATCATCTACTGCCTTAAGCTTTTTATTCTTTTTCCTGGCCTCTATAGCTAGCAGCAATCCCGTAATCTTCTCTTCAAAACCTTCCAAAGAAGTGCCCACTAATTTTCTAAAAGCCTTAATCCGATTTGTTACCCATTGTGATAAATTATTACCATCAACCGACTCCTTACACCCAACCCCCAGCTCAGAACTACACTCCAACTCCAAAGGAACTTCTGTGGCCAAAGGTACCACAACTAAAGGCTTGCCACTACATTCCCAAGTCATCAACCTCTCATCAAAATCCCACATCTCCTCCTCTGCCTCATTAACAATAGACAAATAATCAACTAAACCATCACAGTCCTTTGCCCAGCTAACCATATGACCGTCATTGATAAAAGAATCATTGCCTGTTACAGTCTCTAGATCAGTGACTGAGCAATCCAACACACTCTTTGGAGATCGATATAGAGATAGCGGAATCACTATTTGTCGACCATCCCGCAATTGTAGCATCCACTCTTTGGAATTACCCCATGATTTGTCCAAATCACTGACCAATTCCCTAATAATGGGAGAAGCATTAAATACCACCTTACAATCATAATCCTCTTGCACCGACGCCCTTACCTCCGTACCCAATAATTCTTCATCCTCATCTTTCATCGTTGCCGGAGATGAAGACTTCTTCACCATCTTTTCTACCGGGTCCCCTGAAGGCAACACCTTCATCTCTGCCATCTCCACCGAGGGACATATCGGAGCTAAGGGTGATGAACCCAGCTCGCAAGTCACCTGGACCACTTCCGCTACCGATATCGGCAAGGTGGGGGCCTGGGTAAGCCAGCTCAGGCTCACCTGGACGCTAGACCCACTCCCGCCAGGAACTTCCAATGCCGATATGGAAGAGATCAAGCCCAAGTCAACCATCGGAGCCATCGCCGTCCTCCTTGTTGGTAGAGAATCAAGCACCGAGCTCGCAGGGAACACACTAGCACTCGTACCATACGAGATTGAGCTCGGGCCTGAGGTGCTTGACTCAACCTTACCATCCTCAGCAATTGGGCCCGTAGAACTTGGGCTGGGTTTATTTTGGGAATGCTTGGAGCAAGCCCGCTGCCTCAAAAGAAAAAGGGCTAGGCAACAGTGGGCCTGAGCAACTCTTAACATTACCCAACCAAGGTGCATGGGCTTCAGAAAGCCCATTGTCCATTCCCTTAATACCAACCTAGACAGAATGTTCCTCACGTGCCACCCACTTTACAGCTTGCTTATCACCCCTATAACGTTGCCAAGACACCCGCCTCTTACCAAATTCATTTACTTCCACAATCAAACCTTTCCTTAACCAGCTAAACCTCCTAATTTGATGCTCCCTACCAGAATCAACCTCTTTCAAATTCAAATTATTCAATCTGAATTTATTTTGTTCCGGGAATTTCTCCTTAAACTTAGCATCTCCATTAATACCACGGTGACTCCCCTCCACACCACCCATGACAATCGGTATAGCATAATCAGCCGGAACTTCAAAAGCCACCACCTGAATCCCAACTTCTTCTCTCGGAGGCGGCGTTGTGTTCTCCACTACTTGAATCTTCTCTGTCTCTCTAATGGAGGGCTGGTGTGAATGCTTCCTTCCTTGCATAGACGCTTTTACCGTTTCAACAAAGGACCGAGAAGGGTGAATCTCTAAACCCAACTTAGACTTGTACAGTAAAGCTTTTGGACCACCCAACGCATAATGAGAAGGTTCCAACATTCTCCTTAATTCAATTCCAAAGGCTCTCCACCCTTGTTGTGCCTTGCCTGCAGGAATAATGATCGATCTTCTCATCCCGCCAAGTTTTAACTCTATTACTAACAAATATTGCCCAAACGAGTTAAAGCCCCGTTGCACTGTGTATGCAGTGTCTCCTTCCCTGAGCGTGAAGAAGTGTTTGGGGTTGACCCCAATCACCGTGTGTTCCAAGCTTTGCATTAACCAACGTGCTGCATTCCTACCCATAAAAACTGATTGCATGAAATACTTCCCCCGTTCAAAAATCTTAAGGGAGAAAAAGTTCCCCCCTTCCTCAACCACCAATTGAAACAACTTCGATTCAATAAAAAAACTACGAAATCCACCCATGTCGATCCAAAACAGTAGAAAATCCTAGGTGTGATTGCCTAATGAAGCCTATTTGTTTTTAGTGGGATCTCACTTCATGGTTAGACCTGGATTGTGCTTGGATTTTGGTAAGGCTAAATCCACTAAACAATCACCCCCCCCCACCCCAGCCCCCCACCCACCCCACACGCACACACCAAAAACAAAGTGTGTTTTCTGTTGTTGATGCCCAAACTTGGGATTTCATCTTATGCTTAAACATATCATCTAGGACACAAGTTGGAAACTATGATGGAATACATCATACTCCCTTTAATTTACTTATCTAAAAAAGAAACAGTATTCTTTGTCAATCGTTAACATTATGTTCAAGAAATGAACTCTTTTGGCTTCTAGATTTTGGCACTTGTCACTGTTGTGTTCAAGGTTTTGGGTACATACTATAGTTCTGTTATGTATCTCCATATAGGTTCTTAACATTGTGCTCAAGTTTTAGGAATTCATTAGTAGCTTTTTGAGGTGGGATGTGGAGTAAAAAATAGTGCTGCATGCATGGTCGACCATTTTATTTTGAGTCTCTTTTAATTCATTATAGCCAAGAGCCTTGTAGCTCAATTGGTTGGCACCTCCTGGTGTCTCCAAGAAATCCAGGGTTCGAATCCCTCCTCCCCTGTTGTAATTATTAAAGTATCAAAAAAAAAAAAAACTATTAATTCATTATATAAAGAGGGGTTACTTATCAAAAAAAAAAAAAATTATATAAAGAGGGGTCTTTGCATGCCATGATTATGATTCTCAACTGATGAGTGTTGTTTCATGAAAATTTGGAACTGCAGTCTGTGAACATATAAAAACTAAAAGAGCTTAAAAATGTACTACTTATGTTATGAATCAGTTACTTCTTGATGAATGTATGTTAATGATTTTGATCTCAAAGTTTATGTTTAGCTACAAAGAAATGGAGTAGTGTCATTACTGATGTGGTTAGAGGTTTACTCTATACTTTGCAGGGAAGAATTGTTGAAATTTATGGGCGAGAGGCATCTGGAAAAACAACGCTTGCCCTTCATATCATCAAGGAAGCTCAAAAGCTTGGAGGTGCGTACTTATTTTTTCATCTTCCACTTTGTGATTGATGTTTTAGGTATGACTTGAATTAGTTTGGTTTGCCAAGGAAAACAAGAGACTTCTTTTTAACCCATCATTGTGAATGAAATCCAATTAGTCAGTGTACATAGATTCCCTAACCCTTGATTGTTCTTATTTACAGTAATTACATTAATCAAAGCTAATTATAGATCCCTTTGCAAACTTTCATGCATATTTAAGTAATTATCGTTCAATCAAGGGATGTTGGACCTTAATGAGTAGATTATTATTTCATCACCTATGTTTAGCTTAATTACTTGGGATCTGAATGATTGGGAGTTGGATTTAGTGGTGAATTTCCTTCATATTTTGGAATCCAATATCCCTTCAATTGAAAATGGGGATCGCATGAAATGGAAGTTGAAGAAGAATGAGGATTTTGATATTTGTTCGCTTTATAATGAGTTGCAAGGTCCCCTCTCCATCGTCTTTCCTTGGAAAGGTATTTGGAAGGTTAAGGCCCCTCATTGAGGTCCTTTTTTTTGTTTGGGCTGCAGCTTGGAATAAGATAGTCACGGATGACAATTTGAAAATTAGGGGTTTCGCTTTTGTTGACTGGTTTGTTATGTGCAATTGTTGTGGGGAGATTGTGGATCATTTATTGCTTCATTGTGAGAAGGCTCATAAGTTGTGGTGTTTTGTTTTCTTCGATCCTTTGGGAATCCGTGGGTTTTACCAAAAACGGTACTTGATCTTCTTTTGGTTGGTGGAATTGGTTGGGGAAGCACTCGTCATACATTTGGAATTTAGTTTTGTTGCGGTTGATGTGGTGTACATGGAGGGAGTGTAATAGGTGGATGTTTGAAGATGTGGATAGTTTAGATGACCAGCTGCTTGCTTCTTTCAGTGGTTCTTTGTTTGACTGGTCACAATTCACAGGCTTGGAAACTAACATCTAGTGAATTCCTCCCATTGTTTATTAGTTCTCTTTCTCTTTTGTATTTAAGTTTTCTTTTTTGCTCATTTTCCTTTCTTTCTTTGTAATTTTTTACTATTTTTTGCTCCTTTGCACAAAGTGGCTTTATTTATTCAGATCTTTATTATTTATTAAAAAATAATAATTCTGTCAAGGCTAATGTTTCAAAATGACCACCCTTTTGGTGAACTTTTTTTTGGAAATTTCCCACTTTTCTGGCTACTGATCAGAAATATATTTATAATTCAATTGCTGTTAATTTGTATTTTAGATGACTAATATCTTATCATAGCTGATAATCTCTTAAATGAAGCTCATCTTCCAATTAATCCTCATATGCCTGATACAATTGCATCCAAAATTTCTGCTCAAGAATGTAGGACTAAGCCATTTCCCGTTGCTTGATGCTTTTTGGTAATGAATAGGAGTCCCTACTCCCTTGTTCTTTCTGTATGGTTTCTCCGGATAGTCACTATTTTCTTTATGAACGGTCCTATTACAGCTACTAATTGACTGTTATCAATGCTTTGTCCATAGCAACATGTAATTGTGAATATTAAAACTGCTAGCATCACCAGAACAGTGCTAACATGAACAACCTTATGGTGATCTACTGGTGCTGTCTTGTCAATGATGATGGTCATGACAGTGAGCTTGAAAAAATGATTACTAGTGAATTCTGTGTTTATAGGCACAAATTTGTAAGATCACACCAAGTTCTCGGCACGTTAGGATTGCCTTTTTCTACTTTTGGGTGTACATTAGATTTAATATGGCAGTTGTTGCCCTGGAGTGCTTTTGGTTGTAAGTCAAGAATATTTGAGCTTTAAATGTGTGCTTCTGTCTTGCTATATAAATGCATTGTAGTTCTTCCAGGTAGTTGCTTCATTGTTTTTTTGTTTTTTGATAAGTAGTTGCTTCATTGTTTCTTAAGTTTCCTTTGAATGCAAACAAAAAAATCTCAACAGTTTCCTTTTTTCAAGAGATTTTTTTTGGTGTGTGAAAATATAAACCCCTGCAAGGATCTGAGATCACATATTTGGTCGTGTGCTGCTTATTGACATAAGTTTGACATGAGTAAAAAAGTAAGCAGTTCCTTTTTAATCATTGATGATGGCAGATTATAAACATATAAGGAAGGCAGACATCTTAGTGCTTCACTGAGTAATTGGTTGTTTATTTTGGCAGCATGGGTTATTATTATTTTTTAAATGGACTAGTTGGTTTACCTGTCCTTCAATAGATTTGGCCTTAATTAATTACATTTGTTATACAAGATCTTCCTTCTACCCAATTTATTATTGTTCTTTATCTTGTTTTTTTTAATAGGTTAATGCTTTCTTTGCCTCATAGAATTGTCCTTTTGGCAGGGTATTGTGCATATCTTGATGTAGAAAATGCAATGGACCCTTCACTTGTAGAATCGATGGGTATAAACACAGAAAATCTCCTTATCTCACGTCCAAGTTCTGCTGAAAATTTGCTAAGTGTGGTTAACACTCTGACCAGAAGTGGAGCTGTAGATGTTATTGTGGTTGATAGTGTAAGTGATTAATTCTCATACACGATTCTGGTGTGATCCATAAATCTTCCTCTGGGGGAGTAAAAGGGGGTGCCTTGGTTTTTTTTTTTTTTTTGGTCCACACCCACAGGTGGGTGTTGTTCAACTATGGTGCTTTGGCCAGTCTTTACCAGTTTGTTTTCAGTAAAGTCGTTCTCCTCATGGATGACGTATTCTAGTTTGTACAGAAAAATGAAATGTGGGACATGTTGTGAAGCTGTTATTATTATTGTTATTATCATCATAATCTTTGTCATTTAAAGAAAATACACCAATAGTTCTAGGTGGCAATATCTCCATCAGTTAACCTAAATTATATGGGTTATGCAGTTTTTTGTTTTATGGTCATTGGAGCCTTATTATTGCAACCTAATCTTTATATTTCCCAAAAAAAAAAAAACTTTTTCCTTGGGTTATTTTTTTTGTGATTGTAGATGACTAGAGATCTGTCAATTGGACTCGTTTTATTTTCTTTATCAGTGTTATCATGCTCTAATAATGTCCTGCATGTTGGCCTTTTCAGGTAGCTGCCCTTGTCCCCCAATGTGAACTTGATCATATGATTGGTAGTACCTTTCAAGATATGCAATCCCGAATAATGACCCAAGCACTTAGAAAAATCAATTACTCATTATGCCAATCTCAAACTCTTATAGTTTTCCTTAATCAGGTTGAAGACGATATATTTGGTCATTTTTAACCTCTTTGTTTATATGTTATTATTTTATCAGTTGTAGTGAGTATGAAATCCATTTACCTTCACATATTACCTTTTATTTCCAGGTTCGATCAAGTCCAAAATCAGGGCAAGGTTTTGGACTTGTGGATGAGGTCACCTGTGGCGGAAATGCCTTGAAATTCTATGCAGCTGTACGAATGAAGATGATAAGGACAGGATTACTCAAGGCTGAGGAAAAGGTTTATCTTTTGTGACTTTTGATAATAAGAAGCATTAATGAGCAATAGTGTTTTTGATTATTACTCGCAAATATTATTTTATTATATTTTTCAAAATCTCATGCTACCAGCCTCTTTAGGAGTTTGCATTTAGCTTTTTGAATAAATATCCACATCTCTTCTACCTCATATTTTTGGGAAAATTACACATTACCATCTTAAACTATACCCTCGATTATACTTTGCACCCAAAACTTTTCGAATGCAAGTTTTGCACCATAAATTATGATCTTTGTTACACTTTGCACATTGACATCAAGTTTGCTGTTAATTTGGAGGAATTACGTTTTACCACCTTAAACTATACTTCTGATTACACTTTACACCCTAAACTTTGAATTTTCATCCAAGTTAACAGTAAATTAATATCAGGGTGCAAAGTGTAACAAGGGTCATTGTTTAGGGTGCAAAATGTGCATTCGAAAAGTTTAAGGTGATAAGTGTAATATGGGGTATAGTTTAGGATAGTAAAATATAATTTCTCCCATATTTTTTTATCATGCTCAGAGGAAAGCGATTAATGCACTAGTAAGAAAGAGTGAGTTAATTTAAGTTGAGGGAACAAAAAAGGGTAGATGAGAACAAAAAATAATATTAGTAGTTGTTTTAGTAGTAAAAAAAGACATGTCAATTAAGGAAGTTCCAATGATTATGACTTTGAATAACATAGAATGGAGGAAAAAAATACATGTAGCCGACCCTAATTAATTTGTTGTGGATCTATAGCCGACCCCAAAAGATTTGGGACTAAGGCTTTGTTGTTGTTCATCTAAATAATTAAATAAAAATGGTGGCTTCCCTCTTCCTATTGATCTTTCTAGAGAAAGTATTAATAATACCTGGCTTTATTGGCTACTTTGGCATTAAATTGTATTTATGTGTCTGTATAGACTTTCTATTATACCAAATAATGACAAAGGCATCCCCCCTTACTCTCTTTTGGAGTTGTGGATCTGTGTTTCAAGTATATGGTGTCGGTTTGTGATTGATGGTGTCATTGTTTCAAATTTTGTTGTCTTCATAGTAACAACATAAAGTCAGATCTTAAGCTGAGTAGAAAGATAAAGGAAAATGTTAAATAAATAAATAAAGATTAATTTATCAATTGAAGGATATATATAACCGCAACATTCCACTGTCAGCAGCTTGTGCAGATTGACACTTGCAGTAGAGCTAAGTATTCTGGTCAGATGAATAAGCAGTAGATGTTCTTCCTAGATCTATTTTCTTGAAAAATGTGTCAAAATACTGAGAAGGCTGTTGTTTTGTGAACAGCAATTTTATCTTTGCTTAAAATTTGATGGTTGAAGGTCCTAAATTTGATGGGTGAATAAGGAATTAAATTAGCCATGGACAAGAAAGGTGGTTGCAGCCTAGTGCATCTAGGATTATGTAGGGATCTTCATATTTTTTACTAATTTTGTTTCATTGATTGTTAGAGGATTTTTTCTGCTCTTTCTTTTTACTATTCTGAGCATTTTTCTTTTGATTTATTGTGTTTACTTTAATCTTATTTTACTTGTTTCTGTTTATATTTTTTATATGTATTTTTTATAATAACTTACATTCCAGGTAACTGGCCTTGGGGTTTGCGTCCAAGTGGTGAAAAACAATCTGGCGCCTTCAATGAAAAAGGCCGAATTGGGGATACAATTTGGGAGAGGCTTTAGCTGTGAAGCTGAGGTCTTGGAGTTAGCTTGTGAACATGGAGTCATTGTCAGAGAAGGAAGCAACTACCTAATAGAAGGGAAAATTTTCTGTGGTAAACATGAAGCTGAGCAGTTTCTAGTCGAAAATGATAGAATTCTCGATAAGATAGTCTTGATATTAAGGAGACAGTTGTTTGAAAAGAGAAAAGAGCATCACGTTAGATCCTTGAATGGATGAGTTTTACTCAGATATGGTAGTTAGATGTCAAAGGAACCAGCCACTTTTCTAACCTGTAGGATCCTAGAACTAGAGATTACAACAGTGTCTTCCTCTTCAGGTACAAGTCTTGCTCTTGATGTGAATTAAGCATTCGACAACAACACTAAGTGAATTGATTTAATCTGCAGTTCCCTTCTGTTATTTCAGAAGAAAGACAATAGCTCTTGTGTGGTTGGGTCCTTTGGTTTATCTTCAGACTTTCATTCTTTGCTTCTTTATCTTGTAAAATCATTTTAAATACTCGATAATGAATTATAAATCTCTGTTGTAATATTATAGTAGTTGCAAAGAACACCAAAAACATCAATTTTGAGTACTCTTTGATGTATTATCTGTAAAATATAGTTTCAATGCTTGTTGGACCTTAGAGACAAAGACAGGGACTTTTGTTAGACCTTCATTAGAGGCTTGGCCAAACGGAACTCTATTACCATGTTTTTGGATAAAGAATTTGACTATTTTATATAAACTTATAAATGAAAGGATTGTATTTAAAAATGATGGGATTTACAATCCGTTCATTTATTTAATGTTAGAAATTATGTTGATTTCTCAATAGGGAGAGAGTAAAGAAATTTGAAAAATATTTTTATATTATTTTCCTTGCAGGACACTAAAATTTTCAACAAAACAGGTACAAAACCATTGTTTACATTTTCTCTATACTCAAACCACAAAACAATAAACAATTTCATTATTATTCGTTCTTTTAATTTTTGTTCTGGGCATGAGTATAAAACCCTTAGTCCATTAAGGGTGAATACCACTTATTTACCCAGTGTTGATGACAAATTTTGCGCATATTCTACCAGCCAAATGCAAGCAAAGCTTAGTACTCTTTGGACCCGTTATACATTTTGTAACATATTTTATTTTTTCATACATGGCCTAAGCTTATATATTTTATTTGGGGAAATTGAAGGAGTGTGGTCTTGAGGTAAATAGTGAGCTTATTTGGGCTTATTCCAGAGCATAAACTTGCGTTACACAAAGTTAGCTTTGAATACTTGTAAAACCTAAAGGGCTATGATCAAGCCTATGTGCTGGTCACGAACAAAACTAAAAACACTAATCTAGATTGCTATATTTGCCACATTATCCCGAATTTCCATAAAGCTCGAAACAAGTACCTTAAACTATAATTAGTAGGTCAGCTACTTTTAGAGCAATCTGACTAGTTCCCACAAATTTTTAGTAGGTTAATTACAGGGGTGTTTCCCTTTAGTAAATACACACACACAAAAAAAAAAAAAAAAAGAAAAAAAAAAAAAAAGAAAGAAAGAAAAAAAAGAAAAAGAAAAGAAAAGAAAAGAGAGATTGGTAAAAAACATTATACAAATTTATCATTAAAGCAGTCAATCCTATTATTCAACCAAGAACAAAACTTAAGGTTGCCATTTTTCTAAAAAAACCAATAATTAAAAAGCCTTGGTTCTTATGAGTAGATGGATAGTAAGTGCCTCCCTAATTTGATTTAAATCCCACAACCATAAAAAAATTTAAAAAAAGAGGGGGGGGGGGGGGGGGGGTGCTGGGCTTCCAACTCAAATCTAGAAAAACTGACCCTTTTAACTTAACTTATAAACCATATTCACCATTCTGACTTGGAGTAAATACAACTACATGAAATAGTAGCATTATTTTTATTGTCTTTAATGCTATGCCACACACTACTTGCATGATGGCACGAGTAGTGTCCACTCTCTCTCCTTCATCACCTTCTTTATTCCTTCTCCTTATATGTATAACATTAACAGCAAAATTATATATATATATATATATAATTTTTTAATATTTCGATAATATTCCTTTTGTTTTCATCATGAGTACAAGGCCTTTTACGATCTTTCTTTATTATGCATCACTAGTCTTTATTTAATACTAGAATGAATTGTGGGCTTTATTCTCCCTTATTTTGAACTTGGGTTAAAGACCTAATTTATTGGCATTTTCAAAAATTGACCCAAACACCCAACAATTGGTTCTGGCAGGTGGAAATATTCATCTATAAGTTTTATTGCTTAGAAAAGGTTTCTTAGTTAGTTGTTTGGTTGTAATCTCACACAATAAATAAGTAGAGTTAAATGGCCCAAAGATTAAACAAAAATAAAAATAAGGAGTAACATTAAATCGTACAATAGAAAAATAGAATAGAAGTAGAAGATAAAGAATTAGCCCTTATTTATTCATTTAGGAAATATGAACTATCTCAGGCCAATTTCTTCCAAATTCTAACTCACAGTTTCTACTCAATTCAAGACATTCTCCAATCTTAGGCCAAAGTGGCCTCCCTGGGTGTGGGGCCGGGGAACTTATGGTCCGGCCCACGCTCTGTTAGGGCCCGGGGCCCGTGCCGAGGAGAGTATTTGCCGAGGACGAATGGAGAAAGGCCGAAGGGTCGAGTGGAACAGCCGAGGATGACCCTGTCCTCGGCACTCCAGGACTTCAAGAGGAAGAGCAACGTCTCGATGATGGCTACCCCCAAAAAAGCCCCCTGAAGGAGATACGAGTAGAATGGGACCCACGTTGGGGGTACAGTGCGAAACTGGTTCAGGATAAATACGTCCTCTCCACATTAAATGCACCCGCCAGCGTCCTGACCGTGTTAATGAGAGAAGACACCTGGACAGGGTGACTTCGATCGTCGCAACTAACAGAAAGCAAGATGGGACGGTTGATGGGACGAGTACAGAAGTAGGCACCTGCCTGGCCAACAAGTGGAGGGCTAAGATCAACCAGAAAAGGGCTATATAATGTGAAGGTTAACGCATCAAAAAGGGGGCTGGGAAAAAGGGCCAAAAACCAGAACCTCCCAGCCCGCCTCCAGGAGAAAGACTCCTAGAGCGAACACGATTTAATCATGTATGAACACCATGGAAAACCCCCGTCCGGTGACCAAGGCCTAGCCTTTCAAACCCACGCTCTATAAATGATATTGTTTGGGCCTTTTTACGTGCGAACCTAATATCGTTCTAGGTCATTACAAATCGTGTCCTTACAACTAGCGCCGTCTGTGGGAAAGGCTTGTGTGTTGGTATAGACGGTAGGTCGAGACAGTCCCCTTGTCATTTTTAACAGTCAGTTGTAGTGTCCTAGCGTAAAGCTCCACTAGGGGCTATGTTCCTTTACTAGGGGCTGCGCTTCGTAGCGTCAGCCACATGGATGGTTCTAGGGGCTTGGCCGATGAGCTAGTTCCCCTTAAAACCAAGGTCCCATGCCATAGCCGGGGGGTTAATTTCCCCAACTACTTATCAAAATCAAGTTTTGAACAGAACCAAGGTATTGCATGGTCCTCGGACTCAAACCTATGGGGAAACCAACTACTTATCAAAATCAAGTTTTGGACAAAACCAAGGTATTGCATGGTCCTCGAACTCAAACCTATGGGGAAACCAACTACTTATCAAAATCAAGTTTTGGACAGAACCAAGGTATTGCATGGTCCTCGGACTCAAACCTATGGGAAACCAACTACTTATCAAAATCAAGTTTTGGACAAAACCAAGGTATTGCATGGTCCTCGGACTCAAACCTATGGGAAAACCAACTACTTATCAAAATCAAGTTTTGGACAGAATCAAGGTATTGCATGGTCCTCGGACTCAAACCTATGGGGAAACCAACTACTTATCAAAATCAAGTTTTGGACAGAACCAAGGTATTGCATGGTCCTCGGACTCAAACCTATGGGGAATGGTCCTCGGACTCAAACCTATGGGGAAACCAACTACTTATCAAAATCAAGTTTTGGACAGGACCAAGGTATTGCATGGTCCTCGGACTCAAACCTATGGGGAAACCAACTACTTTAAAGAAATCTGGACACTAAGCAGGACCTAACACTACACGTGACGATCTCTATTGAATGAGGATCAGACATGAGTTCAAAGCTCTACAGGTGCAGTTAAGCTAGCGTTTTGAAACATGATTCTAAATATATCGCATGCACGACTATTCATACTGTAACGCCCCAAAAACATAGGCAAAAAAAAGTCTATTTAATCTGAATAATCCATAAAAATATTAAGTAAAAGAAACTAGCAACCTTGAAACTGATTACAAAAGTCAGAGCTCTAATTCACCAAATACAAAACATCCTCAAAATAATTCTCCAATACAAAGTTTAATGCCATAAAATAATAATAAAATCCTCAGTTCCACAAAAATAATTTGTAATTTCTGTCTCCCAAGAATCTCTACTCCAATAATCCACCTAATGTATCTGTAATGGGAAATAAAGGGGGTGAGATAACTCAATAAGTGGAATTCACTAACATTGGGGTGTGGGAACAAACCTTTCAAATAAATAATTCTTTCAACAGATTCACAACTTATAATTCACCAATATTTTGTCATCAACTATTTCATGTAAAAGAAAATAATATCTTTATATTGTGAGCCATCATAATATATATATTGATACCATCACATAAACAATTCACTAGGCTTTTCTCGTGGTCAACGTTTACGCCCCGTTGACAGGGTTGTACTGTCCCCTTTTTGGGACTGGAACCTCCTTTCATCCCATTTCTCAAGGATGGCTCCTTTGGAACCTAAAGGTACACTCCCTTGCTAAGGAGCTTCCTTTTGGATCCTCAATAGTATGCTCCCTTGCTAAGGAACTATCAAATGTGTACTGTCCCCTTTTGGGACCGTCCCTTGCTAAGGACTAGCTGCAGCATGATTGTCCCTTGCTAAGGACTAAATATCATACTGAGCTTCTAATCACGACTTGCCATAGGTTTTCAAAACATATTCAATATGCTCACAAAATAATCCATTCATACTTCTCAAAATATAAAGACATATTCACACATACAAGTTTAAATAAAATTAGGTTGTCCCACAAGTTTTTCATAAAACGAATAGCCAATGTGTACATCAAACATTTGTAAAATATTCATTTATATATAGAATATCAACATATTCTTTCATATAAAATAGTTTAATAATTAACACTGTTTTGGGAAAACCCCCAAAATTAGTAAACACCACTTACCTCTTAGTTGCAAAAATAAAGGAAATCAACCTCCCTTGAATCACAACAATTCAGTAGAATTAGAACCTAGCAATACCAAAAAAATAGGTTCATCAATACACAATTTCCCACCTCAAAATTTATTTTCACACTTAAATGGTTTTATCCTAAACAATATTAATATATCCAAAATTCTCCATTTATTCACTTAACCATCAAATTTACTATTGGAAGTCACGTATTGTCTTAATTTGCTGCTTAACATTCCCTCTTGATGCCACTGGATGTCCATTGACTCTACCCATTATATATATATAAACCTATCTGATCAACCCAACATATAAAGCTATTAATCAAAGGTGGAAGCCATATATTAAAGTTATGTCAAATCTATTTCAAAGCCTATAGAGGACCATACGGCTATATAAATAAAAAGTTCCTATTTTAATATTGTATTCATCAACCCAAAGACCCAAATCCTCTTGATGCCATAAAGCAAAGGACACGGCTGGACACTAATTGGGCAAAGACAATGGCAATGAAAAGAGATAAACCATTATATATGTAAACCACAAGCAACCCTTTTTCCTTTCACATGGTGACAAAACAGTTGAAAAAGTCCAAGCCTATTAGACACAATTCAAAGCTCTGGACATGCAGCCATAATTGACCATTCTCATCTAATATAATACAATTATAGGAACCCTTTTTCTTTAATATATTGAAAGGTTAGACGTTATGAAGTCATGCCTTTTGTCCTATTAGCTACTAAAGCCATTTCATGCACAATTCTTCCTTGAAAACGTGGGATGATTTCCTAGTCATAATCAGGTTTTATATTTTATTATTATTATTATTTTTTTATTCTTTTACTTATCAACATGATGACAAGGTTGAATTTCAAGACCACACCTACCACTGTGCTCTGTGCAGCACAAAGACTCATATACGCAGAAATCCTCCCTCCTAGCTATGTGATATATCAATAGTCCTTAAGCTAGATAGACACATGCTAGGTATCACATAATCAAAAGAACCCAAATAAAGAGGAGAGCTGACCTGATTCTCCTACACAGCCGTAGAGAAGACAAGAAACAGCTTACTTGTATGTGGCGGCTGAAAACAAAAAGGGACTTCTTATGTATATACACATATGTAATTTAAGAGGAAAAAGGCTAAGGTTTTCAAGGCCCATATATATACTTATGCCACATCACTTGGGTTTCATATCCCATAGTATTTATATTATTTTTAATATCTTAGGCCCAAATCGATTTTATCCATTTAATTATAGGCCTCCTCTATAATTTATGTATAATAATTTAATTGATATCAAAATTATGGGGTGTTACACATACGTGTTAAGATAATTAGTTCAAAATTCATAAACAATAGTAAGTATCGACAAGGGCAACTAACCAGCAACCAAAAGGAAAAAGGAAGAAAAGAATTTCATATACTTGTTCAACAGGTTCAAACTACTAGCAGATTACAAAGTTTTCAAAATGAAAAAGAAACAAGTTAATCGTTAAACTAAAAACAAATACGAAGCCTGGCCGGGGTTTCTACTTCTTTAATTTTGCATCGGCCACGTCCTGGGAAGGAGGAACGAGATCAGCTTCGGTGCCCTGGAGGACAGTCCCTTCTGGGGAGGACTGAGCAGGATCAGTATCGGTACTCTTGGGGACCACAGCAAGGGGAATTGCCTATAGGGGCTGGGCAGGTATGGCTGACTCTTCGGCATTAGGCATCTGAGTGCCAATCACGGGCTCAGCAACCTCTTTGGGTACCTCGGGATCCGTACGCTGAGATGCTTTTATCACATCCTGAAGCTCTCCCTCTTTGAGCGGCTCGCCAGGAGAGGCGCCAACCCGTATGGTTTCCGATTGAGTGACCCCTTCCTCGTGTTGGTCGCTCACAGCCACAGAGCTGGTGGAGGTGGCCTCGCGGATGGCTGTAGGGTAGAATATGTTCTCCGCTTTCCATAAATCGGATGAAGCATTCACTCCAGCTCACTTCAAAGCCTCATCCCAAACCTGGGAGCAGTAAAGCCTGCATACTCCGGGAATTTGGGCTTTAAGGATGGCTTGGGTTTCAGCTACCCCCGCGTTATAACCATCATCCTCGGCCGTTTCCTTGGCAGCCTCAGCCTCGTTTCTAGCAAACTCAGCCTCCCGCTTGGCCCTTATGGCTTCATCGCGGGCATACTCCGCCACCCCTTTGTCCTGCTCTGCCGTGATCAGACTTTTTTTTAAATCATTGATCAGTTCCTTGGCTATCCGCAACTGGTCTTTGGCTTCTAGCAGACGATTTGTTTGGTCCTCGGCCTGTTTTTGGGCGCTAGCTAAACCCGCCGAGGCGCTATCCCTTTCTCGGATAGCCTCTATTAGGGCAGTCTTGGTCTTGGCGAGGTCGTCCTCAGAAGCTTTGAGAGTCCGTGTGGCCACTAAGCGCTTGGAGCATTCACTCTCGGCCGCCTTACTCTGATTGTTTACCTCTTCCTCCATCCTATAGGTGGCCTAGAGAGCCTCTCAAGGGAGATAAATACATCGTGGATGACAAACCGGGAGTGGGAGTTAATAAAGTTTTAGGTTTCAAGAGCCTTACCATGCCCAAGTACCTCTTCGTACTGAGGAAAACCTCCTGCATCCTCATTTTCTTCAGCCCATCCATGTCGGTGGGAAGCAGCATGGCTCTCCCTAATGCGTCTGTCACATAACCACCCTCGCCATCTCCAAGGTCCCTCATGGATGCGGTCTCTAGTAGTGGACCCCCGTGGAGCATTGGGGCGGGAAGCCAAGCACTTGGTGAGGATTGGGCCTCGATCCCCTTTCCCTTGCCTTGGGAAGATTGGGACTCAGTCTCTTTACCCTTGCTTTGGTGCCCAATCTTCAACTGTTTCGCACGAGGGGCTTCCTCCCTCTCCTTAGAAGGTTGGGATTTTCCCCTATCCATGGTTTCCTTGCCCTTGGGGCTCCTCTTTCTCTTTGAATCGGTGCCTTCCGGCCGAGGAGGCAGAGCTGTTTGGGAAGGAGCAGGAAGTTTGGGGCAGGGGGACTGTGGCTGTGACTTGGTGGAGGATGACCTAGTCTGGATGGTCTAGGGCTGTGGTGGTGGGGGCGGAGCATTAGATTGCGGCGTTCCCTGTGCATCCTCCCCCGGTTGACCCTCGAGGAGTTCAAATAGGCTGGTCGAGGGCTTTCTCTTGAGTCCCATCTCAGCTTGCGAAGATGTGCCTACTGATGATAATTCCGCCTCGGACAAGGCTAGGTCATCTATATCACCAGAAGGGTCCTTGGATTGGTTGGCTAGGTCAAACACCCCAAACCCTTCCTCAGGCTGATCTAACTCGCCTTCGTCCTCCGCTACTTGATGAGATGAGGAGAGGTTCACCAGTGGGATGCTCTCTGGGACAGATGGTACTCCGGAGATTAAAAATCCTGTCTCGACCACGGTAATTTTTGGAAGCTGAGGACGGCTGGCGCTGATTACGTGCCTGGGGTTGGCAAATGACTTCTGAACGGGAGGGTACCCTAATATTTTATGAGCAGCTCGGACTTGACCATCTCCGTCATTTATGAAAACTGCCGCTTGTAGAACAGTCTCCAAGTCCACCCGGTTAACTAAGTGAAAATGCCGTTGATAAGCGTGTGGATCTACAAAAGAAAAACACATATGCATGGTTAGTTACCGAGCCACATCAGATTAGAAACGGTGCAAAGGGTCAGCGCCCTTCCACTCCTTATACCCCACCTGGTTCTCCTTCTACCATGGGGCACGGATTGCCGTCATGCCATTCACCGGAGACGATAAGGAAATCCTTGTTTAATCCCTTGTTGGAATCGGGGAGGCATTGGATTAGTCGAACCCTTTCGTCTCTCGTCTTCATGTAGTATGATTTCCCCTTCAAATTTTGGAGATTATAGCACCAATTCACGTCATGGTGGGTCAGTTTTAACCCCATCTTTTCGTTTAAAGCATCCACGCAACCCAGAATCCTAAACATGTTACCGGCACACTGGGTGGGGGCTAATCGGAAGTGCTTGAGGTAACCCCTCGTTACCGGCCCCATAGGGATTCTCATACCCCCCTCTACAAAGGTGAGGACGGGAATTACTACCTCGCCCGTTTCCCTCTTATAGTGCCACTCCCCCATCTTACAATGCCTCAGACTTACGTTGGGAGGAATCCTGTAATCGGCGATGAACTAGTTCATCGCCTCTTCAGTATCGACTAATTTCCTTAATCTCGATTTAGCCATCTCTATGAGTTACTAAACAAACTCAACTAGCAACGGGAGAAGAAAGGGAACCAGAGAAAAATAAACCCAGAAAAGGAAAAGCACGAGTTAATGGAGACAGGGAACTTACATAAAACAGGAAAGACGCTTCGGACAGGCTTTTTGTGCTGGAGATAGACTTGAGTTTGGACGAAAGTTCAGATGAACCCAGGGTATACGCGCTAGAACTCTTAAGTGCAAAACTGAAGAGGCAGATCCGTTCCAAAAAATCATTTATACTTTCTAGGGTAACTGCACAAATTTTCCCGCCCATAAAAACCAAGGGATCACCACCGTTCGATCTTCATCATGCCGTCGAATGTGGGAAACACAGAGCCGCCCGCATTTAATGAGGCCACGTTTCACCTTCCAAGGGCTCCAGGAACGTGTCTCGGGCAGATGAAAAGTCTCGGGAACCAATAGGTGACAAGGATTGACAGGCATTGACAGATATCTGATGTCATCAAAACCCTCTTATCCGTCCGAAGAGTCGGATAGCAGGATTTTGAGGGGCTATTGTGGGGCCGGGGAACTTATGGTCCGGCCCACGCTCTGTTAGGGCCCGGGGCCCGTGCCGAGGAGAGTATTTGCCGAGGACGAATGGGGAAAGGCCGAAGGGTCGAGTGGAACAGCCGAGGATGACCCTGTCCTCGGCACTCCAGGACTTCAAGAGGAAGAGCAACGTCTCGATGATGGCTACCCCCAAAAAAGCCCCCTGAAGGAGATACGAGTAGAATGGGACCCACGTTGGGGGTACGGTGCGAAACTGGTTCAGGATAAATACGTCCTCTCTGCATTAAATGCACCCGCCAGCGTCCTGACCGTGTTAATGAAAGAAGACACCTGGACAGGGTGACTTCGATCGTCGCAACTAACAGAAAGCAAGATGGGACGGTTGATGGGACGAGTACAGAAGTAAGCACCTGCCTGGCCAACAAGTGGAGGGCTAAGATCAACCAGAAAAGGGCTATATAATGTGAAGGTTAACGCATCAAAAAGGGGGTTGGGAAAAAGGGCCAAAAACCAGAACCTCCTAACCCGCCTCCAGGAGAAAGACTCCTAGAGTGAACACAATTTAATCATGTATGAACACCATGGAAAACCCCCGTCCGATGACCAAGGCCTAGCCTTTCAAACCCACGCTCTATAAATGATATTGTTTGGGCATTTTTACGTGTGAACCCAATATCGTTCTGGGTCGTTACAAATCGTGTCCTTACACTGGGCTATTGATGTTGCATAGTTAGGCTAGAGTGGCATTTTCTTGGCATTTTTCTGATGTTAACAATTCACACTTATCTTTCTCCATTGTTCCCAATCCACATCCAATCAATCTGGTCTCTTTCAAGGTCGTTTTCAAGGCTTCACTCAAGGGATCATCTCAAGATTGTTCCAAACTTAAGGCTTCATCAAGTTTTCACCTTGAGTTTGAGGGGAGGGTTGGAAAGTATGATTTGCTATTCACAAATTGAAGACAAAATCAAGGAGTTGATTTTTTAGAGTAAATCAAGATAGAGGAGCAATCAATTATATTGAAATGAAATTAAAAATCAGATTATCCATGTAATAAATTGGTAATTGACCCATTTTCAAATTATGTGAATCCCATTATATATATGGGTTCTCTTGTAATGTGTTATCAATCAAGTGAATACAAGATATAGCCATATAGCCTTTAGAGGTATGGATGTAGCAGCCAAGCCTAACCATGTAATTCTTTCTCTCTTTATCTCTTGTTGCTTCTAGTTTCTACATCAATTTTCTATTTCACCTTTAATTTTAACAGGTTCAAAGAGTGAAAAATTATAACTGGTTTTTTTTAATTTTTTAATTTTTAATTTTTTTTATGGTAGGCTTTTCACTCAAATGGTTAAAATTTAACCCCGAAAAATGGAATAATGGACAAATAATGGGACATAGCGGCAAAAAGTCTTATAACTCAATTGTCATATTTTGATATTTAAAATGGAAAATTCTCCCCCATTGTAACTATTGATTTATTATTATTATTATTACTAGCTGCGAACCCGCGCGTTGCGCGTGATAATTATATTTATGGTAGTTTTATTAAAAAAAAAAATTTACAATTTAAACTAATCTAATAATGAGTAATGTATTTCGTAATTATATTTTTATTTATTATAGGAACAATCATAAATGTAATATAGGAACAATCCAAAACACCAAAAAAATATAAACTAAAAAAATTAATAAAACTTAACAATGATTAATTGAACCAATATTAGGATAATTTTTTTTTTTTTGATAATCTATTAAGGTCATTTTTTTTGTAGAAATTATAATTTCGGCCACCCAAAACATATTATCAAATAAACAATTATTAGCAAAATCTAAGAATTAAATTTCTATACAAGCATTGTTATAAAATAATAATAGTTAAAATAAAATTGCAAAAGTTAAAATTTGTCACCTATCCGATTATTTTCGTTTGGCTAACCTTTTCTTTTCTTTAAATGAATGGCGTCATAGAGTACTTCTAATACAACTATTAAGAGTACTTTGTCCACCACAAAGGATTAGAAAATAAACAAAAATGAGTAAAGTCTCATAGTTTAACATCTAAATTGAGCACTATAAAAAATCATGCTATGTAACATAATAAATACCAAATTATCCAAATCATGCTATGTAATAGAATAATATTATATTTTTATATGTTATATTTAATTCTTTAGAACGCAATAGTATAACATTTAACAATCAAAGTGAATAAAAAAATAAAAACAACAACAATTTAAAAAACAAAACTAAATTACATTAACCCAAAATAGAGTTTTAAAGAATATAAAAAATTATCAACCTAAAGTAGAGATGCAAGAAAAATAAAAAAAAAAATCACCAAAAAATTTAGAGAGAGAGAGAGAGAGAGAGAGAGAGAGAGAGAGAGGGAGAGAGAGAGAGAGAACCTTTTTTTTTTTTTTTGTGAGAGAAAACTATGCATAGAATAGAAGAGATAGTGACAAATTTATAGTAAGAGGGTGAGAATAAGAAGAGATAAAAATAAAGGAAGATGAAGGGAAAGAGGAAGAATGATATTAATGTATAGGGTAGTGGGGAGATGAAAAGATAAGGGAGGGAGAAACATTGAAAAAGTAGTGGGGAGATGAAATGATAAGGGAGAGAGAAAGGTTGGAGAATGGTAAATATTCAAAAAATAAATGTTAAAAACAATTGTAGGAAAAAAAAAAAAATCCCTAAAGCTTGAAAGGCTTCGACGTTTTTTTTTTTTTTTTTTAAGCTAAAAATTCTCACACAAAACCCTAAAGTTGAACTGAAAAGGCTTTGAGTTGGGCTTGATAGTGGAACTAAATAAATAAGAAGTACGCTGGATTAATTATACAGATTTATTATAGGGTGATAGTGGAAGTAAATAAATAAGTAGTGGGCTGCATTTATTGGGCTGAAAATTGTAAAAACCATTTTAAAATTGTAGGACAAATTATATTTAAAAAAAAAAATGACTTGGAAGCTGATGTGGCACAACGAGAGAGCAGCAGCATTAAACGTTACGCTTCAGTTTTTAGTAATACTAGTCATAGACCCACGCAATATTTTGTAATGGAGTGTAATATATAAAAATTAGCAATTACTTCAAATATTATTTATTTTTTTAAAAATTTCTACAAGTATTTTTCATCTTTTTATATCTACAAAGTACAAATATATCATACTATTATATTTTGTATGTTTGATTAATATTTTTTTAAGATGAACTATATTTTTCTAACTTCTGTTGTATTGTGTTATATTTGATATACAACTAAACTTTATAAGTTTCAAATTTATTATTCAAATTTCTCATCTCTTAAGGAATAATGAGATTATCATAATAATAAAAATTCATCACAAAATTACAATGTTATCTTAACAAAAATTAAAATGAAACAAAAGGAGTAAAAGACATACTTTATATAATTTATTGCTCAAAATTGGTAAGTATATTCAAATTCATAGCCATGTAGAATGTGTTTTGACATAAACTCAAATTCCTATTTCTAAAAAACTAAGTATTACCCAAATCAAAATTCAACCAAAGCTTTAAAAGGGAGAGAGAAGACTTTGTAATGGGAAATTTTAAAAAAAAATACCAAAACACATATTTAAATATAAAAAACCATCAACCTTAATCAGAATTATAAGCATGAGAGGGAGAGAGAGAGAGTATTTACAATTTTTTTGTGGGGAAAATGTGGATTGAATGGAAGAAATGATATCAAATTTATACAAAATAAAATGGGGAGAAGAAGAGTCAAAATATAATACAGAGAAAATGATGGAGGAAGTATGACAGTAAAGTAGAGAGTAGTGGGAAGATAAAGACAGTCAAGTACAGAATAGTGGGGAGATAAAGAGGTAAAAATTTAATAGACCCTCACTTATACTAATTTCCATCAAAGACCAAATTGTCAAACACATGCCATTGATTCTATTCATGTCCACTACACACATTCATCAACGTGTCTATATACAAATCACGCACTTGCCACTACATTCATTTTATCAATGTTTTGAATTTCCACAAAGAATCAAAATAGTGCATATACGAATTGTAAGTGTGTGAGTCACTTATATTATCATGATGTTGTGGTCAAAGTTAGTGGCAAACTTATTGAACTCGACCAATTGTTTTTGCCTCAGAGAAGATGGCTATTAGCATTCCAAGTCATAAAGTTTAAATGGCTATGGGAAATTATCATAATGTATCAGCTGCTATGCCCCAAAAATAGCAGTTGCTCCTACCTTCATTGCATCACATCAGCTATATCATATTATGTTTAATAAGGAAAGAAATAGAAAAATATGAAATTTAAAACTCAAGTATAGGAGTATTGTTATGTTTTGTCTAAAATTCATGTACGCAATATTCTAGACGTTCAATAGGAGACAATTCCAAAAAGAAAATCAAGTAGTTGAAAGAAAGTAGCATAATCCAAAATCTAAAACTAAAAACCCAACTGTTGTTCATGTACACAATATTATAGATAGATATTCAAGAATTTAAAACCAATTAGTTTCTCCGTTCGCATAACAATTAGCTTAAAGCTAGATACTGATGGAATTTTAAAAGAATTCAGATTTTTGAATTTCCTCACTCCTAAAATTCCAAACAATTTCTCAAAATCTAAACAATCCCCAAAGTTGTTCGTCAACCAAATAGGCCAACTAAGGTCCAAAACACAAAAATTCCAGCCACAACACAACAATCTACTTAAGTTGGTGTTCTTTGAAGAATTAGAGTTTCATTTAAAAAAAGTTAAGATAAAAAGATTTAAATCGTTACACCCCAAGTTCTAAACAACAACAAAAATTTAAGCTTCAAACTGTATTTTGTTTTCTCTTCCTTTGGCCCACAATTTTTGGGACACCAAACAGTCCAATTAAATAATAAACAACAAATTATTAATATAAGGAAAGAGAAATCTTATATAGCTAATGTGTGTTGAACCATAAAAAGCAAATTATCAAGCACCACCCAAGAAAAACAACAAATTTATTCCCCTTTCCTTCAAAAGGTTCTAAGAAAAAAAATAATTACCAATTGATTGGTATGAACTTCAATAGAATAAAAAGCTTCTAGTGATTGCAAGGCTTAATTGTTGATATCTGTCAAGAAATTGACAAACAAAACAAAGATAAAAATGAAATTTAGGTCAACATATAAAACAATAGGAAAAGGAGAACAATAACGATTTATCTTTGATAAAAATGAATAACACGCTCACTATAAAATAAATACCAAAACGGAAAACATCACATTGAAGTTAATTATCAGACAGAAAAACATTATGGCAAACATATTGAAAGTAACATTCCTGCAATCTAGAGAAGGGCAACCATAAAGTAATTTATAACAAACATGATCAAATGCTCAATTCAAATCAATTTTGAAAAAGAAAAAACATATTTGAATAGTTTTGAGTCAATGAAAACTCAAACTCATTCATTATGAAATCCCAAAATTGAATTACATTTTTTTTTTCTAGTAATGAGATGGAAATAAATAAATAATAAGAATAATACAGCAATAACAAAAAGAACCATTAGTAGAAAAAAAAAGTGGTTGAAACAATAAAAAAAAAAATCAACCAAAAGAGAAACAAAATTGGAGAAAGAGAGAGAGTATTGACCTTTTTGTCGTGGATAACTTGGAAAAAATAGGGGAGAGAGGTATAAATGAAGTAATTAAGAAGAAATTTATATGAAAATTAAGATGGAAGAGAAATGGTGGAAGTAGATGAAAGGTTG
Organism: Quercus tomentella; assembly: GCA_028535165.1. Lineage (NCBI taxonomy): Eukaryota > Viridiplantae > Streptophyta > Magnoliopsida > Fagales > Fagaceae > Quercus > Quercus tomentella. The sequence goes on along the minus strand of JAPQVY010000012.1, from coordinate 41,221,452 downwards.
AATGAAGTGAAACTATTGAATTTAAGAAGATATAATGGAAAAATTTTTAAAATCTAAAGAAAATCAAATGAAAATTAAAAAAAAAAAAATTATTGGAGGGGATGAAATATTGAACTAAAAAGACAATAATTGAAGAAGATGAAAAGTTGAACAAAGTAAGAAGTGCAAATAAAAACAAAAAAAAAAAGGGAAAAAAAAAAAGAAAAGATGCTAAAGATGTAGTGCATAAATAACTTTATAAAATTTATTACAGAACTCCATTATTATTTATAGTATAGATATGTATAGACATTATTTTTGTTTTTTTTATTCTTCATTGATAATATTATTTAGTTATAAACATCTAAATTAAAGTAGACAAATATGTAAAGGTAAAATTATACATAATGTTCAACCACCAAAGATGAATGTATAAAGTCAATAATCTATTTATATTTTTTTGTTAAACACGTCAGTAATATAAAAAATAGAAAGGTTTTAAATATTTAAAAAGCATTTTTAGTAGATTGTAATATATATATATATATATAAAATATATATATATCTCAATATTTTATGTAACTTTTCCCATAAGATCAATATTGTTGACATCCTTTATATTCAAAAAACACTGAAACACATAAACAAAGAGATTAATTGTGCAGAATTGCAAGAGTATATACGTGATATTAGTATTTCATTTACAACATATACATGATATATACATGATTCATGGTCAGTTGGTATGAACCGTAATAATTACATCCTCTTCAATGATAGCAGCGGCAATTTCAGGTTGCATTAGTAACTTAAAATCATCTTTAACAGCGAGGCCATCTCTCCCTTATAGCCTTTAATTTCATGCACACTTCAAGCATCGTCAGTTGATATGAATCGTAACAATTACATCCTCTTCAATGATAGCAGCGGCAAATTTAGGTTGCATTAGTACCTCAAAATCTTCTTTAACAGCGAGGCCATCTCTTTGAACATAGCTACATTGGCCTTCTATAGGTACAAGGCTGAACACAGCTACAAGAAATCCTAGGGAACTAAAGTATTTCACCATCATGTCCTTTCTACAACAAAGATTTATCAATGACATCATACAGACCAAACGTTGATTCCAAAAAGTTACAAAAATTAGTTAAGAATTATAAACCTAAAGTAGAGATGCAAGGAAAATAAAAAAATCAACAGAGAGAGAGAGAGAGAGAGAGAGAGAGAGAGAGAGAGAGAGAAATAACCTTTTTTATGAAAAAAAAAAAAAAAAACTATGCAGAGAATAGAAGAGAATGACAAATTTATAGTGAAATGGTGTGAATAAGAAGAGACAAAATAAGAGAAGATGAAAGGAAAGATGAAGAGTGCTATTAAAGTAGATGGTAGTGGGGAGATGAAAAGGTAAGGGAGAGATGAAAAGGTAAGGGAGGGAGAAAGGTTGGAGTAAGTGAAAATATTTTTTTTTAAAAAGTAAATGTTAAAAAAAAAGAGAAAAATTGTAAAGAAATAGGATAATGACGTGATATAAGTAAATAAATAATTAGTGGGCTGAATTTATTATAGGGTGATAGTGGAAGTAAATAAATAAGTAATGGACTGCATTTATAGGGCTGGAAATTGTAAAAACCATTTTAAAATTGTAGGAAAAATTATATTACAAAAAAAAATAATGACGTGAGAACTGATGTGGCGCAACGTGAGAGTAACAGTATTAAACGCTACGCTTCAGTTTTTAGTAATATATAGATATAGATATAGATTATTATTTAAAAGGGAGGGTGATGGAACGGGTACTAGAACTGCTATTTTAGAAAACCATTGTCGTTGAAGTAAATGCTAAATGGACATGGCGAACTCTTAAAACTTTTCAAAGGTGCTGAGCAAAGCCTTAAGATAATAAGGAGGTAGATGTGCTTTAAGTGCTGCAACTTCCCAGGCGTGCTTGACTTGACCAGCTAAAAAGTGAAGTGAATAGCCACTAAAAAAGTCTCAAGCACTTGCATTTCCCCCCTATAAAATGTCAAGTATTAGTAGTCCTGGAGACATGCTTGTTATGCTTAGCTTGTTCTTCCTCTTCTCATCAGTTTTGCTCAATGGCTAAATCCCATTCTGCTAGTACTATAAGCCCTTCCATGATTTCCATAGCGCCACTACTATTTGCCATGCTGATGGCTAGCTTAGACACAACAGGTCTCTCTCTCAATTTGCACCATGTGTCCTAAAATCTCCCTTAATCCCATCTTAGCATTTGTGGGATCATGATCCTTTTCCTAGGCCCTCGGATTAGGATCGTTAAAAGTTTCTTACGTAACTCTACTACTGTGTTCCTAAATATCTTACGAATTCATTTTGAAATGAATGGATTAGATTTCGCAATGTCATTTTAGGAACTTTGTGGTAGAGTTACTATAAAAACTCTAGAGGATCTTAATTCCATATCTTCATAGTTTTTTATTCCTAATTTGATTAATACAACATCCTCAAAAAGATTCGTTCAGAAAGAACATGTGTACAATTACTGACTTCTTGTATGATGTACTGCAGGTGCCCAAATAGGCGTTTGTTATGGAATGCTTGGCAACCTACCACCACAAAGAGAAGTGGTAGCGCTTTACAACCAATATAACATCCGAAGAATGAGACTCTATGATCCAAACCAAGCTGCTCTACAAGCCCTCAGAGGCACCAATATTGAGCTCATCGTTGGTGTCCCCAATGACCAGCTTGGAAACATTGCTTCCAACCAAGCCAATGCAAACACATGGGTCCAAAACAATGTGAAAAACTATGGCAATGTCAAATTCAAATACATTGCAGTTGGAAATGAAGTAGACCCCTTAGGTCCAAATGCAAGGTTTGTTGTCCCTGCCTTGAGAAACATACAAAATGCAATTTCCACTGCTGGCCTTGGTAACCAAATCGAAGTTTCCACTGCCGTTCACACCGGAATCCTAAAAGTATCCTTCCCTCCATCAAATGGCTCCCTCAAGCCCGAATTCCGACCATTTCTTGATCCTATCATCAGCTTCTTAGTGAACAACAAGTCTCCATTACTTGTTAACTTGTACCCTTATCTTAGTTACAAGGATAACCCCAATGGCATCCGCCTTGACTATGCTCTTTTCACTGCTCCTTCAACTGTAGTGAATGATCCCCCACTCAGTTATCGCAACCTTTTCGATGCCATTCTTGATGCTGTTTACACGGCTTTAGAGAGGGCCGGAGGGCGGTCTTTGGTGATTGTTATATCGGAGACTGGTTGGCCTTCAGCTGGAGGGACAGCGACAACACTTGATAATGAAAGAACTTACATCAACAATTTGATTCAACATGTGAAGGGAGGGACTCCAAAGAAGCCTGGAAGGCCTATAGAAACTTATGTGTTTGCCATGTTTGATGAGAATCAGAAAAATCCAGAGTTTGAGAAACACTGGGGGCTTTTTCTACCAAACAAGCAGCCTAAGTTCCAAGTTAATTTCAACTAAAGAGTGCATATCATGAGCACTTCATGCATGGAATAAGAAAGCTTCTTGTTCTTCCTTTTTATTATGATCATAAATAAAGAAGGCAAATAATCTTGGACTAAATATTACTCTATATTATTTCCTGACTACGAAGTACAAAGGGAGATCATCTAGGAAGTGAATTTCCTATAATAGATGGGTTTCAATATTCACACACATATTTTGTCTTATATTTGTACATTATTGCACAACACAACATTGATGGTCACACTTTCCCCTACATGTAATTGTCCACAACGACAAAAAACATTGCTTGCATGAAATTTAACAAAAAATATCATAAGTCATATCCTATGACCTAAAACATGGAGATCCTGAGTGCTTAAAGTTTTCGACTCGAACTTATTGAGGAAAATTGTAAAAGAGGGTTAGAACATTGCGCAACTAATAAACAAAATATTATGCTCTGGAGACTACCTTAGGCAAACTTATAACTCACCCAACTACGGAACTTTAGTAACTTACCTTAGGAAGGAGAGTACTATATATCAAGAACTTACGAAGAAATTTCCATTCGGACGTAAGGAACTTCTCTTTATTTATTTAATTTTTGTGTGGGATTATCATACTAAAAAGACATTTTCCATGATTTCAATTAAGAAACAAATTTCTCTAAAATGATAGATTTTTTTTTTTTTTTTTTTTTTTTTTTTTTTTTTTTGGACACAAGATACAATAACAAAAAAAAAAAAAAAAAAAAAAAAAAAAACAGAAGCCAAAATCGTTTTTCTATTCGTGGGAGAGAAAATGACTCATGTTGATGAATTCTTAGTCACATTCACATCGCATGCATGGTTTTGCTTCTTCTTCTTTTTTCTTTTTTTTTCGTAAAAATAAAATTTGTTTATGCACAACTTTCTTTTTTTTTTAATTTTTGAAAATACAATTTTTTTTTTTTAATCTAGTTTTTTAAACTAATTAAAATAAGCTATACCAAAGCAACGTATGACTGTAGTTCTCTCATCATAAATATGTTCCATTTGTAGAAAATGCATTTCGCTAGTATGCGGCAAGAATAGCCAGCCATAAATAATAATTCAAGATTACAAAGATTTCAACATGAGCCGTTCTAAAGTCACAAAATAATTCTTTGGATAACCCTTTTTTGTGAGTTAATAGATAAATTTGGAAGTTGTGTAAAAAATTTTGTGAATTTTTATTTTGATCCTAGATTTATTGTTCAAACATGGTCGTATTGTATGAAGGAACATGAGGAGTTCAAAATTCTTCTAAAAGAAATGAGAAATTATGATCTCTGAGAACTTGCAAAGCTTTATCTGTAGTTCGACATCCAATTTTAGGTTGGCAAAAGGTAAAAGTTCGATAACTTTTTTTTTTTTTAATTGTGTTTTATTTTTGTATAAGTGAGATGTGCGGGTATGTGTTGAGTTTAAGGTTGTCCAACCTAGACCCAAACCTAACAAAACCGTCTGACCGAGAGGAATCTGAACCAAAGGCCATCAGGTTTAATAATTGGATCGGTAAATGGTGGGTGTGTACCAAGAAAACCTGACGATCTTAGGTTGAGCAACAGGTTTCATGATTTGAAATCTGATTCTGACCAATATGATAACTCCTCCTTCTCCCTTCACCAAGAGTTTTTGTTCTTCATCATGTGCCAACATGGTTTGCAAATTTGATTAGATCTCTACCCAATCTTGTGAGTCTCCTTTGGATATGATAGCTACATCACTACGTGTCAATGCCACCAAATCTAACTTCTTTTCAATTGATTTGGTCATTGTAACTCTCAAGTTGTGGCAATTGATGATCGATCCATATGCTTGAGGTTGGTAACAATTTGCGTGATTCCAAAACCATTAAGACCAGCTTGATTGTCAAGTTGACCACTTCGACTGACCTATGGATAGCTTGGGCTAAGTCCCACATCGGATATTTACTAGGTAGATCTTGAGCATCTAAGTGATTACGAGGAGTCCTAAATGTAACTTGACAAGTCCTTTTGGGGTATAGACACAAATATGCTACCCTTTCTTCATATCATTACAAATAGAATCAAAACAAACCTAGTACATCATGTGGCTCAAGGGTATTGCAGCACAACGGGGACTTTAACGAGGGTGTTAGAAATTTAAGTGGGGAATATAATAATTCTTTAAATTGTGTAGATTCAAATTGATTGGATTGAATTGAATTGGATTGCATGCATGTCTTGTGTTATGTTTGGTTGTGTATTGAGTCCCAAATCTAGTGTTTACTTAGTAGATCTTATGTGTAAGTGAAGACTTGCTCCTTGCCTAGGCCTGCACATTGATGTCCCTAACACTTCTAACCAATTAGAAATTTAAGTGGGGAATATTATGACTCTTTAAATTGTGTGGATTCAAATGGATTGGATTGAATTGAATTGGATTGTATGAGTGTTTTGTGTTATGTTTGGTTTTGTATTGAGTCCCAAATCTAGTGTTTACTTAGTAGATCTTATGTATAAGTGAAGGCTTGCTCTTTGCCTAGGATTGCACATTGATGTCCCTAACACTCCTAACCTATTTACTTTACTTAGTAGATCTTAGGTACAAGGGAAGACTTGCGCCTTGCCTAGGATTGAAAATTGATGTCCCTAACACTCCTAACCAATACAAGTAAACAATGAACATTGAAGATTTTTGTAAATTGAAAACTTTCCTTCCAAACTCAAGTTTTGGTGAAACCTCAAGTTAAGTCTTAGGGGATGTTAGAATATATAAGTATATTAGAAAAGTATAATTTACTTTCAATGTTATTGGAGACCAAATCAAGATGTTAATTCTAGTAAAAATAATCGTGGGATTAGCTAATAAATCAGGAAATTGATTGTTGAAAATTGTGGTTTTGAAGCACTCAATATACAATTTAAATTTGAATTATATCATTGAATTTTGTACATAATCTCCATTACAAATATGCAAATATAGATTTCATTGTAAAATATTATCAAGAAAAGTAACAAGAAAATCTAGTGTTTTGAGCACTTGTCCAGTGGATGTAGCCCACATGGCCAAACCACATAAACTATATTATCTTTTCTCTCTCTTTTTCCCTCCCATTATCACAAAATAAGAAAAGAACAAAATTGCCAATAACTATAACTTTATTCAATATCTTTTTATTGGATACGAATTTTGATAAATCTACTTTTGGATTACACATTCTTCTTATATCTTCTATACTTAGAAAATTTCTAAAAGAATAAAGATCAATAGTTATCTCATTAATTAAATATTTAAATTTCAAGTTTTTATAGTCTAAAATTATGCATAAAAAATAAGTTTATAAATCGAATAATAAATAACATCCAATTGATACAGAATTTGGCATGTATGTTAAGAACATAAATATTATGCAATCCAACGGTCAGACATTCAAAATATGTAGTCATGTTAATTTTTATAATGAGAGTTGTAATTATTGGCTACAACCAAATTTGTAATCAAATTTTGTCCCGAATATCTTTGAATATACACGTTCATATTTAGGAAGAGGCTAGAATATGATAACTGAATTAGTCCCATAAGTTTTTGAGGTGGCTCCCTTCCCCTAGTCACCGCATGAATTTGCGGTTGTCACCTATTGACCAATTGAGCACACCGAGTCCAGCAGCCAGAAGTTCTATCCACTGTTACAATCAACCACTTTAGAATTGTGGCAAAAATTATGCCTAGACTTACTGTTTGAACAATTATACAACGAACTAGCTTAATGGGAGTCCATCATAAAAGCAAACTGGCCCACCCACGGAGTCTGGGCATTAACAACTTACTCAAGCTAAGCATGTGATCTCTTGAAATCTTGACTTTTGAGCATTTGATTGCCGACTCAAGGTCAAACCACATGCATGGAAGTGAGAGAAAGACACCCCATGAAAATGGAATCGATCCAAGTATCAATTGTCGATCGGCACTTGATGACAGAAGTAAAGTGTCGATTACGAAGCTTTGACAACCGATTGGCAGTTAAGCTTCTCTAAAATGACCGGGTTTCTACTATCGCAGGATAGAACCAAATGTTGTTACCTAGGCCAACATGTGCCCACGATGACCTCGTAGAAACTAGAAGGCAACAGCTTAGGAATGAGATAGGTCATTTTAATAAATAAATAAAATACATTCTCACATTATAATGTTGAGAAGCCTAACATTTTTCAGAGGGACAAAGTCCAAAAAAAGAAATACCGGTTAGACTTGCTTCAAGTGACGCACTTGGTTGCCATAGATAATTTTTTTATAATTTAATTTCTATGGAGTGCTTGACGGGTTAAATTGTGGTGGCATAACTACTGGAGCAATTGATTTCCATGGAGTGCTTGACCAGCTATAGCCACTCAAAAATCGCAATCTCAAGCACGAGCATCTGTCTCCATAAAAAGACCAGCTATAGTCACTCAAAGAAAAAATTGCAATCTCAAGCACAAGCATCTGTCTCCATATATAAAAAGAGTGTTTCGTGGCATAGTTTCTCTTCTATGTGTTTTTTCTTGATGGCCAAGTCTTATTCAACTGGGAAAAGCCCTTCAGCAATGTCCTTGATGCTATTGCTTGTGATGCTGATGGCTAGCCTAGACATAACAGGTCTCTCTCTCTCTCTCTCTCTCTCTCTCTCTCTCTCTCTCTCTCTCTCTCTCTTTTATGTTATACATTATGCTCCAAAATCAAAACTAATCAAATAAAACCTCTATATGATCAATTTATAAGTTCTTATAAATAGTACATATTCCATATATCCTGAGAAGGATTTTGATTCTTCACATTCAACTCTTTTACATCATGCTTATATTCTTGCACACCATATGTAAAACTACCAGTTACCACCGCACTTGTTGGGCGAGTCAGCACCTCTCGAAGCCCTAAGGCCAATTTGAATGGAGGGGGAGGGCTTGGGTTTGAGCTTGGGGCAGCAAGAGAAAAGTTATCTTAGGAGTTCGAGTACTTTTTTTGGGATGGCCTTAGGCCTTACACCTATAAGACCTTTATTTACATGCACAACCTCAAATCAATCATTTTTCAATTACCCTTCCATCCATATATATCGCATTTTCTTTATATAAATAAACTTAAAATTTCAAAACTATATGAATATCCAGGGAGTTCTTGAATGTAGATTTATTAAATATTTGGCAAGCATATATGGTTAGTACATAATTTGACATGTTCTATCTAAATCAGCTGCCAAGATAGGTGTTTGCTACGGAACGGTTGGCAACAACTTACCATCCCCAAGAGAAGTTATAGATATGTACAAACAATACAACATCGGAAGGATGCGACTCTATAACCAAAACCAAGATGCTCTCCATGCCCTTAGAGGCACCAAAATTGAGCTAATGCTTGGTGTCCCTAATGAAGAGCTTCAACGCATTGCTTCAAGTCAAGATTATGCAAACACATGGATCCAAAACAATGTGCAAAAATATGGAGATGTCACATTCAGATACATTGCAGTTGGCAATGAAATAAAGCCTGACGGTCCATATGCACAATTTCTTTTCCCTGCTATGCAAAACATTCGAACTGCAATATATAATGCTGGCCTTGGATATAAGAATATTAAAGTCTCCACTCCCATTTATCAACCTGCCCTTGCACAGTCCTACCCTCCATCAAAAGGCTCCTTCACGTCTGAATACCGATCACTTCTTGATCCTATCATCGGCTTCTTAGAGAAGCATAAGTACCCATTACTCGTTAACATGTATCCATACTTCAGTTACATTGGTGACACTCAAAACATTCATCTTGAGTATGCTCTTTTTACTTCTCCATCAGTCGTAGTGCAAGATGGCAAACATGGATACCAAAATATTTTTGATGCCATTTTGGATGCCTTTTACTCAGCATTAGAGAAGGCCAATGGAGGGTCTTTGAAGATCGTTGTGTCTGAGACTGGTTGGCCCACTAAAGGAGGAAAGGCAACTAGTTTTGAATATGCAAAGACTTACAACTCAAATTTGATTAGGCATGTGAAGACAGGGACTCCAAAGAGGCCTGACGAGCCTATAGAGACTTACATTTTCGCCATGTTTAATGAGAATCAGAAGACTCCTCCTGGTATTGAGAACAATTGGGGGCTCTTTTATCCGAACAAACAGCCTAAATACCAAATTAAGTTTAATTAGAATGAGCAAGTCTAGCTAGTGCACTTATAAATAAGGAAAGCTTTTATGTGTATTATCACTATAAATAAGACTTACTTGTAGTCCCTTTGCATGGCAGGGAACCAAGTTTATTGTATTTGTATCTATCCAAGACGTGAAAATAGTCTTAATGAAGTATTGTTCTTGTCACAATATGATCATCTCTTTTGCATGTTTGCATATTTGCATATTTGGTACAATACCACATTCATTTTGTTTTCAAAATTATAAATGAATCGGGAGTTCTGACACCATCATAGTTTTACATATTAGGACCAAGGCCTTTGTTTCTTAATCTATTTGAAAAATTCCATGGCGTCATGCATAGTCTATCAACTCAAATCCATTACAGAAAACTTTTAAATGGCCATAGAGAATCAGGGTGCTTCTATTCCATGGTAGAAAATCATGTTTGAGAGAAATTTCCCATGATTTGTTCATAAGAACACATTTCTTTAAAATGATGGATGAGTGGAGATGTAAAGACATTTCAAAATAGGTTCTTCCAAACAAGCTACCATTCATTCCAAATGTATACCAAGGAACTCTTTGCTAAGCTTAGAATTAAAAGAACACCACCAAGAATATAGCAATAACAAGGGTGGAAAAAGGTATTTATCAACTTATGTACCTCAAAGATTAAATGGCTTCAACTAGAAACGAGATGTGGCAAATTCTGTAAGCCTGTCGCAATTTTTTTTTCAATAAGAGATTTTGAAGGGTTGACAAAAGCATATATGATTACAACAATAAATTTTCTCAAAAACTTGATGTGCATAGTGTGGAAGCTATAGAAAAAAAAACAAAACAAAACAAAATACATCTGCTTCAAGAAAAATAACCTTGAATCTCAGAAGGATCTTTGAATCCACAAGGAGAAAGGGTATAGATCATCCACTAGAAAATAGAGAAACAAAATTCTTAATTTTTATTAAACTAAATCTGAATATTTTTAAATAAATAAAAAAAAAAAAGACTTGAAGACCTATTTAACGGCTCTCTAAAACTTGACAAATAAGAAAACATATTCTAAAACATATCATAATTAATACCCTATTGATGAAACAATTTACTAAACTCACAATTCTAACCAATTTTTATATTATATTACATATGATTTAGATCGGAAAATGGTAAGCACAAGAAAGTGTAAAGAAATTCCTTTAAATAACTTTCTAATTTTTTTAGAAATAATTATTTCTATAATCTAATCTTTTATTTTATTATTTTTTTTTTATTAATAAACTTATAGTAATAAATAATTAAAATAAATATATAAATAAGTATAAGGGTCTCTTATCATAATAAGACTCTAATTTTACTTTAAAAACATTAAATGCATCAAAAATCGAGAAAATAATAATCTAAACCTAGCTAAATTTAAAAAATACATAAAAATACCCAAAATAATAAATTACAAAAATTAAATTATATATTTTGTTCAAAACTTCACAAAGGCAACAGGATAGGATGATATAAAAGCTTTATTGTTATTCATATTGTCCCAACTCCTAACACCTTTATTGTTATTTGTTTAAGGATAAAGTTTGGCTACAAACTTAGTTGTGGTCAATAGTTACAACTTCTACTAAAAAAAATTAACATGTCTGCATATTTTAAAAATATAGTCATTAGATTGCATGTTATTTATGCACATACATCAAATTTTGTGTCAATCGATAATATTAGACTACAAAAACTTGAAATTTAAACATTTGATTGATGATATAGTTATTGATCTTTAATCTTCTAGAAATTTTGCAAGCGTGGAGGATATAAGAAGAAAATATGATCTAATGGTGAATTTGTAAAAATTCACATTTGATAAAAAGACATTGGGTGAAATTATATTCTTTCGCTACAACTAAATTTATAGCCAAATTTTATCATTTGTTTAAATCCATGAGTGTCACTGCACAACAAGTGAAAGTTTCTACTATTTGAAAAAAATGGTATAAGAGTTTTTGCTATGGCACAAGTAGTATATATCAGAGCTACTATTATCGCATGACAAGACCAAATGTTGTTCCCAAGTCAACAAACATGTGCACATGATGACCTCGTAGATAGATCATTGTAATAAATAAATAAATATCATTCTCACAACGCAATGTAGAGAAGCCTAACATTCAAAAGAACAACCAGTTAGACCAAGTGATGCACTTGGTTTAACTTAATTTTCATGGAGTGATTGACGGGTTAAATTGTGGAGGCATAACCACTAAGCAGTCCATTTCCATGGAGTGCTTGACTACCTACAGTCACTCAAAAATCTCAATCTCAAGCACAAGCATCTCTCTCTATAAAGAGAGTACTTGGCGGCATAGTTTCTTTCATTCCAAGCTATTAGTCTTCGTTTCTCTTCTATGTTTTTCTCAATGGTCAGGACTTATTCAACTGGGAAAAGCCCTTCAGCAATTTCCTTAATGCTACTGTTTGTGATGCTGATGTCTAGCCTAGACATAACAGGTCTCTCTCTCTCTCTTTCTCTCATTTTATGAGTTCTAATACTCCGTACGTATTCCATGTGACCTAAGAATGCTTGAACAATTACAATAACTGTAGATTCATAATAAACTTCACAATGGTAATTCTATATGAAAGTGATATTATACTAATCATAACCAACCACCTCAAATGATGCGAAAGAAATTCTAAAATTTGTTATGTAAGTAGCATTGTTGGAACAATTAACATGTAGGACATAAGCTCACCTTAGAAAACCAAAAGACTAGTTACATGTACTCTCTATACTTGTCTATTGTATGCCAAATATTACCTTAGTAAAAATTATTTATTATCCAATTCTATAATCATGTTTTCTGTTTGTTTTAAAAGCATAATAAAACTATAATTTTGAGTATTTTACAAACTTAAAGAGAAAATATCTTTTAATCTTCTTAATATTTGTTTAGCATGATAATGACAGATATGGCTAATTTCACATGTCTCTACATTTATAAGTTTGGTAAAATTGATCTAATAAAAAGCTATAGGTATGAATGATAGTTTTACACTATGTTTGGAATGGAGGAAGACGGAGGGAGAGGAGATGAGAGTAGAGTAGGAAGTATTTGGAATATACTATTTAATACATTCTAGTCATCTTCCATTCCCCTCTCCTCTACTCTCCCCTCCTCTCCATCTATCAAAACATAGGATTAAACACTAAGAGTACGTGTAAATTTAACTTTGTGTATATGATGAAGTAAAATCTAACTAGCTTCACGACAAATAACTTCTATTAGACTTTGTATTTCTCTAAACCCATAATTGGACTTTAACCTGATGCTCTCTAAACAGTACACACCCAACTTTTTGTGTCAAATCTCTAATTCATCATTTGTCAATCATCATTCCATCCATATACATCACATTTTCTTTGTATAAATAAACTTTAAATTTCAATACCATATGAATCAGACAAACTATAACTGTAGATTTATTAAATACTTTGTGAGCATATGATGGGAATATGGATAAAATTTGACATGTTGTTCTATCAGAATCAGCTGCCAAGATAGGTGTTTGCTATGGAATGTGTGGCAAGTGGCAACAACTTACCATCCCCAGGAGAAGTTATAAATATGTATAAACAATATAACATCGGAAGGATGAGACTCTATGACCCAAACCTAACTGCTCTCCAAGCCCTTAGAGGCACCAATATTGAGCTCATGCTTGGTATCCCTAATAAAGAGCTTAAAAGAATTGCTTCAAGCCAGGACTACGCAAACACATGAATCTGAAACAATGTGCAAAACTATGGAGATGTCACATTCAGATATATTGCAGTTGGCAATGAAATAAAGCCTCACGGTCCATTTGCACAATTTCTTTTCCCTGCCATGCAAAACATTCGAACTACAGTTTATAATGCTAGCCTTGGAAAAAAGATTCAAGTCTCCACTCCCATTAATCAAGCTGCCTTTGCAGAGACCTACCCTCCATCAAAAGGCTCCTTCACATCTGAATACCAATCACTTCTTGATCCTATCATTGGCTTCTTAGTGAAGTATAAGTACCCATTACTTGTTAACATGTATCCATATCTTAGTTACATTGGCAATACTCAATATGTTCATCTTGAGTATGCTTTTTTTACTCCTCCATCAGCTGAAGTGCATGATGGTGAACTTGGATACCAAAACATTTTTGATGCCATTTTGGATGCCTTTTACTCAGCATTAGAGAAGGCCAATGGGAGCTCTTTGAAGATCGTTGTGTCCGAGACTGGTTGGCCCCTGAAGGAGGGCAGGCAATAACTTTTGAATACGCAGGCCTTTACAACAAAAATTTGATTAGGCAAGTGAAGGGAGGGACTCCAAAGAGGCCTGATGGGCCTATAGAAACTTACATCGTTTCCATGTTTAATGAGAATAAGCGGACTCCTGCTTACCAAAAAAATTGGGGGCTCTTTTATCCGAACAAAATGCCTAAATACCAATTTAAGTTTTAACAAGAATAGCAAATCTAGCTAGTGCACTTTGGAATAAGGACAGATTTTTATGTTTATTATCACTATAAGTAATACTTACCTGAGGGCCCTTTACATGGCAGGGCATCAAGTTTACGTATCTATCCAAGATGCTAAAATAGTCTTAATACAGTATTGTTCTAATCACAATATGATAATCTCTTTTAGATGTTTGCATATTTGGTACAATACAACATTCATTTTGTATTCAAAAGTATACATGAATCAGAGTTGACACCAACATAGTTTTACATATTAAGACCAAGGCCTTTGTTTCTTAATCTGTTTGAATAATTCTATGGCATGCTGCTTAGTCTGTCAACTCAAATCCATTGCAGTAAACATTAAAATGGCCACAGAGAAATCAGGGTGCTTCTTGTCCATGGTAGAAAATTGTGTCCGGGAGAATTCCCATGATTTTTCATAAGAACACATTTCTTTAATGATAAATAAGTGGAGATGTAAAGACATTCCAAAATAAGTTCTTCCAAACAAGCAACCATTCATTGCAAATACATACCAAGGAAATCTTTACAAAACTTAAGAGTTAAAAAGAACACCACCAAGAAAATAGCAATAATAAGGGAAAACAATATAACAATAACAACAACAACAACAACAACAAAAGAGAGAGAGATTAAATGGCTTCTACCAGAAACAACAAATTCTGAAAGCCTGTCAAAGTTCTTTCTTCAATAAGAGATTTGAAGGGTTGACAAAAGCGTAATTACGACAATAAATTTCTTCACAAGCTTCACATAATCTTAACTTGAAGTTTCTTTAGCGTCTTTTTAGAACCAGTGAATGAACCAGCAAAATTCCACCAAAAATAAGGACCTGCTATCACTGATTCAAACTTAGGCGTATTGTGCTACGTCCACTAAATTGAATATCTTCGGGAGCCCCCATTGACTGAATTTATTGCTTTATATTGAGGAGTAAAGCTGATGCATATTAAGGTCACTAATTGCTATTCATGCTTAAAGATATCTGCTGAGGAACACGTCTCTTTCTGATGGTACTAATGGGTTCACTATCAAAAGAAGACCAAAAGGATAGCCCATCCTTAAAAGTGTGATCAAAGCAACTGTCCAGGTATCCCATCCGTTGCTTTGGTGTGCTTAAAGACCTTGTTTTTGCCTTGACAGATTCTGTTGCACTCAGGTAAGTAGGAAAAATAGGAGAATTTGGCATCAAACTGTTATTACCAGCTGAATTCTGTTTTGCATGACAGAAAGATCTCCGTGGGAATGACCATTGTGAATCCAGTCCAAGAGAATCTAGCTTTTGTTCATTTCTTGGTTTAAGTTGTGTTCTTCCATGCCTTTCACCCAGAATGAGCACTGTAGGATTAAAAGTATCTAGTCCTTCCCTATTCCAAGCCTCTTTTTCCATCCATTGTTCTAGCCGGCAGCTATTTCTTCCAAATTCCTTGTTGTCATCTGATTCTTCCAGCATATGAGTATTTCTCCTCTCCTGAGAAACACTTTGTTGCAAAACGCAGATATCAACAGAAGAAATTTAATGCCTCTTTCTTTTCTAGTTGTCAGTGAAACAGGATAAAAGAAATGTGGAAGCAAGCAACATTTAGGAATGAAATGCTTTTCTCTATTTCTAGTCATAACAGATTGAATTACCCTGTGTGAAAATGAATATTTCTTCATGCGCTCTCTTTTGATAATGGCCTCTTGCTTTCTTAACCATATGGCTTCCATGTCTTCCTTTGAAAGTATGCTGTGATCCCAATTTCTTTCACTGCTGCCTTCAAGCTGTTGATAACAAAATCTTGAGTGAATCTAATAAGAAAACATCTACACATAGTTGATTTACTGCCTCATTAGATAATGACATTTTCACAGAAACTTCAAGGTAAAGACATTCATACACGTTAATTCTTTAACATGCAAACTGATTGGAGATCTTTGTCAAAGTCATTTCTCTATACAGATGGTACCACCTACTTCTAGGAGTTTTTTTTTTTTTTTTTTTTTTTTTTTTTTTTTTTTTTTTTGGGAAAAAAAAAAAAAAAAAAAATCTCTCTAAAGGTTGAAACTTGAAAGGCACTATGAACACAGAAAAAATATTGCTTTGTAATCCACTGAGTTCTTTCATAAACAATAACATAAAAGGGCCACTAGACTCTTGGTTCTTCAGAGCTCATTCTTCTTAAAAGGGTTTTTTTTTTTTTTTTTTTTTTTTTAACATTCTTAAAAGTTTCTTTGAGAACACTTCAAAGGCATTCATCAAAATTGAAATATCTCACTACCTTTAAGTCCTCTTCTAATTCCTTTTTTTCCCTGATAGACTGTTTCTTATCACAATCTTTACAGGTTTCATCTGGAGTAGGAATACTCCTTTCCTGGACCTCTGCCTGTCTTTTTGCATCGGGTGGCAAGCACTTTGATGTGACTGCTTGGCGTCTCACAGCACGTCCACGTGCTATGGCTTGAAGTCTTACTAATCCTTTCAATGCTCTGAAAGCTTTCCTTGCCTGTTCCGCTCCCATTTGGAATTCAAATTAGGCACAAGAGGCAAACATTTTTCTTTTTCCATTTTTTTTTTTGTACAAAGTCAACACATGTGAAATCCTGCTTTCAAGTTCAGCTATCAGAAATTCAACTAATTGACATTAATACTAGGGGCCCATACTGTTTTGAACATTAACATCTATAGAGAAATTAGCCTGCCTTATTAGAATTTAGATAAAAAATTTGAAATTTCAGGAATATATAAGAATTTTGGATGCATAATTTTTTTTTTTAAATCAATTTGGCTAATATTTAGGATGACAAGAAAAACTAAAATGAGTGACCTTTGTAATATGTGACGGAAAAAAAAACACTGTTTCTTACGGTTTGTGATTCTCTAAATCCTCAAATTGTTATTGCTGTTGAGATCCCCATGCATTGTAAAAGCCTCTCATTATCTTTAAGGAGCATGTGAACAGCTTGAAATATTTGGAGGTCTTTATAGCAGAGTGACTACCAATTGACACTAGATTTTCCCAAGCTATTTGCTCAAAATATCAGTTAAAGTGATTTAAAGAAAAGGGCAGTTATCATCTGATTTGTAAAAAAGTAAACAAGACCGATTTGAAGGAAAAAGAAATACACTAATAGACATTTAAGCTCTACTGAGATTGAAAACCTTTGCACTTGAGTGCCAGAAACCATTCTAGAAGCCTAAACAAACAAAAATTACTTGTGGAGAAAGATAAGCAAATGTTTAAAGGAGCTCACAAGATGTGCACGGTAAGCACTTTGAATTTTAATGGCAGCTAAGTTTCTATCTTGCTGTATGAAAGGCTGGCAAGATTGAGATGCGCTTGTAAGTCGGACAACCTCAGCTGCAGCATGGGCAGCAGCCACTGCAGCCTCAGCTGCAGCTGCTGTTGCTATGGCAACAGTCAAAGCATGCTTTCTCTGCTCTTCTGTTGCTTCAATTAGTGTTCTCTGTGGTGCTGTAAGTGCAGGGTACTGCTTATATTTAACCTTTTCTAAAAGCCATCTCCGCTTCTTTGATTTCTGAAAATGAAAGGAATAGAAAGATTAGTAAAGAGGAGTACTAGAAATCACCATTTCATACAATGAAAGCAGATGGATGTAAATCAACTTTTTCTAGTTTCATCTTCACCTCAGAAGTAAAGAGCCTCCTCACCCAACCAAACCAGCACTTGTTCTTTTTAGCCATTGAAGATTTATATGATCATATTGACCAAATTCATCAACATCAGTCTATATTCTTCAAGTAGGCCCTATATCTGAGAAGGAAAAACAAAAACAACCATACCACATTATTTCAATAGAAGTTTAACAACCCAAGGAAAAACTTCTAGATAATAAAGATGTTTAATCAATTTTCTAGAGAAAACACACTGGGAAACAAATAATTGACCCTGTTTATGATAGAATTTCAGTTCATCAAAACCATTTTGGCCTGACTGAATTCGAAAGTACAAACATTTAACAATTTCAATACCATAAATGTTTTTATTTCTCAGTTGATAATTATGAATGCAAATTTAAAACGATCACTTACTCATATTCTAAAAAAGTATACTAGTACCTTCCCTTTTGCTTTATCAAGTAAAGAGAATCATTGATTCAGCCAGAAAAAGATCACAAGTGATAAGAAAGAAAGAAAAAATGCTAAAGCTTCAAAACCAAGAATTGACTCACTTTATACCTTGTTGATGACAAATCCCAAGTGGGATTTTCTCAAGCTTTTGGTCAGTGTTGCTTTTCAAGACCAAAGTGACTCAAGTAATACTATGGTTGAGGAAGTGAGAATGGAAGCAAGAACATTGTAGGAAAAGGGAAACCCATTATTACTCTATGTAGTTTGAAGTGAAGTATGAGGTCTAAGGCGGTCTTATTATGGGTTGTTTATGCAATGTAGGTACTTTGAGATGACTGATGAGGCTTGTCACTTAAGAGTTAGCGTCTTCAATTTCATGAGGGTCCCTTTTGCCTCCCTTTCGCGCTATACCAACTGTCACTTTCACAACAGCCCCTGACCACTTCAAACGTTTGTTTTTGTCAATTTACCTTTTTTGACCTCTGCATTTCCCACCCACCAACCATCTTAAAAAACACCTTATTATAAAAACAAGTAAAATACAGTGAATATTTACGAGGATTGGGCCAGCCAGGGTCAAGACATTTCAAAACTGATAAATTTGGTTCCTAAATCATTATTATCTTTCTGCTCTTTGTCACAGTAATTAGGGACCAAATTGATCAGTTTTAAAATTTCTTAGACCTGATTGTTATTAGTCCAAACCTCAAGAGTATTAACTATAATTTACCCTAAAAACAAAGAAGAAATAAGGACCTTAAAACATAGTTTAGAGTAAGAAAATTACTACCATGAGAGGCTTGTAGCTTATTTGGTTCGCACCTCTTAACTAAGACATCCAGGATTTTAATTCCTCTACTCCCAACTATTGAATTATAAAATAAATTAAAAATTAGGGAAATTGCTGAACGATTACTTTTTTTTTTGGTCTAGATTTGGTGAATTTATGGTTTCAAATTACATTTTGCTAGATCAATTCACTATTAGGAATATATGTGTTGCATTTTTAAGTTTTGTTTAAAAGGTGAAAACATAGGATTTGTTCGATTAATCTGAGCTTGAGAAATGATTTGGGTGAATTTTCATGAGTTCATACTACGTTTTGATAGGTCAAGTCATAATTAGAAAATATGTTAAATTTTTAAGGTCTGTTTTTTATGAGTTTCTATGAAGAAACCAATATCAGAGAAAAAGGACAGGAATTATGAAAATTGTTGTTTAAAAGGTGAGAAAAAACATGGGATTTGATCCGTTAATACAAGTGATTGTTTGTGGGAATGAAAGGTTCCTCTATTATTTGACAGGAGACAATCTACCTAAAGTTTTTATGAATTTCTTACCCAATAAATATATAGCTTCTTTCATGTGGAAAGTACAATTTCTTTGTGGACCAGTTTGTAGTGATTATTGATTAGCATAGCAATGACCTGCTCAAGGCTTTATTTAAAGTTTGGAACCTAAGAACATATTATGACACTGAGAAATGTACAAGTTATGGTTTTGCTCCTCTTTTCCTTGCTTTCCTTCCCCTTTTGTTATATAATTTTTGGCTAACCACTATGTTTAGAGTTTTTTAAGCACCTAATATGTAGTTTCATCATTCTACTCACACCAAGTAATTACAAGAATGAGTCCCTTGGGGATGGCCCCAAGAAGCTAGCTAAAGGTTTCAAACACATCCCTTCCTAATTTAGTCCATTTTCATGTTAATTCAAAAATAAAATTTAGGGTAAATTATATTTAAACTTTACCCTTGTGGTTCAAATTAGTGGGAAATGGGCAAAGATGTCAATGTGACTCATTATGCAAGCTATGAATTCAAGGTAGAGGGGTTGCATAATTAAAACCTATAATTTCAAAAGTATCAAATTAAACCTAGAATTTTAAGACTGTTTCAAATTAAACCATATTGTTGTTGTTTTTTTCAAAATAAAAATCTTGTATATTAAAATTTGTATTAATCTAATCCTCTAATAAATCCTTCAAATTAAACCTTAAAGCTTTAGAGTATAAATTGATATGAATTTTTTTTTTTAAGAGATAATTACAATATATTGCTAACCCCGCAGTTCAAACCCTTTTTCCCAATTCCCCAAGCACTTTGTGCATGGGGAGGTACCAGTTCAATTACAAGGCCTTTGACAATTTGATATGAACTTGAAAGCTAAGGATTTGTTTTGAAACAACAAAACTATAAAGTTTAGGAACTATTTGGTAAGAGTATTTAAATATAGTTTTTTTGTTTTACAATCCATAAAATGGTGCCCGCACTTGAATTTATTGTTTGGCTAATATTTTCTACATATAGTTTTCAAAAAACTGTAGCCTATTTTCCTTATTTAAAACAGGATTTTGAAAACGGCTTAGGAGGTGCTTTCAGGATACAAAAAATGTTTTTAATGACGTAGTTGTAAATAAATTGAAAACAGTGAACCTCACATATTTGTCCAAACTCTTTTATCTCTTAAATTTAGGAGTTTATCTTTGTCACAAAAAGAATTCTTACACTTCAAATATGAAACTTATCATTAAAAATAAATAAATAAATAAATAATGATGATCTCTATTCTCTTATCATTATCCACACACAAAAAAAAAAAAAATTGTAATCTACAGATTTTACATGTTACTTTTTGTAAATATATATTTTTTAAATCTCAAAAATAGAAATGGTCTTCCAAACAATTATTTTTGTTTTTAGTATTTTGAAAATTGTTCTTAAAAGTTGGAGCCAAACACGTAAAATATAAAAATTATTATCTGAAAACTAGTTTCAAGTTCAATTTTTTTAAAATTGTTTTTATAATGTTTTGAAAACAAAAACAAAAATCCTCCTACTGATCAGGTCCTTAATTTTTAACAACTGCAAATTTCAACATTTAATTTAAAACTTTTGAAATTACTAAATTTAATTGAAACTACCCCTAAGATATATATTTAAAATGTAATTTACCCAAAAATTTATTTGACAATAGGATTAGAAGCATATTAAGTTGATAATAAATAGCTCAGACTCAACCTTAGTAAAACTTTGTTTATATTTGTCTAATGAAATCCAAATCAACCTTTTCTGTTCACAAACAAACTTGTGAACATGGAGCTTAGATTATTTTATGAAACGTAGATATACCGTTAGAGATTTTTGTGTCTAAGTTTATAGATTAGATTAGAAGATATACAATATCTATGAATTTAACTTAATGATATATATATATATATATATTAGATGAGTAATATAAATTATTTAGTTCATGGTTATATATGTTAGTTGTTAAAATTGATTAATTTTATTTATAGGTTCATAAATGAAAAAACTAAGTTCACATCTAAACTATAACTTAAATTAATATAGCTATGAAATTTTAATCATGATATTTTCTTTGTATGAAAAGAACATAAGTTTGTGTGTCACTTGTTGGATGATCTGGAATTGCCGAAATAAATTGTTCTTTTGGATAGGATGTGTTTTTTGGAAGTGGCATGGATTTTGGAGGATATTAAGCTGATTTGTGAACAATTTGTTAGTATATCCTTTGTTTTTTTTTTTTTTTTTTCCTAAGATTCACTTTACTTGTGTTGCTCTAGTTCTTGCTAGAGTTGCAAAAGAGAATGAGGAGACCATTTGGTTAGAAGAATGCTCATCTTTTCTTTTTCTTATTGTATAGCATGATATTGAATGATAAAGTCTACTATCATTTTCTCTAAAATTAAAAAATAAATAAATAACATTTTTTTTTATGTGAGTAGAGAAGAACATAAGCAATTGTGAACAGGTTCAATTAAAATATAATTGTAGAAATTAATGTCATATTGTTGAAAACACTAGGAAGTGTTACCAATTGAAATACAGGGCCCTTGAATACATTCATATAAAATTAATGTCATGGAAATCCTTACCCCTAATGTTGTGAACATTTTAGGAATTTGGCTTTACTTCCAGTGAGTTTGGGGAAATTTGTTATAGTATTGCTCTTAGAAACTGTTTGTTGCAAGACATTTCAAGGCACAAAGTTTCTTTAAAAATAGTCAAATTTAGCTATATGGTTGTTAAATTTTTAGGTAGATTAGATTAAACATATGACATTATTCAAAGCCAATGGCAAGATTGGTCCCCTTTTCTTTTATCATTAGCCATGTGAACTGGATTTGACTTGTCCAAGAGAATGGAACCTTAGCTCTTTGCCTTCACATTGTGGCCCAGCACAGTGAGACCCATATTGGCTTTTTGCTAGTTAATGTTTTGAGACGGAAAGTTATAAATGTTGAAATTCCTGTAATTAACATAAAACTCTTTTTTTATGGATGGGGATGGCTAGGAATTTGCTTAACAAATTTGGGCTGACATGAGTAGTCCCAACTGGAAGAGATTAAAGTGCCTTTTGAGCTGTTTAATGGCCCAAGTAAATGCCTCTTCTTCATTTTTTTCTTTATTAATTAATTTTTATTGAAAGACAATAATGGTAGACTACACGATGGGGTAGCCTTCCAAGCCCTACCTGACCTTGAGTTTTTTTTTTTTCTTGGGTGTCCGATCTCCGAGGCTCTTAAAACAACTGACTAATCTTTTGGTGAATATAGTCGTCTTATCCCACACACATCGGATAATAACGAACATAAAGTACTTAGGTTGGCGTAAAGTATTGGTTAAGAAACTTAAACTCAAGACCTCATTACCTTATTTATCAAATAAGGGGTATGTTTTATTGATCAAAAGAGCTACAGTGATGTAAAGAAAATTGGGGAAATTTTTCTTAACCTATTCAAAATACCATCATAATCAGTGATTTGTAAAGAGAAACTGATTGGTCCAGCTGATCAGAACAAGAGAACTGGAAAGCAATCTTCTCAGTCATAGTTATAAAGCCTGATTTAGAGATGAGATACCCAAGATTTAAACCCTTTTCTGATCTAATATCTACAATGATTTAAATCATGCAAATTTTCTAGTTATTAGTGTTGTATGTTTGTAAAATGTCAGTCATAAGATTCTGTAGTTATTGTTTTGTGCCTTTTTTTTTTTTAATTTTTTAATGATGTTACCTAACTTGCTGCATTGTTCAACTGGTTCAAAAACAACTAGCCCATAGCTTCCCCTTTTTTTAAAGAAAACAATTTTATCCTTTTAGCTGTGTTTCAAATATATTACTAACTCATAAAAGTTAGAATCAACTTTGCTTGATTCCACATAAAGAAGCATTTTGTGAACAATGGGTCTATTTCTTTTCATCACTTGGATTTCAAATAAGTTGACCATCTAAGCTTGAACAATATTAAAATCAAATTGCATATGCTTAGTTTGATTACACAAAACTAGAATAGCAACTTGTCATGACAAAGAGCCTCTTATGGATAACTAAAAGGGGAAAAGAAATATTTTCATAGTAATGTACCGTCACTGTCGTTATAATTACACACACATCCCCCCCATTTGCCAACATTAATGCATTGCTTAACTTGATTTTGATATTCATTAGAAAATTGCAGTGTTATTATGATGCTTTCCTCTGGAGTTTTAATCAAGTATTCCTTCTTTTATTAATCTCATCTAAGTATAGAGCGCGGCAGAGCCATGAGAGCTTTGATTCGAGAGGCCATGGTGGGTGCATTAAGATAATTTTACACAGAAACATTGATTACTGAAAGAAACAGAACCCAGGAAAAGTGCTTCTGGGAGTTTCTAGATATGGAAGGAGACCTGTTATGATGTGCCATGAAGCTGCTTTAACTTAAAAACATTTTCATCTACTGATTATCATAAGAGTTTGCCTAGGCAGAGATCAGCCTAGGAAAAAATTCTTAATGATATAGAATTGATCATTGTTCGAATAGAATGAAGAAACTATAAAGCTACTAATTTGAAAAGCTTGAATAAATTTAAAACTTAGATGAGGAAATACATTCCCTGTACCTAGTCATCTTATATCTGGCTAAAAAGCTCATCAATATTCCTTGAGTTAAAAGATATTATGAAAGCTAATAATGTGTCATGTTGATAAAGAAAAGAAACAAAGGGAAAAAAAAATGGTGGCCTCATGTATATAAAACATATACAAACTGATTATAAAATGTACACACACATATGTACATCATGTAACATGTTTGATCTTGGGGGGGGGGGGGGGGGGGGAAGAGAGAGAAGAATATGCAATGCATATACTCGCACAGATATTATTGGTCCTTTTTTCTTTTCACAAATTTGATTCATCAAGGACTCAAGGTAACTCTGCTGTGTACTACACCATCCTCCATCCTTATCCAAGATTTAATAGAGAAAGGCTGCTGAGTGATTTCTATAATTCTAGCTCCTCTAGGCCAGTTTCCATAGCCACCATAACCAGTATGCCTAGCATAGCAGAGCCAGAGTTTCTTATAGGGGCAGCACCAGTCCAATCCATGGTTATGCCCAACAAATACTGCCTGCAACAATAAAAGAGAGAGAACTCAAAAATAATGCCATTCATATCCGTCAAACCCAAGCCACAGATTCATTTAGTTTCTGATATTCAAGAACCCTAAGCACACATATTGCATATTAAATATGTGGTTCCAATTACGAGCTTTTCTCAAGCCAAAACTGATCAGGATTTTTTCAACTTTCTTGCCAATATTAACATATTTTCTTATACTGCTTCCACATTTAAAAGAAATATATAATTACAATTACCAAAACGCAGCTGACCATCCTAAACCACATTTAGATGATTTAGGTGCAAAGTGTGTGATTCAAATGTCATGGGTGCATGAACTCATATTTTCAGGGAAATGTATTGTGATAGAACTGAAAAATGATAACGGTACCATACAAGCATGAAGAACCAATTTAAAAGGGAGCGGTAGAATAACATGATAAATTAGTCATGATGAACAACCAAAAGAAACATAACATGAAAAAATAAAATATAAAAAGAAGAAAAAGAAAAGAAAAGCTCCTTTTGACTGCAACGAAGTTATAAAAGACACAAATACAAGGTACTCAAATGTCAACGTGTCAAAACAAGTTTCATTCTTTTCTTATGTAATTCTTGTCAATAAAATGGAACAATAGCAAAAAAAATTGGTCATTTTGGGCCACAGAAACCCAGTCATACATATCTAGCCAGGCGAAGCCTGGCCAGCTTGTGTATCAAGAAATTCCCTATTTGACTTGGTATTAGTAATCAATCAATCCAGCTGAAAATGGGGTCATTCAAATTTTAAGGTCAAATCTAGACCCAGTCTGTCTAGGAGCACTGATTTGTATCATATGTGTATGAAGGTATAAGTACTTTTGTATGTACATATGTGCACATGCTTGTTCCTTTGTGTCGTTACCTAGAGAGCAGGCATCTAACATGAATATATGTATGTATGTGCAAATCTATATATTTACATATGAATACGGTTGTGCATTGCTTATTTTTGAAATGAATATAATGATGTGTGCCATGCTTGCTTATCTGTGTGCTTACCTTGACAGAAGGCCTTTTAACTAGAAGATCCATGATACCCAATTCAGCTTCTTGAGAAGCAACACTTTCTTTGTTAATTAAGCCTACACAAGGCTGGTGTATTCCAAACCTTGGAGCAATTTTCTTATATGCTTGACTTGGAATATGCCAGAATATTAGCTCAGGCACGCTGTCAGGTAACACTAAATTGGTTAAGAATATGAAGGAAACAGATTTATTTAACAAATTAAAAAATATAAAAAATATAAAAATAAATAAATAAATAAAAAGAATATTCTCCATATCTTATTGGTGCACTTCAATGAAGAAAACCAAAACCTCAGCAATGTCAATCACAGCTATTTGCCTTAATGGAATTAACCTTTCTTTCCTTTTCACTTTCTGTTTAATCTATCCACGTCGGGAGCAATGTTCCAAAGTTTTCTGTTCAGTTTATTCCTTTCTCTTGCAAATCATTTAAATCAATGAACTAGAGTCTGGCTATTTAAACCTTGTTTCCAATTAATTGTAGTCAATGCTAATAAGGTTCCACAAAAAGTAATTAAAAAAAGAAGTATTTCTGTGTTCTAATACCTTGAGTTAGGGTTGATCTCTTTAGATTTTTTCTGGAACCATTCTGCTTGGGCATTTGAGATAACTTCTGGATAGGACCCGCCGCCAGAATCTAAAAAGTACAGGTATACCACAGGTGACTTTGGATCATCTGATGATGAGACTTGGAGAACATAGTTGGATATACTTGGCCAAAGCTCTTTAGGACCATTGCTAGAATAAGATAGCACATCGTGCTCAATGTCATGTTTCATCAACTCGGTACGCTGTGTGCCTCTGAAGCTGCATGCTTCTTCTCCTGCCAGACGTAATGGCCCCATCAGAGAGAAGCTTATATAAAAATCTTTAAAGCATTCCCTCCCAAAAAAAAGTATTTAAATATCTCATAAGAAGAGAATCATATATTATGATACTATTCAGAATTTGCATGTTAGAATGACATCATTTTCTATATTTTCAAATTTTGAAATAGTAATATATTACGGAAGATGAGAAAGGAAGAACGGAAGAGATTAACGTGGTTTCATCACTAAGACCTACGTACACAACACCAAAAGCCAAATGGCTACATCTTCATCCTCTTGATTGAACATATTACAAGGGAACTCAGACTTATAATGGAATTTACAGAATTTGAAAATAGGTAAACAATCAAATTATTACATACATATTTTGAATGTGATCTTCACATCTTTATAATTGATTCCTCCAATCCCTTGATTTACTCCATGCAATCAATTCCTTGATTGTCAACAATTTGTGCAAAATGCCATTCTTGCCAACATATATTAAACTATTATAAGTGAGCAAAAATATATTGTTATGAACTTATGATTACTGATTAATTCGGTATCCCATCGCTAATGCATTATAGACATCATCTAAAAGGCTATCTTATGTTCATTTCAAAATATTGCGCGAGGGGGTTTTATTTTATGGTTCACTTGGTTCTGTAATTTCAGTATTCTTCATCATAGTTTGTGTGAATATCTTTTTGACTCTATAACAGCTTACAATAGGCCAAGCTCCAATGAGGCAGCTGTCCAAAACAATGAGAGATCAATCATAATCTGGGAAACACTGACAAACCCTCATACAACATGCTAACCTGAATATGTCGAGTTGACTGCTGGGCAAATAAGTGGAGGAATTCCAGGGGCTGAAAACCACTCCATCGGCCATTCAAATGGTGCATCATCATGGTTTCCAAACACACTGGCCCAAGGAATATTTCTGGATTTTGTTGGAGAGATTGCCTGATCCCAATACAAGCTGGCATTTGCTATTGGGATATTGTTGGCTGTAATGACATCTCCAAGGTATACAACAAAATCTGCTATCCAATCAGTTCGTTAGAGTATTAAACCGAAAAAACAATCTATAAATAAATAGATCAAAATATTAACTATGCAAAAGGGCTCTATATCAAGCTTTGCACGCTTAACTTTTTGAATTTAACAATCATTGGAGTAATTTATTGAGGTAGACCGATACGTTAAGCAAAAATGTAACCTTTTAAGTCAGCTGAATATCAAACAATTCAAGATATCGGAATAGAGATGAAATTTAAGCTTTTTTAACATAATGCACTAAGCCAGAAAATAATAATGGTCTTGTCTCTACAATGGGTGACAGTCACCAAGTAAGTGACACTGATTCCCAGCATGTTAGTACAGTATAGATAGAACATTAAGACATCATACGAAAATTTCTTTGTGTAGCATTCAGAACTAACCATTTTAACAGAAAATAAAACAACAAACCCAACAAGTTCGTCATGCCTTTGCAATGATCTCTATTTTTTTTTGGCACAATATCATAATCTATTCCATGGAGAGTACCCATAAAAAGGAAATGAAAATCATGTATGTCAAAGTGGTACCAGGCATGCCTTAAGCCCTTAACACCCAACAACACATTGAAGTGTAGCAATTTGAATGTGTGGTCATGTAATTATGAAACAAATGCTATATCTATATGAAACAGTCGACCCAACTAGTGGACATCAATTCATTGAATAGAATCAATAGACTACACTCCATAAAGTCCTAATTATTCATTATGGCAAGGTCGAACCCACCAAATCTGCTCGTAGCAATTTGTAAGGCACTACACAACTGGTCAACCTTTGTTATTGTTTGATGAGAGCGATACAGTAGGCAAGATGTTAAGCTGCCCATGCTGTTCAATATATGAATGTCTATATATGTGCAGCATAATAACCTAAATGTATAGACAGTTTTGTTTCTTGAAACTAAGCCAAATTGCGGTAATCTTAATATGATTTAATCTAATTTGATCAACGTTGTCAACATTGAAATATTTAGAAGTCTAGATTGTACAGAACAACAACAACCAAGTCTTTGTCCCAAAATATTTAGGTTCGGTTATGGATTCTCAATAGACTAGTCAGCGTTGACCACATGAGATATCCATTTTTAATACTTCTAGTGTCCGAATTTTGGAAACAAAACTAAAATTCTATAGTACTTAAAATTAATAGAAAGACCCTTCAAGGTGCAATTCTAAAACTTGTTTCCCCATTTATCCTGACATGACAAAAGAGACAACAAACATGTAGTAGTAAGAGAGTGTAAGGCCCATATCATTGCTATTTCGAGTCACATGTGTAAGACACTTCACAAATGACCCACATGAACAAGTTGCTAAGTTAGTAGCCCCAGATTACTAATCCCAAACTCCCTTCAAGAAATTGGACTTAATACATTACTTAAAAAAGTGTGCATTCACAAGTACTAAAGTATTAACGAACTAACCATTAATAAGTTATGGGAAGGGTTTTGCTGCATGCTTGTAAAGGGGTACATGACAGCAAAAAAAAAGAAGGGACAAATGTCTAGGGTCTATCTGGTCATGTGCATTGTATATGACCCTTGAATACATGTTTCTCTTTCTTTTTACAGCCGCATAGGCCTGTATGTAACAATTGCTGCATACAAGTATGCAGCAAAACGTTTCGCACATACATGAGTTGACTTTTCTCTGTGAGCTCTCAAAAGTCAAAACCATACTTCTGACTATGAATTTATATACACACTTCACTTTAAAATTTTGAAAAAAACGAAATACTTTTTTAAATTTTTAGAAAAAATGCTTTTTGAAAAAGCATCATCCTTCGGACCTTTCCTCTTTCTCAAAAAATAAAAATAAACAGTTGGTATTAATATTTAGTAGGACAATAATAGTGACATGGCAACTGAAACAACATGGTACAACAACCACATTATTATCACACAACACAACAAAGCTAGCTAAGCTAAGCTAGCACATGATTGATTAAAAAAGAAGTGATAACGTCACCTGTAGTAGTTTCATTGTCCAGCACAGTGTTCATGACCTTTACTGAGTTCACGTCCTGGACTGGACCCCAGTCTGTCCACGCGTTCTCCCCAAAATGCAGGTCTGCAAACACCGCTATCATGAACGCTGCACCCGCCCGCATCTGAACATACCTCTCACCGCCTGAGGCCTTTGTTGTTGGTGGTGGTAGTAAGGCCAGCACTTGGTCATCTAATCCGACGGTCAGGATGAAGAGAGAGAAGCAGGTGAAGGATAAGATCGCTATTTGGGTCTGAGTTTGTGGCCTCTTCAACTCCATTGAAAGGAGAGAAGAGAAGAGAATCTGGGTGCAAATATATTGGGTTTTTTTTTTTTTTTTTTTGTGGTATCAGGAAGTTGATACTTTGGGTGGGTATGGTAGTGGTGGTGGTGGTGGGAGTGTGTTTTGGGGGGGAAAGAGGATGAAATGACGAAATTGTCCCTGGTCTGATTGAGATGGTTTTGGACCTTTTGGTTTCTTATGATGCCCCTGTATTTTTAGCATAATTTTGATTAGGCCCCCCCATGGATTTTGTCATTTGCAACTTGTCTAGAAGGAACATAACTCACCTCTCAAAAAAAAAAAAAAAAAAAAAAAAAGAAGGAACATAACTCAAGTATTCTAGTCCGGGGCGGCCCAATATAATTTGGAGCCAAGCAAAAAATTTACGTAGGACCTTTAATATGTAAATATTAATTAAATAAAATTATTTAATACTAATCGAATCAAGGTTAATTTAATTCTCAAAAAAAAATCAAGGTTAATTTGATACATTAAATACATAATTTGATGAATAATACCAATTAAATTAATGTTAATTTCATATAAAGAATTGAATATCATAGTTGAACTATAAATATTAATAAAAAGAAATAAAAATATATTACAATTAAAAAAGATACCTTATTTTAGATATATGACGATGCATAGTTAAGTAAAGTTGTAATCTAATTTTTATTTTTATATCTTGTTTTTAAGAGAGAGAGAGAGAGAGAGAGAGAGAGAGAGAGATATTATTTGATATGTGGCTTTATAGGATATCAGTTTACAAAAACTAAGGTCTCAAACTATTAGGGGAGATTAATTTATAATTGATGATTTAACACATTTACAACATCTTTTGAAACATTTTAGGATTTCAATTGGGTTAAGGTTCTATTGGTCTT
This sequence comes from Quercus tomentella, assembly GCA_028535165.1. Lineage (NCBI taxonomy): Eukaryota > Viridiplantae > Streptophyta > Magnoliopsida > Fagales > Fagaceae > Quercus > Quercus tomentella. Next base: position 41,190,756 of record JAPQVY010000012.1, on the reverse strand, counting down.
ATACTTTGAGAGTCCTAATAGAAATGAAAAAGAAAAATGTGCTAATTAAAAGCACTATAAAATTTTCAAAATATAATGTGACTTTGACTCTCATTGATGAACTTCATCAATTTAACTAATGAATGTTTATATCACTTTTTGTGATTAATAACATGGCAATTTGTAAATCAATAGTAAAATTTGTAATATCCTTAACATGACTAATAATAATAATAAATGTACAACGTACCTTTAAAATATATATAATTTTATAAAAATTTGGACCTTTAACCATAGGAAGTGAGGCCTTTTTCCCTAAGGGAAATTTTTTATTTCTGGTGGGGCCTTAGGCCTAGGCCTAACTTGCCTAAGCATTGGCCAGCCTTGATTCTAGTATTTTTCAACAAAAGTGTTCAAGATTTAAGGTGATAATTTTCGACATGACCTACAAACACACAAAGTTAACATGATAGGGTTGAGCCTTAGCAAGTTCATGTAATATTCAAGTCGACACGAAAAAGCAAACACATGAAATTCGTTTTCAGTTGTTTAACCCCTTTAACTGAGCATCATTTTGTCAATTTACCCTTTAAAACCTGAGCTATATAAACATATTTTTTCATCTAATTTCATATTCTCTAGGCCACCTTTAAATTTATGGTTGTAATTATATTTTCGTTGTTGGAGATTTTGTTTAGAATTTAGTTGTAATGTATACATGTTATAAAACACGAGAATTGCTATTAACAAGTTATTTGTATTAGGTAAACATGTCAACTTGGCTTATTAATCAAATGGGTCATGTCAAGTCATGTTTATTAAACAAGTCATACGAGTCATGTCATGTTACTAGTTTAATAAACATGTTGTGTTAAGGTAGGGATCCTGTCACAATTAATAACGTGTATTGTTCGTGTTGACATATATAGTTGAATACTCATGAATTGATAAGACATGAACTTGACACGTAAACATGAATTGTCACTCATTGCTTATCTAGTATTTAAATCCTCCCTCTCCCAACTAGCAAATTATCCAAAAAAAAACGAAAACAGAACATAGAGTAATGCTAAAGACAAAATATTGTTCACGTACAAATGTAACAACTATTATTGATTTTTATTTGGATCTACCATTAACATTATTTTATTATTTAGTATTCATAGCTTGACAATTTATCCATTGTGAAAATAATTTTTTGTATCCACTAAAAGAATTTTTTTTTTAGTCTATCATTTACCATTATAAAAGATTTTTTGTTTTTGTTTTTAATCTTGAAAAAATATTGAGTCTTTTGCATAGGGAACCATTAGACCAATCCCCAATGGTATTAAACAACCACATTAAAATTTTAGTCTTATGGGACAAGTCATGAGTTCAATTCAAATTCAATCACACTTCCACTTGTATGTATTTGATATTTACATGATTTCTTTACGGGCTGTATGTGTATCCACTAATTATCACTTTGAGGCAATGGGGTACCTATCGTCATACTAAAATCTGAAAGTTCAATTAGTGTAAAAACACCCTTGAACGTTTAGACCCCCAATTTACAAATTACCAATTCAAGCTTAATATCAAACAATTTATGTGCGGAATATGAACATAAGCTTAATACAGAATTGATAAACAATCTAAATCAAATAATATCACATTCACAGTAGAAATTAAATGGCAAAGATAAAGGAAAGAGAGATGCAAACACAAGGATAACACATGATGTGTTATCGAAGAAGAAACCGAAGCTCTCGGCGTAAAACCTCTCCGCCGCCCTCCAAGCAGTAAACAATCCACTAGAAAATGTAATTGGGATACATGAACAGCAATAGACCCTCCAAGCCTAATCTACCCAGTGTACCTAAGCCCTCCAAGCTTCTTGCTTCAACGAGGTTGCGCCGAACCTATTTCTTTTCTAACTTCCCGGATTCCGCTACTTGACCATAGCATCAACTAATGAGAAATTGGTTCCTTCCTAACTGCTTCCCAGAACACCAAACAGCCCTCTCACAGTAATGGATACGGTGAGAAAAGGTTTTGATAAAATGTCTCTCAAGGATTTAACAATGGAGAGGAAGAGAGTTGAGGAATTTGAAAAGTCTCTTATGTAAAGATTGTGGATGAATCAATCTTGTTTTACTCTAGGGTTTCTCTCTCAAAATTCTCTTTGGAAGCTCTCATTCTTTCGTGGGTATAAGGGATATTTATACTATGGTGAGAATGGAATGTGAAGAGTCAGGATTTTCAAAACAGGGCTGGCTCGCGGCTTGACTGAGTAGCGAGATCCAGCCGCGAGATAACAGAACGGCCAGTTGTCCTATTTTGTCATGTAGTGCTCCAGCTAGCATGACGCTTCAACTTCTGGCATGCCTGGCACGTGTGCATCTTCTGGCGGCTTGCACCCGCAAGTCACCCTCGAGATCCAGCCGCGAGTCTCTGTTTTCTTGCACACTCTTGAGCATTTCAACACTCTATCTCACTCACTACCCTTACAACAATCTCACCTAAATACAGGGTTACTAATGCTGAAATACAAGCAAATTTGGCACGGAATAAAGCCAACAAGATGGTTGATTAAATTCAACCTTACAAAATCTACATTCAAATTAAAATTGAATCTACTCAAACTCTAAAGTAGTAACAACAAAATAGCTTGTCTAAATTCTAATCCAATCCAACTCCAACTATTTAATTCCAACAAATCCTAATTGTTTTTGTTGGAGTTTTTATTTTGGTAGTTAAATGCTACCTTTCTTGGCATTATGATTTCTGGCTCCTTTATGATGGTTTTTGACTTCAAGAAGTAGCAACATAAAATAGCAGTAACAAAAGCTAAACATTAAAACTGAACACTATAATCTAATGAGTGCTTCGCAAACCAACTCTGACAATATACAAAAATAGAGATAGGTGTATCATATATTGATACACCACAATTTTATACACTAATATCATAAATTGAAAATCATTAAGCACTTTCAGAATAGATACGGAAGTTTTTCAAATTAAAAAAATAAATAAAAACTACATAAAAGTTAATTTTTTACATGACTTTTTAAGTCTTTTATTTTATATAAACATGATTTTATTATGTAACTAGTTTTTATTTATGTGAAGTACGAGGTTATTGTATAGTACAATATATGTTGTCTTTTAAGTAAAATGAATCTTTTTTTATTAGTCAACTTGAGAAAGTTTAACATCTTCTACCCCAAATTTATCGCCATTTTGACCCGATTACTTTCCAGCCAATGCCTCAGGCCCTCGGCTATTATAGAATTGAAATTATGAAACTGTCTATTCATTTTTTAAGGATTAAGACAGCTTAATCTTCATTGACAGAGATATTAAAACCAGTTTAGCTCTTAATCTGTTTGTGCCTTTGTGGCAAAGCAGCTTGAGTTTCTTTTTTTCTTTTTTTTTAGTTATTAGTACGTATACATACAAGTGATGAGAAAGGAAGATAATGTAGGATATAAAAGCTAATGACAGAAAAGATAGAGGTTCAAATGAAATAAATTACAAGTTTGAGAGCATAACTGAGAAACTAAAACTTGCCCAAAAAAACAATTAATTAAAGAACTTATTGGTCATTTCACTCAACCAAGTCGATGCAACACACAACCTATATTACGTATAGTTCCTTGGTATATTCTCTGGCATATAGATCCTCTAAATGTGACCTTTTTGACTTTTTCTTTTTTTTCTTACGAAGAGTTGTGAAATTGAAGAACAAAATGATGACAGTGATAACCAAATCAATAACCCATCAATCCAACAAAACAAGGTAATCTTATTACCTAGTTGGAGTGTTGGACTCAACTTGTTTTGCAAGTAAATAAATAGTTTTTTTTAATAAAAAATATGAAAAATGATTGAAGATTGAAGATTCTCTTGATTTTTTAAAATCACTCTACCCAAAATTCTTTAAACCATGATCACTCATGAGTAATCATCATACTTTGCCACATCATCAATATATTAAATAAAAAATCAAAATTCTGTTAGTTAATACTCGTTTAAATATTAATATCATGATAAAATTTGAACTATTCATTTAACTATCATCAGTAATTAAGATTTTAAGGATTCTACAATAATATAACTTGATATCGATCTATAAAAAAAACAGCTTGATTGATTGGAAACATGAAAGTTCACAATATCAAAACAACTTTGTGGAGTCATGTCATATAGCACAAAATCCATAAGATTGACCAAATCTAGCCATTAGCATAGTTGCTCGATTAGCCTCTCTGCAAAAATGTCAAATTTTGTAACGAGGGAGTTGGGTCATGAACCACCTACAATCCTTAATAATAGAGACAAAGAAAACACCAAAATTGAATTTTTCATTAATCATACCAGCAACTAACTCACATACCTAAAAATTTAGCTAGCTCAACCTCCAAATGAATAAATTGATCGTTAGGTTCACAAATAATGTCTCAGTGATGCGCGTGTATATACTTTTTTTTTTTTTGGAATAACGCGTGTATATACTTACTAGTAAATGCAAACCAAAAGAGCATTCTTTTGGAGTTTAGTTTTTTTTCTTTTCTTTTTGGGCATGAAGAAAAGAGTGCAAACTACAAAGACAACAAACCAAATCTAAAGTCAAAACGGACATAAAATTAAGCAATAGATATTAATTTAGGAGGTCTCGATAAGGCACTGGATGTCATAATTTAGAGTAAAGAAAGAGGATGAAGATGAAGACTCAATTCGAAGAACATGAACTCCTTATTGTTAGAAATGGTAAAATTGGACCTAACCCGAACCTAAATTTTTTGAGCTGAAGCAAAAATGCGTAAAACCGTAACCTAACTAGGTTAACTCGTGATCTGGCCCATTTGTTAAAAATTTAAAAATATATATATATATATATATATATATATATGTGGGGCCCAGTAATTTGTGGCCCTGGCCCATTTATTCGTTGGGGCCCAAAACCCGAGCCGAGGAAGGTTATAGCCCAGGCACGGTAATATAAGTACGAGGTGGTCTTGGGACACAGCCGAGGATGACTATGTCCTTGGCATATCCGAGGTCCCCCTGGAAGGAGGGGCAAAAGCGGTCTAGGAACAGTTTGGAATAAAAATCTAAAATATCTAAGTCAATAGAGAAGGGTACGCTGGAAAGTGCAACGACCAGGGAAAGCTGCTCTTACTGCCATTCAATACTCTGCACCTGACAGAGCCATACTCCCCAGCTTTTACAACCACCTCCAACGACTTTGAGTATGGGCTGATGGGACAAGTATCAGTCCCGAAAAGTCGACCCTACACATGGACGAAGGATAAGGAACACAGGCTAGTATAAAAGGAAAAGTAAGCAATCCATAATAGGGGCTGGGAAAAATGGCCAAAACCAGAGCCTCCCAGCCCACCTCTAGGAGGAAGACTCCCAGAGCGTGCACGATTTATTTACGTATGAACACGATTTATTTATGTATGAACACCCCGGAATACCACCGACTTGTGATCAAGGCCTAGCTTTTCAAACCCACGCTCTATAAATGATATTGTTAGGGCCTATTTACGTGCGAACCCAGAATCGTTCTTGAGTCGTTCCAAATCGCGTCCTTACAATATATATATATATATATATATATATATATATATATAATAAATTAAGACATTGTTGGTTTACTTATATGTTTTGAGCTTTATAATACAAAATTCAAACTCTCTTTTTTTTTTTTTTTGAGAGCAATTCAAACTCAATTTCAATTGATAACTATTTCTCAAAAAAAAAAAAAAAAAAAAAAAAAAACTTCAATTGATAACTATAATACTGCCATGTGATTGTTATTTTTTTTTTTTTTTTAAACATATTGTTAATGTTTTTGGATAACGCCTTGGTGCTAGATTAATTTGACTCACTTATATTTGGTAATTAAAGTGGACTCCAAGGGTCATAAAAGTAATTCTACCAAATGTGCCTCGGAATCACAAGCAAACAAACGGAGAGTCTTTGTTGTCGCCTAGGTTGTGACTTTCCGAATATTTACCACATTTTAACCGACAAGGTGTACAGTGAGTCAGTGACGGAATTAAATTAATTGACGTAGGTTATTTTCGTCAATTTGGTGTAGTTTGTAACATATTGCAACAAAAAAAAAAAAGATTTTGAAGTATTCTTTTTAATTTAATTTGTCTAAATTAAAGGATTGAGTCCTATTATCTTTACCGAATATATATATTTTTTTTTGATATATCAAGGATTTTAAAATTTTAATTTCACCTAGATTTATTTTTATAAAATTAAAATTGTTAGTATATACATTAGCCTAGCCCACTAGGTTTGGGCCTAGGGTACTGCACTTGTCATGCACTTATATTACTTGTACTTCACACATTATTTGTAGTCATCTCAAGAAAAGCTATCTCTAATTGTACTCCATCTCCTCCACCGATCAATATATTCACTAAGACTCACCCGCTTAGTCGTCGTCGAGATCTTATCCAAACTTCAGTTGGCTTCCTCCTTGCCACCTTGAATTTGAGAGGGGTGTTAGTATATATGTTAGTGTAGCCCATTGGACTTAGACCCAAAGTATTGTACTTGTAATACACTCATATTACTTATATTTCACGCATATTATGCTTATACAAAACTCTTTATTGTACAATATTATACACACAAAATATACATCAATATACAGACAATTCTCACTTCTCAGTCTCTCTCTTTATATTCTTAACAAAAATTAAAAAATTAAACACATAAAATAACATAACAAAATAACTATCATTTGGTCAAAAACTCTGTAATTCAATTGATTGGCACTTCCATGCACAACTTTGCCGTGTACCATACTGTCCTCCATCCTTATCCAAGTTCTAAAGGAGAAAGGCTGCTGAGTGATTTCTATAATTCTAGCTCCTCTAGGCCAGTCTCCATAGCCACCATAACCAGTATGCCTAGCAAAACAGAGCCAGAGTTTCTCATAGGGGCAGCACCAATCCAATCCATGGTTATGTCCAACAAATATTGCCTGCCACAATAAAGAGAAAAACAACTCAACATGATCATATTCATATCCATCAAACTCAAGCCATAGATTCATTTAGTTTCTGACTTTCAAGAACCATAAGCACACACATTGTATATTAAAATATATGTGGTTCCAATTCAGAGCTTTTCTTAAGACAAAACTGATCGGGCTTATTCAACCTTCTTGCCAACGCAGTAACATTTTGGTTAAACTTCTTCCACATTTAAAAGAGAGATATAATTACAATAAACAAAACTCAGCTGACCATCCTAAACCACATTTAGATGATTTAGGTGCGAGTGTGTGACTCATATGTCATGGGCGCTTGAACTCATATTTTCCTGTAAATGGATTGTGAATCTGTGATAGAACTGAAAAATGATAATTGTACCATCCAAGTATGAAGAACGAATTTAAGGGGAAGCAGTAGAACAACATGATAAATTAATCATGGTGAATAACCAAAAGAAACACAACATGAAAAACAATAATAATAATAATACCATAGCTCCATTTGACAGCAAAGAAAGCTATAAAAGACAAAAATAAAAGGTACTCAAATCCCAACATGACAAAAGATTTCAAGTTTTCATTCTTTTCTTATGACAAAATGGTCGTTTTGGGCCATAGAAGCCAAGCCATAAATTTCAAGCCAGGCAAAGCCTGGCCAGCTTGTGTATCAAGAAATTCGAACCTTCCTATTTGACTTGGCATTGGTAATCAATCAATCCAGCTGAAAATGGGGTCATTCGAATTTCAAGTTCAAATCTAAACCCAGTCTATCCAGGAGCACTAATGTCTCATATGTGTATTGAGGTATATGTACTTTTTTATGTGTGTGTGTGTATGCATATGCTTATTTCTTTGTGTCATTTACCTAGAAAGCAGGCATCTTACATGAATTTATGTTATGTATGTGTGAATCTATATATATACAGATGAATATGGTTGTGCGTAAGCATGACTATCTTTGAAATGAATATATTTATGTGTTTACATCCATGCTTATCTGTGTACTTACCTTGACAGGAGTCCTTTTAACAATAAGTTCCATGATACCCAATTCAGCTGCTTGAGAAGAAACATTTTCTTTGTTAATTGAGCCTGCACAGGGCTTGTGAATTCCAAACTGTGGAGCAACTTTATTATATGCTTGACTTGGGATATGCCAGAATATTAGCTCGGGCACACTGTCAGGTAACACTAAACTGGATAAGAAAATGCAGGAAACAGATTTATTTAACCAAAATATATATATATATATATATATATATTCACCATATCTTATTGGTGTACTTCAAAAAAGAAAACCAAAACCTCAGCATTGTCAATTACAACTATTTGCCTCAGTAGAATAAACCTTCTGTCTTTTTCACTTTCTATTTAATCAAACCATGCCGGGAGCAATGTTTCAAGGTGCCATGAAAAGTAGTTTAAAAAAAAAAGAGGTAATTCTTTGTTCTAATACCTTGAGTTAGGGTTGATCTCTTCAGATTTGTTCTGGAACCATTCCGCTTGAGCATTTGAGATAACTTGTGGATAGGACCCGCCGCCAGAATCTAAAAAGTACAGGTATACCACGGGTGACTTTGGATCATCTGATGATGAGACTTGGATAACATAGTTGGATATACTTGGCCAAAGCGCTTTAGGACCGTTGCTAGAATAAGATAGTACATTATGCTCAATCTCGAGTTTCATCAACTCGATACGCTGTGTGCCTCTGAAGCTACATGCTTCTTCTCCTGCCAGTTATGGAACATAAAAAGAAGATAAGAAAAGAATGGAAGAGATTAACGTGGTTTGGTCACTAAGACTCACATCCACAACACCAAAAACCAAATGGCTACATCTTTCATTCACTTGATTGATAGCACATTACAAAGGAACTCATGTTTATAACAGGATTTACAGAATTTGAAAATAGGTCAACAATCAATTTCTTACATATATATTTTGAATGTGAATTTCATATCTATATAATTGATTTTTCCAATTCCTTGATTTACTCCATGCAATCAATTCCTTGATTTTGTCAACAATTTGTTCAAAATGTCATTCTTTCCAACATATATTGTTATGAACTTATGATTATTGGTTAATCTAACAACAGAAGAAGTGGTATCCTATCATAAATGCTATCTTCAAATTATTAAATTATAAATATCATTAGAAGGGGTATATTGTGTTCATATTTTATATAAAGGGGGGAGAGGGGGGGGGGGGGGGGGGATGATTTATTACATGGTTCATTTGGTTCTGTAATTTCAGTATTCTCCATTATTGTTTGCATGAATTTCTCTACGACTCTATCCCAACTTATAATAGTTCAGTTCCAAAGAGGCAGCTGTCTGAAACAATGAGAGGTCAATCATAATTCTGGAAAACACTCAGAAACCCAAGGCCTGTTGCCTGTCACTAGTGATGACTGGTTGTCACCAGCTTATGTATACCACATTTCAAACATCATGCTAACCTGAATGTGTTGAGTTGACTGCTGGGCAAATAAGTGGAGGAATTCCAGGGGCTGGAAACCACTCCTTTGGCCATTCAAATGGTGCATCATCATGGTTTCCAAACACACTGGCAAACGGAATACCTCTCGATTTTGTTGGAGAGATTGCCTGATCCCAGTACAAGCTGGCATTTGCAATTGGTATATTGTTGGCCGTAATGACATCTCCAAGGTATATAACAAAATCTGCTATACAATCAGTTAGTTATTAGAGTTTTAAACCAAAAAAGAAACCAAAAAAACCAAAATATTAACTATGTGAAGGTGCTCGATCTATATCAAGCTTTGAGCGCTTCACTTTTTGAATTGAGCAATCATTGCAGACTTGCTGTAATCATGGAAATTTGTCAGGGTAGACCAAAACATGGGCAGAAATGCAGCCTATTAAGTCAGCTGAATATTAAACAATTCAGAAGAATCCAACTAGAGATCAAATTTAAGGTTGTTTAGTGCAAAACAATAATAATCTTGTCATCTACAACAAGTGATACTTATTCCCAGCACATTAGTTCAGTAGATGGAACATTTAAACAGCAAATGAAGATTTCTTAAGGTAGCATTCAGAGACAATAAACATGTAGTAGTAAGGCCCATATGGCCATATCATTGTCATTTCGAGTCATCTGTGAAAGACACTTGACAAATGATCGACAAGAACAAGTTGCTAAGTTACTAATCCCAAACTCCCTTCAAGAAAATTGGACATAATACTTTACATAGAGAATGTGCATCGACAGGTACTAAGTACTAAACAAACTAACCATTAACAAGTAATACGTTACCATGAGTTGACTTTTCTTTTGTGAACAAAGCTTGGGTTTCAGTGTCCAGTTACATTTGACACATTAGGATGATGACACATATAACATTGGATCCAAGCCAAGTCTTTTTTACTTGAGCTCTCAAATTGAATTTCAAAATGATGAATTTTATATATACACATTCATTAGGGTCTTTTATTTTTTTTATACTGAAATTCATTAGGGTTGGGTGCAATTATTTTGAAAAAAGAAATTAAGAAAAAAATTAGACGAAAAGGTGTTTTTTGAAAAAGCATTATCCTTTCCTCTTTCTAAAAAAATTACTTTTTAGTCTAAAATTTAAAATAAAAAACAAAAAACAAAAACAAAGCCACTTTTGGGATTTAGATACAAAAATCCAATAATAATAGTAATAAAGGCTTTCTGATTTTACTTTTTATCTTTTACATCAAAAAATAAAAACCTAATTACAGTATATCTTTTGTAAATGATAATAAAAAAAGAAAAAACACACAAACAAAGGCCGATTTTTATAAATTTACCTCTAAATCTCACAAATTACAGCATATGAACATTTTGCAACGAAAAAAAGATAATGGGATTATTCTTTATTCTATAGTAGGACAATATATAATAATAACATGGGACATGTACTTCACCAAAGTTTTAATAACGTGGGACTTTCTTTCATGGTACAAATACAACGACAACAGACACACACAGCTAGCACATGATAAAAAGAGGTACTAATCAAATAGACAATTAGCTTGTATCATGCATTTTCACACACATTTTGGCGACAAATGTCTATCGACAATTATGGTACGTATGTATGAAAGTGTATAGTACTAGCATTATCGATAAATGGAAGTGATAACGTTACCTGGAGTTTCATCGTCAAGTACAGTGTTCATAACTCTTGTTGAGTTCACGTCCTGGAGTGGACCCCAGTCGGTCGACGTGGCCTCCCCAAAATGCAGGTCAGCAAACAGCGCTATCTTGAACGGTGCACCCGCCCGCATCTGAACATAGCTCTCACCTGAGGCCTTTGTTGTTGTTGCTGTTGTTAAGCCGAGCACTTGGTAATCTAATCCGACGGTCAGGATGAAGAGAGAGAAGAAGGTGAAGGATAAGATAGTCATTTTGGGTCTGAATTTGTGGCCATTCTGACTCCATTAACGGAGAGCAGAGCAAAGATATGGTTTTTTTTTTTTTTTTTGTATCAACGAAGGTGAAGGTTGGTGGAGGTGGGGGTGAGTTTTGGTGGGAAAGAGAATGAAATGACGGAATTGTCCCTGGTTTGATTAAGATGGTTTTTGGGTTTGTGATGAATGTCCCTATTTTTAAGCATAATTTTGATTAGGTCCCCAATGATTTTGTGAATTTGCAGTGTACCAAGAAAAACATGATTTTGTTCATAGTGTAAAATACAAAAAGTCAAAAACAACTCATGAGGTTGGGCTAAGCATATATATTATCAATATTTTTCAAAAAATATCTAATTTACTCTTTAAACTTTTTTTTTTTTTTTTTATAGAGAGTTTCAACCTATAGCGTTCGCTCGAAACTTTACTAGTTGAGTTAATTGGAATTCACTACTCTCTCTAACCTTAGAAAAACAATATTTAATACTGTTTAAAAGTGCATTGTTCCCCTAAGAGCATTCGCATCAGGAAATTCTACTCTATCCTATTTTACTATCTCAAAAACCCACTTTATTAATTATACGATACCATTTTATAATACATCCAGCATCCTAACTTTTATTTTCCTATTTTACTCATTAAAATAATATATTTACACATTAAAATATATAACCAATACTCCTTTTAGAGAAACCCAGAAACCCACCTTGCCACCAGCACGCCACCGGCCAGCAACCACCACCACAACCAAACTCACCACCAACAACAACCACAAGCAGAGCCGGCTGAATGTTAGAGTAAGAAATGCGGTCGCCTAAGGCCCCAAGTAAAAAAAAAGACCCCCAAATTTTAACCAATAGGGTTATTTATAATTAATAAATAAAATAATATTTTTTTACCAGATGAAAAAAATAAAAAAGAGACAAAAATGCAACATCCACAATATTTTTCACAAATTTTTACAACTAATGTTAAGTAGTAAGTTGTTATTGATGGCAAAAAAATAATTATAGTGATATTTTCAAATAGAAAACAAAAAACAACTTAAAATCTAAAATTTGCTGTAAAAAATATTGTGAATGTTGCATTTCCAAAAAAAAAAATAATAATAAGAGTTGAGTTAGCAAACTTTTACTAATTTTCATCTAAGTCTATCACTAACACCGCTTTTTTACATACCACTATCAATCTGCCACATCAACAAGTATGAAAAATTTTGTCAAACTTTTTCTGTCTATAAAATTTCTAAAAAAAGAAAAAATTCTACATAGTTCATATTAATTAGTAGTAATTTTGCATCTAATACAAGATAATCAATTTTCGCCTTAGACCCCCAAATGCATCAAGCCGCCCCTGACCACAAGAAACAACCACCTTAGGCAATGACAGAGGCTTGAAGACTGAAGGCGACGGCAGCGGCGACTTGAAGATTGGTTGTTCTGGGTTTTGCTCACTTGGGTATTGGATTTAGATCGATGCTTCTATGCTTGTCCTGGGTTATTCTGGGTTTTGAAAACCGATGCTTGAAGATTGGTTGTTCTGGGTTTCGAACCGATGCTTCGCTGCTGTTGCTCCGCCACCACCGCCGCTCAACCCAGCACTTTAACCCCTCTACCCATTTTTCCCTTCGCGCTTTCTCTCTCACGAACCCAAATTTGCTCTCTCTTTTTCAACCGAACCCAGCCAAGACAAAGAAAAATAAAAAACAACGAAAATCCATAACAATATCCACGAACCCAAATTTGCTAACAATATCCATCAACTCCAATGAAATTATTTTTCTTGTCTTTTATTATTATTTTTTGCTGTCTTTGGGTTTAGATTTGAGCTATTGACATGTTTTTTTTTTTGGTGTGATTTTCATTGTAAGATGTCTGGGGAGTGTGTTGATGAGAAAACAGAAAGAGAGAGTTGAGAAAGAAAGAAGACGTCTCAGCCCCAAAGAAAAGAGAAAGAGAAGACAGAGGAGAGAAAGAGAATAAAAGTGATTAAAAAATTTATACAATAGTGCTACAGTGCCATTCTACATGTAAGATGTCTGGGGAATGTGTTGATGAGAAAACAGAAAGAGAGAGTTAAGAAAGAAAGAAGACGTCTCAGCCCCAAAGAAAAGAGAAAGAGAAGACAGAGGAGAGAAAGAGAATAAAAGTGATTAAAAAATTTATACAATAGTGCTACAGTGCCATTCTACATGTAGAATGGCACTGTAGCACAATTCTAAAAAATTTTACAATTCTACCTTTTTACAATCCCAGATGCTGACTCTTTTGGGCTTGAAATGCCAAAATTTCCTTAGATTTGGCATTCGCAATCTCCCGTGCGAATGCTCTAAGTCCTCAACTTCCTTCCAATCGCTTGTCTTTTTTTTGTTTTCTTTTTTTGAGAAGATCCAATCGCTTGTTGTGATTGCATAGGTTTCACAGTAACTATGACCTCGTTTAGTAGAGTGGTTTAACAACATGTTTTCAGTTTTTAAATAACATACTCGCATTTTCACATACTTTTTCATCCACACGTATGTCAAAAAAATACAAACAACGTTACTAGAATAACATTATCAAACGGCCACTATATCATGAAAATTATATGTGTAAGCCAATAATAAATAAATAACAGTTAGAGATTAAAAAATAATAATAATAAGTGGGAAGAAGTACAAGAACTTTTAAATTGGGGATTTTTTGTACTTTAGGAACAAATTTGATTTTTTGAAAAAGATATATTGTAGCATATAAACCCAAAGCTGAAGAATAGTACAAGGGCCGAAATGAAGTGTGAGTTTGCTTCTCGTGAGCGGTCAGGGGAAGAGGATGCAGAACTACAACATAGTACAAAGAAAGTCAAGGAGGATCAGCCTCTTCGCGCCTCGTAGGGGGGTGGAGATGCCTGTGGAGCCTCATCCTACAAGGCTAAGCTGGTTGGAAACATACCTGGTGCTTATGCCCAGGCTTTTAAGGTACATGGGGATGATGAAGAGGAGCCTTTCTCTGATGAAGAGATGGATGACCCCCCTGAGGGTTTAGTTGCCATTAAGCTATCTAAAAGGACCAAGATGAACATCCGAGCTAAATGGAATCACTCCTTCATTGTGAAAGTCTTCGAAAGAACAATTGGCTACCATTTCCTGCACTCCAGGATCATGCAGCTCTGGAAACCAGCGGGGAGGCTTGACTGCATAGACTTGGAAAATGATTTCTACTTAATCAAGTTTGGGTTAGTGGGGGATCTTGAGAAAGTCCTTAAGGGGGGATCGTGGTTCATAGGGGAACATTATCTCACCATACGTGCATGGGAGCCTTATTTTAAACCCACAGTGGAGGCGTGCTCTAAGGTTGCCATCTGGGCTCGTCTTCCAGGACTTCCAATAGAGCTTTATGAGCTGGAAGTTTTGAAGGATATCGGACGGGCTATAGGACCAGTGCTTTGGATCGATGCCACCACTGCAGTGGGCACGAGAGGTCGCTACGCCCGGCTATGTGTGCAGGTCGACTTGGATACGCCACTCCCGCGAAGTGTCCTCATTGGAAGATTTAAGCAAGATATTCTTTATGAGGGCATAGGTGCACTCTGTTTTTCCTGCGGTAGAATAGGACACCGGAAAAGCCTCTGCCCTTATACAGTCAAGGGAAAGGTGACGGAGGTGCATAACACTGCCGTGAGTGACCATGGTGGAAATGAAGTTGAGGTTGGTTCTGTTGCTAATCCCGAGAAGCCTGAAGTGGGAAAAGAGAAGGAAGACTATGGCCCTTGGATGTTAGTGGAGAGTAGGAAGCATGCGGCAAGATCACGGGCAGCACGTTCCTTCCCTTCTAAGCCAAACTCAAAGCAAATCCATGCATTCAATGCAAAAGATTTGGGCCGGCTAAGAAGGCTCACCCCTGAAGCTAATCCTCCATCTAGTCCTCCTAGTGTTTCATCAGATGGGAAACGTAAAAGTAGAAGATTTGACCATACTGAACATATGGGCCCTACCTGTCCACTCAGTCATGATCCAACGGTCTCTAAGGCAGGCCTTAGTGCGCTGCCCAAGGCTAACCATAGGTTCTCAACTCATTGAAATAATGACTCCATGGGTAACGTCACCTCGCCTAGTTCAAATTTGTTTATGACTGAAGCTTCCACGTCTAGCCATAAACCAGTTAGCAACTCTAAGTCTAAGTCTGGTGTTTCTAAGGTAAGCCATGGGAGACAAAACGAAAAGGCAGTGGGCAATAAGCCTCCAAGGAAAAATCATGCCCCTATCTCTATCGTTCATCCAACAAATCCGAGCATCCCCCACCATGATCTGGGGGTGGTTCAGTCAGGAGCAAATGCAAGCATGGAACCACATTTTTCCTCTAACTCCAGAGAGCCAAACACTGGGCTTTCTTCCACTGACAGACCCGGCGTGGCTAGAATGGGACAACCCCTGGTGGAGATTTCCAACGGACGTGCCAACAATTGCAGAAGGGAAGATAATGGGGTGGAGAGCACTATCGCCAACTTCGCTGGATCATCTCTTACCAAAATCAAACCCTTTGAAGGAGGTCCAAATAAGGAGAATCGCGGTAGACGGCCCATGAGCAATAAGTTTAATGGGGTCTTTGGAAGCAATCAAGCTGATTCAGATTTGCGGGAGTTACCCACAGATAAATCTTCTGATCAACTCGCGGGAGCAGTTATTGGGGATTCTGGAGCATGCGATATGCATTACGAAGAACAGGGAGGTATCGAAGTCCATGCTAAGGGAGCTGGGTTGGAAACTGCTGAACCAAGCCAGGAATCGCTTTCAAATCAGTAGGGACCCACCCATTATCCATCCAATGACCATGAATATTATTTGCTGGAATTGCAGAGGGGCTCTAAACCCCCGTTTTAGAAAAACCATGGATAGTCTGATGAGTAAGTTTAATCCATCAATTGTAATTGTGACGGAGACCCGCATTGGTGGCCAAAGGGCTAAAGACATCACTGATAGACTCCCTTTTGACGGAGCCATACACACGGATACTATTGGGTATGCTGGAGGTCTCTGGCTTCTCTGGAATTCTGAAGTTGTGGAAGTCACGCAGTTGGCGAAGACTGAGCAGGAAATTCACGTCATCGTTAAGGTACTTTCCTCTAACTTTTCTTAGGTTCTTTCCTCTATTTATGCTAGCCCTAGATTTGCTGAACGGAAATTACTTTGGGAGAATTTAGAAAAAGTTGCTGGGTTGCATAATTTAGCCTGGACTATGCTAGGTGATTTTAATGAGATGTTATCTAGCGCTGATAAGTGTGGTGGCAACCCAATAAACATGAGAAGAGCTCAGATTTTTAAGGACTGTTTAGATGTGTGCAATTTAATTGATCTGGGGTTCCAGGGGCCAAAATACACTTGGATAAATAAACAGGAAATTGGGTACTTCATCCAAGAAAATCTAAACAGAGCTTTTGCAAATCAGGAGTGGACTGATCTTTATCCGAAAGCATCAGTTACGCATCTCACAAGGGTGCATTCAGATCATTGCCCCATTCTCCTCAGCCTTAATAAGCCTTCACTTAGGTTGACCAGACCTTTTAGGTTCCAGCCAGTCTGGATGTCTCACCCCCTTTTTGAAAATGTGCTTACTCATAATTGGGCTAGTGAGCTCAACCTCAGTACAAACCTCTCAAAATTTACTGAGGCAGTTATATTGTGGAATAAGGAGACCTTTGGGAATATTTTCCATAGGAAAAGGAGGGTGGAGGCTCGGCTGGCAGGCATACAAAAAGCCCTGGCCGATGGGCTAAATGCCCATCTTTTAGTTTTGGTGAGAGTTTTGAGGGAGGAGTATTGGGTTATAAATCAGCAGGAAGAGGATTTTTGGTCGGTGAAATCCAGATACAACTGGCTAATTCAGGGTGATAGAAATACAAACTTTTTCCATACCTCAGCGCTGATCAGGAGGAAAAGAAATAGGATTTTTTGCTTCAAGGATAACTCAGGGAATGCGATATATAATGAGAAGGTTATTGCAGCAACTATTAGAGAGGGTTACATCTCTTTGTTCACTACAAGCAAGGATTGTGTTCCCATCTCTATTTGGAATGTCACAAGCTGGTCCAATAGATTGTCAAGAGCGGAAGGTGAGCTGCATAGTTGCCTTGTCACAGCAAAGGAGGTCAAAGATGGGCTCTGGAGCATGAAGCCTTTCAAGGCTCTTGGCCAGGACGGAATACATGCGGGTTTCTATCAAAGAAATTGGAATGTTGTGCAAGAGGTAGTGGTTAGGCAAGTTTGCTCCATTTTTAACTCTGGGGTCATGCCGTGCAATCTCAATCAAACCTTGATCACCCTTATACCTAAATGTACAGGTGCTGATTGCCTTAGCTTATTCTGACCAATTAGCCTTTGCAACACTATTTATAAGATTGTGACAAAAATCTTAGTCCAGAGAATTAGACCTCTCCTGGATAAGATGGTCTCTCCCTTGCAGACAGTCTTTGTCCCGGGAAGGAAAGGGCTGGATAATATGATCATTGTGCAAGAATTCATCCACACCATGAGCACAAAGAAGAGCAGCTAGGAGTATATGGCTATAAAAATAGATCTTGAGAAAGCCTATGATAGACTTGAGTGGCATTTTATCCGAGATGTGCTTAACCTCTACAACCTCCCACAGGACACAGTTAAGCTCATTATGAGCTGCATTTCGAGCTCTTCTATCTCAGTCCTATTTAATGATGGGAAACTAGATCCTTTCCTCCCGTCAAGAGGAATCAGACAGGGTGACCCGCTATCTCCTTATCTATTTATCCTATGCATGGAAGTGTTGGGGTTTTTGATTGCCGATCAGTGCTCTTCCCAACTTTGGGACCCGATCAAATCCTCCCAAAGTGGGCCATCCTTCTCACACCTCTTCTTTGCGAATGACCTGGTTTTATTTGCCAAAGCAGATATAAAGAACTGTCAGAGCATCTGTGACACTATTGATACCTTTTGTGAGTTATCGGGTCAAAAAGTCAACATGACAAAGTCGAAGGTTTTCTTTTCGCCTAATGTTGGTCAGGAGAACCGTGACTCTTTTTATAATACGCTCGGTTTCAGTTCAACTCCCAATTTGGGGAAATATCTTGGATTCCCCACCCATCATAAGGGATCCTCCTCTCGGGATTTTGACTTCGTTTTGGAAAGAGTGCATAACAAACTTCAGGGGTGGAAAGCAAATCTACTCTCCATGGCTAGTAGATTAACTCTTACAAAAGCTGTGCTGTCTGCCATTCCTTCCTACACAATGCAAGGGTGCATTTTGCCAAGTAGAATTCATACAAACTTGGATAAGGTTTGCAGGAACTTCCTTTGGGGGTCAACTGTTGAGAGGAAAAAACTCAACATGGTAGGATGGAATAAAGTTACTAAGCCAAAAAATAGAGGGGGGCTGGGTTTACATGCTGCAAAGGAGAGAAATACCACTTTGGCAGCCAAACTTTGTTGGAGAATGAAGGAAGAAAGTGATGAGCTCTGGTCTAGAGTGCTGAAATTCAAATACAAAAAGAGGTCAATTGGGAGTAAGGCCCCTAAGTCTCGATCTTGGAAAGCTATTCTACATGGTGCATCTGTCTGTGAACAGGGTTCAAAATGGTCCATTGGCAATTACAGCCAATTGTCTTTTTGGGAGGATAAGTGGTTGAACATGGGCACAGTAAGGGAATGCATTGAGGGCCCACTTCAGAAGGGTGAGGCTGACATCCGGGTTTGTAATATTCATACTAATGGCATGTGGGAGCTACACAAGTTGTCCTTTGTTTTTCCCCCCAACCTTAGCCAATCCATCAAGGCCACACCTATTAGGACAGCTTCATCCAGCCTGGACCATCTAGTCTGGATTTCTAGCCCAAGAAGGGAGTTTGATTCCAAAAGCGCCTACCTCATTGCTTGTGGTGTTAATAATAGTGAAAATGGGTTTCAGGGTTCCTGGATTTGGAAGTTACAAACCTTGCCAAAAATCCAGATGTTTCTTTGGAAATGCTATCACAATAGCATACCAGTCAAGAATGTACTAGCCCAGAGGGGCATTCAGATACCACCTTGTTGTGACTTGTGCCATGATAAGCTCGAAACCATTGACCACGTTCTAAGGGACTGCACGGCAGCTCAAGAGTTCTGGGCTGAGTCTAACCGGCCTGATGAAATGATCCACACTGCAGGGCTGGAAGTTATGGATTGGATTAGAGTGAATGCCAGATGTAATGGACTTGCAAAAGGAAAAAGCTACCCCTGGGCACATTTCTTTATTTTTGGCATTTGGCAATTGTGGCTTACTAGGAATAAAAGGTTATTTCAACCCACTCAAACCTCTTGGAACTTGTTCAAAATAGTGGAAGCTCAAGTGTACGAGTTTTGGTTTTGGGTCCTGGATCATGGAAGCACCCGATCAACGTCAACCATCGCTGTTGGGTGGGTGAAACCCCCTGTGAGTTGGGTAAAATTGAACACGGACAAATCGGTACAGGGGAATTTGGGACTGGCTGGGTGTGGTGGGTTGCTTCGTGACTGGCAAGGCAACTGGATTTCGGGCTTTGCAAGGGCAGTTGGACTTACTTCGAGTCTCACTACAGAACTATGGGCTGTACGTGATGGTTTATATCGGTGCTGTGCTTTATCGCTTGAGGCGGTACAAGTGGAGGTTGACGCCTCAGTTGTGATGTCCTTGTTATCCCAAACCACCCATACTAACGGGGAGTTTTCTTCCCTTGTTGATGACTGCAGGAGCCTTATGAAAAACATCCCTCAAGTCTGGCTGCTTCACTGCTTTAGAGAGGCGAACCGGTGTGCGAACGCACTTGCAAAGTTTGGAACAAACATGGAGGATGACTTTACTGTGTTTGAGTCTCCTCCTCCTTTTATTGTTAATCTTTTACATTCGGACAAGTTGGGCTTGACCCAAGATCATATTTGTAATATAGTGGTGAAATATAGTGGTGAATACCACTTAGTTCGTTTTAATATATTATCCAGTTTACCAAAAAAAAAAAAAAAAAAAAGCTGAAGAATAGTCTTTGTATTTTACCTTTTTTTCGAATTTTGTTTTTTCAACTTGCCGCCAAGGCCAAACTTTTGAAAAATAAGATAATTGCTAGTAATGGCAATATTGTAATTCTGAAATGAGGCTTGGAGGAGACCCATTTTTTTATTAAAAATAAATAAATTGTTTTTAATCTTGGAAACGGTGTTGTATATATTTTTTTAGAAGATTTCAAAAACCGCTACCAAACAAAAAGCCAAGTAACCAAGTACAAGTAGCATGTGCGGAAATTGGATTGTTAAAGATTGGAATTGGACCCATTTTGGCCCAATTGGGTGGCCTATTTAGTGGACTCAAGTGACAACTTGAACAGCTAAAAACTGGTCAAAGTAGCATGTTTAAAAGCTGGGTCCCTTTCTCTCCTCAATCTGTGTGGACTCTGTGGAGGTGACCAAGTAGAAAATAATCTCTCTAAAAGTTAGGTCCGGTTTGGTACACGAGTTCAAATACATATTTTTAGTTTTTAAACAATATTACACTTATTTTCACATATTTTTCAAAAAAACTAAAAACTACTGTTTAAATACACATACCAAACAGGCACTAAAGATTTCTAGGTTGTGGAGTTGTGTGTTTTGCTCTAATATCAAGTGCCACCACCTAAGGGCGTAAGGTGTAACAACCTATGATATAATATGGGTATTTTTATGGGTATTTATATTGTCCAATCCCACATCCTATACATATCATATATAAAGGAATCTCGTGCTGCTTATGCTAAATCACCTAAAATGAGGGTTTAAGAATTTTTAACTCATAACTTTGAGATGTGGGAACCATTAGACCAATCCCTAGTATTTGAAACAAACACATTAAAATTTTAGTCTCATGGAACTAGTCACGAGGCAAATTCAAATTCAATCACACTTCCATTTATACAAGGACGGAGAGAGACTTGGATTGCCCCCCCTAAATTTTTTTTTTTAATTAATATATACATAGTCACCAATTTTAGCAATTTTGTTCTATAAAATCACACTTTGCTCCCCTTAATATTATCATTGATTCTTTTAGGAGTACTACTCTAGCCACAAAATTTTCTATAACATTTTTACAAACTGTTGTGGTAGTAAACTTTTATTGGTTTGCATTTGGACTCATCACTTACATCGCATTTTTACTTACTAATAACTACTCACTAAATTAATAATTTGTAAAAAAAAGTTTGTAATTCTAGCATTTTCCTCTTTTTAAAGGCCAGATCTAAAATCTAAAGCAAAATAAACAAGCCCAAAAAAATTATTCAACAACAAAAATTACCAATAATAAAGCTAATTTTATCTACAACAAACAACTTGATCCTTTAAAAAATTTTAAACAAAATAATTGTCCATACCTGGATGCACACATAAAAAACACACAAAAAAAACTCATTAGCTGTTAAGCAACTGACTCAAAAACTAGAGCCACCGCATGCAACTAACAGTAAAACTGTCCCCTTAACTTCAAGTTCTGGCTCCATCCCTGCATTTGTATGTGTTTGATATATACATGATTTATTTTGTGGGTCGTATGTGTATCCACTAAATATTGTTTGACGAAATATGTAATATTGGAGCTTTGAGGTGCCCACCTACTGAAATATACATTCAAAATAAAATTAAACCTGCTCAAACACTAAAATAGTAGCAAGTAACAAAAGCATAGCTTGTCTACTCCAATCCAACTATTTAATTCTAACAAAATCCTAATTGTTTATTTGGGGTTTTTCTTTTGGTAGTTAAGTGGTGCTGAGTTAGTACATGTGTAAAATGCTACCTTTCTTGGCATTGCGATTTCTCTATCTCTTATTATGATGGTTTTTGACCTCAAGAAGTAGCAACATAAAATAACAATAACAAAAGCTAAACATCAAAACTGAACGCTAAAATCTAATGAGTGCTTGGCAAATCAACTTTGACAATATTCAAAAATAGAGAGGATGGATGAGCTCAGCCAAATAAATGGGTATATATCTTATCATCAAACGAGCTTTTGTGGTTACCCCCAATCAGCTATTTCATTGGTTGAACGGTGAACTAAATTGAGTTTTAAAACAATCGAACTTTTAAAATATCATTATCTATTCAAAACACAAGATAGTTAATGCGAAGATTTTCCAAATGAAAAATAAAAAAACAAAACCAACAAATAAAAAACTCTATACAAAAGTTAATTCTTGGCATGACTTTTTAAGTCTTTTAACTTTATATAAACATGTTTCTCTTTTTTTTTTTGGTTAAAATATATAAACATGTTTCTCATAAAAACAAAACAAAACACTTTATATAAACATTATTTTATTAGGCAATTTGTTTTTATTAGTGTGAAGTACGAGGTTATTATATAGAATATATGCTTTCTTTAAAGTAAAATAAATCCTTTTGACTAGTCAACTTGAGAAAGTTTGGCGTGAATCTACTGGTAAGTCCAGTATCACAAATATTTTTACAATTTCACCGCGACTTTGTAACATGACAAGTTATAAACAGTAGAATTAAAATAGCAGAACTATGTAGATCTATAATTTTACCGTTCACAAGTAATTACATAGTAAAGTTATGATAAAATTGTGAAAAATTTTGTGACACTAAATTTACCCGCAAATCTATCTCCAATATAACATTTTCTACCCCAAACTTATTGCCATTTCGACCCCAGTTCTTTCTAGCCAATATATGCCTCAGCTAATTAAATAGCCGCTTCTTTCAATTATTTCTTGATAGAATTGAATTTCTGTAACTTCATTTTTTTTAAGGATTAAGACAACGTAATCTTCATTGATAGAGATATTAAAGCCAGTTTATAGTTATTAATCTGTTTTTGGCAAAGCATTTTGGGTTTATTTATTTCTTATTATAGTTAATTATAGTGCTTATACATGTGATGAGAAATGAAGATAATGTAGGCTATAAAATGTAATGCTGGAAAAGATGGAGGTTAAAATAAAATAAATTATAACTTTGAGAGCTTAATTGAGAATCTAAACTTGCCCCAAAAAATAACAATTAGTTAAAGAACTCATTGGTCATTTCGCTCAACCTAGTCGATGTAACACACAACCTTTTATTATGAATGGTTCCTTGGTACATTCTCTGGCATATAGCTCCTCTGTCTTTTGCATTTTGTTTTTTGTTTTTGTTTTTATTTTCTTTGTGAGAGTTGTGAAATTAATTATCAAAACGATGACAGTGATAACCAAATCAATAGCTCATCAATCCAACACAAAGCACAAGGTAATCTAAAATACCTAGTTGGAGTCAACATGACAACATGTTTTACGAGTAAATTAATCCTTTTTTTGTAAAAAAAAAATTATATAGAGACCAATTATAAGAGGCTGAAACTAAATGAAAAATAAATTACCATTCTCTAGATTTTCTAAAATAACTCTATCATGGAATTTATCAAATAAAAACCAAATTATTTTTAGCTAATATTTATTTAGGCAAAAATTGTCAAATTTTGTAATGGGGAAATTGAGTAATGAGCCACCTACAATCATTAATAATAATAGAGACAAAAAAAAAAAAAAAAAAAAAAAAAAAAAAAAAGAAGAAGAAGAAAAAAGAACACCAAAATTGACTTTTTCATGAATCATACTAGCAACTAATTAACTCACATACCTAAAAATTTAGTTAGCTAACTCAACCTCCAAATGAGCAAATTGGTGGTTAGGTTTCACAAATAATATTGTAAGGACACAATTCCTTTGCAGCCCAATAATGATGTTGGGCTCGCAGATGAAAGATCTCTCACAATATGATTTGTAGAGAGTGGGCTTGAAAAGCTAGCCGTTGGTCACGGGGCGATGCCCGGTCTTGGTTTTAGAGGAAATTATGTAGAAAAAAGGAGTTGGGTTTGAACATTTAGGCCTTATGGCGTCGCACCCTATGGGATGGGACTCCTCGGAGTTGATCCGAGGACCATTGAGGTCTTACCCCGGTTACCCAATGATGGACTTTTTCAGTGAAGTCCGGTGTTGTTGAGAGGATCTGCCCCATGTAGTCTTTCCCCCTTTTTAGGTGGGATCCCCCTCCCCCTTAGATTTACTTATTTTCTTCTTTTATACTTGTCTGCGTTAACTGCCCTTCGTCCACGTGTAGGGTCAATCTTTACAACACTGATATCTGTCCCCTCCCATCAGTCTAATCCCAGAATTGTTGGGGATGGTTGATAAGGCTGCAGAGTACGGCTCTGTCAGGTGCAGAGTCTTATCTGGAAGGGTAGTAAGGATAACTTCCCCCAAGATATTTTAGATCTCCTTACAGATTTGTTCCTATACCAGTTTTACCCCTTTATTCCGATGGGATTTTGGATCTGCCGAGGACTGAACTGTCCTCGGCTGTATTCCAAAAACAGTTGTGCTCTATGTTATCGGGCTTGGGCCATAGCTCTCCTCGGCCTGGGCCTTCGGACTCTCCACGAGCAAATGGGCCCGGCCCACAGATTATCGGGCCCCACAATAGCCCCTCAAAACCCGGCTGTCCAACCTCCCGGTTGGAAAGGGGGGTTTTGGCAATGCTGAGCCTTTATTACTGCTCTTTTAATTTAGCCCTCCATTAATGCTGACGGTTCTCCAACTGCCCAGGAAACGCACCGGTCTGCGAGACAGTTTTTTGATTTTATCCCTGATGCGTTCTTAACGTTTGGTTATCCAAAGCACGTTTTTAATGACCTCTATTTGCGGGACTGTTTTAATTTGACGGTTTTTGATGAGGTGGAGAAGTGGAACCGGCACATCTGTGTTTGCAGATTCCTTTGGAGATCTGATCCTATTAAATGCCCCCCGCTCCACCCTCCGTATAAGAGGGAAGGTAGGAGGTTATTGTTTTTGTAGAGAGTCCCTTTTCATCCTTCTAAGATTTGAAATGCTTGGCCTCCCCTAGAGTTTATTTTACCTACTAGTTTATACACTAAATCGTGATACGCTTACCCTAGCGAGTGATGAAGGAGTCATACCCCTCCTCAAAGCACCGTGTTCTAATAAAGCTCGAAATGGCTCGGTCAGGGCAAGGGTGGCGGAGACTTAAGATTCATCTCACCTTCCCTTCAGCCAAAATCCGAAGCAGGGATTCATCACGTCCAACTTTCGGCGTGACTGAGTCGAGAATTTCCATCATCGTAACCAACCGCTCTCTTATGAGCTCACCTAATATGGCCCCAGCGTGTTAGGAGTCAGGACCGAGGCAGGGACTAAGTGTCTCTGTTTCTTCCTCTCTTCGTTCACTGGTAGCCCTCTCCGCCTCCCTTTCTTAGTCTTCCCAGCACCAGATCCATTCTGGTGCTTTCTCTTCTCCCTCTTTTGCTCCTTTTCTTTCTTTTCATCTCTTCTCTCTTCTTCTCCTCCTTCTTTACTCATGTCCTCCATCTTCTTCATTCATCTCCTCCATCTTCTTCATTGATTTCTTCCTTACTATTTCCTTCTCCTTCATCTCTTTCCAAAGAAGGTTCTTATCGTAATATGAGCAGTATTGAGGCAGGGATTGGAGAGACTTTGAAGGCGAGTTTTAAAGACGCCTGACTATTTACATCCGTATTGCGGATGTTATCGTTGCTTAGGCAGTTCATATTTTGTATAGGCTAGTTTGAGCCCCTCTTTGTACGTTGTAATAACTTTTCGTATTAATAAAAATTGTTGTTACTTTATTTCGCATGTTCTGTCTTTATGCTCTTTTTTTTTTATTTGCAAACGCTGCTCGGCGCAATAATACCGCATTTGAATCAATGATAACTAAAGCCCAAGTACTTGCTAATAAAAAGATGTCACCATAACTTTAACAGAACTGTTTGACATAGCAATGCGTACCTGTAAATAGCGATACTTGCCCGAAACAAAGCCGAGATTAGAACTGGATGTTCTCCCTGGTGTAGGAGGTAATTATTCGAAGGCATATCACCCGCAAAAATGAACAGCCCCCGTAGGCTGCCGAGTAGCGGAGCGTCCCGCCATCATCCTAACACTCTTATTGGCCTTAACATTTTACAGTATCTGGGCCGAGGACTTTCCCTATCCGAGCAGTTGGTTTCCCCATAGGCTTGAGTCCGAGGACCATGCAAGGCCTTGGTTCTGTCCAAAACTTGTAATTTTTATTTTTGTACTTGGTTTCCCCATAGGCTTGAGTCCGAGGACCATGCAAGGCCTTGGTTCTGTCCAAAACTTGTAATTTTTATTTTTGTACTTGGTTTCCCCATAGGCTTGAGTCCGAGGACCATGCAAGGCCTTGGTTCTGTCCAAAACTTGTAATTTTTATTTTTTGTACCTGGTTTCCCCATAGGCTTGAGTCCGAGGACCATGCAAGGCCTTGGTTCTATCCTTGGGCCCTTATGCTGAACGGGCCTGGGCCGCGAATTTACTAGGCCCATAAATTAGGGGGTATTTCCGTAGTCTTGGGTCACGCGGTACTTTTTGGCGTCCCAGTATTCGAGGTGCGTCTTCACGAGGCTCCTTTAATCTCAGGGTTGCAGACGGCATTGGAAATCGAGCCGGAGACATTTTGTCTGTAGCGTTCCTTGGGACGCTGCGTGAATTAAATGCCACCACCTTATTTTTTAAATAAATAGGAGAGAAAGTTGCTTTACCTTCACACAAATCCTTCAGTCTCCTCTCTTAGTACATCATGTTTGAGGCGTGGGTTGGGGCAAAGGAGCTCTCTCCGCCACAAAGGCGCCGTGTCCTCCTGAGACTCCAGATAGTGAGGTACGGGCAAAGGCGGCATAAATTCAAGAGAGTATTCCAGTTCGACAGAGGGGAAAGGGTGTTTCTCCCTCTTTTAGTCAAAATCCGAAGCAGGTTCTGTTCACGCCAGGATTTTGGTGTGTCAGAAGAAAGATTCTCCGCCATCAGCGCCTCTGCCTTGTTGCAGACAAATTTTTGGTGAAGGCTCCTCAATTTCCGGCTCTCTGCACCTTTCCTTCCGCGGTGCGGGCCCCAAGCTGGGTTCTTTTGCTGCCTGAGTTATGGGCATGCAAAAGCATTGAGGAAGAACAAAGTTCTGAAGGAGTAGCCACCCTCTCATCTGTGCTTCTTCTTCGGCTTCACCTTCATTCTCTTGTATTTTTCTTTTCACTCACGTAGTTAGCTTTAGCATAAGCTTCTCTCTGCTCTTCATTGTACACTGTACTATTTCTTTGTCTTAGTAAAAGATGAGTTTGTTTCTTTCTAAATATTTTTCTTTTCTGCAACAACTACTTAGTGCATGGACATTAAATATACGCTCGTCTCTAATAATACTTGGAGCAGAACAATGCCTTAAAATCAATTCCTACTAGTTTAAACTTATCGATGTTATCAAGTATCACAATGGCAATTCTCAATAAATTAAACTCTTGAAACTAACCGGAGTAATGGCTGAGCACTGAGCGATGCATGCAAAATAAATGTCCGAGAACGATGATCTCTGAATAATTCGTCCGAGAGGGTAGCCGAGTAGAGAGGGATTTCGATTGTGTTTTTGGGTGATATATTGCACTATATTACATCAATCCCTTTGGTATCGGGGATCCGAGGGTAGACTGGGAAATCCGTGCAGTTTAGGGATTGACCCAACTGTTAACGGGGAGTTCTCCTCGGATGGATTTCGAGTTTCATGCAATCAGTTTTCCTTTTAAGTAGATGGTTTCCCCATAGGCTTGAGTCCGAGGACCATGCAAGGCCTGGGTTCTGTCCAAAACTTGTAGGATTTTTTTTTTTTAAGTAGTTGGTTTCCCCATAGGCTTGAGTCCGAGGACCATGCAAGGCCTTGGTTCTGTCCAAAACTTGTGAGATTTCTTTTAAGTAGTTGGTTTCCCCATAGGCTTGAGTCCGAGGACCATGCAAGGCATTGGTTCTGTCCAAAACTTGTGAGATTTCTTTTAAGTAGTTGGTTTCCCCATAGGCTTGAGTCCGAGGACCATGCAAGGCCTTGGTTCTGTCCAAAACTTGTAGGATTTCTTTTAAGTAGTTGGTTTCCCCATAGGCTTGAGTCCGAGGACCATGCAAGGCCTTGGTTCTGTCCAAAACTTGTAGGATTTTTTTATTTGGTTTATTTTTCGACCATAAGCCCCTATACCAGGGCGGGAAAAGTTGACTTGAGGCCGGAAGCCCCTAGAGATGCCCACGCCCTTGGCACCGCAAGGCGTAGCCCTTAGCAGAAGTTTATGCTGGAGCAGCAACTGTATGTCGCCGGAAATGGAGGAGCTTTCGCAGATTCCCATTTGACAAAGGCTTGACTCTGCCATCCCCTGTGCCAACGCGCGAGCCTTTCCCACAGACGGCGCCAATTGTAAGGACACAATTCCTTTGCGGCCCAATAATGATGTTGGGCTCGCAGATGAAAGATCTCTCACAATATGATTTGTAGAGAGTGGGCTTGAAAAGCTAGCCGTTGGTCACGGGGCGATGCCCGGTCTTGGTTTTAGAGGAAATTATGTAGAAAAAAGGAGTTGGGTTTGAACATTTAGGCCTTATGGCGTCGCACCCTATGGGATGGGACTCCTCGGAGTTGATCCGAGGACCATTGAGGTCTTACCCCGGTTACCCAATGATGGACTTTTTCAGTGAAGTCCGGTGTTGTTGAGAGGATCTGCCCCATGTAGTCTTTCCCCCTTTTTAGGTGGGATCCCCCTCCCCCTTAGATTTACTTATTTTCTTCTTTTATACTTGTCTGCGTTAACTGCCCTTCGTCCACGTGTAGGGTCAATCTTTACAACACTGATATCTGTCCCATCCCATCAGTCTAATCCCAGAATTGTTGGGGATGGTTGATAAGGCTGCAGAGTACGGCTCTGTCAGGTGCAGAGTCTTATCTGGAAGGGTAGTAAGGATAACTTCCCCCAAGATATTTTAGATCTCCTTACAGATTTGTTCCTATACCAGTTTTACCCCTTTATTCCGATGGGATTTTGGATCTGCCGAGGACTGAACTGTCCTCGGCTGTATTCCAAAAACAGTTGTGCTCTATGTTATCGGGCTTAGGCCATAGCTCTCCTCGGCCTGGGCCTTCGGACTCTCCACGAGCAAATGGGCCCGGCCCACAGATTATCGGGCCCCACAAATATATTTTGGACAAAATTTAGTTACAAAATTGGTTGTAGCCTAAACCTACAACCTTGCTTAATATCTTTTTATTAGATATGAATTTTGACAAATCTACCATTAGATTACTTCTTCTTATATTACTCATCATGCTTACAAAACTTCTAGAAAATTAAAGATCAATAGCTATGTCATCAATAAATTGTTTAAATTGCAAGATTTTGTAGTTTAAAATTATGCATAAAATGTAAGGTTATAGATCATATAATAAATAATATCCGATTGACACAAAAGTTGACATGTATATTAAGAGTATAAAGAACATGCAACTCAACGGTTAGATTTTTAAAATATGCAATAATATTTATTTTATTGAGTAAGGTTGTAACCTTATACTACAACCAACTTTATAACTAAACTTTGTTTATATATTATAAATTTACATAAGGCATTTTGCGTGTATTATTTACGTAATTAATGCATGTACTTAGTAGTAAATGCGAGCTTTCTTTTTCTTTTTTCTTTTTTCTTTTTTGGCATGAAGAAAAGACTATAGAGACAACAAACCAAAGAAATTTTTCTTTGGTTTGTTGTCTCTGCAGTCTTTTTCTTTGGTTTGTTGTCTCTACAGTCTTTTCTTCATGCCAAAAAAGAAAAAAGAAAAATAAATATCCAAAGTCAAACCAAACATAAAATTAAGCAAGTGTGGCATTAATTAAGAAGGTCCCTGTGAGCCACCAAATGTTATAATATGGAGTAAAGAAGGAGGATGAAGATGAAGACACCCAATTCAAAGAACCTAGACTCTTCATTGTATTGATATGGATACCTAATTTGGAGTTTTGTTAGTTAATTTTCAACCTAAATTGATTATGATTGCTACAAAACTAATCGTTTCTTTCGTAAAAGTTATAATATACCTACAAACAAGTAATACTACAGCTATAAATTATTTTACAATATTTTTATAAACTGTTGATATGGTAAATTTTTACTGTGTCTAAAAATTTATAAACTCCTAATTCTTTAACCATGTTAGATTTAGTCCATGTGATGTGAAGATAGAGATTAAGGCTGAAGTTATACTAAAGAATTAGGAGTCTCAGTGTAAGTAAGAAGACGTTTTATTATTAATTAGCTAAAGAGTTTTTTTGATAATTTGATACATTTTTATTTTTTGATACAAGATAGAAATTTTACTTTAACTTAATTGAAGTGTATATATATGCGAAACTCCTTTCTAGAGACTTGAACCCCAGTCCTTGCCCCACACCTCACAATCACTTATATTTTTGGATTGACCACCACACCAATAGTGTGCATCGTGCGATGATAAATACGTCTTTATTGAAAACAGTGAGAAGTGTTAATTGATTTATAAGACTCTTGACTACTCACCAAAGAGTTTGAGTCTTGCCATTTTAAATATGCTAGAAGGGAATCTAATCTTGTAGCTTAGTTACACTATAGGGCTGATATGGGTTTCATTTTTTTTTTTTTTTTTTTTTTTGCCTTAGTCAATGGAGAGGGAAATGTCTACTGTCTACTAATGTTCCAGTTTAATAAAATTCTTCTTTTTCTACAAAAAACAAAAACTTGCAAAATTATTTATTTATTTATTATAATTTCTTTTCTTTTAAGAAAAATTTATTATAATTTCAAAGAAGTAATTTTGACCCTCAAGATAATCTTTATTAATGACTCCATAAAAATTATTAAGATCATCCATCTTAATGGACGGTCATTGCATCATTAGTAGGCCATCAAAGATAGATGAGTAACCACCCAACACATTTAATAACGATCATCAAATGCCTTAAACCCTCTCATCAAGACAAAGAACGTTACAATTAGGGTAATAGTCACCCTCATTTATGTCCAACAGCTACCTAAGTCACCTATAAAAGGGATAATTTGTCTCACTTGCTAAGGTATGTCAAAAGCTACAACAAAACACTATCTAATTATGAGAAATATGGGTTGATACTAACTTAAGCATCGGAGGCTCCCCCACTAGGCACAACCCGGTGGTCTCTTTGATCTATCTCTCTTTATCTTGCAGGTCCTACAAGATTGTCTAAAGCTCCGGATTGGACAAGTGACCCAACTGACGATTTTGGCTTCATCAATTTGGCACTGTCTGTGGGGATCGATTAGCCATTAAGCTCTTCCTACGACAAAGGGTCATTTAGTTCAAATTCATAGACAACGATGCAAGGGCCCATATCCAAGGTCTAACAGATCACCAAGATGTTGTTGACGACGAAATCAAAGCTAAGTGCGACTTGTGGCTGCAAGACCCACCTAGGCCAGTCAATGGTGTAAGAGCCTCATGATCCAATCCATTACCTTCAAGGTACGAGACATAGGATCATTTGAGGGTCTACACCACGTACTGACACAAAGAAACAAATCATGTAATTGGATTTGCAGTAAAGGGGTAATCAAAAGGCTTAGCCTTCTTTAATTCAAGATCCAATAAAGAAGATCCATTTGTCAATTTGGTTTTCAAAGACCAGCACCTCAGTATTTCCACACAAAATCACCCAAAGGTGGTTCGCTATACGGCACAGACTGAACATAAGACAGTCATAGACTTTGAAAGACCACGACAGACCTTAACGGTATGGCCCAACTCCTAGGTCTTAAGGTAAGATGAGTTGCCTCTCATCTTGTTGAATGGTTTATCCACTTTTACCCTTCATATATCTACAAAAATGCTCTAGTATCTGTTCATTTCAGCATGAGATATTTATTTTGTTATTGCAAAAATAAATAAATAAATGGGTCTAGAAGACTAAAAGTCTAGAACATGATAGTCTCGTCGAGAGCTTAGATAAAGCTGCCTGGTGGAAACAAACAAAGAAGTTACTTTGTTAAGTCTCCCTTTGATGGGTGAGATTTTAGAAGGTGATTGTATATAACCATATAAGCTCTGGCCACCTAAATGAAATGCTATGATGAAATTACCATTATAGTAAATTCATAGGCATTTATAAACCTTCCTTCCTTAGTTGCCTCGGATCCCCATTGTTAAAATTTGCATAAAATATTTATTACCTTACCAAAAATATAATTTTGAGCATTAAAGATGGTAAAGTCAAATTTAATTGCTTTGCCAAATATCAAAATATCAATATGGACATTTAATAACATGGAACCAAATTTTATTAGGATTGAAATCCATTTAACAAGAGATTCTTGCTCCCTTTAAATTTGGAACGTAACATGCCTAAATTATTTCTCTGAATTTTAGCAAATGCTCGTGCACAGCTAAATTAGTTACATGTGTGAGAAGTTATTTTCTTTTTGATCAACAATATCACATATGTTATACTCTAGTGGATGCAAGTAGTGGAACTATGGAAGGAATAATTCTCAACAGAATTGTTTTTAGGAGAAATCCTATAAGCGCATAAATGATTACCAAATTCATGCATAATGATCATGAACATATACATGCTACTTTGACTTTGAGAGTGAACATATTTCGAATTGTCATCATACAATCTACTCTCAAAATAGTATCAGATTATATCTATATGAATTCTTTAAATGAGAAAGATATCAATAGTAGGAGACAGCATTGCTCACATAGCTCATGATATAACATGTTGTACCAAAATCTTTGGCTATGTATGCGTTTGGGGTTTTGAGTTTTCCTCCTGTATACTTGTCCAACACGCTTTTACAATTGATGCATAAATCCTACCACACACGGTTTCTTGAAAACTTTAGTGGTCTCTATATGTTTGAGTATCATGCTTTCATAAACTGAGCTATTATTTCAGTGCTCGGTATGAATTAGACACACGGATTGTAAATTACATTTTCTTTATATTATACACATATAAATAATTGCATGACGTAAGCATGCTAAGGGATACTATGCTAAATACTGTCATGGACACATCAACATATACCGCCCATAAGCCACAACAAATTTTATACATTTGTGGTTAATAATATTTGTGAATTTCTTACTTGACAATGCTACTCCAAGTCTAACACTTTGCACAGTAAAAGTACTAGATTATTTAATGTACCTATTTTCTTAAGTTCATAAGCTTTAGAATGAGAACTTGTGAAAAAGAAACAGCCAAGAAAGAGATCAAAAAATCTTAAGTGGAAAAAGGAATACAACCAAAGATTGTGAAAATTCCTTTGACATCACAAATGGCGAATCAAGCCCTAGTAGCTTTGAAGCCAATATCAACCCAACAAAGAAGAGCTCGTTGAAAAGGAATCAACTTGAAAGGATACCAAAAATCCAGTACACACATCCAAGTCACTTGTCATGTGCGCAAAGTGGTTCCAAGCCAAGCATGCATCTCCTAACATCCTTGCAAAGGTGGGCTTGGATATTCAATTTCTAAAAAAGTCTCCAAGGCCGACAGGTAATTAAAACCTTACTCTTCCTCCTATTAACTTTCTAAAACTTAATTGTCAAGTGTAACGTATATAGTTTATATTTAAGGCATTGCATAATCTTTGGCATCATCACTCTAAATACCATAATAATATATGGATGTCAAGAAAGAGAATCCAAATCCTAAGATGACTATTGGTTGTGCTCAAAAGTGGAAAGTGATGGATTGCGTTATTTAATAATTCATCTTTTTTTTACCTTTTAATATTTGCAATGCTGTGTTATTTTGAAAGTTAAATACCCATTGAGCAAGGTAAAAAATGAGTATATATATCTACCCTCCCTCATATAGATTCAAACAGAACGTGCATGAGGGGTTCAACCAATTGGTTGAATTACCCGAAACACCGATGGACTACCAAGTTTAATAGTAATCTTATGACAAAGGTCAACTACGTGGAAAATAGCCTTATAAAGATTGCTAAATGTGAGCCTACCAAAGAAAAAAAAAATTGTAAAAACAAAGAGAAACCTATCGAGAATAGGAGTATCCAAAATAATCAACAATCTCTACTGTAGTCTCGACACTTTAAAGAAGCATATAGTATAGCTTCATTCTTTATACATCATATAATACTTCTCTGTGATTTATATAGAGTACGCTTTGTCGTATGACATCAATTATTGTGCAACATGCAATTGCCTATTTGTATATTGTCATTCCTAACGAAATGCAGCTAGCTCTATCGAAGTGAGTCGTCTTAAATGACCATGGTCAAAGCACTCCCATCAAAAATAAGATTAAGCCCAAAGAAAGGAAAATACAAGTTCAAACTATGATAGGCGATTCCTCTGGTCGTTGTCAGATAAGAATTGCACCTTTCATGTCTGAATATGGGGCAAACCCTCTGGATATATCTACATCTTCAAACAGCTAGAACAAAATATAGCAACGATGCTACCCAATTCTTAGGCCTTAAGGTCAGATTTAAAATTTTCTTTTCCTTTTAGCTCATTTGCAACAACGTTTGAAGTCAAGTTTTAGGCATAATGACAAATATCATTATTGCCAAATAAAAACCTAGCTATAAATTTAAAATAAGATTATAACTGTTTACCGTGATAAATATGATGACTGTTTATCATAATGACAAATATCATTAAACACACCGAATTCCAATACTCTTTAAGAAGTTTAAACACTTTGCCAAGTGTTATTTAGTTGCATGAGAATAGGATAATAGTTATGAAAACAATTGTTGGAAAGGCAAATTGCTAAATTACAAGATTAGTACAAACATGCACAATTGACACAAAAGGCTAGATAATTTTTTGCTAAAGTTAAAAGGCTTGATTAGTAATATCTACTCTAGATAGTGCGACATATTTTAGACTTTTGATCTCTAACCGATCAAATGATCTTAAGTTCGTCCATTTCTTTTGCTATTCTACTATCGTCAAAACAAAGAAGAAAGTGGAAATGGTTGTATTGCCTATAGAGCATGTGCTTCATACATGAAATAGGACAATTCGGTTTGATCTCATGGCATTAAGTGTGGCTTTAATCCTCACTAAGTTTTCATACTCTTACATGAAATGATATTGTTTGGACGTAAACTATATCAATTCACTCAAAATTTTGTATAATATGTAAACCTATAAGAGGTTTGCTAGATTACTAGCTTTAGATATGCAAAAAACAGATATTCCAAATTTTTTAAGGGGATGTCATAATTTGATGAAGAAAAACCCTTAAGAAGAAAAAAAAGATATAGCTAAAAGTTGTGAAAATTCCACCTACATCACAAATGCCAAGTTTAACTCTTGTAAATTATGGAGTTGTACAAATCCAACAAGGAAGAGCTCTATAAGTAAGAGTTCAATGACAAAGAGTTCGTCAAGAAGACTACAATAATGAAAAGATCGAGGTATGTACAAAATAGTATCGAGATTTAAGGTCTTCTATTAAGGTAATTCATTTCTTTCTTTCTTTTTAGTTATCCATGAGATTATTTTATTGAAACTAAATAATATCAAGCTTGCATGATTATTACAAATGTGTATGTGGAACATGTTGAAAATATTGCTATAAAATTGTTACAATTATCACAATCACTATATTATTAGTAGCATATGTTTCATCGTCATGAATCTAAGAAGTTCTATTAAGTTTCCTAAACTTAAAATGCTAGATGATTGTGTTCACAATATGCTCACGAGTTCAAGTCTCAATAAATTTCCGCTCACCAAAATCTTTTTAAATTGCTTTAAAAATCAT
Source organism: Quercus tomentella (assembly GCA_028535165.1). Taxonomy (NCBI): domain Eukaryota; kingdom Viridiplantae; phylum Streptophyta; class Magnoliopsida; order Fagales; family Fagaceae; genus Quercus; species Quercus tomentella. Next base: position 41,154,688 of record JAPQVY010000012.1, on the reverse strand, counting down.
ATACGGTGCAAGCATCTAACAAAGACCAGTTTAAAGGAGCATATAGTCAGATAGCTTCAATTTTTATACTTCTCTTTGATTCGTATAGAATGCACTTCGTCTTGTATAGCACACAATTGCACATTTGTACATTGTCATGTAGCTAGCACTATTGAAGTGACTTAAGCGTACAATTAAAGAAGAAGGAAGAGGAAATTGCTATTACAAACGACAATGACTATAGTCACCAAAGCACGCCCAAAAAAAAAAAAAAGTTCCAATCGTAATAGACCATTCCTCTAGTCGTCAACAAACGAGAATTGTACTTTTCACGTTTGAACGGAGGCAAAAACGTGGTCTAGTTTTTACGCCTTCAAAAAATTGAAGCAAAAGAGATCTAGGCCTTAGACATGAAGTATCATGTTGAGCTTAAAAAAAAAAACTTGAAAAGAGAAAAGCTCGTCATCTTAAAGAGGGAAGAGCCTGTCAAGAAGAAGATCGAGGTATGTGACAAAATAATATCGTCACGCATTTATCTTTGTCGCTTTTATATTCGTCTATAAAAATCTACACCTAGTAAAGTTAAATGCAAGAATGTATGCATTACTAGACAGATCACAAAAGAGGTAAAACTCTAGGATTACAAGGAAATAAGAAAAATGTCCACCTAGGCTATTGGTAACTTATTATTTATATATGAATTGTTCTAAAATTCTTGTTTAACCAAGTCTTGTCAAGTGCATGTGATACTTAATGCAGATATCAACATGGCCTCAAGAAGGTCCAAAACGACATAGTGTCAATGAATCTTTCCAGCAACAAGTGACAAGATTCCTTAAATGGATGTAAGTCACCAAAAAATGGCTAAGTGATAAGATTCCGCCAAAACGGATATAAATCATTGATGAAGCCTAAGTGACAAGATTCCTTAAATGGATGTAAGTCACCAAAAAATGGCTAAGTGATAAGATTCCGCCAAGACAGATGTAAATCACTGACGAAGCCTAAGTAACAAGATTCCTTAAATGGATGTAAGTCACCAAAAAAAAAATTGGACAAGATTCCACTAGCCCGATGTAAATTGCTGATGAAGTCTAAATGAAGAAGCTCCGTAATTGGATGTAAGTCACCTAAAAGTGGCTAAGTGACTAAATACCCTTAGACGAGTGTAAGCAAACAAGGATTCTCACACAAACGCAAGTCACACGCAAATCAAGAATATCAAATGTGACAACCAGAAAATGAATGAAAGAAGAAGCTTCAGTAGTGATAAAAAATGGTAGTCCAAAGAAATCACCTTGCTCTTCAGCAGTGATAAAAAGTGGTTGTCCAAAGAAATCACCTTGCTCCTCAGCAATAATAAAAAATGGTCGTTCAAAGAAATTACCTTACTCTTCAGCAGTGATAAAAAATGATCGTCCAAAGCTCACTTTCAAGATCAAGTTATGATCCCTCGAACGTCCAAAAAGACCTTCAAAAGGCAGATACTAAGAAGTCGTTGCAAAAATACTACCATTCTTGAAGAAGAAAATATTTGAAGATAAAGAAGTCTGAATCTAAACAAGTCAAGAATATTCCCAAAGCTTGACTAGCACAAAGCAAAATCAGACTTGGGAATGGGGGGCAATTGATGAGTCTATAAAAATTATTAAGGTCATCCATCTTAATGGACGGTCATTGCATCATTAGTAGGCCATCAAAGATAGATGAGTAACCGCCTAATACATTTAATAACGATCATCAAATGCCTTAAACCCTCTCATCAAGACAAAGAACGTTACAATTAGGGTAATAATCACCCTCATTTATGTCCAATAGCTACCTAAGTCACCTATAAAAGGGACAATTTGTCTCATTTGCTAAGGTATGTCAAAAACTACAACAAAACACTATCTAAATACGAGAATTATGGGTTGATACTAACTTAAGCATCAAAGGCTCCCCTACTAGACACAATCCGGTGGTCTCTTTGATCTATCTCTCTTTATCTTGCAGGTCCTAAAAGATCGTCTAAAGCTCCGGATTGGACAAGTGACCCAACTGACGATTTTGGCTTCATCATTTATATTTTACTACCTTTTTTATGAAATTATATTTTACTACTTACATTACAACGTTGACATCACTCAGTACTTCATAAATGAAGTAAACGTATAATATCAATTATCAAAGGGGGTGGATGCTCTCTCGCCACATGGCCTTGATCATGCAATTTTTGAAGGAGTTTTGGAAGTGGTCTTCAAGGCTCTCTCGGAGGGAGTGGATGCTCTATCGCCACTTGGTCGACATTAAGTTTATTGCGGGTTCACTAAGAGCCTATTCTTTCTCTCATACTAGAAAGCATGACAATTTTGTCGCCTATGCTTTAGTAAGGAGAACTAGATCTTTTTTTCCATTATTAGTCTGAATGAAATTTGTTTTTCTAGATCTTTTCAATTTGTAATTTATGATCTTCTTTAGTATTTGAATAATGTGGCGAGGTACTTTTTCACTAAAAAAAAGTAAACGTATAATATATTAAAGCAAAATTAATGCTCCATCAAGTACAAGCTCAACACTTACATATGTTCAACTGTTGTTATTTTTTTTTTAATGATTTATGCTTTCTTTTTAGGAAAAAAGAGAGTAAAGTATTCTTTAAATTTGGGGTCACTTCTAAATTGGTTTCTTAAATTTTAAAACTCACATTTACACCTTTGAATATTAAAATGATGTCATTATAGACCATCAAATTCCGTCAAATTATTAATGTTGACCCACAGAAAAAATAACATCATTCTTCACAATGATTTTATTTAAAAAGTAAAATCATAAATAAAAAATGAGAAATTATAAATTTTCACAATTTCAATTTTGTTTAAATATAAGTGGGACTGATCTCTCTCTTATAAATTATTAAGGTAGTGATAGTTACGTATGCAAACACGATTTCAACTGAACTATGTACAAAAATGTGTAATTTAATGTGTGCAACAATAATTAGCAATTTTATATATATTCATCTCAAGTGAGAGAAATTTTTGTGTTTGGTGGAATTTCCCCAAAAAAAATCTAGAACTATAACTTTTTGTGTCATAATTTTGAAGTGGAACACAAAGAGTTATGGGAAAAAAAATTTTATGTAAATATTATAGAAAGTTATTAATAATTTACTATATAAAATAGTCGTGAAAATGGTATATAACAATGTTGTGTACCTAGAATTAGCAAATTATTATTCATTCTCCCCATTTGATAAGGAGTGTGGACCCTACTCATGGTCCCCACACGCAGGTGCCACCCCCTTTGCTGAGAGGTTCCTTTCCACTTCCCTAATAGTAAATTAATACGTGCCGAAATTGACTCGTTGATTTTGGTAATATTTATTTTAATTTTAATATAAATTTACATACTACACACCATGTGACAAGTGTTTTAATATAAATTTACACACTATATGGACCATAAATTGGCCTTAATCAAAGGATTTTTTTTAAAGAGTGTGGCTTTTGTCTAGTATTTTGTGACACTAGATCCGCTGCAATCATAACACGTATTTGAAAATGAACACGTGTCATGATCATAACAGGTGCAGTACACTAGAGACACTGGACAGAAGCTATGCCCCTTTTTTTTAATCATGGAATTTGATAAATATATATTTATATAGTTTGTAGGTTTTTATATAATAGTATTATGTGTGTGTGGTTTGGGTCTGGTTTTTTAAATAAATTAAAAAAGAAAAAAAAGAAAAAGGTCACGGTGGTAATTCTACCCCTAACATGCCTCAGAATCACAAGTAAACAAACGGGGTCTTGTTTCTCAAAAAAAAAAAAAACAAACGGGGTCTTTGTTATCGCCTAGGTTGTGACTTTCTAGAATGTTACCCCATTTCAACCGACAGGGTCCACAGTCACGGAATTATATTAATTGACGGAAGGGTATTTTCGTCCATTTGTTGCATTCACAGTCTTGTTTGCACATTCGAGATTTCACACTTGAAAAAAAAAAAGGTCTTTCGGTTTCGCGGTTTCGGTCCTTTACTCTTTTCTCACCTGCGCCTAAAATTCCCCCATGCGCGTGCTTTTGTCGCGGACAATATATATATTGACTTATAATAATTTTTTTTTTTAATTTGATTATTTTCTATTTATATTTTGGGTAAATTACAAATTACACTCCTAAAGTTTGGAAGTATTTAAATTTTATACTCTGAAATTTTAGAATTTGAATTTTACCCCTTAAAGTTTGAGGGTGTTTGGATTTCACACCCTAACGTTTCAGAATTTGGATTTTACCTCCAAAATTTTATAGGTATTTGGATTTTACTCCCTAAATTTTAAGGATGTTTGGTTTTTACACCTTAAAATTTCAGAATTTTGGGAGTGTAAAATCCAATTACCTTCAAACATCAGAGTGTAAAATTCAAACACTCCCAAACTTTAAAAGCTAAATTTCAAATTTTGAAACTTCAGGGTGTAAAATCCAAACAGCCCCAAACTTTAGGAGTGTAATTTTCAATTTACCCTTATATTTTTCTTAAAAGTAGTATCAAAACTTTCATTAAATGATCCATTAACAAATATTCTAAGGATATCTATTAACTAGACTCAATATATATGTGTGTGTGTGTATATATATACATCGATGATGCAAAATTTTTCATTAGGTTGCTTGTCCAAATTTCGAGTTTTGAAAGATCTCCTAGAATTTGCAAGGAAAAAAAATTTAATCAAAATGACCACCAAGATGTATCCTAGTAGAGAAGACTTTGATGCTTAAGTCATTATGTGTTTATCTTTTTATGAAAATATTTTTTTTCTTAGAGTTTGTTCTCTACCTAATTTTTAGTTTTAATTCTCCTATTATAGGCATTGTTTTAAAAAACCAGATCGGTTCAACCAGGTACCGAACTGGGAATCAATCTGATCAAAACTGGGAAAGAACGGGCAAAAACCAAGAATCTATTTCTTTTCGATTTTTTGACAGTTCTAATTTCTAAAATCATGATTATAGACCTAAAATTGTAGTAGTTATGCTCATAAATGTCTTCATTTGTCATAATTGAAAAGGGTTATTATTCTGAACGTAACAGTCATTTTTTTAATGAGAGTTATGGCCGTTAGCTATCGCCGTTTAATGAACTTAATGACCTAGACGATTATGTCTCGATTTTCTTTATGGTTATATAGAGGTACAAGGTAGTCCATTAGGGTGGATAACCTCACCAATTTTTCTTTACCCATAAGAAGTGTTCATTTATTTAATTAGACTAAATTAAAGGACTAATTCTTATTATTTTATCGGATAAATTTGATATATCAAGGATTTAAAAAATTAAAATTTACCTATTTGAGATCGATTTAAAAAAAATGGTTAAAAACCTTTGTATTTAAAGTTTAATTATGTTTGAAAAAGTAAACACATAAAGCAACATATCAAACTTATTATCATTTGAATATATTATAATCCTAAATCAAAAAAGTAATTAATTAAATTTCAAGTGGGTAATGTATAAATGCCAGTTTTTAAACCACAAATTAATAAATTGGATTTTGAATCAAACTTTAGGTGGATAGAGTATAGGAAACTTTTTACCTCTAAACCGATTTGGAGACCAACTCATTGCGTGTGGATTGATAAAACTATCCACGTATACTTTTAGTTACATAATCTATTTAATGAATCTTGTAAATTTTTTAAATAATACATGTAAATGATTTTATGAGTCATTATATAATAAGTTAAAGGACATTCCTTTAAATCGGTTTGGAGATTTTTTATAGTATAAAGTATAATAATCCTATCTATAATTACTTGATTTTTCTATAAAAACGCAAATTCTTTGGTGCTGCAACATGAATGACAACTCAGAAACTGATTCTCATCCATTATTATTACTATTTTTTAAATATCCTAAACATTTGGTATTTAAATAAAGAAGTTAAAAATTGATTAAAATGTCCTATTCTTAAAGAATAATTGTAAAATTAGAAGTGTACGTATTACCTGTTTTCCTTTTTAACTGAAGACATGCATATTGATTCATCATCTAGATTTAGAACACATTGAATATATTATTAGATTAAAATATTATGATGAATTATTTTCTAATGATTTAATCCTATAAGAGTATGCACATCGTTAAATTAGATGACAACTTCTGCTTGCTACGTAAATTTGAAAAACCTCTTTATTATCGTACTTCGTTGTTAATAGGTAAATAATAGGGAGGGAGAAGGAGAATTGGAACTACATACATACATACAGGACACCATAAATAATGTCATTAATGTTGGGCAATCACATGAAATCCATATTTAGAATAATGCTAAAAATACAAACTATTTTACTAAAATTTTTACAAACGGCTAATATGATGAGTGATTATTGGTAGATAAAAAGTGATATTAATGGTGAGATTAAATGAAAACTAATAAAATGTTGGCCACAAAAACATTTTGTAAAAATGTTGTAAAATAGTTTGTAGCACTACTCCCATATTTAATATCATACTACATTTCACAATTAGAAATATTGAAGAGTAATACTATAGAAACAAACTATTTTACAACATTTTTATAAATTGTTGTTGTCACCAACTTTTACTGTTTCTCATCCGAACCTACCATTAACATCACTTTTTCATTTACCAATAACCACTCACCACATCAGCAGTTTGTAAAAAATCATGTAAAAAAGTTTGTATCTCTAGCATTTTCCAATATTTTATAGACAAATATTTCCTCCAATTTGGTTATATAAAGAGTCATAAAACCATCTATATGTATTAAATCACAAGACTCTTTAAGTTATTTAAACAAGTTACATGATTCATTGAATTATTCAAACAAATTATGTTGCTCATTAAATATGTTATGCAATTAAAAGTACACATGAATGGTTTTTAGAGTTGCAACATTGTGAGTGGACAGATGGAGGAATTTTCCTCCAAACCAACTTAGATATACTCTATTTATATTTTATTTGGAAATGTTAAAAGTACTACAACTTTTACCACATAAACCTTACAAACTAATACGGCAATGAATGTGATTGGTAGGTTTCAAGTTTCAACTACCTCGTAAATGAATGTTTGAATTATTTTTTAATGATTAGTGACACATTAATTTGTAAGCTTTATGTAATAAAATTATTCTTAGTATTACTCATTTTATTACATCAAATAATTTATGCTCATATAAAAAAAATTTCTATTATACAAAATCGATTAATAGGTTTCTAAAAATGCATAAGTGTAATAACCTCCAAACCAGTTTGGACATTATTCTATATTTTTTACAAGGGAAATGCTAACGAGTGCCCTTAGGGCACTGGTTAAGAATCCAATATTTAAAGAAAGTTTTTATGGGAAAAGAAAAAAAAAACAATTAATATTTTGACAGTTTTTTTCATTTCCCATAAAAGTGATGTCAAAACTTTATTAAAATTGATTGTTAGCATGACCCTTTTCACAATTTGCTCACCAGAAAAGTTGTGTTTGGTGAACAATTTTAACACCAATTCTAGTTGAATAGGGTATTATCACCACTTTTATTATCTGCTAATTATAATTTATCACCTTAGTAATTTATAAAATAAGTTATGTCCATAAATATATTACTATTTATCATTACATACCATAATTTTTTAGTTTTATTTAAAGAAAAATATAAAGAAGAAGATAGAATATTTGGCCAGAAGATTATTTGAATAAATTTTTTCCCTTTGGCACAGTGCATATCCCAAAGGACCCAAACTTTACCTACTTCATCAACAGATTACGGATCTCCTATTCGATTACTTTCCATTGTAATTTGTAATAGATTCTATCCTTTATTTTTCTTCCCAAAAAAAAAAAAAAAAAAAAAACTCTATCCATTATGAGATCTGCACCCTAATTATTGGGAAATTTCATTAGTTCAAGAGGCCTTCTCAAGTAAATTAATAAATATGGTGAGACAAAAATTTTCACAATTAATATCAATACATTATAATTATTTAAATCTTAACATGCTTGTTAACATTTGCCATAAAAATGATACTAGTAATGATTTCATCTATAAATAGTAGTTATCAATTTATAGGATAGAATATACATGGTACATAAATACACGTTTCGTTTTGTTCGGTATTTTAAAATTGTAGTAAAAAGGGTTTGATGAGACTCTATTGGGCAAATGGGTTACGACAAAACAAAAATGAGAAAAAAAATTATAAATAAATGTATGAGTAAATATGTAATGAATTTGAAAGACAAATTCGAGACTAAAAAATGGTTACATATGTTAATTTATTTCTTTTATTATAATTTTTTTTTTTTTTTGAGAATCTTTATTATAATTAGATTATTAGCATATTATGTTATCTTAAAAATAATTTTATAAGATTGTATAAAATACACACATATATATATTCACTCAACTCAACTTAAAGGATATTGTTTTATTGTTCAATAAACACGAGTTTTTATTTTTTATTTATTTTTAAATATGAATTTATATTCATACATATAATATACTTTATTATAATAACTATGGTAAAAATGATATTGTTTGGTTAAAAAATTCTTCATTTTTAGATTGGGTTTGGACCAAAACTTAACAACTTAGTAGATTACCCAAAAAAGTAAAATGAAAACATGGTTAAAGAGTAAATAGACATTTGCTTTTCTTTGGTAAATCTACCAAGTTGTGAGTGATTAGGCATATAAAGAGATCCTTGCGTGAGGTGAAAAACAGGTACACGCACTTATGGCGGCGTGGTGTTTCACCAATCAGTGGAAGTCCTTATCAAAAAAGCAAAGCAAAGGATGGACCAGACCAGTATAGTAATTCTCTTTTCTTTTTCTTTTTTTAATAAATTTTTTTCATGAATAGTATAGTAATTCAAACTTCAAAGTTTCAAACCAAAAGCAATGAATATTGGAAACAATATAAATATAAATACCTACACCACACTTTAAAAACAAGGGGCTTTACTTCCAAGCAACACTCATAACGTATCTAATAAAACCTCGGACCAGTTCTCGTATCTTTTATATAGATCATCACTTTTTTATCCAACACCACCCAAAAAAAAAAAAAAAAACTCTTTGATTGATTAACCCTATCAGACCCTTCTGACAAATCTACCAATCAAACCCAACACTCTTCTATTTTTTTAGAGATTTTTGCAGATTTTGTTTGTTGCTCAAAAACCCATTTTCTGACACTGTTCTTTTCTTGGGGTTCTTTTGGTTTTTTGTTGTCTTTGGGGTTTCACTGTTTTTTTTTTTTGAAAGTAATGGGTAGTTGGAGAAGACAATCAGGTGGAATTCATCAGAAGGAACCTCAGGGGACAAGATCAAACAACAGGAAACCACCTCTGGGTATGTTTCTTTTTCTGGGTTCTTATTTGTTTTGTTCCAAGATTCTAGTTTTACACGAGAAATTACTAAAATCAGGTTGTGATTTTTCTGCGTAAATAGTTTTTCTTTAATGGGTTCTTGTTTCAAGAAAGTGGGGTTTTCTTGGAATTTGATATAGCCGTCTCTGTATGCGTGTGGATTTGTTGTTATTATCTCTTTGGTCCTTATTCTAAGTTGTAAGGTTAGTAATAATCTGTGATCTTCTTAAATGTTTGTTGTTTATGGGTTTTTAGGTAATGACAAAATGGGTTTGTTTAACAGTTTTGACGCGGTTTCTGTTTGATCTTAAGGTATTTGAACAAAGAGCATATCTGTCTTGTAGGCAGGGTTTGTGTTTGTTTCTTGATTTTGGAGATTGGAGGGGTTGTTACATCCTAGAAGTGTTGTGATGTAGCAACCTAAATTTGGAATGTTATTTAGGTTTTTGGCTCTGAGGCTGTATTTATTTATGTTTGATGGTTTTTATTTACAATGATCTGAGGCCATTTAAGATGGTACAACTTTGTTTAAGAGGAAGAGAGTAAATCTTCTGGAAATTTTCAATCAAACTGCTCAAGACTAAGAGGCGTTAGCTGAGATCATCTCCCCCCAAAAAAAAAAAAAAAAAAAAAAAATTCTAACTTTTTTTTTTTTTAGTTTTTTCCAAGTAGATTTTGTTAGGAGGGGGATGGATGCTAGAGGGTGTAGTCTTGCTTGTCTTGTTCGGTTCATGTTTCTGGTGTTGGTTACTCATGTGACGATTTGGGAAGAAAATTCACGTTCTGTAGTTTCATGTGGGGCTTCCTCTGTATTGTGATCTTTACTGGTTGAATTTACTGGAGAGTTGTAGGTTTGGGTGCTTGCTGATGTTTGTGACTTTCTGATGAATCATGAGTTAAGGTGAGTCTAAGAGATCTTAAGAGGGGGATGGAGCTAGGAGGGGGATGGATGCTAGAGGGTGTAGTCTTGCTTGTCTTGTTCGGTTCATGTTTCTGGTGTTGGTTACTCATGTGATGATTTGGGAAGAAAATTCACGTTCTGTAGTTTCATGTGGGGCTTTCTCTGTATTGTGAACTTTACTGGTTGAGTTTACTGGAGAGTTGTAGGTTTGGGTGCTTGCTGATGTTTGTGACTTTCTGATGAATCATGAGTTAAGGTGAGTCTAAGAGATCTTAGGATTTGTATGCGTTACTTGGTACCTTGTTTGAGTTCTGGTTGTTTAACACAATGTGGGTAACATAAGATAAACAAATGTGGAAAGATTGATGTTTTTGTTGGATGTGGTTCTTGAAAATGTGAGTTAATGATGTGGGAAGTTCTTCAGAAATGGAAAATGATGCTGATGAATCTTTTGTAGATTTGTTTCTTTTGTAGATTTGTTATATACCTGTATTCTGCATTTAGTTAAACTTATAAGATGCATTATCATGGTCCAAGGGGCCACCTGCAATGAATAATAGTGATGACACTAGAAGGTTCCAATGATTGAAGGGGATCTTATCCCCATTTGTTGTGTCACTTTCTATTCCTGTCAACTCTGCTATTACCTTCTTCTAAGAGATAGATTTTAAGTATGATAGTGGATCCTTGCATGTGTAATTCAATTTACGTTTTTACTCATTTGGTTTCAGATAGTTGGCAGTCGTCTGTGCCTTCCTGGGAAAAGGAATTCTGCTTATTAATTGGTTCAGTTCCATGGCGAAAGCTCTTGGAAACCAAGAAATGTATGTATCTTTATGACAATGTTGTTCAATGGAATGACTCTGCTGGTGAGGAGGCATTTTGCAATGCAAAAAAACGATATTGGGCAGGGATTAATGGCCTTCCCTGCAACATATCATTGCCTGATCCTGATATCTATATTGACAAAGTAGATTGGAACTCCAGCATAGATCCAGAGTTGCTGTTGGACTTGGAACAGGAGCAAGAGACTCCTGATGAGGTAGATAAAGATGAGAAGGTTGTGATTCTTGGTGATTCGCTCTTGAATAAATCATTCTCTTGCACTGGATGGGGAGAAGATGAAGAGGAATTACAAAAAGCTGCTGACTTGTACCGGCATCCTGGAAATGAGGATTGGGACCGCAAAGTGGATAATGACAATAATCCTTGGGAAAATAGTAATGGTCAGAATAATGGAGCCATGAAAGATTATGGATGGGGAAGTCATCCAAATGATTCACAGGCTTGGAATAAGTGGAAAAATAGTTGTTATGAGTGGGAGAATAATTATAATGGGGCGGAGAATGTGGATGATAGAAGTGGTGGTAACTGGGGAACATATGATGACAATAGCAGGAAGAAACAAGGCTCTCCTAGGTACATGTCAAGGTATAAAACCTCAAGGTTTGCAGGCAATGACTATCAAAGGGGTAGTAATGAATGGAGAAATGGTAGGGGAAGGAAGAAGACAAATTTTTCATATGTGGTAGATAATAAACCTGCCTCGAGGCAGTGGAACTCTTGCGGTTATGCCATTATGGATTCAGGAGAGCAGCGATTCCAGTGAGTTGGGAGAAATCAGTTTTGTGAACGCTTTTGAGTATATAATATGTTATCTACTTGAGTGAGTTCTATTCTTTTATTCTGCGGAAGGGATAAGTGTTAATAGTGTAATTGAAGCAGAGTCCTCCATGTTCAGTTTATGCTGCATTTTTTGCAGAATGCTTGGGATGATTCATTGCAGATTCTGAACATGGCTCAAGGCAATGGGATGGTAGGGTGCATTGTTACTATGTTTATTTTATATACTTTACTGTCATAAAATGCTTTGTGTTCTGTCTATGACAATCTAAATGTCAATGTCGAGGATGCTATTGCTAGGTTGAGATAAATTTTAGTTTTGAATGTAAAGTTCATCAAGATTTTCATCCGAATTATGAAATTAAATGTTCATATAGAAAAATTTTCCCGTTTGTTTTTGTTTCCTTATTTGGTCTGGGAAGGAAAGTTAATATCTTCCACCTAAAAACCAGTGATGGGATTGGATCCAGTCTGTTCTGTTCCTTGGTTTTTTTATTTGCTTAATTTTGTCACCAAACTTTTTTTTTTACTTACTAGTTACAAGAAGTCGGAAAGGAGAAATTAAGTAGTGTCATATAGTAATAAGGCTCTAATGTCACGTATCACCTTTAAACTACAGTTCAGATGGATCCAATTGATCAGTACTATGATTTGAGCTACAAATGGTCTGGTTTGGTTAGGAATATTCAATGCTGATGAAGGCTATGTGAACAGGGAAAAACTCCAGCTTGAAATGCTCGCTAAACACATCAAGGATCTCAAGATAAAATAAGGTCTTCTTGTTGCCTTGTTAGGTTTGTCCTCTCTTAGCCAAATCATCAAGAACAGTGCCCTTTCGGTACAATTTATTTTTTCCACTTTTGAAAATTACTAGTTGATTTAAAAAGCTGTGAATGAAAAATAAAAATAAAAATAAAGCAAGAAGTTGTATTTAAAAAAGGACATGGCTTTTGTCCATAGCATTAGTGCACTAGACATAGTGGGATATAGACATGTACTCGCATCCTAATGTGTCTAGTGTAATTGATGCACTTTCAAGTCCTTTAAAAAAATAAGTGATTTCCAAACAAGATTTTAAAAGTTGTACTTTGACAAAATACGATTTTAGATATCTTAGGGTGACATTATAATTTTTCTAGAGTAACACTACAAACACAATAATTTTTCACCACAATTGAGTGGATATATTTTTATTGTTTCTCACAGTTTTTCAATCACAATTTGCCATCCTAATAGTTGTAAACTATTTTGTGAAAATCAATGTGACTAAGAAACTTATTGATTTTATTAAGGCATACATAAATCATCCGTTTTAGGAAACTTTTTATAAGAAATTTAAAAAATTGTCAAAAAAGTTAGTCACTTTTTCATTTTCTCATAAAAATTTTCTTAAAATAATTTACTAACGTATGCTATAAGAAAATATTTTATGAAAAATTGTAAAAAAAAGTTAGTCAAGGATATATGCTAGTAACACCTTTTTCTAAAAAAAAAATTATTTAAATGACATCCAATTTGTATGATTGCACAATGCACTTGTTCTATTTGAATTAGTTTGATGGATCTTCCTAATTCTTGATGAGAAAATATTGGATGCATGTTTTCTTTCTCTCATATGTAAATGGACCCCAAAGGTGTGGAGTCCAACTCTATGTGAGTGGGAAGAAACATGCATGCATGGTGTATTGGTGTACTACCTCATTCCTGATCGAATGCTGATTGCTTGATTTGATGGAATTTTGTACCTCTGTAGTCATTGGAAAATGGATCGTTGACCGGTTAAGGTAATCTTTGAAAGTTTATTCCCTGCAATTTGTTTGCAGCCGGCCTAGTGTTGAAGCAAACTATCCATTTCAAACCCAATAATAGTGGCTCTACACTGCTCGTAATATGATTTCTTATACTACTATGTTTGATCCTCTTTATTCCATTATTGCAATTATCGAATTATTAAAAAAGTTATAAAAACATGCAATAACTTGAAAGAACATGTTGATATATATATATATATATATATTTTTTTTTTTTCACATTTAACTCAATCTCAAGTGTGGAAAACCTAAGCTAGGCTGCTGCATGCAAACTATTCCTTAGAGAACTAGCATTAATTGTTCAAAAAAAAAAAAAAAAGAGTATGTTTTAACACAAAAAGAAGAAGAAGTTATTTTATCTATTTTAAAATAATATTTGACAATACACTTCACATCATATATTTTACTTTTAACACATCACCATTAAAAATCAATTTTTTTTAATTAAAAAAAAAAAAAAAAAACTCAGCCACAAAGTAGAACACTTGACCTTAAAAAAAAAAAAAAAAAAAAAAAAAAAAATTCTCAACCACAAAATGAGATACCTAACATGTGAGAGGAGGGAGATAATGAAAAGAAAAATAATAACACATGGTAACGTACACTTTTACTAATGCTAAAAAAATTCTAACATATAAAATATATGAAGCTCACTTTCTGCTATTTGATGTGCTAATATGCTAAAATTTAATGTATTTAATGCTAGTGCTCTAATTAGTGCCTAAATTTCTGCTACATCCTCCAAAAAAGAAAAAAAGAAAAAAGAAAAAAAGAAAAAAAATCTAAGTGTTGTGTCCTAGATGAGTACCTCCTATTGCTTGTAAATTCCTAATTTACCATTCCACTTTTGGTCTTCACCCATGTGTTTCTAGTTTTGATATGGAAAAATAACACTATTCTCACAAAGTTTTTGACCCATTTGTGTTCACTGTTCAACTTACTATAATAACACTTCTAAATTAAGTAATTAACTACTTGGTTAAAGGGTTAATACTTATTCTGAAATTTGGTCTTTCCTAATGCTTTTGAACTAATCCAAAAAAAGAAAAAGTTGAAGTCACATTAATCTGAATATTATAGTCCATAAAAATACATTGTTGTCCACAAAAGTGAGAGCAATGTTAAATTGATAGAGATGCACATGACATGACAAGGAATTTAGGCAACCTGAGTTGCTTTAAAAAGTAGAAAGATCATATCACTTTGGTATAAAGTATTATTCTAAATGGAAAGAGAAAAAAAGGGTTTTGCTTTATATTATTCATTCATTCATTGATAATAAGAAATATTCAGAAAATTACTTGTGCCATCCATTGAGAATGTAGAGCATTGATCAAAAGTTACTCTTAATTCTTAAACTACACGTTGTGGATTCTTTTATATAACTTAACAAAAAAAAAAACATTTTTTGTTCTATACTATTCCAACTCTCTGCTTTTTTTGACCGGGCTGGGCTGGGCCAGGCCTAATCCTGGGCCCATTTGGATTAGTTGTATGAAAAAGTGCATTCTTTAAAATGTAAGTTTTGAAAACATTATTTTGAAAATCATAATTAAACATTTGGGAAAACTTGTAAAAATTGTTGTATGAAAACAGTCTTCAAGTTATTCTACCAACTTTCTTCTCAAAAAAATAAAAGTTCTGCTATTAAAATTATTATTTTGGATGTAAATTATCAAAGATGACTTAAAAAAAAAAATGACTTGACTGTGAAAATGTTAAGGTTATACGGTCATTTTAAACTTAGTCCATGCTAATAATAATAATAACATAAGGGAGAAATTAACAAGTATATTTGGTTTATGAAATACTTTAAGAGACTTTTCATGAGGGTGATATTAAAATTTTTCTAAAATGAATCATTAAGTGGACATCCGTTAATTTGACCTAATAAAAAAATTATAATAATAGCTTGCTTAAGATCTGTTTAGATACTGCTTATTGCTGAAAACTGAAAATACTGTAGCAAAATAATTTTTAAATGTGTAAATAGTGTCGTGGACCCAATTTTAAAGAAAAATTTGCTGAAATCAGTACTTACGGGTCCCGTGAACAGTGCACAGGACCCATACAAAAAACACTAGCACAAGCACAAATGCAAACGCGTTTGTATCCTAACGGTGAGTATTCACATTTGAGTTTGTATAAAAATACCTATTTTAATACAAAAAATGAGTTACTTTATTTATTTTACAATACCATTTTACAATTCACCCAAGCCAACATCCCATTTCTTATTTTTCACCTCAAATCCAACACTCTTCAATTTCTTTTTTGTTCATTTCACTGACTTCTCTCTCTTCCTCTTTGTTTGTTTCTCTCTTCATCAACGACAAAATAAAACCAGCTACCACCATCAAATCCCATAACCAAAAAAAGAAAAGAAAAAAAGCCGGTGACATATAGTAGCTCTAAACACAAGGGTAACTTCGACATTTCGCTCCTCTCATAAAGGGTATTTCCGTCATTTCAGAAAACAAAAAACAGGTACCAGTGGATAACTTAAACACAGTTCATTCGGATAGCCTCTTCTTCTTCCCTACTTCATGAGATAACACTTAAAACCTTAGCTGATGCTTTAACAATGGCTTGCTCGCTCAACTCCTCTTTTCAAACCAGGTCAGTACCCAATACCCAAATCTTCTCTATTTCTATCTTATACTATTTGTTTTTATTTATTTATTTTTATGCTCAGCTTCTTACATACTTGTGTTGCTTTAATGCGTTTCCGTTTTTGTGAGGTGTGGAGGTATATAACATTTGTTTGGAGTTGCAGGTGCACTTAAAATTCCATTTTAGGCTTCTGGTTATCTTTAATTTTATAAGAAATTTGAGAAATTTTGAATTTTGAACCTTTTTTTATTTGTCATTACATGGGGTTTCAGTTAAGCTACCTTAGGATAATGGCATTAATTTTTCCAAAATGGCATCGAATTTTTATGTTGATATGATGTTAACTTGTTTTTATTTAGAGTCAGTTTGATGGGTCTTCTTTGATTGAAAGAAAGCCGAGTGCTTGATTTGATGGAGTTTTGTATGTCATTGTGTCTTTGGAAAATGGCTCCTCCTTAAGAAAGCTATCCTTTTCATACGCAATAATAGTAGCTCTAGTCTGTTGATAGTATGATTGTTTACACATTATAGTGGATTTTTTTTTTTTGGGTCATAGACAATTGTACCTATTTTCCACTAAAAATATGTATTCGTTAACTTTGGGATATTATATTGTTTCATGTGTTATTTCCCAACTAGAATTTGTTTAGTTTTTGGAAGTTCTTGATTTTCTTTTTTCTTTCTGTAAAATATGACATGCTTTTGTACCAGAGGTCCAGAAGTCGGTTTCTTTGTACAATAGCTTAAGTTTTTGAGGGTTTAGAATTCTAGAAGTAGGTTGTTAACTTCTAAGGTAGCTTGTAGTATAGACTTGTATGAATAGGTTCAGTGGTTTAATAATAAGAGAATATGTATTTTTTTTTTTTGTTGATGGTATGTTAAAATTTTCCTGTCAACATTGTTTTAGACACAAGCATAGTTTTTTTTTTTTTTTGATAAGTGGAAACAAGCATAGTTGATTGATTTATTGGTATAATTACTGGTTGTGATACTCCTGGAGAAAATATTGGAAAGGTTAAATTTCACTATGAGCCTTATGTTTTTTTGTTGTTTTGTTTTCAAAACTTATTGAGAAACTCAACTCAACTTCGCCAATAGCAATCTTTAGGCTTAGCAGAGTGCAGATATTGGTTTTCCTTGGTCTACATATTCATTTCCTTCCTGCATTTTATCAACAATCAACCAGAGGATTATGCGTCATGTATAAGCAGGACAGTGTATTTTGGCAATCTTTATTATATCTGGACAAAAAGTTGATAATGATTTCTGTAATACTAGACTTACTTCACTTGATGGTAACTTATTACTCAAGCATGGAATATTTGAAATTTTGAGCCAACTTCTTTACTATCATGTTTCAGCAATTTGAGGACTGTATTTTTGGGCAAGAAAAATGAAGTATGTGTTTCTAGTGTTCCTGTAAATCGTGTTGGTTTCCTGAGGAAAACTGTGGTGTGTAAAGAATCAAGAATAGGAAAGCAACCAATTCAAGTGCCAAGCAATGTGACAATCACTTTGGAAGGTCAATTTTTAAAAGTAAAGGGTCCTTTAGGGGAACTTTCACAGTCCTATCCACGAGAAGTGAATGTTGAAAGGGAGGAGCCTGGTACTCTTAAGGTCAAAAAAGCAATGGAAACTAGAAGGGCCAACCAAATGCATGGGCTTTTCAGGTAAATTCTTCTATCCTTTTGGCATTAACACTTTCCCTTTTCTTTTGATATTTTATAATATGATTATGTTTATCCCTTGAATCCTAATACTAATAGGCTTTTATATTTTTAATTTTCTTGGCTTTATTCTTAAATTTTTCATGGCTCTTCTCTAAATTTGTGTGTTTGTGTAGAGAGGGAAAGTGGGGAGAGACTTTGCATTAGAAAAGTATTTGATCAAGGTTATTCCCACACTATTTAATTTGAGAATCCAGAGATCATCATCAGTGGCGGCTCCAAGAATATTTTTTAGGGGGTCATTCAAATTCGTGTTGAAGAGGTTGACAAGGACCTCTTTGTAAATAATTTTTTTTTCATCTTGATCATTATGATAATATTGATGAGATCTTTCGTAACCTATGATCCAAAGGAAGATTTTTTAAAGTCAACACGAGTTCTTTTAGATAATAAATCTTAGGTAGGAGATAAATCTTGCGGTATATGTGACTTTCTTATAAAAAATTTA
The DNA here is from genome assembly GCA_028535165.1 of Quercus tomentella. Taxonomy (NCBI): domain Eukaryota; kingdom Viridiplantae; phylum Streptophyta; class Magnoliopsida; order Fagales; family Fagaceae; genus Quercus; species Quercus tomentella. The sequence continues at coordinate 41,136,220 of JAPQVY010000012.1, read as the reverse complement.
TTCGTAGTATTAGCAAGAGAATTAAAGATAAATTATAAGTTCATTGAGCATATGTTTTCTTAGTATAATTAAGATATTAATTATTATTACTAAGATTAAATCTTGTAAATTATCTATTCTCTATTACTATAATAAAGTTATTAAAAATAAAATAAAATAAAGCTATTAATTATTGTTGTTAAGTGAATTTTGTTTATTATTACTTAGAATACTCTAATTCATTATTTATTAGTTTTTGTTTTTACTCTTTTCAATTCTTTTATTTAACAATTCAACTCAATTGTGATAACTTACAGGTCTTTGTAATTCATTAAGAAGAATTTTGTTGTGTTTTTTACATTACTCTATTAAGAATTCAACACAACAATACAATTATTAAAAAAAATGTCTTCATTTTCCACTGTCTCCCGCCCCACTTCCACTGCCTCACACTTAATTTTCTTTTAGTGTTTACACTTTACAGCTCATTTAATTGTCTTTTTTTGAGATTTAAGATCAACAAATTACTAATTTTTGTTGTTGGACTTGCTATTTTTTTCCTCAGATTTTAGATCAAATTGGTTTGATGTTCGGTTTTTTCTTTTAAAATGTTATATTAAAAAAAAAAAAAATCACAAGTCAGGGGGTTCATTTGAACCCCTTGAACACCATGCGGCGCTGCCACCGATCATCATTCAATATCTGATGCTCTCTCTCTCTCTCATTGGTTGCAGTTTGTATTTTTGAGTTGTTTTTGGCTCTTAACTTTGTTAGTCTTATTGTGTAGGAACTTTTTTTTTTTTTTTTGAGAAAATTGTGTAGGAACTTGGCCTTCTATTGTTAATTGTTATGGAAAGTGTCCCATCGTATATATTTTATCTCAAGGTTTAAAATTTAATTAGTAAAAAAAAAAAAAAAAACTTTTGATTTGAAATTTAAAGAATTTGACTATAAGGTAAGAAGTACACACTGTTTGAGGATCAAGTAGTGGTTTCTGGACCCATGTATAATTGCCAATAAAAAAAGGAGAGTAAGAAGTATTCACATAGGCATGCACACTAGCAGACTTTTGTATACATGCATGCAGCTACGCTCTAGCACTTGTGTATCTCTCCACTTAGAGAGCAAATTTAATTGTACCAATAATGATGTGGCTTGTTGTTTATTCCATGAAGCTAGTATGATTCATTTATCTTATGAACTACTTGCCTATCAGCACTAGGAATGCATATGAAATTTGATGAATTTATAAGGCAAAAATTAATGTCATAAAACTGATTTATATGTTTGAATTGGTGAAATTACCGTTCATGGGATAGAAGCCAACTCACTATGAGTAAGAGAGATTGGAGTTGTGGCTTTATAGTTTATATGATAGTGTAGATATTAGGAGAATGAAAATTCTGGTTTTTTCTTTGGCTTGAATAAATGCTCATGTATTTGTATATCCCCATTTCAGTTATTTAAATATTACATGGACAGTCTTCTTTGTTGAGCAAAAATATGCATGAGTAGTCATTGATGTGTGTACTGCTAAAGAAATCCAATAGACATGTTAATAAGGAAGAGAAAAACATAGTGGGAATGAATGTTAGTTTCATAAATGTTTCTCTTGAATGAGCAAACTATTCATGGGCATTACATAGAAACATCCAGTATGACTCATGACGATCGTTGTATAACATCACAAACAAGGTTTCAGACTCAGCAAATCCATGAAATCTAAAGTAGGGGGCATAAGCATCTATGAATTGCATACTTCGATGCATACCCACTCGTGATGCTTGCCTATCCATGAGAAAATTAATTTAACAGATCATTCATACTAAACATTGCTATCAATGTAAATTGGTTTAAGTATTCATCACCCCTCTGCCCCTTCCTCCTTTTTTTTTTTTTTTTTTTTTTTCCTTTGAATCTTTGTACACAAAACTGGGGTTGGCATTACTCCTGCAGTTTCCTTGTAGTATTCTTAATTAATCTTTTGATTCTTATAAAACAATTTGGTTAGGACACTTACCGACAATATGGTGGTGGGAGTATCGAAAGGTTTCGAGAAGAAACTTCAACTGATTGGCGTTGGGTATCGTGCAATGTTAGAAGGAAAAGACTTGGTACTAAATCTTGGGTTCTCTCATCCAGTTAGGATGGCAATCCCAGATGGCATAACAGTGAAAGTGGAAGACAACACCAGAATTACTGTCAGTGGATATGACAAAAGTGCTATTGGTCAATTTGCTGCTTCTGTTAGGAGATGGAGACCCCCAGAACCATATAAAGGTAAGGGTGTGAAATATGCTGATGAAATTATTAGACGAAAGGAAGGGAAAGCAGGAAAGAAGAAGTAATGAGAGGTTTTTGTTTGCTTCTTTGTTTTTTGTTGTCTCATTGTTATTTTCAAATGTGCATTAGATTAACTGGATGTACTCACAGTTAAAGAAATTGATTACAATTTTCAAGTGGCTCACTTTTTTCTCCCCATTTTCTATTGTTGTCTTGACAATTGAGTTTCATTAGCATTGCAAAAAAGAATGGTCACTTGTGTGGGGTGTCAAAGAATTGTGTTGCTCTCATGCCGTTGATATTTATGGTCATAAAGGTGAGTGAAAGTTGTCATTTTCATGTTGTGGAAAGCGTATGCAATACATCTGTCAAAATAGAAAGTAAAAACAAAGGTGAATTCAAGACTAGTTTCAAAGACCCACTGGAAAGAGAGGAGATGAGAAGGTTCCATCAAAGACTAGTTCCATAGACACAAGGACTGATCAGTTTAGATTTAATGATTTATTGAGCATATCAGTGATGTTTCCTACATCAAACTGGATTGGCAAAGGCAATTTTTGAGCAATCTTCAGTGTTCTCTTCTCAAGTTCTTCATCTAAAGCAGGTATCCCGTTCCTTGCATAATCATCATCAACAAAGATGGCAATCTCTTTTGATCCATAAAAGTCAACTAAAAATCAGCCATAGCAGCCATTTGGTAGGAATCACTTTGTGTGATTTAAGAAAGAATGGGAGTTGGAGGGCAGAAAGAGTTGGATCAGTGGCATCAAATGAGACAAGTGGCACTTGGAGACCATTTTCAATCTCAGAAATTATATGAGCTATAGCAGAGGACTTCCTCAAATACTTGAAAATCTGCCCAAGAAAAAGTTGCAATCAAGATAAATTAGGTTGCAACTTGCAAGAACTCTATATCTGAGTTTAGAATTTAAAATATCAACTTTCAATGGAAGAAAGCACACAAAATATAACTACTGTAAAGTCTGTAATTTGTAATAGACAAAGTTAAGGCCTCAAAAGCGTGGGATGATGCATGATCAACAAGAATTCTACTAAGAAACAGAGAAGGGCTAATATCAGAAAAGACAACAGGAAAGACATAAAAGAGCCCGGGAAGGGCTTATATTGAGGAAAATTGCATTATCGGATAAATGCAGAATGGAAATGTAAAATTATGCATATCAAAATTGGATATTTAGCTTTAAAAAAAGAAAATAAATTATAATTGAAGAGAATTCTGAAATTCATTATAATGAAATTAAAGCAGTAATTTAAAATTTTGCTGGAAGTCCAAATTCACAAATTTAAAATTATGACGAATAAAATAAAAGAGAACTTCTCTTCGCACGCTTCCATGAATGGAGAAAAAAATCCCCATGAACCATGAGGAGAAAATGTTATTCAAGTAAGCTCTGCGTTACTTATTAGTACAGAAGAACTAAATTATATTTCAAAGAAAATACAAAATGGACAATTCCAATCTGTACCTCTAACAGATCCCAAGAAGGCAAACAATATGTATCCTCTGTGGTAAATTTCCAAGGCCACCTTCGCGGCTCTACTAAAAACCGAATTGAAACTAAAACTTTGGCAGTAAACTCATGACTCAACCATTAAGGAAAACCCAAATCAAAACTATTAGTCTCAGAACCACCCAGTGTTTCATAGTTACAACAATACACTGATACACAGCCACCACACCAATTCTTTACTAATTACTACAAGGACTCAAACTTGGCTCAAACTAAGATTGCATAAGTTTCAAAATCTGGGTAAATATGGGTCAAAATTACACTTTAATGACCACCCAGGTAACTTTTAATGGAGAACAGACTAGTGTACAGGAATGGTGACATAGACATGAAAGGGTGACCAACAAAGTAAGAGCACCTGACCAATTAAGATGTCCTAGAAATCCATCAACCAAAGTAGGAAAAGCAAGTGAAAGGGAGGAATAATAGGAAACCAATGAAATTGGAGGACTTGGAAAGAATGTTTCTACAATGAGTTATTCTTTCCGATCATCCAATTCCGAAGAATTTCCATAACCCACTCTCCCTTTCACTCTTGCTCCATTATTCTGACCCTCTCCTCTCATCTCTTTGATTCCACAAAAGAAGCAACTTTAGTACCTATCCACAAACTACATGAAAGAAAGAGATGAACAACAAAATTTTTGCAGAATGGGTGATTGGGGACTGAGGCGTGTTGGCACTAGAAATAGTGCTAGAGGGTTGGTAAAAGCAAAACTCGCCTTGCATGATTGCATGACAAAACGTAAAAAAGATAATCAGCACACCATACAACCAGGGCTGACAGGGCCTTTTTCTTATTCTTTTTAATACTTTCTCATTTTTATTTTAATAATACATAGAACTTTCTAATAGTAAAATTTGTTCCGCTCATTAAATAGAATTAAAAAAAAAAAACACATATGTGTAAACATACAATATGATACGCACATCTAACCAGATGATATGCTAATGTTAAGGACCAAGTTAAAACATTGTACATAGAATTCGCAAGTATTGGATATTTTTAAAATAATTATTTTTTTCATCAAACTTATTACCTTTGAAACTCTATGGACTCGATAAATCCTCACTAGTCACAGCAAGAACAAGCAAGATGTCTACCCGCCATAACTCAAAATATAATGAATAGAAGAAAAAAAAAAAGATTATACTAGGATTTACCATAACTCAAAATAAAGAATATTGTTGTAAAAATATTGTGCAAATTTGTTGTAATACTAGACTTTTTTCTATTAAAATTGTAAAAATAAAATAAAGGCCCAATATAATTTTTAAACTTTATATTTTAAAAGTAATAAAGTAGACTAAAAAAAAAAAAAACAAAGCACTCATCTATGTTAATATCTAATATCTAATAATATCTAAAATAGTAAAATTATGTCACATTCTCAACATAATGTTGATAGGTTCTTAATAAAATTAAACTTTACTTAATTTATTAAAGTATTGTATTTTTTTATTGTTCTTAAAAAAATATTATATATTTTTTCTATTATAAGTGTGGATTTATTTAAATTTATTTCTTCCTTAGGTTATTTAAGACATATAGAAGATGAACTGTTTGTAAAAATTATTAAAACAAATTTTAACCACATATTGTATTATTTACAAAATATCTCACTTTATATAATCCTGTAGGTAAAATGCATTTTTTTAATAAAAAAATTACAAAGTTTAAAAACATTTTCAAATAACAAATGTAAATTACAAAATTCACCCCTAAAATTTATGGTATTTATGGTTAGTTGTTTTCTTCCATTAGTAAAAACAGCCTTCCATTAGTGGACTCGGGGCCCAAATCACATACCCAAACGGCCGAACCTGCGTGAGCTCCCTTCTTCTTCTTCTTCATCTTCAGTTTGAGTTTCAACAGAAAAACAAATACATCGTGCGACTAGTTTTTGATTGTAAGTTCGTAACACTACAACTGTTTACTGTGCCCATCTGTTTTGTGAAAGCACAATCTTACGAGAGATAGAGGGGAAATCTTTCGCCATTGTCTGACCGTCTGAATCGCCACCGGTAACGTGTTTTTCCTTTTATATATACATATTTTGTGTATAAAGTCTTGTTCGTTTTTGTGTGTGTGTGAGATTGCTCCCTGAATTTTATAATTTATGCGTTTCACTAGTGCACACCACCTGTTTGTTGAATTGCCTGACTGAAAATGCATTAACTTTCAGTTCTGTTTGTTCAAAACCCTCTTCTGTTCCACAAACCCATTTTTGTTTCTGGTACTAAATATGCCTAGTTCGGCTTGTTTCTTTTGTTAAGTTAGGTTCTTTGTAATGGTTTCTTTTGTTAAAATTACAAAAGTTGTTTTATTTTTAATTTTTTTCTCCCAACTTGTTAATTTCACTTACCCAGAAAACATTTTTGAATGCTTAGCTTGAGTAGATGTTTGGCTGTGTCTGGGTTTGGTTTTGTTTAAGCCAATAAGTAAATCTTTTGCTGTGCTTTGTGATTGTACATGGCAAATAACTGTAAAGCAGAGTTTGGAATCACTGTATAAGCTCTTTTTATTTAACATAAATGCTTTGGTCTGATTTTGATTTTGATTTTGATTTTTCCTTGGTTAGGCTATCATGGAGGTGGATGAGGAAAACCCGGAATCAACTTCTCCTACAGAGGCATCTGATTTGGGTCCTGATAGTCAAACATTGGTTTCCAGTGTTCATGCTACTCCACTTCAGCCAATCCAACCTTTAGTTCCACCAGTTGTTGTGCCTCCTGCTGCTCCTATTGTTCCTCCTATTGCTCCAATTCCTTCAATTCCTTCAATTCTTCCTCCCCCGGTTATTCGCCCATTGGCACCTCTCCCTGTCCGCCCTCCTGTTTTAAGGCCTCCCATTTTACAAAATGGTGAGGTGAGAGAGAGTGACTCGGATTCAGACAATGAAGATTCGGGTCCAACCCGTACTGCTCCAGGTACAACTGGGGAATATGAGATATCTGAGGAGAGCAGACTGGTGAGAGAGCGGCAGGAAAAAGCAATACAGGAGCTTATGATGAAGCGTCGTGCTAAAGCTCTTGCTGTGCCTACTAATGACATGGCTGTCCGGACTCGTCTTCGCAAGCTTGGTGAACCTATGACTCTTTTTGGAGAAAGAGAGATGGAAAGACGTGAGAGGCTGCGGATGATTATGGCAAAACTGGATGCTGAAGGGCAGTTGGAGAAACTGATGAAAGCTCATGAGGAGGAAGAGGCTGCAGCTACTGCTGCAAAAGCAGATGTTGAGGAAGAAATTATTCAATATCCCTTTTATACAGAAGGGACGAAGACTCTTAAGGATGCTAGAGTTGATATTGCAAGGTACTCTCTTGTGCAGGCAGCTTTGCGTATTAGACGTGAGCAGAGGAAAAGGGATGATCCAGATGAAGATATGGATGCAGAGTTGGATTGGGCTCTGGGGCAGGCAGCGAATTTGGTGCTTGATTGCAGTGAGATTGGGGATGACCGGCCACTCTCTGGTTGTTCTTTCTCACGAGATGGAGAAAAGCTGGCTACCTGGTATTGCTCTCTCTCTCTCTCTGTATTTGCACCCACATGCATGCCTGGACATACGTGTTACTTTATTCATATGAGTTAATAGCCATTATGTCTTACCATTTACTGTGAACAAGTTCAATTTAAAGGACCTTGCTTGGGGGAACAGGGGAACTGTATGGGTTTGAACTGTAGGGGCAGTATATTTAATATGTAACCATTTCTAATCATCTGAAAAAATTCGATAAGTTTTTTCTTATCAAAAAAATTTAAAGGATCTAAGCTCCCTCCTTCCATTCATTTTCCAACTAAAATTATATTTTACAGTCTAGAGTACAACCTTTTTATTAGCATTCAAGTGCGGATTTAATGTTTATACTTTATTGCCCACCCACTATTTAACTGATTGTGATGGGTTTCCTACAAAGATTTGAAAGAGTACATGATGTCAAGTCGTCTGAGTTGGCTGTTGCACTCCTCCCTTTTCCTAGGGTAAAGGAATAAACACTTCTAGAGGAATTCTAGGTAAATATTGAGTTTGCCCTGCTTCCCAACTTAAACTTCTAGGTGTATGATTGGTAATGAGGCTCTGATCTAAGGCTTTGCTCTTATTATGGTATTGAAAGACTTATATGCTGCTAAATTGCAATGGTACATGAAACTGACCAGATTCCTTATATTGTCTGCTTCTATCAGTTCTTTAAGTGGCGTTACTAAGTTGTGGAAAATGCCTAATGTTGAAAAGGAATCTACACTGAAGGGACACACAGAGCGTGCTACTGATGTCGCATTTTCTCCTGTGCATGACCATCTAGCTACTGCCTCAGCTGACCGTACTGCAAGGTTGTGGGACACTAGAGGATCTTTGTTGAGGACATTTGAGGGCCATCTGGACCGCCTTGCACGCATTTCCTTCCATCCTTCAGGGAAGTACTTGGGCACTACTAGCTTTGACAAGACTTGGAGATTATGGGATGTAGAAAATGGGGAGGAGTTGCTTCTTCAGGAAGGTCACAGTAGGAGTGTCTATGGGCTAGACTTCCACCGTGATGGATCACTAGCTGCATCTTGTGGACTGGATGCACTTGCTCGTGTTTGGGACCTTCGAACTGGCAGAAGTATTCTTGCCTTGGAAGGCCATGTCAAGCCAGTGAGACTCAAAACTCATCTGCTTTTCTTTTTCCTTTTTTGGTGTTGGGGGAATAAAGTCATGTTTATATATTATATATATGTACATGTGCATGTGTGCTTTTTGGTTGTATGTTTAACTGATACATTTATGTTCTTCCAATCTCTTTTTTTAGGTTTTGGGAATCAGCTTCTCTCCCAATGGATATCATTTAGCCACCGGGGGTGAAGACAATACCTGTCGAGTCTGGGATCTAAGAAAGAGAAAAACTTTGTATACGATACCAGCACATTCTAACCTCATTTCAGAAGTAAAGTTTGAGCCTCAGGAAGGATATTTCTTGGTAACTGCTTCCTATGACATGACAGCTAAGGTGTGGGTCCTTTCTGAGCACCATGATTCCTACATAATAATTTGAAGTTTAACCTTCTGTTTTTATTTCCTTTTCTGTTTCCTATGTTGTTTACATATTATTCTTCTTGGGTGTATTTTCAGATTTGGTCTGCCCGAGATTTTAAGCCTGTGAAGACACTTGCTGGACATGAAGCAAAAGTCACATCCTTAGATGTTGCAGGAGGTAAGTACCTGGCTGTAGATATGTTAAGCATATGGCAAGATTCTGATTTATTTCCTGGTTTCTTCATTTAAGCTTCTTAATAAATTGATGCATGGAGGAAGTGGAGGTACACTACTCCAATTATCTTATATCTTCTAGGATTTAGTAACTTCATTTTTAACGTAAATACATTTTACCCTTACATATTTATATACATATGTTCTGTTGTTACCTCTTTTATTCCCTTATAGGATCCAAAATTCTAATAATCATATTATATAATTTAAAAAAACTAGAGCTTCCACTTTCATGAGCTTAAAGAGCATCAACATTGGTGGTGCCAAAAATTTAGATTCTACGAGCTGTAGGTTCTAAATAAATTAATACCATTTCAGCTTAATTTATTAGTCATTTCCCAGGTTTACCTTTTGCAATTAGTTAGGACATTTGCACTTGCCTGGGTATTAGATCTCTTACAGGTGATGATACCCATCTATTAAAGGAAAAAAAAAGCTCAAAGAGAGAGATTTCAGTTGATATTTGGTTTTACTTTGTAGTAGATTTTTTGCAGTTCACAGTAATTGATGGTTTCATTACTTCTTTCAGTCTCAATGAAAAATATTTAGATAGTCATCCTCCAAATCATATGGAACTTGTTTGTTAAAAAAAGGATAATAATAAGCAGCTAAATTTTATTAAATTAAGTCGCTGCTGTCTCAAACTTAATTGTTTTTTAAATTTTATGTGAAATCTTGATACTGTGTGATATCGACTATTGAGTCCTCTACAAGTCCAGTTTCTTGCTCGACCTTGAATACATTGTTACACAGTTGCATAAATAATTCTGCTTTCTGAGGTGGGATGTGCCTGCGATTTTACTGTAGTTATCATATTCATTTCTTTCCCCTAGTAAAAGAGTATTCGACTTTGTTTCATGCTCATAACGTGTTAGTGAGTGTATGTACACATATAGTTGAGCTTATCTATATGTGAATGCCTATTTATCTGAGTAGTTCATTGGAATGGTAAAATTACACTAATCATCATGAGCTGGTAGCAGTACTAAACTCATGGTTTTGTTACAGCACAGCATCAAGCTTTATTACCGTAGATAAGATTCTAAAGATGCCTTCCCACTCCCCAAATTTTTTTTAAAAAGATGCCTTCCCACCCCGACATTTTTTTAGTTCTCTTCCCTTCCCACCAAGGGGGTGGGGACCATGCCCCTCTTGCTCTCCTGTGACCTATTGCCTTTCTTCTCTTTCTCTTCTCTCTCTCTTATCATTTTCTTTCCTCTCACTATGAGTGATTTTTGAGAGAAACATTGCCTTTGATTCTGAAAATCTATTTATAATTTTCCTGTCACATCAGCCTTTCTAATTTTCTGTCCCTGCACCCCTGGGAGATGCAGTTGTGGTTTTCTTCTCCTCTTTCCTTATTCTTTTTGGTTAATGTTTTGAATTATATTCTTAAATGTGGTCCTTTTTTCCCCTTAATTTTAATGACATTGCTTGCAAAATGCAAATATCAGACACCCCTTCCAGATTGCCAACCATTAGGTCTTGCATGTTTTTTTTTTTTTTACATTGACATGCAATCTACAGGCTGACATAAATTGGTGTAAAAAATCTAGATCAATAACGAGTAAATGAGTTCGAAGCTCCTTGAAACAGTGATCTGGTTTCTATTATCGCTAGCTCATCAATCCTTTTGACTTGTGGCTTCTGATGCTTAGATGCTCTATGTTGTAAAATGTCATGGTATCATTTACTGCTTTAAATAAATGCTCTAGGGACATGCAACACCTTTAGGGAATAGGAAAAAGAAGATAGGGGTAGAAAATAATTTAGAAATTGCTCTTTGGATACTTTTGTTGAATTTTGATTTAGTCAGCAACTTTGAGAGAAACTTTAGGTTTATTCCAGTGTTACTTCTTTGCTATATTGAATACTGTATTCTATGGTGCATTGGGAGGGAAAGAAATCAGTGGATATTTGAGGGGAAGGAGATTTTTATACCGAATCTCAAATTTTTTTTCTTGAAAACTCTCTTTGAATGGGCGACACACTCTTTTACTATCTCAACCTTTTGTCTAATGGAGTTTTTAGACTCATTGTACTTGTATCTCTAATCTTATAGCTTCCCTTTCTTTCTCTTGTTTCTTTCTGTTTTTTTAAATCTCTGTATACTTCCTGTATACGCTTTTCCAAATTTAATAGATTACAATTACTTATTAAAAAAAAAACTGTTGTTGGTATATAGCTAACATGGTATGGAAGCCACCTTTGGAGTCTGGGGATGTTTAATTGGTAGATCCAATTTTTTAATGGTACGTGGAACTACATGTAGCAATCATGACTGGGTTCTATCATCTATGGCCTTGTCAAAAATATAAAATGACACAATTTATAATCTAAACTGCTAGAACCCTAATTTTATTAGGAATCAATAAATGTAATCAAGTTAAAATGTGAATTATCCGCAATCCCTTGATGGTTCCTTGAAAGGTTTGTGTTTGTGTGCACATGGGTGCATGCACACAAAAATGTACAAACTGCATGCACATGCACCAGTCAAACATGCTGCATGCATCAGCTCTGAAACTTTTGAATTGTCCTACCTTAGAAGTTGTATCATATGTGGCAACTTTTTGCTTGATGGTTTATTTTCTGCTTCTGACTTCTAAATGTTTCTTTCTATGACAGATGGGCGTTATATAGCAACTGTATCACACGATCGGAAAATTAAGCTTTGGTCCAGCAGTAGCAAGGAGAAGGCTATGGATGTGGACTAGGTTGCTAAATGCTGGAGATGACAAAATATTGGTGGATCCTATTTCCTGGATTTTTTGGTCTAGAAACCCTTTAGGGATGTGTGGATAACAAAGCACAGGTTGCTTCAAGTTCAAAATGTCTATTGTGGAGTTGCACTTCTAACTATGGGAGATATGGTTTGTGGGTAAATGGAAGCTTTCATTATATACTGCATTTTCCTGACTTAGGTTTCATCTACCTTGTTATTTTTCTTTTTCAAACTCTGATCAGACTTAGATAATTTGTTGTAAGAGATTTTGAGAGGAACCGTACTAACTGAAATGCTTGGTGTACCTAATCTTTACAGTGATAGTTGTGAAATCATCCAGCAAGAAAACAGGAGTGAGTCTACGCAGTGTTGAAAAACTGTGTTGTGTTTTCCTTTGTGAGTCTGTGCAGTGATAATTGTTGATTACTTGTACTTTCAGTCTATTGTTAATACCGATCATTACAGAAACTACAGCAAACTGTTTTTATGTCAGGGAGAAGAATAGCAGAGAAGATGCCACTGGCACAAGAATTAGTCAAGAACTACCAGACTCTCAGTATCTGATAGATGCAGTCTGATTTGATCAGCACTAGATTATTCAGGAATAAGAATAACCTAGAGAGTACAAAGAGCAAAAAATTTCAACTTGACTTGAACCCAATTCTGGAACACTTATTCTAGGCCTTGTAAACAGGGCTTTTTTTTTTTTTGAAAAATAATTACAATATGTTGCGAATCGCACAGCTCGAATCCTTTTCCCTTAGACTTTCAAACACTTTGTGCATGGGAAGGTGTCAATTTAGCTACAAGTCCCATGATAACAGATCTAGAGTTTCCTTGGTTTTTTTTTTTTCTTGTTTTGTTTTTTTGTTTTTTTTTGTTTTTTATGTTTTGAACCAGAGATGCCTTGTTGGAGTTGTCACTCTGTTACATATAGATCAAAGTAGTCAATCTTCGGCTTCAAAGTGGTATTTGATAAATTCAGTTACCATTTCAATCTCTGGGAAGCCATAACATGAGAATAGACTCAAACTTCTCTCCATAACAAGCTGTTCAATTAGCTTTGTTTGAACCTCCAAACATTATTAGTCACTGGTAATGGCGAAGCCTGGATTTGGCTCCAAAGTAGACAAAGTTCAAAATACATACAATATATAACACATTGAATTTAGCAATTATAAATTTATACAAACATATAAGCAGTGAGTTAAATTTTATTCTTTATACTTTTAACAAACAGTTTTAGCTCAATTGGCATCTCCTCCTTTTATAAGTGTTAGGTGAAGCATGAGGTTGTCAGCTCCTATCAGAGGTGCTTGTGTAACTTATCAATCAAAAAACTAAGAACAATTGTTTATAAATAATACAGGAGAAAAAAAAGGTTATAGCTTTTGCAATGCGTAACTTATCAATCAAATAACTAAGAACAATTGTTTATAAATAATACAGGAGAAAAAAAGGTTATAGCTTTTGCAATGACGAGAGAGTCTGCTAGTTTACAGAAAGGGTGTCTATGGGCTAGCCTTTCAGCATAATGGATTACTGGTAGGAAGTTGTAGACCGGATGCACTTAAAGAGAAATAATTGACTTTGTTTATATGCATACCATCTGAGTTTAACTTGTTGAATTAGATGTGTATTTTATGAGTTTATATCATAATTTTCACCAAGTATTTACGATTCTTGCATGTCCATTATATTTGGATTTCAATCTATACGACTAAGCGTGCATTTGGAAGTTGTTGAAAAAAGTTTTGCTTTTCTTTTGCCTTTTGTCTTAGTCTTTTTTTTTTTTTCTTCAAATAATCTAATTTTTAGTTTTTATTTTATTTTATTTAAATAAACTAACTTTTAGTTTTTTTTTGACACATTTAAGAGAAAAGTTACCAAAAACTATATCTTTTGATAAACGCTATCAAATGAGCTAACGAAAATAAGCAGTTCCCAAACAAACACTAATACAAGTTTCATTCTATAACCTTTGTTATTTTATATATTTCTACAAGTCAATGGAAATTACAAAAACCTAAACCACATGCTTTTACAGTTTAACTCACATTTTCTTTTTAAGGGTAAAATTTTAAATTTCAAAAACAATTATAAAATGACAAAATATCCTCCACACAACTTTTATCAATTTAAAAAATAATTTTACATTATATTTCTCCATAAACAAAACTATCCAATTCATTCTTATTATCCAGTAAAGACATTCAGACTTTTTTTCAAATAACAAATTACACTTTCCCTTGTTAATTATGGCGTAATTGTAATTTCCTCCTAAATTAGAATATTAAACAAAATAACATCTTTAATTGTTGTCATAGAGCACTTTGCATCCTAGCCTTTAGGAATTTTGTCAAGCTTTTAATAGAAAATTTAAATTTTTATTATACATTTCCGAAAAATTTGACTCTATCATGTCATTAGATACCCCTTTTTCGTCAGTATTGTCTGACGGGTTGAGGAGAACATTAGATGATAGTTTTTGAAAAATATCTATATTGTTTAAAAGTGAGGTATTCAAGTGATAAGCTCCTGGTAATGTGCTTTTTTGTGTTTAATGTTGGTAGTTTGAATCCATCTCCTCCTCTCCCACTATTTTCCTATAAAAAGAAATGCTTGAAATTCACATTAATCCAAATAAAAAGCCAATGTTCTACTATTAGCGTTTCACTTTGTATTTTATCAATTACAATGTCATTTAAAAGAGGAAAAAAAAAAATTATAGTATGCCATGTGTTAAGGTTTTTTATTTTTTATATTTTTTATCATTTTAATCTAGTACTCAATGAGATGGGCTCTGTCAAGAGAATTGTAGTTCAACTAATACTTTCTGTGTTTCAAATGGAAATATTTAGGATTCAAATCCTTACTCTCACATTGTAGAGAAAGTATTTAGTGAGTTAGGTGTATACACCGTTTGTGAGACTGGCATGTGGGCCCACAAATAGTATGGCCCACGTCTCAGTCTCACACAAGGCATAGAGGCCCGGCTCATATAAGATATTCTCTGCACTGTAAAAGTATCGCATTGGAAATTTAGACAATTGTCAGTTAGATTTTACTGCATGTGCTAGGTGGTCTTTGTTGTGAACACTTGCCAATTTCAGCTTTGTATTGTGTAAAATTTTAGTGTGGTAAAACTTCAGCCCTTAGTGCCACCAAAGTGGTCCAATGATATTCCACTTGATTCAGTAAATATGTTAAAATCAAGTTAATCAACCGCATGCAAAAGACTATAAATAAGAGCATTGTTGTAAAGAAGATAATACATATAACCTTTCAAGAGAATACTCATTGTACTTTTGGCAATAAAAAAAAGGAAGTAGATGGCCACTTAAATACAAAAGTCCAATTACTCTTTAGTTTTTTTTTTTTTTTTGCTAAACTACTCTTTAGTTTTATTTCTTGCAACTACTACCTCCCTTTTTATTTTATAACATATCGAATTAAAAAAAGAAAAAGAAAAAAAGGCCAACCTTTGTAGATGGGCTCGGGTTTAATTCGAGAATTGATATCCTTAAAATTAAAAGCCCAATAATATGCCCAAAACCCAGTATGAGGGCTGATATGGCCTAGGTCGAGGCCCAAACCTAGACCGACTAAGTCGAGCTTTTTTGTGGTACAAAAAGGGAGCTAGGGTCTCAAACCCACACCATTCGGATTGCCATCGACGATTTTTTCGATCAAATCAAAAACAACTCCCAGAGCAATCTTTAGCTAAACCCAGGTACTCTTCGTTTCTTTACTATTTAATTTTTTTTTAATAATTTTTATTTTTAATTTTATATGATTTTCTTGTTAAATTTTTAGGGTTTTGTTGTTGTTGATCGAAGCTAATTTTTTTTTTTGTTTTTAGCTTATGTTGATGATGATTATGTTTGCTATAGCTGGGTTTTCTGAAAATTTGTCTTTTTTTTTTTTTTTTTTTTTTTTTTTCCTAAAGTTGAAATTTTGGGGAAAAATTATCTAGGGTTTTGTTACTGGGATTATTGTTGTTTTTCGATGTGATTAGGTTAGTTTTGTTATTATCTTATGAGAAATTTTCTTGCTTCATGTGGGTTTTGGGATTTATTGGGTTTTTGATTTTAATATGTTATTATGCCTCTCAAATTTTCAGGTTTATTTTATAAATATATATATATATATATATATATATATATATAAAAGAATATTTAAATTTTTTTTTTTAAATTTTAAAAAGTAAAGTTTTGGTGAACAAATTTTTGGTTGAGTTTGAATTATCTTGTCAGTGATGGGTTCTGAGGTTGGTTGGTTGGTGGGGTTTGTTTTTTTTCCTTATTATGTGGAATTATATTTTCCTTGAACCTTAAAATTGTGGCCCTATATATGTGTTGTTTTGATAAAAGAGCTGGAGTCTATGATTTCTTACATTTTTTACATTTTTATTTTGTATTTTTCCCTTTCTGAAGCCATTTTATTGTGGGTTTTGACTAATTTATAAGTTTTTACTGCTAAATTCAAATTATTCATAAACTCCTACCTTTCACTGAACTATTGAGTTTGTACTTCTGTGCAAAGGTTGAATTCATGAACCCATGTCATTTATTAGGGAGTTTGGACTGATAAGTAGTTTTGCTCTGGTGCAGTAACAGAGTCAGTAGCCAACTAGCCATGCCGAAGAATAAGGGAAAGGGAGGAAAGAACAGAAAGAGGGGTAAGAATGAAGCAGACGATGAAAAGCGTGAGCTTGTTTTCAAGGAAGATGGGCAGGAGTATGCCCAAGTGCTTCGCATGTTGGGAAATGGTCGGTGTGAAGCGATGTGCATTGATGGCTCCAAGCGCCTTTGCCATATCAGAGGGAAGATGCACAAGAAGGTCTGGATTGCGGCCGGTGATATCATACTCGTCGGTCTTCGTGACTATCAGGATGACAAGGCTGATGTGATCCTCAAGTATATGCCAGATGAAGCTAGGCTCCTCAAGGCATATGGAGAGCTTCCTGAGAACACTCGTCTCAATGAAGGCATCATAGATGACGAGGAGGAAGGTGGAGGTGACGATTATATTGAGTTTGAGGATGAAGATATTGATAAGATATAGGGTTTGGAATTGCGTGTAGATTTTATCTTTAATTTTGAAGAGTAATGGTTAAGTGATACTTATGAGTCAAAATTTCCAATCGCACTTTATTGAATTTGGATTTTCAGGTGGGGACTTGGTTGTATTCCATGCAACGCCTTCTCTTACTAGTTAGTGTCTGTTATGTTTGTCCTTTTTTCTTTCTATGGATGTTGGTCGTCCTCCCCCCCCCCCCCCCCCCCCACAAACCCACCAAACCGTTGATGATGCTTGTATAACGTAAACTCGCTCTTGGTTATTTCCTCAATGGAGTATGATCTTTGAAGTTTCTTTAGATTCTTCTGTTCTAAATTTTGCATTGGCAGAGATGTGCGATTCTTTAGAATTTATTTTTGTTCTACATCAGTGGGTTATTTGATGATTGAGGGTCACCTATATGGATTCTCGCTTGAATAGTTGAAGTTGGGGTTTTGCACATTTGATCTACATTATGAATTGTATTATCTTCTATCTTAAATTTACCTCTTCGGGAGGATAGACTGATATTCAGTTCTATTGTCCTTAGTGTTGATAAAAATATGGGATCATCTGGGATCCTTAAGCCTCTTTTAGTTGGTAGGCTTAAATCCATCCTTCTCTTCTGGTGCAGTTAGTTATTGTCAAATTGAACTGGGACCTCATTTGAGCCACAGCCTTCTTTTTCCATCTCCTACTAGACCAAAAAACTTTTTGCCCTAGTATGAATCTATGATTTCTTTCAATTGCCTCAAGCTGCTTGTTTATGGTTCTCAACTGGAGAGTTTCTGGAAGGTGGGGTGGCATCCACCGCTCTAGCTGTCTAGCCCTTGTTAGGTTCTCTGCCATAGGCTTTGGTTTGTTCTCTCTTTGAACAGATCTGAGGCTACTACTGATAGGATAAAGTAGATTTATAGCTTATGTCAGAAAAATATTTCAGATGTTGCTGTAGCGATAAGCTAGCGCTCCCTTGCACGTAGTTGTCGCTTCTAGTTTGTTCTGAAACCTCATTTTTGTGTTGCTACTCATTGTGCTATCATCCCAGTCTTCCTGTAAATTTCACGTGGTAATATATATGAATACTGTACTTAAGCTTTGGCTCAATTGGTCTGGGATAGGGTTGAACAGGTAAGCTTTTGAATGTGACCTAGCAAAAAGTAGAAACATTGAATTGATCATAAATAGTGTTTGAAGTTTTGAGTGTTCCAAACTGTAAATCATAATTGAGTGAATCGTCAATTATGCTCCAACTTTCCATACATGCTTCAGATAACGGGTAAATTCGTGCAAAGATCTGTTTTGCAAGAACACATTCAATGTTAAAAGTACACCAATAGCTATGCTCCAAGATTTGGAGCTAGTTATGATTGAATAGCAATAGCAGGGTACATACTATATAATCTTCAAGTCTGAAGTCATTTTTGTTCATTTGATTTATTCTTCAAGAAGTTAACTTTTAAGCTATTTCTATTCCGACTGGTTTCCATCCTTTTGATTAAAGTTGTACTACTTATATTTAGTATACATTTAAGCTCCAAGAGCATAACATAACTCAAGGGGTTTAGTTTCACTTTCCTTGAATTGGTTTTGAGCATTGTAGGAGAACAATATTGAGATATGTCTTAAAATGGGTACGTGTCAATCTCGTGTCCCGTCTTGTGCTCCTATCCACAAGAGGGAAGCCTCACCCGAACTCAAACTCTAAAGCTAAAAATCGAACAAATCAATTCTAACTATTGTGCTTCAACTCTTAGAGACACATGTATACTAAATAATTACTAAATATAAGGATTACAACTTTAATCATAGAATGGAAACTATCATTACTTTAGATACATGTTTGATGAATGAATGCCACTTCCATCCTTTGATTAAAGTTGTCCTAGTTTATACTACGTGTTAGTATAATATATTACATGCTTAAATATTATCATACTATACTCTATCTAAAAAAAATATTGTCAGAAAATATACTCAAAAGTGAGGAAAAAATGTGTTTAAAGCATTTTGAGTATTTCATATAAAATATTTCCAAGTATTTTATAAATAAATAAAATAAAATTAATAAATATCATTTTGAAAAAAAAAATCTGTGTAAAATATTTTATAAAAAATATATTAAATGCTTTTTAAAAAATAAAAAAAGCACATTCTTACATGTAAAAAATCATGTTTAAAATATAAGTATTTTATATATATTAAAAAAAAAAGTTCAAATTTTCTATGTAAACTGTAAAGTACTTCAAGTGTTTCATTGAAAATATAGTATTCCAAAGATATTTGAAAAAACCAAAAAAATAAAAAAATAAATAAAGCTGTGTCATATATATATATTTTTATTATAAATAATCTGTTTAGGATCGGGTCTGACTTGACACAGATCCAAACGGGTTGATACTGACCCGAGTTTTACCCAACGCGGGTACCTTTTGAAAACAAACAGAAAAGTTTTCTTTCTCTTCCATTAGGGAGGGACTTATAATTTGGGGGTTAGGGTTTCTGAAATTTTCGATTCAATTGCACAAAAAATTGGAGCTTTTCTCAGATTCTTTGGAGATTCACTTGGATCTGCTTCCATAAGGTACTTGAAATCCACATTATTTTGACACTCATTAGATCTCTCATCAGATTTTAAGCTTTTGAAATTCCTGTGCTTTCAATTTCATATACTCGCATTTGAGAGCTAAATCAATTCAATGACATATATCTTTGATTTCTTTCTTTAATGTTTTTGAATTTCCACAACGGTCACACAAGTGATTTTGGTGCAGATCTGATGCAAGTAATTCAACAAAAACCAATGAATTTAGTATAAATAAAAAATAAAATAAAATAAAATCTGAATTGTGTGTTTGAAATTAAAAAAAAAATATAAAGAGACCCATTTCACACATTCAATGGTGCTCCTCACTTAAGCACTAATCTTCAAATTTTTTTTTTTTTTTTGGGTAACTTCTAATGGATGGCATTTATCTTAAGTTGAATTAATACTGAATTTAATGAATGTTATTAATACTTAATAGCATTTGGAGTTGGACTACTAAGCCCTTGCTCCTGATCATGTGCATAAATTGCATAGCCCGTTAGGGGTTAATGCCATTGGATTACCTGACAACTGGTTTTGGCAGGTGGGGTCAGTTGCTGGTAAATTTTACTAGCTAGAGGCAAGTCCAAAGGGCTCTTATCTAGAAAGGTTCCCTACATTATCAAAAATCAAAAAGCAAAAGAGTTGGAGTAGTAAGTCTTCGGGTAAGTTATTGGAATAATACGAGATGGGCATAAATTTCCTGTGTATGGATTGTGTTGTTTATAAGCTGACCCTATAGAAGGGACTATTTGTGTGTTCGGATTAGCTTTATGCTAATTTTCTGAAAGTGGGCAAAAGTGCAGTTTTACCTAGAAAAAAAAAAGGCTTTAAAAAGTTTGACATAAGCAAATAAACTACAAAGCTAATCCAAATGGATACTTTAGTTTTTAGCGCAATTTGGTTTTGTTGTGCTTTGTATCATGCTAATTTGATTGTGTTCTCATTGAATGAAGCATCGGCAGGCTTAAAAATAGCATTATTTTCTGAACCAAAGTTTACAACCAGCATAATTTTGTAGGAACTTTCACACTTGATAGCCTCTATGATCTCTGTGTTCACCGGAACAATTTAATTTTCTGTCTTTTCTTCATAGTAAGTCCATATTTTTTTATATCTAATGCAGGTCTAATGCAAGTTCGAAATTCAGGAAGAAAAATCAAATGGTGGTTTTGTCAGTGAAACCCTTGTTTATTATCCTAGTGGTGTTTCTCTCTCTCGTCCTTGCCATAGTTTTGCTTTTGCCTCCTTCTCCATTTTCCCAGACCGTGCTCTCTTCCAATTCAACAATGTAAGTGTCAAGTTTGGGGATGTTATTTTGTTTTTGTTTTTTTCCTGCTGTGTTTGGTTTCCTGGAAAGTGAGGGAAAATGGAGGAAAAGAAGATTTTCAATGCAGATTTATAAATTTTTGTTGTAAACATTTTTTATTATGCTTGGGTTGTTTAGGAAATAATTACTCCGCAACTTTGTGTCTAAGTTTCAGTTTTTTTAAAATTTTTTTTTTTTTTTAATGTTTAATAAGTAACTTTATGCTAAGTCGGTTAATTGAATGGAAATAATTCTTCTCTTGTTTCTCAGTAACAGAATATTGTCAATTCCTTTTCCTTTTCCTTTTTTTTTTTTTTGGTTCATCTCTTGAGAAAATATGAGGAAAGAAAAGAAATCGGAGTACTAGGATCTTAACATTTCCCTATTAGGTGAGGGAGGTTGTCAATGTTTAGAAATTGATAAGCATGGGTAGGGCATAAGATAAAATAAAAAAAATTTAAATATCTCCATAGTTTTATTGTTATTGGTTTTTTTTTTCCCATCTGATATATGAATTTATGGATGCAGAGGGAAATCGGACATATGGAGTGTCCGGAGGATGGTGGAGTGGAGGCCTTGCAAGTGGTGGCTACAAGGACACCTAAGTGGTAAGTGGAGCTTCAAGTTTGAATTTCTCTGTCTTTGACAAAAATTTGTGGATCTATCGGATACATATAGGTTTTGGCAGATAGCCTACAAATGAATTTTTTGGGATATAATAATTGTTTGCCAAATATGGAGCATAGTCATTTAAAATTGAAGAGGAAGGAAAGCAGTTTACATGGAGAACTTAATAAGGGTTCTTGGGCCTTCTATAATTGTTTTGTCATGTATATCTTTGAGTTTGGAAAGTCACTGAGGAATGATTTGCAAAATCAAGAATTTTGAACTCTGTAATTATGTTTGGGATGGAAAGAGAATTATGGTTGGTATAGGGTTTCCATTTGGTTTGTGATATTCTGAGTCAATCTTAATTGACGTTCATTGCAGACAATTGCATTGGTTTTTTGTTGAAATGCTGCAGCTTTGCCACTTGAGAATAATGGATATATCCGAGTTGATTGCTATGGTGGGCTCAATCAGATGCGAAGAGATGTGAGTGCTTAAGAGAATTTCGTATTTGCAACTTTGAGATCTAATTTGAAAATTCTCAATTTTATTTCTTTGATAAAAGAAGGTTTATTATTTATAATGACTGCAGTTATGTGATGGTGTTGGTATTGCCCGTTTGTTAAATGCAACCTTGGTTTTGCCAAAGTTTGAAGTGGCTGCATATTGGAATGAATCAAGGTAATTTATGGTTATATTTATCAAGGTTGATGGGATAGCTATGAAATCTGATAGAATTGTTATTTATGTTTCAAGAATTTGTTTGCTGTGAATTGACTGTATATGAATAAAATGTATTGTTTTATATAATCATATCATAGATAATTTATAGTTTGCCTTTTGTTTTGTTTTGTACAGTTGATAGAATGAATTTAGGGTAAATTATACTTTTGGTTCTTGAAATATGGCTTAAGTTGGATTTTGGTCACTCAAAATTTTAAAACGTAATAGGACAGTGAAGTAAGAGATGGTCAACTGATTCCCCATTGCATTTACTCATATAACACCAATCTAAAAGCTACTCATTCTTTTTCCATATGTTGGAGTTTTTTGGGTGATGATGAAATCTGTTGTTGAGTTGTTAGCTTGTTGGCCAAGTTGTTTTTTGTCGTCATCGGAATGGTCATTTGTGGATGGCTGCCCCGCATTGTTTGATTTGGTGTATATGGAGAGAGTAGAACAATCAGAGTTTTGAGGACACAGAGAGAGCTATGCCTGGTCTGAAATTATTTTTCTTTAGAACTTTGTTGGATTTGGATGTCAGCTTTGCATAGTCAGCCTATATGTTATGTTTTTGACTTGATAGATTCTTGTGATTGATTGTTTGGCCCCCAGCTGTATACTCCCTGTATACTTGGGTGACTCTATTCTTTGATATCAATAAGAATTGCATTCCTTATATATATATATATATATATATATATAAAACAATTGAAACGTAATAATTTAATATCTGCATCTAACTTTTGTCTATTTTTTACTTTAATGTGTCTCCGAGAGTCCGAATCTTGTCACAACCACCAGCCACAGCCACCTTAGAATGCCTCCAAACTAAAACACCGTCGCACACCCCATACCATTGGTGACTCAGACCCCACTCCTCTTGGTCTTTGCCTCCACCCACCCACAACCGAACACACCATCAGCACGTCCACAAGCTGAGACCCAAAACCACCTAGGCCCATTTTTCACCCAATCCACTCCTTTACACCTCCTTTCATTCACAAGGATTACTTTCCTCTCAAAATTTCTCCAACTTTGAGCTACCAAGACTATCACAAACAAGAACAGGGTAACTTAACAAATATAACAAACTATCTAATACCCACATGACCTTTTGAGCTCCAATCCCAAATTTCCCACTCTTAGATTGGTAATATTTGAAGCACATCCACCAAATCAACAGCCCCTGAAATTGGCGGTTTCCAACTCTTGTATCTTGCTAATTTGATTGTGGTCTCATTTTTTATGAGGCATGACAAATCTAAGTGAGTGTTGTTATTTTGGGGTGTTGATGAAGATGATGATGATGAAAGTGGCATAGTGAGAGAAGTGGTGGTGGTAAGGGGTGGCAACTTGGGCTTGCCAACTACGAATTTTGGTTTGGTGATTGGGATATTTGGTTTGTGTGAAGGAACTTTGAAGGGAGGTGAAGGAAAGCAAGTGAATGGTGCCACATCAGATAAATGAAAGCCATCTCAGTATACTGTTAGCCACGTATGCAAAAAATGGATGGGAAATAAATGAAAGAGACTAAATTGTTACCTTCTGAATATTTGAGAGATAAAATCAAGCTTTTTAAATTTAAGGAACTAAAATCAAACTTACCTCAATTTTCAGGGACCAAAAGTAATAATTTACCCAGTATTATATTGTGCATCCCTTTTTTTGGGTACCTAAATAATTTTACTTCTACTTTGACCTTCATAATCATATCAATTGGGCTTCAATTTTAATTTTTAATTAACTCTCAAAGGCTAACAAGATGGTTTGATAAGTGTTTTTCTCATCTATATTCTGATCATGCTCTCATTTCAGCAGTTTAGTCTGATGAACTGTATAGAATAAGCCTTCTTTTATCTACGATTTGATCTTATAAAATGCTTCTATTTGTATGATATTATGTGTCAATGGCTAAAAGGTTTCCTCAAGCAACAAGAGTAATGTTGTTCTTCTTCTTTCAGTTTTTATAATCCTTTAAAATTTGTCTTCTTTTTACTAAGGCAGTATCCTTTCATAACCATTTGGTTTCACCTCAGTGGTTTTGCAGATGTATTTGATGTTGAATACTTTATTCAACAGATGAATGGGTTTATTAAGGTTGTCAAAGAGTTGCCACCAGAAATTGCATCAAAAGAACCTTTTCGAGTAGACTGTAGCAAACGCAAAGGCCAATTTGATTACATTGAAACTGTTCTTCCATCCTTGCTGGAACATCATTATATTTCAATTACACCAGCAATGAGCCAAAGAAGAGATAGGTATTACCTTGTAGTTCTATATTTCCTGCTTAGTGATGGCACTGGAACCGTATTGTTGTGACTTATGACTGAGAAATTCATCCCACTCAGAGAAGGTTGATTAATGAGATGTATAATGGCCATTAGTTTTTTGATATAGAGTTGAACTGTCAAATGCAATATGTGTTCTGGTTTCAACATGTTAATATGAGGCGCTGGCCGCATATCTTAAGATTGGGTCTTGTGGATATACCTGTTTCTTATTTTAGGAAACTTTCATTTAGGGCTGAGAAAGATAAGGTGCTTTGAGGGCCAGAAGCTCAGATGAGTTGAAGTATGTGTTTTTGAAGTTTATATGAGTGGATGTTGTGCCGAATGTCCTCTTCAATTGAGGGGCTCCTAGATTTTATGGACTCCCTGGGCTTATAGCTGTTCTATGTTTTAACCTATGTTGTTTGTTTGATTTTTTTTCCCCATATACACCCTTGTACTTGATTTGCGTTATTAATTATTCACTTAAAAAAAAAGAAAGAAAGATAAATTGAAAGTTGACTGAACATCTTTTTTATTCTCATATGAGTTTTGATGTATAACAAGATTGGTTTAACTTCCATATTTATGTGCTTTAAAAAAATAATAATAGTAATTAAAAAAAAATCCACCATATCTTTGATATTAATGGTATATTGCTGACTACTTTCTTTTTCTTGTAGGTATCCTCTGTATGCAAAAGCTTCCCTTTGTCAAGCTTGTTACAGTGCATTGCGCCTCACTAGATCC
Organism: Quercus tomentella; assembly: GCA_028535165.1. Taxonomy (NCBI): domain Eukaryota; kingdom Viridiplantae; phylum Streptophyta; class Magnoliopsida; order Fagales; family Fagaceae; genus Quercus; species Quercus tomentella. The sequence goes on along the minus strand of JAPQVY010000012.1, from coordinate 41,111,146 downwards.
TTGGAGAACAAGGCTTCTGAGCTCTTAGAAGCCATACCCAAACCCTTTCTCTCACTTCACCTTCGATTTGAACCTGACATGGTAGCATACAGCCAATGCGAATACTCAGGTCTTTCTCCATCTTCTGTCAAAGCCATTGAAGCAGCACGAGGAGATAGAAAACCATGGACTGGAGAGTTAGCCCACGTCTGGAGAAAACGGGGAAAATGTCCTCTTACCCCTAATGAGACGGCCTTCATACTTCAATCACTTTCCATTCCAACAGACACAAATATATATTTGGCAGCTGGGGATGGTCTGATGGAAATTGAAGGCTTAACATCTGTCTACACCAATGTAGTTACCAAGTCTAGCCTCCTAAGTGATGAGGATTTCACAAGTATGCATGGGAACACAAAAGCTGCATTGGATTATTATGTGTCTATTAATAGTGATTCTTATGTGGCTACATATTTTGGAAATATGGATAAGATGGTTGCAGCAATGCGAGCTTTTAAGGGCTTGTATAAAACCCTTTTCTTAAGCAGAAGAGCTTTTGCAGAGTTCACTTCACAAGGTTTTAGTGGGAAAGATCTGATGCAAGCCCTATGGAAGGCTCATCTAGATGATTATGTCATGGGGAGAGGTTCTGCTTTGCCTGACTGCTTTTGTGAGTTCAAATTGTGATTTCAGTTTCATCTTTCTTGCCATATATTGTACTTCTTCATTTTTTGTATGTGATATGACTCTAGGAGCAGATTTTTTGTTAGGTGTTTCTATAATTTAGGGCTTGTAGAATAAAGAGTTTTCCCCTTATATCTTGTTTTTACAAGTTCTAATGTTATTGACTGACTTTAATTATGTATCTCTTGGCCAAAGTTTGGGCATTGCACCTAACCATTCTGTTTTCACTTCTTCTACTAAATAAGTTTCCTTTTGCCACATTCGTAAATTCTTAATCCATCTCTTTACATTACCTATGCATGAATGTGTTTTATTTAAAAACTGCTTTTCAGCATAATCTATGATTAAGATTTCAATTGTGTATTCATTGGTTTTGATGGTTATCATACCCGCAGACCACACTAGAATTATTGAGATTGATTAGATGAATGTTACATTATAAGAATGTTTCTACAAGTAGGCAAAAAGGATTCATTCATCGATCAGTACTAGTATAATTGGTATGCTTGAAGCCTTGAGCATCTTGACTGCAGCTGTCATATGCTTTAGGTTACAAGATTTCCTAAGATCACATTCTCCTTCTTTGAGTGAAATTGCAGATAAAAAGGGACAGTTTAAGTCCATTTTAATGCTTTGGTTCACCTTTGAGCAAGCTTTGATCTGGGGTATACAGGAAAATTTCCACATGTATTCCCAGGAGACAGAATTTTCCTCTATTGCAAGCAGCATTTCTTCTATTGGTTATCACTTGAAATCTTGTATAACTGACTGGTTGATGGACCTTCAAATGTCAGTTTTAGTTTTTGTAATGCCATTCTTCATAAAGTGACAAAGATCGCGACCAAAAAGCAGTATAGCATCATGGAGTTGATCCAACACAATTCTCTTCTGAAGTTCCTTGCAACTTGAAATTGAAGTATCATGATGGTATGGTTGAGCAAGTCTTGCTAGCTCAGTTGGTTGAGTGCTCGTCAGTGGGAGACAGTTCACTAATCTAACATCAACTACATAAGCTCAAGTTTTGAATCCCATTTTGGCATAAGATTCAATATTTATTGAAATTATACTGTTCTATCAATGAAAAGGGTGGAATTTGTCAAAGAAAACTGTCAAGATAAACCAACTGTTTTATTATTATTATCATTATTTATTTTTAAAACTCATAACAATTAAAAAAAAAAAAAAAAAAAAAGGGCGCCAACCAACCAGGCCCTTGGGGTTGATGTTGTTCGGTCCACTACCAAAAGTAGAGAATAAGGTTAATATACTGCTCTCTTTTTCAGGTAGAAGTATGTGCTATGTTTTTATGGATGATAATTGAGAAAATTTCTTAGTAACTAGTGAAAACGTTTTTTATAAAAGGTTTCTCACCTGTAACCCTTTGTTCATATGATGACATTTTGAGCTAACCTGATTAAGAAAACGAAAAATATAATAGATTTTGGCTATCATCAAGAGAGGACGCTATAGGTTGAAACTCTCTCAAAAAAAAAAATTGACGTCTCCATAGTTTTGCACATTGTTTTGGATCCATGTGTTTGCATAGTCTTGGCTTGAAGCAGTGCTTTGAAGCTCTTCATTAGGGACACCAAGCATGAGCTCAATATTAGTGCCTCTAAGGGCTTGGAGAGAACCATACTTTTGGCCATAGAGTCGCATCCTTCTGATGTTATTGTTTGTACATATTTATAACTTCTCCTGGGGACAGTAAGTTGTTGCCAAACATTCATAGCAAACACCTATCTTGGCAGCTGATTAAAGTAGAACATGTCAAATTTTATGTCATGACCATATTTCCATCATATGCTCACAAAGTACATAATAAATCTACAGTCAATAAATACCTGATTCATATAGTGTTGAAATTTAAGTTTATTTATTATAACATATCAAATTATTAATTCAAAATCAAATAAAGTACATTCTTCATTACATAATATAGCATGTCATTGAGTAAGTTAAAAAATAATCTTAATGAAGAAAAAAAGTAAGGAAAAAGTTTAGTTTCAAAATTTATTGTAGCTTAAGGCTACAAACTCACTCAATAAAATAAATATTACAATATATTTTGAAAATCTAACTGTTGAATTACATGTCCTTTACGCTCACAATACACATGTTAAATTTTGTATCAATCAGATATTATTTACTATATAATCTATAAGCCTATATTTTGTTCATAATTTTAATTTACAAAAACTTACAATTTAAAAAAAATTTTGATGACAAAGTTATTGATCTTTTAATTTTCTTGAAATTTTGTAAGTATGGAGCATATAAGAAAAAGATGTAATCCAATTGTGGATTTGTCAAAATTCACCTCCAATAAAAAGATGTCGAGTAAGGTTGTAGTTTAAGGATACAACTAATTTTGTAACTAAACTTTGCAATTCATATGTGAGTAAAGTAAACAAGGGAAACACATTGTTAATGGAAAATAATAATAAAATGTCATATGTGAGCAAAGTAATAAAAAAGAAATAGGTTTAGTAATAAAAATAATGACTAGTTTATTTACCGAATGGAATTTATTGAAATGTATTGAAATGGATAGAATGAGCCAGAATTTAGGATGAGATTGAATAGAGTGATGATTTATATTAGTTAACTAACTGGAATGAAATTAATAACATTAGTTTAGAGAAATACAATTCTAATAAAAGTTATCATTGTGAAGCTAGTTAGTTTTTACTTTGTCATATATACACTTATGGTTAAATATACATGTCCAGTTAGACTCTAACCTTATGTTTGGATTGAGGGAGATGAGGGGAGAGTAGAAGAGAGGAAAATGGAAGATGACTAGAATATAATAAATTTTAGTATATTCCGGACACTTTCCTCGCTCCCTCCATCTTTCTCCGCTTCAAACATAGTGTAAAAATATCATACTACTCTATAGCCTTTTATGAGATCATTTTTACCAAATTTATAATGCGGACTCAATTATACCAAATTTATGATTGGAGAGACATTTAATATATATTACCCACATATCTGTAATTATCATGCTAAACAAATATCAAGATGATTAAAAATTATTTTCTCTATAAGTTTTTAAAATATCCAAAATCATGGTTTTATTATGCTTTATAAACAAACTAAAAACATGACTAGAATTGGATATTAAATAATTTTTTACTAAAGGTAACATTTGGCATACAATACACAAGTATAAAAGTACATGTTACCAATTTTTTGGTTTTCTAAGATTATCTTTCATGTCATACATGTTAATTGTTCCAATAATGCTGCATACACAAATAATTTCACAATTTTTTTTTTTACAAAATTTGATGTGACAGGTTATGATTAGTATAATTTCATATAGAAACATAATTAGCATTACTTTATTATATATAATCGTTACTTATCACCTAAGTTATTGTGAAATTTCTACACTTATCGAAATTGTTCAAGCAATACATGGAATATGTATGGTTTATGAGAATTTATAAATTGATCTTATAGAGGTTTTACTTTGTAAAACGGTCTAGGGACAACTTTTGCCACAACTCTTGAGTGGTTGATTGTAGTGGTGGAGAAAAGATGGTGGATTTATTACCACTTATAGTCGACCACACATCAAGTTGTGGCAAATAGTGTGTTTCCAGAAGAATTATTTACTTCAACTAGTTTTGATTTGGGAGCCTAATGTATAACGTGCAAAGGAGTGAGAGAGAGGGAGAGAGAAAGAGGGACCTATTATGTCTAGGCTAGCCATTAGCATCACAAACATTAGCATTAAGGACATCGTTGAAGGGCTGTTCCTAGTTGAATAAGACTTAGCCATTGACAAAAAAGTAGAAGAGAAGCGTAGACTAAGAGCTTGGATTGAAACCAATTATGCTTCCAACACTATTTTTATAGAGAGAGATGCTTTTGCTTGAGATTGAGACTTTTGAGTGACTATAGCTAGTCAAGCACTCCATGGAAATGGATTGTTTAATACTTATATGCCACCACAATTTAACCCGTCAAGCACTCCATGGAAATTAAGTAACACAAAATTTTCTATGGCAACCAAGTGCATCACTTAAAGCTCGTCTAACTGGTTGTTATTTTGGACTTTGTCTTTCCTCTAGAAAATGTTAGGCTTCTCTACCTTGGGATTTGAGAATGTTTACATATTGAAATGACCTATCTCATCATAATCAGTTGCCTTTCTACGAGGTCATTATGGGTAATAGAAGCTCTAATATTAGGCTGTGTTTGTTTCGGTTGTAAAGGAAATCAGAAAAATATTTTACACCCTTAAGGGTGTTTGGGTATGCATGAAAATTCAATCAAATTGAAAATAAATTTCAGTTGACCATAAAATAGAGTCCCTAACTCAATAAAACTAACTCCATAGTTATTTTACCTTCAATGAATTTCTAGCCTCACTCAGAATTCAACAACCCGAAGAGAGAGAGAGAGAGAGAGAGAGAGAGAGCACTAGAGGAATCGGACCGCCGTGCAAGCTTTGGTTGCCGTGCAAGCTTCGTCCATCATCCGCCGTCCGCCGTGCAAGCTCAGTCCACCATCTGCCGTCCGTCGTGCAAGCTGCGTCCACCGTCCCTCTTCTCTTCCTCCCTCGTTCTCTCTCTTTCCCTCTGACCAACCAAGGCCGAATCTTCAACTGCATGTCACTGATCTACAACCCACCACCCACCCCCGCCGTCGCTACCATCGATCTTGTTGCCCAAAGCCCCAAGCACGATACTGTTTCTCATGATCTTGCCACCGTCGTTACCCATCTCTTTCTCTCAAGCCATCTCTGTCCACCTCTCTCACAACTGGTGTTCTGTCTGAGGAAGGGGGCCATTTTTTTTTGTTCTGATCTCCATTCCACCCCCAAACCCACCCGATCTGGTCGCCGCCATCCTCCATCCACTCCAATCTCTCTCTTTCCCTCAATCTCTCACTCTTTCTTCCTCCTCTCACTGAGTAAATCATGTATATGTTGTGAATAAATGTTTTTATTTTGATTTTTGGTTGTGTTAAGTGTATATTTTGAAATTTTCTGTTATAAAATTTGTTTGGAAGCTGAGAAAATGGCTGAGAAAATGTGAAAAATTTGTAGGAAAATAGCATTTTTAGAATGTTACCAAACACTGGAAATCGTGTTCCGGACTATTTTCCATTGCGGAACCAAACACCTGGATTTCATTTTCCTTACGGGAATTCATTTTCCCCTGCATTCATTTTATACTCGGAATGTGTTAAGTGTATATTTTGAAATTTTCTGTTATACAATTTGTTTGGAAGCTGAGAAAATGGCTGAGAAAATGTGAAAAATTTGTAGGAAAATAGCATTTTCAGAATGTTACCAAATATCGGAAATCGTGTTTCGGACTATTTTCCATTACAGAACCAAACACCCGGATTTCATTTTCCTTACGGGAATTCATTTTCCCCTGCATTCATTTTATACTCGGAATTTGATTTACATAGAGCCAAACGCAGCCTTAGTTCTTGTGTGATAGGATTTTAAATTTACAACAGTTACTCTATGGTGATTGTTCATTCTCATCAAGTCAGGAAGCCAACAAGTTTCTTTTTAGCATTGGTAGAATTCTCGACCCCTTATACAATAATAAGATATTTCACTAATTGAGCTAATTGTTGGAATTTGCATATCACTAACATTTTGATTTTGAGATTTTCAATTTGCATACGCCATGATAATAACTAATGTACACAAATAGTTCATCTTATGTTATGAAAAATACTTATAACTCTAGCCCCAACCAAAAAAAAAAAAAAAAAAAAAACACTCGTCAATCCAACAAGCTCTGAAGTAATATTTTGTAGATATTCAATACATCAATGAAACATGCCTAAACATTACATTAGAGATAAATGATTCTTAATAATATTACATCAGAGATATTGCACTCTTTTATTTATTGTCTGCGAGGTGATTACTTCTTATTAATTGTGAGTTAGCAAAAACTCTTACTTATTATAATAATAATTGTTATGCACCATAATAAGTTGCTCTTTTTCCTTGATGCACTTAATAAAGTCCTCTTCTTAACTGAAATTGACTTGGAACTTAGGTTGTTTGTTTGGAGAAAAGAGCTCCCAGTGTTTCTCTAAATCTGGACTCTTATTGTTCTCATCAAACATGGCAAACACGTAAGTTTCAATAGGCCTTCCGGGCTTCTTTGGTGTCCCTCCCTTCACATGTTGAACCAATTTGGTAATGTAAGTTCTTTCATTATCAAGGGATGTTGCTGTTCCACCAGCTGAAGGCCAACCACTCTCTGATATAACAATTACCAACAATCCCCCGCTGGCCTTCTCTAAAGCCGAGTAAACAGTGTCAAGAATGGCATCGAAAAGGTTGCGATAACTTAGTGGGGGATCATTCACAATGGGTGAAGGAGCTGTGAAAAGAGCATAGTCAAGACGAATGTCTTTGGTGTTACCAGTGTAACTAAACTATGGGTACAAGTTAACTAGTAATGGGGACCCATTTTTCTCTAAGAAGCTAATGACTGGATCAAGAATTCGCCTATAATCGGCCCTGAATGAGCCTTTAGATGGAGGGAAAGAATCTGATGAAAGGACTCCAGTGTCAATGGCAGTGGAAACTTTGATTTTGTTCCCTACTCCGGCCCCAGAAATTGTGTTTTGAATGTTTTGCATGGCGGGGACAAGGAATTGTGCAAATGAACCTGGAATTACTTCGTTTCCAACTACAATGTATTTGAATATGACATTTCCAAATTTTTTCACATTGTTTTGGACCCAAGCATTTGCATTGTTTTGGCTTGAAGCAATCTCTTGAAGCTTCTCATTTGGAAGGCCTAGCATGAGCTCAATATTGGAGCCTCCAAGGGCTCGGAGAGCATCTTGGTTTGGATCATAGAGCCTCATTCTTTGGATGTTGTTTTGTCTATAGAGAGCTACAACTTCTGTTGGTCGTGGTAGGTTGTTACCATGCATTCCATAACAAGCACCAACTTGGGCACCTGCATTAGATTAGACAATAAGTCAATGGTTTTACATGCATATATATGCTTATGCAATTTATCTCATTCGGGGACTCAGGGCAGGAATGTTATAAATCTATTGAAAGTGGAAGATTCATTGGGTTTGTAGGCAGACATAATATAATAATATATTAAAAGTGAAAGATTCATTGGATAATAATAATGATGTTAGAGATATTACATGTAAGACTTACAAACTGACACGTTACCAATTATAAAAAATAATAATTCAAATATTCTTTCATTAAGTTGTTAAAATCCACCAATCACATTAATATGTAAATTAATTATAATAAAATATGGACTAGCTTAGCATTTTCTGCAAGATTTACTATATATTAATTAAGTAATAATGGAAATTTTCATTTGTTTAGCTAATTGTTGCCACTTGCCACCACCATGAATTGGCTATTTTTTCATCTAACTTCCCAGTTGAATCCACAAGGAATAACTAGAATTCAACGGAAAGAAAGGAGAAAAATATTTTTGAAATTCTTATTCACGAAATTCTGACCTGAATTTTTGTTTATATATTATATGCCTATTTAAAGGCTTAAGAAAACTTACTTTTCAAGTAATATGATAATATTAAAAAACTAACAAATGATAAACATTAAACCCCATATACATGTTGTCCTATATCACTATGTAAAATGTCCTAGTTCTACACATGATTTTATTGGACTCCCCTCTCCCTTCTTTCTCATCCCGTTATTTTGAGAGACTGAGAGAGAGAGAGAGCCAAAAAACCAAACAAAACAAATGAAGAAAGGTCCCCCCCACCCCAACCACCACACACACACACACAGAGCTAAATACAACTAATGGGGTAGTTCTTAATTTAAATGCTTAGAAGGCTAGTTGTGGCTCATTTAAGAGAAGTAATTCGGTGACTTCCTTTTATTAGGTGCCCATTCTAAATACAACTATAGAGTGGCGCTTAATTAAATGCTATTATTACATTCTAGGCTACTTTTGGTGAGCATGCAACGTGAACGTGCTTCAATTCCAAAAATGGCATGACGACGACCAAGACAGATATGTGGAGATCGGACTAAGGTTGGTTCAATCAAGCTTAGCTCAAAGGAAAATCTATTGCCTAGAGGGCAACATTAATTGATTTAACATTGGTGGTTTCTACTTTCTACTCCTATAGTTCCAGGGATAGTACTATTTGGTGTCTTAATAAGTGTACTGTTCCGTACATCCTCTCACAACAACATGGAACCCACATGTGGGTGCAAGAGGCCAGGCAGTACACTGTGGGTGTGTGACAATATCACAGCTCCTAACCTTGGGTTAGTTAAGACACAAAAGCATTTGATTTGGGCTGTAAAATCATGTATCAATAATATGAGAGAGAGAGAGAGAGAGAGAGAGAGAGAGAGAGAGACCTGTTGTGCCTAGGGTAGCCATTAGCAGCCCAAGCACCAGCATTATTGTGGAAATCATGGAAGGGCTTTTACCAGTATGACCGGATTTAGTCATTGAGAAAACTATATATGGAAGTAATAGGAAACAAAAAGCTAAGATAGCCAACTATGCCTTATACCATTGTTTAGCTGCCCTTTTATAGAGTGAGAGATATAGATGGATGCTTGTACTATATATTTTTTTGAGTGACTATATCCACATTCTACATTTTTGCTGGTCAAGCACTCTACGTGAACCAAGTTGTAGACGAACCATTAACCAACTTGCATCATTCAAAGCACATCTAACTGCTCAATATTTGTGGAAATTTCTCCCCATGCCTTTGAATCGTCTTCAATTTTTCAATGTCCCACCGTGTTTGGTTTTATTTGAAACAACCAGTCTTATTGGTTGCTTCCTACAGAAATTTACATGTTTATGTGAAGGATGCATAGGGCTTTCCAATTTGATGATATTTGAAATTGATTCATTTAATTTTATGGTTCAGATTAAATATTATAAATCTAAAAGTATATTTATTATGGTGTGAAAATTGTACACTGTTAAATTCAAGAAATAAAATCTTAACGGTGTAATATTTCTCTATTTACATGAAAATATATCAAATAAATAGAGATGATCTTGTTCCTACGTTTTACATCAATGCAACATTTAATGGTCGGATTGTGTCTTTCATTTCTACAATTAATCATTTTCCAATTTTATTTGTATCACGTGCAAAGTCTGGATCACTTGTAGTGCTATTAGATGTAAAAGAATGTTGTTTCTACATAAACTCATTGTTATCAAGGGAGTACTTCTCCCATAGAAGTGAATAATTGACCATTTGTCAATTGGCACACCTCCGGCATTCCTAATAGCAACATTTAGGATCTAGGTTCCCACCCCTTCCCCAACTTAATTTAACAAAAGAATAGTAATGCATTGTTAGTAAGTGGGAAAGCAAAGAGAGGGGAAGAACGAATAAGAACCTCGTCAAGATAATTGTTTAAATGAGTAGAAAATAAGTGGGAAAGCAAAGAGAGTGGATACTAATTTCCCCCAGGTCCACTATAGGCCAACTATAGTCATATGGGCCAAAAACCAAATAGTAATTAGATTTAATTAATATGCATTATGAAAAAATTTCATTGACCTTCCTTGAGGTTGTTATTATTATTATTATTATTATTATTATTATTATTATTATTGTAAGGTCACAATTTGGTTTCGAAACCCAAAAGGTAAATGAATTTAGGCCTAAAGAGCCCAATACAATGAATTTATAGAGAGTGGGTTAGAAAACTAGGTTTTAATGAGTTGGGTAACAATTATAATGGATTCAGATGACGAGAAAGTAAAGATAGACTGGTTTTATCTAAAGAAAATTGTCCTTGGCACAATCCGAGGAGATCAGTTCTTGTATATATCTCTCGAATTTGATTACAGGCACAGTTCTTGTTGCTACAATGTTTTTCTTTCAATTCTCCGATCCCTTTTCCTTTGGGTCTTCTTTTTATTTTATACTATCTTCATTTCTTTCATCTCCACCTTCCAAGTGTAGATTAGATCGTTGGTGTTGATCCTTGTCCCATTAGCACATTCCTGAAGTCTTTGGGAGTAGTTGTAAGGCTGAAAATTATTGTTCAGATATCATTTCCTCATTAATGCAGTCAGAAAGTTAATTACAGAGTATTCAATGCGGTGGTAGTAGCTTTCTCTTAGATATTTTATGGCTTCCCCCTGTCCTGTGCTTTCATGATGTGTATCTTTATCAATAGAATCTCCTGGAATGTTGCCCCGGATGGCAGACCACATCTTCGGACCTCTACTTGACTCAGTTGAGGAGGCATTCCTCCTCGGACCACCTTCTTGGACTCTTATGACCAAACCTCACCTCTTCATTCACTAACACGGGCTCCCATGACAGCATTTACCCGTCCTTGGACTATTGGCTGTCCTTGGATTGGGCCTCCGGCCCAACATATATATATATATATATATATATATATATATATATATATACTACTGGGCCTATCACACCTACAATTATTATTATTATTTTATTATTATACTCACATTTACTCTAATTTTGAATAAGACACTCACTTCCCTTAAATTACAAACTATTTACATTGACCTCCCTAGATAATTGAAATAATTTTTTTTTTTAAAAATCTCAAATTTCCTATTAGAAGGGGTATGCAAGTGGAGGGTAAAATATAAAATATAAGATTTTTAAACCCTTTTTCAGTTATTGAGTGAAAGTTAGTACAAATAGTTGACATTTTTAGAGGATATGAATATTTTATTCTAAACTAGAAGAGAGGTAAATGTTAGAACGGAAAACTAAAAAGGAAATCTTTGCAATTTTTCGTATATAATATTCGAATTTTGAAAATTTGAGTATCCAAATTAAATCAATGATTGAGCATTTCATACATTACCATCGAACAGATATATATTCTCTACACTGTGTTATCTCAAGTTCTAACTCTTGTTTTTCTTCCCTTAAAAAAAAAAAAAAAAAACTCCCATTTTTCTTGCATCAACTAATTTTTTTTTTTTTTTGAGAAATAATGCATCAACTAATATTAAAAAAAAAGAAAGTGAGAAATATATACATATTATTTTCATATTATAGTAATATAGTCAAATTATTTTTCCTTTCATTTTTCTTCTCTACCAAACAAATAAATGTCATATCCATTCGACATTCTTTCACTTTTGCATTCTTCCTATCCAATATTTAAGAGTTATTAAATAACAATCTCTTTTTTCTTCTTCAGTTTTATATCCTTCCTACTTTTGTGCAGTCCCCCCATCAAATTATAGGAGAAAACTTGAAAGTAACAGAGCTATATACGATTAATCTTTGATTTTGGCAGGTTTAAACACAAGAAGAATCAGAGAAAAGCATTATTCCATGTCCTACAATTTGGTACTTCAAGTTTCTGTCGGTCAGCTAGATGTGAAACGAGTCTTTCTACAAAAGATAATTAAACAATCTCTGTCCCACAAGGTCTTGGCTTGGATTCATAGCGTACATGTCATGTAATTACTAATGGGGATTTTAGGTTGTAATATTTGCTTTCACAAAGATAAAGCTAAAATGTGTCACTAATGTAACAATCTCCGTCCCACAAGGTCTTGGCTTGGATCACTAATGTAACAATCTCTGTCCCACAAGGTCTTGGCTTGGGTTCATAGCGTACATGTCATGTAACTATTGATGGGGATTTTAGGTTGTAATATTTGCTTTCACAAAGATAAAGCTAAAATATGTCACTAATGTGAAATGTGTGGTGGTAAAAAGTTTCGAAATGAAAGACCAACCAAGATTGATAGCAAACTCCCTGCTTTTTATATTTAAATATTAATTAAATAATATTAATTTAATTTTTGATATTATTATTAATAATTAAACTATTTTTCTGCTTCTTTTGAAATATAAATTTAATAATTTAGTTTTTGATGTGATAAATGAAAAGAGATCTTTTACATTTTACAGTAATCACATCCAGCCTAGCAGCATATCCAATTTCGCTATAAAGATTAGTACACAAGTAACGTGTACTAAATAGAAAAAAAAAATTATATATATAGAGGCCTCTATACACGTAACGTGTGTAAAAAAAGAGAAAACCTAAATCTAAATAAAAAAAATATTGATAAATTAGGATAAGCATTGAGTAGATAACATTAAGTCAATGAGTTTTAGAGGACCTCATACTCAGCGATAAATAATAATAAAAATATAGAGATAAAGTTACCCTTCCATTCACCACCAAGAACAACAAAAGGTCCTTACCTTATCTTATCTGTAAGGCAAAATGCCAAATCCTAGCTTCCAGAAATGAACAAAGGTGTGATTTAAAGAGCATTTGGAAGCTAGTAATCCTTGGTGTACTGTAATGTGGAAAATCGAGATTTCAATAGTTGTTTGTGTCCAAACAACATGACCTCTTTCCTTAGAGGCGTGCGATATATATATAGCTGATTTTATCAAGATTAGTAGACCATGACTTAGAACTTCTGGATTCTTGCCCAACTTTTTGCATAATGCCACATGGTCGCTTCCCCATGTAGAAATAGCAACTCTTTTTTGGTTTTCTGTTTCCTTTTTTGTTTTTTTTTTTTTTTTTTAACATCCCTATATCTCATGGGGAGTAGAATAAATGGAGCCGATTTAATTAGTTTGTTGAGAATCTATAATCAATCCTAGAATTTGAGACTAAAGCTTGGTTGTTATTATTTTTAATATTTTATTTTTCTTTTTTACGGGGTAATTGTCCTTTCTTTTTCTTTTTTTCCCTATGATTTTTAAGTCTTGCTCTCTAACAAAATTAAGGAGAATGAGAAACTCACATGATTTCTTTCTGAACTTTGACTACTATACAATTCAAAGCCATTGTAAGGAGTAACAATAAAATCAATTTTAAGCTTACATCTCACATCTCTGTAATCTGTATCTTGCGGCTCTTGCCCAAGAGAAGAAATATTTGATTTTTCTGTAGTAGTTATGTTCCGAATAAAACTGCTTCAGCTAAGGGTAAAATTATTGATTGGAGGCATATTACAATTAAAATAATGCAAACCCAAGTGCATATTTCAGTGAGTTCGAAGTCAATCCACAGGGGACTGACACTAATGTAAAAACCTTTATTATTAAGTAGTAAATAAAAATAGTTGTTTGTTTGTTTTCCAACCAAAGATGGAGCAAGATAATATTGAAACTACAATTGAAAATAGAAAAATAAATCTATGAGAAATTAATTGTGAGAAAATATTAGGGATTCAAGGATCCACCTAATATTTTATCATATGAACCTAGATGGTTTTTAACTTAACTAGGGTGGAGAGCCAGCTCGCCTAATCGGATGATAAAACAATAAAGTACTCAAACAAAGTTTAAAGTAGATTGAATGAGTGATTGTGCAAATAAAGAGAGTTTCAACTTATGAAGTCCGCTAAGACATCAATTGGTTTTTTGTATAGGCGGGGATTGAACCTCAAATCTCTTATTCAACCATCAGAGAATTTACCAGTTGAGCTAATTGGAACCCACTAGTACGATATATATATATATATTACATTATATTTAAACTGATATATTGGATTAATGTATTTAAGCTGATATTTGGGCTTATAAAATATATGGATTTTGAATTATATGTTAATAAACATAAAATGAAATAGATACATATATACATAAATAATACATACATATATGTGTATAGCAGTAACTCCAAAAGCAGTACACATATATAAATCACTACCAAAATATTTTATTCTCCTAGCCAAACCAAAACGGCATCCGATATGAAATTGACTCTTTTTTTTTTTTTTTTTTGATATTGATCTTTGGGTATAGGGTTTAGAAGAGAAGGGTCATGGGTGGTTGATTTGAAGGGCTAAGTTGATAGAAATTATTGGGTTCAGAGAAGGGCAACCTCCCAACCATACACAATCTAAACCATCTTTCTAAAACTATTAAGAGTGTGAAGAAGGGGAAGCAAAGCCCTTTGATTCAAAATTGACTCTCTTAATACCAATTGCAACAACTTAACTAATGTGGTTATTTGATATAATTGAAGATGGTTTAGAATATCTAAGTTCTTATGCCTTCACTTGTTTAGAAATATAAACTTCAAAAAATAAAATATTGTAAACTCACTATCAAAAAATTGAGTTAAAAACAATCATGGTAAAGAAAATAACTAAGCTTACGTTTAGCAAGTGGTAGTTACTTTACTTTTGAATCATTAAAATCTTTTCAATGATAATTTTTTTTTGGTTCATTTAATTTTGAATCTTAATATAAACCTAGAATTACAAAGAGTTTGAAATTTTATGGTAAAAAAGTTTCACATAAATGAAATTAAAAAAAGAAGAAAAGACATAACACACACATAGCACGTGCAATAGGGCTAATCACTTATTAGCTAGCTTATTTTCCCCAACTTAATTATGTTCAACTTTTAAAAATCTCATCTTTTTTCTTAGTAATAATTTGTCAAAATCTTACCAAAATGAGCCTCAGTATTTGAAATAATGTTTCCAAAACAAACTTACCCAAAGTTAATACTAATAATAAAAGAGGAGAATAACACGCTTATGTTAGGATTTACAATTTACCTAACGAGCAAAATTCATATGTTATGTGTGAGTAAGAATGAGTTGAATGTCATTTCACATGATGCGAGCAATTAAATGAGGGGTATTGTTGTATGCAAGATTTTTTCATAATGTCTTTATCAATTAACAATAGAAGATGTACTCTCTTTTTTTCTTCCTCTTATTGTTAACTTTACTTGAAATAGTGGAGGAAACTAAAAATTAATAAATATTGAAGTTGATATTTGGGAGAGATAATTGGTATGCAAGAGATTAAATCCCCGTCTGCCCCATTGTTTGGGAATGGTCATGATAAGGACACCCAAAACAATGTGCAAAATTGGTCTTCACACATTTTTACTTATGATCAGATCTCAAAACAATGTGAAAAATCTCACTAGTTTTTGTCCTTAAATATCCTCCAAGGATTTTGAGTGAAAATCTCATAAGATTTTGTTGAAAAATATCAGTGAAAATGTCATGAGTTTTTGTTGGAAAATACCCTCCAAATTCTTTTTTGAGTGAAAATATCATTATTTTGTTGAAAAATACACTGTAAGGGTTTTTATCGAAAATCTCATGAGTTTTTGTTGGAAAATATCTTCCAAAGGTTTTAGAAAAATTCTCAGTTTTTTATTTTTTATTTTTGGATTGGGAAGTCACATTACTAATCTATGTAGATAGCATGCAAAATCACATAAATCCAAGGAAAATTGATATAAGCACAACCATTAAATTAAAATAGGAAACATGGGATAATATTGACAAGTTAAGCATGTGAATTCAAAAAAGAACATCATGTAAACTCAATCAACCAAGTATGTGAATTTATTAACAAAATAGACACTTCAATTATCTGAGTGGAAAAGAGATTTTGGTGAACATAAGAGTTTTTGTGCAATTTATGAAAGTTTGAGGGTTAAAATAAAATTTATGAAGTTTTGGAGCCTAAAGTGTAAATTTGAAATATTTGGGGGCCAAAGTTTGATTTTTGAAAATTTTAGTTGTTGTGCTGAAGGCATTATTTTCATATTGGGCTTTGTTTATTTATTTTTGTGGTTGTGCTTAAGGTTTTTAGCTGGAAAAGGCTTACTAGGTTGATTGTTTTGAATTTTAATTGTGAACTTTTATTGGTGTGGTAAATTGATTAAGACAATAACAATTTCCAAAAAAATTATTGAAATCTTCTTTTGAAAACTTTTGTAGTCATATTTTAGTACATAATCTTATGTTGCCTAACATAATGCTATTAAGTTGATGTGACATCAGGGTGCTTTAATTAATTTGCCCAGTGGAGGTTTTTCTCTATGAATGCTTAAGTCATTCCAACATCAAGTTAAATAAGAACATGTCATCGCAGATAGTAATCATATTTGAACTTTTAAGAATGATTTCTTACCCTCAATTATACTCATTTTATGATATGACTGTATAGTTATTCATTTACATTAGCAACTGAAGATCCAAATGTATCTTCTAGTCAAGTGGCATTTTATTTTCACTACTGCACAATTGAGACAGCTTTAGAATTTCAAAGGTGATGGTCATCCATTCACTCAAAGTAGACCGGATTGGACGAAAGTGGATCAAAATAAGCCAAATTAGACCAAAGTGGACGGAAATGGACCGAATAGACAAAAATGGACCTTAAGGATAGAATTGGACCTAAATGGATTGAAGTGGACAGGATTAGACCGAAATGGACCAAATGATACCTAATTGAACTAAAATGGACCTAACTAGACCGAAGTATACCAAATGGACCTAACTGGACTAAAATGGACAAGGTGGACCCAATTGGACAGAAATGAAAGAAATATGAATATTTATTTTTCAAATTCAAGAAGTAAAATGACCCTTTGTGCATGCTATTTTTAAACAGTAATTTTGTTTCTGGAATCCCTTTTGAATGTATGTACTGGTGTCATAGACGCAAAATCCCATGAAGTTTGCATTAAAAGAGGGGCAAAATTCTTTGCAATTGGAATGAGTCCGAGGCCAATATCCACCAAGATTTGTATTCTAGTTTCATGGAGTAAACCTCAAGATGGGTTAGTTAAACTCGAAACTGATGGTTCATCTCTTGGAAATCCAAGCAAATTGGGTGGAGGTGGTTTGCTAAGAAGTAGCAATGGTGATTGGATCAAAGGCATTGCCAGATATTCCGGTCACTAACCTGGGTTATGGCTGAATTTTGTGCTCTCCAGGATAGCCTCTTTTTAGCCAAAGACCTTGGAATTTTTAACTTGGATGTAGAGCTGGATACTTTGATTCATTGATTGTGGTTCATCTCATGAAAAATCTTATGGCCAATCATTCACTAGAACCTTTAGAAGACCTCCCTAACAGCCAAATTAAGCAAAGATTATGCAAAGCAAACTACTGTGCGGATGCTCTTGCTAAACTCGGAATTTATGTCATTAGTACTTACGTTTTATCCAATAACCCACTGCTTGTGGTGGAGAATTTGGTAACCCTTTATAAAAAGGGCAGATCTTGTAATAGACTTATAACTATTTAATTTCTATGCACATTCCTATTTTTAAAATATGCTATGGTTCTTTTCCGGCACCCAAAAAAAAAAAAAAAAAAAAAAAAAAAAAAAAAAAAAACGAAGAACTTATCTCATCTGCTTCTAATTTTAGCCCTTTGCTTCTTCTGTTGTGTCCATGAGCTAATAAATTATTTTACACTTTGTGGCAGACTTCTTTGGTTAATGTGGTGAGCCGTTAAAGGATAAGTAAACTTGATCCATTTAATGGTATGCGGCACTTAAGTGAAAAGTGAAAAGTGAAAACCTCAGGGACAGTTGGATGTGATGGTCATTGCACATAATGGTAACTTAGTGCCTCCCTCCTCTAGTAAATCCTCATCAAAATCGAGGGGGCAACTCGGAGGAACTTCCACAGGGTTGAGATCATCAACAGACTTGAGGCCTCCAATGAACGAAGATTCAGTGTCATAAACCTCAACAATGTTAAATTCCTTCCAAAGCTCAGAAACAATCTTGGCCTCTGAAGGCTCCCCTTGATTCCTAATTGGGGGCATAGTGTAATATGGAATCTTACCTACAAAAAGATCAAATTATTAACTTACTTTTTTTCATAAGTAAAACAATAGATAATTAGGGGCATTCTGAGAATCAAACTCAACACCTCTAACACCCAAATTATTAACATCACTTTGCATCTTTATATATTACAATTTGCTTTTCTTGTTATCCCTTTGTTTGTTTGCATATTCCCAGGGCACATAAACCATAAATGCCTAACACATACCCTGATTCCAGTCATGCAGAACAATTCTTGCAGCAGCTTCCACATCCACAACACCACCCTTTTTCAGCTCACCCCTAACAGTAGCCACTTTTTGAAGGAAGTCATCGACCAAGTCAAGGCTAGGGAACTTGTACAAAGTTACCAACATGCTGGGTGGGCAACGCCTTAGAATCTCCTTCAGTGCACAGATGGGGCAGGGACAGTATAATATCAAAATCCGCTGTTATAACTTAATATAATAACACAGAATCCACAAAAATTTTTACTATCCAAAGGACTTCATCCTAAAGAAATATGCACCAGAATTTCTAAATAGATAATTTTTCTTTTTTTGACTTGTAAATAATTTTGTTTGATAATTCAATAGTTGGGGGTGAGGGGATTTGAACCTGGGCGTCTCTGTTAGAAACACTAGGAGGCACCAATTGAGCTTAATAGATAGTGGAGAATACATATTAATAGAATTTGATGTCACTGTAGCTTCCTTAATTAACATTTATTGTCCTTGATTCTATATATGCAATCTCCTTACATACAAAGGCAGTTGGAGGGAGAATGTGAACTAATGAGGGAATAGAATGCTGTATTTCTTTTGCCACATGAAAAGGTACTCAAGCAGAATAGCAAATAAACCAGCACAAGGACAAAGGATGAGTTCACTCACCAGGGCCAATCGGGTCATCCAACTTCTCAATTCTTTTGCAATTACGAAGAGTTATAGATGCATCATTTGCTCCAGATCTAAGCATCATAACACCAGGGCAGTAACAATTTTACATCTTGTCTAACTGAACCTCTCGCATGGATCTTGTTAAGCCAGGAGTAGAACCAACATTGACAACATGGGATCTCTTTAAGCTATTAATGAGACTACTCTTACCAACATTAGGCAGGCCAATAACACCAACTGTAATTGATTTCTTGATCTGCCATAAATAACAGAGCACAATTGTTAATATGGCTGGCACTATTACTCAAACTCTAAAACCCAAATTCAAAAATATGGCATAACAAGTACCATTCAGTAGTAAAAAAAAAAGGGTAAAATAATCTTCACCATGGTTCCTAATTGAGAAGCTTTAATATGTGGAATAAAAACACCATTAACACAGGTTTTGAAGGCCATACTTTGAGACCCACTTTGAGAACAAAACTTCCCTAAAGAGAACATTAGGTTTTGGTCAACTAAGCATATATTTGCCTGATGTCCACTAGAACAAAAGAAATAACTATTGCATAAACAATGATCTAACTGACTCATATCAACTGAATAATCATCAACTTTTCTTTCACCTCATCCATAATATTTACATTCCAAACAACTGCACAAAGACTCTTTGTAACAATAACTAACGTCCAACCAAGTAGAGTGAGATATAGCAAGTCAAGCAGACTCCACATGCCATCATATAAACTAATTTGTTCAAAAAAATTCAATGAATACATGTTGCATGCATGCAGATCAAGAAAACACAAGCACAGACACAATAAAAGGCATAATGCTATATCACCAATGGGACACACGTAAGTCATTGTGAATTAAATATATCGTCATTGCTTGGTAGACTTACATCATGGCTTCTTGAGTAATTCTTCAACAATTTAATAAGCGTTTCAGCTCCTAGACAATCACTAGTTTGTAGAAGATTGCTTGGTTTTGCTGCCTTTGAGCTTGATTTCCACCCTAATTTTGATCTTTGCTCTTGTGTACTGCACTTAAATGCAACAGCTAGTAATTCTTCCCTAAGATACTTAAGCCACTTCTCAACAGCTTCTCGAGGAACAAGATCTGACACACGAGTGACAAGGGTAAATAAAACAAGATGGAACCATATGGACAAGGAAAATAGGTGAGACATCTCTCAGTCATTGCATGTAACATAGTCTATGAACTTAAATGGCAGCCATTATAAGATTAATTGCTGTTTGATTGTGAACATACAGAGCGGACTCAGAGTTATATCTGTCTATTATTAGAATGATGGTCCTCTGATATTTTGGTCATGCCACTCCATTACAAATCTAATCATAATGTGCTTCTTAACTGTTTTCATTTTCTAACTTATCCTAATTTATATGAACATAAGAGTCATTACACAAAAACTAAACGCCTTAAACATGCATAAGAGAGAGAGAGAGCAAAAGATTACCAATTTTATTCAGAAGCAATACTAGATGCTTATTAGGGCCTGCTTTCATCACCAAATTCTCCATATCAACACAACGAGTACACGAGCATCAAGAACTTCCAAAATGACATCTGGTGCTTCAATGACCTTCACCAACTCCTTGTAAAAAGTCCTATCTGAGTTATCTGTATGAAAATAAGAGATGTTAAAAGTAGCACAAAGATAAGTAGACACAGACAGTAGATCCAATGAAAAAAACCTTCCACCAAGAACACATATTTAAAAAAAAGAAAAAGAATCAACATACCCTGGTTTTTCCCAACTCCAGTGGAAAATTTAGAGCTATCATCATCCTCTAGTAACCCCAACTTTCTCTTTTGAGCCTGTAGAGTACCACTATGAATTTAAGGATTGAAAGGACGAAGCAAAAGTACAACAAGGTTCATAACTAATCAGTAAACTATCACAATTTAAGTTTCACCCACGAGCAATTGTTAGTCCCCAAAGTTTGAATTGATAACTTTTTTTTTTATAACACAAAATTTTATTAGAATGAAAAACAAACCCAGTACACCGGCGGTGTACTAAAGGAGAAGTACTATCAATTCAAAATACAATGCTCAAACAATTCTAAGAGCAAGAAACAAGGCAGAGAAAGAAAAGCAGCACTCCAATCCAGCCAAGTACAAAGGAAGAAGGCTTTAATTTCAAGGATAGTCCGTTCACATCACTGAAAACTTCTGAAATTCTGTTCTTGCCAAAGGCACCAAATAATGAAATTCTGTTCTTGCCAAGCAGTTAGACAGTGGCCAAAGATTTTCCCCTCTCTATCTCTCGTAAGATTGTGCTTTCACTTACCAGATGGCCACAGTACAGTCAACAGTGTAGTGTTACAAACTTAGAATCGAAGTAGTCGCAAGATGTATTTGTTTTTCCATTAAAACTCAAACTGAAGAAGAAGAAGAAGGGAGCTCAAATCATAACATACACAATCATAACATAACAGATGGCCACAGTACAGTCAACAGTGTAGTGTTACAAATTTAGAATCAAAGTAGTCGCACGATGTATTTGTTTTTCTGTTGAAACTCAAATCATAACATACACAATCAGAGTAACAGTAAACAGAAACTTTGTTTCAAAATAAAATAAATATAGAGAATTACATTAAAATGAACAAACAATATAAGTACAAGATACTGTCCTATTCTATCAAATAATGTTTGGATTTGGAGTTGGCAGGAGTTCTGCTCTCCAGTACAAGTAAATCAAAAAAATACACTATCAGAAAAAGTCACAGCGCATCTTCTTGCTCGGCCGGGCATCCTCTTCTGAATCCAGTAGATTTAGAAAACTCAGTGGGTCAAAATCGGGCTCTGTATCATCAGGTAATTGGTTCTTTATTAACTTGTTATGAATTTTTTGCCATCATAGTAAGTTTTCATGATTATGGCTCCATTTTTATTTGATTGTCCAACAATATGGCCAATTTTAAGGAAACATTCGTCAGATAATTAAATTTGAATGAAAACTAATGAGAACTTCTATCTCATAACTGAGATTCTGTAGTTTTCTATGTTTGTAAAGATAGAGTTCTCTGTTTCTACACAATCAAAGTAGTCGCACGATGTATTTGTTTTTCTGTTGAAACTCAAATCATAACATACACAATCAGAGTAACAGTAAACAGAAACTTTGTTTCAAAATAAAATAAATATAGAGAATTACATTAAAATGAACAAACAATATAAGTACAAGATACTGTCCTATTCTATCAAATAATGTTTGGATTTGGAGTTGGCAGGAGTTCTGCTCTCCAGTACAAGTAAATCAAAAAAATACACTATCAGAAAAAGTCACAGCGCATCTTCTTGCTCGGCCGGGCATCCTCTTCTGAATCCAGTAGATTTAGAAAACTCAGTGGGTCAAAATCGGGCTCTGTATCATCAGCAAGGTCGAGTAAAAGACCCTCCACCTCAGCTTCATCAAATCCATCAAATCCTTCAACTTCAGAACCCATGTTCTTGGTTAACCCATCTTCTCGTGAATCCAAGACTTGGAATTGTGAATGACCATCAATGGCAGCAAATCTGGGACTTTCATCAAATGGGTCTTGATCATCATACGGGTCTTGACCCCCCATGCCCGTGTCATCAAAGAAATCCACCTGATCAAAAACACTGTTTGGAGAACCCAAAATACCAGAATCAATAACAGTAGAGGGTGGTCTTTCCAAAGCCAAAGCCAAAGCCAAACCCCTCTCCTCCTTCTTCTTATTCTTTTTGTAAATTACACAGAGAACCAAGTCGGAGCCCTTTTCAGCAACACTAAACTCATGCATCAACCAATCAGTGGTCTTCATCTCCTTACCCTCACCCTTCACCCTGAAATTCAACAATTTGTTGAACCCAATAATCGTCTTCCCAGACCCAGACCCAGACCCATAGATTTTCTTGGTGGAACTTTCATGCCAAGTCCCATAGGAACCAATAGAACGAAGCACGCGATTCTTCCCCCTCTTTAACAGAGTGAAGAAATAATGCTTCTCATCATCCAACACCGCCGTCGAGTCCGTACAGAAATCCCATGGGGGTTTATTGTATACTTCATCAGAAAAGCCGATGACGTCCCAAGCCAAAACCTCCTTTCGAATCTTCGGAGAAAGGTAACTCGAAATAAGCACTGCATCGGAGGGCTCAAACCTCGCCCCCAATGGCAGAGGCAGAGGTAGCCTCCGCCGGAGAAAACTCATCTTCAGGTATGCTTGGGTATCTCAGAGAGAGAGAGAGAGAGAGAGAGTGAGAATGAGAATTTTGATGGAAAGAATGACGATGATGCCTTATATAATAGTCGGCGCAAGGGCGGTGAGCCCAACGGCTATTTTTTTTAATAATTATTTTGAAAATTAATTTTTATATTTTTTGAGAATTAATTTTTATATTAAATCAGCAAGGATATTCAGGTCTACGTGGATAAGTTTTCGAATCCTCTGCTGTCAGATCTTGTAATATGATAATATGATTTGAACAATTTTATTTAATAAATTATAATTATTAAAATATTATTAATAAAAAAAAATAGCCGTTAGGCTCACAGCCTTGCACCCAAAGCACCATCGTTGATCAAAATTCTCACTCTTTCTCTCTCTAAACTCACTCTCTCTGAGATACCCATTAGGCAAATTAATTAAATCATCCTGATGTCACTGTTTAGAAATTGATAAGCAGGGCAAGGCATAAGATAAAATAAAATAAAAATTAAATATTTCCACAGTTTTGCTGGTATTGTATTTTTTTTTTCATCTGATATATGAATTTGTGGATGCAAAGGGAAATCTGACATATGGAGTGTCCGGAGGATGGTCAAGTGGAGGCCTTGCAAGTGGTGGCTACAAGGACACCTAAGTGGTAAGTGGAGCTTCTAGTTTGAATTTCTCAGTCTTCGACAAAAATTTGTGGATCTATGGGATACATATAGGATTTAGGAGATAGCCTACAAATGAATTTTTTGGTATATAATAATTGTTTGCCAAATATGGAGCATAGTCATTTAAAATTGAAGAGGAAGGAAAGCAATTTACATGGAGAACTTGATAAGGGTTCTTGGACCTTGTATAGTTGTTTTGTCATGTATATCTTTGAGTTTGGAAAGTCACTGAGGAACGATTTGCAAAATCAAAGAAATTGAAATCTGTAATTATGTTTGGGAAGGAGAGAAAAATTATGGTTGGTATAGGGTTTCCATTTGGTTTGTGATTCTGAGTCAATTTTAATTGAAAGCGTTCTTCCATCCTTGCTGGAACATCATTATATTTCAATTACACCAGCAATGAGCCAAAGAAGAGATAGGTATTACCTTGTAGTTCTATATTTCTTGCTTAGTGATGACACTGGAACCATATTGTTGTGACTGAGAAATTCATCCCACGGAGAAGGTTGATTAATGAGATGTATAATGGCCAACAGTTTTAGATATAGAGTTGAACTGTCAAATGCAATATGTGGTTTGGTTTCAACATGTTAATTTGAGGCGCTGGCCACATATCTTAGATTGGGTCTTGTGGATATACCTCTTTCATATTTTATGAAACTTTCATTTAGTGCTGAGAAAGATAAGGTGATTTGAGGGCCGGGAGCTCAGATGAGTTGAAGTATGTGTATTTGAAGTCTATATGAGTGGATATTGTGTTGAATGTCCTCTTCAATTGAGGGGTTCCTAGATTTTATGGACTCCCTGGGATTATAACTGTTCTATGTTTTAGCCTATGTTGTTTGTTTGATTTTTTTTTTCCGTATACACCCTTGTACTTGACTTGCATTAATTATTTACTAAAAAATGAAAATGAAAGATAAATTGAAAGTTGACTGAACATCTTTGTCTTTCTCATATGAGTTTTGATGTCTAACAAGATTGGTTTAACTTCCATATATATGTGCTTTAAAAAAATAATAATAGTGAATAAAAAAAAACTTCCGTAGGTATCCTTTGTATGCAAAAGCTTCCCTTTGTCAAGCTTGTTACACTGCGTTACACCTGACTAGATCCTTGGAGAACAAGGCTTATGAGCTCCTAGAAGCCATACCCAAACCCTTTCTCTCACTTCACCTTCGATTTGAACCTGACATGGTAGCATACAGCCAATGCGAATACTCAGGTCTTTCTCCATCTTCTTTCAAAGCCATTGAAGCAGCACGAGGAGATAGAAAACCATGGACTGGAGAGTTAGCCCAAGTTTGGAGAAAACAGTGAAAATATCCTCTTACCCCTAATGAGACGGCCTTCATGCTTCAATCGCTTTCCATTCCGACAGACACAAATATATATTTGGCTGCTGGGGATGGTCTGATGGAAATCGAAGGCTTGACATCTGTTTACACCAATGTAGTTACCAAGTCTAGCCTCCTAAGTGATGAGGATTTCACAGTACGCACGGGAACACAAAAGCTGCATTGGATTATTGTGTCTATTGATAGTGATTCTTATGTGGCTACATATTTTGGAAATATGGATAAGATGGTTGCAGCAATGCGAGCTTTTTAGGGCTTGTACAAAACCCTTTTCTTAAGCAGAAGAGCTTTCGCAGAGTTCTCTTCACAGGGTTTTAGTGGGAGAGATCTGATGCAAGCCCTATGGAAGGCTCATCTAGAGGATTATGTCATGGGGAGTGGGTCTGCTTTGCCTGACTGCTTTTGTGAGTTCAAATTGTGATTTCAGAGGCTCATCTTTCTTTCCATATATTGTATTTCTTCATTTTATTTTATGTGCTATGACTCTAGAAGCAGTTTTTTTGTTAGGTGTTTCTATAATTTAGGGCTTGTAGAATTAAGAGTTTTCCCCTTATTTCTTATTTTTACAAGTTCTAATGTTATTGACTGACTTTAATTATGTATCTCTGGGCCAAAGTTTGGGCATTGCACCTAACCTTTCTGTTTTCACTTTTTCTATTAAACAAGTTTCCTTTTGCTACATTCGTAAATTCTTAATCCATCTCTTTACATTACCTATGCACAAATGTGTTTTATTTAAAAACCGTTACTCAGAATGATCTTTGATTAAGATTTCAATTGTGTATTCGTTGGTTTTGATGGTTATCATACCCGCAGGCTACACTTTCAATGAAAGTTATTAGAATTATTAAGATCCTGAAGAGATGAACGTTACATTATAAGAATGTTTCTTCAAGTAGGCAAAAAGGATTCATTCATCAGTACCAGTATAATTGGTATGCTGGAACATCTTGATTGCGGCTGTCATATGCTTTAGGTTACAAGATTTCCTAAGATCACTTTCTCCTTTGAATGAAATTGCAGTATAAGTCCATTTTAATGCTTTGGTTCACCTTTGAGCAAGCTTTGATCTGGGGTATACACAGAAATTTCCGCATGTATTCCCAGGATACAGACTTTTCCTCTATTGCAGGCACCATTTCATCTAGTGGTTGCCATTTGGAATCTTGTATAACTGACTGGTTAATGAACC
The DNA here is from genome assembly GCA_028535165.1 of Quercus tomentella. Taxonomy (NCBI): domain Eukaryota; kingdom Viridiplantae; phylum Streptophyta; class Magnoliopsida; order Fagales; family Fagaceae; genus Quercus; species Quercus tomentella. Next base: position 41,084,584 of record JAPQVY010000012.1, on the reverse strand, counting down.
TTCAAATGTTATGTCATTCTTCATAAAATGACAAAGGTCGCAACCAAAAAGCAGTATAGCATCATGGAGCTGATCCAAGACAATTCTCTTCTGAAGTTCTTACAACTTGAAATTTAAGTATCATGATGAATAGTCTGGTTGAGTAAGATTCAATGTTTATTGAATAATGTTCTATCATTGAAAAAGGTGGAATTTCTCAAAGAAAACTGTCAAGACAAACCAACTGTTTTATTATCGGTATATATTAAGAGGATACAGAAAGTTAGTTATAGCCTTTTTTGACTTACAAAAGTGTCCTTAATTTAATTAACTTAAAACTTAAAAATAGGGTTAAAAAAGTAAATTGACAAAAATATTAAATACCTACTTCTACGTTTTCAGCTTTTAATAAACTTCTACTTTTACGTTGATTTAAATTCCTACTTTTACTCACTAGCTCCCTACAAAATAGGATTGCTCTTTTATCTATACTACTATTTAAGGGGCTGCACCTGTTTGAACCGAAATTTTTTTTTGTTCCAAAATACCCACACATTTTTATGTTTAAGTAGAGACAAAACTAAAGGATAATTTGGTAAAACTATTTTTTTTGGTTCCAAAATACCCACACATTCCTATGTTTAAGTAAAGACTAGCCTTTGAGCACGCGCGTGAGAGGCTCTTCTATTTTTTGGGTAAGGGTTAATTTAGAGCATTTATTATACTTTGGGATTACTACATTTTTCAATCACAAAAAAAACCTAGGGGTGTGATGAAAAATTATTTCACCACACATAATACTCATCACACCCCTAGGTTTTTTTGTGATTGAAAAATGTAGTAATCCCAAAGTATAATAAATTCTCTAAATTAACCCTTACCCACAAAATAGAAGAGCCTCTGAACACGTGCTCACAAAATAGAAGAGCCTCTGAGCACGCACATGAGCGCGTGTGAAGAGGTTAGTATATTTATGACAGTCAAGCACGTGCTCAGAGGCTAGTATATTTATGACAGCCGTCAAGTTTTGTTCAATTCTAAAATATAGTGTTTTAATCCTAAAATTTAGCCATATACTACACGTCCATAACAAAAAGCTAAAAAGAGCTTAAATCTAAAATTTAGTAACTACCATTTTTTTTCTTTTACGGTAAAAGCTCAAATTTTGGTTGTTTCGATTTTTTTTTTGGTTAAAGGAAATGCTCCAGGATGCTTAAAAAGAGCTTAAATCCTAAAATTTAGATCAATGCCGCATCCACATTTTTTTTTTTTTTCTTTTAGGTGGTGTTGTTCCCTTTTTCTTTTTTCTTTTTTTTGGTTAAAGGAAAGGCTCACAGTTATCCATTTTTGTTTAATTCAAAATTTTAGTTTTTTAATCCTAAAAGTTAGCCACTTACTACACATCCATAACAAAATTTAAAAAGAGCTTAAATTTAAAATTTATCAACTACCTTTAAATTGAGAAAAGGTATATAACATTTTTGATGGAGTAGTAAATTTATAATTAAAAAAATATATAAATTGAATTTCACATAGAATTATACAAATGATAAATATAGTTTTTGTTACAAAAGAAATTTTTTTACAACAATTTCTTAGATAACAACCACTTCATGTGAGGTTTGAATCTCACCCGAACTTATCTAATATTCCATTCCAACGCTTCCTCAATGCAATCCAATAAATTTGTGCATACGTCAACCCGACTTATCAAAGAATTTTGGAACTTTTTCATAAGACCCAATATTTTATTTTAATCCTTATATACATTAGCATATGTTACATCTTCTTTCTCAAAATAAAAATGAGATTAAAAATAGGAAATGGACATAGTAGAAGTTTGAAAATATCTTTATTCTAACCTGGAATCTAATTACAGAAGCCAAAGAGTTCTTAGTGTGTGCAATCTATCTATCAAAAACAGACTCTTAACGAAGTAACGGTTCCAAGGGGTAAGGTACAAAGACACAAACAGAGGGCTGCAAATTAGTCTATTTAGTAAGAATTTTGTTTTTTGTTTACAAAGACGTAAACCATTTGAATTTTTATATAACTCTGTTTTTAGAATCTAATTTATAATAACTATGTGAGCAGGTTTACTGTACACTCTTCTGCGCTTTGGTTGACCTTAAATCATTCCAAATGTATTCCACTTTCTTTGTTGCACTTCGGGCTTCTTCCCTTATCTAGATTGATACCACTCCCGATAGCATGAGTATCTTGAATAGGGAATATATTAAAAGGATTGGTGCACGGAACATCAAACACATCACCCTTATCTTTCAAACCCAACTTATTACTTAAATCTTAAATAAACTTGCAGATGCAGTTAACATATTTGTTTTTTAGAGCTCTTCCATTTTTTTTCCCAAAGTACAATACTTTCAATTCAACATATTTGTTTTTTAGAGCTTCATAAGGACTAAGAAATTGTAACAAAGAGAGAAGATGTTAACAATAAAAAGTAAATCTCAACAAATGCACTTTAGAGCTTCATAAGGACTAAGAAATTGTAACAAAGAGAGAAGATGTTAACAATAAAAAGTAAATCTCAACAAATGCACGCTAATAATCAGATAGAAACAACCTAGTTTTGAAAATTTTTCACATCAAGATTTTTTACAGAGAAGCAATTCAACTACACTGTTTATCACAAAGAAAGAGAGGAAGTGCAAATATTTATAAAAACCGGCTAAGAAACACATCAAAATCATAAAGTAAATACCTAAAATCAATAATTTAATTTTCTCACCTCTATTACTTAGATTCTGTAACAAATTAGCACTGGGGTAATTCATCGAAAACCTACCTCTTTTTCTGTCTTCAAATAAGCAAAGAATTTACTGCAATCGTCTTTTATAGTAGAAAATGGTAGCTTGGTTGGATAATGTTTTGGGAGTTAATTTTTTTTTTAAAAAATTTTGAAATTAACAAAAAAAAAAAAAACTGTTATAAAAAAGAGTGGTAACTGTCTATTAAATCGTGGATGTGAAACTAATTGTAAGTGGATAATTCAGGGGAAAAAAATGGAAGTGGGAATGTGGGATAACCGGATAAGGGGATTGAGGGAGAAAACCAAGACATGGATTTAGATGGCTATTAAAAAAAAAAAAGACATGAATTTAGATGGCTATAAAAAAAAAGTTGATTAAAGAAAGAAACTTTCTTTTTAAAATTTCTAAGTAACGTGTTTTGATAGGAGTGATTAGAGCAAATTTGGATTCCTATTTTGTAGGAAATGTTTTAGGTAAGACTTAAGAGTAAACGGTCCTATTTTGTAGATAGTGTTTTACGTGGAAGTTAAAGAAGCATTTTTATCAAGTTTTGCCCCTACTTAAACATAGGCTGTAGGGGTATTTTGGAACCAAAAAAAAATCCGATCCAAACAGGTGCAGCCCCTTAAATAGTAGTATAGATAGATAGATAGACAAAACTAAAGGATAATTTAGTAAAACTATGTCTTTTAACTCTTGCATAAATATTGCCTATAAAATAGGACAATTCTCTGTTCAAGTATTTGAAATGCTCCAACTACCCATGTTCCTTCCGTCAATAAACTCACGTTTGCAAATTTTATTTATTTATTTATTTATTTTTTTACCTTTATCAGGGCTTAACCGTTTTAACATTAATAAAAAAATCCTTTTTTTTTTTTTTTTTAAATTTGCAATTTCTTACTCTAATCTCACGTTACTTTTAAATTTTTTTATTAACTAAAAAAAATAAAAAGAAAGGAAACGATTACTTTTTGTGTGAAAGTAAACTTCTTCTATTTGAATTCTAATAACACATTTGCGTACTCCACGTAAAACACTATCTACAAAATAAGATCACACTCCCAATACACTCACGTTAGTTTTCAAACTCAAACCGCTTCTTCTTCAGTTCTCCAATTATCTCATTTAGTGTTAATCTTCTTTTCACCATTATCATCATCGTTAAGAAACTCCTCTCACTCACATCTAGGCTTCAGATTTCACTACAAACAACAACAACAGCAGCAGATAGATTTGAGGTAAGCTCTTTTTCTGATCAAATCTCAGCCCCCCTCTCTCTCTCTCTCACCTTTTTATTTCTACATTTCTCACTTCGATTTCTCTCTTTATTAATTGGCCATGTTTTGCTTATTGTTATTTCGAGACTTATTGAATATTTTCGGGTTTATTGTTTTATAGGCCTTCACAAGATGCTATTAAAAGATGTTTCATTTTTTATGACTCTTCATTGATGTGTAGGCTTTGAGGTCAGTACTATTTGGCTTCATTATTCTCTACATTATTTTCTGCTCTATTGTTTTACATTATCTACTGACATTAACGTTTTTTATGTTGGTTTTGCTAAAGAAGAATTATCATACTGACATTAACGTCATCATTGTAATGGTGATAAAAAATTTTACTTGAATCCATTTTTTATAATGGTGATCAAAAATATTAAAATACTGATGGGTATTTGTAATTTTTTATGTTGGTTTTGCTAAAGAAGAATTATCGTACTGACATTAACGTCATCATTGTAATGGTGATAAAAAATTTTACTTGAATCCATTTTTTATAATGGTGATCAAAAATATTAAAATACTGATGGGTATTTGTAATTTTTTATGTTGGTTTTGCTAAAGAAGAATTATCGTACTGACATTAACGTGATCATTGTAATGGTGATGAATATTACTTGAAATCCATTTTTTATAATGGTGATCAAAAATATTAAAATACTAATGGGTATTTGTAATTTTTTATGTTGGTTTTGCTAAAGAAGAATTATCATACTGACATTAACGTCATCATTGTAATGGTGATGAAAAATATTACTTGAAATCCATTTTTTATAATGGTGATGAAAAATATTAAAATACTAATAGGTCTTTGTAATTTTTTATGTTGGTGTGTGTGTGTGTGTTTTTTTTTTTTTTTTTTTTGGTAGATGTTGTGAATTTGAATTTCAGATATGAGATTGATGCTGCATAGATCTCTTAAATATGTAATTATCATTATCCTTTCCATATTATTATCTTATCTTATCTTATCATATCTTATCTTTTTTTTTTTTTTTATCTTTTCTTTTCTTTTATTTGGTCAGTTTGATGGGTGTTTAAGTATTTTCTTTAATTTATGACTATTTTTTAAAGATTAGGAATGATATATATTGATTTGTCTTTTTTTTTTTGTAGTTATCGGGTTTGACTCATTATTTTAGTGTATGTGTTCTAAGTAGTGCCCTATCTTCCTCTTATTATTTTTGTTGTTTTTCTTACATTTAAGCCTTACTCTCTATTTTTTTTGTATTTTTTTTAGGGTGACATATCAACAATTTGGTTAGATTACATAACAGACACATTAGATGAATTCGGGTGAGCGAAGCGGTAGCCAATCTATCAAGTAGTTGTTAAAAAACATTTTTTGTAAATATCTTACCTTATGAAATTTAATATTGTCTTTTTTTGTGCCTTTCATTGCACATTTGATGATTCTGTAAGCAATTGCCATATATGTGAATTTGCTAAAACAAGAATGATACTGGAGAAGTTATCTTTAAAGATAAATTTTAAAAATTGTGATGAAAATTGCTTCTAAATAATAGACTAACTTTTAGGGGTAAAAACCTACACCCTTAAATATATCTTATATTTAATAGTTTAAAATGTTACGTCATTTTAAATTTTAAAATTGGTAAAATTTAATCTGATCCAAAATAACTTACCAAAAGACAAAAAGACTCCAAACAAACCATGCCTTTTGAATTTGCACTAAGCGTTACGTGTTCTTAGTTAATAAATTGAGTCCTTCAACGTTTTTGTTTTTTTTTTTTTTGAGGGTGGTGAGTCCTTCAACGTTGGTTTCATATTTGTTTTACAACTTCAAGCAAAAAAAAAAAAAAAGAAAAGAAAAAAAGAATCCCGATGTTTTAGGTATTTTAATAATATGCAATTGAGTCCTTCAACGTTTTTTTTTTTTTTTTGAGGGTGGTGAGTCCTTCAACGTTGGTTTCATTTTTTTTACAACTTCAAGTAAAAACAAAAAAAATAAAATAAAATCCCGATGTTTTTAGGTATTTTAATAATATGCTAGCATTATTTTACATTTAAATTTAAAAACAAAAAAATGTTTTAAGTATTTTTATTCCTAAAATTTTGCCTACTATTTAGATATTATTTAGAAGTAATTTTTTCCATGATTTTATAATTTTATATTTAAAGAAAAGAGGAAAAAATAAAAACCCATGTTTTATAGATTTTTACCCAAGTATTTTTTATTTATCAAACTTTTGGGCTTGGGTTCAAAAAAATGATACATGCACCAAAAAAAAAAATTACATCGCTTGATATTAAACTTAGAGAATAGGTGTGGGTTCCAGTTAGTTCAACTGGTAAAGTCTCTGATGGTTGTATAAGAGATCTGGGGTTCAATCCCCGCCTACACCATAAACTGATTGGTGTCTTGGTCTGATGATAAAGAGCTATCATCAGGAGCGGACGCCATAAGTTGAAACTCTCTAAAAAAAAAACTCAGAGAATAGGTGGACTCCTCAAATGGTATTTATTTATATAAATAAATAAACTAAAAAGAAAAAAGAAAAGAGGCCCACCTAGAGATTCCAATGTTGCACAATATCTAGAAGCAATTAGTTGGCAATCACATCCTCATGTCATTTGTTCACATTGCATAGTCGTGCAAGCAAGATAGAAGTGTGAATCATTTGGCGTATTTCATTGGGAAATTAATGATCTATTAGTCTATTTCTTTAGCACAGTATCATTTTTCTTTCATTTGATTGGTTGTCTTATCAATTTTCTCATATTTGATTTTTTTTTTTTTCTTTTGCAATGATTGAGAAGATCGAGGGATGACTATTTGAAATGCTTTGGATCAATTTTCAAAATCCAAAACCAAAACAAAAGTGTAAATTTTTGGTGTTAATCTAAATTCAAATACCTATCTTACCCTTTTTTAGTTATTTTTATGGATTTTTTTACTAAGTGACTATCTTTTAAGATTATAATAACTTCATATATAAATCTCATTAAAAAATTATTAAGAAAAATAAATTAATAACATGAAGCCTTTTCTATACCAAAAAAAAAAAAATATATATATATATATATATATACCCTTCAATAGTTGAAGAAGGGAAATTTCAAACAATTGAGCTATTATTTAAAACTAGAGCGCGTGCTCAGAGGCTCTTTTATTTTTGGGTAAGGGTTAATTTAGAGCATTTATTATAATTTGGGATTACTTTATTTTCTAATCACAAAAAAAACCTAAGGGTGTAATGAGTATTATGCGTGGTGAAATAATTTTTTCATCACACTCCTAGGTTTTTTTGTGATTGGAAAATAAAATAATCCCAAATTATAATTGTAGGAACACGATTATTTAACGGCCCAAGAATGACGTTGGGCTCGTAAGTAAAGGGCCCTAACAATATCATTTGTAGAGTGTGGGCTTGAAAGGCAAGGCCTTGGGCACAGGTGAGCGGTTTAGTCGTTGTTCTTATGGAAGCGTATACATGGGCGGACTTGGCTTGACTAACTAAGCCCTCCATTTGTGCGGGTTGTAGGACTTAAGTCCTCGGACATAGTCCGAGGAGCGTTGTGTCCTTCCCTTTTCTCCCTTTTTGCAGGAATCCCCCCCCCCCTTTTCTTCTTCGCTTTCTTTTCCTTTTATACTAGTGTTCGTTTTCCCTTTTAGGGTCCACGTGTAAGTTTTACTTTCTGGGGTGCAGACCTGTCCTGTCAACCCATACCTAGAGTGGTTAGGGGTCGTTGGAAAAGTTAAAGGGCATGGTTTAGAGTATGGGCTTGTCAAATACAGGGTTCTGTATTACGATGTTGGCAGCTTTCTCTTGTGTCCTGCCCCTATACTGAGTTTCCCCTTTTTTTTCAGGCATTTTGTGAGGTGTTGAGCATGAGGTCGTCCTCGGCAATAGCTCTCCTCGGCTTGGGCCTTGGGCCCTAATGTAAAGTGGGCTTGGGCCATGAATTCTCTGGCCCCACAATAGCTCCTCAAAATCCTGCTGCCCGACTTTTTAGTTGGGGAGGAGGGTTTTGGTGATGTTGGGCCCACATCATGGCTCACTCAAATTCTGTACTCTACTACTATTTGTGTTTTTTCATTTACATGGGAGACGTGCCAAATTAAGAGGCATTCCTTTATCCACTCACGCGGAGTCCCTTGACGTTTCAGTACTCGAGACGCGCCTTCATGAGGATCTTCAGATCCTACGGTTGTGGATGGTGTTGGAAATTGAGCCAAATCTGCCTTGTCCGTAGCATTCCTTAGAAAGCTGCACAAATTGAATGCCACCACCTTACCCTTTATATAAGTAGGGTAGGAGGTTATTCTCCTTACATACAAACCCTTCGGCTCTCTTCAAAATCATAATCCTTCAGCTATAATCACAGTCTCCATATCCAGTGCTATCCACCCTTAGTGCAATATGTTTGAGACACAGGCAGGGGTAAAGGAACTACGTCCGCCACAGAGGCGCCGGGTCCTTCCGAGACTCAAGGTGGCATGGTCTGGACAGGGGAGGCACAGATTCAAGATAGTCTTCCGTTTTGGCAAGGGGGAAATGGTATTTCTCCCTCTTTCAGTCAAAATCCGAAGCAGGTACTGGTCGCATCAGATTCTTGGTGCATCAGAAGTAAGGTTTTCCGCCATCAGCGTCGTCTGCTCTATCGCAGGCGTGGTTACGTGGAGGCTCATCAACTTCCGGCTCCCTGCACCTTCTCTTCAACGGTGCTAGCCTCAAGTTGGGCTCTCTGCACCTTTTCTTCAACGGTGCAAGCCCTAAGTTGGGCTCTTTTGCTGCCTGAGTTATAGGCATGTAAAAGTATTGAGGAATGGTTTCCTTAGACAACATTTTGGAACGGCAGCACTCCTCTTCTCTGCAACTCTTCTTCGGCTTTTTCTTCACTCCCTTGTATCTTTTCTTTTCGCCTATGTAGTTAGTTTCAGTTCGAGCTTATTTAAGCTCTTTCATTGTACGCTGTACTGTTTCTTTGTCTTAATAAGAAATGGATTTGCTTCCTCTTTAAATACTTTTCTTTTCTGCAACAACTACTTTGTGAATGGGATATTACATGTGTATTTTCCCTTAATGATGCTTAGAGCAGGAAAAACCTTGAAACAGAATCCTACTAATTTGAACTTATCAACATTATCAAGTATAATAATGATAATTCCCAGTAGATTAAACTCATGAAACTAACCGAGATAACGGCTGAGTGCTTCGTAATGCATGCGAGGCGACCGTCTGAGAACGACAAACTCTAAATAATCCATTCGAGAGGGTAGCCGAGCAACGAGGGACTTTGACCGTGTTCTGACAACATCTGACCCTATAACTGTCGCATCAGCTCTCTTGGTATTGAGGATCCGAGGGTAGACTGGGGATTCCATTCAGTCTAGGGATTAAACCAACTATCAATGGGGAACTCTTCTCCGGGGTAGATTCTAAGGGCCATGTAATGTCCAGGTTGTGTCCAAACCCCGTATTGTCTCTTCTAAGTAGTTGGTTTCCCTAGAGGCTTGAGTCCGAGGACCATGCAAGGCCTTGGTTCTGTCCAAAACTTGTAGTTTTTCTTCTAAGTAGTTGGTTTCCCCAGAGGCTTGAGTCCGAAGACCATGCAGGGCCTTGGTTCTGTCCAAAACTTGTAGTTTTTCTTCTATTTATTTATTTTCCAAAGGTTAGCCCCTCGACCAAGGTGGGGGGAGTTAGCTTGATGTTAGAAGCCCCTGGAATTGCCCGTGCCGTTGGCACTGCGAGGCGTAGCCCCTAGCGAAAATTTATGTCGAAGCAACAACAGCACGTCGCTGGAAATGTAGGAACCTTCATAAACCTTTGCTCGACAGAGGCTCAACTCCACCGCCACCTGTGCCAACGCGCAAGCCTTCCCACAGACGGCGCCAATTGTAGGAACACGATTATTTAACGGCCCAAGAATGACGTTGGGCTCGTAAGTAAAGGGCCCTAACAATATCATTTGTAGAGTGTGGGCTTGAAAGGCAAGGCCTTGGGCACAGGTGAGCGGTTTAGTCGTTGTTCTTATGGAAGCGTATACATGGGCAGACTTGGCTTGACTAACTAAGCCCTCCATTTGTGCGGGTTGTAGGACTTAAGTCCGAGGACATAGTCCGAGGAGCGTTGTGTCCTTCCCTTTTCTCCCTTTTTGCAGGAATCCCCCCCCCCCTTTTCTTCTTCGCTTTCTTTTCCTTTTATACTAGTGTTCGTTTTCCCTTTTAGGGTCCACGTGTAAGTTTTACTTTCTGGGGTGCAGACCTGTCCTGTCAACCCATACCTAGAGTGGTTAGGGGTCGTTGGAAAAGTTAAAGGGCATGGTTTAGAGTATGGGCTTGTCAGATACAGGGTTCTGTATTACGATGTTGGCAGCTTTCTCCTGTGTCCTGCCCCTATACTGAGTTTCCCCTTTTTTTTCAGGCATTTTGTGAGGTGCTGAGCATGAGGTCGTCCTCGGCAATAGCTCTCCTCGGCTTGGGCCTTGGGCCCTAATGTAAAGTGGGCCTGGGCCATGAATTCTCTGGCCCCACAATAATAAATGCTCTAAATTAACCCTTACCCAAAAATAGAAGAGCTTCTGAGATTGGCAAATGCAATCAAGACTCAAACCATTCGTTGAGCAAACAGTTATCTTCCAAAATTCTTGGTAGTATTGATTTATGCATTTGTGGGGGAAATAATTTTTTCATCACACCCTTAGGTTGGGTTTTTTTTTTTTTTTTTTGGTGTTTTGTGATTGGAAAAAGTAGAAAATCCCAAATTATAATAAATGCAAATTATTAATTTTTATCCAAAAAATAGAAGAGCCTCTAAGCAGGCGCATGAGCGGGTGCTCAGAGGCTAGTCTATAATATATAATATTATTTAAGGGGCTTCCCCTATTTAGATTCCTCAATTTTTTTTTTCAAAAATAACCCTACATTTCTATGTTTAAGTAGAAACAAAACTAAAGGACAATTTCGTAAAAATACAACTCTAACTTCCACTAAAACGTTGCCTAAAAACTAGGGCCACTCTCCTGTTAATTTTTAAATTGCTTTATCCACTTACCTGTTAGATTAAAAATAAAAATAAATAAATAAAAACACAGAGCCTTTTCTTTGGTGAGAAAGCTATCACTGTATTTCTTTTCTGTTTTCATTTCGTAGTTTGAAGATTGAAAATGGGTTTTACTATTTGAGTGTTGTTGCTTGAAAGATGAAATTTTTTCAAGAACTTAGAGGAGATCCCATGGGTCAGGCTGGAGCCAATTTTGTGGTTGAGTCCATTACTGTTTTTACCAAAAGGAAAAGGTTGTTGTCCATTTGAAGGTTTGTCTTTTCTTTTTTATTCTGTTGTAAGAAACTCTGTGTTATTGATCAAAAAATGTGTTTGTGTTTTAATATCATATGGGGTTGTAAAAATCTAAGCTTTTCTTAGTTTTTTAATAAAATTCAATTGGGTTTGTTTTCGAAATTCTTTTTGTAATTTTGTGATATTAATTGACAGCACAAGAACAATCTTACAATCTTACACCTTCCTTTTTCTTCTCTTTTCCTTAAAAATTGAATTCTTCATAGTCATCCTTAGTCTCCAACAATGGAGATTCTGTTTTGAGGCACCAAGTCACCATCAATGGAGATTAAGAAAGTGGTTTGCAATAAGTGTATCTCTCTCACTCTAAGTATGATTTTTTTTTTTTTTTTTGGTTATAGTCATGGGTTTTCATAGGTACATTTTGTGAACAGATATGTACATTTCTTATTTGTTTTTAATTTCATGTTATTATTGGCTCCTTAGATTACTACTTGCTATTTGTAATTAAGGAGGCCCGGAAGTTATTCGACAAAATATCCCATTGGATGAGTACTTTTTTTTCCCTTAATATGTTGTTTAGATTTTTATATCCATTACATTAATTGGATTTGGTATTTTACATTTTTTGTTTGAATGGGTGGGAATTCATGGAACAAACTGTTTAGTCAACATGGTTTTTAGTAGGGTGATTTTTTTTGCTAGCACTGATTGAAGACATATTGTAGTTTGGTTAATATTTTGTTATTCATTTTCATTATTCCTATTTTTTTCATGACTTTTGTATACTATAATCTATTGAATAATAGATTTGGGTTTAAGCATTTGGAAGTTTTGCTGCGAGTGAAATAATTTTTTGGTATAAATATTATCACACCTCCTTGATATTTTATGATTTGAAAATGTTTTCGAATTATGATGAATGAACACTATTAATCTTTACACAAAAAATAGAAGAGCCTCTGAGCACGCGCATGAGCGCATGCTCAAAGGCTAGTTGTTATTATTTCTCTTTACGACTGATAACAATTAAAAAAAAAAAAAAACCACCAGCCAACCAGGCCCTTGGGGTTGATTTAGTTGTGCCTAGGAGAATGCTCACAGATATACCTGCTAAAAATATGAAAATTTGTAGGTACAATGTTCAGTCCACTACCAAAAGTAGATAAGAAGGTTATATACTGCTCTTTGTCTTTACGGGTGAGAAAAATGTACCATATTTTTTCATGTATGAGAATTGAGAAAATTTCTTAGTAACTGTAGTGAAAACGTTTTACATAAAAGGTTTCTCGCCTGTAACCCGTAGTTCATCCTATGACATTTTGAGCTAACCTGATGAAGTAAACGAAAAATATCATAGGTTTTGGGTAATAATCTTAGCCCAACTTTTTACATAATGCCACATGGTCGCTTCCCCATGTAGAAATAGCAACTTTTTTTTTTTTTTTTGGAATAAATGGAGCCAATTTAACTAGTTTGTTGAGGATCTATAACTAATCCTAAAATTTGAGGCTAAAGCTTGGTTGTTATTATTCTTATTATTTTCTTTTTCTTTTTTATGGGGGATATTGTCCTTTCCTTTTCTTTTTTACCCAGATGACTTTTACGTCTTGCTCTCTAACAAAATTAAGGAGACGAATGAGAAACTCACATGATTTCTTGCTGTACTTTGACTATTATACAATTCAAAGTAGTTCTTTTTTTAAAGGAGTAATAATACAATCAAATTTAAGCTTACATGTCACATCTCTGTATCTTGCCCAAAAGAAGAAATATTTGATTTTCTGCTGTAGTTATGTTCCTAATAAAACTGCTTCAGCTAAGTTTAAAATTATTGATTGGAGGCACCTAATACTAACAGTTTAACTATATATATATATATATATATATATATATATATATATATATTACATTATATTTAAACTAATATATTGGATTATTGTATTTAAGCAAATATTTGTGCTTATAAAATATATTGATTTTGAATTATATGTTAATAAACATAAAAGGATAAATTGCATATTACACCTGTTTGGAAGTGTTTAGATTTTACACCCTAATGTTTTAAAATTTTGATTTTACCCCTGAAGTTTTGAGGTGTTTGGATTTTACACCCCTGACATTTTAGAATTTAGATTTTATCCCTAAGTTTTAGGGATGTTTGGATTTACTCCCCAAAGTTTGGGAGTGTTTGAATTTTACACCCCGAAGTTTCAGATTTTAGGGGTGTAAAATCCAAATACCTCCAAACTTTAAAGTGTAAAATCCAAATTCTAAAATATTAGGGTATAAAATTAAACACCTCCAAACTTCATGGGGAAAAATCCAAATTCTAAAACTTTAAAGTGTAAAATCTAAACACTCTCAAACTTAAAGGATGTAATTTGCAATATACCCAACATAAAAATAAATAAATACACATATACATAAATAATAATAACACATATGTGTATGTGTAAGTATATAAATAGCGGTAACTCCAAAAACAATACACAAATATCAATCGCTACTAAAAACCAAATCAAAACAATATCTGATACAAAATTAACTCTCTTAATACCAACTGTAAATCTCTACCAACTTTCATAACTCACTATTATTAGAGGTATGCAACTCAACTAATGTTGTCATTTGACATAATTGAAGATGGTTAGAATATCCAAATTGTTATGCCTTCACTTGATTAGAAATTCAAACTCCAAAAAATAAAATATTGTAAACTCACTATCAAAAAATTGAGTTTAAAACAATCATGGTAAAAAAAAAAAAAAAAAAAAAAAAAAAAAAAAAAAAAAAAAAAAAACAAGCTTATGAACTACAAAGAGTTTGAAATTTTCTGGTAAAAGAGTTTTACATAAATGAAATTTAAAAAAGAAGAAAAGATGTAGTACTCCGGGCTAATCACTTATTAGCTAGCTTATTTTGCCTAACTTATTTATGTACAACTTTTTGAAATCTATCATTTTTCTAAGTTATAATTTGTCAAAATCTTACCAAAATGAGTCTTTGTAATTGAAATAATGTTCCCAATCAAAAGTTACCCAAAATTAATGCTAATAATAATTAAAGAACAAAGAGGAGAATAACACACTCACCTCATGTCAGGAAATACAATTTACCTAATGAGCAAATTTTTTATGTTATGTGTAGGTAAGAATGAGTTGCATGTCATTTCAAATGACAAGAGCAATTAAATAAGGGCGCATTGTTGTATATAAGATTTTTTCATAATGTTTTTATTAGTTAGCAAAAGAAATTGTACTTTTTTTTGCCTCTTACTGTTAACTTTACTTGAAATAATGGAGGAAACTAAAAATTAATAAGTATTGAAGTTGATATTTGGGAGAGGTGATTGGTATGTAATAAACTAATTCCCCATCTGCCCTATTGTTTGGGAAGGTCGATAATATGGACTAGGGTTGTTCACTCAGCTGATTGAGTTTGAGATCAAATTGCCACTCGACCCGCTCAAGTCGAGTGGAAGAAGTGAAGACCCGAGGTCGACTGACAACCACCACAGGTCGGGTCAGATTGGGCTTTGGCGAATGATCGGTTGGTTTGGTCGAAATCGATGAAGGAGTGGTGGTGGGTGGAGGGTGTTAGATCTTTATCGGATCTGAATTAAGGAGAGAGATTCGGCCAGATTTGAGCAAATTTGAGCCAAACGTTGCCTGATCTAAGCAATTCAATGTCAATCATCACCGAATTTAAGTGAATCTGAGTAGATTTAAACGCAGAAAGTCAAACCAATACAAATTTGAGCTGCGAAAGGCCTAATAGATATCGTATCTAGGTAGATTCGAAAGTTCTTGTAGTGTTTTTCAGTTGACTAGAGTAGTTCGGGTTTTGGTGGAGGACACCTATCATTAGACCTGTCGAAGTTGGTTGAGCAAGCCATAAATTATTTTTTTGGGTGGGAGTGAAAGAGGGATGGTGTAATTATTCTCTGGTCCCTACACTACCTTTGCCATTTATCTCTTATTGTAGCAAAGTTATTTGTATCAAATAAGTCAAGAAATAATTATAACCTTTGATGGTTAGTTTGGATGGTTAGTACTCAACGTACCAAGTTTAATATTCT
The DNA here is from genome assembly GCA_028535165.1 of Quercus tomentella. Lineage (NCBI taxonomy): Eukaryota > Viridiplantae > Streptophyta > Magnoliopsida > Fagales > Fagaceae > Quercus > Quercus tomentella. The sequence goes on along the minus strand of JAPQVY010000012.1, from coordinate 41,069,205 downwards.
AAAAAAAAAAAAAACACATTTGTTTCGCTGTTTGTTGCCCATTGATATCCCAATTGGGCTACATCATGTGTACTTTTTTTTTTAATTTGAAAATATCTAAAATTTGTGTTTTTTATTTTTATTTTTTTAAAATCCGTTTGGATTTATTTTTTATAGAAGGCGTTTATGTGGCTGTGGTGGTTTTCCAAGGGGTCCCATGTACTGTTTACAGGACCCACAAACCTCTTTTTTCAACAAAACTTTCATTAAAAATGGGTCTCACGGCACTATTCACACATTTAAAAATTATTTTGCTACAGTGTTTTCAGTTTTCAGTAAAATAAGCGGTATAACGGACCCTTAATATATTATTTTAACTAATTTAATTAATCACATTTTTTATATATAAATAAATAAATAGAGAAAGCAATTTTAATAAAGTAATAATTGTTTTGTGTCACTTTTATAATGTGTCTAATTATATCTTATATATTTTCTCCAAAAAAAAAAATTTATTCCCATATATTATGTAATAGGTACATAAGAGAAAATTCATACAAACTACACTTTCTATCTTCTCATTTTTCTACCCAATTAAAAAAAAAAGAAGAGTTTTCCATCACTCAACTTTTTTATCATTCCAAGTTCAAACCAAACACATGTGAGGAAAAATTAAATATTTTTTATCCTCCAACAGATTGGCTAGGGAGGCTTAAACGCGGAGCTATAGATTTGGCATGTATGCATTTGTTGTTTATAAATATATAGTATATACACACATCATAATTGATTTTTGTGGGAGAAGCAAATCTTTCCCCGATTAGATATTGATTGGTACACTCTTCCTTAGGCTCAATGCTTATAAGGCAAGGGTGGGAGGCGTCTCTCTTCGATGTGGGATTAAGTAAATCCGTGCCGGTGGGAGCAAGGGTCGACCCTGCCCATCCTAAAGCGGACAATACTTGATTGGGGAAAGATTCATTTCTCCCACAAAAAGGCAGGCCTAAGTGAAGGTGTACCACTCATGTGACATGAGTGGTACACCTCAGTGCTTATAAGCTGAAGGTGGGAGGCGTCTCTCCACGATGTGGGATTAAGCAAATCCGTGAAGGTTTTCACCCAAAGCGGACAATACCTTCTAAGGGAGAGGTTTGTCCCTCCAAAATTTTTATTAGAGTTTTTTTTTTAGGAAATTTTTTTATTAAACTTTAAAAAGTAAAATTAAAGACTAAATATTATAACATTTTTTTTTCTAATGACAAAAAGGGTTCACGTGTGTGGTTACCATCCCATCCCATCCCATTTAAACTCAAATTTGACATAATATGGGACCACCCGAACAATAAAAGTACAAGCTAAATATTAGTAAATATAATAATCTAAATTAAAACATTATGAAAAAATTTTAATTGCTTTAGAAAATTTTATTTATTTAGTACTATTATTATTATTATTTCTAAGTGTTTATAATTTTTTTATTATTAGCTAATTATTAATGACCTCAATTAAAAAAAAAAAAAAAAATCCAATGGAACGAATTCAACCACTATCTATCTTTTTTTGGTTTTTTGTTTGGTCCGGACTCCGGACCCGAACCCGAATTCGAATTTTATCTCATTCTAAACGACTGAAGTCACTAAACCGGTAAACCCTAGCTAAAACCCTAGAAAACGAAATTAGGGTTTCGTTTTTTTTTTTTTTTTTTTGATCTGTACGGTAATTCCAATCTCTCTCAAAAATGGTGAAGAGGAGCAAAAGTAAGCTAATTGAAAATTTCGCACAATTCCCAATTTGAAAATTCCCTATATTTTTCTCAAAAATCTCTCTTTATTTTGTTTGTGTTTCAGAGAGCAAGAGCAAGAGGGTTCCTCTGAAGAAGAAGCACAAGATCATAAGGAAAGTGAAGGAGCACCATAGGAAGAAAGCGAAGGAGGCGAAGAAATTGGGTCTTAATCGCAAGACTAAGGTAGAGAAAGACCCTGGAATTCCCAATGATTGGCCTTTCAAGGAGCAGGAGCTCAAGGCTCTTGAAGCTCGCCGCTCCCGTGTTATCGAGGAATTGGAACAAAAGAAAGCCCTGCGCAAAGAAAGGGTATGCTTCATATTTGCTAAACTTCATTCACATGCTTAGATTTTGATTGGAGCTATACATTTGCTTTATGAATAAAGTAGGATTTTTTAAATTCTGGGTTCATGGCAAAATAAAGACTTGAATACAGTTTGCTAATGATTTTCGTCTCAATTAGTCTAGAGACATATTTTTCACAAAATATGTGATAAAGTGATGTTAGTGGCGGGCCCAAATGAGAACCAAACGAAACCTGCCTACTTTGTGGTGTCTGTAGCATTACTGTTTTAGTCCCATACATAATTTGGTTGATTCCATAGGGTGGGACTAGAAGCAATCACTTCTAAGTTTGTTATTTAGGGACTAAAATCGATCACCTTTACGTTTTTTTTGAAACGATGACTTTAGGGGTTCAAGTGATAGTCAAGAGGTAATGGCATCCTTTGTGGTACACCATTATCTACCTATCTTAAAGAGTGGTCACTTTAAGTTTGTCAGGGACTAAAGGTTATTAATTCAACAGCTTGGCAGGGGTTTTTCGGCAAGCATAGAAACATGCTCTTTGGAAGGCTGTGCCACATTGCACTATGTGGTGCCTTTGGCAAGAACAGAATTTCAGAAGTTTTCAGTGATGTGAGCGGACTATCCTTGAAATTAAATCCTTCTTCGTTCGTACTTTGTTGGATTGGAGTGCTTCATTTCTTTCTCCGCCTTGTTTCTTGCTTTTAGAATTGTTTGAGCATTGTATTTTGAATTGATAGTGCTTCTCCTTTAGTACACTGCTGGTGTACTGGGTTTGTTTTTCATTCTAATAAAATTATGTGTTATAAAAAAAAAAGTTATCAATTCAAACTTTGGGGACTAACAATCACTCATGGGTGAAACTTAAATTGTGATAGTTTTCTGATTAGTTGTGAACCTTGTTGTACTTCCTCTAATGTATATGGAATGCAACCAGTTATCACTTTTGCTTCATCCCTTCAATCCTTATATTCATAGTGGTGTACTCTACAGGCTCAAAAGAGAAAGTTGGGGTTACTAGAGGATGATGATAGCTCTAAATTGGCTACATCCGCTTCTCCTGGAGAACTCAATGTTAAAGATATTTCCACTGGAGTTGGGAAAAACCGGGGTATGTTGATTCTTTTTTTTAATATGTGTTCTTGGTGGAAGTTTTTTTTTCATTGGATCTACTGTCTATGTGTACTTATCTTTGTGCTACTTTTAACATCTCTTATTTTCAAACAGATAACTCAGATAGGGCTTTTTACAAGGAGTTGGTGAAGGTCATTGAAGCATCAGATGTCATTTTGGAAGTTCTTGATGCTCGTGATCCCCTAGGTACTCGTTGTGTTGATATGGAGAATTTGGTGATGAAAGCAGGCCCTAATAAGCATCTAGTATTGCTTCTGAATAAAATTGGTAATCTTTTGCTCTCTCTCTCTCTCTCTCTCTCTCTCTCTCTCTCATGAATGTTTAAGGTGTTTAGTTTTGTGTAATGACTCTTATGTTCATATAAATTTGGATAAGTTAGAAAATGAAAACAGTTAAAAAGCACATTATGATTAGATTTGTAATGGAATGGCATGACCAAAATATCAGAGGACCATCATTCTAATAATAGACAGATATAACTCTGAGTCTGTTCTGTATATTCACAATCAAACAGCAATTAATCATATAATGGCTGCCATTTAAGTTCATAGACTATGTTGCATGCAATGACCAAGAGATATCTCACCTATTTTCCTTGTCCATATGGTTTCATCTTGTTTTATTTACCTTTGTCACTTGTGTCTCAGATCTTGTTCCTAGAGAAGCCGTTGAGAAGTGGCTTAAGTATCTTAGGGAAGAATTACCAGCTGTTGCATTTAAGTGCAGTACACAAGAGCAAAGATCAAACCTAGGGTGGAAATCAAGCTCAAAGGCAGCAAAACCAAGCAATCTTCTACAAACTAGTGATTCTCTAGGAGCTGAAACGCTTATTAAATTGTTGAAGAATTACTCAAGAAGCCATGATGTAAGTCTACCAAGCAATGACCATATATTTAATTCACAATGACTTACGTGTGTCCCATTGGTGATATAGCATTATGCTTTTTATTGTACCTGTGCTTGTGTTGTCTTGATCTGCATGCATGCAACATGTATTCATTGAATTTTTTTGAACAAATTAGTTTATATGATAGCATGTGGAGTCTGCTTGACTTGCTATATCTCATTCTACTTGGTTGGACGTTAGTTATTGTTTCAAAGAGTCTTTGTGCAGTTGTTTGGAAAGTAAATATTATGGATGAGGTGAAATAGGTTTGAAAAGTAGATGATTATTCAGTTGATATGAGTCAGTTAGATCATTGTTTATGCAATACTTATTTCTTTTGTTCTAGTGGATATCAGGCAAATATATGCTTAGTTGACCAAAACCTAATTTCTCTTTAGGGAAGTTTTGTTCTCAAAGTATGGCTTTCAAAACCTGTGTTAATGGTGTTTTTATTCTACATATTAAAGCTTCTCAATTAGGAACCATGGTGAAGGTTATTTTACCATTTTTTTTTTACTACTGAATGGTACTTGTCATGCCATATTTTTGAATCTGGGTTTTAGAGTTTGAATAATAGTGCCAGCCATATTAACAATTGTGCTCTGTTATTTATGGCAGATCAAGAAATCAATTACAGTTGGTGTTATTGGCCTGCCTAATGTTGGTAAGAGTAGTCTCATTAATAGCTTAAAGAGATCCCATGTTGTCAATGTTGGTTCTACTCCTGGCTTAACAAGATCTATGCAAGAGGTTCAGTTAGACAAGAATGTAAAATTGTTAGACTGCCCTGGTGTTGTGATGCTTAGATCTGGAGCAAATGATGCATCTATAACTCTTCGTAATTGCAAAAGAATCGAGAAGTTGGATGACCCGATTGGTCCAGGTGAGTGAACTCATCCTTTGTCCTTGTGCTGGTTTATTTGCTATCCTGCTTGAGTACCTTTTCATGTGGCAAAGGAAATACAGCATTCTATTCCTTTATTAATTCGCATTCTCCCTCCAACTGTCTTTGTATGTAAGGAGATTGCATATATAGAATCAAGGACAATAAATGTTAATTAAAGAAGCTACAGTGACGTCAAATTCTATTAATATGTATTCTCCACTATCTATTAAGCTCAATTGGCGCCTACTAGTGTTTCTAACAGAGACGCCTAGGTTCAAATCCCCCCACCCCCAACTATTGAATTATCAAACAAAATTATTTACAAATCAAAAAAAGAAAAATTATCTATTTAGAAATTCTGGTGCATATTTCTTTAGGAAGAAGTCCTTTGGATAGTAAAATTTTTGTGGATTCTGTGTTATTATATTAAGTTATATCAGCGGATTTTGATATTATACTGTCCCTGTCCCATCTGTGCAGTGAAGGAGATTCTAAGGCGTTGCCCACCCAGCATGTTGGTAACTCTGTACAAGCTCCCTAGCTTTGACTCGGTCGATGACTTCCTTCAAAAAGTGGCTACTGTTAGGGGTAAGCTGAAAAAGGGTGGTGTTGTGGATGTGGAAGCTGCTGCAAGAATTGTTCTGCATGACTGGAATCAGGGTATGTGTTAGGCATTTATGGTTTATGTGCCCTGGGAATATGCAAACAAACAAGGGGAGAACAGGAAAAGCAAATTGTAATATATAAAGATGCAAAGTGATGTTAATAATTTGGGTGTTAGAGGTGTTGAGTTCGATTCTCAGAATGCCCCTAATTATCTATTGTTTTACTTATATAAAAAATTAAGTTAATAATTTGATTTTTTGTAGGTAAGATTCCATATTACACTATGCCCCCAATTAGGAATCAAGGAGAGCCTTCAGAGGCCAAGATTGTTTCTGAGCTTGGGAAAGAATTTGACATTGATGAGGTTTATGACACTGAATCTTCGTTCATTGGAAGCCTCAAGTCTGTTGATGATCTCAACCCTGTGGAAGTTCCTCCGAGTTGCCCCCTCAATTTTGATGAGGATTTACTAGAGGTTTGTGATCTCTCTTAGTTTTAAGCATCTATTTATGGTCTTAGGCTGTGAAGTGACTTTGGGTGCTCCAAATCTCCATCCCCGAGAGGAGCACACCTCCTCATTGTTTTCATTATACGTTGTTTTTTAAATGTATGAAACTAATACCTTAATGTCCAACTCTTTTTGCATTTTTATGCATTAGAATGATGAACCAAAACATTCAATCCAAAGTGGTGAAGTCCCCAAAGACATGTATAATGATGGTGACGATGTGTCCATGGCATGTGAAGAAGACGAAGAAGGCAGGAACAAAGGAAAAACTGCTACTAGCAGGCAGAATGAGAAGTTATATGCTGTTGAAGGTATGCTTAATACAAAGATGAAGAAAGCAGAGAAGAAGAGAAGGAAAAAAGCTGAAAAATCAATCCCAGAAGATGCCATGGACGATGACTATGACTTCAAAGTAGATTATGTCAAAAAAAGATCTGCCATGGATGTTGGTGATGAGGATGATGGTAATCAAATAATTGGTAAGGTGCCTATGTCTGGTATTGAGTTCACTGATGAGTGATGGAAGACTAAAAATGGCAAGCCTTATCTTTAAATGGAGTGAATGCTTTTGTATTTTATTTTGGTTGAGTCGGCCAATTTTGGAAAGGATAAAGAGAGTTAATTGAGTATTGTGATTTGGCTACTTATTGTTTAATCCCATGCTTTTCTGTACCCTCTCTCTCTCTCTCTCTCTCTCTCTCAAATGCATTGGTGCGTACACATAAACATGAGTGGCAAATTTCAGATCACCCTATTTTTTTAAGGAAATTTTATTTACTTCTTTTCCCACAATTACCAAATGTAGAGTTCCCCTACCTTGTGATCAGAACACTGGATTAACCAAAAAAAGTTCGACTAAATCCAAAATCCTAAATTTAGGAACCTTTAATCCACAATCTTTGGTGAACTGAGGCTTTTTGTTGATCCATTAAGCTTGAAATCAAAGTCATCTCTTCCATGATCCAAGCAACTCTTTGGGGGCCAAATTTTGGTTTAACATTTATACGTATTGTGTTCTTGAATAATTCTTTTGAAAATGAAAACAAATTATGAAATTAATTGTCAAAGACCAAGCCATAAATGAAAACAAAATTCAAATCTCAAAATTTATGACATGAGTTTCAAGTATCTTATGACTAATTAGCTTTGACGGAATTATAAAAAAAGAATACATTTTTTTTTTTTTTGGGAAAATAGGAATATGCATAGAAATTAAATAGTCACAAGTCTATTACAAGATCTGCCCTCTTATCAAGGATACCAAATTCTCCACCACAAGCAGTGGGTTATCGGATAAAACATAAGTACTAATTACAGAAATTCCAAGTTTAGCAAGAGCATCCACACGGTAGTTTGCTTTGCATAATGTTTGCTTAATTTGGCTGTTAGGGAAGGTATTCGAAAGGTTCTAGTGAATGATTGGCCATAAATTTTTTCATGAGATGAACAACAATCAATGAATCAAAGCATTCAGCTCTACATCCAAGTTCACTGGAAATTATATTTCAGGAGAGCTTGTTGTGCCTCACTATAAAAATGTCTTTTCTGGGGTTTTTGGTTCTTTTTTTGCTAAATTTACTCATTGTGTCCTCACTGGGAAAAGGTGTCTTCTTTGCCTATTTAGTTTTCTTCTTGCTGCTCTATCGTTTTGTAGTTACTGAAATTCAAACTTTGTTCCTCTATCTATCTATCTATTTATCTATATCTATCACATTTTTATATGTTCAGGGTAGCTTCTACATTGGGTACTGCTCTTCCTTCACCATTACCCTGGATGTTCATCCCCTACAAAGAGTATTGGTATCTCTGCTATGATTCAATTCTTGCTTGCTGCAGATCGTGAATGTCTTCATATTCAATGATTCTTCCACTTTTTGACTAACATATTCTCCCCTGCAACCATTTCATGCTGCTCATCAGTTGCATTTAGAATTTTGCGAGCTATTCATCACATGATTGTCCGTCCTGATTCAATTCTTGGATTGTTGCAGGAATGAGTTGATTTAAGAATACTGGTTCCTTTCTAGGTTGGTTATGTGTTTATTGAAGCCTTCTGGTTTATTTGGGATCTATGCTTGGTTATTTTGTATGCACTGGTTCCTTAATTCAAAATTTATTGATCAAATTTTGTACTTATGGACAACATGTACTGCTTCTTCACAACTGGCCATGACTTCATAACCAAGCAACTGCAAAAGATTTATAACTGATTGAATAAAATAGTGTTCAAGTGCCTCTGGTGAGTGGAAACAAACAGTATATAAGGCACTTGGCCAAAAAAAAGTGTCATAGGCAAATATGAGATTGTTTAGGAAAAATATCCAAAATATAGAATATATCACAGCTGCTTGCTTTGCCTAAATATGTCCTTTTTTATTATTTATTTATTCTATATTCCTTATGCAAAAAAAGATAATGAAAACAATATGATGTGTGAACAAGGATTAATTTTACTTCTCCACCCAACTCTAAATTGGGGAATAGGTCCTGGTGGGGAAGTTATAAATATTTTTCCATGTTGTGTCTCTAGAGTTAAAACGATATTATAAATTAGAGTTTTTGCATTGACCTAATATAATAAAATATTTAGTTCCTATTAAATATCCCTCTTTCTCTCTGTCTTTTTTTGGGCACTTGTGTGTTACTGAGACTCAAGGTCATTGGCAAACATATTTTGAGTAGTTGGAATGCATTAAATTGATCTACTTGATGTTGTTGATTTTCATTGAACTTTTTGAAGTTACCAGTACTCAACCAAATAAGTTAACCTACTACAATGGTTGATATTCCAAACATTTTTTGTTTCAGCTCTTGCTTCCTAGTTAGTACATCCTTTGTTCAAAATATTGTCATGATTCAACATTTCAATTTTGGCTATAGCGCGTGATCTAGTAGAGTACTATGCTCACATCGATGTCTTTCTGATTCCAAATATGCAGGCATTCATTGCCCTTGTCAACCGTAAAACCACCTACTTCGCCAGACCTTAACTGAAAACTTGAACAAATCTAATCACACAATTTGATTATTAATTTGGCTAAACAAAAGTGTTTGTAATCCCCTTCAAGTCTGCTGAATTTTTATTTTATTTCGTCCCAAAAAAAAAAGTGAACGGGTTGTTTATACCTAGGTTTGACAATGACATTGATATTTTTAGATGATAAATATAGCTTTTTAGCATTTGATAAGAGCAGCCTCCAATTTTTAGTTGATCTTATGCATTAATAGCCTGACTGGAATTGTTACAGTGAATTCAAACAAAACCAAAAGAATTTTCGAGCAATTTTATGATAATTACCAAATTTCCAGCTTAGAAAACTAAACCCTTATTCTAACAGGGGAAAGGTGTACATCTCAATATTCTGCATTTCTACTCATATATCTCCCAGTTTGTAGAGAACCCTTCAAGCCTATTTAAACAGTTAAATGATCCACATTTCCTAACTTCAATGAATGATGTTTTCACTATATTAAACATTTAGTAGAAAATTATACTGATGGGAAAAAGAGCAAGCTTGATGAAAACCTGCATTCCTACAAGAAATAGGCAATATAAACTCCAATAACTTCATGAAAATTGGTTGAAGACTGAAAAATTTTATTAGCCCACCAAGGTTTGATACTTCAAAGAATTTGATCATCGGGTTGAGTCATTTTGCTCATCGACACTTTCCCTCTTTCCATTGCAACAAAAGAAGTGTGGCAACTTGACCTGACCACAGCTCCTGTGAAAGGAGTGTTGTAAATTGTACAAACAATACATCAATATAAAGACAAGATTACTTATTGGGACCACGTAAGTACGTATATTCAATTTTTGAAACAGGTGTCGTAACTCATTAGCGTTTGGTTTAACACATGCATGAGGTGGAGGACACAAAACTTTAGCTTTTTACTACGCATGTACTTTTGTTATGTTTGAACTATTGTATTAGTAAATTTAGTCATAGAGGATGCACTATGCTCTCTTTGTAATAAATTCATTCCTTCATCTAAGGTTTTCAAGAAATGATTGAATCTTAGTTCATGGCATTATTATTTACAATTTCTCTCTTTCTTTTGCAAACCCTTGAGGCCCTGCTTTCTCTCCTAAAATGAAAATGATTTGTCACCTCACTAAGGCTTCATTTGGATAAGCTTATTTTCAAACTAAAAGAGAATGTACAACTTTTCAAAATATCACCATTTTTAAATACGCAATAAACAAAATAAGCCAATGAAGGCTAATAATTCATCTACCACACAGAGACTTCATGTCTGAAGACAGCAAACCAAATAAGACTCAAAATTAGCAAAGCAACCTAAAGTGTTCCTTAGAGAAAATCAAGAGTTAAGTAAAAGACAAACTGCCAAACTATAGTTTTAAAACATTAAAAGCCTTGAATCATAACTGGAACCCAATAATACTTGAATGTAAAATGCATTATTGGTTTTTTTTATAAAATTTAAAAACACTTTCAAATAACAAATATAAATAACTTAATTTAAAAAATCTAATATATTATAAGCTAAATTGCAAAGTATACCCCAAAGTTTAAACCATTTCGTAACTAAGTTTGAGTAAGATATTTTGGACGTTTTTGATATACATGTGGGTGAAAAATGTATAAGTGTGTTTGAAATGTGAAAAATGTATGTTGAGTAGGATTAGCAAACGTTTTTACACCTTAAAGGTTCATTCCGTTAGTAAAAACAAATCCGCCCCTTCATTAGTGGACTCGCTTACATGGCTGTTAAGTAACACACAGGCACCAAGACCCACTCGAGACCTTTAATATGACCTTTAACATGTAAATATTTTTGGTCACTTCAGCCTTCCCAAAACTGCTCTTTCTGTCTTTCACATGAATTAAATCAAATTGAAATCCACAGAACGTCGCCGTTTATCTGAAGAAAAAAAAAACCCACGTCCAAGAACGACGCCATTTCACGAGAAACTCAAAACCCTGCTTGAGTTCCCTTCTTTCTTCTTCTTCTTCAGTTTGAGTTTCAACAGAAAAACAAATACATAAAAGTTTGTAATACTACACTGTACTGTGGCCATCAGTTAAGTGAAAGCACAATCTTACGAGAGATAGAGAGAGGGGAAAATCTTTGGCCACTGTCTGACTGCTTGAATCCCCACCGGTAACGTGTTTTGTTTTTCCTTTTATATATGCATATTTTTGTGTGTAAACTCTTTTTTTTTTTTTTGATAATTTGTGTGTGTGTAAACTCTTGTTTGTCTTTGTGGATGTGTGAATATATGTTGCTCCCTGAACATAAAGAATGATAATAATACAAATCATTAAATTAAACAATTTAAAAATAATAATCTTGCTTTTTTTTTTAATCTATATATTTTAATAAATTTGGATTTTTTTTTGAAACCTAATAAATTTGGATTTAAAATAGGTAAATCTCAACCCAAAACTGTATTTTAATTATTATTTCTATTTTTAAGTAAATGGATCGAATTAAACCGAATTGGATCAAAATGGATTGAAGTGGACTGAAATAGACTGAAGTAGACCGAAATTGACCGAATGGACAAAAGTAGACCATAAGAACAGAATTGGACCTAAATGGACTGAAGTGGACAGGATTAGACCGAAATGGACCAAAATTGTGAATTGAAATAGTTGAAAATTGTGACTTCCTGTGCAAAAGTGGTGAGTATGTGAGCCACGTGTGAAGGTGTGTGAAATAGACATTTTCAAATGTGATGGGGCGTCCCATTGTATGAGATATTTCTGTTTATAAGAAAGTTTCCTCCCTAGTCTCCTCGTTTAGAGAATTTGAAGGAAGAAAAAAACATTTTAAACATTTTAATTTAGCTAAAATTTATCGTAAAATATAAAAATTATCATTAGATTTTACCCAATACTTGATACTATCAAAACTTTTAAAAGTACATACAAAAAGCCATTCGAAAATTTATCTACTTCTACTTCTTTTTTTCATCTCTAGTTGTTATTTATTTATCATTTGCTATTCAAACCCTCTTTTGTGCATCTAATATTATTAGATAATTGCCTGTTTAATAAAGGAATGGACTCTGTTCTTTCTTTCTCTGTGTGTTTGTTTTCACAGCTTCTCAATATCCTCTGTTTCAACTTTCAACTTTCAAGTCAAATCAACAACTCTTTTGCTTAGTCTTCAATGCCTATTTTCCTTTTTTTTTTGTTTGGCATGGCAGAAGGGTCGAACTTGCTGGCTACTGCTACATGAAAGTCAATTCATTGATAATGATTCCCCCCCACTCTCTTAATCCTTTCCTTTATCTTTTTTACTTTCTTTAAAATTATAAATAAATAACTAACTAAAAGGGAGATGGTAATTTCATGACCAGCGATGGAGCCTATAATTGAAATTTCCTTAAGATGTGAACACATGACAATTATTTGACACATGTTCAATTCTCAACAAATCCAATGCATTGGATTTTAGCCGATTCCTTTACTTAGAAGTTTCAATATTAGTCTCCTCATTCAGAGTTGGGAAATTGGTCTCTCTCTCTCTCTCTTTTTCTTTTTTTTTCCTCTCTCAAAGATATGCCTTGTATAGTTTATTTTATTTTTACATTCCTTATTGAGAAAATTATTAGGTACTCCTCGTGATATAGTGCTCAATTTTATCACATTCATGATTGATACTGACATACCGCCATAATTCCAACAAGCACGATTTTTTTTCCCAAATAGAGGTAGAAATTTTATTGAATAGAGTAATGAAAGAATACATCAAATCGCTGTATGGTGCTTCCCCTTGCCATAGTTGTGAGGACTTAATACAGTAGGCATGTTTAGCCATACACAATGCTCCTCTAATGTTGTTAGTCAGGTTGATATAAGATATTATTCATTTATTCATTCCTATGGGAGTATAAATAGGACTGAACAATTCCTCGGTTGAATATATTGTCAATATTTATGACTAGCATCTTTGTATGCATTTGATTTTATAGACACACACGTACGCACACTAACAGATACTTATAAGTATATACCAAAAATTTGTAGTAATTCTATCTTCATTCTTACAAAATAGCAAAGATGGCATTAATGTCTTTATTAAGGAGGTTTAAATCTTAAAACTCTAAAATTTTCCACAACCAAAACATTGGAAAGAGTTCCCATTTTTCTTCTTTCAAGTTGTGAGAAATGGAATGGTGATATTATTGTGTTTTCCTTTCATACATTAGATAAAAATTAGTATTAGCCAAATGAGACTCCTTGGTAACATCTTACAAATAAAAAATCTTGTCCATTCAAATAAATAAACTCTGAAGTCTAGACTAAATATCTCCATCAAATATCCTCTCTCTTGCTTTTGATGCCTGAAACATCAACATAAATACAACTACGCATTCAAAATGATTTAGTCTAATATTTTGTCCATTCAACTCAATTGGACACCAATTATTTCAGTCACAAATAGTTATAAGGTTCTCAATTTTCATACTATATGATCAAGTTGAACATGAATTTTATTTGTAGAAAGGTGTAAAAATAAAACCAAATATATAGAAAGGATTAATTTTTTTGTACTAATAACCTGTTTTTCCCAATTTGTGAAACCTGTTTTAAGAGCAAGCAGATATGCCTGTACAGTAGACCCTGTCAGCATTCCGATCCAAAGACCCTTTCCTTTCAAGTGTACAACAAAGGCCAAAACAACGCCTACTGGAACCCCAACCAGATAATATGCCCCAAGATTTACATAGGCTCCTATATCCTGCCAGCCACTTCCTCTAGCGACCCCTGATGCATATATAGCACAACATAACTTTGTGAGTTAATGGCAAGCAATATCAAGGAAGAATCACAACTTCTACATTGACATCTTTTGCTAATCTATTTTGATGAACTATACACAATATAATAATGATGGTTATGACTACGGCATAACTACTAACTAGACATTTCCTGTTAAGGATGTAAGGCTATTTGTTAAACCAGAAAGAAATTTACTTCCGAGAGTAAAACTTGTTTAATTCTTTCCACACCATTAGTAAACTTTTTATTTCAAAGAAAATATTCTAAATTAATAATGAACTAATGTGTATTTGATAGTATAGCTATAGTATTCACTTGAATTGATAAGAATTAAGAAGTTCTAACTTTCAAAAATTTAGCTCCAACTCAAAGCCCATTACATGAGAGAAATATGAGAAAGTTACTTGAAAGTACTGCTTGTAAGCCATCCACGATTATTAAGAGACAAAGCAAAGGACCCATATCTGCAATACGATCTACAATTTCCTTCTTACAGCTAAAGGCATAGCCCAAAACACGATGGCAGAAGAAGAGAATCATGGCTACAATAACCATCTCTGCAACTACAAGAACTATTATGGCCTTAACAGTTATTTTAGCTGCTTGTACATTCCCAGCTCCCAACTCATTTGAAACCCGAGTGTGACAGAGCATTTAATGCATTCTTTTCCAAAACAATTGTATACCATGCTTAGACAAGTTTAGGCGTAAGGAAACAAATTTAAGAGCAAACCTTGCTGTGGCTGCAAATCCATATGGTATGTAGTAGTACAAATTAGTAATTGTAAGGCTGCATGTAGTGAAAAATTAGAAGCATTCTATTGTAAACCTCATATATTACATATGGAAAAGAAGCATACCATAGCAAAAGCACTGAAGTCTCCAATTCTGGATTTGGTAAAAGACCAGAAAGCAAAATAAGTCCCTCCAAACGACCACCATTCAGACTATTATGATTAGCATGCAACAAAATGCTAAGAGACTTAATACATGTAGGCGAAAAATGAAGACTACATGTGTCTTCTATTCTACACTGATTAAGAAACAAGGTTAATATTATTTTCAGCTAATGCATGGATGAAATTTATCTAGAGGAGGATAAAGGAGACAAGGACTTTACAATGAGACTGTAGCCAGTTACAATGGCGTAAGAGGTGGCAACAGAGACCCCGGAAAGAGAAAGTTCATCAAGGTGTCCCACCATCATCAGGGAAACAGATGGCAGGCAATACTGCAAGACCAAGACGGCTACCTTTGGTGCTGATAAAAAGCTCACCATCTTTAGCTCCATCACAAACACCTCCCACTTCCCTTCTATTTCCTACCTCAATTCCTTCTGAAACAAACAGTGCCTATTCACATTTCCTAGTCTGATTCAACCAACATATAGATTTAAGACCAGTTGTTCCAGTCTGAAATAGTTAATAGGATTTGGAATATTCAAGCTTTACAATCAATTTGAGCATAAATATACTAAATTGCAGTAAGAAGCATAAATATACTAAATTGCAGTAAGAAGAAGAAGAAAATGGAGGGCTGGGGTGGGGGAACAATTATGTAGAAAGGAAGAAATTTTTGTACTAATAATAATTTGCTTCTGCCAATTAGTGAATTTTGTTGTATGAGCAAGCAGAAATGCTTGTACAAGACTGTCTCTACATCCAATTCAAGGGACTTTAGTATACAGCAGATAATATTCTCCAAGATTGACATCAGCTTCTATATGTTGTCAGCAGATTCCTATAGCAAAATCAAGGAAGAATCACGAATTCTACATTGGCCTGATATGCTGATTTAATTTGACAAAAGATATTAACAATATACCGGTTAGGCCATAACTATCAACTAGACATATCCCAAAAATAATCAAAGAAGATAACATCAAGGGTGAACTTGTTTGAAGCTTCCAACAGTGTTTGTTGACTTTTTAAATGCATGGAAAATTTTCTAGAATAAAGACTGCATTAATGCTTAGCTAATCGTATAGCGTGATTGATAAAAAGTAGTAGCTTCTAAACGTCTCCAAAATTCACAACTCATGCTCTCATGGACACTAACTCAAAATCACTACACGAGAATTGAGTGAATTTACCTGAAAGTATAGCTTGTATATCATCCAATAACAGTAGGCTCAATTGAATGCCATCCTATGGAAATCATTATAATTGACAGGGACTAGAACCCTTTAAAAAAGTTAAGAAAAGAACCCACTCTACTGTCATTATGAAACAAGATACAAGGATATGTCACTTGAATACATTTCCAAATAATTAGAACTGAAAACATTTATAAATTCAATACAACAGACCAGAATTTTTATCTAAAAAGAAAAACAGTCATACTGACAGATATGCTTATGCACATCCAGTAACAGTAGCCTCCACTGAAATTCAAGCTATGAAAATCTTTGCTATTTAGCATCCAGTCAAAGTATAAGCAGGACATGAGTCTAGAGACATCAATTGTTATCACCTGCATGGCTGCACATATGTGAAAACTTAAGTTAGTACAGTACTATAATTAAATAAATAAATAAATAATATTTCACTCATTAATAATCAGTATAATTGGAGTTCCTCCTTGCCCTTTCTGGAAGGCATAGCACCAATGATTATGACATATAGACATGGTAGAAAAGGAAGTACTATACAGTCTCTAGTTTTCATGTTTCAAAAATTTTTTAGGAAAATTTCTCTTGCTTTTGCCAACACTAAACAAGGCGAGTATGAAAATTAGCATAATACTTGAACACTTACAAATGGGATGCCATAATAGGACTGAATCATCTACCTTAGCAAAATCCTTAAAGTTCATCATCATCATCATCATCATCATCATCATCACCAACTGCATATATGTGAAAACCTGAGTTAGTATGATAATAATAATAATACACTCATTATTAATCAGTGTAATTGGAGTTTGCTTCCTTCCTGTTTTGTAAGGCAAAATACCATTACACCAATGATTATGAAGAATATAAACGGTAAGGAAGGAAATACTATGCAACAGTCTCTAGCTTTTACATTTCAAAAATTTACCAAGAAAAGTTGTATTGCATTTGCCAGCACAAAATGAATAAGCAAAATAGCATAATACTCTAATAGTTACAAATAGGATGCCAAAATAGGATTGAACTATCTAAATTAGCAAAATCCTTGGAGAAATGTAACCGGTTAAGCTTTAGAATGTATTTCCTATTATTCTCAACTACTTGCTTAGACAATTGTCAATAAACTCATGTGGCAAAATTTAAGTTTAACTTTTAGGAACTCAAAACATATAAGGTGATTGGGCTTGCTTGCACACACAGTGAGTCAAAAGAAGAAAAAGAAAATGACTTGACTTACTTGCCAATGATAAAGGTTGTTTGAGATGGTCATTACTAGTGAATTCAAAGATGAAACCTTTCCCAAAGCTCTCAATCAAACATTGTGCATTTGTTTGACTGAACTCGTCCACATCTTGCTCGTACACCAAATTGACCCCCACATTCATGCACATGAAAGGCTAAGTCATAGGTCTCAAATATAACATTAATCTTACGGCATTCACCATTCCCAACAGCAGCAAACCAATCATCACGAGACAAATACAATAGCCAAATACTGTCCTCACAATGCATGAACGTATTGAAAAGTTCAGAGGCATAGTGATTCTGAGTCATATCACCAAGGGCTGTCACACGAGCTCCAACACCAAATCTCTTCCCTTTACAAGCTGATACTGATGCACAGAGAGCAAACCCCATCCATTTACTATTACACCAATTTGAAGGCAGCTCTATGCTTATAGATCCATCCTCTTTCCTTTTGGAAGAAGTTTCATAAACTGTTTTCCTGTAACCAAAACACAACTACTGTTATAGGTAGCTGTTATTTTTATCAATTAAAGAGACAGAGAAGACATTACCTGTAGGTAACGGAACAATCTTGTAAAAGCTACTCCACTGCCACTCTCATCATACGGATGCCACCAGAAGAGTGGTTGTGACAAGCTACTTAGTTTGACCAGTGCTGGTGACGGTTTTAGAGAAAAGCAACATTGAGCATTTATAAATCTTAAAGTTGATGGAAGCCCCGGCAACGATTTTAGTTTTTTGCATCCGCGAAGAATGAGTGTTTCAAGAGACCTCAAATCATCCATGTTGCTTGGAAGACATTCGAGATTTTTGCAGGAACTTAGATCTAATAAAGTAAGGGCAGTCAAACACTGGATTGATGAGGGTGCTAGTTTCTTAATAGCAGCCGCACCCAAATAGATATTCGATAGGCTTTACATAATTCCAGTAAATTTCAGAATTGAACTGAAATTGTAGCAACAAGAAAGATTGCATTTCAGCAGACATGCTGGGAAGATCGGTAAGAGATTCACAGCTATCCAATTTTAAATACTGAAGCCTGCTGAGTTGTCCAATAGATGGGTGGATCTCAACCAAACTATCGCAGCAAGAAAGATTTAGTCCCTCAAGTCTCGGAACACCTGAAAAGTCAGGTGTCCTAATAAGGTTTTCTGAAAAACTTTTTTTTTTTTTGTAA
Source organism: Quercus tomentella (assembly GCA_028535165.1). Classification (NCBI taxonomy): domain Eukaryota; kingdom Viridiplantae; phylum Streptophyta; class Magnoliopsida; order Fagales; family Fagaceae; genus Quercus; species Quercus tomentella. The sequence continues at coordinate 41,050,822 of JAPQVY010000012.1, read as the reverse complement.
ACCTACGTCTTCTCATATTCACGTTTATGTTGCTTCAATACAACCAAAACATTGTACTAGATTTTCTCCCCAAAAAAAAAAAAAAAACCATTGTACTAGAAGAGATCACAGGGTTAGCTACCATGCTACATACACCTGATGCATTTCATCTTTCTCCATTGCAAATGAATATCATGAATCTAGTTCAAAGTTGACACAGCAACATAACCATGGTATAAAACACAACATCAAATGATTACTATATATTGACATGGAAGTCGAACATATCACGCAACTTGAGTGGCAATGAGCAAGCACGTCAATATGTGCACTATTGCTGCAAGACATTCTGACTCACACTACAGAAATGGTAATGTCAATCTCAAGAAGCAGCAAATGCCCGTGCAAGAAAATATCTCCTCTCGTCCATTTACTTGCCATGTTAACTTGCCATTATATGTACACTGGCAAGGAAAATTCCATACAGAAAGATGATCCATTTACAAACCTTCTCTAATTTGGATATCAATGAGAGAAGGAACTCGCCTCGGTGCTATATAGTGAATACTCACTCAAGCTAAAGTTGGCTCTCTCTTCATCCCACTTCATAATCTCCCTTGCATATTTAAGAGATGCATCAACACTATCAGGCTCCAAACCCTTCACCAGAGAAACGTACAACTTCCGCCCAGTGAGAGAAGCAAAAAGTCTCTTGAACTTCACAGCAATGTAGTAGAATGCCAAATCACCCAGCGAGGGTCTATTATTGATGTTGTTGCTGTTGCTTTTGCTTTTGCTGCTGCTGCTGGTGTAATGACGACTGGACAGCGGATGAAAATCATCAAACCAGTCACATTGTGTCAAAGGTACTTGTTCCATCTTTTCCTCAAATATATCAAATTTATTTAGAATCAAAAGAAAATCCATCTGATCAAAGGTTGGATGAGTGACAATACTTTCAAATAATTTTCTTCTCTGCATCATCTTGTTAGTGATAGAACCATTCCCATCAACAGAAAACTGGTCATAGTCACTAAGGGCAACACAGAAAATGACCATTCCAACATCTTCAAACTTTAACTTGACTGAATGCTGTTACGACCAAAAAAAAAAAAAGAGCTTCCATTAAACATAGAAATTAATTTAATAAGTAAAGAATTCTTTTAATTAATTATACAACTTTATAAATGAAAGGAGGAAGCTCGTGAAGTGTATTTGTGGCTACACCTGGTGGATAGAAAAAATGGAGGGAAAGAAATTTATTAGAGTATTTGGTTGGGTGGATTGCCATATTTTCTCCTCGGCCCACCAAAATGTCTCCCCAAATTGAGGAGAAAACTAAAGAGAAAATTTGGGAAAAATATTTACCTGCTTGTGCAAACTGCAAACCATAACATCCTTTGCAACTTTCACGTGATTTTGTGGATTTTTTTTTTTTAGCTAATTTGTTTTTTTATTCATTTAATAGGAGCATGAAAATAAATTTATACAAAAATGTTTTCTATCCTCTTCTTTTTCTTCTCAACCAAACAAATGAGTTTTTCAACTCTCAACTTTTCCATCTTCCCAACCAAATACACATGAGAGAAAACTAAATATTTTATATCCTCTCATTTCTCTATCTCTTTTCCATTTTCTCTATTCTCCAACTTTTCTACGCTTCTAACCAAACAAACCATTAAAGAAAAGAGAAATAGTAAATGATAAAAATACGGTTAAAAAGAACAAAATTACCATTACTCCTTCCCAGAGATATTCAAATGTGCCATGCGGCAAGCCAAGTTGAACAAGCTCCTTTGGTTGGAAACTAGATGCCAAACATTTTAAAGGACATGATTCCCATGAAAGATGTCTTAGCTCATTAGGAATAACAAGATGCCCAAGATTGAGGGCCTTCGAGGAGTCCAGCTTTCCAATTATCAGCGGCTTTTTAATTATCAGCAATCTAAGATTAGACATCTTTGAAAACGTTTCAGGAAATTCTTCAAAGTTTAAAAGCTCTTCCTCATATTTGACAACTATGGCTCGAATTTCATCCGTTGCCTAAGATTTCAAAAACAAAAGCTTGCACAGTCAAATGATAAGAATAGTAGAATTACTCAAGTTTTATACTGTGTTAAAGCAGTAAAGGACATAAAAATTATCTAAATGAAATTACTCAAGTTTTGCATTGCAATTTTGTGGACAAAAAGAGAAATTTAAACGAAAATGCAAAAGGATTGGTGTGTGGCTTTGCGTATTTAAGAAAATTACATTTTTTATTATTATCGCCAAAAAATTGCATTTTCACACGGCAATTTTTCATCTTAACAATATTTTACCAAACACTTAATTTCATTTTTTTTTTTTTTTAAAAAAAACACATTTTCAAAACATAACTTCTAAAATTTTCAAAACATTAATTTAAAAAAAAAAAAAACTAACCCTAACAAATTCTAAGAGTCCCACCAGTAACTAAATAGATCGCAGTACAACATCATATGTTAATAGTAAAATGTACTACATATCATGATAGATTGTATTACATCTTTTTTTTAAATTTTTTTTCTTATTAATCTATTTAAAATTCATACATTAAAACTAAGAAGGTGCACTTCTACCATTTGGAAATTCAAGACCAACTAGGGAAAAAATAGGAAATCACAAAATTTACTTCTAAAGTGATGGAAAAAGAAAAAAAGCCTACACGATGATTTTTTTTTTTTTTTTATATTAAAAAAAAATGTTAAGATAGCCTTTTGTTTAATGTAGTAACCAAGAGATGAATGATTAGTTCATTACATCAAGAAAATAAATTCAATTTTATAAACAATTACAAAGATAGATATATATATATATATATATTCAAAATATAAGAAATCATCATTGGCAGTTTATTAGCATGTGAATGTTTTATTCTTAATTTCGTTAATTAAATACTTAGGTAACCACTTACTTATTGATTTTTTTTTTTAAAGAACTACTTTATTGAAGAAAATTATGTTACCATACCTACTCAATATTATTCACTGAAATAAAATTATAGCTTTATCATTTTTCTTACCATATTGTTCTTCAATACATGAAGCAGGTCCTCAGTAAGCCACAACCTACTTTGCTTTCCAAGATTTCCACCTGATTCAAAACGAATAATTTTTTGACCCATTTCTGCTAGTAGATCATGCATCCCCAAATATTCACCATCATCCACGGTTAGGAGAGATCTTTCCACAAGAACACTAATACCAATTACTGCATCGAAATCACAATTCTCTAATATCTGTATTACTTGATCTTTCTTCCTCCGTCTAAAGAAACATGCAATATCTAAGAATATCTCCTTCCACATTTCTTCCAGTCCATCATAACTTATTTTTAGTATATCAAATATATCTCCTTTAGTTTTTTTAAAACTTTTCAATGCACTTTTCCATTCATCTATTGTTCTTCCAACCAAAAAGGAACCCAAAGTAACAAGAGCTAATGGAAGACCATTAGCATATTTTAAAACTTCCTGAGAGGCCTGCAAATAACCTACTTTGGGTTGTTCCATTTTGAAGGCTTTCAAACAAAAAAGTTTTGAAGCATCTTCATTATTTAATACTTCAGGCTTATATCTTTTACGTACTTCATGTTGGACCAACACATGTTCATCTCTAGTTGTTATGATGATCCAACTCCCCAATCCAAACCAGTCTTTCTCCCCAACCAATTTTTCTAATTGGTCCAATCGGTCGACATCGTCTATAACAAGTAGAACTTTTTTAAGATGCAACCTTTTCTTAATCATGTCAACCCCTTCATAAACATTCCTTATATTTATATTTCGGTCCTCCAAAATGTCTACAAGAAGCTGTTGTTGTAATTGAGGCAATCCGTGTATTTTTGAATATTCCCTAACATTGGCAATAAAACTAAAACCTTCAAAATGACTGCAAAACTCATCATAAATAACTCTAGCAAGAGTTGTCTTCCCTAGTCCCCCCATACCATAAATCCCTATCATGCAAACATTATTTTCAAAACCTAAATACGAAGGGATCAATTTTGCCATAGTAGATTCTATTCCTACGAAGTTTTTGGTAATGCTTGAGGATTTAGAACTCAATTTCTCCATCATCTCATTCACAATGTGTTGGATAAATTCGGACTCATGCCTGGGAAGAAGATAGAAAAATTTTACATGATGGTCCAAACCAATTATAAATCATCTTTTTCACAATGTGTTGGATAAATTATGACTCATGCCAGTGAACAAGATAGAAAATAATTACAAGATGGTCCAAACACATTTATAAGACTATGCAAGGAAGAAAAATATTAGGCCAGAATACTCCTTGCTCAAACACATGTCAATTCATTAGCTCAAGCAACGTGGATAGGACTACTCATACAAGAATTGTATATCATATAATTAGTTATGTAGTTCAAACATACATATTCAAAGCTATAGTTTTTGTTGACTTGGTTGAAACATATCCATCAAATTTAAGCTTGCTTGAGTAGTTAAGCCTTAGTGCCTGCACAAATGCAAGTCTTTACCTCTTGAGTCTAGGGCCAAATTATTTTTTCTCCCCGCTTAACTGCTTAAGCGAAGGTGTTCGTTAAATTTCTATTTAGGCACTAATATCATTACAAAATACTAAAAGCTCTACTTCTTCAAAGTTATGTAAACAGTTTTTTACTAAATAAAATTATGTAAACAATTGATATGTAATTAAAATGGTTAAAATGTGCTTTTAGGTTTACCCAAAACAATGATTGGGCCAAAACTAAATCGTTTTAAAAAGGACAAATTCCCAATGTAAACTTAATCCAATATATAGTTTGGAAAAAAGGTAATTTTGGGTTGTTAACGCATCACATTGAGTTATAAAAAAGCGTTGTAAAGTGTAAACGTGGAAGTCAATAAACCCTCACAATTCCAACCATATTCAATTTTTCAATTTTTTCTTGAAAGATAGTGAGAAAACAATAACAAAAGTAAAGTTAAAAATAAAAGATGGAGAACATGGACCAGGCATTCAGCGTGGCAACACCCAAGCCAAGAACTCAATCATGCTGCAAGGGAAGAAGAAGAAGTGGAAGAAACGAAATGAAGTTGAGGGATAAAATTTGTCTGCAAAATGCAAATTCTGCTAAGTTGGATAAAAAATCCAAATAGTTTTATTTTAGTCAAAACTTTAAGGAAATGAATATAGTAATTAAAATTTTGTGAACTAAATTGCAAAATGGCAAAACCACAAAGCGTAAATTATTATTTACCCAAACAAAATGAAGATAATAGACAATTTCAATAGACTTATAATTCATAGAAAGTTATGTCCTTAAAACCAAGTATTTCCTTTTAAATTATTGCAAAGGAGCATTTCCAAAGTCCTAAAGAAGTGCAACAAGATTCTAACTATTATATGTTGTAATATTTCAATCCATGCATATTATGCTACATTATATATACTTCATGAAAGAAGAAAGAAGACTACTTGTTTAAATATTAAAAGAAATATATTTGTCATGGAAATTACCTATCTTGTAAATGCCAACCTGAGAGATTGGCTACTTCTCTCAAAGCAGCCCTCCACATTTCCACCATCTTTATGTTATCTTTAAATCGTTTTTCGTGATCATTAAAGGCCTGTCTAAAAGTTCCTGTCTGTTTCCGTACATCAGATGGATCCACATCATAAAAAATAGGCCAAATCATCAATTTTCTCTCTCTCATGCATTTAACAATATGTGCAAGTTCAGCCAAGCACCATGTTGAAAATGCATAATTTCTTGAGAAAATAACAATAGCAAACCTCGATTCTTCTATTGCTTTCAGGAGCTCTGGTGAAATAGATTTTCCTCTCTCAAGTTCTTCATCATCCCTAAAGGTCAAAATGCCTTTCCGTTGTAAAGCAGCATATAGATGGTCAGTAAAACCTCTACGGGTATCCACGCCTCTAAAACTGAGAAACACCTCATATTTCCATTGAGGTGTTGAAGAAGATGGTGATGACATTGAGGCTCCCTGACCGCTCATGGAAACTGTCACGCCTCAAACCTGATACCCGGATTTGTGACCATGACTGGCATGCTAATATCAAGCTTAAACCTGATATTAACAAGAACCAACATAACTTTTACAAAACTTTTACAAAAGCTTCTCACTTTCTTTTCATTCTTGTTTCTTTACTTAAATGATATAACTTTTCACTTGACATTCAGAGCATCTACACTGTACTCAAAGAATAACATAACCCACCAGTTACTCAAATTCTAAATTTCACATAATACATCTCTTAATGCTTTAAGGTACACAACTTTCATTAGATTCTAAAATACACAATCCTACAAAGCTAAATATCAAATTGCTAATTTGGGATCTATACATAAAAACTAAAACTAGCTCCTTCCAAAACTTGACTAAGGCTCCCTCTGCTCCAAAATAACACCTGTTGACTGAAAGAGTAGAAGGGGTGAGCTACATAGCTCAGTAAAGGTAAGATACATGAGAATTTAATAAGGATGCATGTAAATCAAATCATTTTATTCTATAAATATTCGAATAGGAGAACATCTTTTCATGCATAGTATTTTATACTATTCATAATAATAACTTATACGTTCTTCATAGGAAAATAATTGTTCTCCCTTTTCTTATCAGAATAATATTACCAAAACCTTTCGGATTTAATTTCTTTCATTTCTTACAAAGTCACCAAATATAATATTGATTGTTTAAAATCAATATATATGTATTCTCATTACAAAATAATCATTTTAACTTAAATCAGATAATTGGTAACTTTGTCTTAAACTAGAATGTCTTAAAGAATAACAAAACTTTTCTTCATAACTTCTTCTCGTAAAATATTATAACTATCATAGTCATAAAACTTAACGTTTCATAAAGAACAGATATCTGATAACTTTTTAATATAAACTTATACTTCATCAGAAGCTTTATCTTTACAGAATACTAAAACATTTTTATCAGATTCTTTATCTTTAAAGCACAATAGAACTTTAGAAACTTTTATCTTTAAAAAACAGCTTTTCTTTTCATCGTAAACTTCTTTTCATGAGAGCTTTTAGCTTTTCATAATGCATTTAAACAAATAATTCTCTCATGATCAATAAAATAATATAGCTGTTCATAGCATATTGGTTAGCCCATATCTAATAAGTCTGTATTTATTTGGGAGGCTTCTAGCACCACTGTGCTAAGCATCCAGCATTCCCCACAATGCTAAGTATTCTCGGGATCACATCATAATACATATCTTCAACCATGGGGGTAGGTTGAGGTTGACTTTCTCCACAAGTTGGCTGTAACCAACAAGGGCGGGTACAGCAAAGCCAATCCCACTTAATGGCCAATCAGATAACATTTTCCATGGAAAGCCAGTAATTAAACCCCTACTGACAGAGTTCAGATCATCAAAGGACATAACCCGAAATCATTTCATACTTATACATCATACTGAAATTCATAGTTTGTATAACATTTCATAATAAAAGCATTTCCATTGTTTTTCTTTAAACATCATGTTCGTGGAATTAGTAATAGCATTAATATACTTAAATCATATACATAAGGTTTCGAGAACTCATAAACATATTTTTGTCTGAAACATGATTATATGTCATAACTCTAATAAAAACCTTTTAATGCATAATATACTTTAAAATAACCTCATGACTTACCAAATGCTCATATAACTTATCCCTTACCTGAAAGCAGAGGAACCAAAAGTCTGTAATCGAAGGAGCTTAGACTTGGGATATGGTAACACCTAAACCAAATATCAAAACTTATTACTATCAATTATTCCTTAACATAAACTTACATATTCATCTCAAACCCTATCTCTTAGAATCAAGGAAATCATAATCCTACCTCAAAGAGGTTCCCATAAACATTTTATGTATATATCAACAAATGATGTACCAACCTAAAGAAATACCATCCTTCTCATATTAATATCATATCTCTAGAAGAGTCAACTTCATATCAAAAGGTGCTTTGAGCTTAAGGCAATAATGCATGCATAAACATAAAATCCTTTAAGGACGGTCATGTAACCATATACACTCATAAGGCAACATATAGCATGTTGAACAAAACAGCTTTATAAAAACAATAGTTAAATGGTTTAGAACCCCTCCCTTGAGTACTAAACCTTAAACCAAGTTATGCAAAATTTATCTATGATCTAGACATACTAAATGATAAGCATATTAATTTATAGTTCAAAACATTCACCCTAATTTTAGAATTAAATCCTCAAAGTCAGAGTTAACAACTACTGTTTACTGCTCATTTCAGCAGCATATGTCTCATTTGTAAAATACAAATGGGCAATCCATACACATCCAAACGTCATGCAATTTTACAGAACCACTCCTCTGTATGTCTAGTATATAACATAAAAATTTCGGAGTTCAAGCATAAAACCATGATTTATTAAAAATCATACAAGACAACGTGCTCAAATTTGTCCTGACAGAATTTCATGCAACTTAGAAATTAAACCATTATTTTTATATTGATCCAGATGCTGTGAGACCACTTTTATTACAACCATATGTGTCTTAGATTTCATAAGAAATATCCTTAGTATCCTAATTTACTATATAAAATTTAATACGTAATTTATCATGGATAAACACAGAATCTGTTACAGTGACAGCTTTGCAACATTTTCTTGTAAATTCACAAACAATTATCAAACGATGGTATTTTCATATGGGGGGTTTTTATACACTCACTAGACATATTAGAAAATACTCATACAATCATTTAACCATTTATAGCAAAATTACATACAACAAAAATCCCAGCAGTAACATCAAAAATACCCATCCTAACTTTTTCTTACTTCCTTAATCATATACAATCATTAATTAGTAAAAACCCTAATATGCCTTCAACAAACCATTAACACAATTTCAAAACTTCTTAAAACAGCGTATAAATATATATAAACTTACAAAGTTCATGAATACCTAATTTCACAAACTACATATACCATTACTAAAAATTCTTTAAAGAAATCATGGATTCTAAGGTGAGAGTAGTTAGAACCCTTACCAAATTTCTGGTTCTTGAGGGGAAATAGGAATAGAATCACTCTTGCATGAAAGGATTTCCCTTTCCTAGTGGCTAGACCTGAAAGTATGAGAGGTAAAGAGCTTGAGAGAGTTTTTGAGTCTTCTAATTTTCTTTGAGAGAGTAAAAAGAAGAATGAGGTGGAGCTTTTGTCTTCCTTTTGAGGTGTTGACCCGTGGGTAAGAGAGAAAGACTCAAGAGAGCTTCCTAGCTCTTTCCTTAAGAGAAAAGAGAGTAAAGTTAAGGTGAGAAATTCAGATTTGTTTGGACCCGTGGGAATAGAGGGGTAAATAGCTTCTTGGATGTTCTAGTTGCTTGAGAAAGTCAAAGAAGAAATGAGGTGGCACTTGGTGATTGCATGGCCAGCCAAGTCTTGGTCTTTGGGGTTTGTCAACATGCATGAAACTTTGGCATTATGTGTTGAATTCTCATTGGTTGCATGTGTGGGTGAAATTACAACTATAACATCCCATGCATCATACTTAATTAAAACACCAACTATGTATGTAATAACTTAAACCAATTAATATAGTTTTGTACATACTTAGTATATATATTCATAATACAACTAGTCATTCAATTATTTATAATCTTTACAATTCTTATTCAATGGCATTATAAAATAATATATTTATTAAATACTCTTCTATTAATTATAAAAAGAAAGTGACTTAAAATAATAATTAACCGTTCAAACACATAGTTTAATTATAAAGTTGGGTTGGGTGTTACAGAAACAATTTAAAATATACTGGAAAATGTTAAACTATTATATATATATATATATATATATATATATATATATATATATATATATAATTTTGACAAAAAGAAGTACATTCATTTTAACATAAGAGAAAATATTCATGTTGCAGATGCAGTTTTTTTTTTAGGGTGATGATAGCAAACCTTGATTCTTCTTTTTCTTGTATAAGCTCTTGTGAAATATAATTTCCTCTCTCAAGTTCTTCATTTTTCCTAAAAATCCAAATGCCAATCCATCACCAAACGGCAAATACAAGATCTACAAAAAAATTTCTAAAATTCCACCGAGGTGTTGAAGAAGAAGAAGATGACGACGACGATGAGATTCCTTGAGTCCTCATGGAAACCGTTGGAAATATATTGGCAAATCTTGAGAAATATAAATTAATAGGAACGTAAATTAAGGAAGAAGAAAACAATTTGACACAGAAATTTCATTTCAAGATAAAAGTGAAAGGAAAGAAATAAAAGGGATGAATGTGTGTGAAAATTGACTGACTTACAGATTTGGAAATAGAAATTACAGTAGACTAGTAATGACTGGTGATTTGTAATGCTCGAAACTTTCTTGAAAAAAGAAGCTGGATTCAATTGCTATTAGATGATAATTGCGTGTTTAATAAAAGAGTGTACTCTGTTCTTTCTTTGTTCACAGCTTCACATCCCCTGTTTTCAGTCAAGCCAAATAGCCAGTCTCAAATACCTTTTCCCATTTACAATTTTTTTTATTTTATTTTGGTGACTTATAGCGTGGCACAAATTACTTTTTTATTCCTTCACTTTATTGCTTATTATTATTATTTAAATCGATAGAAGACTCTTATCAAAAAAAAAAATCGATAGAAGACAGAATATTTTCGTGGTATCCAGCTATGACTATGAAACTATGTTTAAATTTATTTTTTTATTCAGAAATTTGAAAAAGAAGAATTTTTTATTTTTTTGCTAAAATTTATGGTAAAAATTATCATTAGATCTTGTTATACTATCAAAACTTTAAAAGAGTACAAATGTCACATAAAGCCATTTGAAAATTTATCTGCTCTTGCTTTACTTTCCTCTTTTCTTTTCTTTTTTTTTTTTTCTTTTTTTACAAACTTCCTTCTCCATTTCTAATGGTTATTAATTTAACTTTTTATATACATATAAAAAAAAAAAGTATTTTTTCCCATCTCTAAAAGAACACTTTTTTATGGAGTCTTTTGGCTGAATATTTAAAAAATAGAGTTTATTTGTGATATGTGTACAGTTCAAACTTATTTGGGAAAATGAGGAGAGAAGCGAATTTCGGCAATGGTGTTGCCGAAATTTTGAGAAAAAGTAGGAGAGAGATTAAAAGAGTACAAATGTCACATAAAGCCATTTGAAAATTTATCTGCTCTTGCTTTACTTTCCTCTTTTCTTTTTTTTTCTTTTCTTTTTCTTTTTTTACAAACTTCCTTCTCCATTTCTAATGGTTATTAATTTAACTTTTTATATACATATAAAAAAAAAAGTATTTTTTCCCATCTCTAAAAGAACACTTTTTTATGGAGTCTTTTGGCTGAATATTTAAAAAATCGAGTTTATTTGTGATATGTGTACAGTTCAAACTTATTTGGGAAAATGAGGAGAGAAGCGAATTTCGGCAATGGTGTTGCCGAAATTTTGAGAAAAAGTAGGAGAGAGAAGAGATAAATGATGTGACGGATATGAGAGAGAGAAAAAGGAGGAATTTCGACAATGATATCGCCAAAAAAAAAATAAAAAACTGAATTATGGCAATTGAATTGCCGAAATTGAAGGACTAAAAAAAGGAAAAAAGAAAACTGAATTGTGGCAAGAGTAATGCTATGGCCACAAACTATTTTATAATATTTTTACAAACTGTTGTTATGGCCAATTTCATACTAGTTCTCATCAAGGCCCACCAATAACATCACTTTTTTATTTACTAATAATCACTCATTACATCAGCAGTTTATGAAAGTTTTTGTAAAAAAATTTGTATCTCTAGCATTTTGCCAAAAAAAGAGGATTTCAAAAAAAAAAAAAAAAAAAAAAAAAAAAAAAAAAAAAAAACTCAATTATGGCAATTGAATTGCCGAAATTGGAGGAGTAAAAAATAATAATAAATAAATAAATAAACTGGATTGTGGTAAGATTAATGCTACTGCCACACTTTTGGATGACTTAAAAATAAATAAATTTTGAGGTAATAGAGAGAAGCAAAAACAAGTTATATGAATTTCTTTACTTTTTTATTAGATGTAATTTTTTTTTTTTTTTTTTTTTTTTTTTAGGTATCATAGATGTAGGGACACGGTTTTAGTTGACCCGATCCTTGTTGGTCAGGTCTTGGCCCAAAAGGTCCCACACAATGAATTTTTGTAGAGTATGGGCTAAAGAACTTGGTTTCAGTTAACTTGAACGGTTTGTTGCATGGGCTCAGGGGGTACAGAGACAAGAATAAAAGGGGGTAGCAGTGAAGAGAGATCCTTCTCAAATGATCAGGTCTCAAACTTGACTAATGGGCACAGATTTATGCAAATAAAAGTTCTCTACAGTGTTCTCTCCTCTATTTCTCTCCGTCTCCCGTCCCCCTCTCTTGGGGGACTTTTACATATTATATAGACCCTCTTCTATCATCTGGGCTTTACACTTGTTGATCATCCAAACCCCTACTTGAGCACCTGTCCCATCAGACACCTTTATCAGTTCTTTGTGAGTTGCAATGACCAAGGTAGCACTGTTCAGGGGTCTTCTCTTCATTAATGTGGCCAGAAGAGTAGCTGTGGTGCATTTAATGTGGTGGTAGCAGCCTTTGCTGAGATATTTTGGGTTTCCTTTCTTTTTACGTGCTTGGAGGGGGGACTACAGTAGCTGGGACACACCTTTGACCCGGATTTTGGAACGTCCGAGGAGGAATTACTCCTCGGACGTGTTCTCTTTGCCCCAGTGGGCCTGGATAAGGATTCTGGGCCACGACGTCTCCTCGGACAAACTGGTCAAAACTCTGGTTTTTGGTCTCCTTCCGAGGAGAAAAGTGGGGTTTTGACATTTACAAAGGGTGGAACTAATGAGATCTTAGTTCGCGCGTGCGGGCAGTTACTTTTAACGTGCTACAATTTACGAGGCGCGACCATTTACTCCAGGTAGCTTTATGTCCCCTTCATCCAACGGCGAGGTGTGGATCTGGGCTTTACACTTGTTGATCATCCAAACCCCTACTTGAGCACCTGTCCCATCAGACACCTTTATCAGTTCTTTGTGAGTTGCAATGACCAAGGTAGCACTGTTCAGGGGTCTTCTCTTCATTAATGTGGCCAGGAGAGTAGCTGTGGTGCATTTAATGTGGTGGTAGCAGCCTTTGCTGAGATATTTTGGGTTTCCTTTCTTTTTACGTGCTTGGAGGGGGGACTACAGTAGCTGGGACACACCTTTGACCCGGATTTTGGAACGTCCGAGGAGGAATTACTCCTCGGACGTGTTCTCTTTGCCCCAGTGGGCCTGGATAAGGATTCTGGGCCACGACGTCTCCTCAGACAGACTGGTCAAAACTCTGGTTTTTGGTCTCCTTCCGAGGAGAAAAGTGGGGTTTTGACATTTACAAAGGGTGGAACTAATGAGATCTTAGTTCGCGCGTGCGGGCAGTTACTTTTAACGTGCTACAATTTACGAGGCGCGACCATTTACTCCAGGTAGCTTTATGTCCCCTTCATCCAACGGCGAGGTGTGGATCTGACGGCCAGCATTTTTCCTCGAATTCTTGAGCGGGAGTGGTTCTCTCTCTCTCTCTCTCTTGCTATATAAAGCGCTAGAGAGGCTCATCTTTTCTTTTTTTACCTGCATATCAGAAGTCCAGAGAACTCCAGAGAACTCCAGCACCCAGAAATCTACGAGCACTTCCGTTCTTCAAATTTCCATAATCGTTTCTGCGAAGCGTCCTTCCTAAAAGAGATTTTCAAGCATCTCACTGGTCGTTTGTGAAGATACCCGTAAGTTCCGTTCGTTTCGTTGCTTCGAATTTCTCCTCGGATTTCACTTTTCTCCTCAGTTTTTATTTTCGTCCCTCCAGTTCAGCTTAGATGGGTAGATTCAAAGACCTAGTAGACACTCCGGCTGCCATGGAGGCCTTTAGGGCAAAATACCACATCCCGCAGAGGGTGGTTCTGCGGTACTGTCCCCCAGAAGGAGTATTGTTAGATAGAGACGTGGGTGAAGTGGTCATTCCTATGATTGCCTTTATACAAGGAGGAATAACACTTCCCATACGTAGGATTACCCGGGACTACTTGTTCCACCATTGGTTGACACCACACCAGTGCACTCCAAACATGTTCAGGGTATTAGGCTGCATAGATGTCTTGAACGAGCAAATAGGTCTAGGCCTGACCTGGCATGATGTGGTTCACATGTACGAGTGCCACTACGTCAAGAAGGGAGGGTATTACCTTAAATCTCGATCCGAGGTGGTTAGGCTAATCTCCTGCCTCCCCATATCCAATAAGACTATGAAGGATGACTTCCTCATTGCCTCAGGAGAATGGAGCGATGGTTTTCATTGTCCAACTCGGGCAGGAATTCCAGGTGCGGTGCCTTTAGGGCCAATCCTTTAGGGAGGGGGTTTAGCTTTTCGGATTCACTCTCTTTTTTGCTTAAGTCATAAATTTTATAGTTTAACTCTAATCTCCTTCTCGGCTGTATTGCAGATAGAACTCTGGTTGCTCCCAAGCTGAGCCACGTGAACGTTCAGGCCTTGAACTATCTTCTAAGGTCAAAAATCTACGTTGCCGAGGACGGGCAGCTGCGCGCGTGTCATTTGGTTTTGGGCTACCAACCACCAACCCGTTCCTTCCAAGCCATTGGCCACGCCATAAGAGCTGGTAGTCCAAGGTTGGCTAGGATTGACGTATCCAAGCCCAAATTTCTGGCCCGAGAAGATCTCAAGCCAGGCGTGTTACTTGGTGTTCGGGATCCTCCACCAGCTGCGCAATTGCCTCCGCCAAACAACCTTGAAGTTGCTATGCCAGTTGAAGGAGAGACCGAATCATCTCGTCTTTCTCTTGAGGAGGAGATAGACGAGTTCTATTTTGAAGAGGAGGTTCATAAAGCCCCCTTGATTGAGCTCTCGGACCCTGAAGGAGAGCAGGATCGAAACTCCGTGGTCGGCGCTCCGATTATTATAGCCTGCTCGGACGACTCTTCAGATGAGGAAGTAGACAATATGGCTGGCAAAGGAAAAACCTTACGAGAGTTGATGTCCTTCCGAGGGAAAGGTCAATCTTCGAAGGTGCCTGCTCAGTTACAAACCCAGGACTTTCCTCCAGTTGCTCCTCAGGTTCCTTCTGACCTGGGCCTCAAGGTCAACCCGGACCTAAAAAAGAAAAGGCTGGTTGAAATTCCTGAGGAAGGCGACGTAGTGCCCCGCCAGGGCAAGCAGCAAAAAACCACCCGGGGGCAAAAGAATAAAAGGGCTTCCTCCGTGGAGAGCCGAGAGGAGGAGAACCGAGCTGAAGTGCATGCTCAACCGCGCACTTGAGGCCTAAAGCTGGAGCTGGATGGGGTTGCTATCCCTTACACTACATCGGTCCGAGAATACAACAGGGGCCGAGCAGAGTACATAGTTGAGGCTTTGGAGCAGCCAGTACTCCTCCCTCGGGATATGGAGGCCTACAGGAGGTTCTCTCAGCCCGAGCTCTTTCTATCCCTTAAGAGGGACCTTGCAATGGTAAGTCACTCTTCTACCCTTTCGTTAAATCATTAGATATTGTTGCATTCTAAGACAATTTTTGTTTTGTTGGCAGATCACTCAGCAGGTGTTTGTGGCTGAGGAGTTCTGCCGCAGCAACCGCAGCTTAGTTGAAGCTGAGGCTCAATCTCGGACAGAGGTGGAGAAAACCGTGGGGTCCCTCAAGTAAGAGAACTTTGAACTTGCGGAGAAGTTCAAAGAGGCGGAGAAAAAGCGCCGGAGTGCAGAGGCCGGCTTGAAGAATGCTGAAACCCAATCGGAGGACCAGTGCCAACAATTATACGTGACCGAGACCAGCCTGGCCACTGAAAAACAAACAGTGCTGGATCTCAGGGCCACGTTACAAAAAGCTGAGGAGGAGGTCCGGCTAGCTAAAGAAGAGGTTCAGCTAGCTCGGGAAGCAGCCGAGGCTGAGAAGAAGGCTGCTTATCAGCTCGAGGTTGGAGAAACTGAAGCCAGGCTCTCCGAGGAAATTCCGGAGGTATGTAGGGATTATTGCAGCATCTCATGGGCTCATGCCCTTGATGCTGCAGGAATTCTTACAGACTTGGCACTAAGGTTGCCCGGGAATGTCTTCTTTCCACCGGAGATCAGAGAGAATCCTAATGGCGCTCCTGAAGCTTCTGAGCAGGCCATGGCTATTCCTGATGCCATCCCTCTGCTTGATAAAGCCAAGGATCCTGCCAAAAAGTCTATCTCCGAAGTTCCTCCTCCCCAGTCAGAGCAGAAAGAGAATCCTCCTGCTGAGGCTTAGATTTTAGGTTTTTAATTATTGCATTTTTTTTTATGAGAGTTGTCTTATTTTTGTTCTTTTGTAAAGACCTCTCTTTGTATTGACCTCGGCTTATTAATATAGAACGTTCTCTTCTTCTTCTTTTTTATTCTCTTCTGATGTTTACTAACATCGTTCCTCTATTTAACGTTTGCAACAATATAAACGAATATGAACGAATAAGAAAGAGGAATGCCGTGCAGCGAATTTGAATGATAGTTGTAATAATGCTAAACTTCGCACGTACCTTGAAATTGCACAGAAGTTCTAAGTTATTAATTTCCCCTAAGTCTGTGGTCCGAGGAGCCATGCAGGACTTAGGTTCTGTTTAAAACTTGTAGAAACGCCTTAAGTTGTTAATTTCCACTAAGTCTGTGGTCCGAGGAGCCATACAGGACTTAGGTTCTGTTTAAAACTTGGATAGATGTCATAAGTTATTAATTTCCCCTAAGTCTGTGGTCCGAGGAGACATGCAGGACTTAGGTTCTGTTTAAAACTTGTAGAGACGCCTTAAGTTGTTAATTTCCCCTAAGTCTATGGTCCAAGGAGCCATGCAGGACTTAGGCTCTGTTTAAAACTTGTATAGATGCCTTAAGTTGTTAATTTCCCCTAAGTCTGTGGTCCGATGAGCCATGCAGGACTTAGATTCTGTTTAAAACTTGTATAGATGCCATAAGTTGTTAATTTCCCCTTAGTCTGTGGTCCGAGGAGCCATGCAGGACTTAAGTTCTGTTTAAAACTTGGATAGATGCCATAAGTTGTTAATTTCCCCTAAGCCTGTGGTCCAAGGAGCCATGCAGGATTTAGGTTCTGTTTAAAACTTGGATAGATGCCATAAGTTGTTAATTTCCCCTAAGCTTGTGGTCCAAGGAGCCATGCAGGACTTAGGTTCTGTTTAAAACTTGTATAGACGCCTTAAGTTGTTAATTTCCCCTAAATCTGTGGTCCGAGGAGCCATGCAGGACTTAGGTTCTGTTTAAAACTTGTATAGACGCCATAAGTTGTTAATTTCCCCTAAGTCTGTGGTCCGAGGAGCCATGCAGGACTTAGGTTCTGTTTAAAACTTGGATAGATGCCATAAGTTGTTAATTTCCCCTAAGCCTGTGGTCCGAGGAGCCATGCAGGACTTAGGTTCTGTTTAAAACTTGTATTGATGCAACTGGACTAATGGGTGTGCGATGATTGTGGAACAAAACATAGGCAGAGGTACTTTCATTAATAATAATATCTTCTTAGATTATTTACATTCCATGGGCGAGGTACAGTTTTTTCATCTAAGTCTTCTAGGTAATAAGCACCTATTCCAGCCACGAATGTGATGCGGTATGGTCCTTCCCAGGTTGGTCCCAGCTTGCCCCAGGAGGGATTTTTAGCACTGCCGAGAATCTTTCTCATCACGAGGTCGCCTGGACTCATAGGTCGTAACTTTACATTTACGTCATATCCCTGCTTTAGCTTCTGGTGATAGCTGGCCATATGGATCATCGCTTTTTCCCTTTTTTCCTCGGCTAAATCTAGACTTCTCCCCAATAACTCGTCATTATTGTCTGGGGTGAAGGCGTTAGACTTCAAGGTAGGGAAGCTGTTCTCGATTGGGAGTACGGCCTCGGCCCCATAAGTCATTGAAAAGGAAGTTTCACCAATTGACCGCCGCGGCGTCGTCCGATAGGTCCATAAAACATGTGGGAGCTCTTCCACCCATCTCCCCTTTGCCTCATCCAACCTCTTTTTCAGTCTACTTACTATGACTTTGTTCACGACCTCGGCTTGTCCATTTCCCTGAGGGTAGGCAGGAGTGGAATACCGGTTAATGATCCCAAACTCGCAACAGTAGTCCCTGAAGTTCTTACTATCAAATTGGAGACCGTTGTCCAAGATGAGTGTGTGTGGAGTTCCGAAGCGTGTAATAATGTTTTTCCAAATGAATTTCTTGGCATCCACATCCCTGATGTTGGCCAAAGGTTCAGCCTCCACCCACTTGGTGAAATAATCAGTTCCGACTATTATGTATCGCTTATTCCCTGCTGCTTTGGGAAAAGGACCGACAATATCAAGGCCCCACTGAGCAAACGGCCAGGGGCTGGAGAGGGGGTTAAGGACTCCTCTGGGTTGGTGGATATTTGGGGCGAATCTCTAGCACTAATCACACTTCTTTGCATATTCTTGGGCCTCTCTTTGCATGTTCGGCCACCAGTATCCTTGGGTAAGTGCCCTATGCGCCAGCGATCTCCCTCCGGTGTGACTTCCACAAATCCCCTCATGTAACTCTTCAAGCAAGGACTCGGATTCTTCTGGGTGTATACATAACAGGTATGGCCCAGAATAGGAGCGCCGGTATAGTTTGTGGTCTTCTGATAACCAGAACCGAGGAGCATTCCTCCGTATCTTCTCGGCCTCTAGTTTTCCCTCTGGTAGTGTATCGTCTTTGAGGAAGTTCATTATAGGATCCATCAAGCAGGGACTCTTTCTAACCTGATGGACCTGAGCTGGGTTTCTTCTAATTGAACTTGCTTGGACTAGATCCTCGACAAGGATTATTCGCGGCAGATCATACGCCGAGGATATGGCAAGAGTGGCCAGCGAATCTGCATGGGTGTTCCCACTTCTGGAAACGTGTGTCAGATTGAAGGATTCAAAACCCGACTGCAGGCGTTTGACTCATCCGAGATACTCTTGCATTCTAGCATCTCTAGCTTCTAACTCACCCATCACTTGGCCAACGACCAGTTTGGAGTCCGAGAACGCTTCCATTACCTTTCCGCCCAATTTTTGAACCATCGTCATCCCTTGAAGTAAGGCTTCGTACTCGGCCTCGTTGTTCGTAGCCGAGAACCCGATTCTTAGTGATTTCTCAATGGCAATACCTTCGGGCGATATTAAAACTAGCCCAATTCCAGATCCTCTTTGGTTGGCCGCACCATCCACGTAGACCCTCCAGCGCAAGGTCTCCTGTGCTGAGATTGTGCCAACCGAATTTCCATCCATGTCTTTCTTCTCGGTTATTGTTTCTACAGAAGGTTCAGCGAATTCTGCGACTAAGTCCGCGAGGACTTGACCCTTGACAGAGGACCTAGGCATATATTTAATATCAAAGGCTCCCAAAAGTGCACTCCACATGGCGATACTTCCTGTGTAGTCAGTGCTTCGAAGCACCGCTCGAAGGGGAAGCTGGGTTAGAACGATGACCGTGTGTGCTTGAAAGTAATGAGGGAGCTTCCGTGTGGCGTGCACCACAGCCAGAATTGCTTTCTCCAATGGTAAGTATCGCACCTCGGCCTCATGTAATGATTTACTTACGTAGTATACTGGTCGTTGTACCCCATTATCATCCCGTATCAGTACCAGGCTTACAGCATGAGGGGCTACGGCTATGTAGGCAAACAGTACCTCGTCTGCTTCAGGGCTAGACATGATGGGTGGTCGCGACAAGTATTCCTTAAGTTGCTGGAAGGCCCGGACACAATCCTCTGACCACTCAAACCCTTTCCACTTATTTATCAAGAGGTAGAAAGGTCGACACCGGTCTGCAGATCGTGATATGAACCGGTTTAATGCTGCGATCATGCCAGTGAGTTTCTGCAGTTCTTTCGGATTCCGAGGAGCCTGTAGGCTATTAATCGCTTTAATTTGATCTGGGCTTACCTCTATCCCTCTGTGGGTTTCCATATAGCCTAGGAATTTCCCAGACCCGACCTCGAATGAGCACTTGGAGGCATTGAGCCGCAACTTGTGCTCCCTTAAAATGCCAAAAATGATCTCTAGGTCTCTCACGTGCTCGGACACCACCTTACTTTTTACCACCATATCATCTATGTAGACTTCAATAACTTTGCCTAGTTGCGGTTCAAACATTCTGGTCATCATCCTTTGGTATGTTGACCCTGCGTTCTTTAGTCCGAAAGGCATCACCTTATAGTGGTAGTTTCCGACGGGTGTCATGAACGCCGTTTTCTCCTGATCCTCTAATGCTAGAGGTATCTGATGATAGCCCTGGAAGGCATCCAGGAAGCTCATTCGAGGGTGGCCTACAGTCGCATCTACTAGTCGGTCTATTCGAGGTAACGGGAACGGGTCTTTCGGGCAGGCCTTATTCAAGTCTGTGAAGTCGACGCAGACTTGCCACTTCCCCGTTTTCTTTCTTACCACCACCGTATTTGCCAGCCATTCGGGGTAAAAGACCTCTTTAATAGCCCCTGCCTTTTTCAGTTTTATCACTTCATCTCTAACGGCACTGGCATGTTCCTTTGAGGGACGTCAGGGTGGTTATTTCTTTGGAATGGAAGATGGGTTAACATTCAAGTGGTGACAAATAAGGCTAGGGTCAACCCTCGGGGCGTCGTAAGCGTCCCATGCAAACACATCGACATTTCTTCTCAGAAATCCGACCAGTTCCTCTTTTTCTTAAGGAGGCAACTCGGAGCCGACCTGGAAAAATCTCTCCGGGTCATTGTCAACGATAAACTTCTCTAAACCTTCACACCTTATCTCCTCGGCTAACTCATTGACTTGCCTGCCGAGGTGGCTGGTTGCTATAAGTTCTCAGAGGCCGAGGACTCTGCATGGGACCTACGTGAGATGGCGGCCACCATGCACTGCCTGGCCATGGCCTGATCTCCACGAATCTCTTCTACTTGGCCTTTGGACGGGTATTTAACCTTTTGGTGGAGTGTGGAGGATACAGCTTCTAAGGCATGGATCCATGGCCTGGCTACTATCACTGTGTAAGGCGAGTAGGCATCGACCACGATAAAGTTCACCTCCACCACCTCTGACCCAGTCTGTATGGGTAGTCTGATCTGCCATTTTGGCGTAACAGTCTTCCCCTCGAAGCTGATAAGGGGAGAGTCATAAGCCATTAAATCCTCCGGCCTCAAGTTCAGCCCCTTGTATAGATCAGGGTACATTACCTCTACTGCGCTACCCAGGTCTACCAACACCCTTCTCACATCGAAGCCTCCGATTCTCAGCGTAACCACTAAGGCATCGTCGTGAGGTTGGATAGTTCCCCTCTTATCCTCGTCCGAGAATCCTAATATTAACGAGCTTCCCTTTTTAGGCCTTTTAAATTCTCTTCCCCCGTCCTTAGTAGAGAGCCGAGCCATGGACAGCACCCTGGAAGGAAATGACCCGGTTCTTCCTGGAGCGACGAGGATGACATGAATCGTTCCTGTAGGGGGTCTTAAGGATACATCTTTTCGAGGCTCTTGCATTGCCCGGCCCGGATGACCGCTCGAGGGGTGTAAAAGGTGACGTAACTTTCCTTCTCGGACCAACTGATCTAGGTGATTCCATAGATTCCTGCAATCCTCAGTGGTATGCCCATGGTCCTGATGATAGTGGTAGTACAGGTTCTGGTTACGTTTTGAAGGGTCTCCAGCCATCTTTCCCGACCATCTGAAGAAGGGTTCATTCCTCACTTTCTCCAGCACTTGTTGTACTGGCTCTCTGAACACGGCATTCACCGTTTGCATGTTACTTTGTCCAGCCTGTCTCGAAAAATCTCTCCTCGGCTGGTTATGGTTATATCGTTCCGACCTGAAATCATTCACTTTGGTGGGAATGATCTTCTCCTTTCCCTTTCCTTGTAGCTGATCTTCTTCCACCCTTTTGTACTTGTCAATCCTATCCATCAACTGATGAACGTTGGCAACTGGTTTACCAGTGAGAGATTTCCTTAAGCCATGCTCGGTGGGGAGACCGCTTTTGAATGTGCTGATAGCGACATCATCATGGTTCTCATCTCGTTATACATCTCCCAATATCTATCCGAATACGCCTTCAGGGTCTCTCCCTCGTGCATGGATAAAGACAACAACGAACTTAGGGGTCGAGGGACTCTGCTATTTGTAATAAAACGAGAGTAGAAAGCTTGAGTGAGCTACTTATATGAGCCTATGGAGTTTGTCTTCAGGCTGTTGAACCATCTCATTGCCATTGGTCCCAAGCTGGATGGGAAGACTTTGCACATTAGGACTTCATTTTGCGAGTAGATAGCCATTTTTTGGTTAAACTGACTCACGTGCTCCACCGGGTCTGCTCGGCCGTTGTAGATGGCGAACATTGGTTGATTAAAGCGACGAGGCAACTTAGCCCCTTCAATTCTGTACATGAAGGGTGATCTTGAAATCTGGTCTAGTGCCCTATTCATAGCATCGTTTCCCAAATCCCTGCTGGATGGGCTCTCATACTTTTGTACAGGGCGAGACTCCTTCTCGCAAGAAAAGGTTTCACTTGGGGGCGTTCTCGATCTCCGTCGATAACTCACGTCCTCCTCGTTAAAGGGCACATCTGAGCTGGAGGGAGATCGCTTTCGCTGCGCACGTCGCAACTTCCTTTTCAAGTCATCTATCTCTCGCTGCATGGCCTGATGACTGTTTCGCCTTTGGGATATGTGACTACCTATCTGGGTATGACTTTGGCTCGTCTGGGTAGTATGTACGCTTCCCTCACGATTTCTTCTGCTGCCTGGGTTGGCAGGATCATTTTGCCACTAGGACTCGATGGGTTCTGTCTGTTGAGGGTTAGCCTGGTGAGGATTCTCCTGGTGTGGACCTAGTTTTGCCATGCTCAACCGTTGTGCTTACTGATACTCTAGTTCTTCCCACAGACGGCGCCAATTGTAGGGATACGGTTTTAGTTGACCCGATCCTTGTTGGTCAAGCCTTGGCCCAAAAGGTCCCACACAATGAATTTTTGTAGAGTATGGGCTAAAGAACTTGGTTTCAGTTAGCTTGAACGGTTTGTTGCATGAGCTCAGGGGGTACAGAGACAAGAATAAAAGGGGGTAGCAGTGAAGAGAGATCCTTCTCAAATGATCAGGTCTCAAACTTGACTAATGGGCACAGATTTATGCAAATAAAAGTTCTCTACAGTGTTCTCTCCTCTATTTCTCTCCGTCTCCCGTCCCCCTCTCTTGGTGGACTTTTACATATTATATAGACCCTTTTCTATCATTTGGGCTTTACACTTGTTGATCATCCAAACCCCTACTTGAGCACCTGTCCCATCAGACACTCTTATCAGTTCTTTGTGAGTTGCAGTGACCAAGGTAGCACTGTTCAGGGGTCTTCTCTTCATTAATGCGGCCAGGAGAGTAGCTGTGGTGCATTTAATGTGATGGTGGCAGCCTTTGCTGAGATATTTTGGGTTTCCTTTCTTTTTACGTGCTTGGAGGGGGGACTACAGTAGCTGGGACGCACCTTTGACCCGGATTTTGGAACGTCCGAGGAGGAATTACTCCTCGGACGTGTTCTTTTTGCCCCAATGGGCCTGGATAAGGATTCTGGGCCACGACGTCCCCTCGGACAGACTGGTCCTCGGACAGGCCCAGGGCCCAGCCAACCTATTATTCTGGGCCGGTCCCCACAATAGATATTTTATTTTATTCATCCAAAAGTGTGGCTGCAGCTTTTTTTTTTTTTACTCCTCCAATTTCGACAATCCAATTGCCACAATTGAGTTTTTTTTTTTTTTTTTTTAATCCTCCACATTTGGCAAAATGCTAGAGATACAAATTTTTTTACAAAAACTTTCATAAACTGCTGATGTAATGAGTGATTATTGGCAAATAAAAAAGTGATATTATTGGTGGGCTTTGATGAGAACCAGTAAGAAATTGGTCATAACAACAGTTTATAAAAATATTGTAAAATAGTTTGTGGTCATAGCATTACTCTTGCCACAATTCAGTTTTCTTTTTTTCTTTTTTTAATCCTTCAATTTCAGTAATTCAATTGCCATAATTCAGTTTTTTTTTTTTTTTTTGACAATATCATTGCCGAAATTCCTTTTTCTCTCTCTCATATCCATCACATCATTTCTCTCTCCTCTCTCCTACTTTTTCTCAAAATTTCGGCAACACCATTGTCGAAATTCACTTCTCTCTTCATTTACCCAAATAAGTTTGAATAGTACACATATCACAAATAAACTCGATTTTTTGCAATATTCAGCCAAAAGACTCATTTTTTATGTATATAATATATTGAATAGATAAACAAAATCTCACATAAAATAATAATAGAAATAGTGAGTAATTGACTTCAAGCTTATAAATTTAAGTTTTTTTCATGCTTATTGGACTCTGTTATTTCTCCTATGTTCGTGTGTATTTACAATTTCACATTCATCTTTTTAGTCAAGTCAACCATGGTTTTATCCTTTACTTCCCTAGTGGTTATTCGACCTTTTTTTTTTTTTGGTCCCCCCACTTTTTTAATCCTTTTCTTTATTATTATTATTATTATTATTATTATTATTATGGAATTTGTTAATAATTATCATAAAGGCGTCCATTTTATGAGATTTGAGTTTATTGTAAGATACTACCAGTTTTTCTTTTAATATTCAATTTACTATCTAAGCACAAGGAATTAAATTCTATAAGGATGTAATGTAAAACTTAAGTTTTATACCACCAATCCTAACATGTCATATCATCATATTACATATTAAAGAATGGATACAACCACACTTAATCAATTCTAATATTTATTTAAAAATTCAACTTAATTGTGAGTTTTTGAGATGTTATTTGTGATAGGGTGTATTGAGTTTTAAATAAAAAGTTGGTGTGACAATTTCTTATTGGATGGTGTAAAACTCATGTTTTACATCCCATCCTTATCAAATTCAAACTCCTAAAGATAAACGTCATTTAACACAATTAGAAAGATCTTTTGCACATATAATTGGCTTAACATGATGTGGTTCTTTTTCCATATTTTACAATTATTTATCTACATTGGCTATAGAAATTCTTTCGTGTATATAATTGCCACAATGCAAAACATACGCAGTTAAGGCAAATTATTGATATTAAGCCCAATCTTAGAGGTTGTATTTGTATTTTAGCCTAAACTTCATTTTAAGTGTTTTATATTTGGCATAACTTTCATTTTAGTTTTTTATTAAAAAAAATATCATTTAGCCTTAAAAAAATTTATTTTGTCAAATTAACCTTTAAATTTGCAACAGTTTTGTGATTGTCATCCTTCCATCCAATGCCTTTACTGAGTTTTAATTTTTAATTATTCCAGAATTCATAATATAATAATACTAATACCCCCAATCTCATAATCACAACTACAAACCATATCATACACACTGCCACTGCCACCATCAAACCCATGCACAGCTGCACAAACCCACCATCAAAAACCAAAGCCGGTCAAACTGCCACTGACCAAACACCCACATTCAAAGTTCAAATCTCTACACAACCTTACCCACACCCCAGGCTAAACATCCAAAATCCCAATCAGCCAAGTCTCCAAGTCCAACAAATTCATTGTCTACCTCTACCTTGAAACTTTGAAACCCACTAAAATAGACCCATGGGCTTCCTCCCTTTGGTCATGCCAGTAAGATGAGAGAGAGAAGAGAGATGAGAATATGAGATGATGAAAGCATTGTTCAGGGCAATCAGTCAAAGAAGAAAAAATAAAGCGATATTTCATAGAGGGAATAGATAAGGTGGACTTTTTTTAATAAGAAAAAAAATATTCGATTTTACATTAATTTTAGAGGAAATATTTTTCTAACGCTAGGAAAAGATTTAAAAAAAATAAAAAATGATATAGTTTTAATAATACTTTCAGGATTGCTTATTTACCTAGTATTTATTAAAAGATATAATTTTTTATAATTTTTATGTTGAATGTGTGATAAAACGCTAAAATATAATTTATTTTTAAAAGGTAAAAAATTGAATTATTTAAATAAAAAATAAAAAATAAAAAACTAAGACAAAAGCAAAATGTTTTTAGCAATAAGCAAGAAAAAGCTTTTAGAATTACTTAGATTTTCTAATAGTAATACGTGGAAGGATGGCATTAACAAAGATTGCAAACTCAAAGGAATAAATTAACAAATCAAATTTTAAATAATTGAAACGACAATTAATCCAAGGTTTAACAATGTAAAATGAGTTTTAGTCCCATTTTTATTATTTTATAAAATACACTTTATTCCTTGCATTTAGGTTAATCCATTTTACCTTTAGAGCTTTTTTACAATATTATAGTTTATCCCTTGTGCTTTAGGGTAAAGTAAAAAATTAATATTTTTGTTGTCACATGTAATTTTACACGAGACATATAAGAATGTTCTTTCTCTTTTTTTTTTTTTACAAGAGGTGTATGTATCTTATGAGGTGGATTTATAGAACACCTCCTCTTAATATGTGGATACCACAAGTGTGTAGGACTCACTCAATGTGAGAGGAGGGTTGCATAAATCCATGTTATAAGATATTAACTCTTGTTTGGACCGTATATCCCAAGCAACAACACATTCAACCAATATGATGAACCAGTGAATACTGAAGTATTGGAGCTGCATGTAGCTCTAATACTTCCTAATCTATGTATAAAATAATAAATGAAGCAGAGAAACTCAAAATGTAATTTCAAATTAGATCTCTAATTTTATGCTAAGTGTCCAGATTACAATTTCAAATTATAACTCTAATTGTGTGACGTGTCTTTCCTCAATCTGTCTAAAATTATCTAAAATTAAGTGGGATCAGATTACGCTGTGCTCTTCTTTTTTTTTTTTGGGTGAATAAAACATTGCTCTTCACACCCGTTTATTTTCAGGTTCACCTCCCCTTCTACAATAATCAAAACGCAAAATCCTTCGTCTCCTTCAATATACAGCTCCCCTCTTCTTCAATTAATGCTATGGAATTTCAAAAGAATATCTCGGTATCAATGATGCATGTATTTCTGTATCTTATATAGGGCAGAGGTTCTCCATCTATTCCGATTGTCCTTTTCTTCACAATTTTAAACATCCTGCTCTGCAAAATGAAAGGTTTGATTACTCCTATTCCTTCGTTTTTGTGAGTAACCAAATGAAAACACCCAAAAAAAGAAAAAAACTAAATATCAGAGAGATGTACATAAATTTAAAGGGAAAAAATCATATTCCCAAATAGAGAAAAAGATAGATGAAAAAGGAAGAAAATTTACCTGAGTCTTGAGACTAAGAAACTGATCCGTCAACATGAGAAGCCTTAACCCATGGTGGACAGTGAGGCGAAGCCGTGAGTGTGTTGATGAGGCGGCGGCAGCAACAGCTGGGGTTTGGATTGTGGAGGGTATGGAGTGAAGTCAGTGAAGGGTTCAGACCTGAGACTAGAGAGACTTGAGATTGGGAGTAGAGAGGACGGAGACTTCTGAGATTAGGAGTGATATTTTGATTTAATATTGAGAAGTGAGAACAGATCTGAGATGGGATGGAAGCTTCTGTCTTCTGCTTGCGTTTGCTGATTTGATTTTTGATTTTTTAAAGAAGACTCTAGAGACGTGTAGTAGGTGTAGGTGCAAGATAAAAATAAAAAATAAAAGGGTAAATTCCACAGACCACCCCTGAGGTTTGTGATAATATCCAACTAAGTCCAAAACATTTTAAAACCTACCAATTTCGTCCAAAAAGACAATTTTGTCCCTGAACTTAAAAAGAAAAAAAAAACACCGTTATTTTTTTTTTTTTTTTCACTTCATCCTCTGTTTTCTGTCTCTTTCCTCTCCCCGACTCCCCTGAGTTCTCCATCTCAAAACATATCCCAAAGTCACCATTGCCATTCAACCACCACCTCGCCAAACACAGCACCCACCTAACCACCACGGCAACAACCCACCCCACCACCACGGTAACATCCTACCACCACCACCACCATGAACCTACAGATGCACAAAAACCCACCAAAAAATCAAAGCAAAATTCACACAACTGAAACCCACAAAATCTGAATCCAAAAGTCAAGACCCATCCCAAAATCCATCAATAAATCAAAACCAGAAAATTCCAACCCAAAACCCATTAGAACCCACCTAAAATCAAAACCCATGAACCATAAATCAACCCATCATGACCCATGCCGGACTTGAGAGACCCACAACCCACGACCACACCGGACTTGCCATGATCCACGCCGGACTTGATGCACCCACGACCCGCGATGGAGCCGTGACCCATGGAGAAGACGGAGAGAATACGGGCATACGGCTTGGTCAGGTGGCTTGCCGTGGCCTATGATGGTGGTGGCTTGCGGTGGGGTCAGTGACAGTGGGTCTGGCCATGGTGGCTTGGTGATGGGTTTTGGGTTTGAAGATGAAGAACTCAGAGATGAAGAACTCAGAGGAGAAAGAGGAAAGACAGAGGAAGAAGGGAAAATAATAAAAAGTCCAGGCGTTTTTTTTTTTTTTTAAGTTCAGGGACAAAATTGTCTTTTTAGGATGAAATTGGTAGGTTTTTAAATCTGTTGGACTTAGTTGGTATTATCTCAAACCTCAGGGGTGGTTTGTGGAATTTACCCAAAATAAAAAATATAGTACGGTAAAATTCAATTAGTCTTCGTCCAGTTATACCGTTTGACTCTCCTCAATCAAAGTCTATAAGTGAACAATAATTAATAATTTTATATATATATATATATATATATATATATATATATAAAAAAAATAAACAACAAGGATTAACTTTATAACAACTGGACAGGAGTGAATCAGGTAGAATTTCTTTCTTTCTTTTTTTTTCTTTTTTTTGGGTAGAATCATAAGGTAGAATTTCACATCTTTAATTTGTGTTTTTTTTCTTTTTTCTTTTGCACGCGTTTCAGGCCAATATTTTTACTGTTTATCTACTGTTGTGACTACTGTTTATGAGTAGTAACTGAAATATTTGACTGATAAAGGGTCTTTAAATAAATTATTGTCTTAACAAAGGTCATCTATGTTTTTACAATTCATGTCTTTATTTTGTGTGATTTTTTCCCTCCAGATTGTCATAAAATTGGGAAACTCTGTTGCAAACGAATTGAGGCTTTTTAGCTATTTATTTTCTTATCAAAGGTCAGTTCTTTTTTATTGTTTATGTTATTATTATTGGTCAATTATTTGATAGACTGTTCATATTCTATTTATTAGAGATATAAATCTAGACTAAATATGTGTTGTAGTGTAAAGTCTAAGGTTCCCGTTTGGTAGAGTAATTTAACAACATATTTTCAATTTTTAAACAATATTACATGCATTTTCACACACTTTTTCACTCACACGTATTTAAAAAAAATACAAACAATATTAATAAAATAACGTTATCAAACGGCTCCTACATCTGAAAGCCAAAACATCTATGTGGAATTTTAAAAAAAAATTTAAAAAAAAAAGGTTTGTAAACATCTATCCCAAATTCAATTGAAGTGGAAATTGTTCTAAGTGTTCACGTGGTGGGATTTCCATCAATCCACGTTTCATCCTTTTGTCAAAACACGTAACGTGCTTTCGAGGAATTGACACCTAAGGCACAGATCAGATAATTGCCCAAAAAAGGAAAAATAGCCAAAAACAAAAAAGAAAAGGTAAGGTAGAGATTAAAGATGCAACTGTAATGATTCAGAATGGGGAGAAATTATTTTATGCGTCAATAATCGCTTGTGTGTATATATAGTCATATGCATAAAACGAGTCAACCTAAAAAAAAAAAAAAAGAAGTTAAGATTCAAATTATTTCTTGTGTTATAGTTTTTCACAATTATACATTATTTAATAAATTTTTATTAGATGATATATATATATATATATAAATTTACTATTTAAATACGTTGCTTCTCTAGAGTCTATACGCTCTATACTTCCAAAATATTCTGTTTGGTTCAACATATTTTTTTTGTTTTTCTCAAAAAAAATGAGTTCTTATTAAAAAAATGAATTCAAGGAAATTATCTTATTTTTTCGTATTTAGTATTGACCTTGAAAATGAAATGAAAAATATTTTATGAAAAATATTTTATGGTATTCAATAAAGAAAATCCATATTATAATGGAAAGATTTTAAAAATAATAATCTTATACAAAATCATCAAGTGGTATAATATTATAAAAAAATCTAACAATTCAATCCTAACACATATAATATATATTTATGAAATTTAAGATATTTGAGTTTTAGTTGATTTTATAATATTTTGGTATCTAAGTTTTTAAAGTTTTACCATTTTTAGCATTATATATGTAAGGACACGATTTGGAGCGACCCAAGAACGATACTGGGTTCGCACGTAAATAGGCCCTCACAATATCATTTATAGAGCGTGGGTTTGAAATGCTAGGCCTTGATCACGAGACGACGGTTTTCCGGGGTGTTCATGCATAAATAAAACGTGTACATACATAGATAGGTCGTGTACGCTCTGGGAGTCTTCCTCCTAAAGGTGGGCTGGGAGGCTCTGGTTTTGGCCATTTTTCCCAGCCTCTTCTAAGGGTTGCTTACTTCTCCTTTTATACTAGCTCGTGTTCCTTATCCTTCGTCCACGTGTAGGGTCGACTTTTCAGGACTGATACTTGTCCCATCAGCCCATACTCAAAGTCGTTGGAGGTGGTTGTAAAAGCTGGGGAGTATGGCTCTGTCAGGTGCACAGTATTGAATGGCAGTAAGGGCAGCTTTCCCTGGTTGTTGCACTTTCCAACGTACCCTTTTCTATTGACTTAGATATTTTAGATTTTGTTCCAGCTGTTATTGTACCATTTTTACCCTTTTCTTTTAGTAAGACTTTGGACATGCCAAGGACTGAATCGTCCTCGGCTGTGTCCCAAGGCCATATCACACCTACACTACCGAGCCTAGGCTATAATCTTCCTCGGCTCGGGCCTTGGGCCCCGACGAATGGATGGGCCAGGACCACAACTTACTGGGCCCCACAATATATATATCAAACTTACCCTTAACGATTAATGCATGCATATAAATATTCTCAAAAAGTCATACCTTTAAAGAATTCTATACATGCAAGGCGTAAGATGTCTACAATATTTTTTTAAAAAAAAATATATGACAAGTAGTTAGCTGTGATTTTCCATTGTACCTGCTTATTTTGTTAACAAAGGTCATTTTTTCCCTCTACTTATGTTGTGATTAGAAAAATATGGTTTGTATTTAGCCATGATAATGTATTAATAATTGTTTATTTTCTTGAAAAAGGTCAGCTCATAATAAAAGGAAATTATTCAAAAGCTTTATAGAATTATCATGATGCTGTCCAACTACAAATTGATCCATGTATATGTACAATAACATGGGCCTTACCCACGCAGGGAACAGAAAATATGTGTAAGCTTTGGCATACCTCATTATTTTAGGGTGCTGAAATGCCTTCAAAAACCAAACTAATTCACATTGGTTTTTACATTAGAATGAATTTTTTTTTTTTTTTTTTCAATTAAGGAAATCATTCCGGACTACTATTCTTCAAATTTAAAGTAGTTAACAGTACTAAAATCATCCAACATAAAGGGATACACGTGTACCAGATAACTCTACTATTGCCTCTTTTATTTTCCACAAAATGATCAATGATAAAACCTGAATAGCAAAAAGTACTATTTACGTTAACTTCTTAGCATGAAACTACCAGTTTGTGAAATTACTATTATGAAAAACTTATACATTGTAATCAAATTCACCAAAGAGAAACAACAATTAAACCCAGAATGTGGGATGATACCTTACCAAAGTATATCACTGGATTTTCTGAGTAGCTTAAAATTGTCAAGAGAGCATATTCAAAAAGCCCCGATGTCTCGCCCTTCACTGCCTAAATTTCAACATTGAATAAGCACTTCTTTTCTTCGGGCAAAAGATTTTTTTTTTTTTATATAAATTAAAAAATGCAAAAACAAAAATATAAAATTACTCAGAAAATATATATATATATATATATATACCTTTTTAGGTGAATGTCCATACATGTCACGGTAAGCAGAAATAATAGCAGCCAATTGTGCCCTGCTTCGTTCACTGAATATGTGGATAAAGGTCTTCTCATCAGTTCCCAATTTCTTTTCCCCTGCTTTAAAAAGGAGCCTTTGAATCTTCACAGCTATCTCTCTGTCAAATTCCAGGCCTTCATAACGGGGTGTGCTTACATATGCTACCAAGAGCTACATCAAATATTTTGCATTAAGATATTGATGACTTCATTTCCTCTCATATCCTAAAAGGGATATTTTAAATTCGAAAATATCAAGCCACCCCTCATATACCAGATATTACATATATAGTTATATACTACTATACTATAAGTTAGTAATGCTGTTATAATTGCGCCTATCACTCCTGCAGCATGAACTGCAAAACCCCAAAGCCAAGGAGCATTCAATGAACCGCACATCAAGTGTGCACTTTTAACCCTTTTTGGAAAATCCCAAAGGCCATAAAGTGTGCTTCTATTTCTTTCTTTCATATTTTTCCCATGAACCCTTTCAATTAGCCACTACATTTTCGTATTTTAGTGCTTCGTGTTCTCTGACTTTTGGTCATATTTTGGTTAAGCCATGTACTTCATTTCGGTAATTGCTATTATAGCTGTCCAAATTTTGTAAAACAGAGACAATTTCCTAAAATGTTGCCTTTAAATTGTATATGATTAATTGATTATCATGTTCTCCATTGATTATTTTTTTCCAAATTTACTATATACAAAATATAAGAAATTGAAATAGCCATTGTTTGATTTAAAATTTGAAGTGACAACCTTTGTGCAATTGCACCACTCCAATGATTTGATCTAATAGCCTACATATTACTATTTTAAATTTTCAAAGTAATTTTGATTGTATATTATAAATATTTCTCTGCATAAGAAAAAACCTTTAAACATAAATAAACTCATGATTAATAATATATCAATTCCCGTGCGGTAGCACGGGTTACATACTAGTTTTAATTTAGAAACTAGAGCTCCAACAAAGGGAAATATGGAAACAAAGAGTTGCACATGAACTAAGGAGCATTGGAAGGATCAGACTCTTGAGTCTGAAAGTAGTGAATTTAGTGATTGATGTCAGTGTTAGTATAAATTCCTAGCTTTTGATATTTTCTCTGACATCTGCCCCATAGGCTTGTCAGTATAAAGTCTCTAAAGCCCCAGCCTTTCCCTCCCTGATTAGTAATCACAAAAATTCACTTATCATCTATATTCTATATATTACTAAAAGCTAAAACGTGGCATTTATTACTGCTGAGCTTCTGTTACACCACATCATCGTCACGTCATTCGCCACATAATTATTATTTATTCCTTTTTTTTTACAAAAAAAAAAAAAATATATATATATATATATATGAATAGATTATTGACTTTACATATTCATCTTTGTTGGTTTTAACATATATATATATATATATATATTTATATATATATATATATTTCTTTTTTATTTTCAATTTTCCTATAAATTTTTTTTTCTTTCACTTATTTTTTAAATATTTACACTTTCTTCTTCTCTTACTTTTTCATCTCCCCACTACCCTCTACTTTAATATTGCTATTCATCTTTCCATTCATTTTCCTTTATTTGTCTCTTCTTATCCCTTCCCTCTTACTATAAATTTGTCACTCTTTTCCATTCTATGCATAGTTTTCTCTCACAAAAAGATTTTCTCTCTCTCTCTCTCTCTCTCTCTCTCTCTCTCTCTCTCTCAATATTTTGGTGGATTTTTATTTTTTATTGCATCTCCTCTATAGGTTGATAAATTTTTGTGTTTTTAAGAACTCTAATTTAGGTTGATACAATTTAGTTTTGTATTTTAAGTTATTATTATTATTTTGCTCTTTGATTGTTAAATTTTATCCGATTACATTATAAAAAATTAAAGATAGTAGATAAAATAAAATAGTATTCCATTACATAGCATAATTTGAATAATTTAGTGTCTATTGTTATATCTTTTAATTTTTCTTATTTTTTTCTTCTCTTCTATTTTACTCAATGTTGAAATTCAACCACATCCTCCTTATCATTAAATTATTTATATTCTCTCTCTTTTTGTTTTAAAAAATAAAAAATGTAATATTTTACTTAAATTCATATAAAAGAAAATTGTGCTCATCAAATTGTACTCATTTTTTTTATCATTTACACTTTCTCCAACATTTCTCCTTCTCTTTACCTTTTCATCTCCCCAAACATTCTACCTTGATATCACTCTTCCTCTTTCCTTTTATCTTCCTTTATTTTGTTTCTCTTTATTATCATCCTCTTAGTATAAATTTGTCATTCACTCTTCCATTCTTTACATAATTTTCTCTCACAAAAAAAGTGGTTATTTCCCACTCTTTCTCCCTCAATTTTTTGGTGGATTTTTATTTTTATTTTTCTTGAATCTCTATTTTAGCTTGATAAAGTTTTGTATTCTCTAGAACTCTATTTTGGTTGATGGGATTTAGTTTAGTGTTTTGTGTTTTAAGTTTTTTTTTTTTTTTTAATGACTTTGATTGTTAAATATTATCATATTGCATTATAAATAATTAAAAATAGTATATAAGAATGTACTATTATTACATAGAATTATTTGGATAAGTTAGTGTTTATTGTTATGGATTTTATTTTTATTTTTTTGTCATATCATTTTATTTAACATTTAAATTCAGCCACATCCCCCACAAATATCATTAAATTATTTATATTTGCACTCCTTTTTTATTTTAAAAATTTTTAAATATAATATTTTGCCTAAATCAAATAAATAAAATTGTCCACATTAAGTGAAGTAATGCTAAGGAAAAACTCATTCTCACACCCAATGCATCAAAGGAAGAATGAAATACAAAACAAATCAAGTTAGAAACACTAAATTAAAAAAAAAAAAAAAAAAACTAATAATGCATATTTAATGTCATAGAATCATCATCAAATTTTGGAAAACAATAGGTTGCCAATGGAGAGAGAGAGAGATGGTATAGAGGAAAGAAAAAAAAAACAAACAAACAAATACAAAGTAATAAAGAGTAGACAAAGAAAAAAAAAACAAACGTCAATTAGTAACCATTGATTGGAAAACAAAGAGGTTGTAAGGAGAAGTAAAAAAATAAAATAGAGATTACCATGTGGAAAACATTAAAAATTTTACAGTGTAGTAACATAAACTGTTAAATTCACTTAAAAAATTAAATCAACAATCAACAATTAAATAAGTACTAAATTTAAATTTAAAACTAATCAAACTCTAACTATGGAAGCCATATTAATCATAACTAAAAAAGAGATGTTCTCTGATAGTAGTAGAAATTACATAAGAAATAAAGTTAGAAAATTTAAAAAACCATTTTTTGACATTTCATTTAACCTTATTTATAATATATATATATAATTTTTATACACTATTACTTTTGAAAATCTAATGAACAATGTTACCTCTCATTTATCGTCTTTATTATGCAAATCATCAGTTAGTAAATATATGATAATAGTAAGAAGCGTTACAAATGAGATCACTAAAAATATATATATATAATTAATTAGCCACTATCATTATAGAGTAGTAGTCTATAATTTTACGCATCCAAAA
This sequence comes from Quercus tomentella, assembly GCA_028535165.1. NCBI lineage: Eukaryota > Viridiplantae > Streptophyta > Magnoliopsida > Fagales > Fagaceae > Quercus > Quercus tomentella. The sequence goes on along the minus strand of JAPQVY010000012.1, from coordinate 41,015,146 downwards.
AAGTGGAATATATAGAGTTTTCTTAAAGATATGTGTAAAGATTCACTATATATGTGTGTGTGCATGCCTGTGTGTATAAAGGTAAAAAAAGGTATATTTAAGGTTTTTATTAACTTAAAAACTAATGAAAAACCAATGGTTAATAACTAAAATTATAGTATTAATAAAATATTTAATGAGACAATCCTAAAAAAATTATCACGCGCAACGTATGAGTATATGACTAGTTATGCTTGAATTATATTCCTTCCTCTGGCATATCAGATTCTCAAACTAGCAGATATCAGTGGTAAAATAATAATAATAATAATGATGATGTGTTAATGATAATAACAATGACAATAGGTTTGAAAAACATCTATGACAAAAAATTATGGTTTCGGATTGCTAATTTGTATAAGTAAATTAACAGATATTAAATAGTTGATATCAGGGAACATGGTATAAGTAAAAGACACCAATGCTAGTGCTCTAAGCAAGCTAGCAGAGGTTGAGTCAAGCACAAAAGTGGTCTAGTTTCCACATGAAAATACTCAATTTTTTTTTTTTTTTTTTGTTGCTGAATCATGAAAATACTCAATTGAGAGAACATTTTTTCGGCTTTTCTATGTATACACTATACATATATTTCAGGAGCAATCGAGTCCATCTAAACAGTGAAATTCTCTTAAAGTCTTTTGGCGTGGCACAACAACCACCACACTAGTCACTGATTCTAAACAGAGGAAATGTTTAGTAATTTCATGGTGACCAGTTAATACCTACGAGGGAGAATTACAACTTACCCACCTGTGATTTGGCTGAAATTTAGGTTGTTTACATGTGATTTGAAATTTGATACTTTACCCACTTGAGATTAGCTTAATTAGAGTTTCATAATCCTCTTCTATTAAAAACATGGCTAAATATGTAATTTTGCCCCAGTTTTATGTTTCTCTTATCCAAAAACACAAAATATACAAAAATACAAGATCAAATAAAATTAAAAAGAATCTAACGGACACTTGTATTATGAGATTTCAAACCACATGTAGGCTACTTAAATTTCGATCAAACCTCAAGTGGGTAAAGTGTCAAATTTCAAACTATAGGTAGGTAATTTAGATTTTGGTCAAACCACAAGTAGGTAAGTTGTAACTTGCCCATACCTACCCTATATTAAGCACTGTGTAAATTTCTGTTTTATTCATATGTCATTTACTACAAAAATTCACTGGAAAAAAAATGCCCTTACAAATTTACCTTACAATGACATGTCAAATTGTAATATCTAACATCATAGATTGTGTAGATTCAAGAAGGAAGAGGTGAGATTCTAAACCAAATCGCAAACCCACAATACCTAGAGAAAAAGACCACCACCAAGATGGTGGTGGCAATAAGTAGCAAGAGGTGGAGGAGACAAAACTCACATACAGGGGTGGCAATTCATGTTTGGGAATCGAATTCGTGTCATGTCGAGCTATGAGTATTTTGCTAAAAGGGTTGACCCAAACTGTTTAGTAAACATGTCAAGAATCCTCAACCCTAACATGACCTGATTAGTAAACAAGTCAACTCGACACAACCCGTTTAACCCGTTTAATTAACAAGTCATGTAAAGATCAACACAAATGACCCCTTTAATAACTTATTTGATTAATAGGTCATTCCTGACCTGAATAACTTATTATCAATTCTTATATATCTAAAATTAAAATATAATTACAACCATAAATATAGTAATAAACATATAATTACAACAAAAAATTAAGTAATAGTAACAAAATAATAATAACAAAAGCTAATACCTTTATAAGCTAAATGGATTAAACGGGTCAGACGGGTTCGCATATTGAACACGAATATGACCCATTTATTAAATGGGTCAGTCATGTTAACCTAAATATGACCCAAACTTGTTTAGCTTCAACCCACGACCTATTTATAAACGGGTTAGTTGTATTGGGTTCACAGGTCGTGTCAAATTTTGTCACCCCTACTCACATGTGTGTGTGTGAGAGAGAGAGAGAGATTAGTGCTCTAAGCAATGTATTCAATAAGACAAATCAAAATCATGGAAATAAAACTATAAAATTAGATTATAATGTAATCGTTTGACATTGAAAACAACTTTAAAGTTGTGATTTTCATTTATGTTTTGTTGGCTTTAATTCCATGTCAAATTTGATTGTATTTTGTCAATCTTTTCCATGTATGTTTGTGGGATTTAATGTAAGAGTTGAGTGTGAGAATTTGGTGAAGAATTGTAAAGAAAAGTGAAGTTTGTAACTAGCTAGCGACTGGCTTGCGAGTGAACAACCTGCGAAAGGCCACGTGAGAAGCACATGCTGAAATCTAAACATTCTTTTTTCAAGCTGTATTTCGTGAGTCACTTTGCAACTTGGCCAACCCGTGAGTGACCCGCAAAACTCTCTACCCGGATGATTTTAAAGAGTGCTTTCCTCATTTCTTTACCCACACTATATAAGTCCACATTACCCACGAAATTATAAAAAGACTTTCAGAGAGAAAACCCTAGCAATACACTTGAGAGTTAAAGATTGTAAACTCACAATCATCTACATAATTTCTCTTAGTTTTCCTCTACACCTACCTCTCCAATTACAAATCCTGGAGAGGTTTTTAGCCCAAACACTTACCTCACCCAATGTGAGGATAGAACTGTCAAATGTGAGAAAAAATAAGGGAACCACAAAATGTGACAAAAGAACTGTTACATGTAATATTGGAACTACACAATGTGAGGATGAAACCATCAAATGTGAGAAAAAAAAAAAAAAAAAAAAAAGAACTACCAAATGTGACAAAAGTACTGTCAAATGTGATATTGGAACTGCACAATATGAGAATGGAACTGTCAAATGTAAAAAATAAAAAAAAAAGAAGGGAACCACCAAATGTAATAAAAGAACTGTCACATGTGATGTTGAAACTATAAAATATGAGGATGAAACCATCAAATGCGATGTTTTGATAACCTGGTATAGCAAGTTGCCTACTAGTAGGTACCGTACGGTAGAATTACCCTTAACTTGATCACTATTTTTAGACCCGAATCGGACCAGGAAAACAGAGAATCGAATTGAAATTCGGTTTTTTAAGCATAGAGAACTAGGCATATGTTGTAATTCTATGAACCCCTAAAACCAAGGTTGGACCACACGGTTCATGCAGAACCAGTGGCAAGAACCCTGAGGTCCAATCCCTTAGCAATTAAAAAAAATTAAAAAAAAATTAAAAAAAAAAAAAAAAACAACAACAACAACAACTTAACACAATTTTATTCTACTTAATTAAATTAACCATCTCTTACAAGGAATAAATAAAAAAAATTAGAATTAAAATCCTTCAAAGATATTCAACTTTACTTCAAAAATTAATCATAAATTTTAATGTTTTCATGGTTATTATTTTATTTTAGGCGTAAATGTACTTTTAGTCCCTACATTTTGACTTTTTTCTATTTTGGTTCCTACATTTTAATTTTACCTCTTTTAGTCCCTAAACCAATTAACGCGTGTTATTTTTGTCATTTTCGTCAGTCAACTGACGGAAATAGCTGAAGTAGCTACAGGAGGAATTAAAATATTATAAAAATTGCCACATCACCCATGACACATTAATAAATTAATTTTAACTAAATAATAAAAATAAAAACAGAATTAAAAACTAAAATTCACATAAATGAAGATCTAAAAATTTCTTGAACAAGAACACCAACCCAAAAATTTTAAAACCCAAAAAATTAACATAAGATCCTGAACACTATTCTCAAACTAGCAACACACTTTTTCATTTTTTTTCATCTCAAACTCAAACTCTATTCTCTCATCTCAAACTCAAATTACACGGCCACACACTATTCTCTCATCTCAACCAACCCAAACAAAAATTTATCATTAGATCATTTTAGTTTTAAGTGTATTTACTTTTCTTTAAGTGAGTTAGTCAAAAGCATCAAACAAATTTTTTTTTAATTATCAGACCTTTTTAAACAAAACCCATCTCCACAGGCACTCCATCTCCGTTGTTCTGCACGTTGATCCGATTCTTCTCGACGTCAATCACCACCTTCAGCAAGTCCATCTTCAGGTTCCACTACTTGTTATTCACCGCATTGACCAAGATCTCGTAGAAAATCTTGTACAAACCCGGGACGTAGGTGACCGGCTTGTGGACCATGCCGCGTTCAGGCTCGTAAACCCAGAGCGACTGCGTGTGCTTTTCGATCAAGCCGATGTAGGTGTCCGGCCGAGATGGGGAGTGTGGGATTTTTTGGAATTTGAATTTGAATTTGAGGGAGTTTTTGGGGTTTGATTGTGTTGGCTTGGGTTTGATTGTGTTGATCTAGGTTTGTTGTGATTGGTTTCTTGATCTGGGTTTAATCTGGGTTGGTTTGTTAACTGGGTTTATGGGTTTGATTTGTTGAGAATTCGATGTTGATTGTGTTAGAATTTGGGGAAGAACATAAAGAATTTGATGATCTTGATTTGTGGTAGATCTGATGGTGTTGGTTTTGATGATCTCTAAGGTGTTGAATTTGGGTTTTTTCTTCTTGTTTTCATTTATGTCCTAGTGATCTGAGTTTGAGTTCTTGGGTTGCTGGGTTTGTGTTCTTGTGATGGGTTTGAGTTCTTGGTTGCTGGGTTTGATTTGGGAAGAATACGAAGAACAAGTTGTAAAATGAAGAACAATCTTAATTCATGTGAATTTTAGTTTGTAATCCTGTTTTTATTTTTATTATTTAGTTAAAATTAATAAATTAATTTTTTAAATTTATATGCTGATGTGTCATGGGTGATGTGGCATTTTTTATAATATTTTATTTCCTCCGACAGCCACCTCAGCTATTTCCGTCGATTGACTGACGAAAAGGACGAAAATAACACACGTTAATTGGTTTAGGGACTAAAAGTGGTAAAATTAAAATATAGGGACCAAAATGAAAAAAAGTCAAAATGTAGGTACTAAAAGTGCATTTACGCCTTTATTTTATTAACTTTCTTATTTAATTATTAAATATATGCTTGAAAATCATTAAATTCCCCTCACATATATAGATATATTAGTCAATTTTGCTAGTTTTATAAATTTAATATCTATATTTAGGCTTTAATTAATTATTAAATTAATTATGACATCATCACGGTTCGACCCGGTTCAACCTCGGTTTGACCTCAAAAATGGTTGTGTATATATATTATACCAGTTATTGATGCAGATGACCAAAATTAGTAGTAATCATCTTAATCGTTGTTGATGCAGATACAATGGTTGTGCATATATATATAAGGCTTAAGACTATGGCAAATTGCCGATTTTCCATTTACCACTGCCTAGGAGGATCTAAAATCGTCCACTAATCATTTAGCTGTACCTTGTAAGGCTTTCTTTTTTTTTTGGAGAAAGGTTGTAAGGCTTTTTGAACGAGTAATATTAAAAACACAACAATTTTCACCATTTATTTTTCTTAATTGTTAACATAATAAATTATGAGAATAGCATCACTTTCACGTGATCTCAATACCAACAAATCTAACTTGATTTTTTTTTACCAAAAATTATAACATGATAAGTGATAACTCAATAATTACGGAAAAATTATAATAAAAAAATTGTTGTGTACACTTACTATCTTTGAACTTTGAACAGTTGAAATCATTCATTTAATGAAACTCCCTAAAAGACCCTCACAGTTGTTGAGACAAATTGGCCACATGGTCTTTCATCAACTCATCATGCATACAAAGAAGTGAACGATGATTGTTGTGCACACTTACTATCTTTGAACTTTGAACAGTTGAGATCGTTCATTTAATGAAACTCCCTAAAAGACCCTCATAGTTGTTGAGACAAATTGGCCGAATGGTCTTTCATCAACTCATCATGCATACAAAGAAGTGAACGATGAAGTTCTTTAAACAACCAAGCTGTCGACTCATGATAGCCTCGTCACCCAATGACTCTCATACTTTCATTCTTCCTTTCAATTTTTATTTGGGTGGAAGTTCAATTTCATCCATGTATTTTAAATTGTGTTCAATTTCATCCTTCAACTTTCAAAATAAAGTTTCATTAACTATTAATTATGTCAATTTTATCCCTCAACTTTCAAGATCAAGTCAATTTTATCCTTAAAAGTTGACTCATTCAGAATAATTTTGAAAGTTAAATGGTCAAAATTGATACAATAAATAATTGAAGAATAAAATTGACATAATTAAATTTATAGGGATGAAAATGAATTTTCCCCATCACTGAAGAACTAAAAGCATAATTTGAACTTTTTATTTACCAAAAAAGAAAAAAGAAATAGGTGAATTGTCAAAATTTTGCAAATAGCTAACACAACTTAAAAATGTACCACTCTGTCAAATGTCTTGTAGCTGAATTGACACATCTCCATACACAAAGTACTTGGGGGTCTAGAGGGGAAAGGGTTCGAGTTGCGGGGTTAGCAGCATGTTGTAATAATCTCTCCAAAAAAAAAATATATATATATATATATATACCACTCCACCAGGGTAGAGTCTAGAGTGGGAGGTAGCTTCACTGCAATGTCTCTAATTTAGGTCTGAAATCAAAGAGAGAAATGTTGGGGAAAAAGAAAAAATGGAAAATTTGTATGGATGGATTGATTAGTGTAAGAAAATAGAATACATATTCTAGGATCATGTATTTGGCTTGTCCCATGTTGTAAACAATGTCTCCATAGTTTGAACGGTTGTTGCTCATGGTAGTGGCTGTTACTAGAGCAAGTCACACAATATTCATGACCAAAGAACCATAAGACAAAACTCAAAGACATGAGATTAGATAATGGTAGAGAGGAAGAAGAAGTTCTATTTTCCATGAGTAACACAAATGAGGGAGATTACACCCTTTTGTAACCCACTCCCATGTAACCTATGTTACATGGGAATTAATCCCATTAAATGTGTCCAACCAAAGGCCATGACCACTACCGGATGGCCAGACTGTCCAAATTCTAACATCTCCTACTCACACATAGTGGGCATGGCTCAAATATACATTTCTCATGTCATTGTCCTTTCTATTCATACTGGTTAATAGGTTGTGTGACCATCGAGCTCACCTGAAAAAAAATTGGGAACAGTATACCAAATCTTATTAAAAAAAACCAGCATAGCGATATTCCTAAAGTGTCTTGTTATGCCCCAACTTATATGACCACATCGGATTAAGCATCTCCAATCCTTGTCGAGTTCAACAACTCAGAGCTATGCTTAACCTCCACTAATATGATGTGTCCACGGTTATGTTGTGACATTCAAGGAGCTACATAACTTGCCGGCAGTGAATACAAACATAGCATAGATGTGTACCACCCCAAATGAAGCCTAAGTCATTCTGACATCAAGTTAAATAAGAACATGTCATCACGGATAGTAATCATACTTGAACTCTTAAGGATGGTTTCTTACCCTCAGTTATACTCATTTTATGATATGATTGCATAGTTATTTATTTACATTAGCAACTGAAGGTCTAAAGGTATCTTCTCGTTAAGTGGCATTTTATTTTCACTACTGCACAATTGAGACAGCTTTGGAATTTCAAAGGTGATGGTCAGCCATTCACTCAAAGACTTCCAATTACTGTGTATTGAAGATAATTTAATAATCTCTAAATCACTTTGATACAGCCCATAGAATTTTTTTTTTTTTTTGGTGTGACTATATTGGAGCGCTAATAATATCATAAAAACTGCCATTGGCATCCATCCACATTCACACACACAGTATTAACTATAAAGTAGATATCATGTGATTCATTTAAACATGAATTCGTCTATACCTAATTGTTCCCTCACATCAATTAGGTGATGGGAAGTGAAGAGCCCAACCCTTCCCTCTTCAGAATTTGTACTTTTAGTAAGCAAATTTGGGTGTAATGCTGAAAGAAATAATGGTTGTGTATATATATTATGCCACTTATTGATGCAGATGACGAAAATTAGTAGTAATCATCTTAATTATACTTGGTTTCAAAGCCTTCTTCAATTGTGTTAGGTGTTATAGTTCCTTGGACAAACCCTGCAATTTATTTATTTTTTAATTATTTCATAAGTAAACTACCCAATTTAATTATCTCACAAAACAGAAGTCATTGGGCATACACAATCAAAGTAACATTAAACAGTAACTTTGTTTCAAAATAAAAGAAATAAAGAGAATTACATTAAAATGAAAGATATTGTCCTATTCTATCAAATAATGCTTGGACTAGGAGTTGGCAGAGTTCTGCTCTCTAGTACAAGTAAGTAAATCAAAAAAATACACTATCAGAGAAGTCAGCCGTGTACAATCCAAGGGAGTCAATCTCGTACCAAAGGCTGTACCTGTTTGACCAGTAGAATGATATATTTCGGTACCGATCAATACCGGTGTCAATTTCAGGTTTACCATTATTTTTTATATTTATAAATAAATAAATAAATATATATATATATATGTGTGTGTGTGTGTGTGTGTGTGTGTGTGTGTGTATTATGATAAATATAAAAGTTTACCATAAAACATTGCCTCAATTTAGAACAAATTATTCATGATTTTAGACTTTAGCATCAATTAAAAGGAAAAAAAAAACAATATAAAAAATAGAAAGCTTAATTGTTCATTGCATACTAAGAAAACAAATAATACTAATAGGTTAATGCAAATAAGTTACCATTCTGCCCTTACAAAAATTCAAAAATTACAAAACTTAAAAAATAAAAAATAAAAGCTTTTTTCTGCATCGGCCGGTATTGCCCGAAATTGGCTGGTATGGCCGGGATGGCCGGTATTTAAATCGGTACGAAATGTTGGCGTTTCGACACCGGTATACATACTGATACGGTACATACTGACCGGTACGACCAGTACCGGTATGGTATTGACTACACTGGTACAATCCCATCCATGAATCAAGTGTAAAATCTAAAATAGATAGCGGCTGATGACCGATATTAGAAAGGCTAGAGAATGTGTCATCAACAAGGTTGAGTCCATCATCAAATTCATAGTCATAGCGCATCTTCTTGCTTGGTCGGCTTCCCTCTTCTGAATCCAAGACTTGAAATTCAGAGTGATCATCATGGGCAGGGCATGGATTTTCATCACTTGTGGAAGTAGAATCAAGCAGAAGATCTAGAAAACACAGTGGGTCAAAATAGGGCTCTGTGCAACATCTCCCTTTTTTTTTTTTTTTTTGATTTATTCATCTAATTTTTTTATAATATTAAATATATTAGTCAAATAATTTTACACATTCATCTTGGACGGTTTTTTTTTCTTCTAATAATATCTTAGACAGTTTAAACTTCACATACATTTTGTAAACTATATTTTACATATACTTTACATCTAAATTTGCACCAACGGCTATTTTTTATTTAATTTGAAAACTAATATTATTTTAATAACTAATACTATTTTTTGAATTTATTTGTAATTTTGTATATCTTGTATTTTTCTTCAAACTGTGTTTTAAAACACAATTTTGTTTTAAATGTCACAATTTCAAGTGAAATCATGCTTTAAAATTACCAACACTTAGAATTGTGTTAAAAAGTATGATTAAAAATACAAGACCTCTAAAAAATTATTTTTAAAATAATATAATTTTACAAATTATCTCTGAATTAGATGGCTTAAATTTCACCCCCAATGGCAAAGGCAGAGGTAGCCTTCACCTTAGAATAATCATCTTCAAGTCTTCTTCTTCTAGGTATGTGTCGAGAGAGAGAGAGAGAGAGAGAGAGAGAGAGAGAGAGAGAGAGAGAGAGAGAGAGAGAGAGAGAGAGAGAGAGAGAGAGAGAGAGAGAGAGAGAGAGAGAGAGAGAGAGAGTTAGTCTCTTTGATTGAAAGTCAAAAAGAACAAAATAGAGAGTCTTTGTGTGTGTGAGTGTGAGAGTGATTTATTGTATATTCAAAAACCAAACACTAAACTAAGTATCAGCTAGTTGAGTTGAGTAGAGAGAGTTGGGGCTGCGTTGGGTTTAAGTCGTAGTCTCTCCATTTCTAAGTTGGAAAACAAAACCAAGCCAAGCAAAGAGAGGGATTTATATTGAAATTCAAAACCCAAACCCTGACAAACGACTAGTCGATGACCACAATATTTTTTTTCTTACTCCCCATTTTACCCCTCACTTTTACATTTATTACACATAACATGACACCCTCTTTTTTTAATGACACTTATTCTCCTTGTAAGAGCAAGATGGAGTGTAAGGTCATGAATTCAAGACCCACTTGGTGGTGGGTGTGTAACTTATAAGTAAAAAGAAAATGATCGTTGGGCGTGTAACTTATATGTGCTATTTGTAATCCCATTTCGCTTCTGGGTATTACTTAGAGTTCTAATCTTTTAGGTTGATGCAAGATGTCTTTTACATTATAAACCAACTTGTAGTCAGTTTTAACTTTACTTATGGACGGTTTTTTTCTTCTTCTTCTTCTAATAATATCTTAGACAGTTTTAACTTCACATATAATTATATACTATACCTTACATATACTTTACATCCAAAATTGCACCAATGACTATTTTTGAATTAATTTGAAAACTAATATTATTTTAATAGAATAATAGAAGCCACTCATACAACTCAAACCATAGCTACCATTTGTTAAATGCAGCAAAATCGTTCAATGGTTCATCTCATAGGCGAACCCGATCTAAATTTCAGCCATCAACCATAGAGTTCGTACAACAAAGATCTACATCATCCTCTTGTTAAAACCCAAAAAATTAACATCAAATCTGCATCAAAACAAAATTAAACATGAATTGTTGACGTGGGTTCAATTTGTGGCTTGAATTGCCATTGAAGCCCACAAGGCCCATTACTTGTAAGTCAGTCAAGTATTACCAAATACAACTAGGAATGTAACTCCTAGTGTTGCCGACCTATGACATATATATATATATATATATATTTATATATTTATATATTAGGTTTGTGTTGTATGAAATAGAGAGATCAAGAATTTTATTAACCAAGTAAGTGCAGCCACATAAAAGAAAATAGAGAAAAAGAGAGGCAGTCAACTTCTATTCTTATTGTTTCTGTGAGAGAGTGTTAAGGTGTAATTGGGATTTGGGTTTCTTGAGATTGTTCTTGTACACTATTGTATCTCCATATTTTTATAGTGAAATTTCTCTGTTATCGTTGTGGAGGTAGGTAGTTTGCCGAACCACGTAAATTCTTGTATTCTTTGTGTGTGCTTGTTATTTAATTTCCACCTATTTATTATTATTGATTTGAGTCCTGGGTGCTATTTGCACAACATGAACAAATCCAAAAAATCAAACCCCCACACCACCAAAGCATCAAACACAAAATCTAAACCCAGAAACCCAGATACACCACAAACCCACAACCCCACAAACCCAGATCAGAATACAACATCGAAATACAACATACACCACAAACCCAAAAACCCAAATCAACATACACCACAAACCCACAAATCAACATACACCACTGAGCTAAGAGATAGAGGAAGGAAAGAGAAAGACTTACCGATTTGGGAGATAGAGACAATGATCCATGAGAGAGAGAATTGAGAGATAGAGAGAGTTTGAGCCATTTGGTTCTGAGTTTGAGCGAATCATGAGATAGAGAGAGTGGGTCGATTAGAGAAAGAAAAAAAAGAACCACCGTCGGTTGTGGTGGTGGCAGCAGTAATGATGAGCGAAGGAGGCCAACCATGGACTTAGAAAAAGTTGTGAGAGTTTTGGAAGAGAGAGAGGGGAAGGTTTAAGAATATTTTAGGAGGCAATGAACTATTTTGATAAGGTAGTGTTGAGGTTTGAAGTTTTTTGAGTGTGTGAAAATTTTCTGGGTTTGTGAATGAAATTTTTTCAAGTTTGGTTGCCAAGAAAATACATGAAAAGAAAAGAAAAGAAAAGAAAGATAAAGAAAAAAGAAGAAAACAAGGTTTAATTTGCTAAGAATATGAGTCATGTTTTGGGGAAGAACACAAAGAACATGATGATGTTCTTCCAAAAAAAATGAATGAGAGGAATATAAAAATTAATTTAATTATCTTTTTTTTTTAAATAGAAATTGAGAATTTTGTTATTATTTTTTTTCTGTTGTGTTTATTTATCTATTTAAATGCTGTTATGGACTTTTTTATGTTAATTAAAATATTTTATTATTATTTTAATTTTCACGTACTTATTTTGAGTGCCAACAATGCAATCTGTTAGCTACATAGGATATTTTCGTTAAAAAGATGACGATAAAGACTAAAATGGAACGCGTTTTTTTTTTTTTAAATAGGGACTAAAAACAGTAAAAGTAAAAAGTAGGGACCAAAGTAAAAATAAGATGAAAATGTAAGGACAAAAATAGTATTTTTATCGATTGTTTAAACCAAAAAATAAAAAATAAAAAATAAACGCACACACACAGTATTGTTGATTTTGAGTCCAGCCCATACATGTTTTTTGAACTTCTCCCGAGTCCAGCCCACATATAAATTTCTCAGTCCCAGACAACACAAACATAAAAAACCAAGGTAGTGCACAATACCAGGAAGACAGATCAGCAAAGCCATGTCGTTCCTCAAAGGAGATTTGCTTACTCGCACCAGAAAGCTCGTCAAGGGCTTGGCCAAGTCCGAGCCTATCTGGCTCAAAGCCATGGAACAGTTTTGCCTCTCTCTCTCTCTATTGCTTTCTATAACTTATTAGTTCTTACCTTTATCTGGGTTTTCTCAAATTGTAGTTTTCTTTTTAATTATTATTATATATGATTCAGTATATATGTGCTGTTTGTAATCCCATTTCGCATCTGGGTATTACTTAATCATCATTATTTTGTTGAAAATGTGGTTGGGGTTAAGAGAATAGGCTTAATTTGTTATGGTCTCAATTCTGCTTGATTCTAATTTCAATTTCTGCAATTTCTATATTGATTTGTTAAGTCTCTTCATTATTTCTTTGGTTTTGGATTTTTTTTTTTTTTTTGAGTAATGGGTTGAATAGTATAAATTATAATAGACTAGTTAGCTGAACTGGTAAAAAATTTTGCCCTCAAATAAGGGACCAGGGTTCAAACTCTGCTTATACCAAAAAGCAATGGATGTTTTAGTCTGATGATAAAGAGCAATTTGGTTCACCGCAAAAGAAATATAGTTGTGAATAAAGTATGTCAAAAGTGTGAACTTTTCTCCAAATGAATACATTCAATTCCAGCATTCTTAATCTATTATTATCAAAATTATGGTTTTGATGCCTGTGATGCCCATATTAAGAATCTGTTTAAGCTCTTATTCATAAATGTTAATGCTTTGAATATGTTGCGCCAATGGGCTCTAGCTCAAATGGCACCTCCTTCCCTTGCAAGAGGAAGGTGGCAAGTGACATCATAGGTTCAAGACCCACTGGGTGCTTGTGTAAATTACTGATGAAAATAGCATTTTGATTATGTTGCTAACTTATGTGCAGTGCACCACCTGCAACATTTCCTCGTGCTGATGGGAAAGTGAAGAGGATCAGTCTCCCAGAGGATGTTTATATAAAAAAGTTCTTTCAGAAACATCCGGATTCAAAACATGAAGATGCCATCAAGTACTATGTTGCTTCTATATGTCTAGTTTTCCTTTGCAGTGTTTGCTATCTATTTTTTATTTTTTATGATATGCTTGTTACATACCTATTTTGTTATAAATTTGGTTTTCTTATGATGCTAGCAGTATGTTATTGAAGAAAATTGATGGCTCAAATTTTTATATGTGACCAACCAAAAAAAAGGAACAAAACGTTCTGATTTTGTTCTGCACATTCGTTCTATTGGTCGGCAACCTTGAATGTTTGCTAATTTTTTAATACTGCATGAACTGGGTATCCGTGTGATTGAGATGTATCCTGCATGTTGCTGACCTTACTTTTCTTTGCTGTTCAAGGGTTTGTGATTGCATGCATGCACAAGTTATATTCCTGAAAACACATAAGTAGACTAGTTGCTTGATTTTGAAAGATGGAAATTCTTTTGAATTCAGTGTTGACTCACAGTTCTGATGAAGAACTGTTCATTGCTCTTATTCCTACATTTGATGCATAATTATTTCTTCTAGTCTTCCTTTCTTTGTGACTTTGTGTTAGGAATTTAGCCTAATTCTTAGAACTTGTGAGATGCCAAAAATAGAGAAAGAAATTACGCAAAAAATACAATCACACAGATACAAATTTTATGTGGTTCGGCTACATTCGCAGAGTTGCAGCAATTTCACTATCTTTTTTGATAGGTAATATCATTTCAAGTTTATGTCTAACTTGAGATCCACACCAAATTACAATTATACCTATATGTCTAGGAATTTATGTGAGCTCACATGAGATCTTCACTCACTTGAATACAACAACTTTCCTTGGTTGTAAAACCCAAAAAACCTCTCCCTAGAGAAAACTACAATTTATCTTCCCTTGAGTATGTCTCATGGCTAAAGGAAATCTCCTTGTTTTCTTTGCTCTCACACACACAATTTTTCTTTCTTCACTGTGCTTGATGCATCACACGCTTGGCTACTCACTCTATGCAGCACCCCTCTTCTTTTTCTTTTTCATGCAACCTGCTCTCTATGGCTTTCAGCGGCACGCACACATCACAATACATGTACAAATCTCTTTTATATGCATAAGTTAATAACCCTAGCTGCGTAGTACTTCTCCTAGGAGTATAAGTACTCCAAATCACAAAAAAAAAAAATAGGTCACGTTGCTCACTTGGCCACTATCCAAAAATTTTCGCTTTTAATCCAGTGTGGGCTGGAAGTTTTGGTGCCATGCACCCGACACTTTGCTTACTGCAGCATTGATGGTTGTAGAATAATTCTTTTTTACAACTATCAAGTGACTCATTGATGGTTGTAGAATAATTATTTTGTTAGTTCCTCTCATATTGAATTTGAATTCATTCCATCTTCTTTGGATTCTAAGATTTGCTAAGTTTTCAGACTGAATCTTGATAATAAGTGAGCCTATTTCCTGTATTAACTTGCTGAGTATCAAGAAATTTGCATAAAGGCCTTGTTTTCAAGTCTACAATTATCTTCTGATTTGGGGTCTTTTCATGATCTCTATAGCAACATTGAAATTGGTTTCTGGACTCATGAATAGTAAGTCAAACATTAATTCACTTAGGCTTTGTGTTTCTACAGGATCTGTGGTTTTGATCCGCCTCCAGCTCGTATATTTGGTTTGCGGGTGCTTGACCTGAAGGAGCAGGGAGTTAGTGAGGAAGAAGCAATGGCTGTAGCTGATGTATGTATTCCTGACTCATAAATTCAGAAAAACTGCTGCATTTTGTTCTTCCTCTGTTTCTATTCCCCTCCTGCACCCCCCTCCTCCTGTGAAGAAAATTTTAATTGCTGTTGTTTCTTGGTGTCTAGATGGAATATCGAGCAGAGAAAAAAGCAAAGAAAAAGGCATATTCTCGCTTGAAGCAGATTGCACGTCTTCAAGGGAAGAAACCTCCTCCTAACCCTTATCCTAGTGCTATCAAAGAAATTCAAGCTGAGGAGAGGAAGTACGTTCGTGACCGTTTCTTTAACCCCAAGATACTTGAAATTGTGCAGAAGTTGAAAGAGGAGAAGGCAGCAGAGGCACAAGACAGATTCAGGGGGGGTGGCTGGTAACCCTATAATGGCACTAGAGCACAAACATGGTGTTGTCTTCTGTTTCTGGATCCTTAGTTCTGATAATAGTTGGGGCCAATAAACCACTAGGGTTCTAATACATTGGCTTTGATAGTTAGGTCCAATGTGAGCTCAATTAGCAGGCCAAGCACTTTAGAAAGGATTTTTTTTTTTTTTTTTTTTTTCCTTTTTATATGTTAAGATTCTCAAGAATCCTCTTTGTTTTTTTGGGTTAACAAAAAGTATAGATTCTGTTATTGATTGATCATTGAAGTTTTGAGCAAATGTGTAATAAAATTATGTTTTGTGCTTCCATATTTAGTAGTGGGCATTCCTGAGAAGCATCATTCCAGAGACTGAGCTATAATCCTCTAAAAGAAACCCTAATACATTTTTCCCTTTTAAATTCATTCCCTAGGAGGCCCTTTCTTCGGCTTTTTATTGGTTGCAGGTATTTCTCTTGAAGACTCTAGTCTTGCAGCCCACCTTCCTTCTTCCCTCCCACTTGGTCTGCAATATTTGATGGCCTATGTTCTGGCTTTCAGGTTTCTAACCTTCAGTTGGCAACTATTTGCAGTGTCCATGGCTTCATTATCAACTTTATACTACTTCATTCTTCAGCTTCTCCATATCCTTTTGAGTTTTGGATCAGTCGTGGATATATTAAATCAGCAAAGATATTCAGGTCTACGTGGATAAGTATTCGAATCCGCTGCTATCAGATCTTGTATTGGCCAATCTTCCTTCAAGATAATGGCCTGAGGTAAGATGAGGTTTCTGAAGTATACTTTTTATTTGTACATCAGGTTTTAAATGCTAACTAATACGGGGCTTCAGTCTTTGATGAAGATTATAGATTTGCACCTAAAGTTAGGTCTAAAGCTATGATATTCTTAATGGAAGAATGATATTCTTATATCTTAGAAAGTTGGAATTGTTACTTTTGAAGGAAATAATTTTAAGTTTTGGGAATGCTAAATAGGTTAGGTTTTTGTTGACAGTTAAGAAGAATTCCTCTTTATTTGGTTGATGAGAAATTCTATTCTCTAAAAGAGATCAGCTTGTGCACTTTGCTAGATTCAATATTCTTTGCAAGACAGAACTTTAAGGCGTAAAATATCTTTTTCCTTACTTCATTGATAATATCATGTCTTATTTCGGAGATCATATATTTTCTTTCCCTGTTTCAAGCTATTCATGTAATTGCTGATTCTTTGGCAGTGGCCGAAAATGGAATCCTCTTCATCAAAGATTAGATAGGTACGACTACACCGTGAAGCAACATGTTGTTGGATCTCTTCTGTTTACACCACACTTCTCTTACCAACTTCTATTTTCTATTCCTTCTTTAGCATTGTGAACACAACCATCTGCCTTATATGTATACTGATTGAAATCGCTATCTCTGTTATTCATGCCACACCTTATATCAAAATTTTCCTTTAGTTGGCAATGCGAAAAGGATTTCCTTCTGGGATATTGTTTCAAATTGTATCTTGTTGGAGTAATCTGATTGATGATCCTACGATTTGTAGTCCTGATAAATTTGATTCTCCATCAGAGAATTTGCATTGTAATCAAAATGAAGAGAAATCTAGTATTCTGGTTTCATTTCTACACAGAAACTTCTTGAGCATAGGTGAGGGAGGCCTCTAGCTATATTATCACTTGTGATATTATTTAGTGATGTTTCTGTGGGGATAAGTCTTAACAAAGCCTCTCATTTCAAGACCTGGGCTTTGCTAAGGAAATACCCTCTCTCTCTCTCTCTCTCTCTCTCATACACGCACACACATCTAGCTTGTATTTTACCATGTCACATCTATCTTTGACTGTCAATGTATGTGGTGTTTTTTTTTGGCTAATTATAACTGGAAATTATATTTCAGGAGAGCTAGTTGTGCCTCACTATAGAAATGTCATTTCTGGGGTTTCGGTTGGTTTTTTTGCTAAATCTACTCATGGTGTCCTCACTGGAAAAGGTGTTCTTTGCCTATTTAGTTTTCTTCTTGCTGCTCTATCATTTCATATTTTCTGAAATTCAAACTTAGTTCCTTTATCTATCTATCTATATCTATCACTTTTTTATTTGTTCAGGGTAGCGTCTACATTGGGTACTGCTCTTCCGTCACCATTGCCATGGATGTTCATCCCCTACAAAGAGGATTGGTATATCTGCTGTGATTTAATCCTTGCCTGCTGCAGATCGTGACTGTCTTCATATTCAATGATTCTTCCACTTTTTGACTAGCATTTTCTCCCCTGCAACCATTTCATGCTGCTCATCAGTTGCATTTAGAATTTTGCGGGCTATTCATCACATGATTGTCCATCCTGATTCAATTCTTGGATTGTTGTAGGAATGAGTTGATTTAGGAATATTGGTTCCTTTCTAGATTGGTTATGCTTTTATTGAAGCCTTCTGGTTTATTTAGGATCTATGCTTGGTTATTTTGTATGCACTGGTTCCTTAATTCAAAATTTATTGATCAAATTTTGTACTTGTAGACAACATGTATTGCTCCTTCACAATTGATCATGACTTCATAACCAAGCAACTGCAAAAGATTTATAATTGGTTGAATATCAATAGTGTTCAAGTGCCTTTGGAGAGTGGAAACAAACAGCATGTAATAGCAAGATTGGATCAGATGTCATAGGCACACTTGGCCAAAAAAAAATGTCATTGGCAAATATGAGATTGTTTGGGAAAAATATCCAAAATACAAAATATATCACAGCTGTTTGCTTTGCCTAAATATGTCTTTTTTTTTAAATTATTTATATGTTTATTCTATATTCCTTATGCAAAAAAAAAAGATAATAAAAACAATACAATGTGTGAACAAGGATTTATTTTACTTCCCCACCCAATTCTAAATTGGGGAATAGGTCCTGGTGGGAAAGTTATAGATATTTTTCCATGTTGTGGCTTTGGAGTATAAAAACGATATATATACTATTATTTAAGGAGTTTTCTCTATTTGGGATTTTCATTTTTTTTGTTCAAAAAAGTTCCTACACCCTTATATTTAAGTGAAGACAAAACTAAATGACAATTCGGTAAATATACAACTATAACTCCTACTAAAATATTGCCTAAAAAATAGGATCACTATCCTGTTGATTTTTAAATTGCTTTATTCATTTATAAATTAGATTCTCAAAATAAAAATGATATATATAAATAAAAACACAGGTTTTTTTTTGCTACAAAAAAAAACCTCATCGCACGGGCGAAGTGCGTATAATGAGGCTAGTCATAAATTAGAGTTTTTGGATTGACCTAATATAATAAAATATTTAGTTGCCTGTTAATTCTCCCTCTTTCTCTCTGTCTATTTTTGGGCACTTGAGAGTTATTGGCCCTATGAGTTTTGTCCATTGTTTGGATTACCTATGTGCAGAAATGCTTTTTCTCAATTTCTTCTTCCTCAGTTCTGCCTCACAAACTCCAAATAAAGAAAAGATTGCTGGCTTGTAATTACTTCAATTTCTGTTGTAGGCGTAACAGAAATTTGATTTAAAGTCTGTTGTAGGAGGATAAAGATCTTTAATAACTAAGCTAGTTGAAGACTCAAGGATGTTCTAAGCCAAACCATCAAACTTTGAAGAAGCTTTCTCCTTTCTCCTTGAGGTTTCTTCTATGATCCAGGAAGTTGGACTCACTGAGTTACATGGAGAGCTCAAGCTAGACTTGCATGAAGGATCCATGTTGCATGAGTGATCACGTTGACATAGGATCACACGTGGATTATCGATGCTTGAGGCTAATGATAATGTTGCTGATAAGAATAATGTGTTGGAGTAGTTTGTGATAAGATAACAAAGAAGATGATAAAAGTTGTAGTTTGTTAGAGTAGGACTTGAGATTAGGCGGGATTATCTGATTTTCTGTAGGGAATGTTGTGGTTATCAAGACAAGTAGCAGCTGCAATATTAGCAGCAGAGTTCATTGAATAAAACAGAGAGAGTTTCCTCATTTTTCTAATTTCTTCTTCTCTAGGAGGCTGGTCATCCTAATACCCAACCTAGTTCTTGCTCTTTAACAATTTCTCTTGATAGACAATTAATTCTAACAGTTACACCTATTATATTTTCTAAGTTGACATGCAGTGATGCATGCTAATCCACCTTCCCTGCTTGAAATCACCCTTAACAATTTGGTAGAGAAGAAAATGTCATCAAATGGTATATGAGCCTTAGTAAATAATCAAAGGAAAATGGGAGTGGATGAAGCCCTTTAAACGATATAGGGGAATTATTTAACCACTCTACTCTTTCAATTTTAAGTTTACTGAGAAACAAAAAAGGAAGTAAATAGCAAACATAGGCTGTTTGAATTTTTAAGGAGATTAACACATTGTAAAAAATTGTTGAAAATTAGAAAAAGGGGATTGCTATGTGTCTTCCCCATGTTGCTTGTTGCTGAGCCAGAATGAGGAAACAGAAGAAGGAAATTCTGCATTTTCAACTTTGATTACCTTGTTCGATTGTGCAGTTACAATGTTAAATGTGTGTTCATCTGTTGGTAGTGTTATTGATACCATATTATGTATTGCACGGTTGTGCTGCATTATTTGTTTATGGGCTAAATAATGATACTTAAATGCATACCAGAAATAATGTATTCTATAACTATATGCATTCTCTCTAAAATTTGCACTCATCTTTAGCCCATGTGGATGCTTTGTGGGTCTTCGGTTGGGTAAACTTGATCCACACTGATAACAATTCTACTTGTAAGCCTTTGCAATTTACGTAATCTATAAGTCTTCAAGGTACTCATGCATTTTCATGTACCTATCACACTAATCCATCCAAATTTCCTTACACCTTTGATTCTTTATAATTAATATGCAAGGATCCACAACACCAGTCTTAATTTCTTAAAGATTCATGTCATCATTGAGTGGTGTGGGGTTCATGAATTATTCTTACAACTAACTAAACTATATACACACAAATAAAAAAGAGAATTTTTTTTTTGTCATTTTCTCAAACAACATTCAAATAGTTATTGGGTATTTGAATAATGAATAGAAACAAAAGCAAAGTTCACAAGAGGAAACTAACATAACCAACAGAACACCTAATCCTAATGGTTCAGATGGGCGGCTATGGCAATAGCCAATATGGCATATTCTCTCTCTCTCTCTCTCTCTTCTCATACACACACATGGATGATGGATTTCCACATTACAACAGTAAGATAACAACAAAACAAGGTAGTCACGGGAGTGGAATAGACTAAGAGAAAGCATTTTAACAATAGGCAGCTGCCACCTATGAAGACAGAAGAGATATTGAGTGTTGAGTGTATGGTTTATGCTTAGTTCTTTAATCAATCTCTGTTGTGTTACTTGTGTTTGAGTGGCATTAGTAAACCTAAAGTTGGGCATGTGAATGCACATGTGAGTAGGCCTCACATCATTTTCAACCTACCCATTTCACGTGGATGAGAATCAAAAGAAGCTTTGGAATGAACACCATTACAAACCCATACTTTTATGAACATGACCAATTTGGCCTTCCTTAATTGACACAAAATATATGAATTTCTTTAGTGAAACTTTTGTATCCTTGTCTATGGTTTACATGTATAAAGCGATGCCATTGCAAATTAAAAAGAAACTTCAATCTCAAACTATCGGTGCCTAGAGTTGATTAGCATAATAAAATAGATGTGCATATCCTGAATCTCACCCACTACTCTAAGGTTCAGAAGGCATAAATCCAAACCGGCCCCATTTAAAATCTCCTTAATCTTAAGCTAAGCTGTTTGATAACCCATTTTATCTCTCTCATCTTTAAATAATGAAACTAGCATGATTTAGGTTGAAACAACCTGGTTGAAAAATTATGGATAAATTATATTCTACAAACTTTGTTGTAGCCAATTGCTATAATTCCACTCAATATCTTTTTATTAAAGATACAAATTTTGACAAATCCACTATTGGGTTATATATTTTTTCTTATATCCTCTATACTTGCAAAATTTCTAGAAAATTAAAGGTTAATAGTTATGTGATCAATTAAATGTTTAAATTTCATGTTTTTGTAGTCTAAAATTATGCATAAAAATAAATTTATGGATTGAATATTAAATGACATCTAATTGAGACAAAATTACACATACTTTTAAAGAACATAAAGAACTTGCAATCTAACAATTAAATTTTTAAATGTGTAGTCATGTTAATTTTTTTAGTGGAAGTTGTAACCATTGGCTACAACCAAGTTTGTAGCAAAACATTGTCCATTATAATTTAATTAATTTTGGTCTCTAAACTCTGTGGTGAATTTGATGTTGGTGATTTAAATTTAAAAAGTTAGCATTTAGTTTCTAAAAAAAAAAAATGAAATAATTTTGTCATCCGTCTAGAGGCTTTGTTTGATTTTGGACCTTAAATATGAGATTTGTTCGACTCAGTCCCTAAAAATGGGGTATTTAAGCATCTTGCTAATCACATAAATAGAAAAACAGATGTGCAAAATTGTTTTTATTTTATTTTTTATTTCAAGGGCTAAATCGAAAATTTTCAAATTTGAGATACTTGCCCAATTAAGAGATGAAGAGTATTATTTTCCAAAAATCTAAATCTTTATCCACAAAATAAACAAACTAAAGAACTAATGAGATGACTTTCCCTTCTTGTTATTATTTCTTTTTACATACAATGGATAAGGGTAGAAAGCAATGCAATAATTTCAAAGTACAGTTTCATTATTATTGCCCAAACATAAACTAGATGAAGGGTACAATTTGGTCATTTCAATTGATACTCTATATTTATGTATTTTGTCCTTTGCAATAAATGCATTTGTCATTTTGGAAGCTACAAATTTTGTCCATATTGCTGTCTGTAACTGCTATAAATACTCTAAACCTCCATGACAAATGATAAGCATCCGTCTTCACATAATCACTAAAATTCACTCTCTCTACAATGGCAGTGAAGCTATGCCTTATAATGTTCTCTGTAGTCATCACGATGCTGCATTTACTAGTAGAGAACCATGTAAGCTACAATCTTATAACTCTTTTTGATTTTTTTTTTCTTTTACCTCAAACATTTCTCTCTTTGATTTAAGAGTGATTAAGACCTAAGTGCGGTTTGCATCCGGAGGTTGCGTTTCACGTTTGCGTTTCTTCTCTCTTTTTTTTTTTTTTTTTCCTCTGCTGCGCACGCGTTTAGGGGGGACAACGGCTACTGTTATGCTACTGTTCATGAACAGTAGCCATAGTTTGTTGACTTTTCAGCCCCTTTATCAGTTCTGTGGGTCCCATGAACAGTGCATGGGACCTACAAATTTCATTTTTCAGCAACTTTTTCATTAAAAATAAGTCCCACGGCACTATTTACACATTTAAAAATTATTTTGCTACAGTATTTTCAGTTTTCAGTTTTCAATTTTAGTAAAATAAGTTCTATCCAAACGGATCCCTAAAGTGGAGACATTGTAGTGAAGATACCTCTCACTCTAGACTCTACTTAGTGTTAGCTATTTGCAAAAAATTGGATAATTCTAATTCTTTTTTGTTTGTTTGGTAAATAAAAGGGTCAAATTACACTTTTAGTTCTTTGTAACTGAGTTTTTTCAATTTCATTCCTATACATTTAATTATGTCAATTTTATTCTTCAACTATTTATTGTGTCAATGTCTACCCTCAACTTTCAAAATTAAGTTAATTTTACCCTTAATAAGTTAACTTTTGAGGATATAATTGACTTGGTATTGAAGGTTGAGGGATAAATTTGATATAATTAATAGTTAAAGAAACTTTATTTTGATAATTGAAGGATGAAATTTAACACAATTTAATGAATAGGTGAAATCAAAATTATAATAAATACACGGCAATAAAAAAAATTTGTAGTTTTGCCTAAATAATAATTGAAAAGAAGAATAAAAGTATGAGAGTCATTGGGTGAAAAGGTGATCATGAGTCGACAACATGGTAGTTTAGTGAACTTCATCGTTCACTTCTTTGTATGCAGCTATGCATGATGAGTTGATGAAAGACCATTTGTAGGGAAAAACCTGAACTATGCTACAAGCTACCTTTAAGAACTAAATTTCATATGCCACTATTGCAAGATTTCACCTATTAAAAGTTCAAAGGTAATAAGTACAGATACAGATAACATTTTTTATATTTTTTTTTTCATGATTATTGAGATAACATGTTATGATTTGTGGTAGAAAAAGTTATGCTAATAGTGAGACCATATTGAGAGTTATTTGGGCAGCCCTATTTTATTCTTGGACATTCACGTCATCCATTTCATGATTGTCCTTTTTTGTCCACTATGTATTTGTATCATTGTACAATTGGTCTTTTGTTCCCAAATGCATCATTTTAAATATTTTTCTCAAATTGGTGGGTTTCAATTAGTTTAATCGATGAGTTCTTTTATTTAAATTTCATTGTACCTATTTTCTTTTTCTTTTTCTTTTTCCTCTAAGCATCTCCCTATTTATTTATTGCTAATAATATGTCCTTAAAATGCTTTTTCAGGCGGCTATCATCACTGAGGCTCCAACTCCACAGCCACATCAAATTAGCCCCTTTCCCATGGTGAGATTTTTGTAAAATGAACAAAATTTTCTCCGGATGTATTTGTAGATGGACATTCCATATGATTTCCGAAAATCCCATAATTATTTTTAGAATTTTTGTGAAATTCTTATGTTAATTTTTTTTTTTTATTGAAATTCAGCATGGCGTAACCCAAGGCAGTCTTCAACCTCAAGGTAATGGCAGCTTAATTAATTAAAGCATCTGGAAGTCACATCAAATTAATAGAATTATGTTAGGCAACATTATGTACTAAATATGACTGATAAAAGTTTCGAAGTAAATTTCAATAATTTTTTGGAAAATTGTTATTGTCTTAATCAAATTACAAATAAATTAAATTAACAAAAAGAAGAGAGAAAAATTTTCCAGTGGAGCACTTTCTTTAGATTATTCTTTGGAATAAATTTTTGAAAAGAGACTCACCATATTGTTTTTGTATGTACTTGAATATTGCAGAGTGTTCTCCACGTTGCACCCAGAGATGCTCAAAAACAGCATTCAAAAAGCCATGCATGTTCTTCTGCCAAAAGTGCTGTGCTAAATGCTTATGTGTTCCTCCAGGAACTTATGGGAACAAGGAATTCTGCCCTTGCTACAATAACTGGAAGACCAAGAGAGGAGGACCCAAATGTCCTTGAACATTTCTTTCATTGCTTAAAATTGTTGTGATCTAGTGAGTAGTGAGCAATATAAACTACAAAATTGTTGGGATTTTTTTTTCTTTCTTCTTCCGTATGGTATCATTTGTTTGTATTGAATGTTGAATGGATACTTTTTTTTTTTTTTTTTTTTTTTTACCTTATGTGATTTAATATATATTTTTTGTTGGTATGATAAATGACTAAGTTTTTTGTTGTTGAATAAGAGATTTAAAACTTGGTCAAACGCAGAAAAAACACATAAAATTCAAATAATTCACAAATTGATTTTATTCATTAAAACACAACAAATTTGAACCCCATCAAGGCGATCATATCAAACCCAAAAAAATCACCATAGTTCCTGAACTTCTCAACATATGCATGGGTTGAGTTGGTTTCGACTCGAGTAGGCGAAGTTTGGTTTTAGGTGAAACCATGAAACAACGATTGTGGGCTTGTTGCCGGATCTCAAAGGAACTAGTCCAAATCTCGAAGAGAGAGAGAGAGAGGAACTAGTCCAAATCTCGAAGAGAGAGAGAGAGAGAGAGAGAGAGAGAGAGAGAGAGAGAGAGAGAGAGAGGATGAGGGTTAGGGGGATGGTAGTTTACAACAAGTCTGCATTCGGTCGGATCAGTTTCCGCCGGGTTTCAAAACCCAAAGTTGCCACTCAACCCACAACCCTTGGGTTTCTGATACCAGAGACATGTCATTGACTACTAAATACTCAAATTGAGTTGTTTTCAGTTCAAGGTGGGGCCAAGTCAGTTGGATTCGTCTAGTGCTAGGTTGGTTTGGACAACCCAGTGACATGTAATAGATAAATATAGTAAAATTTCGATATTATTTTTTCAAAGATTTATATGAGAAACATTGCATTTAAAATATGATATTCTTGCTCAAATTTGGTTGCTTTTGAAATGGTAGGGAAAAAAAAAAAAAAAAACACATAATCAAAATGTTAAGAAAATGATTGAAGAATTTATGCATTTTTTTTTTATCAGTCAAATGTCCCGGATGATGAGAAAACCTTGTCTAAGGAGGAGGAATTGGTAAAAGCAGATTCAATCTGTCTCATGGCTTTGGTAAAGAGAAAATGAAGCTTTCTTTTCTTTTTTTTTGGGGTCAATTTTCAATGTCCTCGGTAAAAAATCTAAGGGTCTTCCTCTTTATCCTTGAGAATTGTGTCAAGCTTGTTGCTTGTTACTCTTGTTTTGGGCTTAACAATCACAATATTCAGAAAGTTTGTCTGGCGATTCATTGTGAGTGCACCATAAACTTTGTCACGTCATAGCACTACATAAACAATAGGTTCTATTCCTTTCACTGGAGGGGGTAGAGTTTTAAAATACCATAAAGCAACAGAATCTCCAGAACAATTACCCAAATTTGGATGTCAAGTTTAAATACAAACTCATATTCCTTTCCATTCCATTCCAAAAAAAAAAAAAAAAAACACACATCAAATGGGTTCAATTGTCTAGCCAAAAAATCTTCATATTTTTTCAAAAAGAGATGCATCATCCACTGTCTAATCCTAAATTATAAACCAGCATAGCATATGGATTCATCATCAATAATCATATAACAAAGGTGTGGTTGTATAACAAGAGAAATATCAGCACTAATCATATAACAAAGGTGTAGTTGTATAACAAGAGAAATATCAACACTGACATTGACTTTAACTCTATCTTGGATTTCCAGAAAGATAAACTCGGCCAGTTGGTCCTCTATACTCTCCCAGGGCCACAAGGCCACAATACATTTAGGTAACTATAAATCAATCTAACCAGTACATCGTCATTTAGACTGATCTCCAAAAATGTCAAAATTGCAAGCTACTTGCATTTAAGGTGAAAGATGTACTCCAGTACGTTTGGTATTTTAACCACCTTACAGCAAGAGGTCATATTACTACATATGCAGCAAGTAAGCAAAGTTAACCAGATGTTAATAAATATAACTAGGAAGATCATTTGATTGACATTGCCGCCTCATTTGTACCAACCAGTGAGGAAATACCTCAGAGCGAAACAGAGGCAGCATGCAATAGCCTGTTGAAAATGGATATGAATGCACATATGAGCCATATTTGCACAAGTCATAAAAACACATATGCAAACATGTGTAACACCCAATAGACTGTCTTGCATGAGTTCTGATTAGAAAAAACACACACAATATTTTCTTCCCCAATAATTGTCCCAATATCTCTAGAAAAGCTGAAACTCTTAAGGTTTGGGTTGTAGTGAAATCCAGTCAACTTTATCACCGGTAAGCAACCAATTTGTAAAAGCACGAGTAATATTAAAAATAGAACAAAATCGTTTTCTGTTGGTAGTGGAAGCCTAGTTAAAGCAGCATGTTTGCATAACATTGACTTCATCAACATATTCTAAATCACTAACTTAAGAACCAAAGTTTACTGGGTGGGATTGGCAAGAGTTAGTTAGATCTTTCCACACACCTTTCACAATCATTCAAGCCTAAAAGGGTTTTACAGGCAGGACCATTGATACAGGAACAGCAGGTAAATTTATTTCAAATTTTAAATTCTCATATTTTAAGGTGATGCCAAGAACCCTTATCTGGTAAAGCCTAGGGTTTTCTGTTTCTACCTTATATTTCTTATTTTTTCAAATCCATTCTGCATCAACTAACAAACAATTGGGTTTTCATTTCTGATTGCATACAGTTCAGGTGGTTTAGGCGAGAGCTCTTGCATTTGAAGATTACTACTAATAAATCCACAGATTAAAAAACATATAACATTAATAAATCACCTGGAAAACAAGAAGAACAATGCAAAGTGACTTTTCTGACTTCCTGCCAAGTAGTCTTAAAGTAAAATTAACAAGCGTCCCATCATTTGTCCCAGTTAGTAGTCCAGTCTTTGGATCAAACCTGGTAATCAAAAAAGATATGCCAGATGTTATTGGAAAAGATATGCCAATTCCTAGAGCAGAAATCCTTAGGACACATGAACCTACCTAGGCAGACGATGCCGTGGACATGGAACCAAACCCGAAAGCTGAAAAAAAAAAAAAAAAAAAAACATATGTTAGATTTATTTCTTATGTAGTAGATTTCTAAACTATCAGGATTTTTTTTTGGTGTTGAGAGAGAGAGAAAGAGAGCTTATTAGATCAAACCTGTGGGAGTGATAAGAGGAAGTTCAAAACTTGGGGAGCAAAGAAAACCAGGAGCGTTTCACTGCAACAAAAATTTGAAAATGAAAAAACAACAAAAAAACCATTATTAGGAGTAGATAAGCATAGTAATACAAACAGTATTGAAGATTAGCGAACTTTTAATCATGTTGATTAACTCTATAAAAGTAGCACTGATTAGATGAAATGCAAACAGGAGAGGATCCACCAACTTAGCATTTTTTTTTCTTCTAATGAATGCATAAACAGCACTTTAGATCAGCAACCAAATGAGCTCTACAATGTTTGGTTAGGGGAAGGGGGGGAGGAAAATGGAGAAGAAGTTGATTTTTTCCTGTGTTTGGTATGAGAGAAAATGGGTAATGTCATGGATTTAACAATAAATAAATAAGAAAATAAAATGACCAAGTGTTCTCCACCTGTGCCAACAATATCTAATTTGCTTGAATTGGAGAGAAAAGAGGAGGAAATAGGAAAGGAAAAGACAATGACAATTTTGCCCCTCTTCTACCCATTTCTAACATTTCATTTTGGCATTAAATTAAGTCTACCTTCAGGGCTACACCAACCTAACCAAGGAAAAATAATTCAAATTCAGACAACGAAAACCTGATAATTATGAAAAAGAGGAAAGAGGTTCATAATCAATGGTGATGATGCTTAGATGGGGTTGGAGCTTAAATTGTATATAAAAAAGTAACCCATAATTTCATAATCAGAAAGTAACCTAAAGCCCGAATTAACTTTCAAAACAGTACCAAATGAAAGAGGAAAGAACAAATCAGAGCATAAACTAAAGAACACCAATTTTTTTAAGAACACCACAAGATATATAGATAGATTATGATAATAAAAATAAAAAATAAAAAAAAAATTTAAAAAAAAAAAGAGAAGAAGGGACAGAAATAGGAATCTGATTCGCCACAAATTTTGGAGAAAAAGGAGAAGTACGAATTAAGTGTTGGATAGAGATTGGAAATCTTGATGCTGAGATAAGCTCTGAAGTGCTTGATCAGCTAGACCAGAGGAGTCCTCAAAAGAAATCGGTGGGTTTGATATGAACAAGGGGTTCATGAATGAATGCCACTTGTTATTGTTGTTGTTGTTGTTAGTAACTTAGTATTTGCCCATTTACGTTGTATGAAAAATAAAATTGAAAAATGTTAGTATGATTTACGACAAAGGCATGGTGGTAAAATTATAGCAATTACAATTTTTTTTTCCTTCCAATTTTCTTCCGAACCAAAAAAGGAAAATTTTGTATATTAATTTTCCATCCTGCCATTTTCTATGCCTTCTACCAAACACACATCAAGGAAAACAAAAATATTCTCTCTCCTATATTTAAGACAAGAGTACAACATATAATTTTGGCTAAAAAAAGGAAAAAGAAAAGCCCAACTTTATCTGAAGCACATACACTTCAGAAGGGAACATAAGATAACAGACCTGAAATGGCCTAAGATCCCAACTACAGCCATAGTCATCCCAGCAAAGTAGGTGTAAGTATCTCCAACAAAAACTGATGAAGGGTACCTATCATAAGCAAGACAACAAAAAATACAAGAATAATTACTTTTTTTATAAGTGAGATATTTTATTAAAAGAAAGGAAAGCTGAAAATGGCGAGCTTCCCTAAAGGATTACAAATGGACATTCATATGTTCCAAAAAACCAACTACAGATTACAAAGAATTAATTGAAATTGCACAAAGAATGATCATAAGCAAGTGTAAATAAGGCTTAAAAAATAAAAAATAAATCTGTAACAAGATAATGTATCACTACCAGTTGAAAGAAAGTAATGCCAATGACGTTGCAAGGAAGGGTTGAACTAAATAAATAGAGAATGCATGGGCCTGCTTATATTCAGGATCTGTAGTCGCTCCAATTTGCATGATATTGTGTATCAAAATCTGCAAATTGGTAAAATGTGTCATATTCTGTAACAAAATTATAATCCAACTGTTTTACAAGTCTTCATGCTTACAGCAGATGCAATGACAACTGTTTGGCCAACTTCAAGTCCATTCAAACCAGCATGGATATTTATAGAGTTTGTACAAAAAACCGCCAAAAGCCCCATATATAGTTTATACATCCATCCTGTGACATCGGGGAGATAGTGGTAAGACAGAGTGGAAAGATAAAGAATTCAACAATTAAAATAACAACCAACATTTCAAGTAAAAAGCATTTGCACAGTCGAGCAGGCAGAACCTATTCAATCCAATCAAACCACGATAATATCCCCCCCTCCCCCCCAAACGGGGGTGGGGGACTGAGCCACTTATTAAGTTCATTCAAACAATGGATCCAACTTTTGAAGTTTACTGCATAATCATGAATGCAATTCAAGCAGTGCTATGGTAGATTTTTCTATCCTGTCTTCAAAAAAATTTATTTGTTTATCATACCTTTAAGAGAAAGGACAAGAGTAAAACAACCACTTAGAAAAGGATATTTCATTGGTACCGTGCTCACTTTATGCTATTAAACCTTGTTTCAATGGTGCATCGAGAAAACAGATAGCTAACAGCAAATATAATCTGCATCTCCTCAAACCCCACTGCGTCCTTACTGTTGCCATGTCTCTTCCCTGATGCCACAATGCATTTGGCGACATCAGAAGCCTCAATGGAAGAAGGTGGTTTCACCTCTTCTTCTTTCATTAAATTCCACTTTCCATGTCCATCTCAATCATATTATTCTATGCAAGTACTTCAATAATAGGACACAAGAAATTATGATCATAATGATATAAAATTTTTCCAATAGCACTCTCTTTTTTTTTTAATCTTTTTTTTTATAATCTTTTTATTTTTTTCCAATTAGTAAGTTACACACCACCCAATAGGTTTCCCACAACCTCACCCTATATCCAATCTTTTTTTGTTTTTTGATAAATCACCCTCTATCCACTCTTGAGGGAAGAGGAAGTCTCATTTGAGCTAGGGCTTGCTGGCAATAGCACACTCCTTTACTCGATTCAATTCATCAAATATAAGTTCCATTATCATAGATTGCAGCATTGTCTAGAAATATAAGTTTCATTCTCATTGATTATGGCATTGACCAAGGAATAGCCAAGTCTAGAATCATAAAAAACCATAAACAATTTCCTTTCACAATAATCATCATCACAATAACACTACACCCATAAGTTAGATGGATAATTCCATGTTTTTGCAAAAATCTTCTGAAATTGAACAATGAAGAAGCTGATGCCTCACCCAGTAGGAGGGCCCTACACGTCACTTCACACTTCCTAAAATAGGCGATACCATGTTGAGAAAGAATTTCACAATATTGACTGCATCCCTACTTTTATACATAAGCTTAAACTGATGGATCAGACTACAAATTCTAGATCCGTTATAAATCATTTGCCAACCCTCTAATGTTGACATGAACTCACTGGGAACAGTGATAGCATATTATGCATTTATGTCAAACTGTTACATATTCACATATTCATTGAAATTCAGGATAACTAATTAATTAGTAACAGAAAGAGTTCAATCATATTCCGGTCATTTTATAAATGTCAAAGTTTATACACCAATGGAGAATGGAACAGTACATAATGATATTACTACAATTAAAAAAAAATGATTGAAAGATAGGTTGATGTAAGAAAAGGGAGAGAGAGAGAGAATAAGTAACATAAAGACATTTTTCAATGGTTTGTTTCTATCTGTCATATCATTTCTCTAAATCAGAAATCATACCTAGATCAAGAATCTCTAGGCCAACATATGGAATGAGAGGCTTTGGTATAATAATAGTTGTATGCCCAGCATAGGCCATCAACAAAGGAAGAGCAGCAACTGATGGCAGCAGTAATTTCCTGCTCTTCACAATCACAAGGAAGCATATAAGAAATTAACAAAGCAATAGTACAGAAATTATGCTAAAACAAATGCTTATAGAACAAAACAGGCAAAGATGACTAGGGACTCACACTCTCCAAGGGACATCAAGGACATCATCGACAAACCCAAGTAATGTCATGAAGCAGATGGATGCTAATGCCGCGTTGTACTCGACAAGCCACTGCATAATTGATTTAGTAAACACTTCAATTTTCTTCTAGCTAAAGCATGCCACCCACTTATTAATATGATATTAGGAATAAGGCCATGATGACTTAAGTTGAGCGTAAAATTAATCCAAGGAGGCCCCAGTAACTATAAAAAAGAAACTTAAAACATCTCTACCTTAAAATGATCGATAGAAAACACAAAGAAACAAAGAGAAGAGAATTTATTTGAAGTAAACATGGAAAAGCAAATCCCCATCGAACTTCCACTTTCTCAAGCGAAACGAAGACAGAGAAAGAATAGATTGCGTACAAAAGTATTATATGCCCCTCACATACTTCCCAAAGATTCTCCATTTTCCTGCGAGCCTGCTAAAGGTTGCTGAAGGTGGACCACAATAATATCTACCTTCCGGAAAACCCTATAATGCCAATCCCACCTCAAACCAATTACCAGACCATCACGACTACTGGTAACATTCCCCACCTCACTTCCATCAAGATAAAAGAAGCCATGAAAATTCTGAAATTTGATCCATTTAAAATCTTAGATCACTGCCAATTTTTTGACAAGAACGTCTGGTCATATGTATTTGTCCTCAGTGAATATTCAAACTAGCAATAGTTTCATCATAAATGTCCTTAATAACCACATTAACCTTAAGTTCAAAAACAGAAAAATTCAAAATTCAGAAGGATATAATTAGATAGAATAAAAACTGACTAGAGGACCATAACACACCCATATGCCCCTCAACACTTTTTTATGTGGGGGGGGGGGGATAGATATCCATACGTCCCTCAAAATGTTACCAGTACTTAGAAGCCCATAGTGTAAAAATTTTATCATTAATTTTCTAGTTTGAAATTTTTTGATATTGGTTAGAAATTATGCTCCTACTACTACCTGACCTCCTGCACCCCTTCAACCCCATGCTCTAATGCTTGGGGAGGTACCACTTGAACTAAAGCTTTCGGTGGTAGAAGATTTAAGAAACAATAATTGAACAATATAATTAAAAAAGCCATGTGCTCAAACATTCTTCTTCTTCTTTTTCTTCTTTTCCATTTTAATTTTGTACAAGTTCATGAGCTAGAAATAAGACAATAAACTTACATTTGAATCTGATGTGAGGTTAAAATACTGAAATAAGATGGCCACGACCAAGAAAACAATTCCAACAACTATACCCAATGATTCAGGCCTGCAAACATACATAATATCATAATCAAGTTCAATGGTGGAATTTTAATACATACATAAGATTTATAGATAAACAAAACAATGGGGAGAGAGGGGGAGGGG
The DNA here is from genome assembly GCA_028535165.1 of Quercus tomentella. Classification (NCBI taxonomy): domain Eukaryota; kingdom Viridiplantae; phylum Streptophyta; class Magnoliopsida; order Fagales; family Fagaceae; genus Quercus; species Quercus tomentella. The sequence continues at coordinate 40,981,740 of JAPQVY010000012.1, read as the reverse complement.
GGTGGGGGAAGAAATATGTACTGAAATCTTATCTCAAATTATTACTTATGAATGACAAGAATCTTTAAAGGGAGAGAAGAGAATTTAACAATAATATTCATGGTGTTTCTTTGAACTTAGCATCTCCCTTTGACAATCATTCATATGAAATATTTGCTCCTATGGTTTACAAACCGTCAAAATCAAAAATTGATTGATTGCTTAAGACCTGTTAAAATTTGTATTTAGGAACTCCTGAAACTTTTAATAGCAGAAATAAAAAATAAATTGTCCCCCATAAATTTTTATTTTCGGGCTGTTGGACCATTTGCAAGCACCTACAAAATGTGAACCTGCATTTTACAGGTTTTCATCTAGAGTCTGACAAAAGAGAAATAACAGAATGTATTAAACCAAAAAGGAGAAGACAAACATAATCATACATTCGATTTTAAAATGGTTATTAAGTTTAAAAAGTCTCATAGGAAAATTAAATCCGATTCAAAACAAGGGCGATGCAGCTCGTATAATATCCAATAAACAAACAATTTTAAAACGTTAAAATTAAAAAACAAAACTTGAACAACCCAGATGCAAATCTTGGATCTTATAGATAATCAGCTCATCTAACTAACTTCATATATATAGATTTTACATTAACAGTGATAAGCAAAGTGATACATACCAGTAGAAATCATTAATATCAATCAAGAAATAACTTCAAACAAATGGGGGTAAAAAATCGCACTTCCAATCGCAATTGCCATGAAAATTGAAAATCCAACATAAACTCACTTTCATAAATTCGACCCAGATACTCAGTTGACAAATTCAATCAAAAACCAAATCTAAAACATACCCAGTTGATAGAATTCAATCATAAACCAAATTTGCCACATACCCAGCTGACAAAATTCAAACTTTAAAGCCAAAATCTAGCACACACCCAGTAGACAAATTCAATTAAAAACCGAATCTAACACATGCCCAGTTAACAAAATTCAATCAAAAACCAAATCTAACACATATCCAGTTGACAAAAGTCAACGAAAAACCAAATTTGACACCTGCCCATCTGACAAAATTCAAACTTTAAAACCAAAATCTAACACACACCCAGATGATAAATTCAACAAAGAATCACAAGTAAGCCTCAAGCAAAGATGAAAAAGACTCACACTCTGAGAGTGCCTCCAGGGGTGCCCTTCTTGTTGATGTCGAAGCCAAAGAGATTGCGCCTGAGGACGTATCTGGAAGCGACGGGTATGATCTTGACGGTGACGAGGAACCCAACAAGGCTGAGCCCAGCATTGATGAGGATGGATTTCTTGAGGTCACGGTCGATGTTGTAGTGGTGGAATATGAGGTAGAAGTAAGGAGCTAGGAGCAAAAGCGAGAGCTTGAGAATGAAACTTGTCTTGGATTTCAGTGGCGCAGTTGGAGGCTCATTTGAAGTAGTAGTAGTAGTAGCAGTTTTTGTTGTTGCTGTTGTGGTGGGGTCTTGGGATTTGGGTTTCTCTTGTTCTGTGGTTGTGGCTGTTTGAGCTCTCTTGCGAGCTGCCATGGCTGACTCGCTTTCTCTCTGTGTCTATGTGTAAAATGCTTTCTTTCTGTGGGTTTAAACTTTAAATCTGTGTTGAAATTTTTTGCAATTTTATAAATAAAACTCTGCGTTTTGGAGCAGGCAAGAATTAGAATTTTGAGGAGGGGGAAGAATTTTTCTTTTCATTTTCATTGTCGTGTCATTTGGCCCAATCATAGCTTGCCATGTCATCTTATTGTCCACATCGGCAATGAGTTCACCTTAGATTGGCTGTTGTTGCTCTCCCAGTGTTGATTTTTCTCTTTCTTCTGTTTTTTTTTTTTTTTTTTTGGTCCCATTTACCAAGGTTTGTAAATCTCTGGCAAAGTCAAACCCATCACAATAATATGAGTTAAATTACTATTTTTTTGTGGTAAATTAGTTAAATTATTTTCTCCCATTAAAAAAGAAAAAATATATATATGGTAAATTTTTTTTATCAAATATCTAAAAATTTATCTTACATATTTTTTTTTTTTTTAAGAATTAGTTGCAATGGTCACCTTCACAAATATAAGTGTTTGGCCCAATCATTGCTTGCCATGTCATCTTATTGTCCACGTCGGCAATGAGTTCACCTTAGATTGGCTGTTGTTGCTCTCCCAGTGTTGATTTTTCTCTTTCTTCTGTTTTTTTTGTTTTTTTTTGGGTCCCATTTACCAAGGTTTGTAAATCTCTGGCACAGTCAAACCCATCACAATAATATGAGTTAAATTACTTTTTTTTTGTGGTAAATTAGTTAAATTATTTTCTCCCATTAAAAAAGAAAAAATATATATATGGTAATTTTTTTTTTATCAAATATCTAAAAATTTATCTTACATATCTTTTTTCTTTTTTCTTTTTTAAGAATTAGTTGCAATGGTCACCTTCACAAATATAAGTGTTTGTGGGGTGTAGGGGGTAAGAATCGGGGTTTAAATATCCAAAAGGAAGTTTCACACACATATACACTTAGATTAAGTTAGAGTAAAATTTATATCTTGTATAAAAATTATTATTATCTTCTTTCTCAAAAAAAAAAAATAATAATAAATAATCTTACCTATCTTTATTATCTTATCTTAACATCACACTCTTCATTTATATATATATATATATATATATATATATATATATATATATATATATATTTCCTATCTACTTCTCTAGCATCTCACTTTACTAGACCTATGTGAGAAAAATGTATCTTATGTTTATGTTTATATTATATGTAATATCTCTTTCTTCTTACACTTTTGTACCATTTTTTTAATTTTAATATACCAATTCTACCTCTTTCAGTCAAAAAAAAAAAATCTCTTTCTTATTACCATTCACCTAATTGATACAATGTAAAATAAATGTTACATATTCGAAGACATGATATCACCTCTCATTCAAGAAAATGATTATATATGCTCGATACATTATGTGTCATCTTCACTTTCTAACTATTGTTATTTCATAAGCAATACCACTTATATAAAAAATTTCACAACAGTTGAGTTTGACAAATTTTTATTAATTCTTACTTGTACTCACTATTAACATTACTTTTTTATTTACTACTAATAATCTGTCACAATAATCAGATGTAGGTTTTTTTTAAAAAAAAATTATTGTGTCCATAAAATTTCTATTATTCCATTGCTAATGCTTAGGGAGCACTAGTAAGTATCACTCTATATTCACTTTTCCCCCCATTATATATGGTTTTAGCGTCACTTTCTCACATTAAATATGTTGTACTTGCAATTAAGTTTAAATTAATGATAACTTATTTTTCAAAAAAAAATAATAATGATAACTGTTTTATCTCACATCATTAAGATACCTGTCAAAATTAACAAAAAGTCAAATATTTATTACAAAAAAAATTGTCAAAATACTTTTAGGCCAAAATTCAATTTTTGATACTCCATACACTTGTCATGACTCATGACTTCAATTTCATCTCTATACATTAAATTCCGTATTCCAACTTTTGAAATTTCATTTATCAATTTGAGTTTTTTTACAATAATAACACAATTTCATAACATTTTTATAAGTAGTTAATGTGTCTATTTATTATATTCAAAATAAAATAAAATAAAAATAGATAATATTGAAACTCACCACAATTCAAAATAAGGGTGTTGTGAAAATATTAAGAGATTTTGGTATGCACCAAAAGTTTCTCAATCATCTTTAAAAAGGACTTGAATTTGAATGTTAAAATCAAAATATTCCTTACCAAGAAACAAGATAAATACAATTAATAGTGGAGAAACGAAATTAATTATATAAGGATGAAGCTTGTATTATTGGAGGTCCAAAAGTGTAATTTGACCAATATTTTATGCTTAAAACTTGTTTTCATTCAAACTAACTTATAATTCCTTTCCTTCAACCCAAAAAAAAAGCCAAAAAAAAACTAGCTTACACGTAATTCCTTATATATGCGTAATTCCTTATATATGCACAAGTGCGATTAAGAATAATCACAATCATATATAAAACGTTTCTACCCAATTTTTATATGTAAATAATACAGTTAACATATAATTTAAAATGATTCTAAAAAATAAAACATATAATTTTAAATTTCAAAAGCTTTGGTTTATATAATAATAACAAGAGAATCATGCATAATCCGATAATAGAAGACATGGCCATTTTGTGAATGCTCAACAATGTTGTTAATTGTTAACACTAAAAAATGGACTTTTGACAACTTTAAAAGTGAAAAGAAACCATGGTGCTTGACATAATAATTGCTAGTATATTATTAACTAGCTTGAAAGTAAAGCATACACCAACCGCATAGAATATGCCTCTTTTTAGGTCCAAGATCTCACTTGGATCAAGTCCTCAAGGTACTTCAAAAGATGCTGGGTTTATTTTTGGGCGATACAAGTATTGTCAATGAATGGTTTCTACAGTAGGAAATCTCAAATTTTCATGACTTTTTAATTTCTACCCACAACAAATATTCCATAATTCAACCTCCTGTATAAATTACAGCAATCTTAATAATAATAATAATAATAACAATAATAATAATAATAATAATAATAATACCAAAAGCTTCTTGACAAAAGACTAGATTAATGTAAAAACCATTAGAACATCTGAAATTATGTTAGCACAGTGGCAAAACAAGCTCTACAAAATTTTCACTTGTACCCCTCCACCATTAACTACTTACTAAGTTCTGTTTGTTCTGATTTAGGTTGATCACATAATCTTAAGCCAAAAAGAATATTAACACTCCCAAAATATTGGCTTCGACAGGTCGGAAAAACTAAAAGTTTGAATACGAGGCCAAGTGCCTAGCGCCAAGTGGGCAACAACTGCTACAAGCCCTCCTACCATCAGGGTGAGCTAAAGCTTAAGGATAAGGCCAATAGGACAATGATCACTACCGCCAACATCGGGGAGAATGTATGAGTCATAAGCCTTGTCTGCAATGGATTCTGAGACAAGGAAGTAGTCTAGCCGCCACCCTGTATCAAAATACAATCCAGTTAAATGCAAGAACAAATATAATTTTTTCAAGGGGCTTGGGGTAATAGGAGTACTGATTTAAACACATTAACTAGAATATAATAAAAGTACCAGAAAAATTAAACCTTGAGAAATCTTTACAGAGCTATAGGTTCATTGGTCAATGCAACATAAGATCGAAACCCGACCTCCATGATTTGGTTTCAAAATACTTTTTTAAGGATATACATATCCTTGGAATGAAATTACAATGTGTTTGCACAAAATGTAATCATAGAAGGATGGAGTTATGTAAATATCAAAGTCAATGAGAAAAAAATAACAACTAGATTTATGAATGTTGGCAGAGGAATACCTTTGTTTGTTTTGCGTAAACCATGCCGATAACCCCAGTAAGTATAGCCAACAACGCCTGGGTGTTGCCTTCTAAATGTATCTACAAAGCCCCTTGATAAGAAGTTTGTTCCAAATGATTTCCTTTCTTCATCAGTAAACCCAGCACTTCTTTTATTTCCCTATGGATTGATGCAAAAATAAAGAAATTGTAACTCTGGAATTGAAACTGACACTGAATGCTAGAATAAGCCAACCACAGCAAGTTTACAACATAGTTATGGGACAAAAATTCATCCAAACTGGTTTGAAGGAATCTCCTCCAACCCAATACGTGGAAAAACATAAAAAAATCCATGTGTATTCTATTAAACAAGTTACATAACTCATTAAATAGGTCATATGACTAAAAGTACACGTGGATGATTTATCAATCACCATGTTGTGGGTTGAAGGACTTTTCCTCCAAAGCAGTTTGGAGACAAACTTTTTCTAGTTGGTTGAGAGTGTAACTGCTGTTTAATATATCAAAGAAGAACCAAAACTGAAAATCACCCTTGGGCTGCATTTTGGAATAAATATCTTAGGTACTCCAAAGGTTATATTTCTCATGGCACAATGTTACAGATATTTCTCATCTCTTCCAGCTAATTTTGAAATTCTTCAAAACAGCTCTTCTAGCTCTACAAGTTTTCACCTGTCATAAACTTAAATAAATATGCTAATTTTGAAATTCTTCAAAACAGCTCTTCTTGCTCTACAAGTTTTCACTTGTCATAAACTTAAATAAATATATGAATAAATAATCATAGAAATCTTAATTTAACATGTAAACACTGCGAATACAGGAGGAAGAAAATAAAAAGCCCCAGGTTTTTAAAGAAACAACCCCTTCAAAGGTTAAACACCAAAGTGCTACATGGGAGTGAGAAAAGATAGAACTATCTGCATCTTCAATACAGGCTCTTGTTCTTATTAACATCATCTCTTTATCCTTATGTTCTACTTTTGACAGCCTGGGGTTAAAATTACCAGAGTGTTTTTGGAATATTTTCTTAGTCTGCATCCATTTTCCAAGGTTTCAATACCAGGCAGGGGGTTCATACACAACATGAAAATCTGGATCACTTACAGCAGGGTTAAATATGTCTATCTCTTCATGAGCACAATTCAGATCACCAGTCAAAATGACAGGCTTTGACTTTTCCAGCTCCTGTATCAAGCATGAAAAACACCATAAGCATTAACTTTTACCATAAAACTAAGTAAAATAATAGTTAACAACAAAGAACTTTGGACCTCAATAATAATACACTTCCACACATGTATGCATTTCATGCATTGTTGCTTTTAAGCTCATAGGCTGTTTTAAACTATATCTTAGGCAAACTTTTATCTGATTAAAACTCATCAAGACATATAAAACTATGTTGATGTATGATTGTTGAGCACTAAGCCTTCAGTAGAGAAATCAATCCCCATCATTCAATCTACTAGTGTATGCTGACAAAAAACTTTATTTTTGGGATTATTTTATTTTTATGACAGAGTGAGATACATCCAACATGAATAACAAAGGAATCTGCTTGAATCTAAATGCAGGAAAAAACAAAAACAAAAATCTGAGTGCGGCATGAATAAACAAACTAGGAGACATGGAAATGGAACATACAATGAATGACATAAAAAATATTTATGAGAGAGAGAGAGGACACAAAAGCATGCTTACTTTCATGTAATTGCTCAGAGACAGGTCCCATTCTGTAACCCTGTATGACTAGAATCAGAAGGACAGTCATTAGTCCAGAAAAGAAAACAACTAAGAGTGATATAATGCTTGAGGTCAAATACCAGTCTTTTCAAGCCATCTCCAGAATTAGGGACATATCCATTTAACAGATAAAATGAATCAAACTCTGCTGTCACAAGCCGCCCTTCACTATCATGATCCGATATGCCTAGGCCATATCTGACTGAAAGTGGCTTTACCTGTCAGAAAAGTGATAATTTATTGGAAACCAACAAACAAAGATTATTATTAAAAGCAAAAGGTTTTCTTGCAATTTATATAAAGAGGCTGCAGATATTCATGAAATGGAAGAATGAAAAACATCATTCATAAATCCAGTTAATCATTTATTAGCATTTACAAACAGGTTTAGTAAAAAACGACTGGTGTGCAAGACCTTGGTTGCAGAAAAATTATATACTATGCAGCAGTGGAGACCATGGTTCTTTTCTCAAGGTCACAGCTTTATCATGATAATCCTCAAATTAACAGGAGAAATTTCCGAGTTATCATCAAACTCATTGTTATCTATTAAATTTTTTTTTTTTCAATTTACTTTTATTCACTTAGGAAATCATTTAAAAAAATAAAATTTAAAAGAAGGAATGCACATTGTAAAATCACATAAATAGCAATCTACTTGATTTTCTAAAGATATAAATTGACAGCCTTTTCTTGGGAAAGAAAAGCCATACCCTTGATATAATTGCTGTTCCAGAATAACCAAGTTTGGAAACACTACAAGTCCAGAAGGTATTGTCATAGCCATCTATGAGATACTTGATTTCCTCAACATCCTTCTCCTGTTCCATGAATGTGCAGTTAAAAAGGGAGACAATCATGTAAAGATGTAGAGGTAAATAAAATAATCATTTGTTCTTATGTTTACATTGCTTGGGAAATGAGTACCCTTGTATTTTGTGTATTTGGAGTTAAGTGAGTGACGCCAAGAACCGAGGTTGATCTACTGGTGAGCTGGAAAGGACATTTGGCAAATGGCATAACATTGAACTTTGAAAGTTCATTCCTTTGGGACTTATCAAAAAAAAAAAAAAAAAAAGTTCATTCCTTTGGGTTTAATGTGGAGTATTTGAAGAGAAAGGGAATGCGAGAACTTTTGAAAGGAATGAGCTGTCAGTAAGGAAATTGAAGTTTTTATCTTTGAGATTGCTCTAAGAGCGGATGTCAACTAATTTTTTACTTTCTTCTCAAAATAATTGGAATTTTGTGATATTATGAATTTTAGATAACAATCTTTTTTAATTAAAAAAAATTGGGGCTTTCTCTTGTATACATCCCATCTACTAGGGTAGCACAATTTTACATTTTTACTTTTTTACTGAATTTAAAGGAAGATGTAGAGGTAATGAAGGGCAACAAGTGTGTGAATAATGTTCACTACTTTTCAAACTTCAATTTACATACGTTACAAACAAATTATGAGCCAAACAAATGCTTCAAAATTAAATCAGAAGAACACAAGCTTTGGTAAGAAATTTTTTGAAAAGAATATTCTAGTTCCCCTAAAGAGAAACTGCCTCTTAACTACCAAGCTCAGGCTCTGACATGATCTAACATATGATATGGGAATTACTTGCCAGTACTTCATCTAATTCTAGTAGGACATGGCAGTGCACCATAAGGTGCTTAAACATTTCCTTGCTTGCTTTTACCAGAAATTTTTTTTTTTTGGGGGGGGGCCTTCAGTCAACACATGACTAAACTATTAAAGGCCATTAATTAGGGGTCCAGTCAAGACTTTTAGCTCATGCATTAAGAACTAATAAAATTTAATCTGGCTGGCTCTTCCAATAATAGATTAACCATTACCACTTCTTTCAAGTGTGCATTTGTGTTATCACCTTAAATATGTGCCCAAAAATAGTCTTAGTACTACGTATTGGTAACAGTTGGATAGCTTCAGAACTGTTCCTGATAATCTAACCACCATCCAGAGAAAAGGAGTGGGTGGAAGGCCGGGGGGGGGGGGGGGGAAATTAGTATGGATCACAATTTGAAAGTAAATTAAGATTCGCATAACTTAATTCTTTCTCCCAACTTTCTGCTTTCTACCCTAAGTGAATCCTCTATATCCAAGAAAATGTTAATGTAATCAATTCCAAACTCTTAGCATAAATGTTCTGCAATGTTTATTGTTAGAAAAATAATGATTAAGTGATTGAATTCATCCTTTCTATTAGTTTAAGCTTTTAGTACAAGTGGTAATTTATCATGGTATTAAAGAAATAGTCCCAAATCAAACCATGTCTATACTCTACCTCCATTGAAAAAGTTCAAAAATTCCATGTGTAGGACACCATTTTAAGGGGAAGTCTAGACCCACTTGTAAGGGAGAATGTCAAAAAATAGCAGTTATGTGATTAAATTCACCCTTTCCTATCAACTCTTAAAGTTTGGGATAAGTGGTAGTTTAATAGCTATCTAAGGGGCAAATTAACCAAAAACTCAAACTTACTGAAACATGTCATTTGTTCTAATGAACATAAGGGCCTTGATTTATCTTTTACATGAAGTTTTTAACGTCAAGAAACAAAACTTGCCTGCAATTTGGTCTCTTGCAAGCACAACACATCAAAATCTTCCCTTTGAGCAAGTTGCAGTGCAGAAAACCCCTCTAACTTCAATAAAGCCCTTAATCCATTGACATTCCAAGACATAAGCTTCACATACTTTGTATCCCTGGTAAGAGGTGGAGGCCTCATGGTTCTCGGATTATATGGGATCCAACCTTTCTGAGGCTTCTTGTGGGCAAGAATTGTCCATGGTTCAGTCTTTACAACGGGCAAATTAACTTCATCACCGTTAACAGCTTCAGTAACAATCTCTGAAGTTCTCTTTGCCTGTGAGAACTTCCCACCTAGCAACAATAACCCCGGCACAATCACACCATCTAAGTTAAATGAATTGAAGACGCAGATTAACAATAAAGCACACCATTGAGAGAGAGAGAGAGAGAGAGAGATAAGCTCCAGAAATCTTTATCATTTCATAGCATTACTAGACTCGATAGGAAAAAAAAATTTATAAATTCTACAGCACCTGAAATCCCATCAGATTTGATTGACAGCTTTTGTTTCATAGCGACCGTTTTAGCATCAACTTTGACTGCATTTCCCTCAGCTACAGATTTCTTTATTCTTCCCTTGTGCCGTGGAAGAGAGGGAACCTCCAAATCAGTGTTGACATTTTCAACATGTTCTTTCTCAGATAAATTTTTAACCTCACTTTGTATTGACATACTTTCAGCAGAAACGTAGGATACATGTTCTTCTACCACCAGAGAATTTTCACCTGCAAATGTAAGAAACTTCTAACCATTATAAATAAGCAAATCGCCTATGCACACCAATAGGGTTTAGAGAACAACGATGAATAGAATAGAAAGCTTGGAATAACTAGTTGATTATCTAGAAAAATTCTCTTGTTTTTGTTACATGTCCTCAACACCCACAATACATGATGCCAGTATAAAGTGTAGGAATACCATCTATTTTCGTGTCCACGAAACACTTCAAAGCATACACAAGGTCGCGTTTACATCCTTTAGCAGGAACCCCTACACTCCTGACAAATCAAAATCATAATAAATCACTTAAAATTACAAGACATACAGCTGAAATGTACCATCTCCTATTTATCAATAACCCGTTTCTAATATCATCATCCACAGGAAAGCATACTAATAGAGACCATCTCCAAAAGTCAGTAACTCTCAAAAATACAATGAACGACATTTCACTCACAAAGCACATAAACTTCTACTTACCTCAATGTACTTCGAAGCTCTTGAACTGTCATTGTCTCAATTTTTGCCGGGTCATCCTTAAATCTTTGAATCTCACCTAAAGAGCTTTTAACACCATTTTCCTACATATCAAACAAATCTTAATCAATACAAATTCAGAATGACCATAAGACATATAACAGAGAACAAAGGCAAAAATAAACAACCTTGACAGCACCCTTCTCCAAATCTTGGTTTGCACTGATTGACCCTTTCAGTTTCTTATCTTTCTTGTCCTCAACTATTGAAGATGAGACAGGCATTGATGAATTCGAGAGGGATCGTTTAGACCCCATTGCACTTACTCTAAAAGAAACCAATGTTCCAATTCTCAAATTCCTTGGAAGTACTGCAATGCTACAATTTCCTGAGTCAGTTCAGATGTAAATCTTTCTTCTCCTAGGAATTTAGCTCTTTTTTTTCTCTTCTCTTAAAGGCTAAAATATACTTCTTGTCCCTAAAATGTAGTCCAAGATATATTTTTACTCCTCAAATTAAAATTCATCTCTGAAAAATTCAAAAGATACCAATTTTATCTTCCAGAGGAAATCCTCTACATTTTTAATGAAAACATTTTAAGATCCAAATTCAATATTGCATATATAAAGTAGTTTCATCATGTCATCTAAAATTTTAGATGACATATTCCCATTATAAGAAGAAATAAAATCTTAACTCTAAATGGAGTGTTCCATTTCAAATGGAGAGGATCCTTGTCCTCAAATGAAGAAATACCAAGTGATAAAAGGCATGTTAAAAATCTGACATAGTCTATAATAAACTAATTGAAGGACAAATAGATGGAATAACAAAATGAGTTCTTCTATGTGCACAACATTTTCACAAGTTGAGGCGTCCTGGCACCTCACACACACTAGGGCTCATCACACACCCGGGCCCATCACCTCACACTCACACACACCTGAATAAGTCTAAAGACACAATAAATTTCACAATATTTCTCATTACTGCTGGGGCAGCAGGTTATGATTTGTGTACAATAAACATGTTGATACCAGTGAAACTTGTTAGATTAAATGAATAAATTCACCATCTCTTGAAAGCTTAAGCTTTTGGGAAAATCGGTAATTTGACAAAACTGATGTTACACTGATCACAATCTGATACCTTAACAAGTTGTGAAAAAGTTACTAACTTTGTTGTGTTCATAGCAATGTTTCACAAACCCATGGCCACCACAACTCACAACCCACCTCAGCTTCATGTGAAAATGTTGTGAGATTCCTTGTGCCCATATACTTTCTTAAACGAAACTAATATATTTTGAAATTTTTATTGACAAAATTATTAACTTTTTAAAACTTGAGGAACGAAAACTCAAATTTCAGGCCTTTTTTTTCTTCTTAATTATTATAATTTTATCATATATGAAAACTGAAACCTACCCAATAAAGAAAAAAAAAATTTCAGTGTGATATATTAATAAAAGTAAAGAAAAAAGAAAAGGGAAAGACAAACCCAGGAAGAATCGTGGAAGTCTTAAGCCCAAATTGCAATGCTGGCCTCATCGGAGGGGGGGTGCGTACGTTAAGCAGGGACGGGCGCAGGTTAGCAGCAACATGGTCTAAAGAAGAGAAAGAAGAACCGCCAAAAGAACACAAAGCGTGCAGGCGTGGCTTGAGTGAAGTCAGTGGCGAGTTTGAGGACTTACTGTCACGTGCGCTGTACGATGTTGTCGGGTAGGGTTGTGTCTTGTGGGTAGAGGTACTCGATTACATGGACGTTGGTTTGGTCACCGGGTTTTCGGTCTACCTGGTCCGGCCGGTCCGAGTTTAATAACTATGAACACGACACTACATAACATGGTTGACATATTTATCATGTTGGGTTAATACATATATTACCAATTTCAAATTTTCAACTTGCATGATAAAGGTGATACTATAACAACATTCCAAATTTACACAAGTTTACATGAATTGAAGTGGGTGATTTTTTAAGTTGGATGTGCAAAATTTACTTCTTATGCTATTATACATTGATTAACTGAGTGCTCTTATATTTGGGTGACATGGATACAAATCCCTTTCAACTTGTTTTTAAAATGTTACTTAGAATAATTTTAACACTAGTTTGTAGTGTTTATGTATGAAAACATTCAATAATAGTGATGATGAGCTAGTCTTACTTAAGTGATGACTTAACCCAAGTGGACCCATATACCCACAGTGGCATGTGGAGATTAGATGAGGTGGATTGGTTATGTGTTTGACTATGGGAAAAGCCCTATTTTAAAATTGGACCGGACTGGTCAGTTCAACCAGTTCAATTGGGAACCGGGAACTAGTCCAGTCCAACAAAATTGGGGACAAAAATGATTTTTTGACCATTTTGGTTTTTAAAACCATGGAAAAATGTTAAAGAATAAGGATACTAAGGGTTTATCTAAAAAAAAAATCTTCTCAAAAAGAAAAAGAAAAAAAACTATAAAAATACTTACAAAGGGATGCAATAAGATTATTATTGGAACCACATCAATAATGTAATTTAATATAATAAGGACATTTTTTTAACAACATTTTTTGTCATATGTTTAAAAGAAACCATCTTAGTTTATAAAGCTAATATTGTAAAACTTGTAATATCATTCGCATCACTTGTTGACTAAAGTGAAGAATTGTAGGAAGAGAGGAGGGTTTTGGGTTCGATGCTAAAAGACAACGTTTAGAGAGAGAGAAATCATCATATCACACTATGTTTGTTTCAGCATTAATGTTTTCTGGAAAATTATTCATTTTCTAGAGAGCATTTTCTAAAAAACTATCTCATTTTCTGCTATTTGGTAATAACCTTGAAAATGTTTTTTGGTGTTTAGTATCTACATTGTTTATAACATTTTTTGTATAATTTAAAAATATGTATAGTATGTGTATTGTATAAACCCACCTAATGTAATCAATATAAATAAACCAATAATGAATTTGGTTTTCAAATTAAAATTTTGACAACGGATACAATTAAAATTAGCTATCCAATTTTAAACAGTACATAATATATATATATATATATATATATATAAACCATGCTTCTCATAATTCAAAATAACCATTATAACCTTAAGTTCCATTTTAAATAGTTCAAAATGCCATAGAGGCCAAATAGTTTTACTGGCAAACTAATCCAATAAAAAGAGTTTGATAAATACCAAAAATTATTATAGAACTATTGACCGATCTGTGAGGAAAAATAAAAATAAAAACCTTATTAAAGAACGGCATTATAGAGGGGAGAAGAAATAGGGAGAAAAAAGATAAGAGAGGCAAATAGAGAGAGAAATTTGTGGGAAGAGAAGAGGCCAGAGGGGGTGATAGAGAGGATGTGAGAAGAGAGAAAAAACAAAGGGAAGAGAAGAAGTGAGAGAGTTTATTGTGAGAAAGGCTGAATGAGCGAAAGAAAATGAGTCCAAATCTTCTATCCCACTTTATATGCTCCACTCTATACTCCACCAAACATATCTAGCCACATGGACATAAGATTATTAAACACAAACGGAAGACTTAACAGAGTCAATCTCAAACTTCCCAACTCACGTTCCAAACCCAAAACAAAAAATCACAGGACCACCATCAAAATCTCCAACCACAACCAATTCCGCCACCATGGCTACCTTGAGAAGTTGATGATGGTGAATCTTGACAGCAAAGAACAGAGCTTGCAAGCCTTCATGATCAAGCCAATACTCTGATTTTTTATTCTTTCTCACAAACCCATATGAGATTGTTCCTCTCAAACAAAATCCAAATCCATTGTACAGATCTGGACTGAGGGTTTTGGGGACTCCTTCGCTTTCTATCCATTATTTTGATGTATAAAAGAGAAAATTTAACTGATGGGAGCTAGGATCTTGGTGAGTTTGGGTTTTTGTTTTGTTTTGTTTTTTGTTTTTTTTCTTTTTGATGGGTTTTTGGCCAAGAAGACAACCGTGGGTAGAAGAGTTGTCTTAATGAATGGATTGGGGTCATCTTCTCTAGCACTAGAGTTGGTGTTGGAATGTTGCAGGGGCTAAGAATTTTTTTATGCACCACTGTGGGTGGTGGTTTTGTGATTTTATTTTTTGGTGTATAGAAATAGGGGTTGGTGGCTAATGAGATTCATTGATGTGATCCTGTGTTTTTTTTTTGGGTGGGGTGGGAAGTTTGGACTTTGGAACGTGAATTGGGAAGAAGAAATTAACCCTGTTAAGTCTTCTGTTTGTGTTTAATAACCTTCTATCCACATGGCTTGATATGTTTGGTGGAGTATAGAGTGGAGCATATAAAGTGGGATAGAAGATTTGGACTCAAAAAAAATATTGTTTACTAGGTCAAAAGAAGATAATATTTATAAGAGTTATGCACTGTGTGAGAGAGAGATTGTTTTCTAAATTTTTTTTTTTGAAAACAACCTATAGAAAATAAGCCTTATTTTTATAAGAGTTTTCCATTGACTAAAAATAGTTTTTTGTTGACCATTTTTTTTTTAATACCATCAAACACTGAAAAATGTGGAAAACTATCTTTATAGAAGGTTTTCTAGCAAAACATGAATTTTTAAATTTGATGTCTATGATTGTTCTATAAGTTTTTTTTTTTTTTTTTTATAAAAAGATTGTTCTATAAGTTAATTACTTAATATTACCCCAAGTCTAAATTTAAGGCTTTCTAAAAAAAAGTTTAAAATTAAGGAAATTGAGTTTGTTTGTTTTTTCAAAAAATGGAAAAGAAAATAAAAGAAAACAGGTTTATCCATGTAGCCCACATGTCAACCTAATCCAACCGTTGTTTAAACGAGTTGGGTATTGGTTGGCCCTTTTTTTTATGGATCCAAATATCCCCTATTTATATCTTTCGAATTAATATGGGTTAATAAGTTTGATTCCAATTTTGACAAGGTAATCAAATTTATCAATAAATTTATTCTGCTAAAAAATTGATCATGCTGTCATTTTCAAGCAATTGAAGACAACATCTATTCTAATCAATTGGCTATGATGACTGATTTTTTTTTTTTTTTTAAATTGAGATAGAAATCATATTCTAACTTAATCTAAGTGTATATGTGTATGAAATGATCTACTAGAGACTTGAATCTCGGTCCTCATCCCCCTACCCCCACCTCATAAGAATTTATACTTGTAGAGTGATTACTACTCCAATGGTGCATGTGGTAGGTCTGTGAATTAAGAAGAGTGGATTTTGATTTCTCATTAATAATTTCAATAAATGCTAAAAAAATAGTAATGAAAAATATTTGTTTAAATGTTGATGATTTAGCAAAATCCAATCTATTTATTTCAAAGTGATTGAACGTTTAGAAACTTTATGGTGAAGTTATCCTAAAAACTCTTGAGATTCATAGTATGAGGACTATCATGGTAAAATCTAAGCTGTATTTAGGTTTTGAGACACACATATTTTATCATCTGATGAGTATGAGAAGTAGCTTTAGGTTGTACAAGAATATCTTAGAAGACAAGCTATTATCAATCATTTTCATTATCCATATTGACCCGATTTATATCTATAGACTACCAATTACAGGTTAGAATTAGGTTGTTATGTGAAAATCATAATTTGACAGACAAGAGATTACAAATATGCTATACATGGGGAAAAAGTAAAAACAAACATGCATGCATTTTTATTTTTTTTTTGGGTAAGAAATTAAACTGATGGAATATACGGATAGTCTTTTTTTTTTTTTTTTTTGAGAATCGAATATATGGATAGTCAGTTGTGGACAATCAAATTGCATTGATCATAAAATGGCATGTAAGGCATGTCTAGCATGAAAATCAGAGGGGCCTTTTTCATTTTGGTAGCTAATTGTAATGTAATAAACTGCCATTTATTTTGTTTCCAAAATTGCAATAAATGCTCAAATAAGTTTCCAAAGTTGTCATTACTTGCGTGCCATGCTTTTATTTTGAGTATAAGTCCTCCGGGCATAAATACCCTTCTTGCTAGCCTTGCTACTCATCTAAATTCTCAATTCTTAATGCCTTTGTTATGGCTTCATCTATCTCCCATCTTCCATTGCCAGTCCCAACCAATCATCCTATTTATCCACTCCTTCAAAAATCAAAAGTAAATATGGTCTCAAAAGAGATTATTGGATTGTCAAATCGGGTCAATGATTTACCAGAAAAAAATCGTATTTCGAATAAAATTAAACGTACAATTGAATTGTAAGTACTAAGTATTCTTTAATGATTAAGAAAACAAACATTATTTCTTTCTTTTTTTTTCTTTTGCTAATGTTATTATTAGGGATTGCTATGTCCTGCTCAAATTTCTCATGATCATATAGTTTTTGAGTCTAAACTCAAGGTTTGTTCTTGTAAAGAAAAAAACATAGTGGTGTGCCATATTGAAATAAAGTAGTATTATTTTTGGAAAATTGAATTATCAGAATAAAGTGTGTTTTTTTTTTTTTTTTGTTTGCTAACAAAAATAATAATGGAATTATTTGTGTTACTTGGACCGGGTTGGAAAATAATATCAATAATGGCCTAAATAATCTGCTCAGACTTTTTAACTGTCTCTCATTTCTAGGCTAGGCTAATTGAAATCCAGTTCTCATTTTCAGATTTTGCATCTGCATGCAATATGACACAAGCCAATGGGTGCTGAAATATCATTTCTAATTTAAAAAAGTGACCATTATTTTATGCATGTTTGTGTATTTTTTATTTATTTATTATCCCTGTCCTCTTCTTTCTCAAAAACTCTTTATAGGACCTGCTGTAACTTGCAAATCAACATTTTTCACTTAAAATCTTTTCTATGATAATCATTTCTGAATTACTTATCCATAAAATTGGTGTATGATTTTTCTTTGCAGTAATCAGACGAAGAGAAGCAGATGTCTGTCTAGAAATGCACATTCACTAGGCAGACGATGTCACTTTTGGTGGTATGTCCTGCTCCATAGTCCTCTTATTAATGTTAGCTCAATGTATTATATTATATCTGCATATCAATTCTTTGTCTCATGTTTTTCAGCTTGTTTACTATTTATATGTGATTATTTATAATCCACTAGTAGAAAAATAAGCAGCTTTTACAAACATATAATCTTCAATGCCGGGGTTGGTCCAACAGTGTTGACATAGTAAATCTTGGGACCCAATTTAGAAGTGAGAAAGGAATAGCATTTGTTAACTTGAATAGTTAATCTCTGAGCCTGTTATGTACTGATTTGTGCCTTATGTGCCTGATCTAAATAGGGAATAACATATTTATTCAATAAAAAACACACTATTTAAATACTGAACCTTATCTCAAACCCAGAAGTAATAAATCCGTATAATAGGAGTTCAAAAAAAAAAAAAAAAAAATTGCGTTCCTCAATCTTCAAACTGTATGGACTATGGAAGGCTTTTTAATCAATTTGTTTTTGTCAATTTTTTTGGACGTGAGTGCATACATATTAATTTGAACCTTTTTAAGTTCCAATCTTATTGAACAATAAAGACTCTCTAGCAGTATAGTTGTACAACAGCAATAAAACAAAGACTTTGAAGTGCAATCTTTTTTATCTTTTGTTAAGTTTGGCCATTCAGTCTTGTGATTGGCATTGATATAATTCTTTGTAAACTGAAAAATGAAACTACCATCTCACTGTTTCAGCCATTATGAGTGTCTTTGATCCAATTATTTCTATTCATTGAACATTCCTAGTATCATATGCTTGGTTTTGAGATGACAAGTCTTAGAATAAATCTATTAATCAAAACAATGAGCATTCATAGTATTTCTTATTTTACTTCTCTTTTTAAAGCGAATTTATTTGTTTACCATATATTAGTTTCTTGGTCCTACTGATCAGAATTTTTATTTTTTGGTTATATACTTATATTTGATAACTGCTTGAGGGTAAGCACAAAATTGTGTTTAGAAATTTCTTTATCATTCTCTATCTCTGTATGTTATATTTAGACTGTTGATATCTGAGAACTACATAAAATTGTATCATTTTTTAACCAGGATCCACAACTTCTGAACACATCAATTTAGTGCTATAGATATATAGCTTGTTTCAATCAAATCAGACACATTGATTTCAATTCCACTACATATGGCAACAAGAAAATTTACTAAATTTTCTTTTCTGTCATCCTTTCACTTTCAGCATTGATACTTCCATCTCTTTCTCCTAGAGCACAATATAAGCTACACACTATATAGATATAGCCAGGCGTGATAAGCCCGGAAATCCATGGAAGATAGGATCAAAATGTCTGAGGCTAAAGCTTTTAAAGACGCGATAAGCCCGGAAATACCATGGAAGAAGGGATCTTATTTATGAAGCTATGGCCTATGAGTGTGGTATAATTGGAAAATCTCGCAGAGAAGGGATCAAAAACATTTGACAAGCCTCAGGCCTACAGCCACGTTGAGAACTATTTAGCCACTGTTTGAAATTCAAGTGATTGCCAGAGAGAGGTCCTTGTATTCATCTAACTAATGTAAGTAAGGCCATCATTTGTTGGAAGATTTATCTCTCTAATTAGTCAAGGCCAATAATTACTAAGCAATTAAGATATATTTTGCCACGCCAATGTTAGAGATTCTTTTGTATGAATCATTCCATGGATTCATATTCTGATGTTCAGTAGATAATTTTAGTTTTGAATTGACTCTCCCTCCCTCCTCTGCTCAATGTAACATTCGTCCCTTATGAGTTATGTTAAAGAAACTTCTAATGGTACATAATCTGGACTTGCTCCAAATGTTGAATGTGGACCATTATTGGGGAGAAACTGCATGATAAACAAGTTATATTTGGGTGATACAGATACAAATCCCTTTCAACTTGTTTTTAAAAAATGACCTAAAATAATTTTAACGCTAGTTTGTAAACCGTGTTTATGCATAGACATAATCAATAATAGTGATGATGAGGTAGTCTTACTTAGATGATCATCTCGACTTTTATGCACGCTAGGGCTCATCACAACTGAAAATAAAATAGAATCAGAGAAAAATGATATTACACCCAGGCCCATCACCTCACACTCACACACACCTGAATAAGTCTAAACACATTAAGTTCACAATATTTCTCATTAATGCTGAGGCAGCAAGTTATGATTTGTGTACAATAAACATGATGATACCAGTGAAACCTGTTAGATTAAATGAATAAATTCATCATCTCCTGAAAGCTTAAGTTTTTGAGAAAATTGGTAATTTGACAAAACTAATGTTACACTAATCACAATTTGACACCTTAACAAGTTGTAATTAAGTTACTAACTTTGTTGTGTCCATAGCAATGTTGCATAAACCCATGGCCACCTCAGCTTCATGTGAAAATGTTGGGAGATTCTTTGTGTTCATATACTTTCTCTAACGAAACTAATATATTTTGAAATTTTTATTGACAAAATTATTAACTTTTTAATACTAGAGGTACGAAAACTCAAATTTCAGGCCTTTTTTTTTCTTCTTAATTTTTATAATTTTATCATATATGAAAACTGAAACCTACCCAATAAAAAAAAAAAGAAAAAAAAAAAAACATATCCAGTGTGATATATTAATAAAAGTAAAGAAAAAAGAAAAGGGAAAGACATACCCAGGAGGAATCATGAAAGTCTTAAGCCCAAATTGCAATGCTGGCCTCATCGGAGGAGGGTGCGTACGTTAAGCAGGGACAGGCGTAGGTTAGCAGCAACATGGTCTAAAGAAGAGAAAGAAGAACCGCCAAAGAAAACAATGTGCGTAGGCGTGGGTTGAGTGAAGTCAGTGGCGACCGGAGCAAAGTTTGAGGACTAACAATCACGTGCGCTATACGATGTTGTCGGGTTGGGTTGTGTTTTGTGGGTAGAGGTACCCGATTACAGAGTTTCCTTAGTTCATTTATTACTGTTGTTTATACACGATCAGATGGATTTTCAAGTCACGTGAAAGCTTGAGGGTAGTTGTTGTACTATAGGTTTTGACTGATTGAAAAATTTGAAATATTGATATGCTCATATTTTTCACTTTAGATGGCCACTCTTGCAACTTATTTTGGGCTTGGGTAGCAGACACACAGGTAATTGTGCAGACCTAAGAGGAGACACTTGCTCCATATTAGCCTGGTAATATTTTTTTCGTCGTCAAAGCTAATCTCTTCGGTGATGTATTCTTCAGGAGCTTGGATGATGTTCGGATGAATCTTGAAGTTGTCAAGTATTGTGCAACTGTTTTGTTCTTGGTAATTTTATAATTCTGAAAGCTATAAAATGTACTTATCTATGAGTGATATGCCACTACTATCAATATTTTAATTTTTAATAGATCTCTCATGAATTATATAAATAAAGTACTTGTTTGGTTTGTCTATAAAGATTTGACACATACTATTTTAAATGTCTCGGGAAATTTGCTTGTACCATGAGAACACTATTCATCTGAATACTGCACGCCATTAGAAGTTAGACATGCTTTCCTCAAGTTTGGTGACAGTAAACAATCCTACATGACGTCCAGCAGGAGTACATTATTAATTTATTCCACTTCATGGCTAATTCTGTTTTCAGCCAGTGCTTTACTGCAATTGTTAACTCGGACCATTCTTTATTTGTTGGTTGAGTTAATTTGGTTCCCATTTTGTTCTAAATTGCTACAAAATATCCTCTCTCTCTCTCTCTCTCCAAGCTTGCTTTTGGCTCTTTAAACTTCCGAACCATCCATGCCCCTCTTATGAACACATTTTGACTACATAAATCCTGAAATGAGTAGGCCTCTCTAGGAAGAATTAGTGGAGTTCCTTGCACTCTTCGATAACCTTACTTTAATTCTTTAGCATATATGTTTATTTGAATTTTCAATTGGTAGGTTTTCTCTTCTAGACATTTACTTTTAGCTCAGACAGTCCTCCCTGATTATTGGATGGACATATATTATGTCCTTCCTGGTGACTTTGACAGAGGCTGAGTAGAGTGGCTGGTAGAAAAATGCATGTTTTATAAGGTTTGATATTGACAAAAATCTGCGAACATGCAGGAATCAAGCCTTCCAGATATATTCACTGCAAACAGTTGGGTTTCCCCAAATGCTACGACAAGAAGTCGTAGTAATGTAAAATCAACTCCAGAGGGGGTGAGTCTAAAAATAAATACTCCCCCATCAAGTTCGAAGTTAAATGATGATCCAATGCTATCTCCTACAAATCAAGAGCCAGAGGAAAAACATCCAATTTTATCTCTTCTGACACGCATCACAGCAGAGGAGGTTGAACCTAATACAGCTCAACGGGATCCTTTTGACATGGGCCAGCTTAGCAATGAAATGGAGGAGTCATATGAGACGTCTTCCACAGAGTCTTCTGCAGCTGCTGTCTCCGATGGTAGCAGTGACTCTGCAGGGTTTTTATAGCCTGATGAAGTTCATATTTCTTCTATCAGCGCATCTTTTGTTACATTTTTTCGTGGGAGTCAAAGAATACAATTATTGCATGAAGGTTTCATTTTGCAGCTTAGTTGTAGTCGTTTAAAGTGCGGTTTGGAATAAGTACAAAATTTCTTGATCATGCTGGTCGGCCTCGGTTGAACTTTGTGGCTAATGCCCCACAGAGTTTATGTAAGGTTCTCGATGCATGTGATGGTATTGCACAGAAGTTGTCCTTGGATTCAGGTAGCAACTCTGAATGGAGGCCTGTTGTGATTAGGAAAAATGGCTTTGTCAACTACCCTACAGTGAGGCTGCAGTAAGTTTGCTCCTATTATTTTGCCCTCTCTCTCTCTCTCTCTCTCTCTCTCTATTGTGATTAGTGGAAAAAAGAAATGCCTCAATTTAAGCTGTATTAAAGAAAGTTTAGATTGCAGCCCAAAAGATGTTTTTTGACTTTTTCCTGCACATTGAATTTTACCATAGTAGGAATAGGAGAGTCCTTATATGCTTTTCTCCATAAAAATATTTCTTGATTAATACATCACAGCCTAAAAAATCTTGCATGCTCAGTCCTACATTCTTGTTAATAAATCGGATTTTAGTTAAGTTTGTTTTAATTTCTCTTTCATGGATGAAAGTGAAACCATTATTAATATTTTAACCCCTCATTGAGTTTGAATCATATTCATTTATATAGATGTTTTACTTAATTGGTTACTTTGAAATTGAGGCATGAAGATATTTTGGGATTTAGCAGTTTCAACTTGCAACTGCTGCTTGAATTATATAATTATAGTCATAAAATATTGGATTTTTTTGTTTCTCTTGTTTGTCTAATATGCAAGCGCTTTAAGCATTAATGTAAATTTCATCAAGTTCTCCATAATTGAAGTCACCTGATGAGATATGTAATTGTTTTGTAACAACAGCATACCAAATAGCATATCTGGAGATAACCCGTACGGAACAGAAATTTGTTCACTCCTGGTATCTTTGTGGATGCATTCTTTTCAATAGATCCATATGACTATCAGCAGAATGCAGGCATTCGTTTGGTGGCAAAAAAATTGATTATCCATTCCAATTGATGAAAGAAGACAATCTCTAATTTGTTCAATAGGACCAGTTGCTCTGTAAATTTGTCATGTTGGACCAAGTAGACTAACATAAAGAAAGAAAATGTTTTTAATGTTAGGATGGAACGGATGAGGACCATTAATACTGATGATTGATTGTAAGATATAAATGCAAAATTTGTTCGAATTTTTATGTTATATGTGGCCAACAAATTAATATAAACAGATTTACTTTTCGAAGTTACAGGCAGCAACCATAAATTGCATCTCAGCCCGTTGCAAAGAACACGTGCGTATATAATTTATGGTTGCAGTAATGGGATTGGTTGGAGGCGTTCTGAAGATTATGTTAACACAATAATTTTCAGAAACTTGGAATGAAAAATTATTGTGATAGTTATCTTAAATGCATACCTTTTGTAATGGTTTGAGGGGGAATGAGGTATTTTGGAGTTTTGTTGGTAGAGTTGGTCATTGTATTAAAAATTGGACCATTCAAAGAACCGTAAAAGGGAGAGGTTCAAAATTTTCAAGGTTGGATCAAGGTCCAAACGAGATTAGACCATGATAATGTCATAATTAATTTAATAATTTAATAAATAAAAAATGGAACAAATTTATAAATTGAGCAGTCATGATTTAAAAAAAAGATATAGAGAAATTAAATAATTTTCAAGTACATTTTCACAACTTTTATATAAAAAAAAAATTACACACACATAGTGAATCTTTACATATATCTTTAAGAAAACTCTATATATTCCAATTTTTTAGATGCGTAAAATTATAGACTACTATTCCATAATGATAGTGGCTAATTAATTTTATATATTTTTTTAGTGATCTCATTTGTAACGCTTCTTTCCATTATCATATATTTACTAACTGATGATTTGCATAACAAAGACGATAAATGAGAGGTAGCATTGTTCATTAGATTTTCGAAAGTAATAGTGTATGAAAATTATATATATATATATATATATATATATATATATTATAAATAAGGTTAAATGAAATGTCAAAAAATAGATTTTAAAATTTTCTAACTTTATTTCTTATGTAATTTCTACTACTATTAGAGAATATCTCCTTTTTAGTTATGATTAATATGGTTTCCATAGTTAGAATTTGATTATTTTTAAATTTAAATTTAGTACTATGATTGTATTTAATTGTTGATTGTTGATTTAATTTTTTAAGTGAATTTAACGGTTAATGTTACTACACTGTAAAGTTTTTAATGTTCTCCACATGGTAATCTCTATTTAATTTTTTACTTCTTCTTACGACCTCTTTGTTTTCCAATCAACGATTACTAATTGACGTTTGATTTTTTATTTTTATTTTTATTTTTTTTATCTACTCTTTATTACTTTGTATTGGTTTTTTTTATACCATCTCTCTCTCTCTCTCTCCATTGGCAACCTATTGTTTTCCAAAATTTGATGATGATTCTATGACATTAAATATGCATTATTAGTTTTTTTTTTTTTTTTTTTTAGTTTAGTGTTTCTAACTTGATTTGTTTTATATTTCATTCTTCCTTTGATGCATTGGATGTGAGAATGAGTGTTTCCATATCATTACTCCACTTGATGTGGACAATTTTATTTATTTAATTTAGGCAAAATATTATATTTAAAATTTTTAAAAATAAAAAAGGAGTGGAAATATAAATAATTTAATGATATATATGGGAGATGTGGTTGAATTTAAATGTTAAATAAAATGATATGAGAAAAAAAATAAAAAAAAAATACATAACAATAAACACTAACTTATCCAAATAATTCTATGTAATATAATAATAGTACATTCTTATATACTATTTTTAATTATTTATAATGCAATATAATAATATTTAACAATCAAAGACATAAAAAATAAATAAAAAACCTTAAAACACAAAACTAAATCCCATAAACCAAAATAGAGTTCTAAAGAATACAAAACTTTATTAAGCTAAAATAGAGATGCAAGAAAAATAAAAATAAAAATCTACCAAAAAATTGAGGGAGGATCAAAAACAGCCAACAGTTTCTATATTGGAAAATAAAGGCAAAATTCAACATAAAGGACTTTCTCAAGCAAGTCATAAGCTGTTTTCCTATTAATATAATTAGATGACAATGTAAAGATGTGTTTAATATAACACTATTTGCAATGCCTCTTTTATTTTTCCAGGTTCACAGAATTTCACAAACTACTTGCCAGCATGTGTGGTTCGTGTAAATCAATTCAAAAAATAGCAAGCGAACTTCCTCGCAGGAGCCATAGGGGTTTAATAATACATCTTGTGTCTCCCAGTAAAAATGATGACATTTGTCTTGTAGGCAAGATGAATTTCGTTGACTTGGCAGGTTTGCTAATGACATCCCAAATTTAGAACTTTGTTGAAATTATAATTTTTATTATTTTTAAACCCTGGTTGATGCTTTACTGCCTTTTGTCAGGGTATGAGGATGCCAGAAGAAAGAGTGCTGATGGCCTTAACCTTGTTAAAAGAACCAAAATTAATCGGTCCATATATGCCATACATAATGTTGTTTATTCACTGAATGCCAACAAGAGCCATGTACCTTACCGGGAAAGCAAGCTTACTCACATGTTAAAAGATTCTTTGGGTGGGCTGACAGAATTTTAATGATCACTTGCTTTGTAATGCTTTTGATTTTCACCTAATGAAGCAGTTTAGTTTATAGATTTCTGAACTTTTTTTTAAGTACTTCATTTTTTGTGTGTGTAGAACCCATCCTTTTGCCAAGATTCTGTGTACATGGTAAGTTTAGCATCTCGGTCTTGTCTAGGTATCAATCGGGGTGCAGTGGACTCCACAAAGAAAGCCAAAAGTTCAACAAGACCAATGGTGCCTTCTTCACATAAGAAGAATTTTCTACCTGAAGTGTTTCCACTACTGTGAAGAAACATACAGCTTCAAAAGTGCATCTTTCTGAAAAGAAAGCCAATTGTTTGGCTTCTGCACTGAGAGGAAGGTATGTACAGAAAGTTCAATCTATTTGTTGAAGCAAATATATAAGTGTATACAAATACTGAAATACCCAATTGAAACATTTGTTTATTTTTTCATTTGAAGGAAACTAATTGATGAAGCAATTCATCAGACCACATCTGAGAAGGTATCCAATATTTTGCTTTATTTTGCTTTTTTACTGAATATCAAGTAATCATGATTCTGGCTAGATCATATTTTGTGCAAAAGATTAGAAACCTGCAACTTATCTTAATTCACTTTCTAGGAAACGTACATAATAGGTGTTTGTTAGGGGTCGAAAATAATACTTACTCAATTGTACTATAAGAGATTTGGAAAATTATGAGGCTCAGGTACCTAGATAAAAGATGGTTTTTCATGTTTGTAAAGAAGCCTAATGAGCTTTGTTGCAGGCGAATGCCAACTGCAGTAAGAAAATATAATTAAATATCCATGCATTAGCAGCAACATCAGAAACAAAACAGCAATAACAAAAAATAGGCCAAGGAATTTAAACTTTTGACTTTGGTAATTTATTGGATTGGTCATAGATAGAAAGAATAATTTCGAAAATTAAGAGAAATTTGGAAGATTTCAAACTCTTAGAGAAATTTGGAAGATTTCAAACAATCTGCTAATTTATCCATAGTCTTCGTTGCTCGTGGAATGAATTATCTAAAATTCATGGACATATGGTAGTTGCCATATGGAACATCCCAGATCTCCACCCATTACTTCTTGCTTACATATTATTTTAAAATTTAAACATCCATCAATCCCAAAGAGCTTTACCATTTTTTTAAAAGTTCTATAATTCAAAACTCGGTTAATCCTACAAAAAAAATATATGATAGATGAAGTACTAAGTAACAAATTCTTAAAATGGTAAAGTCTCTTTTTATCGAATAAGATATTTGGGATTCAAACCCTGCCTATGCCAAAAACCAATGAGTGTCTTATTCGGTGAGAAAAGCAATCATCATAAAATAGACGTGAGATATTGAAATTCTATCTTATCTAAAAGCAAGTAACAAATTCTTGGAAATCTAGTTATACCTGAAAAACATCTGATAGCAATGCACCACCCATCAGGGCCCTTTCCTCTGGCTCCTTAAGGAACAACTTATCCTCCATGTAGTTTTGAATGTCCCTGATTGTTGCACTTAACTTTAGATCTTCACGAGCTGGATCTTCACATGCTTTCAATTCTTGTAGAAAGCTGTTCCAGATGTAGCTTAGTACTTTGATGAACCGAGTTTTATATTTTCTGAAGAGAGCAAACCCTGCCATCTGTAAAAACATAATTTTTTTTAAAAAAAAATTAATTAATTAATTTAAAAAAAAAAAAAAAAAAAAAAAAAAAAAAAAAACTTCAAAAGGGCTTTCAAATATTGTTTTGCAAATGGCATTATGTTTCTGTATCAACTTTCTTTCAGGAAGGCACTCAGTGCAACCGCTGTATCTCTATTGACAGGCAGAGTATTTAAGAACCCTGCCATCCATGCCCAACCTTCTTTGAGGCCATGTGTGTTCTGGAAACCCTGTACTTCTGTCTGCCAAAACAATCATTCTTGGTAAGCTTCTTTTGCTTTCAGAGATGAAGGGAGTAAGGGATAAAGGAAAGGTGTGACAATAGCACCATGTCAAGAGAGCTGGGGTTTTGTAAATTGCACATTGCTAAAAATAAAGCATTTCAACACCTCAAAGTCAAAAGCATAAGATCATATTATCAACAAAAAAAAAAATCTTTTGAACTCTTTCCAGATACCAAATAAAATCCCACATTTTCCAACTTTAAGCATGTTAACATGCATATTCCAAAACTTTCTGTCTGTTTCTGCCATTCTATGAACAATCCAACCAAAAACTGAATCTAGGTAGAACACAAGAGCATGCCTTTGGCCAGATTTATGAAATTACCTTCTTTGCAAATGCTGCCATGCCGACAGATTGAGGGCAATGAGGATCATGGAAAATCTTAACAATTTCACATGCCTTTTCACTGCAATTGGTAAATCAATACAAACAAGATCCAAAAGTATTAGTTACTTTTGTGGTGAAGAATTATAACCAAAACGAATGCCATGAATAAAACAAGAATTTGAGTTCTTTAACAATGAGGCTTTATTAGCATTAGAAGGGAATGATTCTTGTGTACAGCTCCTCAAGAATAGGGAAAACCCTCCTCTATCTAAAGAGGCTGAAGCAGCAACTACAAGTCTACAACATTCACAAATGAATGAAAGATCATAAATCAGCCAGTTTGATCAGTAACAATCACTTTTTTAGTTCCAAGTCTTGATTAATACAGTAATTTATAATAATAATAATAAATAAATAAATAAACCCTTAAGGCAGTCCAGGGCAAAGGGGCTGGCACTTAATTTACTGGTCTGACCAGCTGTAAAGGCAAGCAAAAACTAGGTCCTTCATATCAGTGTCATGCTGCAATTCCCTGGGGTGAAATGAAAACATTGATGCCATTATAATACTCATCATGATAAAAAAATTTAGATAAAGTAATACAGATAATAAAGACAAACCAAAAAGAATTCATTGATAATTAAACGTTTCGCTAGAATGCAGCAATAATAAAATCTATCTCACCTGACAACTTTCGTTGACCTAAGTTTTTGATTTATCGACCTTTTAATAAGCTTTTCATAGCTGCTCAAATCCTAACAAAAAATAAGACCACATCACCTACCGATATAAAGGAAGCAAGTCACATAGCCTATAACTTAGACTTCAATAAAATAACAGACACAAAATCAGAATTCTAATCTACAATAACAGTATCTAGGTGAGTAATAAGTAATAACGTTAGCCTTTTCAATATATAAGGTTAAGGCTCAAATAAAATTTAGGAAATTAAATATACTAATTCCAGTTTTTCAAAACTTAATCCCTGTAGTGTCAGCAATACCTTAATATAAGTCAACCTCAAAGCCTGGTTTCTTTCATCTACCTCTTTAAATTTGTGTAGTCTTGCCTGTTCAAAATTTAGAGCACTTTCTGCAGCCCAAAGTACTTTACCTATCATCACGTTGCCAATTGATGAGGAAAAATTATTAAATGAGACAAGTCACTAAACAACAAACACATTATAATCAAATCCACTTCATTAAAATTTCTTAACTTCCACCTCCTTTAAAAACCAAAACAATCTCAAACTTCCAACTATTTCTCGAAAAAATTTACTAACTTAATAAACATAGACAATGAAAAATAAGGACACAAAAATTCTCAATTTTGAATACATTTTTTCCACCTTAAACAGCAATTCACTTAAGTTGTCCACCCCAAATCCAAAACTTACACTTTCAATGAGATACAAAAAGTAACATTCTGAGTCAATACAAGCACCAAACAAGTTTCAATTTTTTTTTCTTTCTTTTAAGCAAAAGCCCTAAAATTTGATTTGATGCCCGAAACCCAGAATACTATAATAGCCGGGAACAGTAAACCACCAATCCTAAAACTTTCTAATCAAACAAAAAAACCCAACACCACACTTCAAAGAAATAAATAAAGAACAAAAGAAAACGGGGAGGGGCTTACAATTTGCAGATATAGTGCAGATAAATCACAAGTTTTTTTATACAATAATAAGTCAGTAACACAGACGGTTTGTAACAAGAGAAGGTAATAAACATAACAATCCACCAAATAGTTCGGTCATTAACATACATATTCAAATATAATAACATAATTGTTCCTTAGCACAATACAATGTGCCCCTACTAAACCATACAAGCAACTGAACAAACTCCCCTAGGATGACCTAGTCAGATACTTGATCCAGCCCAGTCGTCTATCCGGAGTGAAGGTGATGAAAGCTTCCCTCCATTCAGCCGTTACTAATTTTTTAGTGGCCTCGAACATGGTTTTATCATCAACATCATCAGACATAGAGATCAAAATTTTTGTGACCTTTGTCATTGAGTAGTCAGGAACTTGTGCAGATTCTACAGTATTAGATGCAGGAACGTCGTTGGAGGAGGATGATGAAGATGGTGCAAAGACTGAGGAGGACGAAGCGAGCTCCATATGTAATGCCAGACGTGGGGTGAAGGGCAATTAGAGTAAGAATTTGCCTCACAGCAAGTGGAAAAAAAACAATCTATAAAGTTTTCTCTTT
Source organism: Quercus tomentella (assembly GCA_028535165.1). Classification (NCBI taxonomy): domain Eukaryota; kingdom Viridiplantae; phylum Streptophyta; class Magnoliopsida; order Fagales; family Fagaceae; genus Quercus; species Quercus tomentella. The sequence continues at coordinate 40,951,185 of JAPQVY010000012.1, read as the reverse complement.
GAAGCTCAAAATCAAAATATGAACATGCCTCACTGAATATATATATATATATTCTATGACTAACAATGGATAAATGATTTACTATAAATTTTGGGGGAGAAGGACAACGTGATCCGTTGGGGAAAGAGAGAATCCTGGGGAGTGAGACTGTGAGAGTGAAAAGAAGACGAAAGGGGAAGAGGGGAGACTGGAGAGTGGTAAATGGGAGCAGGATAGGTTGGCTCTGATGTTTAATTGAAAAGACTAAAGAGGGTGATATGAACTGGCTGTAGATTTTTTTTTGTTTCTTTCTTTTTTTGACTGAAGAAGGTAGAAATTGATAAATTAAAAAAGGCCTGAGCCACAACAGGCCTATCCGCCTAAACACTGCCACAAACAGAAGACATGACTAAAGGAAATTAATAAAAATTACAAAAGCTGCGGCAGGCCAAGAAAATGACTAAAGCAAAGAATAAAAAATTGAAAAAGCTTCCATAGACCAAATCATGTTTTCTTTGTTTCTTATTTTTGTTTGAAATTTAAAGTTTCAATTAATATGTCTTTTAGTCCAAAAAATCTATACTTATCAACTGTCCACTGTCAGATAAGCAGATTATCTATCATAGTTTCTTGACTTCTTCAACCCTCACTCTGTTCCTGTATTATGTTGATTAAGAACACTGGTGAAAATTTCTCAGTTTGACCACATCCATTCCTATGTCATCCAAGTATGTGATTATTTTATCAGGTGGTGGGTGAGGGTGTTTTAATGTTATCGGTGGGGGGTAAGAAAATTTAAATAAGGAAAAAGTTAATCGATGGAATGGTTTTAAGAATTATTTTTAAAATTTTTTTACTTTATAGATGTTTCTTTAGAGTAAATATTAAATTTTTAAAAAAATAATCTATTAAAAAATATCTTAAAAATAATTATTTAAATAATTCAGTTAATGAATATTTTTATAATCGAATTATTTAAATAACTAAGAAATATTAGCTTAGTTATAAAACTTTCGACAAAAAAAAACTAAATAGATAAAAAATTGACTTACTAAAACGTTAACCTTACAAATGTTTCCTTTCAAAAAATTTGACCATAGGTCTGTATTAAAATTCTTTGTTGGTTATACGTGCCCTTACAGTCTATAAAGAAGGTTTGAAACTTATCTCTGCTACATTTTTCTTGCTTATTGTGCTGGCAGCCTTCCATCAAAGCAGCATCAAATGAGGTCCTCCAAACGAGAAACTAGGGTCAAAATATTAGTAGAAGGAATTCAATTTTTTTTAACCTGAAAGAAAAATAGGTTGATCAGTTACTCGATTCGATTTTTTTACGGTTTAATTCAATCCGTCCCGACCTAAATAATCCGTGATCCAATCCGATAAAAAAATTCATTAAAAAAACGTTTTAATTACATTCTAATATTGATATTGATGCATAAAGCACAAAATATCAAAATTAATAATTAATATATTATAAAAAATAACTATTTAATTCATCAAAATACCACCAAGCAAAAAAAAAAATCATCAAAAATACCGATAAGAGCTAGCTAGCTTAGCTTCTGTCACTGTGCTTGCCTGCCAATTGCCTACAACACGTTACACACAACACAAGGGACAAGAGTCGTCACTCATCAGTCAACCGAGTCAAGACTCAAGACAAGGGACAAGCCCTGTGTTAGACGTATAGTGGTAAACAATCCTTTTTCTTTTCTCACTTTTCTATCTTTACTTTCCTTCCACACCTTCTTCTATCTTCCAAGTTTTCCTCTCTACCAAAAATGCACAATCAATCTCAATCTACATACTGAGAATCTGAGATAGGTACAGTATTTATGCAGATTATCGAAAAAGGTTACAATATTTAGATCTAGAAATTAGTGTCTTTTTTTTAATCTAACACTTATTTAGTATATTTTTATTTAAGTTGAAGGTGCTAAATTGGTAAAGGGATTAATTAGAGCCTAAGGGTATAAACTATTCTCGAAATTAATATTTGTGAGGTTGCATTGGTTTCGTTACTCAAGACAACCATTGCTTACTCAAGACAACCATTAAAAAAAAAAAAAAAAAAAAAAAAAATCTCATTTAGGATTCCGCTGAATGTTGTGCTATGTTTTTTAATAATAAAGATTGTAATGTTGTGTGGTATTATTTTTCTTTGCAATTTTTTTTAATGATTAGGAATTTGATCATTATGAAAGTAGTCCGGGTGCCAAAACAAAATTCAAAATTAGAAGTTCTCTCTTTGTGGAAAGAGTATTACAATCGGTTTTCAGAGCTTTCTTTAATAGCACGGGATCTCATGAGCATTCCGATAACAACTGTTGTTTTTTAATCAAGTTTTAGCACTGGAAAAAAGATTCTTTCTCCATATTGATCACGTCTTTTACCTAGACATGGCAATACGAGTCAGAATTTTCTGACCTGACCCGAAAAATACCTAACCTGAACTCAATTTTTTTGACCCAAAGTAAAAACAGATTGACCCATAACCCAACCTGATTTTTTTTAGATCAACTCGACCTGATTCAGATAACTAATGACCCGACGTGTTAAAAAAATTCGCTAAATTTTTATTTTTTAATTATGCCATGACACTATGTGAGTGATTGGATTGCGTGTCTGCGCGTCCACGTTTTTTCTTTCTGCGTTTTCCTTCTTTTTTTTTTTCCAAGCCGCAGTTTTGGACCAAGTCTTCCGTGAACAGTGCTTCCGTACACTGTTTACAGATCTGTAAATTACACTTTTCAACAATTTTTTCATTAAAAATGAGTCTCACAGTATTATTTACACATTTAAAAATTATTTCGCTACTATGTTTTCAGTTTCAACAAAAATAAGCTCAATCCAAACGGGCATAAAACACAAAGGACCAAATCTAATAATAATATACTCAATGTTTATCACAACCATCAGTGCTACTGTGCTTGACAGTAGACAAGACAAGTCACTGCACAAGGGACAAGGGTCAAGGGCAACCGGCCAAGGCTGTCACAACGATTAAAAAAAAAAAAAAATCTCATTCAATGCTTGCTAGCTGTAGTCCATCACTCGGCCAAAGCACAAATTGCACAAACACAATACAATCATACAAACAAACCTGAAAAGTGAAACCTGAAAGTTGAGATCCTCACTAATTTTTAATTAATTAAACAACTGTTTCTTCTTAATCAAATTTTAGTACTGTAAAAAAAATTCTTATTCCGTATCAATCACGTCTTTTACTTAAGAATGTAAAAACTATGTTATATACTAAAAGTTAGTTATATGGATTTGAAGCTAATTTAATTTTTTTTATAATCATAATTATATAATTTTAATTCTTTAATGATTTGCTTTCACGATACATTAAGTTATATTAAAATATTGTGTTCAATTTAAAATAACATCTTATGCCATTAATTTTAAAGTTGAAATCCAAACCCCTTTTTTTAAAGAGTAACGCTACAGACACAAACTATTTTATAACAATTTTACAAACTGTTGATGTGGCCAAACTTTTATTAGTTTTCATCTAGGCCCATAATTAATATCACTTTTTCATTTACCAATAATCACTGGCCACATTAGCAGTTTGTAAATTTTTTTGTAAAATAGTTTGTATCTCTAGCATTATTCTTTTTTAAATACTTCTATTTGAATTTGCTTATATGACTTAATGACCAAGGTAGTAAGCACCTGGACGGCACCATTAAGTTTGATGTTTTCTAGTAGACTAAGTAGTTGTTCGTCAGCCATAGTTCCTCTGATTTGGCCCCTAAAATTTTTGCAGGTAACTTGAGTCTAGTAGTTTGCATTGTCTTATCTTGAGATTTATAAGAGGCTCATAAGCCCATGTCATGGTAATGAAAGGATATTATGAATGCATCTTGTATTGTGGGATTGATGTGTAAAGCATGCTATTACAATTTAACGCACTGGTTATTTGACATTTTCCTTCCTATTTGGGCTTGCATGTTAAGACACTTCAGTACATCTGAAATATAGTTTTTATATTGTTTCCACTTGCCAGCAAACATGTGCACCTACACACGGATGTGTACAACCCACCCATTCTAGGAATATTACTCAAATTCGTATGCATGCGATTTACCATGTCTTCTGTTTCCCATTGATTGCCTCACTCTTTATCATAACTTGTTTAGATTTAAGTTTGATTGGATTGATTGTTTTTTCATTTTGAGTAGTTGAACACCATGAAAGAAGTCCATGATGATAGATCTTGGTGCAAATAAGCATGTTGTCAAGGACTGTCTATCCTTATGGTTTTGAGACATAGGTCTTCTCTATCTATTACAACTGTGGGGCTGGTGCAATGGAAACCTCTCTTTGATTACTACTTCATTGTTTGCTAAGCAACAATAATAAAAGTGCCAGAAAAGTAGGTAAAAAACTGTGGATTAATATAACGGTAGAGCAAAAAAGATAATGTGAAATTTTAATCCTAAAATTACATAAATGACCAAAATTATATATATATATATATATATAATTTCAACTTATAGCATCCACTTCATAATGATTGTTCTTTATCAGCAGACCAATCGACTTGGCCAAAATTTTAATCCTAATGTTATGGAAATGACCAAATTGGTCATTCTGCTACATTTTTGTTAGTTAGCACTACAGTGCACATGATAGAATTTTCCATCACTTAATTAACAACAATTTGCCCATTTCTAAAATTTCAGGGATTAAAAATTTCAAATTAGAATAGCAGGGGTTTAGTTTGATTTTGACTCCACAAATGCGAGACCCAATGACCCACCTCATGTGAGAGGGATGATGCATTCAACAATTACAAATAATACCACCTCCTCAAACAGAGAATTGTGGGGTGCATGGAGCTCTAGCCTTAAAAATTTCCCAAACAGAGGAACGGGAATCAAACATTCCTTTCCATTCTTTTCTACTCCTTTTCCCATCCCATATTGTCAATTTGTCTGCTGCTGCCATCATTATTATAGCCATTAAACCCAACATCAAATCAATAAATCCACAGAAGGCTTTTCTATTTTAACTAAATGGAGAAAATCAATGGCAATCAGCCATGTTTATTGAGCAGCCATCTCAGTATTATGACTGGGGAAAGAATATTCTAATGTCACACCCTTCAATGTGTATTAACAAACAAATGTGAGGCCTAAGATTTCAGATTACAACCTCGGGCAATCAGCCAATGGTTACACATGGTCAAGCTATAAGAAAATCAAGAATCTGCAATCGAAATCCGCTCTACACCTATCACTCTGTAAAACCTATAATCTAAACCTGAAATGTACACCAGCGCTTGGGTAATGATCGGGAAGAACCCCATAAAACTGAACAATGAAGTGCCTCAGAATAGCCAACAGCTTTCTCTCATTCTCTTCTCAGGAAAAATTCAAAATCTCCAAACAGGAAGCTGTCTATGGCAAGGAGGGATGGGTCATAGTCAATGTCAAAAAAAATTATGTATCAATGTGAAAATCATGCAGGCCAGGAGGAGATAAGGGTGGGATAGCCAAGGGGTGAGAATCAAATTCTGTGATTTCCAAGACCTTTCTTCCATTTGTTTGGGTCTCTCTGCTGTTACCAATTTTTCTTGAAGAAATAACTCCAGATGATAGTACCCTAGAAGAGTTGCTACTCTCAACGGATTTTAAGAAACTTTCCTTTGAAACACTCGTTTTCATAGCTGATGCTATTGTGGTGCTAAAAACACCAGATTCCCTCAGACTTTGAATAATGACCTGAAGAGAAAAAAAAATTAAAAGTTTGACAATATCCAACAACCATGCATAGGTTCAAAGAATATAAAATAACATGCCTTTAAAGACATTAAATATGAAAGCAATTGAACTCACACTAGGAGCATAAACGCGAGTCAAGATACCCTTCCTCATAAGTTTTAAGTTTAGTTCTTTGTCAGTCCACACAATGCGTTCATTGTACCTAAAGCAAAAATGTAATACCAGTGAGAAGCAAAAACTTCAAGGATACAAATCCAAGGAATAGCACGTATTCTCATTTATAATACAACCCCTTCTTATCTGTTTACTAATGTGGATTGTAATAGGTCATCTTGGGAACAAGAAAACCCAAGAAAAGTGAGTCTCATTCAAATTCTAAACATGGGTCATCCTTCCCAATGAAAGTCTCATTCGCAACAATCATTCCCACAGTCAATGCTAAAACCACAATGAAATAGTTCAATTTCTGTGGGATATCCAATTGCACCCTAGAATGTAACTTGCACTGTGCAAAATCCTAGGTAAATTAATATTTGTACTAGCATCGTTGTATGTGCTCTAAGAGTGATCAGTCTTTTTAAAGTCAACTTTTTTAGAACCTAAACTTACAATTTTTTCCTTGAGTTTGAATTTCAAAACGCGGTGTAAGGGTGTAATGTAACATTCTGGATATTCTAAACCACCTTCAATCTTATCTTTTTTGGATTACATAGCTGTATAAGAGAGAAATATGGCTAAAATTAAAGATTTCAATTTTGTTTCACTTTGACTATTTTAACCCCAATATATGGCCTTAGTTCTTATTTCTTAATTTAAAAAAAAAATTATATCATATTGAAGAGTTAATTTTTGAGATTTCAGAGCAATGGATATCACAACAACATCCAAACCTTATTCCCAAAATTTTGGGGTTACTATAAATCCTCAACATATTAGACAGGGTCAGCCACATGTGGGCACCAAATTCTTCTATTTCAATGACTTTATGAATGTTACTTATTTTACGTATTTACTATTTTTTGGTAGGAACAATGTTAAGACAATGTGGGAGCATTTTTTAAAGCACAAAAAAGTGGACACCAAAGGCCTCTAGTATAGTCAGCAAAAAAAAAAAAAAAAAGGCCTCCAGTATATAGAGATGAACTCCATTTGGAAATCATGAATAGAAAAGTTTGAGAGTTCCTCATACCAGCGAAGCATTTCCTCCTCTGTTGCAGTGGAAGCAATTATGAATGCCTGCATAGGAAAAATAGGACAGCAGTAAGCAAGATGAGAATGTGTTTGCACTAAAATATTTAACTAAAAAATTAAATTATAATGACATTAAGGCCTTTTGGTAGCAATGGGAATTTGAAATAAATATTCTAGATTCACATATCTTAGATCCTCTCTCTCTCTCTCTCTCTCTCTCTCTCACACACACACACACACACACACACACACACACATTAATACCAAAAAATCTCTTCTTTTTTAATTTTTTAATTTTCCTTAACCAATCATAAAGTTGACTTTAGCTGGAGACCCCACGTGCATTACCCAGATGTTTGTAATAACACAAACCAGAAAGGGATCACCTTCTAAAAGGAAACATCTACATAAAAGAGGCTCGTTGCAGATAAGCCTTACAAAAAGTGGACCAAAAGAGAAAAATAAGGGGGAAATGAAAAAACTTGGAAACGACAAAAAATGTAGAAAGGCATCATATCTATAATGATGATCATCAAAAATTGCCTTTTGGATTTACAATAGAACTGTTTCATTTATGGAGCCAAACAATATGGAAATAAATAATGGTTCACTGCTGAAACACAGCTCCCAACCTTAATCATGTGTTGACAAAATGTACTTGGGATCCATAGACCTGTGTCTATTTATCATAATGTCAAGGTGGTGATTTTGGTTCACTTGGTTTCAAGGGTAACAAAACCAGCTCTCCAAACTACATGCCATCTACAATGTGTGTGTTACATTAATTTTAAGACATTGGTCACCAATTACTTATAAATAAAAAAAACATTGGTCACCAATTATATATCTAAAACAAGTACTATGTAGAGGATCAAACAGGTCTGTACAAGAGTTTCTGATAAGTTACCACTTACCATAAGAACAAAAAATTAAAGATAAAAAGGGAAGAAAAAAAAAACCCAAATAGAAAAAATGAACATCAAACAAGAACTTTCATCTCGAACCACAGAATGAGATAGAGAGTCTAGTATCTATCCCACAAGAATCTCCAACTATAATGAGAGAGAGAGAGACTGTATTTATCCCTTATTATTACACTTTCCTCCTATGAATCCTGAGGAAGTGTATTTCTGTCTCATCTCATTGATAATTCAGTAAAATAATAAGCATAAGTACAGGCATTCACCATGCATAAAGTAAAATAACAAAACGAAGGGACAGCCTAGCTTAATATGATTGAATTGAGATGCCCCATTGTGTTGCCTCAGATAAATTATTGGATTTAAATTTGCACCAAAGCATGAAATGTAATGTAATAACTTTTAAAAATAACCACAGATATCATGAAAAGAAATTTATACACATGATGTGTAAATCAAGAATAAGATGGCTGGCAATATATGAAGTGCCAAAAGGGAAAATAATTTAAGTAGGAGGAGCACAAAACTAAGCTGGCGCTCTTGCAATTCAAAAGATGATTTTTTTTTTTTTTGCCACCGCGGGGTGGGGGGGAAGGGGTGGAAGACCAGCATAGTGAAGGAATCAGAACTCACAGCTCTGTCAAACTCCAGCATGAAGCATCTTTTAACATCTTCCTTTGTAGGCTTGCAGCCACACCGGTCACGTCTTGAAGTTAAATCAGAAAATTTAGGGTATGTGTAATGTAGAACAGCAGCCTCATCTAATTTGATCTCACTATAAAAAGAATGAAAAGGAAACATAAGTGGTTGTACAAGGAAAAAAAAAAAAAAAAAAAAAAAACCTTACCAATTTAACCATAAATTTCAACACTTAAAAAGAAAGAATTTGAGGGTAAGAAAAAAACCAGTATCATATAGGTACTAGGTAAACATAATTACCAAGATTCCAAGGAGCACATGTATGATAATATATTACATGCTATATTGAACCTTCACAGGAACTAGCATATCAATAGTAAGTCTTAGTGCACACACGCACAAACCTTTGAAACATTGATGGTGAAATGCATGCACATTAAATTTCAGAAACATGACAGAATCAATGCCAATGGGCTTGTAACTCAATTGGAACCTACCCCCCAACCCCAGTCCCCGTGTCACAGGTTTGACCCATCTCCCCTCTCCTCTCCCCAAAAGAGCAACCCAAAAATAAAAAAAATTATTAAAAAAAACAGAATTAACATACTTTGGGGACTTCATGTAGTTGTGCCATCTGTGTGCACCATTGGGACGAAGATGATCTTGAATCCGAGCAGCTGATTTCCCATTTCCATAGGTCAAAAAGTAGTTTGGGTTACCACGAGTTGCATCTTTGTAATTGCCAAAATATACCTCTTTTGGAAGATGATCATAGTTCTTCTTGAACATTGAGACCTATGCCAACATAAGATAAGTGACATTGGTTAATAGCAACATAATATTTTAATTTTTAATAGATCTCTCATGAATTATATAAATATAGTACTTGTTTGGTTTGTCTATAAAGATTTGACACATACTATTTTAAATGTCTCGGGAAATTTGCTTGTACCATGAGAACACTATTCATCTGAATACTGCACGCCATTAGAAGTTAGACATGCTTTCCTCAAGTTTGGTGACAGCAAACAATCCTACATGACGTCCAGCAGGAGTACATTATTAATTTATTCCACTTCATGGCTAATTCTGTTTTCAGCCAGTGCTTTACTGCAATTGTTAACTCGGACCATTCTTTATTTGTTGGTTGAGTTAATTTGGTTCCCATTTTGTTCTAAATTGCTACAAAATATCCTCTCTCTCTCTCTCTCTCTCTCTCCGAGCTTGCTTTTGGCTCTTTAAACTTCTGAACCATCCATGCCCCTCTTATGAACACATTTTGACTACATAAATCCTGAAATGAGTAGGCCTCTCTAGGAAGAATTAGTGGAGTTCCTTGCACTCTTCGATAACCTTACTTTAATTCTTTAGCATATATGTTTATTTGAATTTTCAATTGGTAGGTTTTCTCTTTTAGACATTTACTTTTAGCTCAGACAGTCCTCCCTGATTATTGGATGGACATATATTATGTCCTTCCTGGTGACTTTGACAGAGGCTGAGTAGAGTGGCTGGTAGAAAAATGCATGTTTTATAAGGTTTGATATTGACAAAAATCTGCGAACATGCAGGAATCAAGCCTTCCAGATATATTCACTGCAAACAGTTGGGTTTCCCCAAATGCTACGACAAGAAGTCGTAGTAATGTAAAATCAACTCCAGAGGGGGTGAGTCTAAAAATAAATACTCCCCCATCAAGTTCGAAGTTAAATGATGATCCAATGCTATCTCCTACAAATCAAGAGCCAGAGGAAAAACATCCAATTTTATCTCTTCTGACACGCATCACAGCAGAGGAGGTTGAACCTAATACAGCTCAACGGGATCCTTTTGACATGGGCCAGCTTAGCAATGAAATGGAGGAGTCATATGAGACGTCTTCCACAGAGTCTTCTGCAGCTGCTGTCTCCGATGGTAGCAGTGACTCTGCAGGGTTTTTATAGCCTGATGAAGTTCATATTTCTTCTATCAGCGCATCTTTTGTTACATTTTTTCGTGGGAGTCAAAGAATACAATTATTGCATGAAGGTTTCATTTTGCAGCTTAGTTGTAGTCGTTTAAAGTGCGGTTTGGAATAAGTACAAAATTTCTTGATCATGCTGGTCGGCCTCGGTTGAACTTTGTGGCTAATGCCCCACAGAGTTTATGTAAGGTTCTCGATGCATGTGATGGTATTGCACAGAAGTTGTCCTTGGATTCAGGTAGCAACTCTGAATGGAGGCCTGTTGTGATTAGGAAAAATGGCTTTGTCAACTACCCTACAGTGAGGCTGCAGTAAGTTTGCTCCTATTATTTTGCCCTCTCTCTCTCTCTCTCTCTATTGTGATTAGTGGAAAAAAGAAATGCCTCAATTTAAGCTGTATTAAAGAAAGTTTAGATTGCAGCCCAAAAGATGTTTTTTGACTTTTTCCTGCACATTGAATTTTACCATAGTAGGAATAGGAGAGTCCTTATATGCTTTTCTCCATAAAAATATTTCTTGATTAATACATCACAGCCTAAAAAATCTTGCATGCTCAGTCCTACATTCTTGTTAATAAATCGGATTTTAGTTAAGTTTGTTTTAATTTCTCTTTCATGGATGAAAGTGAAACCATTATTAATATTTTAACCCCTCATTGAGTTTGAATCATATTCATTTATATAGATGTTTTACTTAATTGGTTACTTTGAAATTGAGGCATGAAGATATTTTGGGATTTAGCAGTATCAACTTGCAACTGCTGCTTGAATTATATAATTATAGTCATAAAATATTGGATTTTTTTGTTTCTCTTGTTTGTCTAATATGCAAGCGCATTAAGCATTAATGTAAATGTCATCAAATTCTCCATAATTGAAGTCACCTGATGAGATATGTAATTGTTTTGTAACAACAGCATACCAAATACCATATCTGGAGATAACCCGTACGGAACAGAGATGTATCAAAAAGATTCAGGCAGCATGCAAAAGCTCGTGTTCAGTAAATATGATCCTGCAGAGCTTGATCCCTTGTTCACTCCTGGTACCTTTGTGGATGCATTCTTTTCAATAGATCCATATGACTATCAGCAGAATGCAGGCATTCGTTTGGTGGCAAAAAAATCGATTATCCATTCCAATTGATGAAAGAAGACAATCTCTAATTTGTTCAATAGGACCAGTTGCTCTGTAAATTTGTCATGTTGGACCAAGTAGACTAACATAAAGAAAGAAAATGTTTTTAATGTTAGGATGGAAAGGATGAGGACCATTAATACTGATGATTGATTGTAAGATATAAATGCAAAATTTGTTCGAATTTTTATGTTATATGTGGCCAACAAATTAATATAAACAGATTTACTTTTCGAAGTTACAGGCAGCAACTATAAATTTTATCTCAACCCGTTGCAAAGAACACGTCCGTATATAATTTATGTTTGCAGTAATGGGATTGGTTGGAGGCGTTCTGAAGATTAAGTTAACACTGGAATGAAAAATTACAGTGATAGTTTTCTTAAATGCATACCTTTTGTAATGGTTTGAGGGGGAATGAGGTATTTTGGAGTTTTGTTGGTAGAGTTGGTCATTGTATTAAAAATTGGACCATTCAAAGAACCGTAAAGAGGAGAGGTTCAAAATTTTCAAGGTTGGATTAAGGTCCAAACGAGATCAGACCATGATAATGTCATAATTAATTTAATAATTTAATAAATAAAAAATGGAACAAATTTATAAAATGAGCAGTCATGATTTAAAAAAAAAGATATAGAGAAATTAAATAATTTTCAAGTACATTTTCACAACTTTTATATAAAAAAAAATTACACACACACATAGTGAATCTTTACACATACCTTTAAGAAAACTCTATATATTCCACTTTTTTGGATGCGTAAAATTATAAACTACTATTCCATAATGATAGTAGCTAATTAATTTTATATATTTTTTTAGTGATCTCATTTGTAACGCTTCTTTCCATTATCATATATTTACTAACTGATGATTTGCATAATAAAGACGATAAATGAGAGGTAGCATTGTTCATTAGATTTTCGAAAGTAATAGTGTATGAAAATTTTATATATATATATATATATATATATATATATTATATAAATAAGGTTAAATGAAATGTCAAAAAATGGATTTTTAAATTTTCTAACTTTATTTCTTATGTAATTTCTACTACTATTAGAGAATATCTCTTTTTTAGTTATGATTAATATGGTTTCCATAGTTAGAATTTGATTATTTTTGAATTTAAATTTAGTACTATGATTGTATTTAATTGTTGATTGTTGATTTAATTTTTTAAGTGAATTTAACGGTTTATGTTACTATACTGTAAAGTTTTTAATGTTCTCCACACGGTAATCTCTATTTTATTTTTTACTTCTCCTTGCAACCTCTTTGTTTTCCAATCAACGATTACTAATTGACGTTTGGTTTTTTTTTTTTTTTTCTCTTTATCTACACTTTATTACTTTGTATTGGTTTTTTTCTATACCATCTCTCTCTCTCTCTCTTCATTGGCAACCTATCCTTTTCCAAAATTTGATGATGATTCTATGACATTAAATATGCATTATTAGTTTTTTTTTTTAAATTTAGTGTTTCTAACTTGATTTGTTTTATATTTCATTCTTCCTTTGATGCATTGGGTGTGAGAATGAGTGTTTCCATATCATTACTCCATTTAATGTGGAAAAATTTATTTATTTAATTTAGGCAAAATATTATATTTAAAATTTTAAAAAATAAAAAAGGAGTGGAAATATAAATAATTTAATGATATATATGGGGGATGTGGTTGAATTTAAATGTTAAATAAAATGATATGAGAAAAAAAATAAAAATAAAATACATAACAATAAACACTAACTTATCCAAATAATTCTATGTAATATAATAATAGTACATTCTTATATACTATTTTTAATTATTTATAATGCAATATGATAATATTTAACAATCAAAGACATAAAAAAAAAAAAACCTTAAAACACAAAACTAAAACCCATTAACCAAAATAGAGTTCTAAAGAATACAAAACTTTATCAAGCTAAAATAGAGATGCAAGAAAAATAAAAATAAAAATCTACCAAAAAATTGAGGGAGGATCAAAAATAGCCAACAGTTTCTATATTGGAAAATAAAGGCAAAATTCAACATAAAGGACTTTCTCAGGCAAGTCATAAGCTGTTTTCCTATTAATATAATTAGATGACAATGTAAAGATGTGTTTAATGTAACACTATTTGCAATGCCTCTTTTTTATTTTTCCAGGTTCCCGTGAAATCTGTTACAGAATTTCACAAACTACTTGCCAGCATGTGTGGTTCGCGTAAATCAATTCAAAAAATAGCAAGTGAACTTCCTCGCAAAAGCCATGGGAGTTTAATAATACATCTTGTGTCTCCCAGTAAAAATGATGACATTTGTCTTGTAGGCAAGATGAATTTCGTTGACTTGGCAGGTTTTCTAATGACATCCCAAATTTAGCACTTTGTTGAAATTATAATTTTTATTATTTTTAAACCCTGGTTGATGTTTTACTGCCTTTTGTCAGGGTATGAGGATGCCAGAAGAAAGAGTGCTGATGGCCTTAATATGGTTGAAAGTACCAAAATTAATCGGTCCATATATGCCATACATAATGTTTTTTATTCACTGAATGCCAATGAGAGCCATGTACCTTACCGGGAAAGCAAGCTTACTCACATGTTAAAAGATTCTTTGGGTGGGCTGACAGAATTTTAATGATCACTTGAGTGGTAATGCTTTTGATTTTCACCTAATGAAGCAGTTTAGTTTATAGATTTCTGAACTTTTTTTTAAGTACTTCATTTTTTATGTGTGTAGAACCCATCCTTTTGCCAAGATTCTGTGTACATGGTAAGTTTAGCATCTCGGTCTTGTCTAGGTATCAATCAAGGTGCAATGGACTCCACAAAGAAAGCCAAAAGTTCAACAAGACCAATGGTGCCTTCTTCACATAAGAAGAATTTTCTACCTGGAAGTGTTTCCACTACTGTGAAGAAACATATAGCTTCAAAAGTGCATCTTTCTGAAAAGAAAGCCAATTGTTTGGTTTCTGCACTGAAAGGAAGGTATGTACTGAAAGTTTAATCTATTTGTTGAAGCACATATATAAGTGTATACAAATACTGAAATACCCAATTGAAACATTTGTTTATTTTTTCATTTGAAGGAAACTAATTGATGAAGCAATTCATTGGACCACATCTGAGAAGGTATCCAATATTTTGCTTTATTTTGCTTTTTTACTGAATATCAAGTAATCATGATTTTGGCTAGATCATATTTTGTGCAAAGATTAGAAACCTGCAACTTATCTTAATTCACTTTCTAGGAAATGTACATAATAGGTGTTTGTTAGGGGACGAAAATAATACTTACTCAATTGTACTATAAGGCACGGTATGGATTTCGCGTTTCTGCATTGCATTTTCTGTTGTGCGCGTTTTCTCTTTTTTTTTTTTTTTTTTTTTTTGTTCAGCCCGCAATTGTTGACAAGTCAACTGTGAACAGTGCACCCGTGCACTGTTCACGGGTTCACAAATTACACTTTTCAGCAACTTTTTCATTAAAAATTGGTCCCACAGCACTATTTACACATTTAAAAATTATTCCGCTACAGTGTTTTCAGTTTTCAGTTTCAGTCAAATAAGTTCTATCCAAACAGACCCTAAGAGATTTGGAAAATTATGAGGCTCAGGTACCTAGATAAAAGATGGTTTTTCATGTTTGTAAAGAAGCCTAATAAGCTTTGTTGCTAGCAAATGCCGACTGCAGTAAGAAAATCTATATATTACTAAAAGCTGAAGCGTAGCATTTAATGTTGTTACACTCACATTGCGCCACGTCAACGACCATATCATTTTCATTTTTTTCCCTACTATTTTAAAATAGTTTTTACAAATCTATATATTACTAAAAGCTGAAGCGTAGCATTTAATGTTGCTACACTCACATTACGCCACGTCAACGGCCATATCATTTTCATTTTTTTCCCTACTATTTTAAAATAGTTTTTACAAATTTTAAAATCATAATAAATCTATAAATTTCAAAATAATAATAAATCTCAGCACTACCACCACCATAAAGCCTACTTCTTATCTTATTTAATTCAACCATAAAGCCTAACCCAAAGCCTTTTCAACTTAAAGGAAAACCAGGAAATCTGAAACCGTGAAACAGGGTTTCATAAAGGCTTTTGCGTGAGAAGCACAGCGTGAAAAACAGACAGTTTGAACGTCTCCCACCTCTCTGCTCTACGGTTTCGCACCGTTTCAAGGACAAACAAACGGTTTGAACTTCTGCTCTACGGTTTCACATCGTTTCAACCTAAGGAAAACCAGAAAGTCTGAAACCGTGAAAATCTCCCCACTTTCCTGCCCTACGGTTTCACGGTAACGGCCGCTTATCTGACTTCCTTCCTTCCTGTCTTCCTCTCCTCACAGTATATAAATACTGACAGAACCCGGCTGATTCGGTATCTCTAATTCCCAGTTCTTTTTGTGCTCCATTCTTTTGCTTGATTTTTTTTTGTTTCCCTTTTTTATATTTTGTTACTGCCTCTTTCGTGCTGTGGTGTGGATGATTGTTATGCTAAAATTTTGATTGCTGGGACTTTTAATTTTAGCTCTGAATTTTGGTTCAATACTGACAGAAGCTTTACTGCCTCTTTCTTGCTGTGGTGTGGATGATTCTTTTGATTGCTGTGGTTTTTAATTGAAGCTCTGTCTTTGGTTCAATACTGATAGAAGCTGAAGAAAATTACAATGTCATATAAATCAATAGATTCAATACTGACAGTCGCTGCAGAAATACCGCCAATAGATTATCTATTGATTTATATGAATTGGTAGTAATGGTTTGGTAGCAAAACCGCCAATAGATTATCCGTAACATTTAATGTTGCTACACTCACGTTACGCCACGTCAACGGCCATATCATTTTCATTTTTTTCCCTACTATTTTAAAATAGTTTTTACAAATTTTAAAATCATAATAAATCTATAAATTTCAAAATAATAATAAATCTCAGCACTACCACCACCATAAAGCCTACTTCTTATCTTATTTAATTCAACCATAAAGCCTAACCCAAAGCCTTTTCAACTTAAAGGAAAACCAGGAAATCTGAAACCGTGAAACAGGGTTTCATAAAGGCTTTTGCGTGAGAAGCACAGCGTGAAAAACAGACAGTTTGAACGTCTCCCACCTCTCTGCTCTACGGTTTCGCACCGTTTCAAGGACAAACAAACGGTTTGAACTTCTGCTCTACGGTTTCACATCGTTTCAACCTAAGGAAAACCAGAAAGTCTGAAACCGTGAAAATCTCCCCACTTTCCTGCCCTACGGTTTCACGGTAACGGCCGCTTATCTGACTTCCTTCCTTCCTGTCTTCCTCTCCTCACAGTATATAAATACTGACAGAACCCGGCTGATTCGGTATCTCTAATTCCCAGTTCTTTTTGTGCTCCATTCTTTTGCTTGATTTTTTTTTGTTTCCCTTTTTTATATTTTGTTACTGCCTCTTTCGTGCTGTGGTGTGGATGATTGTTATGCTGAAATTTTGATTGCTGGGACTTTTAATTTTAGCTCTGAATTTTGGTTCAATACTGACAGAAGCTTTACTGCCTCTTTCTTGCTGTGGTGTGGATGATTCTTTTGATTGCTGTGGTTTTTAATTGAAGCTCTGTCTTTGGTTCAATACTGATAGAAGCTGAAGAAAATTACAATGTCATATAAATCAATAGATTCAATACTGACAGTCGCTGCAGAAATACCGCCAATAGATTATCTATTGATTTATATGAATTGGTAGTAATGGTTTGGTAGCAAAACCGCCAATAGATTATCCGTAATGAATTGTTGCTCAGTTTTGAATTATATGAATTGTGTAGGCTGTTCGGATTGTCTTAATTCTAATAGATTCAATACTAAAAATTCCCAACACAGCGTTTATACCTGTCAACTTTCATCCGAAACATTGTGGGTCAACTTTCATCCAAAACACCTTCCATAGTAATGATTTGATAGCAAAACCGCCAATAGAATATCTGTAATGAATTGCTGCTCGGTATTGAATTATATGAATTGTGTAGGCTATTCGGTTTTACTACCAAAATATAATGTAAAAGACATTGTCTTATTTCTAATAGATTCAATACTGATAGAACCAGAAGAAAAATTCCCAACACAGCGTTTATACCTGTCAACTTTCATGTGAAACATTATGGGTCAACTTTCATGCTATAAGCTGTGATGTAGGCGGCACATCGTCACCTCCCATAGTATCCCACAAGCTGGAACTTTCATCCGAAACATTGTGGGTCAACTTTCATCCAAAACACCTTCCATAGTAATGATTTGATAGCAAAACCGCCAATAGAATATCTGTAATGAATTGCTGCTCAGTATTGAATTATATGAATTGTGTAGGCTGTTCGGTTTTACTACCAAAATATAATGTAAAAGACATTGTCTTATTTCTAATAGATTCAATACTGACAGAACCAGAAGACAAATTCCCAACACAGCGTTTATACCTGTCAACTTTCATATGAAACATTATGGGTCAACTTTCATGCCATAAGCTGTGATGTAGGAGGCACATCATCACCTCCCATAGTATCCCACAAGCTGGATTGTTTCGTCAGTTTATGTAACCAAAAGAATTAAACAAAAGAAATACGACATTGCTCAGTGAGTTGCTTTTCTAGAAAATAAAAATGAATTGCTTTGTTGTGGTGTGAATGACTGTTTTGATTGTTTGGGTTTTTAATTGGAGCTCTGTCTTTTAGTTCAATACTGATAGAAACTGAAGAAAATTACTGTCATATAAATCAACAGATTCAATATTGACAAACGCTACCGGCAATAGATTATCTTTTGATTTATATGAATTGGTAGTAATGAATGTCCAATAGATTATCTTTTGATTTATATGAATTGGTAGTAATGAGTTACTTTGCTGGAAAATTAGATTGTAAATAAAGCTGGATTGTTTCTTCAATTAGAAATAAAAAGAAGAGGCTATGCTAAACTATTTTGGTTATATCTTTTGGTATGCTAGAATAAATTTATATTATCTTTTGGTTGTGTAGGCTGTTCGGTTTTACTACCAATTCATTACAGATTATCTATTATGTGTAGTTGTTCAATTTTACTACCAATTCATTACGGATTATCTATTAAATTGCAAAGGCACCAATAAAAGCTTGAATTTCTATGAGGTTGAATATATGTCGTTGATTAGTGAAATGGACAACTTAGTAGAGAATACAAGTTAAGGGAAATAAAATAGTGCAAAAAATAGGGGCCCTCAAATTGTCTTTCATGGGTCCATAAATTTTGAACTGTAAAATATAAAAAAGCAAAAGCAAAAAAAGAAGAAGAAGGCATATAGAGCATGTAGGTGAGAATTCGGGCAGTGCTAAAATGGGCAGTGGAAGCTTCTAACACAAAGTGAGTGTATGTGTATTAAAAGCAAAAACAGAGGCAGTAAAAAAAACAATACACCCCAAAACATAAAACATTAGATCTTTTTTAGTGCATTTGTATTTGCACGTGAGTGTTTATGTTCATTCATCAAAAAAAAAAATTGGTCTTCAAAATGAAAAGGTCTTGGATTTAATTTTGTGAATTCTTATCTAGGTTCATGTGGCTACCTCTTAGAAACTTGATTTAAGGTATAGCTTCTCTTCTAGATATAAATTTGAAATTCATAAGGAATTTTAAATTCTAATTCATTTTGGTTTCCATTTTGGATTTATAGGTTCTAATTTGAACCAAGATGGAACCACAATAGACTTTGAGATTGTGTATTTGAACTTTTAGGGGAAATTGATCTTTGGGTTTGAATTTTTTATGATTCATTTTGTGGTGGGTTTGTGCATTGAGATTAGAGTTTGGTATTGGTTTCTTTTGAATTGTGGGTTTGGGTTTGATTTAGAGGTGGATCTGTGAATATGAGGTCATATGTTAGATATTTTTACTGATTTAGTAAACTATTGGTGGTGGTATTGGTATTGAACTTGGACTTGGTCTTAACATTTTGGTATTTAATTTTTGAAGACAATTTCAGGTTTTGCAAATAGGATAGGTTTATATAGTAGAAAGGAGATGAATTGAATCACAATGGTCTTTGAGATTATGTATTTGAAAGTTTAAGGGATATTGAGAAGAAGGTTTGATTTTTTAATGATTTATTTCATGGTGGGTTTGTGCATTGAGATTAGAGTTTGGGATATTCTCTACAAATTTGAAATTTATCATTGAGAATGAATTGTGGGTTCAGTGAATTGGATCTAATTTAAAAGTGGTCTTGGTCTTAGGTTCTATCCAAATAGAAAAGATTTATACCAGACAACAGCAATGGCTGCCACTACTGCAAAAGATTGGTTTACAAAAACCAAGGGGGCCATTGGAAGTTGTCACAATTTTTAGTGCATAAAATTGTACGTTCATGTTGCCAAACTCATCCGAATAGAGATTGTAGTAATGCATGTCAATGACTACATGATTGAAGTTTCCAGCAAATGAGAGTTGCTCCTTTGGATCAGAATTCCCCAACTGGTTTGAGAGGATCATATAAGCACTTGGTGTGTACTTTCTCACAGCATCATACCTAGATTTATAATAGTTTTTAAGGTTGTCTGGAGTGACTCCTGGTGCATGAGGTTCATTCATTAACTCAATTGCTGCAAGACTTGGATTGTTGGCATACCTGCGCAAAAACAAGGTCTAATTTAGGATGTAGGGAACATTCAAAATTCATCAGTTGCTCTTATTGGAGTGGTCTATATTGCATATGTGGTCTGTCACTCTTAGGGAGCATTTTCAAACCATTCTATCTAAAAAAAACATTAGCAGTTAATCAAAGATATGGTACTTTATAGTAAGGATAAAAGTTAAGTTTATTGAACCTTTTTGCTAGGAAGTCTATGACTGCCATAGTATCCTTTATATTGGAATCTCCCCATTCCTGAAATCCATCTCTTGTCCCACTGTGATCATTTCCATTATGTGATCCTTAAACCACATGTTGGTCAGCAATTACTTTCATCCTACATTTCATAAAATTTTCAAAGAAAACATCAATTTAAAGTAATTTGTTACGACCTTTGTTCTTAATAATTTGTGCATCATGTATCTTAAAAGAGCTTAATTGGGATCATAAGTAAAATCATCTTTTTAATATATATGGCAGGAAGTTAGAATATGGGAAGACTTCTGGGTCATGGTCATAATTTTAAACATATTGCTAAGATAGATTAGTGGTTCAATAGCAACTGGTGGTTAGTTTGCTAATTGATGTAATAAGAGGAGAGTGGGACTTGGCAAAGTTACATGACCTGTTTGATGTAGCTTCAATTTGTGCCATTGTTAAAATTCCTCTCAATAAGAAATACACCAAATAAGATTATGTGGATAACAAATGCTCAAGGGAGGTTTACTGTGAGGTTAGCATATTTTTTGCAACAAGGGATGATGTCAAGAACAGAGATCAGTCTGGAAGAAGCAATGGAATTAGAAAATACTATGGAGAACAACTCAGAAAATTTTACCTACTAAATGCAAGTTACAAAAGTTGGGATCATTACTACTTATTACAAGCTTATCAAGATCTAACATTTTAGGTGGTTTTTCAGGATCATCAAGATCTATTATTGCTTTAAGTTTTATAAATTTTTTCTGCTATTAGATAATGCAATTGGTCTGATTGATTGATAGGATGCTTTTAAACCCATATATAATGGCTGCATTATAATGATTTTTAATTATTTGAGTTTTGAAATTATCTACAAGTTAATTTGTAATTATTTAAATGTTTAATGTTGGCGATGCCTTTTTATTTGTCAGAAAGGAACTGATATTGATATAATGCAGAAGAACTTCAGTACATGCCATGCCAAAATTGTATCGCTCTGTGACCAGTTGCTGGATCAACCTACTGTGCAATCACTTGAAAAAATTCAATAATTCAAGGCTTCATTAAATTCATTGACATCGTACTTGGTTTATCTTTAAAACAATTGAGGCCAAATTCAAGTGCTATTTTTGTTTCTTTGGTTGATCTTTGAAATAATTATGGCCAAATTCAAGTGTACTTTTTGGTTCTTTGGAGATATAAGTGGGGAGGGGTCTGGCTTTTTGGTTCTTTGGATATGAAGGAAAGACATTTTGAAAATTAGGCTACTTATTGGCCTTAATAAATAGATAAATCGTCAAATATTTAGAAACAAATTATAAGTTGCATGTAACTTTGCAATATGAACTAAACATTTCACTTGCATATCTCTTTTTCAACCACGAAGTGTACCAATAATGAGAAGTTCTATTTTGAAAGGGAACTTAACTGGGAAATAAATGTGCTTGCTAGAGGAGCAATGATCTATAATTTTTTTGCTTTCGCAAGACTGGAATAGAGTATATGAATATTAGGAATTAATCTTATAAATAAATAAATAAATAAATTCTTGATCATTTTTCTCAATTTTCCTGTGCATCGCACAGGTTAGCGACTAGTATAATTAAATATCCATGCATTAGCAGCAACATCAGAAACAAAACAGCAATAACAAAAAATAGGCCAAGGAATTTAAACTTTTTGACTTTGGTAATTTATTGGATTGGTCATAGATAGAAAGGATAATTTCAAAAATTAAGAGAAATTTGGAAGATTTCAAACAATCTGCTAATTTATCCATAGTCTTCGTTGCTCGTGGAATGAATTACCTAAAATTCAAGGACATTTGGTAGTTGCCATATGGAACATCCCAGATCTCCACCCATTACTTCTTGCTTACATATTATTTTAAAATTTAAACATCCATCAATCCCAAAGAGCTTTACCATTTTTTAAAAAGTTCTATAATTCAAAACTCTGTTAATCCTACAAAAAAAATATATGACAGATGAAGTACTAAGTAACAAATTCTTAAAATGGTAAAGTCTCTTTTTATCGAATAAGATATTTGGGATTCAAACCCTGCCTATGCCAAAAACCAATGAGTGTCTTAGTCTGTGAGAAAAGCAATCATCATAAAATAGACGTCAGATATTGAAATTCTATCTTATCTAAAAAGCAAGTAACAAATTCTTGGTAATCTAGTTATACCAGAAAAACATCTGATAGCAATGCACCACCCATCAGGGCCCTTTCCTCTGGCTCCTTAAGGAACAACTTATCCTCCATGTAGTTTTGAATGTCCCTGATTGTCGCACTTAACTTTAGATCTTCACGAGCTGGATCTTCACATGCTTTCAATTCTTGTAGAAAGTTGTTCCAGATGTAGCTTAGTACTTTGATGAACCGAGTTTTATATTTTCTGAAGAGAGCAAACCCTGCCATCTGTAAAAACATAATTTAAAATAATAATAATAATAATTAAAAAAAAAAAAAAAACTTCAAAAGGGCTTTCAAATATTGTTTTGCAAATGGCATTATGTTTCTGTATCAACTTTCTTTCATTAAGGCACTCAGTGCAACCGCTGTATCTCTATTGATAGGCAGAGTATTTAAGAACCTTGCCATCCATGCCCAACCTTCTTTGAGGCCATGTGTGTTCTGGAAACCTTGTACTTCTGTCTGCCAAAACAATCATTCTTGGTAAGCTTCTTTTGCTTTCAGAGATGAAGGGAGTAAGGGATAAAGGAAAGGTGTGACAATAGCACCATGTCAAGAGAGCTGGGGTTTTGTAAATTGCACATTGCTAAAAATAAAGCATTTCAACACCTCAAAAGTCAAAAGCATAAGATCATATTATCAACAAAAAAAAAATCTTTTGAACTCTTTCCAGATACCAAATAAAATCCCACATTTTCCAACTTTAAGCATGTTAACATGCATATTCCAAAACTTTCTGTCTGTTTCTGCCATTCTATGAACAATCCAACTGTAGAACACAAGAGCATGCCTTTGGCCAGATTTATGAAATTACCTTCTTTGCAAATGCCGACAGATTGAGGGCAATGAGGATCATGGAAAATCTTAACAATTTCACATGCCTTTTCACTGCAATTGGTAAATCAATACAAACAAGATCCAAAAGTATTAGTTACTTTTGTGGTGAAGAATTATAACCAAAACGAATGCCATGAATAAAACAAGAATTTGAGTTCTTTAACAATGAGGCTTTATTAACATTAGAAGGGAATGATTCTTGTGTACAGCTCCTCAAGAATAGGGAAACCCTCCTCTATCTAAAGAGGCTGAAGCAGCAACTACAAGTCTACAACATTCACAAATGAATGAAAGATCATAAATCAGCCAGTTTGATCAGTAACAATCACTTTTTTAGTTCAAAGTCTTGAATAATACAGTAATTTATAATAATAATAATAAGGCAAAAATGCAAAATTGACCCTCTAACTTTTACTGTTTTTCATTTCAGTCCTCTAACTTTCAGTTTTGTCAATTCAGTCCTCTAACTTTCAATTTTTGTCAATTCAGGGTTCTGTTACAACTTAGTTAGTGGCTGTCGTTAGAATACCTGAAACAACGCCGTTTTGCATGTTTATTTATTTTATTTTTTTAATTCGGAATTAAAAGAAAATAAGAAAAATCTGAATTAAAAAAAAAAAAAAATCACCGATCATCGATTCATCACTTACCCAAAAAAAAGTGTCACCCAACACAACGAATGACACAAGTAAAAACTACTTTTAGACAATCAAAGATTAGCCACAAAAAAATCGAATTCAAACAAACATGAACGTCGCTCAAACCGACTCAATCTTGAATCTAAGTTGCAAAACAGACTCATACCGCACGTTCACAACGGAGATATAGATTGACGCCGCGACAACGGCGGCGGCGAGTTGAGGCTGATTCGTTGTTGCGACCTAAGGCTATGGCTCACCAATCAAACTCCTCTGCTCAGGTCTTCGATGGCGTCGAAGGGATCACTGATCGGAGTTCCACTTGCACGGCTGCAACGGCGACGTAAGACCAATATATTTTTTTTTAATATATATTCAGATTTCTGTAATTTGTTTTTATATGGATTTTGGAGGATTTAATTAAGACACCTGATATATTTAGGAGTCCTGATTTAGATTGAGGCCGAGATATTTAGACCGAGAATCCCTATATTGACTGAATTGGTGATGGGTGTACTCCGTAGCTCCAGCTCCGGCCAAGTTTTGGGTGAGTGATGAAAACCCAGTTTTTTTTTTTTTTTTTTTTTTTTTTTTTTTTTTTTTTTTTTTTGTTTGTGTTTTGGCATTTGTTTTGGGTAAGTGATGAATCAATGATCGGTGATGGCATTTGTTTTGATCGAGAATCCCTTAAAATTTTTTTTTTTTTTTTTTCAGATTTTTCTTATTTTCTTTTAATTCTGAATTTAAAAAAAATAAAAATAAATAAACATGCAAAACGGCGTCGTTTTAACAGTTCTAACGGCAGCCACTAATTGAGTTGTAACAGAGGACTGAATTGACAAAATTGAAAGTTAGAGGACTGAAATGAAAAACAGTGAAAGTTAGAGGGTCAGTTTTGCATTTTTACCTAATAATAAATAAACCCTTAAGGCAGTCCGGGGCAAAAGGGCTGGCACTTAATTTACTGGTCTGACCAGCTGTAAAGGCAAGCAAAAACCATTTTTTTTTTAATTTTTTTTAAAAGAAAAATTTATAAACAAGTAAAGCAAAAACTAGGTCCTTCATATCAGTCAATTCACTGGGGTGAAGTGAAAACATTGATGCCATTATAATACTCATCATGACAAAAAAATTTAGATAAAGTAATACAGATAATAAAGACAAACCAAAAAAAATTCATTGATAATTAAACATTTCGCTAGAATGCAGCAATAATCAAATCTATCTCACCTGACAACTTTCGTTGACCTACGTATTTGATTTATCGACCTTTTAATAAGCTTTTCATAGCTGCTCAAATCCGTACAAAAAATAAGACCACATCACCTACCGATATAAAGGAAGAAAGTTCAGTTTGTTTTGACCGAGAATCCCTTAAAAAAATTCTTTTTATAGATTTTTCTTATTTTCTTTTAATTCTGAATTAAAAAAAAAAAAAAAAAAAAAAAAAAAAAAAAAAACATAAACATGCAAAACGGCGTCGTTTTAACAGTTCTAACGGTAGCCACTATTAAGGCAGTCCAGGGCAAAAGGGCTGGCACTTAATTTACTGGTCTGACCAACTGTAAAGGCAAGCAAAAACCTTTTTTTTTTTTTTTTAAAAGAAAAATTTATAAACAAGTAAAGCAAAAACTAGGTCCTTCATATCAGTGACATGCTGCAATTCGCTGGGGTGAAGTGAAAACATTGATGCCATTATAATACTCATCATGACAAAAAAATTTAGATAAAGTAATACAGATAATAAAGACAAACCAAAAAAAATTCATTGATAATTAAACGTTTCGCTAGAATGCAGCAATAATCAAATCTATCTCACTTGACAACTTTCGTTGACCTACGTATTTGATTTATCGACCTTTTAATAAGCTTTTCATAGCTGCTCAAATCCGAACAAAAAATAAGACCACATCACCTACCGATATGAAGGAAGAAAGTTCAGTTTGTTTTGACCGAGAATCCCTTAAATTTTTTTTTTTTTTTTTTTTTTTTCAGATTTTTCTTATTTTCTTTTAACAGTTCTAACGGCAGCCACTATTAAGGCAGTCCAGGGCAAAAGGGCTGGCACTTAATTTACTGGTCTGACTAGCTGTAAAGGCAAGCAAAAACCTTTTTTTTTTTTTTTTTAAAGAAAAATTTATAAACAAGTAAAGCAAAAACTAGGTCCTTCATATCAGTGACATGCTGCAATTCGCTGGGGTGAAGTGAAAACATTGATGCCATTATAATACTCATCATGACAAAAAAATTTAGATAAAGTAATACAAATAATAAAGACAAACCAAAAAAAATTCATTGATAATTAAACGTTTCGCTAGAATGCAGCAATAATCAAATCTATCTCACTTGACAACTTTCGTTGACCTACGTATTTGATTTATCGACATTTTAATAAGCTTTTCATAGCTGCTCAAATCCGAACAAAAAATAAGACCACATCACCTACCGATATAAAGGAAGAAAGTTTAGTTTGTTTTGACCAAGAATCCCTTAAATTTTTTTTTTTTTTTTTCAGATTTTTCTTATTTTCTTTTAATTCTGAATTATAAAAAAAAAAAAATAAAAAAAAAAAAAAAAAAAAAAAAACTTGAACATGCAAAACGGCGTCGTTTTAACAGTTCTAACGGCAGCCACTATTAAGGCAGTCCAAGGCAAAAGGGCTGGCACTTAATTTACTGGTCTGACTAGCTCTAAAGGCAAGCAAAAACCTTTTTTTTTTTTTTTTAAAAAAGAAAAATTTATAAACAAGTAAAGCAAGAACTAGGTCCTTCATATCAGTGACATGCTGCAATTCGCTGGGGTGAAGTGAAAACATTGATGCCATTATAATACTCATCATGACAAAAAAATTTAGATAAAGTAATACAGATAATAAAGACAAACCAAAAAAAATTCATTGATAATTAAACGTTTCGCTAGAATGCAGCAATAATCAAATCTATCTCACCTGACAACTTTCGTTGACCTACGTATTTGATTTATCGACATTTTAATAAGCTTTTCATAGCTGCTCAAATCCGAACAAAAAATAAGACCACATCACCTACCGATATAAAGGAAGAAAGTTCAGTTTGTTTTGACTGAGAATCCCTTAAATTTTTTTTTTTTTTCAGATTTTTCTTATTTTCTTTTAATTCTGAATTAAAAAAAAAAAATAAAATAAAACGGCGTCGTTTTAACAGTTCTAACGGCAACCACTATTAAGGCAGTCCAGGGCAAAAGGGCTGGCACTTAATTTACTGGTCTGACCAGCTGTAAAGGCAAGCAAAAACCATTTTTTTTTTAATTTTTTTTAAAAGAAAAATTTATAAACAAGTAAAGCAAAAACTAGGTCCTTCATATCAGTGACATGCTGCAATTCACTGGGGTGAAGTGAAAACATTGATGCCATTATAATACTCATCATGACAAAAAAATTTAGATAAAGTAATACAGATAATAAAGACAAACCAAAAAAAATTCATTGATAATTAAACGTTTCGCTAGAATGCAGCAATAATCAAATCTATCTCACCTGACAACTTTCGTTGACCTACGTATTTGATTTATCGACCTTTTAATAAGCTTTTCATAGCTGCTCAAATCCGAACAAAAAATAAGACCACGTCACCTACCGATACAAAGGAAGAAAGTCACATAGCCTATAACTTAGACTTCAATACCACCGGGCCTTCTGGCCTGGTGGTACCCGATCTACTTGGGGCCTAACAAGTCAAGGGTTCTATCCCCTGCAACAACACTTACCTAGCAAAAAAAAAAAAAAACCTTAAGACTTCAATAAAATAATAGACACAAAATCAGAATTATAATCTACAATAACAGTATCTAGGTGATTAATAAGTAATAACGTTAGCCTTTCCAATATATAAGGCCCAAATAAAATTTAGGAAAATATATATACTAGTTCCATTTTTTCAAAACTTAATCCCTGTAGTGTCAGCAATACCTTATTGTAAGTCAACCTCAAAGCCTGGTTTTTTTCATCTACCTCTTTAAATTTGTGTAGTCTTGCCTGTTCAAAATTTAGAGCACTTTCTGCAGCCCAAAGTACTTTACCTATCATCACGTTGCCAATTGATGAGGGAAAAATATTAAATGAGACAAGTCACTAAACAACAAACACAAAGCATGTTATAATCAAATCCACTTCATTAAAATTTCTTAACTTCCACCTCTTTTAAAAACCAAAACAATCTCAAACTTCCAACTATTTCTCCAAAAAACTTACTAACTTAATAAACATAAACAATGAAAAATAAGGACACAGAATTTTGAATACATTTTTTCCACCTTAAACAGCTTTAAGCAATTCACTTAAGTTGTCCACCCCAAATCCAAAACTTACAGATACAAAAAGTAACATTCTGAGTCAATACAAACACCAAACAAGTTTCAATTTTTTTTCTTTCTTTTAAGCAAAAGCCCTAAAATTTGATTTGATGCTCGAAACCCAGAATACTATAATAGCCAGGAACAGTAAACCACCAATCCTAAAACTTTCTAATCAAACAAAAAAACCCAACACCACACTTCAAAGAAATAAATAAAGAACAAAAGAAAAAGGGGAGGGGCTTACAATTTGCAGATATAGTGCAGATAAATCACAAGTTTTTTTATACAATAATAAGTCAGTAACACAGACGGTTTGTAACAAGAGAAGGTAATAAACATAACAATCCACCAAATAGTTCGGTCATTAACATACATATTCAAATATAATAACATAATTGTTCCTTAGCACAATACAATGTGCCCCTACTAAACCATACAAGCAACTGAACAAACTCCCCTAGGATGACCTAGTCAGATACTTGATCCAGCCCAGTCGTCTATCCGGAGTGAAGTTGATTAAAGCTTCCCTCCATTCAGCCCTTACTAATTTTTTAGTGGCCTCGAACATGGTTTTATCATCAAGATCATCAGACATAGAGATCAAAATTTTTGTGACCTTTGTCATTGAGTAGTCGGGAACTTGTGCAGATTCTACAGTTTTTCGACTTTCAGGGGCTCTGGCAAAGGACACTGCTTTCCTCTTCTTCCTGCTTGAGGTGTCTGTGTGAGCTGACTGCTTCCCTTTTGGGTTGCTGCCTTGCTTGTCCACATCAACTGCACTGACGTGTTGGGCAGAGGATGTTTGTGCAACCGTGGGGAGGAGCTGTCTTAGCAACCCATAGTGGTCCAGCCCCTTTTTACGAAAGTCGTTGTACTTACTGTTCGACTAGAAACAAACAAGATGTGGTATACATGGGATTAGAGACACTGGTATATATGGCATTGTTTACATGAAGAATTTAAAGAATGAACGGCATGGAAATTTATTAAATGTATAACACTCACCTTCACTGCATCTAACCACGCCGCATCACTACCTTTGACGGTGTTAGTATCAGAATCCCATTCCATAACGGTTCTACCAATTAGTTGGGAAAACGCATTGTATTTCTTTTTAAGCTGTTTAAAATTTTCTTTTATTTGATCGACGCTATAGTGTTTTCCGGTTCGGTTGTTAAACTCCTCAGTGACAACTGGCCCAAGGTCTTTCTTCATTATCCCATTACAAATGTTCCCTTTAGTTGCTGCTTCTAACAAAATTTCAATGAACTGCTTTTCTACTGGTTCAGGCCATACCTTTGAATCCCCAACATTGGATGTCTCTGCCATCTAATAGGACATACACACTTAAGCCCTAAATATTTGTTTTATAATTTCTCAACTTGAATCTAACCCTATGGTTTAACCCAGTAACTGCACAATGGTAAAATGGTCATTTGAACAGAAAACTGTACCAAACAAGTTGTAGAGTTATGTATAAAAGAAAGTGATGCATCCAGAGCAACACAGAGTGAAGATTAACTCAAAGCAGTTATACATATATGAACAGTTAGAAGGGCATGGAGGAAAAACGTGTCCAACATCAAGAGCAACAAGCAACAATGAACAGCAACCAAGAACAAGTTTCAGTAACGGTAAACATACCATTTTTGAATTTAACAGAAACATTAAACACTTACCTTAGGTGCAGGAACGTCGTTGGAGGAGGATGATGAAGATGGTGCAAAGACTGAGGTGGACGAAGCGAGCTCCATATGTAATGCCAGACGTGGGGTGAAGGGCAATTAAAGTAAGAATTTGCCTCACAGCAAGTGGAAAAAAAACAATCTATAAAGTTTTCTCTTTGAAGCTCAAAATCAAAATATGAACATGCCTCACTGAATATATATATATATATATTTTCTATGACTAACAATGGATAAATGATTTACTTTAAATTTTGGGGGAGAAGGACAACGTGATCCGTTGGGGAAAGAGAGAATCCTGGGGAGTGAGACTCTGAGAGTGAAAAGAAGACGAAATGGAAGAGGGGAGACTGGAGAGTGGTAAATGGGGGCAGGGTAGGTTGGCTCTGATGTTTAATTGAAAAGAGGGTGATATGAACTGGACTGAAGAAGGTAGAAATTGATAAATTAAAAAAGGCAAGAGTACAAAAGTATAAGAATAGGGTCCTGAGAACCACAACAGGCTTATCCGCCTAGGCTACAGGACAAGAAGCAGGCTAAACACTGCCACAAACAAAAGACATGACTAAAGGAAATTAATAAAAATTACAAAAGCTGCGGCGGGCCAAGAAAATGACTAAAGCAAAGAATAAAAAATTGAAAAAGCTGCCTTAGTCCAAATCATGTTTTCTTTGTTTCTTTTTTTTTTTTTTTTTGATGTGACTTTGTTTCTTATTTTTGTTTGAAATTTAAAGTTTCAATTAATATGTCTTTTAGTTCAAAAAAATCTATACTTATCAAGCGTCCACTGTCAGATAAGCAGATTATCTTTTCTCAAAAAAAAGAAAAAAAAGATAAGCAGATTACCTATCATAGTTTCTTGACTTCTTCAACTCTCGCTCTATTCCTGTATTATGTTGATTAAGAACACTGATGAAAATTTCTCAGTTTGACCACATCCATTCTTATGTCATCCAAGTATGTGATTATTTTATGAGGTGGTGGGTGAGGGTGTTTTAATGTTATAGGTGGGGGGTAATGGGATTGCCGTAATCCTCCTTCTTCTTTTTTTTTTCTTTTTTTCACATTTACGGCAATGCTATTGCCGTAATCCTTTTCTCCTTTTTTTTTTTTTTTTTTTTTTTTTTTTTTTACATTTTCGACAATGCTATTGCCGAAATAGGGGAAAATTTTTGATTCCCACAATTCTTTCTCTTTTTTTTTTTTTTCCTCACATTTTCGGCAATCCCATTGTCACAATTGCTAAAATTTTTTTTATTCCCCTATTTTGGCAATAGTATTTCCAAATTTTTTTTCTCCCTATTTCGGCAATGCAATTGCCTCAAGTAGTTTGTCACTTTTATTTTTCTCCCTATTTCGGCAATGGTATTGCCACAAATTTTTTTTCCTATTTTGGCAATGCCATTGCCACAATTAGTTGTCACAAATTTTTTTAACTAATAATAACTAATTATATGTGATTTATTGTGAAAATATTGTGGATTAATTATATGTGATTTATTGTGAAAATATTGTGGACATGAAACCCTTTTTTTACTCTTCTAGAGATTTCGAAACCACTTTTTTTTTCCCCCATTTTCGGCAATGCCATTACCATAATTGCTAAAAAAAAAATTTATTCCCCTATTTCGGCAATGGCATTGCCGCCATTGCCTTTTTTTTATTTTAAGAGCACTCCCCACTCGGGCACACTCAGACACACAACATAGTAGAACTGGACAGTGGAATTTCGACAATCCCATTGTTGAAATTCAACATTTTCTCTTTCCTCTTTTGCTTCTTCTCTCTCCTGCTTTTTGGCTGAATTTCGGCAATCCCATTGCCGAAATTCAGTCTCTCTCCTCAATTTCCCAATTAACTTCCAACAGTTCCTATAACGCAAATTAACTTTAAATTTTACAATATTAACCTAAAAGACTCTGATACTAGTGCTTAAAGCACAAAATATCAAAACTAATAATTAATATATTATAAAAAATAACTATTTAATTCATCAAAATACCACCAAGCAAAAAAAAAATCATCAAAAGTACCGATAAGGGCTAGCTAGCCTAGCTTCTGTCACTGTGCTTGCCTGCCAATTGCCTACAACACGTTACACACAACACAAGGGACAAGAGTCGTCACTCATCAGTCAACTGAGTCAAGACTCAAGACAAGGGACAAGCCCTGTGTTAGACGTATAGTGGTAAACAATCCTTTTTCTTTTCTCACTTTTCTATCTATACTTTCCTTCCAAAATTTCTTCTATCTTCCAAGTTTTCCTCTCTACCAAAAATGCACAATCAATCTCAATCTACATACTGAGAATCTGAGATAGGTACCGTATTTATGCAGATTATCGAAAAAGGTTACAATATTTATGCATTACAATATCATATTGATACTTTGATAGATCTAGAAATTAGTGTCTTTTTTTTAATCTAACACTTATTTAGTATATTTTTATTTAAGTTGAAGGTGCTAAATTGGTAAAGGGATTAATTAGAGCCTAAGGGTATAAACTATTCTCGAAATTAATATTTGTGAGGTTGCATTGGTTTCGTTACTCAAGACAACCATTGCTTACTCAAGACAACCATTAAAAAAAAAAAAAAAAAAAAAATCTCATTTAGGATTCAGCTGAATGTTGTGCTATGTTTTTTAATAATAAAGATTGTAATGTTGTGTGGTATTATTTTTCTTTGAAATTTTTTTAAAGATTAGGAATTTGATCATTATGAAAGTAGTCGTGGTATCAAAACAAAAAAATCTCAGTTGGACTTGTATTTAGAAGTGTTTAGACTTAACAAAAAACAAAATTCAAAGTTAGAAGTTCTCTCTTGGTGGAAAGAGCATTACAATTGGTTTTCAGAGCTCTCTTTAATAACATGAGATCTCATTAGCATTCCGATAACCACTGTTGCTTCTGAATCAAGTTTTAGCACTGGGAAAAAAATTATTTCTTCATATCGATCACGTCTTTTACCTAGACATGACAATACAAGTCAGAATTTTCTGATCTGACCCGAAAAATACCTGACCCAAACTCAATTTTTTTGATCCAAAGTAAAAACAGATTGACCCAACCCGATTTTTTTTAGATCAACTCAACCCGATTCAGGTAACCCACAACCCGACGTGCTTAAAAAAATTCGCCAAAATTTTTTTTTTTAATTATGCCATAATATTATGTGCATAAAGCACAAAGTACAAAATCTAATAATAATATACTTAATATTTATCACAACCATCAATGCTACTGTGCTTGACAATTAGACAAGACAAGTCACTACATAAGGGACAAGGGTCCAGGGCCAACCGGCCAAGGCAGTCACAACGATTAAAAAATATATATATATATCATTCAATGCTTGCTAGCTGTAGTCCATCACTCGGCCAAAGCACAAATTGCACAAACACAATACAATCATAATTCATACAAACAAACCTGAAAAGTGTAACCTGAAAGTTGAGATCCTCACTAATTTTTAATTAATTAAACAACTGTTTCTTATTAATCAAATTTTAGGACTGTAAAAAATATTCTTATTCCATATCAATCACTTCTTTTACTTGAGAATATAGAAGCTACGTTATATATTAAAAGTTGATTATATAAATTTGAAGGTAATTTAATTTTTTTATAATCATAATTATACAATTTTAATTCTTTATTGATTTGTTTTCATAATACATTAAGTTATATTAAAATATTGTGTTCAATTTAAAATAACATCTTATGCCATTAATTTTAAAGTTGAAATCCAAACCCCTTTTTTTATATACTTCTATTTGAATTTGCTTATATGACTTAATGACCAAGGTAGTAAGCACCTGGACGGCACCATTAAGTTTGATGTTTTCTAGTAGACTAATTAGTTGTTCGTCAGCCATAGTTCCTCTGATTTGGCCCCTAAAATTTTTGCAGGTAACTTGAGTCTAGTAGTTTGCATTGTCTTATCTTGAGATTTATAAGAGGCTCATAAGCCCATGTCATGGTAATGAAAGGATATTATGAATGCATCTTGTATTGTGGGATTGATGTGTAAAGCATGCTATTACAATTTAACGCACTGGTTATTTGACATTTTCCTTCCTATTTGGGCTTGCATGTTAAGACACTTTAGTACATCTGAAATATAGTTTTTACATTGTTTCCACTTGCCAGCAAACATGTGCACCTACACACGGATGTGTACAACCCACCCATTCTAGGAATATTACTCAAATTCGTATGCATGCGATTTACCATGTCTTCTGTTTCCCATTGATTGCCTCACTCTTTATCACAACTTGTTTAGATTTAATTTTGATTGGATTGATTGTTTTTTCATTTTGAGTAGTTGAACACCATGAAAGAAGTCCATGATGATAGATCTTGGTGCAAATAAGCATGTTGTCAAGGACTGTCTATCCTTATGGTTTTGAGACATAGGTCTTCTCTATCTATTACAACTGTGGGGCTGGTGCAATGGAAACCTCTCTCTGATTACTACTTCATTGTTTGATAAGCAACAATAATAAAAGTGCCAGAAAAGTAGGTAAAAAACTGTGGATTAATATAACGGTAGAGCAAAAAACATAATGTGAAATTTTAATCCTAAAATTACATAAATGACCAAAATTATATATATATATATATATAATTTCAACTTATAGCATCCACTTCATAATGATTGTTCTTTATCAGCAGACCAATCGACTTGGCCAAAATTTTAATCCTAATGTTATGGAAATGACCAAATTGGTCATTCTGCTACATTTTTGTTAGTTAGCACTACAGTGCACATGATAGAATTTTCCATCACTTAACTAACAACAATTTGCCCATTTCTAAAATTTCAGGGATTAAAAATTTCAAATTAGAATAGCAGGGGTTTAGTTTGATTTTGACTCCACAAATGCGAGACCCAATGACCCACCTCATGTGAGAGGGATGATGCATTCAACAATTACAAATAATACCACCTCCTCAAACAGAGAATTGTGGGATGCATGGAGCTCTAGCCTTAAAAATTTCCCAAACAGAGGAATGTGAATCAAACATTCCTTTCCATTCTTTTCTACTCCTTTTCCCATCCCATATTGTCAATTTGTCTGCTGCTGCCATCATTATTATAGCCATTAAACCCAACATCAAATCAATAAATCCACAGAAGGCCTTTCTATTTTAACTAAATGGAGAAAATCAATGGCAATCAGCCATGTTTATTGAGCAGCCATCTCAGTATTATGACTGGGGAAAGAATATTCTAATGTCACACCCTTCAATGTGTATTAACAAACAAATGTGAGGCCTAAGATTTCAGATTACAACCTCGGGCAATCAGCCAATGGTTACACATGGTCAAGCTATAAGAAAATCAAGAATCTGCAATCGAAATCCGCTCTACACCTATCACTCTGTAAAACCTATAATCTAAACCTGAAATGTACACCAGCGCTTGGGTAATGATCGGGAAGAACCCCATAAAACTGAACAATGAAGTGCCTCAGAATAGCCAACAGCTTTCTCTCATTCTCTTCTCAGGAAAAATTCAAAATCTCCAAACAGGAAGCTGTCTATGGCAAGGAGGGATGGGTCATAGTCAATGTCAAAAAAAATTATGTATCAATGTGAAAATCATGCAGGCCAGGAGGAGATAAGGGTGGGATAGCCAAGGGGTGAGAATCAAATTCTGTGATTTCCAAGACCTTTCTTCCATTTGTTTGGGTCTCTCTGCTGTTACCAATTTTTCTTGAAGAAATAACTCCAGATGATAGTACCCTAGAAGAGTTGCTACTCTCAACGGATTTTAAGAAACTTTCCTTTGAAACACTCTTTTTCATAGCTGATGCTATTGTGGTGCTAAAAACACCAGATTCCCTCAGACTTTGAATAATGACCTGAAGAGAAAAAAAAAAATTAAAAGTTTGACAATATCCAACAGCCATGCATAGGTTCAAAGAACATAAAATAACATGCCTTTAAAGACATTAAATATGAAAGCAATTGAACTCACACTAGGAGCATAAACGCGAGTCAAGATACCCTTCCTCATAAGTTTTAAGTTTAGTTCTTTGTCAGTCCACACAATGCGTTCATTGTACCTAAAGCAAAAATGTAATACCAGTGAGAAGCAAAAACTTCAAGGATACAAATCCAAGGAATAGCACATATCTCATTTATAATACAACCCCTTCTTATCTGTTTACTAATGTGGGTTGTAATAGGTCATCTTGGGAACAAGAAAACCCAAGAAAAGTGAGTCTCATTCAAATTCTAAACATGGGTCATCCTTCCCAATGAAAGTCTCATTCGCAACAATCATTCCCATAGTAAATGCTAAAACCACAATGAAATAGTTCAATTTCTGTGGGATATCCAATTGCACCCTAGAATGTAACTTGCACAGTGCAAAATCCTAGGAAAATTAATATTTGTACTAGCATCGTTGTATGTGCTCTAAGAGTGATCAGTCTTTTTAAAGTCAACTTTTTTAGAACCTAAACTTACAATTTTTTCCTTGAGTTTGAATTTCAAAACGTGGTGTAAGGGTGTAATGTAACATTCTGGATATTCTAAACCACCTTCAATCTTATCTTTTTTGGATTACATAGCTGTATAAGAGAGAAATATGGCTAAAATTAAAGATTTCAATTTTGTTTCACTTTGACTATTTTAACCCCAATATATGGCCTTAGTTCTTATTTCTTAATTTAAAAAAAAAATTATATCATATTGAAGAGTTATTTTTGAGATTTCAGAGCAGTGGATATCACAACAACATCCAAACCTTATTCCCAAAATTTTGGGGTTACTATAAATCCTCAACATATTAGTCAGGGTCAGCCACATGTGGGCACCAAATTCTTCTATTTCAATGACTTTATGAATGTTACTTATTTTACGTATTTACTATTTTTTGGTAGGAACAATGTTAAGACAATGTGGGAGCATTTTTTAAAGCACAAAAAAGTGGACACCAAAGGCCTCTAGTATATTCAGCAAAAAAAAAAAAACAAAGGCCTCCAGTATATAGAGATGAACTCCATTTGGAAATCATGAATAGAAAAGTTTGAGAGTTCCTCATACCAGCGAAGCATTTCCTCCTCTGTTGCAGTGGAAGCAATTATGAATGCCTGCATAGGAAAAATAGGACAGCAGTAAGCAAGATGAGAATGTGTTTGCACTAAAATATTTAACTAAAAAATTAAATTATAATGACATTAAGGCCTTTTGGTAGCAATGGGAATTTGAAATAAATATTCTAGATTCACATATCTTAGATCCTCTCTCTCTCTCTCTCTCTCTCTCACACACACACACACACACACATTAATACCAAAAAATCTCTTCTTTTTTAATTTTTTAATTTTCCTTAACCAATCATAAAGTTGACTTTAGCTGGAGACCCCACGTGCATTACCCAGATGTTTGTAATAACACAAACCAGAAAGGGATCACCTTCTAAAAGGAAACATCTACATAAAAGAGGCTCGTTGCAGATAAGCCTTACAAAAAGTGGACCAAAAGAGAAAAATAAGGGGGAAATGAAAAAACTTGGAAACGACAAAAAATGTAGAAAGGCATCATATCTATAATGATGATCATCAAAAATTGCCTTTTGGATTTACAATAGAACTGTTTCATTTATGGAGCCAAACAATATGGAAATAAATAATGGTTCACTGCTGAAACACAGCTCCCAACCTTAATCATGTGTTGACAAAATGTACTTGGGATCCATAGACCTCTGTCTATTTATCATAATGTCAAGGTGGTGATTTTGGTTCACTTGGTTTCAAGGGTAACAAAACCAGCTCTCCAAACTACATGCCATCTACAATGTGTGTGTTACATTAATTTTAAGACATTGGTCACCAATTACTTATAAATAAAAAAAACATTGGTCACCAATTATATATCTAAAACAAGTACCATGTAGAGGATCAAACAGGTCTGTACAAGAGTTTCTGATAAGTTACCACTTACCATAAGAACAAAAAATTAAAGATAAAAAGGGAAGAAAAAAAAAAACCCAAATAGAAAAAATGAAAATCAAACAAGAACTTTCATCTCCAACCACAGAATGAGATAGAGAGTCTAGTATCTATCCCACAAGAATCTCCAACTATAATGAGAGAGAGAGAGAGACTGTATTTATCCCTTAGTATTACACTTTCCTCCTATGAATCCTGAGGAAGTGTATTTCTGTCTCATCTCATTGATAATTCAGTAAAATAATAAGCACAAGTACAGGCATTCACCATGCATAAAGTAAAATAACAAAACGAAGGGACAGCCTAGCTTAATATGATTGAATTGAGATGCCCCATTGTGTTGCCTCAGATAAATTATTGGATTTAAATTTGCACCTAAGCATGAAATGTAATGTAATAACTTTTAAAAATAACCACAGATATCATGAAAAGAAATTTATACACATGATGTGTAAATCAAGAATAAGATGGCTGGCAATATATGAAGTGCCAAAAGGGAAAATAATTTAAGTAGGAGGAGCACAAAACTAAGCTGGTGCTCTTGCAATTCAAAAGATGATTTTTTTTTTTTTTGCCACCGTGGGGTGGGGGGGAAGGGGTGGAAGACCAGCATAGTGAAGGAATCAGAACTCACAGCTCTGTCAAACTCCAGCATGAAGCATCTTTTAACATCTTCCTTTGTAGGCTTGCAGCCACACCGGTCACGTCTTGAAGTTAAATCAGAAAATTTAGGGTATGTGTAATGTAGAACAGCAGCCTCATCTAATTTGATCTCACTATAAAAAGAATGAAAAGGAAACATAAGTGGTTGTACAAGGAAAAAAAAAAAAAAAAAAAAAAACCCTTACCAATTTAACCATAAATTTCAACACTTAAAAAGAAAGAATTTGAGGGTAAGAAAAAAACCAGTATCATGTAGGTACTAGGTAAACATAATTACCAAGATTCCAAGGAGCTCATGTATGATAATATATTACATGCTATATTGAACCTTCACAGGAACTAGCATATCAATAGTAAGTCTTAGTGCACACATGCACAAACCTTTGAAACATTGATGGTGAAATGCATGCACATTAAATTTCAGAAACATGACAGAATCAATGCCAATGGGCTTGTAACTCAATTGGAACCTACCCCCCAACCCCAGTCCCCGTGTCACAGGTTTGACCCATCTCCCCTCTCCTCTCCCCAAAAGAGCAACCCAAAAATAAAAAAAAAATTATTAAAAAAAACAGAATTAACATACTTTGGGGACTTCATGTAGTTGTGCCATCTGTGTGCACCATTGGGACGAAGATGATCTTGAATCCGAGCAGCTGATTTCCCATTTCCATAGGTCAAAAAGTAGTTTGGGTTACCACGAGTTGCATCTTTGTAATTGCCAAAATATACCTCTTTTGGAAGATGATCATAGTTCTTCTTGAACATTGAGACCTATGCCAACATAAGATAAGTGACATTGGTTAATAGCAACGTGTATCTGTGCATGTGTTCACTTGTTTGTGTTGCAATAAAAAATCAAAATGCATTTGACAATTATGATGGGAACACTGAGTCAATTGTAAAACTTGAACAAACATTTTTTTTTGATAAGTAATTGTAGAACTTCAACAATTAAACTATCTCAGCACTAAAACTTGATTATGCAATATGCCAGAACTGACAGTGAAGCTATTCTAATCACAGTAGAGTAATCATCATGCAGAATCTAGAAACATGTTTCAAATGAATGAAATTTCTCAACAAATCAAAAATGGTGCAAATCCTAAAACGTGCACAGGCAAAACCCTCACATGGCCACAGGAGAGCCTTGAAATACTTGGAAGATAATGGCCGGTTGGTTACATTGCCAGGGAGGAACCATTGGACCAAGTAAATCATATGTAAAGAGACAAGACCCAATATTTTGTACAGTTCATATATTTGATTAGCAGATAGCAAAAAGGCCATTACCTAGTGTGGTCCCACTTAAGTGGGGCCCAACAAATTTTAGATATTAGAAGAAAAGATAGAAAAAAATGATCATGAGCTAGTGCTAGTCCAACATAAGTGAAATTTTAGATATTAGAAGAAAAGATAGAAAAAAATGATCATGAGCTAGTGCTAGTCCAACATAAGTGAAATTTTAGATATTAGAAGAAAAGATAGAAAAAAATGATCATGAGCTAGTGCTAGTCCGACATAAGTGGGTCCTGTAAGTTCTGATTAGAAGATAGCAACGCTTAGACTTTCTACAAGAAGAAAAGGGAGGCCAAAGGCAAACTTTTTACAACACTTCCATTCATTCCATAACAACTACTTCTTTAGTTTTATAAGATATTTTGTGTTCATAATCTTGAACATTTTTTTTTTTTGATAAGTAATAAAGATTCATTGATATCAAAAAGAGAGAGACACCCAAGTACATAGGGAGAATACAGGGGTGAACAAATCAAAAACGAACATTACAAAAATCAAGTAAATCCAAAATAGAAGAAAAATGATGGTTTCTCCACACAGAGAACCAATCAAGTAAGGTTCTAAAAAAAAGAAGCTTGAGATCAGGCATGGAACGCTCCTTGTCTTCAAAACACCTACTATTTCTCTCCTTCCAAATACACCACATCAAGCAATGAGGAACAACCATCCATATATTTCCATTACGATGGCGACCAAAACGACCTTGCCAGCAAGCCAAAAGCCCAACAACAGAGAATGGCATAACCCAGCAAACTCCAAATAACCCAAAAACCATATCCCACAACTCCAAAGCAACCAGGCAATGAAGGAAAAGATGGTCAATAGTTTCACTATTACACTTGCACATATAACACCAATCCAAAATGCAAACATTTCTTTTCCTTAAGTTGTCAATTGTCAGACATTTCCCCAAGGCTGCGGTCCATACAAAGAAAGCCACTCTAGAGGAAATCTTCTGCTTCCGAATGCTTTTCCAAGGGAAAAACTGCTCACTATGGCCAACTAGAAGATGGTAGTAAGCACTGACCGTGAACCCTTTACTCTTACAAAGCCAACATCTCTTATCCTCCCCGTTCCCCCCTTACAGGAGTGCAATAAATGGAATTGATGAAGCTTCTAAAAGCTTCCAATTCACGATTATGCACCTCCCTACAAAACTGAAAATCCCAATGGAGGACTCCATTGGTGAACCTCATTAGATCCGCCACACTTGCCTCTTTGTTACAACAAATCCTATATAAATCAGGATAGTGGTCTGCGAGAGGAGAAGATCCACACCAACGATCTAGCCAAAACTGCACTTTTGATCCATCTCCAAAACTGCACTTTTAATCCTGAACATAGACTTCTCTTCTCTAAAAAATAAAACTTATTACTTAAAAAATAAAAATAAAAACTAAAAAAGTATGTGATCTTGAGACATTTTATATTAGAGCGTAATAACTTGTAAGTTCCCTGCCCATAGATTCTTCAAAACTAAGCTACTTAAAAAATATGAAGCAGATTGCATCATAGTAAAGTGCTTCAACCTGCGTAACTTACTCACAGACCAAAATCCAAAAACTTCCTAAGCAATGTATAGCTACAAACAAAACTAATTAATCATATCCAACCTAGGTTAAAATAATTGCAATACAAAAGTGTCCCATAATAGACCTCCATTTGCATGGACATGCCCTGCAATCATGCCTTATGTCTGCGTGAACGCTCTATGTTAGAGATTAAGTCTTTTTTTTTTACACATTTTCCTTGATTGAAGTGTGGTCTTTTGTCATTTTTCTTGTTCTTCCTTTCCTGTTTTACTTGATCGTTGTAATCTTGGTTATTGATTTGTGCCCCCATAGTACATTCCCAATGTACTCGGGTTGATTGTTTTTCGTTTTTTAATAAAATTTTCGTTACTTATCAAAAAAGTGTATTAAGCATATACTAAGAACCTATTTGGAAAGCTAAAAGGTAGGACTAGGAAATTCAATATCAGATCTAACAGGCAGTCTAGTAAATATTTCGTTACTTGACGAAAAATTATTTTTCCTCAAAGCAACCTTGACAAGTTCTATTTGAAACAAATTATACATCTTGGACCTTCCCAAACACAATCTACTTGAATTGACAAAGATTGAAAAATGTCTAAAGAGATAGTCCATAATACAAAGAATTCAATATTACAACTTAATCAGTAAGAATGTTGCTAACTTTTAAACCAAATCAGTCAAATCTATTACTGAAATCCTAGCTAAGTCAAGTGAAGACCAAAGAGAATATACCTCACTGAAAGG
The DNA here is from genome assembly GCA_028535165.1 of Quercus tomentella. Taxonomy (NCBI): domain Eukaryota; kingdom Viridiplantae; phylum Streptophyta; class Magnoliopsida; order Fagales; family Fagaceae; genus Quercus; species Quercus tomentella. The sequence goes on along the minus strand of JAPQVY010000012.1, from coordinate 40,908,885 downwards.
TTCCTTAATATCATCTCGTTCAACACTGCTCTCCTGAAACAAAACATATGCCATCATAAAAAAGCAATATTATTTACCATATTAAATAAAATTTTACATTTAAATAAATCTTTTTCACTCACATAATTTGGAAAGATAACCATATCAACATTTCCAGGAATATCAGAGAGCAATTGTCTCAAAGAGTACTCCCTAGTTCCTGCTGGATGTATTAGTTCATCAGTGTCAAGATGGAAAATCCAATCCATTCCAGCCTCCTAAAATTGCAAAAAATAATATTAGACATTTTATTATATAATGAAAATATACTAATCATGTCATGCAACAGATGAAAAAAAAAGTATCCATACCCTTGCCATGACAATCGCCATTTCCATATTGAGAGATTGCTTCACAAACAACTCATAGTTACATGGCTTGTAGAAGAAGCTGGCCAACCAAGTTTCATTCCAGATCCGGCTAATTATATAATCACCACAGAGAGGGGAAATTGAGCATAAATAATCAGATTCATTGAAGTTAATAACATGTACAAAATAATAAACTTTCACAACGTAAAAGCAATTAGACAGAATAGCAATGAACATAGACCTTAAAGTAACATAACTTCAATATTAAAACTAGAAGGTATATGATGCAGGAGCAAAACCAAAATTATTTTAGAATTTATATTTTCAGATTTTTGTACTTACCTTATAGGAAATTGAATAATTATAGACTCTTATTTGGATAGGGATTAGTATTTGAGTTAAATTAGGATTAGTTTTGGTATGTTGTTATCTTTATCTCTTTATTTACCAGTTCTAGCTCTATATAAGAGTCTAGTTTATTTGTATTTGGAGAACAGATGTGATTAATGATATTCAGATTGGAGATTTTTTCCTGTTGTTAGGTTCTGACTCCTAACACCTTAGGTGCTGATTCCTAAGGGTTTAGCTTGGTGCTGATTCCAAGCAACCTAAGTGCTGACTGTCAAAACCAAAATTACCATGTACAAACAACCTGCCACCATCAGCCAAAAAAATACACAGATCTGGAAATCCCGCTACCCAGCTGCCCAATCTCACCATTAGAGCTGCTCCTTCGACTCCACCATCATCTGCTCACATGTAATCCGCTGCGCCGCTGTAAACTGCCAGACGATCTTCATTTTGTCACCGCTGGACCCCTTCGCACGCCCCCCATCGCTGCCATTTCGGCTGGTTGTATCCAGTACCTGAAATTTTGGCCAGATCTCACTGGTCTTTCAAAGTTCCACATAAATGAGACAAGATCTGACCTGCCATATTGAAAGCCCAAACCCAACCAGTGACTTTCCTTTAACGTTCTGTAGTGCCAGGCCCAAGCTATACAGCACATCAGCATGAAGTGTAATGCTCAAGTACAACTCAAGTGTGCATGCTCAGGTTCTTATCACAATTTTTTTTTAGAGATTTATTATTTTAGGGCACAATGGTAGTAGTCCAACCACCTATTTTTTATGGGTATAAAAATCAAGACCCATGGATTTTCAAATGTTGGATATTTGAGGCGGAACAATCAACAATTCTTTGCACAAGTGCATTTATCAAACGACAAACAAAAGATGTGGTATGCCAAAACAAGAGTTGCTGGTAGAGCTTTAGAGTATTGAAAACATTATGAGAGCCTTCACTTTAGATGCCATTGGCCTCAAATTACTTGGGAAAGAATGAAAGAAGATCTTTGTATAGTATATTCCCACAGTATTTTCACAAAGATCTACAACAACCTTCTCATGGCAAATTACAAGATCAAAGAACAAGTATGAGGCAGTGCAACAATGCAAAGCTAACTCATGAAGTATCTGCCATATGCCAAGACTTAGGAAATCTAATGAAAACTGTTGAAGACTTGGCTAATCAAATGAAGGTTGTTCAAGACTTGACTACTCAAATGAAGGAAAATCAAGTACCATAGGACCTTGATATTGACAAAGAAGTGCAAGTGTCAATCAAAGTTTCAATGTTCATTCAACCAGAAGAGTCTACTACAGAGTTTAAACAACAAGAAGCCTCTATACTTGAAGAATCATCCATGGTGCATGCAGATCTAGTTTGATAAAGTCGAAAAGGTTGATGTTCCAATTCCTCACATTGAGTTCGCGATTCCAGAATAGTTTCCAGCAAAGTTTCATGAGGTGGAATACAAGGTTTATCTATTTTCAATGCTCCCAAAGTCGATTCCTCAACTGCAGCAAGTATTATGTGCCAGAGTTTTCATCATTCAACACTTTAAAACTTGAGGTCGAGTTTTCTCCAACCAAGGGAGTATGATGCAGGAGCAAAACGAAAATTATTTTAGAATTTATATTTTCAGATTTTTGTATTTATCTTATAAGAAATTGAATAATTGTGGACTTTTATTTGGATAGGGATTAGATTTGAGATTAGATAGGGATTAGTATTTGAGTTCAATTAGGATTAGTTTTGGTATGTTGTTATCTTTATCTCTTTATTTTCCAGTTCTAGCTCTATATAAGAGTCTAGTTTATTTGTATTTGGAGGATAGATCTGATTAATGAAATTCAGATTGGAGATTTTTTCCAGTTGTTAGGTGCTGACTCCTAAGAGTCCTTAGGCGCTGATTCCAAGCGACCTAAGTGCTGATTCTTAGGTTTATCTTTACTTTTCTTGTTCTTTTATTTTTCTATTAATTGTCCTGCACCAATAGTATTCTGATAGCAATAAACTATTCAATTAGAGAATTTCCTAAGAGAGGAAGACAAACACACACACTACTATATAATTTTAATGGAGAATGTACAAACCTTTTAGCTTGCTGCTCCTCTAATTCTCTGGTTCTGTATATAACTTTCACCCCCTGAACAAGATATGTTAAGTCCATAACAAGGAAAATTTAGGAAATTAAAAACGAGAAGGGAATTGAATTGACACAATGTGCAGCAACCAAATACAAGGAGGTATTGAATAGTAAAATGTAACAGAGAAGTGAAGAACTTAAGACTCACCGGAATTGATTCTAAGACTTTAGTCACATTTGCAGAGGCAGCCTTCCCTTCCACAAAAAGGAAAAAGTTTGAAACTCCAATAACTTTATGATAAAAGATCCATGGCAAAATCTGCTCTAGATTAGCAGAAGTGCTCGTCGTAATACATATCTGGCATACAGCAAATTGCAGAAAGAAGATGTCACAAAGTGATCCATAATTCCCCATATAAAATATATGTCAAAATTACCATTATTTCCTAACACCAATTATTCAAAATTAATCCAAAACAAGATTTCAAATTGCTAATATAGATTATGATCAAAAGGAAGAATCCATGAAATAATTAAAATTGGCTATCAAACAGACTAAAAGGCCACAACAAACCAAACGGAAGAATTCAAAGGGCTTATGGATCAATAACAACCAATATCTCAGTATATAAATGACCAACAAGTATCAAAGAGGTTCAATAGATAACTTCCATGTCAATTCAGAAAATAATCAAAGTCAACCTGAATGTCAAAACACAAAGCACCTTCTCCATCAGAGCTTGTATTTATAGCTAATCTTTTCAAGATTAATCAAGCAAACAACGACGATAACAACCAAGCCTTATTAGTCAATAGTCCCAAATTTTTTGGGGTCAGCTATGGTTTCCTCAACATATTAGTCACAGTTGGCCACATGTATTCTTTTTCGCTGTTCTATTCTATCAAAAGTCAAAACCTTTGTTACTTCCTGACATGTTCAAGATTAATCAAACAAAATTAAAAATAAATAAAGCATATTGATGAAAACCTTAAATAGAAATGATCAAACAAAAACTAAAGCTCTAATGGGTTTGAATCAAAACACAACAACACTATTCTCCCACATGAAAAAAATTTAAAAACTTTGATCATCAATGAAAAATATCCCATACAAGTCATATCCAAAATCCATTCTCATTCCAATAAAAATCACACATTTATCTCTCAAACCATCACAGATCCAAAAACCAAAACACACCCACCAAAAAACAAACCCCAAGAACCAAAACCCATGAACCAATATCGAACCTTTGGCTTCAGATCCGACCCGAGCCCGAAATTCCAATCCCTGTAATAAGGAAACGTCGGCGAGCGACTCTGACCGAGAAGATCGACACAATCGGAGCGAGAGGGGTGGGAGGGTCCGGACCCGGAAATGGCCATTCCGGGGAACTCATGGTGGTCCGGAGACCAACGGGTCACGGGGTCGTTGAGTCCGCCCCGCCATTGGAGAATGAAAGCGAAGCCAGCGAGGGTGAAGGAGAGAAGTGTGAGGAGCAAGACGAGGCGAGACGTGAAGGACTGTGAAGAAGAAGAAGAAGATAATGATAAAGATGAATAAGAAGAGGTGGGTCTGAGAGTAGAGTGGAGACCCGCCATGAAAGCTTGCTCTGCAGAGGGAAAGATAGAAAGCTTGGTGCATATATATATAAAATATATATATACGACTGTTTACATGATATACGTAGACATTGTGGGTTTTTTTGGATGTGAAAATGAATGAGAAAGAGAGAGAATGAGAGAAAGAGAGAGATTTGGAATTTGGAAGTGAAAGAAGAGAAAGAAAAGTTTGAAACTGAAAGGAACTTCTGAATGAAACGAATATATGAGCCGTTTTTTGTCGTTAGCTCTCTTTCTTTCTTTCTTTCTTTTTCTTTTTTTTTTTTTTTTTTGGTTAAAATATAATTGGGATTTTTTTTTTTCATTTTTTGGTTTTAAATATTTTATTCAAAAGCAAATTCAAAACTTCATTCAAATATTTAATACTTACTTCTTCTTCTTTTTTTGTAAAATAATATTTTGATCTCTAAATTTTATCAAATGTTTCTTTTTCGTCCCTAAATTATTGAAAAAAGTTACATTTTCATTCCTATTTTTGATCTTACAGTCTAAATTACTTTAAAAAAAAAAAAAAAAAACTCTTTATAAAGTTTAAGGATGAAAAAAAAAACTTTTGATAAATTTTGAGGATCAAAATAACATTTTACCTTATTTTTGGACTGATTTTATTTTTGTATTGTTTACATGACAAACTAGAATTCTATAATAATAATGATAATAATGACATGCTCGAAAGTGGAGAAAAGAAAAAAATTAAATTGAACTTTATTGAATAGAAAACATTAGGTTAAATTACTTTCTTTTTTTTTTTGGTTGAGAAACACTAAATAAGTAAATTATTGGTTTAATCCTTAACTATGCGATGAATTTTAATTTGATCTCCCAAATATTAATTATGTCAATTTAATTCATCAACTTTCAAAATAAGTACATTTTTATGTATGTAAACCTCCACTTTATTTAAAATTTAAAAAAAAAAATTAAGAGCATATGGGTAAAGATTATAATATAATGCAAAGTGAAGTCAATTTAAATTAGTAATTTTTATTAAAATTTAAATGGAAGTGTACACACAAAATTTGTAAGAGATAAATCATATGGTCACAAAGTAGTGTAATAAATTATAAAATGTTGATGTCTACAGGAAGGACTAGCAAAAAGCCTTACCTAATTTTATGTATAAAAAGAATTATAGTTTAAATCCTCCATTCCTGTTTTTATTATAACAATTGAATTATCGGTATAAAAAAAGGGGGAAAAAGAGAGGTTGTAGGACTAAATGGCACAATTAATAGTTAGACTAAAAACAATTGGAGGACTAAATTAGTAATTTGTTAGACTAAAAACAATTGGAGGACTAAATTAGTAATTTAACCAAAAATATTATTATATGGTTATAATATGATTTTTATTTTATTTTTTTGAAAACAAAGACAGAACTTATCATTTAAGGGAGGCCATTAAGATCGGCCTGAAGTACATGAATAATAGCTAGTAATACATTTTCCATCCAGACTTGCATTTGAGAAATAAGAATTGCTTGTCTCACTAAAGAGTGAGCTATAGGGTTACAATACCTACGAACATGAGATTAATGTATTTTTGAGAGACAAGAGGCAAAGTATTGTATGTCTTTCACTATGTTGCCGTAGTGTGACAATGAGTGAGACTTATTCCAAAGTGCCATGATGAGTATCTGTGAGTCGCCATCCAATATCACCTGATCAAAACCTATCTTCAAAGCCAACTCTAGAGCCATCTTTGCTGCCATAACTTCCACTTCAATGCTGTGAAAGGGAGAGTAGTTTTTTGTGAGAGAGAAACCATGAATTATCCCATATCGTTACGAATAACCACACCCATACTAGCACTATTTTCTAAGTCAAATAGAGCACCATCGAAGTTCACCTTATATAGATTTCTATCTGGAGATTGCTAGCAGGTGGGTGGTTGTCCCACTGGTGTTATGGTCGAGGAATTATGGAGGCTAAAATCACACTGCCTTTCCTTTGCTTGAGGTAGCAGCTGGCCGAGAGGAACTGCAAGTTTTTCGAGTTGAAGATTATTTCTCCTAGTCCATATCGCCCAGATTGCCATGGAGAAGAGAGTGGGATCCTCATTTTCTGCAAAAATACAGCCCATAAAATCAATAAATGGCGTCGCTTGGCGTAGGTTGTTGTGATTTCAAAGAAGGACTTTGTTCCAAAGTTCCAGTAGCTTCGGACAATGATATAAAGCATGGCCTACGTCTTCTTTTTGGTCTTTCGCGATGCTCATAGCGGTCATTTGTGATAATTTATCACTTCACCAAGTTCATCATTGCAGGTAAAGAAGTTTTTGTCGCTCGCTAAACCAAATTTTTTACCTTACTCAGAGCTTGTAAACTCCTGTGTGCTTTCTTATTTTTGGAAAGTACTGAAGTCCATTGATGACAAGGGATCTTAGGCCTCCAAGGATGGATTGTTGGACTGGGTCCGGTTCTCCGTGGCCTATTGGGGTCGTTATATGAACCGGTTTGTGCGCAAGTCACATAAAACTCCTCAAGGCAAAAAATGTGATTCCTCCTAAGCAATAAAATACCATTATGAGTGTTTTAGTGTCATTAAATGACCATTTATTCTTACGAAATAAGTAAGATAATTATTCATAATATTCACAATGAAAAGGAGATTGAAATAGAATATTTAAGACTTATCTTTTATTTTGTGAACATTTAAAAGAGTTCCTTCACTTGGTTCCTTGAGCGTGATGTCGTGGTACCCCGAGCGGGATGTCGTGGTTCCCAGGGGTACTAGGCCCGTAATCCATGGAACCCAGAATGCTGATTCCTTGAATTATAAGATCTTTCTCCATGCTTATTATGCAATGGAGTTTTGCCCTTTCCCTTTACCTCTATAGGTCCTGCATAAGAACACATTATACAATACACATATCTTCAAATAATTGTTAATTTCGTAGATTAGGATATACATTTTAATACGTATACATATATGTAAATGAATTTCATGAGAATGATTTAGCCACGAGGATCTTGGCCCCAATTCTCATAGACTTAGTGCTTTTGCACAAGACTTGTGGGATTTGGAACTCAAGTCCAAGTAGATTTGCTTGGACATTGCCTTCCAAGATAATTAGGTAAGGAGGATTTTGTGGGAGAGAGTGATATTTGATGTGTGCATGTTTTGGCATATGTTTCTTTGGAGGCTAAGTAATATTATCTCAAGGATATTGGACGAATTCCTCCACCTTGGCTCTCTTATTTTGCTCCTTTTCTCTCCTCTCTCCCTTGCTGGGCTCTTAAAACTCTAAGAATTATCTTTTTGAACCTCTGAACTCTCCCATTTTTCCTCCATCCGAATCCCCCATTTCTGCTATGCCTTAGTGTTCCTTTTATAGTGGACATGGTCTGGTACCCTGGGCAAGGACGTCCCTGGTCTGCTGGATAAAACCATGTCCTCTAGAACCTGAAAAAGTGCATTGGGCAGAGGTTTAGCTTAATTAGGCAATTATAACTCAAAATGGGCATTTGGCTTTAGATACAAATGGAAGATTCCTTCTTGGAAAGTCAAAAGAGTGGGTGGGTTGCTCAATGCAATGTTTGACAGTTTTAATTGAAAGTGACGATTGAGAGGAAATTGTTGGGAGGTGTCATGCACATGGGGAACTGAGTTTTCCATTGGTTCATGCATTCCAAGCAAATATATGAACTAAGGGAAACCTTCGGGAACCTCCTTTCACCGGAAATCACTCCCCTACCGACCAAAACACTTTTCCCTTACTATCCACTCGGGATCCCACGGGCTTGGACCATGGCTTACAAAGATAATACTTGATTTTGCTGGATTTTCTTAATGGTTTTTTGCTGGAAATCTGAACATACACCTTGGCTTTCCCATATGTCAGCCAAGGTCCTCTTCTCAAGGCTTCAAAAGGACATATCAAGATCCTAGGGTCTTGATGTTGATTCTTCTTGCTACATATCCTCTGGCCCAACTGGGATCCTTCTTCATGCTGCATGTCCTCTAGCCTGTCCGAGATCCTCTTCTTTTTCTTTATTATTATTATTTCTTTCTTTCTCCTTCTTTTTGGGACTTTGGTCCTTCATGGTCCTTTCTTAACTTCATGAATTGGGCCTTCCTTACTCTTCATGGAATGGGCTATCATGTAAAATTTTGGTCCTCAACAACTCCATATCGCTTCTCACAGAGGCTTCAAGCACTCAAGATCAAACTGACCAAGCTGTGAATTCTGGAATTCTTACTGTAGGAATTTGTAGCCCGACTTAATTAAGTATTCCCCCATGTGGTTGAATGTCCAAGTGAGTGTATCGGCCTGATCCGTGTGGCATAATGGAATTTTTTTTTAAACATGGCAGCCTCAAAACTTAGCAGGTTGGCATCTATAACTTCTTCTTTCCAGGTTTTGTGCTCTTGGTCAATTAAAGCACTCACCTTGGCATCGGCTAGACCTCCTATGCATGGTGATAAAATTTTGGGAGAGTGTCTCATTGGAAGCCAACGCTCCCCCCAAATTGCACTTGATCGTCCATCACCTATTTGCCAAACCGCTCCTCTTTTGATGACTTCTCTGCCCCTAAGAGTACTCTTCCATGCATAAGAGGCTGGACTCGAGTTTGTGGCTTCCATGATTGTGCAATTAGGGAAAATTTTCACCTTAAAAATTCAATAGAACAACGAGTTTTTATTATGCAAGAGACGCCATGTTTGTTTTTTGCCAAGAGTGTATTGTTAAGCCTTGAAAGATCTTTGAACCCCATTCCGCCTTGTGTCTTTGGTTTGCATAAATCCTCCCACTTGGTCCAGTGTATCTTTCGGCCTTCCCCTCTTTGCCCCCATAAAAATTTCTGGATTAAAGCTTTTATATCATGGCACAAACCACTAGGCAATTTGAAGCATGACATCGTATAAGTAGGTAACGCTTGGGTCACTGCTTTTATTAAAATCTCTTGGCCTGCTTGAGATAATAACTTGTCCTCCCATCCTTGCAGCTTCTTCCACACCCTCTATTTAATGTTGTCAAAACTCTCTTTCTTTTTTTGGCCAACAAATGATGGTGACCTAAATATTTTTCATATTGTTGGACCAACCTCACCCCAAGAGCTTCTTTGATTGTATCCTGCAAATCCTGTGATGTTGACTTGCTAAAAATGAGAGTGGTCTTTGTTCTATTTATCTAATGACCCTATGCACTTTCATACGTAGCTAAGACCTCCAAAAGCATTTGGCACTCATTTTCTGTTACTCTGCAAAAAATATGTCTATCATCTGCAAAAAGGAGATGGGTTAGTCTAGGACCGTTCCAGCAAATAGAAACCCCCTTATGTCACCCATTGTTTCAGCTTTTCTCAACAACCCAAGAAAACTTTTACTTGCATAGATTACTAACTGATCAATATAAATCTATAAAACCGAAACCTTTGAAGCTCTCACAATTTTCCACGTCAGCACAATATTTAAATAAAATTATCATTTAACAAGTCCAACTTAAACTCAAACTCATCATTTTTTTAAATAAAATTATTTTTGTTTAGTCCAAACTTAACAAGGAGTGAAACTCTATCTCTCTAACAAGTCTAACTTAAACTCAAACTCATCATTATCATTTTTTTTAAACATAATTATTTTTGTATAGTCCAAATTTAACAAGAAGTGAAACTCTATTTTGTTAAGAAGTCTAACTTAAACTCAAACTCAAACGTTGATAAATAAATAAAAAAAAAAAAAAACCTAAATAAATCCTATATTAAGGTTATCCTAAACGTGGCTTTATTTGGATAAATATAAAAGTCATCATCTATTGATAAAGTTCAACTTCTTTGGATAATAGAAGAATTCTACTACAACTTCTTATACAACAACTTAGTAATTAAGATGCTTAGTAGGCATCATTATCATTTTTTAAAAATAAAATTATTTTTGTTTAGTCCAAACTTAATAAGGAGTGAAACTCTATCTCTCTAACAAGTCTAACTTAAACTCAAATTTTGCAAAGTTAATCATGAACACTATAAAAGCAATACAAACCCTAATATTTATTTTTAAAGCCGAGTAGAGGTATGAGCTTTTTTTTATGTTATTTTCTTCTCCTCTACTTTATTAAAAAAAAAAAAAATTATTTTATGGTTTTTCATGTATTTTTTAAAAAGTAATTTTCGTACATAAACCACCAAACTCTCTTTAACCCTTTTTTACAAGATAAAAAAGCTTGCAATAATTGAAATTATTCTTTTGAATATAACTCACTTTCTTTTATATTTATCTATTGTTTAGTCACATATATTTTGTTTTGTTTCAATAATTTTTAAGTCGTAAATCATCTGATTCTTTAATATTTTTTGGTCTTTTAGAAGTTTTAATATCTAAATTTTTGAATTTTTTTTTTTTTTGGCAGTATTTGAAATTGTTTGACAAATTTTTTGTAAACCATTGGACTTTTAAGTAATGACTTCTTCATCAAATTGAAACACAAATTGAAGTCATACAAGAGCAAATTATGCAATGATGTAATTTCTTAATTAATTTAAGATTTTATAAAATTAATTTAGTCTACCTCACAAATAGGTAAGTTTCCGTGTATAGCACGAATTTGCGACTAGTTTCTTATACTATTATTAATTATTATTCAGATATGGGCTTCCAATCAGCCCGATTGCTAAGGCGTAATTTAATCTCAATCGCTCAAATCGTAATGATGCTATTGATAGTTTATTATTGTTACACTTATATTTAAATATATCAACATATATTATTGACTCATGCATAACACATGTTTTTGAAGTTCAAAGCAAGCCTCTAGAACGGGTCTGGTTGTCAAATCTCCTTTCTTCAGCTTTTATATATATATCTTTCTGATCACCTTCAAATTAAAGGAATTAGATTTACAATACAATAACCAAGAATGGGCTGCTTTCCATTATTCTCTACTGTTACTCTGTTTGTAGCATCTCTTTCTCTTCTCATCTCTTCCTCTTGTGGTGTCACCCCTGCTGTCCTGGCCACCATTTGCTCCCAAACTCAAAACCAAGAAATCTGTGAGAGTATATTAACAAGTGATCCGCGTACTGCCTCGGCAGACCTCCCTACACTCTCATTAATATCACTTGAGCTAACAATGAAACAAGCTAGTGATAATAACCAGAGTTTTACACAATTTCGTGACAACACTACCAATCCGTCTCTCAAAAATGATTTTTCCAATTGTGTGACGCTTTACAAGGATATGCAAGACAAGCTCAACGCGGCTTACCTGTTGTCAAAGCAGAGAAAGTACAAGGACATCACTGAGTTAGGCCAGTTGACAACTCTAGCTTACAATTGCGAAAATGGGCTCCCTTCCGATTCACCTACTGCTGCTATAACGGAAGATATGCTCTTGACTAGCCAAACTGCAATTAGCGTCAATGCATACATTGCTACCCAATTTACATAGCTACTATATTTGGCCTTTGGTAAGTTTTTTTTTTGTTTTGTTTGTTTTTTTTTGAAGAATTTAACCACAGTTGACCTCTGTGTTTCAGTTATTTGATGGAAAAATATGTGCCTTTCTTTTAATGAAATCATTGTTTTGATTCACATTAATTTATAATAAATTAAGGGGAGAGGGCTAAAACACTAAGATCGATACTATTGTGATCAATATATGGAGTCCTTTCCACTTTATTTTGTGACATTTTCACTTTCTATGCTTAATCCGTTCTATTTTAGCAATACAATTAACTTAACTGGTAAAGTCTCTGATAGTTAAATAAAATATCAAAGTTTCAATCCCCGACTACACCAAAAACCGATTGGTGTCTTGATCTGATGATAAAGAGCTATTATCAAAAGTAAATGTCATAAGTTGAAACTCTCTTAAGAAAAAGCAATAAAACAAATAAAATACGCTATTCTTTTTATATTAATGTATCTTTCTTTTTTTCACCACCCAAATCCCTCCCCTTCCTTTCAAGTTAAGGAGGTGCCATTAGACCAAGTGGGTCATTGCCAATGTATCCTTTTTCGTTAATAATAACATGGAGTATATGCCTCATAAAATAAATCACAAAGAAGCTCCATATGGCAAACTATGATGGAGATTAATTTTGATGATGCACAAAATTTTCAATAAGTTGTTTGTCTACACGCTTGCCAAATAGGGTACCTGAAGAACAAAAAGAATGAAGAACCTATAGAGAGCACTAGTGGAGTGCCGGCCAAAGACCCTCTAAAGGTTAAGTAAGTGATAGAAGAATCTCCAATAACCCAAAAGTGTGAGAGATAGGAAATTTCGTGTACCTTGGAGAAGAGGAGACTTGGTGCTTATATAGTGTTGTACGGCTGACTAAGATCTCATGAACATAGGATCTTTCCTTATACCGAATGATGATGCCGAAAAATCAACAGTAAGCTACACGGTTCACACGTACTTGAAACAACACTTACACAACACAAAAAGAGAAGACCTTGCAGAGAGCACCGGTGTGGTGTCGGCCAAATACCCTCCGAATGTCAAGTTAGAATTTCTCACAACTTTAGAGGCCAGAGCGGGTAAATTATGCCTACCTTGGTTAATGAGGGTATTGGGGCTTTTATAGTAGTAGAGGGTTGACATCTTTTCCTCGGTTTAGAAGTCATTTCCTTATAGGAATCCTCATGATCGTATTTTACGGAACCCTTTCTTTGTAGGAGTCTTTCTAAACGTGGGACACAAGATATTTCCTTATAGGAGTCTTTATTGATTAGTTTTCTTTTTCTCAGGAGAGATGGAGAATCAATTATGGGCTATTCCTCGAGCAACCTTTATTTAATGCTTGGACGCGTGGCACAATCCAATTGGCTCCGCCTCTGGATGAGAATGTTGCTTCGTCTTCCGTGCCTATCATTCCCTATACATACCTCGCCTTTCCCTTCATTTTTCTTCATTTTACTACTATTGACTGTCAGAGTGAACCTGTCACTTAAGAAATCTTCACCCACATCCTCTGCTTTAACTCAAATCATCATCTTCCCAAAATCCGTCAGCGTTACTTTGGTAAGTCACTCTTGCTCATTACTTTATGTTTTCTATGTATTTTTTAGAAAGGCCGTCAACTTAGGTTCTTAGAATGCCTCCGTCGCTTGTAGGTAGTCAGATGTCTAGAGAAGTGACGAGTGAATAGATGTCAGTCCGCGATGGAGCAGGCTACGACAAGGTCTTCTCGTCAGGTCACGAGCCTGAGGAGGGCTTCTCCGAGTTGTCAAAGAGGGAAACATTAGCCCAACTTTCTGACGAGGAATTGGAGAGTTATAAAGGGGAAGACGAAGGAGTGATGAGTAGTAAGGAAAATGAGGGAGTGATGAGCAATGAGGAAGATGAGGAGGAAGAAAGAGAGAGTAATGGGGACAACAATGACGGTGACGAGGATAATAGTGACGATAAGGTTTTAGATAGCACCCCGAGAGCCCCTGGAGATGACCGTCCTTTCATTCTCCCCAAGATATGGACCGTCAATGACTTTTTGCTGACGATATCAGACAAAGTCTTTAAAACCCTACGAGACCGTTACCAGATACCGGATGACATCCCAATCTGTCTCCCTGGGAAGTTTGAGAAGTGCTACTCGGGGAAGACTGCGGACGTTGGCATGTATGATGCCATGTTTGCAGCAGGGTTGAGGCTACCGCTGATAGCACTTCACCGTTAGCTGGCCAATTTTTTAGGCTTGTCCGTCGGCCAAATCGCCCCCAATGCTTGGAAGATATTCATTGGGGTTGAGATTTTGTGGGGTCGTTTAAGTGATGGGAACCATCAGTTAACAATTGACGAGTTCTTTTGGTGCTATCGACCTCAACATATAGTCTTGTCTCAGGGGATGTACCACTTTGCGGTGAGGAAAAAATGGCTGAAGTTGGTATCTAACATGCCCGACTCCAATAGGAATTGGAAGGGTAGATACTTTTTTGTAAAAGGGACGAACTGGGTGTGTCGTCAGGAAGAATGGAAGACGATGCCTCATGGTTATTTTGACAATACTTGGGCTTTTGTCAAAGATTCAGGTTAACCACGTCTGCATTTTTTCCTTTATTTATTACAAACTTCTAACACCGTCTACTTTCCTAATTTTCAGCTAGCATCCGTCCCCATATTACAGAGGAGCAGGAAGATTTCATCCGTCGGGTAACAGAGATCCCGTTGGATCAGATAAAGTGTTGAGATCTTATTACACTCGACACTTTACACCTTTACTATGGAGGTTCGGAGCCAACGCCAATTGCTCGTCAGTTAAACTCTTATTCTCGTCGACGTAAGTATCCCTTAATTTCTCGTCAGTTTTCCTTTAGGTCATCACTTGTGCATACTTGTCTTTTGCTCTTGTAAAAATGGAAGTAGCCAGACAGAGGGTGAGGGCAGCTACTGCTCGTAAGAAAGAAGAAGAAAAAACTAAGGTGGGGGAGTCCTCGTCAGCCCTTAAGGGCATTGGTAAAGGGGCAGCCAAGAGGAAGACTGACGAGAAGAACGAGCGCCTGTTGAATAAGGTGTCCGTAATTCTGGGAGAGAAGCTTCCTAAAAAGTCGTCGCTGCCAAAGCACGGGGCTAGTAAGGGGTTGATGGTGACGCCCGACCCTGTCACTCAAGATTCTGAGCGTCGCCTTCTTACCCATAAGGATTATGCTGTCGAGATGCTTGAGTCGATTATCAAAGACAAAGATGCAGATCCTTGTGTTGGTCAAGCAACAGGTGAACTGGGGGATTCAGGCCTCTATGACCTTTCTCGGGTAAGTATCTTTCATTCTTTCTTTTACTTATTCATTTTCATACTAACCAACTGACGGTTGTTCTATGTTGTAGGCACTGGTTCGTATGAAGGCTTTACAGGTCAAGGGTGTTGCCAACGAAGGGGTGATTACCCGTCAGGAAAAGCATATTAAGAACCTGACCGACGAGCAAGATCAGTATAAGGAAGCCCTCCGTACTCTTAACAAGGAGGTGAAGGAGTTGAAAGAAAAATTAGAGGAGGAGGGTCGTCAGAGGAAAAAAAATTAAGAAGCCAAAGAGACAGCGGAGAAGGAGTTAACGGCTCTACTAGGCCAGGTGGAGATGGCCAAGGCTGACGTTGTAAAAGAGTTTAAGGAGTCGCTGGCATTCATTGATTCTTGCGCCGAATATTATGGTGTGGGGTTTGAGGATTGCCTCAAACAGGTTAAATCCAATTACCCTCACCTGGATTTAGCAAAGGTCTCAATGGATGAGCCTTTGCCAACAACTCTTACAGGCGACGCATTTCCTGAAGGTGCTGACGGCGCCACTGAGTTAGAGCAGGATACTCAAGATGACGGCATCATCCTTGCCCAACATACCGTGAATCCTCTCGTCATTCCTCTGACTCCGTCGGCCAATCCTCCAATTGCCGATGACCCTTCATCTCAGGACGCTCCAGATCAGACCAAGGGCGACGAGACCCCACAAGACCTCCCGACCTCATGAACTTAGGGTCTTTCTTTTCCTTGTAAAGTTTATCTAATTTCTGGACAATGTTTTATGCCCTTTTGTTTATTTTTGGGCTCTGTTTGTAAAAACGTCATCTTATTTATATATCCGTCGTTTTAAGCATATATGCATTGCTCTTTATCTATATGCTCGTTCCTCGTGCATGTATGATATGTTTTCATAGGTTAGAGACGAACCCATCTGTCTGATAGGCTCGTCCACCTAAGGACGTCTACTTTGTAAACTTGACTTCTTGGCTTTTTACTGAGCCCGTTAGTTTAGTTAGATCCGTCTACCTTATAACCTCATCCACTTTTATGGACTTATCTAATTTTTAGGATTGGCTAACAAACTTGTCTACTTTTGTGGACTTTATTATTAAACTCGTCCGCTTTTAAATGGTGATTTTATGAAGTCGTTGGCCTCAAATGACCTTGTCCACCTTATTAAGTAATGGATTCATCCACTTTGTGGACCAATGAACCCATCCACTTTATGGACTTTGGTTTGTCCCTTTTGTGGACTTACTATTGAATTTATCTACTTTATGGACATAATAAACTCGTCCACTTGGTGGTCTTTATAATATTTCATCTTTCTGGGATGAAGTCATCCACTTTACGGAATTTAATAAATTTGTCCTTTTTGATGATAACGACTGTTTACTTTTGTAGTAAACACGTCTACTTTGTGGAGTCGTCCACTTTATGGACTTAATAATGACTTTGTTTACTTAGTAGTAAACTTGTCCACTTTGTGGGGTCGTCCGCTTTATGGACTTGATAATAACTTTGTTTACTTTGTAGTAAACTCGTCCACTATGTGGAGTCGTCCACTTTATGGACTTAATAATATTTCATCCTTCTGGTATGAGGTTGTCCACTTATGGACTTGGTAGTAAGCTCATCCACTTTATGGACTTAGTTGCAAACTCGTCTATTTTATGGACTTGATAATATATTGTAGAAAAAACACATTAAGTCATATTTGAATGAAACTCCTCTTATTATGATAAACCGTGCATTCGTAGAAAAAGTAGTTCTTAAAAAGAAGAAAATCTGCCCTTTGGGCTTAAAAAAGAGTTATTGTAGCAAAACCTAAAGTAAAATAGAAAGACTGAGGAGTGTAGCTAAATTTAACTAAGGTATACTAAAAATAAGGGGGTGCTGCTCTTCACGCTATTCTTTTTACTGGTAGTACTTCCGCAGATGCTCGGCGTTCCATGGGTGGTGTAGCTTCCGTCCGTCCATTGTCTCCAGGTGGTAAGTGCCCTTCCTCTGCCATGACGTGACTCTGTAAGGTCCTTCCCAATTGGGGTCGAGCTTTCCTTGGGTATGGTCTCTAGCAGTGCCCATGACCTTCCTTAAAACAAGATCTCCGACCTGAAAGTCTCTGTGTCGGACCCAGGAGTTGTAGTGCTTAACCATGCAGTCCTGGTACCATGCAAGCCTTTGTTCTACTGTCGCCCTGACTTCATCAACTAGATCAAGCTGTAGACATATAGCCTCATCGTTTTTTCTTTCATCATGGTTATCTACCCTGTAGCTTGTGAGTCTGACCTTAGCTAGAATGATTGCTTTGCTTCCGTATGTTAGCCGAAATGGTATTTCTCCTATGGGCGTCCTCGCCGTTGTCCTATACGCCCATAGTATGCTTGGCAACTTTTCAAGCCATATACCCTTTGCCCCCCCGAGTCGAGTTTTGATAATTTTGAGCAAGGATCGGTTCGTGACTTTAACTTGTCTGTTTGCTTGAGGGTGGGTAGGGGAGGAGTAGTGAGTTCTGATCCCTAACTGCGAGCAAAAATCTCGGAACGAGTCGTTGTCAAATTGTTTCTCGTTGTCTGAGACTAAGACTCTAGGGATCCCAAACTTGCATATGATGGACTTCCAGACGAAGTTTCTTATGTTCCTCTCCGTAATGGTGGCTAAGGCTTTAGCTTCCACCAATTTCGTGAAGTAGTCGATGCCTGCTATCAGGAACTTTAGCTGTCGCACTGCTATTGGGAACGACCCCATGATGTCTAACCCCCACCGAGTGAACGGCCATGGGGCTGTCATAGGGGTTAACTCTTTGGACGGTTGTCGGATGATGTTGCTGAATCTTTGGCATTTGTCACAGGCTTTGACATAAGTTTGAGCATCTTTTTGCATGGTGGGCCAGTAGTACCCTACTCGAATCAGCTTGTGTGCTAACGATCATGACCCTGAGTGGTTTCCGCAGATCCTTTCATGGACTTCTCTCATAACATAGTCTGCTTCTTCGGGACCCAAACACCTTAGGTATGGGCGGGAGAAGCCTCTCTTATATAAGACGTCCTTCATCAAGATGAACCGCGCTGCTTGGACCTTTAGCTTTCTTGCGGCTTTCCTTTTGTCTGGTAAGACGCCATTTTTTAAGTAAGAGATCAACGATGTGGTCCAATTGCTTTCGGAACCTATCTCCTGCACATTGATGGTATCTATTAGTAGAGAAAGCTGAACAAAAGAAAGTACGTTATCAAGGGTAGTCATATGTTCAGCTGAAGCTGCTTTGGCAAGGCGGTCGGCTTGCTCATTCTCTCCTCTGGGGATCTGGATAATTTTGGCCTTCAGCTCGTCTACCCTTCTCCTTACTTGATCCAGATATCTCTTCATTCTTTCGCCTCTGCACTCATAATCCTCATTTACTTGGTTAGTGACGACTTGAGAGTCGCAGTAAAGAACCACTCTTGCGGCTCCTGCTGCTTTGGTGAGATCAAGCCCTGACACTAAAGCTTCGTACTCCGCTTTATTGTTGGTGGTAGGGAAGTCGAGACGAACCATACATTCGATCAGGTCTCCTTCAGGAGAGGGAAGTACGACACCTACGCCCTCGGCCTGCCTGTTGGACGACCTGTCTTTATGTATACTCCACTACGGATATTCATCTGCCCCCTTGTCTTCCCTGTTGGTGAACTCTGCGACGACCTGCCCTTTGATGGCGGTGCATGGGCTGTACTGAATGTCAAACTCACTTAACTTTATCGCCCATAGCGCCAACTAACCAGCAGCTTTGGGGTTGATTATTGCCGCCGTAAAGGTTTGTCAGTTAAGACGATTATCGTGTGGGCTTGGAAGTACAGCTTGAGTTTGCGGGCTGCTGTAACTAAGGCGAAGGTAAACTTTTCCATGGGTGGATACCTTTCCTCTGCACCACAAAATGTCCGGCTGGCGTAGTACACGGGTTTTTGAACCTTGTCTTTTTTTCTGACTAAGGCCGCGCTGATGGCTGCCAGGGAGACAGCCAAATATAGGAAGAGCTCTTCCCCCAGTTGTGAAGGACTTGACAGCGATGGGGAAGAGAGGTAGGCCTTTAGCTCCTCGAATGTTTGCTAACACTCAGCAGTCCATTCAAAAGATTTCTTTAGCGTGCGAAAGAAGGGTAGACATTTATCCGTCGCTCTTGATACGAACCTATTCAGGGCGGCTACTTTACCGTTTAAACTCTGTACTTCTTTCACGTTCTTCAGGGGAGGCCATCTCTAATATGGCTCTGATCTTGTCTAGGTTGGCCTCGATACCTCTTTGAGACACCATGAAGCTTAGGAATTTTCCCGCTATCACCCCGAATGCACACTTACTCGGATTAAGCTTCATGTTGTAGGAGCGAAGGGTGTCGAATGTTTCCTCGAGATCCTTCAAATGGTTTTCTTCTCTTCGGCTTTTTACCAACATGTCGTCGACGTAGACCTGAACATTCCTCCTGATTTGGTTCACAAACATCTTGTTCATGAGCCTTTGATACGTCGCGCCCGCATTCTTAAGATCGAACGACATTACTTTGTAACAAAAAAGACCTTGGCTAGTAACAAATGAAGTCTTCTCCTAATCCGCTTCATCCATCTGGATCTTATTGTACCCCAAGAAGGCGTCCATGAAGCTCAGTAACTAGTGCTAAGTTGTAGAGTTTACTAGGTAGCTATCCTTGAGGCATGCTTTGTTTAGATCCATAAAGTCTACGCACATCCTCCATTTCCCATTGGCTTTCTTAACCATCACCACCTTTGCTAGCCAATCGGGATAGTATACTTCCCTGATGAAGCTTGCCTCTTGTAATTTACCGACTTCTTCTGCTATTACTTGGTCTCACTCTTGGGCAAATACTCGCTTCTTCTACCGGACGGGTGGAAAAGAAGGTGACACATTCAGCCTGTGTACCATGACTGATAGATCGATTCCTGGCATGTCTTTATGACTTCAGGCAAACACGTCCTGATTCTCCTTGAGGAAGGCTACGAGCGCTTGGCGAACCGTTGGGCTGGAGATAACGCTAATCCTTGTGGTTCTGTCCAATCTGGAGCTATCGAGAGGTATCTCCTTGAGCCTCTCTATGAGTTCCGCCCACGTTCGCTGTTCCTCTATGCTCATGGTCTATAGATGGTCGTCCATCTCCAGCATCGTAATATAGCATTCGCGTGCAGCTACCTGATCTCCTCGTAATTCCCCTACTCCGTACTCTGTGGGGAATTTAATTATCAGGTGGTAGGTTGAAGTTATGGCCTTCCATGAGTTAAGGGTTAGTCGTCCTATAATGGCATTGTAGGTGGAGGAGCAATCTACAACAAGGAATGTAACATCCCTAGTGATTTGCTGAGGATAGTCTCCAATTGTTATAGGCAATGTGATCGTGCCAAGGGGGTATACTTTTGTTCCTCCAAACCCAACGAGTGGAGCGTTGGTTGGAACTAGACGTTCTCTGTCGATTTGCATATGTTGGAACGCTGGATAGTAGAGAATGTCTGCGGAACTTTCGTTGTCAACCAAGACTCGGTATGTGTTATAGTCTCCTACTCGGATGCTAACAACGAGCGCGTCGTCATGTGGGTGGTGAAGACGTCGAACATCTTCTTCCAAGAAACCAATAATTGGGTTATCGACCCGTGGCATCTTCGGGATGACGCCTGTCAGCTGAACATTCTGAGGTAAGTCTTTCGGGCCTTTTTGGACGAGACGGCAGTCGCCGGGCCTCCCATAATCATCTTTATGTTTCCTAGAGATGGTTTGGGACGCTCGTTGTCCCGTTGGGGGGCTTGCTCTTGCGGAGGCGGATATGTTCTCTCCCTACTGACGAACTTTTGCAACTTCCCTTGCCTGATAAAGGCTTCAATCTGCTATTTCAAGTCATAGCAGTCGGCCGTGTCATGACCGTGATCACGATGGAAACGGCAGTATCTGTCTTTAGGCCGTTTGTTGGGATCCCCTTTCAGCTTCCGAGGAAGGTTAAGGCTCCTTCGCCCTTGATTTGCATTAGGACTTGGTTGATTGGGGTGGTTAGCGGGGTGAAGCTTGTGAACCTCCCCGTAGGGGGCTTAGAGTTCCTGTCATCCCTTCACTCTCCAGTCCTTGCCATCTTCCGCCCTCTGTCCTGTGGCGTGTCTTCCTGCCTCTCTCTTTTCTTAGGCCTCTCTTCTCGAGCCAGAAACGCGTCTTCGGCATTCATGTACTTGGTGGCCCTGTAAAGTACATCTGACATGGTCTTTGGGTCATTCTTGTATAAAGAAAACAAAAACTTACCTTTCCGCAACCCATTTGTGAAGGCTGCTACAAGTATTTTGTCGTCAGCTTCATCGATCGAGAGTGCTTCCTTGTTAAAGCGGGCTATGTAAGATCTCAGCGTTTCGTCCTCTCGCTGCTTGATACTCATCAAGCACGCAGTAGACTTTTTATACCTATGTCCCCCAATAAAGTGTGAAGTAAACTAGGCGCTGAGCTCCTTGAAAGTGCTGATGAAGTTAGGTGTTAGCCAGTTGAACCAAATTCTCGCAGGACCCTTCAGCATTGTAGGGAAGGCCTTACACATGATCTCGTTCGCTACTCCTTGAAGGTGCATCAAGGTCTTGAAAGTCTCTAGGTGATCGAGGGGGTCCTTAACTCCGTTGTAGCTTTCTATCTACGGCATGCGAAACTTCTGCGGTAGGGGGAAGGAGTTGACAGATATGGTGAAAGGTGAATCGGTTCGGTGGACCAGATCATCGAGGTCGCTAGACACTCGTCCTTTGAGGGCGTTCATCATAAGGTCCATTCGTTCCTTCATCATCTGCATCTCTGCGACAATGTGAGGGGGAGCCGTGTCTGTAATGGAAGGACGGCTCATATCTTGTCGCTCCGGTCTACTCGGGGCGTTACTACCTTCCGGCCCTTCTCGGTCCCTCCTCTCAGCACTGGTACCTTCTTGATCTTCCTCTTGGGTACCCATAGCGGTGTTCTTCTACCGTAACTGTTCTTCAAGGTCCTGATTCTGTTTGGTGAAACGTTCCACTGTTATCGTGAGGGTTTGGACCTGCCTCTCCAGGGCAGTGGGTTGTGGCTCGTCTCCTTGAACGTTGTTGGTAATTGCCATCGAGCGAGTAAGTACCATGCAACTCTTTGTCCAAGAAGCGATAGGCTAAAGTGTGCGTTTCCCACAGATGGTGCCAACTGATGCTGCCGAAAAATCAACAGTAAGCTACACGGTCCACACGTGCTCGAAACAATACCTGCACAACACAAAAAGAGAAGACCTCGCAGAAAGTATCGGTGTGATGCCGGCCAAATACCCTCCTAAGGTCAAGTTAGAATTTCTCACAACTCTAGAGTGCCAGAGCGGGTAAATTATGCCTACCTTGGTTAATGAGGGTATTAGGGCTTTTATAGTAGTAGAAGGTTCACATATTTTCCTTGGTTTAGAAGTACTTTCCTTATAGGAATCCTCATGATCGTATTTTACGGAACCTTTTCCTTGTAGGAGTCTTTCTAAACGTGGGACACAAGATATTTCCTTATATACCTATGCGTGGAGGCCAAGTTATGTCAGATCCGTCAGTCTTGTGTATGCCCTTCAGCTTAATGTCATCAGCCTTTTATCTTCGCTCCAAGTTGACACCGTTAGTGATAGGCCACAAACTGAATGACCCCTTGTGATAGAAATTAATTAATTAATTAGCCAAGTTATAAATTAATCAATTTATCATGCAAACACGTGGTAGCACAAACAAATCACCAATAAACTAATTATGCAGCGGAAAATAAATAACACGGTGATTTGTTTACGAATGGGGAAAACCTAACAGCAAAAACCCCACTGGGTGATTTTCAGGTCACCACTCCCGAAACTTCACTATTTTCACAACAAGTGGTTACAAGTAAAGGAATCCAAGTACCTTACCAACCTACAGTTGAACCCTTACCCCAATATCCAATTGGACTTGTTATGTATTGACAGTTCCCCTTTTTGATGCACGACTCCCAAGTACGTGACTAACCAATTGCGCGGATCCCAGTACGCGACTTCAATCACCAACTAAGAAGGTTGTTGGTTGCAAAATTCTTCAGTTCATCCACACGATGAAGATCAAGAAGATGTTTGGTCACAAAACCCTACGGTGCGCATACATAGCAACTTCTTTAAGAGAAAGAGATGAACTAGGGTAAGAACTTCGTCTCCGGTCACAATTTTCTTGAACAGAGTTTGCTCAAAACTTGTACAACTTGTGAACTGTTTGACGGCCCTTAAAAAAATCCTTTTATATGTCTAGGGTTAGGAGAAAAGAAAGCCCAAAGACAAATTCACGGATCCCAAGAAAATCAGATTGGAATTCTGAAAATCTTAAACCTCGACAGATAGAAGGTGTCGAGCAGCTGTCGAGCAAGTGTCGAGCACATCGAACTTAGAACCGCTTTCTTAAGCTTGATAGATACAGCTGTCAAGCTAGCTGTCGAGCTTTAATGATTTTGCACTATCAACTTGTTTTCTTGGACAGACTTAAAGGCTTCAACACTTGATCTTGAAACATGGTTTCTTAAAGTATTTAAACACATCCTAAATCTACCCAAATACAAGTAAAGTGCGTTTTGTCAAAGGATAAGCCAATTACATAAAATCATGACATATGTTCTTAACATGTGTAACACATATGTCCTAACAGTCAGCTTAAAGCCGTAGACTCCAAATACATATTACTGAATACAAGGCCGACGGATTTGTCTGGAACATTGCTCTATGCCTCTATATCAATAAGTACATTTGCATTTTATCCTTATCACCGAAGATATGGAGTTAATATTCCGAGAGGTGTGGGACTAAGTGTAATCCATCATCGGTATTGGACAACCCAACAGGTACTTTCCTACTCAACGGTGAATGTGAGTGGAGACATGGTCGATGTCGTGTCATAATCAACCCGAAGGGTAAAAAAAGACCAAAGGACTTTTCAAACCCAAAGGGTAAATGGAACCTGAAGGGCATTTCCAACCCAAAGGGTAAATGGAACCCGAAGGGCATTTCTAACCCGAAGTGTAAATAAACCCGAAGGGCATTTCCAATCTAAATGGTAAATGGAACCCGAAGGGTATTTCCAATCCGAAGGGTAAATGAACCAGAAGGATAAATGGACCTGAAGGACATTTTCAACCTGAAGGGTATTTTCAACCTGAAGGGTAAATGAAACCCGAAGGACATTTCCAACCCAAAGGGTAAATGAAACCCGAAGGGTATTTCCAACCCAAAGGGCATTTCCAACCCGAAGGCTAAATGGACCCCAAAGGGCTTTCTAACTTGAAAGGTAAAAGTAGACTGAATGGAATTTCCAACTTGAAGGGTAAATGGACCTGAAAGGCATTTCCAACCTAAATAGTAAATGGACTCGAAGGGCATTCTCAATTCGAATGGTAAAAGGAGTCCGAAGGGCAATCCAAACCCAAAGGGTAAAAGGAGACCGATGGGCAATTCAAACCCAAAGGGTAAAATGAGTTAGAACATTTCTTAGTCAAAATATTCCTTATCAAATTTTATATATATATATATATATATATATATATATATATATATATATATATATATTTGTGCATGAATCATAAAAGAAATTCTTTGCTTGTAGGCCAAAATTAAATCAAGTATACTAGCCTCGTCACACGCGCTTCACGCACGTGACGAGGCTTTTTTTTTAGCAAAAAAAAAAACTCTGTGTTTTTATTTTATATATATAATTTTTATTTTGAGAATATAATTTATAAGTGGATAAAGTAATTTGAAAATTAACAAGAGAGAGGTCCTATTTTTTAGGCAATATTTTAGTGGGAGTTAAAGTTGTATTTTTATTGGATTGTCCTTTAGTTTTGTCTCTACTTAAACATAGAGGTGTAGGGGCATTTTTGAAGTAAAATATGAGGAATCCAAACAGGTGAAGCCCCTTAAATAATAGTATAAAAAAAAAAAAAAACTCTGTGTTTTTATTTTATATATAGAATTTTTATTTTGAGAATATAATTTATAAGTGGATAAAATAATTTGAAAATTAATAGGAGAGTGGTCCTATTTTTTAGGCAATATTTTAGTGGGAGTTAAAGTTGCATTTTTACTGGATTATCCTTTAGTTTTGTCTCTACTTAAACATAGGGGTGTAGGAGTATTTTTGAACTAAAAAATGAGGAATCCAAAAAAGGGAAGCCCCTTAAATAATAGTATAGAATAACTTTAGGACACATTTGGTAGACTATAAAGGCGATTACATAGGAATAGAAATAGGTATTATAAGTGTAGGGACACAATTCCTTAGCGGCCCAACAAGGATGTTGGGCTCGCATGTGAAAAAATCCCTCACAATATGATTTGTAGAGAATGGGCTTGAAAGGCTGGGCGTCGGTCACGGGGCGATGTTCCGGTCTTGATTTTGGAGGAATTCATATAGAAAGGGGGGATGGGCTTGAACATTTAAGCTTTATGGTGTCGCACCTTATGGGATGGGGCTCCTCGGAGTTAATCCGAGGACCATTGAGGTCTTGCCCCGGTTACCCCATGATGGACTTTTTTCATGAAGTCCGGTGTTCTTGGGAGGTTATGCCCCATGTAGTCTCTTCCCCCCGGTGGGATGGAGAGAGAGAGGGATCCAGGTTTACTTCCTTTCCTCTTTTATACTTGTCTGCGTTCACTGTCCTTCGTCCACGTGTAGGGTCGATCTTTACAACACTGATATTTGTCCCATCAGTCCAATCCCAGAATTGTTGGGGATGGTTGGTGAGGCTGCAGAGTACGGCTGTGTCAGGTGCAGGGTCTTATCCGGAAGGGTAGTCAGGATAACTTCCCCCCAAGATATTTTAGATCTCCTTACAAATTTGTTCTTGTACCAGTTTTACCCCTTTATTCCAATGGGATTTTGGATCTGCCGAGGACTGAGCTGTCCTCGGCTGTATTCCAAAAACAGTCTTGTGCTCTGTTATCGGGCTTGGACCATAGCTCTCCTCGGCTTGGGCCTTCGGACTCTCCATGAGCGAATGGGCCGGGCCCATAAATTATTGGGCCCCACAATAGCCCCTCAAAACCTGGCTGTCCAACCTCCCGGTTGGAAAGGTGGGTTTTGGTAATACCGAGCTTTCATTATGGCTCACTTAATTCGGCCTTTCAATAATGCTGGTGGTTCTCCAACTGCCCAGGAAACGCACCGGTCTGCGAGACAGTTTTTTGATTTTATCCCTGATGCGTGCTTGACGTTTGGTTATCCAAAGCGCGTTTTTATTGACCTCTATTTACGAGACTACTTTAATTCGACGGTTTCCTGATGAGGTGGAGAAGTGGAACCGGCACATCTGTGTTTACAGGTTCCAATGGAGATCTGATCCTATTAAATGCCCCCCGCTCCACCCCTTGTATAAGAGGGAAGGTAGGAGGTTATTGTTTTTTTTTTTGTAGAGTCCCCTTTCATCCTTTTAAGATTTGAAATACTTGGCCTTCCTTAGAGTTTATTTTACCCACTAGTTTACACACTAAATCGTGATACGCTTTACCATACAACGAGTAATGAAGGAACCATTCCCCTCCCGTAAACGCCACATTCTGATAAAGCTCGTAATGGCTCGGTCAGGGCAGGGATGGCGAAGACTCAAAATCAACCTCACCTTTCTTTCAGCCAAAATCCGAAGCAGGGACTCGTCACATCAAGCTTCCGGTGTGACTGAGTCGAGGACACCCAATATCATAACCAACCGCTCTCTTATGAGCTCACCTAATATGGCCCCAGCGTGTTAGGAGTCAGGACCGAGACAGGGACTAAGTGTCTCTGCTTCTTCCTCTCTTCGTTCACTGGTGGCCCTCTCCGCCTCCCTCTCTTAGTCTTCCCAGCACCAGATCCATTCTGGTGCTTTCTCTTCTCCCTCTTTTGTTCCTTTTCTTTCTTTTCATCTCTTCTCTCTTCTTCTCCTCCTTCTTTACTCATGTCCTCCATCTTCTTCATTCATCTCCTTCATCTTCTTCATTGATTTCTTCCTTACTATTTCCTTCTCCTTCATCTCTTTCCAAAGAAGGCTCTTATTGTAATATGAGAAGTATTGAGGCAGGGATTGGAGGGACTTTGAAGACGAGTTTAAAAGACGCCTGACTGTTTACATATCTGTATTGCGGATGTTATAGTTGCTTAGGCAGTTCACATTTTGTATAGGCTTGTTTAAGCCCTTCTTTGTACGTTGTAATAACTTTTCGTATTAATAAAAATTGCTGTTACCTTATTTCGCATGTTCTGTCTTTATGTTTTTTTTTTTTATTTGCAAACGCTGCTCGGCACATTAATACAGCATTTGAATCAATGATAACTAAAGCCAAAATACTTGCTAATAAAAAGATGTCACCATAACTTTAATAGAACTGCTTGACATAGCAACGCGTACCTGTAAATAGCGATGCCTGCCCGAAACAAAGCCGAGATTAGAACTGGATGTTCTCCGTGGTGTAGGAGGTAATTATTCGAAGGCGTATCATCCGCAAAAAATGAACAGCCCCCGTAGGCTGCCGAGTAGCGGAGCGTCCCGCCATCACCCTAACACTCTTATTGGCCTCAACATTTTACAGTATCTGGGCCGAGGACTTTCCCTATCCGAGCAGTTGGTTCCCCATAGGCTTGAGTCCGAGGACCATGCAAGGCCTTGGTTCTGTCCCCAAACTTGTAATTTTTATTTTTTGTACTTGGTTTCCCCATAGGCTTGAGTCCGAGGACCATGCAAGGCCTTGGTTCTGTCCTTGGGCCCCTATGCTGAACGGGCCTGGGCCGCGAATTTACTGGGCCCATAAATTAGGGGGTATTTCCGTAGTCCTGGGTCACGCGGTACTTTTTGGCGTCCCAGTGCTCGAGGTGCGTCTTCACGAGGCTCCTTTAATCTCAGGGTTGCAGACGGCATTGGAAATCGAGCCGGAGACATTTTGTCTGTAGCGTTCCTTGGGACGCTGCGTGAATTAAATGCCACCTCCTTATCTTTTAAATAAATAGGAGAGAAAGTTGCTTTACCTTCACCCAAATCCTTCAGTCTCCCCTCCGAGTACATCATGTTTGAAGCGTGGGTTGGGGCAAGGGGACTCTCTCCGCCACAAAGGCACCGTGTCCTCCTGAGACTCCAGATAGTGAGGTATGGGAAAAGGCGGCATAAATTCAAGAGAATATTCCAGTTCGACAGAGGGGAAAGGGTATTTCTCCCTCTTTTAGTCAAAATCCGAAGCAGGTTCTGTCTACGCCAGGATCTTGGTGTGTCAGAAGAAAGATTCTCCGCCATCAGCGCCTCTGCCCTGTTGCAGACAAATTTTTGGTGAAGGTTCCTCAACTTCCGGCTCCCTGCACCTTTCCTTCCGCGGTGCAGGCCCCAAGCTGGGTTCTTTTGCTGCCCGAGTTATGGGCATGCAGAAGCATTGAGGAAGAACAAAGTTCTGAAGGAGTAGCCTCCCTCTCATCTGCGCTTCTTCTTCGGCTTCACCTTCATTCCCTTGTATTTTTCTTTTTACTCATGTAGTTAGCTTCAGCATAAGCTTCTCTCAGCTTTTCATTGTACACTGTACTATTTCTTTGTCTTAGTAAAATATGAGTTTGTTTCTTTCTAAATATTTTTCTTTTCTGCCACAACTACTTAGTGCATAGACATTAAATATACGCTCGTCTCTAATAATATTTGGAGCAGAACAATGCCTTAAAATCAATTCCTATTAGTTTAAACTTATCGATGTTATCAAGTATCACAATGGCAATTCTCAATAAATTAAAATCTTGAAACTAACCGGAGTAATGGTTGAGCACTGAGCGATGCATGAAAAATAGATGTCCGAGAACGATGATCTCTGAATAATCCGTCCGAGAGGGTAGCCCAGTGGAGAGGGATTTCGATTGTGTTTTTGGGTGATATATTGCACTACATTACATCAATCCCTTGGGTATCGGGGATCTGAGGGTAGACTGGGAAATCCGTGCAATTTAGGGATTGACCCAACTGTTAACGGGGAGTTCTCCTCGGATGGATTTTAAGCTTCATGCAATCAGTTTTCCTTTTAAGTAGTTGGTTTCCCCATAGGCTTGAGTCCGAGGACCATGCAAGGCCTTGGTTCTGTCCAAAACTTGTGAGATTTCTTTTAAGTAGTTGGTTTCCCCATAGGCTTGAGTCCGAGGACCATGCAAGGCCTTGGTTCTGTCCAAAACTTGTGAGATTTCTTTTAAGTAGTTGGTTTCCCCATAGGCTTGAGTCCGAGGACCATGCAAGGCCTTGGTTCTGTCCAAAACTTGTGAGATTTCTTTTAAGTAGTTGGTTTCCCCATAGGCTTGAGTCCGAGGACCATGCAAGGCCTTGGTTCTGTCCAAAACTTGTCAGTTTTCTTTTAAGTAGTTGGTTTCCCCATAGGCTTGGGTCTGAGGACCATGCAAGGCCTTGGTTCTGTCCAAAACTTGTGAGATTTCTTTTAAGTAGTTGGTTTCCCCATAGGCTTGAGTCCGAGGACCATGCAAGGCCTTGGTTCTGTCCAAAACTTGTCAGTTTTCTTTTAAGTAGTTGGTTTCCCCATAGGCTTGAGTCCGAGGACCATGCAAGGCCTTGGTTCTGTCCAAAACTTGTGAGATTTCTTTTAAGTAGTTGGTTTCCCCATAGGCTTGAGTCCGAGGACCATGCAAGGCCTTGGTTCTGTCCAAAACTTGTCAGTTTTCTTTTAAGTAGTTGGTTTCCCCATAGGCTTGGGTCTGAGGACCATGCAAGGCCTTGGTTCTGTCCAAAACTTGTGAGATTTCTTTTAAGTAGTTGGTTTCCCCATAGGCTTGAGTCCGAGGACCATGCAAGGCCTTGGTTCTGTCCAAAACTTGTCAGTTTTCTTTTAAGTAGTTGGTTTCCCCATAGGCTTGGGTCCGAGGACCATGCAAGGCCTTGGTTCTGTCCAAAACTTGTCACTTTTCTTTTAAGTAGTTGGTTTCCCCATAGGCTTGGGTCTGAGGACCATGCAAGGCCTTGGTTCTGTCCAAAACTTGTGAGATTTCTTTTAAGTAGTTGGTTTCCCCATAGGCTTGAGTCCGAGGACCATGCAAGGCCTTGGTTCTGTCCAAAACTTGTCAGTTTTCTTTTAAGTAGTTGGTTTCCCCATAGGCTTGGGTCTGAGGACCATGCAAGGCCTTGGTTCTGTCCAAAACTTGTGAGTTTTCTTTTAAGTAGTTGGTTTCCCCATAGGCTTGAGTCCGAGGACCATGCAAGGCCTTGGTTCTGTCCAAAACTTGTGAGATTTCTTTTAAGTAGTTGGTTTCCCCATAGGCTTGAGTCCGAGGACCATGCAAGGCCTTGGTTCTGTCCAAAACTTGTCAGTTTTCTTTTAAGTAGTTGGTTTCCCCATAGGCTTGGGTCTGAGGACCATGCAAGGCCTTGGTTCTGTCCAAAACTTGTGAGTTTTCTTTTAAGTAGTTGGTTTCCCCATAGGCTTGAGTCCGAGGACCATGCAAGGCCTTGGTTCTGTCCAAAACTTGTGAGATTTCTTTTAAGTAGTTGGTTTCCCCATAGGCTTGAGTCCGAGGACCATGCAAGGCCTTGGTTCTGTCCAAAACTTGTGAGATTTCTTTTAAGTAGTTGGTTTCCCCATAGGCTTGAGTCCGAGGACCATGCAAGGCCTTGGTTCTGTCCAAAACTTGTGAGATTTCTTTTTTTTTTTTTTTTTTTTTTTTTTTTTGCTTGTTTATTTTCGAACGTAAGCCCCTAGAGCAGGGCGGGGAAAGCCGGCTTGAGGCCAGAAGCCCCCAAAGTTGTCCGCGCCGTCGTCACTGCGAGGCGCAGCCCCTAGCAGAAATTTATGCCAAAGCAACAACTGCATGTCGCCAGAGACGGAGGAAACTCCGCGAACCTCTGCTTGATAGAGAGTTGACTCCACCGCCACCTGCGCCAACGCGCAAGCCTTCCCACAGACGGCGCCAATTGTAGGGACACAATTCCTTGGCGGCCCAACAAGGATGTTGGGCTCGCATGTGAAAAAATCCCTCACAATATGATTTGTAGAGAATGGGCTTGAAAGGCTGGGCGTCGGTCACGGGGCGATGTTCCGGTCTTGATTTTGGAGGAATTCATATAGAAAGGGGGGATGGGCTTGAACATTTAAGCTTTATGGTGTCGCACCTTATGGGATGGGGCTCCTCGGAGTTAATCCGAGGACCATTGAGGTCTTGCCCCGGTTACCCCATGATGGACTTTTTTCATGAAGTCCGGTGTTCTTGGGAGGTTATGCCCCATGTAGTCTCTTCCCCCCGGTGGGATGGAGAGAGAGAGGGATCCAGGTTTACTTCCTTTCCTCTTTTATACTTGTCTGCGTTCACTGTCCTTCGTCCACGTGTAGGGTCGATCTTTACAACACTGATATTTGTCCCATCAGTCCAATCCCAGAATTGTTGGGGATGGTTGGTGAGGCTGCAGAGTACGGCTGTGTCAGGTGCAGGGTCTTATCCGGAAGGGTAGTCAGGATAACTTCCCCCCAAGATATTTTAGATCTCCTTACAAATTTGTTCTTGTACCAGTTTTACCCCTTTATTCCAATGGGATTTTGGATCTGCCGAGGACTGAGCTGTCCTCGGCTGTATTCCAAAAACAGTCTTGTGCTCTGTTATCGGGCTTGGACCATAGCTCTCCTCGGCTTGGGCCTTCGGACTCTCCATGAGCGAATGGGCCGGGCCCATAAATTATTGGGCCCCACAATAAGGAATACAAGATGTTGTAATGTAATACTTATTACTTCATTTGTTTGGTGACAACACAAGAATATAACCCTGAAGATAATGGAATGATTATTTATTTATTTATTATATAAAATATGATTTTGTTTGTTCATTATTTGGATTTAAGTGGTTGGTGTTTAGGTCAGATGATAAAAGTAATTATCATGAATGAACGTCATAGGTTCAAACTTTATAATTAAAAAAATATAACTTATATATATATACATACAATCTTCATAATTACTCTGACTTATATATTACTTTATTAAAAAAAAAATTAATACTCATTTTTCATTTGTTTTGTTTAAATTAAAAATGGCAGTTTTGAAAAATAATGATATTTTATTTCAAAGATAATACATCAAAGATAAAATTGAATTTTTGAAGTAGATTAATAATTTGGAATGATAGAGAATTGATGTAGTTTCTGAATCTTTAGGATAGAGTATTATTTTTTATAAAGCCATTTTTGCATTTTTTTTATAAATGTTTTTATGCATAGTAACTATTGTACTATTTTTTTTTTTAAAAGGAATTTTGTACTAATTTGTCCCTTTTTAATTAAATTATTGCTCATCAGTTAATTTTCTTTTTTTAATAATTATTGTTTAAACTAAACCTATATATTTTGATTCCTATAATAAAGAACGTAACTTAAACTGAAAAATAAGGATTTCCATAATCATTTTGTTTTCAAATGGCTTTTTTAGCTTGAATCAAGGCGGCTTCACGTTGTGTCCAGGGTAGTCACAGGACCACTCTGACTTAGAAAAAAAATTATTATTATATATAAATTTTATGATTTTTTTATTCTTAAAAAAAAAAATTGTGGCAACCATAAATTTTTTTAGGCCCAACATAATTAAATTTTAGACAAAGTTTGACAACAAAGTTGATTGTACTCTTGTAGACTAAGGTTACAACTCCACTTAATATTTTTTTATTGGATGTGAATTTTAACAAATCTACTATTGAATTACATTTTTTTCTTATACTCTTCGTACGTGCAAAAAAGAATATTAAAGATAAATGACCATGTCATCAATCTTAAATTTGGAGTTTTTGTAATCTAAGATTATACATAAAAATAAGTTTATGGATCGAATAGTAAATAACATGAAAAAAAACCTTTGATTTTATTGACATGAAATTTGACTTGTTTTTTAAGAACATAAATAACATATAATTTAATGGTTAGATTTTCAAAATATGTAGCCATGTTAATTTGTTTAATAATAACTAAGTTTGTAGTCTTATGCTATAACTAAGTTTGTAGCTAAATTTTGTCTTTAAACTTTGATCCCTTTAATAATATATTAGGTCTTCACAAACAAAGAGAAAATGCCTAAAATTTTGAAAGGGATGTAGCTTACCGCAGCAACGATTTCAAAATAAGAAAATTTGTAGAAAGAAATTATAAATTTTTATGTATTTGCATCTTTTTTTTTTTTTGGGGGGGTCAATATATGAAGTTAATTTTTTATTAGATTTTGAATAATTTAAGTTTTTTAATGATTACCCTAAAAAGATTTCCTAGAGTCACCACTACCCTGAATATCTTCTACAAATTACTTTAAATAAGTGTCTATATATATATATATTATAATAACAAAATCGGGTTGTTCCTTAGTTTCTGGTTTTTGTGTGTAAATCAATTAAATTTTTTAAAAATAAGTACTTTCAACTATTGCATAAGAAGAAGTAACACATTGTTATAAGTATTAAATAAATAGTACTTGATTCTCTTTAGGTTGTTGTTATTAGGTTGCCTTTTCAGCACCAAATGAAGATGATTAACCACCATGATGTATGTCCCACTAAGATGGCCAATCATATCAAAATAAA
The DNA here is from genome assembly GCA_028535165.1 of Quercus tomentella. Taxonomy (NCBI): domain Eukaryota; kingdom Viridiplantae; phylum Streptophyta; class Magnoliopsida; order Fagales; family Fagaceae; genus Quercus; species Quercus tomentella. The sequence continues at coordinate 40,875,260 of JAPQVY010000012.1, read as the reverse complement.
TCAAATGAAATAATAGTACTCTCTACCACATTTTACGAACAAGCTATAATATATAAATTTAATCTCTAAAAAATTGGAATTCTCTTTTTTCCCCGAAAGTGGCATGGAAGTGCAGACCAAACAGCACGAAAGAAAGAGAAGAAAGCTATTTATTGGTCAATAGAATTGGTCAATCCAATGTTTAATAATAATAATGTAATTATCATTTTATATATAATAATAAAAGAAAACATTGGAGAGTGTTACCTAGGGCTGGTAATGCTATTTATTTATTTATTTTATCTCAGGTATTTGTTTATTTAATTGCCCAATGGTTTTCTGACGCAATTTATTGCTTTTAACGAAATTTGGTAATACAATAAGGCAACACGGTTTAATTGCCGTGAGATTTGGTCTTTATTCACATGCAACATGATGTTCAACTATAATTGGACCTTGTATCTTAGACCAAACGCTAATTAATAACTATTGTTGTACACATTAAATTATACATTGTCGTACATAATTATAATTGAAAGCACGAGTTTCTCAAAAATAAAATAAAATAAAATAAAATAAAAGCACAATTTTAGTTGTGTCTTGTATGCATAGAGTGTATCACCATTCTAGACCAAATAGGATAAATTTTTGTTTTTCCTAAATTCTATGAGTGAATTCCAATGGAATTATAGCTTGGCATTTGCTTCAGCATCCTAAATAAAATTACACGCACAAAATTGCAGCTCATCAAGTTACAAATACGTTCAACAAACGAGCTAAAAATTGAAGAACCTAAAGTCATGAAGCATTGACCAGTCCAGTCCTAGTCAAGGGTACTGACTTATAATTTGATCGTATACATAAGAAAATTTAAATTTGTAAGTGAAAAGCATTACATATATTGCCTATCAAATAAAAGGTATAAAGTTTCCAATTATTGGTTAAAAAGAATATGGGTTTGCATGTTAGAGTTGTTTTCAGTGTTACTTTAGTTTAGCCTTTGTAGAAAAGAGTCTTCAATTTTTTATTAAGAAATAAGTGGCTTTTATGACCCTTAAAAGATAAGGTAACTACTAACTATGCATAATTGCATTACTCATATCTTATCTCTTATAGGATTTTTTGTCTATCCTTAGTGGAATGCTCTTTTCCATTGATAATTATTTATATATAATAAAAGTAAATATATAAATAAATAACCAGAACATCAGAAACATTTTTAGTGCTTAGAATCTCTCTCTTTATCTTATCGTCTCTGCAATCATTTTAGGGGCAAATCTAGCCAAAGTTTGGTATCTTGTATTTTCCGCTGACTTCTTTGTTAAAAGATAGGATAAGAAGTGATTTTAAGCAACTAGTTTATTTGCCAAGGGGTAAGACAAAAACTAGAATTAAGCAAATAAGCTAGCTAAAAGCAGGGATGCAATCATCAAAAAATTATTTTTAGCGTGATTCTAACTGTCAATTTTCCAGCCAAAAAACCAAGTTGTTAATCCGCGCAATTAAATTCAATTCACTTTTTTTAATAAATAAGCTTGGTTCCTAAAGGAGATGGGGGTGATTGATGCTTTATAACTAATTGTGCTATGCTTTGGTTCCAATTAAGAAGCAGATTGGACTTAAAATTTCCACGGTATAATTACTTACGCTCTATGATGGCTGCAAGTTACCGCTAGGGCAAGATGATTATGATGCATATGACATAAAATTGAGGGATGGAATTTCAACTTAGTTGATAGGAAAAGGTAATAACTAACTCTAAAACGTCGATCTTTTTTATTGCTCCTAGCATTTTACCAGGAAAACCTAACTACCAGATGAAGCTTATGGAAAATTGAATCTATAGACATGAAAAACAAAGGATCATTTTAGAGGTTTTCTAACCTTTAAAGGGCACTAACCACTAAACATCATTTTTGGGGCCTTGGATTCCATATTACTCAATGAGTTTATGTGTTCTATCCTAATGCATAAAAACACTGAAATGACTGCATTTGCAAGAAAGTCTAAATAAATTCTTATTGCATCAGCTTATCAACTCAAAACCCAAATCAAAGTCTATTTCATAAAAGAAATTAAACTTTTCAGGTTTAACAATTAACAAATTATAAATCAATTTATTTTTTCTTAATGGTACATACATCAAGTACCTTATAACAAGCAATAATCATAATGTTACATACAAAAGAAGCATTAAGAACCTCAGCAGCTTCAACAATGTGGTATGAAAATCTAATGTTAGGCAAATGAGCAAAATAATGTTTTGGATTATCTGTGTTGTTGGCACTTGGCACTTGGCACCGTCTTTAATTTATATCACCTTTTCAATAGTTTTAGTACATCTCCAACCAGATGCAATGATCCGGTGACAAGAACCTGTAAATCAGCAAAAAGCACAGTAATCACAGAAGTGTTGGTCAGGACTCTGAAGTGGGGTGTACTATAACCATTATCATAACGTGGCATATCATTATCACTATTATTCATGACAAATTTCATTTGGAGTTTTCTTTTTGAGATTAAGCCAGAGCCATGAGAAATTTCACAATTAATTTTGCCCAGTCTAAATCTCTATAACCCCATATGCAGACAAGCCATTTCAACATCAAGTTAAAATAAGAACACACTGTCATTGCAGATAGTTATCTTACCTGAACTTTTAAGGATGGGTTTTGTTTCACACAATCCCACAGCCACTTATTGTCAATGGCAATGAAGGCATTACTGCACTGCAAGCAAAGTAATTATCTGCAGGACTGCAACGAGAAGCATCCTCATAAAGAAATTCAAGAGGTAAAATCTTAGCATTGTCCATCTTGGCACCCTTGTCACGTAAAGTATCTACTTCTGCACGTGAAAAGAATAATAGCATGCTGGTAAGTTCATCCTTTAGAAGATTTAATAAAATAGCAATATTTCAAGTCCGTACAAAATGAAAAAAGAAAAATATAGAAAAGAAAAGAAAACATGGTCCTAATGCTCCGGGTGAGCGATCAAATTACACCATACTTCGGGTAAGGGGCACTGTCATGATTTCACCAATTAATGAGATTGGGTAAATTACTATTACTGCAATACTGAGAAATCCAAGCTTTCCCATCCTGTATCATGGTGGTTTGCTTTAAACGTTCACCAAACATGGAACTAGAAACCTTAGAAGAAACTGGTTACAGGAACAAATCTTAAATATACAACACCAATCAACTATGCATTGAGCCCACGGTAAAATCAAACCCTCTAATGAGTTCTGCAAATATCATTTTCTTTTAAGTAAAAATTAGATAAAATAAAATACGAATGCCAAAGCCTTAGTACGTGGAAGTTTCACCGTCTTTTTTATATTGGTTTGTTATTCTTATATTAGCTTAAAGGTATTTTGTAATCAAGTTACATCACTCTAAAATAAATACATGCTATGGTGAAGGAAAAATAATAATTTTGACCCCTAAACCTATTTTCTTAAACTCCTCTGCTCATTCTTCTCTCCCTCTTTCTTTGCCTCCAACCCTAATCTTACATGGTTTACAGCTAAACTAGAAGTATACAAAAAGCCTTTTTTTATATATAACAAAAAAAAAATCTTCAGGGAAATCTGTGCTTTGGCAGACCTCTTTTCTAATTCCTTTTTTTTCCTTTTTTATTTTTTCCTTTCCAGTTTCTAATTTGATAAAATAGGTAATTAGTCATTATGCTGAGCTTCTAGATGGGGGATCAAGACACCAACTGGCCTTATAAACTACCAATGGACATGTATGAACCATGTTTTGATACAATCAGCTTTGCTCCTCACTGCTGCTTGGTTCAACTTAATACTGAACTACAGGTTTTTAAATTAGAGAACAAGTGGAACCTGGTAGAATCATTAAACCAACAGTTTCAGCTGGTGATTTGAAACAAAATTTATATAGTTGCCACCTTTAAATGTTGGTTTAGCCCCCAATAACAAGTTCCTCCTTACAACAATCTTTTTATCTCAAATAACCAGAGTGTAGATCATTTCCAAAATATAAAAACTGTTAAGTTCCTCATGGAGCAAGTGCGAACTGTGCCAAGACTCATTGCTATAACCCCTTCAAGTCTCCCAATGAATCTTAATAAAAGGTCATACTTAGTGCATAAAGTTCCCAATTCTGTGGGGAGTTTGGGAGAGGTAATTGGCAGGAAAACTTACCCCCATTTTTATTTTTTTGAGAAATTGATTCCCAAACTCAAACCACGACATGTCGCTTTGGGTGGAAGGCACTTGCCATCACACCAAAGCCCAGCCTCTCTCCCAATGAATCATAATGTTCACAGATAAAGAAAAATTATATATGTTGACTTACAATGATATCTGATGGGGCATACCTTTCCCGTGGATAGTCTTCTCCCAAAGCATCTGAAGGTTAAATTGCCAAGACAAATCCCTGCCACAGATATCTGAAGGAATGGTTGCTCCAGAAGTAACCTTGCTATAAGTTGACATACTTGGGACAAAAAAGGCTTTTGTGAAATGAGTTCCTGCACAGAATTTTATTAAATCATTCAATGCATGCTCTTAAGTTTCATGACCATGCTGAATTCTTCTTGGGAAGAAAAATAAATAAGAGAAAAAGTAAGACTATTTTTTTATGCAGTCATTTCTTAGGAGGAAAGATTCAAAAGGCCACCTCATTTATCAAAAGTAGATGCCATTGGCAGTACAGAAAATTGAAATTTAAAATTTTGTAAAAACTCTGATGACAAAATCAACCAGTATTTGTTTCCAATGTTATTCCCCAGTGTATAGATTACAGAATATGTCAGTTAATATTTTCTGGAGCGAAGTATCTGGATCATTCTAATTAATCGTTTCAAACTATTATGCCTCCGCTTTATTTATTTATTTCGTTTTCAAAGAAATAAATAGAGCACTAATTAGGATAAAGAAGAATTTTGGTTAAGATGATATGGCCATATGGAATAGGGTAAATGACAGGTGCACTGGAATGAAGTGACATGCTTTCAGGCTTTGTAAGAATGCTAGAAATACAAGAGGATGTAAATTGAAGTAGGTAAGAAGCATTTTGCATATGTTTAAGAAGTACATCTATAAATGGAGAAATCTAATAAAACAAAACTCATGCATATAACTACCCTTTGATTGAGCTCAGCTTAGAGAACCAGATCTCTTTGGTACTTAATCGTGTAGTCTTGGATATATAGGAGAAAATTAATTTCTTGAAAGAGAGAGATAGAGAGAGAGAGAAGGGGGGGGGAGGGGGACAATATGACTACTTATCCAACTTTGAAGCAGCAATACCTGAGGAAGCACATGTACTCACAAGCCATGGAAGCAAAATATGTGGGTGTCTCACGTCCATGCAATTGAACAAAAGAATCTATAATAAGGTATAAACACAGTTACAATTAGGGGTGTCAAATGGGTGGGTTTGGGGTGGGCATAATTGAGTTGGGTATATAAAACCCATTTAACTAATTGCTTCTAACCCAAATCAACCCAACCCAATTATTATGGGTAAACCACTAAACCCCAACTCACCCAATTATCAAAATTACCAAAATGCCATTAAAGTGAAAACCTCAACACTTTCTTGGATTCCCTTTTCCGCTCTCTCTAGTCTCCATTCTTGGGATTAAAAAATTCCACATAAGCACATCCACATCAGCAATTATATTAAAAATCCAAAAAAAAAAATATTCTCTTTTCTTTTCTATTTTCTCTCACTTTCTTGGCAACCAAACAGTGCAACAAATACAAAAAAAATGTCATTTCAAGCTCAAAACTTTCCTGGAATTTCGAAAGCAACTATCCTTGAAACAAATAGAAATTCTTCTAAACTAAATTAATCCTAATTTAATAGCACAAAATTAAAAAATGTGATTAGCAAATCAAAGAATACAATGACATATTTAAAGAAAGAAAGTAACCTTCAGTGGGTTTTCACACTCCCCAACGAAACTCTCCCACCAAACCACGCCATCTTCTTCTTCTTTCTGATTCCAAACCGAAATCTCTCTAAATCGGACTATCCAAACACATCAATCAAGAAGCCCTGCATTCATTTCCATAGCCAATTCAAAATTAAAAAAAAAATGTTTGGAATTGAAGGGATTTAGATTTGATCACCAAGCAAGCATAGCAAGCTTCACATCGTTGAGATCGGATTTTGGTGGTGAGAATCTGAGATGGAGATCAACGGTGAGAATTGAAATTGGCGAGAATCAAATCAATGATGTTTGCGTTTGTTTTTGTTTTTTTGGGCTGGGTTTTTGTTTTTGGTTTTGCTTTGTTTTTTTTTTTTTTTTTTAAAAGGGAAGGGCTGGGTTGAATTTGGGTGTATTATTTTTTGGTTAAATGGGTCTCAATGGGTTTTTATTTAAAACCCAGTAATCACTGGATCTAATTGGGTTGAATTTGGGTGTATTATTTTTGGGTTAAATGGGTCTCAATGGGTTTTTATTTAAAACCCAGTAATCACTGGATCTAATTGGGTTGATGCCCATTTAACCCAACTAATAATTGGATGGGTTTGGGTTCAATTAGAGTGGGTGGGTTTGGGCTTATTTTGCCACCCCTAGTTACAATCTATTTAAAATTGGAGAAAAACATCCATCAATAAATATATAAGCTATCATAACTGGATCACCACAAGTTATCAAGAGACACCTCTAAACATAAACTCTGAAACTTCACCTGGCTGTTTATCATGGATTTTTACCTGCTTTATTAGTTTGTTAGACTCCTCCATGCTCCCACTTCCATGTCGGATGTGACCATTTCCCCAAACTCCCTCTAGATTTTTTAGCTTAAATGAAGAAGAAGATGATATCTGGTTTCCTTTCACAGCACTGGAGAACCACTTGCACAAGCCTCCATGCTCTCAGGACTGTGAGCTCCATCCAAGTGGAAGGTCAGATCTCCACAAGAATTTTCAAACACTTCTAATGAATTATTGGATTCGGGATAGGTATCATGGACAATCTGAGCCCTCCCAGGAATATGTGCAGTTGAAAGACCTCTAACAAAAGACTCCGGCAAATCAGCCTCCTGGATATCCTGATTTTATATTTCACAATTTTTTTCTCTTTGGATAAGTAATGTATTCCACAAGTTTAGACAATTAAGGTAGGAGAAAATGGAAACACCAAAGAAGGAAACATGAAAAAACATGTTCTTGAGCCCCAGTCCCAAGATGACCAATGTTAAAGAGACTATTACTCTTTCAAGCATCCAAATAATTAAAAAATACCAACAAAAGGTTACATTATGTTTTATTGTCAGATAAATACAATTCACACACCTGAACAGGATCAAACCTTCCATTCCCCTTGTTCATGGGGGGACAGTAGAATGCCATTTAGCCCAGAGGCACTTGGTTTACATGACATGGTTGAGACCATAAATATCCTTACTGAGCTTTTACGAAACTAGATATTTCTGGCTCCATCCTACCCCAAAAAAGTCCTGTGCGTGTGTGTGTACTGTGTACACATAAAAGATAAGCACATACCTACATTCAACCACAAACAGACTACAATGATTATAATTTCGTTATATGTTTAACCAATTTCATAACATTCCATTACCCTCTCATGATGAAAAACTTGGAAGGTTCTGTGAGTTTACAAGCCTGAGATATATTGAGATATAGTTTGCGTGTAAATCAAAAGGCAAAGGCCGATGAATTTCAACCAACATTTTGGAATTGCTTTTCCCAATTTCCTGTTCTTTGGAGCCAACATTTGCAAAGGGAAACAGCAAGACCAGCATTAATGAACTGATGATCACCAGACAAGCCAAGCTTCAATCCATCAAACTTTTTGTTATCAAGAGGTGCAGCTACTTTCAATGGAACCTGCATTTGATAAGAATAGATCAATCAATTACGTCACTATCAATTGGCTTACAATTCTGCTGTAACATTAAACAAATCCATATCTAAATGACTTATGAAAAAAAATTCCTTATCTAATTGTAGGTGCATGTGTGAGTATTAAATCTACACTAATTATTTTATTATTAACTTTGCTGTGAAGTATTCTAATAAAATAATGAAACAATGGAAAATGGATGATAGTCATTTCTTCTGATAATAAAAGTTTCAATTAATGCACTCTTCCATCTTTAATCTACCCATCCTGAACTTTCAAGAACATATAAGGACATAGCCCTGTTAGGTTAACTAAGCTTGTCAATATAATATTTTAATATAAAATACACCTATTCTTCTTAATCAAAAGTATAATAAAGTTGGATGGCATTTTGGTACCTCAATATATATAGGCTCTGGATTTTATTGTATATAATTCAATAAATATGTACCAGATTTATTATCATATGCATAATGAATGTATGTATGTGGTTATGAATTTATAATTTACAAATACATTTAAATAACACAAAGCACAGTCAAAGAAACAAGCATACAAAAACAAATGAAATTACATATATGAAAGTACTCATCAGATTATATTAACACACAAATTAGAGGAAAAATATGTTAAAACAGGATTAGATTCAGATCTTCATCTAATCTGCCTAGCAAATTACATTAGTTATCTGGTATATAGTGAATCCATTGTTAATGTGTTTGCCCATAAAAGTAACAAACATGAAACAACAGGTCTTTTTTTTTTTATAGGTCATGAAACAAGAAGATATAGCTAAAAAATGGCAGGCTCTTGAAAAGGAAAAACAAAATAATAATAAACCTCTTAACATGATTCATCCCATGTGATTGGCTCAGGAATATGATTACCTTTAGTTCAAGGGCCCTCTCCAGAAGAACATCCATTGCTTCAGAAAGTTGGGGTACCGTGAATGAAGGAATTTGAGGCTTCAGGAGGAGGGAAGACATCAACCCAATTCAGAAAATACTTGTAAATGAAAACTGCTCATATTAATAATCAAAACAGAAATATTGCAATAAATAACCCATTATTAAGGAAACCAGATACATTATAGTCTGAGTTGCTCAAAGGAGTTTTATACCTTGAAAATTCCAGCCTTGTGTGAAGCTATCTTTCCAAGCGTATCTCCTGCTTATCGTACAGTCAATATCTAATTAGGCATCCAGATATCTCTTCCTCCCGGTATTTTTAACTTTAATTGCATAAGAAATCTGGCAAACTAAAAAGTAAACTAGTTTGTAGTAAGAGTCAAACTGGATACAAGATAACAAGTGCATCACAAACAAGTCACTCAAATAGAAAGTTGTAAATGTTGCATAAAATAAAATTTGCAACTCAAGTGTGCAAGCTCAGGTTCTTATTTTTTTAGAGATTTGTCATTTTTGGGCACAATGGTAGCAGTCCAACCACCTATTTTTTATGGGTATAAAAATCAATACCCGTGGATTTTCAAATGTTGGATATTTGAGGTGGAACAATCAACAATTCTTTGCACAAGTGCATTTATCAAATGACAAACAAAAGATGTGGTATGCCAAAACAAGAGTTGCTGGTAGAGCTTTAGAGTATTGAAATCATTATGAGAGCCTTCACTTTAGATGCCATTGGTCTCAAATTACTTGGGAAAGAATGAAAGAAGATCTTTGTATTGTATATTTTCCACAGTATTTTCACAAAGATCTACAACAACCTTCTCATGGCAATTTACAAGATCAAAGAACAAGTATGAGGCAGTGCAACAATGCAAAGCTCACTCATAGAGTATCTGTGATATGCCAAGAGCCCAAGACTCAGGAAATCTAATGAAAACTGTTGAAGACTTGGCTAATCAAATGAAGGTTGTTCAAGACTTGACTACTCAAATGAAGGAAAATCAAGTACCATCGGACCTCGATATTGAAAAAGAAGTGCAAGTGTCAACCGAAGTTTCAATGTTCATGCAACCAGAAGAGTCTATTATAGAGTTTAAACAACAAGAAGCCTCTATACTTGAAGAATCATCCATGGTGCATGCAGATCTACAGTTTGATAAAGTCGAAAAGGTTGATGTTCCAATTCCTCACATTGAGTTTGTGATTCCAAAAAAGTTTCCAGCAAAGTTTCATGAGGTGGAATACAAGGTTTATCTATTTTCAATGCTCCCAAAGTTGATTCCTCAACTGCAGCAAGTATTATGGGCTGGAGTTTTCATCACTCAACACTTTAAAACTTGAGGTCGAGTTTTCTCCAACCAAGGGAGTATGATGCAGGAGCAAAACCAAAATTATTTTAGAATCTATATTTTCAGATTTTTGTATTTATCTTATAGGAAATTGAATAGTTGTAGACTTTTATTTGGATAGGGATTAGATTTGAGATTAGATAGGGATTAGTATGGATTAGTTTTGGTATGTTGTTATCTTTATCTCTTTATTTTCCAGTTCTAGCTCTATATAAGAGTCTAATTTATTTGTATTTGGAGAATAGATCTAATTAATGAAATTCAGATCGGAGATTTTTTCCAGTTGTTAGGTGCTGACTCCTAAGGGTCCTTAGGTGCTGATTCCTAAGGGTTTAGCTTGGTGCTGATTCCAAGCGACCTAAGTGCTGATTCTTAGGTTTATCTTTTACTTTTCTTGTTCTTTTATTTTTCCTTTAATTGTCCTGCACCAATAGTATTCTGATAGCAATAAACTATTCAGTTAGAGAATTTCCTAAGAGAGGAAGACAAACACACACACTACTATATAATTTTAATGGAGAATGTACAAACCTTTTAACTTGCTGCTCCTCTAATTCTCTGGTTCTGTATATAACTTTCACCCCCTGAACAAGATATGTTAAGTCCATAACAAGGAAAATTTAGGAAATTAAAAACGAGAAGGGAATTAAATTGACACAATGTGCAGCAACCAAAATACAAGGAGGTATTGAGTAGTAAAATGTAACAGAGAAGTGAAGAACTTAAGACTCACTGGAATTGATTCTAAGACTTTAGTCACATTTGCAGAGGCAGCCTTCCCTTCCACAAAAAGGAAAAAGTTTGAAACTCCAATAACTTTATGATAAAAGATCCATGGCAAAATCTGCTCTAGATTAGCAGAAGTGCTCGTCGTAATACATATCTGGCATACAGCAAATTGCAGAAGGAAGAGGTCACAAAGTGATCCATAATTCCCCATATCAAATATATGTCAAAATTAGCATTATTTCCTAACACCAATTATTCAAAATTAATCCAAAACAAGATTTCAAATTGCTAATATAGATTATGATCAAATGGAAGAATCCATGAAATAATTAAAATTGGCCATCAAACAGACTAAAAGGCCACAACAAACAAAACGGAAGAATTCAAAGGGCTTATGGATCAATAACAATCAATATCTCAGTATATAAATGACCAACAAGCATCAAAGAGGTTCAATAGATAACTTCCATATCAATTCAGAAAATAATCAAAGTCAACCTGAATGTCAAAACACCAAGCACCTTCTCCATCAGAGCTTGTATTTATAGCTAATCTTTTCAAGATTAATCAAGCAAACAACAACAATAACAATCAAGCCTTATTAGTCCCAAATTTTATGGGGTCAGCTATGGGTTCCTCAACATATTAGTCACGGTTGGCCACATGTATGTATTCTTTTTTGCTATTCTATTCTATTCTATCAAAAGTCAAAACCTTGGTTACTTCCTGATATGTTTAAGATTAATCAAACAAAATTAAAAATAAATAAAGCACATTGATGAAAACCTTAAATAGAAATGATCAAACAAAAACTAAAGCTCTAATGGGTTTGAATCAAAACACAACAACACTAATCTCCTACATGAAAATTTTTTTTAAAAATTTGATCATTAATGAACAATATCCCATATAAGTCATATCCAAAATCCATTCTCATTCCAATAAAAATCACACATTTATCTCTCAAACCATCACAGATCCAAAAAACCAAAACACACCCACCAAAAAACAAACCCCAAGAACCAAAACCCATGAACCAATATCGAACCTTTGGCTTCAGATCCGACCCGAGCCCGAAATTCCAATCCCTGTAATAAGGAAACGCCGGCGAGCGACTCTGACCGAGAAGATCAACACAATCAGAGCGAGAGGGGTGGGAGGGTCCGGACCCGGAAATGGCTATTCCGGGGAACTCATGGATCATAGTGGTCCGGGGCCCAACGGGTAATGGGGTCGTTGAGTCTAGCAGTCTGCATGGGTCGGGTTGAGTCGGGGGTTAAAGGAATTTTATCCCAATCCATAATGGTGGGTTAAAAACAATTCAATCTAATCTAATCTATTACATAAATTTAACCCAATTTAATCCACATGGGTTGGGTTAGACCAATGGATTGGACAAATTTTTATTATTATTATTAAATTGAGTAGAAAAAATATAAATATAAATATATTAAAAAAAACCTAAAGATTAATATAAATGTAACTCCTTAAAGACAAATAACACAAATAACTAAACAATAATAGTAATTTATTAGGGTTTATATAAACTAATTGGCTTTTAGATAAGATAAGAAGAACTAGTTATTTTAAAAAATTTATTAATTATATAATATATTATATATATATATATATATATATATATATATTAAATACATGGGTGGGTCGAGTCGGGTTTGACGGATTTGGAATTTTATGACCCAAACCCAACCCGACCCGCTACCAAAAAAAATTTTGTAACCTAACCCAACCCACCAAGCCCTAAAAACCGACCCAACCCAACGAGTTGGGTTGGGTCGGGTCGGGTCGGTTTTGGCGGGTTGGCTACACACCCCTAGTTGAGTCCGCCCCGCCATTGGAGAATGAAAGTGAAGCCAGCGAGGGTGAAGGAGAGAAGTGTGAGGAGCAAGACGAGGCGAGACGTGAAGGACTATGAAGAAGAAGAAGAAGAAGATAATGATAAAGATGAAGAAGAAGAGGTGGGTCTGAGAGTAGAGTGGAGCCCCACCATGAAAGCTTGCTTTGCAAAGAGAGAGAGAGAAAGCTTGGTGCATATATATATAGACATTGTGGGTTTTTTTGGATGAGAGAGAGAGAGAGAGAGGCTTGGTGCATATATATATAGACATTGTGGGTTTTTTTGGATGAGAGAGAGAGAGAGAGAGATTTGGAATTTGGAAGTGAAAGAAGAGAAAGAAAAGTTTGAAACTGGACAAAATTTGCCAAATAGTATAATTCTAGAAACATTTAAGGCGGATGGCATGCGTTCAAAGTTAATTAGTTAGTTGGACTCTTTTTTGAAGTCGAGTACAGCAAAATTGACTTTCAGTGAAAGTCGAGTTTACTATACTCGACTTCCTACCAAAAATGGATAAAAAAGAGAGAGGAAAAAACGATTTTGGCTGAAATACGAGTTTACTATAATCGATTTTGGCTGGAAGTCGAGTTTCTTAAAATCGATTTCCAAAAAACAGTCCAACTAACTAATTAACATTGAACGCATGCCATCCGCTTAAAATTTTTTCAGAATTATATTGTTTGGCAAATTTTGCCTTTGAAACTGAAAGCAACTCCTGAATGAAACGAAAATATGAGCCGTTTGTTGTCGTTAGCTCTCTTTCTTTCTTTCTTCATTTTTTTTTTTTTGGTTAAAATATAATTGGGATTCTTTTTTTCATTTCTTGGTTTTAAATATTTTATTCAAAAGAAAATTCAAAACTTCATTCAAATATTTAATACTTAAAATTCAAAACTTCGTTCAAATATTTAATACTTACTTTTTTTTTTGGTAAAATACTATTTTGGTCTCTAAATTTTATCAAATGTTTGTTTTTCTTCCCTAAACTATTGGAAAAAGTTACTTTTTCATTCCTATTTTTGTCTCTACAGTCTAAATTACTTTTTAAAAAAAACCTTTTAATTTTTAAACACAAAAAAAAAAAAAAACTTTTGATAAATTTTGAGGATCAAAATAACATTTTACCTTATTTTTGGACTGATTTTATTTTTGTATGGTTTACATGACAAACTAGAATTCTATAATAATAATAATAATGACATGCTCGAAAGTGGAGAGAGAAAAAATTAAATTGAACTTCATTGAATTGAAAACATTAGGTTAAATTACTTTCTATTTTTTTGGTTGAGAAACACTAAATAAGTAAATTATTGGTTTAATCCTTCAACTATGTGATGAATTTTAATTTGATCTCCCAATTATTAATTATGTCAATTTAGTTCATCAACTTTCAAAATTAAGTACATTTTATGTATATAAACCTCCACTTTATTTAAAATTTGAAAAAATTAAGAGCATATGTTAAAAGCTTATAATATAATGTAAAGTGAAGTCAATTTAAATTATTAATTTTTATTAAAATTTAAATGGAAGTGTACACAAAATTTGTATGAAATAAATCATATGGTCACAAAGTAGTGTAACAAATTATAAAATTTTGATGTCTACAGGATGGACTAGCAAAAAGCCTTACCTAATTTTATTTATAAAAAGAATTATAATTCAAATCCTCCATTCTTGTTTTTATTATAACAATTGAATTATTGGTATAAAAAAGGGGAAAAAAAAGAGGTTGTGGGACTAAATGGCACAATTAATAGTTAGACTAAAAACAATTGGAGGACTAAATTAGTAATTTAACCAAAAATATTATTATATGGTCATAATATGATTTTTATTTTATTTTTGAAAACAAAGACAGAACTTATCATTTAAGGGAGGCCATTAAGATCGGCCTGAAGTACATGAATAATATCTGGTGGTACATCTTCCATACAGACTTGCATTTGAGAAATAGAAATTGCTTGTCTTGCTAAAGAGTGAGCTACAGTGTTACAATGCCTACGAACATGAGATTAATGTTTTGAGAAACAAGAGGCAAAGTACTCTATGTCTTTCACAATGTGGCCGAAGTGTGACAATGAGTGAGACTTGTTCCAAAGTGCTGGGATGAGTATCTATGAGTCGACATTCAATATCACCTGATCAAAACTTGTGTCCAAAGCCAACTCTAGAGCCATCTTTGCTGCCATAGCTTCCACTTCAATGGCTGTGAATGGGAGAGAAGTTTTTTGCGAGAGAGAAACCGTGACTTATCCCATATCGTTGCGAATAACCACACCTATACTAGCATTGTTTTCTGAATCAAATAGAGCGCCATCAAAGTTCACCTTAAATAGATTTCTATTCGGAGATTGCCAGCAGGTGGGTGATCGTCCCACTGGTGTTATGGTAGAGGAATTATGGAGGCTAAAATCGCGCAGCCTTTCCTTTGCTTGATGCAGCAACTAGCCAAGAGGAACTGCAAGTTTTTCGAGTTGAAAATTATTTCTCCGAGTCCATATCGCCCAGATTGCCATGGAGAAGAGAGTGGGGTCCCTATTTTCTGCAAAAATACAACCCATTAAATCAATAAATGATGTCACTTGGCTTAGGCTGTTGTGATTCCAGTGAAGGACTTTGTTCCAAAGCTCCAATAGCTTCGGACATTGATATAAAGCATGGCCTACATCTTCTTTTTGGTCTTTCGCGGTGCTCACAGCAGTCATTTGTGATAATTTGTCTCTTCACTAAGTTCATCTTTGTAGGTAAAGAATTTTTTGTCGCTTGCCAAACCCAATTTTTTACCTTACTTGGAACTTGTAAACTCCATATCGCTTTTCACAGAGGCTTTAGGCACTCTGGATCGAACTGACCAGGCTATGAATTTTGGAATTCTTGATGCAAGAATTTGTAGCCCGACTTAATTGAGTATTCCGCCGTGGGGTTGAATGTCCAGGTGAGTGTATCGGGCTGATCCATGTGGCATAATGGATTTTTTTTTTTTTTTGATCATGGCAGCTTCGAAACTCAGCAGGTTTGCATCTATAACTTCTTCTTTCTAGGTTTTGTGCTCTTGGTCAATTAAAGCACTCACCTTGGCATCGGCTAGACCTCCTATACACGGTGATAAAATTTTTGGAGAGTGTCTCACTAGAAGCCAACGCTCCCCCCAGATTGCAGTTGATCGTCGATCACCCATCCACCAAACCGCTCCTCTTTTGATGACTTCTCTACCCCTAAGAATACTCTTCGACGCATAAGAGGCTAAACTTGGGTTTGTGGCTTCCATGATTGTGTAGTTAGGGAAAATTTTCGCCTTAAAAATTCAATAGAACAATGAGTTTTTATTATGCAAGAGACGCCATGTTTGTTTTGCCAAGAGTGCATTGTTAATCCTTGAAAGATCTTTGAACCCCATTCCACCTTGTGTCTTTGGTTTGCATAAATCCTCCCACTTGGTCCAGTGTATCTTTTGGCCTTCCCCTTTTTGCCCCCAAAAAAATTCCTGGATTAGAGCTTCTATGTTACACCCCAGTTATTAAGTGTAATTTGGAGGAAGCTTGAGGGGCAAATGGGTAATTTACTCACAAGATATTTTTGGGGCAAATCGGTAATTAAGCTTTTCAACTTAAGTCAGCCCCCCCCCTTTCTTCCTCATTTTCACGTTGATATCTCTCTCCCTCTTGACTGCTGCCCCTTCTCTCTATTTCTCTATCCTTCTATCTCACCCACCCATCGAAACACACACAAACACACTCTAGCTCCCATCTCCTTCATCATTTCTTTCTCCTCTCTAGTCAAAATCTCCCTATTAGGGAGGATTATGTCTCCATTGATTCTCCTAGTATAGCCAAAACTCCATGAGATTTTGAAGTGCAAGAGACCCAAGGTAAAAATTTAAGTTTTCTCTCAATTTCTTCTATGAAATCCCTTGGGTTTTGTTAGTTTATGATTTTTATGGTATATACTTGATGGGTTTGGTGAGTATTGGAAGTTTAGAGGGTTATGAGGATTTGGGCAGCATGAGTTTTTATTAAATCTGAAAATTTCAAACTATTTGGGGGTGTTTGCTTTGATGGGGTGTTTTGGTTGTCTATTTTTACTAGTGCTTATTTGAAGTTTGGTTTTCTAGAGTAGCTATATGGGTTTTGTTGTTGCACGAGTTGATTCCAAAGTGTTTCCTTTGCATTTAAATGGCTTTGGCAAATGTGAGTGTGAGTGAAGTGTTAACTTTGAATTTCTGAAAGTGGAGTGTGAGCATGTGCTTTTGCATACCTAGTGTTTGATAAGTTGTTTATATGAGATTTTGGGTTTGATTCCTTATTTTTAATAAGCTTTAAATCTGGTGGTTTTAATGTTAGTAAATTCTCAAATAATTTGGGCTAGTCTTACAACTATAGCAATTTTCTAAAGCTGTCATGACAGATTTGAGTCAGCCACAATGCATGATTTTTAATAAATTACAGAAAAATCATTTTGGGCTGATTTTTCTGTGGTACATTGTATACATATAGGGGAATGTTCCCTTACAGTTTTGAATTAATCGGATAACTTTTCATTGACCAAACAATTTTTACAGAATGACTGCCCTGCTATGTACTAAATCTGAAAGCAAGACTAAAACATTGAGAAATTGTGGAATTAGTACTCAAAGAGATTCTTGAGTATGCTATATTATCTTATGATGCACATTATTGCGGTAATGAATTTAAAATGTTTTGGTTGTTGGCACTATGAGTTTCTTGGATGCTTGTTTGGTTCCTACTTGGGAAGGGTATTTGTCTTAGGACGGGCAAGCTAGACTTTAAGGTATCGTTACGATTTATGGAGATAAGTGTGATGGTATTTTGTGAAAGGTCTTGTTATTGATAGGGTTGATAATTGTGTTTCTAGGTTCCGATATTCTTGGTGATGGACCTATTGACTGGATTAGTTGATTTTGTGATACCCGGTTGAGGTGAAATTGGTTGGCCTTCCGAGGTAAGTAGCTTTTTAATGAGATTTTTGAAAAATAACCATGTTGCATAAATGTTGTTTTTGGGTTAGACACACTTTTGGAAACTACCTATGGAAACTATATTTTCCTAAAAAACTATTGTGTTGTAACCTTAATATATATATATATGATTATATATGAAAATGCATCATATTTGGTATTGCATTTGGGGAAATGCATGAATTGTTGATATGGAAAAATAAGCATCTTTTATTTAATCTTTGATAAGGAAATCATGGATTTTATAGTATATTGAAAAATTTAAAGATGCTTATCTTGTTTTATTATTTGGGAAATTGATAGAGAATTTCTTGACAAGAATGAAGTTGAAAACCTTACAAACTTTGTAGAAGTTAGATTATTTAAGGTTTTTCTGAAACTACCTGGATATGAACTATGCGTTTCAAAGTAATGTAACTTGTGAGTTTATGTGGTTTTAACACCATGTCATGTGTGATTTCCCGGTGATTACTTGATTTGGTTTTTATAGCCTTTGTGACAACGGAATTAAATCTAGGTCAGCGCCCTTTCACTTTGGATGATGCGTTCTTCCCTACTGCCCATGGGGGGAAGAGGTTCTTTGATTGTATGTGGGTGAGGCTGCTGCCCATGGGGCCAAGAGACCACATGCAAGAAAGGTCCTATTTGATGCACTCTCTTTGCTGCCCATGAGGGGAGAGAAAAACCTTGAGGGTATGGGTGAGGCTGCTGTCCATGGGGCCAAGAGTCTGCATACCAAAGAGGACAATATTATGCCAGTTGTGAATAGGTGGATCCCTTGACTGGTCTATGTGGTAGTGTGGTATTTTTGTGATAATTTACGTTATGTTAGATATTATAGTTTTGGAAATTATATTATTGGTGCTCACAGATTATATAGTTTCAAGGTATCTACCTTAAGAAACTTTGTGTTTCGTTAATCAATCATTCTTGTCAGATCATATTATTATTATTGAAAATGAAACTTGCATTTCCCCCACCCTCATTAATTATGCTACTTACTGGGTTTTAGCTCATTCCACTCTCCAACAGTTTTATAGATAAATTAGCTATACGTCGGGCACGGAGCTTAGTTATTGGTGGTGATTAGAGTACTATGCTAAGTGCGAGATTTGTGCCATAAATTGTTGGTGCTCAGTTTACTAAATTATTCGAGGCCATAGCTAATTCTACTAGAGGTTGGGCTCTTGAGGTTTGTTAGCCTTAGGCATGTTAGGTTTAGATTTTGTTGAGATTACGTATCTTAGAGAGGATCGTGATTTTGTGTTTATTTATTTGGAGCTTTGGATTTTCATGTATATTTGGAGACACATGATTTGTAGTTTGTATTATTTGTAAGTGTGATTATAGAGCTTTGATTCATATTGTGGAGAGATCAATATATTTATTTATTTTTATCAAATGGAAAGAAAAAAAAATCACCACAATACATCTTGAAGGCTCGGTCTTTCATGCTTTGGACCCTTTTGGGTTTGGGGCGTGACATTCTATATCATGGCACAAACCGCTAGGCAATTTGAATCATGACATCATATAAGAAGGTAACACTTGGGCCACTACTTTTATTAGAATCTCTTGGCGTGCTTGAGATAATAACTTGCCCTCCCATCCTTGCAGCTTCTTCCACACCCTGTATTTAAAGTTTTCAAAACTCTCTTTCGTTTTTTGGCCAATAAATGATGGTAGACTTAAATATTTTTCATATTGTTGGACCAGCCTCACCCCACGAGCTTCTTTGATTGTATCCTGCAAATCCTATGAGGTTGACTTGCTAAAAATGAGAGTGGTTTTCGTTCTATTATCTGCTGACCTGATGCACTTTCATACATGGCTAAGATCTCCAAAAGCTTCTAGCACTCATTTTCTTTTACTTTGCAAAAAATAAGTCTATCATCTGCAAAAAGGAGATGGGTTAGTCTAGGACCATTCTGGCAAATAGAAACCCCCCTTATGTCACCCATTGTTTCAGCTTTTTTCAACAACCCATGAAAACTTTTACTTGCATAGATTACTGACTAATTTCTTATACTATTATTAATTATTATTCAGATATGGGCTTCCAATCAGCCCTATTGCTAAGGCATAATTTAATCTCCATCGCTCAAATCATAATGGTGCTATTGATAGTTTACTAATGGATATCTTGAGCGATGCGCGATACATTTTGATAAATTTAGTAAAAAATTACTTATGATCCTTTGATTTTTAAGTCCAAAGGAAATGAGGATTTATATTTGACAAATGTTGAGGCAAATAATCATATTACTCAATATTCATTGAATCTAACTCTTGCAATTTTGCATTGAAGTTAGTCTTATGCATAAAATTAAAAAGTTTTCTTAATTCCTATCTTTCTCATGACTTTTTGGATCCATCCATATCTATCTAAAGCATTTCAAATATAAATGTATACAAATTTTTTAAATTTTATTAATGCATCAAAATAAATGCATATGTCATTACTTAATAGTTTGATATAAATGTTAAATTTAGATAAGGTGGAAGGCCAAATGGAAAAAATATCAAACAATGCGCCACTTGGCAGAGCCTCATGCTCTCGCACATAAGATATCTGCTTTTATATATACTAGTGTTTAACCCGCGCAATGCGCGGGATCATTTTACATATTAGAAGACAATCAAAACTTATACAGTTAGCTCAATATACTTCACCTACTTTTTTTTGAAAAATGTCATCCAATAATTTAACATGACATTATTTATAAATTGTGTACATGTTTTAAAGATGATGCTTATAAATTTTGTTTTCCTTTTTGTTTATTTTCACAATTTGTACGATTATGATTAAAAATTGAATATTTAACAAACAAATATAAAATAATGTTAATGTTAATGCATAGATTGAACACCACAATGGTCATGATTTGCATTAACTAAAAAAAAAAAAACCCACCATGTAAATAGAATAAATTGTTCTTGCATATGCAAAATGCTTTCATCAATAAAATGCTAATTAGTTCTTTTATTAACTTTATTAAAATTCCCATGACCTATATGGAAATTTTGGCCTATATGCAAAGTTCATTAATATGTAATAGTTGATACAATTGTATAGGCTAAAAAGGAAGAAATGCGATACCAAGAA
The DNA here is from genome assembly GCA_028535165.1 of Quercus tomentella. NCBI lineage: Eukaryota > Viridiplantae > Streptophyta > Magnoliopsida > Fagales > Fagaceae > Quercus > Quercus tomentella. The sequence goes on along the minus strand of JAPQVY010000012.1, from coordinate 40,854,499 downwards.
AAGGCTTAAAAAAAAAAAAAAAAAAAAAAAACTGTATTTTCTGAAGAAAGTAATGCTTAAAACTAAAGCTACATTAAAGATAATGGTAAAATTATTTGCAACGACAATGGCAATCTTTGTATTTTTACTGGCTCAAAGCCAAAATCCAAATTCAATTTTATATACAACTTCATATTAAATTGTAAATCAGCCTCACTACACATATCCACTTTTTCCTTTAATGTATCTTGTTGATCATACACTATTCAATAAACACTAATGCCACATTTATCTATCTTCTAGGTATTTAATTTACACGGAAGATTATAGCAACCACAATAGGTATCACTGTTGCTCAATGCTATGACAATCTTTTGATTCAAGAAGTCTCCTTCCAAAATCTTATCACTTTTCTTTATACCTGCACATTAATAGTGAGAAAACTTTTATTTTCCCAAAATCAAAGCTAATCTACAAAAGTCTATAAAATCCAATCAAACACATTTGATTCAAGCATCTCTTCTGAAACTTTGACTGAAATTATGAAAAAAAGGGGAAAAAACCGAAGTTCATAGTATTAAGACACTAAAGGAAATAAAAATCTGCCATTATTAAAAAAAAAAAGAGAAAAAACAAAGTTCATAGTATTGAGATACTGAAGAAAGTAATAATCTGCCATTACAAAAAAATGAACTAACTTCATAAGAAATAGAATTGGTTTATTTTGATCATGTCCTACAGGAACCCGCGTTATACTTTCGTACTTCTCTTTTTGATGATAATACAATATCTGCTTTTTCAATCTAAAATAATAATAAACAATCAAAACAGAATTGAACTCCAACTGTTGAACCTGATTTGGTTTACTAAATAGAGAAAATCAATCACCCCACTAAACATGTGGCATAGTATTCTTAAATTTCACTTCTAATTTGCAAGTTGTAAAATCTGCACTACTAATTAATGAAATTAAATAAACAAAGAATCAATCCCAAAAGAAAAAAAGAGGAATGATTTCGCTTTGGTCATTTCCTATTTCAATTGTATATATTTTTATATTCCATGGCCATTGATCCTTATATCCTCACTTTTGCTTAATTCTTCCAATCTAAGTTGTGTATTTGTATAATCGGGTTTGTTCACAAACTTTGATAAATCAGTGGGTTTGGAACTTTGCACTGGCTGTCATTGTGTTTGATATATATAATAAAATTTTCATATTGTAAATTTTCGTAGATGTTTCTTTACTTTTTTTTATTTATTTAACATTTGCTAAGCAACGTACAAATAATCTATTTATGCATTAGAAGTCAGAACAGTGACTAACTTGAAGGAAGAGAGAGATTACATGTTACCATACCCTATCACTTCCAAAGCATCTTTAATCAAAGATTAAAATGAAACTACAATTCAAAATAATTCCAGCAATTACCCGTGTCCCAAATTCTAAGTTTCACCATTAATTGTGAGCAGCTTAATCTTAAAATTTCATCTCTCCGGAATTTTTTTTTTTAGAAAAAGGGGAAAAAAAAAAGGGAAAATGAGACTATTTTATGTGACAAATATATACTTATGAATTTCAGAACAATGTGATACATATGATAAAAAGGCACGTAAATAGCCCCATTACATTTTCCACCTCAAATATTAAATAAAAAGGAAAAATCAAATTCAAATTCAGCTATCTTCAAAAAATGAAAATCCAAAATCAAAACAAACACTTTAAACTCCAAGCAACCATATCAATTCCCGCTCTGTTTGTAGGAAAAGGAAAAAGGAATATTACTTGTGTCTTACATTTGAGCACTAACAACAATGGTAATCCTGTCCTTAGAAAAAGCATGCAACCTTAGTAAAAATGAACATTATAATTGGCAAACAATTTTACCCACCATTGACAGCTGGAACCATATTAATCAGTAATTGATGATCATAAAGAGGATCTAAAGCACAACATCAGACTTATAACATCAAGATTACATGAGAAAACACAATTCTCATGTAGTTGCAGATATCTCAATAACATGGCACTACACAGTACTAAACATTACCTCAAATTTGTTCAGTTACAATGGCGTAATGCTTGTCGTGCTGCTTTTTCTTTTAAGCTTTATTTTATGTCGGGTTCCCGGACAGCTTCTACATCTGCTTGCCTTCATGCTTCCACTCACCTTAAACTAAAATCAAAATTAAGAAACAATTGACCAGAAATTCAGTTCAAGCCTTTTTCCGAATAGTTTGATGGGAATTGAGAAACCAAGGAAAAAATTGATTCAAAAAAAACAAAAATAGATAATGGAAAATCTTTAAGAGAGAGAGGTTGAAAGTACCAGCGAAAGTGGAGATCGTTGGAAGCACAGTCAATCTGTGTTTTCTATGCCATACAACGATAGAGACAGAAAATAATTGAGATTATTCAACTGGTATGATTATTATTTTTCCTGCTAACCCTTCTTAGGCAACATTCATGTTCTTTTACTTATTTAATCAAAAGTTTCAACTGCGTGTACTTTTATACACTTCTGAACTTTAAGTAACCAACAATAAGTCTAGTAGTATGGATCCAAATCTAACAAAATATTGTTTCAAAGCTAGCAAAAAACAGAGAAATCCTCAAATACCGAAAACTGGAATGAAAGACAACACAAACCAGAATTTTAAAAACGGGTACAGGGAAATACTAATGGACCACAGATATTCACTCGGGAAATAAAAGAAAAAGAAGAAAACAATTATAACATTCAATTTACCAAAGCTGTACCTATTCACCAGGACGTCTCTCCAAAATTTATTTTCTCTTTATTTGCAATAGGACTTCTCTTTTCGGTGATGTCAGCCAGTAAAGCGCCGTCAAATCAACTTTAAAGGTCAGATACTTTTTTTCATATGTATGGTAAAGATAAATTTAAAGATAAATTGGGTAAAATTAAAACTACAGGTGAATTATAGAGGTGACAATAAGATATATCAAGTAGTATAGTATTTGTATCAAAAACTCATAGAAATAAGTGGAAATCATCAACTAATGACTTAACAAAATCAATTGATTCTATTAAGGGAAAATATCCACTAAATGAAATTGTCAAATTACGCCCATCTTAAACCCCAAACCAACGTAGAGTATTACAAATGTAGTTTTACCTCTTTAAAAATTGTGGAAAGTGCTTTCATTTCTCACTGTCAATTTATCTAATCAAGATCGTAATCATCCTATATATAATTATTAGAGACTCTAGATTATTTTCTTTCACATATCAGATGAGTCTTTGAACTTTGAATGTATTCTATAGTGTGAAACTCAAACAAAATCTAATAGCAATCACATTCTATTAAATTAAATGAATTACATAGAATTTCTGTAAATTTAATAGCAATCACATTAATTGTTTTATAAATGAAAACTCACCTACCAGCAACCATAAAGTTACAATAACAAAAATACATTACACTTTCATATTTCAATGTTTTTCAATTTCAATCACTCTTCAAAAACAGTAGATCAAGTAGGATGGAAAACAGTTTCGAATAGTGATAATGTTTTCTCTTTTTTAGCGCTCCGCCTTCCCTTGAATAGTAAACAGTCGGTAAGTCTTTGGTTTAAATCCAATAATAAGTAAAACAGGTTGAAACCCTTGTTTTTACTAACATGACAGCAAGTACAGAATTGGCAGCAAGGAGTCAACTAAATGACCAAAGCATGGGTAAGTACTTCGTTGTACTGGAGATCATTAAGCAAAGAATACCCACTGCACTACAACCATACACACCCCACAAAATTTAGTTCAGAATTCAGAAAGTTTGAAAGAAATTATAGTATAGTTCTAAAAAGAAATAAAAATAGACATATATACTTTCGTAAAATACTAATGGATGAAATCATGAAACTCCATTAACTCATTTTATAATCCAGCTCAAACTCTAGCCATGGTTTCATAGTTTAGGAAGTTGAAGACATGAAGTTTGTTTGTTTGTTTATGAGCTCAGGTTCACCCAATGGGGAGACAGAACAGTGCTGCCAAGCCATAAAACTCGTGGCTAACTTTGATTTAATTTTTCAGGAAAATTAAACAGAGTCAGTTGAAGGCCAGTTACCTGTAAGTCTCTAAGGCCAATATTGCCATGGGCAGGTCAATTTCAAGGAGCAACGCAGTCTTTAAATTCCCAAGCTGCTTCTGATGAAGTATTTGTAATCTGTTTTATCCTCTCAACAGAAACCATTCGATTTTCCACAAAACAGCTCATATATATGGCCCAAAACAGCACAAAGTTCAAGGACAATCCATAGAAGAGATATAAACCAACATGTTCTGCATAAAGTAAGAATAAATTAAATAGTTCATTTTCCTCTTTTACACTAAATCTGAGTTCTCTTACTAAATCCGAGATCTTTTAGATAATCCATTCAAGCTCTGAGATCTTTTACTCAAACTTGTTTTAATGGCTCAAATTTAAACAATCACAGCAAAAACAAACCTAAAGAAAGAATGACCAAAATCGTATAAAGCTTTCACGTTTTTTTCTTCACTATATTTAACTATTGATGCTTCTAATAAGGATAAGATCAAAATAAAATTTCAGTTATTATTTCAGTTAAGATCAAAATTGCTTTAAAAAATTTCAGACTTGTACATGCATAGTAGAAGACCTTCAATTCATCGTATCATATTATTATATAAAAATGGGCTATGATGCTAATTGGGAATAAATATAGTGCAAAATCTCTAAAAACTTTGTTTGACCAAAACTCACAGCCTTTTGAAAATACAGAATTGTAATATTCCCAGCCTTAACTCTCAACTACAATAAAATGTAATCAATTTTCCCTTCATGTTCAGCCACATAAGGCCGAAGAAAGAATTATAAACATATGAGGTTCCTTGGAAACAATTAAAAATTATTATGTCAAAAAAAATGTTAGGAATGTATGAGTTAATTAAACATAATAATTATGCATGTTCAAGATGCAGATATAGGGAAAAAAATTAAGATTTTTGTATCCATTTTTTTAAATATTATTTGCTGTTTTAACAAAATTTAAAACTTACCTGTTAGTCAACTGAGATCATAGCAATATTGACCAGATCATACTTGTTTGCTACGTTAACTGCATCCAACATTCATTGATATCTGTTTCTAAGTTTTGTACTTCATTGCAATATGAATCTATAATATCTGTTTCTAAATTCCCAAGCTGCTTCTGATGTAGTATTTGTAATCTGTTTTATCCTCTCAACAGAAACCATTCGATTTTCCACAAAGCAGCTCATATATATGGCCCAGAACAGCACAGAGTTCAAGGACAATCCATAGAAGAGATATAAACCAACATGTTCTGCATAAAGTAAGAATAAATTAAATAGTTCATTTTCCTCTTTTACACTAAATCTGAGTTCTCTTACTAAATCCGAGATCTTTTAGATAATCCATTCAAGGTCTGAGACCTTTTACTCAAACTTGTTTTAATAGCTCAAATTTAAACAATCACAGCAAAAACAAACCTAAAGAAAGCATGACCAAAAACGTAAAAAGCTTTCACGTTTTTTTCTTTACTATATTTAACTATTAATGCTTCTAATAAGGATAAGATCAAAATAAAATTTCAGTTATTATTTCAGTTAAGATCAAAATTGCTTTATAAAATTTCAGGCTTGTACATGCATAGTAGAGCAGCCACATAAGGCCAAAGAAAGAATTATAAACATATGAGGTTCCTTGAAAACAATTAAAAATTATAGGGGAAAAAATAATTATGCATGTTCAAGATGCAGATATAGGGAAAAATATTAAGATTTTTGTATCCATTTTTTTAAATATTATTTGCTGTTTTAACAAAATTTAAAACTTACCTGTTAGTCAACCGAGATCATAGCAATATTGATCAGATCATGCTTGTTTGCTACGTTAAATGCATCTCACATTCATTGATATTTGTTTCCAAGTTTTGTTCTTCATTGCGATATGAATCTATAATATTAGAACATTTTAAACATTAGTAAAGATTATATACAACAATGGAAATAAACAAACTGTTAACAATATAAGTGACAATCTAGTTTACATTATAAACAATTAGAAATTATTTTAACATATAGTATGTGTTACCTTTAGGTAAATTATCGAATATTTCTTTGTAGACAATATTTTTTGTATGAAAACGATGACCATAATCATTTTCTACAATAAGTATCCTAAGGCCATCTTTACTTGTGACTCTGGATACAGCAACATATAACTGTCCATGACTGAAAACTGGTCTATCTAAATAAAGCCCAACACGTTGCAAAGATTGGCCTTGGCTCTTATTAATTGTCATAGCAAAGCAAACTGATACTGGAAACTGCCTTCTTTTTAGTACAAAGGGCCATTTGGAATCAAAAGGGGATAGGACTATTCTTGGTATAAACACTTTTTCTCCAATATGAGTCCCTGATATTATTTGAGCCTCCAAAACCCATTTTGATAATTGAGTAACCAAAAGTCTAGTACCATTACAAAGTCCATTACTTTGGTTTAAATTTCGAACAATTAACTAACAACACCATTTCAATCTCTTTTACCAAAAACCAATAATCCCAAAAAGAGTCAAACCTAACCCAAATACCCAAAACAAAAACAATTCTAACCCAAAAACCTTAACTAAAACAAAATCTAACCCATATAATCATGAACTGAGGATATAAAAGCATAGAATCATAACAAAGATTCTAGTAAAACAAAGAAGTTATATCATATCTCAATAAACCTAACAATCTCATTAACGGTGTGCATCTGTAACCATAGCTTTTACGAATCAAGTTTGTACCTATATAAAATTATATATATGCCAAACCACAGTATCCGAAAATTGAATGAATATATCACATATATCAATCACAGCACACAGATTTATCGAACAATAGTTTTAAAACAAAATTATGAAGGAAAATTACTGCAGATATTTGAGGAATCAATATTCTAGGGTTCTGCATTCTTCTTCATGCCGCAAATTTACAGAAACAGGGGAAACTTATCCCGAAATCACAGACAAATTTCAAAACCAAATCAAAACAACGAAAAATCATAGAGAGAAAGAGAGGGAGAAAGAGAAGAACGTACCTGGAAAACTCAAAAGGAAATAGCGATGGTCCGCGAAACGAATGCCGATTGTGATGGTCTAAGTCCGGCAGGGTATGGCGGTGGCCAGCCGTACGAAATTTCACGGATTCGCAGCGTCTGAACAAAAGAGATCGCTAGGGTTTTAATCGCAGAACAGATCTAAAATATTCCGCAAATTTACGGAAACATGGGAAACTTATCCCGAAATCACAGAAATTTCAAAACCAAATCAAAACAACGAAAAATCATAGAGAGAAAGAGAGGGAGAAAGAGAAGAACGGACCTGGAAAACTCAAAAGGAAATAGCGATGGTCCGCCAAAAAAATCTCCAATGCAGCGCAAATTTTTTCTTTTCTTTTTTCCTCCTTGCAGAGATTGATGTGAAGAGATCGCTAGGTTTTTGATTCTCCTACTCTTTCTCTCTATCGCAGTTTCGCTAGGGTTTTTTTAGAGAGAGAAAATATTAAGAAGACTAACGTGAAAAGGCTAGATCTTTTTAGTTCTGATGTTTTTTTTAATCTTATTTTTAACCCTTTTTTATTTTAAAATATACACTGTTACTGAAACAGTATACCGTACGAATTTTTAAACTTAAACCTGTATACGTGTCAGTACGGCCTTGATCGTAGGAAGTCACTTTCTCTCAGCTTCTGCTATTATATATAATATAGATACTTAATTAATACTTTGATATAAATGCTAAATTTAAATGATATAAATGCTAAATTTAGATAAGGTGGAAGCCTAAATGGAAAAAATATCATACAATGCGCCACTTAGCAAAACCTCATGCTCTCGCACATAAGGTCTCTGCTTTTATATATAAACTAGTATTATGCCTGTGCGATGCACGGTTTAATAAAAAATATTTTGATAATATAATTAAATTTAATAACAAATAAAATGAAAAAAGAATTAATTTAAAATTTAAGATTAAAAAATAATTTGTACTTGTACACTTAAAATAAATTTAATTTTTATTTCTTATTTTGATATTTAAATAATTTTTTTTTAGTGTTGATTTCATTCAAATGGTTATAAGTTATATCAACCCTAAACCAACATATGTATCCATATGTAACATTCTAAATTAATAATAAATAAAAACATAATACTCTAACTTAATGTATCATTCTAACTTACTAATAAATAAATATAACACCCTAACTTAAAGTAATGTTTGTGATTGTATTGTGTTTTAGCCTTTAAGAACACATATATTATTTTTTTTATCATAAAAAAACATAGATATTAATATTACACATGAAAAAATAATGAATTTAATAATCGAAATGGTTAAAAACAAAATTAAGCCAAAACTTCAATTCATTAATGAAAAAATATCCAAATTTTTGAGCTTAAAAAAAAACGGAGTTAAATAAAGATAGACTTATATAGAAATTTGGACGGATGGATTCTTTCGTATCCAATTTCATGTTTGATAGCAAATTTTGCTTTTAATTAATGAATATAGATTACATGGAACAAAGCACCAAAAAAAAGCCATAACAAATTAAATCCATTATAAAATATTGATGTCAACAACAAATAATCATGTAATAAGAAATTAAAAAATACAAATATATTGCTTGCTATATTGACTTCTAAAAAAAAAACACTAAAAGGTGTAATCAAACATAGAATTTCATATTATATAATTATAAAAAGGCATCAAATACACAAAATCTATTCAATTTGATGAAAGAAAAATAAAATTATCTGCAAGGTTGTAGGTTGGGCAAAGAGGAGAAACGTAGCACTTTTCTATTACGAAAGTTGCAACATCAAAAATAAGTACTCATGAAAAGCATTACTACACCAACATTGTTAGAGGTAACACTATTTACATGCGGACAGCACCCCCCCGGCCCCCCCCCCCCCCAAAAAAAAAGAAAAAAAAAAAAGAAGTAAAGAGACAAACATGGCTAAGCAAAGTAACACCTGTATTGTATTTTAGAGTAAGATAAGATTTTAAATCTTTGTTTTTGATACTAACTTCTTAATCTGATAAAGTTTGAATTTAGATGATTTATACTTAAACTAAATCTTCTTTGATCATTTTTTATTGGATAAATTTGGATAGAATTTCATATTAGTATAAAGAAAGAAAGTACTAATAAGGATAGACGTTTTTTTTAATGAATTAAAGTACAAAACTACAAATGAATGGTGCTTTAAATAAAATTGATAAACATTCAATGATTGATTAAGATTTTGTGTACATCCTAAAAATTGATTAAGTATTACAATTTAAGTTGATATTAATAACTAAACTTCTATTTTATCAAAAATATTTCAATTTTTAAAATCTAAACAAAATTCTTCAATTTTTTTTATGTATAGTAAGAATTTATGAAAGTGTGAAGCTGAAATTAAAAAAAAAAAAAAAAAAGAAATTATAGGAGAAGAAGATAAGAACAATAAAAATATATCTATTTTTTTAAAATCTAAAAAAAAAAAATCCTGCAATTTAAGAAGATAAGAACAATATATATATATATATATATATAAATTTATGAAAGTGTGAAGCTTAAGAATATTTTTTTTTTCTTAATGGATGAGAAGAAGTTAAGTTGATATTAAATTATTGAGTTTTTGTGTCTATCAAACTTTATCTAAAGAAGTGATTTCAAATTAAAATTTTTATCAACTTAGAAATTATAGGAGGAAAAGATAAGAACAAAACAAAAAAATATTTACTTTTCAAAAATCTATTAAATTTTTTGCAATTTAGTGAAGTCACTTCGCACAAAAAAAGAAATGTAGGAAAAAAAATGCAAGTTCTATCTTTTTTTTCTTTTACGTTTTTAAAAGAAACGTAGGGAAAAAATGCAAATTCGTTTTTTTTTTTTTATTTTACGTTTTTTTATCTCTCTATTTTATTTAAATTCTATCCTTAGGTAATTCTATTCTATTGATTTTAGAATTTGTTGATAACATTTTAGATAGACACAACTGTTATAGTTGTAAATGAAATACTACTTTATTTCATTACTTAATTTGTCATATTTATCCAAAAAATATGTATATATCTATTCTTAAAATCTAAAAATTTATTAAAATTTCGGCAATTTGGTGAAGGCGCGTGACGCAACCACGGCGTCTAAACCCAACTTTTATTATATATAATATGATATATTGATTATTCAGATATGGGCTTCCAATCAACCCTATTGCTAAGGCATAATTTAATCTCTATCGCTCAAATCATAATGGTGCTATTGATAGTTTACTAGTGGATATCTTGAGTGATGTGCGGTACATTTTGATAAATTTATTAAAAAATTATTTATGATCCATTGATTTTTAAGTCCAAAGGAAATGAGGATTTATATTTGACAAATGTTGAGACAAATAATCATATTACTCAATATTCATTGAATCTGACTCTTGTAATTTGGCATTGAAGTTAATCTTATGCATAAAATTAAAAAGTTTTTTTAATTCTTATCTTTCTCATGACTTTTTGGATCCATCCATATCTATCCAAAGCAATTCAAATAATAAATGTATACAAATTCTTTAAATTTTATTAATGCATCAAAATAAATGCATATGTCATTATCTAATAGTTTGATATAAATGCTAAATTTAGATTAGATGGAAGCCCAAATGGAAAAAATATCATACAATGCGCCATTTGGCAGAACCTCAAGCTCTCTACATAAGGAATCTGCTTTTATATATGTACTTAATTAATACTTTGATATAAATGCTAAATTTAAATGATATAAATGCTAAATTTAGATAAGGTGGAAGTCCAAATGGAAAATATATCATATAATGCACCACTTGGCAGAACCTCGTGCTCTCGCACATAAGGTATATGCTTTTATATATATATATTGATTGATTGATGATTGATTGATTGATTACTGTTACATTTATATTTAAATATATCAACATATATTATTGATTCATGCATAACACATGTTTTTGAAGTTCAAAACAAGCCTCTAGATAGGGTCTGGTTGTCAAATCTCCTTTCGTCAGCCTTTATATATATCTTTCTGATCACCTTCAAATTAAAGGAATTAGATTTACAAATTACAATACAATAACCAAGAATGGGCTGCTTTCCATTATTCTCTACTGTTACTCTGTTTGTAGCATCTCTTTCTCTTCTCATCTCTTACTCTTGTGGTGTCAACCCTGATGTCCTGGCCACCATTTGCTCCCAAACTCAAAACCAAGAAATCTGTGAGAGTATATTAACAAGCGATCCGCGTACTAGCTCGGCAGACCTCCCCACACTCTCATTAATATCACTTGAGCTAACAATGAAACAAGCTAGTGACAGTTACCAGAGTTTTACACAATTTCGGGACAACACTACCAATCCGTCTCTCAAAAATGATTTTTCCATTTGTGTGACGCTTTACAAGGATATGCAAGACAAGCTCAAAGCGGCTTACCTGTTGTCAGAGAAGAGAAAGTACAAGGACATCACTGAATTAGGCCAGTTAACAACTCTAGCTTACAATTGCGAAAATGGCCTCCCTTCTGATTCACCTACTGCTGCTATAACCGAAGATATGCTTTTGACTAGCCAGACTGCAATAAGTGTCAATGCATACATTGCTACCTAATTTGCATACATATTTGAGGGAAAAATATGTGCCTTTCTTTTAATGAAATCATTGTCTTGATTCACATTTATTTATAATAAATTAAGGGGAGAGGGCTAAAACACGAGATCAATACTATTGTGATCAATATATGGAGTCCTTTCTATTTTATTTAGTGACATTTTCACTTTGTATGCTTAATCCGTTATGTTTTAGCAATACATTTAGCTCAACTAATAAAGTCTTTGATAGTTGAATAGAAATCTGAGTTTTAATTCTCGTCTACACCAAAAATCAATCGATATTTTAGTTTAATGATAAAGAGCTATCATCAGAAGTGAATGTCATATATTAAAATTTTCTGTCTAAAAAAAAAAAGCAATAAAACAAATAAAATATGATATTCTTTTATATTAACGTATCTTTTTTTTTTCACCACCCCCCTCCCCTTCCTCTCAAGTTAAGGAATTGCCATTAGACCAAGTGGGGTATTGCGAATGTATCCTTTTTCTTTAATAATAACATTGAGTATATGCCTCGTAAAATAAATCACAAAGAATGTATCCTTTTTTCACTACCCTGAATATTTTCTACAAATTACTTTAAATAAGTGTCTATATATATATATATATATATATATATATATATATATATATATATATTATAATAACAAAAACGGGTTGTTCCTTAGTTTCTGGTTTTTGTGTTAAAATCAATTAATTTTTTTTTAAATAAATACTTTCAAACTATTGCATAAGAAGAAGAAACACATTGTTATAAGTATTAAATAAATAGTACTTGATTATCTTTAGGTTGTTGTTATTAGGTTGCCTTTTCAGCACCAAATGAAGATGATTAACCACCATGATGTATGTCCCACTAAGATGGCCAATCATATCAAAATAAATCAAATGAAATAATAGTACTCTCTACCACATTTTATGAACAAGCTATAATATATAAATAATCTCTAAAAAATTGGAATTCTCTTTTTTCCTCGAAATTGGCATAGAAGTGCAGACCAAACAGCACGAAAGAAAGAGAAGAAAGCTATTTATTGATCAATAGAATTGGTCAATCCAATGTTTAATAATAATAATGTAATTGTCATTTTATATATAATAATAAAAGAAAACATTGGAGAGTTACCTAGGGCCGGTAATGCTATTTATTTATTTATTTTATCTCAATTAGTATTTGTTTATTTAATTGCCCAACGGTTTACTGACACAATTAATTGCTTTTAACGAAATTTTGTAATAAAATAAGGCAACACGGTTTAATTGCTCAATTAGTATTTGTTTATTTAATTGCCCAATGGTTTTCTGACACAATTGATTGCTTTTAACGAAATTTGGTAATACAATAAGGCAACACGGTTTAATTGCCGTGAGATTTGGTCTTTTTTCATACGCAACATGATGTTCAACTATGATTGGACCTTGTATCTTAGACCAAACGCTAATTAATAATTATTGTTGTACACATTAAATTATACATTCTCGTACATAATTATAATTGAAAGCATGAGTTTCTAAAAAAAAAATAGAGTCCAAATCTTCTGTATCACTTTTTGTGTATCATTCTATATTCCATCAATCACTGCTTACCAAGTATATGATTGCTTTCCATTTTAAATTTCGGTAATTCTAGTTGTGTCTTGTATACATAGAGTGTATCACCATTCTGGACCTGGACCAAATAGGATAAATTTTTGTTTCTCCTAAATTCTATGAGTGAATTCCAATGGAATTATGGCTTGGCATTTGTAAAAGATTACACGCACAAAATTGCAGCTCATCAAGTTACAAATATGCTCAACAAACGAGCTAAAAATTGAAGAAAGTAAAGTCATGAAGCATTGACCAGTCCAGTCCTAGTCAAGGGTACTGACTTTTTATATATTTTGATCTTATACACAAGAAAATTTAAATTTGTAAGTGAAGAGCATCACATATATTGCCTATCAAATAAAAGGTTTAAGTTTTCAATTATTGGTTAAAAAGAATACGGGTTTGCATGTCGAGTTGTTTTCATTGTTACCTTTTTTTTCTTTTTTTTTTTCTTTTTTGGAGAAACCAGACCCGAGGGTCAAGGAAATAAAATAAAAGGAAACAACTGAAACAGAGAAAAACAAGTTACAACGCGTCACACGCAACAAGAGGAGCTATATTCTCAGGAATGGAATCAAACCAAACCTGTAGCTCATCACCAGACTTACACTGTCTAGCAAGAAAGTGGGCAACAGAGTTACCCGCTCATTTTACATGAGAAAAAGTGCATACACGAAAGTCAGCAGCGAGGGATAAAACATCACTCAGCACTTGTCCATGCTCTGGGTGCGTTGAATCTTCTCTCTGAATGGCCTTTACAATGACTTCGGCATCTCCCTCAAATACACAATCAAAGAGACAAAGCTCCTTAGCAAAAATCATAGCTCTTCTACATGCTAAAGCCTCCACCGTAGCTACTGCATTTGGGAGGGAAATCTTTTCAGCTAGAGCGCCAATCACACGGCCGGAGGAGTCACATGCCACAACACGCATACCTGCACAACTCAGCTCCTTAAAAATTGCCCCATCGAAATTAATCTTATATGTTGGAGAGTCAGGTGGAATCCACCTCACAGCTCGAGCTACAACATCAAACGGCTTTCTGTGCATAACATGGGCTGACCTGAATTCATTGATCATGCTTTCTGCCTTAGGCCGAATCAAGTGATTTTTTGTAATGGCCCCTCCACATCTTTTAGCATTTCTATTGTTCCATATAAGCCAAAACATCATAGCCAACACATCCACATCAACGCTACTTTGCCTATGGAAAACCACTTCCAACAAATCAGAGAACACACCAAATTTGAACCTTACCATCTTCTTCAGCTCATCGTGGGAATTCCAAATTGCTGTAAGAGAGTTGCAACCCCATAGGGCATGGGTTGTGTCTTCGGTATCTGCCTTGCACATTGGACAGTAGACAAAATTAACCACCCTCCTCTTCCACAAGTTGAGCAAAGTGGGGATAGCTTCATTTGCTGCCCTCCATAATAAATGCTTCACCTTTTGAGGAACCTGTAGATTCCAGATACCCTTTCACAAAGCTTTTCCACGGCTACTAGATGAGGTCGTTGGTTGGATAGCCCGGTTTGAGGTGGCTAGGAGCTTGTAGGCTGATCGAGTTGAAAAATCACCATTAGCTGAAGGAAAACCAGACTTGCTTGTCAGGGGTAGCTTGTAGGCTTAAGGGCAGGCCGGTGATCAAACTTGCTTCATGTGAGAGAAACTCCTGAGCTATCAACCCCTTCTTCCAGCTATGTGTCACATGGTCTATAAGGTCACAGGCCCGTGAATCTGGGGGCAGAACAGAGGCTGGAGATACCACCTTTGAGGCTGAGGTTCTTGGCAGCCACTTATCACCTTTGATCACTATAGACTCTCCGTTACCCACTCTCCAAATTGTGCCCACATCTAAAACATGTCTAGCCTGCAACAAGCTCTTCCAAGCAAAGGATCCCTTATTTGAATTATCACATTCCATGATGGAGCAATCTGGGAAAAACTTAGCTTTAAACACTTTATAAAAGAGGGATTCAGTATGGGTATTTAACCTCCAGACCTGTTTTGCCAAAAGGGAATCATTGAACTTGCTTAACTCCCTAAACCCTATTCCACCCTCACCCTTAGGGAGACATAATTTTTCCTAGCTCAGCCAATGGATTTTCTTTTGCTCCCCTCTATAACCCCACCAAAATTTCCTCATCAACATCTCAATTTCCTTTATCAAGCCTTTTGGGAGCTTGAAACAAGACATAGTGTACATTGGTATTGCCTGCACTACTGCTTTGATAAGAATTTCCCGCCCCGCCTGTGATAATAATTTTTCTTTCCAACCCTTTAGCTTCTTCCAGATTCTTTCTTTTATTACACTAAATGACTTCTTCTTTGCCCGTCCAATCAATGATGGAAGGCCCAAATATTGTTCAAAACTTTGGATAGACGGGATCCCCAAGAAGCTCTTGATAGCTACCTGAGTTTGATGCGAAGTATTAGAGCTGAAAAAAATATTTGTTTTACCCCTGTTAATACTTTGACTCGAGGCTAATTTGTATTTGTATAGGATAGATTGGAGCTTCACACACTCAGGAACAGAAGCTCTACAGAACACTAAGCTGTCATCAGCGAACAACAGATGAGAAATCCTAGGCCCCATCAGGCATAGAGAGACGACACTGATATCGCCCTTCGCTTCAGCCTTGCTAAAGAGGGCGTGGAGGCCTTCAGTCACCAACAAGTATAAGTATGGGGACAAGGGGTCGCCTTGACGAAGACCTCTGGTAGGATAGATAAGACCGTGAGGTTAACCATTAAGCATTATTGAGAAAGACACTGAACAGATACATGCAGAAATTAGTTGGATCCATTTCGGAGCGAAACCCATTTTTTCCATGATCTGTTCAAGGAACTTCCATTCAACTCTGTCGTAGGCTTTTCGCATATCTAATTTCAGTGCCATGTAGCCCATTTTACCAGACCTTTTTGACTTCAAATAATGGAATGTTTCATGAGCGACCAAAATATTGGCAGTAATAAGTCTCTCTGACATGAAAGTGCTTTGGGTTTCAGAAATAAGCTGGGGAAGCAGGGGTTTCAGGCGGTTTGCCAGCACCTTCACAATGAGCTTATACAGCACATTGCTCAGACCAATGGGCCGAAAATCAGTTACCTTCCTAGGACTCTGAATTTTTGGAATAAGAGTTAGATAGGTATGATTTATGGCCTTAGGAATTATACCTGTATTGAGAGCGGATAAGACTGCCTCTGTGACTTCCCCTCCCACTTTATCCCAAAATTGCTTATAAAATAGAGGAGGGAGACCGTTGGGGCCTGGGGCCGTATCTGCATCCATCTGATTCAAAGCCAACCTGACTTCCTCTGCCACAAATGGTCTGAGTAACTCCTCATTCATAGCCCTTGAAACCCTCGGATTCACCCCCTCTAATACTGGCTCAAGGACATTTGGGTTTGCCGATGTAAATAGAGAAGAGAAATAAGAAGTTAGAATGTCACCAATACGATTCTCATCTTCAACCCAGTCACCATACTCATTCTCTAGACCCGATATAAGGTTTCTTTTGTTTCTTTCTGTTGCATGGCAGTGAAAGTACTTCGTATTTAAGTCCCCATGCTTCAACCAATCAACCTTGGATCGTTGATTCCACATGCACTCCTCCAAATCCATGAGTTTCTTAATTTCATCAGAAAGCACCTGAAGCCTATTATTTCCTCTTCCAGCCATAGAATCAGCTTCTGCCTCTACTAACTCAATTCTTTTACGAGCTAAAGTTCGACGTACATTGCCAAACACATTTCTGTCCCACAACTGTAACTGAGCTTGACAATTTTCGACCTTTTTAATGACTTTCCCCATTGAATCCCCCCAAACGACCTCCTCCCAAGTCGAATGAACAACTCCTTCGCATCTCACATCCTTGAGCCACATGGCTTCGAACCGGAAAGGCTTCCCGGGTCTAGAAAATCGATTTCGAATATTATCTAAGCAAAGCCAGATTGGTTTATGATCAGAGGATGATGCCAATAAATGATGGAGGCGAGCCGTTGGGAATTTTAATAGCCAATTCGGGGTTGCTAAGGCTCTATCCAGTCTAACCCAGACCACTTGACCCCCAAACCTTCTGTTACACCATGTATACGGCAGACCCGAGTAACCCAGGTCCTTCAAGCCACACACATCCAAACAATCCCTAAAATTTTGCATTTGAAACTCAGGCCGTATAGCCCCACCCAATTTCTCACTAAGTTTTGTGATTTCATTAAAATCCCCAATGCAAACCCATGGTAAATTAAATTGAGAGCTAAGGTGACGAAGAACTGACCAAGAATCTTCCCGGTTGGCCACTTCTGGAGCTCCATAAAACCCCGTGAAGCGCCAAGCGTCATCAATTCCTGGGTTCACCACTGCGTCGATATGCCGAGGAGAAAAAGTGCGAATATGCAGATTAACATCGTTCATCCAGAGCAGAGCTAAACCACCATTAAAATTTTTTCGCGGCACAATGAACAGATTATCAAACTTCAGGCAGCAACGAAGTCTCTCAAGGTACAACTTCTTCTTCTTCGTTTCCATGAGAAAAACCACTTTAGGACCTTTTGCTTTCACCAATTCTGAAAGCTCGCGAACTCGCCGGTGGTTCCCAAGCCCCGGCAGTTCCAGCTTAAACAATTCATGGCACACGACGGGGCTGAGAACCAGCCACCGCCGATGAAACATCAGAAAGGGGAGAAACATCAGAGCTTACACCTCTTTTTTTCAATGCTGGAGAATCCAAAATATCTTTTGGGAAGCGTTCTCTTTTTTTAACACTAGCTGGAGAAGCCAAATGGGAAACAATGATGGGCTTTTGTAATTTGGGAATTCGTTTGGACTTTATTTTTATAGGCAGCCCATTAGAGTTTGATAAATCCTGAAGAGGAAGTCTCATATTGGGCCGGTTAGCATCTTGCTTAGGGAGAGAAGGCCCATTTTCTTTTGGCCCAACTATCAGAGGTTTCACAACTTCTTTTTCACCTATACCCCGTACAGCCAACAACCCATCTAAGCCAGAGACTGACTCTCCCAAGTCACCAGGAGTAACGCACGGGTCTTGATCAAACTTCTTTATGTCACTATCAATTTCTTGGAGCTTAGCGAGAAATGGGTCTCCATTAGCAAAGGTGCCTGTATTTTTTGGCAACATTACCGATTTGGATGGCTTTGAAGTGGCGTCCATATCTGTCAACAAGGAATCACCACCTTTTGGGATAGCGTACACTTCGGCGACCTGACAGATGACAGTTGAGGGTGAGGAAAATCCGGGATCAGCTTGAGGTTCATGCGTCGAGTCTCCATCAGCCCGTGAACCTGACACATCCTGTGTCACATCAGCATTAATGAATTCTTCATGCATATCCATTTCCCTTACTGGGTTCATCTCAGTCGACGGAAAAGGACCAGAAAATTCCGGCATCACCTGATCGTCCTTAATCTCACCGGAACTCGTCCTAGGATTATCAGCCCTCTCGTAGAAACCCGGAACGAAAACCACCGACTTTTGGGGCCTATATGGAGATGCTCTCAACGTTTGGTTTTATTGCCCGTTCTCCTCTGTTAGAGAGCCTTTACTCCGAATCCATAGTGCACAATCCTTATCATTATGATCCAACCTACCACACCAGTAACATATGTTGGGGAGGCGTTCGTATTTGAAGCTAACCCAATGCTTTTTTCCATTTTCCAAAGTAATCAACCGTCCACGACAAAGGGGGAGGGAAATATCCAGGCTCACTTTAACCCGTATGAATCTGCCACTGTCCTCCTCCACCCTTCCATTGGAACAACAAACATCTCCAACCGACTCACAAATTGATTCGGCAACTTCTCTAGACATGTATCTAATCGGAATGTCGTGAACTTGGATCTAGAACATAGCCCGATCGAACTTAAGATCCTTAACTGGAACGTCTTGGTCATAACGTTGCAAGACCACCAGATTTTTATCAAAACACCAAGGTTCACTCTGAAGAACCCGATCCAAGTCTCCTTTTTTCTTGAACACAAACAAGACCAGATGATCATTAAGTTTCCTCAACTTAAAACCCTCAGTAGATCTCCAGAGTTGTCTAAAAGTTTTAGCCACGGCTCCATATTCAGCATGCGTTTCGTTAGAAATTTTGCTGCAATAATGAACTCCACAGATCTATGTTGGTTTTGAAGAGTAAATTTAGAACCTTCTCTCTCGTTTAGGGAAAGATTGTTCCAGGTACTTGTTAACTCCTCCATTAGGTGAAAAGAAAGGAAAAAGGAGAAAACAGGGAGGACTAAGAGAAAAGGAAATAGAAAAAAAGAAAAAAAAAGTGTATCCCAAAGACCCCATGAAAGGAACAAAGCACAAGCTCTGAGGTAATCTTGTTACCTCCAGAGAACACGGGCACCTCCAGTACAGGAGGGACAAACTATTCTACAGGCAAAGAGCAGAGAGGGTAGAGAGACCCTTTCTTTCTTTGCGAGAGAAACCGCTGACTGTGAATATAGTTCTTAACTCATCTAGCAGCGACCTGAATTTATATTTCAGTGTTACTTTAGTTTAGCTTTTGTAGAAGTGAGTCTTCAATTTTTTTATTAAGAAATAAGTGGCTTTTATGACCCTTAAAATATAAGGTAACTACTAACTATGCATAATTGCATTACTCATATCTTATCTCTTATAGGATCTTTTTTTGTCTATCCTTAGTGGAATGCTCTTTTCCCTTGATAATAATTTATATATAATAAAAATAAATAACCAGAACATCAGAAACATTTTTAGTGCTTAGAATCTCTCTCTTATCTTATCGTCTCTGCAATCATTTTTTGGGCAAATCTAGCCAAAGTTTGGTATCTTGTATTTTCCGCTGACTTGGTTGTTAAAAGATAGGATAAGAAGTGATTTTAAGCAACTAGTTTATTTGCTAAGAGGTAAGACAAAAACTAGAATTAAGCAAATAAGCTAGCTAAAAGCAGGGATGCCATCATCAAAAAATTATTTTTAGCATGATTCAAACTGTCAATTTTCCAGCCAAAAAACCAAGTTGTTCATCCGGGCGATTAAATTCAATTCACTTTTTTTAATAAATAAGCTTGGTTCCTAAAGGAGATGGGGGTGATTGATGCTTTATAACTAATTGTGCTATGCTTTGGTTCCGATTAAGAAGCAGATCGGACTTAAAAATTCCACAGTATAATTACTCTAGAAATCCCCTGCTAAATTAAACTTTCGCTTATGCTCTATGATGGCTGCAAATTACCGCTAGGGCAAGATGATTATGATGCGTATGACATAAAATTGAGGAATAGAATTTCAACTTAGTTGATAGGAAAAGGTAATAACTAACTCTAAAACGTCGATCTTTTTTATTGCTCCTAGCATTTTACCAGGAAAATCTAACTACCAGATGAAGCTTATGGAAAATTGAATCTATAGGCATGAAAAACAAAGGATCATTTTAGAGGTTTTCTAACCTTTAAAGGGCACTAACCACTAAACATCATTTTTGGGGCCTTGGGTTCCATATTACTCAACGAGTTTGTGTTCTATCCTAATGCATAAACACACTGAAATGACTGCATTAGCAAGAAAGTCTAAATAAATTCTTACTGCATCAACTTATCAACTCAAAACCCAAATCAAAGTCTATTTCATAAAAGAAATTAAACTTTTCAGGTTTAACAATTAACAAATTATAAATCAATTTATTTTTTCTTAATGGTACATACATCAAGTACCTTATAACAAGCAATAATCATAATGTTACATACAAAAGAAGCATTAAGAACCTCCGCAGCTTCAACAATGTGGTATGAAAATCTAATGTTAGGCAAATGAGCAAAAGAATATTTTGGATTATCTGTGTTGTTGGCACTTGGCACCGTCTTTAATTTTTTTGATAAGTACTTGGCACCGTCTTTAATTTATATCACCTTTTCAATAGTTTCAGTACATCTCCAACCAGATGCAATGATCCGGTGACAAGAACCTGTAAATCAGCAAAAAGCACAGTAATCACCTAGTTAGCATAAGTGTTGGTCAGGACTCTGAAGTGGGGTGTACTATAACCATTATCATAACGTGGCATTTTCTTCTTGAGATTAAGCCAGAGCCATGGGAATTTTCACAATTAATTTGCCCAGTCTAAATCTCTATAACCCCATATGCAGACTAAGCCATTTCAACATCAAGTTAAAATAAGAACACACTGTCATTGCAGATAGTTATCTTACCTGAACTTTTAAGGATGGGTTTTGTTTCACACAATCCCGCAGCCACTTTATTGTCAATGGCAATGAAGGCATTACTGCACTGCAAGCAAAGTAATTATCTGCAGGACTGCAACGAGAAGCATCCTCATAAAGAAATTCATTAGGTAAAATCTTAGCATTGTCCATCTTGGCACCCTTGTCACGTAAAGTATCTACTTCTGCATGTGAAAAGAATAATAGCATGCTGGTAAGTTCATCCTTTAAAAGATTTAGTAAAATAGCAATATTTCAAATCCATACAAAATGAAAAAAGAAAAATATAGAAAAGAAAAGAAAATATGGTCCTAATGCTCTGAGTGAGCGATCAAATTACACCATACTTCGGGTAAGGGGCACTGTCATTTTTTTTTTTTTGATAAGTAAGAAAGATATATATAAAAAGCTACCTCATGAAAACACAAGGCAGAATAGAGAATACAGAGAAGGAAACAAACAAAAAGAGAGGAGAAGAAGAAAAAAGAAAACAAACGGAGACAACAAAAAGCAAATTAATTACAGAGAAGAGAACTAAGGAACATAGGGATAGAATCACTAGAGGTGAGTCCCCAAGCCCTAGACCAATCAAAAAGAGAGCCACTAAAGTAAGCGAGCAGCTGGTCATCAGACTTGTCCCTATCCTCAAAAGTACGCCAATTACGCTCCCTCCAAATACACCACATTAGGCACAACGGAGCTAGATTCCAAACGCCAGAAGAATGCTTTCCAAACCAATTCCACCAACCTAAAAGCATATCTGCAACCGATCTTGGCAAAACCCAAGAAATCCCAAAGGATCTAAAAACCATGCTCCACAACAGATAAGCTTTGTCACAATGGAGAAGCAAATGATTCACCGACTCCCCATTACAACGGCACAAAATGCACCAATCTACAAAATCGAATCCTCTATACCGCAAAATATCCCCTGTAAGAATCTTCTCCCAAGCCGCAGTCCAAACGAAGAAGGAGACGTGAGTAGGAGCCTTAGCCTTCCAAATACCTTTCCAAGGAAAGGTAATAGGCAGGGAACTTCGGAGCTTATTGTAGAACGAGCACTGTCATGATTTCACCAATTAATGAGATTGGGTAAATTACTATTACTGAAATACTGAGAAATCCAAGCTTTCCCATCCTGTATCACGGTGGTTTGCTTTAAACGTTCACCAAACCTTTGAAGAGACTGGTTAGAGAAACAAATCTTAAATATACAACACCAATGAACTATGCATTGAGCCCACAGTAAAATCAAACCCTCTAATGAGTTCTGCAAATATAATTTTCTTTTAAGTAAAAATTAGATTAAATAAAAATATGAATGCCAAAGCCTTAGTACGTGGAAGTTTCACTGTCTTTTTTATATTGGTTTGTTATTCTTATATTAGCTTAAAGGTATTTTGTAATCAAGTTACATCACTCTAAAATAAATACATGCTATGGTGAAGGAAAAATAATAATTTTGACCCCTAAACCTATTTTCTTAAACTCCTCAGTTCATTCTTCTCTCCCTCTTTCTTTGCCTCCAACCCTAATCTTACATGGTTTACAGCTCAACTAGAAGTATACAAAAAGCCTTTTTTTATAAATAACAAAAAAAAATCTTTAGGGAACCATCTGTGCTTTGGCAGACCTCTTTTCTAATTACTTTTTTTTTTCTTTTTTTCTTTCCAGTTTCTAATTTGATAAAATAGGTAATTAGTCATTATGCTGAGATTCTAGATGGGGGATTAAGACACCAACTGGCCTTATAAACTTCCAATGGACATGTATGAACCATTTTTTGATACAATCAGCTTTACTCCTCACTGCTGCTTGGTTCAACTTAATAATGAACTACAGGTTTTTATATTAGAGAACAAGTGGAACCTCATAGAATCATTAAACCAACAGTTTCAGCTGGTGATTTGAAACAAAATTTATATAGTTGCCACCTTTAAATGTTGGTTTAGCCCCCAATAACAAGTTCCTCCTTACAACAAGCTTTTTATCTCATATAACCAGAGTGTAGATCATTTCCAAAATATAGAAACTGTTAAGTTCCTCATGGAGCAAGTGCGAACTGTTCCAAGACTCATTGCTATAACCCCTTCAAGTCTCCCAATGAATCTTAATAAAAGGTCATACTTAGTGCATAAAGTTCCCAATTCTGCAGGGAGTTTGGGAGAGGTAATTGGCAGGAAAACTTAACCCCCATTTTTTTTTTTTTTTTTTTGAGAAATTGATTACCAGACTCAAACCACGACATGTCGCTTTGGGTGGAAGGCACTTGCCATCACACCAAAGCCCAGCCTCTCTCCCAATGAATCTTAATGTTCACAGATAAAGAAAAATTATATATGTTGACTTACAATGATATCTGATGGGACATACCTTTCCCGTGGATAACCTTCTCCCAAAGCATCTGAAGGTTAAATTGCCAAGACAAATCCCTGCCACAGATATCTGAAGGAATGGTTGCTCCAGAAGTAACCTTGCTATAAGTTGACATACTTGGGACAAAAAAGGCTTTTGCGAAATGAGTTCCTGCACAGAATTTTATTAAATCATTCAATGCATGCTCTCATGACCATGCTGAATTCTTCTTGGGAAGAAAAATAAATAAGAGAAAAAGTAAGACTATTTTTTTATGCAGTCATTTCTTAGGAGGAAAGATTCAAAAGGCCACCTCATTTATCAACAATAGATGCCATTGGCAGTACAGAAAATTGAGATTTAAAATTTTGTAAAAACTCTGATGACAAAATCAACCAGTATTTGTTTCCAATGTTATTCCCCAGTGTATAGATTACAGAATATGTCAGTCAATATTTTCTGGAGCGAAGTATCTGGATCATTGTAATTAATTGTTTCAAACTATTATGCCTCCGCTTTATTTATTAACTTTGTTTTCAAAGAAATAAATAGAGCACTAATTAGGATAAAGAAGAATTTTGATTAAGATGATATGGCCATATGGAATAGGGTAAATGACAGGTGCACTGGAATGAAGTGACATGCTTTCAGGCTTTGTAAGAATGCTAGAAATACAAGAGGATGTAAATTGAAGTAGGTAAGAAGCATTTTGCATATGTTTAAGAAGTACATCTATAAATGGATAAATCTAATAAAACAAAACTCATGCAGATAACTACCCTTTGATTGAGCTCAGCTTAGAGAACCAGATCTCTTTGGTACTTAATCGTGTAGTCTTGGATATGTAGGAGAAAATTAATTTCTTGAAAGAGAGAGAGAGAGAGAGAGAGAGGGGGGGGGGGGGGGGGGGGACTATATGACTACTTATCCAACTTTGAAGCAGCAATACCTGAGGAAGCACATGTACTCACAAGCCGTGGAAGCAAAATATGTGGGTGTCTCACGTCCATGCAATTGAACAAAAGAATCTATAATAAGGGATAAACACAGTTACAATCTATTTAAAATTGGAGAAAAGCATCCATCAATAAATATATAAGCTATCATAACTGGATCACCACAAGTTATCAAGAGACACCTCTAAACATAAACTCTGAAACTTCACCTGGCTGTTTATCATGGATTTTTACCTGCTTTATTAGTTTGTTAGACTCCTCCATGCTCCCACTTCCATGTCGGATGTGACCATTTCCCCAAACTCCCTCTAGATTTTTTAGCTTAAATGAAGAAGAAGATGATATCTGGTTTCCTTTCACAGCACTGGAGAACCACTTGGCACAAGCCTCCATGCTCTCAGGACTGTGAGCTCCATCCAAGTAGAAGGTCAGATCTCCACAAGAATTTTCAAACACTTCTAATGAATTATTGGATTCGGGATAGGTATCATGGACAATCTGAGCCCTCCCAGGAATATGTGCAGTTGAAAGACCTCTAACAAAAGACTCCGGCAAATCAGCCTCCTGGATATCCTGATTTTATATTTCACAATTTTTTTTTTCTTTGGATAAGTAATGTATTCCACAAGTTCAGACAATTAAGGTAGGAGAAAATGGAAACACCAAAGAAGGAAACATGAAAAAACATGTTCTTGAGCCCCAGTCCCAAGATGACCAATATTAAAGAGCCTATTACTCTTTCAAGCATCCAAATAATTTAAAGAATACCAACAAAAGGTTACATTATGTTTTATTGTCAGCAAATACAATTCACACACCTGAACAGGATCAAACCTTCCCTTCCCCTTGTTCATGGGGGGACAGTAGAATGCCATTTAGCCCAGAGGCACTTGGTTTACATGACATGGTTGAGACCATAAATATCCTTACTGAGCTTTTACGAAACTAGATATTTCTGGCTCCATCCTACCCCAAAAAAGCCCTGTGCGTGTGTGTGTACTGTGTACACATAAAAGATAAGCACATACCTACATTCAACCACAAACAGACTACAATGATTATAATTTCGTTATATGTTTAACCAATTTCATAACATTCCATTACCCTCTCATGATGAAAAACTTGGAAGGTTCTGTGAGTTTACAAGCCTGAGATATATTGAGATATAGTTTGCATGTAAATCAAAAGGCAAAGGCAGATGAATTCAACCAACATTTTGGAATAGCTTTTCCCAATTTCCTGTTCTTTGGAGCCAACATTTGCAAAGGGAAACAGCAAGACCAGCATTAATGAACTGATGATCACCAGACAAGCCAAGCTTCAATCCATCAAACTTTTTGTTATCAAGAGGTGCAGCTACTTTCAATGGAACCTGCATTTGATAAGAATAGATCAATCAATTACGTCACTATCAATTGAGCAGTCCATGTCTGAGTGTGTGTTTGGCTTACAATTCTGCTGTAACATTAAACAAATCCATATCTAAATGACTTATGAAAATAAATTCCTTATCTAATTGTAGGTGCATGTGTGAGTATTAAATCTACACTAATTATTTTATTATTAACTTTGGTGTGAAGTATTCTAATAAAATAATGAAACAATGGAAAATGGATGATAGTCATTTCTTCTGATAATAAAAGTTTCAATTAATGCACTCTTCCATCTTTAATCTACCCATCCTGAACTTTCAAGAACATATAAGGATATAGCCCTGTTGGGTTAACTAAGCTTGTCAATATAATATTTTAATAGAAAATACACCTATTCTTCTTAATCAAAAGTATAATAAAGTTGGATGGCATTTTGATACCTCAATATATATATGGGCTCTGGATTTTATTGTATATAATTCAATAAATATGTACCAGATTTATTATCATATGCATAATGAATGTATGTATGTGGTTATGAATTTATAATTTACAAATACATTTAAATAACACAAAGCACAGTCAAAGAAACAAGCATACAAAAACACATGAAATTACATATATGAAAGTACTCATCAGATTATATTAACACACAAATTAGGGGAAAAATATGTTAAAACAGGATTAGATTCAGATCTTCATCTAATCTGCCTAGCAAAATACATTAGTTATCTGGTATATAGTGAATCCATTGTTAATGTGTTTGCCCATAAAAGTAACAAACATGAAACAACAGGTCTTTTTTTTTTTTTGATAGGTCATGAAACAAGAAGATATAGCTAAAAAATGGCAGGCACTTGAAGAGGAAAAACAAAATAATAATAAACCTCTTAACATGATTCATCCCATGTGATTGGCTCAGGAATATGATTACCTTCAGTTCATGGGCCCTCTCCAGAAGAACATCCATTGCTTCAGAAAGTTGGGGTACGGTGAATGAAGGAATTTGAGGCTTCAGGAGGAGGGAAGACATCAACCCAATTCAGAAAATACTTGTAAATGAAAACTGCCCTTATTAATAATCAAAACAGAAATATTGCAATAAATAACCCATTATTAAGGAAACCAGATACATTATAGTCTGAGTTGCTCAAAGGAGTTTTATACCTTGAAAATTCCAGCCTTGTGTGAAGCTATCTTTCCAAGCGTATCTCCTGCATATCGTACAGTCAATATCTAATTAGGCATCCAGATATCTCTTCCCCCCCCCGGCGGGCGGGTATTTTTAACTTTAATTGCATAAGAAATATGGCAAACTGAAAGGTTACTAGTTTGTACTAAGAGTCAAACTGGATACAAGATAACAAGTGCATCACAAACAAGTCACTCAAATAGAAAGTTATAAATGTTTGCATAAAATAAAATTGGAGATAGAACTGTAACTATACAAAACAAATTGCAGCAAACTTTGTTGAGTCAGAAAAGCACGCACCCAATATTTCTGTATGATCCAACCCCAGAGAAGTAATGCCGCAGGCAACAGGCTTTTCAATCTGCATGACTCATCACCAATCTTCATCACGATTATATTTACCTATGCTTTGAATATTTTCAAATAAAGGATGAAGAGAATGCTCAAGTTCTTCTTTACTTATGTCTTTCTTGAAGTAGTCAAAGTAAAACAAATAACATATACTTAAAACTTTAAAAAGTCTGCAAAATTCGTCCTAGGTAATTCAGTAAACAGATACATACCACAATTGTTCCCAGCAAAAAGGAAAAGACAAAATAGCATACCACATTTGTTGAGTCATTTGTTCCCCCAAGACCAACTTCAATGATAGCAACATCAACCTAAAGACAGGAGTAATTTTCAGTGACAAAAATATTTCACAACAATTCCAGCAGTGTTACTTTTTAGTCAGGAGCCAGGACACAACAGCTGATCAATATAAATTACTTACAATGATAGAATAAATTAGGAATGTACTTAATATTAAAATAGTGCCCCACTGCTTGAAGGCCATAAAAACGCACAATGAATCAAGAACAAATGATGTAAAAGGTTTAATTAATAAGCTGGCAGAGATGTATTTAAGAATATTAGAAACAAAAAACAAAAAATACTAGGACAAAGTTCAGAAACCATAGATACCATTATTGCCACAACATTCACAAAAACATAATTCACCATGCAAGATGAAAGTAGTATGGTGAAAGTGTAAAAACCATATAGCCTTATCAAAGAGTGTAATTCTCACTTTAAATTCCAAACTGAGTATTCCACAATAGAGTCCTTTTGCAATCAGTCAAAGATGTACAACTAGAAAAATATTAAAGAAAAAACTCCTGGATCTCACTGGGGATTGTGGCAAATATTTGATATATGCAGTCCACATGTCTATATATACACTCCACAAGAGTTTCTTGCCATTTTTTTGTCTAGAGCACAATGTTTCCTATTTTAAAAAGTCAAAAATTACAATTTTCTCCTTTTTCTTTGCTTGTGACCAGAAATAAACTTTATAAGAAAAGAGTAACAAAGTTGCAACCCTAGTTCACCCATTGTATATAAGAGATATTAAGATCAAAAAATCAAAAACAACAGGAACAAAAAAAGATGAAGCAATTGAATCTGCCATCCTATCATAATAGAGCAATCTCAAGAATGTTCTTCAATTTTATTTTCTTGAAATAGATGCCTTCAACAGTTCACCCTTTCTATTTTCTCCAAGTGCACTACATAGGACGTAATGGGACAACATTTCAATGTCTACCAAAGTGACCTTTGAAATAATCCAACACCTCCATAATTGTTATTGACAAACCCTACATAATCCTAAAAATGAGAAGACAAGTGAACAAAGTCTGTGGGCAACATAGGGATGTAGTTTTATTTTTTATTTTTTGGTTAAGTTGAACAAAACTCCGCCTATGCCTGTGCTTAGTGTCATATATTTTGTTCACTCCCAAGCCCAGGAAAAGGAGGGTTGCAGTAGGTTGACGGCCATTATAAAATTTAGTCACTATTATGAAAAGTTACACATGCCTAGCAGGTCTTCAACCAACGGCCTCATCCTCTACCTAGTACTTGTAAAGGAAGAGGTGCTAATTGAGTTAGAGCTCTTGGCAATTACTAAAAATAATCTACAATACCAATCAACTAATCTTTTCTCACTAACCATTTTTTTAAAAGGCCACTTTATGTTTACTTTTTACCTGCCGAATGCTTGACAAAGGAAAGTTAATATCCATGCCTCCATTCAAAGCTCAATGGTAAGTTCTAACCTCAAACTCACACGTTGTTACTCATCGATAATAACCATCCCATACCAGCCTTGCAAACCTTGGGTAACAATAAAACTTACCAATGGACTAAATCCATACAATTACCATTTCCTCTTGGCTCATTAATTACAAGGTTAACTTTCGAAGAACACAAACCAAAGTTTTCAAAATAGACATTCTTTTTGGGATAGATAGGAAGCTTAAACATACATACATACATACATACATGGAACCATGGAGTCCTCATCAGAAAAGATCCCACTCTGACTGAAACCAGCAACCTTTCTGATGATTTTTTTTTTTTTAATACATTTTAAGTGGAGGGAAGGAGCATCCAAACCATGGCATCTCCATTGGAAATACCAGGAAATTCATTTGATCTAAGGTCATTGACAATCTTTCCGATGAAATATACCCTCTGTGGATTTAACTTTCATATAATAAGGGAAATAATGCTAAGCAATTTGCTAGGATATATAAGTATCGTGAAAAAAATTATGAAAGAAAGAAATTCAAAAGCACGGATTGCAGCTGCCTAGCCAAACTGAAAATAGGAACTGTGAAAACATCCAAGCCCCAATTGCAATTAAAGGATTCATGACTAACCTTTTCACTTATAAATATCTTGAAAGCCAATAGAGTGAGAAACTGAAATAACGGAGCCATTGGCAGATGCTCTGTAACCTTTTCCTGCAATTCAAACTTCCGGAATCAATAGATGCCAAGTGAGTTTTAAGTAGAAGAAGCATCAAGTACATGAGTTGCTATATATTTTCCAGAAGTGAACACATTAAGTAATAAAATGAGATGCATTATACAACACTGTATATCGTTCAAATTTGGATCTAAACATCAATTTTAAGTTTCTGAAAATCCCCCAATCCCTTCCAATAGAGATTCATGGACTTAATCTTTTCCAACACCATAATGCACATAATAAATTTTCAGTTACCATAAGCAACATCAATGGAAAATAACAAAATTTCAATACCAAGATAATGCTCCGAACCAAATTAATAGCCACCTAATCTCAAAGGCTAGCTTATTATTAACATGTCATCATTTTTTTTTTCTTGATAAATTCAATAGTTACAATGGGAGGAGAAATTTGAATCCTAGACATCTTTGTTGCAAACACCAGAAGGTGCCAACTGAGCTACAAGGCTCTTGGCTTAACATGTCATCATTAGAACATTCAAATTGTTCAAAAGGAAACACAGTCATGACTTTGTTATTAAAATTAGGATAAATACTTTTCTTATCAACAAGCATTTGAGCAACAATAAATTACTAGTGATTTAAAAAAAAAGCAAATAACACAAGAAGATCAGAACTCTTATGTACAATGCTAGTAATGTCCAAAGAGATCCCATTCCAGCAGTTCCAAGACCATGACCAAAATGCCATGTCTCCTATTTCAATGGTGATTATGAACAACGTTATTAAACAAATAAAAACCCAATTGAGTTCAGCGCATCATCATCCATCTCTTTTATGAAATAGAAGAACTATAATTTAGAGAAAAAGCTAGCGAATATGGTCTGCTTATAATCATCTAAAGCAAGAAATTATACCTTTAAGCGGTTCCAACAATCCCAAAAATACAGTAAAAATTTATCTTCAGATATCTCCAACCTACAAACAATCAAAGTCAGACATGAATATAAGTTATGCAGAGAATTTTCATATCAACCAAGAAAATGACTTTGAAATGGTTATAAAAACCTAAGAAAGCTAAGATTAATTTTTGTTCACAAAATGTTCTTAAATGTCCATATATTTACAAGGATTTGTTCCTCTACTATTTCCCCGATTCTCAATAAGAGAACCTTCCATCGAAGTAAAATTATTGTGTTCACTTGCCACTGGAGATCACTTGGCAACCATATTCAATCCCTTTATGCAAAGATGCTCAAGTGACCTGATGGAAGAACTGGTCAACATTATGATTCTATCAAACACCATTACATGTCAGCCAAGAGCCGAAAGAAACAAATGAGGTCATAAATAGCAGTGACAGATTCAGCCAAAGTATCAGTACAGATGGTCAAAAGGAATCTCCTAGTGCTTTAATCACTTGCTAAAATTCAGAGAATGAAAATGAAAAGACTAAATAATTATTTACATTTGCAATTGCAGGTCCAAATGTGCAATGGCATATACCTTCCACCAAAAGTGATAGATTGCAAGTTCCAATACAAGAATCAGCCTCTCCAAAAAAATTAGGGGTAGGGCTACCTACCATGAGAGACCATGACCTCTACAA
This sequence comes from Quercus tomentella, assembly GCA_028535165.1. Lineage (NCBI taxonomy): Eukaryota > Viridiplantae > Streptophyta > Magnoliopsida > Fagales > Fagaceae > Quercus > Quercus tomentella. The sequence continues at coordinate 40,822,794 of JAPQVY010000012.1, read as the reverse complement.
CCACCTCTCCCAGACCACCCCCCCCAAAAAAAAAAAAAAGTAGGAGCTTTGAGATGGCCATAGTATGTTTAGAGAAACAATATCCTCTTTGTAAGCCCAAGAAATTAAGAGTTAAGGAAATAAGGGCTGGGTAAGTTGTCTTATTTTACTCATACAATAAAATATTGAGTGCCTTTCTAGTATTGAGGCCTATTTAATGAGTCAGGTGACATATTTAAACAATTCACGCGGATGGCTTTATGAGCCACCACATAATGGGTTGGAGGAGGTTCCTCCAAATCAATTTGGAGACAAAACTTTGTTCTTTTTTATTCATTTATACTGCTGATCCCATCCAGTCCACTCTTTCATTTAAGACTTGGAATTTGAATCCCTTTTCATTTCTTCAATCATTGATAAGAACTAATAAATAACTCAAGTTTCATTCAAATGAAGCATTTTTACTTAAGTAAATCATCTTCTAGGATGGGACTTTTTAGGAGCATTAATATCATCATAACAACTGCCATTAAAAACACACAGTGTACTAAACACAAAGTTGATATCATGTGATTCATTTGAACACTAACCCATCTATTCGAAATCGTTCCCTCACATCAATTAGGTGAGGAGAAGTGAAGAGTCCAGTTCGAAAACCGCACTCCCTTAAAATAGCCTCACTGAATGTACATGTAGAACCCTGAAATGTCAATCCATTAAGCCAACAGTTAAATTAAGCAAGAGAAAAACATATCAAATATCACCTACTCATTAATTTTGTAATTCTTTCATATAGAGGCATCAAATTACTACAGTACAAATACAGATATTAGCAATGCATCACCTAATATTTTTGTCACTTTTGTCATGTTAGTACTTGGATCCATGTCAAAAAACCACATTTGTGCTTACATGAAGATGATGCATTTCAACAATGTGTATTCATAAAGATAGTGCATTTCAAACTTCAAGATGATTCAGTCTTTACAGAATGGATAACCATGCTAGCATATTAACAATAATAAAGCTTCAAAATAGTAAAATAAGATCAAATTAATATAAATGGAAGAGTACCTTCCCCTTAGTTCCTGCCACATGAATTATTTTGAGCCCATCAATCTGTTCTTCCAAGCCAAGAATCTGTAAAGAAAAACAAGCATTGTGTGTTAAAATCTAAACGAAATTATTTTTACAAAATATTTTCTCAGATTGGATGAGGTACTACATAATCAAACCTCAAGGAGCATTTTTTATGTTCCTAAAACCAAGGGAAAGGTTTGAGGAAAGATTTCAATTGAGTTGAGTGGTAGACCCTCATATATTTTTAAATGAATTTTCTACAAATTGAATTTAACATGTTGGAAACCATCAAACCCAAAAGCAGCTGTTGGAAGCATGCCAACAATGTATATCAAATATATTGCTGACAAGACAAATACATGTACAGAAAATTACTAGTATTAGTATACAGCACTCTTAACTATAAATATTTCAAACATGAAGGAGGAATTACATCAGTGTTACCTTAAGATACTCAGACATTCGTTCCAATTTTCTATATGTACCACCTACAGATGATTTGGCTCCTCGTTTCTGACTTGTAATGAGAGATGAAAGAGCTTCCATGGCAGTTTCATATGAAGATGGAACAGAAAAATCTTGCAAGTGCTCCTTCACAATCCCATTGCTTCCCAATTTTTCCATGACTTGTGATGACATCTTCGTATGTCTAACACCTAAAACAGTTGGCCAAAAATACGTTTGAAAACTCAAGTTTAATCTTCTGTACCATGCAGCAATATGAAGAGTTATTTAAAGAATTATATGATTCATACTTTCTAGTTCTACTTCAATCAATCTCTAATGAATGATGAAATTGAAGGTCTATGTTATTGGCCACCTGACAACGAAAACAAACTGAGAAGATGATAAAAACATAATGGAAACTTCTATGCTATCCTGGTGAGTTCATGTAGAGGAAGCAAAGCATAAAGGAGAAAACAGGAAAAGGGGAAAATATGAGATTATAGAACAATAGACAAGAGCCAGAGTGGAAAGTCGAGAAACCAGAATCTTTTATTTACTATACTACAAATCTATCAACAAAAATACAGATTCTCCCCATCGCTCATTTTCCTTCTTGAGATTCACAATAAAGTAGAGTACCAGGGAAGTCAATTCTAGGAGGACCAGCATTTCCATTTCCCTAAAAGGGCTACAAACCCCATATATGTAATTATAAGGAGAATAAAGCTCTAAGTGCACTAGTTTTAGGTGTATTGCATTCAGATATTTGAGTTAAAACAAAAATGGAAGTATGTAGCATGAAGATTGCAATGGTTGATAAAGTATAATGTATATAGCAGTGACCAATTCATCTGCTTCTATTATAAAATTTTCATAGTCTCTCCTGTATGTGCTAATTTTCCTTTTTGAATAGTTTAAAATTGCATCTGTAATAATGTTTCAGTTTGGGCAAGAATTTTGAAAATGACCACTTTATATTAGTTGTTTGGTAGGAATTCTGGAGAATTCCCCAATCTAGAACACTAGCACATTAGGAAATTGAAAATTCAGACAAGTAATTTCCTGAACTGTTGCCATGTTCTGTTAGAGGATTATAGTAGTATACATACTGAGGAAATAACACCTAACAAAAAAAAATCCAAACCCCTCACCCCCCCCCCCCCCCTCCCCCGCCTTTTTGTCTTATTTATCCCCCAATAGCTCTCCCACAGAAGTAAAAACAATTATCTGTGTGATTTGGAAACTTTATATTACCCCAATTTCTTTTGGATGAGCAAGTTATCTAATTCCGTTTGGAAGTTACTGGAGTACAGTATTTCTTACTAATTTATTAAAAGCATGGATAAAAGCATATATGAGTTCTACATAACTCTTGACCTATAGCTTGTTTTAGAATAAGGCTTACAATGTCTAGTGAGATTACGTGCATCTAGGCAAGCTGGCAAACAAGTTAAGCTCCATGTTCTTTTACTGGAAAACTGACAATCTCTCCTATGTAAGTGAGAGACTCCAAATATCCCACACTTCAGGCCAGAGTATGTATAAACGAGCATCAGAAGATATCAATCCTGTGGGACACAACAGCAGTCAGTCAAAAATACCAAGATAAATTATTAAAGGGAAGTAGAGCTCAATGCAAATTGACAGAAAGCTGCAATGACGGTATAATGCAAGGGCAACATCCCCACTCTTTCACCACATACCAGCCATATCCCACAATTTGTTCCAACTATGACATTTCAATGTGATTATGCAAATAAAATGTTTATTGAGACAGAATGCCCCATCTAATACATTGGAAAGTGACATGAACCATGTTACATGTTCATGCTTAGCAGCCAAAAAATGTGAAACAGAAACCAATGTGTCCTGCAAGGACCAAATGCCACTCCAAACAATAGGTGAACCATAAAAAATGGAGGAAAAATTAAGAATAGAAAAAATGGGGAAAAAACATTCATATAGTTTGGATTCAGTAGTGAGGCACTGATATTCTGGCACATAAAAGTTTTGGGCTGCCAAGTGCAAGTGCACTGGTTCAGGATTTGAGAGCTGCTAATTCATACAAAAATGTGTCATGAAAGTCAAATTTCCAATTACCTATTCGGTGCTCATTACCTGGATATCATTGTTTTCACTATACCTATTGATAAAGTCACCCAAGAATCTTTCTGAAACTTTCAATCTCCTTTTTTTTTCCCAAACTGTTTATCTATATCAGCAAAATCAGATTTTATGGGAAAAAGATTCCACATTCAATTACATCAAATTTTCTAAAATAAACATATCCAATATTTTTCATAGGAGATGGCACCTAAAATCCACATCTAAACCAACTAAATCCAACAAAGCAACATATTTTATCAGTATCGCTTAGAAGAATTAATAAATGACAAATAAAACACCCCTCATCTAATTTCTCAAATTTTCTCAGTAACCATTTTATTTCTTATTCCACTGCTCCTCTTTGTCCCAGTTCAATACAGAGTAACTTGTGGCTCACCAAAGTAAAGATTAATGTGACAAACAAAATACCCAGAACCCAATTTCATTCATTTTTCTCATACTTTCTCACCCACCAACCCACCAACACATACTCAGTTATAACTTCACTTTTTTTCTTTTTCTTGTTTTCTTTTCCTACTCCTTCAACACTACAGAAGATTCTGAACCAAACCCATCTCTTTTTTTCTCATCTTCACGCAACAAAAATCAATAAAACAGTTCCAAAGTACCCAACAGACACCAAATCTCATAAGCAAGAATGAATAAAAAGTCCAAAACAAAAAGATATATATGAGGCATATGCATGTATATATTTGAGAGACAGAGAAAGAGAAGTGGCTGACCGAGGAACCATGGAGAACAGAGAGAGTCTTTGTCTAGTTTGGATGGTGGGTCTGTGGTTGAAGGGAGAGAGATATTGGTGGCAGGCAGTTGTTTGTTTCTGTGTCAATCTCCGTGCATTATGAACCAGTGTCTGCGTTTAAGGTCTACGGGCTTACAAGTACACCCTCTCTTTTCTTTTAAACTATGTTTGTGTTTTGATGGCTGCTGTGTAGTCCACATGAGAGAGAGAGAGAGAGAGAGAGAGAGAGAGAGATATTCATATATGGTAAGAAATAAGAATGTGGGAACCACATTGCAATATGCCACAATTTTTGTTCCAATTCATGCCCATTCAATGCGGTCTTTTCCCTAGATTTATGGTGGGATTATATCCTTTCTAAAGGTATCACTAGTCTAGATTCCCAAAAAAAAAAAAGGTACCACTTGTTTAAATTTATAGTATGTCCATATAATTTTTCTTCTTTAAAAAAAAAAAAAAATATTATGTCTATAATATTTTCACAATATTTTTACAACAAATTTTAAGTGGCAAATTGTTACTGATTGTTATTTTAAAAATTATAGTAAGTCCATATAATTTTTTGTAGGGATAATTTGATAGTAGGAAAAATAACTTAATTCTCAACATCTTTGTTGAAAACACCATGAGGCACTAGTTAAGCTAAAAAAACTCTTAGCTTTTTCAAATCAATTTGATGGAACTCATTCAACTCGTTAGGGGTTTTTAACTCAATTGAGTATGGTAGAGAAATCTTTCTTTAAACCAATTCAAATGAAAATGTCCCCAAAAAAAGATATAAATGAAAATTTTGTTTTTGGCAACTTACAAATACCATCAATTTGATGTAGTTTTGAAATTTGGAGCTACCTAATACAGTATCTTATTTTTGTGACATTTATCTCCTTATATGATTAGTTGTGTGAGGCATTTTAATTAACTTCAATGGAATTTAGTTTCATAAATTTTTTCTGTTAACTTTAATAAATGGAGTTTTGATGACAGGCCAAGTGCCAACATCAGCGATTGCTAAAGAATAAAGGAAAAATATCATTTCACCTAATACTTAGGGCATGTTTGATAGACTGTAATAGGCGTTGTAATGTAATAATTATTCCTATGGTTTAGTTATTCTTTAGTTTGGTTATGTTTTTATTATAAGGAATAATCATTCCTTATGAATAGCTATTCTTCAAAATGAGGAATAACTATTCATCTTTAAAAGGTTGTATTAGCTATTCCTTAGTAAGAGCAATAATTTCAAAACTTAATATATTTCCAAATAAACAAACTTTCCATATACATCTAACAATTATAAAAATAAAAAATCATAAAAATAACACATATCTCTCTTAAATTCAAAAATAACAATTTTTAAGGAGATATAATTGTATGAGTAAGAAATTTCCTAAAATAAATGTTAAGTTTCATTTTAATGTTATAACTCACAACCAAACTAATGAATAGGTTTAGTTATTACATTACAACACATTTTATTCCTAGTAATAAAGATTACAATTCCTATCGTAATCCTCATTCAGTGTACCAAACGTACCCTTATATTATACAAGTAATTGTAATAAGACTCTGATGATAAATTTGCCATCTTAGACACTTGACGTTCTCTCCTAACTTTGGATTACAAATTATAATAGTCTTTTTCATCAAGTTTTTATTAACAAGTAATGCTACACATTTTTCTTCAAGCTTTCCATTTTTTAAAATGGTGGCCCCTCTCTCTCACTTGTATATTTGAAGGAAAAGACCCTCTTCAAGTCCAGCAGTAAACTTATTTGGAGTTCATAGACCTTAAGGTATATTCTAGTGAATCAATGGAAATTTTTTAACTTAACATTTCTTTCTTAGTTCTAATGTTGTACACACTACTTATTGAAATGTGCAAGTGGAAATTTTAAAACAATCAATTTTGTTTATTCTTTCTTTCAAAGGAAACTTGATCCTGGAATATTCTGGTTGATCAGTCAAGATCTTTAGTTGACTGTTCTTAGTTTAAATGTTGTCACCCTACATGATAGTGTGTGGAATTGGAATTAAAGAAGATAAGCCAGAAAATTTGCATTTTTTTCTTTGCCATACTAAAAGAGAACTCTAATTGGCCACAAATCCAAATCTCAACTTGGCCTGATGTTCAAATCAATATTATCATGGAGCAAATGCATTCAAACCATTTGAATTTTGAAGTAGGCATGGCACCCTTCTCTGAAAAATGGACAGTCAGCTTAATTACTTGCATCAAACCCAACATGTAACACACATTACATTTAACATGCCCTATAGGCTATATGTGTTATGGACAATTGTTGAAGCAACTGCCATTGACATCTCCCTTTCATAGTTGTTATGATCGTAGTTGCATTAATACCAATTGATATTGAATACACTTTTAAATGTTAAATCTCTACTACCGTGCACCCTTGGCGCGATGGTCATTCCACAAGTATAAATGCTTGTGGAGTGTGGTGGGCAAAGATCAGGGTTTAAATCTCCAAGAGAGAGCTGCACACACATATACACTTAGATTAAGCCTAGAGTAGAATTTTTATCTTGTAAAAAAAATAAAAAAAAAAAGAGTAAAATCTCTCTCTCTCTTGGAGAATCAATTACACTAAAATCATAATATTTCTATAGAAGACGTTAGTATTAATAGCATATACCAGGGGGATCGATTACTTTACTTGATTACATATGTAAATGATATGTGATTCAATCTTTATTTTATAAATAAAGATGCTCTTTTTATTTCTTAGAAAATTAGCTAAAACTTAAAGAAGGCCGTCACTTTTCTCATCTTGGTAGTCAAGATGCTTGCCAAAGTCTACAATCAATCATAACCACCACTTTCCACTAGGCCTACTCCCACCAAACCAAGGTTTACCAAGTACCATTGCAAAGAGACGAAGTTGTCTTTCACACTATCAGAAGAAAGATGTGTAAAGAGTCAAGGCCACACCAAAAAAAAAAAAAAATGGAGAGAGAGAGAGAGAAAGAGAAAAGAAATATAATGTATATGTGAAAAGAAAAAGAAGGAAGACAACAAATTTTAAAAACAAAACACAACATTTTTGCAATCATATATAATTTGTTTTGAGTATATTATTTTAAAGTTTTCAAAGGAGATCTTGCTCCATTATGCAAGTCAGCAAAGTGTAATGATGTATTGAAACCTTGTTTTATGATTTTGTAGTGGTAAATGATGAAACCAATAATGGTTGGGTATATATATCATGCCAGTTATTGATGCAGATGAACAAAATTAGTGATTTTAATTATACTTGGTTCCAAAGCTTCCTTCAATTCGGTTAGGTGTTATGGTTCCTTGCACAAATTGTGCAGAATATGTTTATTTCATCATTTGTTAACTACCCAATAAAATAATCTCACAGAAGCTGTAGGGATGATCATTTTTTAAATTCATTTGCAAACCTATCATAAAATAATTCTATACATATGCCTACGCATTCATTTATTCAAAATTATTAACATAAAAACTATGATGGTATGACCCAATCTTTTTCTTGAAGTAAAGAAAAAGAAATGATTTTTTTCATCTGTACTTTAATTTGGATAGACACTGTCATACTTGACTTAATGTATTTGAACAAATCAATTAGCATGGAGTTATAATCATCAACAATGTCATTCTTCAATGACCTAACATTCTTTGAAGATTCTATTCAAGTAACTAAGATAATGAAAGAAACAACCTACTTGACCTGACCACCACGGCACCAACTACATTAATCAGTGACAAAGTCGTGTAAAATTTGGATACCTGCAATCCATGAAACATGAAAGGAACCTAGTATGCAGCTTTTGAAGACTGATTAGACAACCTAGTATGCACATTATTTGAATTTCTTAATTACATCTAGAAAATCGAGGAATGATCCCTGTAATTGCCTCTTTTGTTAAAGCATGTATTTTCCTAGCAGGTTTACAAAGCTTAATTCTCCATTTACTATGGACCACTCAATTATAATAGGATTCAATTTCTCAATTTTGGTGCGTTATTTTAGATAGATAAGACAACATTTCAGCCAGCCCCAAACCAGAACATTCAACAACAGATACAGAGACTTGAGCATCCATCCCTAACCCCAAAATTTAAAAATATGGACAATAGGTTGCTAGAGCCCTTTGCTTGGAAGAAAAAGCTATAAATGGAGTTCCGTATTAAGCGTTCCCTACTGATACACTGTCTGGAAGTCTGCATATGACTCTTGCTTACAAAACCATTCTAAAATTCTTCCATTAGTAGAACAAAAGTCTAAGGGACTTTCACAGAAACCTTTCAGCTCACTTTTACTTGTATCTATTGGTAATGTGAGATATCTTACAGGTTGCAGGATGTTCATTGAGATTTTTTATGTTCATAGAGATAACTATATGCAACCAAATCCATATAATCAATCTTTCAGGTATACGCTGAATTTGGCACCCTTTGTACTCTGTCAGACTCAAACGTTTTAAAGCTAAACAATCGATGCATTATCGCCTACATGATTAAAGATTAAGAAGCTTGATACAATACCTGTGTGATGTCCCTTTTGCCAAACGTTTACAGGCAGATTAATATAACAGCAGAACTCAGATCTTAAAGAATATGTAAGACGCATATGCAAAAAATAAATAGAGGCACATAGCTCAAAAAATAAGTATAACGTTAGTTTATGTAACTGTTAAAATATTGTATGTAACAAAACACTAATTAGACCTCTTTGAAGATGTAAATAGTATGCCAAGAGCCTTGTAGCTCTGGTTGGCACCTCCTTGTGTTTTCAAATAAGACATCTGGGGTTCAAATCCCCCTCTCCCCTATTGTAATTATCGAATTATCAACAAAAAGAAAAGAAAAGAGGAAGGTGTAAATAGTATAATCTCTTATCATTAAAAAAAAGTACAATCTCTCTCTCTCTCTCTCTCTCTCTCATGAAGACTCTGGATTAGTGCTCTTATTATATATAGAAGTTCTCAAATACATTGTTCTACCTTTTCAAGACAAACTTCTGAAATCCAAAAGATAATCATACTGGGATTCCTTTCTAATTTAAATAAGAATTTGTTCTTGGAAATCTAAGTGTCAAGAGTTTAATTACAAATTTACAAGGCTAAAAAAGACATTTCAATAAGACTTTGCAAATCATAAATTTACTGCCAATTTTTGAAGCACTCTCAATGGATCCAAGTACATGATCATGGCTAATTAGTAAATTATGCTGATTAAAATCTGCCATTGGATTCTCCTCTGCAAGAAGGCTAGTGTTTCAAAGTAAGGAGTATAAAGGCAAAAACACCGCAGCTCTTTTTTGTCCAAAATCTACTTTCAATGATCCAAGAGTGCAACTGAGATTAGTACAAATGACATTGAAGCCAAAATATGAACAATTGTAGGACAAGGTCAGAATACTTTTTAAAGACCTTAAAACTAAGAAAGCCAACTTAACAAAGAAACATTAATAGAAATAACTTTTGAATGATAACACCTATAGAGATAGTAATACTGTTCTGCTCACACCAAATAGAAGAACAAGACAACTTCCAAACTTTTAAAAACACCTTGCTCGAGGTTAAAATGGACAATCATTTGTTCTGGGGAAGGGAAAAATGAAAGAGAGGAAAGAAAACTAATTTTTTTGTAGCTTTTTTGACAATGAGGAGAAAAGTTTGAAGCAACTTGTAGTAGCTACCATGTAAATGTGGCTTACATAATGAGTGAGCCAGATGAAAGATGAGTACTTCACAACTTTAAATAAATACTAATCCTTTTTCACTTTGAATGAAGGCCTAATCAGCACTTAGAGAGCTAACAGAGAAGCAAAGCACAAACTTGATCCATTAATATTTGCATTCAATATCTAATGTACACCCAACAACATAATTCTTACAGTACACACCCCTTAAGTCACTTGAATCTGCTCTCTAATAACAACTACCAATCATCACTCTTGTATATTACCCTCATCATGAATCCTATATGACATGGTAAAGTGAAATAAATCAACGTTATGATCCAAAGATTACTCTGCATTGGCCTGTTGTTATCTCCTTGACCTGCTGCACAAGGGAGTGCTAGATGGAATAAATACATAAAGTAGAGGATTGAGATGAATATTACCATGGAAGCTGAGATGGTGAGGGTCAAGAACAAGACCCTGGTTTTGGTGAAGAAATATAATAATTCAACATAACCTAAATAAAACATATTCCACTGACCCCTCAATAGCAAAACCCCATCAATCACGTTCTCACAATGCAAAATCTCAAACACCAATTAAACTTCACCACCCCACAAATCTAAATGACACACACACACACACAAAATAAGCAAACAAAAGCAACTGCAAATTAGATGGTAATCCAAGATCATAACAAGAACAAATGAAACAATTTTAGCAAAAATAAAAAAGAACAGATGACACAAATTCTTATAATAGAAAACTAAACTCATATTCATCATAGTACAGACACAAATTCTTAAAGAAGCCTTACCTCATTACCACATGAAGAATCCAGAATTGGTTCTGTATTTCGTCAAGATAATCATATTCTTAGTTATTTCAAAGTCCACCTCGTTCCCTTCTTTTTTTATATTCCTACCCAAAGATACTAAATGAATTCCTATATAATTCTTTTTTCTTGCAATTACAAATTCACCAATGCAACTAAATACTAAAACTTATGCTGTTGTTTCCTTGGTATTGCAATCCACAACAGGATCAAAACCAAATGCTCCCCAACAAACACTATTGAGGCATAGCTTTGTAGCTCACTGATATTTCTTGGTGTCCTTACCTTATGATGAGAAATAAGGTTCAAATCCTCCATTTCCTACTTGTTGAAACAATTAAAAAAGGAAGAAAAAAATCAAATAAATGAGTTTGGAAAAACGAAGAAGAAATTAAAGAGCTCAATTAATTATATTTTTGACAAAACTACAACAAGATAATTTAGTATAGGGAAATGTGAAAATATGCATGCCTTGCCTTTCCATTATTATCAAAGGGTAATGATAATTACACACTCACCATACACATACTACCACATGAATTGAAATCGTGTTTTAAAACACGATTTCAATTAAAATTGTGAAATTAAAGAGCTCAATTAATTATTTTTTTGACAAAACTACAACTAGATAATTTAGTATAGGGAAATGTGAAAACATGCATGCCTTGCCTTTCCATTATTATCAAAGAGTAATGATAGTTACACACTCACCATACACATACTACCACATGAATTAAAATTGTGTTTTAAACTCAATTTCAGTTAAATTGTGAAATCATGAAAACACAATTTCACAATTTCAATTGAAATCGTGTTTTAAAAACATGATTTCAAAATGGAGTGTGTACGGAGGTGTAATAACAAACGTGCAATAAGATTTTTCTGATTATCAAATAAATATCAACTTAGCTACATAATTCGATCAGAAAGCGAAGGAAGCCTCCTGAAAAAGTTCAAAGCTGGTGATGGCATCCGATCACGAAATATGGGATGGCGCAAATAATAGAACCCAAACGCCATTGCCACCATCTTCGACGGCACCATATACATTATCATGGCCACCACAAAACACAACCCAACAAATATCCCAGTTGCACGAGGGTCCCTCCATGTCACCAACGCTTGCACACGTTCACCTTGCGAAGCTATATCTCCCAATATCCTCTGTACACGTGCCCCAACCGTGCGTAGCTTATCATACCTGCCACCAACAAGTCTAGAGTTACAATTTTTTTTTTTTTTTTTTTTTTTTTTCACAAAAATGAGGTAGCGAGTTATAAATGATAGACAATTAACTTTAGAAATGAATCCAAATGAGAATCATTAACAACTTGACAAATATAATTATGAATTTGTTATGAAAATATTGTGTATATAGCAATATTGTACCTCGCACGCACGACTTCATTTGGCCTATTACTTGGCACCATATCGAACTCCTCGTCTAGCTCATCACGGTCCACACCATCAACCAGTGAAATCTTAGGATCAAAATGTGGAAGTGGCTCCCTTGACTTAAACCTATAGTTCCAAGCCCCAATTACAAACACATAAAATGCTAAAGTGGGCACAATTAGATCAGGGAACCACACCAACATCACAAACAATGCATGTACAAGAATTGTGGCCATCGGACTCCTCCATGTACGAATCTCCTCCACCCATTTGATAATATCCATAAAACCAACAATCACATTGATGATCCTAAAATAGTTTACACGTACTTTTCTCATGCTGAAACCTTGTGAGTCCGCATCCAACATGTAAAGCACAACCTCGCGTTTAACCGGCGGTTCTGATCGTGACAAGTGTACTGCTATGGTCTTAGCTGCAATGTTCCTCAACATTTCTTGCTGAACCATCCCAAGTGGCTTTATATGATGCATCAATGGCAACAAAGGCTGAGAGTACACGTGAAGAATATCCAAATTTGAAGCTGCACGTGTGAACCGAATTGCAATCTCCAAGTCTCCCATTTTCTTCATTCCAGAATTGGACAAAACCAGCAATGGATACAAGTTTCTGTACACTTTACCAGTCTGCAATGTAGAAATACGCACTCGAACTTTTCCAATACGAGAATCAGGTTTAGAAGTACTGTCTGTTTCGAATAATATTCCTGAGCTATCATCAAAAACTCCAACACTCAGCACAGTGCATGGATCATATACCTTCCATGTGTACTGCTCATTCCACTTGGGTTCCAAGCTGTCGGAAATGGTACGCGTACGTATCCATTTCGATCCGTATTTAGCAACACAATATGCATCTGTGAAGCCTTTACCTTTTCCCATCGTCTTCATCGGTATCAAACTCTTGCATCCAATGATACCAAGCTCGATTGTACCTACAGGGGGCTTCCACAGTTGCCTTGCAGTAGGACGGTAATCGCTGCATAGGTGCGCAGCCTCATCCATCACATGATAGCCACCATCGAAGCACAAGCGGAGATGGACTCTACCTTTGTACATCGCCCTCTTCTCATCGTTGTTTGGGGCCTCTAAGTTGAACCTAATAGTTTGCATAAGCAATATCAGCATCAACATGTTTTTTCCACATAGGTAACATTACATGCAACATTTCAATAATGAAAATAGAAATTTTTTGTCACACACTTATATAGTGTACATCATATCCAAAATTGAATGCTTGATAAGACAATAAACTTTAATAAGTGTGTGATAATCACTGGTTAATGAAAATATCCATAACAATCATGTATGTGAAAATAAAAATTCATAAAATTAGTTTATGAGAGCACATAATTCTAACAATACCATTGGGATGCCACCTTTCGATCGTCCACACGCCTTTCGATGGCTGCATTTGGAATCCTCACAATACCAATGGTAACCGGTAGTGCTTTACTAGATTGACGCATTTCGAGGAAAAAGACTAAGTAATCGCTGAATGGCTCGGCGGCTATAAATAGTAAGTCTTCGTTCCACAAGGGTGAGCCATCGCGTGTGACAGAGACTTTGGTTTTCAACACTTGGAAAATTCCCAACTGTGCTTTGATTTGGAATGACAAATCCTTCAATGGCAGATCAAGAATGTCTCGAGCTTCTACAACAGTAGCTCTGAGGTACCACAGCTTTGGAGATTGGTACACTTTTGCTCTTGAGTTCACATTGTTACGACAGTCAGTACTCTTTGTTGCATCAGGGAATGCCTCGTCAGCCTGCGTGCCAATCCAAGTGGCAAGCATGAGCTCACCTGGATAGTGAGTCTCATTTCCATCCAACCTGTACCACTGTGGAGCCAAGGGACTATCTGGTGGGTCCCGCAATGGGATTTCCGTCACATCAAAGCAAATCCCACCCAAGAAAGTATTGTGTATCGAGTCCCACACGGAGACTTCTAAGGTGGAGGAAGAATCCGGGGAGTTGCGGCCGAAAGCAAATGTCTGGTCCCACTCGAAGAAGAAATTAGGACTTTTACGAGCAGTGTTGGACTGAGCATTGTGTCCTCCTGAGACCCCAATTCTGACAATTGGGTTCACGATGCTGGGGAGTTTCCTTGCTTTCACCACTTGAACGAATAAGTAGTGCATCTTCTCGACGAGATCGAATGATGACTTCTCTATTGTCATGCTCTCTGTTGGATCCAATGGAGGAAAGTTGCTTCCATGTCCTGTAAATGGCCTCTTAATTGGTTGTGGACCTGCGATTCTCACTTCGGGCATTGATTTAGAAACAGAAGCTGGCATCATTTCGATGACAGGATCATCTGGAGGCGTGGGCTCTTCCACGCCTCCAACAGTGGAAGAGTCCACGTCTGGAGGCGTGGACTCTTCCACTGTTGGTTGAGGAGGAGGCTGAGATGATTCTGCTGGCTTCTCAGCTTCAACTTCCGCATTCTCTGGTGGTGGCGCGGCTGCAGCAGCAGGTGGCTCTTCATTAGGCTTCTCTCCATCAGCAGCAGGTGGCGCAGGAGCTGGTTCCGGTGGCGGTGCTGCTGCCACAGCTGGCGGTTCTTCTTGCTTTTTTTCAGGCTCTGGAGGTGGCGGTGGTGGGACGACCTCGTTCTCGTCATGATCAACATAATAAATCTTGAGACCAATGTCACCTTGAATCCAAGAAAGCAAGCTCTTCTTCTGTAAAGGGAAATATATCAAGGCCTCCTCGCCTTTCTTAACGAAAAGCTGTGTTGAATCCAAGCGTATCCAACCGAGAAAGTTGTTCCTCGTTGTTGGTCCATGGTTCTTGTCATGGTAAATGACAACCTCCAACAGGTCTCCCAACACTTGGGCGTCGGAGGGCTTGGCCACGTTAAACTCCAGAACCTCATTCCATGTTGGGTTCAGTTCGCAAATTGCTGTTTTTGTTCGCTTCCGCTGCCCGTAGTAGTCGACCTGGACGTAGGGACTAGACGTGCCGCGACCGTCTTTTGGCGTCAGATTCCGGGCATCCACCACTTCAACTATCAGCTTCCGAACCATCTTGATTGAGAGATGTGGTAATATGTGGGAGCTTCAAAGCAAGCCCTGTTGTTGTGTTCTTCTTTGTGTTATTGTGCTACCATTACTCTCGCATGGCATGATCTGGTATGTGAGTTTTGAGAGACTATGAAAAAGAAAAACACAGTGGGTGTGTCCTGGTAGTGTTCAATATTGGAATTCTTTTCTTGGTTTTGGGGTAAGAAATAGTGCAAAAGGTGTGTATAGAATAGATGAGAAAAGAAACAATTAAAGGTGCTAAACTTGGTGTGGAAACAGCTTTAGTCTTTGCTTATTGATTAGGATATTACTTCCTTTTGACACTGAAGATTCTCTCTCGCCTCTCAATTTTTACCTTTTTCTTTTGGCCATCTCTTATAGATATAACCAGTTGGCATCAATTGGTAACTTCAATTACACCGAGAGATGGACAAATCTGCAAAGCTTTTTTCCAAAGAATGACTAGATTTTGTGTCACCGACTATGGTTTTTGTTATCCAAGACAACATTGCTTTTTAATTTGACAAAAGTTGTCAAGACCCTAGTCAGTAGCCACTAGCTATTTACCACTCTTTTCTCATACTTTAAGAAGAAGAATGCCACCAGAGATGGACAATGTATGAACATGCAAGCTTTTTCCAAAGATAACTTAAGTGTGTCACCGACTATGAGTGCTTTTTAATTTGACAAAAGATCACCCCTTGGTCAGTAGGCACTAGCTACCTGCTTTCACATACTTCAAGAAATCTTGGCCTGATAAGAACAGTAGTGTGTATGCATGTGGGGTTGGCTGCATAAACACTATTTTATTACCAAGTAAGATGGTTGGACTCACGAATAAAACAGAGCATTTTTGCAATCATATTAAGTTTGTTTTAATTTTTCAGAAGACATCTTGCTCTATTATGCAAGTGTATTGATGTATTGAATTTTTTTTTTTAATGATTTTGTAGTGGTAAATGATAAAACCCATGCAGGTTTTGCCGTAAAATATAAATATTAGGATGAGTGTATAAATTTCTAAGTAATGAATTGTTAATATTAATCACATGTGTACACATTGAAAGATTGTTTATTGTGTTTGTTTTTTCACTTTAGGCCCTCATCATAATAAAATACCAATAAAGACTTATGTCTAACCCTGCCCTCTCCACAATTTGCATTTTCTAGTATGCAAATTTGGGTGTTAGGCTGAAAGCAATAATGGTTGTGTATATATATATGCCATGCCAGTTATTGATGCAGATGGCCAAAATTAGTAGTGATCTAAATCATACTCGGTTCCAAAGCCTCCTTCAATTCGGTTATAATTAGTTGACTACCTACTTAAATAATCTCACAGATGTTGTAGAGATGATCCTTTATAAAATTCATTTGCTAGCCTATCATAAAATAATTCTATACATATACCTACACATAAGTATTCAAAATTATCAATATAAAATTATGGTGGTTATGACCTAAAGGAAAGAAAAGGAGATTTTTTTTTTTCTTTTTAAAGCTGCACTTTAGGACACTGTCATGCTTGACTTAATGTATTTGAACTAATAAATTAGCATGGAGTTTGATGCATCAACAACGTCATTCTTCATGGACCTACACCCTTTGAGGATTCTTTTTTTTTTTTTTTTTGAGAAAAACAAATACAAACCAGATGCATCAGAGGCAATAACAGTTTCTAAGAAACTGGGGGTTTCCTCAACCCATACCTCATAACTAGAAACAAATTTAGCATGCTGT
The DNA here is from genome assembly GCA_028535165.1 of Quercus tomentella. NCBI lineage: Eukaryota > Viridiplantae > Streptophyta > Magnoliopsida > Fagales > Fagaceae > Quercus > Quercus tomentella. The sequence goes on along the minus strand of JAPQVY010000012.1, from coordinate 40,805,734 downwards.
GCCAATAGATGGGCAGGCTTGTTACCTCCCCTTTTTACATGTGAAAAAGCATAACTGCGAAAGAATTGAAGATGGAAGCGAATGCCTTCCAGAACATTAGCCACAGCAGGTGGTACTACTGTGCTCCCAGCCAAGAAGTTGCAGACTTGCAGCGGGTCCCCCTCAAATGTAATGTCCTGAACACCTAAGTCCCTTGCAAACAGTACATCAGCCTCCATGGCCTTTGCTTTGGCTTCCAGAGGTCCAAGTGGAGCATGAAAATTCTGGCTCAGAGCTCCAACCACTCGGCCCTTGTCATCCCGAATTAGCACTCCCATACCAGCGGTAGAAAGAGCATTGAAGACAGCTCCATCTACATTTGCTCTATTCATCCAAAAATGCATGCAGACCAGCAAGTAATCAAGATAAATAGATAATGGAAGTCCAAAGACACAGATCATGCCCCACTTCCTCACAAAAGAAAGAAACAGCAACCTACTAACTAGACCACGAACTACATTTGGATACATGAAACGTAGTGAAACATGAGAAGGAACATAGTATGCAGCTATGCACATACAAACATATAAAAGTCCTTATGCCTACATACACATAGGACAATTAGGTTGGTCAGACTGGGTCTAGATTTTACCTCGAATGACCCCATTTTCAACTGGATTGATTGATTACTAATACCAAATCAAATGGGCAGATTGGAATTTCTTGATACTCAACCAGGCCAGGATTTCCCATGTCTTAATATGTATGACTTAGCTTCTATGACCCAGACTGGCCAATTTTCCTGTTATTGCTCCATTTAATTAATAATAATTACTTAATAAAAGAATAAAATTTGCAATCCTCTGGAATGTTTGCTGATATGGGCAGAATATTTACAGCTGCTGCACTTGGAAAAGGTTCAGGAGAACCCCATTCTCCATGATCAAATGAGCAGCAGTTAAACTATCTTGGCAAAGTGATGCAGCGTCAACCATTCTGCCCATTAATTAAGTGCCTATCTAAAGAAACAAGATCACTAAGTTCAATTCTGGCATCAGTTGATTGAGTAACATAGCCATGAAGGCAATCACCATCAAATTCTCAACCCAATAGAGCTGGAAGGTTTAACAATTAGCCAGGAGCATAGTGATCCACAAAAACACTTATTAAAACACAGGAAGAAATCAAGGCTTTGCAGATTAACTTGGAAAATTTAAGGCGGTCCAGAACACAAGAACTCAACTCATTAGCTACTCCTCTAAAACAACCACTTCCTTGTAGGTCCTGATCTGTTCATCCTACATCAATTAATCATGTAGAATTAGCAAATAAGATAAGAAAACCAGAGGAAATAAATTAAATGTTCCATAAGCAAAATTGTGAAATAGCACAAAAAATTAGGGGAGAAAAAGTGAAAACAAATTATTTTTGGGATTGTTATAAGTGCATGTCTGATGCAGAAATGGCATAAATTTTGAAAACACCAGCTAATTTGAAAGAAATTTCATAAACTAAATTCTATCTACCATCTAACTTGTCATCATCTTGTGGAAGGCCATTATTCACTAACACTTAAGGTGGAATGTCTTCGGTTCCATAGGTCATTCCATATAAGTTTCTTTGGAGTATGATAACCCTCTCTAGAAATTCCATGTTGTTGAACTCCAATGGCAGCAGATGATGATGACGACTTTTCATGAGGTTTCCCGAGTCACATACGGGAGTTCTAAGGGTAAAATACAAGTTAAGACTCTTCTCACTTCTTTCTCTTGTTCTTCCTACAATTTTTTTGGATCCCTCTCTTGTTGTCCTCCTTTGCCTTTTATAACCATCTTCCTCCTCCTCCAGCTGTCTTGCTCTTAGCTGGATTTAGTGAGATACTTGTCTCATCAGTACCTTCTCCTGCCATTTCTTAATTATGAAGATAGACTTTTGGAGGTGCTTCTACCATTCAAGCCAGTCATCTAGCATTTAATGTGGCCGACATTAGGTAGAGAGAGTTCATTAAGGTGACTATTACGTTGGGCTTTGCGTTTTCTTCTAAGTGTTTCTTGGGAAAGGTAGGCAAAAGGGTATTATCATCAGCTAAGCACATGACCACTTCTCGGTTGAGTTATGTTTTAGGGCGGATTTCTCGAATTACTTCAGTAGTGGACCTAGATGGTCTCTTCTCGATGAGGGGCTCGGTCATCTCACACTGGCACATGGGCTAGGCCTATTCTGCAGATAGGGTTTCTTGGACCATTCTCTTCAGGTTTAGGTCTTCAAGGCAGATTCAATCTACTCCCCCACAATTGTTTTAGAATTATTTGCATTTTTCTTTTGAAATGAAAATATTGTAGCTATATTTTCCAATCAAATATAAGTCATATTTTATAATCTAATTATATGTGAAATATTATTGAACTAAAAAACTAATTAACATTGCCAAGGAAATTTAAAAAAAAATAAAAAATAAAAAACACTTCTAACTTTAAGTCTTAGACAACAAATAAGCAAAGGCAACTTAACAACTCAAGTCATTTGCATAAAAAAAATGCTAAACAATCAATAAATATGTTTTGAAGTTTACCAAAAAAAAAAAAACACACTAGTACACAATCCATGTGGATACACTTGATCACATAGTGCAGGTCACATGGAATGAAATGCCTATTGTGTTTATTGGCTTTTGTGACCAATTTTAATTTTTAGGGAGGCTAACTATAAATATTTTTTATTTTAAATTTTCATTCTTTAATATATATATATTTTTATTTATTTATTTAAATTAAAATTTCAGGGAGTCCGGGCATAGTTCCATCCTTGTAAATTTACATAATTATACACGAGTCATTTTTAGGCAAAGATGTGTAAATTTTACACATTTTTTTATTATACAAACATTTGAGTGCTCTTGTCTTGTGGCTACTAAAGAGGGAGAGCCATCCAAGCTGAATCACGCTAAGACCAAATGGAGCTCATCCAGTTGCTCTGCAAATGCGACCTTGTTGAAACTTCTCAAGCATAGTGTTGAGATCTTAGAATATTACAATTGATCTCTCTCTCTCTCCACAAAGGCACAAACACTTGGCAAAGAACTGGTCAAACACTAGATTATATGATGACATGATATTGCAATCTGCTCTGAAGATTTCCACGTTAATATCATCGGTTTATTTCCCATCAACAACACTTCTGTTATCAACAATTGAATAGTTGATGTAAAGGTTTTCATTTCATCCAAATAGTGAAGCTTCAATGAGTCTAATAAGAGAGAGTTTTGTGTAGAATCATACCGATAATGGGTTGTCCATTTCCCGTCGTATATGACAAAGAACAATGGAAACAAGACCAATATTTTACACGTTTTTTCACTAAACTGTCACAAATTGCATCCATGCCTGGCCCCCAAGAAAATGTTATTAAATTTGACAGGAAAATAAAAACAATAAACAAGTGCTACATCTTTGGTAGAGAGTTATATAAAGATAACAAAATGTTTATCAATTATTCTGATTTCATTTATCATTAAAATTCAACTTGTCCAATGTACAAGGGATGGGAGAAATGGCACATGAGATATGGCAGCTGCAAAACCGTACATATTGGAGATCAACCACAGCATGAATTCACTTTGTTCTTCAATCTTTTCTGAAGTTATAACGAGCAACCCCAATGCACCAATAAGAATACACTGCAAGAGAGAAATGGCACATGTTACTTTCTGTATAAATTTAATAGCTGTGCATTTTTGGGATTCTTAAGTTTAACCAATTATTACATGTTATTTGAAAAAAAATTCAATACTTCGAACAGATTTTGAATTTTGGGATTCCAAATTTGAACTCGTAGATACCACAATAAGCGTTTATAAACAAACTTCAATCAGATGCTGACCAAAGAGAGGACAATTTGTATACATGTAACAAAATCTAAGTGCTAATATTATTAAGAATTTGATGTTAAAAGTAGCAATAAAATGGTTACTTCAGGAATTATCAAATAAAATTTTAGAGAAAACATTATCTTTTTTTCAAGTTCTTTCGGTCAAACATGTACAAACCTTGTTAATTGGTTAATTCAGTCATATGAAAATTGTCACCCAGCCAACATAAGATAGGAACCTACCAGTGACAGAAATGTAAGCAATATGAATATTTATTTTTCAAATTCAAGAAGTGACCCTTTGTGCATATGTTTATCAGAAAAATAAGAACAAGGATGAAGAAAACTGGTGGTGACCTCTTGTGCTTGTCATACTCTAAATTTGGTTTCAAGTCTTTTCAGGATCTTGTACACCATCTTCACAAATCCTACACATCACTAACCAATAAGGTAACATACTAAGCCAGCATTGCAAAATAGTTGGTGATGATAGGAATATCGCCAGAAGGTTTACAATATGGTCCATTGGGCTCCCAACCAATATTATACAAAACTCCCCAAGTGTTGTTCATAGCATTTAACTAAGGCCAAATTGCAAAAAGACACCTTACAATTTGGGTCAATTTCAAACAGACCCCCTCTACTTTCAATTTTGTGCGTGTTTTTTTTTTTTTTTTTTTTTTCAATTTTGTGTTATTGACCCATGAACTATAAAAATGAGAAATTGACCCCTTCATCTCATTCAATCATGTACACTGCACATGACACTTTGTTATAATTTTTTTTTAGTAGAACTTAATTAAAAAACTCAATTTTAATATCATTTTAAAACAAAAATGTAATGAAATACTCATGAGAAATATAATTTTAAAAAAAAATTCCCTTGAAAATAAATTTTAAAATAAAATATAAAAAAATGAGCTTGGTTAATAAGAAAACGAAAGAAATTTAAAGGAATATAATTTTGAATCAAATTACAATCTTTTTTGCTAGGATGTACCATTGAATCATGATAAAAATGTTGATTACAAAAGCTAAAACTTCCCCCTCAATATACCCCCTCCCTTCTCTCTCTTTGATCTGTTTGAAATTGACCCAAATCTAAGGGGGTCTTTTAGCATTTTGGCCTTCAATAAATTCCTTTCAATTGCACTGATATGATCAATTATGGTTAATCAAACAATGATATCTCATATATTTACCATCGGATTTGGTATCAAATCTATTTTCTGTTATCTATTTCAAAGGAAGGGATCATGCCTTAACTAATATAGATAACAATATGCAACAAAGCAAAACAAACAAACAATCAATTAATCCAAGTGATGACTCCAGAACCATGGGATATGAAACTGCACTTGAAATTTACCTCCCATGTGTGTGTGTGCGCGCTTGTACGCGTCTCTGTGTAAATCATGCCAAATACAATGCATATGCATACTTTGTTGTCAATGAGGCTGCACAAAATAATGACTCCAACATGGAGCAAGTAAAACCAAAAAATTTACAAATAAAATTATAAAATCAAAGAGGAAGGCTATTTGCTAGAGTTATTTACCCTATGGCTCTGCCCATTATGTGGTGCCACTGAAGCAAGAGCTGACCAAGAGCATACATCCACATAATTATTATCTCTGGGATAGAAAACAATATATAGAAAGGGAGAAGGTTAACAAGATGACCCACCCAAAAAAAATAATAATAATAAAGCATTAATATCATCAACTAATATTTAAGCTACAGCAGATATAGTAAGGGGAAACCAAGAACATGTACTATGATGCTAACACCAGCCCATGTATAATGATACCAAACCACCTCCAGAAATAACTTTCATTTAGGAACCTAGGGAGTGGGGATTACATAAGTAACTCAATTAATTCCGAACTAAATGTTTAATTTTCCAAAATTTGGTACCTTTACTGAGGGCATCAACCTCTCCAGTATCTTGTCGTTCATGGACCTGCAAAAACATTAAACTATTAAAACTCACTAAGCAACACAGTAATGAAAGTTAATACTTTCTAATGAAAAAGTCATAAGCTCAGTGAAAGGTACGCGAAAGGTAAACACTTTAAAGTATTCTGTCAGTTCTTCATATAGTTCTTTGTGGCTTTTGCCTTTGCCAGAACTCTCAGAAACCAAAATGCAGTCCCAATTACTCCCTTCATGTGACAAAACTTATTTCACAAGCCAAGAAAGTTCTGGCAAAGGCAACTCTCTGCTTGCTTTATCTCAAGGTGTCAGTCACAATAAATTTAAAGATGGCAGCCACACAGCGGCATAAAGATTAAAGAGAAGACTAGCTCTTCAGGCCATTCTTCTAAGTGCCTGCCCTGTATAAGGACAGTCGGTACTAACTATTTGACAACATATTATTTCTTCAAAGCATTGCAACTCAGCTCAACTCAACTAAGCGTTAGTCCTAACTAATTAATTTGGGAAAGAATCCATGTATTCACTAACCAAAGATTAGAATCCATGTAGCAGACAAAGTCATATATATATATATATATATATAATCAGAATTAAGGCTTAATTGAGTTGAGTGTCTTCCATGCAAGAAAAGGCGGGCTAGGGTGGGGAGAGGTTTCAGATAACATAGAGAAGTTCCCAAGTTACTAAAAATTAGCATGACCAAATATTTTCACTTGGTCCAAGGGCTAGAGATGGTAACGACGTTTTTTGATGAATCTACAGTTGGATTAAATTGCATCTTTGTATTCATGTTTATGAAATATCAAGATGATAAGAGATCAATAACTATCCAATCAATAAAATATTTAAATTTCAATTTCAATGAATTTTAATTACAGACAACATGAATTACTTATCAAAAAATGAAAAAAAAAAAATCTGATTGACACAAAATTTGGCATGTATTAAGAACAAAGAGAATGTGTAATTGACTTATGGCGTTTTCAAAAAATTAACTCAATAAAATTTATTAAGTGATGTAACATTAACCAAGAGTTAAATCAAATGTATGGCAGGCTTAGCTTTCCTTAAATTGAAAATAAATAGTTTCAACCAAAAGAATGGAATTCTGGTTTCAAACAAGATAAATTGTAACATTTATGAATTTATGGCTTTTTGAAATAGAAATTAAGAGTAGTTCACTATGGTCAATGTAGACAGACATGAACTCAAGCAAACTTGCTGCTCATAATACAAAGAATGGCATTGCATTTGCAGAAAAGGCAAAAGTGAAAAGAAGAGACTAAAGTTGAACAAGGAATGGCATTGCACAATCAACTATAAGAACTGAGTGAAAACATTTGATGTATGCCCGTGACACATATACACATGCACAAGAGAGAGAGAGTCATTGCAGAAAGAACTTACAAGAATTTGGGTGAACACCATCTATTTCGAACTCTCAATTCATCACGATCTTTATTCAAGTGTTACAACGAATTAACTGAAGTAAAGTGGATCTGCCTTTGGTATGATGTAAAGCCATTGAAAATCCATATCCAATTAGTTTCCCAAATTTACAATGAATTGAGTAAAAAGAATACCAGCTTCTGCTGAGTTGTGACCTGTTACATTAATCAAACAATTACTGGTTCACCAGTTCATCATTTTATACTAACTCCTGGACAATATGGACCTCAAAGCACCCAATTGGCTTGAAGAAAAAGGAGGTACTCTACTCTGAGCCAATGTCAGGATCAGCTTGGCCTTACCAAACTGCCCATTCTTCTTAAGGCCTTCAAGCAACGTATGAATGGTATCCACATTTGGAAACCAATTTTTTCTCATGCAATCTTTACACATTGTATATGCTAAATCAAAATCCCTTCCCTTACAGAGATAATGAATCATGGTCTGGTAAATCTTAACATTGGGTTTGTGCCCCTTGGCATGAAAAGCAGAATAGACCCTTTTGGCCATTTCAAGATACCCAGCCTGGCAGAACCCTTTGATTACCAGATTATAGGTAACCTCATCAGGTGCAATCCCAAGCTTCTGCATCATATCCATCAAACTATTAGCTTGCCATGCTCGTCTCCTATTAACCAAATATTGAATCCTAACATTAAAAGTTGCCAGATTCGGTATACACCCCTTTAGCACCATTAGATTCCACAACCCATTGCCAATCTCACACCTGTTTTCCTTATAAAATGCTGAAATAAGTGTTGTGTACGTAACCACATCTGGCTTTATTCCTAACTTTTCCATCCCTACCATGATTAAATATGCTTTATCCAAAACACCCATTTCACAGAAAGCCTTAATAACAATATTAACTGAAAATACGTCCAGTTCAACACCAAACATCACTGGTACATCATTAAGAAATTCCTCAACTGCATGTAAATCACGTGTCTGTGTCAAAACCTTAAGTGCAGCATTGAAAGATTTAACAGTCCTTCGACACCCATACAGATGCATATTAGAAAAAGTATCAAGAGCATGTTTAGTCATCCCAGCCTTACCATACAACATTATAATCCTCAAAATAAACCCTTCACGCCGACCCTGGGGAAGAGTCTTCTGATGCTCAAGCAAATGCTCGATGTAATCAAAGCGCCCTGCACCAGCTAGCCTAGACACCGTGTCTTCAAATGCAAAACGGTTTTCAATGACAAGCCGATTGTGTGCATTCGCCTTAAATAAATGGAACAACTTCTCAGGGTCCCGCTCGTTCTTAAGTTTCACAAGAGCAGGTTCTTCTAATGGCTTTGGATTCCGAATGTAATTGGATACAGCTGCAGGGCTTTCAGTTGATGAAACGGCAGCAACAGCATGATAGAATCTGCGAACATATCGCAGAGAGAGCATGTTCTAGAAACCTCCTCAGATTGAAAGATACACATCCATCAAAATCTAGACTTCATTCAATATTCTCAGGAAATATCCAATACCCTCAAAACAAATTGGAAATCCCAAAAATATTTAACACTCAAAATCAAGATTCTAATGCAATATCCAATACCAACATTAGAACTTGCAGCATCCAGAAACACTAACAGCCAAAAAAATAAATCAACTTCTCTGATTTGACTCAAAATGAAACACGCCCAGATGCTGAAATCAACATTCAAGACACTAACTTGAGAAAATACTCAATACCCATGTAAGAAATTGAAGAACCCAGAAGCATAAACACTCGAATACGAAAGAATATGAAGCCAAAATAGGATTTTGCTCAAACTGAAACACACCCAGATGGTGAAATCAACATTCTAAGCAAAGCCTAGTTGGTAGAGAGAGCAAGGTGTGATCGAATCCTCACCTGGAATGGGGCGGCCGCCTCTTTAGCTGGATGGAGGAGTAAGAGAGATAGAGAGATAGAGAGGGCGGCTTGTGGGTTTAGTTGCCCGTGAAATTATTTATTGGTGCATTCGTTTTTTCAGTAGGAGCTGTGAACCGAGAAGGTGGAGCTCATGCTCCGAGTAATGGGGTTTTGGGGGGTTTAGGTTTTTGGGTTTTGGTATTCACTATTCTGGGAAAATAAAATTAAAAATAATAATAATTTAAAAAAAAAAAAAAAAAAAAACGATGTGTTAAAATGTTGTTGAAAGTCTTGAACTTGATTGGTGGATGAAGGGTTTTGGGTTCACTCCGGGCTTTTGTGCATTGAGGCATCATGGACCCAAATACAACAAGTTCCGCTACAAAATCTACCAGTTTTGTTATAACTTGCTAACGTTATGAGTTGTAACTTCTTCTTTTTTCTTTTCTTTTTTTGAGAATCTTATGAGTTGTAACTTCCCATGTGAAAATATCATAAAAATGCTAGTATCACAACAAAACCCACAATTTTTGCCACAACTTGCTTACTTGGTAAATTGTGAGTAATGCAATAAAAGTTGTAAGTTCACAACTCCATAACTCACAGCTTGCCACATGGACAAATTGTGGAAAAATTTGTGGATTTTGTTATGGTAATAGCACGTGCAATGCACATGACTCATTTGGCTGGTTCCATTAAGTGAGTAATGACACTACATATGACAAGTAGAAATGTCATCTTTCTATTAATGGTTGGAGTCAAATTCTGTCATATTTTAAAATGATTTCGTGTAGGTCATATATCATGCCAGGGAAGAGTCCTGTATCCTTTAGGATGGCCTCAAGATGTGGGTTACAAGTTTTGAATTCAAAATCTCATAAATTTCATGAGGTCTAGGAAACTACAAAGCTATCCCCTTGAGATAAATGATTTGTTCTTATATTTAAAGGAAATGCAAAGTAACTAGTCATATTTTTGTGACAACAATACACCTTGAAAAGGAAAAAGTTTCACCAAAATAAAATAATTTTGATCTTTTAATTACTTTGTAGTGTTATTTAATTTGTTCAAATTTTTCATTAAAATAAAAAAACATAAATCAAGTTATTTAGCTGGAACTTGAGTCTGAATAGAAAATGGGAACAGGAAACCATTGGTGTCAAATTGGACGTTTTGTGATAACAATTTAAACCCAACAATGTGTTAGGCTGCTAACATTAGAATAAGTAGCCACCCAATTAATCTTACTTCAATCAGTCGACTTCACACTATTTTCAAAAATGGTTTAGTAACATAGGTTAATGTGACATTCTCAAAAAGAGGGTTTTTTTTTTTTTTTGTTTGTTTTGGGGGGGGGGGGGTTGGAAATGGATTGAAATGTTGTATACTACTGTTCGACAAACCACCCCCACCAACAACTTGGACTAACCGGTAAAAGAGAGCCCATTTATCGTTAGGGAGCTGCACATCAATAAATCATCAAATGCTCATATCCTTAACATTGAAAATAGGGCTCTATCACCGTACACCTTAGCATGATGTAACTACTTGTGAGAGGTAGAAGTGCTTGTGAGGTATTTTTTGGAAGTGGGGTTTAAGTCTCTAAGAGAGAACTTCAAACACATACACTTTGATTAAGACTGAAGTAGAATTCTATCTCAAAATTTTTTTTTTTTTTAAAGGTTCTAAACGAGCCAAGCTTTGTCGATTATTAAATGTTCAAGCTTAGCTCAATAACAAATATAAGGTGTTCAAACTTAACTTGAGCTAGAACCAACCTTACAAACTATGTTTGAGCTTAAGCTTGTCAGATAATCCAAAAGCTTGAACTCGAATTAGACCAAGCTTATGAAATAAATCAAGTCGAGCTCAAGTTCAAGCTCAAGCTTAATATCAAGCTTTTGAACTTGATACAATACAAGAACATATTATGCCCATATTTAACATATTTTCAAGCTCATTTGACTTACGAATGTGGTCCCAACTCTGAATTAATTGACGGCTTAGTAAGATATTAGTTTATTTTTTAAGTCCATATCAATCTTATTACCTAGCTCATAAACCAGCCTAAGCTCAGCTTGTTTTTCATTGAGCACTATTGTTCACAAGTCTGTTCAGGTTTTTTTTTTTTTTTTTTTTTGCATAAGATCAACTTGTTTATCAAACAAATCTTATTTATAGCCCTATTTGAAAACACCACTCCCCCTAGTCCAAAAGTCATCCTCCCTCTTTATCAAAAAAAAAGAAAAAAAGTCATCCTCCCTCTCCAAGTGTGCTAATCTCACATGGTGTTTTTTTGCTAATCTCACATGATGTTTTTTTTTAATGGAAATCTGAAATCTCACATGGTTATTGGACCTACATGAGCGACAATGCATTTATCAGATGTATAAGATAATGAATGCATCCAAAATTCACCCTTTAGTCTCTCATGTAGAGACCAGAAAACCTCTAACTTCACAAGTACTTGCAAAGAACTTATCAAATGCTACAGATTTTAAGATGACATGATATTGCAATCTGCCCTGTAGGTTTCTACATCAACACTCAAAACCCGTGCAATCTGCAAAGGTTCAGTCCATATATACAGTTACGCTTAAATGATTCAATGAGATAATGCTTGGTATGGATAGCCAATTAAGGTTTTCCATTCTCCCTGTTGTGTATGTATGACAGAGCAGTGGTAACAAGCTCAATACTTCACACACGATATTTTCCTTAATTGTCACAAAACGCATCCTTGCCTGGCCCCCAAGAAAAGGGTTATCAAATTTGACAAAAAGCATTAATCAACTGAACGAGTGCAACATTAGTTAAAAGAGCCAGATAAAGGTGACAAAATTTTAACCAACTATTCTGATTTAATTTATCATTAAAATTTAACTTATCCAATGTACAAAGGATGGGAGAAATGAGACATCTAAGAGATGGCGGTTGCTAACATGTTTGTATCGGAGATCAAACACAACTTGAATTTGCTTCATTCTTCAATCTTTTGATGTTATAACCAGCAACCCCAATGCACCAATAAGAATATACTGCAAGAGAGAAATGACCAATGTTACTTTCTGTGTAAATTTAATAGCTTTGCAGTTTTTGGAATTCTAAAGTTAAATTGATTATTACATTTCATGAAAAAAAATTCTATTACTTCAAACAGAGTTCTAATTTGAGATTCTAAAGTGGAACTCATAGATGCCACAAAGTCATTTATGAACAAACTTCGATCAGATGCTGACCAAAGAGAGGAAAAAATTTCAACATGTAATGAAATCTAAGCAATAATATTATTAAGAATCAGAAATTGACTAGCAAAAAAACATTTAATTTCAGAAATTACCAAACAAAATTCTAGAGAATTTTTTTTTTTCTTTTGTTCTTTTCAATAACTTCTTTTTTATATATATATATAATAAAAATTTTGTTAGAAAAGGAAAAGAGAATGACACATAATAAGATGTGCACAAGAAGTTCTTTTGGTCAGAGACACAAACCTTGATAATTGGCTTTTCAGTCATGATAATTGTCACCCAGCCAACATAAGGTAGGAACCTGCCAGCAACAGAAATGTAAGCAACATGAAGATCTATTTTTCAAATTCAAGAAATAAAGGTGCAGTTACCCTTGGATATGCTATTTTTAAAAGAAGAATATGAAAATGGATGAAGAAAACTGGTGGCAATCTATTGTGCTTGTCAAACACAAAACTTGGTTAAAAGTATTTTCAAGATCATCTACACCATCTTCACAAAACCACTCATCACTAACTTGTAAGGCACCCTACTCATCCAGCATTGCAAAATAGTTGGTAATTTGTCAGAAGGTTCAGAACATACAGGGCTTTGGACTTCCCAATATATTATCCATGAGTCCATTTCGCCTAGAATTTAATAAATTTCCTTTCAATTGCATTGATAGGATCATTGTTAATCAAACAATGACGTTTCTAATACCAGCTTTAAAAAAATGAAGTTTCTATTATTGATCATCAGATTTGGTGAGAAATCTATTTTCAAAAGATGGGATCATGCCTTAATTGCTATAGATGATGATATGCGCAAAACAAAACAAAACAAACAAACAAGAAAACAACTAGTCTCAATGATGATTCCATAACCATGGGACATCAAACTGCCACAGAAATGCACCCCTATTGTGTGTGTGTGCACATGCATGGCATGGTCTCTTTATGTATGCAAATTGCTAATAAAATGCGTCCATGCAAAACACGTTGTTCTCAGCAAGGCTGCACCAAATGATGAAAATAAATGAATAAGATCAAGTAAGAAGACTATTGCTAAAATTTTTACCCAACAGCTCTGCCCATTATGTGGTGCCGTTGAAGCCAGAGCTGACCATGAGCATACAGAAGTCTGTCATCCCCATAATTATTATCTCCTGAGATAGGCAGCAACATATGGAAAGGGAGAATGTCAGGATAACAGCAGATGACCCACCAATTTTATTTTATTTTATTTTTAAATACGGTATTAATATCATTAAGTAACATATTAAAACTGTAGCAGGTACAGTACGGAGAAAGCAAGAAGATGAATTATGATGCTAAGACCCGCCCATTTATGATGATAACCACCTCCAGAAATAACAATCATGGATTACATCTCAATAAATTCCAATCCAAAAGTTCAATTTTCCAAAAGCCAGCACCTTTTGTGAGTACATCAACCTCTCCAGTATCTTGCCGTTCATGGACCTGCAAAAAGAATTAACTATTAAGACTCACTAAACAACACAGTATTAATGTTTACTAATAAAAAGGCATAAGCTCTGACATATATGCAAAAGGTAAACACTTCAAAGTATTCTGTCAGTTCTTCAAACAATTCTTTCTGGCCTTTGGCATCAAAAGCTAAAATGCCACAACTCAACTCTCAGAAATCAAAATGCTGTCACATGTTCACCTGTCATGTGACAACTTATTTCAGAAGCCAAGAAATTTCTGGCAAAGGAAGCTCTTTGCTTGATCTATCTTAAGGCATCTTTTTTTATATAACCATTATAGATTATGAACTTTTTGTATTAATCTAGAACATCTCTCATAACCATTGTATTCAAACATACTATCACAGAATAGGTGCCATCTGTTTGATGCATTAGAGTTACAACAATTATATCTTTCAATTTTAACAATGTGGCCAATAATCTTAATGACATCTATAGAAAACAGGTATCAGTTACAATACATCTACATAAAGAGATGACTAGCTCTTCAGACCAAACAGCATTCTCATCATAGCCTGCCCTGTATACAGACATATTTGGTACCCACTGTTTGGCAACATAGTATTTGTTCAAAGCACTGCAACTTAACTCTACTCAACTAAGCCTTAGTCCTATCTAATTAAGTCAGCTTTCTTCCAAGCAACTCAACCCCAATTAATTTGGAAAAGAATCCATGTAGCCAATAAAGTCATTTTGAATTAAGGCTTAATTGAGTTGAGCATCTGCCATGCAAGCAAAGGGGGTTGGGGTGGGGAGAGTTTTCAGATAATTGAGAGAACTTCCCAGGTTACTCAAAATTACATGACCAAAAAGTTAATCTATTATCACTTGAACCAAGGGCAAGAGATGGTAACAAGGCAGATTTTACAGGGCACCTGACCTATGGGCAAACGAACTGAACATTCTGGGTTTTAATCTAATGCCTAAAATGGTAATAAAACATTTGAAATTTACCTTCATTGGTCGAGTCAAAATATCCTTAATAAAACCAAGCACAACATACCATGTCCTCCTTAAGCATCAACAAACTATGGGGTCAGGTGTAGACATATCAATACAAGCATCCAATTGAGCACCTCTATTGCCCAGTGTCTAATCTAATCTAATACTCTTAAAAGTGAATAGGACGAATTATGCTGCATATTAGAACCCAACTTTATGTGAGTCCAGTCATTTACTCAAATAGGGACAAACTCAGATAAAAACATAAGAGCTTTAGCAGCATAATCATAGTGCATATAGCTTCCACCAAGGTAACAAAGGCACCAGTATTCTATGGAAATCAATGTGTAGTATAAGGTCAGGATGATGTGTTTACCTTGATGACACGATGGACAATAGGAATCTCGCGACCCTGAACAAATACATATATGAAAAAGAAAAATATTAGCTTTGAAAAAAAAAAAAAAAAGAGGGCAGGAGGTGGAGAAGTTGAAGAATAAGAGAGCAGCAGATCTCAAGAGAGAGAACAAGAACTCAAAAATAAGTTAAACGAGCATACATGCACGACAACACAATGCAGAATAGTACAAAAATATAAATAGCATTAGTTATCTGAACCTCAACACATTACATAAAACAAAAGGTTTGTAAAAAATTGTGTTAATATTATGAAAATTCATAGTCACTAGTCAATTTTTCTTGTCCAGTTTCCTTTTCATGTAAATTGTATTCATTATTTAATATTTGCTTATCCTAATACAGTTGCTCACTATTTTTTTTTTTTAGAAGTTCAAACTACACCTGGTCAAACTTTTTTCAATTTCACATCACTTAATAACTTTATACTAGATGTAATTTTTGATAAATTATCTATTGGATTACATTGTATCTTAAATCCTACACAATTATGAAATACCAAGATGATCAAAAGAAAAAAAATTATCTCATCTATAAAATATATAAATTTCTAGTTTCTTGAATTTTAAAATTATACACAAAACAAGAGCTATGGATCAAAATTCAAATAGTCAATTAAATCCGACTGACACAATTTGGAGTGCATTAAGAAGAAATAGAACCTATAATCCAATGGTGAAAGACACAAGTTGCCATGTGTTAAGAACAAAGAGAACCTATAATCCAATGGTAGGATTTTCAAAATATCAATCCAACAGAGAGTTATTACGTGGTGTAAATTACATCATATATAACTTGATCATGACCCTATATAAAGAAGGTTTACCTTTCTCTAAACTAAAAAAATAGAGTTACAGCCAAAAGATCCTTGATCCCTTGAATAATTTCTATGGCTCAATAACTGAAAGGATATGTGGATTAGAAAATGAAGGGGGCAAGTCCTGTTGACATTAAGTATTACTAGGTTGGAATGGAAAACTGATCAAAGAAATCCTCCCCCATCTTCTGATCAAACAAAAAAAATTTAAAAAAAAAAAAATCCCCCTTCTTCCCTTTTTTTTTTTGGAGGGGGGGCTTTTGTGAATTAATTCAAAAATTAATTAAACCTATTCTTTATTTTTTTTCACAAAATTTTCATAAGATACATCAATTGCTTCTTTCTAACTACTGTCCATCTCAAGCCAAATGCTTTTCTTTTTCTTTTTTTTTTTCCTTTTTTTTGTATTCTCCATTTTCCAAAGTAGCCTAAACAAAATACAAAAAATAAAAATAAAAATTTATTTTGATAAGAACTTTATTTTTTAGGCTAATTTGTGTTCATTGCTGTGTGCATGTAGTCTATTCACTTAATATTTTTTTTTTACTTATAAAATAAAATTTTAAAAAAGCACTGTCAAATTGATATACACAAAAACAATGCGTTTAAGGACAGATACAAAAAGTATTCTAAAGACATTTTAAAAACCCAGTGAGTTTACTAGAAAAATCTTATCAGAAATGATAAATACAACACCAACATCGTAATGAACACAAGCAGAATAAAAAATAACACTTTAGGAGAAACTTACATCGACATTAAAGACAACAATTTCCCCAGCACGAATAGGATCTTTGCTCATGTGCAAGAACAAGATGTCCCCCTGCATTATGATATGAAAGGTTATCATTTGTTAAGCAGCATGAGAACAAGATTGACATGGTGAAATCAAACATGTGCAGCAGAAATATTTAAAATAAAATTCCTTGGAGGCACAATTGCACTTTCTCCATGGAAAAAACATCCTGAGAAGACACTTTGCAGAAAAAAGAACCAGTCATTGCTCCCTAAAGATAGAAACTAGGATAGAAGAGATATATCTTCTCTTCTTTACTTATGAATATGAAAGGGTGTGCAGTTTTCCTCTATGCTGACTGAGGTGGTTGCATAAATGAAATAATAGTTTCTTTTTTTTTGATAGGTAATCAGAAAATTAATATTAATGATAAAAACTAAGAGAAAAGTACAAGATGTTCATGATGATGAACAACAAGAAAGAAAAATAGCACACAGCACAACAAAAAGAGGGTAATCAGGAAACTAAGCTAAGAGAAGACATAAACTCAGAGAGAGAAGAACAATCAGTGAAACCCCAACAATGAGACCACTCCAAAAGACTGTGTTGGCTTAAAACCTTCAACTCATCCAACGTCTTCTCCTTGTCCTCAAAAGATCGACGATTTCGTTCCAACCACACAATCCACATTAAGCATCCTAGAACCAAGTTCCAAATGTCCGATTTATGCTTCCCAAGCCACTGATGCCAACAAGATAACAAACCTACCACCGAACCTGGCATAACCCAATGAATACCAAAAGCCTGAAGCATAAAAGACCATAGGGAATGAGTAGCAGGACAATGAAGAAGAAGGTGGTCTGCCGACTCCCCATCACGGCAACACATACAACACCAATTAGCCACCGAACCTAGCATAACCCAAAAGACCATAGGGAATGAGTAGCAGGACAATGAAGAAGAAGGTGGTCTGCCGACTCCCCATCACGGCAACACATACAACACCAATTAGCCAAGGGGCGACCCTTAAGCATTAGATTATCCAAAGTGAGGATCCGACCATGTGCAGCTGTCCACAAAAAGACCGCCACGCGCTCAGGAATCTTTGGTTTCCAAATCCCCTTCCAAGGAAACAAAGAATTCGAAGCACCCCGAATCTCATGATAGTAAGATCGGGTGTCAAACTTACCATCACCTTTTAGACGCCAGCAAAGGGAATCTCTCCTCTCACCCCGAGGAATATGAGTTTGGATAAGCTGAAATAGAGAATAAGATGCAGCCAACTCCCAATCTTCGAAAGCTCTATAAAACCTTAAATTCCACACTCTAACAGTACCTCCATCTAGAATCCACAAAACCTCAGAGATGCAAGCATCCTTGCCCGCTGAACACACATAGAGCTCAGGATAGAGATCTTTAAGAGTATTATCACCAATCCACCTATCGTGCCAAAAACGGATACGAGTGCCATCGCCCACTACAAAAGACAGATGCTTAGAAAAGCTCTCCCACCCTTCATTAATGCTTCTCCATAGGCCACACCCATGAGTCCTCCTGTAGACTTTAGTACTCCACCCCCCCTTGACCCTCACCATATTTTGTGGAGATAACTCTCCGCCAAAGATGGGTAACTTCATGACCATATCTCCACAACCATTTCCCTAATAGAGCTTGATTAAAAGATACCACATTTCTTATCCCCAAACTACCCATCTCAACGGGTAAACACACATTTTCCCAAGCCACCAAAGGATACTTGAAACTCCCCTCAGAAGACCCCCACAGAAAATTTCTCTGACTATTTTCTAATCTAGCAGCCACAACTTTAGGAATAGTAAAAAGAATGTTGAAACCAACTCCATGAAGAACCAATTTTGATTAAAAAAAATGTCGAAGCATTCACAAATTAGGTTGACTTACCCTCTTGAAACCTGGTTCCATGCTACCAGAAAGCACAACGACAACAGGAGACTCACTGCCAGTAATGCACATCAATGCCTTCCATATTATTAGTGCAGACGTAACAATCATCCCTGAGATAAAATCATAACATTTAAGTGAACAAATATTGTGCAAAAAGGTTAGTAAACCACAACATGATAACAGTAATTTACAAACAGATTTCTACTTCAAAAGGGAAACATCTGTACCAAAATATTCAAATTTGTTTTCATTTCAACAAAACAGTTTTTTGCACTATTGTTATAGCAGAGGCAAGATAGCAAATAGTCAAAATTTCAAAAGAGAACCCCCTCCGTTTCAAAAGCAACCACCCTTTCAGTATCAAAAACTTACAATCTCAGAGGTTCTGAAAATTAGCAAACTATCTTATAATGGGATAATAAAAATGAATAACCTTGCAGCCATATCTGCTCGTACAGAGTGTGAGTTTGGATTAGCTTTTTTGCATCAGAAAGTTTGCTTCTTAAAGCCTCACTTTTTCAACGTACAATTGTACTTTGGGCAATTTTCAGCAAAAAGCTCATCCAAAAATAACACATTAACCATGAAAAAAAAGACGTCGGACCACAATTTATGCCTTTTGCAAATCATTTATCAAAAAAAATTATGTTTTATTGCAAATCAACCACTTTTTGGAGGGTTTATAAGATTTCAAACTCCACAAAATCTGAAACATTCTGACTAAAAATAATGCTCGATTTTTAATATGTTGGATTGTGCTGCTTCTTCTTATGAACACAATTTCGAAAAATCTAAATTTGAGTAATTACCATATGTTGACCTATAATTGTAAAAACGTCAAAAATCAAGATCCAGGAGTAAACAGTAGCCAAGAAGAAGGGGAAGGGGAGATTCGAACTAGTAACTTCCATGGCCCCTAACCCATTGTGCTATGCTACCCCTTGATGTTTACAACATACAATTAAAAGTTATTACTAAGAAAATCCAAAGTTAAACTTACATCACAAATTTATTTATAAAATAAAAATAAATAAATAAATAATAAAAAAAAAGATTCCAATCTTTTTTATAAAGAAGAAAAAGAAAAAAAAAATCACCCTTTTTATTTATTTATTCGTATTGTCTTAGCATTCAAAAATAAAAAGCAAACTCATAACTTTATTTTGTTGGCATGAATTATCACCCAACCCTCCATATAAACAATGATTATGAATGTGAAATTTGATTTTGCTTCTGTTTCCTAGAAAATAAAACTTGGAAATCCCAATTCAAATGAGCCAAACAGAATCACATCAGCCTCAACAAACAATTGGGTTTTGTTCTCTTAAGCCTCAAAAGAAAACCCAACCAAAAAAAAAAATCGATAAAGCTTCAATTTTTAATGCATACCCACAATTTATTTATTTTATTATCACCCAAAGACAGCAAAAAACACATAGAATTCCAATTCCAAACACGAATCAATGAAATGAAACAAAAAAACAAAAAAGATTGAAAAATTGGAAGCGAACCAAGACTGACGGCCTGTGTGAGGACCTGTCGGATCTGAAGGGATTTGATGGAGTCCATTGTCTCACCGATCCAACCCATTCTCACAGTCTCTCTCTCTCTCTCTCTCTCTCTGAGTCTCAGTTACAGAAATCAAAGCAAACCCACGTTTTATTTTATTGCTTATGTTTGGGTGTGCTTCTTATAATGCCGGAGAGCTACTGTTTCTGTAAAGGGCCGTTTTATTTTTATTTTTTTTATATCTTCTATTTTTCAAGTTTTTATTTTTTTAATTTTAATTTTAGAATTTTTTTTTTTTTTTGGGGCTAAAATAGATTTTATTTCTTTTAATTTTAGTGATAGTGTCATTTTGATCAATCAAAAAGTTTCAAAACTTGTAACTCATCCCCTCAACTTTCAAATTGATGTCATTTTTTTTTTTGGACGTGAAATTGATGTCATTTTGATATTTGAAGTTTCAAAATTTTCTTCTATAAGTGACCCCTTCTCGATTATTTTCTATGGAAATTTTAAAAAAAAAAAGTATTGGCAGGTTGTATGGTTATAATAAGAAATAAGTAATAAGTAATAACTAGAGTTGTGTCATTTATGTTGAGATCATGCCACATGTTGCCCACTATTTTCTATTTTCTATTTTATTATAATTCCATTTATAGTGTTATACAAGCAAAGGAGAAGTAATTTAAATCCTAGATGTTTTGAAAATACTAAGATATGGCAAGTTGCCAACTATTAACCTTACACATATTTCCCTTATCCACAAATATTTCACTTATCCTAACTTTGAAGGTGTTAGTTAATAGATTGAAAATCATGTTACCCATGGTTATATTGGTGTTTTTAATGAAAACATTTAGTATTTTAATTCCTCATTGCATTGTAATTATAGAATATTTAAATAATAATAATAAATAATACTTTAAAAAATAAAAACTTTGATAATGTTTTACTTGCCCTTTAGATGCTACATTCGATCAGTAGAAAGAAAAATGGAAAGGTTGGTCGGCACTAAATAATTTAGATATGAATAAGCCTACAATATTATTGAATGGAAGTTTTTGGAAGCTCTCATAGCTAGGTTTAGGTTTTTTCAAAATACTGATAAAAGTGTCGGTTTCAGGTAGTGCAATTAATAAAGTTTATAATTGTTAAATAAAAGATTTAGGGTTCAATTCTGACCTACACCAAAAATCAATTAGTGTCTTGGATAAGACTAAATGCAAAATAGGCCTAAAATTTACATCAGTCTTAAAAAGCACTTGCATTAGTGCATTGGTGTATGTCTGTCCAAGTGTAAAGACATTTTATTCATTCTCAATTCACTTTTTCAGCTGGTGTATGTCTGTGTGTGAGTGATGTGAGTGTTTAAAAAAAATGGTATGCGAAAGAATAATGAATATTTTATTGAAATAGGATTTAGAATAGATATTCTCAATTAGAGATTTTTGAAAAATAGTTGGGTAAAATAGAAAAAATAAGTATTTATGTTAAAATAAACAAGAATTTTTACACATGATAATATAAATGCTCTCTAATCATGATGCGTTTGTCTTCTACCTCCCACTCAGTGTGGTTGAACAGTGGAACTTGTGGATTATTTTCGAGTAATCCGAGGCATACGTCAAGGTGATCCTTGCCACCTTATTTGTTTATCCTCTATGTTGAATGTCTTCCATGTTAAGAGTTAAGACAGGCTGAGATGGAAGGAGATGTAAGAGGGATTGCTACTAGCAGGGAGTCCAAGCCCATCCAAGTTTTTCTTGCTGATAATTCACTGCCATTTTGTCAAGCAACAGCCCAAAATTGTGAGAAGTTGGTGGAGACATTGAGTAAATGATATGAAAGAGCGCTAAGACAACCATTTTCCTCTCTCAAAATACGAGTGTCCAACAAATTTGGGGGGTTCTTGAGATTAAGATCATGAGAAATGTTTGGCTACTGTCTTTTGCAGAGAGCTTAAAAAGTTACTCTTTTAATTTGATAAAAGGAACATGTTTGGACACAAAAATCCATTGGCTACATTGGTCTACCCTGTGTCAACCAAAACATGCAGGCAAGCTAGGTCTTAGGGACATAGAATTGTTTAATAGGACTATTCTAGCCAAGTAGGGGTGGCATCTCCTCCAAAAATTCTCACTCTTTATTTAATAGCAAACATTGCTCAAATAATAACATTTCTTTGTATAATGAAATTATTTGGAATTAGCAACAAGTATAATGTCAAATGACCACAATTCATATGGATATAGGTTAATGTTCAAATTACATGTATTGATCTTGTTTCAATTATTCCTCGGCATTTGTTATTGAGAGAAAATTAGAAAGAACACTACTTATTTTCATTGTTTGGTTTGCTATAGAAAAAGGGTGGTGCAAGTGTTTTTCACCTTAGCTTATCAAAATTTAATCTCCCCAAACCGAGGAGAAAATAGGGATAAAACCCGGGCTTAAAATGAAAAGGTAATTCTCATCCTCCATTATAAGATTCACTTACCAAGTTACCACTACCAGCCACCAACTCATCATTTTTGTCCAATCCAAATTTCTTCTTTTTTTTCTTTTTCTTTTTTCAAATTTTCCTCCTATCTAAATTGTAGGTAGCTACCAACACTTTTTTCTTCCTTCTCTTTTATATATTTCATTATCTAAAATCTGATTTTTTTTCCCATTTTTTTATATTTCATTTTAACCATGATCACAACATTATTATTGTTATTATTATTATTATTATTATTATTATTATTATTATTATTATATATGGATAGAAAAAAGATCTTGGCCTCTGAAGGCTCTCCTTGATTCCTAATTGGGGGCATAGTGTTATATGGAATCTTACCTACAGAAAGATCAAATTATTAACTTACTTTTTTTTATAAGTAAAACAATAGATAATTAAGGGCATTCTGAGAATCAAACTCAACACCTCTAACACCCAAATTATTAACATCACTTTGCATCTTTATATATTACAATTTGCTTTTCTTGTTATCCCTTTGTTTGTTTGCATATTCTCAGGGCACATAAACCATATATGCCTAACACATACCCTGATTCCAGTCATGCAGAACAATTCTTTCAGCAGCTTCCACATCCACAACACCACCCTTTTTCAGCTTACCCCTAACAATAGCCACTTTTTGAAGGGAGTCATCGACCGAGTCAAAGCTAGGCAGCTTGTACAAAGTTACCAACATGCTGGGTGGGCAACGCCTTAGAATCTCCTTCACTGCACAGATGGGGCAGGGACAGTATAATATCAAAGTCTGCTGATATGACTTAATATAATAACACACAATTCACAAAAATTTTACTATCCAAAGGACTTCTTTCTAAAGAAATATGCACCAGAATTTCTAAATAGATATATATTTTTTTTATTTGTAAATAATTTTGTTTTATAATTCAATAGTTGGGGGTGAGGGTATTTGAACCTAGGTGTCTCTGTTAGAAACACCAGGAGAAGCCAATTGAGCTTAATAGATGGTGGAGAACACATATTAATAGAATTTGATGTCACTGTAGCTTCTTTAATTAACATTTATTGTCCTTGATTCTATATATGCAATCTCCTTACATACAAAGGCAGTTGGAGGGAGAATGTGAATTAATAAAGGAATAGAATGCTGTATTTCTTTTGCCACATGAAAAGGTACCCAAGCAGAATAGAAAATAAACTAGCACAAGGACAAAGGATGAGTTCACTCACCTGGACCAGTCGGGTCATCCAACTTCTCGATTCTTTTGCAATTACGAAGAGTTATAGATGCATCATTTGCTCCAAATCTAATCATCACAACACCAGGGCAGTCTTAACAATTTTACATTCTTGTCTAACTGAACCTCTTGCATAGATCTTGTTAAGCGAGGAGTAGAACCTACATTGACAAGTGACAACGTGGGATCTCTTTAAGCTATTAATGAGACTACTCTTACCAACATTAGGCAGGCCAATAACACCAACTGTAATTGATTCCTTGATCTGCCATAAATAACAGAGCACAATTGTTAATATGGCTAGCACTATTATTCAAACTCTAAAACCCAAATTCAAAAATACAGCATAACAAGTACCATTCAGTAGTTAAAAAAAAATGGTAAAATAATCTTTACCACGGTTCCTAATTGAGAAGCTTTAATATGTGGAATAAAAACACCATTAACACAGGTTTTGAAGGCCATACTTTGAGACCCACTTTGAGAACAAAACTTCCCTAAAAAGAACATTAGGTTTTGGTCAACTAAGCATATATTTGCCTGATGTCCACTAGAACAAAAGAAATAGGTATTGCACAAACAATGATCTAACTGACTCATATCAACTTAATAATCATCAACAGTGTAGTGTTACAAACTAAGAATCAAAGTAGTTGCACAATGTATTTGTTTTTCTGTTGAAACTCAAATCATAACATACACAATCAGAGTAACAGTAAACAGTAACTTTGTTTCAAAATAAAAGAAATAAAGAGAATTGAATTAAAATGAACAAACAATATTAGTACAAGATACTATCCTATTCTAATGCTTGGACTTGGAGTTGGCAGGAGTTCTGCTCTCCAGTACAAGTAAATCAAAATTATACAATATCAGAAAAGTCACAGCGCATCTTCTTGCTCGGCCGGGCATCCTCTTCTGAATCCAGAAGATTTAGAAAACTCATTGGGTCAAAATCGGGCTCTGTATCATCAGCAAGGTCGAGTAAAAGACCCTCCACCTCAGCTTCATCAAATCCATCAAACCCTTCAACTTCAGAACCCATCTTCTTGGTTAACCCATCTTCTCGTGAATCCAATACTTGGAATTGTGAATGACCATCAATGGCAGTAAATCTGGGACTTCCATCAAATGGGTCTTGATCATCATACGGGTCTTGACCCCCCATGCCCGTGTCATCAAAGAAATCCACCTGATCAAAAACACTCTTTGGAGAACCCAAAATACCAAAATCAAAAACTGGGTCTTGATCATCATATGGGTCTTGACCCCCCATGTCCGTGTCATCAATTCCGTCAAAGAAATCCACCTGATCAAAAACACTCTTTGGAGAACCCAAAATACCAGAATCGACAACAACAGAGGGTGGTCTTTCCAAAGCCAAAGCCAAAGCCCTCTCCTCCTTCTTCTTATTCTTTTTGTAAATTACACAGAGAACCAAGTCGGAGCCCTTTTCAGCAACACTAAACTCATGCATCAACCAATCAGTGGTCTTCATCTCCTTACCCTCACCCTTCACCCTGAAATTCAACAATTTGTTGAACCCAATAATTGTCTTCCCAGACCCAGAATCATAGATTTTCTTGGTGGAACTTTCATGCCAAGTCCCATAGGAACCAACAGAACGAAGCACGCGATTCTTCCCCCTCTTTAACAGAGTGAAGAAATAATGCTTCTCATCATCCAACACCGCCGTCGAGTCCGTACAGAAATCCCATGGGGGTTTATTGTATAGTTCATCAGAAAAGCCGATGACATCCCAAGCCAAAACCTCGTTTCGAATCTTCGGAGAAAGGTAACTCGAAATCAGCACTGCATCGGAGGGCTCAAACCTCGCCCCCAATGGCAGAGGCAGAGGAAGCCTCCGCCGGAGAAAACTCATCGCTTCTGGGTATCTCAGAGAGAGAGAAAGAGTGAATACAGAGAGAGTGAGTTTAGAGAGAGAGAGAGAATGAGAATTTTGATGGAAAGAATGACGATGATGCCTTATCTAATAGTCGGCGCAAGGGGGTGAGCCCAACGGCTATTTTTTTATAATTATTTTGAAAATTAATTTTTATATTTTTTTTTGAGAATTAATTTTTATATTAAATTCTCATAAAAAAAATGTATATTAAATCAGCAAGGAAATTCAGGTCTACGTGGATAAGTATTCGAATCCTCTGCTCTCAGATCTTGTAATATGATAATATGATTTGAACAATTTTATTTAATAAATTATAATTATTAAAATATTATTAATTAAAAAAAAATAACCGTTACGCTCACAGCCTTGCACCTAAAGCACCATCGTTGATCAAAATTCTCACTCTTTCTCTAAACTCACTCTCTCTGAGATTATTAGGCAAATTAATTAAAGCGTCCTGACGTCACTGTTTAGAAATTGATAAGCAGGGTAAGGCATAAGATAAAATTAATAAAAAAAATTAAATATTTCCACAGTTTTGCTGGTATTGTATTTTTTTTTTTTTTTTTTTTCATCTGATATATGAATTTGTGGATGCAGAGGAAAATCTGACATATGGAGCGTCCGGAGGATGGTCAAGTGGAGGCCTTGCAAGTGGTGGCTACAAGGACACCTAAGTGGTAAGTGGAGCTTCAATTTTGAATTTCTGTGTCTTTGACAAAAATTTGTGGATCTATGGGGATACATATAGGATTTAGGAGATAGCCTACAAATGAATTTTTTGGGATATAATAATTGTTTGCCAAATATGGAGCATAGTCATTTAAAATTGAAGAGGAAGGAAAGCAATTTACATGGAGAGAAAAATTATTATATTCTGAGTCACTGCAAAATCAAAGAATTTGAAATCTGTAATTATGTTTGGGAAGGAGAGAAAAATTATGGTTGGTATAGGGTTTCCACTTGGTTTGTGATATTCTGAGTCAATCTTAATTGAAAGTGTTCTTCCATCCTTGCTGGAACATCATTATATTTCAATTACACCAGCAATGAGCCAAAGAAGAGATAGGTATTGCCTTGTAGTTCTATATTTCTTGCTTAGTGATGACACTGGAACCATATTGTCGTGACTGAGAAATTCATCCCACTCGGAGAAGGTTGATTAATGAGATGTATAATGGCCAACAGTTTTATGATATAGAGTTGTACTGTCAAATGCAATATGTGGTTTGGTTTCAACATGTTAATTTGAGGCGCTGGCCACATATCTTAGATTGGGTCTTGTGGATATACCTGTTTCATATTTTATGAAACTTCCATTTAGTGCTGAGAAAGATAAGGTGATTTGAGGGCCAAGACACTAATGTCATTCAATCACCAGAGGCACTTGAACACTATTGTTATTCAATCAGTTATAAATCATTTGCAGTTGCTTGGTTATGAAGTCATGATCAGTTGTGAAGAAGCAGTACATGTTGTCTGTAAGTACAAAATTTGATCAATAAATTTCAAATTAAGGAACCAGTGCATACAAAAAAATCATGCATAGATCCTAAATAAACCAGAAGGCTTCAATAAACACATAACCAACCTAAAAAGGAACCAATATACTTAAATCAACTCATTCCTACAGCAATCCAAGAATTGAATCTGGATGGACAATCATGTGATGAATAGCCCGCAAAATTCTAAATGCAACTGATGAGCAGCATGAAATGGTTGCAGGGGAGAATATGTCAGTCAAAAAGTGGAAGAATCATTGAATATGAAGACAGTCACGATCTGCAGCAGGCAAGAATTGAATCATAGCAGAGATACCAATACTCTTTGTAGGGGATGGACATCCATGGCAATGGTGAAGGAAGAGCAGTACCCAATGTAGAAGCTACCCTGAACATATAAAAATGTGATAGATATAGATAGATAGATAGAGGAACTAAGTTTGAATTTCAGTAACTACGAAACAATAGAGCAGCAAGAAGAAAACTAAATAGGCAAAGAAGACACACCTTTTCCCAGTGAGGACACCATGAGTAAATTTAGCAAAAAAAGAACCAAAAACCCCAGAAAAGACATTTCTATAATGAGGCACAACTAGCTCTCCTGAAATATAATTTCTAGAGTTGATTAGCAAAAAAAACACCACATGCATTGAAAGTCAAAGATAGATGTGACATGGTAAAATATAAACATAGATATGTGTGTGTGTGTGTGTGTGTGTGTGTGAGAGAGAGAGAGAGAGAGCTAGTTGAGTCTTGAAATGAGAGGCTTTGTTCAGACTCATCCCTACAGAAACATCACTAAATAATATCACAAATGATAATATAGCTAGAGGCCTCCCTCACCTATA
This sequence comes from Quercus tomentella, assembly GCA_028535165.1. Lineage (NCBI taxonomy): Eukaryota > Viridiplantae > Streptophyta > Magnoliopsida > Fagales > Fagaceae > Quercus > Quercus tomentella. The sequence goes on along the minus strand of JAPQVY010000012.1, from coordinate 40,777,586 downwards.
CTCAAGAAGTTGCTGTGTAGAAATGAAACCAGAATACCAGATTTCCCTCCATTTTGAGTACAATGCAAATTATCTGATGAAGAATCAAATTTATCAGGACTACAAATCGCAGTATCATCAATCAGATTACTCCGACAAGATACAATTTCAAACCATATCCCAGAAGGAAATCTTCTTCGTCTTGCCAACCAAAGGAATATTTTGATATAAGGTGTCGCATGAATAACAGAGATAGCGACTTCAATCAGTATACATATAAGGCTGATGGTTGTGTTCACAATGCTAAAGAAGGTATAGAAAATAGAAGTAGTCGGTAAGAGAAGTAAGAGTGGTGTAAACAGAAGAGATCCAACGACATGTTGCTTCACAGTGTAGTCGTAGCTATCTAATCTCTGACGAAGAGGATTCCATTTTCGACCACTGCCAAAGAAGTAACAGGGAAAGAAAAGATATGAACTCTGAAATAAGACATGATATTATCAAGAAGTAAGGAAAAAGATATTTTACAACTTGAAGTTCTGTCTTGCAAAGAATATTGAATCTAGCAAAGTGCACAAGCTGATCTCTTTTAGAGAATAGAATTTCTCATCAACCAAATAAAGAGGAATTCTTCTTAAATGTCAACAAAAATTTAACCTATTTTGCATAGGAAGCCTCCCAAAATTTAAAATTAGTTCCTTCAAAAGTAACACTTCTAACTTTGTAAGATATAAGAATATCATTCTTCCATTAAATGTTCACAGTAAAAGCATCTCTCTAGAAATATGGCAAAGAAAGGCCCTAGCCACAAAAGCAACTAGAGCCACATATCTCTAAAGAGCACCTGGACATCCACAATCTATCAACCGCTCAAGTGATATGGGGACCAAAAATTACATCATTTGGGAGGATATTACCAATCCAAATTAGCACTCATGTTAAAATGTGAACAATCAAAGGTGTCCAAGGTATTTGAGAATATATGAATGAGTAACAAGCATTATTGAATCATGGAAGAAAGACAGGCAAGTTTGGCCAATGTACAAGCTCACAAGTAAAATGGAAATCAATTTCTTATCCCCATTTTTTCCTCTTCTTTAGCATCCTTACACATTTAACATGTCTTTTAGCTCAGGGAATGATACCCTTCAGAAGAAAAAAGCACTCAGGATAGCATCAACCATATAAGAACCAACATCAATTTTTTTTTATCAGTAGAACCAACATCAATTAAGGCAATCAAATATCACCATGACCTCTCATATCTTGATTGAAACAGATAAAGAACAACAAGGTGAGTATAAGTTTACAAAGTCCATAAGCAATGAATTTAAAGTTAAGAATTCTAAGTTTTATATTTAAGATTCATTTCAACATTACCCTGGAAATAAACTATGAATGAGAACTCAATTGAAACAGATAGATAAAAATAGCAACAGATGTTCAAGAACACATAAAAGATGAAGTTTTCAGCTGATCCAAAGACCATTATCTAGCAATCCAAAAGGCTACATAAAGAGTTAAACATACCAAGGACAAATCATATCTACCAAAAAATCATATATAAACACACAGAGTTCTGTATAAACTGCTGCAATGGCAATAAATCAGCATGCATGGCACATGCAATTCCCCCATCTCTTATTTTCTCCTCCTCTTTATTATGGTTTTCCTTCTTTTTTTTTCTTTTTTTTTTGATTGGCGAGAATTCAATTTTACTGATAAAGAAACAAAACCTTGTGCTCAAGATAATGAACACAAAGGATCATAAGAATACAAATAAATCAAATTCTAGATCTAAGAGAATCTAAAAACTCATAAATAACAGAACATTGTGAAGAACCCCAAGCCCTGGACCAATCAAAAAGAGTACCCCAAGCCCTTCTTATTATGTATTTTAGCTCCCATCTCTCAGTATTCTTTGTATTGCTTCCTTTTCAATCCTTTTCTTTGTTCTTTTTCTTTTTATATTATCTTTTCCCCCTTTCCCCTACTCTAAGGAAGGTCCCATATACTGATTTTGTGTTTTCCTTGACCTCCTGGGATGCCTATGAAGTTACTTATCACAGTGATGAGAAAAAAGGCAATATAGAACTTATAGGATTTCGGACAAGTCAGCTCAGATATTTAAGAAACTACAACGATTCTTGCACTATCAGCAACACCAGGAAGAATCACTCAATGAACCAATATCTCTAATTGTTTCTTAATGATTTTTTTTTTTTTTTTTTTGGTTGATAAGTAATAAGAGTAGTTATATAGATTAAAAATATTAAAAACATTGAGTTCACAATGATGAACACGAAGGAACAAAGAAAGCAAAAGGACAAAAATCAAAAGGTTAGTCTAAGAGAAACAAGGATGTTTCTTAAGGAATTTTCAAAATTAATTATCTCTTTACTTTTTTTTGATAGGTCAAAAAAAATTAATTATCTCTTTACTCACCTCGAAACTCATAAAAACCACAATTTCTCATAAGATTCTGCCATTTTGCAATGAACTTTCACTCATCTAAATTTCTCATTAGGTTTGTCTCTTTCCTCTTTTTCTTTTGATTGATACATTGCCCTAATTTATGGAGCACGAAGACAGTTATATTTTAATCTAATTTATTTAATTTTAGAAGTCAATTTTATATATTTGGATAAGTAGAAGTCAATTATAACATTAAATTTCCTAGAGTCAAGGTTATTTTCATAATTCAATAATTGGGCTTTGGCCCCAGGTCAATTTGGATTAGAGTTTAAGTGCATTATTGTATTCCAACAAAGATAAGTTTACAATTGATGAATACATTTTCTACTGGAATTTTTCCAATGATTTGGTGCTAATTCCTAGGTTTTCTATCCCATTAGGTACAAAATCAAAGCAACCCTAGGTGTTGATTCCTAATTTTGTTTTAATTTTCTAATTGTTTCCCACAAAATCCTTCTTAAAGCTATACGTTCTTAGGGTCTTACCACATCTGGACCCAAGGGTCTTGATGTTATTTGTGCTACATCATACCCAGCAACCAATGAATTTTGAATCCACAACATACAGCTCCTCTCTATTCTTATAAGAGCAGCTTCCCTTATTTTTGTGGAGCTGAAAATGACAAGATTTTAATAATTCATTGCACATGTTAAGCTCCTTATATCAATCACTAGTGCATTGCATGAACTGCATGATATCTTGATTTAAATGGTAAAGTTTTTTTACTTTTTAATGCTTGTGATTGTTTTGATAAAAGTGACTACCATGACAGCCAGGTGGAATTTTGACCGTTTTAAGAGTTGTAAAAACTAAACCAAGAAATGGAATCACAGAGTGTTACCTGAAAAGGCGCCACAAATCTGCTAATGCCTGTGTCTGTGTTGAATATACAAGTGAGACCAGCCAATGAAGAGTTGAGATATGCAGAGTTGCTAGTAAAAAAAAGTCTATGATCAAAGCAGCTGGTATTGTCATCCCAAATAGAATCCCTGATATTGCAAGTCCTTTAATAATATAAATGGAAAGGAAACCAAGAAAGACTGAGAGGGTAGACCATATTTGGATCGCATTAAGAGAAACCATGCCAAGAACGCCTGCCAATTCCGTGTTTAACTTGAAACCTGCAGGGGCTCCCATCAACCAAGCACAACTTGACCGCATTGATTTGTATGTAATTTCACCAGTAAAGTTCATAACCCACCAGCAAGCAGATTCTGCATTGTATAACAGTGCCCAACCAATCAAGTTTCCCAAGAGAACATCAAGAGCCAAGCTTGACCACATGGAATGCCTACGTAATGCAGCTTTCTCCGCATATTCAATGCATGATAGAGACCTTAAAAAAAGAATAAAAAATGCAGTTGATGAGTTGAGAAAAATAGGAACCTACTGCAAACGATGAATTCAGCCAATAAATAATAAAAACAGTAGCCAATTTAAGTGATATTCATTCAAGGTATTGTAGACCTACAATAACACCCTGATTAGATGATTGGGCCATCATCCCCAGACCCCCCCCCCCCCCAAAACCCAACTTTTTTTGTTCCTCCCTTCCCCGCAGATAGACTACAGACGTTTATTTATTGAGTTTATACTCAAATTGAATATCAACTTCAACCCTAGAATTACATGAAATGAGCTTCTTCTTCTTCTTTTTTGGAAAGGGGGGATTCAGTAGGATAGAAAATCTAATTAAAATGCTTAGATCTAAAAAAAGGAAAAGGCAGAAAACGATTGAAAATCATAGTGGCTTTAAACCTAACTTGAGGCACAAATCTGATGTAAAACCTGATGTATAAATTAAAGACTGAAGCCTCGTATTAATTAGCATTTAAAACCTGATGTATAAATAAAAAGTATTCTTCAGAAACCTCATCTTACCTCAGGCCATTATCTTGAAGGAAGATTGGCCAATACAAGATCTGACAGCAGCGGATTCGAATACTTATCCATGTAGACCTGAATATCCTTGCTGATTTAATATATATCCACGATTGTGATCCAAAACTCAAAAGGATATGGAGAAGCTGAAGAATGAAGTAGAATAAAGTTGATAATGAAGCCATGGACATTGCAAATAGTTGCCAGATGAAGGTAAGAAACCTGAAAGCCAAAACATAGGCCATCAAATATTGCAGACCAAGGTGTGAGGGAAGAAGGAAGGTGGGATGCAAGACTAGAGTCTTCAAGAGAGATACCTGCAAACAATAAAAAACCGAACAACGGGCCTCCTAGGAGCCACATGTCTCTCGAAAAATATTTTAGCAGAAGCAGCACTGTTAATTGCCAAAATTACTGTATCCTGTACTTTAAAAAAAAAAAAAATTGAAAAGGCATTTTAATAAGCAGCCAAAATGTCTAAATGCACCAAAAAAATATAAAATAGACAACAAATCAAAAAACTTGCAAACTCTGGTACCAAGTCAACTAGTGGCTGCTTTTGGTGAAGTTCATCAACCCACTTGGGTTTCTTGAAATCAGCTTTCACTTGCTCAGATGAATTCCACAAGTGCAACGAGAAATGGTGACCACCATATGAGGGAGTATCATAAAGTATTACCTTCATTGTTCAAATAAACAAGAGGAGATTAATTACAACTAACAAATATAGCTTCAAGGAGCCACAAGCATGGAGTAGAAGCCATCATGACTTACGATTATCAAAAAAGAAAAAAAGTAGCCATCATGTCTTACATACGTGGACATCACACTGAAACACTATTTGCCCATTCCAATGAAAGTGATGCAATTTAGGAATCCGATAAATTTCTCCACCACACTGTTCAGGAAAATCATTTAGCAGCAGGATCCAATTACTGCTTCCAATAGAAGCTTGTGTACATTGTCCTAATGATCCATCATATTTGCGGCACCCGCAAGTCCAGTGTCCATGGTTTTCTCTAAATGTATCTCTATTGTTCTGCACGCAAGCATTGCCACAAATTGAGGAATTTCTTTGATCTTCTTTTGTTCCAGAGCTTAACAACAGGCCATTACTGTTAAGATCTACACCATGCTGTCCCAGTATAGAGAGCTTTGATTTATCCTGAAGAAATTTGGGCATGTTCCCATTTGCATCATGAAGTGTCCCCTAATAAAAAGCAGTAGTTCAGACTGAAATTTACTTACCATATCAAAACACCTTCAGGTAGCCAACCAAGAAAAAAATATTCTAAAGGTCATTATGGTTCCCATAACAAGAGCAAACTTCATTCTGGAGTTGTTGCATAGCTTAACATTTACCCAACCAAATATTTTCCTAATTACCCACCCAGGTGCTCCTTAGGAAATCTCAGTATAAAATTCTCTCTCTTAGCTTCTTGTAGAGACGTCAAAAATTAAAAATGACCAAGTTAAGGGCTACCATAATAAAATAAAAGTGACCACTAGCATACTGCCCCAATACAACAAATTCTTAATTGGTAAGTTACAGGTGCACCCAATGGGTCTTGAACCCACGACCTCACCCTCCATCTAGAACTTAAGTGCTAGAGCTTAAATGGTGCTAGAGCTCCTATACAACAAAACCATAACAGATAATTGGATAGAAGAACAATAGAGGTACATTTAGAGAAATGCACATTAGCCAAGAATCAATAATTCGATACACTAATCCAACTTGAGCCTATATGACATGACCAATCAATCAATATGCTTCAACACTTGACCTTCGTCATGTATTCCATACATCACATTAGATATATATTACATAAAGAATTGCACTTTAGTTAGACAGTGGGAAATGACACCAGAAAACAAAGCAAAAAAGAAGTTCAGTTTTGATCCATTCAGGGTGGAAAGCGAAAACTAGCAAGTGGTCATTGATGAAAAAAATAAATAAAATAAAATAAAAAATTGTGCTATAATATTCTAATATGCTACTGTTATGCCTAATGTGGAGTTGTGGACCATACAGTGTGAATGTAATTGGAGGAAATATGACAAAATAAAGCTTCCTCTAAAAGGCTTATCTTAAGTATAGGTATCAGGGGATGTCTACTGAAGGCAGTTGGTTATCACTTTTTCGGTATACTTGCATACTTTTTATGTGCATTTGTAACTCTTGGGGTTCCATAGTAAACTACTTGTATTGTGTACTTTAGTTTCCTCTTTTCTAGTAAATTTTTTTTTTATGACTTATCAAAAAATAAAAATTCCAATGTATACCTGTTAAGTTATGAATTAAAAAGAGGGAACATGAATTCTACAGTTAAGCCAAACCCCAAATACCAAAGCAAGCATAAACGTGTATTAGAATAAAAACGACAAGCATGACACTGAGAACCCCTCTCTACCTCACCCAGATGGTGGAAAAATGAGAAATCGCTCTTAACATAATCTGGTATTTTACGACCAACATTTAACATATTAGTGTTTCTTTAAGTCATACTTTTACAATATTAGAAATTAAAAAAGGAGGGTGCAACCAATTACTAATGCTAAGAGTATTTGGCCCCATTTTCCATAAGTGTATACAGGCATTCTTCAAAAATTACAGGTGCTATACCTCAAGGCCAGACTGGTTATGCAAAAGAGAGCCTTCACAACACGCAAAAGCTACCACTATGTCAAGAGAAACTGAGGAAGACACAAACCACCCAAATAAAAAATTGGAGGATAATGGTTCACTCAATGCCAGCTCCTTCGGCCACCAGATCCTACACTTTCTTCTCATTTTCACCTCATGATTGTGCCTCTTTATCCATTTAATGGACCCCTAAATCCTGTAATGAAGTAAAGCAGCCATTTATATAATCTTATACATTGAGCATAGTAACTCAAAAAATTGTGAATATTATTGAATTTGCATAGAACACTTAAAATAATTTTCAAACAATGAACTATAACTCAAGTGGCCCTACCTCCATCCACAATAATGGTTCAGGAGTGACGTTGCGGATTCAAAACCTACTAAGAACGTGTGTGTTACTTACTAATAAAAATAAAATAAGAAACAACAACAACAACATCTAAGCTTAAGCCCAATTTTTTTAGGGTTGGCTATGAATTCTGAACATATTAGTTAGATTCGGCCACATGTACTCTTTTGTGCCGTTCTATTATATCCAAAGTCATAATCTATGTTATTTCCTTAATTGACATGTCATATTTTACTACTTCTACTAATGTTAATTTTGGTCTTCATCTACCTTTTTTGTTCCATCAATTTGAATCAACTCACTTTTTCTCTCACTGGTGCATTTTAATCACTCTGCGCTAAACATGACCAAACCATTTCAAACAACAACAACTACTCTCTCTCTCTCTCTCTCCTCTTTTCATTTTCCCCATTTCAAATACTATCTTTCGGGTATTTCCACTTAACCATCTTTAACAATTATGAAAATTTTACACATTATTTAAAAAAAAAAATAGAAAATTCAAACTTTATCATAACACTCATAAAATAAAATAAAAAAAATAAAAAAGAACAAAAATTAAACCAACTATAAAATGAAAATCTTACACAGTATATAACACTGAAAAAAAAAATTAGAAAAATTAAAAACTCTATAATAACACTAAATTAACATAAATGAAATCAAATGCATTCATATTTGATGTCAACTAAAAAACAAAAACCTCGATTTTAGTGGAGTTTTGAGTCTGTCTGCGGTTTCTTTTCCTGCAAATTCTCGGCATCCAAACAGTGATTTAGCTGAGAAATCTATGGCCTTGAAGCAACTCTGATTGTAACAGTGAAGCTAATTCCTCAAACCCGAATCAGGCGCTGCTGCGAAGGGGAAGCGAATATTGAGAGAGAGAGAGAGAGAGAGAGAGAGAGAGAGAAGCAAATGGGAAGAGAAGGCTGCAATTACGAGAAATCTGGGAAATTACTACTTTTGGAATTTGGAGCAGTGAAAAAAAAAAAAAAGCAGCGAAGGTTTGATTGTAAAGGTGCGCTTTTGGACTTACAGTAACGTTTTATTGAGAGTTCTAGTATTTTAGCATCAGATGGCCTATTAGCTCAGTTGGTTAGAGCGTCGTGCTAATAACGCGAAGGTCGCAGGTTCGAAACCTGCATGGGCCATTTATAAATAAGCCTTTTTTTTTATTATCAATTTTCCAGTTTTTATCAAACATTTTTTTAACAATTTTGAATTTTCCCATTTTTTAACAAACCAATAACTACTAATTTTTTACCATTTTTTGGTTTTTTCCATTTTTCAACAAACATTTTCTTATAGTTTTTCCCATTTTTAACAAACATTTTTTTTTTTTAGTTTTTCCCATTTTTTAACAAACATTTTTCTTTTTTTGTTTTGTTTTTGACAATTTTCCCATTTTTTTTACCATTTTTTGGTTTTTTCCATTTTTAACAAACATTTTTATTATATAGTTTTTCCCATTTTTAACAAACAATTTTTTTTTTTTTTAGTTTTTCCCCTTTGTCAACAAACATTTTTGTTTTTTGTTTTGTTTTTGATTACTTATTTTATATACTCGCTTTCAATTAAGAGAACATGTTAATGTCAATAGCTTTATAACTCAACCAAAATCTCTTGGTATTTCCAATGGAGATGTACAAAAATCCACAATTTTTATTGAGGAGGATGGTTCAAAGATAAAGATGAACAAATTTTATTGGTGGTTTCTAACGTGAAGTGACAGAAGGCATGCCATGTGAGGCGGTGTGTGGTGGTCGGGATCCTCTCTCCTCTAGTAGCGTGAAATGAACTGAATTGCACTTTTTAAGTACAGACAGGGTTAAAATGAATAATTTAGCTAGGGCTTAGGGGTTTAATTATTATTTCAATAAGTTCAGGGCTTAGGATTTATAATGATAAGTAAGACATGCAATCCGCTGTAGCACATTGGCAATTCTATTGTTCAAAGTGATTGAATATTGAATCTGGGTTTGAATCCCGGCAGCGGAAAATTCTTTTTGGCTATTTTTTTATTGGGTATGTGCATGAGAATTAAGATCTTCTCATTAGGATCACACTTCTTACAGAACCCAATACGAATGGCCCACTTTATTTTGTATTTTTATTCTTTTAAAAAAATATGTTCATAAATAAAATATCATTTGCTAATCAGAGTTATCAAACACACCCAATATGCTCACTCTCAGTGTTTGTTTGTTTGATTTTTTTTTTATTATTAATTATTTTATATACTCACTTTCAATTAATAGAACATGTCAGTATTAATAGTCATATAACTCAACCAATACCTCTACGTATTTCCAATGGAGACATATAAAGAAAAAAACCCACAATTTTTATTGAGGAGAATGGTTCAAACACAAAGATGAACAAATTTTACCAGTGGTTTCTAGCATGAAGTGACAGAAGACGTGCCATGTGAGACAATGTGTGATGAACAAATTTTAACAAACATTTTTTTAAACAATTTTCCCATTTTTTAACAAACCAATAACTACTAATTTTTTTACCATTTTTTGGTTTTTCCCATTTTTTTTCAAACCTTTTATAAAAAATAATTTTTCCATTTTTTAACAATTTTTTTTTTCTTTTTAATAGTTTTTCCCATTTTTTTAACAATTTTTCCATTTTTTAACAAAAAAATTTTTAATAGTTTTTCCCATTTTTTAACAAACATTTTTTAATTTTAGTTTTTCCCATTTTTAAACAATTTTTTTTAACAATTTTCAAAATATGCAGCATAGATTGACAAATAAGATTGCACGACGTGGCTTGAGAGGAAAACAAAATTGAACAAGAAGAACCAGGGGCTAACGAGTAACGACAACTATCTTTTTTATAGTTTTTTAATTGATCTTTTGATCAACCCATGTTTTAACAGATTTCTAAAACATGCAGTAGAGATAGTTTTTCTAATAACATTTTTTTACTTTTTTAACAAATTCACATAGTGATTCGATCTTTTGATGGCCCAATTTTGGAAAACCATTTGTGGGGGCAACTACTTTAACAAATTTCTAAAATATGCAATTGAAATAGTTTTTCTAATAACTTTTTTTTAATACTTTTTTTAACAAATTTTTAAATATGTAGCATAGACAAATAAGATTGCACCACATGGCTTGAGAGTTAAAAGAATACTTTTTTATTTTTTAAAATGGGATGAAAAAAAAAAAGATTTGAACAAAAATAACCAAGAGATTCAAGGCTCGGATTGGAGACTTTTCATTTCTTCTTCTTCCTTTTTAATGGGAGCAAAAAGAATATTTAAACAATAACCAAGAAATTCAAGACTCCAAATAGAAGTGCAAAAAGAAGAAGGCTCCAAATAGGACCTCCAGTTTTATGTTTTTTCGTTTTTTTTTTTTTTTGAGAATGCAATTTTGTGTAATTATTTATGGGCAAAACTTAGGTATAGTACTTAGGTGATATTTCTTAGGTTCATTTTTTAACATTCTGTCATGTAGATTTTTTTCTCATGAGATAGAAGTGTTTTTTTTTTTTTAATTAAGTAGCCACATGACTGAATCTTCAAATGAGAACTTTAAAAATAACACCTAAGATATTATACATAAGTTTTGTTTATTATTTATTAATTTTGATTCATAGACAATATCTGCATCCAATTAGGTTGATACAATAATGCCAACACTGAATTTAATAAAAAATCATTTGTGTAAATTAATCATTTTCAACCCTCCTAATTTTACTATTGAATAGTTGAAGAGTAAAACATTTTTTTTTTTTTGGGATATACAACATTTATTTTAATCTATACAGTATGATATATATATATATATATATATATATATTTTTTTTTATGAGGACAGTATAATATATACATTAAAATAAAATAAAATAAATTATTGAGTAAGTGTCGAAAATGGTGCCACTTGGATCCCACAATTTGGTTTTAAACTTTATAATATATGATTATGATAACAAGTTATGATTAAGAATGTGGGTCTTTTGCTAGGCAGGATAAAGTGGTATCATTCTCATTACCAAAATTTTAATCAGAACGACCAACAAGCCATGTGAAAATACTTAGGTTATGTTTGGTAACAACTTTCGTTTTCTATTTTCAAAATCTCGTTTTTGGGAATATAATGAAAAAACAATTTTCTTGTATTTTTGAAATCAAAAACATGTTTGATTAGTTGAAATTAAAAATATAGTTTTTTGAAAAAAAAAAGAAAATACTAAAATATGTTGTTACTAGGATTTGAACTCTAATGCTAACTCATTAAATGAGATAAATTTATTAAATTAAATTTGTGTTTTCATTAACTTTTGAAAATTAGAAACTGAAAATAACATTTTGCATGTTTTCGGTTTACTTCACAAATTAAGTTTTGAAAACAATTTTTGTTTTCTATCCATTTTGGGTTGCCAAATAAGTTTTTTAGTCTCAAAAATAGAAAATAATTTTTGAAAATATAAACTAAGAAGAAAAAATAGTTACCAAACATACCCATATTTTCCAAAAAAAAAAAAAAGAGCTCATAATCGGGTATTAATTGTTTCTCAAAAAAAAAAAAAAAAATCAGGTATTGATTATTGTAGGGACACGTTTTTCAGGCCAAGCCCAAGATGTATGGGACCTTAGACTAGTGAGCCCGGTATAATGAATTTATAGAGAGTGGGCCAAAGAGCTAGGCTTTAGTGTATGGACAACGGCCATCACGATGTTCCTCATGGGCCGAGTTTACTAGAGGGAATTGGTTCTCGACACGATCTGAGGAGCTTTTTCTGGTGCCTCTGGTGTGTTGGGGGGGTCCTCCCCTTCCGTTTCTCTTTACTCCCTCTTTATAGTAGTTTTCTCCTTCCTAAATGGGGTCCCTAGGGTAGGTACTTGTCCCATTAGCCCCTCCCTCTAGTTGTTGGGAGTGGTTGTAAGGACAGAGAAGTATGGCTGTGTTAGGCACAAGACATTGAATGCAATAATGACAGCCTTTTCCTTAGACGCTTTTGTTTTCCCCGTTGTTTTTTTTTTTGCTTTTGTGCTTTTCCTGCCCTGTGGAACGATATGCCGTGTCACTATCGGTGGTAGGTTGCTTTTTTACCCTCGGCTATATCCAAGCCGAGGAGAATTCGGTGGCCGAGGAGGGGTTTTTCCTTGGGCTGGGCCTTTGGCCCAGTGTAGACATTGACATGGGCCTATTAGTCTTTTACCCCCCACAATTACCTAAACTGGTCCCACCATACAAAAATTGTAAAAAATCTATTTGGCAAAATCGCATTGGCCTTTGATAAAATAATTTTTTTTTTTTTTTTTTGGTTCACATCAATGGATTAGGTACTCTTCAATTTTCTCTTTGCAGAAAGTCAATATTAGTTCACATGCATGAGGCCCACATGATTTTGAGTTTTAACTAGTTAATCATGGATAGGGATGGCAATTTTTCCCCGCCCCGCTTAGTCCACCCCTCCCTGCTTCATCCTGCGTAGGTTTTTCCCGCCCCGCAAAGGTGGTGGGGTGGAGATAGGGTAAGATTTTAGCCCCACACCACGGGACGGGAGAGGGATGGATTTAGACCTTTTAGACCCACCCGCCCTACCCCTCTCCGTCCTTACCCCGCCCTGCATTGCTAAGGATTATAATTGTAAATTTTTTATACTCTAAAACCCTACTATTTAAGCAAATATATCAATATTAGTTTATTTTATTCTGTCTAATGTGGTTCTCTACTTTTATTTTATTATGTATTATACTATGAGTTTTTATTTTTATTTTTTATGATTGTCTTGTTAAACACTTGGATATATTATTCAATTTCTTCTAAAAATTGATCTGATTTGATAGGATAAATTTAATTGTAATTTCAAGTTTATTTTTATTAATGAAATAAGTTTCATTAAAAAAATTGTACTAGTTGTAGGGAAAATTAATAAAAAGTAGAGTTTTACGGGGTGGGGCAGGGCTTCGCAAGGCCCCAAGAGGCGGGGATGGGGTGAGAAAGTTTTTCCCGTCATGCGGAGCGAGGCGAGAATGGGATGAGGCAAGATAAAACCATGTGGGGCGGGGACGAAGACCCAATCCTTCGACCTCACCCCGCCCCATTGCCATTCCTAATTATGGACTTATAGGTTTCCCAAAAAAAAAAAAAAAAAAAGTTTCGAAAGACAGACAACTATCAATTTTATTGATAAATTTTTAGTATAAAATATTTTTAAATTGATGTAATAATAATTGTGACCAATCTCATTTTAATAATATAATATTTTTTTATTATTAGACTTTTGTATTTAAAATTTGATATATTAGTTTGTAAAGTTTATATTATAAAATTGGTGGAACTCTTAACTTTATTCTTTGTTCGATTACTTTACCACATCAACTTTAACCGAGGGTTTTTTGAGTTTTTAATTGGTAAGTAAAAGTAAAATGATATACGCTTACATTTTAATTGGACGCATTCCTCAAACAACGCAATTTTGGATAATAATAAAATTTTACAAGAGTGACACATTCTTTTTTCTCTTTTTAAAGAAAGATTAATTATTGTACAATTTTTTTACTAACATAATGATTTAATAATTTATACTCAAATTCTATATGTACTAATATTATGAGTGGTTAACTTGTAGGTCAAACTCACTCATTCAACTCGACTCAACCAACCAAAAACAGAGTGATGGGAAGGGAGGTTAGAGAAAGAATGGAGGATTCTATAGTATGAAAAAGGACAGTGGTCTAACATGAAAAGGGTAAAAAAGAAAAAAAATCCAATGTTAAAGAAAAGTTTAGCAACATGACCTTGTCTCAATGAGGACCTCGACAAAGATGATGAATCATGGCCATGGAAGACCAAATTGAGCTTTCATCTGCCTTGATGACGACAATGCTTGGCTCCTTGGTTCAGGCATGCATCTATAGCTATTTTTAAATATTAAAAAATATATTTAAAAAAGATTTTTCAAAAATATAAGAAAAACATAGTAAAATTTAAGTTGAAATCTTGATTTTGTCTCCTTTGTACACATTTCCATTTCATTTCTCTCTCTTTTTAATAAGCTCAACCCCAAAACATAAAGCGGATCTCTCAGAAGAAAAAAAAAGCCCAAAGCAAAGGACCAAATGTCCACCAAATCCAATCGCACATTCGCACACACTGCGTAGCGTAACTATCAAGCGAGCCACTGTGAGCGAAAGAGAGAGAAGGAGCGAGCACCGAACGCTTTTCACAGAAAAAAGAAAAGAAGAAATCAGCAGAAGAGCATTGAGACTTGAGAGATTCAGAAATCAAAATCACATTTGCGAGCAGATTGGATCGGATCGGAATGTCAAGCACAGGAGCATATCCGGGCACGTGGGCCCACGCCCTCGTAAAGGTGTCCCCCTACACCTTCTCCGCCATCGGTATCGCCATCGCCATCGGCGTCTCCGTCCTCGGCGCCGCCTGGTCTCTCTCAATTCTCTACTCTCTAATATCTTTCATTTTTTTTTAATGAAAATTTGTGAAAATCCTAATGTTGTAATTATGTGGTTGTTGTTGATAGGGGTATTTACATAACCGGAAGCAGTTTGATCGGCGCTGCGATCAAAGCTCCCCGTATTACTTCCAAAAATCTTATTAGGTATTCATTCTATTTCTTCATATTTTAGTCGAATCAATCAAAATCAGTCTTATTTGTTGATATGAATTTTAAATCTAATTAGCCATTGATTGATTCAACTTCTTCACGGTTTGTTGGTTTACGTATCTTTTGAGTTTCGGTTAAATTTGAATTGAACTTGATAACAAACTCACACTTGCTTGGTGTTTTCTATAATTGAAATGCTGCAATAAGCCCTATGATCAATTCAGTAAGCTTTTTCGTTCTCGTTTTATATAATTATTAAGAGATCCTTCCCTTCCCTTCCCTATGTTACATCGCTCTGTCAGTAGGTTTTAGTATATAAAATATGATATGATTTTCCTCAAGTTTTTTAAAGTTCAGGATACAATATGACATGAATACTTTAATTAATTTATATATATAAATCAATATCTTTAAGTGCATATTATGTAAATTTTATTTTTCATAGATAACTAAGAAATGTTAGGAGGCCTAAAATGCGTGTGTGTTTGAGAGAGAGGGAGAGAAAAATAAAATTAAAGAAGTATGCCACTGTATCCATGAGTATCCGGATTGGATTTGGATACAGATACGGCTTCTACTGTGTAGTATGCATGCTTCCTAGACTACAATGGTGGAATTGAAATCTGTAAGTAAATGCGCATTGCATTTGTGTATTATGCAGAACTTGAACTCACTCCTTAGCCTAGTATTCAGTGGTTTGGTGGCGTAGGACAAATTGTGGAAACCTATCTAGCGTGCTTGTGGTGGGTTTAGAGTTATGAAAAATTGTGGACTTGGGATTCATGGTTTAAGAAGAAGGGGTTAGGGCGATAAGATGGGAAAAAAGGACAATATACTATTTCTTGAAACAAACAAGTTGTCAGAAAATAATGGTTACAGTTTTGTTTAGGAATCAAAGGTTGGTTTGGTGATTATTTGATATAAATAGTATGTGGGGTCTTAGAGTTCTAATAGGTAACAGGAAGGCTTGATTGGAAGTTTTAATGAAGAAAGGCTTGATTGTCAAAAACGAAATCTATTTTTAACATTGTCTTGGAACTGACTCATTCATGACTAATTATAATTTAAAATGCAGTTTCCTTCATACCGATGATCCATTATCAATCACATGACCATATATAAATGGCTGTGGAACTTGATGAATTGATAATGAATGTGTCTTTCTAATTATTTTTACGATAAGCTTTTGATACCATTTTTAGATATTTGGTTGTGTAATGATTGGACTAATCGTTATACTAATAGTTGGTACATGTTAACAATTAACTGATTAGCTTTCTATAACATGTGAGAGTTGGTAATGGTATTATTAGAAGGGAAACAATTTTAAAAGGTGGAACATATAAAGTATGATTGACAGATTTGTAGTTGTAGTTCTTTTATTGACAAGCTTTGGTTTCAAATTAAAAATTCAGTTTTGAATAGATTAAAGCAAAGAGGAAGATGTCGTTTTTAATAGTAGGTCATTTACCATGAATTCTAGACAATTGTTAAAAACATATACCTTTCTAAATTAGAAAAACCTGGAACTTACATTCACAAAAAAGAAATTGCAAAACTTCTCAAATTTTATTTTCATTGGGGTGAATAAGGTGAATTAGATTTGGTTACATGTATTTGGAAGTATACTAAAAATATGCTAAATGATTTAAATTCTTATATCATTTTCATTCATTCTTGCATAACGTTTTTCTTTCTTATTTATTTATTGGTGACTTTAGGGGTCCAAAATTGAGGTAGATTTCATGTATAGGTTTTAGTTTTGATATAAGGCTCACAAGGTATGTTTACTGTATACAGAGGTTTTTGAGTTTTCAATTCATTTCATGACATGAGAAAATCAGATCTGTATTCTAGATTGGGCAATGAAGACCCTTTTGGCATTTGATGTTAATAAGATTGCATCTTAATTTATTGAAAGCCATGACGTTTTTGTTTATGTGCACAAATACTAAATTTACCATCTCATAACAACATGATAGTGTTCACTTCTTAGCTTTTTGTGTTTTTGCTTAATGAATTCAATAGTTTGAGAAGTGAAAGTTTCTTCATATGACATATGTCCTAATTGTTCAAGTTCATCAAACAGTTCTTGGCTTTCTCAAAAGTGGGTTTGTATTTTCAGTTTTGTGGTTTTTGTCATTTTTTTTAATACAACATTTTTTATTTAGTGTTTTTATTGTTGAGTGGGTTTGAACATGAGAAATAAGATTATTGTAATTGCATATTATTTAAATATGTATCATAATATAATATATCTTTTGCAAGATAGTGAGTGATTTCGTTTCGTTCATCAAGATTTGATTTTTTTTTTTTTTTTTTTTGTACGTTTAATAGTATTGAAAGGCTCAAAGTTTTAATATTTTAGTAAAAAATTTGTATACGTCAAGCCATTAGAGCAATTGATTAGTACCAAACTATTCGTAGTTTGTTCTTGTGTTCCATGAAGCTAAAGAATGATATTACTGTTAACCAAAGTGAGAATTTGTATTCCTCTCTTTATTTGTTTGCATTGATTGAAAATTTCTGGAATTTTTAGCATAAAATTTCTGGAACACACTGGAATTTCAATCTCTGTCTCTCTTCTTCTAATTTGTAGATTCTCCTTCCCGACCTCAATATCAGATCGTTCTTTTTTGATAATTGGGTGAGATTACCTGCAAATCTGAATTAGGTTTATAATTTTTCCTATTCTTTTTCCTTCTTAAAAATTCTTTTCCCTCCAGTTGATTTTTGAGGCAATTTTATATTTGACTTTATAGACTAAGGAGTTTATCATCAGGTTTTAAGCCTGTGTTTTTCTTTTTTCTTTTTCTTTTTCTTTTTTTACTGGGATTTGTTAGTTTTGAAAGGATAATTGTAATGTTTTGTTTGATGGGGTTGCAAAAATATTTTAGTGCTCCTATAAGGCTTGCATTTTTGTTCTTCAGAAAGAAGTTTATGACTGCACGTGTAGTTCTTTTCCATTTGCAATTACATTGAGGTTTATTCAATCTGTTCTCTTCTATTAATGTTTCCTGAATATGGGTTGAAAATTGGATTCTTATTGTTTTGCTTACAGGGATTTGGTATTTTATTATCTAGGTTATTTGGAACTGTGGATTCTCTGTATCTGTGTGAAACTCTTAATACATTACACAAATCCTACTACTTGAACAATTCAGAAACTGCAAGACTAGAATAGCTAGGTATTTACCAGTCTTCTCCTTTATTCTGTATGGTTTCTTGCATATTTATTGTTAATATGTTTCTATAAAGAATCTGAAATTGGAATTTGATTGCATATTTATTGGTTTTAATATGGGAATTTTATTTTTTAAGTTGAGGCTGTTTTTCTTTTCATTTGCAATTGAGATTTTCTACTTCACTCTCCTTAGAATTTTGACTTAACAATTGTAGTCTTTCATTGAATTTGATTCTTCTGCTTCACTCCATCATAGAGTTTTGATTACCCTATTGAAGTTGTTAATCGAATTTTGGCTGGTACAAATTTGCATGGATTTAGTTTGAAAATTTTAAAATTGAGATTATTTTAATGTTTACTTCTTTATGATGTTTTGTATTTTCTGAATTTTTGAATTTTAAACCTACGATACCTCTTTATGTGATGATGGCTATGGTTCTTTTGTTATTTCAGTGTTATCTTTTGTGAAGCTGTTGCTATTTATGGTGTCATTGTGGCAATTATTCTACAAACAAAGCTCGAGAGTGTTCCACAATCACAGATCTATGAACCCGAGTCTCTTAGAGCAGGATATGCAATCTTCGCGTCTGGGATTATCGTGGGCTTTGCAAACCTTGTCTGCGGGTTTAAATCTCCTCTCTTTTACTCTTACATACTCCATTGGAATTCTCCTAATCAAAACTCAGAATTATTTTCTTTCCTTGCTCTTACAATCCTTCTGATTCTTCTTTTGACAACAGGTTGTGTGTTGGAATCATTGGAAGCAGCTGTGCTTTATCTGATGCTCAAAACTCCACTCTTTTTGTGAAGATTCTTGTGATCGAAATCTTTGGTAGTGCACTTGGGTTGTTCGGAGTGATTGTGGGAATTATCATGTCAGCTCAAGCCACATGGCCGGTAAAAGCGTAATTTGCTGTTCTCATTGGAACACTGAGGCGGTTATGACAGAGTGCAGTGTATTATGTATCGTAAATGGACTTTGTATCTTATTCTTTCAGCCGATATTAGTAGGCATCATAAAAGTTGGTGTGGAGGTAGAGATTATTCAATCTTAGGTTGCATTTCTGTTGATGGAAATGAATTTGTTAGCATGTTAAGGTTGGTATGGAGATTCATTTGCCTCGTTATAATGTTGGGCTGCATTCCAGCGGAAACAGAAGAAATTTTAGGAATATGTATCATTTTGTTGACATTTTTTTTCCCCATTTTTTTTATACAAAGTGGTGCCCAACTTTAGTATTTCACTTTGTATGTAGCATAGACAAATAAGATTACACCACATGGCTTAAGAGTAAAAAGAATACTTTTTTTTTTTTTTTTTTAAATGGGAGAAAAAAAAAAAGATTTGAACAAAAATAACCAAAAGATTCAAGACTCCAAATAGAACTGAAAAAAGAAGGCTCCAAGTAGGACCTCCAGTTTTATGTAGTTTTTTTTTTTTTTTTTTTTTTTTTGAGAAGGTAGTTGTATGTAGTTATTTATGGGCAAAACTTAGGTATGTACTTAGGTGTTGTTTCTTAGGTTTCCTTTTTAAAATTCTGTCATGTGGATTTTTTTCTCATAGAATGGAAGTGTATTTTTTAATTAAATAACCACATAGTTGAATATTAAAAGGGAAACCTAAGAAACATCACTTAAGATATTATATTTAAGTTTCATCCATTATTTATTAATTTTGATTCTTAGACAATACCTGCATCCAATTAGGTTGATACAATAATGCCAACATTGAGTTTAATAAAAAAATCATTTGTGTAAATTAATAATTTCTAACGTCCTCCTAATTTTACTATTGAATAGTTGAAGAGCAACAATTTTTTGGGATGCTAGTACAACATTTATTTTAATCTGTACAGTATGATATATATATATATATATATATATTTCTATGAGGACAGTATAATATATACATTAAAACGAAATAAAATTATTGAGTAAGTGTCGAAAATGGCGCCACTTGGATCCCACAATTTGGTTTTAAACTTTATAATATATGATTATGATAACAAGTTATGATTAAGAATGTGTGTCTTTTGCTAGGCAGGATAAAGTGGCATCATTCTCATTACCCAAATTTTAATCAGAACGACCAACAAGCCATGTGAAAATACGCGCATAATCGGGTATTGATTACCTAAACTGGTCCCACCATATAAAGAGTTACAAATCTATTTGGCAAAATCATATTGGCCTTTGATAAAAATCTTTTTTTTTTTTTGGTTCACATCAGTGGATTAGGTACTCTTCAGTCTTCTCTTTGCAGAAAGTCAATATTAGTTCACATGCGTGAGGCCCACACGATTTTGAGATTTTAACTATTTAATCATGGACTTAGGTTTTCCCAAAAAAAAAAAAAAAAAAAGTTTCCAAAGACAGACACCTATCAATTTTATGGAGTAACTTTTAGTATAAAATATTTATAAATTGATGTAATAATAATTGTGATTGATTTCATTTTAATAGTATAATAAATATTTATAAAAAATAATGTAATAATTTTTTCATTATTATTAGTTTTTGTATTTAAAAATTGATATATTACTTTGTAAAGTTTATATTATAAAAGGGTAATGTTAACGGGTGCTCTTAGAGCAATAGTTAACAATCAATTTTAAGGAAGTTTTGACATCACTTTTATAGGAAATGAAAAAAGCTGTCAAAATACTAATTGTTTTTTTTTTCCTTGTCTCATAAAAACTTTCTTTAAATAAATTATTAATCATTATCCTAAGGGCATTCGTTAGCATTTTCCATTATAAAATTGGTGGTACTCTTAACATTATTCTTTGTTCGATTACCTTGCCATGTCAACCTTGATTGAAGGTTTTTTGAGTTTTTGGTTTTAAGTTTTTAATTGGTGAGTAAAAGAAAAATGATATACACTTTGGTTTAATTGGACGCATCCCTGAAACAGCACAATTTTTTATAATAATAAAATTTTACAAGAGTGACACATTACTCTTAACATTATTCTTTGTTCGATTACCTTGCCACATCAACCTTGGTCGAAGGTTTTTTGAGTTTTTGGTTTTAAGTTTATAATTGGTAAGTAAAAGAAAAATGATGTACACTTAGATTTTAATTGGACGCATCCCTCAATCAACGCAATTTTGGATAATAATAAAATTTTACAAGGGTGACACATTCCTTAGTCTCTTTTTAAAGAAAGATTAATTATTGTAATTTTTTTTACTAATATAATGACTTGATAATTTGTACTCAAATTCTATATATATTAATATTATGAGTGGTTAACAAACTTGTAGGTCAAATCCACTCATTCGATCCGACTCAACCAACCAAAAACAAAGTAATGGGGAAGGACGGTAGAGAAAGAATGGAGGATTCTGTAGTATGTAAAAGGACAGTGGTCTAACATGAAAAGGGTAAAAAAAAAAAAAAAGATTTTCCAATGTTAAAGAAAAGTTTAGCAACATGACCTTGTCTCAATGAGGACCTCGACAAAGATGATGACTCATGGTCATGAAAGACCAAATTGAGCTTTCATCTGCGTTGATGAGGACAATGCTTGGCTCCTTAATTGGTTTAGAGTCTTAGACATGTATTTATGGCTATTTTTAAATATTAAAAGATATATTTTTATAAACACTTGATTGTTTTTGCTTTTTGATAAGAGTGAAAAATTGAATATTTAAAAGGAAGTTTGTATAAAATTGTATATATTTTTTGTGGGGTGTTGGGTTTTAATATTTATCATACCTAACGATCCGCTTAAAAATGAGGAGCAAATAGAAATCATTCGATTTTTTGGATGGCAATGGGTGGAATGTCCACCACCCAAATAGATAGCATTGGGTGAAGAGCAGAATCCCAATCCAAGCTTAACCAAGCTATGATCACACCTAATAACCAACCTATGATCATACATAATTGATACGTGACCAAATAAATTTAAAGAGATGCAATTTGCTTAATTTACACATTTAAGTTTTTTTTTTTTTGCTAGGATTTACACATTTAAGTTTGACAATACATCATGAGAAAAAAAAATTAAACTATGTTCTAACTCTTGAGGATCTAAAATAACACAGTAGAAAATTTAACTTTTATCACTTAATTTATGAACCAAAATACTAGTATGGTAATATAAAATGAAAAGTTAAGCATTTTTTGGAATTTGTTCAAATGCAAATTTGGTATTTATAGGAAAAATAAATAAATCCCTTATGAAAAGGTAAAATTAGACATTATTTTTCTTCTTAAACTTGACTATTATATAATACAAGAAACTTAAATAATTTATACTTATTCCATCTCTTGTTATTGGTCCATATTCAATTTTGAATACCCCAAATTATGTTTTTTAAAATTTATAATTTGCTGCTTACAATAATGGGAAATACGGGGAGATCAAGTTATACGGTTATACCACAAAACTACAAAACTCTCTACTGAAATATAATCATTTTTGAAATGACAATAGACACAACATTAATAACATTTTTCAATTTACCATTTACTTCATTTGAAAGGTTAACATCTCATTTTTATTAATATTAATTTTATCTAAATTTAAATTACCTTTTTCTTCAATTGTATTGCATTGAAGAAAATCTTTTGAACAAGCTTAATTTTCTACAAACGGTTGAAGTGCATAAAAAAATTTAAAGAAAAATAAAGAGAAATGCTATATATGCAAAATCAATTCACAATTATCTTGTTATAAGTTGTGATTTGTGTAGCATTATTTTGATATAAGCTTACTACTGGCTCCAGTTGGTTTGTTATTAACATCACTTTGGTAGTATCACCAAGTAATTGATATCAGGGTAATTTTGTGTAATAAGGAATTTTACCATGGAAACAACTTAAATAAAGTTCCTTAGGTGCTATATACTTGGTTTCCCAATTAAATTCAAACACAAGGTTGCATCGTCCAATAAAGCACATACAATATTATATATTTTTTTAAGAATAATTAAATCTAAGGGTAACACTTAAATACATTATTTTAGGTGCAATGCATTAGGTTATCCAATTCAATCAACATACATAGCTACATTGAATTCAATTGTCCTTAAAAATGATAATATTGCTTATATTTATTGGTCAATGCAATTGAATGTTTCAAAAACCTAATATAGTGACGTAAGATATTTATATCTTACTTTTACCCTAAATTTTATTTTTTTAAATGATGTAAGGGTTTGTTTGGATACCGCTTATTGTTGAAAACTGAAAACTGAAAACACTGTAGCGAAATAATTTTTAAATGTGTGAATAGTGCTATGGGACCCAGTTTTAAAGTTAGATTTGCGTTTTTCCGTACTTGCAGGTCCCGTGAACAGTGCAGTGGGACCCTCAAAAAAAGCCAAACGCAACTGAGTTTGGATATCAGTGCTATCCAAACTCACACTAAATAAGTTATACCCTTTCATCATTATAAATCTCCAAAGAGATGAAAGTCAATAAACAACAAACAATAAGTTTAGAGACACACATTTTCAAAAAATATTTTACAATTGTCAAAGTGGTAAGTTGTGAATTGTAAATGAGAAAGTGACATTAATATTTAATAGTGTACCAAAATGAGAATCAATAAAATCTTACTAATTCAATTATTATGAAAAATGTTGCGAAAATGATAGTGTTTTTTCCTTTTTTTTTTTTTTGAGCAAAAATATTATTTTCTTTCCTAAAGTATGTAAAATTGTTATTATTATTTTTTTCCAATAAACTATCAAAAAAAATGTTTCACTTCTTGTCCTTAAACTTAAAAAAGAAAAAAATGTTTATCTTTAAATTATTTTTGATATAAGCTTACTAGTGCCAATAGTTGGTTCGATTTTAACGCCACTTTGGTAGTATCACCAAGTAATTGACATTAGGGTAATTTTGTGTAATAAGGAATTTTACCATGGAAATAACTTAAATAAAGTTCCTTAGGTGCTATATATTTGGTTTCCCAATTAAATTCAAACATAAGATTGCATTGTCCAATAAAGCACATATAATATTATATATATATTGATATCGCTCTGAATCAGTAAGGTGGATGATCTGGCTTCGGTGGCTACTGAAGCGGTTGAAGGCCTACAAGAAACAAACACAGTCAAAGAGGAGACCGGAGAAGACCGGCCAAACCCCCTCCGATGGTAAAGTTAGCCTCGCAGAGAAGGAAGTTCCAAGTATTTGGGAATAGTGTCTCAGAAAAAACTCTTACCCCAGTCAGGTTCAGACCGGTTCTTTATATAGGGATCCTGGGGGACGGTTATTTGTCCAATAACCTCCCCAAGATTTGTGGAAGCCAACAAGTTCGAAGTTAACTTCCTCAACGGCTACTAAAATTGTAACCGCTAACGAATAAGTTAACTTATTCGTTGAATTCGCTGAGATAGTTGCGGGTTTGGTAACCGCTACAGAGAGTCGAAAGTTCTAAGTGTTGCGTATTCGTCCGTTTGGTGTAGGACGGTTTGGTCGTCCACGGATATTTGATGATTGTCCATGGACGACCTTCATGGATGAGCGTGTTGTCCATGGGAGATTTCACCGATCAAGAGTAGTATTATTGTCTATGAACGTTTTTTTTTTCTTCTGGGATGATTCTTGGCCCAACTTGCTCTGTTTGCACTGGACGAACCGGAGATGAATTATTTTCTACTTCTCCATCAGTTGCCCCTTTGTACAAAGGGTCGTCCAGGACATTGTTGTGATTTTAACAAAATTTCACTTTTTTGTACGCCACGTGTTGCGAAACCGTTGGTTGGCCAATCGTGTCGATCCCGTTTCCCTAAGGAACTGCCACGTGTCAATTTCTGAGTGGTGAGCGTCGTTTCATTGATCCTGTTGCTGGGGCCTATAAATAGTGCATTCTCTTTCATGCCCCTTACTTTTCCTCATTTTCTCTTCTGCCATCTCGTCCAAGAGACTCGTTTAGCTCTCGTCCTAGTTTTATCAGGTATTTCCTCTTTCTTTTTTAGGTTCTCAAGTCTTTTCTACATTTCAACCATGTCTTCGTCTAGTAGTTTAGAGAAGGAGATAGACAAGTACCAGGACGGTTCCTCTGGGAGTGAGGGTAGTGTAGATAGTTCGTCCTATAGCGCCTCCTCAGACGAGCATTACTCGTCTGGGGTTCCTGGCATTCCCTTAGAGGAATTTCAGGAACTACGACGTAGGGCGGCTTCTGGATCTGGGGCTAGCTCGTCCAGACAGCCATCTAGTCCTCCTCAAGACGAGGAAGAGGACGAAGAAGATGTCATCTATAGTTGTGCCCCAGAGGTAGCATCCACCTTAGACGCTGCTAAGTTGAAAATTCTTGTAGATAGATACCAAATTCCTAAAAACCTTAACCCTCGTCTACCCAAGGCCGGAGAATGGTGTTGTTCTCCTTCCTCTGGCTTAGGGGTATACGCTTCTTACCTTTTAGCTGGTCTTAGGTTTCCCTTAAATTCTTTCTGCAGAGACCTCTTCCAAAGGTTGGGTATTGGACCTAACCAGCTCAACCCCAATGGTTGGAGGACGATAGTCGCCATGCAAGTGTTATGGCGTGAGGTGTTGGAAGGGAACTGTCCAATTATAGTGGACGAGTTCCTTTACTGTTATAAGCCCTCAGAGATCAAAAAATCTACTGGTTTCTACCAGTTCTCGTCCAGAGGTTCTTATTTCAGTTTAATAAAGGGCCGTAGCTCGTCTGACCGGCTTTGGAAAAAAGAATTTTTTATTATTTCTGGAAATTGGGCTGGGGACCCAGCTAATGTGGGTAATCCCCCCTTCCCACCTTTTACCAGCCCTCTAGGTCGTCTTCGTCCTGAGGGTATGTTTTTCTTTCCATTGTATCTCGTTTGTCTTTAAATTTTTCCTATCTTTCAATCGTCTAACCCTTTCTCTTGGTGATGCAGCTGTTGCTCGTCCACACTTGGACAAATTTTACTTGGACCGGATAGAAGTGGTTCGTACCTTCCCCGGGAGGACTTTCCACGACTTGGTTACTCTCGGTCATCTAGCAGCTTGGGGGCTTGGTCCAGTGCCTACTGTTGAGAACCTAAGTCACGAGGAGCTCACTCGTCGAAGTAAGTGTCGTCCACTGTATTTCATTATTTCTTCTTCTTTTTTTATTTATTTATTTGATTTTCCTCGTCATAGGGATAAGTACGATGAGGGAAAATAAAGAGAAAACAGTGACTAGCTGGGACGAGGATGTTGCTGCTCCCATTGGCAAAGTGGCTTCCGTCCAGGCTGGGAAGAGGAAGTCTAAGCCAATATCTAGTGCTGTGGACCTGGACGACCTCCCAAGTCGTCGAGGCCCTAAGAAGCAAAAGTCAAGTAAGACTTCCCTTCCAAAGGTCCCCAAGTTTGTACCACCAACAGTGAACTTGGACGAACCTCTGGTGGATGTGGAGCCCGTCCAAACAGTCCATCCCGTCCAGACCAATCCTTCCCCTCCACCCAAAGCTTCTCGCAAGCCTAGCCCATCCGAGCCCTCTGATCGTCCTTCCAATTTAGTTCTGGACGAGAGTTATGCATGGAGGACGTTCAAAGGGATCGTCACTGAGCATGAAGTTAACGAATGTTACAACATGTCAGTGAAGGAATTTGAACGTTCTGGCATACATGACCTTTTCAAGGTAAGTCTTTCCCTCGTCCTTATGTGTAAAAATTTTATCTTGAATAAAATGTCTAACTCCCTTTCGTCCAAATGCAGGCTATGTCAAAATTTTATACAGCAACCTGCCAAGCCAAGGAGCTCGCCACAGAGGCTAAGACGGCTAAGGACAAGGCTAAGGAGCTGAACAATGAGGTTGTGCTCAAGAAGGGGGAGGTCATTAGGTTGACTGAGGATTTTAATCGTCTGTAAGGAAGCGAAACGAAGCTGAAGAACGAGGTGGAAGAGCTTAAAGCTGACAACTTAGAGAAGGATACCCGTATCGTCCATCTCGAAGGGCAAGTTTCAGAGTTTGCCTCGTCCTTGGAGAAGGCACGTGAAGAAGCTATTGTAGCCTTTAAGAAGTCTGACGAGTATAAGAATCATCTAGACAGCCATTATGCAGCTGGCTATGAAGACTTCCGTGCTGATGCTAAGGAGGCATATCCTGACTTGGACTTCAATTCCTTCAAGCTTCCCCTTACTACAGAGAGTTCCTTATTGCAGACGAGTTCTGAGGACGTCAATATAATGGACGATACTTATACTGAAGTCACTTAGGACGACCCCAAGACAAGCTTGCCCAAGTGAAATCATTTTCCTTAGAAAATTTACTTTTATCTTCCTGTTCATGGAAGTGCCCGTTGTTTTGGGCTTTTTTACTTTTTTTTTTTTTAAGTTCATACAAGTACAATTATCTCGTCCAGGATTGTGGACAAGTTTTATATACAGTTTCATTTTCACAACTTAAGGGGTTTGGACGTGGGTCGTTCACCCTTCTTTAAATTTCATGAAAAATGAATATTTCCTATTCTCACCTTCCATTGTGTTTGAATACATATATTTTCAGCTTTATGTATGGAATTTTTAATTCTCATTAATCATATCATTGGTGGTTCTGTGGTTCGTCCACCCTGGAATTCAATTTGCCTCGTCTTGATTATGGTGGTGAATTTGTATTACATCACCAAGATAGAGCAAATTGAATCCTTTTAGCTGATGTATAGCTCGTCTATGAATGACTTCCTTTATGATTAGATCTAATTCATCATTCAAATTTAGGGACAATCATTTTGTCGTCCTTAATAAGACTTCCCCGCAATTTCTCGTCCAATGCAATGAATTGTTATGCTGGTTTTTTGCAGTTTTTGCTCGTCCGTGTTTTAGACGATCACTTCTTGGATTTCATCTCGTCTTGAGCTTTAGACGGATATATCCTTAATTCAGGTTTCATCTCGTCTTTGAGCTTTAGACGGATATATCCTTAATTCAGGTTTCATCTCGTCTTTCAGCTTTGGACGGATGTACCTTCATTTTTAACTCTGGCTTCATCTTGTCTTAAGCTCTGGACGGATGTACCTTGTTTCATTTTTCCTTTTTGAGGAAAGTTTATGGACGATTTATCCTTGCGTCCAAGGATTTCATTCGTCCGTGCTTATTTTTCTTTTTTTTTTGTGGATCAGTCTGAATGAATATACAAAGATGAAGGATTCCAATAATATATTTGAAAATACATCATATATATATTTGAAAATCCAAGCTTATGTAAACATTCGTCCACAGGCATGGCACATGCTCGTGAGCTAGTGCCTTATTAAATTAAAAATACAAACCAACTCGTCCATGAATAGCACAAAAATGAAAACACTAATGTACTTTCTAGGGGATTATTAAAATACTTAGAACACATAATAGTAGTAAATAAATATGTACTTCTACTTGTCCAGCTTTCTCGTCCAAGGCCACTTTTGTCAAGAGTCGGCACTTATTGATGGTATTTCCTTAGGTGCTCAACATTCCAAGGGTGTTCTAGCCTCCACCCATCCAAAGCTTCCAAATAGTAGGATCCTTGCCTCTTGCAGTTGATAACCCTGTAAGGTCCTTCCCAGTTTGGCCCAAGTTTCCCGTAGGCCGGGTTTCTTGTTGCCAAGGTAACCTTCTTCAAGACGAGATCACCGATGTTGAAACGCCTAGGCTTCACCATGGCATCATATTGTCTTGCCATGAGATTTTTGTACCTTGCTGTCCTTTGTTCTGCATCCATCCTGACTTCGTCCATAAGGTCCAGGTTAAGACGGAGCTGTTCTTCATTTTCTTCAGCATGATACTTCCTCACCCTGTGGCTCGTCATGTGTACCTTTGCCGGTATAACTGCCTCACTCCCATAAGCTAGTTTAAAAGGAGTTTCCCTTGTTGGAGTTCTCACTGTCGTTCTATAAGCCCATAGGACACCTGGTAATTCATCCGGCCATACTCCCTTTGCCCCTTCGAGCCGAGTCTTGATGATCTTCAACAAGGATCGGTTTGCTACTTCTGCCTGGCCATTGGCCTGTGGGTGGGAGGGTGAGGAGTAATGGTTCTTCATTCCAAGCTGTTCACAAAATTCCCTGAAAGGTGTGTTGTCAAATTGTCGTCCATTGTCGGACACTAGTACTCTAGGTACCCCGAACCTGCATACAATGTTCTTCCAAACGAAGTTCTTGACATTCTACTGCGTTATTTTTGCTAAGGGTTCGGCTTCCACCCATTTTGTGAAGTAATCTATTCCTACCACCAGAAACTTCATTTGCCGAGTTCTAGTTGGAAAGGGCCCCAAAATGTCCAGTCCCCATTGCGCGAAAGGCTAAGGGGCCGTCATTGGCGTGAGATACTCTGCTGGCTGTCTGGGGATGTTGCTGAAGCGTTGACATTGATCACATACTTTGACATATGCCTTCGCATCAGCTTGGATGGTTGGCCAATAGAATCCGCTATGGATGACTTTATGGACGAGTGATCTGACTCCCGAATGGTTTCCACATGCTCCTTCATGAACCTCCCTCAACATGTAGTTTGCCTCGTCTGGAGCCAAACATCTTAAGAGAGGTTGGGAAAAACCTCTTTTGTATAACACTTCGTCCATAAGTACGTACCTTGCTGATTTGACCCTGAGCTTCCTAGCTTCGTCCTTTTCTTCTGGAAGCCTTCCGTCCTTCAAGTATGACACTATTGAGGTCATCCAATTTCCGTCACCCTCTATCTGCAGCATTTCTGGAAGGTCTATACTTGGCATGTAGTGTACTTCGTCCAACTCATCCAACGCTTCATTCGCAGACGCTTCCTTTGCCAGAATATCTACTTCCACATTCTCTTCCCTTGGGATTTGAATAGAATCAACCATTTTGAATTTCTTGACAAGGCGTACTACCTTCCTTAGATATTTCTTCATTCTATCTTCCTTGGCTTCGCATGTCCCGTTTACTTGGCCTATGACCAATTGAGAGTCTCCCAAGACAAGTACTGAGTCTGCTTCTACAGACTTGGCCAACTCCAACCCCTTTAAAAGGGCTTTATACTCCACTTCATTATTAGTAGTTTGGTATTGCAAACGGGCCTTGTACTTTAATTTATCGCCTTCTAGCGACTGCAAAACAATTCCTATTCCTCCGGCATACATTGTAGACGATCCATCTACATGGACGACCCATTTGTTATTGTACTCTCCTTCCCCAAGATCCTCGTAACTCGGAGTGAACTCTGCGATGAAATTTGCTAGGGCTTGAGCCTTTATTGCATTTCTCGGTTGGTACCGAATGTCGAATTCACTGAGTTCCACCGCCCATTGAATCAGCCGTCCTGCGGCTTCCAGCTTGTTCATTGCCTTTTTAAGCGGATGGTCCGTCATGACATTGATGACATGAACTTGGAAGTAATGTCTTAACTTCCTAGAAGCTGTTATCAGTGCAAAAGCCAATTTCTCTATAAGCGGATACCTTCCCTCTGCTCCTCTGAGCGCTCGGCTAGTGTAGTACACAGGTTTTTGTACTTTACCTTCTTCTCTGATTAAAGCTGAACTTACGGCGTGTGGGGACACCGCTAAGTATAGGTACAATTCTTCTCCTTGCACGGACGGACTTAATAATGGGGCAGTAGTGAGATAGTCCTTCAGGTCTTGGAAGGCCCTTTGACATTCGTCCGTCCATTCAAATGCCTTCCTGAGGACTTTGAAGAAAGGTAAACATTTGTCTATGGCTTTCGAAACAAATCTATTCAAAGCAGCAACTCGTCCTGTGAGGGATTGGACTTCCTTGATACTCTTCGGTGGCTCCATGTCCAATATAGCTTGGATCTTGTCTAGATTCGCCTCGATTCCTCTTTGCAAAACCATGAACCCCAGAAACTTTCCTGACGATACTCCAAACGCACACTTGCTTGGGTTCAACTTCATCTTATATCGCCGAAGTGTTTCAAAGGTTTCCTGTAGGTCGTCCAGATGGCTTCCCTTGTCTATGCTCTTCACAAGCATGTTGTCGACATAAACCTCCACATTCCGTCCTATCTGTGGACGAAACATGTGATTTACCAATCTTTGATAAGTTGCCCCAGCGTTCTTCAAACCGAAGGGCATCACTTTGTAGCAAAACAAGCCTTGGCTGGTAATGAAGGAAGTTTTTTCCTGATCAGCTTCATCCATCTTGATCTGATTATATCCTGAGAAGGCGTCCATGAAGCTCAGCAACTGATGGCCAGCCGTAGAGTCCACCAATTGATCAATGCGTGGCAAAGGATAACTGTCCTTGGGACATGCCTTGTTCAAGTCAGTGAAATCTACGCACATTCTCCACTTTCCATTCGCTTTCTTCACCATCACCATATTGGCTAACCAATCCGGGTAATAGACTTCCTTAATGAACTGTGCCATGGTCAATTTTTGAACCTCTTCCTTGATAGCCTTATCTCGCTCAGGAGCGAATACCCTCTTCTTCTGACGAACAGGCTTAAAA
The DNA here is from genome assembly GCA_028535165.1 of Quercus tomentella. NCBI lineage: Eukaryota > Viridiplantae > Streptophyta > Magnoliopsida > Fagales > Fagaceae > Quercus > Quercus tomentella. Next base: position 40,746,107 of record JAPQVY010000012.1, on the reverse strand, counting down.
AATGGGTATACATTCAATCGATGAGTGATTACACTTGGGTCGATTCCCGGCATGTCGTCATGACTCCATGCAAAAACATCGATACTCTTTCTCAGGAACTGGATGAGGTCTTTTCTTGCCTTCTCCTTCATACCTGTTCCAATTCTGGTGAATTTCTCGGGATCATCTTCTTGCAAAAGAACATCTTCTAATACTTCTGTGGGTTCTGCAACAACCCTTCTTTCCTCAATGCTCATTGTCTGCACCTGTTCGTCCAAGGCCATCATGGCTAAATAGCATTCTCTAGCTGCCAACTGATCTCCTTGTGCTTGCCCTATCGCATACTCCGTAGGGAATTTGACTGACAGATGATAGATAGATGTTATCGCCTTCCAACTGTTCAGAGTTGGTCTTCCAATAATGGCATTGTATGAAGACGAACAGTCCACCACAAGGAAATTGACTTCCCTAGTTACCTACTGCGGGTATGACCCTACCACTACTGGTAATGTAATGGTGCCTACGGACTGCACCTTCATTCCTCCGAACCCTATCAATGGTGAACACAGTGGACGAAGTTGATCCCGCCCAAGCCTCATCTGTTGAAAGGCAGGGTAGTACAATATATCTGCTGAGCTTCCATTGTCAACTAATACTCTCCTGGTTGTATAATTTGCAATAAGCAGAGTAATGACAATTGCATCGTCATGCGGGTGATGGATCCTCTCAGCGTCTTCGTCGGTGAAAGAAATGGCCGGCTCGTCCATTGGTCCCGTCCTTTGTGGTCGTCTAGAGAGTTGGACGTTTTGTACCACCTTGAGATACGTCTTCTTTGACTTGGCAGATTGCCCTGTCGAGTTTCCTCCAATGATAATCTTTATCTCTCCTAGTGGGGGCCGGGACGATTCCTCCATTTTTCCTTTCAACTTCTCATCTTTATGATCCCTTCCAATGAAGTGCCTCAACTTTCCTTGTCTAATAAGATTCTCAATTTGTTGCTTCAGGTCATAACATTCATCTGTGTCATGCCCATGGTCCCTATGGAAGCGACAATATTTACTCTTATTGCGTTTATTAGGGTCTCCCTTCATCTTCTCTGGCCATTTTAGAGAAGGGTCGTCTTTGATTTGCATGAGCACCTGATCAAGTGGAGCGTTTAGGGGCGTATAGTTCTGGCTTCTTCCCGAAGGACCCATCTTCCTGTTATCTCGTTCCTTCTTATCTTCCGTCCATCCCTTCTTTGGACGAGGGCCTTGTTCTGAGTGACGAGCTGGGTGTGCTTCCATCCTTTCAGCTCTTTTCCTCTTCTTGGCTATAATTGCATCTTCTGCATTCATGAAGTTCTGAGCCGAATGGACGAGCTCAGCCATGGTTTGAGGCTCCTTCTCATATAGCTTGTGGATAAATAGGTCAGAGTTGATCCCGTTGTGGAAGGCCGCCAATAGAAGCTTGTCATCTACCTCGTCCACACTAAGGGCTTCTCTGTTGAAGCGAGTGATGAATGATTGCAGGCTTTCGTTTTCCCCTTGCTCTATGGTCAGCAAGTTGGACGAAGAACGTTTGTGTCTCTGTCCCCCGATGAAATTGTTAACAAACAATTTGCTCAACTCTTCGAAAGAACCTACAGAACTTGGGGGTATTTTGCTGAGCCAAACTCGTGCCGGGCCTTTAAGGGTAGTAGGGAAGGCTCGACACATGATTTCATCAGGGACCCCTTGAAGGTGCATCGTTGTTTTGAATGTAGCAATGTGATCAAATGGGTCACGCATCCCATCGTACGAGTCCAGGGAAGGCAGTTTGAACTTTGATGGTAGAGGATGGCCGTTGATGGAAGCCGTAAAAGGAGAGTCAGTTCTATAGACCAAATCTTCTATAGGATTCGTCCTCCTCATGTTCTCTTTCATTTCCTCCATGACTTTCTTCATTTGGTCCATCTCTTCTTTCAAATGTGGTACCGTCCGTGACGTGGTACCTCTAAACTGACTTCCGATCTCAGTATTCTCTCTGTCACCATGGCCTTGTGTTTGTCCTCCTCCTTCGTGCTCCTCACGTGTCTGCCTTCTCTGATTGATCTCCATTCTTAACTCCTGGTTTTGGTGAGTCAACTCCGCCATTGCAGCCGCCATAGATTGCACATGTTGAACAGACGACGTCTGCATGACTGGCGCAGATTGGCGATCACGTTGGGGATCACTTGAAGCGCCTCTGCTTCCCTGATGGCCTGGGCTAGTAGCCCTCGACTTGGTCCTGACCATCCTAACCCTTTGTCGTGGAAAAGAAAGTCGCAAAACAATCTCTTCCCACAGACGGCGCCAACTGATATCGCTCCAAATCAGTAAGGTGGATGATTTGGCTTCGGTGGCTACTGAAGCGGTTGAAGGCCTACAAGAAACAAACACAGTCAAAGAGGAGACCGGAGAAGACCGACCAAACCCCCTCCGATGGTAAAGTTAGCCTCGCAGAGAAGGAAGTTCCAAGTATTTGGGAATAGTGTCTCAGAAAAAACTCTTACCCCAGTCGGGTTCAGACCGGTTCTTTATATAGGGATCCTGGGGGACGGTTATTTGTCCAATAACCTCCCCAAGATTTGTGGAAGCCAACAAGTTCGGAGTTAACTTCCTCAACGGCTACTAAAATTGTAACCGCTAACGAATAAGTTAACTTATTCGTTGGATTCGCTGAGATAGTTGCGGGTTTGGTAACCGCTACAGAGAGTCGAGAGTTCTAAGTGCTGCGTATTCGTCCGTCTGGTGTAGGACAGTTTGGTCGTCCACGGATATTTGATGATTGTCCATGGACGACCTTCATGGACGAGCATGTCGTCCATGGGAGATTTCACCGATCAAGAGTAGTATTATTGTCTATGAACGTTTTTCTTTCTTCTGGGATTATTCTTGGCCCAACTTGCTCTGTTTGCACTGGACGAACCATTTGGACGAACCGGAGATGAATTATTTTCTACTTCTCCATCATATATATATTAAAAAATAATTAAATCTAAGGGCAACACTTAAATACATTATTTTAGGTGCAATGCATTAGGTTATCCAATTCAATCAATACACATAGCTACAATGAATTCAATTGTCCTTAAAAATGATAACATTGTTTATATTTATTGGTCAATGCAACTAAAAGTTTTAAAAACCTGATATAGTGACGTAAGATATTACTATATCTTAATTTTACCCTAATTTTTTTATTATAAAAAAACCATATATTTGATTTTTTTTCTTTAAATGATGTAAATAAGATATCCAAAGAGATGAAAGTCAATAAACAAAAAACAATAAATTTAGAGTCACGCTAGTTTTCAAAAAATATTTTACAATTGTCAAAGTCGTAAGTTATTGTGGGGACTATGGCCTAAAATAATGTATTGGGCCTTAGGCTTTATCCGAGGATACTAATGAGTCCGAGGAGAGAAACATGACTTAGGAGATCTACTTTACAAGCCTTGTCATTAGGAGACAAAGGGAAGAAAGTCCGAGGAGGAACTTCTCCTTGGACACGGCAAACCCAGACCAAGTGTATATTCAAGCGGTTGAAGTACGCCCCCTGAGCACATGAAAGAGAAGAAAACTCAAAATATCTAAGGAAATACTGCCACTACCACATTAAATGCATTGCAGTTGTTTTTCTGGCCACATTAATGTGGAGAAGACCCCTGAACAGTGTTGCATTGGCTGCAGCAACTCATAAAGGACTGAAAGGGGTGTCGATGGGATAGGTTCTCAAGTGGAGGTCCAGATGATCAACAAGTGTAAGGCCCAGATGATCAGAAAGAGCCTATATAATGTAGAGAAGCCCCCATGAAGGCGAGGCGGAAAATGGAGGAGAATAATACTGTAACATGCAAAAGAACCCTAATGTGGTGATCTGTACTCATAAATAAAATCCTAAGTCTCCTCGGATAGAAGTCCTTTGACCCTAATAGCTCTTATTCTTGTTTGTTTGTTCCTCAACCCCCTGCAAGCCATTGCTCAACTCATCTAAACCTAGTTCTTTAATCCATACTCTACAAAATTCATTGTATTGGGCTCTTTGGACTAGGATTCCGTACGGTTCAGGCTTGGGCTCCAAACTTTGTCCCTACAGTTATAAATTGTAGATGATAAAGTGACATTAATATTTAATACTATACCAAAATGAGAATCAATAAAATTTTACTAATTCAATTGTTATTCCAAGATTAAATTACGAGGGCAAAATCAAGTGTCTACATTATGAATAATGTTGCAAAAATGATACTGTTTTTTTCTTTTTTTTTTAGCGAAAATATTATTTTCTTTCCTAAAGTGTAAAAAATTCTTTTTTTTTTCCCAATAAACTATTAAAAAATATTTCACTTATTGTCTTTAAACTTAAAAAAAAAAATTTATCTTTAAATTATTGAATATAAAACTCTTTTTTCTATCCCAACTATGACCTCAAAATAAAAAAATAATTTTTTTTTTTTTTTTTACAATGGATAGAAATGAAAAAAGAAATTTTTTTAAATTTAGAGATAAAAAGTAAAAACTCTAGGAGGAAGATAATATTTTAAGCTTAAAAAGAAAAAAAAAATGATTGTGTTTGTACTTTGTAGAGATGGGTGAACAAGAAAGACACGTTCACCGTCCATAAAATTACCCAGAAGGGATAGCGACGACTATGCGCTGACTAGGCAGCCCCGTACAGTACACTTCTCATTCATTCGTTCAAACCGTTCATACTATACTGGACAGGTTCGGTTCACCCGAACCTCATACCGCGTACTCCAAACCACCTAGGCTCGGACTGCCCGCCCTATAAATACCCCACCTCTCCATCTCATTTTCTCACGCGTTTCACGCTCTCTCTTCTCTCTGCCCAAACACTCCGAACCTAACGCTTCGTCAAAGATATTTTCGCTCAAAAAAGGTAATATTATTTTGAGATCTAGAAACGAATTTGCGATCTGTTTGTGTGATTTAAATTTGAAAGGAATTGTTTGGAATTTTTGAATGTCTGTTTGGTTGCTGAGAAAGTGAAAGGGAAAGAAATGATTTAAGAATTCGTTGAATTAGGTTGATATGTTTTGTGAATTTTGACTTTTTTTTTTGAATTCATTTTTTTGAAATTTTATTTTGATGATCGTGAAGATCCTTTTCTTTGTTGTCATTGCTTTGTGAATTTTGACACTTTGGTCGTTGATCAATTTTTGAATTTTTATTTTGATGATCGTGAAGAAACTTTTTTTGATATCCTTGCTTTGTGATCTACAAGTAAATAATTTAAATTTTTTTTTTTAAAATTTTTTATTGTGAGGATAATTATATCCGATTTATTATAAATTTTTTTGATCTATTTGTTGCTCTTGCTATAAAATTTGAATGTGTTTTATAATTTTGTGATTTTAATTGTATTGGAAACGATTAAGAGTGCGATGAATTGTTGGTACCAAAAGAATGGGTGAAGAGTGAGATCGAGGGATCGGAATACATGTGACCGACCTTGATTAGTTTGTTTAGAATAATTTTGAAATTTTGAGATAAGGGTTTGTTATTGTTTTAGACATTCAAAATTTTGAGAAAAGGTTTTGTTGTTGTTGTATCATGGACCTTGACTAGTCTCTTAGAATCTGTAGTTGAGTCTCAAAATTTTGGGAATAACAGGTGTTGAGAGTCTTGATTTGGAGTTTGAGATGTGCTATTTTATGTTAAGTTTGGCTTTAGCTTAACAACAACCACATTAGTCATGAATATTAATCTGAGTCTTGGTTGTATTTCGTAGAAACAACTGATTTAGTGCAAAAAGAATCAATCTCTGTATCGTTGGTTGGATCAAAGCCTGTTTTTTGTTTATCAGTGAAGTAGTTACAAAATCTATGCAAATGGGTGGAGAGGGAAGTTGTGGATTTAAAAGTTAAAACCCATTGGGTGTGTGCATATCTTACCAATGAGAAAGATAGGAAAGCTTGAAAATACTGTATGAGTTCTTAATTTACTGCATTTGTTTCGAGTCAAAGTCCCCATTTCTTATCGTGTTCTTCTGACTTGATCAACAGATAAAAAGTACAAAGTTAGATTTGATCGGGAAGGATGGCTCTGGTTTCAGGAGGAAGGTCGACTCTAAACCCCAATGCCCCACTTTTCATTCCCGCTGCTTTCCGCCGAGTGGAGGATTTCTCTCCAGAATGGTGGCAATTGATTACCACCTCAACTTGGTACCGTGACTACTGGCTAAGCCAGCATCAAGGCGAGGATGGTTTCTATGACAATGCTGAGGTTGACTTTAATAGTGTCAATGTTGCTGATTTACTGCCAGAGAGCTTTGATTTTGATGACGATGACGATTTTTCAAGCATGGAAGCTCAGTTTGAGGAGTTCATCCAATCTTCCGAAACTGAAGGTGGGCATAATAAATTGTAATGGCAGTGATTTGTATTTCTTGTCCTTGTATTATTCAAAAACCCCTTTAGACCATTGGACTTAATTGCTATACCTTATCTTGATTTGGGATGATAGGCTTTGGAGTGAATGCTGCTGAGGCAGCGATGAAGAATTTGAGGTCTTTGGAGGAAAGAAGTCCCAAGGCTCCAGTGCAACCAGCAAAGTATGCAGAAAAGGCAACTAAGGGCTTGAGTGCAAAATGCAGCCCCCGACGCATCCAGCAGCCCCGTTAAACAAGAACAAGAGCTTGCCGTGACTTTAGTTTGTAGTTTATCCAGCACTTGAACAAAGTAATGTGTAGCTTTTGCATTCTGTAACTTTCTGTATAGAGCAAGGTTGCAACTCTTGTATCCACCCTTGTTCATTCTTAGTGTCTTTTGTTCAGTTTACAGTCAGTGTACCAACAAAACCTCGATGAAAATGTAAAACTAAAAAAATGTAAAATTTTAACAAAGAAAAAAAAAAAGAAGATTCTGTTTCCTACACTATTGTGTTCTGTTTAATTCTCAGGTTTTTGGTTCAAAATGACATGCAAAATGTCCTTTCAATGTGGCATGTCCTTTCAATGTGTCAGAGCATACCCATCAAGGCTGTCAAATGCCAAATATGGCATTTGACACACCAAACTTTAAAAAATCACTTCCATCAAGTGTTGTAAATGCCATAATATTTGGCATTGATGAACAGTGTAATCTCAAATTTAAGACTGTACTGTTCACTAATTGTAAAACTTATAATATTTTTTTATTCAGTGTGGCCCACTTTTTTTTCTTCTTATTTTTTTCTTTCTCATTTCCTTGTTTTATTCTGTCTCTCATTCTTCCTCTGAGAGCCATAGATACCCAACACTCCAGCCATAGAATGGAATACAACCATTTCTTTGCTCTCTCTCTCTCTCAGTCTCTCTCTCTCTCTCTCTCTCTCTCTCTCTCTCTCTCTCTCTCTCGTTGTCTCTGCCTCCCTCTTCGTTTCGGCAGTGGTTGTGTGGGTTATGGATTTGGCGTTTTGGATTTGACTGGCGTGGGCATCGGCGTGGGTCTCTGACCGTTGTGGGTTCATGAGTTTTTGACCGGTGTAGGCATCGGCGTTGAGGGTAGATCAGGGTGGGTTATCGGTTGAGAATTTGGCGTGGGTCTCTGATCGGTGGGTTATCGGTTGAGAGTTCGGCGTGGGTCTCTGATCGGTGGGTCTTTGATCGCGTGGGTCTCTCTTGGTGGTTGTTTTTCTTTTTCTTTTTTCTTTTTCAATTGTTGGTGGTGATGAGGTTGTGGGTTTGTGATTTGGTTGTGATTTTGGAGGGTTGTTTTTCTTTTTCTTTTTCCGGTTGTTGGTGGTGAATGGTGATGAGGTTGTGGGTTTGGGTTTGTGATTTGGTTATGATTTTGGTGGTTGGTGGTCATGGTTGTGGGTGGTGGTGACAGTGGCAGTTGTTGTAGCTGTGGTGGCGTCGGCGGGTGGTTTTATTTTATTTTTTGTTTTTGATGGTGGTGGCAGGCAGCGGCTAGCCGTGGGTGTGGGTTTGCAAAGAAAGGGGTGGGTTTTCAGAGAAAGGGAGAGACAGAGAGAAAGAACAGAGAATAAAAAAAAACAATATTTAAATGAAATGCTAAAAAAATTAGAATATTTGATGTATGATGTATTATAAAGTGAGATGTTAAAAGCTAAAATTTTGGGTTTTAAGGTGGTATATGCTAAAAATTTTACTTCCCGGGAATGCTCTTACATTTCCTCTCTTTTCACGGATTAAACATTGAAGACCTAAAAATCAAATTGCAACTGCTTCCATATTCAATTATTCATCCATAGACTAGGGTGGTTGAAATGACCCAGATGACTGATATTCAATGTTTGCAACTCTTTTGCTTGTGAAGACTTTGGAGCCTTATGCTCCAAAAGTCCATAGTAAGCCTGTGAGTTACGGTCATATTCATATGCTTGTCTTCATTCAAACACGCATGAATTATACCATTATAGTCAAATTTGAATTTACTTTGAGAGGAAGTTGTGAAGAAACTTCCAATTTGGCAAGCCTTGGATCCAGCAATTCAGCTAGTTTTAGCCAGAAATAATGATGCTGTGCATGAAAAGGAGGAAAAGGGACTAAAGAGACTTCCGACCAAAGCATGTTATCCAGCATTCGAGATTGGATCCCCTTTTGGAGATACTGAAGGCACTTGAAAGCAACCTGAGCTCTTAAATTTTTGATGTGTGCAAGGGACTCTTTTAGGGTTGTTAATTCTGACAATTGACCTACCATACTGAATTTACACGCATCATAATACTGCAGATACCATTGTTTGGCTGCTTCTCCAATTAGGATAACTAGATATCCTTTGCTTTGGATGTATATTTTATAGGTGGGCTGGTATAACTTGCATGTCAAAATGCTTAGCTTGAAATAGAAATTATTTCTTTTGTTACACAGTGAGTAGTGAGTACTATGAAAGTATGGATTACGATTTGCCCATATGGGGGCTCAAGCTCAACTGACAAATCTTACTCATCTGTTGTACCGCAATACCTGTATATTTATTATTCTCTTTCGTAGGTTGATTGACAAGGACTAAAACAACATTTTCAAAAGATTAAAAAAAAGGGGACTAATACAGCTGTTGTCTTTGTCTTGTAAGATGAAATTAAATTGGCACAAATCATTCCTTAAATTTTAAGTATGTTTTGAGAAAGAATTCAACCGTTATCTTAGCTAAAAACTTTGTACTACAACTGATCTTAGTGTTTCCAACAGCCGGTCATGGTTCAAGTCACTCTTCCCTCACTGTTGTAAATTTGAAGTAGATTGGTGCTACTTTACCAAAGACTATAGTTATACTTTCTTTAATTTTTGGTGACCTTTTGTTTCATCAACTCACTGAGTTTGAATGTCTTCAAAAAGTAAAAGTAAAAAAAAAAAAGGGTTTTTGACTAAGATGTTTGTGTACTGACTACTGAGAAACACAGGAACCATTGGATAACCCTGAAAGAAAGAAAGAGGTATGAATTGCTTGTTAATACCAACAGATTCCAGTTCTATATGAGAGCCTAATCCAGCAGTTAGACTACACTTTGAAAATCCATCTCATTATATATTCTCTTTCATTCATTTGAAGTTCACTTTCTCCATTATTAATGATAGAATTGCTGCTTCGTAGAGTTTGTGAAACGCTCACTTGGAATTAGTGCAGGGAAGAATGTGCTCAAAACGTCTCATTGGTCATTAAGATTCTTTTAGGAAGAAAAAGTTACCCATATTCTCTAGAAGATTTTGAAAAACAAATGCTACTAGATTAAAACACTATCAGGATTCAGGAGTGGTGCAGAACTACCATTTAAACTTCAGACAAGAATGCCTAAAAGTTGTCTTACCAACAATCTTACAGGAATAACTCAACAAATAATGTTTTACAATTTTTCCATTTCAAAAGGAAAATAATTATCGGTTGAAGAGGGAGAAGAAGATTGTATTATAAAAAACACAAGTTACAGCAACACAATAAAAAAAGGCTTATGGTGGTTCATGTTACAGCTTAACAGATGATGTTGGTGGGTGATGTGAGTCTACAACTGCAGCAGTCGCTAATGAAGGTGGGACTGCCGACAATGCTGAAAATCATAACTTGGTTTTATGCAATGAATAAGAATGATAGTGTTTCAGTCAAGAGTGTGATTGTAATCGAGTCCAATGGTTGGAATTTTTTTTCCAAATAACATTAAATATAGAAAAATTTAGTTAGTTGTCACGTTGCAAAACAATGTTGGAAACTAGCATCTCGAGTGTCTAAAACTCGAGTTCTAAGATAAAAATCGAGTTTTTAAGTCTCGATTTGGAAGAGGTGGTAGTTGATGTGGAAAAAAATCCACGTGGAACTCGAGTTTCACCATTTTCAGACCTAGCGTTCTTCGTCTCTGTTCTTCGTCGTCAAATCGTTCTTTCTGTCGTCAGATTGTTCTTCGTTTTGGGTTTCTTCATCTTCCTGGGTTTCTTCATTTGTTGGGTTTCTTCATCTTCATCAGATCGTTTTTCCTTCTTCTTCTTCGTTCTTCGACGGCAGATCTAAAGACCAGATTGTGCCTCTTTAAATCGTCTCTTCGTTCCTCAGATTAGATCGTGCCTCTTCAAATCGTCTCTTCGTTCTTCCTCTTCAGATCAGATCGTGCCTCTTCAACCCCTTCAAATCGTTCTTCCTTTGTTCTTCTTCAGATCTGATGTTCTTCAAGTACAAAATCGAGTCTTTAAGACTCGAGATCTATGTGGCATCACACTGCCAACTCACCAAGTGGAAATCGAGTCTTTAACCCTCGAGTTTTAGATTGAAATCGAGTCTATTAAACTCGAGATGCTAGTTTGCAACTTTCTTTCAAACGCATCTTAACTTACGATATACTTCCTCCTCACTGTGCTAGTCTGCACATTCCCTCCCAATGGTTGTAGTGGTAGCTAAAGGAATGCAAATATAGTAACATTTGTGTCTCTAACTCAATTCAATCTGAGCCAGATCATTTTTTGAAAAGTATTCTGCACCAAATTTTACAAAATATAAGGTGAAATAAAACCATTTTCTCCTATTTTTCTTCCTTTGTATTATCAATTTTCACTAATTGTAAGTGGCTCTGTTTTGTAGTTGCACATCCCACTTGGAAAATAAATTCATTTCTGATAATGACACAGTAAATAAAATAACTGTTGGTGATGGTGTGTTTGTTTCAAATATGGAGAGGCAAGAGGTGGCTGGTGCACTAGAGGGGTAAGAGGTGCTCACGGGTGTGGGATGTGGAGGAGTATTAAAGAAGGATCAGAGAAGTTCTTTAGCCAAATTTTGTATAATGTGGGGGAGGGTAACCGTGTTCGTTTTTGGCATGATACATGGTGTGGGCCTACTCCTTTGAAGGAACTTTTTCCTTCCATGTACGTTTGCTCAGTTTCTAAAGAAGCATGGGTCTCTGACTTGGTTGTTTCAAATTCAGAAGGAGGTAGGAGCTGGAATTTATTGTTCCGTCACGGTCCTCAGGATTGGCAGGCAACCACTGTCTACTCATTCTTTGAGTTTATTTATTCGTCTATGCCGAGGGGTGAGGGGGATGATCAGTTGATCTGGAGATTGACTACATCTGGTGTTTTTGATGTGCGCTCTTTTTATAAGCTATTAGCTAGTTCCACCACTGATGCCTTTCCTTGGGAGGGTATATGGCGTACTAAGGTGCCTAGACGGGTGTCTTTCTTCTTATGGACAGCAGCTAATGATGGGATACTCACCATTGATAACCTTATTAGGAAAGGTCAGTTTTTGGTTAATAGGTGTTGTTTGTGTTGTTGTGATGGGGAATCAGTGGATCACCTTCTTCTTCATTGTAAGTTCTCTCATGCCTTATGGTGTGAAGTTTTTGCAGTGTTTGGGATTCAATGGGTAATGCCAAGGTCAGTGAAACCTTTGTTCTTTATATGGAGAAACTGGTTTGGAAAGCGTCTTTCTATCATTTGGAACATGGTCCCGGCATGTTTAATGTGGTTAGTTTGGCAGGAACGTAATGCCCGCATTTTTGAAGACAAGGCGAGAACTTTGGAACATTTAAAATGTTTACTTTTTCGTACTCTGTTTCTTTGGGCTCGTATTTGGGGGCGTACGAATTGTACTACTGTAGCTGATTTTTTAGTTTCTATTTCCTTTAGCTCTTGATGTTCTTGTATTTGCTTCTTTGTTCAAAGTGTTCACCATCGTGAGCACGATGTTCAATTTTTTTCAATAAAAGTCTTATTACTTATCAAAAAAAGATATTAATATTATTGGTCCACATTCTTAAAGTATAAAAGCCCCTTAAATTTATGGATTTCATACATGGTATTAGGTACTTGATTCAATTCTTGTAGACCCCAAGTTGTACTAGAAGCGGGCCAACAATAAATATCAAGTATATGAGTACCTACCCCCATCTGCAAACCTGCCCAACTACCTTAATGGAATGCGACATAGCACATGGAGAACAGAAAAATTAACTGAATCTAGGTGGTCACAAAGACTTGGATCAGAGACATTAAGAACAAAGAGGCTGTTAACTTAGTTCCCTTTAATTCGAGTGGGTCATTTTTTAGTCTCAAGAAAATAAAAGCACAAAGAGGTAGTTGGCCTGGATTTTCATAATTTGCAAAATCCATTAACTATCAGAATTTAGAGAATCATCCATTCTGTTTCCCCAAAACTCAGGCAGGTTGGCAAGTTCTTAACCTACTATATTCTCTCCAATTAATTACCATGGTAAAATCTATCACCATAATACATGATTCCATAATATAATTAGTCAAATAGCCCCATCCTGAAAGGTTAGGAACCAAATTCCAAGCCCTATAACCATAATCACTCGTAAAATATATCCAATCAAAATTTAAGTGTACCAGCCCACAGCAAAATGTCCTCAGAATAACCCATACAATAACTGTAAACTAACAATAGCTACTCAATAAGTAATACATTTGGTACAATCTGTGAATGTATGTTTCTTGATTGGTACCAAATACTATTTTAAATTCCATGGCAGCATAGCTAAGTCAATTTCTCCTTTGAATATTGTAACATTTTCATACTAATATTTAAATAAGGAATTCATTATTGATCTTAATTCTCGCAAGCATTAGAAAGACCATACCACTAGATCTTCTAGATTTAGCTACTTTCCTGCATGAGGCCATTAATGTTAGAAGGCTCCTTTTTCTGTCTCCAGATTGCATGTACTTCATCAGTACGGAACCGCTGAGTGAAAGTCGATTCCTCCAGTGGAGTTACCATGCCATGAGCATAAGCAAGGAGACCAGTGTATGCAATCATTGCTCCGTTATCAATGCAATACCTGTCATCAGTAGCAAACAATTTTCCACCACGCTCTGAGCACATTGTTCTCATCATCTCCTGCAAACGCTCATTGCAACCAACACCACCAACAATAAGAACATCTTTCGTGTCACAGTGTGCCATTGCCCGTTCTGTAATCTCCACAAGCATGGCAAACACAGTTTCCTGCAACATATTACATATCAAAATATTACACATAATATATGTCAGAATAATATAAATAAAGTTCTTTTTGGGTGTATAAGTAAAATAAAAGAGAGAAAACCGTATGGCCTAGTATATGGAACTTTAGAAAAGTCCCTCCCACAGAGGGTGAGTTAGCTTTTGAGAGGAAGAGAATTAAGGCAAAGAACCAACAAACATGATGATACAACATCTAATGATTGAGATATGAAGAATAGCTTAGTTCAAATACAAAATAATTTACGACTACAGTTTACCTGCAAGGAGTAACACAAGTCTGCTGGGGTGCACTCATTATTTTTTAGCTTCTCCACAGCAGTGGCTTCAATATAGCTCAATATTCCACTAAAAGATACATCCATCCCTTTTACAACATAAGGAAGGTCTATAAATTGTTCTCCTTTCTTTGCAAGCTGGTGTAGAAAAAAATAAAATAATATCAGGCATGTCAACCCCATTTTCAAAAAGCTGAAAATAAACTGTAACAAATGAGCGCAGTCAAGCATTTAGAATGAATCAACAACCAAAGCACAGAGGCTCTAAAAAAATAGGATGTGATAGAATATAACATGAAACGGCATAGCAAACCCAACAGCAATCTAAACTTTCTGAACTTTAAAGTTTAAATCTAAACTCCCTAAAGCTTTAAGGAACCTGCTGTCAGAGTTTCTTACATCTTGCTTTAAAAAAAAAAAAAAAAAAAAAAATCCCAATTTCCTGTAACTTTTAAGCTGTCAGGGATCAATCTTTTGTAACCTGATTTCAACCACAAATCCTCTAATTACGCATTTTACGTTGTATGTTCATCTAAAGCATATAAGGATAAAAATATGTGTCTACACATTCAACAAGCATACATTTTTTTTAATACCAAGTTACATATGCACACGGTGGATCTTAAATCCATGGCCTAACCATTCACCTTGCTTTTATAAGGGAAGAAGGTGCCACTTGGGCTAGAGCTTACTGGCCACGTTCCACACACTTACATGTATATTGATCTTAATAGTCCTCATAGTGAAAACGATTTTGTCTTAGTTATATTTAACAAATAAATTAATTATCAATATATTCAATAAATAAATCAACGAAAGCAAATCTCTATATAAATAAAAAATAAAATAAAAAAAGAAACCCAAAAAGGAACCAGATGAAGAAGCATTGAAAATATTTATATGCAGGGTCAGCTATATAAAGTGAAAACGCCATCCATGTTCAGATACATACCTGCTCAATGTTATATCCAGGGTTTGGATCATTGGAGAGTGTTAACACCCTAGCAAATCGATCCAAGCAATTTCCAACTGCAATATCAATGGTCTCCCCAAAAATCTGGTACCGCCCTTCACTATATGCTATTACCTGTGTATTCCCACCACTAACATACAATACAACAGGATCATCTGCCCCAGTCACAATCCTCCCCATCTCAATATGTGCCACACAGTGGTTAACCGCAACAATGGGCTTCTTCCACAGCTGTGAAAGAATCCGAACAACAACAGCAGCAACTTGTAGTGGTGCTCCCATGCCAGGACCCTTGGTGTAACATAGGCAATCTATTTCATCTGGGGTTATTTGGGCAGTCTTCAAAGCAGATTTGATCAATGGAAGAATGTGTTGGAGATGGTGTTGAGCAGTTTCTCGGGGAAGGAATCCTTGGCCAGGAGGGGTAATGTAGGTATGGCGTGGATTTGATAGAATGGTGCCATCTAAAGTTACAACCCCAACACCAATCTTGTTGGCTGAACCCTCAAAGCCTAGGGCTATCATCTTCTTCATTTTAAAATTAATAATAAGAATACCCTGTAATTCAAGTCCGTAAACAAGAAGTTTAGTATCTTCCACTAACTAAAATCTGTGAGAAAAGATGGATAAACTTACACACACAGAAGGAAAGATGAAGATAACAAAGAATTTTTTTATTTTATTGATAAGTAAAGATAACAATTCAGTTTTAAAAGGGTTTTGAGATTGGGGAAATTAAAAGACAAGCCGAAGCCTAACAAATCCAAAATAATATCATAATCACATTTAGTTAAAAGACGTAGCTCACAGTAACATTTGGTACTTTATATCATCAACATACTAACCATTAACCGCATCAGACTAAAACAATGACCCTAAACTGCTTCAATTATTTCAATGTAAAATGTAACACATTCCCTCTTTTAGTTCCTCAACCTGTGATTCAGTCAAATAGACAAGAAACTATAAAACCATCAAAAAAAAAATTTCTTTCAAATCCTACTTAACAGTTGGAGTCATCTTTCCAGTTGTATTACATCCTTTTATCACCCTTGGAGTCATCTTTCCCATGAGCTAACAACATACTAATAGATTTTATTGCAATGAAGCCACCTCAAGAACATTACATAGCAAAAGATAGTCTAAAGAGTATCTATAAAAAAAATTACACGCAAAAAGAAATAAAATTAGCAAATTCTGTTAGGGTACCACTGTCATTGAGACCTATGACTGTGGACAATCCACAGAGTAATCTAAGAAAAGAAAGCTTCAGTGAGCCAAAGCCATTCATTTCCTGTAATTAGAAATGGCCTATTTGAGATGTTTCCTATGAAGTCACCTGATCGTGATGGTTTTCCTGCTTTTATTTATTTATTTTATAAGTAAGTAATATTATTTATTCAAATTGAATAGTACTTCATGTTCACGATGATGAACACAAAGTATCTAACAAAATACAAAAAAAAAAAAATAAAATAAATAAACAAACAATCATAGAGGAAGATTGAAGAGGGCCTGATGTCATTTGAGCTGTGCTGTCAGCGCAGAGTTTGGGGCATATGTTGTAGAAAATCAATCATACATTCATATTGTTCTGATTCATAACCCAGAGAATATGGCTTATTTCAGACCAATTTCCTTATGTAATGTTTTATATAAGGCGGTTGCGAAAGTATTGTCTAATAGATTGAAGAGGGTGTTACCTTGGATTATTTCGGACTCACAGAGTGCTTTCGTTCCAGGATGGCTTATAACTGATAATGTTCGCGTTTGAGACGCTTCATTTGATGAGTATGAGGAAAAAAAGGACGAAATGGGCAAATGGCTTTAAAGCTTGATATGAGCAATGTGTATGACAAAGTTGAATGGCCTTCAACTTTCAGCTATGTTGAATTTTTTTGTTTGTTCTGTCACTGCTTATCTGGTTCAATGAAATAGTATTGTCTTTGAAGGTACAATGATACTGTATCAAGTGGGTCATGGATTTTCAGTAGCAACAACAGCAGGGACGTGTTCTTCTACTGCCAGATATTATAACCCAGCATATGTCACTGTGTCAAGAGCCTCAAATTATGTTTTTTTTATTATCAATCCTAGGATGTTGTTGTGTGTGTTCTGTGAAATCATCTGTTGGGTTTTTGATATTTTTAATGAAATTCTACTATTTCTACCCAAAAAAATGGAAAATCATAAAGAAAGCGACATTTATATCTTAAAATGTGTCCTGCCCATATACCCATATTACAATCCACAATTTTATTGAGGAGGAGGAGGTTTCAAAAGAATAACAGATTTTACCGGTGGTTTCCGGCGTGCGGCGACGGAAGGCGTGCCTTGTGTAGCGCAGTGGGCGGCGAGCGGTGGCGGGGCTCCTCTCTCTCTATCTCTACTGAACTGTACTTTGATTGTTTTTTTCGACAGAAGTGATAGAACTGTCCTTGGATTGTTAAGTACAAACGGTGTTAGAATAATTTGGGTAGGGGTTTACTTGCATTATATGGTTTAATAAAATTTTTTTATGACAGATAAGGTATGAAATCCGCTGTAGCACATTGGTAACTCATCTTTCAGAAATGAATAATTGAATCCCGGCAGCGGAAAATCTTTTTTGCTTTAAGGGTAAATAGTAAATTACACGTTTAGGAATGTTTTTACACCCTAAAGTTTAAAATTTGATTTTTACCCCTGAAGTTTGAGGTATTTAGATTTTACATTCTGATGTTTCAGAATTTGGATTTTACCCTTTAAATTTTGGAAGTATTTGAATTTTACACCTCAAAATTTTGAAACTTTAGAGTGTAAAATTCAAACACTCTCAAATTTTAGGGAATAAAATCCAAAAATCTCTAAAGTTTAGGAGGTAAAATCCAAATTTTGAAAAGTTAGGATGTAAAATCTAAACACCTCCAAACTTTAGGAGTGTAATTTGCAATGAAGAGGGTTTGATTTCATTTGAGCTATGTTGTCAATGTTGAGTTTAGGGCATATGTTATAGAAAATCAATCATATATTCACATTGTTCTTGTTCCTAAAGTTCGTAACCTAGAGAATATGATTGAGTTCAGACCAATTTCCTTATGTAATGTTTTAAATTAAGGTAGGCAAAGATATTGACTAATAGATTGAAGAGAGTGCTACCTTGGATTATTTGGGACTCACGCAGTGCTTTTGTTCCAGGATGACTTATAATTGATCAAGTTCGCATTTGAGATGCTTCATTTGGTGAGTATAAGAAAAAAACGACGAAATGGGAAAATGACCTTAGAAGTTTGATATGAATAAAGCCTATGACAAAGTTGAATCGCCTAAAACTTTCAGGTATGTTGATTTTTTTTTTCTTTTTTTTTTCCTGTCACTGCTTATCTGGTTTCGAATAAGAAATAGTCTTGTCTTTGAAGGTCTCAAGTGGGAAGTAGGTCAGGGATTTTCAGCAGCAATAACAACTAGGCCATTTTCTTCTACTGCTAGATAATATAATCCAGCACATGTCACTGTGTCAAGAGCCTCAAATTGTGTGTGTGTGTGTTTTTTTTTTTTTTTTTTAAATTTATCAATCCTAGGATGTTGTTGTGTGTGTGTTCTGTGAAATCATTTGTTGGGTTTTTGATAATTTTAATGAAATTCTACTATTTCTATCCAAAAAAATAAAAATAAAAAGCCCACTTTTTTATATCTTAAAATGTGTCCTGCCATATGCCCATATTAAAAAATCCACAATTTTTATTGAGGTGAATGGTTTAAAGACAAAGATGAACAAATTTTGCCAGTGGTTTCCGGCGTGAGGTGACAGAAGACGTGCCACGTGAGGTGGTGTGTCGTGGCTGGGATCCTTAATCTCTCCTCTAGTAGAGTGAACTGAACTATCCTTATTGTTAAGTACAAACGGTGTTAGAATAATTTGGCTACAGGGCCTAGGGATTTAATTGTTATTAAAAAAAGTTCAGGGTTTAGCTCCTTTACTTGGAATTTTGGGTTTAATAGAATTCATAATGATAAGTATGACATGAAATCTGCTGTAGCACATTGGCAATTCATAACGTATATTGAATTTGGATTCAAATCCCAGCAGTGGAAAATTCTTTTTTGCTGTTTTTTTATTGGGTCTGTGCATGAGAATTGAGATCTTCTCTTTGGGCCCGCTTTTCTTACAAAACCCAATATGAATGGCCCACTTTTAAATTTATTTTTTTTAAAAATTTGTTCATAAATAAAATAAATTATGCCAATCAGAGTTATCAAACACACCCAATATGCTCACTCTCAACGTTCGTTTTATTTTTATTTTATTTTGTTTTGTTTTTGACTATTTATTTTATATACTCGCTTTCAAATTTCAATTATGAGAACATATTAGTGTTAATAGCCTTATAAGTCAACCAAAACCTTTTGGTATTTTCAATGGAGACATAAAGTTTAAATCCTCTCATTCCCATAACTGAAGAATAAGGCCTGTGTTAGTGGATTTAGGTGTGAGAGGTAGAGGTAGAGGGCTGATTAGGGTATGTGCTACAAAATGCAAACGGTTGTAAGAAACAAAACATGATAAGTGAGTGTTAAACTCGGGATTTTTTGTAAACTTAAAAATGGATAGAATATTTAGATCCAACTCATCAGTTAGCTCCCGATCAAGTATACCTCCTGATATCCCTGATATTATCAATGAAGAGAATTATTCTGTTGAAGAAGAAAGCTGCTTAGACTTTAATAAATGGACTATTCCTAAAATTAATGTTAATGCAATTTATAAAACAAGCTGGCTCAATTCTACTTTTAAAACTGAATTTAATGTTAAAGACCATCAAACGGGCTTATGCCATATCTAGAGTTCACGAGAAATGTTGTTTGTTTAACAAGAAATCTATTCATGATTTTCTTACTAAAGGATATAGATTCTTGCATATTGGATTTGTTCAAGTTGCTGTTAAGCCACTAACTCGTAATAGTGTTAATGATTCAGTTAACACTAATAGTGTTAATGATTCAATATTGGATACGTTTACGTGATGCTAGATTTAGAAAATTCGAAACTAGCATACTTGGCATGATTCAGTCATCTTCGTTTAATGGCCCTTTTCATTTTGATTGTTTCTAATTTAAATCTTGCTTTAGATGATCGTCATAGTGCTAAAGCTTTAACTTTAAATATCCTAACTTCTGGTTATGATATGGATGGAGGTCAGAAGGTGCTAAACCTTTTGCTATTGTTTATTATGTTTATTATAAATTGTTAAAAACCAATTTAAATCCTCATGCTAGAATTCAACATTCCGGTTATAAAACCTTACTAATTATGAGTTCTACCCCGAATGCTAAAATTTTATCGGTGGTTTTCAGCATGCTGTGGTGAAAGGCGTGCCACGTGTGGGCGGCGAGTGGTGGCCGGGCTCCTTTCTCTCCCTTTCTTTCTATCTCTACTGTAGTAGCGTGAATTGAACTGTCCTTTTATTGTTAAGTACAAACGGTGTTAGAACTTCAAATAATTTGAGGGTTAATTGATATTTTAAAAAGTTCAAGGCTTAGCTCCTTTACTCGGAAGTTAAGGTTTAATAGAGTATTTAATGATATATAAGACATGAAATCCGTTGTAGCACATTGGTAATTCCATCGATTCTATTGATTGAATCAGATTTGCGGAAAAATCATTTGTTTTTTTATTTATTTATTTGGTCAATGCATGAGAATTGAAATCTTCTCATTGGGCTTGCATTTATTAGAAAACCTAATATGAGTTAAAACCTTTCGGTACCATATTAATGCATTCTTTCTTTAGTTACTTGCCTTTCCTATTTCTTGTTTGTAACATGTGGGGGATTGTTGGTGTGAGTGTGTGTTCCAAACACTTTTTATTATTATTTATTTTTTGACTGTTGGGCATTTATGAGTAAAATGGCCGTTAGACAATAATGGACAATATAGTTGTTGGGCTTTTATGAGTTATTAGTAACCAATAACTATAGATCATTATTGTCAAATGAATAACCTATATAATACCCATCATCACACCCTTTCCTATAAGATATATTTTACTACGCTATATTTAGATATACACAATTCTATTCTCTTTCTCTTCCACATATTTTTTTACAATTTATATTTGTTCTAAGGGAAGGCAATAGAGGGTTGTTCTTGAACCTTCGTGAGTGGAAGTGCGTCCATGACAAAGATTGATGTTATAGTCTAATTTTGAGGGGATGTTTGGCCAAGACAACTAGTCGCATAGAGTTTTACTCCGGGTGGCATGAATCAACCTTTAAAGACAATACTTTCGCAGTGTGATTCCTTAACACTGTGAGATTGTTCATATATATATATATATATATATATATATATATATATATATATATTGTTCTTGCTGATTTAAATTCTAGATAAAATACTTGTGATATTATTTGTTGTATCAAAACTTGTTTATTCACTAAAATATTTCCAACATAACACACAAATGACATGGGTATTTGTATGATACATAAACAGAATATGCATAGATGCAAGTCTTTCTTCCATAAGTAGAGACACAAGTTTTCCTCATTCATGTCAGTAAGTTACATATTTTGAAACTAATGAGTACTCGAGTTTATAAAACTTGAGTTATACGTGGCATTTTATATTTTTTAATTCTAGGTCAGCGGGTGCCACTATGGTAGATTTTTATGGAACTCGATTTTCATAAACTCGTGTTTCCTAAACTTGAGTTTCAAAAAGGTGGTAGATTGCAAAATATTTTCCAAACAGTGGTAGATTGTTAAATATTTAACTAAATAATAGTATTTGGCCATTTTTGCCTCGAAATCAATGAAATAGTATTGTCTTTGAAGGTACAATGATATTGTATCAAGTGGATTTTGCCAAATAATGGTATTAGGCAATTTTGGCCTCAGAATCAATAAAATAGTATTGTCTTTGAAGGTACAATGATACTGTATCAAGTGGGAAGTGGGTCGTGGATTTTTAGCAGCAACAACAGTTGGGACATGTTCTTCTTTTGCCAGATATTATAACCTAACATATGTCACTGTGCCAAGAGCCTCAAATTGTGCTTTTTTATTATCAATCCTAGGATGTTGTTGTGTGTGTTCCATGAAATCATTTGTTGGTTTTTTGATAAGTTTAATGCAATTCTACTATTTCTATCAAAAAAGAAAGAAAAAAAAAGAAGAAAAAACCATAAAAGCCCACTTTTATATCTTAGGCTGTGTTTGTTTTGGCTTCAAATCACTTCCGGAAATGCTTTTCCGTAAATGTGGGTGTTTGGGTCATTGGGTGCGCAAGGAAAATTGGGTCAAACGGAAAATCATTTCCGTTGACCGTAAAATATGCCCTCTGACCCTGTAAAACCATTTCCGTTTGTATTTTACCTTCAAATGAATTCCGCCCTAGGAAAATAGAAGAGAGAGAGAGAGAAACAGCAAGGAGATCGCACCAAAAGCACGATCTCGTCACACCCAGCACCGGTGAGATTGCGCCGCCTGAAACACCGGTGAGATCGCATCCCAACACCGGCGACCCATCGGCACCGCCACCCAAGCCCGATCCACCCAAAACCGATCTCGTCCTCGACCCACCCAAGACCGAGCTTGTTCTCGACACATCAGTGAAGCCTAGATCGTCGTCCTCAACCCACAGCCCCGCCGTCGTGCATGGAACCACGATTTGGGTCAGATCGTCTACTCATGATCTCGTCGCCACCACCCACGATCGATCTCGTCATTTTTTCTCTCGATCTCGTCGTTGTCGCCGCCGCCTCTAGATCGACCCACCCATGACCGATCGCCTTTATCTCTTTCTTGATCTGCCTTTCTTTTTTCCTCAATCACTCACTCTTTCTTCCTCCCTCTCTCAGTTTGACCGAGGATACAGTGTTTGATGAATGGTTTTTTGTTTTGAGTTTTGTTTTTTTAAGTTTATATATTGAAATTTTCTATTATAAAATTTGTTTGGGAGCTGAGAAAATGTGAAAAACTTGTAGAAAATAAGCATTTTCAGAATGAAACCAAACACCTGAAAATATTTTCCAAAGTAATTTTCATAATGCAACCAAACACTTGAAAATATTTTCCTTTTCCGAAAATAGCATTTCCGAAAAATATTTATTTTTCGGAAAATATTTTACATTGAACCAAACACAGCCTTAAAATGTGTCTTGTCGATATGCCCCATATTACACTCCACAATTTTATTGAGGAGGTTTCAAAAGAATTCAAAGACGAAGATGAAAAGATTTTATTGGTGGTTTCTGGCGTGCCACATGTGGGCAGCGAGCAGTGGCGGGGCTCCCCTCTTCACCATCTTTACTGTAATAGCATGACCTGAACTGTCCTTTTATTGTTAAGTACAAACGATGTTAGAACTTATAATAATTTGGGGGTTAATTGATATTTTAAAAAGTTCAGGGCTTAGCTCCTTTACTTGGAAGTTAAGGTTTGATAGAATATTTAATAGTAAATAAGACATGAAATCCGCTATAGCACATTGGTAATTCCATCGAATCAATCGGTTGAATCCGGGTTAAAATCCTGGCAGCAGAAAAATAATTTTTGTTGTTTTTTTTATTGGGTCAATGCATTAGAATTGACATCTTCTCATTGGGCCCACATTTATTAGAAAACCCAATATGAGTTAAAACCTTTCGGTACCATATTGATGCATGCTTTCTTTAGTTGCTTGCCTTTCCTATTTTGTGTTTGTAACATATGGGGGATTGTTGGTGTGGGTGTATGTTCCAAACACTTTATTATTATTATTTATTTTCTGACCATTGGGAATTTTGAGTAAAATAGCCATTGGGCAATAATGGATAATATAGCCATTGGGTTTTTATGGGTTATTAGTAACCAATAACTATAGATCCTTATTGTCATGAATAGCCTATAGAATACCCATCATCACACCATTTCCTATAAGATATATTTTACTATGCTATATTTATATATACACAATTCTATTCTCTTTCTCTCCCACATATTTATCTACAATTTATATTTGTTTTAAGGAAAGGTAATGGAGGATAGTTCTTGAACCTTCGTGAGTGGAAGTGCATCCATCATGAAGGTTAACACTATAGTCTAATCCTGGGGGGTTGTTTGGCCAAAAGAACCAGTCGCACCAAATTTTACTCCAGGTGGTATGAATCAACCTTTAAAGACAACACTTTCGTAGCATGATCCCATAGCACTGTGAGATTGTTCCTATATTTACATATATATATATATATATATATATATATATATATTGTTCTTGCTGATTTGCATTCTAGATAAAATACTTGATATATTATTTGTTGTATCAAAACTTGTTTATTCACTAAAATATTTCCAACATAACACACAAATGACATGGGCATTTATATGGTACATAAACAGAATAGGCACAGATGCAAGTCTTTCTTCCATAAGTAGAGACACAACTTTTCCTCATTCATGTCAGTGAGTTACATATTTTGAAACTAATGAGTACTCGAGTTTATAAAACTTGAGTTATACGTGACATTTTATATTTTTTAATTCTAGGTCAGCGGGTGCCATTGTGGCAGATTTTTACAAAACTCGATTTCATAAACTCGAGTTATGGGTCAAACTCGAGTTTTGAAAAGGTGATAGATTGCTAAATATTTTCTAAACAGTGATAGGTTGTTAAATATTTCACCAAATAATGGTATATGCCATTTTTGCCTCAAAATCAATGAAATAGTATTGTCTTTGAAGGTACAATGATACTGTATCAAGTAGATTTTGCCAAATAATGGTATTTGGCCATTTTGGCCTCAGAATCAATGAAATAATATTGTCTTTGAAGGTACAATGACACCGTATCAAGTGGGAAGTTGGTAATGGATTTTCAGCTGCAACAACAGTTGGGGCATGTTCTTCTTCTGCCAGATATTATAACACATCATATGTCATCGTGTCAAGAGCCTCAAATTATGTTTTTTTTTTTATTATCAATCCTAGGATGTTGTGTGTTTTCTGTGAAATCTTCTATTGGTTTTTTGATAATTTTAATGCAATTATACTATTTCTATAAAAAAAAAAAGGGGGAAAAATCCATAAAAACCCACTTTTATATCTTAAAATGTGTCCAACCCATATGTCCCATATTACAATCCATAATTTTATTGAGGAGGTTTCAAAAGAATTGAAAGACAAATATGAGATTTTTTTACAAGTGGTTTCTGGCGTGCGGTGGCGAAAGGTGTGCTGAGTGTGGATGGTGAGCGGTGGCCGGGCTCCTTTCTTTCTCTATCTCTATTGCAATAGCGTAAACTTAAGAACTTAGAGTAATTTGGCAGTTAATTGATATTTTAAAAAGTTCTGGACAAAGCTCTTTTACTTGGAAGTTGAGGTTTAATAGAATATTTCATGATAAATAAGGCATGAAATTTGCTATTGCACATTGGTAATTCCAATGAATCTCTTGATTGAATTTGGGTTCAAACCCTGGCAGCGGAAAAATCATTTTTGCCGTTTTTTTATTGGTTCAATGCATGAGAATTGACTTCTCATTGGACTTGCATTTATTAGAAAACCCAATACGAGTTAAAACCTTTTGGTACCATATTGATGCATGCTTTCTTTAGTTGCCTACCTTTCCTATTTCGTGTTTGTAACATGTGGGGGATTGTTGGTGTGAATGTGTGTTCCAAATGCTTTTTATTATTATTTATTTTGTGATCGTTGGGAATTTATGAGTAAAATAGCCATTGGGCAATAGTGGACAATATAGCCATTGGGCTTTTATGGGTTTATAGTAATCAATAACTATAGATCATTATTGTCATGAATAGCCTATATATTACCCATCATCACACTCTTTCCCAGGGCCGGCTCAAGGCCTAGGCAAGTTAGGCCTAGGCCTAAGGCCCCACCAAAAAACAAAAATTTTCTTAGGAAAAAAGGCCCCACTTTTTACAAAACTATATATATATTTTCTAAAGGTTGTAGATTTTTTTTATTAGTGATATTAAGGATATTACAAATTTTACTATTGGCTTACAAATTGTCATGTTATTAATCACAAAAAAGTGATATAAACATTCGTTAGTTAAATTGATGAAGTTCATCAATGAGAGACAATGTCACATTATATTTTGAACATTTTATAGTGCTTTTAATTAGCGTATTTTTCTTTTTCATTTCTATTAAGACTCTCAAATTACGAGACCAATAGAATTTTAACTCAATTGAAACCCTAAAATATTTCAAAAAGATGTTGCAAATGTATTAAATCATCAATTATAGATTAATCTCTCATGATAATTTGAGACTTTGATTTTTGTAAACTAATATCCTACAAAGCCACACACCAAATAATATCCATCTCTCTCTCTCTTAAAATCAAAATATAAAATTAAAAATTAGATTACAACTTTATTTAACTATGCATCGTCTTATATCCAAAATAAAGTATCTTTTTCAATCGTAATATATTTTTATTTCTTTTTATTAATATTTATAATTCAACTATGATATTCAATTCTCTATATGAAATTAACATTAGTCTAGTTGGTATTATTTATGTATTTAATGTATCAAATTAACATTAATTTGATTAGTATTAAATAATTTTGTTTAATTAATATTTACATATTAAAGGTCTACATAAATTTTTTGCCTTAGGCCCAAAATTATGTTGGGCCGCCCCTGCTCTTTCCTACAAGATATATTTTACTACGCTATATTTAGATGTACACAATTCTATTCTCTTTCTCTCCCACATATTTTTCTACAATTTATATTTGTTCTAAAGAAAGATAATAGAGGGTTGTTCTTGAACCTTCGTCAGTGGAAGTGTGTCCCTGGCAAAAGTTGACGCTATAGTCTAATCTTGGTAGGTTGTTTGGCTAGAAGAACTAGTCGCACCAAGTTTTACTCCAGGTGCCACGAATCAACCTTTAAAGACAACACTTTCACAATGTGATTTCATAGTACTGTGAGATTGTTCCTATATTTACATACATAGCAAGAACAAGGATATATATATATATTTCAACTCCAGATTCCAAGTAGATAAACATTCTTCCCAGTTTCCAGCAATTTTGCACATGACAATTAAGTACAAGATTCACTGGATTAGCATGTGGAATTATGTAATCAACCATAATCTGTTAGATAGGGAATTCTTTGTGAAATGGTGGGATAGTTTCAGAACCACTGACATTATCTCCAAACTACACAACGACTTTCCTCCTCCAGTTCCATGAGCCATTGCTCACTGCACAAGATCACAATCTAGCCTAGACTCCATCCAGATTGCTGGAAAATCTAGCAAAGAACTCAAAGATCTTGCCCAGCAGCTGCTTCTCCAATCGGAACAGTTAGAGTTAGAAGAAAAGAACTCTCCTACCTCTTCAGAAGCATCAGTTAATCGTGCTCCAATTGACCCATTCTAGGACGCCCAAGATCCTTACGATGGTTATAATCTGGACAACGATTAAGCGTTTCCAGAACGGCTCCAGGATGCTCCAGAAGCCCTAGGATAGCTCAAGAACCACCTTTGCACCCGGTTACTATTCCAGGAACAGTACCCGCACCAGCAAAGCTGCCGACAGAGTACTATTCACTACACAGTACTAGAACACTATGTAGAGTTACTATTCAGAAAAGTAAGGGGACAGAACACTGTTCATAAATAGTGACCGTTACTGTTCACAAGCAGTGACCGTTACTGTTCACTCAACAGTTCCCTGACAGAATCATTGAGGTTGCTATTTACTCTTGGGTGAATTTCTTTTCAGCCGAAAGTAAATAGTAACCTCAATGATTCTGTCAGGGAACTGTTGAGTGAACAGTAACGGTCACTGTTTATGAACAGTGTTTTGTCCCCTTGCTTTTCTGAATAGTAACTCTGCACAGTGTTCTGGTACTATGTAGTGAATAGTACTCTGCCGGCAGCTTTGCTGGTGCGGGTACTGTTCCTGGAATAGTAACCTGGTGCAAAGGTGGTTCTTGAGCTATCCTGGGGCTTCTGGAGCATCCTGGAGCCGTTCTGGAAACGCTTAATCGCTGTCCAGATTATAACCATCGTAAGGATCTTGGGCGTCCTGGAATGGGTCAATTGGAGCACGATTAACTGATGCTTCTGAAGAGGCAGGAAAGTTCTTTTCTTTTGACTCTAACTGTTCTGATTGGAGAAGCAACTGCTGGGCAAGATCTTTGAGTTCTTTGCTAGATTTTCCGGCAATCTGGACGGAGTCTAGGCTAGATTGTGATCTTGTGCAGTGAGTAATGGCTCATGGAACTGGAGGAGGAAAGTCGTTGTGTAGTTTGGAGATAATGTCAGTGGTTCTGAAACTATCCCACCATTTCACAAAGAATTCCCTATCTAACAGATTCTAGTTGATTACATAATTCCACATGCTAATCCAGTGAATCTTGTACTTAATTGTCATGTGAAAAATTGCTGGAAACTGGGAAGAATGTTTATCTACTTGGAATCTGGAGCTGAAATACCTTAACGCGTCCTGGAGAGGCTCTGGGAAGTTTTGTGGAATTGATCCAAACATTTCCCACCACTTGAGGAACCATGAGGGTATCTGGCTTTTGAATTTCTTGTCAAACTGCATGAACCATGAGTGGCCATAGTTCTCATTTTGGTAGAATAAAACTTTCTCGAAGGCATCCATATAATCATAATAATTGTACTTGGGGTCTGATCCCTTGAGTACTGTAAGTGTTCTGAGTGAGGAGGGATGTCCCCAATCTTTGCAGCTCACAAAACTCTGAATTATGAATTTATGGTAAGTCTCTTCTAGATGTGGGAAAGGGTGCTCGTGTTCTGGACGAACTACACTGAGATGCAGGTCTATCTCTAGGATCCAGGAACCCAAAAGGGGGGTAAGTTACAGACAGGGGGAGAGAGTGTCGTTCTGGGAAGTCTGGGTGCGGAAGCTTAAATAGGTTACAAATGTATTTCTGTTACAAGTGTAAACTAGGGGAGAGAAGAGAGCCATTTGGTTTACAAAGTATTTCTATTACAAAGTAAAGCTGGAGCTCTGAGGTAGTATGGAACTAAGCCTAAACTGAACTTGCTAAAGACTGAAGCAAAGGGTTCCTTTTATAGCTGGAGGAAGCCTTGGATCCGTTCAGGAGATTGCGGAAATCACGGAGGGTAAACTGCTTTTACTCTTGGGTGAATTTCTTTTCAGCCGAAAGTAAATAGTAACCTTAATGATTCTGTCAGGGTACTATTGAGTGAACAGTAACGGTCACTGTTCATGAACAGTGTTCTGTCCCCTTGCTTTTCTGAATAGTAACTCTACACAGTGTTCTGATACTGTGTAGTGAATAGTACTCTGTCAGCAACTTTGTTGGTGCGGGTACTGTTCCTGGAATAGTAACCGGGCTGCAAAGGTGATTCTTGAGCTTATTCTGGGGCTTCTGGAGCTGATTAACTAATCACTGTCCAAGTTGTAACCATCATAAGGATCTTGGGAATCCTGAAACGGGTCAATTGGGACACGATTGCATGAGGCTTCTGAAGAGGCAGGAGAGTTCTTTTCTTCTGACTCTAGCTGTTTTGACTGGAGGAGCAACTGCTGGGCAAGATCCTTGAGCTCTTTGCTAGATTTTTTGGCAATCTGGACGGAATCTAGGCTGGACTGTGATCTTGTGCAGTGAGTAATGGCTCTCTGTACTGGAGGAGGAAAGTCATTGTGTAGTTTAGAGATAATGTCAGTGGTTCTGAAACTATCCCACCATTTCACAAAGAATTCCCTATCTAGCAGATTTTGGTTGATTACATGATTCCACATGCTAATCCAGTGAATCTTGTACAAAATTGTCATGTGCAAAATTGCTGGAAACTGGGAAGAATGTTTGTCCACTTGGAATCTGGTGTTGAAATACCTTAAGGCGTCCTGGAGAGGCTCTGGGAAGTTCTGTGGAATTGATCCAAACATTTCCCACCACTTGAGGAACCATGAGGGTATCTGGCCTTTGAATTTCTTGTCAAACGGCATGAACCATGAGTGGTCATAGTGCTCATTCTGGTAGAATAAAACCTTTTTGAAGGCATCCATATAATCATAATAATTGTACTGGGGTTCTGATCCCTTGAGTACTGTAAGTGTTCTGAGTGAGGAGGGGTGTCCCTAGTCTTTGCAGCTCACAAAACTCTAAATTATGAATTTATGGTACACAACTTTTGTAGGATTATTCCTATCCATGATATTTTCTATTTTGGCAGACTTTTCTTGAGTGAGAATGCCTTTATAGAATTTGATGTTCTTCTCTGGGCTTTTGGGAAGGCAATGCCATTCATGGGGCAGTACTTCCATTGCTAATGCTAGCGGATCTGTTATGTGAACCAAGTGTGGCTCAATATAAGAGATGTGCTGAACAAAAGGTTTTTTGATGTAAGAGGCTTTTCCTGTTCTTGGAGGAAGATAAGAAGAAGGTTGCTTGGGCACAATCGGGCCAAAGGGTTCTTCAACTGTGTATGGAGAAACTGCTTTTGGAGGTGGTGTGGCTAAAGCAGAACTATAACTGTGTTGTCCTTGGGGCCTTTGGTAATTTGGTTTTGGGATAGTAGACACCAAATAACGATTGGCAACAATGGATGGTGACACAGGTAAGGCTTTCATAGGGCTAGAGGAAAAAGGTACTAAAGGGCCAGGGTTCTGTGCCTGACTAGTACTCTTAATGGTTTGCTGTTTAGGCAACTTTGGTGGTTGGGGTTATACGGGTTTTTTCTCGGACATCTTGGACTGGATCCTGCAGGAATTCACGGGTTAGGAAATCAGGGATACTGTTTTGAGTTCCTTGTATGAATTCAATGTCAAAATCAAAAATAGAAAGGACGACTTGCCAACGTGCAAAAATCTGTTTTGATGCAATGTTTTGAACATCTTTTTCTAAAACATATTTTGCAGATTTACAATCAATTCGTAACAAAAAATTTTGATTTAAAAGGTCACTTTGAAATTTTGAAATGCACAGTACTATAGATAATATTTCTTTCTTAATAGTACTATAATTCAACTGAGTGGGAGTCGAAACTCCTGAATGAAAACATACAATTTGTTCTGAGGAGGTGGGACTAACACGCTGGAGGAGAATGCCACCATAACCAATGTTAGAGGAATCTGTCTGGACGACCTTGAAGGAATTTTCTGAGGGGATTCCTAGACAAGGGAGCGTCTTGACATGTTTTTTGATTTCTTGGACAACAGTAGTATGAACTGGGGTCCAAGGAAGTGGATTTGTTCGAAGTCTATCAAAAAGAGGTTTGCATTTTTGCCTAAGATTTTGATAGAAATCAGCAATGTAGTTGAGGGATCCTAAGAACCTTTGAAGTTGGGTCTTTTCAAGGATTTCATCTGGAAACTTTTCTGCAAACTGAATGGCTCTTTCTATGGGTTTGATGACACCATGCTTTATATCAAAACCTAAGAATCGAACACTGGTTTGGAAAATTTTTATCTTTGGAGTTGAGACAACAAGACCATTATGCTTGATGGTTTGGAAGAATGTTCTGAGATGCTTCCAATGTTGAGTCAGGGATTCTGAGAAGATGAGTACATCATCAATGTACACAATGGTATGGCTGGAGAATGGATTGAAAATTTCATTCATGATGTTTTGGAATTCAGAAGGTGCATTCTTAAGACCAAAGGGCATTACATTCCATTCGTAATGGCCAAAGGGTGTGGTGAAGGCTGTCTTGTACCTATCAGACTCTCTGATTTGTATCTGCCAAAAACCACTCTTCATGTCAAACTTGCTAAAAACCACTGCTTTGCTAAGTCTGTTAACTAAGTCTCTCTTGTTGGGGATTGGATACCTTATCCATTCTAAGACTTTGTTAAGGGGCTTGTAATTGATGACAAGTCTAGGGACACCTCTCTCAATCTCAGCGTTTTTCTGGACATAAAAGGCTGGACAAGACCATGGTGACCTAGAGTTTCTGATAATTCCTTTCTTAAGAAGATCCTCTATTTCTTCCTTGCAAGTATCCATGAGTTCTTGGCTCATTTGGATAGGTCTGGCTTTGGTAGGGATGTTCTTTTCATGGAAATCTTTGACATAAGGTAGAGCAGCTTCGTGCCGTTTCCTATGCCAAAAGGCTGTGGGAAGATCAGAGCAGACTTCCTGCTTAAGTTTTTCTTCAAACTTTCTGATATCAGTTTGGTAGATTTTGCAAGCTAATTGCTCATTAATCCTTTTGTAACTCAGTTCATTACTAAGGTACTTAAGGTGTTGGGTTTTGGCTTTGATGAGGTTAAGGGTCTTGGAGATAGAGACTTCCTGGAGACTGTTGATGTCTTTAGGTTCTGGGCTCCTAAGAAACTTAAACTTAACTGGTTGGCCAAAAGGATGGGTAGTGATTCCTTCACTATCCGTGATGAAAGGGTACAAAAGACACATGAAAGGGTTTCCTAAGATGACCCTATCTGTCATATTTTTGACAAGAACAAATGTGGTTTTGAAGCAAGCATTGTCTTGGCAAACATGTGCTTTTGGGATTTTGAATTCAATCTGCATTTTTCCTCCACTTGCGGAAGTTAACCTTTCTTTGGTTTTCCGGAAGTATTTAGAGGGAATGATCCCTTCTTGAATGCAGTTGAGATCGGCGCCTGAATCTATTAAGGCTACTACCTCAAATTGAAAATCTCTGCTGATGACAATCTTGACTTTGGAGTGCCATTTCTGGAAGTTAATTCTACTGATGGTTTGCAAGAACGACTCATTAGTTGGTTCTTGTTCCATATCTGCAGTAGGGTTAACTGTTTCATCCGCTTCTTCATCAGAAGGGTTCTGTAATGAGGTGCCTTCCTCATTACCTTGATGAGAAGTACTTTCTAACTGTTTGACTCTCTGGTCAATGAGACTGTGATCAACCCTAAGGATGGTTAATTCTTGCTTAAGGTTTCTCACTTTTGATTTGGTATCCTTAATCTCTTTCTGGAGATCTTGGACAGTTATCTCTTTCTTGGATTTGGAAAACCTATTGTAGATTTTTTCCAAATCAACTCTGGGTTCCTGGTTCCTAGGTTTGGATGTACTGTCTTCCTTAACTAGGGTTTTGTGGAACTCACTAAGTCTTTGAGCTTTGGTGACCGGGTCTTCGATCTGTTCTATGAGATCTAAGAGCAACTCTTCTTGCTTAGAGAGAATACTGATAATGTTGTTTCTACAACAACTATCCTTGCATGGTATGGCTTCATCTGGACTACTAGAGGTGCTAGTCGAAACTCTAGGAGAGGATGAGGACTGGTAAATCTGACAGATTTCTCGGTTAATAGAACTATTGGGGGACTCACTTTCTAGGTGGTCAAGTTCTAAAAGCTTGGAGATATCATCATTGATTAGGGAGTTGGTAGGGGATTTGCCTGGACATTCTTTCTTAAAATGTCCTCTTTTTCCACAATTAAAGCATTTTCCTTTTGCTTTAGGTTTGAGGTTCTCTATGGACTTGGGGTTTCCTTTCTTATAGAAATCATTGTTTTTGAACTTCTGTTCTCTATATTGCCCGGAAACCGTTCTCTTCTTGTGGAAATCTTTAGAGGTTTCTTTTCCTCTGTATTTGGATATCCTTTTCTTAGGAAGGATTAGGGGTGAATCCTGAAGCTGGTCATCTAGTTGGTCTTTCTCCTTTTCATCTTCTGAGGAGGTTCTGCTAGAACTACTAGAGGACATGTGGGCTTCTAAGACATTTACTTTAGGTGTAATATTTGGTGAAGGAGAGATTGGTTTCTCTACTTCCTGTGATGGATTCCTAATACTGGTTGGTTGGTTAGGATTTGCTGGAAGTTTGGTCGTGACACAAGACTTTTTATGCAATTTGAAATGTTTCTCAAAGTATTCAAAGAAAGGATAATCTCTTGATACCTCTTTCATGAATAGTTTCCATTTCTCCAAAACTTCTTCTTTTTGTTCTCTGGTATGGTTGGCTCTATAGGCCTCTTTCTTAGCTCTGTTTCTTTCAGAGTTAAAATCCTTGGTTAGAGTGTCCATATCAGGGGTGAACTCTTTCCTTAACACTAAGAGCTGATAGTCATATTCAGTTTCTTGCTGAATAGGATTTCTCATATCAGTTCCTGATGGTGAAGGAGGTTTTTGACTGTCTTGACTAGTGCTGTCTTCTTCTTGATCAGTAACTGAGTCTTGCTTGGCTGTGTAACAAGGGGTACTAGTCTGGGAATGGTCTTTAACACCTTGAAACTGTGGACCTAAGTCTCTTCTAGATGTGGGAAAGGGTGCTCGTGTTCTGGACGAACTACACTGGGATACAGGTCTATCTCTAAGGTGGATAGTTGGCTGCTTAAAGGGTTGGCGTAGATCTATGGATCTAGACCTTGGTTCCTGGTACAGATCTACCGAAGATCTGGGCCTGGGTTCGTCATATTCTAAAGGTGTCCTATACCTAGATTGATCAAAGCTAAGTCTAATCGTTCCATCGGCTAGCTTTTGGACAAAATCTAGATCTGGGTTCCTAATTGGGTTTTGGATCTGTAGATGATGGTTCTCATTATCTATAGTCCAATGTGCTGGGAAAGTGACTTCAGACCATTTCAGGGTTCTGGGTACCTGAACTGTGGATCTAACGTCTGGAGTTTGGATAAAGGTAGTTTCACCAGCCTTTCTCTTGTCTATGGATTGGATAGACATGTTTGTTCTCATGCACTTATAATACACTTTGTATATAAGGCCAAGCTGTCTGGTTCCATGTAACAAGAAAGTTCCATGGGTTTTGATGTTGAGGGTGAGGACCTTCAAGATGTGAGGGTCGTCAAGTGCTACAGTGAGATTGGGGAAACAATCAAAATGGATTGGTCCGCCGCTCAAACTGGATTCCATGGTTCCTAAGAGGCTGTCATAAAATCTAAGATGACGAGTGTCTCTAAGGGCCATAAGGATTGAGTTGTTCAACCCTTCTCTGATCAATGGTTTTACTCCTACTTGGACAAGACCAATGTGGAGGAATTTATGATCTTTTTCCCTGTGGGCTTTCACTGCTGCAGGGGATGACAAGTAGCATGTTTCATACTCCTTGTTGATGCTGTAAACTTGTTCTATAGTCCTAACATGGTAGTCTGTTTAGAAAGTCTTTTTCAATGACCACGATGATGACTTATAGACCTGGTTTGTGGGTACTTTTGGTATGTTCCAATCTCCTAACTTCTGATCTAGATCTGAAAGCTGGTACGACTCCGAGTTGATCGTTCCATCATCTTAAGGAATCTCAAGGAGGGTTGTACTACTAGATCTAATGCTGGTGGATGAATCACTCCTTCTAAACATCCTATTCATCATTTTGGATTAAAAGCCTAAGAAATCAATTTCAACCTAGACTACCTTTATCTTTCAATTTCTAGATCTAACCTTAGATTTGAAACAGGGTGTTCAAAGAGACTGATGCCTTCTGTGAATACTGTCACTACTTACTGCCGCTTATCCCTATGTTGACGTACACGAACCTTTCCGCTCATACCCTAACGCTCTCTTGGCTACACGGGAATTACTATTTGGCTCAGGTTCAAAACTCAACTCTGGTATTCTAGACTTACTGGGCAACAGGTAGACACAGAACCGGACTGACACTTCTCAATAGTACACATTTGCAACAAACTTTTGGATTAAAAACAAAGATAAGAAGAAGAAGATAACTGGGAAGCCAAGGATTAGCTTAAACAAGTAATCACAGGATAATAAATAGAAAGAATAAACGGGAGGCTCAGCCTACCACCAAAAGAAAGAACAGTAAACACTGACTAAGATGAAATAATAGATGAAAAATGATATGTATGGAAGTGGAAGTGCTATCAGAAAATAGATGTAAAACAAAATAATGTTTGTTAGAGATAACATACTCAAAGTAATGTATAACCACAAAATAATGGATAACTATGGCGGTATAACCAGCCAACTTGATTGAAAATAATTACAGTAACTTACAACACTTACAATCGACCAAAACTTGGTTCTGATACCAAAAGGGGGGTAAGTTACAGACAGGGGGAGAGAGTGCCGAGAAAGCTCAAAGACTTAGTGAGTTCCACAGAACCCTAGTTAAGGAAGCCAGTACATCCAAACCTAGGATCCAGGAACCCAAAGTTGATTTGGAGAAAATCTACAATAGGTTTACCAAATCCAAGAAAGAGATAACTGTCCAAGATCTCCAGAAAGAGATTAAGGATACCAAATCAGAAGTGAGAAACCTTAAGCAAGAATTAACCATCCTTAGGGTTGATCACAGTCTCATTGACCAGAGAGTCAAACAGTTAGAAAATACTTCTCATCAAGGCAATGAGGAGGGCACCTCATTACAGAACCCTTCTGATGAAGAAGAAACAGTTAACCCTACTGCAGATATGGAACAAGGACCAACCAATGAGTCGTTCTTGCAAACCATCAGTAGAATTAACTTTCAGAAATGACACTCCAAAGTCAGGATTGTCATAAGCAGAGACTTTGAATTTGAGGTTGTAGCCTTAATAGACTCAGGAGTTGATCTCAATTGCATTCAAGAAGGAATCATCCCCTCTAAATACTTTCGGAAAACCAAAGAAAGGTTAACTTCCGCAAGTGGAAGAAAAATGCAGATTGAATTCAAAATCCCAAAAGCATATGTTTGCCAAGACAATGCGTGTTTTAAAACCACATTTGTTCTTGTCAAGAATATGACAGATAGGGTCATCTTAGGAAACCCATTCATGTGTCTGTTGTATCCTTTCATCACGGATAGTGAAGGAATCACTACCCATCCTTTTGGCCAACCAGTTAGGTTTAAGTTTCTTAGGAGCCCAGAGCCTAAAGACATCAACAGTCTCCAGGATGTCTCTATCTCCAAGACCCTTAACCTCATCTATGCCAAAACCCAACACCTTAAGTACCTTAGCAATGAACTAAGTTACAAAAGAGTTGATGAACATTTAGCTTGCAAAAACTACCAAGCTGAGATCAGAAAGTTTGAAGAAAAACTTAAGCAGGAGGTCTGCTCTGATCTTCCCACAGCCTTTTGGCATAGGAAAAGGCATGAGGTTGCCCTCCCTTATGTCAAAGATTTCCATGAAAAGAACATCCCTACCAAAGCCAGACCTATCCAAATGAGTCAAGAACTTATGGATACTTGCAAGGCAGAAATAGAGGATCTTCTTAAAAAAAGAATCATTAGAAACTCTAGGTCACCATGGTCATGTCCAGCCTTTTATGTCCAGAAAAATGTTGAGATTGAGAGAGGTGTCCCTAGACTTGTCATCAACTATAAGCCCCTTAACAAAGTCTTAGAATGGATAAGGTATCCTATCCCCAACAAAAGAGACTTAGTTAATAGGCTTAATAAAGCAGTGGTTTTCAGTAAATTTGACATGAAGAGTGTTTTTTGGCAGATACAAATCAGAGAGTCTGATAGGTACAAAATAGCCTTCACCACACCCTTTGGCCATTACGAATGGAATGTAATGCCCTTTGGTCTTAGGAATGCACCTTCTGAATTCCAAAACATCATGAATGAGATTTTCAATCCATTCTCCAGCCATACCATTGTGTACATTGATGATGTACTCATTTTCTCAGAATCTCTAACTCAACATTGGAAGCATCTCAGAACATTCTTCCAAACCATCAAACTTAATGGTCTTGTTGTCTCAGCCCCAAAGATTAAACTTTTCCAAACCAGTGTTCGATTCTTAGGTTTTGATATAAGACATGGTGTCATCAAACCCATAGATAGAGCTATTCAGTTTGCAGACAAGTTTCCTGATGAAATCCTAGAAAAGACCCAACTTCAAAGGTTTCTAGGATCCCTCAATTACATTTCTAATTTCTATCAAAATTTTAGGCAACAATGCAAGCCTCTTTTTGATAGACTTCGAACCAATCCTCCTCCTTGGACACCCACTCATACATTGGTTGTTCAACAAATCAAAAAATATGTCAAGACACTCCCTTGTCTAGGAATCCCCTTAGAAAATTCCTTCAAGGTCGTCCATACAGATGCCTCTAACATTGGTTATGGTGGCATTCTCCTCCAGCGTGTTAGTCCCACTTCCCCTGAACAAATTGTTTGTTTTCATTCAGGAATTTGGACTCCCACTCAGCTTAATTATAGTACTATTAAAAAAGAAATTTTATCTATAGTACTATGCATTTCAAAATTTCAAAGTGATCTTTTGAATCAAAATTTTTTATTAAGGATTGATTGTAAATCTGCAAAACATGTTTTAGAAAAAGATGTTTAAAACATTGCATCAAAACAGATTTTTGCATGATGGCAAGCCATCCTTTCCATTTTTGATTTTGACATTGAATTCATACAAGGAACTCAAAATAGTATCCCTGATTTCCTAACCCGTGAATTCCTGCAGGATCCAATCCAAGATGTCCGGGAAAAAACCCGTACAACCCCAACCACCAAAGTTGCCTAAACAGCAAACCACTAGGAGTACTAGTCAGGCACAGAACCCTGGCCCTTTAGTACCTTTCTGCTCCAGCCCAGCAAAAGCCTTACCTGTGTCACCATCCATTGTTGCCAATCGTTATTTAGTGTCCACCATTCCAAAACCAAATTACCAAAGGCCCCAAGGACAACACAGTTATAGTTCTGCTTTAGCCACACCACCTCCCAAAGCAATTTCTCCGTATACATTTGAAGAACCTTTCGGCCCAATAGTGCCCAAACAGTCTTCTTCTTATCTTCCTCCAAGACCAAGAAGAGCCTCTTACATCAGAAAACCTTTTGTTCAGCACATTTCTTATATTGAGCCACACTTGGTTCACATAACAGATCCGCTAGCATTAGCAATGGAAGTACTGCCCCATGAATGGCATTTCCTTCCCAAAAGCCCAGAGAAGAACATCAAATTCTATAAAGGCATTCTCACTCAAGAAAAGTCTGCCAAAATAGAAAGTATCATGGATAAGAATAACCCTTCAAAGGTTGTGTACCATAAATTCATAATTCAGAGTTTTGTGAGCTGCAAAGATTGGGGACATCCCTCATCACTCAAAACACTTACAGTACTCAAGGGATCAGAACCCTAGTACAATTATTATGATTATATGGATGCCTTCGAGAAAGTTTTATTCTACCAGAATGAGAACTATGACCACTCATGGTTCATACAGTTTGACAAGAAATTCAAAGGCTAGATACCCTCATGGTTCCTTAAGTAGTGGGAAATGTTTGGATCAATTCCACAAAACTTCCCAGAGCCTCTCCAGGACGCGTTAAGGTATTTCAGCTCCAGATTCCAAGTAGATAAACATTCTTCCCAGTTTCTAGCAATTTTGCACATGACAATTAAGTACAAGATTCACTGGATTAGCATGTGGAATTATGTAATCAACCAGAATCTGTTAGATAGGGAATTCTTTGTGAAATGGTGGGATAGTTTCAGAACCACTGACATTACCTCCAAACTACACAACGACTTTCCTCCTCCAGTTCCACGAGCCATTGCTCACTGCACAAGATCACAATCTAGCCTAGACTCCGTCCAGATCACAAGCAGCAACTTGTAGTGGTGCTCCCATGCCAGGACCCTTGGTGTAACATAGGCAATCTATTTCATCTGGGGTTATTTGGGCAGTCTTCAAAGCAGATTTGATCAATGGAAGAATGTGTTGGAGATAGTGTTGAGCAGTTTCTCAGGGAAGGAATCCTTGGCCAGGAGGGGTAATGTAGGTATGGCGTGGATTTGATAGAATGGTGCCATCTAAAGTTACAACCCCAACACCAATCTTGTTGGCTGAACCCTCAAAGCCTAGGGCTATCATCTTCTTCATTTTAAAATTAATAATAAGAATACCCTGTAATTCAAGTCCATAAATGAAAAGTTAAGTATCTTCCACTAACTAAAACCTGTGAGAAAAGATGGATAAACTTACACACAGAGAAGGAAAGATGAAGATAACAAAGAATTTTTATTTTATTTTATTGATAAGTAAAGATAACAAAGAACTCTCTCTAACAATAACATTGAATAAAACCGTACAAAGATCTTTGAAACATTATACTTAGCAAGTCCGCCTCTCTACAATTCAGTTTTAAAAGGGTTTTGAGATTGGGGAAATTAAAAGACAAGCCTAAGCCTAACAAGTCCAAAATAATATCATAATCACATTTAGTTAAAAGACGTAGCTCACATTAACATTTGGTACTTTATCATCAACATACTAACCATTAACTGCATCAGACCAAAACAATGACCCTAAACTGCTTCAATTATTTCAATGTAAAATGTAACACATTCCCTCTTTTAGTTCCTCAACCTGTGATTCAGTCAAATAGACAAGAAACTATAAAACCATCAAATTTTTTTTTTTTTCTTTCAAATCCTACTTAACTCTTAACAGTTGTATTACATCCTTTTATCACCCTTGGAATCATCTTTCCCATCAGCTATCAACATACTAATAGATTTTATTGCAATGAAGCCACCTCAAGAACATTACATAGCAAAAGATAGCCTAAAGAGTATCTATAAAGAAAATTACAAGCAAAAAGAAATAAAATTAGCAAATTCTGTTAGGGTACCACTGTCATTGAGACCTATGACTGTGGACCATCCACAGAGTAATCTAAGAAAAGAAAGCTTCAGTGAACCAAAGCCATGCATTTCCTGAAATTAGAAACGCCCTATTTAAGATGTTTCCTACGAAGTCACCTGATTGTGATGGTTTTCCTGCTTTTTTATTTATTTATTTTATAAGTAAGTAATATTATTTATTAAAATAGAATAGTACTTAATGTTCACGATGATAAACACAAAGTATCTAACAAACAAGAAAAAAAACAAAGAATCATAGAGGAAGTTTGAAGAGGGTCTGATGTCATTTGAGCTGTGCTGTCAGTGCTGAGTTTGGGGCATATGTTGTAGAAAATCAATCATACATTCATATTGTTCTCATTCCTAACCCAGAGAATATGGCTTATTTCAGACCAATTTCCTTATGTAATGTTTCATATAAGGCGGTTGCG
The DNA here is from genome assembly GCA_028535165.1 of Quercus tomentella. Taxonomy (NCBI): domain Eukaryota; kingdom Viridiplantae; phylum Streptophyta; class Magnoliopsida; order Fagales; family Fagaceae; genus Quercus; species Quercus tomentella. The sequence goes on along the minus strand of JAPQVY010000012.1, from coordinate 40,705,528 downwards.
AAGGTATTGTCTAATAGATTGAAGAGGGTGTTACCTTGGATTATTTCGGACTCACAGAGTGCTTTCGTTCCAGGATGGCTTATAACTGATAATGTTCGCATTTGAGACGCTTCATTTGATGAGTATGAGGAAAAAAGGACGAAATGGGCAAATGGCTTTAAAGCTTGATATCAGAGGTGCATGACAAAGTTGAATGACCTTATACTTTCAGCTATATTGATTTTTATTTTCTCTGTGTCTCTGCTTATCTGGTTTGGAATCAATGAAATAGTATTGTCTTTGAAGGTACAATGATACTGTATCAAATGGGTCATGGATTTTCAGTAGTAACAACAGCAGGGACGTGTTCTTCTACTGCCAGATATTATAACCCAGCATATGTCACTGTGTCAAGAGCCTCAAATTATGTTTTTTTATTATCAATCCTAGGATGTTGTTGTGTGTGTTCTGTGAAATCATCTGTTGGGTTTTTGATATTTTTAATGAAATTCTACTATTTCTATCCAAAGAAAAGGAAAATCATAAAGAAAGCTACTTTTACATCTTAAAATGTGCCCTGCCCATATGCCCATATTACAATCCACAATTTTATTGAGGAGGAGGTTTCAAAAGAATAACAGATTTTACCGGTGGTTTTCGGCGTGCGGCGACGGAAGGCGTGGCTTCTCTCTCTCTCTCTATCTCTACTGAACTGTCCTTTGATTGTTAAGTACAAACGGTGTTAGAATAACAGCTTTTGTTAAGTACAAAAGCTGTTAACTGATTGTCCTTTGAACTGTCCCAATACTGTTGTGACTTTTATCATGGCTTCATCGTCTTCCTCTGCCTCTTCTACTGTCAACACCACTGCACCGCTTCTCCTTCTCCCACCACACTTACCACTATCAAATTGACTCGTGACAACTACCTACTGTGGAAAGCACAGATTGTTCCTTATCTCAAGGGGTAGCATCTCTATGGAACCACACTTGCTCCACCTCGGGTCATCACCGTTACAACTGACGGTGACATTCAAGCTCTTCAAAACCCAGAATTTCAGCATTGGCATTTGCAAGATCAAATGAAACTTAGTGCTATTATCTCTTTCTCTCTCTGAGAAGATTCTGACTCATGTTGTTGTGTGTGATTTGTGAATTCATCTGTTGGGTTTTTGATAATTTTAAAAAGGTCAGGCTTTAGCTCCTTTACTTGGACTTTAGAGTTTAATACAATTTTTAAGCTGTAGCACTTGGGCTAATCAAAAAAATACCGGTTGATTGATAACCAGGGTTCAAATCCCGGCAGCGGAAAATTTCTTTTTTGCTGTTTTTTTATTGGGTCTATGCATGAGAATTGAGATCTTCTCATTGGGACCGCACTTCTTACAAAACCCATTATGAATGGCCCACTTGATTTTTTATTTTTATTTTAAAAAATATATGTTCATAAATAAAATAATCTATGCCAATCAGAGTTATCAAACACATCCAACATGCTCACTCTCAGTGTTTGTTTGTTTGATTTTTTTTTTAATTATTTATTTTATATACTCGCTTTCAATTAAGAGAACGTGTTAGTAGGGCCAACCCAACCTAATTTAGGGCCTAAGGCGAAAGATTTATGTGAGACATTTTATATATAAATATTAATTAAATAAAATTATTTAATATTAATCAAATTGAGGTTAATTTGATGTGTTAAATACATAATTTAATGAATAATGGTATAATACTAACCAAAACTAAGACTAATTTCATATAGAGAATTGAATATCATAGTTAAAAAATAAAATTAACAAGAAGAAAAATATATATTATTTTTAAAAAGAAAATTAATTGATGTGTGGCTTTGTAGTAGATTAGTTTACAAATATTAAAGTTTCAAACTATTAGGGGAGATTAATCATCATTAATGATCTAACACATTTGCAATTTTTTTTTTAAAGCATTGTTAGAAATAAAAAAAGGAAAATGCTAAAGGTACTACAAAATGTTCACAATATAATGTGACAATAACAGTGATTGGTGAGCTTCAATAATGTAAATAATGAATATCTAAAATGCTTTTTTGTGATTGGTAACATGTTAATTTATAAATCTATAGTAAATTTTTTTGATATCCCTTATTTCACTAATAATAAAAAATGCACAACCATTTGAAAAATTCATATTTTTTATAAATTTTTTTTGCCTTTTACAATGGGATGGGGCCTTTTTTGTAAATGATAAATATTTTTTTGTGGTGGGGGCCTTAGGCCTAGGACTAAGTTGCCTAGGCCTTGGGCTGGCCTTGCATGTTAGTGCTAATAAGAAAGCAAACTTTCTACCTTAGAATTAACTAAAGAGAGGTTTTTGATTTGTAAAAAATGTGCTTAAGTGCTGTGTGTGAGTTTTAGAAAAGAAAATTAGGGTTTTAAAGAAGATGGGGGCCAAAAAATAACTCTCTCTAGTTAGCCTATTGATTAGAGACATTAGATGAGTATTTATAAGTTAAAATTAGGATTTTTGGGGCATTTTAATGGTCTTTGGATGTTCCCAAGGATCTAGATGCCAGCCCACATCAAAGAATGATGTTTTGGGCCCTTAAAATGAAGTTTTAAAACTCAGAAAATTGGCCTGTGTACGCATGGTCAGGGCATGCGTACGCATACCTTAATTCCTGATAGCTCTGATGGCCCGATTTCAAATAGTCATAACTCACTCAATATAAATCCAAATTAGGCAAAATTTGTGTTCAAATTGAAGCCTAGGATGTCTAATTTCCAATGAAACAAACAACACTAAAAATTTATTTGTGGATCAAAAGTTATGGTCAAAACAATGAGCAAATGTCATTTTTTAGAATTGTTTTCAACGCGATTTGAACACTTTTGAGTTGTGATTATTTCTAAACTATTGTGAACTCTTTAATTACTCTTGGTTGACATATGTCAAGCTCATCATTGGGGTCAGAGACTTAAATTTATTAATGGGGTACAGAATGAGGAGTCTACAATAAAGAAGAAGAGATCTCTTCCATGTCTCCTACTGCTTCTGATTTTGCTGCCCCCATCATTCATAGCCAATTAACTGTCATAAACACAACATTTAATCTCAATTTAGTTGCCTTACATAATGAATATAAATTTGCAAAAAATAAAGAGAAAAGAAAATGGTACCATGCTGCTTTTGATGGAAACGAAAGGTCCTATATAAAAAGAAAGTGGAAAGAAATGATGCATAATTTACAAAAACACATTTTATTTTTTGACTTTGTTGAAAACCACTATATTTCAAAAAACAGTCTGAATATGGTAAAAAAAAATCCAATTTTCTCAAAGAAGACAAAACCATTGTTAGAGCTAGCCACCCACCTCAAGAACATTACATATATCTATAAAAAAATTACACGCAAAAAGAAAAAAAATTAGCAAATTCTGTTTAGGGTACCACTGTCACATTGAGACCTATAACTGTGGGCAATCCAAAGTGTAATCCAAGAAAAGAAAGCTTCAGTGATCCAAAACCATGTATTTCTTGTGATTAGAAACGCCCTATTTGAGAAGTTTCCTACGAAAGTGATAGTATTTATTCAAATAGAATAGTACTTCATGTTCACAGCGATGAACACAAAGTATCTAACAAAAGACAAAACCCAAAAAAAAAGAAAAAGAAAAAGAAAAAAAAACATAGAGGAAGATTAAAGAGGGTCTGATGTCATTTGAGCTGTGCTGTCAGTGTTGAGTTTGGGGCATATGTTATAGAAAATCAATCATATATTCATATTGTTCTCATTCCTAACTCAGAGAATATGGCTGACTTCAGACCAATTTCCTTATGTAATGTTTTATATTGAGGTAGTTGCAAAGGTATTGACTAATAGATTGAAGAGGGTGCTATACCTTGGATTATTTTCGACTCACAGACTGCTTTTGTTCTGGGATGGCTTATAACTGATAATGTTTGTGTTTGAGATGCTTAATTTGATGAGTATGAGGAAAAAAAAGGACAAAATGGGCAAATAGCTTTAAAGTTTGATATGAGCAAGGTGTATGACAAAGTTGAATGGCCTAAAACTTTCAGCTATGTTGAATTTTTTTGTTTTGTTTTGTTTTGTTTTCTGTCACTGCTTATCTGGTTTGGAATCAATGAAATAGTATTCTCTTTGAAGCTACAATGATACTGTATCAAGTGGGTCATGGATTTTCAGTAGCAACAACAGTTGGGACATGTTCTTCTACTGCCAGATATTATAACCCAGCATATGTCAGTGTGTCAAGAGCCTCAAATTATGTTTTTTTATTATCAATCCTAGGATGTTGTTGTGTGTGTTCTGTGAAATAAACTGTTGGGTTTTTGATAATTTTAATGTAATTCTCCTATTTCTATCCAAAAAAAGAAGAAGGGAAAAGCCATAAAAACCCACTTTTATATCTTAAAATGTGTCCTGTCCATATGCCCCATATTACAATCCACAATTTTATGGAGAAGGTTTCAAAAGAATTCAAAGACAAAAGATAAACAAAATTTTACCGGTGGTTTCGAATATGTGGTGACGGAAGCATGCCATGTGTGGGTGGAGTGCGGTGGCTGGGCTCCTCTCTCTCTCAATCTCTACTGAACTGTCCTTAGAATAATTTGGCTAGGGGGTTAATTGATATTTTAAAAAGTCCAGGGTCTAGCTCCTTTACTTAGAATTTATGGTTTAATACAATTCTTAATGATAAATAGGACACGAAATCCGCTGTAGCACATTGGCAATTCAAAATGGATATTGAATCCGGGTTATATCCCGGCAGCAGAAAAATCATTTTTGCTGTCTTTTTATTGGGTCTGTGCATGGGAAAGATCTTCTCATTGGGCCCGTATTTATTAGAAAACCCAATATGAGTGGCCCCTAAAAAAAAAAAAATCTGTTCATAATATAATAACCTATGCTAATCAAAGTTATCAAACACGCCCAATATGGCAATATGATCACTTTTAGTGTTTGTTTGTTTGTTAATCATTACTTTCAATTTAGAGAATATGTTAGTGCCCCACACACACACATATATATATATATATAGCGATGCGCGGTGCATTTTCCAAAAATGTGCAAGAAATTATCCTATAACTTATTTGGTTCATCAATACTATTATTGTTAGTCATAACTAAGTTACAAAGATTGCTAGTAAAACTAAATTCAAACTAAACCCTAGCCCCTACCCATTTTTTCGATTTCAAAGTTGGGTATCCTTTGTCATGTAATGTTTTGTCATGAATTGTAAGAAGAGAAATGAGACAAATACATATTACAGTGTTTAGAGATCATAGACCTCAATATAAAAGAAAAAAAGTACTACCGTCCACGCTAATGTTTAATATAAAAAAGTACCCTTCACAAATCTTTCAAATCTTCGTCATATATGCATAGAACATATTATAAATTACATTGCAAACTGCCAAGTACATGCCTTAGAGCTATAAACAAAATATGTACTACTTCATCAATAATTATAAAATTAACACCAAAGACAAAGAACTACATAAAAAATTATATGTGATAGGAGGCTATGTAATCAATGATTTATTTTCCGCTTAGTGAGATAGATTACCAATAAGTTATTAAAAAAAACAATCAACATTTAGAGAAGGAGACAACTGAAAGAGGAAGAAGATGAACCATAGGGTTGGGTAGGTGTAGTTGACAGATTGAAACTAAAGGACATCCTTCTTGGTTTGGATAATTTCATGTGTATTGAGATGGAATGGCATGAATGGCTATGATCATGTGTATACAAAGAATGAGAAGTGTGTGAGGATAAAACCCAAATAATCTTGTGAGAAAAGAGAGGAAAATTATTGAAACAATGAAGCAAAGAAAACAAAGAGACGTTATCTTTTAATTGGTGTCTAGTCCATGGTTGTCAAAATCGCAATTCGGATCGTAGGATCGCACGATTTTATGATCCCATCTCACCAAAATGTTTAGAATCGCACAAGGATTGTAAAAATTGTAGGATCATATGAGATCCTACCGATCCTACCAAAACATAAAAATCATTTTTTTTTTTTTTTTTTTTTTTAAGTTCATCTTCATAAGTTGTAATTTGTAATCTCAAGACTAAGACATTGTACTTCATAAATGTATCAACTTAGTGGTGGGACTCATATGGAGATGACTTTTTTGAATTGAAATTTTTTGCTATAAGAATATTGAGCTTAACATATAGCTCCTCAGGTTGTGAAAGTAACTGGTATACATTTGGAATAGTAAGACCAAATGACTTTGATATAGTATCCCCTCGTTGAGAATTCTCTATTAAAATTGGTATAACTTTAAGTACACTAAAAAAAGAGAAAAATTGTTTAAACCAAAAAATAAAAATAAAAATGAATGAGTTGGTATTTGTTATGTAAAACTTGAAGGTAAAAGAAAAAATACCTAAACCATCAAGTGCAAAAGAAGAAATTGGTTTGAAGAACTTGCCTCGAATGATGAGTGGTTAGCAAATGGTGTCAACCAAAAGATGATGATACAGATTTTAATGAAGATAATGAAGTAACAATTCTAAAGTCTTCCTTTATAGATTTAAAATAATAATAATAATAAAAGTTACATGTGTATAGTGTGAATGTGTGATCACTATTGTATTATTTGGTTATCAATGTTAGGTGATGATGAGGGTTCAAGAGCTATTGCCGAAGGAATAAGTGCGCTAGTATTGTGCACTAGGATCTTACAATCCACGATCCAATTCTACGATCCTATGATCTTACCTACCTCCTGCGATCACGTAGGATCCTGATTTTGACCACCTTGGTTTAGTCTTGAAAAAATGAATAAAATGAAACAAAGAGTTATTATCTTTTAATCGGTGTCTATTTCTATATATAAAAAGCATGAATGAGTAAAAGCTATAGTAATAGATATAGTGTTTTTTGGTTTGTTCAATATTTACTGTTCAGTGGTCTTTTTTTCTTTTTCTTTTTTCCCTTTTTTTTTTCGGTAATATCGCTGGGTCAACTCTTTTTTTTTTTTCTTTTTTCTTTCTATGAGACCCTATTTATATATATAAAATAATAATATATTAAAATATATAACAAATTGTCACAATATTTCCACAATTATTGAGGTTTTAATTCCTTATAGGTCAAAATAAAATATCATATTGAAACCAACCACAACTAAAAATAAAGATATTGTGAAAAAAGAAGTGCTACATTCACAACATTTCTCATAGAAGGTAAATTGTTATTGGTTCTAATTTAAACTTACCAATGAAATTATTTTTTTGTCTACCAATAATAACTCGTAACAACCTACTATTTATAATTTGTTATGAAAATGTTATAGACATAGTATTTCTCTTGTGAAAATGTTAAGACATTTTGTTGTTGCTATAAAATATTCACAATTACTAAAGTGTCAATTCTTTACAAGTCAAAATAAAATATAACAAAACTATTAACATATTATGAAAATGTTGTACCATTCTATTATGTTTCTAGAATTTTTTTTTTTTTGGTTTGGTTAACTTTATTGAGTCAAAATCTACTGTTTCACATACAGTTTTCTTAGGTTGACTTTTTGTATTTTTTATTGTATTTTTATCTTTACGTACCATTTAAGTGAAAACACATAGTTTTACACCAAAAAAAAAAAAAAAAAAAAAAAAAAATCAAAACTTAGGATAAAAACACTTTTCATCCTTTATGTTTGAGGTAGTTCACAATTCCTCCTTAAACTTTAAAATCAAGCAATTTTTCCATTAATATTTTGAAAAAAACAAATATGTCATATTATTATTCTCTCAGTTTAACCCTTATGAAAGTTTATGATTTTTAAAATATTTCATTGTGTAATGTCTAAAATACTCCCACTAAATTTTAATATCTCAAAAATTTTCTTCACGTATTTTGAGTTTTAGATAATAATAATGCTTAAAAAGTTGGAATTGTGACATAAGGTGTTTTATTTATTACCTAGAGAACATTGATTTTCTAGGTTTAAATCTTCAAAACTTATAATTTATCTAATGGAAAATTTGATGGCACATGCCTTTTGTTATCTTTATTTTTTGTTTCTTTTCTTTCCTAAAATGGTTGTTCATTAAAAACTAAGTAAGCTAAACATTGCACTTAGACTCATGTAGAATGACAAAGAAGAAAGTATGGATAATGAAATTTTCATTGTGTATGATTGAAGGTATTTGATGAAGAGCTTGAATTGTAGCATATTACATCATTCATTACGAAAATTTAAATATTGTGACAATATCTTAGCAAAAATTAGTTGCTTATTGTTGGAAAATGATGATATTCATTATCATTTTTAGAAGTTTTTAGTGAGTGGATATTGCCTTTAGCAAATAAGGACTAAGAAACTATTATAATAAAATAGATATTTATATGTTAAATAGCTACCATAACTTTGTATGTGATTAATTATTAAAATTTTTATACGAATAAGATTAACTTTGAATGACATACATTTTTTTTTATGTATATAGTTTCATACTTCTTCGAATAGAAATTTTATTTTAATTTTCTTATTCAAGAGGTAGCACGTGCCTTGCAAGTTGCAGGTGCCACCCTAACTAGTAGTATAAAAAGAGTCAATATCTTTTAATTGGTGTCTATTCAATAAATAGATTCTCCAAAAAAAAAAGAAAAGTGTCTATTCAATAAACAAAGAGTAATTTTTTTTTTTAGAAAAGAAGAGTAATTATCTTTTAATGTGAGAGAATCTTCAAAAAGATATAATTTCATACTCTCCCACATAAGATCTATGTTTTTATATATATTATCGATTGATTATTAATTACTGATTGATGATTTGAAGAGAAGCAATCAATTTAGAATAATATTATGAGAAAATTACACTTTGCCCACCTGTAGTTTTTCTGAAAAATATTTTGCCTACCTATGTTTTAAAAATTGATACTTTATCAACTTAAGGTTAACTTCGTTTGTCTTCCGTTACCCATTTTTGTTAAAAACAAGTGTAAATTTGTATTTTCATTACCCTTTTATATCTCTTTCCTCTCAAAACATAAAAAACTAAAAAAATTAAAAGAAAAGAAGATCTAAAAGCTAGGTTTTGTAAAAATTAAAACCTAACTTTCATGTATTAGGTGAAGGGCAGCTATCATTGAAGTTGCTAATCTGTCCGGGTTCGTTCTGAAAAACACATTCAACGGGTAAATATCTAATATTATTAACCCAACTCCCTAGCTTTTTATTTTTTTTTATTTTGAGAGGAACTCCTTAGTAACGATTCAATCAAAATGCATGTTCTTATGAACTTACAAAAGTCAATTTAAATAGGTGGTGGCAAACATAATATTATAATTTATAAAGATTAACGTTAATTACTCTTTTGTCATATTTATCTTCATTTTTCTAACCAGCATGCACCCATGCCATGGATCCTGTAATCCATCTTCAGCAACTATAAAGGCTTTAGGCTCTCATTGGGATACCCGGTGTGCTCCAAATTTATTGACAACCTTAGGGTCCAATATCCTCTTCTTCCATTACAAGTAAAACAATTTAGCAACCGCTTCAGCAAATTTATAGCGTCGTTATACCTGCAGAAGAAGAAAAATGCTCCTTCAAATCTCTAATAAAACAACTAAATGCTAATTTGTTTATAGATATTTTGTAAAATCAATTAATTATTGAAGGGACGGTGCTACTGGGGCAATGCCCCCAAAGATCTAATGGATAGAAAGAAAAAAAAAAAAAAACTATAACAGAAATCATCATTAAAATTTATTGCTAAAACCTAATTAATTTGAGAAAATATATATTATAATTAATGTATATATAGCCACAAACCTTATATTATTTCCTTGAATACTTTCTTTCTCTTTCCTAATTAATTTAAAGTTAGGGAAATGAAAGGCATAAAAGTCGATACATGGAAAGAAGTGGTAAAAGTTAGGTTTTAATTTTTACAAAACCTAGTTTTTAGATCTTCTTTTCTCTTAATTTTTTATGTTTTAAGAGGAGAGAGACATAAAAGGGTAACAAAAATACAAATTTACCCCTGTCTTTAATAGAGGTGGGTAACGAGAGACAAACGAAGCTAACCTCAGGTGGGTAAAGTACCAATTATTAAACCTCAGGTAGGTAAAGTGATTTTCGGGCAAATCACGTGCGGGTAAAGTGTAATTTTTCCTAATATTATTTTAGATCAATTATTGATATCACTTTTTACTCATCGTTTTTATTATTTCTATCCATTTTAAAAATTGGCGGTTTATAACATGATTTTAAGTCTTGTTGTATATATAACATGATTTTTCATTATTTTGAATGAAAAAGGTAGACATGATTTTTCATTTTAAATGCCAAATTTTATTTAAAATTCAGTTTTTTTTTTCATAATTTTTTTAAAAAGTATATATTTTCTAAGCTAATACCCATAATATATCCATCAAGAAGCAACTATAACAACCACCGCATACCCTTGGTGCGATGGTCACTCTACAAGTATAAGTGCTTGTGGGGTATGGGGGGCAAGGGTCGGGGTTCAAGTCTCTAGAAGTGAGCTTCACACACATATACACTTAGATTAGACTAGAGTAGAATTCTATCTTATATCAAAAAAAAGAAACAACTATAACAAATTCCCATTTTTATGTGAATTTTTTCTTTTGGTTATTTTTATTTACCCTTTACCCTATTTTACCTGACTAATTATTTATTTCATTTAAAGAAAGATGGTATCTCATGCGCCAATGTGTGGGTTCATCTGCCTCTAAGAGGCAAGTTTAATGCACCTGGCGGCGCATGAGAGGTTTTTCCCGTCTAAATAATACAGTAAATAAAAGAAAGCACCTTTCCGACTCTCAGGTGTTTTCCTATAAAAGTGGTACTATGTCAGTAAAACTAAAACTAATTTATAGAAATAAAGAAAAGATGGCAAGCATGGCGGCCCAGCTTCAGATTCGTTACTCTAATAATCCCAGACAATATCGCTGCAACAACAACAACTACTTTAGCGATAATCGATTCAATGCTGCCCCACCTGCTTCAATTTCGTTTCCACATTCTTCATCATCAGCATCTCTCAATTTTAATAATCAAAAGCGTTCTCTAAATCTAATACTCAACAAGTTATTGCCTTTTGCCAGCGGAGACAGCGACGGCGGAGCTGGAATCGGACGTGGCGGCGGTAATGGAGGAGGAGGAGGATATGGGAACGGTTCTGGTGATGATTCTTCATCGTCTAAGTCTTCTGGGGGATTTGGGATATTGGGTTTGTTTTTGAATGGATGGAGATCGAGAGTTGCAGCAGATCCACAATTTGCTTTTAAGGTTCTAATGGAAGAGTTGGTGGGTGTCACTGCTTGTGTTCTCGGAGACATGGCTTCTCGACCCAACTTTGGTCTCAACGAGCTCGATTTCGTGTTCTCAACTCTAGTCGTTGGATCCATACTAAACTTCACTCTTAAGTATCTATTGGCACCAACTTTGTCTTCTTCATCGCCTTCTTTGCCTGCCATTTTTGCTAGCTGTCCCCCCAGCCATATGTTTGAGCCTGGTGCTTATTCACTTCTCAATCGATGTGGGACTTTTGTGTACAAAGGAGCTGTCTTTGCAGCTGTTGGGTTTGCTGCTGGGCTTGTAGGGACTGTACTTTCAAATGGGTTGATCAGTATGAGGAAGAAAATGGATCCCAATTTTGAGACCCCCAATAAGGCTCCTCCAACTCTGTTGAATTCACTCACTTGGGCTCTTCACATGGGGATTAGTAGTAATTTCAGGTACCAGACTTTGAATGGGATCGAGTTCTTGTTGGCTAAAGGGTTGCCTCCATTGGCGTTTAAGTCCTCAGTGGTGGTTCTGACATGCTTGAACAATGTTCTTGGCGGAATGTCCTTTGTGATATTGGCTAGGTTGACAGGATCTCAGAGCGTTGAGGAAGCTAAACCACTTGCGGTGGAGGTGGGATTGGTTGCAGAGAAGGAGAAGTTGATTGATGGGGGTGAGGATTTGCAGAGCAATCAGTCGACTTACAAGTGAAAGTGTTAGTTTAGTTATCTTCCATGTTTTTAGCTCTTTTTGTTAGTGATGTTTTTGCAATTTTCTTATATGTTTGGATCATCATCACGGTCAAAGTTTAGCTCATATGAAAGTCATAATACTACTTACTTCTAAGTGTTTTCATGGAGATGATACTTGGTAGCCCCAACTCAATGTGTTTTGCCTGGCTCTAATCGAATCAAAATGTTTTCTGTTTGAGATTTCTTGTTAATTTTGGGATTTTCTGTATGATATCTTAAAAATGGTGAGTTATTTTTTTGAAGGTGTATATATTTCTTGCCTTTTGATGCGTAGAAGTCAACCCAAAATTTTCAGGCCAAATATTTGTCGATGTTGATGATGATTAGAAAACAGCATAGTACATGAACTTGTAAATTACTAATACTAGTCGCAGATTGAAACTTAAGGACATCCTCCTTGGTTTGGATAATTTCATGTGTATTAAGATGGGATGGCATGAATGGTTAGGATCGTGTGTATATAAAGAATGAGAAGTGCAAGAGGATAAATCCCAAATAATCTTGAAAGAAAAGAGAGGAAAAGTCTTGAAATAATAAACCAAAGAAAACAAAGAGACATTATCTTTTAATTGGTATTTAGTCTTGAAACAATGAATAAAAGGAAAGAAAGAGTTATTATCTTTTAATTAGTGTCTATTTAGTACAAAAAGAGTTAATATCTTTTAATTGGTGTCTATTCAATAAACAAATAGTCATTATCTTTTTAATGTGAGAGAATCCTCAAAAAGATAGAACTTCATACTCTCCCACATGAGACCTATGTTTTTATATATATCATTGATTGATTGATTGATGATTTGAAGAGAAACAATCAACTTAGAATAATACTAATTTTTTTTGAGAGAAAGGTGAAGAATAATATTAATTTAGGTCAATCATTAACAACACTTTCTTACTCATCCTTTTTTATTATCTCTCTATTTTTAAAACTAGCGATATATAGCATGATTTAAAGTTACGTTTTCAAGTTACACACGGTATATAACATGATGATCCATTTTAAAATACCAAATTTTATTTAAAATTCAATTATTTTTTTTTTTTTAATAATTTCGTCACAATATTTTTTACTAAAAAAAAATTCTAAGGGTTAATACCCTTAAGGAGCAACTATAGCAAATTCCCCATTTTTAGGTGATTTTTTTTTTTTTTTTGGGGTTATTTATCTCTATATATTAACAAGATTCAAAAAGTTAGTTACTTCTACATCTATTGACTAAAATACCCCTAATACCTCATGTTATCATTAAACTTCAAAAAAAAAGGGGACATATAAGAAAATTCAATAGCTAAATTCAAAAATAATTATTTTTTTTAAATCCCACGTACAGCCCCACTACCAATCATTTATACATCCTTCTAGTAAATTTTTAGGGTTTTAATTTTAAATTGACAAAAATTAAAAACAATAAACCTCCACTAAATAGTAGATAAATACAAAGTTACTATTAAAAAAAAAAAAATCCTACACGTTACTTAAAAAAAAAAAAAAAAAAAAAAATCTCCCCACACGTTAGTTTTGATTTTGTTCAAAATTCAAAAAATTTCTTTTGGCAAAATTTATAGGAACAAAACACCTCACAATTATTACTTTTGTTAAGCCTGTTCTTTTTTTTTTCTTTTTTTTTGATGGAAGCCTGTGATCTCATCACATACAGTTTTAAAATCTCAGTAAAATTACTGTATGTGACTCCCTATTCATTTTCTTCAATACTTAAAAAAAAAAAAAAAAAAAAAAAAAAAAGCACGCAGCAAAAAAACAAGGTGCTACTATGCATAAAGAGATGATTTTCCCATGGTTGACTCCTAAATCCTAATGAGTTTTGGTCAGAGTGTTTTTTTTTTTTTTTTTTAATTTTAAATTTTTATAACCTTTTTCTTTTCATTCTTTAATTGTTTTATTTCATGTATTAATTAGTAATTTAGTATTCACCAAATTTGATGATTTTAGTTTTATTGTTAGCGGATGATTTTGTTGAAAGATGGCTCTCTTAGCTTGCACCATCAACAATAATGAAAAAGAAAGTGGAAAGATACTCAGCAATATCATAAAATGAGGATTGAGAAATGTAGTAGCAACATGTAAATGAGAAACAAGTTTTGGATCGTGGCGCATTGATAGTGTGAACTTAGTTTGTAAATGTAACTTTAGCAAATTTTACTGCTTTTGAGTTTGAGTTTTGGATCCTCAGTTATAGAAAGTTTGGCTTCAAAACACGCCTTCTATAGTAGGAGAATGTGAATACATATGTATTGAAATTTTAAAATATTATGACAAAATTTATGATATTTTACTTTGAAAAAAAATACACATTTATTGTTTTTAAATTTTCCTCACAATCTTTTACAATGTTATGCAATGGTTCCTTTCAAGGGTTTGAAGATCGGAAAAATAATGAGATGAATAGATTGATTGGCTACCTTGAAAGCATGGTGCAATTTGAACCTAACCAGCATATGTGATGCTTATGGTTTTTATTTTTTGGTGATATTCACGATAATGTGCAAATCAGGAACAAGGTAAAAGGTTTGTGTAAGGACCAGATTTGGTTCCTTAGTCCAAAAGGTGAATGGATTTTGGCCTAAAAAGCCTAAAACAATGAATTTGTAGAGAATGGGTTAGAAAACTGGGTTTTAATTAATCAGACAAACATTAAAGTAGATTTGGATGACAAGTGAATGAAATTAGACAGGTTTATGCTGAAGAAAATCGTTCTCGGCACAATCCGAGGAGATTAGTTCTTATATATTTCTTTCAGGTTTGATTACAAAGTTAGTTTTTGATTGCTATAGTGTTTCTTTCTTGATTTCTCAATCTCCTATTTTGATTGCTCCCCTTTCTTTTATACCCTATCCCTTTTCATATTTACCCTCTACGTGCAAGTCAGATTGGTTGATCTTGATATTTGTTCCATCAGCCCCTTCCTAAAGTCTTTAGGTAGTAGTTGTAAGGCTAAAGGCTATTGTTCAGGTATCACCTCCACATTAATGCGGCTAGAGAGTTATATTTCTCGGCACAATCCGTGGAGATCAGTACTTATATATTTCTTTCAAGTTTGATTACAAAGTTAGTTCTTAATTGCTACAGTATTTCTTTCTTGATTTCTCGATCCCCTATTTTGATTGCTCCCCCTTCTTTTATACCCTTTTCCCTTTTCATCTCTACCCTTCATGTGCAGGTCAGATTGGTTGATCTTGATACTTGTTCCATCAGTCCCTTCCCAAAGTCTTTAGGTAGTAGTTGTAAGGCTGAAGGCTACTATTCAGATATCACCTCCACATTAATGTGGTTAGAGAGTTAGCTGTAAAGTATTTAATGTGGTGGTAGTAACTTTCTCCTTAGATATTTTAGGACTCCTCCCTGTCTAATGTCTTTGCAATGCTTATTCGTCCCAACAGAATTTCCTGGAACGTTACCCTGATCGACAAACTACCTCTTCAGATCTCGGCTTTGTCCAGTCGAGGATGCATTTATCCTCGGCCCACCCTCTTGAACCATTATGACCAAAACTAATCGCTTTATTCACTAACACAGTCTCTTCTAACAAAGATTTCTCCTCCTCGAACAAACCATCGTCCTCGATTTGGGCCGTAGGCCTAATATACAAATTGATAATGAACTCTTGGGCCCAATATCTCTACAGTTTGGATTAATCACAACTTAATTTTATTTTTAATTTTTTAAAGTTATTATAATATGTTCAATAATATCATTCATATTTATATATCATTATTTTATTTGTTGAATTAAAAATGTGCAGTATTTCTTAAAAATAAATTCATAGTAATGCATTTCTAACATTTCATTGCACTTCAAATTTGGATTAAATATTGCATTTCCAACCTATCAATGTGCTTCAAATTTATAGTATCTTTAAGATAGAATGATTATGAGAAGTTTGAATCTGAATTCATATGAGTTGGTGTATTTGGCTAAATCTATATCCTAAATTCCTAATATGATTGTTTTTTTTTTTCTAAGAATATCCAAATGTGATTTAATTGAACCTATTAAAAATAAGGAAATATGGGATGTGGATAGTAAAAGTGAAATACCGAACTGGTGAAGGTCTTTTTGTTTTATTTTTGTTTTCTTCTTTGTAAATAATCTTATAATATTAAACAAAAAATTCACCATTGGCATAAAATGGTGCTTATTTATATTCTAAGTTTTTGATTTCATTAATTTTGTTAAAAATTTTCAAAAAAAGTTAGAACTATATCCTAAGTTTTGATTTCATTAATTTTGTTAAAGATTTTTAAAAAGTTAGAAATAATCTCTAAATTAAAAGAGACTAGCCTCTGAACACGTATGAGCAAGCTCAAAGACTTATTAAATTTTCTAGTCACCAAAAAAAAAAAAAAAATGGGTAAAGTAGAATAATTTGTAATAATCCAAAGTAGTGGGTTGTTATAATGAAAAAAATAAATAAATTCAGTAAAGTTTAATAATTTGTAAGTCGACTGAAAAATGTAATAATCCAAAATTATAATGAATGCAAATTATTAAACTTTACCCAAAAAATAGAAGAGCGTGTGCTCAGAAGCTACTATTTTATTTGAGAAATATTATATCCACAATATTTTCATAATAAATTCTAAGTAATGTGTTGTTATTAATTGTTATGAGTGTGCAAAAAAGTAATTTAATTTTTAAATTTAAATTAGAATAAATAACAACTTATCACCTATAATTTATTGTGAAAATATTATGGATGTAACAATCACCGTTATTAATAATTTATTGTGAAAATATTGTGGACTAAACCTTTACCCTATTTTAGCTAACTAATTATTAATTTCGTCTGAATAATACAGTAAATAAAAGTGGTGCTATGTTATTGACATCGTATATCGGACCCTTGATTCCTTAAAACCCTTTTGCTTTTTAGTTTTAGTTTTATAGAAATAAACAAAAGATGGCAAGCATGGCGGCTCAGCTTCAGATTCGTTACTCTAATAATCCCAGACAATATCGCTGCAACAACAACAACGTTAGCGATAGTCGAGTCAATGCTGCCCCACCTGCTTCAATTTCGTTTCCACATTCTTCATCATCATCAGCATCTCTCAATTTTAATAATCAAAAGCGTTCTCTAAATCTAAAACCCAACAATTTATTGCCTTTTGCCGGCGGAGGCAGCGACGGCGGCGCTGGAATCGGACGTGGCGGCGGCAATGGAGGAGGAGGAGGAGGAGATGGGAACGGTTCTGGTGATGATTCTTCATCGTCTAAATCTTCTGGGGGATTTGGGATATTGGGTTTGTTTTTGAATGGGTGGAGATCGAGAGTTGCAGCAGATCCACAGTTTCCTTTCAAGGTTCTAATGGAAGAGTTGGTGGGTGTCACTGCTTGTGTTCTCGGAGACATGGCTTCTCGACCCAACTTTGGTCTCAACGAGCTCGATTTCGTGTTCTCAACTCTAGTCGTTGGATCCATACTAAACTTTACTCTTATGTATCTATTGGCACCAACTTTGTCTTCTTCATCGCCTTCTTTGCCTGCCATTTTTGCTAGCTGTCCCCCCAGCCATATGTTTGAGCCTGGTGCTTATTCACTTCTCAATCGATTTGGGACTTTTGTGTACAAAGGAGCTGTCTTTGCAGCTGTTGGGTTTGCTGCCGGGCTTGTAGGGACTGTACTTTCAAATGGGTTGATCAGTATGAGGAAGAAAATGGATCCCAATTTTGAGACCCCCAATAAGGCTCCTCCAACTCTGTTGAATTCACTCACTTGGGCTCTTCACATGGGGATTAGTAGTAATTTCAGGTACCAGACTTTGAATGGGATCGAGTTCTTGTTGGCTAAAGGGTTACCTCCATTGGCGTTTAAGTCCTCAGTGGTGGTTCTGAGATGCTTGAACAATGTTCTTGGTGGGATGTCCTTTGTGATATTGGCTAGGTTGACAGGGTCTCAGAGCGTTGAGGAAGCTAAACCGGTTGCAGTGGAGGTGGGTTTGGTTGCAGAGAAGGAGAAGTTAATTGATGGGGGTAAGGATTTGCAGAGCAATCAGTCGACTTACAAGTGAAAGTGTTAGTTTAGTTTGGAGTTTCCATCTTTCATGTTTTTAGCTCTTTTTGTTAGTGATGTTTTTGCAATTTTCTTATATGCTTGGATCATGATCACGGTCAAAGTTTAGCTCATATGAAAGTCATAATACTACTTACTTCTAAGTGTTTTCATGGAGATGATACTTGGTATCCCCAACTCAATGTGTTTCGCCTGGCTCTAATCGAATCAAAATGTTTTCTGTTTGAGACTTCTTGTTATTTTTGTGATATCTGTATGATATCTTAAAAATGGTGAGTTATTTTTTTGACGCGTAGAAGTCAACCCAAAATTTTCAGGCCAAATATTTGTCGATGTTGATGATGATTAGAAAACAGTATAGTGCATGAACTTGTAAATTATTAATATATATAATTTCCTACAATCTGTATTGCTCTCTCTTTCTAGACGTTCAACCAACCATAAGTGTGTTACAAAAGAAAAACCGTTACTAAAGACTTGGGGTTTTGGTCATTCTCCAACAATCTATATGTTGTGATCTCAATAGGACGCCAACAAATTTGAGAATCCAATGGTAAATGGAATCTGGCAGGGACAACTAGTTTCATAATGCAATCTGAGAGGGCCAACTAATTTCATGTTTGTGTATGAGTCAGTATGACATATATTAAAACCATCATTTCCAGAAGTATTGCTTCAGTTTTTGTTTTTATTTTTTCTGTTTGTTGCTTTAGTTGTTACTAAAATTGTGGTATAATTCAGCAATTTCCATGATTGAATTTATTTAATCCCACTCGTTATCAATAGAATTAGGATACTTCCTGTAAGAAATATATCAAAGGGTTGTCATTGGGTTAATAATTCTACTGCAGAAATATGCACAAAGCTTCCCGTGAAAAATATATCATAGAGAATAGAATTTATGGTGGTGTGTTGTCAAAACAGAGGAGGAATTAAACAAAAACATATGCAGAGATGTTAAGAGGCAAAATGGAGGTTAGCAAGAAAATTTAAGGATCCCTCATCAACAAAGTCTTTTGTCTTAACTACCAATTGGAATTCTCCTAGAGTCAAAAGCTAGGTGGATTTGGGCTTGTCTCAATTTGTCGTAGCTCATATGCTATATAGTGTTACCCCCTGCCTCCGGCAAATATAGACTCGGTTTATAGTGGTTCTATTGTGTTTCAATGAAATTCATCTTAATTTAAAAAATAAAATAAAAAACTGTGCTGAGGATTAGCATGGAACCAGACACAATCACCACCACAGAAAGTTGTTTGACAATCATAGAAAGTCATTATGAGAAATTAAAGTATAACAAATCAACAATGTCCATAGCCTTACATTCATCATATGGTAGCATCAATGGGGTACTTAATTTTCCAGGAGAAACATTTCGATTTCATACCTGCTTAATATGATTGGCAGCTAATAGGAGAAAAAAGTTATTTATCGAAATCCATATTAATTTTTTTTTCCTCTGTAAATGTGAAATATGTTTGAATCATAACGATGCCAAGTAAACGGACAATCAAAGGAAAACTTCAAATCTTATTTTATTTGTTCTTTCTATAAAAGAAGGGGAAAATAATGATATTATCTATGAGCACTATAGGAAACCTCTCATCTCCTGGCATACTTATGAGGAACATTTCCTTTATAACAGCCCCTTTGCACTGAATCTCTTCTGCAATTTTTTAGGGGTGCCTAGCACAAGTGTTAAGCTCAAATGTTGACAGATGACCATGCTAACCACAAACATGGGCACCTAATAATTACACATAAGCATGAGCTGCAACAATATCAACTCATCTGTCAGCCTCTGGTGAAGAGTTGCAGTAAGGTGTGTGCAAGCAAACCAACTTAGTGAATGTTAAACACATAGCAGCAAACACCACTCCCACTGCAACTCCGTAACTGCCTTTTTGTGTCTCCAACATTACTGCTCTCTTGATAATTCTTCCAAAGCTTGGGAGTAATCCCCCATTAGCAAACACCATCACATGGTCTAGACCTGTGTAGTCAATTCCCGCGAGTATGGATCCAATTGTGGATAAAGGACCTGTAAACCCAATTAGGGCAGCAGCTGCAAGGGGCCCATGCCAGCGCCCAGCGGTCAGTAGCCCCAAATATTCAGCTGGCCACAGCTGCAACAGAAGGGAACCCATGTAGAGAGACAAGGAGGACCATGAGAGATTTTGATGTAGCCACTTGGAAATCCCTCAGCCAAAGCATGAAAGGCAACTGCTGCACATGACATGAATGACTGAAATGTGTGAACATTCACCGGGAAAGTAGTTACCGTAGGCAAGTTATTCACTGAAGCTCTTTTGCGACCTGCAAGCTTCAAGACACTAGAACCTGTAGCTTGGACGAATGCAGCTCCCATTTCAAGCAGTAATGCAAGAGGCATAAATCCAATTTTGAAGAGAAAAGTAGCTGTGATGGTCACCAAGTACTAAGGACAAAGGCAATGCCAAAAGCTACACCCATTAGAAAAGCATGCTGAAGATGGAAAGCAAGGGCAAATGCAACAAGAATAATTCCACCGAGAAATGGCCCAAGACCAAAAAGCATCCTCTGAGCTGAAATGCAGAGAAATTTAAATTAGTCAAAAAGAAAAAAAAAGGAAATGCAACCAAAGTTGCTTTAAAAGATGTTTTCCTTCTTATATGGCATTTAAAAAAAAAATTATTTATTTGTTTTTTTATATTGGTTCAAAATCCTAATGCTATAACCCTACCCTCCCCTCCTTGTACCCCAAGCACTTATGTGCCTGGGAGGTACCGATCCTTCTTATATGGCATTATCAATATAGTATTTCCATTGTATCAACATGAATTAGTTTCAGTCATACTAAAAAAATTATATGACTTCACCTGAGCCACAAGAATCCAGACTTATGTTCACTGCAAAGGTTAAACAATGTCATATCAAAATGATCTGTCTGTGAATCAAAACTAACATGCAGCCAACTGAACTTTTGGTAAGGGCTCATGGTCGAAAAACTGAACTAGAAGAAATAATTTCCAAAGCTTAAGGAAGATTAAGCCCCCAAAATTTAGGCTCAGATCAAGAAATTGCACATCATCTTTAAACAAATGAATGAAATGATATATAGGAGGGCAAAGCACAACAATAGTGGGCAAGAAACAGGTAACATAATAATTTCGCCATACAAACTACGAAGACATAGTAGAGGCTTGGAGAACAAGCGGTTGACAACTGATTTGGAAGCTTCAAGAAGTACTAGAGACTTGTATTTTATTAGTTTATTTTCATGTGCATGTACTAGCTTGTAGTAGTGCTACGATTTTATTTTCTTGAGGCTGTACTGGCTTGTAATACTTCTATGATTACTATGATATGTTGTATATGATAAATTGTCGATCAGTTTTTACACCCCTTGAATACTTAGCAAGTCTGTTCTAGCTGCAATCCAGTTTTAAAAAAGGATTTTGATTAGTTTGGGAAAATTAATAGACAAGCCTAAGCCTAACAAGTCCAAATTAATATCATAATCACATTAAGTTAAAATTCTAAGCTCACATTAACATCTGGTGCTTTATCTACACATACTAACCATTAACTGCACTAGACCAAAACGATGATCCTGAACTGCTTCAATTATTTCAATGTCAAATGTAACACATTCACTTGTCTAGTTTCTCAACCCGAGATTCAGTCACATTGATAAGAAACTATGATAGCATCCTTAATTTTTTTTTCCCATGAGCTACCGAGCCAAGGCCATGCTTTATCTGTTTATTTATGTTGATAAGTAATAGATTTTATTTTAGTAACAGTTAAAGAATGTTGGTAACTGCAAGAGAATTAGAAGATTTTTCTGTTACTGCTTATCTGGTTTGGAAGCAACGAAATTGTCTTGTCTTTGAAGGATATATCCAAAAATTAAAAATAAAAATAAAAGCAGGGTTTAATTTGTGTCCCATTTAAAGTATAGCGTACAAAGTGAAAATTTATTGTTTTTCAGCTTGTTGAAAAGTACTAAATACATGAAATCCGCTGTAGCACATTGGCAATTCTTGATATGATGATTATAGAATCCAGGTTCAAATCCTGGCAGCGGATAATTTTTGTTGTTTTAGGCTCCCTCTAATATGCATATTTTGGATTATATTATTTTACAAAGAAACCATTTTTGTAGTTTCTCAAAAAAAAAAAAAAAAAAAACCATTTTTGTTGTATTTTTAGTGAGCCTATTGGGCCCACTCTTTTTAGATAATATTCATATTTTGGATTATATTATTTTACAAATTAATTTTTATTAGGAAAAAAATCATTGTTTAATTTTTATTCCATTTAAAGTATGAAAATTGCTACATTTACAATATTTTCGCAACACTTTTACAATAAATTACTTGAATTTGAATTAGAACCAATAAGGCAATAACAACACTTTTGGTGATAAGTTGTTATTGCCTTATTTGTTCTAATTGAATTCATCACTTAATAAGATGTTTAAACATTTGAGTTCTTTTTCAATGTTTCGAATAAGAAGTATGTGTTCATGTATGTATGTAGTTGAATAATGGAACAGAAGAAAAAAGAAGAGAAAGGTGGTAAAGCACATCAAGAAAGTTGTGGAAGAAGATGTTGTAGAAGTGTTGTTACGTAGTTTTGATGAAGAGGAGTCTGTTTGTGATACGCTCTCTATTGAGGATGACGACGATGAGAAGCGAGTTCCTCAACAGGGGCGGCTTAATGTATTTGGGGGCCTAAGGCAAAAACTGAAATTGAGCCCTTTTATATATTTAAATATGATTTTAAAAAATTTAAATTCAACTATCTTATTCTAAATGTAAAATTACTACTAATTAACATGAACCATGTAGATTTTTTTTTGAAAGTCTATAGACAAAAAATTTGACAAAACTTTTCACACCTATTAATGTGACAGATTGATAATTTGATAGTGATAAGTAAAAAAGTAATGTTAGTGGTGGACTTAGATAAAAACTAGTAAAAGTTTGTCAACTCAATTTGTGAAAAATGTTGTATTTTTTTTTTTTTTGGTATTGCTCTTTTTTTTTTTTTTTTTTAGAAGTACTGTATTCATAATATTTTCATAACAAATCTTAGAAGTTAATTTGTTATTGGTTCTAATTTAAACTCATCACTGAAATTAATTTTTTATCATTAATAATACCATGTAACAACTTGTCTCTTAGGATTTTTTTTGAAAGTGTTGTAAAAAATGACGTGGACGTAACATTTTTTTTTTCTTTTTTTCCATTTGATAAAAAAATATTATTTTATTCATTGACTAATACTTGGACTTAATTAATACTATTATAATATTTTTTTTAAACCCTAATGATTAAAATTTGGGGGCCTTTTTTCTACTTGGGGCCTGAAGCGACCGCATCAGTTGCTTTATATAGAGAGCCGGCACTGTTCCTCAAAGGCATCAAAGCAAGAAGCTGAAATAGCCCACTAATTTATCAAAGAAGAAAGCAAAATCTCATGCAAAGAGGTCAAAGAAGAGGAAGACAACTAATTGACATGATGGTACTCAACAATTTTGCATGTCAAATTTGTTTTATTGATTTACGTCAAGGATATGTGTAAAATGGTATTGACTTCGGCTATTTTATTAGCCAGTTTTATCAAGTTGCTTGTAGCTACCAATAACAACAACAACAAAACCTTAGATCCGAAATTTGAGGTTGGCTATGAATCCTCAACAGATTAGTTAGGGTCAGTTATATGTATTATGTTCCTCCATTTTTGTCGAGTTGTATGTAGCTACCAAATATAAGAAATTTTGTTTTTTGTTGTTGTTGTTTCTGGTTAGAAAAGAAATTGTATAATCATAACCTTTTTTATTTCAACTTTAGTCAAGTTCTTTATGATCTTCAAGACTTCAACCTTGTCTAAAGCCGCCCATTTCACAATGAATCTCAAATTCAACCCCAACCAAGCTGCAATCCTTCCAACCACACCACTTGCACTCAAATTTTAAATCTTCCAATTCCAGTCTCAGCTAATATTATACCTATTTTAGTAGTCACTCAAGTATCTTCTAAAAAAAAAAAAAAATCCTAAAAACTAGAAAATCTATAGCGTTACAATAAAAAGAAAATTGTAATCCACAGTTGTTCTCACACTATAAAGAAATTAATAATATCTTTTTTAAATCTAAAAGCAATGAAAGCCAATAAATAAATAAATAAACTCTGAAGGTGATCATTTTGGGTGTGTTTGATTAGCATAGGTTCTTTATGCAATATATTTTTATTTATTATTATGTTTTTAAAAAAAAAAAAATTAAGTGGGCCAATATTGAGTTTATAAGAAGAGTGGGCCCAAGGACAAGATCTAATCTTGTCTGGCCCACTAAAAATACAACAAAAAAGGAGTTTTCCGCTGCCAGGATTTGAACCTGGATTCTATAATTATCATCAAGAATTGCCATTGTGCTACAGCAGATTTCATGTCATTTTTTCCTCGTTTTATATTTTATTTAATGCTTTCCAACAAGCTGAAAAACGGTAAATTTTCACTTTGAACGCTACACTTTAAACGGATCACAAATTAAACCCTGATTTTTATTTTATTTTTGGATCCTTCAAAGACAAGGCAATTTCGTTGCTTCCAAACTAGATAAGCAGTAACAGCAAAATATTCTAATTCTCTTGCAATTAACATCATTCTTTAACTGTTACCAAAATAAAATCTATTACTTATCAAATATATAAAGCATGGCAATGGCTCGGTAGCTCATAGGAAAGATTTCTCATGTAAAAAGCAAAAAAAAAAAAAAAAAATTTAAAGGATGATATCATAGTTTCTTATCAATGTGACTGAATCTCAGGTTGAGACACTAGACAAGGGAATATGTTAAATTTGATATTGAAATAACTGAAGCAGTGCAGGATCATTGTTTTGGTCTAGTGCAGTTAATGGTTATTATGTGCATTATAAAGTACCAGATGTTATTGTGAGCTTTAGTATTTTAACTTAATTAATATGTAATCACGTGTATATGCACGGGTACAATTAAAAATAATTACAATTATACAGTTCAAATTATACATTTTCTTTTTCATAGAAGATGTTCAAATTAAAAATATACATGATATTAAATCATACATTTCTAAAATATGTAATGGTTTTTCATTATATATGTGTGTGTGTGTGTGTGTGTGATTTAGAATTTAATTGGTTTAGACTCTTTTGTTTTTTGCACCCAATAATTTACTTACCACAAAAATTAAAAACTGAAATGGACACGTGGCGAAAATTGGACTTCAATTTAGAATCTAATTGGATTTGGACTCCTCGAACTTTACACTCAATAATTTACTTGGCACAAAATTAAAAATTAAACAGGACATGTGGCGCAAAATTGAGAATCCAATTAAAATTTAATTAGATTTTCTTTGAGCTTTAACTATTAATATATACTAGTTTGTAACCCCATTCATATGCAAAAATATACTTAAAAGATACACATTAAAATGCATAATATAATTCTTACATATATAATTTAAATATTATTTATAGTTATTCTTATTTTTTTTTTTAACTCTTTAAAAAGTCTTGTAAGAATGTTATCAGGTAGAAAATGTAAATTGTCCATTTTTTTAAATATTTTTATGTTCATTAATTCTAAACTCTTTAGTTTTTGTACACAATAACTCACTTGAATGAATATTTATGATATGGTCTCACATTTGATTCCAAAATTAAGAAATAAAACCCTCTTTAAAAATAAATAATTTATGACACATGACGCAAAATTGAAATTCAATTATAGAATCTAATTGGATTTTCTCTAAACTAAATTAACACATTTTTTACACTAAATTAACTCATTTGGCACAAAAATTAGAAAAATTAGATTAAATGGGACACATGTCGCAAAATCAAATTCTAATTGAAATCCAATTTTTACATTGAATTAACTCACTTGGCACAAAAATTTAAAAATTTAGATTAGACGGGACACGTGGCTCAAAATTAGACTTTAATTGAATTTCAATTTGAAATTTAATTGAATTTTCTCTTATCTTTACCTATTATTATTTATATAGACTAGTCTCGTTACATGTGCTTCGCACATGTGATGAGGTTTTTATATATTTTGAATTAAATGTAATTTTTCAATTTGGATTTGTCTATTGTTAGTGAGGTTACACACGAAGGGATTTTTAAGAAACTAAAATTTAGGATTTTGAAAATGAATAAATTGCTGGATTTAGTGTGTGCTAGTTTTTAGAAAAAAAAAAAAAAAAAATCAAACGTGTGTAGATATATTTAAATAGATAATGTGCTAATTTTTAGGGAAAAAGTTTTTGTAGTAGTTTTTTTTTTTTTTTTTTTGAATTTTTTTAAATTACAATTTGAACCCTATTTTTTGTTTTTAAGAATAAGGGTTATCTAATTATATTAGGGGTATTTTTGACATTTTATGAGTCATAACTAACTTTATGAATCCTCTTAATATATAGAGATAATATATAAAAAAGAAGAAAATAAAAAAATCATAAGAAAATTAAAAAAAAATCATCTATTAAGAAAAATAAAACTAACCAAAACATACTAGGGTGTGATGAGTATTATGTGTTTGTGGGTGAAATAAGTTTTTGTATAAATACTTGTCACACCCTTAGGTATTTTCGTGATTGGAAAATATAGTAATCCCAAATTATGATGAATGGAAATTATTTACCTTTACAACAAAAAAATAAATAAATTGAAGAGCCTTTGAGCACACACGCGTGTACTCAGAGGTTAGTAATCCATAATTATCTTTTGTTTTAGCAATTCTGTTAATGTTATAATCAATGATTCAATGATTGGAAGGTGATGTTATAATTCAGTATTAACCTCTAATGGAAATAAAAGGATTCTCTGAGCAAATCTTATATATTTACATATAGTGAAAATGTATAGAAATTGTAACTATAAAACTATTTAAAAATTGCATGTGAAAATATTGACAAAAGCTATTATGAAGAAATTGATGGATGAATGTAGAAACATGAAATATTTACATCTGGTAAAATTGTAAAACAATTCACTACATTAGAAACATGGAATATGTCATCTTATTAAAATTATGCATGCTATTGTGGAGAAGTTGACGGAGCAATGTTTTATGTTCCTCATTGTAATTGCTTTCCAATAGCATTTGCCATGAACCTATGAGCAGAAATACAAAATGTGTTACTTTGACATAATAAATAGACATTTTAAAACGTACAAAACATAATGAAATGAAAGATGAATTTTTGATGGATGCTTCGTTGTTATTCATAGAAAGGACATCGCTAAGACATGTAATTCAGATTTAATCATGCATGAGCCCACACATTGAAACATAACCATAAACATAAACTTAAATATTTTTGAAGTTCACAATTTGATATTAACTCTAAAAATAGATGTTTATGTTAAAAATTTGGACTTTTTAGGACAAAAAAATATTATTATATTTTACAAAACACCTTTGAATGTGAACGAAAGCAATTTGATATAACACTTACATAAAATTTGCAAAAATATTTTGTTTTAAATAGCATAAATGAAATTAATTATATCTAGACTTTATGGATTTTGGAAGAATTAATATTTTTGTTCATATTTATATAATTTTTGGAAATGCCTTCAATTAGTAAATGAGAAAAAAAATTAAGTTTTTTTCATACCAAAAATTCAGTTAATAGAGAGAAAATGAATTATTTTGATTTCTTTATGTATTGCAATAACATAAGACTATGTAATTTTGTTCCCGTTATGAGGGAGCATTACATATCGATTTCAGTGCAGCATTCTATAACCTACTACCTCAATTCTACAATATGCGGTTACTTTATTTGTTTAATTGAACTCCTTATTACAATCTTTATAGATAAAATTTTCTCTCCCTCACTCAATTTTTTTTTTTTTAAATTAAGAATAAAAGACATTTGAAAATTAAATATGCGCATGTTGCAGTTGTCATCTCCAATGTTATGTTACTTTTTTTTTTTTTTTGAGAAACACCAATGTTATGTTACTTAATGTTATATTAGTTTCTATTTACCTTAAGACAATTTTTATTTTTTTATTTTTTTTAATTTTCATCTGTAACTAACTAGTTCTCATTTATTTTTATAACCTTAATTTGGTAGATGCTAGTATATATATGTGCACAAGTGCTTTCAAGGCAAATGTAAAAAAAAACCATTACCATAACGATAAACATAAACATTATATGTGTATGATATTTGAATAATATTTTATAAAGTACACTATGATATTTATCCATAAAAAGAGCTCTTTTATGTTAAAAATTTGGACTTTTAAGACAACAAAAATATTCATAAATTTAACAAAAGGTCTTTGAATGTGAATGAAATCAATTTGCAATTTATTTTAAAAAAATAGTTGTGGGGCCCAATAATATGTGACCCTGGCCCATTTTTACATTGGGGCCCAAGGCCCGAGCCGAGGAGGGATATGGCCGAGGACGTATAATAAAAGTCCAAGTAATCTTGAGACACAACCGTGGATGATTCTGTCCTCGGCATCCCCGAGGCTCTCTTGAAAGAAAGGGCAAGAACGATATAGGAACAGTTTTGGGAAAAACCTAAAATATCTATGTTGATAGAGAAAGGACCGCTGGACAGTATGGCGACCAAAGACAAAGAGAAGGCAGCCATTACTGCCATTGAATACTCTGCACCTTACAGAACCATGCACTTCAGCTTTTACAACCACCCCCAACCACTTTGGGTATGGGCTGATGGGACGAGTATCAGTCCTGAAAAGTCGAACCTACACGTGGACGTTGGATAAGGGATACAAGTTAATATAAAAAGAGAAGTAAGCAATCCAAAAAAAGGGGCTGGGAAAAAAGGCCAAACGCCAGAGCCTCCCAGATCGTATCGAGGAGAATGACTCCTCAAGCGAACGTGGCTTACTATTGTATGAACACCACGACTAACCACCGTCCGGTGACCAAGACCTAGCCTTTCAAACCCACGCTCTACAAATTATATTGTTTGGGCCTTTTTACGTGCGAACCCAATATCATTTTGGGTCGTTACAAATCGAGTCCTTACAATTGGCGCCGTCTGTGGGAAAGGCTTGTGTGTTGGCACAGGCGGTGGGTCAAGAAAGTCCCCCCATCACTTCCAACAGCCCGTTGTAGTGCCCTAACACAAAGTTCTACTAGGGGCTACGTTTTTCCATTAGGGGCTACGCTTCGAAGCATCAGTGGTGCGGACGTTTCTAGGGGCTTGGCCGAGGAGCTAATCCCCCCAAACCAATGGCCCACGGCTTGGCCGAGGGGCTAACCCTCCCTACTTAAAGCAAATATCTAAGTTTTGGACAGAACCAAGGTATTGCATGGTCCTCGGACTCAAACCTATGGGGAAACCAACTACTATGGGGAAACCAACTACTACTATGGGGAAACCAACTACTATCGGGAAACCAACTACTTAAAAATCAAGTTTTGGACAGAACCAAGGTATTGTATGGTTCTCAGACTCAAACCTACGGAGAAGTCAACCACTTAAGGAGAATTCTAGATTGCTCAGACCTACGGGATGATTAGATACTAAGAGTCGGATTAAGTCCTAGACGGAATGAAGATCCCGACCTGTCCTCGAACCCTCAATTCTAAAGGAATTGATGCAAACGAGCGTTTAAGTTCGGTACGATCATACTTCAATCCTCGGACCCGATGCCAAAAATGGCTAAGGCTATGAAGGATATTAAGAGGGTGGCAAAGCACCCTAGTACTTGGCGACCCGCATGGGCAGCTCATTGTGGGTTACCCCTCCTCGGATGATTACCTCCTACACAGTACCGAGCATTTAGCTGTCATCTTATTTAGTCTTGGGTATGTAACCTTTTCCAGGTCGGCATTATTGCGTTGTATAGTTTCAATAACCTCAGAATAATGTCTTTTTCTTAACAAGGGCTTTGGCCCTAAGTATAGTTTTTTCAGGTCAGCATTATTGCGCCGAATAGTGTCAATAAGTTCATAAAGATATCTTTTTCTTAGCAGGGGTTTCGGCCCTAAGTATCATTCTGAGTAATAAAAAAAAAAAATCACATAATGGCACATCCATTCATAGCATAACTATTGCAGAAAAGAAAGAATACATAGAATAAAATAATGTCAACTTTTATTAAATATAAAGAAGTAGTACAGCGTACAATGAGGGGCTTAAACAAGCCTATACAGAAAGCTAATTACAGAAGCAAAAATAAAAAAATAAAATACAATGAAACGACGAATCTTTCTAAACTCTGCTCTAGTAGCGACCGTGTATGAGAGGGAGACCCCCTTTGATGGATGAGGAGAAGAAGAGAAAGAAGTAAAAGCACCAGGATGGATCTGGTGATGGGAAAGAAGAAGAAGGGGAGGTAAAAGGAGGAACCAGTGAAGGAAGAGAGGAAGAAGCAGGGATACTTAGTCCTTGCGTCAGCCCTGACTCCTAACACGCTGGTGCCATATTAGCTATGCTCGAAGGAGAGCGGATGGTACTGATGGTGAGCAACCCCAGCTCAGTTGCATCAAAAGCTTGATGCGATTAACGCCTGCTTCAGATTTTGGCTGAAAGAAGATGAGAAATATCTTGAGTCTCTGCCTACCCTGCCCTGACCGAGCCATCTTAAGTTTCGGAGGGACACGGTGCTTCTGGAGAGGATGTGGTTCCTTCACCCCCACTTTTACCCCAAACATGTCACGCTCTAAGTTTTGATTATGCTGGTAAGGAAAACTTTGAGCGTAACCTAAGGTTTAAGGCTTTAGAAAAGTTAAAGGGTCACTATGCAAAGGAAGTACTCTCTTGTCTTGCTTCTTATATGGAAGGTAAGTTCAGTGGCATTTAACCCGTACAGATTTCCAAGAAGAGCTGTAAACGAGATAATGTCCATTTAACTCCCCAACGTTATCTACAACCGTCAGATTTGATTGGCCTCGTAAAGGAAAGTTATTAAAAATGCGCCTCGTACACGGGAACGACAGGAGCGCATCGTGAGTAAATCTAAAAGAATGTCTCGTAACCCGACGCATTTTCTAGGCAGATGAAGAGACACCGACATTAATGAGGGACAAAGCTGGGTAAGCCATGATATAGGCCCGACATCAGCAAAATCCTCCTCCCCGACCAAGAGGTGGGGTAGCAGGATTTTGGGGGGCTATTGTGGGGCCCAATAATATGTGACCCTGGCCCATTTTTACATTGGGGCCCAAGGCCCGAGCCGAGGAGGGATATGGCCGAGGACGTATAATAAAAGTCTAACACAGCCGTGGATGATTCTGTCCTCGGCATCCCCGAGGCCCTCTTGAAAGAAATGGCAAGAACGATATAGGAACAGTTTTGGGAAAAATCTAAAATATCTATGTTGATAGAGAAAGGACCGCTGGACAGTATGGCGACCAAAGACAAAGAGAAGGCTGCCATTACTGCCATTGAATACTCTGCACCTGACAGAACCATGCTCTTCAGCTTTTACAACCACCCCCAACCACTTTGGGTATGGGCTGATGGGACAAGTATCAGTCCTAGAAAGTCGAACCTACACGTGGACATTGGATAAGGGATACAAGCTAATATAAAAAGAGAAGTAAGCAATCCAGAAAAAAGGGGCTGGGAAAAAAGGCCAAAAGCCAGAGCCTCCCAGACCGTATCGAGGAGAATGACTCCTCGAGCGAACATGGCTTACTGTTGTATGAACACACGACTAACCACCGTCTGGTGACCAAGGCCTAGCCTTTCAAACCCACGCTACAAATTATATTGTTTGGGCCTTTTTACGTGCGAACCCAATATCATTTTGGGTCGTTACAAATCGAGTCCTTACAATAGTTTACTAGAAATTAATTATTAGTGCACTCTATGAATTTTGGAAGCATGCATATTTTATATCATATTTCTATTATATATAGAAAATCTTCAAAATATGTTATAATAAAATTTTAAGATTCACATAGATTTAAATTAATAAATGTTATGAAAATTTAAGATTCACATGTTCTTATTTTTTTTATCTATTAAAAATATTGATTACTATTGATAATATTCTACTATGAAACTCTATGGTTAACAATGGTCATTTTGAAGAGAAATTGATATAATAAAAATGTTTGTTCATTAATTGGGATTTAAAAAAATAAACATTTAAAATAAATATATGAGTAATATTGTATATATCTTTTGAGCAATTTAAACATATTTGCTTTCTTATTTTCTAAGTGATAATTGTCTGCTTCGTAATGTTTTTTTTTTATTTATTTATAGGAAAACTTCATAACGACGTAACGAAATTGTTTTATTAATTTGAATTTAAAAAAAATTGAAATCAATATTTTAAATGAATATATAAGTTATAAGTTAGTACAATATTATTATAAATATCTTTTGTGCAATTTAAACTTATTTTCTTGCTTTTTTCTAATTAATAATTGTCTGCTTTTAATTTTGAAACTTCATAATTTTAATAAGAAATTGTGAAAAAAAAAAGCATTCAAATTTTGAATGACACTTTTTTTTTTCATAAAAAATAAAGATAAACCTTCTAAAACACTGTACTGGACGTGAGCCACATATCAATCTAGTAGTTGGGTTTGAATATATATATATATATATATATATATATATATATATATATATATATATATATATTTGCAAGAACATATGTAGATTGTAGGTAAAGCAGAAGAAGCAGCCACTACAAAATTCCCCCTATGACCACAGAAAACCAATTCGTCCTAAGGGGTGGAGAAAGGGAGCTTTGGCTGTTAGAGCTATGAAATAATAAAACATAACAAACGATTTTTTCTTTTCTTTTTTTTGCTAAACGAAAGGGGGGGGGGAGCGGGGGCAACTATTGTGACTTACTCTCCTAGGCGTAACCATAGAGGCACCCCCGCTAGAGAATGTCAGATAGACAATAATATTGGTTAGTTAGGTAGGTTTGAATTCTAACACATTGAACCAAGTCAGACAAAGGAATAAAATTAACTTGCATAGCATACACAACTAACAAAAAATTCAAATGGAACAAATAATGCTTAGCCTGAAAACACATAGCAAAGGTCTTTCTAGACTCAAACATGCTAGAAACTAATAGACTTATAGTAAGCAATCAAAAAGGAAGAAGCACCACAATGTAATCCTCCATCCCACTCATATTTTACATTGATAATGATATAACAGGATTCAAAACAGGATTGGCTGGGAATGTTCAAAAGGTATATATGTCCCATTCAAACTTGGCTTCTTCATGTGGGCTTGGCATGAACGAAAGAAGAAAATCATATGACCGACAAACATTAACATAAAGGAATTGAAAAAAGAGGGGGTGGGGGATTAATTTGTGGTGCTGGACAAGTTTACCGATAGTAACACAAATTTTCTATGCAAATTGTCCAAAGCTCAAGCCCTATGAATATGACCAGCAATACCTGCAACATTAATCATGGAAAAACTAAAATATAAATATATAATTCAAGAACAAAATTTCACAAAGAGAAAGGAAAACTTGTACTCACCTTTTCTTAGGAGTATGTGTCTTTGTTTTGTTAATGGAGACTGCTTTTTCGATCTTCATCATACCACTAAAAAAAAAAAAAAAAACCAATTGCACAGGTTGCAACCCAAATTGAGGGGGGAAAAAAAGAATATGAAAGCAAGAGAGATAGAGAGAAACTACCTTCAATGCCTTTAAAAACTCAGAGCAAATATTATGCATTTGAGAGATAGATGAAAGCTGAATGTGAAGATCTATGCGAGAGTGAAATTTTGTGTGAGTTTTAACTTTTAAGCGGTGGCAGTGTACGAATGTTTTTTTTTTTTTTTTTTTTTGGAAAATGTGACTGAATGTTTCTGAAAGGTTGTATGTTTTACGTTTATAGGAACAATGAATGGGATGGTAGGGATTTTGTAGTGTGCAGGTTAAATGTTTTTGCTTAGGTGAATGAACTGATTATTGTGATTTTCTTAACTTCCGTGTTAGGTGCTAATGCATGCAAAAAAAATTTAAATTTTAGATAAGACACATGATGCAAAATTAGCTATCCAATTTAAAATTTAAATTATATTTTCTCTCAGCTTTGATTATATATATATAAAATTCATTTGGCACAAAAATTAAGAAAGGATTTTATGGTTTGGTCTTCATATAAATTTAGACACACGGCACAAAATTAGACTCTAATTTGAAATTCTAATAAAACATTCTCCGAGTTTTGTCTATTAATATATATATATATATATATATATTTATTGATATGATTATGATTTTAATTTGGACTTGTTAGGCTTAAGCTTGTCTATTAATTTTCCCAAACTAGTCAAAAACCATTTTAAAATTGAATTGTAGCTAGACAGACTTGCTAAGTATTCAAGGGGTGTAAAAACTGATCAACAATTTATCATATACAACATCATAGTAATCATAAAACTACAACTACTACAAGCCAGTACAGCCTTAAGAAAAAATACAAAAAACAGCAAAAGAGTTTTCACTGCCGGGATTTGAACCCAGATTCTATAATAATCAAGAATTGCCAATGTGCTGTGCGGATTTCATATATATTTCTCATCGATTTTTCTTTTATTTAATGCTTTTCTAACAAGCTGAAAAACAATCAGAAAATTTTCACTTTAAATGGATTACAAATTAAACCCTAATTTTTTTTCCTAATAAAAAAAAGAATATAATCCAAAATATGCATATTATACAAGTCTAGAAGTACAATTTTTTTTTGGACTTCCCAAAAATACACAAATTGCAAAGATGATGGACAAGTCTAATATATGTAAGGGTTGAGTAATAGTTGTTCCCAAAGTAGCTAGAGCATTAACACATTAATTTTTTTTAAGAGAGTTTCAATCTATGGCATCCGCTCTTGATAATAGCTCTTTATTATCAGACCAAGACACCAATCAGTTTTGGTGTGGGCGGGTATTAAACCCCAGATCTCTTATACAACCATCGAAGACTTTACTAGTTGAGCTAATTGGAACCCACGAGCATCAACACATTAATTTGTTTTATGGTAAATATGTAAAATTAAAACCTGTCAACCTCTAAAGAGGATATTCTTACAAACGCACAAGTTATGTGGTTTGAATAGTGATGTAACATATATATATATATATATATATATATATATATATATTAATTAAAGTAGATAGTGATGAAATTTAATCACATGCTTTAAACAAATTTTTAATTATATTTGGTTCAATTTCATAAGAACATAGTGGTCGTCATCGATGATCTACTTAAATCACATGAATAATTTGATAAGATGATTGCATGAAAATAAATTTCTAGAACTTCGATTTTCAAGTCAAAATTAGCTTATTAATAGGAAGTTATTGTGAGTCATCACACTTGCGAGTCTAAGAGTTTTGGGTTTAAGTAATGGCAAGCTCCAGTAATGCATTAGTGGTCCCATGTCATTCTTGAGTCGGGTATAAAAGGGCCATGGGTAGTGATTACACCTGCAAGTCCATTTTTCTCGAGTTAAAAAAAGAAAAGGTCAAATATCAAGTTATCAAAATTTAAGCTTGCAAAGGAAGACACAATTGCTAGACTACTGAAAAGAAATGTGTGAGTGAGTGAATATCCAACCCTAACAAGTTTCAATTCAACACATTTACTATGAAACAAATAAATGTGCTGATCTTTACAGTTATATTGGAGTTTGGACTTACTTGTCCATGATTTCTTTACTTTGTGTGTATTTTTGGGAAATCAAAAAAAGTTGTACATCTACACTTGTATAATGTGCATATTTTGGATTATATTATTTTATAAATATATGCTTATTATTAAAAAATTTATATATAAGGAATTTATTTGTGATCCATTTAAAGCATAGTGTTTAAAGGTAAAATTTTCCAACTGTTCTTTTCAGCTAGCTAGTGAGCATTCAATAAAAGAATATAACGATGATGAATATGACATGTAATCCGCTGTAGCACATTGGCAATTCTTGATGATTATAGAATCCAGGTTCAAATCCTGGCAGCGGAAACTCTTTTATTTTTTAGTGGGCTTTTTTGGGCCTGCTTAAATTGAAATAATTAAATAAATAATAATCTGTATAATTAAAAGAACCTGGTTATTACACACCGAAAATGCTAACTTTCAGTGATTTTTTTTTTTTTTTTTTAAATTGTTTTGTTTTTATAATCGCTTTCAGTGCTCTTAAGAGTTAGAAAAGATACCAATATTTTTCTTAAAAATGAATGAGCCGAATTTATCAGGCAAAAGACTTTACAAAACATTTTAAGCGGATTTGTAATGTGAGATTTTTAGTATTTTGGTGTTACAGATGATACTTGGTAAAACAGCAAATTACTACTATTATTGTTATTATGCTGTACACTATTCAAATTACACAATCCTCCAAAATGGACATAAGTTGTTCATGTCTCATTAAAAAAGCAGCTAACAAATCTTGTACCTGATACATTTACAAAGAAACTCACTTGAACTTCTCTCTCTCTCTCTTTTTGATAATTCAATTTTTACAACAAATGGAGGAGTAGGGATTTGAATCTTGATTCTCTTGGTAAAGAAGACCAAGCAATGTTACCGAGCTACAAGGCTCTTAGCATTTGAATGGCTAATCTTATTATGGTAAACACATCCGTAATTGAAATACTCTGACAAAATCTGGATGTTCTATAACCTGAAGACTAAAAGCCTATGAAACCTATTTTCTATACTATACTTAAGCTGGCTTCTTACAGCCTCTCAAGCTCAATCACATTGCTGAATGCACTTAATCTATCAGTTGGGTTTCTTTTTTCTTTTCAAACAGACACATCTGAAAGGAAATCTCTACTCGCCTGTTGAAGCTTTTACCCTTTTTTAAGTTTAGTTTGGGTGCCACTGGCATCAGATATGGTCTTTGGTTGCCAAAACCCAGGTCTATCAAGGAATGGTGCTCGGTCAAGAACCAAAGGTTCTCTTAAAGTTATTTCAATGCCATCATATGTCCACAATGCCAAGGTTGCTTCACCTTTGAGACCTAAAGCAAACCAACCTAAACCAGCCACTGCAATATCAATGCTATTCACATCCCAACTCATTCCGGACACTTTGACTTCTTTCTCTTCCCATTTGCCTAATTGAGGTACGATCTGCACCAACGGGAGGCTGAGACAAGGAGAAGCCAAAAAGAGTTATACAAGCTAAAAAATTTATCAAATGAGCAACAACAACAACAACAAAAAATCCCCTTTTATGTTCCAAGGCTTTCAAAATTCCAAAATGAGAATCCCTGGCAAAAAAAAAAAAAGTGAAACTAAAATCTTTATTTAAAAAGCAAATGCACTCTTCGCACTTTTCCTAAGGAAAATATTTATTACCAAATACATAAATCAAAATCCTGAAAGTGACATGATCTTATTTCATATCCCTTAGGCAACAGCTTTTCATCATTGATTGTAAAGGAGGAGAAGGAATTAGGGAGAGGGGGGGGGGGTGTTGTTGAGAAAAAGAAAAGCAGTATTCCTTTTATCAGAAAGGATCATTTGAAAGGTAGATTCCCTCAAAGGTGATGTAATTCACTTCAGAGTCTCACAACCTAGGTTAAAGTTCTGGAAAGACATAAACTTAAAGAAAACAAATAAATCAATTACACATTGCCTACTTTCAGCACTAGTAATTGAATATACATTACTTTAAGACACTTGCATCCCATAATCTTCCAAGTATGCTAGGTTTTGTGAAAGAAATTTAGAAAACAAGGGCATGATGACTTCAAATTATGTATTGCAAATCAGGTTTTATGCCACATCATAGAAGATATATCTTTCCTGATTCGAACAGGTAACATATAGTTTGAAGATATTCAGCTAGTGTGTCAACTTGATATGCTTGTTTTTAAAATGAGGTCCTGAATTGACTGCCAGCCCTTTCTTCAAGGGCATAGCAAACCCTTGCCGTACCTCTCTCAAATTCAAAGAACTTAGCCACTTTTGGGAGGCCTATAGCATAGACTAATTTCTATCCATTGCTTACCAATTTAAAATTGATGAGCTTCTCTACAAGTTGGTAGTGTGTATACCCTACATTCAATCTAAATCTTATTTCTGTCTAATCATCTTCTATTTTTTGTTGGCTGGAAGACTGAGTGTATTGGAAATGTTAAAATGGGTACTTATTATCTTGTTACCACAAATTCAGAAAGTCTGTTACTGTCTCCTGTTGGGGAAACTCTGGGCCATTCTGATATGCAGGGAAATCACTTTTTACATTTATACATTTAGTAAGGAATTTCATAAACTATGGATCTTATAAATCTATGTTGTGTCCTACACTCACTCCTACCTTCTTCCATGGGCCTATTATCCTTGCCACCAATTCTTCCTAAATGGTATGGATCTCCATTTCCAGACATATGATCTCATATATGTTATATGCAGCACTCTGCCTCAGAAAATTGCATTAATATGATTTAACTCCTTGCTTTTTCATTCCTCCAAATGATTTTTCTCTGTTTCTTAATCTTTTCCTTCAAATGAGATTCTCTTTAGTTAAAATCATTAACTTCATACAAGCTTGCGCTCATATTTTCCCTTTGCAATGTGTTCTTTTAGAATCTAATCATATTATTTCTTTTCTAAAAGCGCAGAACAGTTTTGGGAGCTAAGAAAGAATTTCACCTAAGAGTTCTCCCCCCCACCCCCACCTTCCCCCCCAAAATTTGTGGTACCTACAGATACAAAAGCCAAAAGCAAATTACTCAACAAATTGCATAAAATTTTAACTAACTTGGTTTTTATATGTTGAATATGTATGAAATCATCAAGCACAGGCGCAATAGTGCCAGTGGGCCCCAATAACAGATGCTTGATACTAAATCCGCTGCATAGAACCAGTTAAAGTAAGAGGCAAAGGATGAAATTTACCTGCAACCTAACACCAACATGGTTTCTCCAAATATCTTCAGCATTTTCTACCTTTCCCAAGTGTAGAGATACATTCGGGGATGCCCAAATTGTAACATAAATTGTTTGCACGGAAGCTTGACTAAGGTCTAGTCTCACCAGACCACCAACATGTAAGGCCTGCCCAGCCTGCAAACATTAAACATGCTAAAAATATTAGATCCAATAGCATCATAGATTCTGATATAGCTATTACTTTTAGAAAATATTGGAAATATCTACACTGTGATTAATGATGAGGTTGGCAGTGTTCAAAAAAGATAAAAAGGAACCTATTCATCTTACATACAACTGGCACTTCTCTATACAGCTTTCTGAAGCAATAGAAACATTAGTAGTTTTTTAGAATCTTATAATTTCTAGGAAATGTGCAGTTTTTCCTTGATTCGTTGACAAATGTTTTCCCCAGGTATCCTTCCAATTTGAACTAGGATTTATGTTCATATGATTTGGACAACTGTATATTGCAATCTGACAAGGAAAATTCTGAAAAGCCCTTGGTTTGCCTTTAAAGGTCAAACTAAGACTAGGGAACAAGTATGTTTGTCCACTAACAATGAGAACAGGGATCAGTATATCCATCAAGAATGACAAGTTTACAAAATGGATCAGAAGAAAGACAATCTTGAAAGGTAATAATTATTTTTCTTCAAAAATCATGTTGATGAAATAGAATAATCTTGACTCTATTGGTATATTGAACAGTTCACATGCAGCAATGTATAATCAAATGTCAAATTTTAACCAGTTGTAGACAGTCAATGAGTCATTTCATTACTGAGAAGTTTCATCCCCTAGTCTTCCATAACTTCTTAGTTAAAATATATGTGACACTTACATATACACAACACATGATACATAACTACAATTAATTGTAGTTATGTATCATGTGTTGTGTATTTGTGACCTATATATCATATATAGTATATAATATTATATACTATATATGATATATAGGTCACAAATATAATATTTCCATTGTGTCAACCAAGAATTAGTTTAAGTCATATTAAAATTATATGACTTCACCTGAGCCACAAGAATCCAGACTTATGTTCACTGCAAAGGTTAAACAATGTCATATTAAAATGATCTGTCTGTGAATCAAAACTAACATGCAGCGAACTGAACTTTTGGTGAGGGCTCATGGTCAAAAAACTGAACTAGAAGAAGTAATTTCCAAACCTTAAGGAAGATTAAGCCCCAAAATTTAGGCTCAGATCAAGAAATTTCAAATCATCTTTAAACAAATGAATGAAATGATATATAGGAGGGCAAAGCACAATAATTGTGGGCAAGAAACAGGTAACATGATAATTTCATCATACAAACTACGAAGACATAGTAGAGGCTTGGAGAACAAGCGGTTGACAACTAATTTGGAAGCCTCAAGAAGTACTAGAGACTTGTATTTTATTAGTCTATTTTCATGTGAATGTACTAGCTTGTAGTAGTGCTACGATTTTATTTTCTTGAGGCAGTACTGGCTTGTAGTACTTCTATGATTACTATGATGTTGTATATGATAAATTGTCGATCAGTTTTTACACCCCTTGAATACTTATTAGCATGTCTGTCTAGCTGCAATCCAGTTTTAAAAAGGATTTTGATTAGTTTGGGAAAATTAATAGACAAGCCTAAGCCTAACAAGTCCAAATTAATATCATAATCACATTATGATTAAGTTAAAATACTAAGCTCACATTAACATCTGGTGCTTTATCATACACATACTAAGTTACTAATCATTAACTGCACTAGACCAAAACAATGATCCTGAACTGAAGCCAAAGCACTTTTCCTTGTTAAAAAAAATCACTCTATCAAAATATTCGATAAATAAACCAAAGGATTCTTTAAAAAAAATTTAAAAAAAAACTAACAGAAAACATAGACTGAAACAACATTTTTTCATAAACTCTTTTAATATCTTAGAATTTCATAAAGTTCTCAAATTTTTCAAAATCAAATTTTGTCAAAAAAAAAAAAAATTTACGTTCTCTCTCTTAAACTTTTTATTAAAAAAAAAAAAAATAGTAATCTCTCCCAAACAGAAACAGTTTCGCCAGCCCCCCCTCCCCCCCCCCCCCCCCCCCCAACTCTCTGTCTCTCTGTTGCTTTGAAGCCACCAAGAATTTGGGGAAGGAAGAAAGGAAAAGAAATCCTACTTTTTGGTCAAGCAAGCAAGCAACCTTTCTTTTGAATTTGAATTAAACCATCATATTTGAAGTAGGGAAGAATTTAAACTAGAAACTTGGGTTGGCAACTTGTCATGAGGAAAGTTTTTATAATCTGAAATTTTTAATGGGTTTACAATGGAGGAAAGTTATGAATTTTCTTTGATATTAGGGGCTGGAATTAATATTTGGTCTTATTCAATTATATGTTGGTAGATCTATTACTAATTTACATGAGAAATGAACTCTGAGAAACACTCTAGGTTCTTTTTCAAAATTCAACCTTCGGAAATTTTTATAAGACACTTTTAGTTACTGATGATGCCAAAATCGTCAGTTTGGGTCACTCGCCCCATCCGAAGTATTAGACGATCTCGTAGGACCTGCAAGATAAAGGAAAGATAGATCGAATAGACCACCGGGTTGTGCCCGGTGGGGGAGCCTCCGATGCTTAAGTTTATATCAACCCATATTTTTCATATTTAGATAGTGTTTTGTAGTAGCTTTTGACGTACCTCTGCTAGTGAGACAGATTGTCCCTTTTATAGGTGACTTAGGTAGTTGTTGTACATAAATTAGGGTGATTATTACCTTGATTGTAACGTTCTTTGTCTTAATGAGAGTTTTAGACGTTCGATAGTCGTTATTGAATGTGTTGAGCAGTTATCTTTGATGGCCTACTAATGATGCAAGGTTGTCTACATTAATGGACAACCTAATGATTTTTCTGGACTCATCAATTACTATTGTAGTTACTGTTGTAAGGTTAACATGGTTTATTTAATTAATGTATTGGGTAGTGTTTATTAGGCATTATGAATAAGGTACTTAGCCAAGATAATACAAGATCTAAGTAATAGAATGTTGAAGTGCATTTAAACATTTGAGTTCTTTTCCAATGTTTCGAATAAGATGTATGCGTTTGTAGAGAGGGAAAATTCCTGACCTATCACAAGCTGACACATCATACTACCAAGTCCACAAATTACAACCAATTCCAAAGCGCCACGTATTGCTGCTAAGTTTTGCTATCACTACTCAGAAACCAACAGAAATTTGCCAAGTGTCATGCAAAAACCAATCACACATCAGCACACGTATAAGCGATGACACAAGCAGTTTCGCACGTGTAAGCGATGACACAAGCAATCCAGCGCGTGTAAGCGATGACATAGGCAGACCAATTAGGCTGTGACATGTGTCACCAATCAGACTCTGCCACGTGTCGCTCACCCACCTCTAAACTCCTATAAATAGAAGCCTTCCTAAGGCATTTAAGGGGACCAAGATTCAGAAGTGAAAAAGTTCTGCAAGAATCAAGCCTCAGAGCTTTCAAGAACTTCAACCCCAAAATCGGACAACATTCGAAGCAGAATCATCCAAACTGTCTGCCTAGATCCTAAAGTTTGCGAGAATCTGTTAACACCCTATTTTGCAACTCGTATTTAACCTCACATGGAGGGTAAAAGGGTAATTTCA
The DNA here is from genome assembly GCA_028535165.1 of Quercus tomentella. NCBI lineage: Eukaryota > Viridiplantae > Streptophyta > Magnoliopsida > Fagales > Fagaceae > Quercus > Quercus tomentella. The sequence continues at coordinate 40,662,900 of JAPQVY010000012.1, read as the reverse complement.
CATTGAAAATATGCATCTTGATTCTGGTCATTAGATCCTTAATCTCATTTCACCAAAGTGATCTTGATGTTGTAACGATTAAATCAACTGGTCATGAGCCTTAATCGGACCATTAGATTGAAAGTTATCATCAAATCAAGTTTTAATGGCTGAGATGCACTATCACAAATTGAGTCCGACTATATGTGATTATGAACAATTGATTTCAATTGGTTATAAGTATAATCAATTTGAAATCGATGATGTGTCATAATTTGATTGGTTAGGACTACATTTTATGGTAGAGTTGCACACACCTAATTAACTAGATAGTTAAACATTAATTATTCAATGAGTAATTTGTGCAATTATCTTTTAATTAGAGTAAATTTGGAATCAATTAAGTCTGAAATGGGAGTGATTGGAGCCATTTAATGTTAATTGAGAGCTAATTTGGGACCTATTGGTGTTAATTGTGCTAAAACAATTTTCTAACAAATGACATCTGCTCACCATTTCATCGATATCTCTCAAAATATTTTGAATCTGTGAATGAGGTTAATTTTCCCAGAAACTAGACATCCGGGGCTTCAATTTGAGTATAAGAATGAGACAATTCCGATCAGAATTGAGGCAGATATGATTTTTCAAAGTTGGCTCTATAGGCTGTTACAGCAGCTACGGGAAAACCGAATTTTAGCTTGCTCCTCACTCCCACCATTCTTTCCATTTAATGCACCAGATTTCCCCCAAGGCTAAAATGAGGTTTAGGTTCATGATTCTTTGTCAACCCTCATTAAATGACCTTTCATTCATATTTCCTCCACCACTACTATATAAACCCCTCATTTCCTTCATTCCAGAACACAAAAAACCCCCCTCTCTTCTCTTCTCTTGAATTCTAGTGAAGCTGAGTAGTCTTGTCATATCTTGCTCTTCCTGAGACTCAAGGTATTGAGTGAGACTCACTTTCCCTCTCCAAGATCTTCTTTTCCTCCACTCTTAGGACCTCTATCAAGAGTCCCCTCTTCCACCATATGGATCTTGCATGAAGATATAATCCCTTTCCCTAACTGTTTGTTTATGCTGCCATGATGAGAATTTAAAATTAAAGCATGATAATTCCCTTGAATATGTTTGAATGTTCTTAATTGTTCTTATGTGTTCTTCACATGTTCTTTGTTGTTCATCACATGTTCATACATATCACTAGATTTAATATTAAATCCACATCAAAAATATGAAAAACATGTTTATTTAATAATTTTTTCAAATTCTTGAATCTAGGATATCACCATCCACACACATTCACTAGAGTTTATTTTTCAATCCAAATGTCATGCTTAATAAATTGAATTAGGGTTTATCACATGCACACACATTAAATTCAACATGCAAATTGATTGACATATTGGATGATATGATATGAATGTTGGCCATCATAGTCTAGAAGACTGGTTTCACCGGGCAAGGTGGGTGCCTAACACCTTCCCACCTTGTAACATAGCCTCCGAGCTTAAATCAAGGGTTAGTAGATCAAATGCTTATCCATGTACTTTTCGATTTTTAGATTGTAACTAGGAAACAAAGCAATGTACTTTATCTTAGATTGTATCTAGGACCAAAGCCATGTAATTTCCTATGATCAATGTAAATTCAATTTCAAATTAATAAAATGAGGAATTTTTCAATTATGGTTTTCTTATTTTTCCAATAATTAAATAAGTGGCGACTCCATTGTAAAACCCTTAATCTAAAGGGGAAAATATAATCAGTCGGACCTCCATTTTGAGAGGCAATAACACGACTCCACCCATTCACGTGGGTTTGGCCCAATATCCTATAAAAACGGGCCGGGGGTGCGGTCTCTCACAGTCGCCACTGTGAGAGACCGCGCCCCCAGCCCGTTTTCATTTGGAATGTTGGGCCAAACCCATGTGAATGGGTGGAGTCGTGTTATTGCCTCTGAAAATGGAGGTTCGACTAGTTATATTTCCCCCTTTAGATTAAGGGTTTTACAATGGAGTCGCCACTTATTTAATTATTGGAAAAATAAGAAAACCATGAATGAAAAGTTCCTCATTTTATTAATTTGAAATTGAATTTACATTGATATAGGAGAATTACATGACTTTGGTCCTAGATACAATCTAAGATAAAGTACATGACTTTGTTTCCTAGTTACAATCTAAAAATCGAAAATTACATGGATAAGCATTTGATCTACTAACCCTTGATCTAAGCTCGGAGGCTATGTTACAAGGTGGGAAGGTGTTAGGCACCCACCTTGCCCAGCGAAACCGGTCTTCTAGACTATGGTGACCAACATTCATATCATATCATCCAATATTTTATCAATTTATATGTTAAATTTAATGTGTGTGTATGTGATAAACTCTAATTCAATTTATTAAGCATGACATTTGGATTGAAAAATAAACTCTAGTGAATGTGTGTGGTTAGTAATAACCTAGATTCAAGGATTTGAAAGAATTACTAAACAAACATATTTTTCATATTTTTGATGTGAATTTAAGATTAAATCTAGTGATATACATGAACATGTGATGAACAACTAAGAACATGTGAAGAACACATAAGAACAATTAAGAACATTCAAACATATTCAAGAGAATTATCATGCTTTAATCTTAAATTCTCATCATGACAATATAAACAAACAATTAGGGAAGGAGTTTATACCTTCATGCAAGATCCATATAATGGAGGAGGGGATTCTTGATGGAGGTCCTAAGGATGGAGGAAAAGAAGAGTTAGAAAAGGAAGAGTGAGTCTCACTCAATACCTTGAATCCCAAGAAGACCAAGATATAACAAGACTACTCAACTTCACTAGAACTTAAGAGAAGAGAAGAGATGGGGGTTTTTTGTGTGTCTTGAAATGAAAGAGAGGAGGGGTTTATATAGTAGTGATGGAGGAAATATGAATGGAAGACCATTTAATGAGGGTTGACAAAGAAGCATGAACCTAGACCTCATTTTAGCTTTTGGGGAAATCTGGGGCATTAAATGTAGAGATTGATGAGAGTGAAAAGTAAGCAAAGTTTGGTTTTCCCGTAGCTGTTGTCACAGCTTGTAAAGCCAACTTTGAAAAATCATATCTGCCTCAATTCTGATCGGAATTGTCTCATTCTTGTGCTCAAATTGAAGCCCCGGATGTCTAGTTTTTGGAAAAATTAACCTCATTCACAGATTCAAAATATTATGAGAGATATTGATGAAATAGTGAGCAGAGATCATTTGTTAGAAAATGGTTTCAGCATAATTAACATTAATAGGTCCCAAATTAGCTCCTAATTAACATTAAATGGCTCCAATCACTCCCATTTCAGACTTAATTGGTTCCAAATTTATCCTAATTAAAAGATAATTGCACAAATTACTCATTGAATAATTAATGTTTAACTATCTAGTTAATTAGGTGTGTGCAACCCTACCATAAAATGTAGTCCTAACCAATCAAATTATGACACATCATCGATCTCAAATTGATTATACTTATAACCAATTGAAATCAATTGTTCATAATCACATATAGTCAGACTCAATTTGTGATAATGCATCTCCGCCATTAAAACTTGATTTGATGATAACTTTCAATCTAATGGTCCGATTAGGGCTCATGACCAGTCGATTTAATCGTTACAACATCAAGATCACTTTGGTGAAATGAGATTAAGGATCTAATGACCAGAATCAAGATGCATATTTCCAACGTGAAATTACCCTTTTACCCTCCATGTGAGGTTAAATACGGGTTGCAAAATAAGTATGTGTGAAAGACCACGCCCCCGACCCGTTTTTATAAGATGTTAGGCCAAACCCACGTGAATGGGTAGAGTCGTGTTATTGCCTCTCAAAATGGAGGTTCGACTAGTTATATTTTCCCCTTTAGATTAAGGGTTTTACAATGAAGTCGCCACTTATTTAATTATTGGAAAAATAAGAAAACCATAAATGAAAAATTTCTCATTTTATTAATTTGAAATTGAATTTACATTGATTATAGGAAAATTACATGGTTTTGGTCCTAGATACAATCTAAGATAAAGTACATGGCTTTGTTTCCTAGTTACAATCTAAAAATCAAAAATTACATGGATAAGCATTTGATCTACTAACTCTTGATCTAAGCTCGGAGGCTATGTTACAAGATAGGAAGGTGTTAGGCACCCACCTTGCCCGGTGAAACCGGTCTTCTAGACTATGGTGGCCAACATTCATATCAAATCATCCAATATGTCAATCAATTTGTATGTTGAATTTAATGTGTGTGCATGTGATAAACCCTAATTCAATTTATTAAGCATGACATTTGGATTGAAAAATAAACTCTAGTGAATGTGTGTGGATAGTGATAACCTAAATTCAAGAATTTGAAAAATTATTAAACAAACACGTTTTTCATATTTTTGATGTGGATTTAAGATTAAATCTAGTGATATGCATGAACATATGATGAACAACCAAGAACATGTGAAGAACACATAAGAACAATTAAAAACATTCAAACATATTCAAGGAAATTATCATGCTTTAATCTTAAATTCTCATCGTGGCAACATAAACAAACAGTTAGGGAAAGGGATTATACCTTTATGAAAGATTCATATGGTGGAGAAGGGGACTCTTGATGGAGGTCCTAAGGGTGGAGGAAAGAAGAGTTAGGAGAGGAAAAGTGAGTCTCACTCAATACCTTGAGTTTCAAGAAGACCAAGATATGACAAGACTACTCAACTTCACTTGAACTTAAGAGAGGGGAGAGAGGGGGGTTTTTTGTGTATCTTGGAATGAAGGAGAGGGGGAGTTTATATAGTAGTGATGGAGGAAATATGAATGGAAGGTCATTTAATAAGGGTTGACAAGGAATCATGAACCTAGACCTCATTTTAGCCTTTGGGGAAATCTGGTGCATTAAATGTGGAGATTGATGAGAGTGAAGAGCAAGCAAAGTTCGGTTTTCCCGTAGCTGCTGTAACAGCTTGCAGAGCCAACTTTGAAAAATCATATCTACCTCAATTCTAATCGGAATTGTCTCATTCTTGTGCTCAAATTGAAGCCCCGGATGTCTAGTTTCTGGGAAAATTAACCTCATTTACAGATTCAAAATATTCTGAGAGACATCAATGAAATGGTGAGCAGAGGTCATTTGTTAGAAAATGGTTTCAGCACAATTAACATTAATAGGTCCCCAAATTAGCTCCCAATTAACATTAAATGACTCCAATCACTCTCATTTCAGACTTAATTGGTTCCATATTTACTCTAATTAAAAGATAGTTGCACAAATTACTCATTGAATAATTAATGTTTAACTATCTAGTTAATTAGGTGTGTGCAACCCTACCATAAAATGTAGTCCTAACCAATCAAATTATGACACATCATCGATCTCAAATTGATTATACTTATAACCAATTGAAATCAATTGTTCATAATCACATATAGTCAGACTCAATTTGTGATAATGCATCTCAGCCATTAAAACTTGATTTGATGATAACTTTCAATCTAATGGTCCGATTAGGGCTCATGACCAGTCGATTTAATCGTTACAACATCAAGATCACTTTGGTGAAATGAGATTAAGGATTTAATGACCAGAATCAAGATGCATATTTCCAATGTGAAATTACCCTTTTACCCTCCATGTGAGGTTAAATACGGATTGCAAAATAGGGTGTCAACAGAATGCCCCTCATTGGTAGAGCTTGAAAAGCGAATGCCAATGTATAAAAGAGACACCTAACTTTGCAATCAGTATTTAACTGTGGTGAATGTATGATGCATGCAAATAAAAATTCAGACGATCATGTTCTAGATCAAAATGTGGACCGAATCTCGAGAGAGATTGCCTACCTACCTCTTAGTGGGAGGATCAGGTCTAAACGTAGTTCATTCATACAGAATTTTTTTTTTTCTTTTTTTGGTATGAGTACAAGATATGCTTACCTGGAGGACGACGGATTTGGGCTTTGGCTCATGCTTTCAGAGGACCAAAGGTTCTGGATCCTGGCTCATGTTTTCAGAGGACCTAGGATTTTTGGATCTTGGCTCATGTTTTCAGAGGATCAAGGATTTTTTGGGTTTTGGCTCATGTTTTCAAAGGACCAAAGGTTCTAGATTCTGGCTCATGTTTTCAGAGGCCTAGGATTTTTGGATCTTGGCTCATGTTTTCAGAGGACCAAGGGTTTTTGGGCTTTGGCTCATGTTTTCAGAGGACCAAAGGTTCTAGATCCTGGCTCATGTTTTCAGAGACCTAGGATTTTTGGATCTTGGCTCATGTTTTCAGAGGACCAAGGGTTTTTGGGCTTTGGCTCATGTTTTCAGAGGACCAAAGGTTCTGAATCCTAGCTCATGTTTTCAGAGGCCTAGGATTTTTGGATCTTGGCTCATGTTTTCAGAGGACCAAGGATTTTTTGGGCTTTGACTCATGTTTTCAGAGGACCAAAGGTTCTGGATCTTGGCTCATGTTTTCAAAGGCCTAGGATTTTTGGATCTTGGCTCATTTCTTCAGAGGACCAAGGGTTTTTTGGGGGTTTGGCTCATGTTTTCAGAGGTCCAAAGGTTCTGGATCCTGGCTCATGTTCTCAGAGACCTAGGATTTTTGGATCTTGGCTCATGTTTTTCAAAGGACCAAGGTTTTTTTTAGGCTTTGGCTCATGTTTTCAGAGGACCAAAGGTTCTGGATCCTGGCTCATGTTTTCAGAAACCTAGGATTTTTGGATCTTGGCTCATGCCGATGTGTGTGGCCTTTTACACTAGTACCTGCAAAATAAACGTTTTCAATTAGTAACGGAGTTATTCATTGAAAAGAAGTTGGCATACCTGGCGAATGCCCCTAGTTTTGGACATACATGCTTCGATGAATGCTGAGGGTGGACAGTTGACTTGATGTTGCACCACTGGAAAATGTGGAAGAAGATCATAGCTTTCTGTTCCTGGAGAAGAATTTAATGAAGATTTTTTTTTTTTTTTTTTTTGAATTTGGAAAACTTGAATTTTCTCGAAGGAATTGAAAATTTTGATTAATGAATTTTTTTTTTTTTTTTTTTGAAAAATTTGGAAATTTTGAATTTTTTGAAAACTTTGATTTTTTTTTTGAAAATTTTGTCTTTTGTCTCCCTTTTTTTTTTTTGAAAAATTTGGAAATCTTGAATTTTTTCAAGGAATTGAAAATTTTGATTGATGATTTTTTTTTTTTTTGAAATCAACCTAAGAAATACAAGCCCAATGCCCCTAGTCCCAAGGTCCTTTTTGAATTTTTTTTTTTTTGAAAGAATTGATTTTTTTTTGGAAAAATTTGGAAATCTTGAATTTTTTCAAGGAATTGAAAATTTTGATTGATGATTTTTTTTGAAAGCAACCTAAGAAGTACGAGCCCAATGCCCCTAGTCCCAAGGCCTTTTTTGAAAATTTCCTTCTTCTTTGTTTTTTTTTTTTTTTTTTTTGAAATATGAAGATTTGTTCATTATCAAAAAGTGAAGAAGATGAAGATGAAGATGTAATAAAAGTGATGAAGATTTATTCATGTTGATTTTTTTTTTTTTTTGGTTGAAAAACCTATCCTTTGAATGACTTTGGCTGGAAGTTGATGTAGATTGCTAAGTCCTTGCTTAATTCCTGCAAAAAGATAATTTCAATTTAGCAATGAATTTATTCATTAAAATGAATTTGAAGTACTTAGCCAATGCCCCTAGTTTAAGGCATATTCCATGCTTAGATTGAAGCTGAGTTCATTTGATGTTGCGACCATTGGGGGACATGAAAGAAGATCACGGTCCATCATCATTGGTTCCTGCAAAATGGCTTTCTTTCTCTAGCTTGTTAGAAACCAGTTATCATGAAAACATTTTTGGCCATTGCCATTAGTGTAGACATGCTTGCAAAAAATGGATTGATCCCTCAAATGAAAACATGCTTTCATACAAGAAGGACATACTTGCACATAATATAAATAGGCCAATGCCCCAAGTTTGAGCATGCTTGATGCAAAACAAATGAGCTTAGCCTAACATGCACCCAAACAATTTTGTCACATTGTTTTGAATTTGTTCCCCAAGATTGTTTGGGTGATTGGGACCGGGCCTTTGAAAGGCTGCCTACGTACCTCTCTCGTAGAGGATCAAGTCAAGACGTAGTTCAAGAGAACTGAATTTTGGAAAAGAAATGAGATTTTTCTTTCTTTCTTCTTCTTCTTCTTGTTTTTTTTTTTTTTTTTTTTTTTGGTTTTTGAACAAGAGGTGATCCTTTGAACAACCATTTTGGCAAATCAAAGTGTTTAAGAATCAAACAAATCTCTTTGATTAGGAAGGATCAAGATCATTAAACTCATGTAATCAAATTTGCATCATCCTTTTGAACATCGTCGGATTAAGTCTCCAAAGGCAATCAAGAAATGAAATGTGATAATATTTATGAATCACATTGTTGGGTGCAAAAAAGGAGAGTGCTCCAGGTTTGGAAGTTCTTTTGAGTCATTTTGAGGATTTGAGAATTTGAGAAATTTTGTCCTCAGACATATCATCCTGTGGGGTTTGAGAATTTTAAGCATTTTTCCTTTTTAATTCAAGAGAAAAATATTATTAGAGTTTAAGATACACCTACAATTAGCAAGACTTCAAGGAGGTCTTATTCATGGGTTGTAATATAGGCCGGGTTTAGGTTATGAAATAAATGATATAAAGGGCTCAAAATTCCCTACGATGTTCCCCCAAGTATGCATTACTCAAAAATCAAGTTTTGGAGGAGCTTCGTTGTCATCTTCTCACTAGTCTTTATTGGTCACTTGTATCAACATTTGTTTTTATGCTCATTCATCTTGAATCATACCTCTAGACTTTCATCTTGTAAAATTCTTCTCTTTTTAGGTTGCATCCTCAAGTTTCCAATCTTGGTAGATTTTTTCTTTTCTTCTTCTTCTTTTCTTTGGCCCTAACTTTTGCCTAGACCGCCCTTTTAGGTTTTCAGCCTAGCGGGCTTCTCTTTTTTTTTTTTTTTTTTTTGGCCCTAGCTTTTGCCTAGACTGTCCTTTTGGATTTTCAGCCTAGCGGGCTTCTTTTCTTTTCTTTTCTTTTCTTTTCTTTTTTTTCTTTCTTTTTTTTTTTTTTTTTTTTTGGTCTTTCATCTCTTGATTGAATGAACTTTTGGGGACCTTTTGCCCTCCTTGTATTTCTCAGCTTAATGATTTTTGGTCATTTTGATGCACTCTCTAAACTTCTTTCTTACCTCAATGCAATTGCACCTTTCTGTGCTTGATGAATCTTTTCCTTTTTTGATGAACTTTCTTTTGGATGAACCTTCTACTCTTCTTGGCATGATGAATTTTTGGTTCTTTAAACTTGATGCACATTTTGTTTTCTCTCACATTGATGGAATTTCATTTCTCTTTCCTTGATTGAGTGAAAACTCCTTTTACTTTGATGATCTCTTCTCTTTAGCTTAATGAATTCTCCACTTGTCTTTCATGTCTTCTAGGAGAGCTTTATCAATTAGCTTCAAAGATACAAGGTCGACTCCTCCTTAACATGAGATTTAGGCATGCATATTTTGAATTTTCCCACCCTCGGTTTAGATTTTAGTGGGTTCATGCAAAAAAGAGGCTAAGTGTTTAAAGGCTCAAATGGGCTAGCAATGGATAATGATCATTGTAGGTATTAAGGTATACTCTTGTTTTACCAAAGATGGCCTCCTATCCCTAGCAATGCTTGCTTGTAGGCACAGTGACTTGAGCTCTTTTAATAAATTCCTCTTAAAAGAAAAAGTATGAATGCTTTATTGGAGACAAAAGTTTTGAAAATTGGATCAAGCGCATGGATTCTTGGGATTTTCCGATGGATGGATTCTTTTTGATTGCTTTTTAAGACCATTTCTTCTTTTATTCAAAGTAATTTAGCAAAAGTGTTTACATGGATCAAATGAAATTAATCCTTTCTCAGTACAAGTTGATTGTTCAAGCCTCTAAACATCACAATTTAGAAAAAGTTTTGTCCAAGGGATCCTCATGTACCATTTTGAAAAGAAGACTTTAAAGAATCTTGAAATCTTTGAAAAAAAATGGGCCTTTTTGAAAAAGTCACTAGGAAGACCAATGCCCCTAGTTCAAAGCGTTTTTTTTTTTTAATTTTATTTTAAAAATGACTTAAGGGCTTAGTCCAAGACTTTTTTTCATTTGAAAATTTTTCTCTCTTTTTTTTTTTGTTTTTTTGTTTATATATATATATATACACACAAACAAAGCTCATTAAATGCTACATGAAAATTTTGAATTCAAAGAAACATAGAAACATGGAATAAACAAACAAACTTTAGGCTTAGCCATGATGTTGCAAATCAAACGTGGACTGAGGCAAAGTTGGGCCACTTGCTTCTTCTTGATCCATTTAGGATGCTTGAGGCTTGGTGGGCTTGAACCTTGATTATGGTGAAATGGCTTGGGCTTGCACTTGGAAGGCTTGAACCTTGATTAGGATCTTTTGGTATTTGCTTGAAATGGCTTGAGCTTACACTTGGAAGGCATGCATCTTGTGAGCTTTTGGCCTTTGATGTTGACCATGTTTATACACCTTTAATGGGCTCAAGTATTGGGCTTAGAATGATTCAAGAAACAATTTTGGCCTTCCATGCCAAGTAGAGTTCAATAATAGGCTTTTAGGCTTAAGTTCATTCATAACATACAAGGTTCAAACAATCATGATGGGTTCAAGCGTTGGACTTGAGTCATCATGGTTCAAACAACAGCCAAACAAATGCGTAATGAAATGCAATTTACATGGACCGACCTAAAGGTAAGTTCTATGGGCCATTACAACATGGGTAGAAGGTAGGTTAAAGGTCCCCACAAGCTAGGACGTCGTACCTCCCAACTTGTGACGCCAGGAGCGCCGCGTTGGTCCGAACGGTACAGTTTGTCCCTATGAACCACCATGACATAACCATGATGATCCTTGTCGCGGTGGGTGGTAGGTTCACCGCTGGGTATGTGAGTCTCAGGAAGACCACAATCTACGGCTAATACTACCGGGCTTCCGAGCTAGCACACAAATAAAATAAATTTCATTCAAGCAAATGATGCATGACATGCAAAATAATGACATATTAGACATATTATATACAAAAAAGCAATAAACAAACAATGACATGGTTGGCCACCATAATCTAATTGAAGCTTAGTTCTCAATGTCCCCAGTGGAGTCGCCACTATGAGAGACCGCGCCCCCGGCCCGTTTTCATTTGGAATGTTGGGCCAAACCCACGTGAATGGGTGGAGTCGTGTTATTGCCTCTCAAAATGGAGGTTCGACTAGTTATATTTCCCCCTTTAGATTAAGGGTTTTACAATGGAGTCGTCACTTATTTAATTATTGGAAAAATAAGAAAACCATGAATGAAAAGTTCCTCATTTTATTAATTTGAAATTGAATTTACATTGATATAGGAAAATTACATGACTTTGGTCCTAGATACAATCTAAGATAAAGTACATGACTTTGTTTCCTAGTTACAATCTAAAAATCGAAAATTACATGGATAAGCATTTGATCTACTAACCCTTGATCTAAGCTCGGAGGCTATGTTACAAGGTGGGAAGGTGTTAGGCACCCACCTTGCCCTGTGAAACCGGTCTTCTAGACTATGGTGACCAACATTCATATCACATCATCTAATATTTTATCAATTTACATGTTAAATTTAATGTGTGTGCATGTGATAAACCCTAATTCAATTTATTAAGCATGGCATTTGGATTGAAAAATAAACTCTAGTGAATGTGTGTGGATAGTGATAACCTAGATTCAAGGATTTGAAAGAATTACTAAACAAACATGTTTTTCATATTTTTGATGTGGATTTAAGATTAAATCTAGTGATATGCATAAACATGTGATGAACAACTAAGAACATGTGAAGAACACATAAGAACAATTAAGAATATTCAAACTTATTCAAGAGAATTATCATACTTTAATCTTAAATTCTCATCATGGCAATATAAACAAACAGTTAGGGAAGGAGATTATACCTTCATGCAAGATCCATATAATGGAGGAGGGTATTCTTGATGGAGGTCCTAAGGGTGGAGGAAAAGAAGAGTTAGGAAAGGAAGAGTGAGTCTCACTCAATACCTTGAGTCTCAGGAAGACCAAGATATGACAAGACTACTCAACTTCACTAGAACTTAAGAGAAGAGAAGAGAGGAGGGTTTTTTGTGTGCTTTGAAATGAAAGAGAGGAGGGGTTTATATAGTAGTGATGGAAGAAATATGAATGGAAGCCCATTTAATGAGGGTTGACAAAGAATCATGAACCTAGACCTCATTTTAGTCTTTGGGGAAATATGGTGCATTAAATGTGGAGATTGATGAGAGTGAGGAGCAAGCAAAGTTCGGTTTTTCCATACATGCTGTAACAACTTATAGAGCCAACTTCGAAAAATCACATCTGACTCAATTCTAATCGGAATTGTCTCATTCTTATACTCAAATTGAAGCCCCGGATGTCTAGTTTCTGAGAAAATTAACCTTATTCACAGATTCAAAATATTCTGAGAGATATTGATGAAATAGTGAGCAGAGGTCATTTGTTAGAAAATGGTTTCAGCACAATTAACATTAATAGGTCCCAAAATTAGGTCCCAATTAACACTAAATGGCTCCAATCACTCCCATTTCAGACTTAATTGGTTCTAAATTTACTCTAATTAAAAGATAATTGCACAAATTACTCATTGAATAATTAATGTTTAACTATCTAGTTAATTAAGTGTATGCAACCCTACCATAAAATGTAGTCCTAACCAATTAAATTATAACACATCATCATTCTCAAATTGATTATACTTATAACCAATTGAAATCAATTATTCATAATCACATATAGTCGGACTCAATTTGTGATAATGCATTTCGGCCATCAAAACTTGATTTGATGATAACTTTCAATCTGATGGTCCGATTAGGGCTCATGACCAGTCGATTTGATCGTTACAACATCAAGATCATTTTGGTGAAATGAGATTAAGGATCTAATGACCAGAATCAATATACATATTTCCAATGTGAAATTACCATTTTACCCTCCATATGAGGTTAAATACGGGTTGCAAAATAGGGTGTCAACAGGATAGTGATAACCTAGATTCAAGGATTTGAAAGAATTACTAAACAAACATGTTTTTCATATTTTTGATGTGGATTTAAGATTAAATCTAGTGATATGCATGAACATGTGATGAACAACTAAGAACATGTGAAGAACACATAAGAACAATTAAGAACATTCAAACATATTCAAGAGAATTATCATGCTTTAATCTTAAATTCTCATCATGGCAATATAAACTAACAGTTAGGGAATGAGATTATACCTTCATGCAAGATCCATATAATGGAGGAGGGGATTCTTGATGGAGGTCCTAAGGGTGGAGGAAAAGAAAAGTTAGGAAAGGAAGAGTGAGTCTCACTCAATACTTTGAGTTTCAGGAAGACCAAGATATGACAAGACTACTCAACTTCACTAGAACTTAAGAGAAGATAAGAGAGGGGGGTTTTTTGTGTCTTGAAATGAAAGAGAGGAGGGGTTTATATAGTAGTGATGGAGGAAATATGAATGGAAGATCATTTAATGAGGGTTGACAAAGAATCATGAACCTAGACCTCATTTTAGCCTTTGGGGAAATCTGAGGCATTAAATGTGGAGATTGATGAGAGTGAAAAGCAAGCAAAGTTCGGTTTTCCCGTAGCTGTTGTCACAGCTTGTAAAGCCAACTTTGAAAAATCATATTTGCCTCAATTCTGATCGGAATTATCTCATTCTTATGCTCAAATTGAAGCCCCGGATGTCTAGTTTTTGGAAAAATTAACCTCATTCACAAATTCAAAATATTCTGAGAGATATTGATGAAATAGTAAGCAGAGGTCATTTGTTAGAAAATGGTTTCAGTATAATTAACATTAATAGGTCCCAAATTATCTCCCAATTAACATTAAATGGCTCTAATCACTCCCATTTCAGACTTAATTGGTTCCAAATTTATCCTAATTAAAAGATAATTGCACAAATTACTCATTGAATAATTAATGTTTAACTATCTAGTTAATTAGGTGTGTGCAACCCTACCATAAAATGTAGTCCTAACCAATCAAATTATGACACATCATCATTCTCAAATTGGTTATACTTATAACCAATTGAAATCAATTGCTCATAATCACATATAGTCGGACTCAATTTGTGATAATGCATCTCGACCATTAAAACTTGATTTGATGATAACTTTCAATCTGATGGTTCGATTAAGGCTTATGACCAGTCGATTTGATAGTTACAACATCAAGATCATTTTGGTGAAATGAGATTAAGGATCTAATGACCAGAATCAAGATACATATTTTCAATGTGAAATTACCCTTTTACCCTCCATGTGAGGTTAAATACAGGTTGCAAAATAAGGTGTCAAGGGCCGGGGGTGCGTTCTCTCACAGAATCAAGCTCAAAGGTCCAAAAACATCAACAAATCACAAATCAGTGAATCTCTGCGGATTCAAGCCTCCAAAGCCCCGAAGAAATTCCACCACAAACCTTCAAATACAAAGAACATTCGAAGAGGAATCATCCAAATCATATTCCTAAATCTCAAAGTTCACTGGAATCAAGCTCAAAAGCCTCCAGAAACCTCAAGAAATCACAAATTAGTGAAGCTCAACGGATTCAAGCCTCTAAAGGCCCGAAGAACTTCCACCACAAACCTTCAAAGACGAAGAACACACGAAGAACACGAAGAACGTGAAGAACAAAGGATTTCCAACAAACTCATAGCCAGAGATTCATTGTAATTCTGTTCCAAAGATCTTTGATCCATTCTTTAGCCAAATTGAATTACATTGGGTGTTCGAATCAAAATCACATTACTACAAATCCAATCAACAAGTCTTTTAAGGAGATTGAATCAGAGGATAACTCTTTTATAATCACAGAGAATTGTACCACACAATCATCAATACAAATTCGCATTTGTGAAACTATTTCACTTGTTTGACTTATTTCGAACCAAGAAATTTAGTCGTCTACATATTCTGGCATGCCCAGTGGGACCTCTCTGCCTCTCATCTCATTCTCCTTCAAAGAAAGAAATCTTCATCGTCTTGCTACTAACTTCAATGGCCTCTAGTAAGAACATTCAAACTTCAACAATAGCTACTTCAATTTGACTTGGTACAGCTACCACCAACAACTACATTGGTGCAATCAATTGTAGTCAACCTAAAACTCATAATCAACTTCAAGCTCAATCAACCAAGGAAGCCAAGGTCCAAACAATCATCTCCTTAGACCCTTTCACAAGAAACAAGGTCATCAACAAGGACATCTCCACCTTGGAACACCTCAAGTATGGGGGCAAATCCCCTTCTTCCTTCACAAGAAGTTGGTCGCACGATTTCTCTCCCATCAAAGGGAATCCAAAAGATGCGATTTCACGTGCTCACTTCAAATCACTTTCTTCTCCATCATCTTGGGAAGTTGTGTCAGTCATGATGACTAACACCTCTACCATGGAAGAAAAGATGGCTGAAATGGAACAAAGAGTTGTCCTTCTCACAAAAGCACTTGAAGATAAGGACCTCCAAATTGCAACTTTAATAAACAAACTTGAAGTACAAGATGTTGGTGAATCAAGCCATGGTCATAAATTCACATCTACGAAGGATGACGAAGGGAGAGAAATTGAAAACACTCCCCGACGAGAACAATCTACTTCGGTTGCTTCGTTATCAGTTCAACAATTGCAAGACATGATAACAAATACCATCCGAGCACAATATGGAGGTTCTTCTACAAGTTCTCTCACATATTCAAATCCCTATATAAAGCGCATCGACAACATGAGAATGCCAAATGGGTATCAACCCCCTAAGTTCTTGTAGTTTGATGGCAAAGGAAATCATAAGCAACACATTGCTCACTTTGTAGAAACTTGTGAGAACGCAAGGACTCAAGGAGGCCTCCTTGTAAAGCAATTTGTCCGTTCACTCAAAGGAAATGCCTTTGATTGGTATACAGACTTAAAACCTGAGTCAATCGACAGTTGGGAGCAACTTGAAAGAGAATTTCTTGACCGATTCTATAGCACGCGTCGCACGGTGAGTATGATGGAGCTTACTAATACCAAGCAATGGGAAAATGAGCCGGTGGTCGATTATATCAATCGATGGCGTTCTTTGAGTTTGGATTGCAACGATAAACTTTCTGAAATATCTGCTGTAGAAATGTGCATACAAGGCATGCATTGGGGACTTCTTTACATCCTCCAAGGGATAAAGCCTCGAACATTTGAAGAGCTAGCAACTCGTGCGCATGACATGGAGCTAAGCATTGCTAGCCACAGAAATACAAAACCTCTAATACTTGAGGAAACCAGAAAGGAAGTAAGGAGGAATGACAGGAATGCAAAAAGCAATCTCAAAGACTCAATGGTTGTTAACACTGTTGTAGTTAAGGTTCCAAGAAGAGGAGCAAAGGCAAATGAAGAACAGCTTGAAGGATGGCAAAAGAACGAAGTGCGTCGCCTGACTTTTAAGGAACGTGAGCAAAAAGTATATCCGTTCCCCGATGAAGATGTGCCAAACATCTTAGAACAATTACTGCAATTGAAACTGATTGAATTGCCAGAATGTAGGCGACCAGAAGACATAGGGAAAGTTGATGACCCTAACTACTGCGAATATCATCGCATCATTGGTCACCTAATCCAAAAATGTTTCGTCTTCAAAGAACAAATCATGAACCTTGCCAAAGAAAACAAGATTGATCTAGATTTCAATGAAGTTGTTGGGTCAAACCATGTGACCGTTGCTTGTGATGTACTTCCAACTTTCAAGCAGGGGGCAAACACCAACCAAGCTTACAAATTAATTGACAATGATGGCATAAGGATTGGCCCCATCAATGGGAAGTTCCTTAAACACTTCTATGCTTGAAAATCGAGGATTGCTCCTCGGTAAGAGCTTAAACTACCCACTACAACGCTGCAAGGGTACATGATGTCTTTCCATTACCTTTAAAAGCGTATCAATAAAAAAAAGACAAAAAAAAACCTTTTGAACTACGTGATGACTTGATCCCTCTCGAGGGTATGTAGGCAACTTAGTATCTTTTGCTAAGTTTAGTCACGCACTAAACAAAAAAATTATTAAAAAAAAAAAAAAAACAAACAAACAAACAAAAAAAAAATCATCCAAAAAGAAATTATCAAAAAAAAAAATCATCAAAAAAAGAAATCATCCAAAAAAAAAAAATATGTTGAACTACGTAATGACTTGATCCCTCTCTGGGGTACGTAGGCAGCTTAGTACTTTTCACTAAGTTCAGTCACATGAAAAGAAGAAGGATTGCCTGTCTAGCTTGAAGAGTTTCTCCATAGGCCATCAACGTGCTTTCAAGAACCCTTTGATTGGCAAGGCGTCGCTTAAGATCAGTCAATTGCTCACTACATGATGCTCAAAGATCATTATGGTAGAAAATGACAGCTACAAAGAATTGGTGTTACTCAGCTTTCCTTGAACTAATGATAAACATAAGTTGGTTCTTGGTTGTGGAGTAAAATAAAATCTTCAACCTCTTTTGCAAGGAATGAAGTCTACATGGCATTGCTCATCTTCTGTGGACATCCTCCCACATCTTTGAAGTATGCTTTGCATCACTTATCTCCTGGGGGCATCTTCTTGTACCTTACAAGTCTAAGCTACATCGTCTCTCTTCTAGGTTGTGCCACTTCACAACTCTGAAATTTGAACCACATCATCTCCCTTCTAAGTGATGCAGTTTCACATCACGTCTCCAAAAGTTGGACAATGTCACCTTCCTCCAGCATCTGAAGTTGGTGTTGCATCATCTCTCCTCCAAGGGCATGTCCATGCAATTTCAAAGTCTTGGCGGCATTCTTCTTGAAACTTCAAGGTTTTGTTGGCATCTCCTTGCATCTTCAAAGTCTTAATGAGAGCTCCTTGCAATGTCAAAGTCTTGGTGGCATTCTTCTTGAAACTTCAAGGTTTCGTTGGCATCTCCGAAATCTTAGTGAGAAGTCCTTGGATCTTCAAAGCCTTGTTGGCATCTCTGAATTCTTGATATCTGGCTATAGTGCTATGTACCCTTGATGTCTGAGCTATATTGCTTCTAAAAATTGGTGCTAATGCAGCTTCATTATAAAAGCCAATGTTGGTGCAACTTTAGTGCAAGTGCAAGTGTCGATATGGCTTCATGGAAAAAATGAATGTTGGCGCAGCTGCAGTGCAAGTGAAGTGTTGATGTGGCTTCATGTTGAAAAAGCTTCATTAAAAAAGACAAGTGCAAATTTGCTTCAGTAGACAAAGTAATGGTGATGCTTCAATGCAAATGCAAGAGTTGGCATAGCTTCACGACAAAGATAAATGGTGACGCAACTTCGACACAAAGAAAGGTATGGATGCAACCTCAATGCAAATGCAAACTTTGCGCGGCTTCATAATAAGAACAATTGGTGTGGCTACATTGCAAAGACAAGTGTGGAACACGTTCATGCAAAAACAAGTGCTAGCATAGTTCCATTAATGACCAGCACTAGTATTGCTTCATTGCCAACACCCGAGCCAATATAACTCCAACGACAAGTATTGGCAATAGCATTGTTGCCTAGCTGAATATCCTTATGGAAACGTCGTTGCAAAGATGAATATCACTAAAAGATTATTGTTGCAAGAAAATAATGTAACAACATGAAGGCATACGTCACTGCAAGAACGTTGCTATCAATGAAATACAAAGCCACCAAATGAAGGCAAACACTTCCATAAGAACGTCAGCGTAAAGTTTGACGTTAAAACCTAAAGATCAAGGAAACTGCGCTGCAAAACAAAAACAAGCAACAAAAAAAATTTGTCAGGGAAAAGATCTCATAGCACGTAAAAAATTAAAAAAAAATCTTGAAAGCAAGAGGAGAAAGCTAAAGGTTGAGCATGTGTCTCAGTGATGAAGGAAGGCAATAGCATGCCTTTATATAGAAAACTTCTGAGATAACAGACCAGAAAAATGAAGAAAGTTAGCAAACCATTAAATAGTTCCACCAACCAGCCAATGGAAAAAACTGCATTCACATTTCAGAAATGTGAAAACAATTAAAGCTCAAAGTGAGATTTTGCAAACTCACAACACTTAAGTCAAAGAAGACTGCACCAAAGGTTGAAATGAAAGATGCCATACAGAAAACGGTAGCTCATTACCTACCTTCTAACCCTTAAGTCTAAGCATAGGCACCACCTTGTCAGAGCCGCCCGCAAAAAAGAATAAAAAAGTCATCATAGACAAATTGTCACCCACGGCCTTCTCTTCCAAATTTGTGAAAATCCAAAGATCATTTCACAAAACTGACCCCACAGTGACCTTAAACGGACTTCAATTTACAAAACCCTGAAAAATCAAGGTTACGGGAGCTAACACGCGCCTCCACGCGCGGCCACAAGCTTTGGAATCGTGGCCTTCTACTTAAGATCTGTGCAAATATGTTCCAAATTTCAGAAAACAAACGATACCAGGAGATCCAGCGGGCCCCGATCTACAAAACCCAAAAATTCCAGGCTCGAACGATGAGCCACGCGCCACCAGAAGGTCCCGAAATCTCTACCTCAAAGAACACGCGCTACCACGCGCCATCATCTTTTTTCACGCGCTCACACGCGCTAGCATTTGCTCACACGCTGACATGCGCCATGACGTCATGGGTGACGTCATCCTCCACTACCCAGTCTGACCCGTTTTTCCAGCCAACCCGGACCCGAACCGCCTGCAAAAAAAAAAAAAAAAAAAGTGAGAAAGAAAATGCTTTGACCAAGTGACCTTTGACTTTGACCAAAAAGTCAACATTTTCAAAAAGGGCCTGCCCCACTCAATTTTTCGCGTACATTCCGATTTTGGAATCCGTTTCTTTGTTCGAGATTCGGAAATTGTGCAAACCATCCAAATTCTAGAAAGTTGACTTTTGCACAAATCCTGACCGAAAGTAAAAATTTTCAAGGACCTGTCTTGCCCAATTTTTCGCGTAAATTCCGATTTTGGGGTTTATTTCTTCATTTGAGAGTCCAAAATTGCTCAAATGGTGTGATTCTATAGCGGTTGGCTTTAATGTGAACTTTGACCAAGAATCAAGATGTCCGAGCAAAGCTTGTCCTAAATAGATTTTCACATAGGTTCTAATTGTGAAATCCGCTTATTTGTTTTGGACTTGGAAACCACCTATTTGACCCACTTCTTTGAAGTACTAGCAATGTCCAAAACTTAAGCTCCCAAGATCAAAATTTGAGATTCATCCATTTGGTCTGGATTCCCTTAGGGTTATCCTCCAGACTTCATCAAGGCTTCCCTTTCAAAGTACAAATGAACTCTCACAAGTGTGTCTTGAACTTGAAATTATATTGGGTCACCAGTTTAACCTACCATTCCCGTTCAGTACCTACCAGTCTTCAACCTACCGTTCCCGTTTGGTGCCTACCGTTCTCATCTACCGTTCTCACCAAAAATTCTTAACTACCATTCTCAACGACCCATCTACCATTCTTTGTCTCTCTACTATAAATAGAAGGGTCGGGTTCATCAAAAACTCATCAAAAAAAAAAACACACACACACACTGAATCATGAAATGAAGATTTGCTTCTTTCAAATTTTCAAGTCCTTCTCACAGCCATTTCTTACTATAGCCTCATCATTCTCAACACCTAGCAACCGATATTGCTTCATGATCCGTTTGAGATCAACCCTCTCATGGTTCGGTCGAAACCCTCTTTACAACATCATTGTAGTTTTGAGATCCAAACAAATTTTGTTTCTCCCCTTAACGACCATATTTGTTTTTAAAATTAATCATAACAAGGTCTGCATTGCGGTTCCATGCTTCCTCGGACTTGGTTGGCCAGGAAATCCAAGTCCAGCAGAAACACCTGTTCCTAACCTCAGGTCTCCCGTAGTCTCTCTCCAATTGCTTGGTCTTCCAGCAGAAGCAGTGGTTCGGAATAAACAGCAACTTGGCTGGTTTCAAAGACCAGAATCACAAGTTAGCTCCATCTTTCATTTTTCTGTGCTTTTCCAACAAGTGGCAGTAAGTGAAGATGGTAAAAAGTGTTGGGGTATCCTACAAATTGTCTTCCATCCAACACTTGAAACAACCTCCAAGGCACCAGCTCATCAGAATTCAGCCTTTGGTGCCGGTAAATGGTCACCAAAGCCTTATTCCATGTCCCCACCACTGTGGGACCCAAAGGTCATCGTTGCTGGTACCTCAAAACACACTTTCTAGAATTACTCCAACTTAAAATCAGCTTGAAGAATTTCAAAAAATACTCTTCTGAAATTACTTCAACTTAACGTCCGTCGGCATGGTCCCATCATACAGGCGCATTCTATGACTTGTCGCCGGACCTCATTCAGCATACAGTCAGTCCCATATTCAAAGGTGTACTTCCCAGAAACACCTACACTGGAGAGTCCCCAATATGTAAGGCCAGTACCATGGTGGCGTATGTTTCACCCATTCGCTTTGCTTCATCCCCGTCTTCTTCACCACCAACATCAGCATCCCCAGAATCCATAAGCTTCTGAAATTACCTCAACTTAACCTAAGTGATACAATTACACATGCGCATTCAACCACTTTCCCACATGTCCTCGCCGTAATCCAAAGCATGTTCTTCCGAGATAACTTCACCAGAAGTTCTTAAAAACACAAGGTTAGCCCCATGACTCTGTATGTTGTACCCAGCCACCATTCTCTCATCTTCCCCATCTTCTACACCCTGTGATCGCCGCCAACGATCCAAAATACTCTCCTGAAATTACCTCAACTTAATCTCTACTAAAATGATTCAATCTTGCAAGTATATCCAACTTCTTGCAAACAACTTTCAGCCTCACCAACCCACTTCAAATACCATAGAATGTTTTTTTGAAATTACTTCAACTTAAACTATGTTGAGAAGGCTCTGTCACGCAAGTACATTCAAATACTGGCAGACCCATTTTCGGTCTCATCAAAGCCTTTCATATGGGTGCGTCTACTCTTCGGAAATTATCTCATCCTACTAAAAGCTCCACCACCTTCAACTACTTCACTTAAAGAGCCAAGTACAAAAATCCATTTTTCAAAACTCATTCCCACACCACACTCCGAGACTGTGTGCGTGAACGAGTCTCGAGGGGGCATTTGTAGAGAGGGAAAATTCCCAACCTATCACAACCTGACACATCATACTACCAAGTCCACAAATTACAGCCAATTACAAAGCGCCACGTATTGCTGCTAGGTTTTGCTATCACTAGTCAGAAACCAACAGAAATTTGCCAAGTGTCATGCAAAAACCAATCACACATCAGCGCACGTGCAAGCGATGACACAAGCAGCCTCGCACGTGTAAGCGATGACGCAAGCAATCCAGCGCGTGTAAGCGATGACATAGGCGGACCAATCAGGCTGTGACATGTGTCACCAATCAGACTCCGCCACGTGTCGCTCACCCACCTCTAAACTCCTATAAATAGAAGCCTTCCTAAGGCATTTAAGGGGACCAAGATTCAGAAGTGAAAAAGCTCTACAAGAATCAAGCCTCAGAGCCTTCAAGAACTTCAACCCCAAAATCGGAGAACATTCGAAGCAGAATCATCCAAACTGTCTACCTAGATCCTAAAGTTTGCGGGAATCAAGCTCAAAGGTCCGAAAACATCAACAAATCACAAATCAGTGAAGCTCTACGGATTCAAGCCTCCAAAGCCCCGAAGAACTTCTACCACAAACTTTCAAATACAAAGAACATTCGAAGAGGAATCATCCAAATCATATTCCTAAATCTCAAAGTTCACTGGAATCAAGCTCAAAAGCCTCCAGAAACCTCAAGAAATCACAAATCAATGAAGCTCAACGGATTCAAGCCTCTAAAGCCCCGAAGAACTTCCACCACAAACCTTCGAAGACGAAGAACACACGAAGAACATGAAGAATGTGAAGAACAAAGGATTTCTAACAAGCTCATAGCCAGAGATTTATTGTAATTCTGTTCCAAAGATCTTTGATCCATTCTTCAGCCAAATTGAAGTACATTGGGTGTTCGAATCAAAATCACATTACTACAAATCCAATCAACAAGTCTTTTAAGGAGATTGAATCAGAGGATAACTCTTTTATAATCACAGAGAATTGTACCACACAATCATCAATACAAATTCGCATTTGTGAAACTATTTCACTTGGTTGACTTATTTCGAACCGAGAAATTTAGTCGTCTACAGCGTTCATGTATGTATGTAGTTGAATAATGGAACAGAAGAAAAAGAAGAGAAAGGTGGTAGAGCACATCATGAAAGCTGTCGAAGAAGATGTTGTAGAAGAGTTGTTACTTAGTTCTGATGAAGAAGAGTCTGTTAATGATACCCTCTCTGCTGAGGATGACGACGATGAGAAGCGAGTGACTCGAAAGCATCAAAGCTAGAAGCCGAAATAGCCCACTAATTTATCAAAGAAGAAAGTAAAATCTCATGCAAAGAGGTCAAAGAAAAGGAAGATAGCTAATTGACATGATGGTACTCCAACAGTTTTGCATGTCTAATTTGTTTTATTGATTTACTTCAAGGATATGTGTAAAATGGTATTGACTTCGGCTATTTTATTAGCTAGTTTTGTTGAGTTGCTTGTATCTACCAATAACAACAACAACAAAGTCTTGGACCCAAAATTTGAGGTCAGCTATGGATCCTCAACAGATTAGCTAGGGTCGGTTATATGTATTATGTTCCTCCATTTTTGTTAAGTTATTTGTAGCTACCAAATATAAGAAAATTTTGTTTTTTGTTGTTGTTTCTGGTTAGAAAAGAAATTGTATGAGCATAACCTTTTTTATTTCAATTCAAGACTTCAACCCTCTTTAAAGCCACCAATTTCACAATGAATCTCAAATTCAACCCCAACCAGGCTACAATCCTTCCAACCACACCACTTGCACTCAAATTTTAAATCTTCCAATTCCAGTCTCAGCTAATATTATACATATTTGAGTAATCACTCAAGTATCTTCTAAAAAAAAAAAAAAACTCCTAAAAACTAGAAAATTTATTGTGTTACAATAAAAAGAAAATTGTAATCCACAGTTGTACTCACAACATAAAGAAATTAATAATATCTTTTTTAAATCTAAAAGCAATGAAAGCAAACAAAAAATTAAATAAATAAATAAACCCTGAAGGTGATCATTTTGGGTGTGTTTGATTAGCATAGGTTCATTTCTTTATGCAATATATATATATATATATATATATATATATATATATATATATTTTAAATTAAGTGGGCAAAATTGAGTTTCTTTGAAGAGTGGGCCCAATGACAACATCTAATCTCGTCAGGCCCACTAAAAATACTACCAAAAAAAAAGCTTTCCGCTGCCAGGATTGAACCTGGATTCTATAATCATCATAAGAATTGCCATTTTGCTACAGCGGATTTCTTGACATATGCATCCTCGTTTTTTATTTTATTTAATGCTTTCCAACAAGCTGAAAAACAATAAATTTTCACTTTGAACACTATTGTTTAAACGGATCACAAATTAAACCCTGATTTTTATTTTATTTTTGGATCCTTCAAAGACAAGGCAATTTCGTTGACTTAAATAAGCAATAACAGCAAAATATTCTAATTCTCTTGCAATTAACATCATTCTTTAACTGTTACCAAAATAAAATCTATTATTTATCAAATAAATAAAGCATGGCATTGGCTCGGTAGCTCATAGGAAAGATTACTCATGTAAAAAGAACAAAAAAAATTAAAGGATGATATCATAGTTTCTTATCAATGTGACTGAATCTCAGGTTGAGACACTAGACAAGGGAATATGTTAAATTTGATATTGAAATAATTGAAGCAGTGCAGGATCATTGTTTTGGTCTAGTGCAGTTAATGGTTATTATGTGCATTATAAAGTACCAAATGTTATTGTGAGCTTTAGTATTTTAACTTAACTAGTGTGTAACTACGTGCATATGTACGGGTACAATTAAAAATAATTACAATTATACAATTCAAATTATACATTTTCTTTTTTATAGAAGATGTTTAAATTATACATGATATTAAACCATACATTTCTAAAATATGTAATGGTTTTTCATTATATATATATATATATATATATATATATATATATGTGTGTGTGTGTGATTTAGAATTTAATTGGTTTAGACTATTTGTTTTTTGCACCCAATAATTCACTTACCCCAAAAATTAAAAACTTAAATGGACACGTGGCAAAAAATTGGACTTCAATTTAGAATCTAATTAAATTTGGACTCTTCGAACTTTACACTCAATAATTTACTTACCACAAAATTAAAAATTAAACAGGACATGTGGCGCAAAATTGAGAATCCAATTAAAATTTAATTGGATTTTCTTTGAGTTTTAACTATTAATATATATTAGTTTGTAACCCCATGCATATGCATAGATATACTTAAAAGATACACATTAAGATACATAGTATAATTCTTACATATGTAATTTAAATATTATTGATAGTCATTCTTTTCTTTTCTTTTTAACTCTTTAAAAAGTCTTGTAAGAATGTTATTAGGTAGAAAATGTAAATTGTTCATTTTTTAAATATTTTTATGTTCATTAATTCTAAACTCTTTAGTTTTTGTACACAATAACTCACTTGAATAGATATTTATGATATGATCTCACATTTGATTCCAAAATTAAGAAATAAAACCCTCTATAAAAATAAATAATTTAGGACACATGACACAAAATTGAACTTCAATTGTAAAATCTAATTGGATTTTCTCTAAACTATACCTATTAATATATATATATATATATATATATATATATATATTTATATATATATAGATGACTTATAAATTTGAATTGTTTTTAGTTATACAAAAAAAAAAAAAAAAAAGGCTCATAAATATAAATGATTCAAACTCTTTCTTCCTCTAATTTTATATATAGTGTTAGATATATGATTATTTTTTATAATGATTTATTTATATTGGATTCCTCATTTTCAACACTAAATTAACTCATTTGACACCAAAAAATTAAAAAAATTAAAAAAATTGATTAGATGGGACATACATACATACATACATACATACATATATATATATAGATGACTTATAAATTTGAATTGTTTTTAGTTCTATAGAAAAAGGCTCATAAATATAAAATCATTCAAAAATTATGTTTTTTATGGTTTACTTATATTGAACTCCTCATTTTTTACACTAAATTAACTCATTTGGCACAAAAATTAGAAAAATTTAGATTAAATGGGACACATATCGCAAAATCAAACTCTAATTGAAATCCAATTTTTACATTGAATTAACTCACTTGGCACAAAAATTTAAAAACTTAGATTAGACGGGACACGTGGCTCAAAATTAGACTCTAATTGAATTCCAATTTGAAATTTAATTAGATTTTCTCTCAGTTTTACCTATTATTATATATATAGACTAGTCTCGTTACATGCGTTTCGCAACTGTGATGAAGTTTTTATATATTTTGAATTTAATGTAATTTTTCTATTTGAATTTTTCTATTGTTAGTGAGGTTACACACGAAGGGATTTTTAAGAAACTAAAATTTAGGATTTTGAAAATGAATAAATTGCTGGATTTAATGTGTGTTAGTTTTTAGGAAAAAAAAAAAAATCAAACGTGTGTAGATATATTTAAATAGATTGTGTGCTAATTTTTAGGGAAAAAATTTCTCTAGTAGGTTTTTGTTTTTGAGTTTTGTTAAATTACAATTTTAACCCTATTTTTTGTTTTTAAGAATAAGGGTTTTCTAATTAGATTAGGTGTATTTTTGACATTTTATGAAGTCATAACTAACTTTATGAATCCTCTTAATATATAGAGATAATATATAAAAAAGAAAAAAAGAAAAATAAAACATCTATTAAGAAAAATAAAACTAACCAAAACATACTACGGTGTGATGAGTGTTATTAGTTATGCGTTTGTGGGTGAAATAAATTTTTGTATAAATAATCGTCACACCCTTAGATATTTTCGTGATTGGAAAATATAGTAATCCCAAATTATGATGAATAAAAATTATTTACCTTTACAACAAAAAAATAAATAAATTGAAGAGCCTTTGAGCACACACGTGTGTACTCAGAGGTTAGTATTCCATAATTATCTTCTGTTTTGGCAATTCTGTTAATACTATAATCAATGATTCAATGATTGGAAGATGATGCTATAATTCAGTATTAACCTCTAAAGGAAATAAAAAGATTCTCTGAGCAAATCTTATATATTTACATATAGTGAAAATGTATACAAATTGTAACGATAAAACTATTTAAAAATTGCATGTGAAAATATTGACGAAAGCTATTATGAAGAAATCGATGGATGAATGTAGAAACATGAAATATTTACATCTAGTAAAATTGTAAAATAATTCACTACATTAGAAACATGGAATAAGTCATCTTATTAAAATTATGCATGCTATTGTGGAGAAGTTGATGGAGCAATGTTTTATGTTCCCTGTTGTAATTGCTTTCTAGTAGCATTTGCCATGAACCTATGAGCAGAAATACAAAATGTGTTACTTTAGCATAACAAATAGACATTTTAAAACGTACAAAACATAATGAAATGAAAGATGAGTTTTTGATGGATGCTTCGATGTTATTCATAGAAAGGACATCGCTGAGACATTTAATTCAGATTCAATCATGCATGAGCCCACACATTGAACCATAAACATAAACATAAACTAAAATATTTTTGAAGTTCCCAATTTGATATTAACTCTAAAAATAGATGTTTATGTTAAAAATTTGGACTTTTTAGGACAAAAAAATATTATTATATTTTACAAAACACCTTTGAATGTGAACGAAAGCAATTTGATGTAACACTTACATAAAATTTGCAAAAATCTTTTTGTTCTAAATAGTATAAATGAAATTAATTATATCTGGACTTTATGGATTTTGGAAGAATTAATATTTTTGTTCATATTTATATAATTTTTGGAAATGCCTTCAATTAGTAAATGAGAAAAAAATTAAGTTTTTTTCATACCAAAAATTCAGTTAATAGAGAAAAAATGAATTATTTTGATTTCTTTAAGTATTGCAATAACAGAAGACTATGTAATATTGTTCCCGTTATGAGTGAGCGTTGTGTACTAAATTACGGCATTCTATAACCTACTACCTCAATTCTGCAATACACGGTTGCTTTACTTGTTTAATTGAACTCCTTATTAAAATCTTTATAGACAAAATTTTCTCTCCCACACGCAAGTTTTTTTTTTTTTTAATTAAGAATAAATGACATCTGAAAATTAAATATGCACATGTTGCAGTTGTCATCTCCAATGTTATGTTACTTAATGTTATATTAGTTTCTATTTACCTTAAAACAAAAAAGTTTTTTTTTTTTTTAATTTTCTTCTGTAATTAACTAGTTCTCATTTATTTTTATAACCTTAATTTGGTAGATGCTAGTATATTATTGTGCACAAGTGCATTCCAGGCAAATGTATAAAAACCATTACCATAACCATAAACATAAACATTATATGTGTGTATGATATTTGAATAATATTTTATGAAGTACACTATGATATTTATCCATAAAAAGAGTTCCTTTATGTTAAAAATTTGGACTTTTAAGACAACAAAAATATTCATAAATTTAACAAAAGTTCTTTGAATGTGAATGAAATCAATTTGCAATTTATTTTAAAAAAATAGTATTGTGGGGACCGGCCCAGAATAATAGGTTGCCTGGGCCCTGGGCCCGTCCGAGGACCATCCGTACGAGGAGACGTCGTGGCTCAGAATCCTTATTTAGGCCCACTGGGGCAAAGAGAACATGTCCGAGGAGTAATTCCTCCTCGGACATTCCAAAATCCGGGTCAAGGGTGCGTCCTGGCTACTGTAGTCCTCCCTCCAAGTACGTAAAAAGAAAGGAAACCCAAAATATCTCAGCAAAAGTTGCCCCCACCATATTAAATGCACCACAACTACTCTCCTGACCGTATTAATGAAGAAAAGACCCCTGAACAGTGCTACCTTGGTCACTGCAACTCACAAAGAACTGATAAGGATGTCTGATGGGACAGGCACTCAAGTATAGGCTTGGATGATCAACAAGTGGAAGGCCAAGATCGTTCAAAGAGGACTATATAATAGGAGAAACCCATCATGGAGAAGGGGCCGGGGGATTAAGAGAGAAAGCACTGTAGCAATCTCAAGAACTCCTGTAACCATTATCAACCAATATATACCAGAACAGAGCTCCTCGGATTGTGCCGAGGATAAACTTTCTTGTACAAACTTGGTTCATTTCCGTTTGATTGACTTGCAAACTCATTATAACTGTTATCACATTCACTAAAGCCTAGTTCTTCTACCCACTCTCTACAAATTTATTGTACTGGGTTCACTGGACCAGTATCCCATACATTTTGGGTCTGGACTGAAAATCGTGTCCCTACAAGTATACTTGAAATTAATTATTAGTGCACTCTATGAATTTTGGAAGCATGAATATTTTATATCATATTTCTATGATATATAGAAAATCTTCAAAATATGTTATAATAAAATTTAAGATTCACATAGATTTAAATTAATAAATGTTATGAAAATTTAAGATTCACATGTTCTTTTTTTTTTCCTTTTGTTAAAAATATTGATTACTATTGATAATATTATACTATGAAACTCTATGGTTAACAATGGTCATTTTGAAGAGAAATTGGCATAATAAAAATGTTTGTTCATTAATTGGGATTTAAAAAAATAAAAATTTAAAATAAAGATATGAGTAATATTGTATATATCTTTTGAGCAATTTTAACGTATTTGCTTGCTTATTTTCTAAGTGATAATTGCCTACTTCATAATTTTTTTTTTCTTTTTTATTTATAGGAAAAATTCATAGCGACGTAACGAAATTATTTTATTAATTTGAATTTTTAAAAAATTGAATCAATATTTAAAATGAATATATAAGTTATAAGTTAGTACAATATTATTATAAATATCTTTTGTGCAATTTAAACTTATTTTCTTGCTTTTTTTTTCTAATTAATAATTGTCTGCTGAAAATTAGCTTGGCAAGGAAGGGTTTAACCCTTGCTAGACACGTGTCCTCTTCTGATTTGATTTGACAAGCTGAAAATGATGGTAATGGGCCCCAACTGTCAGCTTAGTTGTGCTGAAACTTGACTAGTGGTTAGTCTAACCACTTTAGTTACTCAAGTGAGCTTCAGTTGCTGAGATGAGCACATGGGCTAGGCTGTCTCGGCTGGGCCTTGTTGTTGGGCTTCTTTGGGCTTATTCATCCCTACAAAATGAATAGTTTTGTCATGGATGATATACATGGACTTTTGTAGTTAGTTGATTATGGATAAAATAAGCATAGTTCTCGTAAATTTTGTAGAAGAAGTACTTTTGAAGGATGAGTAATTTATATTTCACATGAGTTAGGGATTTTAGTATATGAAAATATGTTTTTGCCAAGGAGTAGTTTTGGGCTTTGAGCATAATGTAATTTTTTTTTTGCCAAAATAATATTTGGGCTTTTATAAATAGGTGCCAAAGTAGTATTTGGGCTTTTGTAAATATTTGCCAAAATAATATTTGGGCTTTTGTAAATAGTTTTCAAAATAATATTGGGCTTTTATGAATAATTGTCAAAGTAATATTTGGGCTTTTATGAATAGTTGCCAAAATAGTATTTGGGCTTTTATAAATAGTTGCCAAAATAGTTTTTGGGCTTTATATATAGGTTCCAAAATAATATTTGGGCTTCATAAATAGTTGCCAAAATAGATTTTGGGCTTTTATGAATAGTTGCCAAAATAGTATTTGAGCTTTTATAAATAGCTGCCAAAATAATATTAGGCTTTCGTGAATAGTTGCCAAAATAATATTGGGCTTTATAAATAGGTGTCAAAATAGTATTTGGGTTTTTTGAGATTTTGTAAAAATATTGCCGTGTAGCAACGGACTTAGTAAGAGTGTTGTGTAGTAACGGGCTTTTTAGAGGTGTCGTGTAGCAACGGGCTTTAGAGGTGCCGTGTATCAACGGGCTTTTAGAGGTGCCGTGTAGCAACGAACTTTGTAAGAGGGTTTTGTTGGGCTTTTTGGGTTTTGCCCACAAGATAAATGAGTTTGGGCCTTTTGTGGAGATAGTATAATTTTGTGGCCAATTTTGATAGTAGTATGATAAGTATTTTTGTGAAAACCCAAGTTGGATAATATGTGGGATATAATGGGTAATATTTGTGAAAGGGTCCAAGATAATTTATGAGGCATATATGGGAAATATTTGTGGGAGCCCAAGTTGGGTAATAATATGGAGGATATTTGGGTAATATGTGGGAGTATGTAGGAAATATTCATGTGGGCCCAAAATAGTTTATGAGCTTGTATGGGTATTTTTTAGTGAGTAGGCTAATGAGATTAAGGCCTGAAAATTTGTACCTCAACAACTTCATAATTTTAATAAGAAATTGTGAAAAAAAATCTATAAAAAAAAAAAAAAAAAAAGCATTCAAATTTTGAATGACACTTTTTTTTTTTCATAAAAAATAAAGATAAACCTTCTAAAACACTGTACTGGTTGTGAGCCACATATCAATCTAGTTGTTGGGTTTGAATATATATATATATATATATATATATATATATATATTTGCAAGAACATATGTAGATTGTAGGTAAAGCAGAAGAAGCAGCCACTACAAAATTCCTCCTATGACCACAGAAAACCAATTCGTCCTAAGGGGTGGAGAAAGGGAGCTTTAGCTGTTAGAACTATGAAATAATAAAACATAACAAACGATCTTCTTTTTTCTTTTTTCTTTTTTCTTTTTTTTTTTTTTTTTTTTTTTTTGTTTTGCTAAACGAAATTGGGGGGAGGGGGAGGGGGGCAACCATTGTGACTCACTCCCCTAGGCATAACCATAGGGGCACCTCCTGCTAGAGAACCTCGGATTGACAATAATATTGGTTAATTAGGTGGGTTTGAATTCTAACACATAGAACCAAGTCAAACAAAGGAATAAAATTAACTTGCATAGCATACACAACTAACAAAAAATTCAAATGGAGCAAATAATGCTTAGCCCGAAAACACATAACAAAGGTTTTTCTAGACTCAAACATGCTAGAAACTAATAGACT
This sequence comes from Quercus tomentella, assembly GCA_028535165.1. Lineage (NCBI taxonomy): Eukaryota > Viridiplantae > Streptophyta > Magnoliopsida > Fagales > Fagaceae > Quercus > Quercus tomentella. The sequence continues at coordinate 40,630,652 of JAPQVY010000012.1, read as the reverse complement.
TATAGTAAGCAATCAAAAAGGAAGAAGCACCACAAAGTAATCCCCCATCCCACTCATATTTTACATGATAATGATATAACAGGATTCAAAACAGGATTGGCAGGGAAAGTTCAAAAGGTATATATGTCCCATTCAAACTCGGTTTCTTCATGTGGGCTTGGCATGAACGAAAGAAGAAAATCATATGACCGACAAACATTAACATAAAGGAATTGAAAAAAGAGGGGGTGGGGGATTAATTTGTGGTGCTGGACAAATTTACCAATAGTAATAATCAAACTGACCAGTCAACACAAATTTTCTATGCAAATTGTCCGAAGCTCAAGCCCTATGAATATGACCAGCAATACCTGCAACATTAATCATAGAAAAACTAAAATATAAATATATAATTCAAGAACAAAATTTTCACAAAAGAAAGGAAAACTTGCACTCACCTTTTCTTAGGAGTGTGTGCTTTGTTTTGTTAATGGAGACTGCTTTTTCAATCTTCATCATACCACTAAAAAAAAACCGATTGCACAGATTGCATCCCAAATTGAGGGGGAAAAAAAAGAATATGAAAGCAAGAGAGATAGAGAGAAACTACCTTCAATGCCTTTAAAAACTCAGAGAAAATATTATGCATTTGAGAGATAGATGAAAGCTGAATGTGAAGATCTATGTGAGAGTGAAATTTTGTGTGAGTTTTAACTTTTTAGTGGTGGAGGTGTACGAATGTTTTTTTTTTTTTTTTTGGAAAATGTGACTGAATGTTTCTGAAAAGGTTGTATGTTTTACACTTTTACGTTTATAGGAACAATGAATGGGATGGTAGGGATTTTGTAGTGTGCTAGTTAAATGTTTTTGCTTAGGTGAATGAACTAATTATTGTGATTTTCTTAACTTCCGTGTTAGGTGCTAATGCATGCAAAAAATTTTAAAATTTTAGATAAGACACATGATGCAAAATTAGCTATCCAATTTAAAATTTAAATTATATTTTCTCTCAACTTTGATTATATATATATATATATATATATATATATATATATATATATAATTCATTTGGCACAAAAATTAAGAAATGATTTTATGATTTGCTCTCCACATAAATTTAGATATATGACACAAAATTAGACTCTAATTTGAAATTCTAATAAAACTTTCTCTGAGTTTTGTCTATTAATATATATATATATATATATTGATATGATTATGATTTTAATTTGGACTTGTTAGGCTTAAGCTTGTCTATTAATTTCCTCAAACTAGTCAAAAACCATTTTAAAATTGAATTGCAGCTAGACAGACTTGCTGAGTATTCAAGGGGTGTAAAAACTGATGAACAATTTATCATGTACAACATCATAGTAATCATAAAACTACAACTACTACAAGCCAGTACAGCCTTAAGAAAAAAATACAAAAAACAGCAAAAGAGTTTTCGCTGCCGGGATTTGAACCCAGATTCTATAATTATCAAAAATTGCCAATGTGCTACAGTGGATTTCATATATATTTCTCATCGATTTTTCTTTTATTTAATGCTTTTCCAACAAGCTGAAAAACAATCAGAAAATTTTCACTTTAAATGGATTACAAATTAAACCCTAATTTTTTTTCCTAATAAAAAAAAGAATATAATCCAAAATATGCATATTATAGAAGTCTAGAAGTACAATTTTTTTTTTGGACTTCCCAAAAATACACAAATTACAAAGATGATGGACAAGTCTAATATATGTAAGGGTTGAGTAATAGTTGTTCCCAAAATAGCTAGAGCATCAAAACATTAATTTGTTTTATGGTAGATATGTTAAATTAAAACCTGTCAACCTCTAAAGAGGATATTATTACAAACGCATAGTGATGTAATATATATATATATATATATATATATATATATATATTTTTTTTTTATATTAATTAATTAATTAAAGTAGATAGTGATGAAATTTAATCACATGCTTTAAACAAATTTTTAATTATATTTGGTTCAATTTTATAAAAACATAGTGGTCGTCATCAATAATCTCCTTAAATCACATGAATAATTTGATAAGATGATTGCATGAAAATAAATTTCTAGAACTTCGATTTTCGAGTCAAAATTAGCTTATTAATAGGAATTTATTGTGACTCATCACACTTGCAAGTCTAAGAGTTTTGGGTTTAAGTAATGGCAAGCTCCAGTATTGCATTAATGGTCCCATGTCATTCTTGATTCGGGTATAAAAGGGCCATGGGTAGTGATTACACCTAAAAGTCCATTTTTCTCTTGAGTTAAAAAAAGAAAAGGTCAAATATCAAGTTATCAAAATTTAAGGTTGCAAAGGAAGACGCATTTGCTAGACTACTAAAAATAAATGTGTGTGTGAGTGAGTGAATATCCAACCCTAATAAGTTTCAATTCAACACATTTACTATGAAACAAATAAATGTGCTGATCTTTACAATTATATTGGAGTTTGGACTTACTTGTCCATGATTTCTTTACTTTGTGTGTATTTTTAGGAAATCAGAAAAAGTTGTACATCTACACTTGTATAATATGCATATTTTGGATTATATTATTTTATAAATATATGCTTATTATTAAAAAATTTATATATAAGGATTTTATTTGTGATCCATTTAAAGCATAGTGTTTAAAGGTAAAATTTTCCTATTGTTCTTTTCAGCTAGCTAGAGAGCATTCAGTAAAATAAAAAACGATGATGAATATGACAAGTAATCCGCTGTAGCACATTGGCAATTCTTGATGATGATTATAGAATCCAGGTTCAAATCCTGGCAGCGGAAACTCTTTTCTATTTTTTAGTGGGTTTTTTTTTTCTTTTTTACTGGGATTTTTTTGGGCCTGCTTAAATTGAAATAATTAAATAAATAATAATCTGCATAATTAACAGAATCTGGTAATAACACACCGAAAATGCTAACTTTCAGTGATTTAAAAAAAAAAATGTTTAGTTATATTTAGTTCAATTTTATAAAGAACATACTATGATCTCCTTAAATCACATGAATAATTTGATAAGATGATTGAATAAAAATAAATTTTTAGAACTTTGATTTTCAAGTTGAAGTTGGCTTATTAATAGGAAGTTATTGTGACTCATCACAATTGCGAGTCTAGAAATTTTGGGTTTAAATAGTGGCAAACTCCACTATTGCACGAGTAGTCACACGTCATGCTTGAGTCAAGTATAAAAAAGTCATGGGCAATGATCACACTAGACTACTAGAAATACATGCGTATGTATGAATATCCAACCCTAACAAGTTTCAATTCAACACATTTATCATGAAACAAATAAATGTGCTGATCTTTTCGATTATATTGGAGTTTGGACTTGTCCATGATTTTTTACGGTGTATTTTTGGGAAATCCAAAAAAGTTGTACATCTACACTTATAAATACATGCTTTTTTTTTTTTTTCCTATCAAAAAAATAAATAAATAAATACATGCTTATTATTACAAAAATTATAATATGAATATATAAAGGATTTTATTTGTGATCCATTTAAAGCATAGTTTTTTAAGGTAAAATCTTCCAATTGTTCTTATTAGCTTGTTGGAGAGTATTCAATAAAATAAAAAATGATGATGAGCAAGACATGAAATCCGCTGTAGCACATTGGCAATTCTTGATGATTATAGAATCCAGGTTCAAATCCTGGCAGCGGAATCTCTTCTTCCACCCCCCCCCCCCGCCTTCCCTTTTAGTGGGTTTATTGGGCTGCTTAAATTAAAAATAATTAAATAAATAATAACCCGCATAATTAAAAGAATCTGATAATAAAACACACCGAAGATGCTACTTTCAGTGGTTTTTTTTTAAAAAAAATGTTGTTTTGTTTTGTTTCTATTGGGCCCGCTCTTCTTAGAAATCCCAATTTGAGTGGCCCACCTAAAAAAATTTATATTAAAAAAAAAATCTGTTGCATAAACAAAAGACCTTGCTTATAAAACACAACGAAAATGCTAACTTTCAGTTATTTTTATATGTTTTTAGTTTTTATAATCGCTTTCAGTGCTTTAAAATTTAGAAAATATATTATTTCTTTCTTTATGGTGTGAGTATTGCTGTGGATTACAATTTTCCCAAATGGGGCTCAAGTGACTACTCATACTTATTTATCTAGTTATTTGTTGTAATGCATACATTTTTATAGTTTTTATTTTTAAGTTAGCTGATTTGATCAGGCAAAAGACTTACAAAAAATTTAAGCAGATTTGTAGTGTGAAATTTTAGTATTTTGGTGCTACAAATGATACTTGATAAACAGCAAATTACTACTATTATTGTTATTATGCTGTAGACTATTCAACAGCAAATTACACAATCCTCCAAAATCTTGTACCTAATACATTTACAAAGATACACACTGCATCCAGCATCAGTTATGCACTCCCTTCCCTTGAACTACTCTCTCTCTCTCTCTCTCTCTCTCTCTCGATAATTCAATTTTACAACAAATGGAGGAGAAGGGATTTGAACCTTGATTCTCTTGGTAAAGAAGACCAAGCAATGTTACCAAGCTACAGGGCTCTTGGCATTTGAATTGCTAATCTTATTACACACATCCATAATTGAAATACTCTGAAAAAATCTGGATGTTCTATAACCTGAAGATTAAAAGCCTATGAAACCTATTTTCTATTCTATACTTAAGCTGGCTTCTTACAGCCTCTCAAGCTCAATCACATTGCTGAATGCAATTAATCTGTCAGTTGGGCTTCTTTTTCTTTTCAAACAGACACATCTGAAAGGAAATCTCTACTCACCTGTTGAAGCTTTTTCCTTTTTTTAAGTTTAGTTTGGGTGCCACTGGCATCAGATATGGTCTTTGGTTGCCAAAACCCAGGTCTCTCAAGGAATGGTGCTCGGTCAAGAACCAAAGGTTCTCTTAAAGTTATTTCAATGCCATCATATGTCCACAATGCCAAGGTTGCTTCGCCTTTGAGACCTAAAGCAAACCAACCTAAACCAGCCACTGCAATATCAATGCTATTCACATCCCAACTCATTCCGGACACTTTGATTTCCTTCTCTTCCCATTTGCCTAATTGAGAAGTACAATCTGCACCAACGGGAGGCTGAGACAAGGAGAAGCCAAAAAGAGTTATACAAGCTAAAAATTTTATCAAATGAGCAACAACAACAACAAAAAATCCCCTTTTATGTTCCAAGGCTTTCAAAATTCCAAAATGAGAATCCATGGCAAAAAAAAAAAAGAGTAAAACTAAAATATTTACCTAAAATGAAAATGCACTCTTCCCACTTTTCCTAAGGAAAATATTTATTACCAAATACATAAATCAAAATCCTGAAAGTGACATGATCTTATTTCATATCCCTTAGGCAACAGCCTTTCATCATTGATTGTGAAGGAGGAGGAGGAATTAGGGAAAGGTGGGGGGGGGAGGGGTATATTGAGAAAAAGAAAAGAAGTATTACTTTCATCAGAAAGTATCAGTTGAAAGGTAGATTCCCTCAAAGGGGATGTATTTCACTTCAGAGTCTCACAACCTAGGTTAAAGTTTTGGAAAGACATAAACTTATAGAAAATGAATAAATCAATTACACATAGCCTACTTTCAGCACTAGTAATTGAATATACATTACTTTAAGACACTTGCATCCCATAATCTTCCAAGTATGCTAGGTTTTGTGAAAGAAATTTAGAATACAAGGGCATGACGACTTCAAATGATGTATTGCAAATCAGGTTTTATGCCACATCGTAGAAGATATATGTTTCCTGATTCAAACAGGTAACATATAGTTTGAAGATATTCAACTCGTGTGTCAACTTGATATGCTTGTTAGGTCCTGGCTTGACTGCTAGCCCTTTCTTCAAGGGTGTAGCAAACACTTGCCGTACCTCTCTCAAATTCAAAGAACTTAGCCACTTTTGGGAGGCCTATAGCATAGACTAATTTCTATCCATTGCTTACCAATTTAAAATTGATGAGCTCCTCTGCAAGTTGGTAATGTGTATACCCTACATTAAATCTAAATCTTATTTCTGTCTAATCATCTTCTATTTTTTGTTGGTTGGAAGACTGAGTGTATTGGAAATGTTAAAATGGGTACTTATTATCTTATTACCACAAATTCAGAAAGTCTGTTACTGTCTCCAGTTTGGGAAACTCAGGGCCACTCTGATATGCAGGGAAATCAATTTTTACATTTATACATTTAATGAGGAATTTCATAAACTATGGATCTTATAAATCTATATTGTGTCCTACCTGCTATCATTAGTTACATAATCATAAATCCTTAATATCTTCCATGGGCCTTCCTATCCTTGCCACCAATTCTTCCTAAATGGTATGGATCTCCATTTCCAGACATATAATCTCATATATGTTATATGCAGCACTCTGCCTCAGAAAATTGCATTAATATGATTTGACTCCTTACTTTTTAATTCCTCCAAATGATTTTTCTCTGTTTCTTAATCTTTTCCTTCAAATGAGATTCTCTTTAGTTAAAATCATTAACTTCATACAAGCTTGTGCTCATATTTTCCCTTTGCAATGTGTTCTTTTAGAATCTAATCATATTATTTCTTTTCTAAAAGCACAGAACGGTTTTGGGAGCTATGAAAGAATTTCATCTAAGAGTTCTCCCCCCCCCCCCCCCCCCACCCCCACCATCCCCCCCAAAATTTGTGGTACCTACAGAGACAAAAGCCAAAAGTAAATTACTCAACAAATTGCATAAAATTTTAACTAACTTGGTTTTTATATGTTGAATATGTATGATATCATCAAGCACAGGCGCAATAGTGCCAGTGGGCCCCAATAACCGATGCTAAATACTAAATCCGCTGCATAGAACCAGTTAAATTAAGGGCCAGTGGATGAAATTTACCTGCAACCTAACACCAACATGGTTTCTCCAAATATCTTCAGCATTTTCTACCTTTCCCAAGTGTAGAGATACATTTGGGGATGCCCAAATTGTAACATAAATTGTTTGCACAGAAGCTTGACTAAGGTCTAGTCTCACCAGACCACCAACATGTAAGGCCTGCCCAGCCTGCAAACATTAAACATGCTAAAAATATTAGATCCAATAGCATCATAGATTCTGATATAGCTATTACTTTTAGAAAATATTGGAAACATCTACACTGTGATCAATGATGAGGTTGACAGTGTTCAAAAAAGATAAAAAGGCACCTATTCATCTTACATACAACTGGCACTTCTCTATACAGCTTTTTGAAGCAATAGACACATTATTAGTTTTTTAGAATCTTATAGTTTCTAGGAAATGTGCAGTTTTTCCTTGATTCATTGACAAATGTTTTCCCCGGGTATCCCTCCAATTTGAACTAGGATTTATGTTCATATGACTTGGACAACTGTATATTGCAATCTGACAAGAAAAATTCTGAAAAGCCCTTAGTTTGCCTTTAAAGGTCAAACTAAGACTAGGGAACAAGTCCGTTTGTCCACTAATAATGAGAATAGGGATCAGTATATCCATCAAGAATGACAAGTTTACAAAATGGATCAGAAGAAAGACAATCTTAAAAGGTAACATTTATTTTTTTTCAAAAATCATGTTGATGAAATAGAATAATCTTGACTCAATTGGTATATTGAACAGTTCACATGCCACAATGTATAATCAAATGTCAAATTTTAACCAGTTGTAGACTAGCAATGAGTCATTTCATTACTGAGAAGTATCATCCCCTAGTCTTCCATAAGCTCTTAGTTAAAATATGCGTGACGCTTATATATACACAACACATGATACATAACTACAATTATATACTATATATGATATATAGGTCACAAATATTAAGTGTGATAGTAACAACAACTTGCCTTCATCCTGTAAGTCCGAGGTTGTAGCTCCTTCCGTATTTCAACCATTTTTTGTTCATCCCTATTCAATCTCATGGACATTAGATATGGATGTAAAAGCCCTGGAGTGTCAAATAACTTAGCCTTGGCTGACAAAATCCCTCCGACTCTCAAAATGCCAAGAGTTGTTCCAGGAACTGGAGCTTCTGTAAGCTTGGTAACTTTTGCCCCTTCCTTTTTTGCAAATGCATTGATTAGAGTAGACTTGCCAGCATTCTGAGACCCAATTACCCACACATTCCCTCGAGGACCAGCCAATTCCTTGATGAAGGACAACAGATTCCTCACACCCAAATCCTTATGGGAACTGACCATATAAACCCCAGCTAGCTTGGGTGCCCCTCCAGCCCTAGCACGATGCCGAACCCATCTATCTAACCTAGCAGGTGGAATTTGTGAAGGGAGAAGATCAACCTTTGTAGCCACAAGAACAAGCCTTGGTAACTTTTTGCTAAGCTTGGAGTCATCTTTAGTTCCTTCCAATGCCTTAAAAAATGATTTTGCTGCCCGTTTCGGGAACGACCCATCAAAATCAACACAATCAACAACCATAACCACAACAGTAGCAGTGGCATTCCCAGAGGGTTTCATTAACCGGGTAGCGATCAGCCTATCAAAATCAAAATCGGGTATCAAGTTTTCAGCTTTTTGGTTTTTCACCTGCCCATAATTCCTCAATGAATGACACCGAGCACACACTGTAACCTCTTCTTTTTCTTTCTCAGCCTCCCTAGAAATTCTCTTCTTTTCTGCTTTTGACAGCTTCTTCTTCTTAGCCTTCTCAATTGTGTCCTCTGTAATGTTACCATAACCGACACTAGCAGGAGCAAATCCATCCAAATCCAACTTTACCTCCTCCTTTTCCTCCATTAACTTAGCTTCCCATTCATCAGAATCCCAATCAAACTCATCCTCCACTCCCAAATCACCTTCTATTGCATCAAGTTCCTGAAATTCACCCTCAATGTCATCCACAAACCCCTCTTCTTCTTCTTCGTCTTCATCTTCTTCTTCTTCTTCTTCTTCTTCATAAATTCCATCAAACTCGCCCACTATACCCTCCTCACCATCTGACAAATCTGTTGGTACGACCTTCCTTTTCTGATAATACCCAGGAAGGTCTGGGTCCTTATCTTGCATAAAGACCCCACATCCAGGACATATAGGTCCATAGTTCTCATCCTCATCTCTTCCCTCACTCAAAACAGGGTTTCTACCACCTTTTCTTGGTGTTATTCTCCCATTGACATTCTGGGTTGTTTCAACAATTGTTTGCTTGTTCTTTACTGCTAAATTAATAAATGAAACTTTCTTCCTCTGTTTTTCTTTGTCATTCCCTATACTAAAGCCTGATAGGAAAAAAAACCCAGATATTTGGCAATTGAGTTTAGTTAAAGAGAAATGCAAGAAAGTGAAGGCAAATAGAGAGGGAGATTGAAGTTTACCTGTGGAAAGACAACTTTCTATGATTGGTTTTTCTTGTATAATGCTAGTGCCAAAACATTTCAGGCTCAGCTTTGTGGTTGTTGAAGGAAGAGTTGTAGATAACAGCACAGCCATTTCTTCAAGCAACAAAAGTGGTAATGTATCAAATTGAATACACAGACACTGCAACAGAAGGAGTCTGGGACTTTGGGGAAGGGTGTGAGGGAGTTAGATAAACATAAACGCAGCATTTAGGAGTTCACAGGAGATTTAGTTGTTTAAGCTTTTAATTTTCTATTAAAGGCATTCACATCTGGATTTGTATAGTTCAACCAAATTTCAAAAGAAAAAACAACCTTTTCTATATTAACTACCTACTTTTAAGATACAGCCCACATCCCACACTCTATCCCTCCATTACTACATAGAAATGTTCTTTCTTTCTAATGGTCATATTTGAAAACAGTCATGTGTCTGAAAGACTGAAACAGCCATTTTCTAACTTACATTTTTTTTGGCGGTCATATTTTTTTCACTATAAATGAGAACATTTACTCTCAACTTTGCATTCACCTCAACCCAAGTTCATTTTTCATTTATTCTTTGTTTTCTCTCCATTGCTGGCTCTTCTTTTCTCTTTAATGACACAGACTCTGACAACGAGTTGGTAATAATTGCAAAAATTGCACATCACATCACTATTCCATGATAATTTTAGTTTTTACTAGTTACTATTTAGTTCAGGTCTGCCTTAATTTCCCAAGTAGTTGCAGCTTTCATAAAATGCATAAACATGAGTCAACGTTAGTGGTTTAAACAATATAAGGTTACAACCAAACATGATCTAGTAATTTACATGAGTCAATGCTTAAATAAGGTCTAAATAAAATAAGGGCTTAAATGCACTATTGCCCCCTAAAGTTTAGCCCAGAAATGATTTTAGTCCCTAAAGTTTAAAGTGGTCACTTTTAGTCCATTAGACGACCTTGCAAATGAAAAACTAACACTTCATCACTCCAAATGGACTAAAAGCAACCACTTGATCATTTCAAGTTTTACAGAGACTAAAAGCGATTTCTTTAAGTTTGTTAAGTACTAAAAGCGATGACTTTAAACTTCAGGGACTAAAATTGCTCATGGGCTAAGTATATTTTGGTCTAAAATAAGGTAAAAACACTCAACAGTAATTTATTCAACATTTTTTTTTTTGGGGTTGTTGGCAGTTGCATATGAAAAAGAGTAGGCAAACAGTTCTTCCAAATTCTAAAGCACTTTCCCTATACCCAATTCAACAAAAATGGATAATACCAAATTATGAAATCAAAAGGCACAGTAAAATATAACAAATTTGTGGCAAGCTGAAAGACAAAAGAAAGAAAGTGAAAGCATTACAGCAAGAGAGAGAAGAGGATACCATACCAAAAAGAACTATGTGGAGAGCAGGTATTGAACAGAACTCGACGCTGTTCCGTGTGGCTTGTGAATCTTTTGTTCTAGGTCTGAGAGAGAGAGAGAGAGCCGTAGTGTGAGTGAGTGTTGATTTCTGTTCAAAATCAAAAGAGAGACGTTGGGAGAGCTATGGTCTGAGTTCTGATTCTGATAGAATGAAGCTCGCTAAAATAAGGATAACACAAAACGCTGCACTTCAAGAGTATGGATGCTGCTTATATAACTTAAAACTAAAATCTGAAACAATATAGTAAAATAACTTTTAAATATGTGTAGAGTATCGTAGTACTAATTTTAAAGTATTTTTTGCTCAATAAAATACTTACAGGTATTGTGAACAGTATATAGTACCCGCAAGTATAGATGCTACTTATCGTTGAAAACTAAAAACTGAAAACAATATAGTAAAATAATTTTTAAACATGTGAATAGTATTGTAGGACCCAATTTTAAAGTTTTTTTTGCTCAATAAAATACTTGCGGGTACTGTGAACAGTGCTCACGACCCACCGTTGAAAATTCAATTTCAACTCTATCCAAACATACGCTAAGTATAAGAGATTTCTAGTATGGTTATTTGGAGTTTTTAATATCGTTGTTTAAGTGTTGTTGAAATATGTGTGGGTTAAAAAATATTGTGAAAATACATGTTGTGGTGATTAAACACTGAAAACTGTTGTTTAAATAATAGTATCAAACACTCTCTTAAGTGTTATGGAAATATGTGACATCGAAAACTGTTATTTAAACAACGGTACCAAACATTCCTAAAGTCTTTGGAAGAGCATTTTTTAAAATTAATTAATTTTACAAATTTTACAATTTTACAAGTTGTGTTTGGTAGTACAATTCAAATTATTTTAGTAATAATGATGTAAAAGTGATGCTGTAGCAATCATTATTCTTTATAAAATAAAATAAAATCATAATTTTCCACTGTCATGTATTATGAAACAAGTTATTAAATTTAGTCAATTACATTTTCTCAAAAAAAATTAGTCAATAACATTGTTTTTTGTTTGTTAAGTTATTCAGGAAAATTTTCTATGAAAAATAACAAAAGCAACTGATTTTTTTGACAAGTTTTTGTATTTCTTATGAAATTTGTATTAAAACTTTCTTAATGATTCATTAACCAATATCATAAGAACACTTGTTAACTAAACCTTTTTTTTTTCTTCTTTTTTTAGAAACAAGAGCATCTAGAAGCACGCTTGGAAAAAATTTATTTGCACAAAAAAAAAAAAAAAACGGAGACATAAGAAAAAAGCGACCAAAAAAAAAAGTCAAAGTCAAACGCATACTAGAGATTTTTTTTTTTTTAAGAAAATAGTAATATTTATTAAAACATTCAAACAAGAAAGTAGTATATAGAGTTTTTTAAACAGACTTATAATATATTATATAACTAGAATATCACTAGAGATCTTCCATCTTTGAGTGCTTGAGTATGTAATATAGTCTCCCAATCCTATGCACACCAAGCTATTACAAGATTGTAGCAAGGAAAAAGTTACTAGAAGGTGAAATATGGATATTACAAAGATTTAAAAACCACTAAGTCAATCATTTGAAGTTGCATTGTTGTTTAAAAATTTGAAGATTTCTAAATAACTATTGGGATCTGGCAATGTGGGTGTTTTTATGGATGAATATTGAATACTACTAGTACTACCAACATTCGGGTGATCTAGTTAGTAAGATACTAAGCCAACAAGTCTCAGGACTTGGGTTTGAGTTTCAACAACTAGTTGTGTGTTGATAATCCTTATATCTCATCTCCATTCCAAATGGTCTAAAAGAATAATAAGTAAGTTTCTCACAAACCGGGAGTATGGGGTCTCGCCTGAGAGCGGATAGAGTGTTACTATGGTCACGCCCAAGTAGGAAAGCCACATTGATCGCCCCTCTCTGACCATTTTTTGCTTACCAAAGAATATATATATATATATATATATATATATATATATATATATATATATATATATATATATATTGAATACTACTAAAAATTTGGCTAAAAAGTGATATTAAAAAAAAAAAAAAAAAAAAAAACCTTAGAGAATGCTTGATAGGTAGTCAATTTTTTAGTGAATTTTTTTACTTAAAGATGCTATACGAGGATCCTTTCCGTTTCAAAAACTGCACATTATTAAATCACAATTATTTTCTCAATCCTATTGAAATTGAATGACTAGTTGACTGCATTACTCTCTCTCTCATGACCTACGTACACTAATACCATAAAATGAAGGACATGTAGCCCAAGGAAGGAGGTAGCCTTTGACTTGGGGGCACCCCCCCCCTGGCGGCGGGGCTCTTTTTTTTTTATATTATAATATCTACTACTATGTACTAATTTGAGTAATTTTGTTCTATAAAATTATACTGTCACTTTAAGAATATCATTAATTCTTTTAAAAGTAATGTTATAGTCACAAATTTTTTTTACAATATTTTTACAAACTATTAAGGAAAATTCTATTGATTCTCATATAGACCATTTTTTATTTATCAATAACCACTCACCATATCAGTAATTTAAAAAAAAAAATTGTAACTCTAGTATTTTTTTTTTTCTTTTTAAAGACCATAAAAAAAATCTATAAATTTAAATTTTAAAACAAAATATACAAGCCCAAAAAAATTAGCCCAACAACAAAAATTATCAATAATAAAACAAAAAAAAAAAATTAAATCTAATCAATCAATTTTACTCAAAACAAACAACCCAACCTTTTAAAAAATTTCAAACAAAATAATTGTCCTTACCCAACAACACGCATCAAAGTCACATAAAAAATAAAATAAAATAAATAAAAAAACACCACAATGGCTAAGCCACCGTGCACAACCAGCAACAAAGTCGCTAACTAGCTACAAGCCTCTTTCCCATGTAGCCTAATTCACCATACCATACGGTCAGTCACACCTTTTGCGCATGTGGGCACCACACGTCCACACCTAGATTGAAAACTCACCTCGCATATGACTTTTTTTTTTTTTGAGAAGACCCTTCCCCGTTTGATTTGATTTAACACCCAAGAAAGAAGGTTCTATTCGTGAAGGAAAAGTAGAAAACAAATTCTATTCAGAAAATGAAAAGGAATAACGCAACGTACGCCCACCAATCACTCTTTGTGACCCAAGTTATGACCCAAGGGGCAAAGTCAGTCTTTCTCTCTTTAGTTTTTTTTTTTTTTTTTATGAACTCTTTCTCTCTTCATATATATACATAAAAACCATCAAAATACAGCCACATATCAAAATTCAAAAGCTCCTAAAGTAAACCAAACCAAGACTCAAAACCTTTGTAACTTTTGTGTTAGATATTCATCAATGGCTGGCCTTCAATATTACTTCTTTCCTACAGATTTCTTTTACCCTCGTCCTAGTTCTGCCAATGGGGACAACACTAGCAGCAAGCCGGTTCTTCAAGTCCAAACTCAGAAGGCAGATGCAGAAAACATTGAAAAGTGCAAAATTGTGGTCCATAACAATGTGCAAGGCAACAACAAGCTTTGTTATCAGCCTCCTCCAGCTTCTACTTCTTGCACAGCACTAGTTCCTTCTCCATGCATAATCAAGAAAGAGTTGCGTCGTAAAAGGTTCATTGTGGCAAACTGTGGCAACAACTACTGCTGCTAAACCATTTTCTTTCTTTGTTTTAGGCTTTAATTTAGCTGTGAATTAAGGTTTTTCTAGGATTTTATCATGGCTTGTGTTGTGTAGTACGTCACTCTATTTTTTCCCCTATATGTCGTTGTCTTTCTTATCTAAAAGCATCCATTCGTTAACATCTTTGATTTGAATATGATGAAGTTTTATTCAAAGTTCAAACTTTCTTTTTTGGATTGTTTTATCTACTCTTTTTATATTAGAATATAACTCAAATCTCAAACTGGGCTAATTTATAGTGTTACAAACCTACGAGAATAAACGTTATTGATGGGTATATTTTTTCAATTTCAACCATCAAAATCTGTGACATAATTGTATGGTGTTACAATTTTTAGCTTTTTGTAGTGCCAAGCAATTTATAATTCGTTTGTGTTCCTTAGTTAAGTGAAAATATTTTACGTTCTTTAATAAGTTTATCAAAATCTGAAAATCTTAAAAAACAAAAGTTGTGGCAGTTTATATGGTCTAGAACTACTTCAAAAGTAATCAATAAAAAAATAAAAAACTTTAATCTCCATATTAATTGTAGATTGAGAAGTGTTACGTCTACAACATTTTTACAACAAATCATATGTGGTTAATTATTATTAATTTTAATTTTAATCTACAATTTAAATTACTTTTTATCTTCCCATAATAACCAATAACAACCTCAAAGTACACTTTCATGCCTCCCGTTCCCGTTCCAAACTTCAAAATGGTGGAACATGAAAATGAGATCAGTGGCCCTGGCCCATGAACCATCACCCATGCATATACCCAGTTAAAAAACTTAAGGCGAAATTTTTTTTCCCACTAGAATTTGGCTAATTTCTCCAAATATGGATGTGAATAAACAATTGATACTTATTTTTCAATCAAATCTTTGGCAGAGTATTTTTATTATATATTTTTATTTACGATATATATATATATATATATATATATATATATATATCATAATGGAAGAACAAGATGCTATAACTTTATATTTAAAAAAGAAGGGGGGGCTTCATTTATGATAATCTGATGGCAACTTTTTTTTTTTTGATCATATGGCAACTTTTGATATTTCCAAATGAACCAACCCACCTTTCCCTTTTAGAATTATATTAAAAACATAAAAATGAATATATCTAGATTCTGGAAAGCACGCATAAGACAATTACAACTCGTGGAAAGTCCAAACTTCATTGGCTTCCTACTCATTATTCTTGAAAACAAACCGCCCACTATGCCACGAGAATATACACCGTGCGCACCATGCATTGGTCAAACAAAGTCCAAAAGCACACAGTTCCAAAAATTGGAACACAAATCTCTACGCTTACCATTACCAATAACTTAATCCCAATACATATTTTAGATCTTCTATAATTCTTAAGATACTCCATTTAATAGATTTCTTTAAATCTTAACCATTCTTTTAAAAATGTAATGATCTAGAAATTAATATCGTTAAGGACACCGTTTGCAAAAAGACTCTGTTAATCAGCATTATAGATGGCATTTTATATAATCTGTTGCTCTCTTGAAAACAAACAAAGTTTTGGGTTATCAGGTTTGTTCCTCTCTTAAAAACATGGCATCAAACAAATCCATGAAGTAAAGTTTGTTAAATTCACAAATAGGAGCAAGTGGTGACTGTTAGAGCTTGAGTGTTTGGATTTCAGCATAGGTTTGCTGAAATCAAGTGATGTGTGGGAATGAATTTGTGTTATGGTGGTGTAAGGTGTTGTATGATTTGGTCTATATGTGGTTGAGGGTAAGAAATAGGTCCCGATCTGTTCAAAGATTTGGCTTTGGGTTTGATTTAATTTTTTTTCAACACAACTCAAGCACTTCATTAGAACAAAAACACGATATTTACATCAAGACTGCAAGTGCAAACTTCAGTTCTAATTGGTTTTCAATTCATAGTACCAGCTGGAATTGGTTTCCAATTCTAATTGATTTTCAATTCATAGTACTAGCTGGAATGATACACCCCTGAAGAATCTTGCACAACAATGTATATTTCATACAATGGGACTAATTCTTCATCTGAGTTTCTTTATTTTAAATTTTTGTTTCCAAAGAAAATTTTTATTTTCTTGGAAAATTTTGGAATACCTAGAATTCTGGTAAAGGAGAAAAAAAATATTTTATATTATTTTATTTGTTAATGAACGGGCCTTCAAGTCACTAGCTTTAAAAATTCCATCATGTTTGTTCATCTCTCAAAAAAAAAAAAAAAAAACAAACAAACAAAGTATAAGGTTGTTAACCATGTAAAGTGGGAAAATTCCCGACCTATCACAAGCTGACACATTATACTACCAAGTTCACAAAATACAGCAAATTACAAAACGCCACGTACTACTACTAAATTTTGCTATTACTACTTAGAAACCAACAGAAATTTGCCAAGTGTCGTTGAAATAGGGGCATAAAATGCATGCAAAAACCAATCACACATCAGCGCGTGTAAGCGATGACATAAGCAGTCCAGCACGTGTAAGCAATGACACAGGCAGTCTAATCGAGTGCTGACATGTGTCACTAGGGTTGTCCAAACCAACCCCCCAACTGACCCACCCTGCCGATCCGATCTAAGAACCGGCCGACCCGACGCCGGTGACGGGTTGGCAGTGGGTCGCAGCCCCCAGAACTCGAGACCAGCGGGTCGGTTAACAGGTCTGATCATGAAAAACTGAAAAAATCGACCCGACCGTATTATCACCGGAAAAAGTCGTCGTTTTCTGTCGATGGGAGCATTTTGCCGGTGATTTTAGTCCGATTAGTCAAGAAATGGCCTGAAATCTACGAGATCCGGCGAGATCTCGTCGAGTTCGGCCTGATCTCTTTGAGATCCGGCGAGATCTCATCGAAATCCAGCCAAATCTCAGCATATGCAGCCCGATTTGGTATAGATCCGATGGATTTCTGCAAGATCCAGTGGATTTCAGCAGAATCCAGTGTAGTTTTGCAAATTTCAACCACGACCAAGAACCGACTGGTCTCCGGCGAGGTCCGACCGTCCGAACTGATCCTTTTTATCTGTCGGCAACGGGTCCAGAAATGGTAGACCTGAAGTAATCGGGTCGGTTCCGAGTTAGGCACAAACCCGACTTGGACCAACCCGTGGACAGGCCTAAGTGTCACCTTGAAAATCAAAACATTTCAGCCAATCAAAAGATGCCACATGTCTTGGAGAAAAGTCTTAAAGCCCATCCAATCAGACTGTGACATATGTCACCAATCAAACTTCGCCACGTATCGCTCACTCACCCCCAAACTCTTATAAATAGAAGTCTTCCCAAGGCATTTCTACACACGAAGATATCCAGAGCACAAGCAACATCAGAGAAGGTTCAAAAGCACTCAGAAGTACAGGAGCTCTGTAGGAATCAAGCCTCAAAGCCTTCAAGAACTTCAAGAACTTTAACCTAAAAATCGAAGAACATTCAAAGCAGAACCATCCAAACTATCTGCCTAGATCTTAAAGTTTGCTAGAATCAAGTTCAAAAGCCTCTAGAAACCTCAACAAACCATAAATCAGAAAAGCTCTACGGATTCAATCCTCTAAAGCATCGAAAAACTTCTACCACAAACCTTCGAAAACGAAGAACGCACGAAGAACACAAAGAACAAAGAATTTCTAACAAGCTCATAGCCAAAGATTCATTGTAATTTTGTCTCAAGGGTCTTCGATCCATCCTTCAGCTAAATTGAAGGATATTTTGGTGTTCGAGTCAAAATCACATTATTACAATTCCAATCAATAAGTCTTGCAAAGAGATTGAATCAGAGGATCACTCTTTTGTAATCACAAAGAATTGTACCACACATTCATCAATACAAATTCGCATTTGTAAAACTATTTTACTTGTTTGATTTATTTCAAACTAGAAATTTAGTCGTCTACAAACCAAATTCAACAATCTCCACACCCAGAATAAACAAATTGTCAAAATGTAAAAGCTCAGATTTGGATAAGAAACAATTATGTACACAAAAGTGCATCACAATTTGAAGAGACTGACTAGTAGAAGATGATGAAAAGAGCCCAAAAGTTTGGAAAATTTTCCGAATGATTCTAGAGAGGATGAGAGATAGAGTTTTGCTTTTGCGAAGAGGTTTTGAGATTTTTTTTTTTAAGTGTTAACTTTTTTTTTTTTAATAGAATGTTAACATTGAATAGGTAATTGTTTTGTTTGCACTATTATTTTATGGGTATTGTCAGTGGATTGCTGAAATGGCCATATCTGGACCATTATTTTTTTAAAAGAACAATCAGGATTTAAAGAAATCCATTTGGTAGAGTACCTAGAAACTCTAGAAAATCTAAATCTCCCTTTAAATACATGTAAAATGGTAATGATATTATACAAAAAAAAAAGAAAAGAAATATACATAGCTACATGCTTTTTAGACTTAACTCTAACTCTAGAAGTACTTGTGAGTTGTGACTCTTTCTGGTTCTATATTGAATTACAAAATTAAGCTTTCACGCCTGGCCTTTCGTACAATTTCTTCCCTTCAGATTTCTTTTACCCTCGTCCATAGCTTGTAGCCTTAGGCTTTACTTGCAATGCAACTCTTCCACTTCGAACCCAAAAAAGAAACAATGTGGACAGCTTTAATGAGTAGCCAAATGAAAAAAAAAAAAAGAAGAAAAAAAAAAAAGCACATTCGTGACAAAAAGCTGATCAAAGGTCCTCCCAACATAGCTAAGAAAAAGGAAGGTAGTGTTAATGACCAAGTTGATCATGGAAAATATCTCAAAACTCTCACCAAACTTGCTTTCTTGTGGGGTTTGAGAGAGATGATTGATAGATACCATGGATAGCTTGATTTCGGAACTCAAACCTAATGCCTAGTGGTAGACTAGGCATGTCCATGACTATCTCTTGATCAAAGTTGTAGTTTGTGTACAAAGCTCCCATCTTTTTGAGTTGCGGGAGAGATGATTGATAGGCATCTTGGATAGCTTGATTCCTAAACTAGAACCCGCCATCCAATGGTAGTCTGGGCATGTCCATGTATGTCTCTTGATCAGAGATGTAGTTTGTGTACAAAGCTCCCATCTGTGTGGTGTTTAGGAGAGATGATTGATAGACGTCTTGAAAATGTTGATTTATGAGCCTCAACCCACTACCCAGTGGTAGATTGTTTGTGTCCATGCCAATGTCCACCTCTTGATGAAGTTTGTATATCTTCTTGCTCGGTGGAGTTCCTTTTAAATTAAAGACTTGGCTAATGTGGATTTTTAACTTGAATGTTGGTGCTAGATGAAGTACCAATACCAGTAGTAATAGCATAGTTGTAGTCTAGGAGAAATGAATGGTAGACAATTTGGAGAGACTAATTCCCAGACTCAAACCCACTAGGCAATGAGAGTGGACTGAGTTTTAGTGGTTGACAGCCCATGACCATACCTATCTCTTGATGAAGTCCGCAAATTTTGTTGCTTTGTTGGGTTCCCTCTAAATCAAAGACGAACAAGTTTGGAAAGAAACTTTGTTCATCAAAGACTTGGTTAGTGCATGAATTTCCTAGCTTTAGCATAGGTGACTAATAAAGTATAAATCCTAGTTTTAGTACAAGTAACAGTACTTATTGTATGATTGTAACTAATACTAGTTTGAAGAGAAATTTTGTTCATCAAAGACTTGGTTAGTGCATGAATTTCCTAGCTTCAGCATAGGTGACTAATAAAGTATAAATCCTAGTTTTAGTACAAGTAACAGTACTTATTGTATGATTGTAACTAAGGCTGTGTTTGTTTTGGGTGAAAATCACTTCCGGAAATGCTTTTCCGTAAAATAGGCTGTTTGGTTGGTCCGGAAAATTGGGTCAAACGGAAATTATTTTCCGTTGACCGTAAAATAAGCCCTCTAATTCCGGAAAAGCATTTTAATTTTTATTTTACATTCAAATCACTTCCGGAACTAAGACGCGCAAAGGGAGAAAGAGAGAGAGAAAGAAAGACTCAGCGGAACGGCAGAGAGAGAGAGAAAGAAGAGAGAGTAGGGAGAGTGAACCGGGTTTGATCGTCGCAGCGCCGCGCCGATCGTTATCGCAGCATCGCGCTGCGCCGCCGATCTCTCTCTTTCTCGATCTCCCTCTCCCTTTTGAACCGGGTCTGATCGTCGCAGCACCGCGTCGATCGCGATCGCAGCACCACGCCGCGCGATCTTGCACCCAGATCGCACCCTTCGACTTCGCCGGCGAACCCAGAGCCCAGATCACGCATTCGACTTCGCCAAGATCGCAGAGAAATGGTTGGGTTTTAATGAATTTGACCGGATTTGATGAATTTTTTTTGGTTGGGTTTTGTTTCTATGTTTATCTATTGAGAAATGGGATTATATATTTGTTTGGGAGCTGAGAAAATGTGAGGAAGAAGAAGAAAATGTGAGGAAGAAGAAGAAAATGTGTTTTCTATATTATTTTCAGCAACACAACCAAACACTAGAAAATATTTTCCAAAGCATTTTTCCATAATGCAATCAAACACTTGAAAATATTTTCCTTTCCCATAAACAGCATTTCCGGAAAATACTTATTTTTCGGAAAATATTTTACATAAACCAAACACAGCCTATTACTCGCTTTTGATTGGTAGGTCCTAGATAAGGTTCCAATCTCAATAGTAGCAGTAAAGTCGTTGTTTGGGAGAGGTGATTGGCACACAATCAAATGATTCCTAGTTTGCCGCATTGTTTGGATAGGCTACTGCTAATATTGGCACTCGAAATAATACACATATTTGCTATTCACACATTTTCCTATATGACCCTTCTTCTTAATATTCTGAAGAATGCAAAGGATTAACTTGCTGCATAGTTATGGGTTTGCTCCCTCCAATGAATCCCTAGCGAGAATCTCATGCATAATCCACTTGGTTTTGCTCATCCTACCGTCTTTTTCATATACCTAGGACATAGAGTTTTAAAATTTTGGATTTTATTTTGAAAATTTTACAAAGTTACTCATAGAATTCTAGGACATAGAGTTTTTTAAATTTAAAATGGCTAAAATTATTAAGTCAATGATTATTTTGGAAATAGCGAAAATAATATAATTGTAGAGTTTTTCTTTAATTGATAGTGAAAATTATTAAGTCACTTATTATCAGAGTTTTTGTTGTTGTAATTTTCATATATTTTTATTACTTTAGTATAAAAAAGCTGTAATATAATATTTTAGAAATTATATGTATTTCAAATTTTTATTTAATTTATATGTATGTTGGGGTTATGTTTAAGTTAGTTAGCTTGATTTATTTTGATAGTTTGAGATTTAGTTTTGATGAAAATGAAATAGTAATTAGTTGCAAAGGTGTAAATTTTATTTATTGAATAATGGGTTGAATGAAAAATAAAATATAAAAATAAAAACCTTTTTTTAAGTCTCAAAAAATTGCCTCAACCCACCAACCAAACTTAGGGTGTTTTTGTTTGGAGGTGAAATAGGGTGGATGGAAAATTTTGGAGAGAAAATGGAAAGAATTTTTTTTTTTTTTTGGTGGGTGTTTGGTTGGAAGGAGGGAAGGGAAAAAAATTGGTGGGGTCTAGGTGTTTTCTCTCCGGACCCACCAAAATGGAGAGAAAACTGAGTGGGTGGAATTTGATAGATAAATGACAAAAATGCCCATGTGCACTTGCACATGGGCTTGTCCAATCCGTTAAGTCTTTTTTTTTTTTTTTTTAGGTCTGGTCTGGTCTGTACATTGCCTCTCCCCCCCCCCCCCCCTTTTTTTTTTTCTAGTTTGGACATTGCTTCTTACTTCCTCTTCTTCTTCTTTTTGCTTTCTTTTGTGATTTTTTGTTTTTATTTTTTCTTTAGACGTGATTTTTTTTTTCTATATATGATTTCTATTTCCTAATAAATTTGGATGATTGCTTTTTTTGTCAATTTTTTTTTTTGTTTTTAATAGGGCATCACTTTTTAACAAGGATATATGAGTAAATTTATACAAACACATTTTTTTTATCCCTCTACTTTTCCACTCCCAACAAACAAAAAGGAGGGAAATTAAAATCTTTTCTATCCCTTCACTTATCCACTCTCCTACTATTTTCTATCCTCCCACTTTTCCACTCCTCTAACCAAACAGACCCTTAATTCCAACGGGTTAGGTTAAGTTCGCATTTTCTCAACCCAAAGAAATCAAGTTGGGTTAAAAAAAACCCAAAACCCAATACAATCTATACACACCTCTAATATAGATAGTAATATTGCAACTAATATTAAACAATATTCTTTCAAATGGTCATAATACCACAAAAGCCCTAAACTTGTAGCCTTAATGCAAGAGTTTGATGTGATTTTATCTCTCCAAAACAATTGTAAGAGATATAAACAAATGAGTTTTTATTTATTTATTTATTGTTATTATCATTAGAGAGTTGGAGAATGGGGATTTGAATTTTGGACCCTAAACTTCTCTGTTAAAAACTTCATAAAATGTTACTTGAATTATACCAATTGTAGAATTTGTAGTACCAAACACCACCTTAAGTATTAAAGGAAAATTTGAACATATTAGTGCTAGAAAATGGTAGAACATGACATTGAGATGTGTGGCCCATGAGCATATCCCCTGTTAAAAACTTTAGGCGAAATAATAGTCGAGGTAATTTTTTTTTTCTTCTCTATTTAATTATATGTATATATTCTTTTATATTTTTTTAAAATAAATTTCTAAATATTGGTTGATTGATTTGGAAATATTTAAAATTGCCATAATAGAAAGTTAGTGCATCTTTTTATTTATTTATTTTTTTTTATGGGAAAGTTAGAGCATCTCGTTCTCTCGTTAATATATATAGGGTTTGGCTTACCTTTTAATTGGACATATCCTTTTATTTTAAATATACAATAACAAGCGGTAATAGATTTTAATATCCACATTTTATTTAGTTAGTGGATGATATGACAGTTTCTCATTAAAACAAAAAGGATATTCCAATTAAAAAAGTACAGGAGGTAAGCCAAACCCATATATATATATATAGATTCTAGAAAGCACACATAAAAGAATTACAACACATGGATGGTCCAAATCATCCAAAATTCCATTGGCTCCATACTCATCATTCTTGAAAACATACCACGAAATAGGTTGTGGGAATGTACACAGTGCGCACTATGTATTGGTCAAACTACAACCAAAAGCACGTTAACCAAAATTAGAACACAAATTTCCATGCTTACCAAATCACCAATAACTGGAATCCCAATAAATATTAAAGTTATTGAGCATCTCCAATGTTGTAGCTAAAAATAAATGTCTATAATAGAAAACAAGATCAAAAAAATGGTGTCCAATGGATTCTCTAAACCTCGAATTTTTTTTGGCTCATGAACAGTAGCTTATCAAATCTGATGGGCTACTGTACATTAGCAATTGGATTTTTTTGATTAAAAAATTGTACCAGTTACTATTATATCAATTCTTTCTCTCTCCTCTGGATTTTTTTTTCTCTCTCATTCTCTTTGTTGCTTCTTTTTTTCTCTCAAGCATAATCAGATTATCAGAATACAAACTCAAAAACACAAATTTTAAATTAATCAAATCATAAAAAAAAGAAGAAGATAGAAGACAGAAGCCATTTGACCCATCTGGACTGCGTTGGGGACGAAGATGAGCGATGGCTCCAGGCTGGGCCAACTGCTTTGGGACGAAGATGAAGAAGATAGACGAAGGCCAATCTCTCGCTTTAGAGGTCTTTAGTTGATTTGCCCATTTTTCTACGTTTTTTGGCATGTCATTATGATGATAAGAAGGGGTGATGAAAGATCTTGTCAAATGATAAAGGAAAATGGCCTGATAATCGACATTCCTCCATTGCAAGATCACGTCTTTCTGTCTCACTCAATCCAACGGAAGGACGAATTCGAAACGAAAGAGGAAAGGGTGAAAGAGGAAGAAGGCCCTCGCAGATGAGGCGGATAGGCTAGGATCGGAGGAGAAAAATGGCTACTAGTGGGATCGAGTAGCAGCACATCTTGCAGCACATTATTTGAACATTATGTGTTGTTTTATGTGCTGTTCGAGCTTTCTACCCAAACCTTTTGTTGAGCTGATTCGAGTCCTTTACATTCTCATCCTCAACTTCCACCATGGGGCTATGTCATCAAGATGCAATTTAAGGCCATGTTCTTTACTGATTGATCTCTCTTCGATGCTTGATGGTTACACCATCTTACGAGCCTGAATCACATGCCTTATCTGGGACTCTGGAAGTTAAACAAGCGAAGCGATAAGCAGGTAACAGTGCGTGCCTTTTCATAAATGAGTTAATGAGTTCAAGCAGCCAGCTTCTTGTATGCAAGGTACCCCGACGGGGCTTTTGCAGGTTTGAAGCCAGCAGCCCGCTATTCCTGACCAGAGGAAGGAATAGAATAAAGGGCTGACCATATCAAAAGCTCGTTTTATCATCCGTTTTCTCTTTCGCATCGCATTTTTCGCTCATTTCTTGCTTGTTTTACAACTTTGAGTCCCCAAAACCTAAATCTAGACCGTTTGGAGCCATCGTTGCATATACCAGCTGTAACTGGCACTTAAGCTTGTCTAGAGGTCACCACTCCTCGTCTTAAGCTCCAATTACGCCCCATGTCAGCATTTGAAAACAGAGAGCATCCATCGCTGTCACTCCCCTATCACGCACTTACGTCGAACCGCCGAATTCCTTTAGCTTCTTGGGAACAACTATTGCCGTCTTGTCTTCAAAGTGCGGTACATAGGAGATAACCACTTAATGTGATTAAGATTCCTGTACTAACCTGCCCCCTTGAGTTTCTACCTCAAAAGAGTCACTTGAAGGCTCAATAGTCACTTACGCAATTATGCTTCTTCGACCTATGGGCAGTTTAAGCTGTTAGTGCGATAGGGCTTTATGAGCTTAACTTCTTAATAAAACCCTCAGTAAACTAAGGAGCTTAACTGCTCTAAATCCCCCTGAGGGGGACTTTAGGGGGGTAACAGTCCATAAATGAGCTATGAGTTATGAGTTAACATCTTAAAACAGTTCTACTTTAGCCCTTTCATCTATCGATAATAGGGCTTCTATTGAACTCTCCTTAAGGGAGCTATGAGTTCTGAGCTATTGGACTGTAAGGGTGTTCCTAATGTAACCCCCTCCTCCCCATCCCCCTCTGCCTACGAGGGCTGTGACCACTCTAATTCACCACCGGTCTAGGCATGGAGACTCTCGAAAAAGCCTGTGTTAAGCAAAGTGCATTCTCACAGGTTCTTTCGAAGTTGTAAAACAAGCACAAGCGTAGCGATAGAGCAGGCGAAGCGAAGTGGAGGTCAAGTCTGTTCTTGCCAACAGCCCATGGCGGACAAAGAGGAGAAAGAGAGAGGGAGGTTCTGGAATCAAGTGGAAAGTAGAGATAAAAAAGGAGAGGATGGAGATATATGGGTATACGTGTGTGGTGGAGAAAAAACAAGAGAAAAAAAAAGAAAAAAAAAAGGAAATGTATGGATGAAAGAAAGGAAAAGAATAAGAAATGACCATTTAGAAATACTACTACAATATTTTCACAATAAATTTTAAGTAATTAGTTAATATTGGTGAGTAAACAAATAATTTCAGCGGTGGATTCAAATTAGAACTAGTAACAACTTTTCACATAAGATTTTGATGTGATTCTTGTGAAAGTATTGCGAAAAATGTTGTGAATATAACACTTTTCAATGAAAAATATAATTGTTGGGAATGAATATAGAAAGAATAAATGATGATAAAAAAAGAATAAAGAATGAATGAATAAATAATATTTAAATGAGATAGAGAATGGGATAGAGAATCTGTTGGAAAGTGTATTTGAAAAAGTGGGTAGTTAAAAGGTAAAAGTCACTGTTCATTCTCCAAACAGTACAAAAATTTGGAAAATCTGCTGGAGATGCTCTTAAACCATCTCTTCTCCCTATAAATACATGTCAAATGGTAATGGCAAAACAGCTCTTCCATTCCAAACTTGAAAGAGAAGCATAATAGACAAAACGAAATGACTTTCAATATGAAATTGATTCCCTTATTTTAATCGTAAATCTCTACTAATATTCAAAACATTGGACATATGCAACTAAGCTAAGTCATTTGATATAATTGAAGATGGTTTAGTTTATCCAAGCTGTACTATCGCGGACCTTTGGTGTAGTGGTCACTCCACAAGTATAAATGCTTGTGGGGTATGGAAGGTAAGAGCTAGGGTTCAAGTTACTAGGAGAGAGTTTCACACATATATACACTTAGATTAGGTTAGAGTAGAAATTTTATCTTGTATATATATAAAAAAAAAGTTTATCCAAGTTGTTACATGCCTTCACTTGATTACAAATTCAAATTTTAAAAAAAAAATATTGTAAACCCACTATCAAAAAATTCACTAAAAAAATTAATGAGCATACGTGTAGCAAATGACAGTTACTATGATTTTGAACCATTAAAATTTATTGAACGGTAGAACTTTTTTGGTTAATTTTAAACTTTGAATCTTATTACAAACCTAGAATTAGGAAGTTTTTGAAAATT
The DNA here is from genome assembly GCA_028535165.1 of Quercus tomentella. Classification (NCBI taxonomy): domain Eukaryota; kingdom Viridiplantae; phylum Streptophyta; class Magnoliopsida; order Fagales; family Fagaceae; genus Quercus; species Quercus tomentella. The sequence goes on along the minus strand of JAPQVY010000012.1, from coordinate 40,603,706 downwards.
TTATAGTCAGAGAGTTTCACGAAAATAAAATTTAAAAAAGAAAAATATTAGAATTTGGCACTAGTGTTTAGTGACAATGGGAATATTTTACTTTTGAACTTTTCTCTAACATATACGTATAAAAAGGTTTGTACTATACCAAATAATAGCCCATAGGGTCTCTCTCTTTGCATTTAAACCCACTGGGACTGGAGATTAAAAAAAAAAAAGAGCCCACTGGTACTGTAGTCTGTAGGGCAGTTTTGTAACAAAACCCAAAATTTGTGGGTCCACACATAATTTAAATTCACACATCCCGCTCTCTCATTCTCTCTCTTCACCCATAAGTTTTGTAAAAAAAACGGCGAAAATGGGTAATTACCCATAAAACCCGAACTATTTAGTTAGTAGGGTCAGTTTGGAAACATATTGGCAAACTAGCAACTCGAGCCTCAGAGGCTCGATTTTGGGCCCCTAAATCGAGTCTCTGAGGCTCGGTTTACGTGCTTTGGCGTGGCGTTGATGTGGCAGGAGTCTACGTGGAACTCGAGTTTTTAAGACTCGAGTTCCACGTAGGTGCCACCTCCTAAACTCGAGTCTGTGAAACTCGGTTTACGTAAAAAGTTAAAACCGAGTCTCAAAGACTCGAGTTTTAGCCAAAAACGCGCACATTGAACTCGAGTCTTTGAGACTCGGTTTTAACTTTGAAACCGAGTCTTAGAGACTCGAGTTTCAAAGCATTATTCTTTCACTGTCTGGTCATATCAAGTGTCTTTTTGCTGTGCTCTGTGCTAGTATTAGCTGAATACGTGCTCTGTGCTAGTCTATTAGCTGAACACGTGCTCTGTGCTAGTCTATTAAAACTTGTGCTGCCATGTGAATATAATTTGTTTGTTGCTTGTGTTAGTCTATTTTGGTGCTTTTGCTAGTCAACAGTCTTTGTTGCTTCGTACACTGTTAATTGAGTACGTTGCTGAAGGACATGTGAATATAATTTGTCTGTTTTGAGACATATTCAAAAAATATGTTAAACTAGGACAAGCACCAAAAACTTCTCTCAGACTATGTTGAACCAATTTTGTCTGTTTAGGAACGTACTCAATGAATGACTAACAATAAAAAACTCTCACACTACTCTCAGATGCAGAGAATATTTTGACTAAACACAACTCTCTCACATGAAGAACAACTTGCCTCAACAACTCTCACCTTCAGCAACTTCAATCACAGAACCTCTCTTAAGAACTCTCACAGAGACTCAAACTCTCATACATATTTAGCAGCAAAACATTGCTCCTCTCACTCTCATACAATCTCAGCAGTACATTTGCACATCATTATGTCAAGTAAGGGTCTCCTCACTCTCTAATTAGTTGTTTAGTGTATATAGCTGCTTTAAAAAGTGTTGCTTGCATTGTTTTAGTGTATATGTCATTTCCTAATAAAATATTTGTTTGTATTAGGCAAATATATTTGTTTCCTGATAAGATATTTGTTTGTAGTAAAATATGTATATTTGTTTCCTTATGAAAAATACGTATATATATTTATACAACTATATAATTAAATATTTATATATACATATTTTTATTTATATATTTATAAAACTATATAATTAAATAATTAAATATTTATATAAATATATTTATATTTTTATATTTATACAACTATATATATAAATACTTATATAAATATATTTATATAAATATTTAATTATTTAATTATATAGTTGTATAAATAGGCTAAATATAAATATATTTATATAAATATTTAATTATATAGTTGTATAAATAGGCTAAATATATAAATATATTTATATTTATATATTAAATTAGATGATATGTCTAATTTGATTGATCATGATTATATTCACATTAGTGTTTTTTTTTTCTTTTTTTGTCTGATGAACCCTACTCTATGTTATTTCATCAATAGTAGTGTAATAGGGTATGACATTAATTTAAAATTACTTGAATGATGTTGTTACATAATTGCACTCATTCATTTGCACATCCTGATGACTTTTGTTGTTTGGTTTGATATTTTTAATTATATTTTTGTTAGAGCTGAGTTTCAATTTTGTAATGGGGGTGAGTTTTGTCTTTAGCTTTTTTATTTGTTTGAGTATGAAATTATAATGATTGAGTGTGTTTGTATGTGATGTGGGGTGAGTATATGCAATTGTTACACTTTTAGAAGTTGTGATTCTTGTACTTTGAGTAGATAGAAAAGGTTTTGTAATTGATGTTAAATGAAAGAGATCAAATATGTCACTAACATAAATTTACTTGGCTCTCTAATAGGTTCACAATCTTTGAAGAATATTGACATAAATGTATACTTCGGTGGACCCCTTTACAATTCTGAAGGGATTGACGGATTCCCATTTAGAGGGGAGGGTATCGAATGTTACTACATGATGTTACGTCGTAAGTTGAAGACGTTGACTGATTTGAAGAGGAAAATAATGGACGAATTGAAATTGAACCCTAGTTGGTATGACATCAAGATTATTTATCGTTGCCCACAAGAAGTTCTTCATGAACAGATAAATTACAGGTATATGGTGATTAAAGAAGATAAACATGTAAAGATGATGTTTAATAGGATCCAGAAAATGCCCCAAGTAAATGCTGCTGAGTTGTATGTAAGTTTGGAGGCGAGTGTAGACAACAGTACTGAGGTGGTGCAAGAAACATCTACGGCTTTACAATTTACAGCCCTAGATGATGGATGCACTACAATGGATGCAATGGGAGGGTATGCAATGGGAGGTTATACGCTCCCATCTCAAGATTATGTTGCGAATACTGGTGAAACCCTCTACTCTCAAGAGACACATTTAGAGGAGGAAGACGAAGACGACGATCATGCTGCGAATGATGGTGAAAATAATGATGATATGGATCAGTACGAAGAGAGGATTGAGCAAGGTGACTTTGAGAACGATGTGGATGAGCATGAAGTCGTTCCTAATTTTGAAGAGGAAAATATGGAGTACCATGATGAAGGTGATGCAGATGATGATGATATTGGTGTCCAGCATGATACAGATACGACCACTGGCTACAGACCTCCTGCGGACTCATTCTACGCAAATACTTGGGAAGATATGGTTGATCCTTCACGTCTTCAGATACCATTTCTTTGTACTTGGCAAGATGGGATGCATTTTTGTAAAGGGTTGACTTTTGCAAATAAAGCTGCGGTGAAGCGTGCATTGATAATATACGCAGCAAAGGATAATAGAAATTTCTCCATCCAAAGGTCGAGCACAACTGAATTGTGCGCCGCATGCGTTGACGACAACTGCAAGTGGTACGTTGGGGCATACATGAAGCCTAAATTCAATGGTCTGTGGATGGTCACGTCTTATGTGGGTCCACACAGTTGTATACCCTTTGGGCTGCGAAGAGATGGTAGAATGATGGATTCTAATTTTGTTGCATCAGAAATTGTGGGAAGATTGCGAAAAAAGCACACTGCTACTGTTGATGAGCTTTGGGAGATCATACGTACTAAGTATGATCATGAGCTTTCTTACTATAAAGTATGGGATGCAAAACAAAAGGCAATTGCTAAGATTTTTGGGGATTGGGAGGAGTCTTACCAAAGGTTGCGAAAGTTGTTGTTGGCATACTTGGATCAGGATTCGGGTACCCAGTATAGCTATCACACCATACCTCAGCCATTAGAAGGTACTACGTTACTGCGCTATGTATATTGGGCATTCGCTCCATGCATTGCTGCATTCCAGTATTGCAGGCCAGTGATCAGTATTGATGGAACTCATTTATATGGTAAATACAAAGGGGTATTGATGATTGCAATGGCAACCGATGCTAATCAAAAGGTTTTGCCTATCGCCTTTGCTGTTGTGGACAAGGAGTCAGGGCCTAGTTGGGGGTGGTTTTTAGAGTGTCTCAGGACTTCGATAGAGCGTGTTATTGAAAACAAGGACATTTGCATTATTTCTGACCGACATAAAGGTATCAAATGCGCCATTCGAGAGTGGCCTAGAGGGCAAGACGGAAGAGAACGGGTATATCATCGATATTGCCTTCGACATGTTGCTAGCAACTTCAACACACATTTTGATAACCCGATTTTAAAGGCATTGGCCTTGAAAGCTGGATATGCGACTCATGATGCTAAATTTGTGTCCATAATGCAAACCATTAAGGAGGCCGAGATTAATTTACTGAGGGGTGTAGACCCTACTGATCGCCGGATTATACGTTATATGCCATACACATATCTAATGAGTGAGGATGTAGACAAATGGACCCAGTCACATGATGGTGGAAGACGTTACGGGGCAATGACAACCAATATCTCTGAGTGCTTTAATGGGGTTCTTAAAGGTGCCCGCGGTTTGCCCATTGCTGCAATGGTTGAGTTCACTTATTTTAAACTTGTTGCATATTTCCACGATAGACATAAACAAATTACTTCTGATCTCTCTCGAGGTAAGGTGTGGAGTGATTATGCAATGGAGATCTATAACAAAAATGAGCAGAAAATTGCAGGACACACTCTGAGGAATTATAATCATGCAGAGGGTATATATCAAGTGGTTACCCCGTATAACGACCATAGAGCTGGAGGGGGAAATCACAGTCATGATGTGCGCATATTTGATAGAACCTGTGGTTGTGGAAAGTGGCAAAACTTGAAGATCCCTTGTTCACATGCAATTAAAGTTCTTAAAGGTCTGCATCTCGATGCGCCCAGCTATATTGACCCATGTTACAGTCTGAACAACGGCATTCTCACATATTCACATAATTTTGTGGTGCCAAAGTCAGAGTCATTATGGACAGACGTTCGCGGACCACGGTGGGTGCCTGACCCACAATTGTTGCGGGCCAAAGGTCGTCCTACGATGACAAGAATAAGGAATGAAATGGATGGGGTACGGCGAGAACGGGGAAGCCGGAGGGAAGATCCGGAGTTGAGGGAGATTCAACCGAGACAAAGATGTAGAGTGTGTCATCAAAAGGGGCATAACCGCAGATGCTGTCCCAATTCCCATGGGGCTTCGACAAGTGGTAGTGCTATGAACTAGGCAAGTGCCGTCACTGTTTTTATATAATATACTCAGAATGTTCTTTGCATTTGGAAACTAATAACCGTATTTAATGTTTGTCAGGCAAGCGGAGACTTGATTTTCGTAAGTGACATTGTACGTGGGATTTGTCGTGATCTTCTGTATGGACAAGCTAGGTGATTATGTACAGTATGTTGTATCAGTATGGACAAGTGTTAGGTGAATATGTATAATATGTTATATCAGTATGGAGCTTCCGCTAGGCGAATATGTAGACTATGTTGTATTAACTTAGTTGTTATTTTGTTTATTGTTGTAAATTACAGATAATTGAACTATTTGCTATCCATTTTACTCGTTACATTAGTTGCGTGATGCAGCTTTTTCCTATAATACGAACAATGATATTACTTTGGCAAGTTCAACCACAAGGACCTTCTAGTATTGAACTGCCATTGTGTGCTAAGACATTTTGTCCAACAATAATTTTATTGAATAGTTACTGTTTTAATGTATGCTCCCTTCGCCTATCATATGCTGGTATGTAGTTGTTTGATATATACATAATCCCTGGAAAATTTGCTGCAGAGGAGAAAATTAATTCTGGTCCATGCACCTGCGGCAAAAAAAAAAAAAAATCCCAATAGAACTCGAGTATCTTATACTCGATTTCCATAAATGGAAATCGAGTCTCTAAGACTCGATTTCCATTTATGGAAACCGAGTATAAAATACTCGAGTTCTACTGGGAATTTTTTTTTTTTTTTTTTTTTTTTACCCCAATTTGAGAACTGGTCCCAACCTGCGGCCAAAAAAGGAAAAAAAATTCCCAGTGGAACTCGAGTATCTTATACTCGGTTTCCATAAATGGAAATCGAGTCTCTAAGACTCGATTTCTATTTATGGAAATCGAGTCTCTAAGACTCGATTTCTATAAATAGAAACCGAGTCTTACAGACTCGATTTACATTTATGGTAACCCATTAAACTAGAGTTCTACTGGGATTTTTTTTTTCAATTTTTTGTTATTACCCCCATTTGAGAACTAATTTCAGGTTATTTTTTACTAAACCTTGTAAATCCAAAAATATAACTGAAATGAACAAAATAAAATTATACAATCTGGTTTTTTTGTTTTCAACTGCCAACATCTAAGTAACCCCAACCCTGTAAATCAAAAAAAAAAGGAAAAAAAGAAAAAGAAAAGAAAATCAACATCTCATGTCTTCACAATCCAACAATACACAAAAAGCACACATTCAGTATAATTTCATATCACATTGTAATGCACAAACTATAAGCAAGAAAATTGAGTGGAATATTAAAAGTTCAAATTTGTTCTTTTAATTTTATTTTGAATATAATTGAAGTTCTAACTCTAATTAGCTCATTTACAACCACTACATGGTAGGATTTTGATCCCTGAGTGCTATGTCTCATGCTACAGCTACACATGCCCAGAAAACTAAGCCACATGTGCTTCTCCACTAAGCACAGATTTTTAATTATCATTCTGGTCGTCTAACCAATAGATTGATAACAGATTGACAGTCATTGTCTACGGACATTCTTGTCAGATACTTGAAGTAAAACACATATTACATAAAAATGTATCACAAAAGAATATTTAACAAAATAAACAGAGATGCCAGTGGTATTTAAAAAACTTCAACAAAGTGTAGGCACCCCCATGTGGCTTATATATCCATACAAAGAACAGAGCTGTTGGCTGTGTGTGAAGAACAAAGCCACGGATGAATTATATTCAGGGTGGTGGAGTGAAACAAAACATTAACATGGAGACACACTACTTCCATAGCTTCCGCAATGACATGTTTGTCTCGGTCTCCTTCTTCATTACCTTTGCCACTACCATCTCAAAATCTTCTTGTGTTACATCAACCCTCCTCTCCCTCAGAGCAAACATCCCAGATTGTGTGCACACAGCCTGCAACAAAAAAAGAACGAAAAAAATGTGTGACAATATGATTATGCACAGAGAAAACACACAATCTTTCACTTCTGAAGACTTTAATAGCCCAGTGCAATAGGTCGTTATGGAATTAACAAGACTATACTTATCATTATGTCCAAATCCATCGAAAAGAGTTGAGATTGTTTAAATTGAATAAAATACTGGCAATCTTTACAAGAATGAAGCCTATTTTGACATGCTTGCCAAATACTTACAATAAGAGATGAATCTATTTAAATAGTTGAGGTCACAATAAAGAAAAGTACCAAAAACTAAACAACCCAATCTGCATAATGAAAACACACATGATACCTTTATTTTATTTGATGCTTCAAATCCATCCAGCTGGTTGAGAAGCTCCAGCATAGTCCGCTGCACTTCACTGTCACCATTGCCACTACCAGTTTAAATGCAGAAAGTAAAAGGGTACACGAGGCAAACCTCCTTTATCTCTTTAATTTGCTGGTCAAGACCGCCAATCATGTCATATGTGGAATCTGGAACCTTTTCAACTTTCATGAGGTTGACCAATGGATCAACTTTGCTTGGCAAGATTAAATGAAGCACATAACTGTCATTACGGAGAGCAACTCTTGTTGATGGAGTTATCTTGGTGATATCGATATTTTTATCAATGTCAACAACATATTTCCGTTCAAGATGAACCTGGGAAACAATATGAAACATTAGATAAAAATGTATTCAAACTGTTTTGCAAACCATCTCTTATTAACAAAAAGGCACTCCTAAGGCACTCCTTGTGCATGTTATAGTCTATTCCCTTGCTAAAATATCATTACTTTTCAAAAAAATAAATAGTTAAGGCACAGCTGCAAATTTACAATTGAGTGCATTCATATAGGAATATTACTTACCTTAACTAAAACGTTATTCTTCCCCATTACTTTGACAAATAGTGTGTATATATATAACTTTAAAATGGCATCAATGTTAATATAAATGTGCTAATTTCGACTTTCAACATTTAAATCAAGTTAATTTTATTCTTAGAAATTGGTTTTAAAAGTGTATGAACAAAATTGATACAACTAATAGTTGGGGAAATTGATTTGAAAGTCGAGGGACAAAATTGATACTATTAAATGTGGGGAAAAGTTAACGATGCTCTAAAAGTATAGGTTTAGGAACTATTTTTAAAAGCATTTGATAAAAAACAATTAACTAACTTTTTGTCCTTAAAAATGATTTGGTAACAAATAAACTAAGGGCATCTGTTAACAAGACCCAACTAAAACTAAAACTGTGACAAATTTATAAAAACCAAAAAATTGTAGTTTGGCCATTTTATTTTTTATTTTTTTTTAATTTTTTTTTTTGGAGGGTGGCCATTTTATTAAAGTTACTAACAAAATTCACACCTAATGATGACATTGGCTTGATTTTGAAAGTTAAGTGATTAAATTGATACAAATAGTATTTCTAAAAAAAAAAATATTGATACAATTATACAAATAGTAGTTGAGTGTTAAATTAAATTTAGCCCAAATAGTTTGAAACCAAGTTAGTAATTTAACATTCCAATTATTTTATTTGTTTACAAATCTTTTTTTCTTTTTTTGGGTAAAGAATCTACAAATCTAGTTCAAAGTTTGCATCTGTCGTTGCCAATGGTTGCAAGTTTCAGAACAACAACAACAACCATCTTTGATGCAACCACTATCACATACAAAATTTTAAGATTCATTCCAAGAAGGTTCGTGGTAGGCACCCCAACTTTCAATGTACTTACTCTAACACAATACTAGCTGTGTCACACAAAAAATAATAATAATAATTAACAACCAAAGCAGTACTAGCTAGCTACCGGTGGGTTTTACGTCATTCTGGGAGGCTACCATGGCATACTTGAATGTATTTTCTGAATTTAGGCTTCATTTATTTAGCACACTTCATACATTCAAGAACTCTGTTGGATTTATGGTAAAATGATATCTAGAACCAGGTTTTCAAAACGGGGTATAATCAAACAGTCCCTGAACTCCTGCCTTCATGTTTTCCTTACATTATATGGCTTTCGAAAGCATAAATGCATGTTGTCGGGGTTCTGCAATCATTAGTAAAGGAGAACAAATTGCTAGAACAAGATTTTCAATTACAGCCTTAATTTCAAGTAATACCTATAATTCTATTTAAATTATATACATGAGGACAACTACCTGGCTCACAACAGCCCACCTCATCTCCTAGGCTTTTGTACAAGTAAAAAAAAATTATTGAAACATTGGAGGAATCTTCAATGAAGAATATGGGTGAATCAATCAATTCCACCTCTTAGAATTCTTCGTTCCTTTTGATTTTTGTTTTGCCTGCTGAAATGCTTGCCTTTTCTGCTTCTTCAGGGCTTCCTTCTCGGCCTATTAGAGGAACAAAATATAAATTTGGGCTCAGATTGCTACAGCATAAGCTTATGAAGCTATATCATTTCCTTTCCTGTTTCATAATGCTGGTAATAATAACAACAATGCTTACCTTAGACATCTTGGATTTGGCTTTAATTTTAGGAGCCTTCTCCTCAAGCTCGGCCTCACGTTCTAGCTCCCTCATCCTCGCATCAAGATTTTTCTCAAGATAATACTGTAATATATACACAAGGTCAGAAAGTACTAATAAATTTAGCAATTGGATAATTGCACTGCATGGAGGACAACGTCCAGACTCCCACTAAGCTATGCACATGGGATATGATAATTTTATTTTTTTTTCATTTATAGTTGCATAATGGGCTTAACAATGTCAATAATGTATCTCATGATATGATCACAAATTAGGCCTCAATGGGCACTTAAAACTTTTGTATGCTTGGTTTGATCCCAAATTTGGTAGGCAGTAGGCACTGCTAAGCCTGATAGTCTGAAATTTGGTGTACCAGTGGTCATCACAGCAAATGTGAAGTGCCATAAAATCATGACTAGGTTCTTAGGCTCAGATTTATTTTTCTCAAAAAGCTTGTAAATCTTAAATTATGCTGTTCTTTTAAGAGAGAAGAGGGGAGGAGGTGGGCTTACATTGTAGTCTCCTGCATAATCTTGTAAATTGCAGTCTTTAACTTCCACCACTCTATTAACTATCTGCTTTATAAAGTATCTGTCATGAGAAACTGTGATAACGGTTCCCTGGTACTCATTTATTGCCTCCTGATAAATCATCAAATGATTAAAGTAATCATGAGGTTTTGCACCACTACATTCATTAAAGATTACAGTGCTAAACCAGAGATTAACTGAAAACATAAACCAAACCTCTAGCATCTCTTTTGAAGGTATATCCAAGTGATTAGTTGGTTCATCCAAAACTAGTAGACTGGACGGTTTCAACATGAACTTACAAAAAGCAAGACGCGCCTAACAAAACAGGAAGAAACAATCAGATATGTCTCATTAAAAGGAAAATGTACAACATAAATGTAATGAAACAAAGACATGGTAAGAAAATAAGCCTGTTCAACCGAAAACAAGTAATGGAAATATATTTAACAGACAAGCATACATAGTTACACAGGCACAAGTGCAACCCTATGCCAGGAAAAAATTACACATGTAGATCACTGGATGCATTGAAATAGATCCAGTTTAAGTCATACATCTAACTTCCAAATGATACATAAAATCCACAAAATATTTGCGTCTTCCACCCTTCCTAGAATCTCCTTGGGTCCAACTAAAACTCAACAAATAATCTGAATTAGACAAAGGGGTGGAAAAGAAACACCAAAAACCATGCTGAAAAATCAGAACACTGGAATTAAGAATGACATAGACAAAATCATCTAATGGTTTTTAGTTGTATATTTTGTCTATCATCTCAGCAGTTTTCATTCAGGAAATCACAAGACTTTGTCCAAAAATCGTCAAACTATCACCGGAAATGAAATCCACCAGATTGTGCTGCAATTTCTTATTTCCATTAAACTACAATAGTACTCTTTAACATTATGAAATATATACAAGAGACTAGGAAATTCATGCTGTTGATAATTTCTGCTTTCCATTAAAGTACAATACTACTCTAGTGTATATACAAGAGACTAAGAAAATTATAAATTAATTTTCCAGTTAAAGATTTTTTGTCTTTTTTTTTTTTTTATAGGTAAATTTTCCAGTTAAAGATGTGAAGCACAAAACAGAACTTGTTATGTAACACATAAATGCCAGATATATGTCCACTAGGAGAGAATACAAAATCGCATAAGAGCATACAGTTTTAGCTTACCTTCTCACCACCACTCAAAAGAGAAACCTTTCTATCAAGCATATCAGCTTTAAAATTACAACGCCCAAGGAGTCCCTTTATGTCATCACTTCTCCAGTCCTCTGCAGCTTCTACTACTATCTCAAGCACTGTTTTATTCAAATGAAGTGCCTCAGCCTAAAATAGATGCGGGTCAGTGTCAGTCAGCAGAAGCAAAAAATTAGCAAAACATAGAAACTGCCAATTATATAAAAATATATATGAAGTACATGTATATGTTTGTAAAACCATTGGAGCTTAGAATTAAGCATGAAAAAGTAGAAACACCATGATCATTAGATAAATGGGAGATACAACATTGTAGACACTAACACACCTGATTTTGCTCAAAATAGTTTGGCAGGACATTATGCTCCCCAAGCAAAACTTCACCCCCTCTTGGCTTCTCTAAATCCATTATCAATTTTGGCAAAGTGCTCTTTCCACATCCATTTGGGGCAATTATGGCAAGTTTTTCTCCCCTTTCAATTGTAAGATTTGCCTTGTTGAAGAGCACCTGACACACAACTCATCAATTTCATAAAACATAAAAAATCAGAAATAGATAATTCAATGTTTCTAGAACCCTCTTCCTAGTTTGATTAAGTATATCAATTCACCTTATCTCCAAAGCCAAATTCCAAGTTATTAATTGTTACAACAGATCTTCCACTTCTTCCATGCTCAGGGAACCTTATTTTCATTTGTTTCCGTTGAAATGGCTTCTCTACTAATTCCTCTTCTTGAAGTCTCTCCAGCTTCTGTTGTCACCCAAAAGCAATCAGAGAGAGTTAGGAAGGAATTACAGCAGCCAGAAAATAGCATGAATGATCCAGGCTCCTGGAGTAGCTGTAATTCTTCCCTAAGCCTTCTCACTGTCAATTTTGTAGATAACGTCATTGACCAAATCCTAACCAAAACTCAAGAAAGTAAAAAATATATATCTACAAACATAAAATAAAATTACTGCAATTGATTAGATGCAATATTTGTGTGTTATGCAATCAACTTTATCTAATCCATCAATGTTAATGACTAGCCACCCATCCTAATTCCTAAATGAAGAGAATAATAAAAAAAGAAATGACAAATAAGTTAGTGTTTAGCATCCCATGACAACCATATCCACCCATTACAATGCCATGACATTTGAGCCAAAACATTGAATAAATGACATCCTGATAACTAAATAGAAGTTGCAGACTCGCCATAAAGCACTTAACTTTCTGATATACGAATTTTTTTACTCTATGTAAAAAAAAGGGTGTGATAAATTTGATCATTTTATATAATTACATTGGGAAATCAAAGTGACTCAAGCAGCGCATGACGCTTCATGACAACTGTAATACAATGAATAAAGTCGAAAATCATACAAAGTGAAACCCAATAGAGCTAACTTTAATGCTAAACAACTCTGCACAGTGACACAACAACTTACTGCAAGAGCCTTAGCTGAATCTCCTTCAGTTAAAATCAAGGTACATTTATCAGCCACCCACATAAAAAGCCTACAAAAATTTTGAAGCTACGGCTGTATAAATATAAATTGAGTTTGTTTTTCTGATAAAAATCTCGTTATGCTAATTCAAGGTTGCAATATTTGGGAAACAAGCATACCTTTTTATTCAATTAAGGTTTCAAAACCTTCATTCAGATTAGCTCCAACATTAGTGCAGCTACTTGAACGTGAGAGGTAGGGTCCAAGGAAACTGATGAAAAGGCTGATGAGGTTCTAAAGTGGGATATTCTGGATTGTTGGACTCCAGAAAATCATTACAGATGGTCTAAACCCAACATGTTTAACACTCAGATTCAGTCCATCCGTAGTGATTTTCCGGCGTCCAACAATCCAAAATACCCCACTTTAGAACCTCATCAGCCTTTTCATCAGTTTCCTTGGGACCTCTCAGGTTCAAGTAGCTGCACTAATATCCACTGCATGTGATTGAATCCCCACCTACAAAGAGTCATACAGTAGTCTGTGAGATATATACATAATTACTTCCCTAGCTAAGATCATATACCAAGAGCTCAGGCAACTAAAGGGTACAAACCATCAGAGGATAGGATGGCCCCATAACATGTGACTGTTCAGTAGGACGTGGGGGAAAATAAGCAGCATCTCTTTGAATTCCATCTTTACAAGAGTCCTGCAAATCAGATTGTTTAAGAATGAATAGATACAAGTCAACAGTTTGAAAGATATTTGAAGAGAATGCACAAACCTCTAATCTCTAAAGCCCAAATACTGATCAGCAGAGAATGCACATATACATAGGGAATTGTTTTTTTTTTTTGAAAAGAAGAATTGCTTAACTATTTCACATTCTACCGTAGATATCCTAAAAATTCTATAAAAGCATGAAAGCATGATATGGTGGATGGAGGGGAGGCACATGAAATGGAAAGAGAATATGCCCATCTTTGGCACTTGGCAGGCCCCCAAACTATGGAGCAAGCTCATTATAGATAAGTGGACCACTAACAAACGAGTGGATTTTTTCATCCTCTAGTACTTTTTTTATTTTTTTTTTTTTTTGTTGATCATCTCATCCTATGGTACTTTGATAAAGACATTTCCTTCCCCTCACTAATAGACAAAAACCTAATTAGGTTACTCATCTTTATTGGTTGGAAAGGACATTGTGCATTAAAGGGTCCCTTTCTTCAGTACTTATTTGATACATTTTGCCACCCCTTTGAAACTGCCTGTCTTACAATTACAGGAATGTCATAGGAAAACACCAAAACCTAGAGAGTGGATTTAGTTAATAGATAACATACAATTATATATAGAGTAGTGCTCATGCAACAACACCAAGGATAAGCTTACAAACTTACAATGAAATAAGTGCTTTGCTAATGTATCAGTAGGCATATATTCTGCAACAAGTAACCTCTCATCACCGTCACAGCAACAACCAAGTAAATTTACCAGTCTATGGTTCCGAAGCTGACCAACAGCCCTAGCTTCTTCCTGAAGTAGTAAAAGCTCAAAGTTAAATGGGTACTTGGCAAGTTGTATGCTCTAACCCCAAGAGAACAGTATGGTGTTAAATGGGTGCTTGGCAAGTTGGTACTGTGCTATATGAAAATTAAGAAGCAATAAAAGTCTTTGTAAATTAAGCGTTGTTTAAGTTGTAAGTGATCTACTTCTTGTAAGAGGCTGTCACCCTGTTTCTCTTCTAGTTTAATTTCTTAAGCTATGAGAGCCAAAATATAATGGACTATCAATTAGTATTTGAAATGGTCAATGTTTCTCTTCTAGTTTAATTTCTTAAGCTATGAGAGTCGAAATATAATGGACTATCAATTTAGTATTTGACAAATGGCCAAAGTATGGTTTATGGTTTATGGTTTTAACTCTTAAGAGGTTACTACTAGGCTTGCCTGCAGCAGTGCAAGGGTGACCTATGATCAATGAGACTAATTACAAGCACTTGGCCAGGACTGGGGACTGGGGACTGGTAGAAAATGAATACACCAGAGATGTGATAGTGGTTGGCCAGGACTAGATGTATAAAGTTCATCATTTACCCAGCTGACCCAGCCTTAACCAAGCTTAAACATTAAAAATAAAAGGAAAAGGGGAGGTGAAGAAAAGAATAATCAATATAGACAATGCTAACTCCAACTGGTATGACACAATCCTTGTTTTCAATGAGTGTCTTGATTTTATATTTTTCTTTTTCTTTTTATCCTTTTCAATTTTAATTGTAGATCTTCCACATCCACATTCCTTGATTTCTTCTTATGTCAAATGTGGTTAGAGATATATTAACAAAAGCAAATTTTTTTAGGGAAAACAAGTGAAGAAAGAAAAATTATGGAACATTTGTGTAAAATGATATCAGTTACCTAACCGGATCAATCCAAACCAGCCTTAACACAACCTCAAACATTATAAAGGAAAAAGGCACATAAGAAATAGACACACTTTTAAAGAATCTATTATAAGGATTCTAAGTGTAAAGCAAAGAGTGGCGTTAAAGATACAAAAGTATACTTGCTAAATGCATATAAATGCAGAGGCAGTAATACTATGGAAAACACACAAATAGAGATACATACAACCCCTGAGTCAAGCCATATCAGATAAAATCAATATTATGTTAGGTATAAAGCCAAGGATTGATGCATACCATCAGGTGTATCTTCTCCTAGAGGAGGTACTATGTTATTCTCAGGCATTCTTTCTTGCAGTCCAGATAAATTTCCATCAACATCCTCATCTTCCATGTCCATTTCTACCTGCCAGAATTACATGTAAAATGAATCTTAGATAAAAGCAATTAAAACACTGACTAAAAAGTTCCCTATCCCATAGGAAATTAATTAATAAGAAGCACAACACCAAACAATGAGAGGCTATACGAGATATATAGATACACAAACAGAGTAGAGTTTACAATTTTTTTCCTTAAAAGGCTAAACTATTCCTATAAATTATACAGCAAAACAAATGATCTGTCAGAAAGATTGCACTAAATATAAGCACCAACTATTCTGTATAAATAAAAGTGAAGAAAGCTTTAAATTCATACTGACAAATCTTGAGTGGTATGGAAACTAATTTTGATTGGTCCGGATTGAGATGACTATAACAGCCCTAAAGGCCATTATAATTTTAAAAGTCCATGGTACATGGTTTGAGGGCCTCAAGGCTTCTTTATTGTTAAGTTGCACATGCAACCTGTGGTTCTTGAACCAACAACCTCACCCTCAATCCCATAATTATGAAAGGAGGACGTGCCACTTGAGCTATAGCTCATTGGAAAATATCCCAATATAAAAGTGAAAGTCATAATTGGCCACCCATCTCTAATATATCTCTCATAGAATTTGACAATAATATACCTCCATCAGCCTGCAACAAGTATAGAAATAGAAAGGGAGAGAGGGGGGGTGGGGAGACCCAAAGGTCAGTGAATGTGTGTATTATAATGAGAATCGTGTCTTGTATGGTGTTTCACTTGAAAATATAATAACTGACAAAACTAATGAAAAATAAATTCATTTACATTTGGTGGAATTGATGGGCATGTTTTAGCTATTCAAGCATTTCACACCAGAATATATGCTAAAAAAAATTATATTTTTAATAAAGAATAAAAGAAGGTAAGTACTACTCGGTTACCTCTTGAATTCCACTTTCTTTCAGGTCATCCCCATGGAATAATGTCTGTCAAGACAGCAAAAATACAGCATCAACATCCAAGTAGCAAAGCAACCACAAATTGTTTCTTAAAAATCTTAAAACTTCTTCAGTTAGTGCACTAACAGAATAAGCTTGGCAAAACACTGAAAACTACACAAGTAAGCTTGGCAAAACAAGTGCCACCAGCACAATTCACCTTACACCTGACACATTGCCACAGGGACTTTTCATAACTCACTCATAAGTCATTCCTAATATCTCAAACACGTACTTCCAGAATGGAAGTGTAAGGCATGTGTGATTTTTGTAGCGGCTCAAAATTAGTCATTGGGGAAAATATCTAAGAAGGAGAAGAACTGCTGAGAGCAAGCACTGATTTTCAGATATGGTTTTTACAGAACTATGCAAAGAATTATTTTCTGCAGAAAATTATGGATCAGATGCAAAACTTGAGGTCGGGACAAACCATATAAGGCTCATTTTATGTGTACCCAAACAGGAATGTAAGTCTCCTATTTAACTTGAATAAAACCTTTTAGTATAATATAAAGATTTATCCAGGAAGACCATTGATAGAAAACAGAACTTGTGAATATTACAGCATTGAAAAAATTAACACAACCATAACTACAATAAACTCACTTTGACCAACTTCCAAAATAAAAATAAATAAAAGTAAAACAGCCCATATTCATCAAATCTGTCTCTCAGCGTTTGATTGGTGAAGACTTTTTTTTTTTTAAAGAAAAAATATTTCTTGCTTTTATTTTTTATATAAAAAAAAAAATTGTAGAATTTGTTGATAAGCTGAGAAAGTTGTATAGGTTGGAACTTGGAACAGACATCAATGAGCACTTTCCACAAACAAAGCAGTTTAACAAAACCCAATTTAACCCAAACCCCAAAACCACAAATCCTAAGCACAGTAACACACACACATAAAAAGCACAAACGCTCAAAAGGGTATATTCCAATCAAGAAATTAAACCGAAAGTAAACAATCACAGCAACATAATGCAGCGCACACATCACAAAACCACAAAAGCTCAAAAGGGTATCCTGTAATCACCATTTCAACGAATACTGAATTCAACTCAGGCCCAAATCTCCCATCTTTGTGCCAATTCAGCACAACCCCACATCACAAACATTAAAAACAAAACAACCACAGCAAATAAATAGCAACAAAAAGAGAGACACAGAGAGAGTGTGTGTACCAGAGGGAGTGGGAAATCGAAGAGAAACATACATAGGTGTAGAGGTCAAGGGAAGCAGCCACCGCCGTGGATCCGTGCAGCACAGCATGCTCTCCGGCCAGTATGACTAATACCTTACATATTGTATGAAAACCAACATTGCTCACCACGAACTGGTTCTTCAGATCTCCATTCAGTGTAACAAGTACACCAATCACCTGTCAAATTAATAGAAGTTCTGTTAATAGACTGTGGTATCATAAAAATATATCTAGATTAAAATAACAAATGATGCAAGGAATAAAATTGCAACAAAAGCATTTAACAACCAACACATGTTGGGTTACCTCCATTGTCACATTTAAGAACCATATCCTTGTTGGAATATCTACCTCCAGCTAATGTCCTTATTTGAGGCATTCACCTAGTTCCAATAATGTACGTTCAAACCATATTGAAAACAAAATTAATCTTATTGAAAAGTGAAAAGAGAAATAATAATGGAATAAAGTGTGTTGTTTCACATTAAGCTTTCAGATACCTTTTTTGAATCTTACGCCGTCTCGTATAATGAGGAGGAGGTCTTGCATGTCCTTCGTCAGATGCCTCGGGCCCAACATTGTGTCCATGTTTGTGCCCCCCTGTCCCACACGGAGGTGCCTTTGATATGCGTTTAGGCCGACCTTCAGCCGCTGTAGGTAACCCAACCGCCTGCTCAGCCTGAACATGGGGTGGGTCAATGGCTGAAGAAGGGGTACTAAACGAACTATGGGAGGGTGGCTCCTGCTGCATGTCAGGTGGGGTACCCAGGTCAAAGGATGGAATGGGTGACAGCTGAAGAAATGACTGTGGGGTGGGTGGACGGACGTCAGACCCAGAACAAGGAAGTGGGGTGGGTGGAAGGATGGTGGGGCAAGGAGATGGATGGGGGGTGGGTGAAGGGATGGTGGGCGTAGGGGCTGGATGTGGGGTAGGTGAAGGGATGGTGGGCGTAGGAGCTGAATGTGGGTTGGGTGAAGGGATGGTGACGGTAGGGGATGGATGTGGGGTGGATGAAGGTATGGTGGGGCTGGCGGATGCATGTGGGGTGGATGCAGAGGGATCGGGGGTAGGGACAAGCTGGGGGGTAGCAACAGGCGGACGAGATTGACATCCAGCCGGAGCTGTGCTCGTGCTTGGGCCGGTAGGCATAGCTGCCTCCTCAATCGGGGCCTCAGGGATAGGAGGTTGGACACGTGTCATCGCCTGCACTGCCGTCAGCACCTCAGTAATGTCGTTGTGGTCCTCCGTGCCCACTGGATGACGCCTCAACAAACGGACGTATCCTTCAATCTGCACATGGAAAAACCACACATATTAGACCTGCAATACGAAATCAACAATGCCAATTGATAATAAAATAAATGTTGGTTTTGCTACTAATAATTGCAAATTAAAGGGAGATGAAGTGCTAAGCAAAAAATGTAGTAACAAACATCATGCTCTCTAAACAGTGGTTTCATGGTAAGAAACACGGTAACATGTATACATGAATGGACATTAATACACTAGCTTATGTTTTGCTACTGCTATATTCAGTAGTTGCTGCATAGAGATCAATTGTCTTACAATAAATGGAGTCCTAAAGTTTCCACTCAATGGCACAGGAATCAAAACTTCTGCTGCAGTTGATACTAGTAATGCTGAAACTTTTTGAACATCTGCCTCATTATGCCTACATCATCAATAATTTCTCTCTATGTGTGTGTGTGTGATATTTCATTGTTAAGTAGCACATTTTGATTTTAAGTTTTTCTGTTGCTCTCTGTGAAGTGAACAAAAATATTTTTTCCTATTTTTATAGTACAGATGAATGGGTGGGACCTTTTTAACTCTCTCTCTCACACACATTTATTTTGCAGTGTTATAATGCTCTTGTCAGACCTGGCGGGGAAAGCACCATTATATAGGAAGTATGTGAAGGATCTTTATTTCCTTATTTTTGCCTTGCAGTTCCCTGAAGCTGTTTTGGTTTTCTTGTGGTTTTTTTAATCGATGTCCTTTGTATTTGTGAAGGGCATTTATTTTCTTCAGTTCACCTATATCAAGAGAACTGGTTAATCACATCAAGAAGGATACAACTATTTTACCTAGAATTGTTGCACTGAAAGAGGTATGGTTCTCTTATTTAGGAAAATACTTTTTGGATCGGTATTGATGCTGAAACACTTCATATTTCAGCTAGTTGTATTGTTTTCTTCTTTTCCATTGTTGGTTGTAAACTTATTAGCGGACATTGATATATTTCCATTTGGTTTTGAAATGCAGATGAATTTGGAGTACTTTGCTATAGACAGCCAGGTATCTGATTCTACTTCAGTCACTTGTTAATACCTTTTTCATGATATAGATAATTGTGTATTTAACATAGATGATGGACTTATCTTCTTAAAAAATATCATGAATTTTGTATAGAAGATTCTCTTTTTTTTTTTTTTTTTTTTTTCTTTGTATCTTTAGTGAATTTAACAAACCATTGTTGCTGATGACGTGTGTTCCATGAATGTACCTGTGGAACTTTGACTGCATATTTTAAAATGCTTAATGTAACAAATAGTATTTGTAACCTATTAAAAAAAAAAAGTTTTTGCTGGCTGCTGCACTCAAATTTTAATCCTTTGAGGTACCAATCATGCAGATGTTTTTGGCAATTGTCACACTTTTTTTAGAGATTCTAAATACTTATATCATTTTTGTTTAACATGGTTCAGTTGTTTGTACTCTAAAATGTAAAATATTGGGTGTTACTTTTGAAAAAATATCCTAGCTCTAGCCTGCTCCCCACCGTTTTGCTAAATTTGATATAAAGCCAATAACATGGAAATGTGGGGTAAAAAGAGAAAAAATAGTTCATTTTTTCCCCTTCAGAAGGAATTTTCAACAGACACATTTGAATGTGCACCCTAATAACATTTAAACCATGGGCCAGGTGGTACTGATATTTAATATCATAGTGATTTGACTTATCAAAAAAAAAAAAAAATAGTGATTAGTGACTTATAGGGTGACTATAATGAGGAAACTTTGATGATTGAAGGTCTCTTCTTTTCCTGGATGATGTGGAACCTTACCAAGGCAAGGCCCTTTGGACCCACCCCTAGGAAGTAAACCAGGGATACACAACCTCACTTGCCAAACCGTGTATTAGGTAATCCAGGAGTACTCCTAGTGGGGATTGAACCTAGGGTGTCTAGGTTTGCAGTTCATCCCAAGCCTCTAACCACTTGGCTGCACCTTAATGGGTTTTGAAGATTGCTATATGATTTCAAATAAAGCCCTTGTTTAGTTCTTAGAGTTCTATGCTAGTTCCCAAGCAGTTGGAAAAATATACTTTTACCAATAGCCCGACCTTATAATCATTTAAGTTCAAGCTAGAATAAGAGTAGTTTGCTGTGGTTTAATTATATAACGGTCAAAGCTTACAGTTTGTACCTTTTGATGGTACTATGTTATTTACAGTTTGTACCTTTTGATGGTACTATGTTATTAATGTCATGGTCTTTCTTGTCTTTGATTTTCTTCAAACAGGGTTTTATCACCAATAATGAGAGGGCTTTAGAGGAACTTTTGGGGGATGAGGAGAATACTCGCAAAGGTGTTATGTGTTTGAATGTGATGGCTACCCGAATTGCTACAGTTTTTGCTTCACTAAGGGTATATAGATTTAGTTATTTCTAAATTTGATTTATTATGTATTAAAATTTTTCCGAACCATATTTATGTTTAAATTTTATCAGGAATTTCCTATGGTACGCTACCGTGCTGGTAAGTCCTTAGATGCAACTACAATGACAACTTTCCGTGATCTAATTCCTACAAAGCTCGCTGCTGGAGTCTGGGACTGTATTATGAAATATAAATCACTTCCTGGCTTTCGTAAGACAGAAACGTGCGAGTTGCTAATACTTGACAGATCTGTAGATCAGGTTTTTAGGTGCATGTGTTTGTTATGAATTTATAATTTGGTTACTGGTATATTGTCTATATTGATTATGATGAATATACTTGTTTTAAAATTTTAGATTGCTCCTATCATACATGAATGGACATAGAAGAGATTGAGAAGTTACCAGCAGAGTCACTACAGCACCAGGCCTATTGATGAACCTCCGAGTCACCCTTTTGAACCAGCCGTGGTACTCGTGCTCTGGAGGCATATCACCAAGCACTGCTTCACAACGCCGATCAAAGCGATTACCCCACTCAAGGATATGCACAGCATGCTTCTGCATCCAATTAACACCGATCTTCCCCCTCAAATCAATGCCATGAAGCACTCTGTCAGTGTTAACAGCACGGGGAATTTCTTGGATCATCCCGAATTGACGAACAACACGATCCGGTGTATGTTTCTCTACTAGGTGGAAACATACAAGCGGCACCGTTGCCGTCCATACGGCCCTCCCTGCAACACACCACGGCGGGAGGTCGTCAAAATGAGCTTCATATGGCTGCCACACCACCTACAATAGCCAAAAAAGAAGTACACAACACATTAGGGAACAATGTTTATATTTCAAAGTTCACGAAACCTATATGGACGTTCGTAAAAGCGTAAAATAAGGCATTTTCATACCTGGTCTGGCAACATGGAAGCTAGTTGCTCGCGATACCTGTCCCTGAAGATGTGGGCGGGCCTATTTTTCTTGTTTGGGACCCACAACCACCTACAATCAAGAAGAATGGATCAATAAGTACTGAGATAATGTTAAAACTATAATGTAATCACATATATTAAATAAAAGGAAATAAAAGGAAATAAAAGGAAATTGAAATTTGAAGAAATAATGTAATCACTTAAGATGAAGAAATAAAAGGAAATTGAAATTTGATCATTTTATTTTAAGTGAAGGATGTACTTCAAGAAACCAAGATTTCTCTTACTTCAACACTTTAAAACTCGAGGGCAAGTTTTCTCTACCAGGAGAGAATGACGCAAGTAGCAAGCTAATATCATTTTAATTTTAGGTGTTATGACCAATGTATTTTATTTTTGGTTTTTAGAGATGGGTTGTCCTAATAGTCTTATTTTGAGTTTAGTTATTTAGTTTGGGCTTACTAGTAAAATCCCAAGGAGTCCAATTCTCATGTCCCACTAGAAGTGGAGTAGGCATTCGTCATCTATCATATGGATGTCATGCTTTCTATTCAGAAAGAGGATTAAGTTTCTAAATTTTTAGAGGCCATGAAGCATTGTTTGATACAACCTTCTCGAAGGTGTGATGCCTAGGAAATCCTAGGCGTGATCCCTAGAAGTTTATTGTTTTTCTTTTCCTTTCTTAAATATCCAATAACTTAAAACCTGGCAAACACACATTGGTTTGTAACCTTTTAAACCCTAAAATCCAAAATTTCAAACCCTAAACTACCCATCCATCAAATATCCCCAACAATGCTTATAGAGAGCCAAAACACTTTTCATGGGTAACTGTTCACAGCCCTGGAACAACAATCTAAATCTTAGATTATCTTTTTTGTTTCATCCCTAAATTCTACTGTTGTTGAAGCTGAAATACTTATTTTTGTAGACCGTATATGAATGGACTTCGACATCTCTTACGTCTTCTATTGCAGACTTTCTTCAGTTCTTGGATTCCTTGAGCTTTCATTAATTTTTTGTTGTATGTTTTTGCTTTGCTCCTTGCATACACCCCATGTATTTGGTTAGCATCCCTTTGCTTTACTTATTTATTTATTTTAATGGATTATATATAAAAATAAGTGCCTATTTTTTTTAATGTCCTATTGTCCAAATAAACTCACAGCATCACTACATTCCAAACTGGTTGGGTTCTGATAAGTTAGTGTAAGATTTTTATTTTTTATTTTTTATAATTATTTTATTTTTATTTCAGAGAAATATGTTTACATTTTGCATTATGCATGAATATATGTCAGTCCTTATCTCAAGGTTTTCTGCCAGCAGGGCTGGCCATCGAAGAACACAAAGTGCACTTGTAAGACTAACACCACACTCTTTCTCTTTTAATGTTTATTTTGCAATCCTATATAATCTTGTGTTTCTTTGGTAGAAGATTTCATTGTTGATGTTGGACTCGAGTTGACCATTAAAACATTTTAGTGGGTCCTATGATTTTTGTGCAGTTGGGTTGGAATTAATCTTTAAAGTTTGGAGATTTTTTATCAGGATCTGACGATTGTATTTGATTCTGAATATTGTTATTTGGCTTCTATTTTTTTTTGGGTTTACATTTTTTTAACTTTCTATGGATATGACTATTTAATTCTGGATTGGATTTTGCAAGCACAATTAGTATGATGAATGTGCTATTGAGCTAGTGGTTAATTAACTATTGGCTATAGCTTAGATCAGGTGGTTGGGTTTGAGCTGTTTCTCTGTTGGGGACCTTGTATTCGTCTGCTAGAATTGAAGACTGTGGCTTCCTTTTATTAAATTGTATATTTTACCCATCAATTTCATATGTAGAGAAATTATTATGTCTTGTTATCTTTTGTTAAACACCTTATATTGCTCTTGATATACCGTGTTTCTTTTCTTTCCATCTAAGTTTTGTGTAAACTCAGTTTTCTTTATTTATTTTCATTGGTGCTGTTTTTATTTATTCACACGTTTGATTTCATCTTTGTTTTAGTAAATATGTTTGTATAATGATTTGCTATTATCTAGTGCAGGATGAGAGGGAAGTTTTGCCTCCAAATTCAGAGGTTACAGGTGCAGCTACTGCTGTCACTGCTGCTTCTCATGGGATAGAAGTAGCAGTGGAGTTTAAGCCAGTTGAGCATCCGAGTGAACCTCTTGACACTGATAAACCAATTCAATGTCCATTACCTGAACCTTCAATTCTTAATGTAAGCTTAAAACTTGGTGTGCCTTCTAGAATGTTCTGTTATACATTGCAAAGGGTGCAGGCAGATGTGTGTGTGTGTGTGTGTGTGTGTGTGTGTGTCTGTGGCACTTTGTTGGTTTGGTTTGCTCTGGATAGACTAGTTGGGATAGTTTATATTAGAAAAGTTTTTTTATTTGCGTCTCAATTTAACATTTTTGTCATCCGTATTAGCAGAGGAAGTATTCTCTAGTGGAAATCTGACCAAAAGATTGTCAAGAAAACTAAAAACAGCATGCATGATTGCTTATTGTTTTCTGCATCATCAGAGTTTTGTAGAAAGCATTTTTTCCTTCAGCATTAAAATTTGCTGTGGATCCAAGAACACAGTACAGGTATTTTAAGGTATTAGAAGAATTTGCTAAGAAGCCTCTTGGGCATGAGGATAAACTGATTAGCCCATCAGGGGTAAAAAACCCCTGGATTAGCCGGTAAATGGTTCTGGCGGGTGGGGTCAGTTGCTTGTAGGGGTTTGATTAACAGTGAAGATTATTGTATAGTATGCTCTGCGACGTGAAAATATTTCTTTTGAGGATTGTTTTTGTTTGAAATCTCTTTTGAGGATTGTTTGGCCTAAGACCTATAATACTTATATTCACTTGTCTCCTTCTCAAAGAAAAAAAGTCAAAAACATCTTAATGGTTGAAAATTGAAATGACTCTTTCTTATCACTCTCTTATTCTGTCTGATCATTGTCTCTCTAACTCTCCTGCCCCATTTCCTGTCAAAGAATCTCTCTATTTCATTGTAAAGATTTGGTGGTTGGTAAATCCAAGGATGAATATAGTGTTACACCATTATCATTCTTTATTTGATAGAATGAAATTCTAAATGATGTGGTATCATGTACACCATTAAATTCATGAAAAAATATGAAATGAACCATGAAATGCATCTATTTTATTTCAGGAAAAATAAAGAGGACCTTAAACTCCCTCTTAAAACAATTTCCCACTCAATTAAAGAAAGTAATCAACCACACAAGCTTCCCACCACCAAATTCTCCAGTTTATTTTTCCATGAGATTGTTATAGATTGTAGTGGGCCTATGTGTGAGGTGATATGCTAATCTGAGAATGTTGTGAAATTTTTATGAATTTTTGTTGTGTCTTTAGCCTTATTGCTAATAAAAAGCTTATGTGCTGTGTGGTTTCAAGTGAATTTTCTAATGGGTATTCTGGATTGAAAAATGGTGTTGATTTTTGGGATTCTAAGACTAGTCCTGGACATGTCACACTCACAGCAGAAAATTCTGGCATTCAAAATGGTGGCGAAATTAAACTTGAAGTTGAGGATAAGTGCAAGGATGAAGACGCATATGTTGCTAATCCACCACTTTCCCAGAACTCACTTCAGAACCAAAATGCAAAGGATATTTCTATCAAAATAGAAACTGAACTGAAAGAGACAGAACTGTATCTTGAAACACTATACAAGAAACCTAGTAAACATGATTTCTACTGCCCTAATTGTAAAGTTTGCATCGACAAGGTCCTTATTCGTAGTGAAGAAGTGATCGCGAGATTCCACACATTGACAAAAGTCCATATAATAATGCAGCACCACCATCAACTAGTGCAATCACAAGTTTAAGTGCTGTTCCATTTGCAGCCAGTGCAGATGCTGCTACAAGTAAGCGCTTAGCATTTCCACTATAATAAACTTCAGCTTAAATGACAACTACTAGTGCTCTATTTTATTTTGGAATCAAATCAAAAATGATTTCCACTATAATAAACTTTAGCTCAAATGACACCCTCTCCCTCTATAGGAAAAGAAAATAGGGTAAACTAGTCATGATGTT
This sequence comes from Quercus tomentella, assembly GCA_028535165.1. NCBI lineage: Eukaryota > Viridiplantae > Streptophyta > Magnoliopsida > Fagales > Fagaceae > Quercus > Quercus tomentella. The sequence goes on along the minus strand of JAPQVY010000012.1, from coordinate 40,577,388 downwards.
TAAGGCCTATAATGGTCCAGAATATCTAGAACACATCAAATTAATTCTATCGTTAAACTGAAATTTGTGATGATTCTTGTAAATTGCTATATCCAATGCATGTTTTGATGGTGTGGGTTGGGCTAATCAATAAAAAGATTGGATCTTGAATGAGTCAGTTGTTGTTTGGTTTAAAAGAGTGAATAGAATGGGAAACAAAGAAAGATAAACCCTAAACAAACACTCTCAAAGGCAAAGCGTAAAATAAGCTGTCATCATTCTTTTAAAATTCACTCTCTCTATGAGTGTTACTGATTACAATAAAGCCTTTATAAATAACCTAAAGAGACTACGACTTCAAATAGCAAATAAAAATACTCAAGAAGAAGTTAGAACCAAATAGAAAAAGAACTCAAAACATAATATAAGACTCGTGCTTTGGTGAAGACAGTATGTTATAGCAGTATGAGGTAGAGACTTACTTCAGGGATAGTGGACCACGTACTGGAGGACCGTAAGCACCCACTGGCGGGCCTCGCTCAACTGTCGGGCACAAATAGGGGAACCTGGCCCATGCCCAGTACTGGAGCAACAGCAAGCACCCACCAATCTGACTGGTGTCCTCGCTTGCCCTGCATAGCTCTCGATACAACCATGCAAGGCAAGCACTTCCCCAACTGTACCTCCGTGGGTTGTGAAGGTCTTCCAACTGCTGCACCCACATTAGATGCACCCTATCGCCGGATTTGTCCATGAATATTGTGTCCCCCAATAGCGCTAGGATGTAGCATCGTGCGTACTTATGCAGCTGATCCTCTTCAGCATTAGGCGGCAATGGGTTAGCAACTTCCTCCAAAAGGCGGTTGATGAGAATCCTCTGCCCATCAAGTTGCTTATGATTGTTTTGAGTTACAGGTTGAAAGCCAAGGAAGTCCCGGCACACATCCACCCAAGTTTTTTGTGTGCTCCCTGTTATAGCATCACCATCAACAGGAAGCCCGAGAAGAACCTCCACATCCTGCAATGTGATGGTCACCTCACCATGTGGCATGTGAAAGGTGTGAGTCTCGGGCCGCCATCGCTCCACTAAGGCCGTTATCAGGCCATTGTCAATCTCTCTACCCGGGACCCACAGGAGTCCCTCCAAACCAACTGTGGTGATGATGTTCCTCACTCGGTCGTCCACCATTGGAGGTTGCTTGGAGAACTCTGAACTACGACTACGGCAGGTAATGGACCCTGGATCCTGCACATAACAAAATCTTGGATTAATATAGTATATGCAAATACGTGTACATTGTATGGATTAAATGCATGTGCACAAGTTACTGTTTTAGTTGAGTGTTTTACCCGCCCATTCCAAATAGCTTCGGACCGATGCGTCGCCTGCTGTGTCAACACCGAGTCATCAATGGGTCCAGGCTGTGTATAGTCAATGCGTCCAGCATTTGCAGCAGCCATACTGAAGAAGAATGATAAGCAGTTAGTTTCAAAATTGAACACACAATATGCTTAAATATATAGGTATGAGTTAGAGCAGCCATAATGAAATGACAACTATGGTTGCTTGTTCATAATTGCAGAATCATAGCAAATTTCTTAGAACTTTGAAGGGAGGACTTGACCGGGAATTAGCTTACTAAACCGGTATTTTGGTAGTTATTTATTTAATTTTTTTTTTTTTGGGTATGAAAGTTTCCAACATATATCTACTAAATCCTTTTCATGAGAATGATTAAACCAAAAGACTCCTCACATGTTTGTGTGTATACTGGCTTTAAAGTAAAAGAAAGAACAAGAGAATGAGCCTAATCTGTTCATACATGCACTAATTCAAACATAGTTTGAATTGAATTTTTGTCTGTCAATACAATATAAAATCATAAATTACAAATTAAGTTTTAACTATTTCAAGTATCTTGCTTTATATGGTAGTCGATATTTACACTATTTATGCTGTAGGTAACCTAGGTTGATTTCAGTGGATTTAACTATAGCATATTGCTTTGCTTTGCTTTGTATCTCACAGTCATATGATTGTGGACCATTGGGTAATCTTAATTTGTTAAGAATCAAATATGTTAATATATGGGACGCTTTTTAGTGCTAAATACTAACTATGAGCACCATGTTTGGGATTACAGTGCCAGCACTTAGGGGAAAGGACTACGGCAGGACTAAAATGCGTTATCCGGACTACACAGAGACAGAATCAGGTCTTCAGTATAAGGTTGCCAGATGAAAAATACATAAGGCCTCCAAAAATGTTTTTAAGTGCACAAGCATCATAATTATCTGTTCTAACAACATATATATATGAGAATGCAGGACTTGCGAGTAGGAAATGGCCCCATACCAAAGATGGGAGAGACTGTAGTGGTAAGCCACTAATTGTGGAGAAGATTGTGGAGAAGCCCAGTGACCCCCCCAAGAAGAAGCCTACTACTACTACTACAGACAGGTACTCTTCTTCTCTTCCCTTTCTCTGTCAATGCAATCTTTTCTGGGTATAACACTGTTTTTTTTTTTTTTTTTTTTTTGGCAGGAAGAAATCAAGTTCAACAGAGCCGAAGGCAAAGAAAGCAAAAACTGACAAGAAGTCTAAGGATCCAAATGCCCCCAAGCGCCCACAAACTGCCTTCTTTCTCTTCATGTATACTATCTCTCACTCCCTCTCTTGCACGTTTGGATTATCTTTCCGCGTGTGTGTGTGCTGAAATGTTTTCAATTTGTGTGTCAGGGATGACTTTAGGAAGACTTATAAAGAAGAAAATCCCGATTCGAAGGGTGGTAAAGAGGTACAAGTATTTATTAATTACTGCCCTTGCTCTTTATTTTTTATTTTTTGTTAGGTGATTAAACTTTGGACAGCTTGTTCTAATCTTCTTGTTTGACTTACAATGAATTGTAGGTAGCAAAGGAGGGTGGTGAGAAGTGGAAATCTATGACTGATGAAGTAAGTTTCTTAAATTGCTCTTGTTTTGAAGGTTGCTGGGTTATTTTGGATGTGGTTTCATGAATTTTTTCTTACTGGACCCTTTTGGTTTTTAGGAGAAGAAGCCTTATATAGATAAGGCTGCTGAGTTGAAGGCAGAGTACGGCAAGAACAACATATATATATGAGAATGCAGGACTTGCGAGTAGGAAATGGCCCCATACCAAAGATGGGAGAGACTGTAGTGGTAAGCCACTAATTTTTCATATGCATTTTTTCATAATGTTAAGTTAGCCAAGACTTGGAGCCTAATCTCATTCATTTAAAGAGAAATTTTAGATTGCATTAGTTCCATATCCCCAATTATATGTAAAAGTATGCATGGAGTCATCTGTCTTAACTCTGATAGAGTTGATACATGAACATTTGAGAAAATGGTGAGCTGAATTTAGTACAATATAAGCCATGCAACATTGAAGTTCAATTTATAGCAAGTGGAGTACACAGTTTTTTTTTATTTTGCTGGATATGTAGTTAATTAAGTAATCAGTACAACAACAAAACTAATGGTAAAACAAGAATATTTTACCTCTATTACAAATTCAGTACAGAAACCAAAATAGAAAAAAAACAAAAAAAAACAAAAAAAAAACGAACTGATTACATTGCAAAATGCATAGGGGACTCACCTTTTTTTCTTCTTTTTCTTTCAGATGGTGGAGACTGAGTTACAGCAGAGGGCGAGTGAGAGAGTAGAGAGGGTGACAGGGACGTGCGACAGTGGGTCGGTGAGCGAGAGAGTGAGAGGGTGACTGAGCGGTGAGGCTGAGTGGGTTGGGGCCGGCGTCGGCGACGGTGACGCTGAGAGAGTGAGAGAAGGAGAGGGTGAGTGCGAGTGGGTCGGAGACTGAGAGAGGGGTTTCAGAGAGACAGAGGTCAGACCGGTGAGGCTGAGAGGGTCAGTGGGTGAGTGGGTCGGCGTCGGCGACGGTGACGCTGAGAGAGTGAGAGAAGGAGAGGGTGAGTGAGAGAAGGAGAGGGAGAGTGGGTCGGAGACAGAGAGGGGTTTGACTGATGAGGGAGAGTGAGATTGGAGAGGGCGTTAAATTCAAAAAATGCCTATTAGAAATCGAGTGCCTGAGACTCGATTTCCATGTCTAGTCCACGTGGAAATCGAGTCTTAGACACTCGAGTTCCACGTAGACTCCTGCCACATCAACGCCACGCCAAAGCACGTAAACTGAGCCTCAAAGGCTCGATTTAGAGGGCCAAAATCGAGCCTCTGAGGCTCGAGTTGCTAGTTTGCCAATATGTTTCCAAACTGACCCTACTAACTAAATAGTTCGGGTTTTATGGGTAATTACCCATTTTCGCCAAAAAAAACCCCAAACTCTCTCTCGCTCACTCTCACTCTCTCTCTCTTTCTCAAAATACAAATCCCAAAGCGCTCTCTCTCTCTCTCCACAAATCCCACAGCGCTCTCCCTCCTACTCCTAGGTAAGATCAGTTTCTCTCTCTCTCTCTGTGTTTGGATACCGAGAAAGTGGAGGGAAAATTTGAGTCTTTAGTGATCTGATAGGGTTATTATGTGTGAAATTGTTTTTCTCTTTATGTGTCCGATTCTGTTAGTGTATTAATGGTGTCCGCTGTTGTGTTCTGATTTTGGGGTTTTTTTTTTGGGAGTTTTTCGATTCGTCTCTCCCAAAAAATTTAGGGTTTATAGTTCAAAACGCATGCGATTTTTTCGCTTTCTTTTTTCAATTCGTTTCTGATTTCTCTCTTTCAACTCATGTTTAGCATAACATATATATAATGTTTATCATGTTATAAGTGCGTCCCGTGCATTTTCAAATGGAACTGCATCTTCTGTGACTTCTTTAATTTAATCTTAACATGCATGGATAACTCAAACTGCTGCTGCTCCTCTTTTGCAGATAAATCAGAAATGTTGCCTGCAACAAATTTCATGTTACTTATAGAAGATAGATCAGTGAATCAATTATGGAGGATTACAGATTATAAGTTCCCCTAACTTCTGACTTAATTTTTTCTCATCGAAATCGCCTTTCTTTTATATTAATTACAGAATCTAGAACTTTATTTTATAGTATGCCTTGCAATTTTAAATTGTGACAACATTTAATTTATTTTTATTTATGTATGTGTGTGTATATATATATATATATATATATACATACACATAAATTTTCCAGGGAAACCATTGAGCATGTGGTTCAAACAGTTGTTGATGGTTTTTTGGAAATGTGGATTGCCTTTCTACATTCTTTGATTTTTCTGTGTTCCTCTTTGGAGCCTTATCATATTTATTCTTCTCTCTCTGAGTTTATGTTTTATCTTATAATAGTTTCCTGATTTCCCCTCTTTTTTGCTCTTTGTTTTATATTTTTCTTGTTGTTCATCATCATGAATGACGTGCACTCTTCCTTATTTTTTTCATTAATAATAGTTCTCTGATTACCTATCAAAAAAAATATTAACATTTTTTTGCCCAGATAGAGTTTTCATGGTGATGTTGCATTTTCATCCAATATGTTTTTGTTCCTGGTCTTCTGAAATTTCTCTTGCAAAATCCAGATCTCTTTCTTATTTCTTAGTGTTTCCTTGCGTTTTGTAGTTTTTAGTAGAAATGCATTATAAAATAGCAGCAGCTGTTCTTCATAGGCATAAATGTCATCGGTTGGCTGTAATTGAGGTTCTTATAAATATTCTTGGGCACAGAGCTGCTGTTTCAAGTACTTCTAAGTGAGTTTACATTGAGAAGCTTTATGTTTTTGTTGTTAGTGTTTAATTCTTTCAAATGGTTGCAGTGTTTTAGAGAATTGTTCTTCTGTTCATTGTTTTGTAACTTTTGCAGTTCAGGGTGCATTTTAAAAATCTCAATCATGACATGTTTACAGATAATGGAATTTCTTTTGGGTTCTTGGTAGGGCAAGTGGCAGAGTTTGATTTGGCGATAAGCTCTCACTCTCTCTCTCTTATACTTCTGTTTTTGTTCCTCTCTTACAATCCTAACTTTATAAGGAAAGTTTCTGCTAGTTTTAATTCTTTCAAATACCGGTATAGTGTTTGCTTGTCATAAGCTTTGTTTCTAAGAGGATTACAAATTACAGTCTTTCTTAATTACGGTTTGAAATTTTCATTCCAATACTTTTCCTGTTGTCTTGTTGTGTTGTTTTAGTCATTCTTTGTGCTGGTGAGCTCATATCTAATTTGAACTTATAAAAACTTTTAGCATTTACTTAAATTGTGAATTTAGTCATTTGCTCTATGACTTCTTATGATTTTTGGAGCTCTAGTCATTATGGTGATTTATTATCATTGTTAGTCATATAGGATTTGATCTGCCATCTTTAAACATGGTTGTTCTATTTTATGCTAAGAAGTGTGACATGAATATGGTTGTAGTGGCAAAACAACAATGGTTTTGCTCTCTCTTCTCTTGGCATGAGTGTCTTTTTTATTTAATTTATTTCTCTTGATTTGCATCATAATTTGTTAAGTTTGTTCATTTGTTTTCTGTTTTTCTTAAGTGGAGTAGGAAATGATCTAGGTTCTCGCCCCTCTTGCATATGCAACTCCAATCAACTATAATCTGATTTATTGATATGCTAGAAGGATTGAGAAATTATGTTAAATCCTAGAAAGGAAGGCTTATGCTTATTTAATTTATATTTTAAAGAAAAAATTGGTTATCATGTGTATAGTGAGTGCTATTTATTGGTATTTTGTTGATTTAGTGTTATGCTTATTGAAGCAAGGCAGCTGCTGAATCCTGGCCATTAATTAATTAAAACGAACTCTGGCCCCACCATTGATTAAATCCTGGCCATACATTAAAACCTTAATTAAAAGTTTTGAAGAGACATAAATTGTCAAAATAATTATTTACTATGTATCAGCTGACTTCCATGGACTCTTATTGGATTAAAAGAGCTTCTTGAACTTAGTAGGGTCAATGAGCTAGTTTAGGGCATCCACAATGGATAATTCTTCTCCATCCAGCCCAATGGTACGGCATCACTAATTTCAATGTGCATCTCTCCATAAGAGGTTCGTTATTCAAATGCTGATTTGTTCTGATATATATTATAGTTGATAAAGAATTAAACTAATTTATATTTCTTGTTAGTCAGGACTAAGTGAACTTTTTAAAGAGTCTGATGTTATAATATGTTGTCTGGCTTCTTTGTTATTTGCAGCTATCTATTGTCAGCCACATTCTGTCTCTAGCCTCTTGTGCATCAGATCCTCCGGTTACTATGTTTTCTGGGGATACCATTGTGCATGTGGTTCAAACAGTTGTTGATGGTTTTTTGGAAATGTGCATTTCCTTTCTACATTTTTTGATTTATTTGTGTTCCTTAGTGGAGCCTTATGTTCATATTTGTTCTTACTGGACTCATGCAGGGAGGACAATCCTAAAACTGCTGGTGTTGTCGATAAGATTAACATATTTTAGCCCAGATAGAGTTTTCATGGTGATGTTGCATTTTCATCCAATATATTTTTGTTTATGGGTTTTCTGAAATTTCTCTTGCAAAATCCAGATCTCTTTCTTATTCCTTAGTGCTTCCTTGCATTGTGCAGTTTTTAGTAGAAATGCATTATAAAATAGCTGCAGCTGTTCATCATAGGCATAAATGTCATGTTTGGCTGGAATTGAGGTTCATATAAAAATAATTGGGCACAGAGCCGCTGTTTCAAGTACTTCTAAGTGAGTTTACATTGAGAAGCTTTATGTTTTAGTTGTTAGTGTGAGGTACTTAGAATTTGCCCATTAATATCTATTTTTGTATATTAAGATGTGGTTGAGGTGGACAGGAAGCAGTGCTGTTGTTTAAGGCCTCATATGTTTAAATTCCCCTTTTAAAAAGTGTTCTCAGATGTTGTGGGGCCTAGAGGTTTAGACTAGGATGCATGGACACTTCATTAGATTTAGGCTTCAAAAGATTTTATTTTAATAGCTCTGTGCAAGTAGTTTTGAAGTCAGCTTGCAGCCACTTTTGTTGTCTTTTCTTCTCTGTTCTTTCTTATCTATGTTTTACAATCACTGCCTCTCCCCCCTTATCTGTCTTCTATTTTTATTTTGGAAGTTGTTCTTTAAGTTTCAATTATTAGTGAGGGTATATGATCACTTGCTGGATGTTCTTAATGTAATTTGTGATTGTTGCTTTCTGGTTGGCTTATTTTCTTTTAAATTTCGGATTTTGTTGGTCTGTTGGTGCTTCAATTTTTTTTTTCTTTATCATTGGTGGATGTTATTTTGGTTAATAGAGATTGATATTTTGATTTTGAGAAAGTGATTCTTTATCATTGGTGGATATTGTTATGTAATTCCTTTTCTTTTTATTTATATATTTAAAGCATTTTTTTATTTGAGGCAAAGGACATCGAGTATCAAAGACCCTCCCCCCCCAAATTTTTTTTTCCTTCCAATTATGCAAAATGAAAAATTGATCTGCCTATTTATTCATTATATATCTGAATTTACCAATAAAAAATGAATATGAAATGTGTGGTGAAGATGTCCATTCTTGTAATGCCTAGCTTCCTCGCTGGATGTTCTTTATGTAATTTGTGATGGTTGCTTTCTGGTTGGCTTATTTTGTTTTAAATTTCAGATTTTGTTGGTCTGTGGGTGCTTCAATTTTTTTTTTTAATCATTGGTGGATGTTATTTTGGTTAATAGAGATTGATATTTTGATTTTGAAAAAGTGACTCTTTATCATTGGTGGATATTGTTATGTAATGCCTTTTCTTTTATTTATATATTTAAAACATTTTTTTATTTGAGGTAAAGGACAACGAGTATCAAAGACCCTCCCCCCCAAAATTTTTTTTTCTTCCAATTATGCAAAATGAAAAATTATTCTGCCTATTTATTCATTATATATGTGAATTTACCAATAAAAAATGAATATGAAATGTGGGTGAAGATGTCCATTCTTGTAATGCCTAGCTTCCTTGAAAGTGTCATTAATGAAGGTTTTGAGATCTCCACCAAAGATTCAGTGCTATCAAAGTGGAAAGATACTTGGTAATTTCTCATGATAAATGAGCATGAATCCTGACCAAGGCCAATTCATTAAGTAGCCTTTTTCTTATTGATCTGTTTCTTTTCCATGGAGTGGGGCATAAAAAAAATACCTAGGATGTTTAAACCTTGCTTCAATCCTGTTATTGGAATTTAAAATTCTTGCGTATGTTTCAAACACATTATGTTTATTTCATGATTCTCAATGACTCATTATGATGTGTGCAGTTGCTTCTGTTGATCCTTGTCAGAGGTATAAAATCCGTCCTGTTTTTTCTGTTTGCATTACAGCTAGACATGGTTAGTTTCTTATTATCTGTAGCCTTTTTTATTTTTTATTTTTTTCAAGGAATTGGTCAATGCAGTACTTCATAATCTATCCAGACAGCTTAAGTACACATCTATGCTGAAGGTGATGAATATTTTTTTCTTCTCGTGCTAGTGTCTAAAATTTAGCGAAACTGATTGAAGTATTTACTTTTTAAAGGATCTGTGAGAACATTCATCTTAATAGACTTAAATTTCCTGAAAGTTGAAGTACTTCTCTGATATTATTGAATTTCCTTTATTCTTTGGCAGTCTTTGGAGGAACTAATGGGATCAATTCTCTTTTGCTTGGTTGCTTGTGGTGTAAGCTTTGCACTTGCGGAGGTAATGTGCTCATCTTGTCCACTAAGAACCCTTTTAATATGTCTTAGCGTGTGTGAACAACCCTCATTGTTAATTTAGTTTTCTCCAACATAGGTAGGGAAACTGCTATCATATTTGGCATAGGTTGCACCTCAGTTTATTTGAGGACAAAGTTTGTAGAGATAGGAAGATGAAATTTGAACTACCCTCATTGTTAATATAGTTTTCTCCAACATAGGTAGGGAAACTACTATCATACTTTGCATAAAGTAGTTTTTTGAATATAAATCTTTCTTACTTATCCAAAAAAAAAAAAAAAATCTGCTATCATATTTGGCATAGGTTGCATCTCAGTTTATTTGAGGACAAAGTTTGTAGAGATAGGAAGACGAAATTTTAAGTCTTGAAATACATCGCAAAAATTAAATTATAAGTTTGTACTTAGCTTTGTGATTATTTTTTGGGGGTTCATTATTATAAGTTTGTACTTTTAGGACTTTCTCCCTTTATCTTCTTAAACCAGACAAAGGGAAGAACATCTGGGATTGACACTTTACATACATCCTAACATGTTGGAAAAGGAGCTGACATAAACACTATGCTCATAAAATTACTTGGGGCCAATATGTGTCTATGGTTTAATGTATTGATTGAGGAATTAGACAAGCATGGAATTTGCTCCCTTAGAAGGAAACATTAAATTGTTTCCCACTTTATATGCTGTAAATAAAGTTTTGATATTCCTCACATTCTTTTTACATGACATTCTCCGATAGAAAGTAGGGTGACGTCAGTTTCAAGTGTTTCAAAAACCTGTCCTTTTGTTGAACTGGAAATTATTCAGGGTCACATAATTCAACCCCGTAATCAAATTGTTTCTGTTCCATAAGGCATGGATATTTTGATGATTCAAAGGTATTGATATATATGCTTGACGGGAAACTTGAATATTATGTTTTAAGTATGCATTTTTACCGAAAGAACGAAAAGAAAAAGGCAAAAAGGTTTTATGTATGCATTTTATACTATATTTCCAGGAAACAAATTCTTTACAGGTTAATTCTTCAAGTCATGTACAAGATGCTTCTATTTTTAAGCTAACCAATGTGTATGATCTTCTGTTTGAGAAATAGATTAAGTAATGATTATTTTCTTGATTTGAGTTTATCCTAAACCACATTTATTTTTATGCCTGATTTAGTGCCACTATGTCTTGTGCTTTATCCTGTAATGTGGCATGTCCATCTCATGTTCATGGTATTGCATTTTAACACGTCACATCCTGACCTTGCAACCGCTGCGCATTAAAAAAAAAGAGAGATGTAATTTCAACACACACACACACACCAAATAAAAACTTGGCAAATATTTGGAGTTGTGGGAATTTTAGAGAGTTCACTATTTGAATGCTTTGGTAAATTTTTGATATGGTGTGTTGTAATCTGTTTGTCTTATTTTGGTGGTTTAATTGGTGTAGGTGCTTTTTGATATGTACTATTTCAGAAATTATGAAAGTATCAAAATTCAATATTTTCATATGTTATTTAACAATGATTCATGAAATTGATAAGAAAGTGCATTTGTGGACTTTATAAGTCTAAATGGTGTTAACCTATATTTCTTTTTTATTTGACCACCAATGTGTTATTTTGTTATGTTAATGTTGAAATCAAAGTTGATGCTTTGATATTTATTTGCTTGTGTAGTGCAATTTATGTGCATGCAGTATTGGTAGCTCAACTCCATTCTGTATTGAAATTATTGCTGACTAATTAAAGTTTGTTAAATTACCAATTCTTCCAAAAGCAAATCCAATAGATTAAGATATTAGGAAGTGATGAATTTAATTACTTAATCATAATTCTCGCACTCCCTCTCACATGTGGGCCCAACTCCCCCATAATAAGCGAGAATCAACATGTGGGATTTTAACATTTTAAATGGGAGATAGAGTGGAGACAAGTATCAAACTCAGGATCTCCTGTTTTGACTTTTGATACCTTCTTAATTTATTAATTGTCCCAAAAGCTTATGCTATTAGGAAATGGTGAATTTAATCACTTTAACAATAATTCTAACAAAGTTTAAATTCTTTTAACGGTTTTTTCTTGGTTTGAGATATGGCATCCATAAGTGTTCCATTGACCACATTGCATCTGCTCAATGTCGATACATCAACTATTTGTTTCAGATGCCGAACCTAGTTATTTCATACAGTAATGTTGCCATTTGCTTCTTCCAGCTTTGGTTCTGCGTGGGGATAGCTCCAACCTAAGCTGGGTCACTAAGGTATCAACATATTCTAATATCTATCTCATTTTTATAACTAGGGGATGGGAAGCTCTAATTTCAGCTTGATATCAAGTTTTTATTGTTGAATACTCTAGTTTCTAGAATGTCATTGTTAACTATATAAGTTATAACTGATGTGTTCTGTATATTTCCCCTTTAAACATGAAACTAATATTGCTTGTTGATTGTTCTGGTGTCTGGTTTTTTTATCTGTCTTCTTAAAAATATGTTTCATTGTAAATTTGTAATACAATCTGATGGTTGTTTGATGCCAGGTTGCTTGTCAACTGTTGGCAATTCTGGTGAAAAATTACTTTGTGCTAATGTTTGCTATTTGTATCTCATTGCTTTGCAGTAAGAAATTTGGATGGGAAAAGGGAGCAGTTGTGCTTCAGAGCTCAATATTGCGTCTTGCTGAGATATCTGAGAGTGAATGAGACAAAGTCATAAAGAAACATATGGTTTGCTCCTGATTTTCATTTCTCTCTCATTTCTCTCTCTCTCTCTAAATGATTCAGGAAGTTTAAGATCTATGACATACATAAAAATATCAGTCTAAATTAAAAGATATCACATAATCTCATGGCTTTTCAAACTGTCTAATCTTTTTCTTTTTTTGTATAGGTAATGGTAAATTTTATTGAAAATTTTGAGTCACTAATATGTCTGATCTTTGGTTTGATGAGTATGTTGGGCGTCTTCCTCCAAAAACCAAAGATCTCTCAAAAATGTAAATGTAAAGAGGATATGAAATCTACAAAACTAGATGGCCACCCCGTATCAACTAAAACCCAAGAAAACAATGAGCTTACCAACGTCAACTTAATTCTCATAGTTGACAATTGTTGCTCCCTAAAAATCCCTTGATTACTTTCCTCCACATAGTCTACATTAAACATGGTTGATTTAAATCCCAAGCTCTGTGTTGGTCCGTTGGAAGGAGGTTGGCTTAATTCTCCAAACATGAATCTACTAAAGCATAGTCTTGGGCATCACCCACCAAACTCTGAACATCCCAAGGACAAACTCTCACAACTCCCTTGCAAAAGAACAGTGGAGTAGGAAATCATCTGGGTTCTCATCTCTCCTCTTGCATATGCAACTCCAATCAACTATAATCTGATTTATTGATATGCTAGAAGGATCGAGAAATTATGTTAAACACTAGAAAGGATGGCTTATGCTTATTTAATTTCTTTTTTAAAGAAATAATTGGTTATCATGTGTATAGTGAGTGTTATGTATTGGTATTTTATCGATTTTAGTGTTATGCTAGTGTAAGTGAGGCAGCAGCTGAATCCTGCACCTTGTGTTATGCTAGTTGAAGCAAGGCCGCAACTTAATCCTGCACCTTCTAACTCTGTTTTGTGGAATTGGGATTTGGGTTGATTTAGAAAGGGGTAGGGCCAATTAGGGTTTGATAGTGAAAAGTATTGGGTGTAAGATTTAGGGTTTATTAGGCTTTTAGGGGTTTTGCACTTGCAGATTTGATTTGATCTAATTTTTAGATCAATCAATCAAAGTAGAAAAATAACAAGAGTACATTAAAGGGCAAATAGAAGATGGATGAGAAAGAAACAGATTGATAGAGAGATACTAGGAAATCAAATGTAGCTGTAAGCTGTCATTTCTCAATAATCTGCCATATTATTATATGTGAGTGAATAATGGTTAAATGATCAAATTGACCCTTCCCATTAGCTTAAGCTTTTGGGACAGGTGATAGTTTATCAAGGCATTGGAGCAAGTGATCTTGAGTTGAAAACTTGTCTCCACGTTTTACCTCCAATTTAAAAAGTCAAAATTCTAGGTGTTAGACCCCGCATATGAAGGGGAGTTTATTTTATAGTATGCCTTGCAATATTAAATTATGACAACATTTAATTCATATATATATATACATATAAATTTATGGGTTTAAAATTGTCACTTTGTTAACACAAATTGGTGTTTGGACTGTATTTCTAGCTCTTTTTGTTTGGTTCTAACTACATCCTGTCCTACCTGGCTTGTTTGTCCTGGTTGCTTTTTTTCTGCTGCCATTGACTTGTACTTTTCACAACTTTTCAGAATATGAGATCATCAATGTTGTCATTTGGCAACCATGTAGGAAATGAGTTGCATGCTTTAAAAATCGTTGTTCTAAATGCTAGGGTAAGTATTGGGTTTACTTTTAGAGGAGTTCTTCAATTCATTGTTTTGCAACTTTGCAGTTCATGGTGTTTTTTTTTTTTTTTAAATCTCAATCATGACTTGTTTACTGCAGATGGAATTTTCATTTGGGTGCTTGGCAAGGCTGGTAGTGGGGTTTCATTTGGTGATCTCCTCTCTCTTTCTCTTATCCTTCTGTATTTGTTACTCTTACAATCCCCACTTTATGAGTACAGTTTCTGGTTGTTTTAATTCTTTCAAACAGTTACAGTGTTTGCTTTTTTTAAGCGTTGAATCCAAGAGGATTATAAATTACAGTAGCTTAATGAGTGTTTGAAACTTCCAATCCAATTCTTTTCCCTTTGTCCACTTGTCTTGTTTTAGTCATTGTGTAGGCATGCTCATATCTAATTTGAATATGGTAATGCCTCTTATTGGTGTGGAGTAGTTAGATTAACGAGGATTTTGATCTAAATATGGTTGGCACGAGAAAAATGATGTGGGTTTTTGCATTTGTGGTTTTTAATTAATTCCAGCAGTCTTAGCGTATTTTTAATTGGCTACTTTTTAAGGAGTTTGTTGTAGTAAACTTGGGGTCTACTGAATATGCTTATAAATATAAAATTTACTGTTCTTTTAAACTTGATACTATCCCTTGTTGAATTTATTTTATGGAAGGTATGAATGTTTCGGCAAAGTTGGCTTTACTAGATCAATTTGATTCTTTTTTTTTTTTAAGAGTACAATAACGTAAACTTTCCATTCCCTTATTGTTGGCTTTCTGGTTATTATGTGCTCAAGTATTTAAATATTTGCTTTGTAAATGAAAATTGGTGCTTGCATTTATTTCAGGCTGCATTTGCTTGACTTTCTTAGCAGGTTTTTCCTGGTTCCTTTTTCTATTGCCATCAATTTGCACTTATGACAACTTTTTTGAACTTAAGCTCATTGGAAAATACAAAAAGAAACGGGGAACCTAAGTTCATCTATTTGTTTCCCCCCTTATTCCTTTTGGAGATTTTGTCAATATTGTGAGTCATTGTTTTTGGGCTATCTAATAGGGTTAACATTTGGGTGCTTTAAACATGTGCTTCTTTACGTGTTCATTATATAGCATTTCAAACTTTTTACTTGTATGGGTTTGTCTTGTTTTGTTGGACTTGGCATGGGGATGCTTTGGGGTTTTATGATTACGTTACCACAATTACCATGTTTAAAAAATTTAACGCTGGTATAGCTATATGGCCAACAAAGTTTGATCATGAAGTAAGGCCATAGTCTCTATTTCTTTCTTGATTTCAATATTCTTCTACTAAAGTTTAAAGGTTTAATTATTGGATTAAGATTTTTATTAGTTAGAAAACTAATTTGTTGGAGTGATGTTGGGTTGAGATCATGATTCTCTTTTGTTTTGTCAACAATCTCATGTTGGTACTTTTCTCCTTATTGTGCCTTAAAAATTATATATTGAATAGCGATATTTATCATAACTTTTTTGCTGCTGTTTTTTAGATTTTATTAAGATTTTTATTAGTTAGAAAACTAATTTGTTGCAGTGATATTGGGTTGAGATCATGATTCTCTTTTGTTTTGTCAACAATCTCATGTTGGTACTTTTCTCCTTATTGTGCCTTAAAAATTATATATTGAATAGCGATATTTATCATAACTTTTTTGCTGCTGTGTTTTAGATTTTATTTACCTTTGATCTTATATATTGTATTTATTTCTTACTCCATTTGTTTGGTTTTTACTAATTCCTGTTCTACCTGGCTTGTTTGTTCTGTTTGTTTGTGTGTTTGTTGGTTTTTTTTTTTAAATTTTTTATCTGCCATCTACTTGTACTTTTCACAACTTTTCAGAATATATGATCATCAATTTTGTCATTTGGCGGCCGTATAAGAAATGAGTTGTATGCTTTAAACATCATTCTAAATGCAAGGGAAATATTGGATTTACTTCTAGAGAATTGTTCTTCTGTTCATACTTATCAAAAAAAAAAAAAAAAAGTTCCTGTTCATTGTTTTTTAACTTTTGCAATTCAGGGTGCATTTTAAAAATCTCAATCATAACATGTTGACAGTAAATGGAATTTCTTTCGGGTGCTTGGTTGGGCAAGTGGCAGAGTTTGATTTGACGATAAGCTCTCACTCTCTCTCTTGTTCTTCTGTTTTTGTTACTCTCTTACAATCTTAACTTTATAAGGACAGTTTCTGCTTGTTTTAATTCTTTGAAATACTGGTGTAGTGTTTGCTTGTCATAGGCTTTGTTTCTAAGAGGATTACAAATTACAGTCTTTCTTAATTACGGTTTGATATTTTCATTCCAATTCTTTTCACTTTGTCCTGTTGTGTTGTTTTAGTCATTCTTTGTGTAGGTGAATCCTGGGCATACATTAATTAGAACGAACTGGCCCCACCATTGATTAAATCCTAGCCATACATTCAGACCTTAATTAAAATTTTTGAAAAGACATAAATTGTCAAAAAAATATTTGCTGTGTATCAGCTGACTTCCACGGACTCATATTGGATTAAAAGAACTTAAACTTAGTATGGTCAATGAGCTAGTTTAGGGTATCCTCAATGGATAATTCTTCTCCATCCAGTCCAATGGTACAGCATCACAAATTTCAAAGTGCGTCTCTCCATTAGTGGTTCGTTATGCAAATGCTGATTTGTTCTGATATATATTATAGTTGATAAATAGTTAATATATATTATAGTTGATAAATAGTTAAACTAATTTATATTTCTTGTTAGTCAGGACTAAGTGAATTTTCTAAGAAGTCTTTAGTTATAATATGTTGTCTGGCTTCTTTGTTCTTTGCAGCTATCTATTGTCAGCCACATTCTGTCTCTAGCCTCTTGTGCATCAGATCCTCCAGTCCCTATATTTTCCAGGGATACCATTGTGCATGTGGTTCAAACAGTTGTTGATGGTTTTTTGGAAATGCAGATTGCCTTTCTACATTCTTTGATTTATCTGTGTTCCTTTTTTTTTGGATATGTTGATTTATCTGTGTTCCTTTGTGGAACATTATGTTCATATTTGTATATATCAAATAATAATTTACCCATACCATACCATAGCCCGTAGGGTCTCTCTCTTTGCATTTGAGTCCACTGGTAGGGCAGTGTTGTAACAAAACCCAAAATTTGTGGTCCACACATAATGTAAATTCATACATCCCGCTCTCTCATTCTCTCTCCACACACATAAGTTTTGTAAAAATACCCCAAACGCTCTTTCACTCTCTCTCTCTTTCTCAATTTACGAATCCAAAGCGGTCTCTCTCCACAAATTCCACAGCGCTCTCCCTCCTACTCCTAGGTAAGATCTGTTTCTCTCACTCTCAGTTAAGTTAAACAATGGGGTGTACTCTCTGTTTGGTTACCGAGAAAGTGGAGGGAAAATTTGAGTCTTATGTGATCTGGTAGGGTTATTATGTGTGAAAATTGTTTTTCTCTTTGTGTTTCTATGTGTCCGATTCTGTTTTATTGTATTAATGGTGTTCGCTGTTGTGTTCTGATCTTGGGGGGTTTTTTCTCTTTCTTTTTTCAATTCATTTTTGATTTCTCTCTTTCAGTTTCTGATTTGGTTTTTTTAATTTTTAATTATATATATATATGTATATAAATTTATGGGTTTAAAATTGTCACTTTGTTAAAAAAAATTGGTGTTTGGACTGTGTATATCTGGCTCTGTTTGTTTGGTTTTAACTAGATCCTGTCCTACGCGGCTTGCTTGTCCTGGTTGCTTTTTTTCTGCTGACATCTACTTGTACTTATCACAACTTTTCAGAATATGAGATCATCAATGTTGTCATTTGGCTAACATGTAGGAAACGAGTTGTATGTTTTAAACATCGTCATTCTAAATGCTAGGGTATGTATTGGGTTTACTTTTAGAGGAGTTCTATTCGTTGTTTTGCAACTTTGCAATTCTTTTTGTTTTTTTTTTAAATCTCAATCATGACTTGTTTACAGCAGATGGAATTTTCTTTTGAGTGCTTGGCAAGGCAGGTGGCGGAGTTTGATTTGGTGATATGCTCTCTCTCTCTCTCTCTCTCTTATCCTTCTGTATTTGTTACTCTTACAATCCCCACCTTATAAGTACAGTTTCTGGTTGTTTTAATTCTTTCAAAAAGTCAGAGTGTTTGCTTTTTCTAGGCTTTGAATCCAGGAGGATTATAAATTACAGTAGCTTAATAAGGGTTTGAAGCGTCCAATCCAATTCTTTTCCCTTTGTCTACTTGTCTTGTTTTAGTCATTGTGTTGGCATGCTCATATCTAATTTGAGTGTGGTAATGCCTCTTATTGGTGTGGAGTAGTTAGATTAACGAGGATTTTGATCTAAATATGGTTGGCAAGAGAAAATTAATGCGGGTTTTTGCATTTGTGGATTTTAATTAATTCCAGCAGAGAAGAAGAATTAGATAATAAGTTTCGTCACAGCTATTGAAGGGTATTCAAATGGCTGGTAGAAGATTAGATTACTTCCCAATGCATGTTCATATATAAATACTTTTCATATAAGTATTCTTTTTCTTATTGATCTGTTTCTTTTTCATGGTGTGGGGCATAAAAAATACCTGGGATGTTTAAAACTTACTTCAATTCTGTTATTGGAATTTCAAATTCATGCCTATGTTTCAAACTCATTATGTTTATTTCATGATTCTCAATGACTCATCCAGGCTGTATTTATGTTGTGTGCAGTTCCTGCTATTGATCCTTGTCAGAGGTATAAAATCCATCCTGTTTTTTCAGTTTGCATTATTAGTTAGTCATGGTTAGTTTCTTATTATCTGCGGCCTTGTTATTTTATTTTGTCTATTTATTTATTTATTTCTGGGAATTTGTCAATGCAGTACTTCATAATCTATCCAGACAGTCTATGCTGAAGGTGATGAATATAATTTTCTTCTCTTGGTAGTGTCTAAGATTTCTTGAAACTGATTGAACTGTTTAGTTTTTAGAGGATCTGTGTGAACATTGATCTTAATGGACTTATATTTCCTGAAAGTTGAAGTACTTTGTATGCTTACTTGCACTTGTGGAGGTAATGTTGTTAAGAAATTGCATTTGTGGACTTTATAAGTCTAATTGTTAACCTATCGTCCCTTTTTATTTAACCTCCAATGTGTTATTTTGTTATATTAATGTTGAAAACAAAGATGATGCTTCGGATATTTATTTGCTTGTGTAGTGCCATTTATGTGCATGCAATACTGGTAGCTCAACTCTATCCTATTTTTAAATTTCCACATTACCAATCTATTGTTGACTAATTAAAGTTTGTTAAATTACCGATTCTCCCAAAAACTATTCTAAGAGCTTAAGATAATAGGAAGTGATGAATTTAATTACTTAATCATAATTGTAATGCTCCCCCTTGCGTGTGGGCCCAACTCCCCCTTAATAAGCAAGGCCCAACATGTGGGATTTTGACATTTTAAATGGGAGGTAGAGGGGGGACAAGCATCAAACTTAGGATCCCTTACTCTGATGCCTTGTTAAGTTATCAATTGTCCCAAAAGCTTAATCTATTAGGAAATGGTGAATTTAATCACTTTAACCAAAATTCTATCAAAGTTTATATCCTTCTAACGGTATTTCTTGGTTTGAGATATGGCATCCACAAGGGTTCCATCGACCACATTGCATCTGCTCAATGCCGATACATCAACTATTTGTTTCAGATGCTGAACGTAGTTATTTCAGACAGTAATGTTGCCATTGGCTTTTTCCACCTTCGGTTCTGCGTGGGGATAGCTCCAACCTAAGCTGGGTCACTAAGGTATCATCATTTTCTAGTATCTTTCTCATTTTTAGAACTAGGGGATGGGAAACTCTAATTTCAGCTTGATATCAAATTTTTATTGTTGAATACTCTAGTTTCAGGAATGTCATTGTTAAATATATAAGCTATAACTGATGTGTTCTGTATATTTCCCCTTTAAACATGAAACTAATATTGCTTGTTGATTCATTGTTCTGGTGTCTGGTTTTTTTGTCTGTCTTCTTAAAAATATATTTCATTGGAAATTTGTAATACACTGATGGTTGTATGATGCCAGGTTGCTTGTCAACTGTTGGCAATTCTGGTGAAAAATTACTTTGTGCCAATCTTTGCTATTTGTATCTCATAGCTTTGCAGTAAGAAATCTGGATGGGAAAATGGGGCAGTTGTGCTTCAGAGTTCAATTTTGCGTCTTGCTGAGATATCTGAGATTGAATGAGATAAAGTCATAAAGAAACATATGGTTTGCTCCTGCTTTTCATTTCTCTCTCTCTCTAAATGATTCAGGAAGTTTAAGATCTATGACATGCATAAAAATATTAGTATAAATTAAAAGTTATCACATAATCTCATGGCTTTTCAAACTGTCTAATCTTTTTCTTTTTTTGGATATGTAATGGTAAATTTTATTGAAAAATTTGAGTCACCAATATGTCTGATCTTTGGTTTGATGTGCATGCATGGTGTCTTCCTCCAAAAGCCGAAGATCTCTCAAAAATGTAAATGTTACAAAACTTGTTGGCCACCCTGTATCAACTAAAAGCCAAGAAAACAATAAGCTTACCAATGTCAACTTAATTCTCATAGTTGACAATTGCTGCTCCCTAAAAATCCTTTGATTACTTTCCCTCCGCATAGTCTACATCAAACTTGGTTGATTTAAATCCCAAGCTCTGTGTTGGAAGGAGTTTGGCTTAATTCTTCAACCTTGAGTCAACAAAGCATAATCTTGGGCATCACCCCCCAAACTCTGAACATCCCAGGATGAACTCGCGCGAGTCCCTTGCAATAGAACTGTGGAGTAGGAAATGATCTTGGTTCTTGCCCGTCCTCTTGCATATGCAACTCCAATCAACTATAATCTGATTTATTCATATGCTAGAAGGATTGAGAAATTATGCTAAATCCTAGAAAGGGTGGCTTATGCTTATTTAATTTCTTTTTAAAAGAAATAATTGGTTATCATGTGTACAGGGGGTGCTATGTATTGGTATTTTGTCAAATTTAGCATTATGCTTGTTAAAGCAGGGCAGCAGCTGAATCCTGCACCTTGTGTTATGCTAGTTGAAGCAAGGCCGCTTAATCTTGCTCCTTCTAACTCTATTTTTGGGAATTGGGATTAGGGTTGATTTAGAAAGGGGTGAGGCCAATTAGGGTTTGGCCAATTAGGGTTTGATAGTGAAAAGTATTGGGTGTAAGATTTAGGGTTTATTAGGCTTCTAGGGGGGTTTTTGCACTTGCAGATTTGATTTGATCAAATTTTTAGATCACTCAATTAAAGTAGAGAAATAACAAGAGTACATTAAAGAGTTAATAGAAGATGAATGAGAAAGAAACAGAATGATAGAGAGATACTAGGAAATCAAATGTAGTTGTAAGTTGTCTTTTCTCAATAATCTGCCATAATCTTAAATGTGAGTGAATAATGGTTAAATGATTAAATTCACCATTCCCATCAACTTAAGCTTTTGGGACAGGTGATAGTTTATCATGGTATTGGAGCAAGTGATCTTGAGTTGAAAACTTGTCTCCTCTTTACCTCCAATTTAAAAAGTGAAAAATTCTAAGTTTTAGACCCTGCATATGAAGGGGAGTTTGAGCCCACTCATGCGGGGTAGTATTAGAATAAAAGTTAAATGATTAAATTCACCATTTCCTTTTAATTTAAACTTGTGGAACAATCTGAATTTCACCATTTCTTATAGAAATGAGGAAATTCTTTCAAAGATCAAGGTAACTTCTATTGATGAAAAGATGAGGGAGTGTTGCTTGAGATAATTTGGTCATTTTTAGAGAAATATGAATACACTAGTAAGAAGAAGTCAATTGATTCAAGTTAATGGAATGAAAAAAAATGTTAAGGAAGACCCAAAAACATTAATAGAGGTGGTAAAAAAATAATGTGTCAATTCGGGAATAATAGAGCATGATTTTGGATGGAATAGAATGGTGGTCATTTGAAGACATGGATAGATCGGGAGACCGATTGCTTGCTTCTATTAGTGGTTCTCTATTTGACTAGTCTCGAGCTTGGGGACTCACTTTTATTCTTAGTTTTCTCCTTGTTTGTAATTTCTTCTCTGCTCTTTGCTTTAAAGTAGTTTTTTTGTATATACATTTGTCTTACTTTTCAAAAAAAAAAAGAAAAAAGAAAAAAAGAAAGAATGATGGAAAAGAATACATGCGGTTGACCCTTACCAGTCTATTGAAGGTTATGTATTAGAATTACATTTCTTTTGTAATGCTAAAGAAATTGTCAAAAAATTCTGTAAAGACAGAAATTGTCAAAAAAAAAATCTATTATGTATCAGCTGACTTCCACGGATTCTTATTGGATTAAAGAACTCTTTAATCTGAGTAGGGTCCATGAGCTAGTTAAGGGCATCCACAATGGGCAATTCTTCTCCATCCCGCACAATGGTACTGCATCACTAAATTCCATGCACATCTCCCCATGAGAGGTTCGTTATTCAAATTCTGATGTGTTCTGATATATATTATAGTTGATGAAAAGTTAAACTATAGGAAGGATTAAGTGAATTTTTTTAAACTGTCTTTATTTATGATATGTTGTCTGGCTTCTTTGATTTTTGCAACTATGCCTCTTGTGCATCAGATCTTCCAGTCCCTTTATTTTCTATGGTTGCCATTATGCATGTGGTTCCAACAGTTGTTTATGTTGTGTTGGAAATGTACATTGCCTTTCTTTATTTTTTGATTTATTTGTGTTCCTTTTTGTAGCCTTGTGTTCATATTTAATTGGGATTAAGTCTTTGTTTGACTAAGATCATTAAATGCCACTGTTTTTTTCCTCCATTGTTCTTTTTCTAATATGTTTTATTTGTTCATAGGTTATTGGCTTTGCATTGATGATCTTCTTGTAGCTAAATCAGCAGTTGTGAGTATGGAAGTTTCCTTCATATTTTTATGTTTTTAATTTTGCTGCCCCAATCTATTTAATTCTTTATCATTTATTTGACAGTTTCTGTGACATGGGTTGTTTACTTTATAGGTCCATGGTTCGTATTTTACTTTATAGATGTTTTGTAATTTTCGTTGATACTATTCTGGAGTTATATTTTATGAAGGATAGAATGTTAGTCGTACTCAATTTTTTATATCCATTTATATGAAAATAAAGGCTTAATTTTTCATTTTGTGTTTTTCAATCTGATAATGCTCATAAATATTTTCATACGTCTTTGTCTCGCTTTCTCGATGGTCATGATATACATCATCGGTCCTCTTCTCCTTATACTCTACAGCACAACGGTGTGCCGATACATAATTGAGACATTTGTTGGAACTTACCCTTTAGCTTTTATTCCATATGAATTTTACAAAAACATATTGGAGTGATGCAGTATTGACTACTTGTTATCGTATCAACTGTATGCTTTCAATTGTTTTTGATGGTTAGATTCCTTTAACTGTGCTGTCTGTTGACACACCCTTGTACCATTTACCTTCAATGATTTTTGGGTGTGTATGTTCGCATTTTAGGTCTAGGGGGTGACTAATGTTATTCTCGATCTCGTAAGTGTATTTTACTTGAGTACTCTCGTACTCATAAGGGGTACAAGTGTTATTTCCCTTCACTTCATTGTCACTTTGTTAGAGTTGATGTCATTTTTATTGAGTCTACTTCATATTATTCCTCTCCTTCCTCAATGAGTGTTTCCTTGATTGCCTCCATTGATACTTCACCAGCATTGATAATTAATGAAGCTGGTTTTGAGTTGCAGAACATTTAAGATTCATATTAGTTTGGGTTTTATTAACTTTTGTATGAGTCAGGATGTATTCTTGGATTGGCCACACATCAGATCTTTCTTCAAGCAATCGAGAATGCAATTTACTTTAATGCTTACATGGGGTATTTTTCTATGTAATGAGTTTTAGTTATGGGATGTGTTGTAACGTGTGTACTTGTACATATTCACTTTCTTCTTTTTTGTGCAGGGTGACATTCCTACATTCCTGACATTTTAAATTTTAGGAAGTCTCCTGAGAGCAGTTTTGGGACATGCTAACTGGACGGTCTATTTGCTTATAGTATTATGAATATGACACTCTTTAGTTCTGTAGTTGTTCTCATTTGGTTTACATTATTTTTAATTTATTGAAGTGTAGATGTCAATGTGATGCTGAAATGTATTGTGGTACCTGTGAATGTGATTTTAAAGATTGAAATTTCAAATATTTTAGTTTACCGCGCAGAAATAATCCTTATGGGTTAGAATTCTGAAGTTCAATTTGTCTAAAAGATCTTGTGTCTAAGAAATTTGCATCATTTTTGGTAAACTTGACTTTTGGGTGGTAAGATTACTTTCATCCATTGTGCTTTGTAGTCTCCATGTATTGGATATCCATGACTAAAAATATCTTAGTCCGCTCAATTATCCTTGGTCTGGTTTTGGGTGGTGAAGAAAAGCATCATTTAGTTGATTGTGTTTTCTCATCCCTGAAACTTAAAAGGGCTTGAACTATTAGTAGTGTTTGAGAAGTTGACTAGTAGATGTACTTGCATTACTGGCCTGTGTTAAGTGATCTGATAGGGTTATTATGTGTGAAATTGTCTTTGTGTTTCTATGTGTCTGATTCTGTTTTAGTGTACTAATGGTGTTCGCTGTTGTGTTCTGATCTTGGGGGATTTTTTCTCTTTCTTTTTTCAATTCATTTTTGATTTCTCTCTCAGTTTCTGATTAGGTTTTTTTTTTTTTTTTTTTTTTTTTTTTTTTTTTTGATTTATATATAAATTTATGGGTTTAAAATTGTCACTTTGTTAATAAAATTGGTGTTTGGACTGTCTATATCTGGCTCTATTTGTTTGGTTTTAACTAGATCCTGTCCTATGCGGCTTGTTTGTCCTGGTTGCTTTTTTTCTGCTGCCATCTACTTGTACTTATCACAACTTTTCAGAATATGAGATCATCAGTGTTGTCATTTGGCAGCCATGTAGGAAAGGAGTTGAATGTTTTAAACATCGTCGTTCTAAATGCTAGGGTAAGTATTGGGTTTACTTTTAGAGGAGTTCTTCCATTCATTGTTTTGCAACTTTGCAATTCTTGTTGTTTTTTAAAATCTCAATCATGATTTGTTTCACAACAGATGGAATTTTCTTTTGGGTGCTTGGCAAGGAAGGTGGCGGAGTTTGATTTGGTGATATGCTCTCTCTCTCTCTCTCTCTCTCTCTCTCTCTCTCTCATGCTTCTGTATTTGTTACTCTTACAATCCCCACCTTATAAGTACAGTTTCTGGTTGTTTTAAATCTTTGAAATAGTTGCAGCATTTGCTTTTTTTAGGCTTTGAATCCTAGAGGATTATAAATTACACTTCTTAATGAGGGTTTGAAACTTCCAATCCAATTCTTTTCCCTTTGTCCACTTGTCTTGTTTTAGTCATTGTGTTGGCATGCTCATATCTAATTTGAGTGTTGTAATGCCTCTTATTGGTGTGGAGTAGTTAGATTAATGAGGATTTTGATCTAAATATGGTTGGCAAGAGAAAATTAATGCAGGTTTTTGCATTTGTGGATTTTATTGAATTCTAGTAGTCTCAGCGTATTTTTAGTTGGGCTACTTTTTAAGGAGTTTGTTGTAGTAAACTTGGCTTCTAACGATTTGCTTATAAATATTAAATTTACTGTTCTCTTAAACTTGATACTATCCCTTGTTCAATTTATTTTATGGATTTTTGGTGCTTGGTAGTTTTGAAGGTATGAATGTTTAGGCAAAGTTGGCTTTACTAGATCAATTTGGTTCATTTTTTTTAGAGTACAATAATGTGAACTTTCCATTCCCTTATTGTTGGCTTGTTGGTTATTATGTGTTCAAGTATTTAAATATTTTCTTTGTAAATGAAAATTGGTGCTTGCATTTATTTCAGGCTTTTCAGGCTGCACTTGCTAGCAGGTTTGTCCTGGTTCCTTTTTCTATTGCCATCAATTTGCACTTATGACAACTTTTTTGAACTTAAGCTTAGAGGAAAATACAAAAAGAAACAGGGAACCTAAGTTCATCTATTTGTTTCCCCTCTCATTCCTTTTGGAGATTTTTTCAATATTGTGGATCGTTGTTTTTGGGCTATCTAATAGGGTAAACATTTGGGTGCTTTAAACATGTGCTTCTTTACATGTTCATTATATAGCATTTCAAACTTTTTACTTGTATGGTTTGTCTTGTTTTGTTGGACCAGGCATGGGGATGCTTTGGGGTTTTATGACTACGTTACCTGGCCAACAAAGTTTGATAGGAACTAAGGCCATAGTCTCTCTTTCTTTCTTGATTTCAATATTCTTCTTCTAAAGTTTAAAGGTTTAATTTTTGGATTATGATTTTTATGAGTTAGAAAACTAATTTGCTGGAGTGACGTTGAGTTGAGATCATGATTCTCTTTTGTTTTCTCAACAATCTCTTGTTGGTACTTTTCTCCTTATTGTGCCTAAAAAATTATATATTGATTAGCAATATTTATCATAACTTTTTCGCTGCTGTGTTTTAGATTTATTTACCTTTGATCTTAATACTCCCTTAACTACTTGGTTGACAAAAATAATTTGCTGGAGCGACAAAATTTGGTGTTTTGATTGTGTATTTCTTACTCAATTTGTCTGGTTTTGTCTAATTCCAGTTCCACCTGGCTTGTTTGTCCTTTTTGTTTGTTTGTTTGCTTTTTTTTTTCTTCTTTCTTTCTGCCATCTACTTGTACTTCTCACAACTTTTCAGAATATATGATCATCACTTTTGTCATTTGGCAGCCATATAAGATTCATAAGAAACGCGTTGTATGCTTTAAACATCATTCTAAATGCTAGGGAAATATTGGATTTACTTTTAGGGAACTGTTCTTCTGTTCATTTTTTTTTGCAACTTTTGCAATTCAGGGTGCATTTTAAAAATCTCAATCATGACGTGTTGACAGCAAATGGAATTTCTTTTGGGTGTTTGGTAGGGCAAGTGGCAGAGTTTGATTTGGCGATAAGCTCTCACTCTCTCTCTTATACTTCTGTTTTTGTTACTCTCTTACACTCCTAACTTTATATGGACAGTTTCTGCCTGTTTTAATATTTACATATACTGGTGTAGTGTTTGCTTGTCATAGGCTTTGTTTCTAAGAGGATTACAAATTAGTCTTTCTTAATTACGGTTCGAAATTTTCATTCCAATTCTTTTCCCTTTGTCCTGTTGTGTTGTTTTAATCATTCTTTGTGTTGGTGAATCCTGGCCATACATTAATTAAAACGAGCTCTGGCCCCACTTTGATTAAATCATGGCCATACATTAAAACCTTAATTAAATATTTTGAAAAGTTATAAATTGTCAAAAAAAATAAATTACTATGTATCAGTTGACTTCCACGGACTCTTATTGGATTAAAAGAGCTTCTTAAACTTGGTAGGGTCAATGAGCTAGTTTAGGGCATCCACAATCGATCCATCCAGCCCAATGATACAGCATCACTAATTTCAATGTGCATCTCTCCATGAGAGGTTCGTTATGCAAATGCTGGTTTGTTCTGATATATATTATAGTTGGAAATGAGTGAAACTAATTTATATTTCTTGTTAGTCAGGACCTAGTGAATTTTTTAATGAGTCTTTAGTTATAATATTTTCTCTGGCTTCTTTGTTATTTGCAGCTATCTATTGTCAGCCACATTCTGTCTCTAGCCTCTTGTGCATCAGATCCTCCGTTCCCTATATTTTCCAGGGATACCATTGTGCATGTGGTTCAAACAGTTTTTTGATGGTTTTTTGGAAATGTGCTTTGCCTTTCTACATTCTTTGATTTATCTGTGTTCCTTTGTGGAGCCTTATCATATTTGTTCTTACTGGACTCATGCAGGGAGGACAATCCTATAACTGTTTGTGTTGTTGATATGATTAACATTTTTTCACCCAGATAGAGTTTTCATGGTGATGTTGCTTTTTCATCCAACATGTTTTTGTTTCCGGGTTTTCTGAAATATCTCTTGCAAAGTCCAGTTCTATTTGTTATTTCTTAGTGTTGCATTGTGCAGTTTTTAGTAGAAATGCATTATAAAATAGCAGCAGCTGTTCTTCATAGGCATAAATGGCATTGGTTGGCTGTAATTGTGCATGTGGTTCTTATAAATATTCTTTGGCACAGAGCTGCTTTTTGAAGTACTTCTAAGTGAGTTTACATTGAGAAGCTTTATGTTTTTGTTGTTAGAGTGAGGTACTTAGAATTTGCCTATGTTAAGATTTGGTTGAGTTGGACGGGAAATGGTGTTGTTGTTTAAGGCCTCATATGTTTAAATTCCCCTTTTAAAAAGTGTTCTCAGATGTTGTGGGGCCTAGAGATTTAGACTAGGATGCATGGACACTTCATTAGATTTAGGCTTCAAAAGATTTTATTTTAATAGCTCTGTTCAAGTAGTTTTGAAGTCAGCTCGCAGCCACTTTTGTTGTCTTTTCTGCTCTGTTCTTTGTTTTCTATGTTTTATAATTACTTCGGCTTTCTCCCCCTTATCTCTTTTCTTTTTATTTTTTTATTTTTGTAGTTTTTCTCTAAGTTTCAATTATTAGTGAGGGTATATGATCAATTGCTGGATGTTTTTAATGTTATTTGGGATGGTTGCTTTCTGATTGGCTTATTTTCTTTTATATTTCGTATTTTCTTGGTCTGGCGGTGCCTCATTTTTTTTTTCTTTTATCATTTGTGGATATTGTATTTTTTTCACTTAGTGCTGTGAAATTTTTGTTTGAAAATTGGGCTATTAATTAGTTTTCATTTTATATAGGGCTAATTTTGTTCAATCATTTCACATTGCAGTCAATATGACTTCTCATTGAGATTGTCTACTGTCGAATTTATGTAGTTATCTTTTCAACTTAATTGATGCTGTTACCTACAAAAACACTTCACTTAAAGAAAAATTACTGATGTGATCAAAAATCCCTAACAAGTATTTTTAATCTCATGACAATTCAGCTTCTATCATTTGGGTCAGTCATGATAAACCTATTGAGGTTAAATACACTAGTTTAGCCAGTGCATGGTTTATTTGGAGTTCTTTTTAATGACCCCACTACCCCCTCCCTATACTACTTTGTTCTGTGGTCTGCGAAGCCTTCAAGTTATTGCTGAAAATCCCAATCCACAACAGTAATCAAAATCTTGTTCCACGAAAGTAAAGGTTTTAGTTACTACATCAAGTGCAGTAGAAATGGCAACATCTTTGTGGGACCAGGTATTATCTACATGCACACTAACTTATAAATTTGTTTTTATATTATGCTGTATTATTTTACTTATCAAAAAAAAAAAATTATGCTGTATTATTTGGCTTGTAACTTCAAATAAATTGGATTTAGTTATTTATCAAAATGAAAATTTTGATTTAATTGGGATTAAGTCTTTGTTTGACTAAGATCATTAAATGTGACTGTTTTTTGGTCCATTGTTCTTTTCCATCATGTTTTATTTGTTCTGTGGTTTATTGGCTTTGCATTGATTATCTTCTTGTAGCTAAATTAGCAATTGTGAGTATCGAAGTTTCCTTCTTATTTTTGTGTTTTTAATTTTGCTGTCCCAATCCATTTACTTCTTTGTCATTTATTTGACTGTTTCTGTGACATTGATTGTTTACTTTGTAGATCTTTGGTTCGCATTTTACTTCTATGATGTACATTGGGTATTGGTGTGAAGAGCATTTCAATAGCCTCATACTGGGGAGTTCAGATTTCTCCCATAATAAAATGGTAAGATTCATTGAGATCCTGTGTGCCATACCCATTTTGGATATAGAGGTTCCCCTCCCCCGCAATGCTATTCAGGATCATGTTTATGGACCAATATGTTGTTGAAAAATAGACAGCCACTAAGAATCCATGTAATCTTCAACTACATTTGAACTGTTATTATTTCTGTTTTGGTCCTCTGCATTCTTGAAGATTCTCGTAATTCCTGTCTTTTTTGTTTGTTTGGGTCTTCTTGATCACTGTTAGCACTTCATGTTGAAATACTAGTCTTTTGCAGTCACTCAAATCTCAATCATGACTTGTTTACTGCAGATGGAATTTTCTTTTGGGTGCTTGGCAAGGCTGGTGGTGGGGTTTCATTTGGTGATCTCCTCTCTCTTTCTCTTATCCTTCTGTATTTGTTACTCTTACAATCCCCACTTTATGAGTACAGTTTCTGGTTGTTTTAATTCTTTCAAACAGTTACAGTGTTTGCTTTTTCTAGGCTTTGAATCCAAGATGATTAAATTACAGTAGCTTAATGAGGGTTTGAAACGTCCAATCCAATTCTTTTCCCTTTGTCTAGTTGTCTTGTTTTAGTCATTGTGTTGGCGTGCTCATATCTAATTTGAGTGTGGTAATGCCTCTTATTGGTGTGGAGTAGTTAGATTAACGAGGATTTTGATCTAAATATGGTTGGCAAGAGAAAATTAATGCGGGTTTTTGCATTTGTGGTTTTTAATTAATTCCAGCTGTCTCAGCGTATTTTTAATTGGCTACGTTTTAAGGAGTTTGTTGTAGTAAACTTGGGGTCTACCGACTTTGCTTATAAATATAAAATTTACTGTTCTTTTAAACTTGATACTATCCCTTGTTGAATTTATTTTATGGAAGGTATGAATGTTTCGGCAAAGTTGGCTTTACTAGATCAATTTGATTCTTTTTTTTTTTAGGAGTACAATAATGTAAACTTTCCATTCCCTTATTGTTGGCTTGCTGGTTATTATGTGCTCAAGTATTTAAATATTTGCTTTGTAAATGAAAATTGGTGCTTGCATTTATTTCAGGCTGCATTTGCTTGACTTTCTTAGCAGGTTTTTCCTGGTTCCTTTTTCTATTGCCATCAATTTGCACTTATGACAACTTTTTTGAACTTAAGCTCATTGGAAAATACAAAAAGAAACGGGGAACCTAAGTTCATATATTTGTTTCCCCCCTTATTCCTTTTGGAGATTTTGTCAATATTGTGAGTTATTGTTTTTGGGCTATCTAATAGGGTTAACATTTGGGTGCTTTAAACATGTGCTTCTTTACGTGTTCATTATATAGCATTTCAAACTTTTTACTTGTATGGGTTTGTCTTGTTTTGTTGGACCTGGCATGGGGATGCTTTGGGGTTTTATGTTTACGTTGCCACAATTACCATGTTTAAAAAATTTAATGCTGGTATAGCTATATGGCCAACAAAGTTTGATCAGGAACTAAGGCCATAGTCTCTCTTTCTTTCTTGATTTCAATATTCTTCTTCTAAAGTTTAAAGGTTTAATTATTGGATTAAGATTTTTATTAGTTAGAAAACTAATTTGTTGGAGTGATGTTGGGTTGAGATCATGATTCTCTTTAGTTTTGTCAACAATCTCATGTTGGTACTTTTCTCCTTATTGTGCCTTAAAAATTATATATTGAATAGCGATATTTATCATAACTTTTTTGCTGCTGTTTTTTAGATTTTATTAAGATTTTTATTAGTTAGAAAACTAATTTGTTGCAGTGTTGTTGGGTTGAGATCATGATTCTCTTTTGTTTTGTCAACAATCTCAAGTTGGTACTTTTCTCCTTATTGTGCCTTAAAAATTATATATTGAATAGCGATATTTATCATAACTTTTTTGCTGCTGTGTTTTAGATTTTATTTACCTTTGATCTTATATATTGTATTTATTTCTTACTCCATTTGTTTGGTTTTTACTAATTCCTGTTCTACCTGGCTTGTTTGTTCTGTTTGTTTGTGTGTTTGTTGGTTTTTTTTTTTAAATTTTTTATCTGCCATCTACTTGTACTTTTCACAACTTTTCAGAATATACGATCATCAATTTTGTCATTTGGTGGCCATATAAGAAATGAGTTGTATGCTTTAAACATCATTCTAAATGCAAGGGAAATATTGGATTTACTTCTAGAGAATTGTTCTTCTGTTCATTGTTTTTTAACTTTTGCAATTCAGGGTGCATGTTAAAAATCTCAATCATGACATGTTGACAGCAAATGGAATTTCTTTCGGGTGCTTGGTTGGGCAAGTGGTAGAGTTTGATTTGACGATAAGCTCTCACTCTCTCTATTGTACTTCTGTTTTTGTTACTCTCTTACAATCTTAACTTTATAAGGACAGTTTCTGCTTGTTTTAATTCTTTGAAATACTGGTGTAGTGTTTGCTTGTCATAGGCTTTGTTTCTAAGAGGATTACAAATTACAGTCTTTCTTAATTACGGTTTGAAATTTTCATTCCAATTCTTTTCACTTTGTTCTGTTGTGTTGTTTTAGTCATTCTTTGTGTAGGTGAATCCTGGCCATACATTAATTAGAACGAACTGGCCCCACCATTGATTAAATCCTGGCCATACATTCAGACCTTAATTAAATTTTTTGAAAAGACATAAATTGTCAAAAAAATATTTGCTGTGTATCAGCTGACTTCCACGGACTAATACTGGATTAAAAGAACTTAAACTTAGTATGTTCAATGAGCTAGTTTAGGGCATCCTTAATGGATAATTCTTCTCCATCCAGCCCAATGGTACAGCATCACAAATTTCAAAGTGCATCTCTCCATTAGTGGTTCGTTATGCAAATGCTGATTTGTTCTGATATATATTATAGTTGATAAATAGTTAAACTAATTTATATTTCTTGTTAGTCAGGACTAAGTGAATTTTTTAAGGAGTCTTTAGTTATAATATGTTGTTTGGCTTCTTTGTTCTTTGCAGCTATCTATTGTCAGCCACATACTGTCTCTAGCCTCTTGTGCGTCAGATCCTCCGGTCCCTATATTTTCCAGGGATACCATTGTGCATGTGGTTCAAACAGTTGTTGATGGTTTTTTGGAAATGTGGATTGCCTTTCTACATTCTTTGATTTATGTGTTCCTTTTTTTTTTTTTTTGATATTGTGGAACATTATGTTCATATTTGTATATATCAAATAATAATTTACCCATACCATACCATAGCCCATAGGGTCTCTCTCTTTGCATTTGAACCCACCGGTAGGGCAGTGTTGTAACAAAACCCAAAATTTGTGGTCCACACATAATGTAAATTCATACATCCCGCTCTCTCATTCTCTCTCCACACACATAAGTTTTGTAAAAATACCCCAAACGCTCTCTCACTCTCTTTCTCAATTTACGAATCCAAAGCGGTCTCTCTCTCCACAAATTCCACAGCGCTCTCCCTCCTACTCCTAGGTAAGATCAGTTTCTCTCACTCTCAGTTAAGTTCAACAATGGGGTGTACTCTCTGTTTGGTTACCGAGGAAGTGGAGGGAAAATTTGAGTCTTAAGTGATCTGATAGGGTTATTATGTGTGAAATTGTTTTTCTCTTTGTGTTTCTATGTGTCCAATTCTGTTTTATTGTATTAATGGTGTTTGCTGTTGTGTTCTGATCTTGGGGGGTTTTTTCTCTTTCTTTTTTCAATTCATTTTTGATTTCTCTCTTTCAGTTTCTGATTAGGTTTTTTTAATTTTTAATTTATATATATATATATATATATATATATATATATAAAATTATGGGTTTAAAATTGTCACTTTGTTAAAACAAATTGGTGTTTGGACTGTGTATATCTGGCTCTGTTTGTTTGGTTTTAACTAGATCCTGTCCTACGCGGCTTGCTTGTCCTGGTTGCTTTTTTTCTGCTGACATCTACTTGTACTTATCACAACTTTTCAGAATATGAGATCATCAATGTTGTCATTTGGCTAACATGTAGGAAACGAGTTGTATGTTTTAAACATCGTCGTTCTAAATGCTAGGGTATGTATTGGTTTTACTTTTAGAGGAGTTCTTCTATTCATTGATTTGCAACTTTGCAATTCTTTGTGTTTTTTTAAAATCTCAATCGTGACTTGTTTACAGCAGATGGAATTTTCTTTTGAGTGCTTGGCAAGGCAGGTGGCGGAGTTTGATTTGGTGATATGCTCTCTCTCTCTCTCTTATCCTTCTGTATTTGTTACTCTTACAATCCCCACCTTATAAGTACAGTTTCTGGTTGTTTTTAATTCTTTCAAGAAGTCGCAGTGTTTGCTTTTTCTAGGCTTTGAATCCAAGAGGATTATAAATTACAGTAGCTTAATGAGGGTTTGAAACGTCCAATCCAATTCTTTTCCCTTTGTCTACTTGTCTTGTTTTAGTCATTGTGTTGGCATGCTCATATCTAATTTGAGTGTGGTGTAATGCCTCTTATTGGTGTGGAGTAGTTAGATTAACGAGGATTTTGATCTAAATATGGTTGGCAAGAGAAAATTAATGCGGGTTTTTGCATTTGTGGATTTTAATTAATTCCAGCAGAGAAGAAGAATTAGATAAAAAGTTTCATCAGGCTATTGAAGGGTATTCAAATTGCTGGTAGAAGATTAGATTACTTCCCAATGCATGTTCATATATAAATACTTTTCATAAAAGTATTCTTTTTCTTATTGATCTGTTTCTTTTTCATGGTGTGGGGCATAAAAAAATACCTGGGATGTTTAAAACTTACTTCAATTCTGTTATTGGAATTTCAAATTCATGCCTATGTTTCAAACTCATTATGTTTATTTCATGATTCTCAATGACTCATCCACTCATTATGTTTATTTCATGATTCTCAATGACTCATCCAGGCTGTATTTATGTTGTGTGCAGTTCCTGCTATTGATCCTTGTCAGAGGTATAAAATCCATCCTGTTTTTTCAGTTTGCGTTATAAGTTAGTCATGGTTAGTTTCTTATTATCTGCGGCCTTGTTATTTTATTTTGTCTATTTATTTATTTCTGGGAATTCGTCAATGCAGTACTTCATAATCTATCCAGACAGTCTATGCTGAAGGTGATGAATATAATTTTCTTCTCTTGGTAGTGTCTAAGATTTCTTGAAACTGATTGAACTGTTTAGTTTTTAGAGGATCCGTGTGAACATTGATCTTAATGGACTTAAATTTCCTGAAAGTTGAAGTACTTCTCTGATATTCTTTGTTAGTCTTTGGAGGAACTAATGGGATCAATTCTCTTTTGCTTGGTTGCTTGTGTTGTATGCTTAGTTGCACTTGTGGAGGTAATGTTGTTAAGAAATTGCATTTGTGGACTTTATAAGTCTAATTGTTGTTAACCTATCGTCCCTTTTTATTTGACCTCCAATGTGTTATTTTGTTATATTAATGTTGAAAACAAAGATGATGCTTTGGATATTTATTTGCTTGTGTAGTGCCATTTATGTGCATGCAATACTGGTAGCTCAACTCCATCCTATTTTTAAATTTCCACATTACCAATCTATTGTTGACTGATTAAAGTTTGTTAAATTACCGATTCTCCAAAAAACTAATCTAAAAGCTTAAAATAGTAGGAAGTGATGAATTTAATTACTTAATCATAATTGTAATGCTCCCCCTAGCGTGTGGGCCCAACTCCCCCTTAATAAGCGAGGCCCAACATGTGAGATTTTAACATTTTAAATGGGAGGTAGAGTGGGGACAAGCATCAAAATCAGGATTCCCTACTCTGATGCCATGTTAATTTATCAATTGTCCCAAAAGTTTAAGCTATTAGGAAATGGTGAATTTAATCACTTTAATCAAAATTCTATCAAAGTTTATATCCTTCTAATGGTATTTCTTGGTTTGAGATATGGCATCCATAAGGGTTCCATCGACCACATTGCATCTGCTCAACGTCGATACATCAACTATTTGTTTCAGATGTTGAACCTAGTTATTTCAGACAGTAATGTTGCCATTGGCTTTTTCCAGCTCCGGTTCTGCGTGGGGATAGCTCCAACCTAAGCTGGGTCACTAAGGTATCATCATTTTCTAATATCTCTCATATTTTTAGAACTAGGGGATGGGAAACTCTAATTTCAGCTTGATATCAAGTTTTTATTGTTGAATACTCTAGTTTCAAGAATGTCATTGTTAAATATATAAGCTATAACTGATGTGTTCTGTATATTTCCCCTTTAAACATGAAACTAATATTGCTTGTTGATTGTTCTGGTGTCTGGTTTTTTATCTGTCTTCTTAAAAATATATTTCATTGGAAATTTGTAATACACTCTGATGGTTGTATGATGCCAGGTTGCTTGTCAACTGTTGGCAATTCTGGTGAAAAATTACTTTGTGCCAATCTTTGCTATTTGTATCTCATTGCTTTGCAGTAAGAAATCTGGATGGGAAAATGGAGCAGTTGTGCTTCAGAGTTCAATTTTGCGTCTTGCTGAGATATCTGAGAGTGAATGAGACAAATTCATAAAGAAACATATGGTTTGCTCCTGCTTTTCATTTCTCTCTCTCTCTCTCTAAATGATTCAGGAAGTTTAAGATCTATGACATGCGTAAAAATATTAGTATAAATTAAAAGTTATCACATAATCTCATGGCTTTTCAAACTGTCTAATCTTTTTCTTTTTTTGGATATGTAATGGTAAATTTTATTGAAAAATTTGAGTCACTAATATGTCTGATCTTTGGTTTGATGTGCATGCATGGTGTCTTCCTCCAAAAGCCGAAGATCTCTCAAAAATGTAAATGTTACAAAACTTGTTGGCCACCCTGTATCAACTAAAAGCCAAGAAAACAATAAGCTTACCAATGTCAACTTAATTCTCATAGTCGACAATTGCTGCTCCCTTAAAATCCTTTGATTACTTTCCCTCTGCTTAGTCTACATCAAACATGGTTGATTTAAATCCCAAGCTCTGTGTTGGAAGGAGTTTGGCTTAATTCTTCAACCTTGAGTCAACAAAGCATAATCTTGGGCATCACCCCCCAAACTCTGAACATCCTAGGATGAACTCGTGCGAGTCCCTTGCAATAGAACTGTGGAGTAGGAAATGATCTTGGTTCTTGCCTATCCTCTTGCATATGCAACTCCAATCAACTATAATCTGATTTATTGATATGCTAGAAGGATTGAGAAATTATGCTAAATCCTAGAAAGGGTGGCTTATGCTTATTTAATTTCTTTTCGAAAGAAATAATTGGTTATCATGTGTACAGGGGGTGCTATGTATTGGTATTTTGTCAAATTTAGCGTTATGCTTGTTAAAGCAGGGCAGCAGCTGAATCCTGCACCTTGTGTTATGCTAGTTGAAGCAAGGCCGCTTAATCCTGCTCCTTCTAACTCTATTTTTGGGAATTGGGATTAGGGTTGATTTAGAAAGGGGTAGGGCCAATTAGGGTTTGATAGTGAAAAGTATTGGGTGTAAGATTTAGGGTTTATCAGGCTTCTAGGGGTTTTTGCACTTGCAGATTTGATTTGATCAAATTTTTAGATCACTCAATTAAAGTAGAGAAATAACAAGAGTATATTAAAGAGCAAATAGAAGATGAATGAGAAAGAAACAGAGTGATAGAGAGATACTAGGAAATCAAATGTAGCTGTAAGTTGTCTTTTCTCAATAATCTGCCATAATCTTAAATGTGAGTGAATAATGGTTAAATGATTAAATTCACCCTTCCCATCAGCTTAAGCTTTTGGGACAAGTGATAGTTTATCATGGTATTGGAGCAAGTGATCTTGAGTTGAAAACTTGTCTTCTCTTTACCTCCAATTTAAAAAGTGAAAAATTCTAGGTTTTAGACCCCGCATATGAAGGGGAGTTTGAGCCCACTCATGCGGGTTAGTATTAGAATAAAAGTTAAATGATTAAATTCACCATTTCCTATTAATTTAAACTTGTGGAACAATCTGAATTGCACCATTTCCTATAGAAATGAGGAAATTCTTTCAGAGATCAAGGTAACTTCTATTGATGAAAAGATGAGGGAGTGTTGCTTGAAATAGTTTGGTCATTTTTAGAGAAATGCTATGAGTACACTAGTAAGAAGAAGTCAATTGATTCAAGTTAATGGAATGAAAAAATGTAAAGGAAGACCCAAAAAACATTAATAGAGGTGGTGAAAAAATAATGTGTCAATTTAGGAATAATAGAGCATGATTTTGGGTGGAATAGAATGGTGGCCATTTGAAGACATGGATAGATCGGGAGACCAACTGCTTGCTTCTATTAGTGGTTCTCTATTTGATTGGTCTCGAACTTGGGGACTCACTTTTATTCTTAGTTTTCTCCCTGTTTGTAATTTCTTCTTTGCTCTTTTCTTTAAAGTAGTTTTTTGTATATACATCTGTCTTACTTTTCAAAAAAAAAAAAAAAAAAAGAATGATGGAAAAGAATACATGTCGTTGACCCTTACTAGTCTATTGAAGGTTATGTATTAGAATTACATTTCTTTTGTAATGCTAAAGAAATTGTCAAAAAATTTTGAAAAGACAGAAATTGTCAAAAAAAAATCTAATATGTATCAGCTGACTTCCACGGATTCTTATTGGATTAAAGAACTCTTTAAACTGAGTAGGGTCCATGAGCTAGTTAAGGGCATCCACAATGGGCAATTCTTCTCCATCCCGCCCAATGGTACTGCATCACTAAATTCCATGCACATCTCCCCATGAGAGGTTCGTTATTCAAATTTTGATGTGTTCTGATATATATTATAGTTGATAAAAGTCAAACTAATTTATATTTCTTGTTAGGCAGGGTTAAGTGAATTTTTTTAAACTGTCTTTATTTATGATATGTTGTCTGGCTTCTTTGATTTTTGCAACTATGCCTCTTGTGCATCAGATCCTCCAGTCCTTTTATTTTCTATGGTTACCATTATGCATGTGGTTCCAACAGTTGTTTATGTTGTTTTGGAAATGTGCATTGCCTTTCTTTATTTTTTGATTTATTTGTGTTCCTTTGTGTAGCCTTATGTTCATATTTAATTGGGATTAAGTCTTTGTTTGACTAAGATCATTAAATGCCACATTTTTTTCCTCCATTGTTCTTTTCTAATATGTTTTATTTGTTCATAGGTGTATTGGCTTTGCATTGATTATCTTCTTGTAGCTAAATCAGCAGTTGTGAGTATGGAGGTTTCCTTCATATTTTTATGTTTTTAATTTTGCTGCCCCAAACTATTTACTTCTTTATCATTTATTTGACAGTTTCTGTGACATGGGCTGTTTACTTTATAGATCCGTGGTTTGTATTTTACTTTATAGATGTTTTGTAATTTTTGTTGATACTATTCTGGAGTTATATTTTATGAAGGATAGAATGTTAGTTGTACTCAATTTTTTATATCCATTTATATGAAAATAAAGGCTTAATTTTTCATTTCGTGTTTTTCAATCTGATAATGCTCATAAATATTTTCATACTTCCTTGTCCCGCTTTCTCGATGGTCATGATTTACATCATCGGTCCTCTTCTCCTTATACTCTACAGCACAATGGTGTGCCGATATGTAATTGAGACATTTGTTGGAACTTACCTTGTTAGCTTTTATTCCATATGAATGTTACAAAAACATATTGGAGTGATGCAGTATTGACTGCTTGTTATCATATCAACTATATGCTTTCAATTGTTTTTGATGGTTAGATTCCTTTAACTGTTCTGTCTGTTGACACAACCTTTTACCATTTACCTCCAATGATTTTTGGGTGTGTATGTTCGCATTTTAGGTCTAGGGGGTGACTAACGTGATTCTCGATCTCGTAAGTGTATTTTACTTAAGTACTCTCGTACTCATAATGGGTACAAGTGTTATTTCCCTTCACTTCATTGTCACTTTGTTAGAGTTGATGTCATTTTTATTGAGTCTACTTCATATTACTCCTCTCCTTCCTCAATGAGTGTTTCCTTGATTGCCTCCATTACCTCCTTCACCAGCATTGATAGTCCATTGCTTCCATTGATACTTCACCAGCATTGATAATTAATGAAGCTGGTTTTGAGTTGCAGAACATTTAAGTTTCATATTAATTTGGGTTTTATTAACTTTTGTATGAGTTAGGATGTATTCTTGGATTGGCCACACATCAGATCTTTCTTCAAGCAATCGAGAATGCAATTTACTTTAATGCTCACATGGGGTATTTTTCTATGTAATGAGTTTTAGTTATGGGATGTGTTGTAACATGTGTACTTGTACATATGCACTTTCTTCGAGGTATTGTGCATATGAGATTCCTTCAGCCATTCAAAATAGTAAGTTAGGCACGTTTTTAAACAATTAAGAAAACTAACATCTCGAGTTTTTGAAACTCGAGATTCAACTTAAAAACCGACTCTTCTACAATCGCCTTCCATTTGTTCTGCACTGCTGAGGTGGCGAAAATTGCCACGCGGATCTCGAGTCTTTAAGACTCGAGATTTAATTAGAGGAATAATTTCAACAGATCTCGAGTCTTATAGACTCGAGTTTTTCCTTGCACAAACCGAGTCTATAAGACTCGAGATTTACTTATGCAAACGGTGTAACTTTGAACAGAACTCGAGTCTTATAGACTCGAGTTCTGGTGGAACTATTTTTACTAATCCGTTCCGTCCACACTAAAAAACAGCAGTAGTTTTCAGAACGTGTTCCTTGGACTATATTATTCAGTCCACACTCAGTATCTTCAAACTCTCACCCAAAAACAGAGCATCCTCAACCTCACTAACTCTCACCCATACACTCAGCCTCACTAACTCTCACTCTCACTCTCACTCACCACATTGCCTCTCTCACTGCTCTTCCCTCTCAAGAATTTCATATTTCAGGTATGGGTTTTTTGATTTGATTGTTATTGTAGTTGGGTATTAGTTGTGTATGGGTTTTGCCACTAAGAGAACTTCCCAATGACTTTATGGGTTTTCCAATGACTCCATGTTTTTTCCTAATATAAGATGTTCTTCTTGCAGTATCCCACTGTTGATTTCAATTCCGTGTTTTTATTGGCTTGCATGTCATTTGAGCTATATATTATTTGTTATATTTTCTTTGATTTATTACTAATTCATGTGATTACTCTTAACCATCTTGATAAAAATATGTTTTTGCATTAGCCATTTTGGTGAAATAAAAAAAATTTTGTTCTCATTGACTTTATTCTTTTTGAGGTGTTTCCCTGCATTAATTCTTCTTGATCAAATCTGCCAATTTTAAAGAGAATGAATCTTTCATGAATTAGATTCACCAAATTCTTGTAGGTTAGAAAATTTTATGAAAGATTCATAGCAATGTACGTTTCCCTTGTTATCTGATATGTGGAGTGTTGCTTGATTGTGGAGTCACCACTTTATCTTGAAGGAGCTAGTGGATTGTTTGAATTTATTGTTAAAAGACATAAAATGGGCACATGGTTATAGTAATTGTTGAAGTTACAAAACTTCTTCTCGAAATAATGCGTACAAAAGACTAGCAGGACATGAGTATGCAAATATCTCAGGGGATTTAGGTGTGGATGCTAGGATGTAAGTCTTGCTTTGGAGTTGACTGTGTTGTTTGCCATGCCTGGAAATTGTGAACATCTCAGAATATTGTAAAAAAATAACTTGGAGAGGATTATTTGTGTAGTTACTAAGAAGTACTTTAAGGGCTGCCTAATATTTCCTTCATTTTGCTTTCTGACATGGTGCTAGAGACATTAATGTAATTTTAACTGCTTGAGTTGCCCCTTTTCAGTTTAGTAAATGGTAAACGTAGTACTAGAACATGACAGTTCCTTTATTTAGGAATTGTCTGCCTCTATACAAGATGCAAACTTAAGAACCATTGATTATGTTATAGGTAAATCATGTGGATGTTTACATTTTTTTTTTTCCAGTGAAACCTTTAAGGTCCCTAACACTTTTTATAGTGGTGTAGCAGATTGAGTTTAGATGTGTATAGGTTAATATAGATGTGTATAGGTTAGTACAGGT
This sequence comes from Quercus tomentella, assembly GCA_028535165.1. Classification (NCBI taxonomy): domain Eukaryota; kingdom Viridiplantae; phylum Streptophyta; class Magnoliopsida; order Fagales; family Fagaceae; genus Quercus; species Quercus tomentella. The sequence goes on along the minus strand of JAPQVY010000012.1, from coordinate 40,535,628 downwards.
TAATATAGGTTAGATGTGTATAGATGTGTATAGGTTAGTATAGGTTAGTACAGGTTAATATAGATGTGTATGTGTGAACAAAATATTATGGACTTTAATCTTGTAACGACTTTTCAGGGAATCATTATGAAAGTGGTCTGTACATAATAGCAGAGGTTCTCTTATTCATTTTCGAAGGGGCTTTTGTTGAGAACAGTCACAATGTTGAAGCAGATTTAATTTGTAATGAGTGTGTATCGTGTGTTTATTAGGCTAAAAGGTCCACTCTGATGTGGTTATTAAAGGTAGTCTTGGAATCTAATAAAATGGTTGACTGGGATTTCAGTTGATAGTAATGTCTTAAGCATGAAATATGTTGGAAATACTGAAAAGGTCTCGATTCTTTTTTGTTTGGGGGGGGGGGGGGTTTGTATGTGTTACCAAAAAATGTGGTTGTGTTTGTGTTACAAAATTATATGATATATCTTTTTCTAATTATTTAGTCCCCCATTATCTTTTGCAATTTTGTATGTGTTAAAAAAAATTGCGTTTGCAATTATCTTTTGCTTTACATGTGTTTTGCCTCTCATACCATGCTGCTGTAATTAGCCTCTTGTATATAGGAAGGATAGATGGATTTGTATATGTCCAATTGTTAAATATAGTCGTACTATAGCCAAAATTGTAGGAAAAAATGTTCAGTTTGTATGTATGATGAAAAACAACTTATAAAAGTTTCTCGGCTGCATCTTTTTATTAGAAAGTTAAAGAACTACTTCAAGTTTCTTTTAGATCAGGGAACTTGAAAATGTTTGTTAACTAACATAGTAACTTGACTGTAACAGGTTCACAATGCCTGAAATTGATATAATCATATACCACGGTGGTCCGTTGAAGAATGCCAATGCCAACAAGGGATTGCCATTTGAAGGGCCGGGTATAAAGACCTATTATACCCAAATTGATCGTAGGTTGAAGACCCTTGACGAATTGAAGATGATGGTTATGGAAGAGTTGTGTGAGAACCCTGCTGTGCACAACATACACATTACTTATCGCATGCCAAATGAAATCCTGAAGCACCGGATTAATTACAAGTACATGGCGATAGAAGCAGACAAACATGTGAAAATCATGTTTGACAAGTTGGAGAGAATACCTGAAGTAACTAACATTGAGTTGTACATACAGTTGGAGGCACGTGCAGAAGTTGGTATTGAGGAAATCCAACAAACACAAACAAGTTTACAAGTTACAGTTCCAGATGCTCAATATGAGTATTTTACACATGTAGAGCATGATGATGTTCATGCCGATGAAGATGTTCATGCCGATGATGATGATGATGAGGATGAGGATGAGAATGATGATGATTATGATGACGAGGATGAGGATGAGGTTGAGGATGAGGATGATGACTATGTTGATGAAAATATTGCCATTAACGGTGAAGATTTTGGCGATAGAGATGAGATTGAAGACAGGATTGAACAAGGGGACTTTAGGGACTTTGAGAGGGACATTGATGATGATGAGACATTGGACGGTAGTCAACCTGATGCATACAATGTTCTTAGTGTCCAAAACATTACAGACACAATCCCTGTGTACTCACCACCTGCCTTGTCATTTTATGAAAATACTTGGGAAAATTTGGTTGATCCTTCACATATTGAGACACCATTTGTGTCTAGTTGGAGAGAGGGGATGAATTTGTGCAAAGGCTTGACTTTTGCCAATAAAATGGAGGTGCAACGCGTATTAACAAAGTGTGCCCTCAAGGAAAACAAACATTTTATGATTAGTAGGTCAACCACGACAAAACTTTGTGCGAAATGCGTGGATGAGTCATGCACGTGGTATGTCTGCGTAGTCATGAAGCCCAAGTTCCACAATCTATGGATGGTCACCGTGTACAAGGGTCCTCACACGTGTATACGGACTGGGGTGCGAAATGATGGTAGAATGATGAGTTGTAAATTTATTGCAGATGACATCCTTAAGAAGTTATGTGAGGATCACACTACCCCAATTAAGCATCTCAGATCTATGATAGAGTCTAAATATGAGGGACAAAAGCCTTCTTACTACAAGGTATGGGATGCGAAACAAAAGGCGATTGGGAAGATGTTTGGGAATTGGGAAGAGTCTTATCAAAGGTTGCAGAAGTTGCTAATGGCATATATTGATCAAGATCCGACTACCCAGGTGTTCTATCGTACCACATCCACCGGTGAAGATGACACAGTATTTTTGAATTATGTGTTTTGGTCTTTCGGTCCAAGCATTGATGGATTCAAATATTGCAAGCCCGTTATCAGTATTGATGGGACCCATCTGTATGGTAAATATCAGGGAAAGTTGTTGGTTGCAATGGCAACCGACGCTAACAACAAGGTATTCCCTCTTGCCTTTGCTATTGTGGATTCTGAGTCAGGGTCTAGTTGGAGGTGGTTTTTACAATGCCTCAGAGATGCGATTGGCCGCGTGATACCTAACGAAGGCATTTGCATAATTTCTGACCGACATCTCGGTATCAAAAACGCCATTGCAAACTGGCCTAGAAGGGATGATGGAAGAGCACTGGTATTTCATAGATATTGCCTTCGACATGTTGCTAGCAACTTTAACACACATTTTCAGAACTCGACTCTAAAGTCAGCGGCGTTGAAAGCCGGATATGCTAGTCAGGCAGTGAAATTTTATACCATAATGGAGACCATTAAGCAGGCGGAAATTGAGGCCATTAGAACTAAGAAGAAGTTGACGGGGAAGGATGGCAAGGAAAAGAATCAAGATTATCTTCCATACACATACCTAATGGGCGAGTCTGTGGATATGTGGACCCAGTCACATGACGGTGGGAGACGTTTTGGGGCAATGACAACCAATATATCAGAGTGCTTCAATGGTGTATTGAAAGGTGCACGGGGCCTTCCTATTGCCGCGTTGGTTGAGTTCACTTGGAACAAACTTGTTCAATATTTCCACGACCGTCGCAAAGAATACCTTTTTGAGTTCTCAGAGGGTAAGAAATGGAGCAAATATGCCTTCTCCAAGTGGGAGGAGAATAAGAGTAAATCTGAGAAACATTATCTCAAGCCATTTAGCAATGAAGAGCTGATATTTCAAATAGTTACCCAACTCAACACGTGTAGTGCAGGAGGGGGAAACCACAGTTATGAAGTTCGGTTACAGGAAAGAACATGCAGTTGTGGGAAATGGCAAAACATAGGGATCCCGTGTTCACATGCAATTAGAGTATGCGACTATTTACATATTGATTCGACCACATATATTCACCCGTGTTATGGTTTGAACAATGCCATTAACACTTATGAGCATGCATTTGTGGTTCCTAAGTCGCAGTCATTGTGGAGGGATCCCATAGGGCCAAAGTGGTTGCCTAATCCAGCATTGTTGCGGGCCAAAGGTCGACCAGTGAAGTCGAGAATAAGGAACGAGATGGATGGAGTGAGGAATAAGGATCGAGAACCGGGATGGCGGAGGGAGGATGCAGATTTGATAGAGAGTCAGCCCAAGCAAACATGTGGACTGTGTCATGCTTCCGGGCATAACCGCAGAAAATGTCCGCAGTCCCGTGGCGCTTCCACAAGCGATCATGTTCCACAGTAGGTAGGTAGATGGCAAATACTTATGCATCGGTTAAATATTTGTTGTTCATTCCATGTTGATCTAATGTTTACTATCTTCTCTCCTAATGTGATTTCTCTACGTTTCTCAGGCATGCTTCCAAGGACGATGTTTTGGTTGTGCGGACCGCCGATCTTAGGAAAAGTGACTACGTTGTATTGCCTCTATGTGAACTTTTTGGTTTTTGTTGAATGTACTTGTAAATCTCTATTTAATGTATGTGTATGAAGATTGTGATTTGAGTAGTATGGCTAGAACTGCAAATTAAGCGTGGTTGGGCATGTTTAGAATGTTGATATTGGGAATGCCTTTTCCTTCGATGTAACTGCATTTTGCATTGTAAAACCATGTTTATACAGAGAGCGTAAAAGTTTCTATAGTTTCGTGCGTACAATAAACGCGTTTTGATGTAATGTACGTGTATTTACATTCTCAGCTTCTTTGCCTCTGAATGAGTGTTTATGGACTATATTCGCAGTTTGTCTATCTCTGTTTATCAGCAGCTGCATGCACACGTTTCAGTTTCTGGTGTGTCTGCATGACGAGGAAAAAAGAAAACAAAAATTCCACAGTGAATGATTCCTGGAATGAGCAGAGGAAAACAGAGCAAAAAAAAAAAAAAAAAAAAAATTGTCCATGGAAGGCGAGTCTATGAAAATCCAGTTCTACTGGAAAAAACAGAGCAAAACAGAACAACAGTCCTGGACCTCTCTGGGTAAACAGAGCAAAACCAAGAAAAATTTTGTCCACTGGAAGTCGAGTCTATGAAACTCGAGTTCCACTGGGAAAAAAAGCCCAAAACAGAGCAACCCTCTTCGACCTCTCTGAGTAAACAGAGCAAAGACAAGAAAAAAATTTTTTCCATGGAACTCGAGTCTATGAAACTCGAGTTCTACTGGGAAAATACAAACCAAAACAGAGCAACCCTCTTGGTCCTCTCTGAGTAAACAGAGCAAAACCAAAAAAAAAAAATTCCACTGGAACTCGAGTCTATGAAACTCGAGTTCCAGTGGAAAAAAACAGAGTATCCCTCCGGACCTCTCTGAGTAAACAGAGCAAACCAAAAAAAAAAAATTCCACTGGAACTCGAGTCTATGAAACTCGAGTTCCAGTGGAAAAAAACAGAGTATCCCTCCGGACCTCTCTGAGTAAACAGAGCAAACCAAAAAAAAAAAATTCCACTGGAACTCGAGTCTATGAAACTCGAGTTCCAGTGGAAAAAAACAGAGTATCCCTCCGGACCTCTCTGAGTAAACAGAGCAAACCAAAAAAAAAAAATTTCCAGAAGAACTCGAGTCTATGAAACTCGAGTTCTTCTATTTGAACTCGAGTCCATAAGACTCGAATTCCATGTGAATATTTTTATTTTATTTATTTATTTTGTTTAAAGCTCACAATTGTTGTTCTTTTCTACAAATGAGCTTTTTAGAACTTTTTAAGGGAAAAAGTTCTGTTTATGTTTTTGTAATTTTTTTTTTTAACTACTTGGCGTCCTTGTATGTGGGGTAGATGTGTACACTGGAATTTTTTTGTTTTTTTTTCTTTGTAACTTTAATTGATTGAGCTCCTGTGTTACCCAAACCCCAATGCCTAAAACCAATACTATTAACTCTAAATTATAATAAATACACGTTTCATAAATGGTCCTCCTAATGGAAGTAGCTTTTGCCGCACTTAGTCTTCAATTAATTGGAATCACCGGCTCCTATATTGTTATGTCTTCCAGCTAGCATTATTGCTAGGTTATATAAATGACATGCATATATGACTGATCATTTTAAATTCACATATAAGACCGTGTCGAATATGAAATTTTAAAATTTTTATGCTCATTGTAACCTATAGATGCATTGCATTCAATAAACTATTCCACTCCATAACACCAAATGAGTGCTTTTGACAATATAGTGAAATGATCTTAACTCCAAATAATATGAGACACAAGCTTTTGATATAAAAAATGTGTCAAGTACATGGTTCTCTCTATACAAAACATAAAATTCCTGCCAATCAAGGCTTAAATATCCACATCTCAATACATTGTTCTCTCTATACAAAATTTGCAATCACACTAAATATTAGGAAAAGAAAAGTATCCACCCTTTTAAGACGGTAACCAAAGCAAGATAAGGTGGCAATGACAATGTTGGTCTCAAATATTTCATTCAACTTCCAACTGTCAGGCATTGGATTTGAGAATGAAACCGCTGCATTCTTACAAAAAAGTTTCAGAAACTTTTCACCCAACTCATGTATGCTAGTGGACTTGAGAATCTCATCATCATCGGTATCCATCTCCACCCCATTCGAATACATTCTAAAGATTCTATTGTCAAAAAACCAACCACATCTGTTGGCTTTGCTTCATGCCATCGAGGTAGTAATCTGTGTTGTTTCATTCAACATCATTCTTCCTGACTAATAAAGATTCTATAAACAAAACATTAAAAATAATGACACCTTCAGCATGGTAACAAGGCTGGTATCAAATATTCAAAAATACAATCAATTATACTTTTGTTTTATAATTGCCTCAATTCCTAAAATGGAACAAAAAGAGGACACTCTGCGGTTGCGGAGATCTACAACACCTACTAAAGTTAATCATGTCTGTTGCTTGAACTTCAATATGCTGGCCTACTCCAAGAGACAAAATGAGGGAGACTCTAACATTCTCCTGTTAAAATGTGAAGGAACCTTTTCTTTGTAGGCAAAAGCACTCATGACCTTGGACAGCCTGTCATGTTGCCTGAAAAATAAAAATTAATCATTAGCGGGTTGCAACATACAGTTCTCTGTAAAAGAATAAAAATATTGAAATAGTTCAAAATTGAATAAGAACAATTGATGCTGATATTATTTTTCTGGCAATAAAATGGTCTCAAAGTCACCATTAGCCTTTACATTTTCAGGATATAGCCCTTCTATCGTAGGATTCTAGAACTTCATTGCACAATCTTAACCAATAAATACTACTGTCAATGCTATAGAAACAATGGAAAAACTCCTATCAGGCTTGACTATATCAGTTGTAAGGTTTACGAGGTACAGTGGGCTTTGCCTTAATATATATATATATATATATATATATATATTTTTTTTTTTTAAGTAAAAGAATATTTCATGAATAAGAGACTAGTTCTCATGGTTGAACACAAAGTCTAAAGAGATAAAACAGAAGCCTTAAAATAAAATCTAGGCATATGAATTGAGCTAGAATTATAAATAGAAATTGAACTATACACTGATTGTAACAAAATGCATATACCACAGAGTGTACTGGACAAATTAACATTATGGTATCTTGTAATTTGAACATTTTCAATCAGATTAATTAAAATAAATTACATCAGAATTACACATGCACCTAGCACTTGCAAGGTTAGGAGACGCCAGTTGAGCTAAAGCACATTGGTGACCAATTCAAATAAATTTAACATAAACTTGCACAGATTTACAATTACAGGCAGTGTATTAAACCTGACCCTTACCACTCAACATTGTCTCGGTGAGTTCCATCAAGTCATTGTAGTCAGCATAAGCCATATAGAACTCCCAGGTGGTGAACTCAGGATAATGTGTCAAATCGATGCCCTCATTTCTGAACTGCTTTCCAATCTCATAAACACAGTCCAATCCACCAACAACAAGCTGCTTCAGATAGAGCTCAGGCGCAATGCGCTGCTCCACCAGTAATCGTATTCATCATTGGTGTTTCAACCTGACAGTGAAAAGAACATTGAAGGTAATGAAAAGAAAGTAAAGTGAAGTGCCATATGTAGAAACCACCTGAATGAATTGAATAAATAAAAAATGAAGACAAACAACTAACCTCCAAGAAATCAAGATTGCCAAGAAAGTGCCGAATATATTTAATGATCCGAGTTCTTGTCTCAAAAATTTGTCGAACCTCCATATTCAACATCAAATCTAAATAGCGTTGTCGATAACGAGTTTCCTAGCATTAAAGACAATAAAATAAAACACCAGAAAAGGAAAAGAAAAGGAGAAGTGAAAACACAGTCCAAACTGAAAGAAAATAAAATCAATGGACCCATCTCACTTTTATTTGCATCAGGAAAAAATAATCCAATTCATCAGGTTCAAATCACCCCCCACAACATCAATAGCAACCAATAAGACGTAGATTAAAGGAATCATTTAATTAAAAAGAAGGATCAAAGTGTTCCCAATTCAAAAGATGAACCTAACATTTATATGGATCACAAGGGCAGACTTATGACTACAATCTCCAAAATTTCTTGTGGACAATGAAAGAAACTAGAAAAATATTCCTCAGCAATAGCACGCTGTGTAAGTCTCCTAGCTATTTGAAATCAAAATAATGCAACACCACAACTACGTAGAAAAGGATAATTTCGAATAAAAGAAAAAAAATCAAAATCAAAACCAAAAAAGCACTAAGTGGAATAATTCAAATCATAACCAGCTTTTAGAAATTGTGTAACGAGAGCTTCGTTACAAAACTTCAGCGCCTGTAAGCCTGCTAGTTCCGTTAGGCTTTCTCCAAAGGCCAACCGATAGTATGAGCCCCAGGATATAAGCTTCAAATTACTTTCAAAGAAATGGTTTGAAAGATTCAGTTTATTAAGCCTAAAGAAACCTTGTTCAAAGAATCACATTTACCCAAAAAATTAATTCATTTACCATTCAGGTTCAAGCGAAAGGGAACAGAAACTATTTCCGCCTGACAATTAAACTGATGTATTTCTCTGAATGGGTCCTTACAATATAAAGAAATAAATTATAAAAAATAAAGACAACCAAAGATTACGACACAAGTAATCCGAACATATTATCACAAGCCCAAAAATGAAGGTTTGCAATTCATTTTCACTGAACTTCAGGATATTAATCAGCACCAGATCATATGTAGTTAAATTTTTATTTTGGATGTGCTAAAGAATATAGTTTAAAACAGTGCAGTAGGAATTCGATTGAATTTTAGGATATTAATCAATACCTGGTCTTTCAAAATATATGTTTCAAGATTCCTGGCACGTCCTGGGACCCAAGCTTCCTCTTCTTTCTGCAACAATAAGAAAGTAATGAAGCCAGGATGAGATTGTAACCAGCATTAAATCATTCAGGGAGAAACCATGTTCACCTCCAAATTGGCATTGTGAGTTCAAGACCCACTAAAATGTAAATCTATATCACAAGAGTGGACCCATTTCTAGAAAATTTCAACAATCATGCGGCATATTGATAAAAAAGAAAAAATACTAAAATCAAATATGAATAAGGGAAAAGAAATAACAATACTAAAATCATAAGGAAAAATCAAATATGAATAAGGGAAAAAGAAAAGATACAGTGATAAGATACCTAGCATCAACCATAACTTGGACTTTAGCAGTACCACCATGTAAATCATAAAAGAATAGCTTTGAAGAAGATGAATGTTTGCTCACTAAGTGTTTTTTCAAGGATTTGGTGAAAAGCTATAAACAATTACACAATGTTTACCAAATCTGATTTATATTCATTACTCAGCATTACATTATTTATATTAAAAAATTTAAAAGAATGAGCAACGTACCAAACCCAAATTGCTGCTCAAGGCGTATGCCAATGAAGACCAGGCTCAGCATGTTTGCAACCAGATGAATAAAACCAGCATGCAACCAAATGCAAGCCACAAGTCTCCATCCTTGATGCTTCTGAACAACTTTAGTCCACTCAAGCACTCCCAACCTCTCCAATCTTCAAGAATTACCACAAATGCTTTTAATTGAATCATTTACTTCACAAATGACAGAAAAAGACACCCAAATAATTGAAATGCTTGTACTTTGATCAGACATTGTATCTACTGTATAAACCAAAATTCATTCGTGGATCTCCTTTCAAGACTGAAACTTTCCATCTCATCACCCACAAGAATATGATTTGCCACTTGAAAATACAGAAAAACCCAGTGATCAATCATCAAAAAGGTTTCTTACCAAAAAAATTATTTTGATCAGAAAGAGAACAGAGATTCCTTGTGTGGTATTGGTTGAGGAAACGAAGACTGTGAATGTGAAGATTGTTATGCCTCTGCAACAAGGCTGCCTTAAACCTCTGCATCATTTAGCTCACCCACTCTTTGAAATTCTGCTCCAACACAACACAACCCAAGCTCTCTACTCTCTAGTGATAAATTGATAATAAAAAATTCTGAGCAAAAAAATTAAAAAACTATGAGAAGAATAATAGAAGAAGAAGAAGAAAAATGCTAAAATATTATGACTTTAGCACTTACTCAAGGTTCGCCAATTTTGCGTTTTTTAACCCTTGTGTAATGTTTGGGCGGGGGAGGAGGCTGCGGGGCATCATCCTTAGGCTCATCATCATGCTGCAAATTCCATTAGAAGTTCCGCAATCAAGATTCTAATTAATGTTATCATTAGAATAAAGTGAACTACAAAATATGCGCATTTGAATTCTAATTAATGTTATCATACCATAGAGCTACCTCGGTGTCCTATTTTGTGTCCACCTGTCCCACAAGTGGGTGCTCTTCTAGTGCGCTGTGGTCTACCTCGTGGAGGTGAGGGCTGATGAGGGGAATGCTCGTTTGGTACATCAGTATGTGGCTGTACAGTGTCAATCCCAACCGGAGGTCCCAGAGGGTCAGATGAGGATGTGGTAGGTGGGTAATGATGCTCTAAGTAGAGGCCAGGAGTGGGTGCAGTAGAGCTGGTAGGTGGGTAAGAGGGTGTCTCGGGGAGTATAGGAGGGGTCACATTGTCATCAAGACTGAGATCAAAATCGGGCTGCGAAGGTGGGCTGGGTGAAGGGACCTCGGGCTGAGGAGATGCATCTGGGATGTGTGGAGGGACCTCAGGCTGAGGAGATGAGTGCGGGATGGGTGCAGGCATCTCAGGAGTAGTTACAACCCGAGGGGTTGTTGCATGCCAACCACGGCCCCTAGCTGCACTTGTGCTTGGGCTTGCTGTAGCAGGCATACCACGGCCTCTGGTTGCACTTGTGCTTGGGCTTGCTGTAGCAAGCCGACCACGGCCCCTAGCTGCACTTGTGCTTGGGCTTGCTGTAGCAGGCATACCACGGCCTCTGGTTGCACTTGTGCTTGGGCTTGCTGTAGCAGGCCGACCACGGCCCCTAGCTGCGCTTGTGGTTGGGCTTGCAAGAGCACGCTGAGCACGGGTCCGTGTACTTACGGGTGCTGCGCTTGTGCTTGGGATTTCAGTAGCTGTTGGTTCAGTCTCATGCCCATTGTCTGCCTCCTCATTTGCTGCAGGATCACGACCAAGGCCAGCCACATCATTTAGGACACGCCGAACATGGTTGTGAGCTTCGCTGCCTTCAGGAAGCATCTCCAACAGCGCTAAATGGCTTTGAATCTGAAACGGAAAAAGAACCAATACAATTATAAGTTGAGACAGTTATGTATAAAATAATGAATGGATAATATAGTACTTACTAATCTACTCAAATACTCAACTAGAAACTAACAATTTTATTAGAATACTATATGTAACAGAAAGTTACTAGTCAGATATGTTTTTATAATTCATAGAAACTGATTCTACGTTCATACATGTACTCAAGTAAAACGAAATAGGTAATAAAATCTAATTAGAACACATTACCATTATATCTAATTTAGCGCTGTTGCGGTCGACATACTTTCGAGTGACCAGACGATACCAGACGTAATAGGCATGATCGCGGGGCATCTCACCAATCTGAGGAGGTGCATGACAAAGTTGTTGTCGTCTCATTTTCCATGAAATGATATACGGTCCATGCTCCTCCCTCCAATTCTTTTCCACCTTCCCACGTAAGTCAATTTTATGGACTCTATCTTCGTAGAAAACATCGTCAGGCTGCTGCTGCGCCAACCCAAACTGTCGAAGGACACGGTCCGGGTAGTGTCTCTCTACTATGCAAAAACATAGAAGCGGCACCCTGGCTGTCCACGTATCCCTCCCTGCAACGCAGAACTCAGGAAGGTGGCCAAAGTCTGCCTCGTATGGCTGCCACACAATCTACAATAGAAACAAAAAACAATTATCATAGCATCTTCAAAGGTGAAACAAGGGAGAATACATAGATAAAAGGAAAAACCAAAATTTTTACAAAACATATGTTAAAGGATGAATGTTATTACCTGGTCTGGCTGCATTGTCACTAATTGCTCGCGATAGCGGATCAAGGCTGTGCCACCTGGCCTACTCTTCGGGCTTCGCACCCGCACCCACCTACAATTACGAGCAAATAACATAAGAACGATAATACAATTTAGTTATTAAGAAGAGTACATTGCATAACAAACTAAATATTAGGAAAACACTTACTTAAATGCAAGTGGAGCATATGGCCATGGGCCATAATCACACCCAGGTGGGGGCTCTATCCTCGGGCACAAGAATGGCAACCTTGCCCATGCCCAATACTGGACCAAGGTGCACGCCCCACCAATTTGCGATGCGCCTTTCTCACTTGCCCGACACAAGTCCCTATACAACCAGGCCAAGCAACCACTACCCCAACTATACTGCCGCGGATCACGAAGGTTGCGCATAAACTCCAAGAACATCAGATGCACCCTATCTCCTGACTTGTCCATGAAAAGTTTATCCCCTACTAGCGCTAAGATATAGCACCGCGCATACCGGTGTATCTGAACCTCTGATGCGTCATCAGGCAGTGGTGCTGCAATGGCCTCAACAAGTCGACTGATGAGAATTCTTTGGCCCACCAAAGTTTTATTGTCATTTGGCGGAGTAAATCCAAGCAACTCCTCGCACACTTCCCTCCAAGTCCCATCCTCCACAGCAGTCGGTCCAACCAAGACCTCACCGTCTATAGGAAGTCCGAAAATCACCTCCACATCTTGTAGGGTGATTGTCATCTCACCATGTGGAAGATGAAACGTATGAGTCTCCGGCCGCCATCGCTCAACTAGGGCCGATATTAGGCAATTATCGACCTCTTTGGAAGGGGCTCTGAACAATCCTTCCAACCTTAGCAATTTGATAATGTCAATCACCCGATTATCTTCCATCTGAACGTTTGCCATCTCCTTAGTGCGACCACGGCACACAAGTGCGCCCGAGTCCTACAAATTCAATAAAAATTTTAGCGGTTGTTAGAACTAGAAATACAACTTTGAAAGAACTTGCTAACTAAAAGTCAAAGTCAACGTAAAAATTAAAGCGGTTGTTAGAACTAGAAATTTCACCTCGCCATTCCAAATGGCCTCTGATCGATGATATGGTTGTCGCGTCAACACTGAAGTCTGAAGCGGACCGGGGTGCAAGATCTCTAGCTCCTGATCGATCTGAGGCTCCATACTGCAAAGAGTATAGACAATTAAAAAGGTTATGAAAACCCCAATTTCTCTGTGCCAATGTTTGATAAGAATTCATATATTTTCATTCCATCACCTTCAAAATTAAATATATATATATATATATATATATATGTAGAAGATTCAAAGGGTTGACAGTTAAACATTACAAGTGCATACAAACTAGATAAGAACAGAATTTTTTTTTCTAAATAACAATAAATATTAAAAAATTTCATTAGCCTGTCACGTTTCAAAACATTGTTGAAAACTAGCATCTCGAGTGTTCCTCCACTTGAGTTCGAAGATAAAAGTCGAGTTTTTAAGTCTCGATTTATAAGAGGATGGGTTTAAAGTGAGAAAAAATTGACGTAAAAATCGAGTTGTAAAGACTCGATTTTCATAAATTGCAGAAAACGCTGCTATAGGGCTTAAAAACGCCACTGTAGGGCTCCCTAAACCTGATACTTATAAAAAAAAATTTGTAGAAAAACGCCGCTATAGGGCTTTTAAATGTCACTGTAAGGCTTCAACAAAGGTAAGTGAAGCACTTACAATTCGCCCAAACAGAGGGTAACCTCATGTAATTTTCCGAGAATTTCAGTTTGTGAACTTACTTTTACTTCTATATACCTCTAATTATTCTTTACAGTACTTTTTAGGCTAATTCAGTGGATCTCTCATCTGTTTTTGTTGAAATAGCATCAATTGATTCGTCAGCAGTACTAAACAGGTACAATTCTCTCTCTCACAGTGTGGTTTTTTATCTTAGGGTTCTAAACAAAAAGAGCTTCCATGTTTACCAAACCAATTCCTCCATCCAAAAAGTAAACCCCCAACTCTCTTTATTAATCAAAGTATTTCTACCGTATCATATCCCAAGTTTTAAAAATTTAATGTATTGCCACGTCCATATTGTATCATATGTATATTTTGAATCTGCATCAGTGCTTCCTAGTCTGAAAGTAAAAGGCATATTCATGAATATGGACAATAACTATATTCCTTATACTTAAACAAGTATGCATGCATGTTTATATATGTACACATACTACTGTACATATACAGATGTATTTTGACATAGAAGCCACATAACCTCCTTGTCATATAATAATAGATGACATATCCATTGCACAAGTGCAATATGACCCCATCAGCATTTCTTGGAATTAATATAGATTTGTCAATAATGTCTTCATTACACTATATATTTTTTTTGATAAGTAAAAAAAAAAAAAATATATAGTGTAATGAAGACATTATTGACAAATCTATATTCATTACACTATATATACCACCAAAGTAATACATTTTTTCTTTTTTTTGCAAATGAATTTAACATGCAACTGCCAATGAATGACCGGCTTCAATAAGCTTTAGTCAACCCACAGAATTAGTATGATAGATATCATACATTCATGCAAATCAACAGTCACATGCAAAATAAGTCTTGAGCAACAAACACCAACTACTTCACAAAGAAGAATCTTACTAGTAGGTTTTCTGGCTTGATGTCACGAAAAAAAATACCAATACAATTATGTATGTAGGCAAACGTTCTGCAGATCTGCACCCAGAAAACAACAACAATGAGAAATAGAACTCTAGCATTAAATAGCAGATAAGGGATTTTTTTTATATCAGTAAGTAACACATGCCCACATGAGTTTTCAACCCACAACCCCATCCTCCACCCCATTCTTACATGGAGAGAAAATGCCATGACTTGGAGCTCATTAGTATTAGTTTTTTCAACAAAAAGATTAACCTACATTTGAGTTTTTTTCTTAAAAATATAAAGCAAGAGGACATGCATGATATGTTTCCTCTGCGCATGACTACAACAATGCAATAGCTTCCGCAGGAACATATAATGGGAACATAGTATGGCTTTCACCTTTTACAAAACATCAGCATGCTTTGAGCATAGAAATCACAAAATTTGAAAAGGCAAATGTGGAATTATTTTTGAAATGCAAAAATCATATAAATTTGTAATATGTAAACACCATTCTTTTTCACAAGTATTTTCGGAAAGTAAGGAGACCCAAAAAAACCCCCAAGGCATAGCTAGCCTAATACATTGGAAGAAACTATGCACTCTTTTTCACAAGTAATTTAAGGGGTCCTTTTGAAACACTAGGAAAATTATAATAAATAAAAATTGGAGACAAAGGAGAGACTTATTTATAGACAATACAACTTGGAGATAAGTTTTCTCCCTAAGTTTTGTCAACTTGAAAAAAATTTATCCATTAATAACCCTAGAATAAATACATTTGCAGTATTCATTTAATCGTATAAGAGATACAGCTGCAACTGTACACAATAGACAGGTGCTGAAACGTTCAACCTAAATTATACTAGGCATTTTCCTTCATTTGGCCCCACCACCACCAGCAACGTCATGTTGGTACAAGTTGTCAAGTACAACCAACAACCATCTATTCAATTACTCAAACATGTGACATCTCATGAAATTTTTTTTTTTTTTTGAGAAACGACATCTCATGAATTTGAGTCTCAACTGTCAAGGGTCAAGAGTGCCACAAGAAACAAAAGAATAGTTTATTTTTGATAAATAATATTCAACTCTCATATTGACCAAACAATAGTTTCAAATGTACCTAATAGTTCTATCCAGGATGCAACCAATAAGAAATAAAAGAATTCCTCAACAAAGTTGATCTTGGATAAATATGAGATAAGAAAATAAAGGCTACCTTAACAAGCTAATCTTTGAGAAATACAAATAAATTCCTTCGTTTATGACAAAACAACCAAGAGAAAGAGAGACTAGTCTTCATGAAAAGGCAACAAGTGAGATAAACCATTGAATTCTAAGTGCCCACACACATTTTAAGCATTGGATGAAAAGCATCTCTCGGTAATTAGAGATAATTCCTTCATGACAAAGCAACACCAGTCTTCATATCAAAGCAAAAGAGTGAGATACACCATTGAATTCTAAGTGGGCAAGTACACACACGCACACAGCCACACACACAAAAACATCTTAAGCATTGGATGAAATGCATCTCTCAGCAATTAGAGAGAGATTGTTCCTTCATGAAAAAAGCAACTAAACAAGACCAATCTACATGAAAAGCAAAAAACTGCTATAAACTATTGAATTATAAGTGCGCACAAACACATACAGCCCTTAATAATTGCATGAAAAGCACCTCTCAGCAATAATAGATCATTCCTTCATTACAGAGCAACTAAGCAAGACTGGTCTTCAAGACAAAGGAAAAAAAATTATGAAAAACACCATTGAATTCTAAGTGCACCACACACATGCACACATATCCATCTTAAGCATTGGATGAAAAGTACCTCTGTATCCCTCCATCATGACAAAGCATTAAGGTAAGATATACCATTAAATTCCAGTGCACAAGGCATGCCATGCACACACATCCATCTTAGGCTGTAGGCAATGATCAATTTTAACCATCTAACATAAAGTTTGGTTGTCAAAGTACTTTACAAAATCCTAGTAATGTCAGGATCAGTTCCTCCAAAGCCCTCTCTTTGACATAACATTACAAGGGTACTAATAATTAACAAGCTTGCCACTACACAATTTCATGTTGTGACAGGATTGGAAAGTAATATACGCACTCAATGGATCTTGAAACCAATACCCGCCATCTGTCTTGAACTTACAAGAGTAGGATGTGCCCTCATTGGCAAAAATTCACATTGTAACTGGACTGACTATGATCAAACAGCTCAGTAACAGATACTGATCCTTAAATCAAACTAAACACTCAACGTTTCTAAATAGTCACAGATAACTAAAACACAAGATTATCACCGTACCACATCTCCCACATAAGTCCCAAATCACCTCTCTTTGATAATCTCATATCCAAACATGAAATTGAGCCAATATAACAAGTAAGACATAATGAAAAACGGAAACTTTTTTAATGCATGCAAAAGCGGAAAGCATTTAAGAAATATGTAAACAATCCGTTTGGAGATACAACAATTTCTATAATCTTTTGCACAATTGTTCTAAGATGTCATGATGTGATTGATACTAATAAAATTTGTGTTAGTTTTAGTCATTTATCTAAAAATGATATTAATTCAATCACAACTTACAATGTCAACATTTTTATTTATTCATGAGCTTAGCAATGCTGGAATTAGGCGTTCAATATAATATATAGCATTAATTGAAGGTATCATAGTTTGAACATTGTGAATGCTGATGCCGGGTCAATGGCTTGCCTGCCTCAGTGCATTGCAATTGCCAATTTGTTCATTCAGTTTATTTTGTAGCTTAACGGGACTGCTGTCCATCCAATTTTTCCATTCAATTTATCATGGGTTGACCATTGTGAATGCCGATTGACATTATTATTTTCAAATTAAGACTGCGCCTATAATTTCAAAAGAATATACTAACTTAAGAAGCTTTTAACAGGGCAGTTTTTTTATTAAAAATATGTATAAGTAAGATATTCTATACGGCCAAACAAAAAATAAGAAGAGTTTTGCCACTAATTTTATAAGCCCACATAATTGAATACATTGATATTAAGGCTGCCGATAAAATGCAACTGACAACAATAATTTTTCCTGTTCAGGAACCAGCACCCAGATTTCATCCTCAAATCAATCAACAACACTTTCCTTACTAACAGAAACTTCGGATTTTAACCTAGGTGAGAAATAATAGGAAGAAAAGTAATGCAAAATGAAATTGAGAAACGAAAAACCCTAGGTAACATTATGAAATTCCAAACTCTAAAATTGGAGAAACAGAGAGAGAGGGTACCAGCAACCCAAATCATGCAACAAGTAACAAAACAATAAAAACTAAAGCACTAACAAGGGAAATTATCAACCACAAACACTTGGGCTAAACCCAGATGGAATAATTATTTAAAAAGCTCAAATTTTTATAAGAAAAACATACCTTCAAACTTGACAAAATTTGAACTTCCGTTAGAAGGGACAAGAGGGGTTTTCAAGGTATGGGTGAGGGGATCGTCTGAAGCCGATTGTGAGGAAAGAGGAGATCGTTTGAGGGTGAGGGTGAGGGTGATTTTTGTTGCACGCCGACGGGTTGAGGATGACTGATTTCGCCGTTTGAGTGAGAGTCTTTGAACTGAGAGAGAGTGTTTGAGAGACAGAGAAAGAGTGTTTGAACTGAGAGAGACCGTATCAGTAGACGTTTGAAACTTAATGTATATTTTTCATATCTCGAGTCTTATAAACTCGATTTCTACTTTATCCACCTGGCAAATTTGTCCACGTCAGTGTATTGAGAAACCGGGCAAAACGAGTTTTAAAAGGTCGAGTTTTAATAGGATCTCGAGTTTTAAAAACTCGAGATGCTATTATTACAAATTCTTTGAAAACCGGCCAACTAACTATATTGTTAGATATCCTTTGTTATTTCGCAACGAAAATCCACTTTCTTCATTTTTGTGCAGGGTGACATTCCTACATTCCTGACATTTTAAATTTTAGGAAGTTTACTGAGAGCAGTTTTGGGACATGCTAACTGGACGGCCTGTTTGCTTATAGTATTATGAATATGACACTCTTTAGTTCTGTAGTTGTTCTCATTTGGTTTACATTATTTTTAATTTATTGAAGTGTAGATGTCCATGTGATGCTGAAATCTATTGTGGTACCCGTGAATGTGATCTTGAAGATTGAAACTTCAAATATTTTAGTTTACCGTGCAGAAATAATCCTTATGGGTTAGAATTCTGAAGTTCAATTTGTCTAAAATATCTTGTGTCTAAGAAATTTGCATTATTTTTGGTAAACTTGACTTTTTGGTGGTAAGATTACTTTCATCCATTGTGCTTTGTAGTCTCCATGTATTAGATATCCGTGACTAAAAATATCTTAGTCCGCTCAATTTTCCTTGGTCTGGTTTTGGGTGATGAAGAAAAGCATCATTGAGTTGATTGTGTTTTCTCATCCCTGAAACTTAAAAGGGCTTGAACTGTTAGTAGTGTTTGAGAAGTTGACTAGTAGATGTACTTGCATTACTGGCCTGTGTTAAGTGATCTGATAGGGTTATTATGTGTGAAATTGTCTTTCTCTTTGTGTTTCTATGCGTCTGATTCTGTTTTAGTGTACTAATGGTGTTTGCTGTTGTGTTCTGATCTTGGGGGGTTTTTTCTCTTTCTTTTTTCAATTCTTTTTTGATTTCTCTCTCAATTTCTGATTAGGGTTTTTTTTTTAATTTTTATTTTTTTATATATATAAATTTATGGGTTTAAAATTGTCACTTTGTTAATAAAATTGGTGTTTGGACTGTCTATATCTGGCTCTATTTGTTTGGTTATAACTAGATCCTGTCCTATGTGGCTTGTTTGTCCTGCTTGCTTTTTTTCTGCTGCCATCTACTTGTACTTATCACAACTTTTCAGAATATGAGATCATCAATGTTGTCATTTGGCAGCCATGTAGGAAAGGAGTTGAATGTTTTAAACATCATCGTTCTGAATGCTAGGGTAAGTATTGGGTTTACTTTTGGAGGAGTTCTTCTATTCATTGTTTTGCAACTTTGCAATTCTTCTTGTTTTTTTAAAAAAATCTCAATCATGATTTGTTTTACAGCAGATGGAATTTTCTTTTGGGTGCTTGGCAAGGCAGGTGGCGGAGTTTGATTTGGTGATATGCTCTCTCTCTCTCTCTCATACTTCTGTATTTGTTACTCTTACAATCCCCAACTTATAAGTACAGTTTCTGGTTGTTTTAATTCTTTGAAATAGTTGCAGTGTTTTCTTTTTTTAGGCTTTGAATCCTAGAGGATTATAAATTACACTTCTTAATGAGGGTTTGAAACTTCCAATCCAATTCTTCTCCCTTTGTCCACTTGTCTTGTTTTAGTCATTGTGTTGGCATGCTCATATCTAATTTGAGTGTGGTAATGCCTCTTATTGGTGTGGAGTAGTTAGATTAACGAGGATTTTGATCTATATATGGTTGGCAAGAGAAAATTAATGCGGGTTTTTGCATTTGTGGATTTTATTTAATTCTAGTAGTCTCAGCGTATTTTTAGTTGGCTACTTTTTAAGGAGTTTGTTGTAGTAAACTTGGCTTCTAACGATTTGCTTATAAATATTAAATTTACTGTTCTCTTAAACTTGATACTATCCCTTGTTGAATTTATTTTATGGATTTTTGGTTCTTGGTAGTTTTGAAGGTATGAATGTTTTGGCAAAGTTGGCTTTACTAGAGCAATTTGGTTCCTTTTTTTTAGAGTACAATAATGTAAACTTTCCATTCCCTTATTGTTGGCTTGCTGGTTATTATGTGTTCAAGTATTTAAATATTTTCTTTGTAAATGAAAATTGGTGCTTGCATTTATTTCAGGCTTTTCAGGCTTCACTTGCTTGCCTTGCTTAGCAGGTTTGTCCTGGTTCCTTTTTCTATTGCCATCAATTTGCACTTATGACAACTTTTTTGAACTTAAGCTTATTGGAAAATACAAAAAGAAACAGGGAACCTAAGTTCATCTATTTGTTTCCCCTCTTATTCCTTTTGGAGATTTTGTCAATATTGTGGATCATTGTTTTTGGGCTATCTAATAGGGTAAACATTTGGGTGCTTTAAACACGTGCTTCTTTATGTGTTCATTATATAGCATTTCAAACTTTTCACTTGCATGGTTTGTCTTGTTTTGTTGGACCAGGCATGGGGATGCTTTGGGGTTTTATGACTACATTACCTGGCCAACAAAGTTTGATCGAAACTAAGGCCATAGTCTCTCTCTCTTTCTTGATTTCATTATTCTTCTTCTAAAGTTTTAAGGTTTAATTTTTGGCTTATGATTTTTATGAGTTAGAAAACTAATTTGCTGGAGTGACGTTGAATTGAGATCATGATTCTCTTTTGTTTTCTCAACAATCTCTTGTTGGTACTTTTCTCCTTATTGTGCCTTAAAAATTATATATTGAATAGCAATATTTATCATAACTTTTTCGCTGCTGTGTTTTAGATTTTATGTACCTTCGATCTTAATACTCCCTTAACTACTTGGTTGACAAAAATAATTTGCTGGAGCGACAAAATTTGGTGTTTTGATTGTGTATTTCTTACTCCATTTGTTTGGTTTTGTCTAATTTCTGTTCCACTTGGCTTGTTTGTCCTTTTTGTTTGTTTGTTTGTTTGCTTTTTTTTTTTTTTTTTTCTTCTTTCTTTCTGCCATCTACTTGTACTTTTCACAACTTTTCAGAATATAAGATCACCACTTTTGTCATTTTGCAGCCATATAAGATTCATAAGAAACGCGTTGTATGCTTTAAACATCATTCTAAATGCTAGGGAAATATTGGATTTACTTTTAGGGAATTGTTCTTCTGTTCATTTTTTTGCAACTTTTGCAATTCAGGGTGCATTTTAAAAATCTCAATCATGACGTGTTGACAGCAAATGGAATTTCTTTTGGGTGCTTGGTAGGGCAAGTGGCAGAGTTTGATTTGGCGATAAGCTCTCACTCTCTCTCTTATACTTCTGTTTTTGTTACTCTCTTACACTCCTAACTTTATATGGACAGTTTCTGCCTGTTTTAATATTTTCATATACTGGTGTAGTGTTTGCTTGTCATAGGCTTTGTTTCTAAGAGGATTACAAATTACAGTCTTTCTTAATTATGGTTTGAAATTTTCATTCCAATTCTTTTCCCTTTGTCCTGTTGTGTTGTTTTAATCATTCTTTGTGTTGGTGAATCCTTGCCATACATTAATTAAAACGAACTCTGGCCCCACTTTGATTAAATCATGGCCATACATTAAAACCTTAATTAAATATTTTGAAAGGTTATAAATCGTCAAAAAAAAAATTTACTATGTATCAGCTGACTTCCACGGACTCTTATTGGATTAAAAGAGCTTCTTAAACTTAGTAGGGTCAATGAGCTAGTTTAGGGCATCCACAATGGATCCATCCAGCCCAATGGTACAGCATCACTAATTTCAATGTGCATCTCTCCATGAGAGGTTCGTTATGCAAATGCTGATTTGTTCTGATATATATTATAGTTGGAAATGAGTGAAACTAATTTATATTTCTTGTTAGTCAGGACTTAGTGAATTTTTTAAGGAGTCTTTAGTTATAATATGTTGTCTGGCTTCTTTTTTATTTGCAGCTATCTATTGTCAGCCACATCTGTCTCTAGCCTCTTGTGCATCAGATCCTCCGTTCCCTATATTTTCCAGGGATACCATTGTGCATGTGGTTCAAACAGTTGTTGATGGTTTTTTGGAAATGTGCATTGCCTTTCTACATTCTTTGATTTATCTGTGTTCCTTTGTGGAGCCTTATCATATTTGTTCTTACTGGACTCATGCAGGGTGGACAATCCTATAACTGTTTGTGTTGTCGATATGATTAACATTTTTTCGCCCAGATAGATTTTTCATGGTGATGTTGCTTTTTCATCCAATATGTTTTTGTTTCCGGGTTTTCTGAAATATCTCTTGCAAAGTCCAGTTCTCTTTGTTATTTCTTAGTGTTTCCTTGCATTGTGCAGTTTTTAGTAGAAATGCATTATAAAATAGCAGCAGCTGTTCTTCTTAGGCATAAATGGCGTTGGTTGGCTGTAATTGTGCATGT
Organism: Quercus tomentella; assembly: GCA_028535165.1. Lineage (NCBI taxonomy): Eukaryota > Viridiplantae > Streptophyta > Magnoliopsida > Fagales > Fagaceae > Quercus > Quercus tomentella. The sequence continues at coordinate 40,513,073 of JAPQVY010000012.1, read as the reverse complement.
GGTTCTTATAAATATTCTTCGGCACAGAGCTGCTTTTTGAAGTACTTCTAAGTGAGTTTACATTGAGAAGCTTTATGTTTTTGTTGTTAGAGTTAGGTACTTAGAATTTGCCCATTAGTATCTATTTATGTATGTTAAGATGTGGTTGAGGTGGACGGGAAGTGGTGCTGTTGTTTAAGGCCTCATATGTTTAAATTCCCCTTTTAAAAAGTGTTCTCAGATGTTGTGGGGCCTAGAGGTTTAGACTAGGATGCACGGACACTTCATTAGATTTAGGCTTCAAAAGATTTTATTTTAATAGCTCTGTTCAAGTAGTTTTGAAGTCAGCTCGCAGCCACTATTGTTGTCTTTTCTGCTCTGTTCTTTGTTATCTATGTTTTATAATTATTTCGTCTTTCTCCCCTGTATCTCTCGTCTTTTTATTTTTTTTTTATTTTTGTATTTTTTCTCTAAGTTTCAATTATTAGTGAGGGTATATGATCACTTGCTGGATGTTCTTAATGTTATTTGGGATGGTTGCTTTCTGATTGGCTTATTTTCTTTTATATTTTGTATTTTCTTGGTCTGATGATGCCTCATTTTTTTTTTCTTTTATCATTTGTGGATATTGTATTTTTTTCACTTAGTGCTGTGAAATTTTTGTTTGAAAATTGGGCTATTAATTAGTTTTCATTTTATATAGGGCTAATTTTGTTCAATCATTTCACATTGCAGTCAATATGACTTCTCATTGAGATTGTCTACCGTCGAATTTATGTAGTTATCTTTTCAACTTAATTGATGCTGTTACCTACAAAAACACTTCACTTGAAAAAAAAAAAATACTGATGTGATCAGAAATCCCTAACAAGTTTTTTTAATCTCATGACAATTCAGCTTCTATCATTTGTGTCAGTCATGATAAACCCGTTGAGGTTAAATACACTAGTTTAGCCAGTGCATGGTTTATTTGGAGTTCTTTTTAATGACCCCACTACCCCCTCCCCAAAAAATATACTACTTTGTTCTGTGGTCTGCGAAGCCTTCAAGTTATTGCTGAAAATCCCAGTCCACAACAGTAATCAAAATCTTGTTCCATGAAAGTAAAGGTTTTAGTTAGCACATCAAATGCTGTAGAAATGGCATCATCTTTGGGGGACCAGGTATTATCTACATGCACACAAACTTATAAATTTGTTTTTATATTATGCTGTATTATTTGGCTTGTAACTTCAAATAAATTGGATTTAGTTATTTATCAAAATAAAAATTTTGATTTAATTGGGATTAAGTCTTTGTTTGACTAAGATCATTAAATGTGACTGTTGTTTGGTCCATTGTTCTTTTCCATCATGTTTTATTTGTTCTGTGGTTTATTGGCTTTGCATTGATTATCTTCTTGTAGATAAATTAGCAATTGTGAGTATCGAAGTTTCCTTCTTATTTTTGTGTTTTAATTTTGCTGTCCCAATCCATTTACTTCTTTGTCATTTATTTGACTGTTTCTGTGACATTGATTGTTTACTTTGTAGATCTATGGTTTGCATTTTACTTCTATTATGTACATTGGGTATTGGTGTGAAGAGCATTTCAATAGCCTCATACTGGGGAGTCCAGATTTCTCCCATAATAAAATGGTAAGATTCATTGAGATACTGTGTGCCATACCCATTTTGGATATAGAGGTCCCCCCCCCCCTGCCCTCTGCTATTCAGGATCATGTTAATGGAGGATCCATGTAATCTTCAACTACATTTGAACTGTTATTATTTCTGTTTTGGTCCTCTGCATTCTTGAAGATTCTCATAATTCCTGTCTTTTTCATGTTGAAATACTAGTCTTTGCAGTCGCTCAAATCAATGAACCTGATAGCTTGTTTGGGATCATCCTGTCAAACAAGGTTACTTTATATTATTTATCTTTCTGAATGTCCTTATAACCCGTTATCAGTATCTTTTGTACCCTTGTGCTGTTTATGACATGTGTGTAGTGCTACTTCGAGTGCTGTGCTTAGGTAGATTTTTTGTGTAGCATTATGCGTGCCCTCCCCCCCCCCCCCCAAAAAAAAAAAAAACACAACCCTTCCCACACAACCCAAAAATGGTGGGGGGGAGACAAACAGATCAATAAAGAGACGGAAGATGGGAGAAACGGTCTAATAGTTAAACCCTTTGCTGTCCCTTATACAGAAATGAATGGAAAATGGTGCAAATCAGTAATTGTTTTGGCCCCTGCCTAGACTTTTTGTTTAGTGTGCCTAGTTAGTTTTTTTTTTGGTGTGTGTGTGTGTGTGTGAATGTATGTATGTATATTCACAAATTTACTCTCCATGTTTTACTTTATAACATGCTGTTTGGAGTTTGAACTTCTGTCTGGGTGCTGTACACTGAATAGTCTACATGGATGTCACCTGTTCTTCCAGGATTTAATAAACACATATGTCATACCTCAAGATGTGTGGGATCTTAGGTTATTTAAAAAAATGTCATCAGTCTAAGGGCATTTTACTTTAATTACATGTCAGTGGAAACAAATTCCTTTTGATTCTGCATGCTTGCTTCTTTATGGTCTTTTAAATAGTGGAACTGAGGAAAAAAATTTGCATTACTCTGGACGTTTGTATGTTTTGTCAATTTTAGTTGACTGTTTAATTTACGTGATATGTGCGGTAAACACTTTTTTGTTAGGTTCAAATGTGCATGTAATCACTCGTAAATTGTTGATTTTCCATTAAATGGCTGCCACCATAATATGTTTTATTCTTGCGCAAAGATAGAATTTGTTAGCATGATGTGCTCATTTTAAAGGTGGAGGGTTGAACTTTCCACTTAGAATTTGTTAGAATTATTGTATTTGATCTTTGTTAACATTGTGACATATTTTGTCAGATGTATCTTTTTGTTCTTTCTCAAACACTTATCTCTTGGGGGAATTTTTCTTTAGGAATTGCGTGAAAGTACTGTGCCATCCCTGGGGAGGGCAAATGACAGAACTAGTTGGTGATTTACTTTTGCATCTGATTATCCGTTGTTGTTAAAACCAAACTGTCATAGAATATTTAATACTTCAAAACTTTTTCCTTTACACACTAGTTACTGCCAAGTGAATCTGTGATGTTGATGTTTGTAGACTACCATAATCCATAAACACTAATCAAATCAGATTTTCACCTGATCTCATTCCTTATAAAAATTAAAAACTCTATGTTAGTCTCATAGTTTGAGCATAAATGTACATCATAATTATCACCAAAAGTACATTAGTGATATTGTTACCATCTCTAATGAGTCTGATCATCCGTAGCTGTGATTTTTTGTTGGTGCCCATTTATTGGTTTTGTTGCAATGCCTTAATGCATGTACTCATTTATAGAGTTGCTGCATCGATTTTGTACTTCTTTTATATTTCTATTTGCGAGATTGAACTCTGACTACAAACTTCACTTATTCTTTCCTGTTTGGTTGAAACCATTACTGTTATTAAATAAGTTCTGGATTTTTCCAGATTAGAAAGGCCATCTGTAAACCAGGTCACTGTTGATAGCTATTGATTTAATTGTCAAATAATAATATTGGATAGTCATATTCAACTATTAATTTCACCATTTTCCTATCAATTTCTCTTTGAATATGTTGATGGTCACTTTACAGAAATACCAGTTCTAAGATCCGTTGGGTATGTGTGTAATTTACCAGTTAAAAAAAATCTAGAATTTATGCTGAAGAAACATGTAGATGGCTTATGGCTTAAATTGCACTTGGAAATATTGAATTTTGAAGGGCTTCATGGGGCGGAAATTAGGAATTAAGGATGGAGGATTCAATTTTGCAGCATGTATTTGAGGGAGTTTGGGTTGTTGGGGTTAGGGATTTGTGGTTGGTAATGCTGGAGAAATAGGTTAATTAAGATTCAATTAGGGAGTAACAAGCTGGGTATATTTTTGGAGTTCAAAAGTCAAAACAGGTGAGAAAAAGGAAAAAAAAGTGGACCTAGTTAGCTGTTAGCAATAACTCAGTAATGCAGATTTTGGTCTGTGGATTGTACAATGGTTTTTATCCTATTCTTATTAGGGTTCTTAGGGTGTGGAATTATGATCTAGTTGCAAGATTTCAGGTTGCTGGAGATTAAAGAGAAGTTAAAAAAGATAAATCTAGACAATGCACATTTTTTTTTTGATAAGTGATATTGAATGAAACAAACCTCAACACCATTGTAGCCGCAAATTTATCATCTTTTAACTATTAAAAACCATAAAGAAAAAAAGAAGCCCAATAAAGTAACTAAACCCAAAGTAAAATGACCCAATGGTTTGAAACTACATGCCATTCTGGAAAACCTTAAAGCTCCAAAAAGTCCCTTTGATTGCTAAAATAAAACAAGACCAACCGTTTGCCACCTGCATCACTAGAGACTTGAAGTGCTGATCCATAAGGGAATTGACAAAATCAAATAGAATATTGCACTGATAACGCCCTCTTATTGTTATGGTCAATATTGATTGTCATGTGGTTCCAACCGTTTGTATTACTGTTACTAGATTCTTCTATGAATATGAATGTTATTTTGTTTAATAGAGATTGATATTTAGATTTCGAGAAAGTGATTCTCAATACGAATGTCTATTAATCTTCTCTTCTAGTTTGAACTTTGGTGTTACATTGGTGGTTTCCTCAAAAGAAAAACTTGTTCAACGGAGTATATGTAATTCCTTTTCATTTATTTATTTATTTGGAGCATTGTTTTATGTGAGGCAATTGACAACAAGTATCAAAGACCCCCCCCCCCCCCCCCCAATTTTTTTTTTTCTTCCAATTATGCAAAATGAAAAATTAATCTGCGTATTTATTCATTATATATCTGAATTTACCAATAAAAAATGAACATGAAATGGTGGTGAAGATGTCCATTCTTTTAATGCCTAGCTTCCTTGAAAGTGTCATTAACGATTTTGAGTTCTCTAGCGAAGATTCAGGGCTATCAAAGTGGAAAGATACCTGGTAATTTCTCATGATAGATGAGCATGAATTCTGAACAAGGCCAATTCATTAAGTAGCCTTTTTCTTATCGATCTGTTTCTTTTCCATGGAGTGGGGCATAAAAAAATACCTAGGATGTTTAAAACTTGTTTCAATCCTGTTATTGGAATTTCAATTTCTTGCGTATGTTTCAAACTCATTATGTTTATTTCATGATTCTCGATGGCTCATCCAGGCTGTATTTATGATGTGTGCAGTTGCTTCTATTGATCCTTGTCAGAGGTATAAAATCCATCCTGTTTTTTCTGTTTGCATTATCAGTTAGTCATGGTTAGTTTTTTATTATCTGCAGCCTTTTTATTTTTTATTTTTTTCAGGGAATTGGTCAATGCTGTACTTCATAATCTATCCAGACAGCTTAAGTACACATCTATGTTAAAGGTGATGAATATACTTTTCTTCTCGTGTTAGTGTCTAAAATTTAGCGAAACTGATTGAAGTATTTACTTTTTAAAGGATCTGTGAGAACATTCATCTTAATAGACTTAAATTTCCTGAAAGTTGAAGTACTTCTCTGATATTATTGAATTTCCTTTATTCTTTGGCAGTCTTTGGAGGAACTAATGGGATCAATTCTCTTTTGCTTGGTTGCTTGTGGTGTAAGCTTTGCACTTGTGGAGGTAATGTGCTCATCTTGTCCACTAAGAACCCTTTTAATATGTCTTAGCGTGTGTGAACAACCCTCATTGTTAATTTAGTTTTCTCCAACATAATACATCGCAAAAATTAAATTATAAGTTTGTACTAAGCTTTGTGATTATTTTTTGGGGTTTTATTATTATAAATTTGTACATTTAGGACTTTCCCCCTTTATCTTCTTAAAATAGACAAAGGGAAGAACATCTGGGATTGACACTTTCTTACATACATCCTAAAATGTTGGAAAAGGAGTTGACATAAACACTATGCTCATAAAATTACTTGGGGCCAATATGTGTCTATGGTTTAATGTATCGATTGAGGAATTAGACAAGCATGGAATTTGCTCCCTTAGAAGGAGACATTAAATTGTTTCCCACTTTATATGCTGTAAATAAAGTTGTGATATTCCTCGCATTGTTTTTACATGAGATTCTCGAATTCAAAGTAGGGTGACATCAGTTTCAAGTGTTTCAGAAACCTGTCCTTTTGTTGAACTGGAAATGATTCAGGGTCACATACTTGAACCCTGTAATCAAATTGTTTCTGTTCCTTAAGACATGGATATTTTGATGCTTCAAAGGTATTGATTGATATATATATGCTTGACAGGAAACTTTAATGTTATGTTTTATTTATGCATTTTATACTATATTGCCAGGAAACAAATTCTTTACAGGTTAATTCTTCAAGTCATGTACAAGATGCTTCTATTTTTAAGCTAACAAATGTGTATGATCTTATGTTTGAGAAATAGATTGAGTAATGATTATTTTCTTGGTTTGAGTTTATCCTAAACCACATTTAATTTTATGCCTGATTTAGTGGCACTATGTCTTGTGCTTTATCCTGTAATGTGGCATGTCCATCTCGTGTTCATGGTATTGCATTTTAACATGTCACATTCTGACCCTGCAACTGCTGCATTTAAAAAAAGAGAAGTAGTTTCAACACACACAAATTGTAATCTATTTGACTTATTTGGGTGGTTTAATTGGTGTAGGTGCTTTTTGATATGTACTATTTCAAAAATTATGAAAGTATCAAAATTCAATATTTTCATCTGTTTTATTATCAATGATTCATGAAATTGATAAGAAAGTGCATTTGTGGACTTTATAAGTCTAAATGGTGTTAACCTATATTCCCATTTTATTTGACCACCTATGTGTTATTTTGTTATATTAATGTTGAAAACAAAGTTGATGCTTTGGATATTTATTTGCTTGTGTGGTGCCATTTATGTGCATGCAATACTGGTTGCTCAACTCCATTCTATTTTGAAATTTCTACATTACCAATCTATTGTTGACTAATTAAAGTTTGTTAAATTACCAATTCTTCCAAAGGCTAATCCAAAAGCTTAAGATATTAGGAAGTGATGAATTTAATTACTTAATCATAATTCTAACACTCCTTCTCACGTGTGGGCCCAACTCCCCCATAATAAGTGAGACTCAAGATGTGGGATTTTAACATTTTAAATGGGTGGTAGTGTGGAGACAACTTCAAACTTAGGATCTCCTGCTTTGATACCATGTTAATTTATTAATTGTTAAATTCTCTAGTATTGTAGCATCCATAAGTGTTAACAGTTTTATTGTTGAATTCTCTAGTATCTAGAATGTCATTGTTAAATATATAAGTTATAACTATGTGTTCTGTATATTTCCCTTTTAAACATGAAACTAATATTGCTTGTTGATTGTTCTGGTGTCTGGTTTTTTTATCTATCCTCTTAAAAATATATTTCACTGTAAATTTGTAATACAATCTGATGGTTGTTTGATACCACGTTGCTTGTCAACCATTGGCAATTCTGGTGAAAAATTACTTTTGTGCCAATCTTTGCTATTTGTATCTCATTGCTTTGCAGTAAGAAATCTGGATGGGAAAAGGGAGCGGTTGTGCTTCAGAGTTCAATTTTGCTTCTTGCTGAGATATCTGAGAGTGATAAGACAAAGTCATAAAGAAACATATGGTTTGCCCCTGCTTTTCATTTCTTCTCTCTCTAAATGATACAGGAAGTTTAGGATCTATTACATGCATAAAAATATTAGTCTAAATTAAAAGATATCACATAAAAGCCTGTATTAACTAAAAGCCAAGAAAGCAATGAGCTTAGCTTACCAATGTCAACTTAATTCTCATAGTTGACAATTGCTGCTCCCTAAAAATCCTTTGATTAATTTCCCTCCGCATAGTCTAAATCAAACATGGTTGATTTAAATCCCAAGGTCTGTGTTGGGAGGAGTTTGGCTTAACTCTCCAAGCTTGAATCAACAAAAGCATAGTCTTGGGCATCACCCACCAAACTCTGAACATCCCAAGGACGAACTCTCACAACTTCCTCGCAAAAGAACAGTGGAGTAGGAAGTGATCTGGTTTCTCATCCCTCCTCTTGCATATGCAACTCCAATCAACTATAATCTGATTTATTGATATGCTAGAAGGATTGAGAAATTATGTTAAATCCTAGAAAGGATGGCTTATGCTTATTTAATTTCTATTTTAAAGGAATAATTGGTTATCATGTGTAGAGTGAGTGCTATGTATTGGTATTTTGTCGATTTTAGTGTTATGCTGGTTGAAGTGAGGCAGCAGCTGAATCCTGCACCTTGTGTTATGCTAGTTGAAGCAAGGCAGCAGCTTAATCCTGCACCTACTAACTCTATTTTAGGGAATTGGGATTTGGGTTGATTTAGAAAGGGGTTGGGCCAATTAGGGTTTGACAGTGAAAGGTATTGGGTGTAAGATTGAGGGTTTATTAGGCTTCTAGGGGTGTTTGCTCGTGCAGATTTGATTTTATCTAATTTTTAGATCAATCAATTAAAGTAGAGAAATAACAAGAGTACATTAAAGGGCAAGTAGAAGATGAATGAGAAAGAAACAGAATGATAGAGAGATACTAGGAAATCAAATGTAGCTTTGTAAGCTGTCATTTCTCAATAATCTGCCATATTCTTAATTGTGAGTGAATAATGGTTAAATGATTAAATTCACTCTTCCCATTAGCTTAAGCTTTTGGGACAGCTGATAGTCTATTATGGCATTGGAGCAAGTGATCCTGCGTTTAAAATTTGTCTTCACTTTACCTCCAATTTAAAAAGTTAAAAATTCTTCGTGTTAGACCCAGCATATGAAGGGGAGTTTGAGCCCACTCGTGAGGGGTAGTATTAGAATGAAAGTTAAATGATTAAATTCCCCATTTCTTATTAGTTTAAACTTTTGGAACAAGATTAATTTTACCATTTCCCTTTGAAATGAGAAAATCCTTTTAAATATCTAGGTAACTTCTATTGATGAAAAGATGAGGGAGTGCTACTTGAGATAGTTTGGTCATGTTTAGAGAAATGCTATTAATACACTAGTAAGAAGAGGTGAATTGTTTCAAGTTAATGGAATGAAAAAAGGTAAAGGAAGAACCAAAAAACATTAATAGAGGTTGAAAAAAAATAATGTGTCAATTAGGGAATAATAGAGCATGATTTTGGATGGAATAGAATGACATACATTTGAGGACATGGATATATCGGGAGACCGACTGCTTGCTTCTTTCTGTGGTTTTCTCCCTATTTGTAATTACTTCTTTGCCCCTTTTTTTCCCTGTAAATTTTTGGATTGCTTTGTGCTATTTGCATAAGGTTGCTTTTTATATATACATCTTTCTTACATATCAAAAAAAAAAAAAAGAAAAAAAGAAAAAAAAAGAAAGATGGAAAAGAAAACATTTGGCCGACCCTTACTAGTCTGTTGAGGATCCATGTCTGACTCCAAAGTGTTTGGACCGCGGTTTGGTTGTTGTTGTTGAAGTTTATTTATGAGAATTACATTTATTTTGTAGCTAAAGAAAACCCTAAGAAAAACAAACTCTGGCCCCACCATTGATTAAATCCTGGCCATATATTAAAACCCTAATGAAAAATTCTGAAAAGACAGAAATTGTCAAAAAAAAATCTACTATGTATCAGCTGACTTCCATGGATTCTTATTGGATTAAAAGAACTTTTTAAACCAAGTAGGCATGAGCTAGCTTAGGGCATCCACAATGGAAAATTCTTCTTCATCCAGCCCAATGGTACAGCATTACTAAAATCCATGTGCATCTCCCCATGAGAGGTTCATTATGCAAATTCTGATGTGTTCTGATATTTATTGTGGTTGATAAAAAGTTAAACTAATTTATATTTCTTGTTAGTCAGGACTAAGTGAATTTCTTGAACAGTCTTTAGTTATAATATGTTGTCAGGCTTCTTTGAATTTTGCATTGTCAGCCACATTCTGTCTCTAGCCTCTTGTGCGTCAGATCCTCCAGTCCCTTTATTTTCCATGGTTACCATTATGCATGTGGTTCAAACAGTTGTTGATGGTTTTTTGGAAATGTGCTTTGCCTTTCTACATTCTTTGATTTATATGTGTTCCTTTGTTGAGCCTTATGTTTATATTTAATTGGGATCAAGTCTTTGTTTGACTAAGATCATTAAATGTGATAGTTTTTTTCCACCATTGTTCTTTTTCTAACATGTTTTATTTGTTCCTAGGTTTATTGGCTTTGCGTTGATTGTCTTCTTGTAGCTAATTCAGCAGTTGTGAGTATGGAAGTTTCCTTCTTATTTTTATGTTTTTAATTTTGATGCCCAATTTATTTGACAGTTTCTGTGACATGGATTATTTACTTTATAGATCTGTGGTTCGTATTTTAATTTATAGATGTTTTGTAATTTTCATTGATGCTATTCTGGAGTTACATTTTTTGAAGGATAGAATGATAGTTGTACTGTATTTTTATATCCATTTATATGAAAATAAAGGCTTAACGCTTCAATTTGTGTTTTTCAATTTGATAATGCTCATAAATATTTTCATACTTCTTTGTCCCACTCTCTGGATGATCATGACATACTTCATTAGTCTTCTTCAGCAAAATGGTGTGCTGAAACGTAATTGAGACGTTTGTTGGAAGTTACCCACTTACCCTATGTGCATATGAATGTTACAAAAACATATTGGAGTGAAGCAGTATTGACAGCTTGTTCTCATACCAACTGTATGCTTTCAATTGTTTTGATGGTTAGATTCCTTTAACTATGTTGTCTCTTGACACACCCTTGTTCCATTTACCTCCTGAGATTTTTGGGTGTGTGTGTTCGCATTTTAGGTCTAGGGGGTGACTAACTTGATTCTTGATCTCTTAAGTGTATTTTACTTGAGTACTCTTGTACTCATTAGGGGTACAAATGTTATTTCCCTTCACTTCATTGTCACTTCGTTAGAGTTGATGTCATCTTTATTGAGTCTACTTCATATTATTCCTCCCCTTCCTCAATGAGTGTTAGTTCTCCTCCCGTATCTTCCTTGATTGCCTCCGTTGCCTGCTTCACCGGCATTGATCCTTCTTTGGCCGTAGTTCCCTAGAAACCATTACAAGTGTTGTGAGTAGTTATATGCTCGGGCAAAATTAGTTATAATGATTAGAAACATCATATTAATGAAATGTATGGTGTTAGAGTAATTTAGTTTTTACCCTATTCACTTTCTGAGAATAACAAAACACAAGGAACTTATCAACTTAATGTAGTTAGTGTTCAGTTGCAGGTCATTTAAGTTTCATGCGTGTTTTGGTTTTATTGACTTTTGTATGAGTTAGGATGTATTCTTGGATTGGCCAAACATCAGATCTTTCTTCTAGCAATTGAGAATGCAATTTACTTTAATGCTTACGTGGGGTATTTTCTATGTAATGAGTTTCAGTTATGGGATGTGTAATAACATGTGTACTCGTACATATTCACTTTCTTCATTTTTGTGCAGGGTGACATTCTTGATATTTTAAATCTCAGGAAAAGTCTCCTGAGAGCAGTTTTGGGACATGCTAACTGGGCGGTCTGTCTGCTTATAGTATTATGAATATGACATACTCTTTAGTTCTCTACTTGTTCTCATTTGGTTTACATTAGTTCTAATTTTTTGAAGCGTAGATGTCAATGTTGATGCTGAAATCTATTGTGGTACTCGTGAATGTGTTCTTAAAGACTCAAGCTTCAAATATTTTAGTTTACCACACAGAAATAATCCTTATGGGTTAGAATTCTGAAGTTCAATTGGCAAAAAGATCTTTGCGTCTAAAAAATTTGCATTATTTATGGTAAACTTAACTTTTAGGTGGTAAGATTACTTCCATCCATTGTGCTTTGTAGTCTCCATGTACTGGATATCCATGACTAATAATATCTCAGTCAGCTTAATTTTCCTTGGTCTGGTTTTGGGTGATGAAGGAAAGCATCATTTAGTTGATTGTGTTTTCTCATCCCTGAAACTTAAAAGGGCTTGAACTATTAGTAGTGTTTGAGAAGTTGACTAGTAGATGTACTTGCATTATTGGCCTGTGTTCACCTTGACCACCATAGCTACCGTCTTAATGTGACCATGATAAAAGTGCTTTGTACATAATAAGTCTGAGAAAACAAAAGAGCCAGTAGTTTTATTTTCCTAGGGTAAGAAATGTGTATTGACTCCTAGGAGAATTGTATGGTTATGCCAAAATTGTTTTAATCGCACCCTCAGCTTTATGAAACCTTAAATATTATCTATACTTCAAAGAGCCAGAGATTGACATTCTTTTGAAACTATTGCGGTAGACTTACATTTTAAATTTGCATATGGACCTTTGGTGTTTCATTTTGTCATTAGTTGAAGATGTTTTATATGATGCTTTATATTTCCTTTCTTCTATTTGATGTGTATTTTTCACTTCTGAAGCCTGCATGCTTGAATCATTGGTAGATTATGTTAGTACTTGGTAGGGATCTTATGTTTGATTATTTTTTGAATGTTGGGTATTATGTATTAGTAACTGTTTTTATTTATTTATTATGTAGGAGCCTTCTACATTAAATGAGTGGGTGGTATTATTCTTGCCTGCAGTGGTGTATGCTCTTTGTGCTGGTTGTGCTCCTTTAAAGCGATGCTACAATGGGTTTCTGCTGTCATACTCTTTTGTAGATGATACCGAGGCCACACTAGACCAGGTTAAGGTTTGTGTTGATCTGTTCTGATTACCATTCAACTTTGGATCACTTTCATGTTGGTTTTCACTGAGAAACCAAAAATTTGATTGTGCTTGTAGACAAAAGACTTTGAACATGATAGTCTTCATGAAGTATTTGAGTGCTCTGTTGAAGTTCTTGCTAGAATTGATCAGGACTGTGGTGGTGAGGTGCTGAAATATTGTGTTAAGAATCACTCCATCTGTTTGGATTTTATATGATTAGTTTTGGATAAATTCCTCTCTTCGATTTTGTTCAGGTTTCCCCACTTCAAAGCCATCAGGGTGTATGGCTTCCCTGCATTTGAGAGATCAGATGCTGCAGGAAATGGAGACTTATATTCTTGGATCTCTTGTGGACAAGGAAATTGAAAAGAGTCCTATTTCATATATTCGTTAGATGCACGCTATTTTCAAACTTCATATATGGCACATGTTTCACAAGGTTTCTGTCGTCTTTTGATGCAGGACAGAAGCTTGAATGAGCTTTGATACCAATGCTGATATAGGATCTTTAGGCACTAAATTCGATTCTTGATGTAGGATCTTTAGGCACAAAATTGTATGGTGTTGTACTTTGATATGTTGCATTCATTGGTATCTGACGTTGGCCCCTTGTATTTCTTCACTGTTATCTATGCTTACGACTTAAAATCTAGAATTTATGCAGAAGAAAGACGTAGATGGCTTATGACTTAAATTCACTAGGAAATATTGAATTTTGAAGGGTTTCATGGGGCAGAAAAAAGGATTTAAGGATGGAGGATTTAATTTTGCAGCATGTTTTTGAGGGAGTTAGGGTTGTTGGGGTTAGGGATTTGTGGTTGGTAATGCTGGAGATATAGGTTGATTAATATTCAGTGAGGGAGTAACGAGCTGGGTATATTTTGGTGGCCAACAGTCAAAACAGGTGAGAAAAAGGAGAAAAGCAGATCTGGTTTGCTGTTAGCAATAACTCTGTAATGCAGATATTGGTTTGTGGATTGTACAAGTGTTTTTATCGTATTCTTTTTAGGGTTCTTAGGGTGTGAAATTATGATCTAGTTTCAAGATTTTAGGCTGCTGGAAATTAAAGAGAAAGAAGTAAAAAAAAATAAATCTAGACATTGCACTTTTTTTTTTTTGGATAAGTGACATTGCACCTAGTTTTTGCAGGCATTACACCTAGGGTCCTTGACATTGCTTAGGGAAGAATTGCATCAAAGAAACCTCACCACCATTATAGCTGCAAATTTATTTATTTTTTAACTATTAAAAACCGCAAAGAAAAAAAGAAGCCCAATAAAAAAACTATGGGTTTGAAACTACAAGCCGTTCTGGAAAACCTTAAAGCTCCAAAAAGTCCCTTGATTACTAAAAGAAATTACTAAAATAAAACAAGACCAACCTTTTGCCACCTGCATCACTACAGACTTGAAGTGCTGATCCATAAGAGAAGTAACACAATCAAATAGAATTTTGCACTGTTAAGGCCCTATTATTGTTATGGTCAATATTTATTGTCTTGTGGTTGCAACCGTATATATTATTGTTACTAGATTCTTCTATGAATATGAATGTTATTTTGGTTAATAGAGATTGATATTTAGATTTCTTAAAACTGATTCTCAATACTAACATCTATTAATATTCTCTTCTAGTTCAAACTTTGGTGATTGGTGGTTTCCTTGAAAGAAAAACTTGTTACAGCAAGGGAGGTCCTAGCTGCTGGTCCTCAGCCTTAACCCACTCTGGAAACTTATTATTTAGTCTTTGTTTGGCTAAGATCATTAAATGTGAAAGTTTTTTGCTCCATTGGTCTTTTTCTAACATGTTTTATTTGTTCCCTGGTTTATTGGCTTTTCATTGATTATCTTCTTGTAGCTAAATCAGCAATTGTGAGTATCGAAGTTTCCTTCTTATTTTTGTGTTTTTAATTTTGCTGCCCCGTCCATTTACTTCTTTGTCATTTATTTGACAGTTTCTGTGACATGGATTGTTTACTTTATAGATCTATGGTTCGTATTTTACTTCTATGATGTACATTGGGTATTGGTGTGAAGAGCATTTCAATAGCCTCATACTGGGGAGTCCTGATATCTCCCATAATAAAATGGTAAGTCTCATGGAGATACTGTGTGTCATACCCATTTTAGATATAGTGGTTTATTTTTTCCCCTGCTATTCAGGATCTTGTTTATGGACCAATTTGTTGTCGAAAAAGTAACAGCCACTAAGGATCCATGTAATCTTCAACTACATTTGAACTGTTATTATTTCTATTTTGGTCTGATGCATTCTTGAAGATTCCCGTAATTCATGTCTTTTTTTTTTTTTTGGGTCTTCTTGATCACCAGTTACCACTTCATGTTGGAATACTAGTCTCGGCAGTCACTGAAAAATCAATGAACCTGACAGCTTGAATGGGATCATCCTGCCACACAAGGTTAGTTTATATTATTTATCTTTCTGAATGTCCTTATAACCCATTATCAGTATCTTTTGTACCCTAGTGCTGGTTATGTGTAGTGCTACCTGGAGTGCTGTGCTTTGGAGATTTTTTGTGTACCACTGTGCCCCTACCCCCAAAAAACACAACCCTCACCAAACAACCCATAAATGGTGGGTTGGGGGTGGGGAGAGGTGGGGAGACAAACAGAACAAAAAAGAGAAGGGGAGAAAATGGGCGAAAAGGTCTAATAGTTAAACCCTTTGTTAATATAGTTTTCTCCAACGTTGGTAGGGAAACTGTTATCGTATTTGGCATAGGTTGCACCTTAGTTTATTTGAGACCAAAGTTTGTAGAGATAGGGAATCGAAATTTTAAGTCTTGAAATACATTGCAAAAATTAAATTATAATTCTGTACTTAGCTTTGTTATTATTTTTTGGGGGTTTGTTATTATAAGTTTGTACTTTTAGGACTTTCATTATCTTTTTAAACCAGAAAAAGGGAACAACATCTGGGATTTGCACTTTCTTACATACAGCTTAACTTGTTGGAAAAGAAGTTGACATAAACACTATGCTCACAAAATTTCTAGGGGCCAATATGTGTCTATGGTTTAATGCATTGATTGAGGAATCGGACAAGGATGGCATCTGCTCCCTTAGAAGGAAACATTGAATTGTTTCCCATTTTATATGTTGTAAATGAAGTTGTGATATTCCTCACTTTGTTTTTACATGACATTCTCCATTACAGAGTAGGGTGACATCAGTTTCAAGTGTTTCAAAAACCTGTCATTTTGTTGAACTGGAAATGAAACAGGGTCACATAATTCAACCCCGTAATCGAATTTTTTCTGTTCCATAAGGCATGGATATTTTGATAATTCAAAGGTATTGATATCTATGCTTGACGGGAAACTTGAATATTATGTTTTAAGTATGCATTTTATACTATCCATGAAACAGATTCTTTACAGATTAATTCTTCAAGTCATTTACATGATGCTTCTATTTTTAAGCTAAACATTGCGTATGATCTTCTGTTTGAGAAATAGATTATGCAATGATTATTTTCTTGGTTTGAGTTTATCCTAAATCACATTTTTTTTTTTATGCCTGATTTAGTGCAACTATGTCTTCTGCTTTATCCCTTTAATGAGGCATGTCCATCTCATTCGATAAACACAAGTCAAATCAGATTTTCACCTGATCTCATTCCTGATAACAACTCTTTGTTTGTCTCATAGTTTAAGCATACATGTACATCATGATTCCAAAAGTTCATTATGGATATTGTTACCATCTCTAATGAGTCTGATCATCATTAGCTGTGATTTCTATTTGGTGCCCCTTTTTTTGCTTTGTTGCAATGCCTTACTGGATGTACTCATTTATTCAGTTGCTGCATCGATTTTGTACCTCTTTTATATTTCTATTTCCTCCCTCAGAACATTTGCTAGCCTTTGTGCAGAAAATCTTTTGACAGGCCCTTTTTACCTGTGGAAGAACACGATTTTTCTAATCATTATCCTTGGTTTAAATGGAGAGAAGACTAACTATCAAGATTTTTGGTTTCTGTAGAAACTTTGTGCTTATTCTTTTAAATACATGGATTTCTACCCAATTGTAAACATCTATTTCATGCGCACTTCTGAGACGTTGCTCAGACATAGTTGGCACATGCATTACTATAAGTACTTGTGTGATGGCAGCTTGAAGAAGCAAAACTCTTGCGTGCCCAAGGTCAGGATGAGATTTCCATAAGCCTTGCAAAATATATCATACAGAATTATGTGTTAAATCAAGAGGTTCAGATGTATATCGCTTGGTTGGGAAGTGGCTTGCAGAAACTTGAGCTAGCAAGTTATACTCTAAATATATATATTCAAAAAATTTGTTGTGTCCCTTTGGGTTTTATATGTGCTAGTTTCTTTAATTTTCTTAATTGCTTGGCACACTGTGCTTGTGGTTTAAAATGCAGCTCCAGAACTATTTTAGAGAAGTATTTATAACCTGCAGTTTCACTTGCGAGGATCAGAAGATGACAAATAAGAAGTCTATTGAAAGACAAAGCCAAACTCATTTTCATCTTGCGCATTATGCAGATGCTCTATTTAGGAGTAATGAGGATAGACTTACCTCTAATGAGTGGCAAGTGGCAATGCGCTTAAGGAAACACAAGGTATTTGATGCCTGCTAATTTATGAGATCCTTGGAATCCTAAGTTACACTTTTTAAAAAAAAAATATTTCATGGGTATTTTAATTTTGCAGAAAATAGATTTGGAAGCACTTATTAGACGTTTGAAAAGTTCATCAAAGGTGAACTCCAATGCTTAATCCACTTATTTTACTGGTGAATTCTGTACTGTTGGTTCCATAGTGGTATGCCCACTATGTTGCTTTACCTTTCTAATAAGATTTTCATGTACAATATTTTAGGGGGGGAGAAGACTGACTTTTTAGTTTATATGCAATAGTTACCTGATTTTTCCTTTGGGCTAGGTCTATCTTTTTATTGTTCTCTGGGCATTGTAAAGTTCTATAAATTTCATGAAAGGGAAAACTCCTTTGCACTTTTGTGTGGTCGTGTTCCTCTTTTTTTTGCAAGAAATATTTTAGTTATCACAAAATTATAAATCCTATTAATGTACATATATATCTTTTGTATTGCTCTAATTAATATTGTTATCCTCATATTGAAAATTAAAAACCGACTTTTTTCCAGAGAAAATTTTGCAGTTTGACTGTAGTTGGCAAGTAATATGGAGTTGTCTCATGCATGGGTTACCAGTGTCAATCTTCTTTGATTGTCTCAGTATATTGAGTGTTCGAGTTCTTGTATATTTCTTCAACTTATTTTTCTTTGAGCACCTTAAATTTTCACCCAACTTGACTATTTTTTGTTTGTTTGTCTGTTTGTGTGTACTTTTATTTTTTTAAGTTATGCTTTATTGAATTATAGTTATGATGATTGACAACCTTTCTCTGGTTTGTTGATAGTATTAATTAAACATAGCCTAAAAGATCCAATTGTTGTGAAATTTACTAACGTAGACTGCAGGCAGATGCTGCTGCTTTGGTGCTCCTTGGAAAAGTAATTTCATATGTGGGTGCTAGAATGTGTATCCTCTTAGACTGTGTTCTCACACTCTATTTGCATTATCCTTTTTTTCTATGCAATTAGGCGATTGCCTTCTATAATAGTCCATTTACACCAATGTATGTATTCTGAAAGTGTTTAATGTCACCTATTCTTCTTCCAGGATTTAATAAACACATATGTCATACCTCAAGATGTGTGGGATCTTAGGTTATTTAAAAGAATGCCATCAGTGTAAGTGCATTTTACTTTAATTACATGTCCGGGAAACAAATTCCTTTTGATTCTCCATGCTTGCTTCTTTACGGTCTTTTAAATAGAGGAACTAAGGAGAAAACATTTGCATTACTTTGGAGGTTTGTATGTTTTGTCAATTTTAGTTTGGAGGTTTGTATCTTTTGGATTACTTCTGTATGGAATTGCAACAGATAAGTAAAGAGCAAAACTTGAAACTTCACCTTATTAGTGATATATTCATATGCACTTTTGCATGTTTGACTGGAGGTATTGTAAATGTGCCCTTATGCACCCTTTTCTATATTTTAATGTCTTACTTCTCTCTGTGTTATTAGCTTCTAGCTCTGCAAATGGTGACCGTACTAAGGAAAAACAGCGTAGCGGAAACTCATTCGTGGTAGATTTTGATTAAAAAGAAAAAAAAAAATTGCAGCGGAAAATCTATTAGAGATATCATATCATGGAGCTATTATAGTAAAAGTAACTTCCATATGTTTGACTTCTATAATATACCTTTGCAAGATTCCATTCTTATGTAAAATCTTATATCATTCCCTCTCTCTCTCTCTCTCTCTCTCTCTCTCTCTCTCTCTGTGTATAGATGAATCAAATGGTGGAGATCTATATCAAACTTGCAGAACTAGAAGCATGGAGAGAGCTAGACAAATAGGTTATAATTTCAGAATGGTAATGTGAAGGGGAGCTTTTATTAGATACCTGGTCAGCTAGATCCTTTATTTGTTTCTCTCTAACTGTGCTATGTTAGCAATTGTACTATCTGGTATCTAGGTGCTCTTTTTTGTAGTTTCATCCACACACTGTCATTTCATGATTGTCAGATATCTATGATCTAATGCAGTTCAATTCAAAGTTTATCAAAAATACGAGTTTTCATTTTGTTGCAATACTTCTGTTTCAAAGCTAAAAATGTCCCTCAATTTCGTAAGAGGATAACTTTCAATTTTCACCCTTGTGGTTTGGCCTTATCACAATTTAGTCCCACAGACTTTTCAATCATTACATTTCTACCCCCTAAAGTATGAGCTAAGATGAAATGTTAGGAATCACATGCCTCTTGTGTAAAAGGAGCCTATTTTGGATGGAACCCTTACAATTCCCCCCCCCCCCCCCCCCCACTCCAAAAAAAAAGAAAAAAAAGGAAGACTTATTTTTCTAATACTTGGAATAAAAATGTTAACCTGAAATAGCCTATGCATTTATGCAAATTCATCAAAGAGTTTGTGGGCGATTTTTGTGCGACTTATGCTTGATGATGCGTTCAATGTTTGCTTCATATTTTGGCTTATTGATGCAACATTGTGTCATTGATCTTGCATTACTTTTCGAACCTTATTCCCACAGTTAAAGTAGTACAAACCTTAGGTGTTTTGCATTTGTGTTGGATTTTCAGGTACCAGTATTGACAACCACCTTTCCAGTTGATCATAGCTGTCAGGATCATTAAGGCTGTTTTCCTTACTTCAAAGTTTTAGTAGATTTTGTAATGTATGTATATAGCCAGATAAATCAGTTTCATACCAGTTTACATTTTTTTTATTTGGAAAAAAATGCAATTTACACCTGCTAACTTTGTCTGAAAATCATTTTAAACCTTTAAGTTTGAAGTTGGTTATTTTAGTCCTGTAACTTTAACCAAAAATCATTTTAGTAGTTGTAAATTGCATTTTTTTTTTCCTCACTATAATAGCTGTACTTGATGTGATGCTAAAATCTAATATATATGATGGGACATACTGGGTAATGAATGGATTAATGCTCCAAAAGTGGTAGAATGACTAGGTTCTGATGGTCACAGATATGGACAGCTCACAAAATCTGGAAATGATGATCTGCGACAAGATGCTCTAAGATCTTTTACTACATTCTCTTCATCATTTCTTTTTGCTTTGTTAGCATCTAACATTGGGAAAATATGTGATAAGTAGTTTTCAATAAATTTGAAAGGGAAGAATAAAGTCCATGTGACCATGCTTGGCAGTAAGTGGTCCAAATTTAGTCCTTGCTACTTCTAACAATGTGCATAAAGAAAAAAAAAAATTGTTGTGACCATCTGCATCCATAGTTGATATTGGCAATTACATAAATGAGTATGAATTTATTTTTCTGCATCAACCACCTGCCAAGTTCTTCTTCCTTTTCTTGAGGTAAAATCTTTCAATAAATTGTTACACGAGGAGTGCCAGCCTATTTCTGTGGAGGAGCATTTGGAGGGTTAAAGGTCCTTCTAAAGTGGCTTTCTTTATTTAGACTGCTGCTTTAGGGAAAATCCTTACTATGATAATTTGAGAAGATGGAGGTTTCTTATTGTTGGCCGGTGTTGTATGTGTAAACAAGATGGGGAGTTTGTGGATCATCTGCTGTTGCATTGTCTTGTGGCTAGAGAGGTATGGTCATTTTGTTTTCGGCTAGTTTGGAGTGCAATGGGTTATGCCTAAGAGGGTAGTGGGTCCGATGATGTGTTGGAATTGGTGGGATACTAAGAATTTTATTGGAGTTATATGGAATGCTGTCCCTCTATGCATCACGTGGATTATCTAGAAGGAATATAATAACAGGACATTTGAAGGCTTGAAACATTCGTTGGTAAATGTGAAGCTGAGTTTGTTATGTACCTTTTATACTTGGATGGCCATGCTAAGTGGTTATTCAGTGTGCGTTTGGCATTGGCTTAAAAAGCTAGCTTTTTTTACTATTCAGCTTATTTTTGCAACTATTCATGGGTCCTATTGCACTTTTTGGTACTGTTCATGGGTTCTACTGTACTATTTCAGCTTCATTTTAGCTTTATCTACAGTACTTTTAGCAAAAAGTTTTCAGTTTCAGCTAAATAAGCTGTTTCCAAACAGACACCCATTCTCTAGTATGCTGGATTTTCTAGATTATTGTACTTTTGTTTGATTACCCCCTTACAGTACATGTCCTATTTACTGTTTGGTGTTTTTTTCTCATTCAGGTTTATTAAAATTTTCATTTATCGAAAACATAATTGGTACATTTTAAAATCAGCAAACTTGCTGCTTTTTGTTCGGATTGGGTCTATGCATACGTATGAGTATGATAAATGTTACACTTCCTCTGTAATAGTTTCACCTTAGTTTTACTTCCTATGCTTTTGATATATATATATATATATATATATATATATATATATATATATATATAAGAATGCTGGAATAAATTATTTTTTACAAATACAGGATGCATGTTTTGTCTCATTACCCTGATGGAATATCTCTAAATCATTTACAGGTTATGGAACAGTTTTTTGGTTTAGTTAACACCTTTTTATAGAACCATCAGGATACATGCAAAAAAAGATTGGGAGTGTGTACATACAAGGTATCTTCTCCTTTCAAATATAACAAGACATGGTTGAGATTAATTTGATGGATTTTTCTTATGAACGAAAGTTTTGGTAAAAATGAAAAGTCAGTTCGGTTCAAAATTTTGCATGAAAGAAAATTGCTTTGGATTTCCATCTGGAAACAATTGATTGTTGATAAGTGGATAATATTATTCTTCCATCTTTCTTTTGATTTAACTCTTTGATCTGTTCAATAATTAAAAATACTTGTAAACTGGTAACCCTTGGAAATTGTGTTTGGGTTAATTAATTTACCATAACAAATATGCATCTTATTTACATGTGTAATTATATAGATATTAAAATAGTAATTAGATGTGTGTAATTATATTGATATTAAAATATTACTATTTTACCCTTCACATAGACACTCTCAGAACACCCCCCTCAAATTGTGACATATATCATATAATCCCAGCTTGTTACCTAAATAACAAATACAAATGTGTCTTGCACAAAGGTTTAGTAAATATATTAGGGACTTGAGCTCTGTAGAGACATGGAGTAGCAATTACACCTCTTTCCACTCTTTCTCAAGGTCTGCTCATGAAACATGTGATTAGAAGCAATGGGAATCACTGCCTGATTGTTGGTAGCAAAAGGGTTTTTTATTTTATTTTATTTATTTATTTTTTTTAGGGCGTTGTCATATTAAGTCTTGGAAATAGTGTTTGGGTTAATTACTTTACCTTAACACACACATACATCTTATTTATACATGGGAAATTGTACTGATATTGCAATTTTATCCCTCACACATGTACTCATGACATAAACTTCTTTGGGCAGTTTTATTTTACTTTTTTTTGAGACTTTACCAATTGAGTTAACTGGAACCTACCATTTCATTTTTCTTAATTCTATTATTTTGTATTCTTTGTACAATGCGGACAATTTTCCTGTACATGTACTACTAATCACCTTTTGAAGAACTTGACCCATAGTTGGACATTACTCTAGTAGTCTTGAGCCTTTACTGATTTTGGGGTATATGGAATCTTGTGAATATAAAGATTGCAGGTATTGCTTTCTCTTAATTGTTACATACATATGTGCATAGAACTTTAATGTTCATTGTTAATAATTATGGTGCTCATGAAGTTTGGAAATTTGCATCTTTTACATTAAATAGGTGGTTCCTTTTACTCCGAGTGTTGGTGTTCTTGAATGGGTTGATGGCACCCTTCCTCTTCGGGAATATCTTATTGGGAGGTCTGTTAAATTCCAACAGGTCTGATCTTTTAGTGTTGCCTCTGGTGTATCTGGTTTTTATATGGTATTATCATGTTCTTCATTTTTCATGTAATAACTCATAACATGCCAACTTTGGCAGGTTCCATTCAGTCTCACAAGAGACATAATTGATGGCACGGGTGTCACTGAAGTGGAAGGGGTTTTCAGGTGATGTTGTGAGGAAATACTTTCTGTTATGTGGAAATATAAAGAAGCCTTGCTAACCATTGTTGAAGTATGACTGTTGTTGCCAGTTTCTTTCAATAATGAATCAAAGTTGCAATTTCTTAAATCCTTGACAGCAGATGGGAATTCTTTTCAGGTTTTTATTCATGATCCCCTATATAAGTGTTATCTCCTCAGAAGGCTTTGTAGTGGCAAAAGGTATTTCAGAAACTTATCTCTTCATAGGCATATATATTGGGTCCAGGACTAATTTGCCTCTGGAAAAAAGAAAGGCAAAAGGACAGGTTTGTTTGAAATTGTGTTGAAATGTGTGAAAGACTGTTTATAATAATTATAATATTGGAATATTAGTTACTTAAAACAAAACAAAAGGGTAAATTACACTATTCTCCGTATAGTTTGCGGGTTGTTTCAAAATGAATTACTAGATTTTAAGAAGTTTCAAATAAAATCATGGAATTTTTAATTCGTTTCAATTTGGCTCCTTAATGATTCATTAGGGACAACAAAACAAAAAATCACATAAGCTGTAATAAAATCTATTTAGCACAAAAATACTTCCAGCTGCATCACATATTGTATTTTGGCACCCAAAAAAAAAAAGCTTACAAAATGACTTTAAAAATCATAATACAATTCAATGAAGATGTGACATTTGCCGAGGGTTTTTTTCCCTAACTAAAATACCACATGGTGTTCATTTGGTGTGTTTTTTAGTACCCTGATATGTCTCTGGTGCTTACTTGATGACTACTTTTTATTTAGCTGGGACTCTTTGATTGGAATTGTTGCATTACTGTTAGAAAATAAAATATATTTTTTATGAAAGTGGAGAAAGTCAAGACATTGATTGCAGAGAAAATCTTGGGATTAGTCAACAAGTCAAGGGATTGATTTCTAGAGAAAATTATGGGATTGTGACAATCAATATCCAATTCAAAATTTAAATTATCATTGACATGTTGTGTAATATCCATTATAAATTTGAATTTCATTGCAATGTACTATCAATAAAAGTATATGAGAAAATGTAGCCCTTTGGGCTTTTGTCCTGTGGATGTAAGCCACAAGGCCAAACCATGTAAACTCTCGTGTTTTCTCTTTTTTCTCTTTATCTTCTTCTCAATTTTCCCCAACATGTCTGTATGTCAGGCATGTTATAAACAATTGGTCATGCAACATTTTCTTTTTTTCTCCTTGATAGGATACAGATGACGATCTGGAGACAATCTTGGAAGACTCACAAGATGAATGTGAAGGGAACAAGGATGCTACACATGCACTGATGCTTGTCAAACAAAAACTAGATAGATATGAAGAAGGTGAAATGCAAAATGTACGTGGGCAGGTAATTTCTAATATTAATGCATGTTCCCATGTGCTAATATATACCTTCTGTCTTGTACCTAATAGTGTATAAGTTTGGCCTTGTTAATTAATATGCATGTTAGCGAGCACGACCCTATCATCACGCTTAGGTGAAATTTGCTTTTTAGTGTTTATGATCAATGGTTCGCAGAAAAATGTTCATGTTCAGTGGTTCGTATGAATAATAGCTAGGTTTGCATCTAAACATGATTGATAAGAGAAACAACGAAGAAATTTTGGGCTATGTTGGGCTATGTTCCACCGACACGCCATTTTTGGCAAAGTACCAGTAAGACTCGGACTCTGGTATCTGAGCCAGGGGCTGCGGTACACTTTGTTCAGGGGGTTCATTGTTCAAATGAACCCCCTGACTTCCAAATATATATATATATATATATATTACATTTTTTTTGAAGTTTAATACTTTAATTTATTCTTAAAATTTTTTTTGCACACCCTGACTTAAATCTTATATATTCCTATTACAAGTATTTCCAACTCTAAGAGTAAAAATAAGTGTTTGTGAATTGTAAGTATTACTCTTTATTATAAATTTACTTTATATGTGTGTATGTCTAATATTGATTGTGTGCTTGACTTTTTGTTATAATGTTATTTATATGTACAATAAAAATTTGGATGTTTGTGTGTACAATATAAATATAATATAACTTTATATAATTTAATAATTAGGAAATAGAAAGGGTTTGTTACATGTGTGTGTACTGTTATTATGTTATAATAACTTTTTGTTATAAAGTTAGAAAAAAAGAAAAATTCAAGAAAAAAATTTGTAAAGTTAGTGATTATTCAAGCATTTGATTGGTTAAATTGTATGAATGAGTGTAGTTGTGTGCGTCAATAATTAATATAGAGCCAATGAGTTGAGTTTATTTATTTAGTTTAAAATATTTTCATAAAAAAACTGACACATAGATAATAACAACGATATAAAAATAAAAATGTTAGACAAACTTAACAAAATAAAATGGTCATAACTACTACCCACATTGGCAATAAATACTAATAATGAACTTTCATGTAACAATTTAAAATTTAAAAACTTATAGAAAAAAATTGTAAAATTTTTTTTTTGGTCGATAATTCAATATATTCAAATTCTCTTTTTATTATTATTATTTTTTAAAATTTAAGTTTCTTAATGACCCCTTAAATAAAATTCTTGGAGCCGCCATTGGTCCGAGCAGTCTTTTTTTTTCTCTCTCACTCTCTCTCTCTCTCTCTCTCGCTTCTCCGACATGCCAGCATTGAAAAAAGAAAAAGAAAAAGAAGAAGAAGAAAATCACAGATTTTGACCGATAGACTTACCAATACCATTGATTTTGTGATATACCCTAAAACAGTTGAAACCCACATCTCAAGTTCTCACTTCTCAACCCTCCCTCTGCCCGCTGCCCTCTGTCCCTCGCCGGAGCTAGATCGGCGAGTCGGCAAGCCCCATAGACATCGACGCCGTGCCCTGCCCTTTTGATCTCTCTCTCTCTCTCGGTGTGGACAACAGGTCCGACCTCTTCTCTTCTCACTCTCTTTTTGTTTTTCTATTTTATTTTATTTTATTTTTTTCTTTCAGATATTTGGGTGAACGTGTTTCTTTTTTTTTTAATCGTACTCTCACTGTCACTGTATTATACTTTTTATTATGAACTTTTAAATTTTTTTTTTTTTTTTTATGTTTTTAGTTTGATGTTGAATGTAGCCTATTTAAACTTTTGGTTGTACTCTAAACATTTTATGTGTATTATTGTACTACTTTGGGTGTTAGTTTACTTATTTGTAGTTCTTACATAATTTAAATTCTAGACGTAAACGTATTTTATGTCTAAAAATATTAAAAAAATTCCTAAATATAAAATTTAATTAATTATTTAATTGTCGTACCCACGCCGTGTCGTATCCGTACCTGTGTCCGTGTTAGTGCAACTTAGATTTTGGGTTAAATTGTTTAATACTTATCCAATGAATATCAATGGTTTGCAGAAAAATGTTCATGTTCAGTGGTTCGTATGAATAATAGCTAGGTTTGCATCTAAACATGATTGATTAGAGAAAAAACGAAGAAATTTTGGGTTAAATTGTTTAATACTTATCCAATGCAATTTAGATTTTTCACAGCAGATGCAAATTCTTGTCAGCCTCATGAACCAAGACACTGCAAGCCTTGTAGCCAAACAAGTATCTTGGGTTTTTATGTCATAGCCTAATAAAGGGTTGATATCCTGGTTTAACTTTTGTTTAGTTTTTGGTGTAATTTGATGTTTACACAACATCAGCCTTCTTAGTCTAGTGGTTGAAAGGGGAGACCTTGAATTCAAACAGATATTGGTGATGAGGGTCTGTAGAGTTACTTATTTAAAAAAAAAAAGGACTACAGAGTAGAGGGTTCTTCTATCATTTGTAGTACTAGCTGATATCTAGTGCGATGCATGGGCACAGTA
Organism: Quercus tomentella; assembly: GCA_028535165.1. Taxonomy (NCBI): domain Eukaryota; kingdom Viridiplantae; phylum Streptophyta; class Magnoliopsida; order Fagales; family Fagaceae; genus Quercus; species Quercus tomentella. The sequence continues at coordinate 40,485,978 of JAPQVY010000012.1, read as the reverse complement.
TAAATTTATTTTAAAATATTATATAAAAAATTATCTTTATGGCCATGCAACATAAGCTCCTCCTTTATTGATTATTTCCGTACACAGTTAAGATAAATAAAAGGCTAATATGAAACGGTGAAACCAATTTTCAAAAGTAACATAAGCTAACATAAGCTCCTCCTTTATTGATTATTTCCTTACATGGTTAAGATATATAAAAAGCTAATAGATAAATAAAAAGCTAATATGAAACGGTGAAACAGATTTTCAAAAGTAAAATAAATCCAGTTAGTGCTCTTATGGCTATCAAATACTGATATGCATGTCTAAAAAAGTCTTATAGTTGATAGGACTTCAAAATTGTGAATCCTAGTCATTTTGTTGAGTTTGGAAAAAGCATAAGTGTCAATGTAACTTTGATAAAACACCAAAAAGATAGACACATGGGTAATTTTAAGAATTTATTTTGATCAAACCTCTGTCAAAGAAAACTTTTTAATCGCTATCATGTTTTTTAAGTGTATCAAGGGTGACTGTACTGTTAGCCTAAGTGAAGATTCAATACACTCTTAGGCAAGTCATAGCCATATAGATACTCTAACCAAGCTAATTACTAAATTAATAAGGTTAAGTACCATTTGCTTGTTAAGTCTTGCTCTATTACAACTATCTATATCATGGCTCATTTGATGTAGTAATGTGATGGGCTAATTGTGTATGGTTTAGAAACAATGAAAGAGTTGAGTTGCTTAGAACACATTGATAGGTGGATAAGTAGCTCTATAAGAACACACAATTCCAAATAGCACACAAAGGCTAACAATTCATTCAATTACCAGAACTGATTTGCAAAAGCTTACATCTTCCTACTTATACTAGTTGTTTGGCTTTGGTAGCCTCTGGATGGTTGACAAGTGTTGAAATCCTATCGGCTAATGCTTAAGAAATCGTCTAACTAACTAACTAATTAGTTACAAGAGGATTAGGATATAGGCATATAGTTACTTGAAATGCCCTACCTCAAGACTCCCTCTTAAGAAGCACTTGACCTCAAGTGCTCTTGGTTGCCACAAGATTTGTATGAAGTTATAGGATGGTACATTTGCCTTGTATGATGAGTTGCTATTGTTGCAGCACACCAAAGGCTACTGCTTCTCCCCAGCCAAGTCCCACACAAATGAAGCACCAATGTAGATGCATTTGCATTAAGAGGACTCCCTTTCTTGAAAGCAAACTTGTCCTCAATTTTGGATGACTTTTCAACTGTAAAACATGTATACCAAATTGAACATTAAGTGTTTGCCTCGCTAATGATCAATCATGCATATTTTGACATTGTAGGGCTTTATTCTTCACTGGTGAATCGACCTTCTTCATCTTGACCGTTGGCTTGGGGTTTGCCCTCCCTTCCTTTGGTTGCAAGGAGTGTGGATGCACTAGCTTGTACATGCTGTGTGTGTTGCACCTTTTGCCCACTATAGCTTCATATGATTTTTCATATCTATGTAAAAGATGGAACCCATTCATGGCTATTTCCTCACAAAGAACATAACCTTTATGCTGTCTATCATCCTCCACTTCTTGTTTCAGAACTTGCATACCCCTTGTTGCTAATGGAGAGTCATTTGCTTCCTGAACAACAACATTTGCTCATTCTTCCACATACTGACCATGCACAGATTCTACCATACTTATTATGCATTCAGCCAATTCTTGTCCTCCCTCACCAATCGGTTCTTCAATGTAGCTAATAAAAATAACCAGCATGTCTTGACTTTCTAACTCTTTAACCATTTCAGGCTGGTTCTTGGCTGGTATCTTGAGAAATTCACTAGATCCAGCAGTATTTGACCCAATCTCAACATTCTTGGTTGATTGCCTCCAATATTTAGTGAAGTTTGATGCACCACCACCACTTTGGTTGGTTCTTGAATTGAAAAGGGCTGATTGTGATCTCTTTATTTGCTGAGTCCCAATCAACACTGCTCTATTCGCTGCATTTGAATTTGTCCTACAGTTGTGCAAGTTGCTGTAGTGGGTTTGGATGTGGTTGTACGAAAAAAATTGCTTCCAGAGTTTCTATTTTAGCTTCTCCCAATTTTGAATCTTGGTTTTTCCTTCCCTCAATCTTTGAATCTTCAACTGCTCTCACCAAGATCTTGCCTTGCCTCTCAAATTAGTTGCTGCCAATTTAACTTTCATGGATTCTGGCATATCATAGCAAACAAAGTTGTCCTCAACTTGGTTAAGCCAATCCACAAATTCCTCATGATTCAAGCTCCATCGAATTTAGGGAATTCAATTTCGAAGATTGAATCCCATTTCTATTTTGGTTCCCTTGGTTGGACCATCATAGGAATGAGCCCATACATCTCTTGTCTCAACCTAGGAATATGAACAAAAGGTTATTCATAATCCTCCTCATTAATAACTACACTTTTAGCAGTATCATGCTAGTAGTATTGCTGTTGTATCTTCCTATTTCTTCTCAATTGTTCAGTCATGGCTTGTAGTTGCCTCCTCAATAATTCCACTTTAGCTTCTAAGCTATTTTGAACCCTTCTATAGGTCCATTGGCTGCAATATTATCTTCCTCACTACAAGAATGGCTTGCTTCTTGCCCTTATCCTTGTCTTTTCAAACACCATGGCCTCTTGCTACTGCAAACTAATTGCTAGCACATATGAAGGCTTTGGTTTTGGTAAGAGGTATTTTAGGTTAGGAAAAGCAATCAAGACGGAATCTTGATAGGTTCTTGGACAAAAAATGAAGAAACAAATTGCAAATGAACTTGAATCCTAAGGATCTCAAGCTCTGATGCCAAACTGATGCAGGGAATGTGATGGGTTGTTTGTGTATGATTTAGAAACAATGAAAGGGCTGAGTTGCTTAAAACACATTGATAAGTAGATAAGTACCTCTACAAGAACACATAATTCCAAATAACATACAAAGGCTAACAATTCATTTCATTACCAAAACTGATTTACAAAGAACTTACATTCTCCTATTTATACTAGTTGTTTGGCATTGGCAAAGTCTAGATAGTTAACAAGTGTCCAAATCCTTTCAATTTTCCTACTCAAAACTGTTAGAGGAACCATGTGGTTTATGAAAATGTATTTGAAAAATACTTTGTTTTTTGGTTTTTTTTTTTCCTTATTGAATTATAAACAATTTTCCGAGATAGCTATACTAAATACTTCAAATGAACATAATATTTTGGGATTCAACAAACAAATCAATATTTTTTGGGGGAAATTACACTTTACCGCCCTAAACTATACTCTAGATTACATTTTGCACCATAAATTATTCGAATGCACATTTTGCAACCTAAACTATGATCTTTATTACACTTTGCATCCCAACGTTAATTTTACTGTTATATTAGATGGAAGTTTATAGCATGAATTGTATGTGAGTTTTGTTTAAGTGGCACAAAATTAAAATACCAAAACCACCCTCTTCCCAATCAATTAAAAACAAAACAAAAGCCTTTCTCTTTAGTTTTTTCCCAGCCCTCTCTCTCTCTCTCTCTCTCTCTCTCTCTCTCTCTCTCTCTCTCTCTCTCGTGGGTGGTGCGTACATATCAGTAGCTCCTCTCCCCTCAAAACTAGTCATTACAATGACCATCTCATGCTATATTACCAAAGAAAAAAAAGACCATCTCATGCTATAATGACCTTATGGGCTCCACAGCTTCTTCCTTTGCTTTGGAAGAACGCCTAGATGGCCAAGGCCCCTCAAATGGTGGCGTGCTTTGTAGTGGGGACTGCAGACTCTTGTAAAAATCTGGGCATTTGATAATTTTTTGCATGTGTTAGAGTAGCATGGAATCTATTGCTTCTTCAGTGTTCTGTCTCTACTAATATTTGGTCCTTTAATTTGTTTTCATATTGCTTGGGCTTGTGTGGTGATGCGCAAATCTGTGTATGAGCTATTGGGATGTTGGCAAGGACGTTTTTATTTCCATAGGGCAGCCAACAAAGAGGCTTTTGTTTTTAATTGATTGGAAAAAAGGTGTTTTTGGTCTTTTAACTTTGTGCCACTTAAGCAAAACTCATGTGCAATTCATATGCTATAAATTTCCATCCAACATAACAATAAAATTAACAGAGTGCAAAGTGTAACAAGAGTCATAGTTTAGGGAGCAAAACGTGCATTCAAACAGTTTAGGATGAAAAATGTAATATAATGTATAATTTAGGGTAGTAAAGTGTAATTTCTCTATTTTTTTTGTGGGTTAACAACTGTTTTTTTTTTTTTTTTTTAATTTTTTTAATTATGGAATTATAAACAAATTTTAGAGATAGCTAAAGTAAATACTTCAAACGAACATAATATTTTAGGATTGAACAACAAATCAATATTTTTTCTGTCGGTTAACAATTTAAAAAAAAATATTCTTATTGAATTATAAACAGTTTTTAGAGAGCTAAAATAAATACTTCAAATAAACATAATATTTTGGGATTAAAAAAAAATCAATAAATAAACTATTTAAGTGGAACATGAAATTTTGAAAATGAACATATCTTTTTGAAATTAAATGTAAATATTGGGAGAGAAATTATAGAAGCATAACTTTTTGAGGCCTAAGGAGATGGAGATATATAAAAGAATAGATTTTACAACATGCAAAGCAAACATTGAATGAAACTAACTCTTCAATTTCATAATCAAGTGGCATTTACCTGGTGTTAAGTGCATAGTATAATTGGTTGGAAGTGACTGCATTGAAGCCCAAAAGACCAAACGCTGAAATCTCTTAAGCTTTTGCATTTATGGCTTCAAATAGTCACTGAATCCGGAGTGCAAATCTTTGTTTAAAAAAATTGAAGAGTGTGTGTAGTTTTGAAGGAAAGCTTGTGCAAAGAAAGAGAGCATAAGTGAGTCAAGGTCTTGGCTGGGTTTCATCTACACATGGGGGAGAAGAAAGAGAGTTTGTAAGTGGATCAGTGTTTTCGCTTTCGTCTACATTTGGGGAGGGTCAAGCCTGGGTCATAATATGTAAGATAATAAATGGGCTTGGAGTTTTAATAAGGTTTTGTCTATTTTTAAATGGTAGTCCATTCTTTAGAGTAATTGTTAATAACATATAACAATAAAAAGAAGTTACTGTGATATATTGAGTCCAAATCTTCTGTCTCATCAATTGTGCTCCACTTCATGCTCCACCAATAAAACTTGGATAGCTAGCCTTTCTCATTAAATGAGATAACTCTGACTTTAACACTCACGTTACTGACGTTAACGTTAAAATCCCTTTCTTGTTTTTCTTCCGCAGCTTTTATTTCTTCTCTGTTCCGGCTTTTGGTTTCTTTTTTTCTCTTCTCCATGTGGTTTGTCTCTTGCCGCAGCTTTTAGGATTGATTTGGACTCTTCCCCTATTTTGTCTCGTTGTAATCCTTTCTCCCAAAGTCAAAGTTCGGCTTTTGCTTTTGTTTTTGTATGCCACAGAGGTCCTTTTGTCCTATAGGTGTAGATTTGTTTCAACTTTTGAGAGACTCCTGCTGCAACAAGCAACCTTCAAGGCTTTCGAGGTTTTTTTTTTTTTTTTTTTTCTCTTCTCTATGTGGTTGACGTCTCAAGTGTTCATCTTCATCCTCATTTCGTCCCAATTACAGACACATCCTCACTTCATCTTCCAATGTTCATCTGCTTCTATTGGTTTCTACAAAGTGACTTGTCTATGGTGATAATGGTGTTTGATTTTTGTTCCATTATGAAACATGTGGAAAGAAAACCGTTTTTGGATGATGTAAAGGTTGTAGTCAGTAAATAATTGGGGTTGATGGATTTTGTATTCTACATGTTTGTTGAAATTCTTAAATGAGTGACTGGGATGGGAAGCTCCTCCATAGGAGCTCTCTTGTATATATCTTATTGTAGAGATTACAATTTGATTTGAATATATGGATAACATTTTATTTAAGTTCCAGATTTCATTATTTTATCTAACTCTATTTGATAAGGAGTGACTGGATTAATGGATATCTGGATATCTGCTGAGAATGCTTGGACTAATATGTTTTGGTTTGTGTTTCAATTGAGATAAGGTCGGATATGTCTCAATAGATTTTTTTTGTTTTTGTTTTTTTGGAGATGAAACCAGACCTATTCTGCAGGAACAAAACATTATATGTAGGAAAAACTGTATAGGGGAATCATACCAATTCTGCAGAAACAGAAACATTATGCAGGAAAACAATTTCTGCAGAAAACAAAACAGAGAAATCGGACCTATTCTGCAGAAATAGAAACATTATCATACCAATTGAAGTTGTACATATCCCTTGATGATGGTGAATTGTCATTTGATTGCTTAAAAAAGCTTGTCACCAAACATTGCACTGAAACTCATAGTATTAAAGGAAAAAAAAAAAAAAAACCTTCATGCAATTTTAAAGTACTAAAGTTAGATTCTAAAAGCTGGAAATTATACACCAAAAATTAAGAATAGTTAAAATTTTTGAGGGCGTTATTTGGGAGGCTGTGCTTTTGTTGTCTAGATTGCTTGACAAATACCCTTCATGGTTTCAAGGGACTCTTACAGCTGCAGATAGACACCTTCCCTCATGATGTGGCTTTTCCCATGTTTAAGAGTGAGTGAGAGTGGCTTTTGAGTTTGTGAGAGTACAATTACAATTACATAGAACTGAACAAGAATGCAAAGCAAGTGACATGGGTTTTGCTTCTCAAGGCTAACCATGCTGTCAATTGTGTTGCTTGGCTAGCCACTGTGCTTTGGCCATTGCTTGTAGCTATCAAGAAGAGGCTAATCCATAGGCAGGGAGTAACCTTGTCAAGTGAGGCTAGTTACAATTGTACTGTCATGCTAGGCTAATAGGATCTCATATATGAAATTTAAAATCCACTAGTATTTTCTCTATATGGATTATGAGAGGATGCTTTAGTTTGACATTTTCTCTTTCTTGTAGCTTTCTCTAATGCACCCTTTCTTCTACGAGATGTCCCTACACATGCTTGTCTCCCTTTAAGCTTAATTCCTTTAATTTTATTTCCTTCACAATTAGTAGGCTGCACATTATCATTAGCTTGTTAAGCGTTTGATTTGAAATGAGTGCTCCCAACAGTAGATTCTTCAATTGATAAATTTTTCAAATTTGCCTCTACTTTGTTCAAAGTACTTTCATGAGCATCCAAAGAAATACGAAAAGTCTCATCAGTCAGTGCAGCTCTTGCTGCCAAATTAGAATACAATTTAAGCAACACTTTATAACGACTTCCCACATCTGCATTTTGGTCATGTGGTCCTACATGCATATAATTTTTCATTGTAGAACCAACCTTTGCATCTTTTGTCCACCTTTTTAAAATATACTGATTTGGCACCCTTACAATTTTGAAGAGATAACACTTTTAAGGCATGGGCACATAAAATTCCAACAAATTCAAATTTATTACAACTACACATCACTATAGAAGCCAATGAATCAAATTGAACAATGTGTTGGCGAGATTTATAGGGAGAAATAACTTTATATTTTACCACAGATCCAACATCACCCTCCTTATGCAATTCACAGTCCCAAGTGAGCCATAATTCACGATTAAACAACTTAAATACTGCAGGAGTATAAACACTTGCTGCATGCTTCAATATTTCTACTGGATATTCTAATGATGGTTTACTTTGAGTTGCTTTAAAATCTGCTCTCAACTCTTCAAAACGTCTATCATCAACCAACCTTTGAAAGTAACGAAAGAAACGCAACAAGTCATAATTATAAGTTATATACCTTTTAATTTGACTGTTCATACTCTTGCTTCTCTGAGTAGTAGACATATCAGCACAAAATGTTTTCCTCCCATAAACCAAAGCCCATTTCTCCCTTAACTCAGATTGTCTTTGCAACAAACTATTATTCTTTAGATCATATTTATCAAACATATTATCCCATGCATCTAAAAAATCATCTTCATAGTCATGGTCTTATACACAACTACTAAAATCTGTTGCAAAAGTACTGTACCTTCCGAACACTTCTTTGAGGTTCTTAGCTGCATTCTGGTACATATGCCAAACACATAAACGATGATGTGTTTCTGGCCATTGTGAAGCTAATGCCTTTGCCATTGTAGCATCTTGGTCTGTGAGGATAGTCTGTGGTTTCTTACCAAACATTGCTTTCTGAAAAGAATCAAACAACCACATGAAAGTCTCAGATGTTTCATCATATAACAATGCAGCACCAAATATGATAGTTTGTTTATGATGATTTACACCAACAAACAATGCAAACGGCTTACCTTCTTTATTTTTTTTGTAAGTTGTATCAAAGCACACTACATCCCCAAAATATTCATAATCCAACTTCATTCTACCATTTGCCCAAAAAATATTTGTAATTAGATCATCAAGGTTAACCTGAATTGCATAAGAAAAATTAAGGTCTTCAGATTGCATTCTTTGAAGATATTCAAGTAAGCCTCCTGTATCTCCCCTTTTCATCTCTTTTGTTCGTTTTGTACGCAAATAATTATTATAATTCTCAGGAATGAAGCCAAGATTGTCAAGTCCACCTACCCTTCTGGCCATTAGTCCTACACTTGCTCTTGGTGCAATTCTAAAACTATTTGCTAATTCAACCTCAACAGCTTGGGCTGGATTAATGGACCTTTGAGATCTAAGGAATATACGCTTACGAGTAGAAGCTAAGACATGTGTGTGCTCTAACACAAATTTTACCACACAATATTTTTCACTATATCTACAACGAATTTTCATCTCTGCTCTGCAACCACATCTTGTTTCTGGACGATGGCATTTCACATTATCATCTCTTTTGTCATTCCCTCGTATACCCTTGCAAGAGCAAGAAAAAACTCTATCTAACCATTTACGTGAACCATCTTTATCACCCTTGTGGCCCTTATTTCGCCTAATACTAAATCCAACTACACGCGCATAACTATTATAGAAATCATACGCATCTTGCTCAATCTCAAACTCAATTCCTAATTTCGGAATCACTTCTTCTTCTACGTTAGCATGAATTTTTTTCATTGCTATCTATTGATATTGGTTCTGGTTGTTCAACTATCACAAGTGGTGAATCCTCATCTTCAAAATTCAATTTTCGAACCGACTATCAGTCTTAGTATGATAATTGCTATCACTCATGACCTTGATACAAAACAAAAACAACATAGTTATTTTTTTTTAATAAACAACATATATATATATATATATATATATATATATATATATACACACACTTTAGACACAAACTCACACAAGTGTATATAAGAAAGATGTTATAAATCCTAAAATAAATTAAAAAAAGAAATTTATTTACACTAAACCAAAAGGAGAGAACTTACTGTGTGATCGAACAATACGTTAAAAGCCTTGAAGGTTGCTTGTTGCAGTAGGAGTTTCTCAAAAGTTGAAACAAATTTGCACCTATAGGACAAAAGGACCTCTGTGGCATACAAAAACAAAAGCAAAAGCCGAACTTTGACTTTGGGAGAAAGGATTACAATGAGACAAAATAGGGGAAGAGTCCAAATCAATCCCAAAAGCTGCGGCAATAGACAAACCACATGGAGAAGAGAAAAAAAAAAAAAACCAAAAGTCGGAACAGAGAAGAAATAAAAGTTGCAGAAGAAAAAAAAGAAAAAAAAAGAAAGGGATTTTAACGTTAACGTTAGTAACGTGAGTGTTAAAGTCAGAGTTATCTCATTTAATGAGAAAGACTAGCTGTCCAAGTTTTATTAGTGGAGCACAATTGATGAGACAGAAGATTTGGACTCTAATATATTTGGTAACAGTTAAAAAAACTTAATGAAAGATATTAAAAAAGATAAATGCAAAATTAGAGCGCCACATGACAGAAATTCATGCACTCCCGCATGAGATCTCTACTATTTATATATATATATATATATATATATATATATAGATCTTTATGGATTTGGTTTACACTCAAAAGAATATTTAGAAAAACAATAAACAAAAATGTCTTGTTGAAGGTTTAGTCTACCTGTATAAGTAACCTGTGTAAGAAGCAACTGATTGGACTTTGATACAGAACTTCAGAATTCTTGCGATTTCTCTTTCTATTACTTGGGGCAAAATCATTCCGCTCTATTTCAGGCAAGGAAACTTTTGCAATTTCTTTTTTGGGTTGGTGGCCATAATTTGTGCAAAGTATGAGATTGGTATTTTAGTATGTTGTAGTTAGGGGTGACAAGTGAGCGGGTTGGGTCATAATTGGATTGGTTACATCCTTTTCCATTTATTTATTTATTATCCATTTAAAAATAAATTAAATACCCATTAACCACCCAACCCATTTAACCCATGATACCAAATAAAACAATTTTAAACAACCAATAAATAAAATTGGCTCTCTTTCCTCTCTTTTCCTACAATTTTTCTCAACAACCAAAGAAAACACATTGCTATCATCAAATTTTGTTAATCAAATGACTCAAAACTAAAAACTAAAATCTCAAACTACTATTGAAATATATCAACTTTCTCAAATTGAGGTGTCCATGGTTGTTAGCACACTATAATCACTAATAACAAACCTTGTGATTAGAGGTTTTGCTATGGGCATTAATGGTGATGCAATCTTGATGGGGAATTGAAGGGGATTTTATGTTAGGGTTGGCCAAGTCCTTCTTTTTCAGAGCTACGACGCGTCTTTTTGGCTGAGAAGAAGGGACTTCAATGACAACACTGGCGGTCTCCGATGGCGCATGTGTCTTGTAACCAAAAGCTTCATCTGTGTCATCTCCAGTGAAGAAACCGTCACGGTACCAGAGATGAAAGTGGTGGTGAGCAGTGACAGTCCTTAGCCATGGAGGCCTTGATGTGAGAGAGGGTGAGATGGATTACAGTGTAAGACTTGTTTGGTAACTAGGAAAATGAAGAAGGAAAGTGTAGGATATGGGACTTTGGCAGCTGGCCAAAATGACACAATAGCATTGTTTATTGAAATATATATCAATCTACCATTATTTTGGAAATATGTAGGGATCTACCACTTTTTGGGTACTCAAGTTTAGAGAATTCGAGTTTTCCATGGTACTCAAGTTCCATGGAAAAAATTTTCAGCTTACGAAACTTGAATTTCACAAACTCAAGTTTCAAAAAGGTAGTAGATTCCTTACATATTTCCAAAACAGTGGTAGATTGATATATATTTCAGTAAACAGTAGTATTTGTCCATTTTGGCCCTAGCAGCTGGTTAAGTATAAGGAGTAGGAGTGGAGTTTAGTTTAGTTTAGTTTTTTTTTTTTTTTAATTTATTAAGCATTTATATTTCAGAGTAGGTAAAAAAATATTTTGGGTGTCTAATGGTTAACCGGTGTCTTTACACATTCAACCCAAATGCTTAATTGGGTTGGGTCAAGACTTACCCAAATTAGATGGATAGTTGACGGGTTAATGGGTTTGGTTAAAAATTGCCAACCCTAGTTGTAGCATATCTGATGCAATTTCAATATTCTTTTAAAGGTTCAATAACTAATACAAGATGCAATTGATCCTGAGCATTTGTGTCATGTTTCCTGATGCAATTGGTTGTGATAAAATCTGTCTTCTTTAGCCAAACGGCAGTCAATCTTGTACAGGCGGCTTTTCATTTTGCAGAATATTGTTGAGGCGTTTTTCTTTTGTTCTCTGAATCCTTGTAATGGTTGTAAATTGGTGTATGTATAACAAGATACCTGAACAAATAACCTATACAGGGACCTTTTTCCCAAATATTTGTTTGCATTTGTTCAGGAAGCAGAATGTATCTTAAAATTATCATCATCTTATTTTTGTGCTAAATATTCTGTTTAGGACTAGGAATTCACTGGGATGATTTAATTGTGTCTCCTTGCGTGGTGCAATATAATTTTGCCCTCCTGTCTGTGAAAAAGGCTGGTTCCTTCACACTTCATTTACGTAGCAAGTTGGTATGATATATTTTTGTGACAAACTGAGTGTTTATGCTTTATCTTTGCTTCAAGCAATGTATAAAAAAACACAAATTTGCCATACCTGGTGGGTTCAATCTACCAATATAATTCAAAATAAAATTACCTAGAAGGTTATGGGAAACGAAGAGTTGGCTGTAAAATTAAGAGAACTTTTTTTTTTTTTTTTTTTTTCTTTTTCTATTTTTAAAAGTTACAATAGTCTTTAAGTATGGTGTGATGAGTGTGTCTCACCCCATACCCATTAAGTTAGTGCATGTGGGAAACAAGAGAAACTCTTGGGACACACCCATCCACAACATGCTTAATTATCAACTTATAAGGGGTGCATCCAAATCCATTTTTTGACCAAGTACAGTAGTGATTCTCACTGTATGTGATGTAATTAAATCATAAGTTGACACCCAAACATATTGTGAAATTGAGTGTATTTGCAGGCAAAATGCAGAAACAGTAACTAGTATTTTCCCAAGCAACAAAATGAGGTGTTGAAAGACTTCACACAACTTGACTTTTTTGGAGTACAGTACAATAGATCAATGTTCAACAGGTAAAACCCTCATGAAAATGATGCGATTTTCCGAATAGTGAGGTTAGAGTTATCAATTCTCTTCATGTTCCCGACAGTCACAATCCATGACCCCACTAGTGAGATGTTTAAGATCATGATCATGATCTTGATTTTTTTTTTTTTTTTTTTTTTTTGGGGGTGCAAAAGGGAGTTTTATTTATTGATAGTTCAAACGGTTACACAACAGCAACTTGGTACTCTCTAGGACTAGGAGCACCTAAGTTCAGTACGTCCTAGAAGTAGTTATAAGTTATCATATACTAAAGTTAAGCATTAAAATCTTGCTAGGCTAGTCCCTGTTCCTTTTTGCTAAGCCATCCACTATGTCATTCGCCCCATGGTAGACATTATGAGGATGGATGATCCAGTCCCGAGCTAATATTATTTAAAAAAAAAAAAAAAAAACTATTAACGTAATTATTTCATATGAATTGTTGTTGTCCTCTTTGTCGGAATAACAATTTTTTTAAAGCAATTGTGTGTTGAGGTTGATTATTGGCTTGAATTATGGTGTTCCTTAATCACAGTACACATGCAACACATGGGAAAGAGAAGTGCTACATCCACATTATTTTTGTAACACTTTCACAACAAATTTTAGGTGTTTAGTTGTTATCAGTTCTAAATTGAACTCACTACTGAATTACTTTTTAACCCACCAATAATTGTCAATAACAACTTACTACTTAGAATTTGAAAATGTTGTAAAAATATTGTAGACATAACATCTCCAATAACCAAGTGGTAATGGCATTATATGGACAACAAGAAAAGATACATAAATAGTTAATGGTAATGGCATTAACTCTAGAAGTGCTTGTGAGTTGTGACTCCTGGTTCTATTTTGAGCTAGTACATAGCTTTCATGGCTGGCATTCAGTACAATTTCTTCCCTACAGATTTTTGTTTTTAACCTCATCCACAGCCTATAGCCTTAGATGCTACTCGCAATGCAGCTCTTCCAGTACTCCAAACCCGAAAGAGAAACATAGTAGACAATCTTGATGATTAGACAAATGGCAGTAATATATGTGACCGGTGGCGGCTCTAGAAATTTTGTTCAGGGTGTTCCTTAGGAAGCATAAATTACACAATCTTATTTCTTTTTAGCCTTTAGGTAATTAGGTTTGATTCAATGTTATTAATTCCATTCCGTTTCGGCTGTAACGGCCGGAAAATACCGAGCTGGTAAACAAACCAGAACAGTAACCCACCCTATTCCACTTTGGAAAAAATTTCGGGTCATTCCGGACTATTTCAGGTGTTTCGGTAAATACCGGCCGAAATTCAAGATTCGGCCGACATGAAGTTTGTGCTTAAAAAAAAAAAAAAAAAAAAAAATTTCTTAAAATCAAAACAAATTTGCATTCTGTAAACCAAAAAACCTCAAAAGGAAAAAAAAAAAAAAATGAAAAGAAAAGAAATGAACAAAGGTACCTATACAGCTAAAACAAAATTGTATTAAGAAATTTGAGACTCAAAACTTGAGAAGAGGCACTACCGCACTGGTATTGGTAGAAGACACAGAAGTTACGAACAAGGAGGAAGGCAAAACGTAGATGTAAAAGTGTAGATGAAGACGTGATAAAATTAAAAAGTATAAAGTGTAAAAATCGAGAAGACAAAAGACGTGTGTGGTTAAGAATAAACAAAAAAAAAAATTAAAAATGAGAAGTAAGTAATATATGTTTGGTGAGGAAAAATAATACTGTAATAAAAAATAATAAAAGGTTGAAAATTGTGTTGTATTGGGCAGTGTGCTTAGTCGAAGGACTCATGCCACTGGCCAGTCTGTAGTAGTTTTATTATAATTTTTTTTTTAAAGATTTTAGTTCAATTTTTTTTTTTTTGAGTTTTTCCTTTTTGCTTGAAAGACCCTAATATATTGTTAAGTTGCTCAAATTATGGACTAAAATTTAATTTTATTGGTATAAAAAAAATTCAGGGTGGTCCCAAAAAATTTTTTAAAGATAAATAAATATAAAATTTTAAATTATTATATAAAATTTTATTATTATTATTATTATTATTATTTTCAGGTCAGGATGGTCTTGGGATCACGTATCCTGGCCATAAGGTGGCGCTGCCACTGTATGTGACCAGAACCTAAGCAAAGCTCCTCCATACCTGGCTAAGCCAAAGGAAGGTAGGATCAATGACCAAGCTGATCATGGAAAACATCTCAAACTCTAACCAAACCCGCTTTCTTGGTTCTTGTGGATTCCATAAGAGCTTGGTGTTTTGTGACTCGTTAATGTTCTATTACCTATAATCTATATATATATATATAAAACCGAAACCTCTGCTAGCACCACAATTTTACACATCAACACCAATTTTTTAATTAATTTTTTAATGCTTATTTTAAGCTGTAGATTACCCGATAAATTTTTTTTGTGTTCCTTCTTCTCATCTTTGAACTCCGGTCTACTGCCCTTCTTTCTCTTCTCAATGTCGAAGTCCTCCCCCTCTCTCTCTTTATTTCTTCCCTTCTTTTGTCGACAATGACAAAGATAATGATTCGTCCCTTAAAAAAGAAAAAAAAAAGTTTACTGCATAGTTCAACTTATCATTATGAAACTCAAATTTGAATTCGAAGTTTGTTTGCTTTGGGTTGATTTTGGGGGGACTGTAGTTTTTGGCTTGCTATTTTTTAGATTCAACTCTATCCATCTATAAAGATCATATCTTTTGAGTTTTGCCATTGTTTTTGTTCTTCAATTTGCAATATTCTCACCAAACGTGGACAATATTCTCTGCATCACATCCACTAGGATCAAAACCCATGACCGGCCTCCAAATCTATGCCTAATCCTTTCAATTACTCTTCTCAAAAAGTAAAATATTATGCACAAATGGTGGTAGATAGAGAACTTACAACAAATTTAGCTGTAAACAAGGGATGGCTAAGATAAAAACACAAATTTGTTGCTGGGTGAGAAGTCAACATGAATGGTGGAAAAACTTTTTCAAAAGTAACAAGGGATGGCTAAGATAAAAACACAAATTTGCTGCTGGGTGAGAAGTCAACATGAATGGTGGAAAACCTTTTTCAAAAGTTAGGAAGAATGAAAGGAAATTTTAGTATTTTTTGGTAGTTGTTCATCACATGTAAAGAGTGGCCAATTTTATCACCCTCAAAATGTTTGACAAAATGCCTAAGCCAAACTGAAAAGGAGGCTTGGACTAAGACTTAGGGATTTGAGGCAAGTGTATATCACATACCATTAAATTTAAGAAACTGTACTTTTTATCTTTTCTGAGTAATGATTAATGATATTCATGAAAATAAAACATCTTTTTCATGTGGTATCACTCTAAGAGGCGTCCTCCAAAGTCTTACCATGCATGATCTTGATTCTTTTGTACCTTTCTAAATGAGGCATGTATCGGCACTCAAAGTTCAAAAACGGCAGGAAGGACTATTTGTGGATTGTAGTGCAATGGCTGAAAGTGAATATTATAATTAACCAAAGTCAGTCAACATACTCCTCCTGAAGCACAAACATCTGGTAGGGCAGTTAATGTGAAAGAGTTCCAATAATTGGGTAGGGAAGTCCTTCCCAAAAAAAAACCACTATGATTTTTTATGCTGATGGAGTTTAAGGCCACTACAAATTTAAAGAGAATATAGAAGCATTTCATAGGATCATGCACTAGACCTTCAAATCTTAATAATAGAGCAAACTGTGTGTGGCATTTTACCTATAAGTTTTTATGGCTTTCATAGGATGCAACCTAGATTTCTTGTGGGTGCAACTTGAATAGAGATGTAGATCTCATCATCGATTATGATTGCTCCAAACGCCTTGCATAAGTTGGCAAATCTTCTAGGAAGAGTTGTCATTTAGGATTTCCTTCCCTTTGTCAAATGCTTATGTTAGTTGCTATTTTTTAAGGATAGGTTGCCATATCCAAAGCAGCTGCTGCATGTAAAACCATAATGGTATTGAAAGTTTGAAACAATGAATTTGAGTCCATAAGTCTTTTTTTTTTTTTTTTTTTGAAACCTAAAGTGAGATATCATTTTATTTAAATAAAATTATTTTTATTTAGTTCAAACTTAACAATGAGTGAAACTTTATCTCTCTAACAAGTCCAACTTAAACTCAAATTCCTTAATCCTAAAGTTTTTTTTTTTCGTGATTTTTTTTTTTTTGAAACCTAAAGTGAGTCCATAAAAAAAAAAAAAAAAAAAAAAAAAAAAAAAAAAAAAATCTGACGTGAGGTCTAATTAAAAAAAGTTACAAATATTTTTTTAATCCTAATTCTAATGTATGTCTCTCAAAAAGTCAAATTTCGGTTTTATATTATATATAGATAATAATAATGATGTGGCAAGCTCTAAAGATATGAGAATGCAATTTGTAGATCTACTATCAAGAAAACATAGATTAGATTGGTGGTAGATAGTAGATTTAATTACAGTTGAGTATTGGTTTCTCAAAAAAAAAAAAATTACAGTTGAGTATTATGTGAAGTCATTACCATAGAATAGCTCACGTCGGAACGTGTTATATGGAGCCAATAATATGAAAGAAAAAGAATTTTTTTTAAACCATTATATTGAACAAAAAATCACTTATTTTCATTCACTTTCAAGTTATACATTTTTTTAAGTTAAGTCATAAACCTTTAAACAAAATAAGTACTTTTAATTTTTTTTTTTTTTAACTATCCCGTGCATTGCACGGGTTAGCGACTAGTATTAAAATAAGTGAGTGGAGTTTGCCTATTTCCATACGTGGACATTGAATAGAAAAATCTCATAATTGTATGATGTTACAGTTTTTAGATTTTTTATGGCGAAGCAATCTATAATTTGTTTGTGTTTGTTTGTGTTCCTTATTAGGAAGTGAATCTTTTTAAAACATGAAGAGGATAAAAATTAAGGTTGACGGATCCGTTCAAATAAACTTGATGGTACAAAATTAATGGGTTATAAAAAATAAGACGACGAATTGAGGTATTGGACGGATAGATCACGTGACGGATTGTCCCCCTATACGGACGGATTCTAGGTTCATGGGCCCAAGGCCGATGGATAGCGAGGCCATGTGGCACCCACATGGCTTAAGTGAATTCTAAGGAATCCTAAATGGAAATACCTTGCACCCTATGATAGCCCCTGGTCAATGAAGACCCTATATGGAAAGAGTCCTGCAAAATACATACATTTATTAGAATCTTTTCTATAAGGAAAGATCTTTTTGCCCAAGAAACAGGAGCTGGTTTTACACTACTATAAAAACCACCAAACCCTCATAAATAAGGTACGCATAATTTCCCTCAGCTCTGGCACTCTAGAGTTATGAAAGTTCTCTAACTTAACCTTCGAAGGGTCTTTGGTTGGTACCACACCGGTACTCTTCTAAGGTCTTCTTGTTCTATGTTGTGCAGGTGTTGTCTTAAGCATGTGAGAATTGTGTGATTTACTGACGATTTTTTCGGCATCATCAAAACAGGAGACTAAAATCTAGAACACCCTTTCCAAATAACAATAAATATCAAAAAATTTAGTTAGTTGTCATGTTTCAAAACAATGCTGAAAACTCGCATCTCGAGTGTCTAAAACTCGAGTTCCAAGATAAAACTCGAGTATTTAAGTCTCGATTTGTAAGCGGATGGGTTTGATGTGGAAAAAAATCCACGTGGAAATCGAGTTTTAAAGACTCGATTTCCATTAATTGCAGAAAAACGCCGCTATAGGGCTTTAAAACGTCACTATAGGGCTTAAAAACGCCACTATAGGGCTCCTTGAACCTAGTATGGGGTGATCACATTTATAAAATTTTTTTTTGCAGGAAAACGCCACTATAGGGCTTTAAAACGTCACTATAAGGCTTAAAAACGCCACTATAGGGTTTCCTGAACCTGGTATGGGGTGATCATACTTATAAAATTTTTTTTTGCAGGAAAACGCCACTATGGGGCTTTAAAACGTCACTATAGGACTTAAAAACGCCACTATAAGGCTCCCTGTATGGGGAAAATTTTTTTGCATGGAACTCGAGTCTTAAAGACTCGAGATCTATGTGGCATTTTCAGTCCAAGTCATCCAGCCAAACACTCGCAAAGCGAGTCTTTGGGACTCGAGTTTTAATATGGATCTCGAGTTTCTAAAACTCGAGATGCTATTTTTCTTAAAACTTTGAAACGTTGCCTAACTTACTACATAGTTGCCCCTGACACTACTAGTCTGCCCATTCCCCCCTAAAATCTCTCTTATTTTAGTGACCAAAGATTTTAGGTTTGGTTTATATAACCATTAGAAAAGTTCCAAAAAATGAGAAATGTTATGTTCACAATACTTTCACAACAAATTTTAAGTGGCATGTCATTACATACTTTTAATGAATAAAAAGTGTTATGAAAATATTGTTAATTAATCAATAATAAGTTTAATTTGATAATTTATAGAAGATTATTTACCCAATTTAACCGAAAAAAGCAAAACCAAATGCAATTTTAATTTGTATAAATTTTCAAGTGGTTTAGATTCCAATTAATTCAATTAGAAAATTATGTTATTATTGATTAATTTCAAATCATATACAAACATTTATACATTTGTAAGTCTATTTAGTCAATAATTATATGGGCTCTTTTTCCCTTACAATAAGTGGGGGTGGAGGAATTCACATCAAACCCCCCATTTCTCCCAATAGAAAGAACCAGGTAACAAAATACTTGGCAGTGAAAGATCATATCAATGTTAGTAGTTAGTACATGCATTAGCAATGAAGAAGATCTCACAGAATACGCCATTTATTTCTTCTGATGTGCCATTTAATGTTTGGTCCAATTTACACTAGGCCTTCGCATTATCGCATTCTCACCTACCACCCCACGAAACTAGAATGACAAAACTAAAAACAAGAATGAGTTCTCTAGGTCCAATAGAATCAATAGCATAAATTCTTTGGTGGGACTTGAGCTTTTCTTGGCATTTGTCCTCGTTTCTTCGCTTTGTAGTAAAAGTAATTTCGTTTTCTTTTTGTCCTCTTTGATGTAAAGGTGAAATGATTCTTGTTTGATGTATTCATAATGTGATTTTAGAATTATGTTTTGGTTTTTCGGTCATCAAGCTTCTGAGTTAGGTTATTTAGATTTTGTACGCAAACATGATTTTTACTAGAAATCACTAATTAAAAAAAAAAAAATCTAATGGGGCTGATTTGCAATATATATATATATATATATAATAGGTAAAGTTGAGAAAAAATCCAATTAGGTTTTAAATTGGATTCTAATTGTTGTGTAATTTTGTGCCACGTATCTTATTTAAGTTTTTTTTAAATTTTTTTTCTAGGTGAGTTAATGAGGTGCAACAGACGAATGGTCTAATATAAATAAATAAACAAAAACTCAATAAACAAAAAAAGAAAAAAAGAAAGAGTAAACTAATGTCTCCAAAAGAAATTAAAATAAAAAAATAGAAAAGAAAGAGAGTATAATTTGAATCTATATATGTGTGTAATTGTAATTTTTTTTAATTGTATCGTGCATATGCACAGATTATACACTAGTTAATATAAAGTTAGATGTTTAGATATGTTAAAATTTAAACTTATTATGTCCACTCCATAATGATTGCTCAAGTTAAGATTCCAATTTTCAATTGGTTTTTGGTGTAGGGGGATTTGAACCCTATAAATTTACTAATTGAGTTAACTGAAACTTATTGAATTTTAGCAAGATAAATATTGTTTTAATTGCAATCCAGTGATATCCTTTTTATTAATTATTTTAGCTAAATAAATAAGTGGGCACCCATTAAAGAGGTTTCAAGTTTCAAGGGAGTCCCGAATTTCTTTTTTCTTTTTTCTTTTTGGGATTTAAGCCTTTAAGGTTACACCTACGTTCGGAAAATAATAAAAATTATAAAATATTAAATTAAATGTACCTTGACTTCTTATAAAAATGGCTTGACTGCATGATTTTAAACTCTTAACTTAAGCACCGGTTAATAGGATCCATTAAAATAAAACATACTCTTAATATAATGATACAAACGTAACTATATTTACAACAAATTTTACAATTATTAGAACGGTATTGCCAGTGAATAATAGGCAGAATTAACAATCATATACCTACTATTTTCTCTACCACCGCATCAAATAAATTTGTTACCAAAAAATAAAAGTTGAGGTCACGCTGTTAAGTGTGAAGAAAGTGTGTTGACTAAGTTGAAGAAGCTAAACTTAGAAAAGAGGGGAATGTGAAGAACATGTGTTTCCAATGCATAATTTCAGTTGTTTTGTGCTTATGTGTATTGTCGTGTGTAATAGTTTGTACCCTAAAAACAAACCCATGAAAGCTACGCGTGCACAATTGAGTTCTTCACGTGTACACCATCCGAAGTAACGTGGCAACTCAACCCCATGCAAAACACCCCTGCCCTACACGTTTCAACCTCACAAGCACACAAGACCCTGCAAACAAATTCAAACCTCACATATAATTAACTGCACAAACTGTTTCTTTCTCTCATAAGATCGAAGTTTTAAACACAAAAGCCAAAAGGGGTATCACAGTCTTACAAAACAAAAGCAATTGAATTTGATTTGATCCCATGTCTCTCAATTTCCCAATCACAACACCCCCATGGGAAGTCCTTGCTCTTATTGCTCACCACCTTGACCCAAAAACACTAGCCATAGCCTCATGTGTGTGCAAGTCTTGGTTCATTTCCATGTCCTCAGACCACCTTTGGAAGCCAATTTGCAACACCCATTTCCCTAACCTACACTTCACTGACTTGGGTGAACAAGTTCATCATGTTCCATACCATCGTCTCTATGCAATTGGTCACACTGCAGCCAAGCGTCGAGTCCAAACACCATGTAAGCCTAAACTTTCCCTTAACAATCTTATATTCTCTATCAACATCCGTACAAAAAGCTCCAACATTGTCACAATTGCAAAACCGGGTGAAGAACTAATCTTTGATCCAAATGGGGTGTTCAAATTCGACGTTGACAATGTGAACTACGAGTGTTCCTCTATGGTTGCGGTCGTGGAGGATGTGAAAATTACATGGAATGTGGTTTTGAGTGGGTGGAAAGGGGTGTTTACTATGATGGATTGTGAAGGGAAAGTGAGCTTCTCTCCGGGGGCCGAGGGGTGGTTTTCAGAGGAGTTACCGTCTCCGGGCTGTTGCTCTGGTGCGGTGGCGAGTGGTGTTGTGGCTGATTTGAAGTTGGGGTTTTGTAGTAGGAGGGAGAGTGGTGTTGGGAAGGTTAAGGTGGACAAAGTGAGTGTTGGGATTTTGAGTATTGTGAATTGGAGGTATGTTAGTGTTGATGATGGTCTAAGGTACTTGCAGCATTTTCTTGTTCCTTGTGATGACTAATTGTACGTGTAATTTCACTACTTTTTAAATTTTATTTAGTAAAGTTCTAAATGGTAATAATTCTCTCGCACCCATTTTTTCACTGCATTTTCTTAATTCACGTACATTTTCATGTTTAACGTCTTTTTTGGGAGTGGTATAAAAAAGCTATTACAAGGTTTTCCCTTTTACCAAAAAAAAAAAAAAAAATTGTGGATATTATATATGATGAAAAAATAATAATTTGAAACCTTCCATTTGGGCTTGTGATTGGTTGAAAATACCAAAATATTAAGGGCCCGTTTAGTAGAGGAGTTTGAAAAATGTTATTTGTATTTTTTTGATATACGTATGGGTGAAAAAGTGTAAAGTGTGAAAAATACGTATAATATTTTTTAAAAAACTAAAAACATGTGTTTGAGTATGCTTACCAAATAGGCCCTAAAAATCTCACATCACAAATCTACTTAACTTCTTTGTAAAATCTTGTGCCCGATATAATCAACGCATTCATTAATAATAACTAGCCTCTGAGCACGCGTCCATGCGCGTACTCAGAGGCTCTTCTATTATTTTGGGAAATAGTTAATAATTTGCACTATTATAAATTAAAATTACTACATTTTCCAATTACAAAAATACCTAGAAGTGTGATGAGTGTTATGTGTGGAGAAAGATTAATAATTTAATATTTGGTACAAACACATAACACTCATCACATCCCTAAGTATTTTTGTGATTGAAAAATGTAGTAATTCTAATTTATAATAGATGCAAATTATTAATTATTTTCCAAAATAATAGAAGAGCGCGTGCTCAGAGTGTAGTGTTCTTAATTTGTTTTGAATAGGAACTGATTGCTTGCACTTTCGTGTTTTGAGAGAGTGAATCGTACAGGGAGAGTGAGAGTGGTGAAGTGAGTTCCTTCTTTTTTGCCACCATGAAATGATAAATCTGTAGAAAAAGCAAACTGGTTGATGTTTTAAAAAATTAATTATATTTCTAACTGGGGGAAGGTTGTTATTTTTTTGTTCTGAATAGAAACTGATTGCTTGCACTTTCGTGTTTTGAGAAAGTGATTGTACAGGGAGAGTGAGAGTGATTAAGTGGGTTCCTTCTTTTTTGCCATCATAAAATGATACATCCATAGAAAAAAGCAAACTGGTTCATGTTTTAAAAAATTAATTATATTTCTAACTGGGAGAAGGTTGTTATTTTTTTGTTCTGAATAGAAACTGATTGCTTGCACTTTCGTGTTTTGAGAAAGTGATTGTACAGGGAGAGTGAGAGTGATTAAGTGGGTTCCTTCTTTTTTGCCATCATAAAATGATACATCCATAGAAAAAAGCAAACTGCTTGATGTTTTAAAAAATTAATTATATTTCTAACTGGTAGAAGTTTTTATTTATTTATTATTATTATTTTTACATACTCAGATAAGGGGAGAAGGTTTTTTTTTTTTTTTTTTTTTTTTAAATAAAAAGTATAGACTTATTAAAGGTTAAAAAAAAAAAGTGAATTTTTTTTTGAAAACGTTAGATTAGGTAGTTGGAGTTTTTCAAATATCTTGAACAAAGAGTGTTCTTATTTTATAGACAATGTTTTAGTGCAAGTTAGACATGTATTTTTATTTGTCTATCCTTAAGTTTTGTCTCTACTTAAATTTAGAAGTGTTGGGGGTATTTTGAAACCAAAAAAAATCCAGTCCAAATAGGGACAACCCCTTAATTAGTAGCTCAGAAGCTCTTCTATTTTTTGGATAAAGATTAATAATTTGCATTTATTATAATTTGAGATTTCTACTTTTTCTAATCCAAAAAAAAAAAAAAAAAAAAACCTAAGGGTGTAATGGAATTTTTTTTTAAAAAAAATTGAAAAAAAAAAAAAGACAGAAGAAACAAATACATTGTGATGAAGTAAAAAAAAAATGAATATGTGGGGTACGTTTTGTAGATTGGAGGAGTTTTAAAACTAATAAAAGAGTAATCCTATTTTGTAAGAAGTTAGTGAGTAGAAGTAAGAATTTAAATCAACGTAAAAGTGTTTATTAGAAGCAGGAAGGCATTTCAATGTAGAAGTAAGAATTTATTATTTTTATCAATTTACTATTTTAACCCTATTTTTAAGTTTTAGATAGGGGTATTTTTGACAGTAAAAAAAGTAATAATTAATTTTCTTTTTCCAATTTACTATTTTAACCCCATTTTTAAGTTATTGGTTAATTAATTTTGGTGTATTTTTTATAGGAAAAAAAGCAATAACTAACTTTCTGAATCATCCAGAAGATAAACAAACTAGTAAATTCTGAGAAATAATTTTGGGTCAATTTACTTACATCTCGCAACACAAGGCAAGATTAGTCCTTAGTTTATTTATGTATTCGAGAATCAATTGTAATCCTTAGTCGATATTTGATAGTATTGATACTTAGTTGATACTTGATAGTATTGATAGTCTCTGATAGTATTCACGGCACAACGAAAGAAAAATTATCTTTTATAAATCTAAAACTGAAAGCGATTTATCGAAAGAAAAAAAAAGGCACTGAAATTCGGAGTGTGTGATTTGATTAGCAGTTTATTTATTTTTGCAACATAAATTTTTTTGAAAAAAAAAAAAATATTTTCCTAATTGGGCCACCCACAAGATCTTTAAAAAAATAAAATAAAACTTTTTCCGCTGCCTGGATTTGAACCTGGATTCTTTAATCCATAAGAATTGCCAATGTGCTACAGCGGATTTTATGTTCTAGCGTATCGGTTTTTATTTTATGTTTTTCACTTTATACCCTATATTTTATGTTCTAGTGTATCGGTTTTCATTTTATCTAATGGATTTAAAAAAAGCTGAAATACAAATAGAAAATGTTTTTCACTTTATACCCTATATTTTAAGTTGCAACTTTTTAAACCGCTTAACTTTTTTTTTTTTTTTTTTTCATAAAGATATAGAAATATATAAATAGTGGTAATTTCAAAACGATACACCGTTATCAATTAGTACTAAAATATTTCATTCTCTGGCCAAATCAAAACAGTCTTTGGAACAAAATTGATTTCTTTGGTTTACAAACATATTCATGTGTGAGTTTTCTTTAGTTCTAAGGCAAAGAGTACTGGTTGAAGTTGCAGCCACCGTTAACTTCTTAAGACTTTGAGATTACTACACTAAGGGAGAAGTTTAGGTTGAAAGACAATTTTCTTTATGTATGATTAAGTGTCATCCAATGGATATTGCAACCTAGTGGTGGTTTTATATATATATATATATATATATATATATATATATATATATATATATATATATATATATATACATATATAGACAAAATAGGTTGCAATATGTAAAAGGTTAAAAATTGAGATAATACAGTTGAAGAGACAAATTAAGGGCTTGATTCTTATCCCAATCAACTGAACCGCTATATCGATCAATCGAGCCAGCTTGATTCATGGCTCAATTTCTGGATCAAAACCTGTGTTGGTTGATTTCTTGACCTTTTTATTTTTTTTTACACCTACCTTGATAGTCGGTTGATCGATCGAGTCATTAAGCTACTAGATGGATTGAAGTGTAAATTTCAATCGATCAAGGTTTGGGAATATAGTTTTGTGTGTGTGTGTACAAAATCTATCATATAACAGTTTTGAAGTAATTTAGATGGATTGAAGTGTAAATTTCAATCGATTGAGGTTTGGGAATATAGTTTTGTGTGTGTACAAAATCTATCATATAACAGTTTTGAAGTGCTTTAAATGGCTAGTATGTATTGTGAACGTTAAAATCATTCAAAGTGTTTCTTTAAAGATGCCTTTTGAAGGGCTATAATCCCTTTGGCTATAAATAGTGATCCATATTCATTTATGAACGCTAAAACCATCTAAAGTGTTTCTCTAAAGGTGCATTTTGAAGGGCTATAACTCCTTTGGCTATAAATAGTGATCCACGTTCATTAATGAATACTTTTTGACAATCTCTATAGGATTCTTGGTTTAGCTGTATCATAAGACAAATATGCAGTAGCCTTCTAGCATCTTTTTTGTGGGGGCCAAATATTGTCTAATGACAACCAAGTTTCGTGCCTCTAAGCATTTTGTTAACAAATCATTTTATTGTTTCTTCATTGTATTACACAAGTTTGTACAATTTCCATAAAGGCCCTGGCAAGTTCATTCTGTACTTCAATCCTATAACTCTGAACACAATATGCATTGATGTGAACCCTTTCAATGCTCTGCTTCAAGGTTCTAGCAATCTTGGAGTTAGTACGGCTTGCAAAAAACTCCTGTATTTCTTCAGCCTTCTCTAACGAGGAAAACTGGGGGATAAATAGAACAGAACAAGAAAAAGAAAAAAAAGATAAGCAGTAACAAAAACTAACTAAATGCATTTGAATTTAAATTTTATTTATTTTTAATTGAGATACAAAGGACTATACTGATACGTGTGAAACTAACAAGTAACAACAGAAGAGAGGAAGAGGAAAGGAGAGACAAACCGGTGAGACAATTGAATTGATGAAGTGAGTTATTAGATATCCGGAACCCCAGGTTTTTGAAATATGCTCCCAGTTATCCTTTATTTCATTCACATTTAAAAGCAGAAAAAAAATGCATTACATAACAAAGAGGTATGCATCAATGATGAATGTATTCATGATGAACACAAGAATAGAATAATAGGGGATCAGTGCCAAAGTAAATCAAAACTAGAAAAATAATCTAGAAAAAGAATTTTTCATTCATGTTATGCATACTAGAAAAAGAATTGTTCTGAGTCTAGACTAGCATCATGTAATTTTGAGCAAAATAAATTAAAACTGTACTTGTGTTAAAACTAGAAATTCTGATATAGATGTGGCATAAAATGTGTGAGATATTAAAAAATCTAAAGCTCCTACAAGCTATTTAGTTAGTCCACCTTAACCATGTAAGTCCTCAGGACTTGTTACCTTCACAACAGACAACTTCATCTTCTCTGGAGCTCCGTTATCGGGTTTTGATCATTCAAATGGGATCCCACAAATACTAGAGCCTTAAATCACAAAAACTTGGACAACACCTTAGGCATAGGGATCTTAAAGGTTCAATTGCAGCTCTTCCAAGAACTTTGTCTTCTTTGGAGTCGGGGAAAGGTCTAAGGTCAAAGGTCTACCAGGTGCACCACAATGCATGTTTTTTCTACATGAAAGAAGGCGAGTGCCCTCTACCCTGTACATTCTTAAATTCCTTTGTTTTCCTCAAATCCGCATGCAAAATCTTAGACTAGTCTCTTAATTTTATTAGGACAATTTTGATCAATGTAAAACATGGATATACTGCATGCACATGAACGGTTGAAATTCTTCAATGCAATGTGATTTTTGCATTTTACGTTACAACTGGGGTATTACCTTCAGCCATGTCCAAGCTGTTTCCCTTCCTTCCCTACTAACAGCAAGTCCAAGAACAGCATCTTGGGTGCGAACCTAGATTGAATGGGAAATAAAAGCCAGCATCAGCATCCCAAGCTCCATCAGACCATTATATATCAACATGTATGAAAAAATCTTGACCTCCACAATTATATATACCTCGGAAGACAACAAAAAGTTGAGAGCTTCAAGAGTTATGTTGGGATCTGGAGAAGATGTTAATGAACCTACAAGCACAAAAAGCGACATGTCTCCAACATACTAGAGAGATCAAATTTTTTGCAAAATTTAAATAATGATGTGTTATTACTTAGAATGCGTGCTTTCTCCTGGCTCAAATTAGTCTCTCTGTACACTCTCAAAAGAGATTCATAACCAATTCTGTTTGAGGTGCTGACTCTTCGCATTACAGCCACATATACTGCCTGCAACCAGAACCCATTAGAAAAGTTGAGAGGAACTGTAGATGGAAAAATACTACTGATTGACTAATGCTCTTTTTACCAACCTTTCTTATGTCAGGATGGAGGAGTGGCGTATTTCTGTCATCCAAGAATGCAAGAAAACGTCTACTTGCTTCTTCTAGTGTCAGATTATGTCCAAACACAGCAAGGGCAGTCAAAACCTCTCCTCTCAACATTGCATCTAGATGGCTCTCACCTGGCTTGGGCTCCCAACCAAGCTTCCTGCAAAGAAATTCAAACATAGAAGAAAAAATAAATGTAAGAACGAAATAAAAAAAGAAGCTAATATTGCTCAAAGTGTTTTTTTTTTTTTGATATTTCGATAGCCACAACAATGGGGGAAGGGGAATTGAAACCTCAATCTCCTAATATAGGAGAGCAAGCAATGCCATTGAGCTATAAGGCTGTTGGCTTTGCTCAAAGTTTTTGAGTGCTCATTATTTGGGTTAGTGTTGCACACTTGGTTTCCAATGGCATCTAAGGTCTGATATAACTCGTCAGTGGTATGCAACCATCAAGTCAAAGACCCCTTCCCTTAAAACTTTTTCTGGCATCCTACTTGCTTCCTTAGATATTTATACATATTACGCAACTTCAGACATTATCTATAAGGTTTATTCAATATAATTATTCGTACGTATGACAATCTTTATCTTGAGTAAGCATATATTGAATATCTCTAAATAAAAGAAATAAATATGTATTTAGTATTTGCCAGTCTCATTATGTATGAAATATCCACATCCTAGATCCAGAGGTAAAAATTTGTGTCTATCACTATAAAACTCGAAAGAGGAATCACAACGATCCTCAAGTGACTTTTTCTTCTTCCTTAAAGCTCTCTTTTTACATTCTGAGACATTTAAACTTTATTTCCTAGATTTAATGAAAAAATACCTATGTCTGCTATTTACTAGCTATTAGCATCTCTTTTTAAGAAAGAAAAAGATTGACTATATTCAGAAAATGTCATATATGTGGGTGATTAATCACCTCTTCATATTATAATTATTCAGTATATAAAGAAATGATACTCTTATGCTCTAAATATGTGGAAATGTATTGTCATACATTCTAGTACCCTAATAGTTAACATCTTATAGGGTTTTCTCAACCAAAATGAATATAATCAACTTCAAAGATATCACTATATCGAAAAAACAGTAGACAGAACAACCCAAATGGCTTATAAACAAGGACCACCATAGGAATTTGAATTATTTGTATATAGGACAACTTACATTGCTGAATGCAGGAAAAGGCTAATAAAAAAAAATCTAATGTCGACCGGTGACTCAGGGGCTGCATCAGCTGTAATTCTTTCGACTTTATAACTCATCTGTGAATAGAGGGACCAGAATTAGGACTAAGAGCACAACTGAAATATACTTAAGTCTTAAGCAAGAGTTGAACATTACTTTGATTAAATTAGACAGCACGGTATATTCAAGTTCCTCCTTATAAGCATTCAGCAAGGTAAAAAATGAAGCGAAAGACTTCTGGCGAGCCATACAAAGGGCAAATGAATCATCCAGGATGCCTGTTAAACGAATGAGTTGTGTTAAGTGCTCTTTTCAACCATCAACACATACCATCATGAGATAAAAGCTGGTATGAGTAAAAATATCAAAACTACCAAATCTATCTGTTGCAGATAAGTATTTGTTCTCTATTGCATTTCGGAGTCTAGCGTCAAGGTCCTCATCATATTCAACCCTATAGAAACCAGTCTGATCGACATTAAGTTTTACCCAAGCAGATGCTAAATTGCTTTCATCACTCATGAGCTCTTTCATATCAAGAGTTTCAGAATTTTTTTGCAGTAGAAAATTCTTGCGCACATCATATGAGCCACAGCATAATGTTATTGGAACAATCCATTGGCCATCCCCGTGGGTACCACTTGCCAAAAATCGTGACTGCCATTATTACATTGATTTGTTTGAACCCAGTTAGTCCTCAAAATATTATTAAGTGAAACTCATTACAAAATAAAACAAATTGGGATGCATCAGGGTTAAGATATGTTATTTCCAGAAAAAAAAAAAAAAGTGTGAAAGAGACCAGACACAAGAAACCTGCTCAAACACCAATTTCTGATCTTTGACTTTGACAGAGACAACTGGGTACCCCTTTTGCTTTGTCCATGAATTCATTAGCTTGTTCACAGGCTCACCGGATCCCTCCTTAAGTGCAGCCCATAAATCTTCTGTCTTCGCATTCGAGCAAGCAAACTTTTTTACATACGAAGCAAGTGACCTCTGATTGCATACACAAATTAGAGGGGGAGGAGAAGAAGAGGAGCAAAAAATAGTTACTTAAAACAAGGGGGGAAAAAGAATTTACAAATGCAAGAAAAAAAAAAATTAACTGCCATACAATGAGCAAGCTAATTGAGCTTCTTAATCCAAACAATAGATTTGAGCAAAAATCTCATATATTGCAGAAGATGATCGGTTGACAAAGATGGACCTTAAAAGGACAAACCTTAATTGCAATCATTGGCCTGTTTGGATTAAGGGGAAAGGGAGGGGGAGTAGAGTAGAGCTTGGCAGAAATTAGGCTAATTTTCAACCAACTCTACTTTACTCCCCCTCCCTTCTCCTCAATCCAAACGAACCAGTAATACATGGCAGCCAAGAAAGAATCTAGAAGACAATCAAGCTGAGGCTATGTCACCAGATATCAAGTAAATATGCTTTCTAATACCATTTCTTATCTAGATGAGTATCACCATTGTTTCTATATATAAATAGAAACGAGTACTTTTCAAAATATTAGTTACATAGTATTCATCACGTTAGTGGTTACTTCCTAAACCTCTTATTCTATCCAACTATTTTTGAACAAAACCTCTCTAACCTCTTCCGAACTCGCAAAAAGAAAACTCCTATAGCTCTATCTTTTTCTAGGACTTACTTTATTAAGGGTTTCCATGACTTAAATTTCATGTGAATTTGGGAGTGGAGGGAAAAGAGTTTCTTCAATAATTAGAAATATTTTTACTGGGGACAAGAAATATATACCAGTATAGAATCTAACAACCAACCTGAAAGCAATCAGCACCAAGATAGCTTTGCAGCATCCGGATAACAGATGCACCTTTTATGTAACTCATCGAGTCAATTATTTCATCAATCTCACTAGCATGATTTATCTTCACCTAATTAAAAAAGTACGCTTAAATTGAGATATACTCAAAAAAGTAATAATACTAATTCCTTAAAGCAATTATAGTACCTCAATGGGATGGGACTCTCTAAGCCCATCCATCTCAAGACCCTCTGTATATTCATCAAGAAACTGAGCCCACACTTTCCATTCTGGGAACAAGCAATCAGCTGCTAAATAACTGACCTGCACATATTGAAATAAACGATTTATAATTTACAACACGCAGTGTAATAAGGAATAATATATAGACACATGATCCATGCTGGCTTTGTGAAAAAAAAAAAAAAAAAAAAAAACCAAACCATTTACGAAGAGCTTGGGCTACGTTCCAACAAAAAAAAAAAAATTATGTAGTTTAGTTTTAAGGAAAAATATTTTTTCACACTAGCTCACATCTACCATTTCACACACATATCTACAACTGATTTCACTCACATATCTACAACTGATGCAAGAATGTCCACTTTTAAAAATGTCACCATTTTAACACAAAAAAGAAAAAGAAAAAAAAAAGATGTGAAATAGTGGATTAATAATGATAATGAAGTTAGGCTCAAGCCAACCTTTTGAGCCTTGATTGATAAACAAATCAAGTTAAAACATAGTATTATGTAGTTAGTGGAACTTGAGGCTTGACTTTTTTATATATATGGTTTAAATGAACTTGCTTTAAGAAAGTTATAAACATGTTGATTCCAAAGCATGATAGGAGAAGGTTCAAGAATTCCTCATTGGTTTTGGAATCCCACATTGGTCAGAAGAATAATAAGGAGGTGCACTAGTTATATTAAAAGAGTTAGTCTCATATTGAAAAGAGAAGTAGTATGGAGGAGTGTTGTCCCTTATAAAAGGAGTGGTAAAGTAGCTTTATTGTGTGTGAGAGTTAGAGCAAAGCTTTGTCTTGTAAAAGGGATAAAGACTAGCTTTGCCTAGTGAGTTAGTGTGGGGCACCTTTGGGTGTATTGGGATTTTGGGTTAGTTTATTGTTGAGAGTTTTTGTGATTGTAATTCCTATTATTAATAGTGAATTTTGCTGGGATTGCCCGTGGAAGTAGGCTTGGAGTTAGCCTAGCCACATTAAATCTTGTGTATTGCGGAGCTTGCTATTTTATTATTTTGCATGTATTTTCACAACAAAACAATGACATATAAATAGTCTAATTCATAGCAAAAAAAAAAAAAAAAAATGACATAAATAGTCTAATTCATAGCAAAAAGTTATGTGTGAAGACAGGGTTGATGAACTTTATTTTATAGCGCCTTAAATGAAGAAAAGTAGTCTATCAAAGTAACTTGATCGATATCACTTAAAGCATAAGTAAATATATGTGAGCATGTATTTTAAAATATATAAACAGTTAACCATGACTTTATACAAGAAGGAAATAATCTTATCAAAGGATGTGTGAACAGGCCTTAGCTTAATGAACAAAATAAATGATGTAAGGATGAACATTTTATCTAGCTTCGTGATAAAATTGAGCCTGGCTCATTTTCAAAACATAATTATATAAGCCAATCTTGAAATTTTAATAATCAGCTCAGTTTGGATAATTTACAACCCAATGCAATAAATACCCATGTTGCGAACCCCTCATTCAGCCACAAATGAGTCCACCATTCCATCGTTACAAGATTGCCAAACCACTGATGTGCTAGTTCATGGGCTACAACAATCGCAACCTGAGACAAATAATAATTAAACATTTTGTGTAGTGTTATTTAAACAATAGCTTCATACTATATTAGCCAAACAAAATTCTAACAAAAATAGCAACATTCACAACATGCATATTACCCTCTGCTTATCAGCAGCTGTGGAATGCTGAACATCATAGAGCAAAGCTGTTTCACAGTATGTAACCAAACCATAATTCTCCATGGATCCAAAAGCAAAATCAGGAATTGCAACCATATCCAATTTGGGAAGAGAGTAAGGCACTGCAAAGTATCTGCAGAAATTATCATGGTTAATTGGAATTTCAAATAATACAACATAAGAACAAAAATGTAACGACTTATTGGATCACCAATAACCATGATCCAGTGTCCACTATTTAGCTAAGGACTTGTATGTTGTGTCTTGTGATCAGTAGTTTGGTTGCGATTCACAGTAAAACTTACTCTTTGTATAATTCAAGTGTCCTAACAGCAACATCCAATGCGAATTTCCCTTGATTTACTTTACCAACCTGACAGTATACTCGAACTTCAACTCCTGTAAAGTCATGTAAGATTACACTATCAAGAACAAGGATCATATTATACCACAAGAAACAGTGAACATAGTTTAATGTTTTACCATCAGATGTAAGATGTTCCACATAATCAAACAAACCAACAACAATTGCCACCAAATATGTAGACATGATTGGTGATTCTTGATAAGAAACTGTCTTCAAATCCCCATCCACTTTTTCTTCAATAATTGGCATGTTGGAAAGAGCTACTAGTTGTGATGGCACATCCAATGTGATTTTGAACGTAGCCTGCAAAACTCAATGCCCAAAAAGAAGGGCCAAATAAGCTTTTGTTTGCATTCATTTGAAACAGAATCAAGCAAATCTACTTCCGAACCAAAAATAATTTAGTCACAAGATCTTAAATTAACCGAGAGAGAGAGAGAGATTGTGACACCTTGCAAGCAGGTTCATCCCAACAAGGAAAGCATCGCCTAGCATCATCTGGTTTAAACTGTGTAACTGCCATATTCTTCTTCTCACCATTGTGCTCATATGTACTGGAAAGCAAAATCATTTATTAATTTATATACACATTACTAATAAAATTCTCATTTACCAGAAAATAGAAGGCATTTATAATTAGCTCCATTCATAAGTAAATCGTGAAGGGTGAAATCATAGGTTCAATCCCATTAAAGAGAGTATATACATTAACTTAAACCTTTAATTAATATGGTCAAAGGCCTGCCTGATAATCTGAAACAGAATTTGGAAATAAAAATTAATCATTTTAAGTATATTTGAATTTGAAAGAACTTTTTTTTTTAAATTATTTTTTATTTTTTTTTAACTGTTTTTTTCAAATTGATAATAAAAACTAAATTCAACACTTACCTAAATGGGAAAAAAATCACTTAAAATTTTTAAGTAATTTACATCCTAGTTGGTCTTATACAAGTGGAATGCAAAACATAATTTTATAAAAATGATTCTCATTCTCAAGAACTGAACCCATTTTTTGTCATCACATACACAGCACATTTTCACCGCCACAAACACATTTTGACTGAACCCCACTGACAATTTGCTGAGATAACAAGTTGTGATTGGAATAATATGGTATTTGCATAGAAACATGTATACTAAGGAGATAAGTTGTAATTGAAGTAACATTACTTTTGTACGGATCTACCACTTACATCACTTTTATTATTCACCAACCATATTAGATTAAGGTCAACAAAAGTGAACAAAAAATATTATGAAAAATTTTGTGTCTCTAAACTTTTTGCAATAAAAATATGTGACAATTGGTTCTATAGATTTGACTGGCTAAAGGCGAGTCTAGGGTTTTTCTTTAAAAAAATTCCCTTGTTTTATCCCACCCCCCCCCCCCTCCCCCCCCCCCCCCAAAAAAAAAAAAACCTTTTTGCAACAAAAATATGTACCTTATATAAAAGCCCTTCATTTTGTCATTTAAAGATCCTTGAAAGTGGATAGTGAGAAGTCCGAGACCAATGGGAAGAGTGTCAGCAAAGTTCAAAACCAAAATCTCGTCCTCTTCAACCACATCAACTTTTAAAGGCTTTAACACCTACACAAATCCAAAGGAAAAAAATGGCTATTAAGTCTTAATTTTTGAACTATGTAGCCAAACAACCCCTTTTTAAATTATGTAGCAAGATACCCTTATTTTGGAATTTGATATTGCTGATGTCGAGTTTTACCTAAAACTTGATATTACCAATCTTGAGTACTGTGCATAATCTTGAGTATTATGCATAATTTTAAGTGGAACTTCTACACAAAATTTTCAAAAAAATTTTAAGTGGCAAAATACGAATAAAACTCGACATCAGTAATATCGAGTTCTAAATCAAGGGTATTTTGTTATATTGTTTGAAAAGTAGGCTGTTTGGTTACATAGTTCAAAAATTAAGGCTAAATAGTTATTTTTTTCCCAAATCCAAAACTTTATTCATTCAACATTTTATTTTTAAAAGACATGGCATTTGGTTTGTCATGATAAATGCAAATTCAGTCAATGAGTCTCACATTCAAATAATCAGAAGGTTGACTATTTATTTGAATAAGCTAGAGCTCATACAACCGCAAAAACAACTAAATCAATCAAGCTAAAGTTTAACAATGTTACAAATATATTAGCCCAATATAATAGGCTTAAACCTAATCCTACTTTATGAGTAAGTCAAGTCTCCTACTTGTACTAGAAGTCTATTAACCATAGTTAATATATGATTAGTCTCAAAATTTAGCCTATTATATATACTCATGTTGAGTTCATTATAACAAAGGATGTGTACTACACTCATATGATAAAGATGTAGCCCTTAAGTAAACTAAATTACGTAATCCATGTATTCTTGTGTTCTCTATTTGTATCTATTCTAACATATTCAACAAACAAGATATTTTAGGATGTTAAGTTAAAGCACTTACAACAAAACCTTTTACCATTAGTTTAAACAAACTTTAAAAGTAAAGTTAGGCTGATAGATAAGATAGGTATTACCTGCTGCATAGAATTAGAAGGGTGTGCAGCTGGGTGGGTGAAAGATACAGAGGTGGTATCGATGGAGAGTTCAGCGGCGTTGAGGACTATGAAACTGGTATCCGCTATGATTTTGAGCTCAATAGCCACGGAGCCAGCAAACTTGCACGTGGTGAGGTTCGGTTTCAGCTTTATGTCATAGCGTTTTGGGACAGCGAATTTTGGGAGCCGAGGTTGCCCTTTGAATTCCTCCATGGAAACCATAACTTTCATATTCTTTCGCTTAAAAGAAAAAAAAAAATAGTAATTAAGAATTGAAGTTGAAACGAGTGAAAGAGTAGATATTGGGCTATTTAGTGTTCTGAGAATTTATATAGATTGACAAATGATAAACTATTTTTATTTATTTTTTCATGTGGAGAATTTAAAAATAGATTTATTGTTTCATAAATGATAAGAGAATATAACTATATATATAAATAATTTTTCCACACATTACACGAGTTAGCGACTAGTAATATATTAAGTGCACATCTTTATCAATGTTATCATCCTAGATGATCAAATGATGATGACATTGAATATAGAATGAGAAACTATGTCAAATGTTTCAATAATATGGTATTTTTTTGGATCGGTTACAAGATAATCTATGAACAATGAACTCATACGTTAGAAACCTAAGTCTTCAAGAAGTTATGTGGTACGTAGTAGTAGGTTTGTTCATACTGCTAAATTGATAACAATAAATACTAATTTCAAAATTTCATACCGAATCAGGACGCCGCCTACTTCTTATGTAAAAATAACTCGCCAGAGCAAGGAGCAATCCACAGCCGATGCCCTTAATGTACGACATATTTGGCAAATTTTAGAGATACCCAATTGGAGAAAAAAAAAAATAAACTCAGATATTATTGTATCAATATCAATTTCAGAGTCAAAGATTTGTCACTTTTTTTTTTTATAATGATTTTAAGGTTACCATTGTAAGGACAGTCCGGGCTTCTTAAATAGAAGAGCAGTTGAGTGAAAGAGGAGGAGATTAAAGCTTAAGCTTGATATGGAAAGAAGAAAGCAATCTATTCTTTTCTCTTCCTTTCCTCTCATTCTTATCCAATTTTCATCTTGAAGAATTTATTTTGTCTTTTGCTTCCTTTCTCTCCCTTTCCTTAAGATTTATACTTGTCTCTGTATCAATTTCTTCTCCTCCTCTGTTATCATTCTTACGCAATGTCATCTTGAAAGAGAAGATTGTGCAAGATTTATTTGTTTAACATTTCTTAATAGCTTGTTTTGTGTTTTACTTTTGGTCACTGCCTTTTAGTTTTGGGACTATGGTTGTACCATCGCTAGGCAACAACAACCAATTGAAATGACTAGGAATCAGTTTACTTCGGGAAAAGGCAACGAAATTGGTTTGAAACATTTTGATTATCACTGCAGAACTATGACAAGCAGTAAAGGGGAAGATGCAAAGCCTCAATGTAATATATACTTTTGTCCTTTAAAAATTTTGTATTTTCATTGGGATAATTATTTGATGTCCATGAATTCCAAAGAAGATCTCGTCCCTTATTGACTATTATTTATTTTTCATTTGCTCTAACATAGTAGTAAATTACCAGCATTTTGCCTACAAATTTTGATTCTTTGAATGTACAAAAATTCTGAATTTGATTTTGGTGTAAATGGTATTAATTCTCTCGCATCCATTTTTTAAAATATGCATTTTCTTGATTCATGTACATTTTCACGTTTAACATATCTTTAAACATGGATTTTCGCATTTCAAAATGTGTACACTAGTGTATTAATTGTGAATATTAGATGAGAAGTACTTTTTTTTTCCTGAGTCTGTTAACGTGTGCCCTTAGGGCATTAGGCAATTTTTAATGAGAAATGCTAATACTACAAAAATAGTGGAAAAAAATAGTAGGTCCATAGGGGTACACATCTCCACTACTCACAACTTATTACCACGACGAGTTGTGGTAAAAGTTGTAATATTTTTCTCGTCGTGGTAAAAGTTGTAATATTTTTTGTGGCATTAGCATTTCTTTTTGTTAATGGATAATTTTAGGAAATATTTGATACTTACTTTCATGAGAAATATAAGAAGTTGTTACAAATTTACTTGTTTCTTTTCTCATAAAAAAGTTTATAAACCAACACCTTTTGAGCACCCATTAATTTTTCCCGTACAATAATTAATAATTATATAACTGAAGAAGGGGGTAGAATTTGAATTCTGGAAATACCATGAATAGATTGTGTTAGGGTACATTTTTTTAAGTACCACCTATTTATTTTCAAACACCACTAATAAGTTACTGGACTTTTCCCAAATATTTTTTTGCCCTATTATTATGTTGACCACAAATATTTTATATCTTGATATCTAAATTGGGTCATGATATAAACTATCACAAAAAACCCAAAAAATTCATATTTTATCAAATTTTATTATTATTATTTAGTTAAGCCCAAAATCGGCCTTATGAGCCCAATACACACATTCCATTCTATTTAAAGCCCAAGAATACTTATACTTGGCAATATTTTAAAAACCCACGATTCAAGTCCATGATAAAATAATTTTATCAATGGAATTCAAATCCATGATCAAAGCTCATGATTTAAACCCATGGCAATTTAGTTATCAAAAGCCTAGTTCTTACTGGCAATATCAAAAAAGCCCAATTCTTATTGGCAACATTAAAAGCCCAGTTCTTGCTGGCAATATCATAAAAGTCCAATTCTCATTGACAACATCAAAAACCCAGTTCTCACTGGCAACATCAAAAAAGCCCAATTCTTATTGGCAACATCAAAAGCCCAAGCTAACTACTTGGCACTATTTTATCAAAAGTCTAAGCTAACTATTTAATACTATTTTATCATAAGCCCAAGGTTATTAATACTTGGCAAAATACTATATCATAAGTATTTCAAAAAAGTCCAATGATGAACAATACTTTAAGTTCTTAAACCTATTACTATAATATTACAAGCCCATGAAATCTATGGCAATTATCTATTTTCAAAACCCATGGCAATCATCTTATACAAGCCCATGGAAAATTATGATTATTTATCTTAGACCCATGACATTCATTTATTTCATATCATATTATAAACTCGTGGTCATTATTTATCTTATATCACAATATTCATAATATTTATTTCCAAAACTCATGATAATCATTTATCTTACAAACCCATTATGATTATCTATAGAAAAACTCATGAGAATATTACATTATTCCACTATAGTGGTTGTTACCATATTTTAATTGAAACTTGTGGATATTGCCTCTATTTAAAATTGATGGTAAATATTATTCTCAAGAAATATTGGAGGTCATTATTTAAAAGCCCCAAAGAAAATATCATTTACAAAAATAATCCATAGCAAAAATTATGAGAAACTATACAAGTTGTTATTTAAAGCCCATGGAAATTAATACCCAAAACCTATCATAAATATTTATTAAAGCTAATGGATTCATTCCATTTTTACTAACAACTAAAGCTCAAGTGGAATAAAAATCCATGGCAATATATGGTAGCTTTGT
This sequence comes from Quercus tomentella, assembly GCA_028535165.1. Lineage (NCBI taxonomy): Eukaryota > Viridiplantae > Streptophyta > Magnoliopsida > Fagales > Fagaceae > Quercus > Quercus tomentella. The sequence continues at coordinate 40,446,800 of JAPQVY010000012.1, read as the reverse complement.
CCATTTTGTAGGGCTCATAATGAGAAAGCAAAAAGATAGGCCCAAGTGGAGAGAACCACCATGTCAAAGGCCCACTAAAGTACTCAACCCTCATGGCCAAGTCCAACATGAAGTCTTTGCCAAAACAGTCCATGTGTGCAAACTGACCCAGCTGGAGAACTTCATTCAATTCTGCCTTCCACTGGAGGTTATCTTAAGAAGCAACCAAGCTCCCAAACCAAATTAGGAGTTGACCACCTATATCACTGCCAACTCTGACGTGAATAGTACTAAAGGCTGACACCTAAAGGCTAATGGGCAATAAATACCCTTCCTCTCCAAGTTTTGGTCACAACTTAAGGAAGACATAACCAAGACCTCCAAGTGAACTAAAGAGTTTATTTTATTACTAAAAATGTATGTAATTGATTCATAAACCAAGCCCATGAACCCTAAAGGGGAAAATTTAGGAACATGTGGTTTGGAGGGCATAAAGGGATCTCCAGCAGAACCCTCTAAAGTAGATGTAAACTTTGACACTTAGCTTGGGGTGTTGAATCCTACTTCCTAAGGTCCAAATCTCAGTTGCAGTACTAGGATTCCTCCTTAATACCTGCCTTAATCCCATTGGTTGAACACAATCTCAGAATCCTTAGCATTTAATGTATGATTATGCTGATTTTTACCCATGTGTGACATTGCCCAAAGAAGCAAAACAACCCCAAAAGCAAATCTCCCATTTCAGGCCAAATCTTAGGATAATTATATCAACTATTGATGTGCATTGATAGTAACTTAATTTTGCATATTTATATCATTGTTAGAAAGTATTATAATATTAATTTTGAGTTAATTCTTGCATTTTATATTTGGTTTTGGAATAATGCTGAATAATCAATTTTGTGCTTAATTGAATTTTATTGCGTGAATTTGTCTTTTGTAAGAGAATGGAGTTAAATAAGTGGATTTGTGCAAAGAAGAAAACAAATGGACTTTACTTTTACAAGGGACATGATGAAGTTAAAGAAGGCCAACCCAATTAAATTTAAGTCCAATTGAAGTAAGGTATTAAAGGAAATTTGCACCAAATCCAAGTCCAATTCGGATTAGGATTCCAGCCTGCACATCAGTTAGTATTTTTGGCATAACTTTCGGCTAAGATGTCCAATAGAGATGATTCAAGTTGGGATGGAAAGTTAACTTAAAGGAATACAACTTTGTAGTTTACCAAAAGTCCGAATTCTGACGTTAAATGGGTCAAAATCGTCAGTTAAGTAAAGCCTAAAAATCTGGAATTTTCTTCAAACGGGAATTCAACTTGTAATAAGATTCCTTGACCTATTTAAAGGCTCTTTAGGGCAAAATTCAGAAAGGCTAGTGCTAGGGCTGAGATGTAAAACAGAAAATTGGAGCAAGAGACAGTGCCGCATGTGGCTTCTCTGTAACTTTTCTCCATGATAGCATTGTGACTATTTCTTTCTCTATTTTATTTGTCTATTAGTTTCATGTTTAGTATTTTATGAATAGTTAAATTTTTAATTAGGGTTGAGGATGAAACCTTGTTAAGGATTATTAGTAATATTTGTGTGATTTGATTTTTCCCACAATAGTTGTTCTTTAATGATTTAAATTGTTCTTGCTTCATATCAATTGACTAAGATGGGATCCTAGATATGAGCTCAATCATGTGTTTCTCATCATTTAGGATTTATCTTAATTAATTGAATGTTTGGTTTATTATTTCTTGATTATAAAATTGGATATCTCTTGTGATTTGTTTGTCAACGAATATAATTGATGATTTGATTTTATACTTAAGAAGTGAAGAAGAACATGCTTTTGATTTTTAAAACAAGGATTTTAATGAGAATATTTTCCATGATAGCAAGATTGATTTCTAGATCATCATGCAGTAGTTGGGGAAAATTAATGATCATAAAATGCTGATATGAATTAACAAGTCGGATTCCAAAACCTTAATTCCTTTCTCTAGATTGTTTACATCTCTTTACTGCTTTATATTATATCTTTGCTTAGTTTAATTATTTGCTTAGTATATTTAATTTCAAACAACCAATTTTTATTAAACTAGATTAGGATTAATTTGGTTAAGATTTGATTAATTTTCCTATATTCATTCAAGTCCTTGTGGGTTCAACCCCGTTCTTGTCAAACTCTACTTTGGTACGGTTCCTACACTTGCTAGTACTTTAAAATTTCACAACAACTATTCTACCCCTAAATCAGTCCTACGTTTTGGACTTTTGCTAATTAATGCTCCCTTAAACTCCCCTATAAAGCCTAAGCATATCAGCCCACAATACTAAATAATCAATTTTGTGCTTAATTGAATTTTAATGCGTGAATTTGTTTTTTATAGGATGATGAAATTAAATAAGTGGATTTGTGCAAAGAAGAAATCTAATCGATTTTAATTTTACAAGGGCCATGATGAAGTCAAAGAAGGCCAACCCAATTATATTCAAGTCCAATTGGAGCAAGAAATCAAAGGAAATTTGCACCAAATCCAAGTCCAATTCAGATTAGGATTCCAGCTTTTAGACCAGTTAGTATTTGAAGCATAAATTTCGGCTCAGATGTCCAATCGAGAGGATTCAAGTTGGGCTTAAAGAGCTACAACTTTATAGTTTACCAAAAGTCTGAATTATGAAGTTAAATGGGCCAAAAACCTTGGTAAATTGAAGCCTAAAAACTTGGGATTTTCTCCAAATGGGAATTCAACTTGTAATAGGATTCCTTAACCTATTTAAAGGCTCTTTAGAGCAAAATTCAGAGAGGAGCTGCTGTAGAACATAATTTAGGTTTTCTTAAAGTTTCTTTACAGTTTTTAGAGTTTTATTTGTATTATGGCTTGCTAGAAGCCTTGCTAAGGTAAGGGGTGAAACCCGACTGTTTATTGGTATGTTCTTAACAATTATTTATTGGTTTTAATGCTTATGTTTTTATATATTTTTTTTTATTGTTTTACTCATCTAGAAAAGTGTTTAATTCTGTATCATCCTTTGATTTATTGTAGACTCCGGGCACGTTAAATGCTTAGTATTCCCTGCGAACTAATTCACTAGTTTTGTTTTGCCTAAAGTCAATCAATTTCATGAAACTACCTTAGACAATTAATTATTGAGTTTGTATTGTTAAATCATCCTACTAAGATCATCCTTCGTATGAATTTTAGTTGAGTTATAAAGTAAATATTGTTAAGACTACCAATAAATGTGTTGTGTGTGGATCCCTAAACCTTAGCGCCTTAATATGTTGTTATTTTCTCTCAATTTAAATTACCTTTACTAAACCATCATAAATCTCTTCAATTAAACTTTATTGTTTTAGGTTTATTCTCTTGTGGTTTGCTAATCAAATCCCTTTTCCCTGTGGATTCGACCTCGGACTTACCGAGTTATTACTTCGCGACAATCCTGCACTTGGGAGCATTATTTAAGTTGCATCAAGTTTTTGGCACCATTGTCGAGGATTAGGCGATTAGAGTAGCGTTCCACTTCGTTTGGAGAGGTTTTAGGCATTAAATTTCTTCACATGTTTGGTAATAGCTCTCCAACTCTTTTCTTTTTAAGTAGTTTAGTTTTCCTTTAGAGTTTTTCTTTTATTTCTTTTCTTTTCATTTCTTTTTCTTCTTCTTTCTTTCTTTACTATTGCATTCGTGTTTGGTGTCATGAAAGTGATAATCGCTTGGTTAGAATTGAGTCTAATAATTTGTTTAGCAATTTATCTAATTCTTTCACACATTCTCACACACTTGATATCATGGCAAACTTAGAGAGTAATCATGGTGATGAGAATAATTTATATAATGATAACTTCCATGCTCACCAACCCATTAGAACTCACAGGGATTATTTGCAACCTACCAGGAGTAGTGCAACCTACCTTCTATGACCAATCATGTAATGAAGAGACCATTAGGTTGAAATTGTTCCCTTTTTCTCTTAAAGACAAGGCAAAAACTTGGCTTAATTCTTTGAGACCTAGGTCAATTGGTACTTGGTAAGAGATGCAAACTGAGTTTTTAAAGAAATTTTTTCCAATTCATAGGACTAACGCATTTAAAAGACAAATAATGAATTTTTCATAAAAAGATAATAGACATTTTATCAATGTTGGGAAAGATTTAAAGATTTGCTTAATGCTTGTCCACATCATGGCTATGAAACTTGGCGTATAATTAGTTTTTCTATGAAAGTTTAACTCCAAAGATGTGCCAATTTGTAGAGATGATGTGCAATGGAGAGTTTTTGAATAAAGATCCTGATGAGACTTTTGATTATTTTGATTTCTTAGCTGAGAATGCCCAATCTTGGGATACCACTGATACCTCAGATAGGTCTAGAGCATCCACCAACCCCTTTGGGGGTCGTAAGTACCAATTTAGGGAAGATGATGACCTTAGTGCTAGGGTGGCTAGTCTAACTAGGAAGCTTGAAGCCATGGAATTAAGGAAGGTCAATGGAATCAATATTGTGCCTAAAGTTGATGAAATTTGTAGAATTTGTGAGACCATGGAAAACCCTACCGATGAATGCCCTACAATTCTAGCCTTTAAAGAGGTGTTGCGTGACCAAGCAAATGCTATGAACGTGGTGAAAAAATCATATCCTTCCCCCTATTCAAAGACATACAATTCAGGGTGGAGGAATCACCCAAATTTTAGTTGGAGGAATGATAATGTGGTTGCACCTCCTACGCATGGTTCTTTAAATTTGTTCCCTATAATCCCCCTCCAAAGAAGAGTCTTGAGGACACTTTGTAACAATTCATGCAAACTCAATCCACCATTAATAATTAGAACTCATAAGCCATAAATGACATTAGGAGCACTCTCACTAAATTGACCACATCCATGAGCACAATAGAAAAGGGTAGGTTTCTATCTCAACCACAACTAAACCCCCAAGGTCAATTTTTTGTTGATGCTTGTAGTTCCTTTGAAAATAAAGTGAGTTAAGCTAAATCTGTAACTACTCTTCGTAGCAGAAAATCATTGAGAAGGATATTCCTAAAAGAAATACACATGATGAATCTTCCAAAATAAAGAGTAGTGATGAAGTCCTTGACCAAATCTAATGAAATTGAAAGGTGTCCTATCCCTACTCCCTTTCCCCAAAGGTTGATTCCACCTCAAAAAGTGAATCAAAATTTTGAAATTCTTGAAGTGCTTAAGCAAGTTAAAGTGAACATTCCTCTTTTGGATGCCATAAAGCAAATTCCATCATATGCTAAATTTTTGAAAGATTTGTGTACTGTTAAGTGTAAGCTTAATGTACATAAGAAGGCATTTTTGACTGAACAAGTTAGTGTAATCATTCAAAACAATAGACCTACAAAGTTTAAAGATCTAGGTTGTCCCACTATTTCATGTGTGATTGGTAATTCAAAAATAGAGAAAGCTTTGCTTGATCTTGGGGCATGTGAGATTGGTAAAACCTACTTCCATAATTTTACAACTTGTCGATTGATCTGTGATTGTTCCTAGGGGTGTTGTTGAGGATGTTTTGGTTATAGTGGACAAATTTTATTTTCCTGTTGACTTTATTATTTTGGACATGCATTCTGTTTCTAATACTAATTCTCAAATATCTGTGATTTTAGGACACCCATTTCTTGCAACTTCTAATGCATTGATAAATTGTAGAAGTGGGGTCTTAAAATTATCTTTTGGCAATATGACCCTTGAGCTTAATATTTTTAATACTTGTAAACAAACTAGGGATGAAGAGGATGTGCATGAAGTTAACTTGATTGAAATAATTGTTCAAGACCAAACATTAGCAACTTGTTTAGTCAATTCATGTGATTTTAACTTAGATGAGAATTTTGAAATTGCATACATTCATTGTCTCTTGGAATCTGCACAAGAATTGGAAGTGAGCAATTGGAAATTGAAATATGAGGAGTTGCCACCTTGTGGGATAAAGTTGTTGCCATCTAGTGAGCAAGTACCTAAATGGGAGTTGAAACCTTGGCCAAATGATCTCAAGCATGCTTTTCTAGGAACCGATGAGAATTTTCCTATGGTAATATCTTCTGAACTTGACTCCTTGCAAGAATGTAAGTTATTAAAAGTTTTGAGTAAACATAAGGGTGTCATAGGAAGGAACATGGCTAACATAAAAGGACTTAGTCCATTGGTTTGTACTCATAGGATTTATTTAAAAGAAAATGACAAACCATCTAGGGAGATTAAACAAATTTTGGAAAAGACGGTTAACCCAAATCGTAAAGATTGGCCTTTGAGGTTGAATGATGCACTTTGGGCGTACCACACTGCTTATAAAAATATTCTTGGTATGTCTCCATATAGACTTGTTTATGGTAAAGCTTGTAACTTGCCTGTGGAATTGGAACATAAATCATATTGGGCAATAAAGATGTTTAAATTTAACTTAGACAAGGCTAGTTCATTGAGAAAATTGCAATTGAATGAGTTGGAAGAAATTTGGCATGATGCATATGAGAATTCTAGGATTTCTAAAGAAAGAATGAAGGTTTTTCATGACAAACAAATTTTAATAAAATCTTTTGAACCATCTCAAAAAGATCTTTTGTATAATTCTAGGTTACATTTGTTCCCTAGAAAATTGAGATCTAGATGGACTGGACCTTTTATTGTTAAAAATGTTTTCCCCCATGGTGCCATAGAAATTGAAAATCCTAAGAATGGTAACATATTTAAGGTGAATGGACAACGTCTTAAGCCATTTCTTGAGAATTTTTCACAAGAGGAGGAATCCATTAATTTGGAGGATCCCATTTATCAAGACTTGCTAAGTAATTAGAATGAGTGTTTGTGTCGTAGTTTAGAATGTGTGTGTGTGTGTTTTTATTTTATTTTTTATTTTTGTAAATTATTTGTGTTGTTTTGTTTTCTAACCCCTTTTGCAGGTGTTAAAGTTTTTTTTTTTTGTTCATTTACGTTCATCTCTTCAAGGTACTCTCCGTAATCTCTACTCTTTTTTGTTTTTCCTTGTTAACATTAAGGACAACGTAAGTTTTAGGTTGGGGGGAGGAACTTAAGATGATTTGCATTTGTTTTTATTTTATGTTAATTTTTTTTTGGGGGTTATTTTTAGTGATTTTTGTTTTTGTTTTTAGTCCAATTTTCAAAAAAAAAGAAAAAAAAGTGTTGCTTTAGCAAGAGTTTTAAGTCAAAGTTCTTTATGCTACTTCTATCTAAAGAATTCCACTGTTTTTCATGTTCAACTATTATGCACATGCACTTTAGCCACATGAACATGTTCTTGGTTGAGAGATGGAGATGCTTTGAAAATCTTGAAAATGAAATGTAGAGACTATAACCCAAGTGAGTTCTTGAGCCATTCATTTTTTTAGAGGGTTATTTTCTTTTGATCTCATTTTTTCATTTGGAAGCACATTACTTTGTTGTTGCTTAGTCTCATTATTCTTTGATTTGGTCGAATGCTAAGAATTCATCAATTTTATGCCACACTTGAATATGTTAAAGTCATGGATTTTGAAGAACCATCCCAATCCTTAAGAGATGATTTTAGGCCATCTTTGTTAATTTTGAGCCTTCATTATTGATGGTTTTTAGACCCCTTAAAACACAATTGGATTTAACCTAGGTAATTAGCCAAGTTGTTACTTAGTCCAATTTAACAAAACTAGGTTATCACAATAATAAAGATCATATCATGCAAAGCAGCGGAAAATAAATAACACAAGATATGATCACCCAGGAAACCAAACCGGTAAAAACCTGGGGAGGATTTGACCTAGCTATCCTCAAGGTAAACTTGAATCCACTATCTTGAAAGAATCAAAGTTCATACAATAAGACTTACAAGCCCCCACGCTCGACTTCTTATTGCTACCAACCAGTAGAACTTATTGACACGACCACGTGCAAGCTCCGAATTCACGGACTCCTTCTTTCTTGGATTCACCACCAGATACAAGCACACCCGCTTGTGTTTTCTTTAAGCTTCAATGGCAGCAACCGAGTTGATCATCAAGGTGTAGATAAATCTTCTCCTTGAAAACCCTAAGTTTGTGTAAAGGAAAGCTCCTCTAGATCTCACAAGAGATTTACACAAACCGCAATATGAGCAACCAAGTCTCTAAAGAGCTTTTGGGTACAAAACCCTAATATATAAGAGGCACACTCTTCTCTCTCTAAAAACCTAATAAAAAGGTGCTTAGGGTTTCCTATATATACTAGGAGTAAAACACTTAACCCTACACATCATATGGGCTTAGGGCTGAGTTGGAAATTCTGCAGAAAAAACATTCTGCCAGAGATTCGATCGATCGAGCCAGGCCGAAAGTTACTAATACTTCTACAGCCACTCGATTCCAACTTTACATACAATGCACACACTTTGAGCAAGTCTAAACAAGACTAACAACTGTTTTGATCATAGTTTGCCAACATTACATATTAGAGTTCTAAATACATAAAAACCTAAGTGTTTAGAACCTAACAATTGGTTCATGTTCTCTACAATATGCATTTTGAGTTTGATATCTGGAAAAATTAGCGCTTTCAAAAAAAATTAAATTAAAATTTGGGGGGAAAGAGATTTGAATCTTGTATGTATTCCTTGAAAATATTAGAAAGTATCAAGTATCAACCAATTGAATTACAAAGTTCTTGACAAATTAAATATCAAACAAGCATCAATGGACCAATGGTTTCATGTTTGTGAATAGAAAGATGAAGAGAAAAAAAAGAAAAAAAACGAAGAATGGTACTACTTGAATATGTGCTTTGTTACTCACTTGTGATTGGTTGAAACCTTCCTTTTGGGCTTGTGATTGGTTTAAATTCCAAAATATTAAAAACCTCACATCACAAATCTACTTAAATTAATTTTTTGTAAAATCTTTTGCTTGATGCAGTCTGAACATTCATTAAAAAGAAAATCTAGTAAATTCTGAGAAACAATTTGGGTCAATTTACTCTCATCTTACAAGGCAAATACAACAGAAAATTATTGTGTAATCTCGGACTACAAGGTCAACAAGCCAATAAATACATGACACTTCATTAAAAAAATGCTTACATAGGCTTTCATGCCACATCAGCTCAATAACCCCTCTCATCTTTAACGTCTGTTAACTCCGTTTAAGTGAATTCAAAATTTAGAAGTGAATTGGGCAGGCTTCACCTGGAATTGCAATCTCAATCAAAACTCAAAACTTTCAAAGCTCATTATTCATTTTTTGGAATATGCCGTCTACATCAAAATTCCAAAAACCTACTCTCTCCCGGTCTTCCTGCTACAGTAGTATCCACCTCTCCTCCACCAGCTCTCAGATCGCTTTTTACAGGTCCAAGCTCAAATCTCCCTCCTCTTGGGTTAGCTCTCTCTCTGATTCCCTTCTGTTTAGATCTCCCTCCTCTCAGATCGCTCTCTACAGGTCTCTCTCTAACTCTCTGCTTGTTGGTTTGGTTATTAGTTCATGTGACTGAGATCGATTCGAGGAGTAAGCTAGTTTTTTCTTTTGGTGAGAGAGTTTGAATCTCAAGGTTTTTTTGTTTTGTTTTGAGGACTAGGTTCATTTGGAGTTCATTTTGGGGTTTTTGAATTGAAGAGATTGATTTAGTTTGGATTTAGGATTTTTTTGTTGGATTTAGATTGATTTTTCACCTTTGTTTCTTGGGTACGGATGCCTTGCTAGGCAATCCAAACTTTTTAGATTTCAATTGAGTTTCTTGCTCTCTTTGTTTCAAAAATTTCATTTTTGTTCTTGTTTTTGTTCTTAAAATTCCTTTCTTTGGCCTAATTGAATGGCTTAGTATCTTGAATATTTACCTTTATTACTGATTTGTGAGTCCAAACTTATTGTAGCTAAGTATTTCATGTATTTGATGATGAAAGTTTACTGTATATTCGTAAATTTGTAAATGGACTTTCAAATTGAGATTCCATATTATTGACCTCTTGAAAGATTGGTGTTTGTGGAAATGCTTGTTTTCCTTGGCATTTTTTGTTGGCTTATGCTCTCATTTGTGGTGGGTGGGTATATGATGGTGTCATTTGTGGTGGGCATGTTTTAGCTGTGTTGGGGCCATGGGAAGGGGATTTAGAAGGGGGGAAATATATGCTTTGTCCTGTAAGAGCATAATTTATTTTTCCTATTTACATTTGTTCATGTGTTTTATAATATAATTTTGCATATGAGGTGTTGGAGAAAAGCATATGAGGTGTTTGAGAAAAATGCATATGGATGTTTGTATAGTGTAAATTAAAATGGTTTGTTGGGTTTTACTGATGTAGAATCAATTTGAACAAGAAGCAAATGCAACAATGCATAAGCATCTCTTGCTTAGTTCCATTAGAGTTGATGTCACATGCATATTACTTTTAGCAACCATTTCTTTTTAATTAATATCCATGAATTTTTACTTGCAGAGACAATTAGCATATATGCCCAAATTAAAGCAGTTGAAGTTGCCCCATGAATGAAGGTTGACGGCTAGAGGCTAAGCTGAAGCAACAGTGGGAGAAAAAGTAAAGTTGCTTGGGTTGAAGTCCAAATTTGAGGTGACTAGCCTCCAAGAATTTAAGAAAGAGAAAAGTTTGGATTGTAGTAATCAATGATTCTTATTTATTCTGCGTTGATTAAATAGTGTCTTCAATTACAAACAACTGATATGCTCAACAACTAACCAATAATAAAGAATTTCATTTTGAAAAATAATTTGTTAACAATCAAGTAAAGAACTAACCCAACTAAATCTCTATCTTCTATTTGATAACCCTGTCTAACAAATTGGACCCCATCAACAACACTTGCTCTGCATTGGACTCCAGCAGCATTTGTTTTGCATTCCAAAACACATCTTCCATCCTCTGGACATACACTAGAGCAAAACCATATACATATGTTGTGTAGCGATTCTTAGCAACATTGTCAAGTTTTTTTGCATCTTCCTGAAAGGGGAAATCAATGCATTAATTATTTAACCCATAACAAATGATAAATGAGCCAAACCAATAAAGGTAAAACAAATGAGTTCATGTAAAAAAATTTTAAGAAAAAATCCTTACATTGAGCATAAATCTTATGGTATAATTGTAATCAAGGAGCTTCTTTTACTCTTTTCCGAATACTCTATTGCAGCAAAAAAATTGTCACTATAAGTTCTACAGGTTTTATGATCTGAATCAATGCAATCATAAAGACGACCAATGTTAGTATTTCAACCATGTTAGTCGATGTGTAAGCCTTTCCTCATTCATTTAAAAGTTGCAAGCACTATGGAAGTATGGAACAAATTAACAATAACAAAATAAGCCAAGCAAGAAAACAAGAAAGTGATAGAACATTTTCTCTTTCCCCAATGGACAACCTCAAACCGTATAAAAACATTTTGGCTTTCCCTTTAAATTTAGAGTCTCCACTAAATTGATTTTTTGTAATACCTGGAAACTAAAACAACTCAATCATTTTAGCAACAAAAATCTACCGTGTCTAATTAGAAGGCATCTACAACGATACACAACAATCACAACCATAAAATTGACCTAATTGTAAACACATCAAATCTGCATTCTTCTCATGTTTATACCATTATGAAATTAAACTCAATTATTGGTACGTATATCTCTTTATTGTCACCTATGAGGACGTATTTGTGGAATTTAAATAGAGAACAATGGATAATTTCTGAATTAATTCGAAGTAATCCAGCCTCCTTAAAAGATAAGTTTGGATGATAATTTTTCTGATAACTTTTATTCCAATAGCCACTGAATTTATACAAGTAGATGGCAACGTTCCAAAGCATAAAATTAGGTCCACTGACACAATCACGATCCTCTTAAACTCAAACTCCTTAAAAAATAGAACCAAATAACAACAAAACTCCAACTCCTAAAAGCTAGAACAAAATAGGCGAAAACCACATTTTCGTCCCTACATTTTTACGCGATTCCATTTTAGTCCCTATATTTCCATCGCTTTTAGTCCCTATCCTGAAAAACGTGTTTCGTTTGTGTCTCTGTCGTTACATCAGAGACGGAAAATGCACACGTGGCAAACAGAATGCACTGTTGGCACACTAAAAGCTGACGTGGCCATTAAAATAATAATAAATTTTTTTATTTTGGCATTAAAAAATGCCTAGTCAGCATCTAAATTAAAAAAAAATTAATTTATTAATTTTAACTAAATAAAAAAAATTATATATAGAATTAAAAACTAAAAATCACATGAATTGAGATCTAAGTGTGTCTTGAACAAGAACAACAAGAACACAAACCCAGAAATTAAAATCCAAAAATTAAAAATCTCAAAATCACCATTTTCTCAAACCCAACAAAATCATCAAATCCCAAAGCCCCAAATTACCAAATCAATCCAAAAATACAACATAACCAATCCAAACAAAAAAAATCTCAAACTCAGAAAAACCCATCTCAAGCAAGTTGAACTCAGCAAACCCACCTCACTCTCAAAAACCCAAACTAAAAACAACAAAAACAAAACATAAAAATCAAAATCAAAACGCTGACTCTAAAACACTATGAAGATTTTTCTGATTCTCTCATTAGCTTCAATCTTCAGCTTTTCTCTAAGCAATTCCATTGAAGACAATGTGATGTGCTTGCAAGGCGTGAAGAACTCTCTCTTCGACCTGGCCAACAAACTGAGTTCATGGACCTTCACGAACTCGTCCGACGCTTCAATCTGCAAGCTCCAAGGAGTTGGGTGCTGGAACGAGAAGAAGAACTGACTCATCAGCCTTTAGCTTTCGATGATGCAGCTTTCCAGCGAGGTTCCGAAGAGTTTGAAGTATTGCTGGAGCCTTCAAACCCTAGATCTCTCCAACAACTCCATCTTCGGTCCAATCCCTTCTCAAATCTGTAACTGGTTGCCATGTGTCTCCTCATAGATCAAACCCCTGATACGCTTCACTCCACCCCTGCAAGCCAAACGACAAATCGCAGGCTTCGTGATCCCTTAAATGTTATCGCGAAGAACCTTACGATGTCGATTCACTCCTCCCTTGCCCAAACCCTTGCCTCCCTTTCCATGCCTAGACATTTTTTGAGAAATTGAAAGAACAAAAGAGTTTTCTGGGATTTGAGATTTGAAATTGGAATTGGTTTTGGTTTTGATGCGAAAGTTGTGGTGTCAAGTGCAGCAAGGAGGCTGAATGTGTAATTCTACTTTTTAGTTTGGTTTACGATTTTCTTAGTAAGCAAGCAGAGAACTGATTTATGATTTTTTTTTTTTTTTTTTTTTTTTTTTTGAGAATCAACTAGTTTATGATTTTGATCACCACAACTTTCTCTTTTTTGGGTTTGTGATTTTTGGATTTTAATTTTGTGTTCTTAAATCTGGGTTTGTGTTCTTGTTGTTCTTGTTCAAGACACACTTAGATCTCAATTAATGTGATTTTTGGTTTTTATTGTGGTTTTTAATTTTTTTATTTAGTTAAAATTAATAAATTAATTTTTTAATTTAGATGCTGACGTGGCATTTTTTAATGTCAAAATAAAATTTATTATTATTATTTTAATAGTTTCGTCTGCCACGTAGGACCTTGCTGTTAGGGCATTGACGGAAAGGACTAAAATGAAAGGCGTTTTTCTAAATGGGGACTAAAAGCGGTGAAAATAAAAGATAGAGACCAAAGTGAGAATCGTGCGAAAATGTAGGGACAAAAATGTGGTTTTTACCTACAAAATAACAACTCAAACCTTAAAAAACTACAACTGACATTACATTCAAATACCAAACTAACTTAGTACAAATCAAGGAAAACACCACAGCTACCAATCTTCAGAGAAACCATATGCCCTGCAACAAACTTGTGCACGTAACAATTATACAAAGGCTCCTTTCCTCAAATCAATCTTCTGTAAATTATGGAGATGCTTGAATGATCTGATAGGTTAAATAATCAATAATATAAACTAATTCAAGAATGAAAAAGACTTGCACACAATGTGCAATCCTCCTAGAAACAATAAGCTCAGGTCAGAAAAATATGATTAGGCGAAGAGTTTTTTTTTTTTTTTTTTTTTTTTTTTTTTTTTAAGTTAAAAGAAAAATGATAACACCATACAATTTGGAACAAAATACCACATAAATCTTAGAATAATGCTGCTCCGTTATCTAAATATTAGATGAATGGAAAGGCTGGCTATCAAGTCAGAGGCCTCCTTTTTCGAGTGCTTTCTTCCTTTAGGGCTGGACCTCCGATAGCTATGGCTTTGCTTGCTTAACTCTTCCTTGAAGCTTTCGTCACCTCCATTAGGCAATCTATGTTATGAATGGCTTGTCACCTCGAGTAATTCGTCTTCCACCAGTTCGTTTGCTCGCACCTAATTATATATTATCCCTTTCACGCTCTATGTCAGCTTGTCCTCTACCTTGACCAACGGTACTGCCGATTGTTTCCCATTTAGGATTTAGCGAAGTAGACTCTAAAAGAGATGACTTCTTGGCCATAATTTTTGTTTGGTGATTCACAATGAAAAAGAACAAGAAAACCATCAATCAAAAAAGTAACAATCATATATAAACACATATAAGATGAATCTGGTAATATAAACATGAGAATTAGGATTTTGAGGAGAGAAAAAGTGGTAGGGACCTGGGGGTAGAGCTCCGAACAATGTTCTCCTTGAAGATCTATTCAACGGTGCAACGGTCAAAGCCATAATTACGGAGGGATCGGCCAAAATTTGGGTTGGTTTTCACTCCCAGGAAGGCAATCACAAATAGGCTCTTGTAGTCTTGGACAGAGGTATTTTGAATCTTTGATGTAGAAGGAATATTTCAGGAAAATAAAAAATGAAAATTTTTAAGTTTTGAATTCTATACTGAAAAGTTTCATAGCCCCGCTCATTCCCAATCTAAATTTTGAACTCACTCATACGGAGTTAACAGATGTTAAAGATGGGTAGGGGTTATTGAGTTGACGTGGCATGAAAGTTTATGTAAGAATTTTTTTGGTGAGGTGTCATATATTTATTGGCTGGAACTACACAATAATTTCTCAAATACAACAATTGTAATCCTTAGTTTATTTATTTATTTGAGTATCGATTGTAATCCTTATTATTATCTATATATATTAAGAGGATTCAGAAAGTTAGTTATTGCTTTTTTTCCTATAAAAAATATCCCTAAATTAATTAATCAACAACTTAAAAATGGGGTTAAAATAGTAAATTGGAAAAAGAAAGTTAATTATTACTTTTTTTATTGTAAAAAATACCCCTATCTAAAACTTAAAAATGGGGTTAAAATAGTAATTGACAAAAATAATAACTTCCTACTTCTACGTTGAAATGCTTTCCTCCTTCTAATAAACTCATTCTTTTACGTTGATTTAAATTTCTACTTCTACTCACTAACTCCCTACAAAATAGGATTACTCTTTTGTTAGTTTTAAAACTCCTCCAATCTACAAAACTCACCCCACGTATTCTTTTTTTTTTTTTACTTCATCACGATGTATTTGTTTCTTCTGTCTTTTTAAAAAAAAAAAAAAAATTCATTACACCCTTAGGGTTTTTTTTTTTGTGATTGGAAAAAGTAGAAATCCCAAATTATAATAAATGTAAATTATTAATCCTTACCCAAAAAATAGAAGAGCCTCTGAGCACGCGCGTGAACGCGTGCTCAGAGGCTAATTATTATTATAGGAATTGTAATCCTTAGTTGATTCTTGATTGTATTCTTAGTATTCATGAAATAACGAAAGAAAGATGATCTTTTATTAAAAAAAAAATTGATTGAAATCTTTAATAAATCTGAAAGTGACTATTTTGGGCGTGTGTGATTTGATTAGCAGTTTATTTATTTTTGCAACATAAATTTGTTTTTCCTAATTGGGCCACCCACAAGATCAAAAATAAAATAAAATAAAATGTGTGTGATTTGATTAGCAGCTTATTTATTTTTGCAACATAATTTTTTTTCCTAATTGGGCCACCCATGAGATTGAAAAAAAAAAATCCTAATTGGGCCACCCACAAGACTGAAAAATAAATTAAAATAACCCACAAGATCAAATAATAAATATAAATATAAATATATGGGCCAACCACCAAGATCAAAAATAAATAAATAAAAGGAAAAATTACAGTGTGGTTTGGCCTATTTATACTTTACTTACTTGTGGTTTAAAACTTAACACTTTATTCACTTGAGATTACTTCGGTTAAAACTCTGTTACTCACCTCTATTAAAAATAAAGGTAACTAGTCCCTAACCCGTGCGATGCACGGGATAGTTAAATAAAAAATATAAAAATTTATTTTTCTATTATAACTTGGCTATAAAAAAATGCTATGGTGATAACTTCACACAATGCTCAACTGCAATTAAATCTACCATTCACTACCAATATAATCTATGTTATCTTGCACATTTGTTTGCATAACAAACAGGTTGTTTTCATCTTTTTAATAAAACAATCTATGATAGAGGAAAGAGGTAAATTGTTCCATTGCAGGATGCATGATGAATGTCAACTTTCCCAACTTGTGTAGAATGATGTTCTCTTTCCTCTTCTTTTGCACTGCACTACATTTGATGGTGACCTGTTTCACAAAACCCTTTTTTTTTTTTCTACAGTGAACATCCTAAAGTTGTTAACCAATACAAAAACTTGTATCCAATGGTATATACCAAGTGGGGTAAATGCCTCTATATCACCTAGAGCCCAATTGTTTTAAAGCATTTTGAATCACAAAAGCATCTGATGGCTAAAGTGCTTTTGCCAAAAATGATCAAATAGTTCTAAGCAACAAACTTTTAATATGCAATCATAGTTCTTGTAAATCTGACAATCTTAGGTAACTGATACTGAATCAATGGATTATGGATCATCTTTGCATACAATCTATAATAAATAAATGACAAAAAAAAAAGGAAGAAAGAAAAGGGTTTAAATTAATCAATAAACAAATTAGGCTAACTAAGTTGGAGAAACATGTTTCATAGAAAGAGAATCTTGTATTTGCTAATTAACCTTTCATGGTGCTACCTCAATACACAACAAAGATACGAAATTTTCATTGATCTAAATGCTCAAAGAAATATAGAGTTGAGAACTATCATATCATTTAATTATATGTGTCTCAAATTACTTCGTTTCTATAAGGTTTTGATCTTCACTACTTACATCAACAAAAGAATTGCTAAGCAAGAACCACCATTAAATTTTGGCTTCAAAAAGATTTATATGCTTATATAACAGTGGCTGTGAACATTAGAAAGTGCTGACCATTATAATGTTCATTCTTCTGCTTCCCTCTACTTCTCTAGTTCCATCAATAGACTCAATCTCTATTTCATGCAATTCAGCCTCAACATTGCAAAACATTACTGTGTCTGCCTATTTGTAAATGTTATTTGCAAGCATATAAATTTTCAACTTGTAGTATATTTATAAATGTTCTTCCTCTCTGACCATTTTTTTATGTTCTCAATAATAATGTAATACTGAAATGGTTACTTTAATTTAACTAAAATTTTTCTCAAATTTGAATTACATACACAAACCAAAATTCAATAATACATATAATTATTGAAGTATATGGGTTATGGTTAATAAATGCAGGGAAATGTTTGTTTTAGTAACCTTTTCAATTAGGTGTCACATTGTTTGTCCCACAGATTGACACAATGACAAAAGCCAGACTCTTATCCAACCCATACGCACAAAAAATATAAGGTAAATATTCGATTTTCCTTGATATCTATTTTCTAGGGATTTCTGTCAACTTACTTAGTAAATCTGCGGTACATGATGAGAGGTATAAGTTCAATAGAAGATTGTTCCTGAGGGCGTATTTGCCTTCTTTTGTAAGTGGGATTGTAGATGTCTTCGATTTTGCCCTCCTATCAACCTTAATCAAAACCAATAACCCAAATAATCAAGGGTGTTACTGGATGAGCAGATAACAGACCAAACAAATCAGCTCATATATCAATTATCAGTAACACACCCAAAATGATAAAAATCTAAATAGATTAAAATGTTAGATTGCAAAAGAACTTAACTATTTATTTTCAATTTAGTCAAAGAATTAGACAAACAAACAAAAAGAGAAGAAAGATATAATAACTGTTTCCAAAGCTTTGAGGGGCTTTAGCTAAGTCCTCATACTTATACTCCATCTCCACCTTTGCAATATCTTTTAAATTAAAGCATGGACACAATAAAAATGAGTGAAAAGAACATAAATTTTTGTAAAAATTCAAAAATTTGGGAATTTAGATTTAAATTATGTAATAGGAATAAAACAGTCAAATATTTTATCTTAAAGGTGTTGTCTAACACAGAACAGATTGGATTGCTGGGTTGTTTTTTCTTTCTTTCCCACTAACAAAAGTAAAGTATTGTTTATGAGAAAAGTTTGAGTTGAATCCAAGAGAAGAATATTTATAGATACAAAATATTATGGGCAATTCATATTGGAGTGGAAGAGATTGTACCTGTCAAAGTCTCTGTTTCAACACCTCTATAAAAAACATCCATTGGGTTTAAAGTTGACCCTTGGGAGCCTGACCAAACTCTGCAGTATTGATTAAAATCTTATTACAATTCTAAATCTTCAGGCAATCATTATTACTTAAACAATATCAATTAATCCAATACAGCAACTATTTTGAAGTATCTATGCTTCCTATTTTGAAGTATCTTTGAAACTTATTATTTGAATTATTTTTCCGTGCAACAGTAAGAGTTTGAAAAAAGAATAAAAAATATTATAGTATGGAAGGGTAAGTATTAAATGTAGAAAGCTTAAAGGAGAAAAAACTCATGATAGGGAACCATATAAAGCTCCTTTCTCAAAGATTGGATTATGGACGCGATAGGACCGACAAATCTTTCCCATATAAATAAGACATGGGCAAATACACCATTCGGCAATGACACCACATCCTGCCTATTAACGAAAAAAGATGGAAAATCATAACCAAGAAATTGAGGACAAAGCCATGCTACTCCAATTAGCAACCCCCTCAATTGATATGAAAGAGGGAGCAATAATTTGATTATTAAAGAGAGAGCAATGCGGCCAATAATTGAAATTAGCAAACCCTACTACCAGTTCCAAACCCATCAATCTATGCTAATCATTCAAAAGAAACACTCTTAAACGTAACCCTAAATCATACTTAACAGCCAAAACAAATAGAACAAAATTAAAAACTTACTGGTAATGTTTTCGGAGAAGTTTTGGTCTGATTATAAAGTCCCTTAGATTTTTCTTTCCCTCTCTGACTCTCTCTGCCCCTTATTAAGGCTCTCAATGAACAATAATAATGTAAGGCTCTTTTGGTTTTTAAAAAAAAACCACAAATTTACTCCAAATAAAGAGAATAGGTAAGGGGGAAAACCTAAAATTAAAATAAAAACATCACTCACCATTCTTTAAAATGCCAAGAGATGAAGCCCATGTAGAATTAACAATGAAACCTATTTATCTGATTTGTTAGCCACGCAAGAATTAGTATATAACACAAGGCACAGGTATTTTTATATATCTAAAAATTTGCAACTCAATATCCAAAGTTATATTGAGTGTGCTCTAGGCTGATAATCAATGTAAAAATAATGAATAAACTAATATAGTTTTCAATTTTTAGTTTTTAATTTATATTCTTTTTTCTATTATATTTCCACCAATTCCCTCTGTATTCAATCAAGCAATATAATGACCCAAAAAGATAGCAAGAAAAAGTAATATATAGTTCAAACGATTCCAAACTAAATATTTTATAATCTTCTACAATTCACATCCAGAATTCAAAGTAACTATCATGAAGAATAAACTTTATAATCTCACCTTCACAACTCCATAAATTTCATCCCTGCTTTCACACGCGCACATACATATATAGAAAATTCTATAATACTTCTACGTTTTTTGATGGTATAATTCTCACTATGATCATCGCCATCAATTTTCTAAGGTTTTAGTCTCTACCATGTCTTCTTGAATATAAATTAAAAGAAACTTAACGTAGTTGAGTGATTAAAAGCAAAATCACAGAGACTAAAATATTGTTTTCCATTTTCTCAGCAAGCAAACAGATGATAATCAAATATAAGCAAATAGGGGAAAGAAAAACAGAGAATAAGCAAATGTGAAAAGTGCAACTCAGAAGAGATTTCTTCTATCTTCGTAGTAGCTTTCAAGAACTGTGAAAAAGTAAATTAAAAAAAAATTAAGTTCCTTGCTATTCACTTTCACGTTTTCTTTTTTCTCAGCAAACAAACGGATTCCTTAGGTTCAACGAAGCCAACATCGAATTTGATAGCAAACCTGATCTTAGACAATTGGAGATGTTAGCGTGTGACAAAGAGGAGAGAATTTTTAGTTTTTTGGTTTTAAAGAGGCATTGGGTTTTCTAACGTGTATTTGATGGGCAGAAATTAGATTTCTTTTTAAATTTAAAAAATAGAAAAAAAATTAAATTAAAAGCTGACGTGGAAAGTTGTGAGAGCTTCAAAAGCTTCGGTTATATATATATATATATATATATATACTAATCGCTAACCCGTGCGATGCACGGGAAAACTATTGAAAATAAGATTTTAAAAAGAAAATTTTATTAATTTTAGTTTATATCGAATATTTATTTATGGTAGTTTAAAATATTATTTCAAATCTTCATTTCATTTTATTTTAGTTGGAATAACTTATATAATTAAATGAAATGCTTATAAATAAGAGATGACATTAATAATATACTATATATAGTTAGTGATTATTCAAGATATCATTCAAATATGACAATTTTTTGGTTCTAAAAAAAGAACAATATTAATGCATTTAAACACAAAATACTATATTGTCCAATAGATATTACAACTTTAAAACTAAAACATGAGTAGTGATTTTTAAAGGATTGGGGTAATAGCACAACTTTTAATAGAAAAAAAAAAAAAATTGATTTAAATTTTTTTGGAGTATCACTATATTAAAAATGCCGAAAGGAAGTAAGAAATTCCATTGAAAAATGCTACAAATACATTTGGGTTTCTTTTTTTTTTCTTTTTTTTTTTTTTTCTTTTTTCAATGAGCAGGTACATTACTGTTTAGTAGAGTCTTAATACATGGGGGATGCTCCTCCATCCAATACATCATTGTCTAGCAAACCCAGCCAGTTCTTTGCTTCAAATGCTATCTTCTCTGTTGGTCCGTTTGTTCAAGGAAAGCCACAAGAGAAAAATATATTCCTAATAGAAGAACCAACTACCAAGTAGTCTAACATCATTAAGGATGTGGCCAATGCTCAAATTGGTAGGTCCAGCTGACTTTACTTCATCTACTGGACTATTAAATTCACACTCTATCTCTATTGCTTGAAGCCCCAAATCCATAGAGGCCATGTACACCCTTCAACAGGCTATCTAGACTGATTATTTCTCTAAACTTCCATATATTCCACAGCAAGTGTACAGGTTGTTTGCACCAAATCCACTACTAACTTCAAAGTTTCATCCACATGCCTTTGGTTTCGATTTGACCATAATAGCCAACCTCCACCGCAACTAATACAATCAACTGAATTGGTTAAAACAATTATCAAATATTGGGAATATAAAAATATAATCAACTGGATTGGTTAAAACAATATATCACCTGGGAATATAAAAATACAAAACTTGGTATTATGTATATGATACCGTTGAAAGATTTAAATATCATTGCAGGCTTCTTGAATTCCACCCATCACAAAAGCCATGGCTTACATCAAATTGGCCTTTGAAATCTTGATCTCTTTCATCCCTAGAACCTGGAAAATCAAATTTCTGGACTAATTGAAAATTTGTAAATATTTCCAACTATCATCTAACGATGAAATTATTATATCTTTTCAAGAACAAAAAGGAAAACAAAGACCAAATGTTCTATGTAGCAAATTTGAAACCTATCACCAAGAAAAAGAATTAAACCTATTGGAAATTCATTAATTGGTACCAATGCAAGTAATTGGTACGCTAAAATATATTGATGAGTAGATAATGGTGACGATGAGAGAATAAAAATTTGTAGGAAAAAAATAATATGAATAAATTACTTGTGTATGCTTTGAAGCTACTACCATCTCTATCAAAATTTTGAGGAGAAAAATAGAATGAAATATATTAATAAAATAAATATATAAATTTTATTATTGATGCATCGATTTCTCTAATGTTAAAGTGAAAAAATAATATTCACTCTCACAACAACTCAAAACATTTACTTAATATATTATATCATCCATACCATCCAGCCACCACTTCCATTCCGAGTGATCATCTCTAACCACCCTCTGAAATTTTGTGGTTGCCTATGTTTCCTACCCAACACAAAATTCTACTCCCCACCATTAAACAGAACTTCGCAAATAAGTCTTGTCACATTTAGAGATCTCAAACCAACCATTTTCATTATAGAAACCAAAATACACACTCAGTAGTTCCACCACTATAAATTATACAACAAATTGAGCTATAGCAAATATTGGTAACACAAAATCTCATAAAGGATTTAAAAGTATATTCCAAGAGGAAAAAAACAACAAATTTTTAATACAAATAGTTAGAGTCTACCTTTTAATTTGGAGTATGTACATGTTTTCTTAAAGAATATAATCATATGAAACTTGAAAGCAAGTTCAAAGAATAGGTGCAGTACATAAAAGCCAGTCATCCATTTAAGTTGGAGAAAAAAATTCATTCTGGTTCAATTGAAAAAGCATAAAAAAATGACAGTCATGTTTTTACATCACACAAAAAATGACATTGAGAAAATAAGGCCAACAAATACATCTCACCCTGATTAAATCAACAACACAGCATCACATTCCCTACTTATCTTCCTCCTTACCACTCTCCATGTATTATGACTTCTAGAACAACAACAAAAAATCACTTACAAATTTTATCAAACGACGTGTAAGAAAAAAAAAACTTAATGAAAAGAGAGAATTTTAAAAAGAAAAGAGAGTACCATGTTGAAGCAACACCAGCATCAATATAACCAAGGGTTGTTTTTTCTCTCAAGGCCTGTGCAAGCTCCTTTGTGCCTAAAAATTGAAAACATAAAATGAGGTTTTTGTAGGTACCTATGTATTTTTCGGTTATGAAGTCAACAGATTAAAAATATGTAATATGCCTTTTGATTTTGCATAATGATAGAGGTATTTGTTAAAGCTTGCTAATTGTTAAGTCTCTCTTAACCCTCTCTCTGAATCTCTGCCTCAAATTTATAATATCTAATACCATGCCCATCTTGCATAATCATATATAAATGAGTTATATAACTCTCAAACAACTATACTAACCAACCCCGACCTTCAAAAAAATTTCCCAAAGAATCCAAAATAGCGGTAGCCCTAACATAACATTCCGTAGGCTATCATATAAGACAACCCAGAGATTATAATAATTTATAAAAAGGGAAAACCAATGTAAATGAAGACGACAGTAACACTATATATCAAACCAAAACAAACCCAAAATTGAAATCAAATAGAAGAATCCCAGGAAACAAAAATCCAATAAAAATTGCATAACCAAAAAAAGGGAAAAAGAAAATCCAAACCAATGTAAAATGAAGATGAGAAAAACACTATATATCAACTAAAACAAACCCATAATTAAAACCAAATAGAAGAATCCCAAGAAACCAAAAATCCAATTAAAATTGCATACAAAAAAAAAAGGGAAAAAGAAAATCTAATTAGAAAAATTTCGTGATTCTTCTTTGCCATAGATTTGACAACAAAGTAAGAAGAAGAAAACGTGGAAATTTGCAAAGAAAAAAAAAAAAAAAAAAAAACTTAAATCCAGAGCAACCCACAACCACAAACTAACAAAATTCCATGAAAACAAAAACAAAAAAACTTAAATCCATAGCAACCCACAACCACAAACTAACAAAATTCCATGAACAATTGAAGCGGATAAAGAGAGAGCAATATATAGAAATTAAGGAGAGTAAAAAACATGTTTTAATTACCTCAAAATAAAACATGATGGGCTGGATTGAGCGACGATGGAGAGGCAAAGAGAAATCGATGCAGTGATAGTGATCCATGGTGGCGGTGGCGGTGGGAGGATCGAGTTTTGGCGTGTCAGTGTATATTAGAAAACAGAGAGGTTGTAGGGTTTAGACGTGAAGGCTAAAGAAAGAGTTGTAACTTGGATTAGGGTTCTAAATTGATAATTCTAATATAATATAATACTAATAAAACGTTAAGAAGAATTTTTAAAAAAGAAAAAAGAAAAAAGAAAAGAAAAGAAACACTTAGTGTACGTTTTAGCTAAAAAACGTTAAGAAGAATTAAAAAACATTTTATTTAGCAAAAACGTTAAGAAGAATTGAAAAAAAGAAAAAAAAGAAAAAAAGGTGACGTGAAAGCTGATGGGGGGGGGGGAATAAATGGAAAATTTCTAATATAAATAAAACATCAAAAATAATTATAAAAAAAAGGGTGACATGGGCTAAAAACGTTAAGAAGAATTGAAAAAGAAAAAAAGAAAAAAAAGTGACGTGAAAGCTGATGGGGGGGGAATAAATGGAAAATTTCTAATATAAATAAAACATCAAAAATAATTATTAAAAAAAAGGTGACATGGAAAATTGTGGAGCTAGCAAGGGTTTCGGTTTTATATATATATATATAGATTATGTAATTTTGTTCTCTTTTTATGTCTCTCTCTTAAAAAAAAAAATTATACTAAAAAAACAAGAGAAAAAAGATCTAAAAGTTAGGGTTTTCACTCTCCGAAGAAGATCAAAAGACAACTATGCTTGGTGGCATGCTCGTTTAACCCAGGTTTTGTTCTTTAAATAGATTTTGATCCTACCCTCAGTGTGCCTTGGTCTTGGTGCCATGTATCTTTCATTGATTTTCTTGAATAAGCCAAAGGTTATTTTTCTTTGTTTCCATGACAGATGACAAAATACTTTACAGCTTACCGAATTGATCACATATTGGGTTTCTTCCGAATCTGGGAGTTTCCGCAGCATTCTATGACAGGTCTAGTTGGAAAATTTTGACCATCGATCCCTCTGAATCAGGTAAAGTTATGCTTGCCTAATCAAAAACAGCTGTTTTACTTGGAGAATAAATGAATGTAGAGCATGGTCTGTGTTAAGGGAAGCAATAGTTTTTAATGTTATTTTGGTGAATTTACACAATTTAATGCTTCTTTTGTAGGAAGAACTTGAAAGAGAGGGAATATGGGACTTTGATCGATTGAGTCTTCCATATATTCGGCAAGAATTGTTACGGGTTATTGACTTATTGTAATCAACCTATGACTTCTATTTCTTTGTTGTAAGTTTTACTGTGCATCGTTTCTGCTGATTGTCTTTTTTCTTTAATTTTTATTCTTGATTCAGGATAAATTTGGATCCTATTGGACTTTTATTGCCTCAAGGCCCTCAACTTTTCTCAATGAATATCAGCAGCAGTGCTATGAGGTGAGAATAGTAGTTTTAGTGGATAAATGAATTTAATTGTTATATATTTTTTCTTCATAACTCATAATTAGTCTTTGGAGGGGTTTTTCTTTCAAATATTAGGCTGAGGGGCCTCACTCTAAATTAATTTATTTTCCTATATATTCTTCTCAGTTCAAGGAGGAATGCAACACAGAGAAAAAAATTGCTGCCAAGCTGAAGGCATGTGCAGAGAGGTCCTTGTTGTTGGAGAGTGAAAACCCTAACTTTTAGATTTTCTTTCTCTTCTTTTTTAGTATAATTTTTTTTTTTTTTTTTGGTTTTGGGAGGAGAGAGACATAAAAAAGAACAAAATTACATACTTACCCTTATTTTTAACGGGGGTGGGTAACGAAGCCCTAACAGAAGTAATCTCAAGTAGGCAAAGTGTTTAATTTTAAATCACAGGTAGGCAAAGTGCAAATGAGCCAAACTATAGGTGGGTTTACTATAATTTCCCCTAAATAAAAATAAAAATATTCATAATAGGGCCACTCACAAGATCGAAAAATAAATAAAAATAATCCACAAGATCAAAAAATAAATATAAATATAAAACTTTTCCACTGCCAGGAGTTGAACATGGATTCTTTAATCCATAAGAGTTGCCAATGTGCTACAGCGGATTTTATGTTCTATAGTGCATTAGTTTTTATTTATGTAATGGATTCAAACAAGCTTAAATACAAATAAATAAATTTGACTTTATACCTTATATTTTAAGTTGTTAACAAATTAAATCCTTAAATTTTTTTAATAAGGCCGGATATATTTTTATAAAATAAATCGGTCCAAAATATGCATATTACATAAATTGGGAGAATTTATATCATAGTCAAGGATCATTGGCCATGAGAAGGTAATTTATGAGATATCTCTCTCACAATATGTGTGACTCACAAATGTTGTGAGAGACATTTCTTATAAAACCATCTCGTAAAATAATTTTTCCTTAACCATTCATAATCATATTATTAGACTTTTTGTAATATTGCAGTAAAATTGCAATCACTTTCATCAGTTCAAGCTAAAAACTTTCAAAAAACTCATATAGAGTTTTCAATCACATTTAAATTTACAAAATGATCAAAACTTAGATTAAAATTCCCACATAAACTGGATGCCAAATGTCACATATAATTAAGATGTGAGGGAATTTTTCAAATATGAATTCTAAAATCAAACTAATGGAATTTCCAAATCTAAACTTTACAACTAATTAATGAGTTGTATACATCATATTTAAAAATGTTAAAAATACATTTTTAGTCTCTGAACTTCAGTTCATGAATTAGTTTAGTTCATAGCGAACTTAAAATATTTTTTTTTTTAGTCTCTAAAAGCTTAAAATGATTATTTTAATTTTTAATAAATTTAAAGTGATTTATTTTAGTCAAATGGAATGATAATGTATCAGTTGTAGTCGACCTAAATTTTTTCATGGATCAAGCTCTAGCAACTAATAGTATATTGAAGCAAAAAATAAATAAATAAATAAAAAATTGAAGAAAAAAAAAACCCAAAACTAAGATTAAAAAAAAAAAGTATACAAACTTGCCCTTTATGCTTTTAATTTATATGGTATTTACTATAATAACCTCATTACTGCCTATTTAAAATTTAAAATACACATTTCCAAATATTAAAAAAAAAAAAAAAAAAAAAAAAAAAAAAAAAAGCGCCAAGAAAGACTATCTTCTTTGTCTTCCTCTCCATTCCAATCCCAATTTCACAACCTAACAAAATCCCTAATCCTAGAAATCGAATCCTCTTATTAAAGTTACTAGCATGTAACTCATACAAATGCATGGATGTATTTAAAATTAAACATAATTTTTATTATAAAAATATAAATTATTAGATAAATTATTTAAAAAAATAGCATGTAACACATGCATACGTATAGATACATTAAAATTAACACAATTTTTATCATAAAAATTTAAATAATTAGTCAGATTATTTTTTAAAAAAGTAAACATAATTAGTCAGATTAAAATTCTTACATAAATTTTATACTACTTATGATCACTTTTTTTTTTTTTTTCTAATTTTTAATAAGATAGAACGTGTGGTGATTTTTGTTGTGTGATAATTTTTATTGAGTATATGTACTTGGTTTTTTTTTTTTTTTTTTTTTTTTTTAGTTCATTAATATTAGATTCTTAGTATTTTGCGCTCATTAACTCACTTGGCACTAATATTAAAAAATTTAAATGGACACATGGCATAAACTTAAGTGGATAATTATGGTGTGGTCCTCACATAAATTTAGGCACATGACACACAATTAGATTCTAATTTCAAATTCTAATTGAAATTTTTCTAAGCATTGCCTATTAATATATATATATATATATATATATATATATATATTTATATATATATATATATGTATGTATATAATACCCCAATTTCTAATTAATTGTTGCTATTGGTTCATGTTCTCTACAATATGCATTTTGAGTTTGATTTCCAAAAATATTAGAGCTTTTAAAAAGAAATTAAATTTAAAATTTGGGGGGAAGAGATTTGAATCTTGGATGTATTCCTTGAAAATATTAGAAGGTATCAAGTATCAATCAATTGAATTACAAAGTTCTTGACAAATTGAATATCAAACAAGCATCAATGATTTCATATTTGTGAATAGAAAGATGAAGAGAAGAAAAAAAGAGAAAAGAAAAAAGAAAAAAAAGAGGAGAAAGGTACTACTTGAATCTGTGGGTTGTTACTCACTTGTGATTGGTTGAAACCTTCCTTTTGGGCTTGTGATTGGTTTAAATACCAAAATATTAAAAACCTCACATCACAGATCTACTTAAATTTTTTGTAAAATCTTTTGCCCGATGCAATCAAAACATTCATTAAAAAGAAAATCTAGTAAATTCTAAGAAATAATGTGTCAATTTACTTTCATCTTACAAGGCAAAGACAACAATTGTAATCTGAACAAAATTGGCCTCAGTCCTTTTCGGGCAAAATAAATAGTATTCTACCCCCTTTCCCAAACTAATTAGGGAAATGACCATTTTTTGAAACTTGACTTTCTCAAAATCAAGTTTAAAAAAAAAAAAAAAATTTCTGGAGCCCTATAGTGGCATTTTAAGGAGCCTATAGTGATGTTTTAAGGACCTATAGTGGCGTTTTGTAACTCGAGCTCCATGAACTCGAGTTCTATACAAGTTTTTTACCTATAACTCGAGTTCATGGAGCTCGAGTTACAAAACGCCACTATAGGTCCTTAAAAATATCATTATTGGTCCTTAAAAAAGTCACTATAGGACTTAACTCGATTTTGAGAAAGTCGAGTTTCAAAAGATGAGCATTTCCCTAATTAGTTTGGAAAATGGGGTATAATGCTATTTATTTTGCCCGAAAAGGGCAGAAGCCAATTTTGTCCATTGTAATCCTTAGTTTATTTATTAATTTGAGAATCGATTGTAATCCTTATGTTTAAAAAAAAAAAAAATGAATTGCAATCCTTAGTTGATACTTGATAGTATCGATAGTATTCATGGCATAACGAAAGAAAATGATCTTTAAAAAAAATGTTGACTGAAATCTTTTAAGAAAAAGTATCCTTCATAAATTTTTTTTGACTGAAATCTTTTATAAATTTGAAAGCACCGAAAGTGACTATTTTTGGTGTGCGTGATTTGATTAGCAGTTTATTTATTGTTGTAACATAAATTTGTTTTTCCTAATTGGGCCACCGACAAGATCGAAAAATTAAAATAAAATAGGTGGATTTGATTAGCAGTTTATTTATTTTTGCAATATAAATGTTTTTTCCTAATTGGGCCACCCACAACCACAAGATCGAAAAAAAATAAATATAAAAATTTTCTGTTGCCAGGAGTTGAACCTGGATTCTTTAACCATAAAAACTGCCAACGTGCTACAAAGGATTTAATGTTCAATTGTGCATCGTTTCTTTGTTTTATGTAATGGATTCAAACAAACTTAAATACAAATAAATAAATTTCACTTTATACCTTATATTTTAAGTTGTTAACAAATTAAACCCTTAACTTTTTTTAAAAAATGGAATATATATAAAATAAATTGGTCCAAAATATGCATATTACATAAATTGGGAGAATTTATATCACAATCAAGGATTATTGGTCACGAGAAGGTATTTTATGAGATGGTCTATGGGATATCTTTCTCACAATACGTGGGACTCACAAATGTTGTGAGAGTCTTATAAAATTGTCTCATAAAATAATTTTTCCTTAACCATGCATAATCATATCATTAGACTTTTTGTAATATTGAATTAAAATTGCAATCACTTCATCAGTTCAAGCTAAAATATTTTACAAAACTCATATAGAATTTTCAATCACATTCAAATTTACAAAATGATCCAAACTTAGATTAAAATTCTGACATAAACTAGATGCCAAATGTCACATATAATTAAGATGTGAGGGTATTTAATCCATAAGAAATGCCAATGTGCTACAGCGGATTTTATGTTCTACCGTATCGTTTTTTATTTTATCTAATGGATTTTAAAAAGCTGAAATACATATAGAAAATAATTTTCACTTGATACCCTATATTTTAAGTCATTAACAAATTGAAGCCTTAACTTTTTTTAATAAGGATATAGGAATATACAAATAGTCGTAATCTCGAAATGGTATACTGGTATGAACCAGTACTAAAATATTTTGTTCCCCTGACCAAATCAAACGGCATTTGGATCAAAATTGACTCCCTTGGTTTAGGGACATTTTGATGTGTGAGTTTTCTTTGGTTCTAAGGCAAAGAGTTTTGGTTGAAGTTGCGGCCACCATTAACTTCTTAGGACTTTGAGATTACTACACTAAGGGAGAAGTTTAGGTTGAAAGACAATTTCCTTTGTGTATGATAAAGTGTCATCCATATTGGGTATGGATATTGCAACCTAGTGGGGGTTTGTTTTATATATATATATATATATATATATATATATAGGTTGCAATATATAGAAGGTTAAAAATTGAGATAAAACAGTTGAAGAGACAAATTAAGGGCTCGATTCCTATCTCAATCAATCAAACCACTATATCGATGAATCGAGCCATCTTGATCTATGACTCAATTTCTAGATCAAAACCTGTGTAGGTTGATTTCTTGACCTTTCTATTTTATAACACTGCCTTGATAGTAGGTTGATCAATCGAGTCATTAAGCTACTAGATGGATTGAAGTGTAAATTTCAATCAATTGAGGTTTGGGAATATAGTCATATAACAGTTTTGAAGTGCTTTAAATGGCTAGTATGTATTGTAAACGTTAAAATCATTCAAAGTGCTTCTTTAAAGATGCCTTTTGAAGCGCTATAATCCCTTTGGCTATAAATAGTGATTCCTATTCATTTATGAACGCTAAAACCATCCAAAGTGTGTCTTCAAAGTGCATTTTGAAGGGCTATAACCCTCTTGGCTATAAATAGTGATCCACGTTCATTTACGAATACTTTTTAACAATCTCTATAGGATTCTTGGTTTAGTTGTATCATAAGACAAATATGCAGTAGCCTTCTAGCATCTTTTTTGTGGGGGCCAAATATTGTCTAATGACAACAAAGTTTCGTGCCTCTAAGCATTTTGTTAACCAATCAATTTATTGTTTCTTCATAGTATTACACCATAAGTTTGTACAATTCGCTCAATGGGCCAGGCAAGATGATTCTGTAACTCAATCCTAAAACTCTGAGACCAATATGCATTGATGTGAACCCTTTCAATGCTCTGCTTCAAGGTTCTAACAATCTTGGAGTTAGTACGGCTTGCAAAAAACTCCTGTATTTCTTCAGCCTTCTCAAAAGAAGCAAACTAGGGGATAGATAGAACAGAATAAGAAAAAGAAAAAAAAGATAAGCAGTAACAAAAACTAACTAAATGGTTTTGAATTTAAATTTTATTTAATTTTAATTGAGATACAAAGGACTATACTGATATGTGTGGAACTAACAAGTAACAACAAAAGAGAGGAGGAGGAAGGGAGAGACAAACCGGTGAGACAATTGAATTGATGAAGTGAGTTATTAGATATCCGGAACCCCAGGTTTTTGAAATATGCTCCCAGTAATTCTTTATTTCAATCACATTTAAAAGCAGAAAAAAATGCATTAAATAACAAAGAGTTATGCATCAATGATGAATGTATTCGTGATGAACACAAGAATAGAATAATAGGGGATCAGTGCCAAAGTAAATCAAAATTAGAAAAATAAGCTAGAAAAAGAATTGTTCATTCATGTTATGCATAAAGATTTCAGCAACATTAAGCTAAAAAAAGAATTGTTCTGACTCTAGACTAGCATCATGTAATTTCTGAGCAAAATAAATTAAAACTGTACTTGTGTTGAAACTAGAAATTCTGATATAGATGTTTCATTAAATGTGAGAGATACTTAAAAATCTAAAGCTCCTACAAGCTATTTAGGCATAGGGATATTTAAGGTTCAATTTCAGCTCTTCCAAGAAATTGTCTTCCTTGGAGTCAGGGGAAAAGGTCTAAGGTCTAAGGTCTATCAGGTGCACCACAATGCATGTTTTTTCCACTTGAAAGAAGGCAAGTGCCCTGTACTCTGTACACGCTTAAATTCCTTTTTCTTCCTAAAATCCACATGCAAAATCTAAGACCAGTCTCTTAATTTTTTTAGGACAATTTTGATCAATGTAAAACATGGATATAGTGCATGCACATGAACGGTTGAAATTCTTCAATGCAATGTGATTTTTGCATTTTACATTACAACTGGGGTATTACCTTCAGCCATGTCCAAGCTGTTTCCCTTCCTTCCCTACTAACAGCAAGTCCAAGAACAGCATCTTGGGTACGAACCTAGATTGAATGGGAAATAAAAGCCAGCATATTATATATCAACATGTATGAAAAAATCTTGACCTCCACAATTATATATACCTCAGAAGACAACAAAAAGTTGAGAGCTTCAAGAGTTATGTTGGGATCTGGAGAAGATGTTAATGAACCTACAAGCACAAAAAGTGACATGTCTCCAACATACTAGAGAGATCAAATTTTTTGCAACATTTAAATAATGATGTGTAATTACTTAGAATGCGTGATTTCTCCTGGCTCAAATTAGTCTCTCTGTATACTCGCAAAAGAGATTCATAACCAAATCTGTTTGAGGTGCTGACTGTTCGCATTACAGCCACATATACTGCCTGCAACCAGAGCCCATTAGAAAAGTTGTTAGGTATTGTAGATGGAGAAATACTACAGATTGACTAATGCTCTTTTTACCAACCTTTCTTATGTCAGGATGGAGGAGTGGTGTATTTCTGTCATACAAGAATTCACGAAAACGGAATTTTGCTTCTCTAAGTGTCAGATCATGTCCAAACACAGCAAGGGCAGTCAAAACCTCTCCTCGCAACATTGCATCTAGATGGCTCTCACCTGTCTTAGGCTCCCAACCAAGCCTCCTGCAAAGAAATTCAAACATGGAAGAAAAAATAAATGGAAGAATGAAATAAAAAAGAAGCTAAATCTTGCTCAAAGTGTTTTTTTTTTTTTTTTTGATAGCCACAACAATGGGGAAGGGGGATTTGAACCCTTAATCTCCTCATATAGGAGAGCAAGCAATGCCACTAAGCTATAAGGCTCTTCC
This sequence comes from Quercus tomentella, assembly GCA_028535165.1. Classification (NCBI taxonomy): domain Eukaryota; kingdom Viridiplantae; phylum Streptophyta; class Magnoliopsida; order Fagales; family Fagaceae; genus Quercus; species Quercus tomentella. Next base: position 40,413,698 of record JAPQVY010000012.1, on the reverse strand, counting down.
CTTTGCTCAAAGTTTTTGAGTGCTCATTATTTGGGTTAGTGATGCACACTTGATTTCCATTAGCATCTAAGGTCTGATATAACTCATTGTTGGTCTGCAGCCATCAAGTCGAAGACCCCTTCCCCTAAAACTTTTTCTGACATCCTGCTTGCTTCCTTAGATATTTATACATATTACGCAACTTCAGACACAATCTATAAGGTTTATTCAATATAATTATTAGTATGTATGACAGGCAAAATTTGCTATTCAGACTGATTTTAGAAAATTTTTTGGTGAATAGTATGTGTGTCAAACATTTTAGTTAGTTAGATTGTTTTTAAAAATAAAAAATAATAAATGGAACTCAAGTCTCTGAAACTTGAGTTCCAAGATTTTTCATATTAGGAAACTCGAGTTCTGTACAAATGGAACTCGAGTCTAAGAAACTCGAGTTCCACCTTCTTTTTTTTTTTTTTTTTCGGTCCATGTCAGACTTCATCTAAGAGGGAATGGGTTGGAACTACAGTCCAACTTACTAAAATGTTTCATCCGCATCCTATGTAGCAAAATTTTTTCTAAAAAGCTACTATTTGGCAAATTTGCCATGTATGACAAGTTTTATCTTGAGTAAGCATATATTGAATATCTGTAAATAAAAGAAATAAACACTATTTGCCAGTCACATTATGTATGAAATATCCACATCCTAGATCCTGAGGTAAGACTTTGTGTCTATCCACAACGATCCTTAAGTGACTTTTTCTTCTTCCTTAAAGCTCTCTTTTTACATTCTGAGACATTCAAACTTTATCTCCAAGATTTACTAAAAAAATACCCATGTCTGCTATTTACTAGCTATTGGCAGCTCTATATAAGAAAGAAAAAGCTTGACTAAATTCAGAAAATGTCAGATACATGGGAGATTAATATGCTATAAACGATAATATAAATATATATATATATATATATATATATATATTATTGGTTGTAGCATATTAATCACCTCTTAATATTATAATTATTCAGTATATAAAGAAAAGATACTCTCATGCTATAAATCTGTGAAAATGTATAGTCATACATTCTAGGACCTTAATAGTTAACATCTTTTAGGGTTTTCTCAACCAAAATGAATATAATCAGCTTCAAAAATATCACTATATCAAAAAAACAGTAGACAGAGCAACCCGAATGACTTAGACCACCATAGGAATTTCAATTATTTGTATATAGGACAACTTACATTGCTGAATGCAGGAAAAGTTCAATAAAAAAACTGGCAACCGATGACCCAGGGAATGCATCAGCTGTAATTCTATCAACTTTATAACTTATCTGTGAATAGAGGGACCAGAATTAGGACTAAGAGCACAACTGAAATATACTTTGTCCTAAGCAAGAGTTGAGCATTACTTTGATTAAATTAGACAGCACGTTATATTCAAGTTCCTCCTTATAAGCATTCAGCAAGGAAAAAAATGAAGTGAAAGACTTCTGGCGAGCCATACAAAGGGCAAATGAATCATCCAGGATGCCTGTTAAATGAATGAGTTGTGTTAAGTGCTCTTTTCAACCATCAACACATACCACATGAGATAAAAGCTGGTATGAGTAAAAATATCAAAACTACCAAATCTGTCTGTTGCAGATAAGTATTTGTTCTCTATTGCATTTCGGAGTCTAGCTTCAAGGTCCTCATCATATTCAACCCTATAGAAACCAGTCTGATCGACATTAAGTTTTACCCAAGCAGATGCTAAATTGCTTTCGTCGCTCATGAGCTCTTTCATATCAAGAGTTTCAGAATTTGTTTGAAGTAGAAAATTCTTGCGCGCATCATATGAGCCACAGCATAATGTTATTGGAACAATCCATTGCCCATCCCCATGGGAACCACTTGCCAAAAATCGTGACTGCCATTATTACATTGATTTGTATGAACCCAGTAAATCCTCAAAATATTATTATGTGAAACTCATAACAAAATAAAACAAATTGGTATGCATCAGGGTTAAGAAATATTATTTCCAGAAAAAAAAAAAATGGTTGAAAGAGACCAGACATAAGAAACCTGCTCAAACTCCAATTTCTGATCTTTGACTTTGACAGAGACGACTGGGTACCCCTTTTGCTTTGTCCATGAATTCATTAGCTTGTTCACAGGCTCACCGGATTCCTCCTCAAGTGCATCCCATAAATCTTCTGTCTTCGCATTCGAGCAAGCAAAATTTTTTACATATGAAGCAAGTGACCTCTGATTGCATACACAAATTAGAGAGGGAGGAGGGTAGAAGAGGAGCAAAAAAACAGTGACTTAAAACAAGGGGGAAAAAGAATTTATAGATGCAAGAAAAAAGATAATTAACTGCCATACAATGTGCAAGCTTATTGAGCTTCTTAATCCAAAGAATAGATTTGAGCAATTATCTCATATATTGCAAAAGACGATCGGTTGACAAAGATGGATCTTAAAAGGACGAACCTTAATTGCAATCATTGGTCTGTTTGGATTGAGGGGGGAGGGAGGGGGAGTAGAGTAGAGTTTGGCAGAAATTAGGCTAATTTTTGACCAACTCTACTCTACTTCTCCTCCCTTCCCCTCAATCCAAACGATCCAGTAACACATGGCAGCCAAGAAAGAATCTAGAAGATAATCAAGCTGAGGCTATGTCACCAGATATCAAGTAAATATGCTTTCTAATACCATTTCTTATCTAGATGAGTATCACCATTGTTTCTATATATAAATAGAAATGAGCACTTTTCAAAATATTAGTTACATAGTATTCATCACGTTAGTGGTTACTTCCTAAACCTCTTTCATTCTATCCAACTATTTTTTGAAAAAAAACCTCTCTAACCTCTTCCGAACTCGCAAAAAGAAAACTCCTATTGCTCTATCTTTTTCTAGGACTTACTTTATGAAGGGTTTCCATGACTTAAATTTCATGTGAATTTGGGAGTGGAGGGAAAAGAGTTTCTTCAATAATTAGAAATATTTTTACTTGGGACAAGAAATATATACCAGTATAGAATCTAACAACCAACCTGAAAGCAATCAGCACCAAGATAGCTTTGTAGCATCCGGATAACAGATGCACCTTTTATGTAACTTATCGAGTCAATTATTTCATCAATCTCACTAGCATGATTTATCTTCACCTAAAAAAGTACGCTTAAATTGAGATATACTCAAAAAAGTAATAATACTAATTTCTTAAAGCAATTATAGTACCTCAAAGGGATGGGACTCTCTAAGCCCATCCATCCCAAGACCCTCTGTATAGTCATCAAGAAACTGAGTCCACACTTTCCATTCTGGGAACAAGCGATCAGCTGCTAAATAACTGACCTGCACATATTGAAATAAATGATATATAATTTACAACAAGCAGTGTAATAAGGAATAATATATAGACACATGATCCATGCTGGCTGTGTGAAAAAAAAAAAAACAAAAAAAAAAAAAAAAAAAAACAAACAAACAAACAAACAAACAAACAAACCATTTACAAAGAGCTTGGGCTACGTTCCAACAAAAAAAAAATTATGTAGTTTAATTTAATAAGGAAAAATATTTTTTCACACTAGCTCACATCTACTATTTCAAATACATATCTACAACTGATGCAAGAATGTCCACTTTTAACAATGTCAACATTTTAACACAAAAAAAAGAAAAGAAAAAAAAGATGTGAAATAGTGGATTAATAATGATAATGAAGTTAGGCTCAAGCCAACCTTTTGAGGCATGATTGATAAAAAAATCAAATTAAAACATAGTATTAAGTAGTTAGCGGAACTTAAGGCTTGACTTTTACATATATATATATATATATATATATATATAGTTTAAATGAACTTTCTTTAAGAAAGTTATAAACATGTTGAGTCCAGCGCCTGATAGAAGGCGCAAGAATTCCTCATTGGTTTTGGAATCCCACATTGGTTAGAAGAATAATAAGGAGGTGCACCAATTATATTAAAAGAGTTAGTCTCATATTGAAAAGAGAAGTAGTAAGGAGTGTTGTCCCTTATAAAAGGAGTGGTAAAGTAGCTTTATTGTGTGCGAGAGTTAGAGCAAAGCTTTGTCTTGTACGAGGGATAGACTAACTTTGCCTAGTGATTAGCGTGAGGCACCTTTGGGTGTATTGGGATTTTGGGTTAGTTTATTGTTGAGAGTTTTTGTGATTGTAATTCCTATTATTAATAGTAAATTTTGTTGTGATTGCCTGCAAAGTTAGGCTTGGAGTTAGCCTAACCAAGTTAAATCTTGTGTATTGCGCAGCTTGCTATTTTATTATTTTGCATGTACTTTCACAACAAAACAATGACATATAAATAGTCTAATTCATAGCAAAAAGTTATGTGTGAAGACAAGGTTAATGAACTTTATTTTATAGGGCCATAAATGACGAAAAGTAGCCTACCAATGTAACTTGATCAATATCACCTAAAGCATAACTAAGTATATGTAAGCATGTATTTTGAAATATATAAACAGTTAATGAGAAGGAAATAATCCTATCAAAAGATGTGTGAACAAGCTTTAGCTTAATGAACAAAATAAATGATGTAAGGATGAACATATTATCTAGCTTGGTGATAAAATTGAGCCTGGCTCATTTTCAAAACATAATTATAAAAGCCAATCTGGAAATTTTAATCAACAGCTCAGTTTGGATCATTTTCAACCCAATGCAATAAATACCCATGTTGCGAACCCCTCATTCAGCCACAAATGAGTCCTCCATTCCATCGTTACAAGATTGCCAAACCACTGATGTGCTAGTTCGTGGGCTACAGCAATCACAACCTGAGACAAATAATAATTAAACATTTTGTGCAGTGTTATTTAAACAATAGCTTCATACTATATTAGCCAAACAAAATTCTAACAAAAATAGCAACATTCACAACATGCATAATACCCTCTGCTTATCAGCAGTTGTGGAATGCTGAACATCATAGAGCAAAGCTGTTTCACAGTATGTAACCAAACCATAATTCTCCATGGAACCAAAAGCAAAATCAGGAATTGCAACCATATCCAATTTGGGAAGAGAGTAAGGCATTGCAAAGTATCTGCAGAAATTATCATGGTTAATTGGAATTTCAAATAATACAACACAAGCACAAAAATGTAACGACTCAAGGGATCACCAATAACCATGATCCAGTGTCCACTATTTAGCTAAAGAATTCTATGTTGTGTCTTGTAATCAGTAGTTTGTTAGCGATTCACAGTAAAACTTACTCTTCGTATAATTCAAGTGTCCTAACAGCAACATCCAATGCGAATTTCCCTGGATTTACTTTACCAACCTGACAGTATACTCGAACTTTAACTCCTGTAAAGTCATGTAAGATTACACTATCAAGAACAAGGATCATAATACCACAAGAAACAGTGAACATATTGTAATGTTTTACCATCAGATGTAAGATGTTCCACATAATCAAACAAACCAACAACAATTGCCACCGAATATGTAGACATGATTGGTGATTCTTGATATGAAACTGTCTTCAAATCCCCAACCACTTTTTCTTCAATAATTGGCATGTTGGAAAGAGCTACTAGTTCTGATGGCACATCCAATGTGATTTTGAACGTAGCCTGCAACACTCGATGCCCAAAAAGAAGGGCCAAATAAGCTTTTGTTCATTTGAAATAGAATCAAGCAAATCTACTTACAAACCAAAAATAATTTAGTCACAAGATCTTAAATTAACCAAGAGAGAGAGAGAGAGAGAGATTGTGACACCTTGCAAGCAGGTTCATCCCAACAAGGAAAGCATCGCCTAGCATCATCTGGTTTAAACTGTGTTACTGCCATATTCTTCTTCTCATCATTGTGCTCATATGTACTGGAAAGCAGAATAACATTTATTAAATTATATACACATTACTAATAAAATTCTCATTTAGCAGAAAACAGAAGGCATTCATAATTAGCTCCATTCATAAGTAAATGGTGAAGGGTGAAATCATAGGTTCAATCCCATTAAAGAGAGTATAAACATTAACTGAAACCTTTAACTGTTATGGTCAAAGGCCTGCCTGATAATCTGAAACAGCATTTGGAAATAAAAATTTAATCATTTTAAGTATATTTGAATTTGAAAGAACTTTTTTTTAATTATTTTTTATTTTTTTTAACTGTTTTTATCAAATGGATAAAAACTAAATTCAACACTTACCTAAATGGGAAAAAAATCACTTAAAATTTTTAAGTAATTTACATCCTAGTTGGTCTTATACAAGTGGAATGCAAAACATAATTTTATAAAATGATTCTCATTCCCAAGAACTGAACCCATTTTTTGTCATCACATCCACATGCACATCTTCACCGCCACAAACACATTTTGACTGAACCCCGATGACAATTTGCTGAGATAACAAGTTGTGATTGGAATAACATGATTTTTGCATAGAAACATGTATACTAAGGAGATAAGTTGTAATTGAAGTAACATTACTTTTTGTATGGATCTACCACTTACATCACTTTTATTATTCACTAACCATATTAGATTAAGGTCAACAAAAGTGAAAAAAAAATATATATATATATATATATATTATGAAAAATTGTGTCTCTAAACTTTTTGCAATAAAAATACGCGACAATTGGTTCTGTAGATTTGACAGGCTAAAGGCGAGTCTATGGTTTTTCTTTAAAAAAATTCCCTTGTTTTATCCCAAAAAAAAAAAAAAAAAAAAAAACCTTTTTGCAACAAAACTACGTACCTTATATAAAAGCCCTTCATTTTGTCGTTTAAGGATCCTTGAAAGTGGATAGTGAGAAGTCCGAGACCAATGGGAAGAGTGTCACCAAAGTTCAAAACCAAAATCTCGTCCTCTTCAACCACATCAACTTTTAAAGGCTTTAACACCTGCACAAATCCAGAGGAAAAAATGGCTATTAAGTCTTAATTTTTGAACTATGTAGCCAAAACCCCTTTTTAAATTTTGTAGCAAAATAGTGAAAATACCCTTGTTTTAGAATTTGATATTGTTGATATCGAGTTTTACCTAGAACTCGACATTACCAATCTTGAGTACTGTGCATAATCTTGAGTGGAACTTCTATGCAAAATTTTCAAAAAAAAATTTAGTGGCAAAATATGTATAGAACTCGACATCAGCAATATCGAGTTCTAAAATAGGGGAATTTTATTATATTGTTTGAAAAGCAGGCTGTTGGGCTACATAGTTCAAAAATTAAGGCTAAATAGTTATTTTTTCCAAAATCCAAAACCTTATTCATTCAACACTTTATTTTTAAAAGACATGGCATTTGGTTTGTCATGATAAATGCAAATTCAGTCAATGAGTCTCACATTCAGATAATCACAAAGGTTGACTATTTATTTGAATAAGCTAAAGCTCATACAACCACGAAAACAACTAAATCAATCAAGCTAAAGATTAACAATGTTACAAATATATATAAGCCTAATATATATAATAGGCTTAAACATAATTCTACTTTATAAGTCAAGTCTCCTACATGTACTAAAAATCTATTAACCATAGTTAATATATGGTTAGTCTCAAAGCTTAACCTATTATTATACCCATGTTAAGTTCATTATAACAAATGATGTGTACTACACTCTCATATGATAAAGATGTAGCCCTTAAGCAAACTGAATTACGTAATCCACGTATTCTTGTGTTCTCTATTTGCATCTATTCTAACATATTCAACAAACAAGATATTTTAGGATGTTAAGTTAAAGCACTTACAACAAAACCTTTTACCATTAGTTTAAACTAACTTTAAAAGTAAAGTTAGGCTGATAGATAAGATGGGTATTACCTGCTGCTTAGAATTAGAAGAGTGTGCAGCTGGGTGAGTGAAAGATACGGAGGTGGTATCAATGGATAGTTCAACGGCGTTGAGGACGATGAAACTGGTATCTGCCACGATTTTGAGCTCAATAGCCACGGAGCCAGCAAACTTGCACGTGGTGAGGTTCGGTTTCAGCTTTATGTCATAGCGTTTTGGGACAGCGAATTTTGGAAGCCGAGGTTGCCCTTTGAATTCCTCCATGGAAACCATAACTTTCATATTCTTTCGCTTAAAAAAAAAAAAAATTAGAGTAATTAAGAATTGAAGTTGAAACGAGTGAAAGAGTAGACATTGGGCTATTTAGAGTTCTGAGAATTTATATAGATTGACAAATGATAAACTATTTCTATTTATTTTTTCATGTGGAGAATTTAAAAATAGATTTATTGTTTCATTAATGATAAGAGAATATAACTATATATATAAATAATTTTTTCCGTGCATTATACGAATTAGCGACTAGTAATATATTAAGTGCACATCTTTATCAATGTTATCATCCTAGATGATCAAATGATGATGACAATGAATATAGAATGAGAAACTATGACAAATGTTTCAATAATATGGTATTTTTTTGGATTGGTTACGAGATAATCTATGAACAATGAACTCATACGTTAGAAACCTAAGTCTTAAAGAAGTTATGTGGTACGTAGTAGTAGGTTTGTTCATACTGCTAAATTGATAACAAGAAATACTAATTTCAAAATTTCATACCAAATCGGGACGCCGCCTACTTCTTATGTAAAAATAGCTCGCCAGAGCGAGGAGCAATCCACAGCCGATGCCATTAATGTACGACATATTTGGCAAATTTTAGAGATACCCAGTTGGAGAAAAAAAAAAAAAACTCAGATATTATTGTATCAATATCAATTTCAGAGTCAAAGATTTGTCACTTTTTTTTTTTTTAATAATGATTTTAAGGTTACCATTGTAAGGACAGTCCAGGCTTCTTAAATAGAAGAGCAGTTGAGTGAAAGAGGAGGAGATTAAAGCTTAATCTTGATATGGAAAGAAGAAAGCAATCTATTCTTTTCTCTTCCTTTCCTCTCATTCTTATCCGAATTTCATCTTGAAGAATTTATTTTGTCTTTTGCTTCCTTTCTCTCCCTTTCCTTAAGAATTATACTTGTCTCTGTATCAATTTCTTCTCCTCCTCTGTTATCATTCTTACGCAATTTCATCTTGAAAAAGAAGATTGTGGAAGTTGTTACTTGTTTAACATTGCTAACAGCTTTTTTTTTTTTTTTTTTTTTTTGTATTTCACTTTTGGTCACTGCCTTTTAGTTTTGGTACTATGGTTGTACCATCGCTAGGCAACGAAACTTGTTTGAAACATTTTGAATTTTTGATTATCACTCCAGAACCATGACAAGCAGTAAAGGGGAAGATGCAAAGCCTCGTCCATGAATTCCAAAGAAGATCTCGTCCCTTATTGACTATTATTTATTTTTCATTTGCTCTTAACATAGTTAATTACCAGCATTTTGCCTACAAATTTTGATTCTCTTAATGTACGAAAATTCCGAATTTGATTTTGGTTTAAATGGTATTAATTCTCTCGCATCCATTTTTTAAAATATGCATTTTCTTGATTCATGTACATTTTCATGTTTAACATATTTTTAAAATGGGTTTGGCTTAATTCCAGTATTTTTTTAACTGGAATATCTTTTTATTTTAACTAGTCGCTAACCCATGCGATGCACGGGATAGTTAAGTAAAAATTAAAAGTATTTATTTTGCTTAAAGTTCTATGACTTGACTTAAAAAAAAAAAATATGTATAACTTGAAAATGAATGAAAATAAGTAATTTTTTGTTCAATATAATGGTTTAGAAAATTTATTTTTTCTTTCATATCATTGGTTTTACATAATACATCCTGGCGTGGGCTATCCTACGGTGATGACTTCACATAATACTCAACTGCAATTAAATCTAATATCTATTACCAATCTAATATATGTTATTTTGATAGTAGATCTACAAATTGCATTCTCATATTCTTAATAAAGCTTGCCACATCATTATTATTATCTATATATAATATAAAAATGAAGTTTTTGACTTTTTGTGAGACTTACGTTAAAATTAAGATTAAAAAATAATTATATTTTTTTTAATTAGACCTCAACGTTAGAATTTTTTTTTTTTTTTTAAAAAAGGGACTCACTTTAGGTTTCAATAAAAAAAAAAAAAAAGACTCACGTAAAAGAAAAAAAAAAAGACTTTAGGATTAAGGAAAAAAAAAGAGAGAGAGACTGACTCCTGTTAGGAATCTCTCTTCCCTCCTCAAATTTTCTGCAATTTGGTACTATAAAATCAAAAGAATTAAATCAAATTAAAAAATATAAATAAAAAATGCTGATGCGGAAAAATTGTGGAGAGGTTAACCAAAAGTCAAAGGTTTCGGTTTTATATATATATAATACTAATCCGTGCGATGCACGGTATAATTTAATAAAAAATATATATTTTTTGCTTGAAGAGATAGTGACTTAAAAATGAATGATGATAAGTAATTCAATTTATATATAAAAGTTCATAATATATATATATATATATATATATATATATATATATATACAAACTTCACCTCGCAATACCAGTGGAGAATACACTTTGATCATCAAATATAATTATATAAGAATTGCATTTAGAGAGAGATTATGATGACTACACTAAGGACAACATTTTTATAAAGGAATTTATATGCTTGGAAGAGCATAATATTTACTTCAATGATGCAATCATTCTTTTGAAAATATGAAAGAGGCTCACCAAAATAGAAAGTGGCACACAAAAATAAACAACAATTTCATATCAAAAGATGCAATATAAGCACACAACAATAACTGCAAGAAATTGATCATGCGAGAATACATATATTTCACTGGACTTCCACTTAAAGTTGAACTTACCACAAATCCTAATATCAAGATTTTTAGATTCTTGTAAAGTAAGACCAATATCAATTAACCAAAAAAATATTGTTGGGAATCAAATCATAAATTTAAGAGACATAAGTTATCCTACAATTGTATTATGACTATTTGATAATTTAGTAAGAGCTAAAACAATAATATAGAAAAACTAAATAACCACAATTTTCATCAATCAAATGCTGTCAAAAGCATAAATGGATAACAAACCAAATCTAGGTCCACCACTTCATAAAATGGGAACTAATACACACCAGCTTTTCCAACTTCAACACAAAACTATCAAAAGCATAGATTATTTTGTATGAGCAATACACACATAAGTAGTAGTTATTATTCTATAATGTAAATGCTACAAACTAACTAAATAAATTATGAGATATGTAAAAGCAGACCAAATTTTTTTGTTTAGTAGGTTGCTTTATCTCTTGAGATAAAGAATATACTTATATATATATATATATATATATATATATATATATATATATATATAACAATTAGAGTTAACTTGCACAATTGCTGTTTTTTGTTTTTTTTTTTTTTTTTTTTGAGGGAGAACAATGGCTGAACTTATGCTTCAGATATTACTCACACTTCATAAATTAAGATTTGAAAAACTTCCAACAATATCCAAAAAATATAATAATAATAGTTCTTCATATATTAATTCTTTCATATAATACCTTTATAACCCCTGCACAATCAGTGTTCTTCATAAAGATGAGCCCTCCAAAAAAAAAAGAGAAAAAAAAAAGCTTACCTCGAGGAACACTACCAAAATCATTACATTGGAAAGCAAAGGTCGGCAACGGTGGAGAAAATCACGCATTGAAAACCAAAGATTTATTGAATTAAGACCGTGATATTATTGAATCAAAACTTTGTCACCTATTACAAAAAGAGATATGTCCTCAGGGTTAATACCATTGCATCTGACACTGGAAAAAGAGATTAAATTAATATCTTTAATTTACTTCTACCTTAGAGTCTTTAATCACATGAACACAACCCGACAGGCAGCAACCTTCAGACTTAAGGAAATTGATAACAACCGCAAAATCTCCTTCAACCTCAGTCACATTGGTGACAATCTTCAGAGCAAAGACACTGGCTCCCTTCAGGGTTTTGAGTTTAGGGTTATAAAATAGAGTCGGGGGTTTCACCGTTTTAGTATGAATTATTTTTGTTATTTAAATAATAAATATATAAGGTATAAAATCTAAAATAAAAAGAAAAAGAAAATAATGATGACGTGAAAAATTGTGGGAGCTTTAAAGGCTTCAGTTTTATATATATATATATATATATATATATATAGATGAGAAATTACCACATCACCCATTAACTAAATAAAATGTGGAGATTAAAGCCCACTACCACTTACTATTGTGTATTTAAAATAAAAGGAGATCTCCAATTAAAAAAATACTAGAGGTAAGCCAAATCCTTTTTAAACATGGATTTTTCGCATTTCAAAATGTGTATACCAGTGTATTAGTTGTGAATATTAGATGAGAAGTACTTTTTTCCTTTTTTTGGATAAATCAAGACTCTATTAATGCGTGTGACATTAGGACATTTGTTAATGAGAAATGCTAATGCCGCAAAAAATTACAATTTTCACTACAACTCACCACGTGGCAAGTTATGAGTGGTGGAAAAAAAATAGTGGGTCCATAGGGTTACACATCTTCACCACTCACAACTTATTACCACATGACGAGTTGTGGTAAAAGTTGTAATATTTTTTTGTGGCATTAGCATTTCTCTTTGTTAATGGATAATTTGAAGAAATATTTGATACTTTTTTCTTTTCTCATAAAATAGTTTCTAAACCAACGTCTTTTAAGCACCCATTAACTTTTCCCGTTTAATAATTAATAATTATATAACTGAAGAGGGAGAGAGAATTTGAATTCTGCGAATACCATGAATAGATAGCCATTCAAGTAACAATTGCATGCAACAGTGGACAATATGTAATGTAGGGGTATTGGGCCCAGGGGCTCATTATCCATGTATGTATTGGGCCTAAAGCCCAAGCCGAGGACTAGAGATTGTCCGAGGAGGAATAAACATTGTAAAGGGAGCCCGAATTAGTGAATGAAGAAGTTAGTTTTGATCACAATGGCCCTGGAGGATAGGCCGAGGACGAGTGCCTCCTCGACTAACCCAAGTTGAGGTTCGTAGAGGTGGTCTGCCGTCCAGGGGGATGTTTCAGGAAGTTCTGCTGGCACGGATAAGCATTGCAAAAACAAAAGACAGAGGGAAGTCCTAAAATATTTAGGGAGAAAACTGCTACCACTGTATTAATTGCTCTGTAACTAACTTTCTGACTGCATTAATGTGAAGGTGATATCTGAACAATGGCTTTCAGTTTTACAACTACTACCTAAAGACTTTAGGAAGGGGCGGATGGGACAAGTATCAAGATGAACTATTTGGCCTGCACGTGGAGGGTGGAGATGAAAGTAGAAAAGAGTATAAAAGAAGGAAGCAATGAGAGAAGGGATCGGAAATTTGTAAGAGAAAGCACTGTAGCAACTTGAACCATATCTGTAACAATTTTCAATCAATATATACTAGAATAGACTTCCTCGGATTGTGCCGAGAACAAATTTACTTAGATAACTCCAACCCATTTCTGTTTGATTATCTTTTAAAATCCATTCTAACTATTATCCCATTCATTAGAGCCTAGTTGTTCAACTCACTCTCTACAAATTCATTGTATTGGGCTTGGATCCAATCATACTTTGGGTACCAGGTCCAAAACGCGTCCTTACATGTACGGCTCATTAATTGTTGCTATTGGTTCATGTTCACTACAATATGCATTTTGAGTTTGATATATATCCAAAAATATTAGTGCTTTTAAAAAAATTAAATTAAAATTTGGGGAAAGAGATTTGAATCTCGGATGTATTCCTTGAAAATGTTAGAAGATATCAAGTATCAACCAATTGAATTATAAAGTTCTTGACAAATTAAATATCAAACAAGCATCAATGGTTTCATGTTTGTGAATAGAAAGATGAAAAAAAAAAGAAAAAAAAAAAAAAAAGAGAGGAAGAATGGTACTACTTGAATATGTGGGTTGTTACTCACTTGTGATTGGTTGAAACCTGCCTTTTGGGCTTGTGATTGGTTTAATAACCAAATATTAAAAACCTCACATCACAAATCTACTTAAATTTTTTGTAAAATCTTTTGCCCGATGCAATCAGAACATTCATTAAAAATAAAATCTAGTAAATTCTAAGAAATAATTTGTGTCAATTTACTTTCATCTTACAAGGCAAATACAACAATTGTAATCTTTAGTTTATTTATTTATTTATTTGAGAATCGATGGTAATCCTTATTATTATTATTATTATTATTATTATTATTATTGTAGGGATGCGTTTTGGACCCTTAACCCAAAGTATGATTGGATCCAAGCCCAATAAGCCCCATTCAATGAATTTGTAGAGAGTAGGTTGAACAATTAGACTCTAATGAATGGGATAACAGTTAAAATAGATTTTAAAATATAATCAAATAGAAATGGACTGGAGTTATTTAAGTAAAATTTTCCTAATTGGGCCACCCACAAGATCAAAAAATAAATTAATATAAAAATAGAAAATTTTCCGCAGCCAGGAGTTGAACTTGGATTCTTTAACCATAAGAATTGCCAATGTGCTACAGCGGATTTTATGTTCTATGGTGCATCGGTTTTTACTTTATTTAATGAATTCAAACAAGCTTAAATACAAATGAATAAATTTCAATTTATACCTTATATTTTTTTTTTGAAACACTTTATACCTTATATTTTTAGATGTTAACAAATTAAACACTTAACTTTTTTTAATGAGGATATATTTATAAAATAAATCGGTCCAAAATATGCATATTACATAACTTGGAAGAATTTATATGAGATATCTCTCTCACAATATGTGGGATTCACAAATATTGTGAGAGATATGTCTTATAAAACTGTCTCATAAAATAATTTTTTCCTTAACCATGCATAGTCATATTATTAGACTTTTTGTAATATTGCAGTAAAATTGCAATCACTTTCATTAATTCAAGCCAAAAATTTTCAAAAAACTCATATAGAGTTTTCAATCACATTCAAATTTACAAAATGATCCAAACTTAGATTAAAATTCCCACATAAACTAGATGCCAAATGTCACATATAATTAAGACGTGAGGGAATTTTTCAAATATGAATTCAAAAATCAAACTAATGAAATTTCCAAATCTGAACTTTACAAATAATTGATGAGTTGTACACATCATATTTAAAAATGTTAAAAATACATTTTTAGTCTCTAAACTTTAGTTCATGAATTAGTTTAGTTTGTAACGAACTTAAAATGATTTTTTTTTTTTTTTTTCCAGTCTCCCAAAGCTTAAAATGATTATTTTAATTTTTAACAAATTTAAAGTGATTTATTTTAGTCAAATAGAACGATAATGTATCGGTTTTAGTTGACCTAAAATTTGTTCATGGACTAAGCTCTAGCAACTAATAGTATATTAAAGCAAAAAAAAAAAAAAAAAAAAACCCAAAACTAAGATAAAAAAAAAAAGTATACAAACATGCCCTTTATGTTTTTAATCTATTTGGTATTTACTATAATACCCTCATTCCTGCCCATTTAAATTTTAAAGTACACATTTCCAAATATTAAAAAAAAAAAAAAAAAAAAAAAACACCTAGAAAGACTGTCTTCTTCGTCTTCCTCTCCATTCCAATTCCAATTTCACAACCTAACAAAATCCCTAACCCTAGATATCGAATCCTCTTATTAAAGTTATTATACCCCCAATTGCTA
The DNA here is from genome assembly GCA_028535165.1 of Quercus tomentella. NCBI lineage: Eukaryota > Viridiplantae > Streptophyta > Magnoliopsida > Fagales > Fagaceae > Quercus > Quercus tomentella. Next base: position 40,398,063 of record JAPQVY010000012.1, on the reverse strand, counting down.
ATTAATTGTTGCTATTGGTTCATGATCTCTACAATATGCATTTTGAGTTTGATAACAGAAAATATTAGAGCTTTAAAAAAAAATTAAATTAAAATTTTGTGGGAAGAGATTTGAATCTTGGATGTGTTCCTTAAATATAGAAGGTATCAGGTATCAGGTATCAACCAATTGAATTACAAAGTTCTTGACAAATTTAATATCAAACAAGCATCAATGATTTCATGTTTGTGAATAGAAAGATGAAGAGAGAAAAAAAAAAAAATATATATATATATATATATATATATATATATATATATATATATATATATGGAGAATGGTACTACTTGAATTTGTGGGTTGTTACTCACTTGTGATTGGTTGAAACCTTCCTTTTGGGCGTGTGATTGGTTTAAATACCAAAATATTAAAAACCTCACATCACAAATCTACTTAAATTTTTTGTAAAATCTTTTGCTTGATGCAATCAGAACATTCATTAAAATGAAAATTTAGTAAATTCAGAGAAATAATTTGTGTCAATTTACTTTCATCTTATAAGGCAAAGACAACAATTTTAATCCTTAGTTTATTTATTTATATGAGAATCGATTGTAATCCTTATTATTATTTTTTTTTGGGTAGGAATTGTAATCCTTAGTTGATAATTGATAGTATTGATAGAACTCAAGTCATAACGAAAGAAAAATGATCTTTTATAATTTTTTTTTTTACTAAAATCTTTTATAAATTTGAAAGCACTTAAAGTGATTATTTTCGGTGTGTGTGATCTTTTTTTTTTTTTTTTTTTTTTTCGGTGTGTGTGATCTGATTAGAGTTTATTTATTTTTGCAACATAATTTTTTTTTCCTAATTGGGCCACCCACAAGATCGAAAAAATATAATAAAATGTGTGTGATTTTTTTTTTTTTTTTTGAGAGAGTTTCAACCTATGGCGTCCGCTCCTGATGATAGCTCTTTATCATCAGACCAAGACACCAATCAGTTTTTGGTGTAGGCGGGGATTGAACCCCAGATCTCTTATACAACCATCAGAGACTTTACCAGTTGAGCTAACTGGAACCCACAAAAAATGTGTGTGATTTGATTAGCAGTTTATTTATTTTTGCAACATAAATTTTTTTCCTAATTGGCCCACCCACAAGATCAAAAAAAAAAAAATAAAATAAAATTTTCCTAATTGGGCCACCCACAAGAACAAAAAAAAAAAAAAAAATTGTGTGTGATTTGATTAGCAGTTTATTTATTTTTGCAACATAAATTGTTTTTCCTAATTGGCCCACCCACAAGATCCCAAAAAAAAAAAAAAAAATTTCCTAATTGGGCCACCCACAAGATCGGAAAAATATATATATAAAAAGAAAAAAAAAAAATTCCTAATTGGGCCACCCACAAGATCGGAAAAAAATAAATATAAAAATATAAAGGTTTCCGCTGCCAGGAGTTGAACCTGGATTCATAAACCAATAAGAATTGCCAATGTGCTACAGCGGATTTGATGTTTTGTCCTGCATCAGTTTTTATTTTATCTGATGGATTGAAACAAGCTTAAATACAATATATAAATTTCACTTTATACCTTATATTTTAAGTTGTTAACAAATTAAACCCTTAACGTTTTTAAATAAGGATATATTTATAAAATAAATCTGTCCAAAATATGCATATTACATAAATTGGGAGAATTTATATCACAATCAAGGATCATTGGCCACGAGAAGGTATTTTATGAGACGGTTTGTGAGATATTTCTCTTACAGTATGTGAGACTCACAAATGTTGTGAGAGACATGTCTTATAAAACTGTCTCATAAAATAATTTTTCTTTAACCATGCATAATCATATTATTAGAATTTTTGTAATGTTACAGTAAAATTGCAATCACTTTCATCAGTTCAAGCATAGTAATTTCACAAAACTCATATAGAATTTTCAATCACATTCAAATTTACAAAATGACCCAAACATGGATTAAAATTCCCACATAAACTAGATGCCAAATGTCACATATAATTAAGATGTGAGGGTATTTTTCAAATATGAATTCAAAAATCAAACTAATGGAATTTCCAAATCTAAACAATTAATTAATGAGCTATACACATCATATTTAAAAATGTTAAAAATACATTTTTAGTCTCTAAACTTCAGTTCAAGAATTAATTTAGTTCGTAACGAACTTAAAATGATGTTTTTTTTCCTCAGTCTCTAAAAACTTAAAATGATTATTAATTTTTAACAAATTTAAAGCGATTTATTTTAGTGAAATGGAATGATAATGTATCAGGTTTAGTTGACCTAAAATTTGTTCATGGACTAAGCTCTAGCAACTAATAGTATATTGAATATAAAAAATAAAAAAAAAAAATTTGAGGAAAAAAAAAACCCAAAACCAAGATAAAAAAGAAGTATACAAACATGCCCTTTATGTTTTTAATCTATTTCGTATTTACTATAATACCCTGATTCCCGCCCATTTAAATTTTAAAGTACACATTTCCAAATATTAAAAAAAAAAAGAAAAAAAAGCGCCAAGATAGACCGTCTTCTTCGTTTTCCTCTCCATTCCAATCCCAATTTTCACAACCTAACAAAATCCCTAACCCTAGAAATCGAATCCTCTTATTAAAGTTATTATACCCCCAATTGCTGATTGATTTTTATTCAAAATCCCATTCCATATATCTCAACTGCAAATCCGACCCAAGCAAGCAGCATTCAAATCTCTATCACCAAACCACATTTATCAAAATCTCAGGTACCTATTTAACCCTTTTTTCTATTCAAGTTTTGGTTTTTACATTGTTTTTTGGTTTCTTAGGGTTAGTAATGGGTTTTTTGATTTGGGTTTTTGTTGTTTGAGACAGTGGTGGAAGAGATGAATGGAAAGAATAGTAATGAAATTGAAATTGGGAATTCAAAATGCCAAGAGAAAGGTAAACTTTTTTCTTTTCTTTTTTCTTCTGACTATTCTGAAGAGAAAAGCAGTTAATATTTTGATGTAAGAAATCTAAAACAATGGAAGGACTTTTTCTAGTCTATGGCCTACACCTTAGTTTTGATGGACAACATAGACTTTTTTTTTTTTTTGGAAGGCTTGATTAGGGAATCCGTTAATTTTAACATTGGTTATTTATTTATACTCGTTCCATCAAGAAGTATCATTGACAGTTAATTGTCAAGTGACTGTTCACCAAAATACTGTCTATTCGCCAAATGATGTTTTAAGTGACTATACACAAATAGACTCCTATAGGATGAGTCTTTTTTACATAATGGAGATAATCTTACATTTGTTTGATGCTTGATGATTTTGTCATTTTTCATTTTTGGTTGTTTAAGTCAGTGGTAGGAGAGATGAATGGAAAGAATAGTAATGAAACTAGGAATTCAAAATGTCTAGAGGAAGGTAAATCTCTTTGTACTGTTTTGAAGAGAAAGGTAGTTAGAAATTCTTGCTTGTGGGGAAGAAGGGGGGGAGGGGTAACTCTAATATTGATAAATTGATCAAGATAAACTTTAAATACATATAAACTCTTAATTTTGTAATGTTAGAGTAAGTCATAACTATAAAATTAAAGATTAAAGAGAACTTATCATTGTTTGTTAATTAGTAGTTATCTAGTTTGCTCTAAACATATACAATAAAATTCAAGAAAGAAAATAATTTATGAATCTCTTTCTATGATAAATCAAAATATAATATACGATTCTTGTGCACATAAAGAACACAAAAAAAATATGACAAAAGAAAAAAGTTAAATTAAAATGACATTGTTTTTGTTAAGAAACTTTATTTTTCTTTGGCAGTACCTAGCCAGTTGTTTTTTTAGGGGCCACTGATTCAGTTGGCTATTTTTTTTTCCTGGAGTGTTACTGGATAAGCTCAATTTTTATCAAACATAAAAAAATCATTTGTACTAAACAAAATATCACAATTTTGGGGCCTCTCCATTGCATAATGTGGCTCTAAACACTATTAATATTTGATTGATGCTTGAGGATTTTGATGGGTATTAAATTAGTTTCTTTTTATTTATTTAGAGGAAGGGGAGAAAGTTTCTTTCGTGCTCCTTAATCCTAAGGATTCTGATAGCTGTACTAAATCTTATCTTCAGGTATGTCTTTCTCTGAGTAGGCACACATGTGCATATGGGAATATTATTAGATTATCCCAAAGTACAGCTGACAGGGTACTCCATACCAATAAATACAAACCATTTAATACAAAAATATAATATAAGCTTAAAAAAGCCATGTAAAAAGGTTAAGTTTTAGGTGGCTTGCTTTTGTTGATATGGAGTACCATGTGATATGCTTCGGGAGTACCTAGTAATTACTTTGCACATACATATCCGCTTGTGTTTGATATTATAATGTTGTAAGTAATAGTGTCTATGCCTTTTATGGATCCATATTGCAGGAAGTACTCAACGTGTACAGGAAGGAGCTTCCCACGATGAATTATGCTGCCAATACTGGAAAGCAATCCATGTTCCTTGAAAGATGTGTAACAAATGGGTATAAACTGCCCCCCATTGCTAGCTCTTATGGCATGAACTATGACTGTTCTCACTGAATGTCAATTAGTACATAATTATGTATTCTTTCTGCAATCTGTAACATGTAGGTGTAGCTGGACAGTTGATTAATATCTGCACACTGCTGATGGTAATATTAAGTTAAAAAGTATTAGTAGGTTATCAATCATCAATTTTTCTTCTTTTCTTTTCTCTGCAGGAAATATTGTACATTGCTTTTGAAATCCAACTCTTTGGGAGATTTCGGAGAGGTAGGCTTACCGAGTGGTTTTGTTATGAGAATGTATGTGTGTTTTTTAAGGTTAGCTTCATGGCATCTAATATAATATGTAAAAGTGGGAGTTGAGAGGATGTTAAATCCAAAAACCGTAAAGCGGCTCACTTGTGCCAAATGGCCTAGCTAAATTTGCAGAATTTTTTGATGCATTTGGATAGCAGGATTTCATCACGTGGATTTGGATTTAGGTGATTAAAATCCGAATACTTTGTTTGGATAGTTTAAAAAGGTGAAGGATTTGGATTTGGCCAAATTCATCAAGGATTTTAAACCTTCAAATCCTTGGATTTGAAAATTGAAATAACATCTAACCAAATGGAATTTTAAATCAAGTCTATTGATTTAAAATCCAAATCCAAATTTAAGTATCCAAACGCAACCTTTAAGTATTTCGATCCTAGAAAATATAAGTTCTCCAATGGAGTTGTCATATTACTAAGCTGAATAATCTATATACTGGATAAAAAACTGTGCAAAATGAAAAAGGAGGAAGTGCTCGTGTTGTATATGGCACATTGATTCAATCATTTAATTGTAAAGTGTTGGATATTTGATGTGGTTAGTAAAATGGAGTTTCAAGTTTCTTTATGGATCACAAACTACCATATACTTGAATGGATTTGACTGAATATGAACTGATCTTTTTTTATTGCAAACATTAGAATTGAATTTCATGCACTTAGCATATTTGATATTCTATACTGATAATTTTGAACTGTACATGTTAGTTTGATATATATTCATTCTGTTTTAGCTTAAAAGATTTGGTTGAAAGGGATAAAATGAGTTTAGTGATTTAATTTTTTTTTTAAAGACTTCAATAACATATATACGGATATTTAGTATTAAGCCATGAATATGTGCTTAGAGAACGGAGAACCTGAGTTATATTTTGTCGCATGTACTATTAGACATATATTATGTAGTAGGTGTTATTGGGCATTATGGTATTTTTATAAAGTATAATTAAGCATGATAAATATATCTGAGTGAAATAGAATAACAATGTCACGGAAAATAACGCGTAATGAGTGTTACAGAAGCATAGCAATCGAATTTCTTATCATGGTCTATCCTGTGATAGTACAAATTAACATTTCGTTTTTGATAATGTCTAAGTAAAAGGGGTTTAATTTGAGCCTTGTGAATCGGTAAATAGGAGTAATATCGCACTCATTAACTTCAACATGATATTGTATTATGCAGAGCTACATATATAGTTGTACCTCCCCCCCCCCCCCCCCCCCCCCTCTCTCTTTTTACCATTTCAACCTTTAAATGTGACTGTCCGTGTGTTATTATTGAATGAGGAAATGCTTGCTATTGTTCCTAGTCAATCATTCCTTGATACTGTGTTTTATAGATGAGAATTAAATTAGTGCAGAAAAAGAAGAACATAGCTTATTTGAAGCTACTAAGGGCACATTCATCTGAATTGGAGGGCTAGCCTCATGGTCCTTGTGTATTTTCCTATCAATATTTCTTTCCCAAGCAAGTATGACATTTGCGTTTTTAGTTAATAGTATAATGCATGTTAGTTGAGATATGTAGTCAGAGCCCCCCCGCCTCCAACCCCACCCCCCCCCCCCCCCCCCTCCCCCTTTTCTTTTTCCCTTTTTGGGAGATAGGTAGATAGTGGGGGAGGGGGAGGTGGGGTTTGAATTACAAACATGGGGCACCACAAAAGATGCCATTATCACTATTCTATATTCACTTGGTATTTGATTCCCTTTTATTGTGATTATACAGGTAATAGCCGCAATTACTTATCAAATAGTCCCTGCTGATACTCAACATGCTGAGATCCCTCTTGCTGCTGTTAGTTCAATGTACCAACACAAGGTCCTTTTTTCATTTGCTTTTCCCATTCCATGCAATATTGTGGTCTGTCGTGGTTCAAGGTGTTTTTAGATGTAGGTTCCTGTCACTGTAAGGAATGTACATGTATTTAAAAGAAATAATATCCAATTTCTGGTTTAAAGATTGAATTTCATACTTAGTTCGCTTCATATAATGGAGAAATTTGAGCAAATACCTTTATCAGGATTCAGAATTGCTAAAGCAGACTAATTAGGTACATATTGCAGAAGAGAGATTTTGGAAGCTTTTAATACCAAAAGTTCATATTACATGATTATTATTGTTTTCAGGGTACCTTCAATTCAGAATGCCTTTTATTTTGGTAAAAAAAAAAATCTTTGTAACATTGCTTACACTGCAAACAATTTGATGTTTTACAAATCTTTTTTTAATTCCAATACTGCTATATGCACATATCCTTCCCTCCTTTTGATTTTTTTCCCTCTTAAATCTAATTGACATCAATGACATGTCAATAATTTTCAGGGTTTGGGTTGCTTATTGTACGTGGAATTGAGAAGGAGACTGCACAATGTTGGTATTCGCACAATATTCTGTTGGGGAGACAAGGAATCTGAAGGATTTTGGTTTAAACAGGTAATTAGGGACAGAAACTTGGCAGGATATTGGAGCAATAAATTTCGTACACTCATAGGCACAGGTGCCTGTCGGTTTATGATGATTATTATATATTTATTTTCTCAGCCTTTACACTACAAATATAGCCTTTTTCATGAAAATGGACACAGTTGTCTCTGCAAGAGTTTAAATTTCTCTCTCGTTCTTAGTTATGCTTCATTAAGAAGACAGTTTGTTAAAATAAGTTGTATATGTGACTCTAGGTACTTTTGTAGAAATTTTTTTATATTCTATTTCTAAATTTGATTTTTGTTAAATTAATTACAAATGCAGGGTTTTGTATCAATAGCAGAGGTTGACAATAAGGGTAGAGCTCGTAGGCTGCCTATTAAAGCTGATATACGGAAAGCATTATGCTTTCCTGGAGGTTCAACCCTCATGGTTTCTCATCTTAACAAGGAACTTACAGATAATTCTGCAGGTTCTCTAAGATTGTGTATACCATTAAAGCCTCATGAGAAGTCTTCATCATCTGCTGTTATTGGAGTTCAACAACTTGGAATTTCTAGAGACGGTTGTCATTCTCCAATTAAACCATACCGAATGATCTCTGGAGCTAAGAACATTCCACCTGAAGTGTTGGTGAATGATGGCCTCTCACAAAAAGATGACAAGTTAGATGGTACATAGAATTTAGTTTATTCCATCTCTTTGAAAATTTCTAGTGGTTTCATAGTTTATGCCATTTTTGCATCAAACGCACACTTGGTTCCTTCAATTGGATGGGAACCCCTATAAAATTACCAAAAATAATCATGATGATCATGTTCCTTAAAACCTTAAAATTGATCCTTTTGACTTCTCTACTGCCCATATAGACCAACTTAAAATGCTACAATTTGGAAGCACAACTAATTGGTCAGCAAATCTTCTTTTATTGTCACAATGCAGTGTGCAACCTTGATTGTTTTTGACAAGTTCTTGTAGTTGGGCTTCAGTGCTTGGTTCTAATGACCCCCAGTCCCTTTTGCAGGAGCAGATGGTAACAAGATGGCCGTTGGTGAAGAATTGTCCGAGATTGGAGCTGAACCTAATGCAAAACATTGTTCTTGTTCTACAAAGGGTGCAAAGAGGAGGGTTTGGGAGGCCTCTTTATCTTCATTGAAGTCAAAGAAGATAAAAGGAAGCCATTCAATTGACTGTCAATTAGATTCTTGTCCTAAAGCTTTAGAAAGTGATGGAAATCTTTCTTGCTTTCATGGATATTCCTTGGACTCTTCGAGAAACAAATCTTTGTTGGGAGTTACTCCAACAGCTTCTGTAAGACAAAGTAAGTGCTTGAAAAAAAGTGCTGAAGAACATAGATCTGTTAATATATTTCCAGAAGGTCCAGCCAGTAAGGAACTTCAGTCAAAGGGAGAATGCTTTAGAATAATGTTGATGAATATTGCTGATGATGCTAAGAAAACTTGTCTCACCAAGGTAAATTCAGCGTATTTATCTTGTTTGGATAAAACCCATTTAAGTATCATGGGGCATTCTTGTTTTATTTTATTAAAACAAAAGGCTCCATTTCTCTTGACGTGTCACGCAATTTTATAGAGCATTAATTTTTTTGACATAGGTAATTGAAGACCTTGGTGGTGCTGTTATCTCTAATGGAAGTTTATGCACGCATGTTGTCACAGGAAAATTGAGAAAAACACTGAATTTTTGCACTGCTCTATGTTCAGGGTTAGTCTTATCAGTTATCATCATGAAACTATGCCACTTGGACTTGTATTCTTTGCTTTATTTGTGAACTATAATACATATATTTCTCATAGGATTTGCAGTGTAATTACCTTGGACATTTTCAAGCCTCCCCTAATTTTTACTAGTTTTTTTTTTTTTTTGGGTCTCGAGTATGTTGGAGTTCTTGAAATCTGAATGCGAACTTATTGGGGTTCTATTTTTTCTTGGTCATCTTTCAAACTTGGAATTATTCCTGATTTTCATTTCCTTCATACAGTTTATATTGAAATCTCATTAAAAAGTTAAATTTTATGATATTGCTGTTTCTATTTCCAATTGTGTTTTCTTTTTGACCTTATTATTTTAATTTTATACTGATTTGCTTTCTGATTTGATAGTATACATTTAAGTTTTTGAATTGGTTTTTAGTTATGCTTATATAATTCATATTAGGGAGATTGTACCTTGTGAGAGAGTATTAACAGTTATCTTTTTTAAGAAGGATTTGTTTGATGTCCTTGAACTCGAAAGTAGATCTTGTCCCTTAATGACTATTATTTAGCTTTCATTTTCTTTAGCATAGTAAATTACCAGCATTTTGCCTACAAATTTTGATTCTCTGAATGCACGAAACTTATGAATTTTATTTTGGTTAGGGGTTTGGTCTTTGTAAGTGTTTAAACTAAGCACTATTCTATTATTATGCGGGTTATTCTTTTAAAAATATTGATTATATCATCTAGAATGCCAATTTTATTGCCAATAAGCTATAGCTCAATTGGCACATCCTCCTCCCATAATAATGGGATGGAGGGTGAGATATTGGGTTTAATAATCATTGAGTGCATGTGTAATTTATCAATAAAAATAAAAATAGCCATTTTTATTCTTGAAAGACGAGATTACTTGGAAGAAAGATGATAAAAAATGGGAGAAGTTTTTATAATTGCCTATAACTTGGAAGAAGTTCCTATGCAGTCAGCAATGCTATCATTGGGAATGGTTTGTCACTGTAGTTTTCATTTTAGCTCATTATTTTTGGTTTGTATTGTTCTTATAAAATATGATTTTCATCCTCTCATATTTAATTTACTATGTGGCTTCTTTTTTCATTTTTCATGCTTTGTCACAGTTTCATATGTTCACATGTATACACTTTTTTTGATTATATATAATGATTTATGATCTTGAGGCATTGGTCATAATGCAGAGCTTGGATAGTCTCACCTAATTGGTTGAAAGAAAGCTTCCGTGAGGGAAAATTTGTGGGTGAGTTAGGAGGTCTAATAAGTTTTTTTTACTATCAAATAATTATTTGAACATTGTTAACATATCTTTTTGGTTTCTCCACCGTAACTTACCAGATGAATCACCCTACATATTAAATGATGATGAATATGCGTTGAAGTACAGAGCTGAGTTAAAATGTGCAGTTCTAAGAGCAAAATCCAGCCCCCAAGCTTTGCTCAAAGGGTATTATGTTTGCATAGCTGCTCATGTTCAACCCCCGGCTAAGACCCTATCAGCCATTGTTAGGTCTGCTGGTGGAGAGGTAAGTTCGAAGAAGCTTACTGAGTCCTGATTGTACACATGTCTGATTGTAATTGAAGCTTTATTTTATGGAAGATAAGTATAATCACATCTTGTAGATAATTTTATTTTTGCTTTAGTTGGGTCCATTATAAACAAGCTAGTGCTGGGGTTCTTCATTGGCAGCTGAAACATCTCTCATGATTTTTTCTACCACATTTTTATTATTGTGATGTTCTTAAAAATCAAGTGAATTGTAGAACTTTTTTTAACTTCAAACTTTGTTCATTTTTTGTGAGAAATTGTGAATTTTGTTTTTACTTTGTCTCCCCTAAATTTATTTGCTATGTCACAATTTTTTGCTAATGGCCGATTGTATAGAAGCTTTTGTAATTAAACATTTAAATGGACTACTGTTTTTACTTTTGGGTTTTTCCTAAAGTACCTGTTCTTCATTGAGCTTCTTACGAAGTGAATGTCATTACTGTGCAGAAAAAACACAATTGAAATTCAAAAATTTCAACTTTAAGAAAGCAATGTCATTTTGTAGGTAAACCTAGGGGAGTGTGCTTACTGATATATGTCATTTTTTGTTATTCACTAATTAGTGATTAAAAATTTCAGATCATTCGTGGACTGGAGAAGGTGAATAAATCAAGCAAAACAATCTTTGTGGCATGTGAAGAAGACATGGAAGTAGCACTTTTGGCTGTAAAGAAAGGGATATGGACTTTCAGTAGTGATTGGTTAATGAACTGTGTCATGAGACAAGAGCTTGACTTGGAGGCCCCCCAATTTGCAGAGTCCCTATAAGGAGACTAACACATTGTGTATATCAAGTTCAATTAAATTTACAATTCTAACTATAAAAAGGAGAGAAAATCAGAAGATCTGTTAATTATTCAAAATCTTATTTATTGTCTCATGAATAGAGAAAAGTAAAGTCATTTTATTGCAAAGCTCCTTGGATGGCATAAGGCCCTTTTTCTTTGTAATGGAAGTGAAGGACTGTTGCTAGTAGATAAAAATGTGTTATTTTGGAAGCAAATCTGTGAATTGCATCAAGAAACTTGGCATGCATGGAATTGCTTTGTAGCAAATATTGCTTTAACAATAACATTTCTCTAGGTAATGAGGAAAATTATTTGGAGTTAGTGGCAAGGATGATGTTATATGGCCATCATTTGTTATTGAGTGCTTGATTTAATGTTTTCAAAAAGACTAAGAATTGAGTCTCAGTTTCAGCCTTTTAGGCAATTCCATTGATTTTTTCCACATGGGACAATATAAAAATGATTTAAATCATATATTCTCTCTTGAAAAACGTGGTGGATAATATAAATTTATGAACAATTTAAATATTATTGATTTATAAAAAGTAAAAAGTATTTAAAATCGACAAAAACATTCAACACCCAATTATTCAAACCCTGTAATTACATATTTTATTTTCTAGTCGGCCCTCTCTTCACAAGCAAAATCCTAGCTTTGCTATTGCTAACGGAAAGCCTCCCTTTGCCTCCATGGGATTATTGCACTCATGATTAGGGTTGTTCATCAACTTGTCAAACTCGACCTACTCGTCCAACCCGATCCAACCCAAATACCCATGGGTGGATCTGAATGCCTAAATGGGTTGAGTGCGGGTCAGTTAAAGATACAATTTCGGTTATCAGTTCAATTTCGAGTTCCACAACTCCTAACTCGTAGAAATCGACCCGACTCATGAGAAGTTTAAAAACAAGAAAAAATCTAACCTGTTCAGTTCATTTTTCAAAACAATGTTTTCATTTTTCACGCTCTCTCTCTCCCTCTTCGATCTCTCTCTTAAATCCCTAACCCAAGCCCCTTCTTATAGTTGCCCGCCATCAAGTTGCTCAAACCCAACTCTCGAAGCCTCCTCTAATCTGCTTGAAATATCCTTTGATCTTGTGCATATGATGGTGGGTTAGTAAAAAATGTAATTTTTTTTTTAGATTTCGCACTGATCTTGTGATGGATGTGGTGATGATGGGGGAAGGGAGTGGTGGTGGTGTCGGCTTAGTATTATATCTCTCTTTCTTTCTTTGTTTCAATCCATGGATCTGAGTTCTTGTTTGTGCTATGTGATTTATGCAGTTTGTGTTTGGGTTTATGTCCTTTGGGTTTTGATTTCTGTGTTTTTTTGGGTTGATTTCTCTGTCCTCTAGGGTTTTGATTCCTGTGTGTTCTTTTGGGTTGATTTCTCAGTGTCCTTTTGGGTGTTGATTATGTGTTTTTGGGTTGATTTCTTCATTTGTTTTAGAACCGAAATTACCTGATGGCTTTGACCCCTTCAACCAATGACTTGAGCCGTCGAGTTTGACTTGAAAATTCGGTTGGTTATGGGTCTATTTTATATTCACCCAAGCCGTTCGAGTTGGATGCAGGTCAACTTAAAACCCAATCCGATCCGATGCGTGGACAGCCCTACCCATGATGTGTGGACTTCATTGGGTTTGAGAACCAAGCTTTTCAAAGTACCTATCAATCATCTCTCTTACAAAAATAGTAGCTGTGGGAGATGGTAGAATTGAAAAGATGGACTACAACTTTACTATTACTACTACTGGGACTAGAACTGGAATTAAGAATTCAATAGACACATGTTTTCAAGTAAAAAATCCGTGTGCCTTGGAAGCCATTCAGTACTTATTGATCTTTGGTTTCCTCCACTATTTCAAGTGATGAAATTAACATTAGAGGTAAAAGAAAAAGTACATTTTCAGTTGTTAATTGAGAAAGACAAGATGAAAAAATCTTGTACGTTACCAACTATTTATGTGTATAATACTCTTTATTTAATTGTTCGAATCATGTGAAAAATGACACACAATTCATTCACAATCACACATTACATAAGAATTTTGCTCGTTAAGTCCTGACATGAGGTAAGTATGCTATTCTCCTTTTCTCTCTTTAATTATTCTTAATATCTATTTGGTTAACTTGTTCAGAGCACGTTATTTTAAAAACCGAGACACATTTTGGTAAGGTTTTGATAAATTATAACTGATGGTGGTCTGAATTAAGTTCAATTCGTCTACGGTAGTCGTCCATGACCAATTCACGTCCAGAACAATTCACAAGAAAGGGAGCCCAACAAAAGCATCACGGATATGAATAGGATTCGTCCATGAGTATCATGATCATCCAAAGCAGTCCAGTCGTCCATGTCATACAGGGGCATGGACGACCAAATAACACTCAACAAATTTTGGAGGATTTTTCTACATATACCAAGCAATTGGACCATGATAAATCATTTCAAAATGTGGGGAGGATTCCTCAAAATTCACTCCATTAACTACACACTTCTCCCATGATGGTAGTAGATTCGAATAAGCAGACCCACTAAGAACTCTCTATAAAAAGGATTTGACCCCATCAGCCCAAGGTACATTTTTACTACTCATTGATTCACTATCCTTGTGTTCTAGAGAGATAACTGATTGCGTCTTGGCCGATTCATCCTGGTCACCCTTGACAGTCTTTCTATTTCTTTAGGTCATCAAACTGTCATCGTAACCCGGAGCATTTAACCTACTAATTTTCATGCATCATCGATAACTAAGGAATTTTTTTTTTTTTTTTTTTTTTTTTTTTTTTTTTAAAAGCTATCCAAAAACTTGCTGCGTCTTAAATAATGCTCCCAAGTGCAGGATTGTCGCCAAGTAATAACTTGGTTAGTCCGAGGTCGAATCCACGAGAATAAGGAAAATGATTAGTAAACCACAAGAGGATAAGACTAAAACAATTCAAATCATTGTTCGATGCATGATAATTTTTATCCTCCTAATTTAGCCGTTCAAATGAGCTTACATTGAGGCCCATTAATCTATTAATATATCAAAGTTAGCTTAATATTTGAATTACCCACCATATTTTCTAGCACTAAAATGTTCAAATTTTCCTTTAATCGAAACTTAAGGTGGTACATGGTTCTACGGGTTCTGAAATTGTAGTTCAAAACTTCAAATGACATTTATGGTGTTTTTAAAGGAGATATTTAATGTTCAAAATTTAAATTCCTATTCCCCAACTCTTTAATAATAATAAAAAGAAAAAAAAAACTATTATTTAATAAATATTACAATACTTTAGATAGATGAAAGCACATTAAACTCTTGCATAATGCTATTACTATAGGGCTTTTGTGGTACTATTTGGGGGTGTTGGGGGGCATGGCCCTCTTGACTTTTCAAAAATCTTCCCTCTATCTTGTATTTTAGGTAAAAAAATAATAATTTTGGACAAATTTAAATAATAGTCCCCATAGATTTTTACTAAAAACATGTAATGCAATTATATAGTTGACCAATGCATTTTTTGTTCCCTCTAATTACTCTTATGTTGTACATAGCTTATTAATTGAACAACTTAATTTCTTTGTTTTGAGAAAATGCTAATCTAATCCAACCCATAGGAATTGGGTTTGGTTGGCGATCGAGAAAATTTTTGAGATCTAATTGTTTTTTTTTTCAGCCTATTATTCAATAAATTGTAATTTACATCATTAGGTTAAATAATTCATTTTCATGAAAACTAACCTATCAAAATAAATCAAGCTTACTAATTTAAACATAGCCACAATATACCTGCTAATTAAAAAAGAAATTTAAATACATATATTTTCTAAATTATTAATTGAAAATTAAATTACACCTTTTTTTATATGAAAAATATACAAAAATTTCAAAAGTTAAAAAATCTCTAATAATAAGTGACTTAATCATTTTTTTGCAATCAATTAATTTTTTTTATAATTATATTATTTTTGCTATTACCAAAATAATAAGGGACTTAATAATTTTCATTAAAAAAACTCTCTGTCTTAAAATTCTATGACTAAAATTAGACCGTCATTAGTAATTTTTTCAAAAAAAAAAAAAAAATTCAAACTAGAGTTGGATGGGAAGTGGTAAGGTCTAATTGAAATCAGGGCTGACACAATGTATTTTGTGACCTAAGGCAAAAAAATTGAATGAGAATTTTTATTATTTAAATAATTAAATAACTTATAATATTATTATTTATTAAAAAATAATTTTTCTGTAATTTTTGAGATACAAAATTAATAATTAAGTATGATAAATGATAAGAGAGATCTTTTAAATTTTATTGTTAACATATGGGATTCCTACAACAAGAAACAATAGCTAATATTGGCATTTTGCATAGAAACCGTGTAAAAGGAAGAATAAAAGGGTAATTCGTAATTGACAAAAAAAAAAAAAAAAAAAAACTAATTTTTCTATACCAATGACCACAGTACTTAATGTGTAAAAGGAAAAAAACTAAGACTAATAAATTGAATAAATAAAGAACTTTATTTTTTCCCTGTGCATATGGTGTTTGATTCCAAGTGTTTTTATTTATTTTAGTTTTTGCCTTTTATTTTTAGTTTTATTTTTTATTTTTGCCTTCAAGAGTCAGCCTATAAAATTCTTAATTTTAAGTTTAATTTTGATAGACTCTTTCACTTTCTGTGCTTAAGAGAGGAAATTTTCACAATTTCATGTTTTCTATTACATCAGATAGACTGATAATTTAAGAGATTCAAATATAGAATTTGTTTGAAAAAAAAAAAAAATTATTAACTAAAATTTTTGTGACAATGCATACCATTATTTCTAAGTGCCTTAATAATTTGATTTCCATGAGATTGGCCTTCTATCTGTTATATTATCTTGGTTAATAGATGGGCCTTCTATCTGTTGGGGGCCATAGGCAATTGGGTGGAGCCGGCCCTGATTGAAATTCTATCTTGTTTTTAGAGGCGGTGGGGTGTAATAGGTCGGTTGTCAATTCTGTATATATTCTATACCTACTGTTGTATTGGCACTAAATAGATAAGCCTAACCAAGAAAGCCGAGTCAAGCTAGGAAAGAAAGCCAAGCCAAGAAGAAGAAGCAGAAGAAGAAGAAGATGATGATTTGGCTGCCATGTGGATCTAAGTTCAATCCTGAGGATGATCAACTCATAAACCTGTATCTAATGAAAAAGGTACGTGGGCAATCCTTAGGCTTGCTTCATGATGCCATGCAATATTCTGGTTCTGTTTATGGTTCTAATGGAAATCCTCCTTTGCCTCCATGGGAGTACTGTACTCACGATAAAGCATTGTTGGATTATGAGAAGTACTACTTCTTTACTATGTTAAACAGAGTAGGTGGTGAGAGCCGTGTGGCTCGTACGGTCGGTAATTATGGGGCTTGGCACGTAAGTAGTACCAATGAAGTCTATGATCCAAAAACCCAAAAACTTATTGGGATGAAGAAATTGTTGAATTTTAAGGTATATGAAAAAGATGGGATGAGCAAAACTGAATGGCTTATGCATGAGTTTAGTCTCGCTGGGGATTCATTGGAGGGAGCAGACCTAGAATTATGCAGCAAGTTAGTCCTTTGCGTTATTCAGAATACAGAGAAGAAGGGTTTTGATCATAAGGGAATGAAGTGTAATTTCAGGCATTGTTTCTCGTGCCGAAATCAGCAGCAACCTCTCCAAATAATGTGGAAGACTAGGAATCAGGCTATTGAGCACCAATCACCTGTCCCAAATAACAACTTTACTATTCCCAGTGAGACAGGAACTAGGATTGGCACCTCATCTGGCACCTACCAATCAAAAGTGAATACTAGTTACAACCATACTGCTAGTGCTGCTACTGGTGCTGAAACTGGGATTGGTACTTCATCAGGCACCTATGTTGAAGTGGGAAATTCATGCACTAACCAATTCTTCAATTCAGAAGCAACCCGGCCAACCAAGAAGATATGCAGACTTCATCAAGATATGGGCATTGGCATGTCCATGCCTAGTCTACCATTGGGTAGTGGGTTCGAGTTGGGGAATCAAGCACTTCAAGATTCCTATCAATCATCTCTTTCGAACACCACAAATATGGGAGCTTTCTACATGGACTACAACTTTCCACAAGAGACAAACATAGACATGCCCACTCTACCACCGGGTAGTGGGTTCGAGTTTGGGAATCAAGCTCATCAAGATTCTTATCAATCATTTCTCCGGAACCCCACATATATGGGAGCTTTGTACACAGACGGTAACTTTGATCAAGAGATAGGCATGGACATGCCCAGTTTACAATTGGGTAGTGGGTTCCATTTAGGGAATCAACCTATCCAAGATGCCTATCATTCATCTCTCCCGAACCCCAAAAATATGGGATATTCCGATTCAAAGGAAGACTGGAGCAAGAAGACGTGCTGTCTGCCACCAATACCACCCAATATTGGTCAATCCTCTGGTTTTGGTGGTTTTTTTTTATAAGTTATAGGCACAAACTTTTACTTCAGTTCAATTTGTTCTATTCTGTTATTTTATTTGAAAGGTATTTGTTTTAATTAATTTGTATTGAATTTGTTCATTCTATAGCCAATGATGAAAAAATCTCAAGTTGTCAAGTCCTAGTTTTTTTTTAAAAAAAAAAAATGATATGTGGGCAATTACAGACATTACATTTTTGTATATATAAATTATTTTTTGGAATGGGAAAAGAAATTCATTTGAGAGATGATTTTGCATTTACATTTGTTTCTTTGTTCACTTGATTGTGTCTTCAAGCCTTTAAGTATTTCGATCCTAGAAAATATTCGACATGTTAAACACTTACCTCATGTGTTTGAAGAGTTTAACATGTTCGAGCTTAATTTTCACTCATTTTTCATGTAGTTGTTTATCTTATGAGGGAAAATCGATCAATTTACTTCAGCCATCCAATGTTTTTTTAGATGCTCTTGTTATTAGGTCTGCATGAGTCCCTTTTGTGGGAAACTATATAATTTAGGTAGATTTTTGCGATGAATTGTATCATATTCTTGGTACTTTTTTATGGTTAGTATTGCAGTATCTGCATATATTATTAATTTCTACTATTCTTTGTTTAGTTTTTGCGGTCCATTAGGTTTAACTTTTTTATGCACATGGCCTTAGTTTTTTATTTCATTTATTTAGCTACTTACATTTGATAACTCTCAAATGTTGTGCACATTTCTAAGCTTGGTTAGAACTTCTTACTCATTAGTTGGATACTTAGTGGAATTAAAGACTAGTGTTACCATTGAAAGCTCGCTCTCTGTTTTGTTGCTAAAAAATTGTAGGAAATTAATCTCAATCTCTTTTTCTCTCTGTTTCCATGTGTTTTATGAAATGCCTAAGAGAAAGCTTAATAAAAGAGGACAGTCGTGTTTATGTAGAACGACAGGAAGAGTATCTGCTGAAGAATCCAAAATATCATGTTGGTAAACCTTATTTCCTATGAAGAATCTCTTAATGGAATATTCAGGCCCAATATTCCTTCTGTTTTTGTTGAACGCAGTGGATATATCCAAATTCTTCAATGATACTATGAGAATCTTCTAATAGAATATTCATAGCTAATATTCCTTCTGGTGTGATTAAATGTGGATAATTTTGGTGGGATTAAAATTGTAAAGTGATGAGGTATAACTATCAAGTTAATGCACCTCATCTGCTTTTTATATTTTCTACAATATTGTAGTAAAGAACAGAAATTACTTCCCCAAAGGAGCAGGCACCCATGCATGTCACACAAGCTTCTCTGACCTAGAATAAGTTTACTTTGGATTTGAACCAGAGGGTTTGATCTGGCTAGAGCCCATCTCCACATGCCATGGCGAATCACAGTAGAAACTTTGGTTTGGATGGAGTTCACTGCATCATAAACATGGCAGTCCTCATGCCATAGAAAAATAGAGATACCCTACCAACCTAATGTTCAAATATGGCATTGCTGGACTTCTCTAACATGGAATGCTGTTCCATCCCATGAGCCTTCTTGAGGTTGCTTTTCTGTTTTCTAGATAAATTTATTTTATTACAAAACAAAATAGATATACCATTAGTACAGAAACTCATTAAATCGACCCAACAAGGCAACAATTGATAAAGCTGCAAAACACCTTTCACCTAACATACTCTGTAGCGCTATTAAGAATAAAGAAAGAATCTCTTAACCGATTACATAACACTGTTTTGAATGGATGTTTTTCACATTTTTATAAGAACCATCCTAACTCTAACATCATCTTTGATTAAGGACTGATTCCTTCTTTTGTCATTCTGCCATTATCTACATGAGCATTTCTTTGTATTCATAAGTGGTATATTGAAGTAGTGTTAAGTTCTTGGTTAATCAAGAACAATTAAGAAGGAAAGGTGGTTACTTTGAGGGTAACTGTCCTCCAGAATTGGGAGAAAGTTGGGGAAGGAATGAGATTAGAGAGTTGGAAGAGAAGAAAAGAGAGCAATTGGATAGTTTCTGTTTAATTTCCTTGAAATGTACTTCCAGACCTATATACACGAGTCATTCAATGTTCCCTCCAAAACTAACAAACTAACTAACTTCCTAACTAACATGCCAGCTCACTTACATGCCAGCTCACTTACATGCCAGCTCATCAATTAACAACCTAACATACAATGCAATACACTGCTACATAAAGTGCAATCCATTCATCAATGCTCATATCAGTGACTAAATGACCCTATACCAGTGACTAATTCCCCTTAGAATTAACAATACAACCATGGTTATGGTACTTGGGCTCCTAACAAGTAGCCAAAGCATTTTTGTAGATTTTAAGCTTTACTTCGTGTGTGTGTGTATATATATTGTTTTCTTTAACAGTTTGTGCCTCTCCATGGGTTTTTGTGGCTATATGATAGTTGAAAGTGAGAACTGTTGTATCTTCACTTAGTCTGGGTTGGGTGGGAGATGGTGGGTTATGTGTGTAACTATTACCCATTTATATTTATATGATTTTATAACTGCACAGGTGCAAGACTGAAAAATGTTATGAAACTGACTTTGTCCATTACTGCAGAATGACATATAATGCAAAAATCTTAAGATTGGTTTATTTTAACCTTACCAATTAAATTTATTTTTCAAGCACAAATGTGGGCAGCTAATTTATATATTTTCCATGGTACACATAGGCTACAGTTCATTATTAATTATACTTTCCATTTTTTTTTTTTTGATAAACTATAATTACAATTATGTTGCTCTTTGGTCCTTTGTTTGACATTTTTCCCATCAATTTAGGTTCTTATTCTATGAAATTTCATCACTTTTTCCACAAAGAAAAAAAAATCTTTTTGTTTGTGATTTTCCTTGTAAATATAAGTTCTGCAATGGAGTTGTCATATTTCTATGTTGAATAATCTATATACTGATGAATACCGAATTGTGCAAAATGAAAAGGAGTTAATTAATGGATTTGACTGAATGGAGTTGTCATATTTCAAGTTTCTTTTTGGATCACAAACTACCATATACTTTAATGGATTTGACTGAATATAAACTAATCATTTTTTATTGCCAACATTAGAATTGAATTTCATGCGCTAAGCATATTTGATATTCTATACTGATAATTTTGAACTGTACACGTTAGTTCGATATATATTCATTTTGTTTTAGCTTAAAAGAATTGGTTGAAAGGGATAAAATGAGTTTAGTGATTAATTTTTTTGTTTAAAAGACTTCAATAACATATATACGGATATTTAGTATTAAGCCATGAATATGTTCTTAAATAGAACCTGAGTTATATATTATTTTGTCACATGTACTATTAGACATATAATATGTAGTAGTTGTTAATGGGCATTATAGCTAAAAATAATTATAAAATATAATTAAGCATGACAAATATATCTGAGTGAAACAGAATAACAATGTCACGTAAAATACTACTTAATGAGTGTTATAGAAGGGTAGCAATCGAATTTCTTATTATGGTCTATCTTGTGATAGCACAGATTAACATTATTTCATTTTTAATTCCTCTCAAAAAAAAAAAAAAATCATTTTTAATAACGTATAAGTAAAAGGGGTTTTAACTTGAGCCTCGTGAATGGGTAAATAGGAGTAATATCACACCCATTAACTTCAGCACCATATATTTGTATTATCCAGAGCTACATATATAGTTGTACTTGTCCCCCTCCTTCCCTCTCTTCCTCTCTGTTTGTACCATTTCCACCTTTAAATGTGACTGTCCGTGTGTTATTATTGAATGAGGAAGTGCTTGCTATTGTTCCTAGTCAATCATTCCTTATACTGTGTTCTATGGATGAGAATTAACTTACTGCAAAAAAATGAAGAATGCAGCTTATTTGAAGCTACTAAGGCTCATGGTCGAATTTTCCTACAAATATTTATTTCCCAAACAAGTAAGACATTTGCGTTTTTAGTTAATAGTATAATGCATATTAGTTGAGATATATAGCAAGTGGCCCCCTTTTTTGTTCCTTTTTGAGAGATAGGAGGGGAGGGAGAAGTGAGATTCGAATTATAAACATGGGGCATGCCATTATCACTATTCTATATTCACTTGGTTTTTGATTCCTTTTATTGTGATTATACAGGTTATAGATGCAATTACTTATCAAATAGTCCTGCTGATACTCAACATGTTGAGATCCCTCTTGCTGCTGTTAGTTCAATTTACCAACACAAGGTCCTTTTTTTCATTTCATTTGCTTTTCCCATTCCATTTACCAACACACACTTTAATTATCCTCATCCACCAGTGGGTTTAAAAGCAAAGAGAGAGACCGTATGGGCTATGGTATATATGGTATGGATGAATTATTATTTGGTATATATACAAACCTTGTTATATGTATATGTTAGAGGAATGTGCACACCATGTGTATTAGCATACATATTTAAAAAAAAAAAAAAAAATCCTATATGTGGAATGCATAAACTCTTTTTTTTTTTTTTTTTTTTAAATGATCATCAAACCGTAAGAGGACAACTCTCTTGGGTAAACCACGACCTGTTTCTGATATCATCCAAACTAAAAAAGTGTTTGAAGAATTGCAACAACATTATCTAAACATTAGAAAAGTTCAAAAGTTTAAATATTCCAATTGTCGCTAACCAAATTCTAATATCTTTCTTTTTAAAATTTTATTTACGTGAAACTCTTTGATTATAAAATTTTCAAAAACTTCCTAATTCTAGGTTTATAATAAGATTCAAAGGTTAAATTAACCGAAAAAATTCTACCGTTCAAGAAATTTTAATGATTCGAAACCATAGTAACTGCCACTTGCTACATGTATGCTCATCGATTTTCTTTAGTGAATTTTTTGATAGTGGCTTTACAATATTTTAATTTTTTTGAAATTTGAATTTGTAATCAAGTGAAGGCATATAAAAACTTGGATAAACTAAACCATCTTTAATTATCTATCTATCTATACTATTAATAAGAGGATTCTCTTGTTTCTTCTTCAATTTTTAGCGTACCAAAATATCCTCATATAAATTTTGAAATAACATACTCTTTAGTTTAATTTTTTTTCCTACAAAAAAGCAAAAAATGTTAAAACAATATTACTATCTCACGTACAAAAGGAAAAAAAAAAAAAAAAACCATTATTCTCAGCAGTCAGCACCCATTTGTATTCAAATGTTTGATTCCTATATGTATTTGTTATTTATTTGAATTCAAATATTTCAATTATCGTGGGTTCCAGTTAGCTCAACTGGTAAAGTCTCTGATGGTTGTATAAGAGATCTGGGGTTCAATCCCCGCCTACACCAATGTATATCATCTCTCTTTTGTTCAAATCTCTCTCTCTCTCTCTCTCTCTCTCTCTCTCTCTTTACTTATTCCAATCAATAAATTCAAATGTTTCATTGGGTTTTAATTTCTTATAGTTCTCTATCTCATTTTTAAACATTATTCCACGTTACCTTACCTCCTTTTAAAAAAAAAAAAAAAAGTATTACTGCACGCGTAAAGCGCGTGTGATGAGTCTAGTGCTATTAATAACAAGATTTCCTGTTTAGGTTTTAACATTTTGTGTACTAAAATACCCTTACACAAATTCTTAAACTTTCTAAAATACCCGTATCTTTTAGTTAAATAATTAAAATCTCTTAAATACCCCCATCTTTTGGTTCCTAAGTTTTAGACTTTTTCCTTTATCTTCTCCATCCAGCCTAAAATTTAGGACAATATCTTTATCTCATTTGTAAAATTATCCACGTTACTTTACCTCTTTCTTAAAAAAAAAAAAAAAAACGGTTATTTATGTAATACTTTTAAACATTATAACACTTAACCAAATAAATAAATAAATAAATAAGAAAACTATTGCACATGCAAAGTACGTGTGATGAGTCCAGTACCATTACTAATAGAATTCTTTGTTTGGATTTCATCTTTTTGTATACTAATTTACCCTCACATAAATTCTTACGTTCTCTAAAATACCCTTATCTTTTAGTTAAATAATTTTAAATTTAGAAAAACAAACAAATTAAAAGAGTAATTTACTATTTTTTTTTTAAGTTCCTAAGTTTTAGGCTTTTTCTTTTATCTTCTCCAATTTGAATTACTACTTTTATTTTAAATTCAAATTTTCAAACTTTTATCAACTCTGACATATAGAAAGATCCTAAAAATTAGGACACTATCTCAATATCTCTATCTTTTAAAAATAGAAAAAAAAAAAAAAAAACTCTTAATTTTACAGCCAACTCTTCATTTCCCATAACCTTCTAGCTAGGTGATGTTATTTTGAATTATATATTGGTAGATTGAAGGCCGGCCCAAACATTTCAGAGGCTTAAGGCAAAATCTTCAAAAGGGGGCCTTTATGTTATCACTTAAATAATATTTAACTAGCATTTTATATAATAATTTTTTTTTTAAAATTCATTTTTTTTTTTACTTTTTAATATGATTGTTTTTGAGAAAATGCTAAAGTTATAACAAATTTTACTACAACCTGAAGGTTGTAAAAGATGTGATCAGTGACATGAGACTTACAAAAATACTAAAGATATTATAAAATTTATAACATGAGAATTATAAAGATATATCACCAATCACAAAAATTCATTCAAAAATACATTTAATAGTTTGTTGAAGTTCATCTATCATATTCATTATCACATTAAATTATAAAAGTTATGTAGTAAAATTTATAGTATCTTTTACATTTTCCTATTTGAATTACTTGTGATGACTAAAACAAAATGTACTTTCACGAAAAAATTCGTCACTAAAAGTCCAGTTTTTCGTCGCTAAGAACCTTTAGTGACGAAATCGAACTTTTAGCGACGAAATTCGTTTCATCGCTATAGCCCCGTCGCTAAAAGTCCTGGCGACGAAAAATTTCGTCACTAAAAGTCCGATTTGTTTAAAAAAGAAAAAACTTTTAGCGACGAAATCGTTTCGTCGCTAAATGTTTTCCTCGCTAAAAACAGTATTTAGTGACGAAAATTTTTCGTCACTAAAACCATTTCAGTTTATTAAATCATATTTAGTGACGAATAATTTCATCGTTAAAACTACTTTCGGGTACATATAGTGACGAAAAAATTCGTCACTAAAACTATTTTTAAGAAAATCCAAGCACATATAGCGACGAAAAGTTTCATCACTAAAACCATTTCCTACAAAATTTTGTTACATTTAGTGACGAAATATTTCGTCACTAAAACAATTTTTTGTTGCTATATTTGTGACGAAAAAATTTGTCGCTAAAACTTATTTTCTGTTTTTATTATTTTCATGGCTTTGATATTCACCTGTAACCTGTCATTACATTATTAAAACTTTACATTTGATTAACACATTTATTTCAATAACACATTTATAAAAAATCGATCCATACATTCCACAAGTTAAAATTAAAACAAATATCCAATTCAAACTCTTTCCATACAATAATTGTTTGCAACACATACAATAACTTAAGATATTTTATAACAATACAAAAAATGTAGCATGATATAATTAGAACCAACGGAAGATGTCTCCATATGTCTTCAAATAATGCCAAAAGTAAATCCCCTAAAGCCACCAATAAGAAATCTACACAAATATAAAAACACTACTACATTAAAATCGTAAAGTAAAAACATTAACTATGTTATAAGAAACATTTCTAACAATGCATTAAGAGTAGCCACACCAATAAATTAAAATCACAACTCCTAATGTATAAGTTGTAGAAAGCAAATATAAATTTTCAAGTGTAGTATAATAGAATTAGTTTCAAATGATACATAAAAAATGAAGTGTTTTAACTTGAAGATAAAGTACTAACCAATAAGTGATTTAACTTGAAGATGAACCACCCCCATAGGTAAAACCGTCATCATAACCCTCCCAATATATATTTAAATCACCTTATAACACCATGCAAGCCACCTGCTTGCTCCAACACAACAACCCACCACAAAACCAATCACAAACATCACAAGTACAATGCTTACAAGTATTGAAATCGAATGAAATACTATTCATCACATCTAATCAACTATACTCATTTGCAAGAATTGAAAAACACTCCCAACATATATTTAAATCACCTTATAACACCATGCAAGCCACCCGCTTGCTCCAACACAACAACCCACCACAAAACAAATCACAAATATCACAACTATAATGCTTACAAGTATTAAAATCAAATGAAATACTATTCATCAAATCTAATCAACTATACCCATTCACATTTGCAAAACACTCCCAATATATATTTAAATCATCTTATAACACCATGCAAGCCACCCGCTTACTCCAACACAACAATCCACCACAAAATAAATCACAAAGATCACAACTATAATGCTTACAAGTATTGAAATCGAATGAAATATTATTCATCACATCTAATCAACTATACTCATTTGCAAGAATTGAAAAACACTTCCAATATATATTTAAATCACCTTATAACACCATGCAAGTCACCCGCTTGCTCCAACACAACAACCCACCACAAAACAAATCACAAATATCACAACTATAATGCTTACAAGTATTGAAATCAAATGAAATACTATTCATCACATCTAATCAACTATACTTGTTCACATTTGCAAGAATTGAAAAACACTTTCAATATATATTTAAATCACCTTATAACACCATGCAAACCACCCGCTTGCTCCAACACAACAACCCACCACAAAACAAATCACAAAGATCACAACTATAATGCTTACAAGTATTGAAATCGAATGAAATACTATTCATCACATCTAATCAACTATACTCATTCACATTTGCAAAAAATGAAAAACACTCCCAATATTAGTTTAAACCACCTTATAACACCATGCAAGCCACCCACTTGCTCCAACACAACAACCCACCACAAATCCAATCACAAACATCACAAGTATAGAGTTATATAAGTTTTTAACTAAAATTTACTTACTTTGCTCAAGTTAAGCTTACAACTTTCAAAGAAAATCCAAAGTTATTGCAAACAATGTGTATTTAGCCTACAAAAGAAAAGTTATATTTAGATGTACTTCAGTCTTGAAAATAATCCTCTCATAAATTACTACACAAACTCACAACTTATTAATATTTCAGCAACTCAAGGTACACATTTATGACCTGCAAGAGAAGGCGCCTATGTATCAAGAAACTACACTTCCAGACATACTATTGACACAAATGTATAAATGCAACACCAATAATTACCTCATCATTCAACCATGCACCTGGTCATAGAAAAGTGTGCAGAAATATTGCAAGGACACCCCATCCGAGATAGTGTTAATACCCTTTCTTGCAAGAATGTAATTATCTTCTATTGTATGAAGTACTGTTATAAAATAAGAGAATCCAAAGTATAAATCCGGGCATAAATTTCATTATTAAGTATCAAACTTATAAAAACTTGTAGCATTTATGCAATAGATGAAATCAATTCAAAGAGCCAGAGACAAAATGGTTATTTCCCAGAGAAATATATCAAACATAAAATTTCACGATATAAAACTTACTTGCATTCAGTTAGATATACAATTGCAAATTCATATGTATCCAAAAATCAATAACTATAGAGAGAGAAAACAACTAAACAAAGCAATATAATTGTGTGTCTTGAAATTCCCACAAAACAAACAATCCAATAATATAATGGAGTACCCACCTGGACCTGTAGGGAAATACACAGCAAACCAACAAAGCTACTGAACAACCAAAAAAGCACCTAAATAACATAAGCCATATATTTACACAGATAAAATAAAAAAATAAAAAATAAAATAAAATTATTTGTTAGCCTGAAAGAAGAAATGGGAAACGAACCTCGGAAGCTGGATCGGCGAATGCGAAGGGTCGGAAGGTGAATCGACGCCGGAATGTGAAGGGTCAGATATCGGCGACGGTTATGGGCTTATCGGCGACGGTTACGGCATATCGGCGACGAAGATGGGCTTATCGGCGACGAAATGGGCTTATCGGCAACGGTTCATCAATGTCAAGTATTTTTTTGTTTCGGTTTGGGTTCGGAACCGTCGCGAACGGTTATCGGCGTCGGTTGCCGGAGCTGTCGTGAATGGTTCGTAACGATTGGGTTTGGGTTCAGACCGTCGCGAATGGTTATCGACGACGGTTTGGGTTCTTATCGGCGACGGTTTGGGAAGTTATCGGCGACGGATTGGGTTTTTATCGACGACGGCAGAGTGAGGCTCGATGGACTAGAGCTTGATGGAGGTGTGGTTTCTGAAAAATGACGAATGTGGGTTAAGTTTTTGCTTTTATATTAAAACTTTTAGTGACGAAATTATTTTCGTCTCTACAGACCACTTTCAGCGACAAATTAGAGTTTTGTCGCTATAGATCATTTTCAGCAACGAATTATAGTGTCGTCGCTAAAATGCCTTAACGATAAGTGGAATGATTTTTTAGCGACGACTTTGTTTCGTCACTATTGGCGTCTTTTAGCGACGAAATTTGTTTCATGCTGATAATCTCCCAACAAAACCTACAGCGACGAAATTATTTCGTCGCTAAAAACTTAAAGTTTCAGCAACGAAAAATTTCGTCGCTGTAGACTAATTATATCCGAGCCCCAATTTTTCATTTTGGCGCCCTTGTTTCTGATCAACAAATAGCGACGAAATTTCAATTTCGTCACTAAATGTTTTTTTTTTCATTTTTAGTGATGAATTATAAATGTCGTCGCTAAATGTAAGTTTTCAATGATGAAAAATATTTCCTCACTAAAATTCGTCGCTAAAAATACATTTTATTGTAGTAACACGTCTATTTGTAAGACTTACTTATTTAAATTTGTCTTATTTCTATCTCTTGCGTTACTTAATTCTCTGAATCTTCTTAATAGTGAAAAAAAAATGTAAACTAATTTTTTTTTTTTAATATCTCCCAAAAATATTTTTTTTAAAAAAAATTGCCCCTAAATTTGGGGCCTTTCTCTAGTAGGGAGGCCCTAGGCAATGGCCTAAGTGGCCTAGTCCTAGGGCGGCCCTTTGAACCCACCTGGTATGACAAATTTGTGTTTTTTTATACATTGCTTATTGCAAAGATAAAGCATGAACACTCAGTTTGTGGCAAAAATATATATCATACCAACTTTTAAGAATAGAAAAAGGAGTTCTCTTTACAAGAAAAGCTGATGGGTCCTATGGAACCGTCAACCTCGCAAGAACTGACATTTTTCCTAGAAAACCGACGACCTTGAAGATGGACCAGCGATGAAGTTGACGAGCACGTCACCCTCGCAAATCGACGAAAGACCATTAACTGACGAAAAGCACACCGATGGACCCTATGTGGCCTTACTTGATCCTCACGCATACTTATATATGGAAACATCTTGCATATCACGCATAAAGACCCCATTACACACCCATATCTTCCTCATATGGAAAGACACTCTAAAATCTCGAAAACCTTAATACCAGATCTTCCCTACAAGGAAAAATTCCCACTTTTGAGGGATCTTGGTTTACTACTCGCCACTATATGAGCACCAGACCTCCTCTTTTCTCAAGTACGTGGAAAATTCCTAACTTTCTCACTATAGTTTTTAGAGATTTTGCATTCATTCACTTGACCTTCGGAGGGTCTTTAGCCGGTACCACGTAGGTACCTTATGTTTGGTCTTTGTGTTCTTGTTCTGCAAGTGCCCTTTAGCGCACTTTAGAACTAACAACTCACTGACAATTTTCGTGCATCATCATTTTGAATTGTATATTGGTAGGTTGATTGAACCCACATGGTATGACAAATTTGTGTTTTTTATACATCTCTTGATGCAAAGATAAAGCATAAACACTCAGTTTGTCACAAAAATATATCATACCAACTTGCAACGTAAATAAAGTGTGAAGGAACCAGCCTTTTTCACCATTTATAGTAATATTTTAGTATAAACCTAGTAAAATAGCAAAGAATTTCATGGACTTATACACAGGTTTTAATGCCAATCTTACTCAATGGAGAAAGAATAAAGCGCTATTCATTATAAATATACTTTATTCCGAAATATTTTATATGTAATGAACTATGAAAGCCAAAACGCAAAAGCGCCTACAATTTCTTTTCTCTTTTTTTTTAATATGTTTTCACCACATATCTTGTAGATTACCCTGTACAATATATTCTAAGCTTGCTATAATTAGCCAGTCATAAAATATATAGTTGCTTCGGAATGGAGTTTATACTTAGTCCAAAACATAAAAATTAGTAATAATTAATTAAGCGACAAAAAACTTGATTTTTAGTAGCGGTTGCAACCACTACTAAAACTATTAAAAATTGCTGCTAAAAATCATATAGGTCTATACCAGCGGTTTTCTAAACCGTTGCTACAACTTGAATAACCGCTGTTAAGTTCCCATTGCTATAGGTCACTATAGGTTATAGCAGCAGTTTTAGGAATTGCTGGTATAGAAAACATCTATAGTAGCAGTTCTATAAACTACTGCTAGAGAATTAAAAAATGCTAGTACACACAACTTTACCTTTTGGAATTAATTATTTATACCAACGGTTATATAACTGTTGCTATAGATTTTTTAGTAGCAGTTCATAGAACTGCTGCTAGAGAATTAAAAACTGCAAATACACACGGCCCTTCCTTTCGGAATTAATTATTTGTACCAACGGTTATGTGACCGCTCCTATAGATTATTTAGCAGCAATTCATAGAACTGCTGCTAGAGAATTAAAAAAAACCGCTAGTACATAGGGCCCTTCTTTTTGAAAATAATTATTTATACCAGCAGTTATGTAATTGCTGCTATAGATTCTTAAGCAGCAGTTCTATAAACCGCTACTAAACAAAATTAAAAATGTTTGTATACCCTTCCCTTATTTCTAGCATGAATTATTTTTAACAGCAATTTTGTGAATTGCTACTAGATATTCTTTAACAACAGTTTTATAGAGCACTGCTATAAAATAAAATAAAGCCGCTAGTTCTCCCATTCGTACACTTTGTTATAAATTAGCTATTGCAGCAAAAAACAATCGCTACTATAGGTTCAATATAGGAGCAATTATAAAAATTGTTACCGAAGGTATAAACATTATTGAATATTACAAAAATATTTTCTAATTAAATTTTTCCCTGAAAATTAGTAATATAACATGTTTGGAATGTTATTAAAATCCACAATTCCAAAAATCAAAGTAATAAAATAATTGCAAATAGTTAATAATATTGATCCAAATGAAGAAATAAAACTTTACATTTCGAAGTTTGAAATCACAAATAGCTAAATAAAAGTATAAACAATATTTTTTGGTACTTAAGATAAGACAAGGATAAAATAATTGTAGACAACCTACAATAAAAACTAAGACTATAAATATTCCCTTTGAAGTATGCCAAAAGTCACTCCAGCATGAAACTTTGTCTCCCTTTATATTCCAATGTATTGTCTTAGTTTCCTGGAATACAATAAACCATATATTTGCATTAGTGAAAACTATATATATATATATATATATATATATATATATATATATATATATAGGCAAATCTTAGAGAATATATCAAATTACTATTGGAAAAGAAAAATGATGACAAATACATATCTTCTCATGTGCATTATTTTTATTGTATTACCTCTAAACCAAGAGTCAACAAGCTTAGCATAATCTTGGCGATTTACTATATTTGGAGCCTCAACCACTATTTGTGTTGCAGTTTTTGACTTATCAAAGTGCTTTGCTTTCAAAGCATGCTTCCAATTCCTCCATTGATCACCCAATCTCTTTAAATTATGACACTTGATTATCTCTCTTGCAATCTCATCTTGAGGGATGTCAAACTTTGACTGAAACACAAATACATATATAAAAAATAAAATAAAATAAAATAAAAAAACCATAACCACTATGTAGAAGCATTCTTTCTATAAAAAAAAAAAAATTTTAAAAAAAAATCTATGTAGAAGCATTGAAATTCTGGAAAGAAGTGTAATATATGTTACTAAAATTTTAATACCTCAATTCCATTCCAACAATTTTCTTTGTAGTCATTTGGCATTGTACGCCAACTAACAACATTAATAGGACATAAGTGAGGCTTCGTTGCAACAATCTTTATAAATTGATTAAACCTACGGCTTTCATGTTTAGTAGGCTAGAAATAACGGTCAAAAGACAACTTAAATTTGCTTATGCACAAAAAAAAGTAGTCAACACCACAATCATACTTTTAATTAAGTGTTATGTGCTACAAGGTCCAAAAACATAAGTAATCATATTCATAGGTAGCTGTAATCATATTCATAAGACATTTTGGTTTTTTTTTTTTTTTTTTTTTTTTTTTTTTTTTTTACAAAAAAAAAATTTAGTAATTAATCCTGAAAAAAGATTAATTTTCACTAATATTTGATTAAATTATTATATATTCATGAAATTTAAGAATCACATGCACATATTCAAAGTCAAAACTAAGCCTCAATTCGGTCATTACTCATTTTATTAAAAAAATGCTAAATCTCAATAGATCAAGAAATACAAAAAAAAAAAAAAATCAAATCACTAATTAAAATTATTTTATTTTATTTTATGCTATATAATATATTTATTTATTTAATAAAAAAATGCATAATAGTTTAAAAATCTTGATGTTTACCTGGGGAGTAATGGTTAAAAACCATACATTCAATCACCCTTCAGTCTCCACTCTCTTAGATTTGGAGGAAATAGCAAATTCTCTGAGAAAATTGTAAAAAAATATTGGAGATTAAGAAAATTGATGAAGTGGGATACAAAGAGAGAGGGGTTAAAAACTCACCTGTGAGTTGTTGTTACGACTCCTTCTACAAGAGTTTTTTTTTTTTTTTTTTTCCTTGAGGAGACTAAAACTCTTTTAATTTTTTCTAAGCAATTATTGGCAGCTACAGGTTTTATTTTTTAACATGGCGGGTAACTACAATTTTGAGATAAAGATAAAGAAGACTAGTATTTTAGAAACCAAGATAAGATAAGGGCTCTTAAAAAGTTAAAAATAATAATACGTAAAAACCAAGATGAGATAAGGATTCAATGAGTTAATAAAAAAAAAAAAAAAGGAAGTAAAAAAATACGTTTATTTGGAAGAAAAAAAAAAGACCTGAATTTCAGTGTCCAACACATGTTTATTTGGGAGGAAAAAAAAAACACTTCCAACACAACTTGATGAGATAAGGATTCAGTGGGTTAATAAATAAAAAAAAAAAAAAAAAAAAAGAAGTAAAAAAATACGTTTATTTGGGAGAAAAAAAAGGGACCTGAAATTTCACTTTCCAACACACATTTATTTGGGAAAAAAAAAAAGAAAAAGAAAAAGTAAAAAAGAACACTTCCAACACACATTCATTTGGGAGGGAAAAAAAAAACACGTAAAAGAAACTTCCAGCACACACATTTATTTGGGAGGGAAAAAAATAAAAAAGAAATTGAAAAGCTTTCCAATTGGCAGGTTTAGAACCCACCTTCATGAGATAAGGATTCAGTGGGTTAATAAATAAATTAAAAAAAAAAAAGAAGAAGTAAAAAATAACGTTTATTTGGGAGAAAAAAAGGAACCTGAATTTCCTTTCCCACCCACATTTATTTGGGAGGGAAAAAAAAAAAAAGAACACTTCCAACACACGTTCATTTGGGAGGGGGAAAAAAAGCAGGTAAAGGAAACTTCTAGCGCACACGTTTATTTGGGAGGGAAAAAAATAAAAAATAAAAATTGAAAAACTTTCCAATTGGCAGGGTTAGAACCCACCTTCTCAAGGTAAGTGTCCAAAATAACAACCAATGGACTAAACACTATATTCTTACAAAATTGGAAATCTATTAGTATTAACTATAATTTAAAGAATTTGAAAAATTAAAATAGTTTATGACACCTACTAATTAATAAAAATATAAAATACATAAACTTATATATAAAAATTTTATTATAAATAATATATTTAGCATTAATCATTATGTTTTATAGTTGAAAGAAACTTAGCCATTCTTGATATAACCAATATGGATTAATATTTTAATTTTAATTTTTTTATATGTTTTATTATTCTATATTTTTATAATATAAAATTATTTTTAAAAATTATTTTATTTCATTACATTTTTAATCAAGATTGGTTATTTGTACAAAATGTGACAATTCGTGTTTGCGGGTCAGGTTCATGTTTTGTCAAGTCATGAGTATTAGGTTATATGGGTTGACCTAAACCTGACCTGTTTAATAAATATGTCAGGAATCCTCAACCCGAACACAACCTGTTTATTAAACAGGTCAACTCGACTCGACACGTTTAACTCATTTAATTAACAAGTCATGTAAAAGTCAATGCAAATGAGCTGTTTTTAATAATCTAGGAGAGTAATAGTCCTAGTAATTATAGAACTAATGTTTTTTTTTTTTTTTTCTCATTTTCATTTATTTTAATTGTACAGGGTAAAAATCAAAAAACTCTCTCGAGTTGGGCCCTTAACCAATTTTTTTTTTTTTTTTTTTGGGTAAAGATAGGGTTAAAAAGCTAACTTTGAAATAGTGTAAAGGAACTTAGAATAAAAATACTTAAAGGCTAAGATATTTGAAAAATGAATAATACTATTCTTTTATAAAATCTCATCGCTCTGTCTGAGGAAGGCTATTTTGTCATATTTGATACACCATGTCTCTACCTACACTATTTATACCCACATTACCCACATATTGAGAGGAGAGTTTTTTCAAAGAGAAAACTCTAGCCATAACCCTTGAGAGTTAGAGATTGTCATACCCACAATCCTCTACACAATCCATTGTGGTTTTCCTCAACTCTTACCTCTCCATATCCAAATCCTTGAGAGGGATAGCCCAAACACTTACCACACCCATTTTAAGTGTAAAGTGAGGTTTTGGAGCTACTGGAAAGCATTGGAAGAAGCCATTTGTTTAATGGATGCAATCGGGCTGAATTGCGTGATCCGGAGAGCTAGAGAAGACAAGGCTTTGTTAAGTAAGTTAGTAGCAGGAGCTTGGAGGGCACAAGTACATGAAATGGACTAAGTTTGGAAGGTCTTTTGTTATTCGTGTACTCCAACTCATTCTCTAGTGGATCGATTTACCGCTTGGAGGGTGGCGAAGAGGTTTTTCGCCATGTTTTTCGGTTTCCTCTTCGATAACACATCGGCGTGTTATCTTATGTTTGCATTCTTCTTTCCTACTCTTTTAGCTTTCATTTTACTGATTGATATATGATGAATATGGCTTAGAGTAGTTTATTGTTTGTTCGCTCACATTTACTCTATTCTGCACTTAGTTTAAGTTAGAGTAAAATTAACCGAGCCGTAGTTGTAATTTGGGGGTCTAAACAGCTCTTGTGTTTTCACACGAATTCGAGCTTTCACCATAAATGCGGCATGATAAGTTGGTGTAGTGCATTTAATGTGAAGGAAATGGTTACTTTCTAAGTAAGCTTCCTCCAACCTTCACTTGGGGAAATTATTGTTCCTCAACTAGATAGTATCCTAGGTATAGCCTGATAGCCTTCATTCGCCTGTTTATATTTTTAAGCCTGTCCTCTTCCTCGACACAGGCTTTTGGTTCAAACCTTCCTCAGGTTGGTCTTATCGGAATTTTAGAAGATGATTTGTTTTCAGACAGGTCTTCTCTGAGCTAATTCCCTTGACCTCTGGGCCAAAATGCTTGGTTTGAGCCCATTCACTTTCCTTAATACATAATTGGGACCCTTTGGGCTCAACTTAGGCCCAATCCTCTTTGATTTTTCCTTCCCCCCCCCCCCCCCCAACCCACATTAATAATTTCATTTGCTTCTCAATAATGCACTTAAAGTTTTGGTTTTTTTTTTTTTTTTTTTTTTTTTTTTTTTTTTTTTTTTTTTGATAATCAAAAAGGGGGGGCGGGGGCGATCATGTGTGACTTACCCCCCAGGGCGTGACCTAATAGAGGCACCTCCCGCTAGGAAATGTTGGATTGAGCCATAACTACTGTGACCGGGGTGCCATAGATCTCACCCTTCATTCGCCTGTTTACATTTTTAAGCCTGTCCTCTTCCTCGACACAGGCTTTTGGTTCAAACCTTCCTCAGGTTGGTCTTATCGGAATTTTAGAAGATGATTTGTTTTCAGACAGGTCTTCTCTGAGCTAATTCCCTTGACCTCTGGGCCAAAATGCTTGGTTTGAGCCCATTCCCTTTCCTTAATACATAATTGGGACCCTTTGGGCTCAACTTAGGCTCAATCCTCTTTTATTTTTCCTCCCCCCCAGGCCACATTAATAATTTCATTTGCTTCTCAATAATGCACTTAAAGTTTTGGTTTTTTTTTTTTTTTTTTTGATAATCAAAAAGGGGGGGCGGGGGCGATCATGTGTGACTTACCCCCCAGGGCATGACCTAATAGGGGCATCCCCCGCTAGGAAATGTTGGATTGAGCCATAATTACTGTGACCGGGGTGCCACAGATCTCACCCTAGCACCCCAAGAGAGCCAGAGTGTGGGGCGCAATGCATGCCATGAAAATCTCCCCCCCCCCCCCCCCCCACATATGGTACCCGCCATGACTCGAACAAGTTTATAATTTGAAGACTTCATTAGTTATATTGGAAGTTTTTTGGCCCTAGCCTTTAGACCAATGTCGATGTTTAGTAGTTAGGTGTCTCTTAAATAAATTTGTTATATTATAAAAATAAAAAGCCTAGATCTCACCATGTTGCACTTGGCCTTAGTATGATCGAAACCCATGGCAACAACTCAACAATAAGGACAACGGATTTTGAACAATGGAATCACTACAAAAAACGTGACTTTAAGCCACGTTTTTGTAAAACGCGGCTAAAAAAGAGACTTTGAGTCGTGTTTACTAAACCCGGCTATAGACCAGCCCTTAAGCCGCATTTTATGCTGTTCAAGCTGCGTTTTTGGGGGTAAGGCTGTAGCCGCGTTTTTAAAAACGCGGCTTCAGACCCATTCGCGGATTTTTTTTTTTTTTCCAAGATTGCCCAAAGCTGCGTTTATAAAGCGCAGCTTAAACAACTGAACTGAGCTGCGTTTTATAAAACGCAGCTCAAACATGAATTGAAGCTGCGTTTATAAAACGCGGCTTACAATTTTACAAAGCTGCGTTTCATTAAACGCAGCTTCAACGCGTACAGAGCTGCGTTTTCTAAAACGCAGCTCTGGGTTTGTTTTAGAATTTTTTTAGAAAAAAACCCCCTCAGTTCAACACAACAACAAAAAAAAAACCCTAAGTTTTCTGAAAAAACCTCTCATCTCAGCTCGCTCTCTAGCTCTCGATCACTAATCTCGCTGCCGTGCTCTGTGCCACGTAGCTCGACATCGCCGTGCTCTGTGCCATGTATATCGACATCGTCGTGCTCTGATCGATATCCATTCCTCCCAAATCTTGAAGGGATCGTCGGTAAGTTAAGGTTTCCTCCTTCTGAGTTTTTGGGTCTCTTTTATATACATATTTAATTTTTTGTTATTGTTATTGTTAATCTTATTTAATTCACATGCTCTATTTTAATTTTTTGTTGTTGTTGTTGTTGTTCTCAGTACAGGACACGCACTCTCTTCCTCTGTTCTCAGTAGTCAGTGCTTCTTTCTCTCTTTGTCGCAGCAAGGTTTGTCTCTCTCAACTCTTTTTTTCCTCTTTATCCTCTCTATTTCTCTATTTCTACTAAATCTGAATCATAAAGACTTTGGGGTTTTCTGTGGGTTTCATTTTGTCTTTTTTTTTGTGGGTTTGTTTGGGTTTCCTTTGATTTGTGTGTGGGTTTTTTTTGGGATTCATTTGATTCGTTTGTGGGTTTTGTTTCATAGTATTTTCAATGATTTGTTTTGAATTTCTCTTTATTTTCTATTTCTATTTTCGTTCGTGGTTTTGTAATGCAAATTATGTGTTTGATGAAATGCTTCTATGAACTGATACACATAAATAGAGCATGTGAATTACTATAATAAATTACTATTGGCAATCTGAAAATAATTAGAACCGTGGCTCCTATTACTCTCCCCCTAATATCATTCAAAGGCAGAGAGAGGAGAATAAATTTGGTGGCAGAGGATGATCTTCATTCCGAACTTCCTGTCTTCCATTTTTGATCTAGTTGCAAAGGATCGATTGTCCCCGAGTAGCTGATGGACAATAAACATCCTGCTGTAGATTTCATTGGAAATCACAGAAGTTTATCTGCTATATCTTACACCCTTTCCTGTTATCATTGATAGCATGCAGCTCATTTTCTTTCCGAGTTTAAATGGTCCATTTCCAACACAGCTCCCATCCTGTTCCAAAAGTGGTAACGAATGTCATATTCTGGGTTGTGCAATAATTTTCAACTACCCTGTAATGAGGAGTCGAACCATGCATGAAACATTGGCTGGCAATATATATTTATATTGGCTCTTGGAAGACAAAATTTTTTAACTTAATTAAGGCACATAAAGTTAAGGGCAATCATTATTTCTGTTCAACATCCAAAATTCCAAATAGCCTATGTACAAAAACAGCTTTTTGAGATATATTTTATATTCTTTTATGTGATTTGATTCTCATTCTTGCTGGTGTTGGGTTTTTAATCTGTAATCTTGCTGTTGATCAAATCAATGTTATCTTTGCTTCCTATAGCAAAGAACCTCATTCTTGCTGGTGTCAAGTCTGTGACCTTGCATGATAAAGGGATAGTGGAGTTGTGGGATTTGTCCAGTAATTTCATTTTCTTAGAGAATGATGTTGGTAAGAATAGTGGAGTTACAAGTTCAATTTTCCCCTTCTTCCTGCTCTTGGGGCCAAAACTTATCAAAGAAAGTACAACTAATTGAACTGTGGCCAATTTTGTTTGCCTGTATAATTGTCCTGTTTTATACAGATCTGAAGATTTTTGTTTTAAATTCACAATTTTGATTATAACCTTTAATTTGCACTCTATTAGGTTTGCACTCTATTATTTCTTTCTTTTTTTAATCCATGAGAAAGGAGAGATGATATGTTTGGGAATTAGAGAATTTCACTGTTCTTTTTGATGAAGATATGCTTCAAGTTCTTCAGGTTGCTGCATCACTTGCTATGTCAGATCTTGCTACTGCGGTTGTCACAGAATTTACTTTTCTCGCAGGAATAATGGTCTGCCATTATGCTATTAGAGATGGCTATCTAGAGTAGGTTCATCTTACTTTTAATTGTTATTTCTTCTTTTCGGGTTTCATATATGTATTTTTTTTCTTTTTTTCTTTTTTGTTAGGAATTTATGTATAATTCCCTCACATGTGCTACTTAATATAATATACTCTATTTTTGTTTCAGTTTCTGTGTTTTGTGTGTTGCAGGTTTCACAATAGAAGCTAGCAAAAATTTCAACAGGTTTGCTTTTTTCTTTTAGTCAAATTCTTTGTTCCTTAAACCATAAGCCATTTAATTGATGAATAGCTATTGTTAAAGCCCATGGGATATAGATATGATAGTCAATACTCACACATGCGTGATGATCATGGACGCTTTGCTTTATTTGATGTAGCCCAAAAGGTTGTGAAAAGGAAATACAAGGAAATGGTTTTCTTTTTTAAGTGATTTTTGTTGTTTTCCTCTGCTTCCTACTTTCCAATATCTGGTGGAGGCTTACTATTTTATCCTTATTTTTCATTTCATTTTTTTCCCTGAAAATTTCCATTTATGCTCTGTGTGACTATGTGAGTGTGTGTGTTGCCTCTTATAAGCTGATTATTTCAACAATAGTGGAGGATCTGGATCCATAAAAATGACCAAAATGTCACTTGGTGGATGACAAGTGAAAGTCATTTGGAATGTGTGCCATGAACATATTTAGTGAATGGAGGAATGCTATACAAACTTGGGGTCTTGACCTCTAGTTTGATGGGCATGAACTGCAAGACATGTTGTAATTCTTGTTGTAATTTGTGAATGCTGAGTAATGAACCAAATGGTGGGAATATAATTCTAGGAATCTATAAAGATTACGTGAAACCAAAGGGCCACAAAAGCTATGAGATTGCTTGAATCGTCAAGATTATATAATTGGATATTGGATATGTAATTATTGAATAATTTTTGAACTGATGGCCATTTATTCCCAGTAAGTGTGAAGGCATAAACTTGCACCTAGTTGTTGTCACATAATGGCCAAGAGTTAGCATTGTTTTCAATATCTTGAATACGATTTGATTTTTGGTAGACTATATATTATTAGACAATAAATGCAGTGGGCATTTAAATAATAATTTCAGATAAATTATAAATTAGGGTAGTTTGATGGTCATGCAGCCTAATGGCTATTTTCTAAGTGTTATCTTGCACATGGACCATGATTGTTAGAGCTCCTACTGATTCTTCCTGGTAATACACTTGCTTTACAGCCTCTTGAGAAATAAATAAGGGTTATAAATTTATAATTTTTTTTAAATAATAATAAAACTGATATTTTTGTCATAACCATAATATTTAAAAAAATAAAAATAAAAATTATGGGATTCATAACCATAGGATCTTGCTACTGCCAATTGGGACCCACTTGACTCTTGAGAAATGAGAGCAATAAGTTTTTGTTTTTATTTTTTTTAAAAGCATAATAAAGCTGATATTTTTGTCATAACCATAGGATTAATTAAAAAATAAATAAATAAAAATTATGGGAGTCATATAGGATCTTGCTCTTATAGGTTAGAGAAAAGCTAGTCTGAGTGTCCTCACATCTCTATTGCTATGTTAAGGCTCTACCTTGTATTCCTCAAGATATATAAGCTTCTTTATAATTAGACCGTTATGCAAACTTTTGATGATTTTCGTTCAATGCTTGTAAAAACTAAAAAACGATCAGTGCTAGAATTTTTCTTGCTCTATATGTATTCGGTTTGGGGTTTGTTTAATGAAGTGTTTAGTGACTTATCTCACAGATGTTGTGAAGATGAGCAACTCTTCTGCAGCCAAAGCGGTTAACAGTTGGTGTGGATTTACTTCTATGTTGCCGCTGCTAGTGGCACCTCTTGCTGACTCTTATTGGGATATATATTCCACCGTATTGAACTCTTCTTTCCTCTATGCTGCTGTGAGTCACTCCTCTCTTCTTAATCCTCTCTTATTTATTTATTTATTTAATTTGATTCTGAGTGCATGGCACAGTTCTTTGATTTGTTGTTGTTGTTAATTGTTATTAATGTTAGTGTTATTATCACAATACTTGGCCGTGATTCCCACGAGTGAATGGAGATTGCAACTTATTAATATTGCATATATAGCTTGTTTCTAGAAGTTTACTTATCAAGGTGTGGCTAATTATTTAAGGCTTTAAAAGATGATTAGATAATCCATTGTGATTATGGAGCCTTATTCATCATTCATCACCATTCACCACCCAATTGAATTATAAAATTAATATCCTTAAAATTTAGAAGACTAGCTGGTAAATTTTTTGAGGCCATTAGAATTTATTAATTTTTATGATGATTAAGGAATAAGAAGAGCCATTTATTTGCCTAAGACTTTGTAACCAATTGAATATCACTATATCAGCAAGTGCAAGCCAAGCTACTTCCAAGATTAGAGCCCACTATCTGATAGCCCTTGAGTGAAATGAATGTTTAATCTTGCTAAGATTAAATAAGTTAATTTCATTTGTTCTTGTTCTCTTGAGTGATTGCTGATTAACATAATAATGGTTTGATTAGACCATTTTATTGCTATTTTTATTTTTAATGGTCAAAAGTCTTTACTGCTTTTCAAGAATTGCTTTTAACTTCTTTAAGAGTTCATTACCCAATAACCTTGTGTGCGCGTGTGTGTCATGGGGGCCAAACAACTACAGAGCCAGCATTAAGTTTGCTACTTCGCTTCCTTTGAGTACGAGGAAATTATGACCTCACAGGGAGGAAATGATTGTTCAATGTCGCTGGGAAAACATCTATAGCCGTACTCAAAACGCAGCTCAAACTGGGTCTATAGCTGCGTTCAGCTTGCAGCTATAGACTCTTATTCAGTTACTTAAAAGAACCTATAGCCGCGTTGATAACCGCAGCTCAAAGCTGTCCTGGAGCCGCGTTTCCAAAAACGCAGCTATAGGGCTGAATCCTATAGCCGCGGTTAGAAAACGCGGCTGTAGGTCTGGTTTTAGCTGCGGTTTCAAAAAACGCGGCTATAGGCTTTGAGCTGCGGACTTTAGGCCGCGTTTATAAACGCGGCCATAGGAAACGCGGCTAAAAGCTGCGTTTGAAAAACGCAGCTTTAGACCGGTTTTTTTGTAGTGAATTTGCCCACCTCCATATAGTTACGTTATTATTTTTTTTAATGAGTAATTTTAATCAAAATAACAAACTATCATATTATTAGATTTTTATATTGGTCATTATAAATTATTTTATTTTTATAGGATTTTGGACTAATTGTTCCTGAAGTTATGACAGAAATATGGTACAAGTTAATTTTAAGGCTGAAAAAATTGAGTATGTTGATAACATAATCAATTTTTTTTCATACTCCCTATTTTATAGTCTTGAGAACTAAAATTATTTGTTCTTATCTACATTATCTATTATAAATAGAAGAAATTATCTATTTCCATAAAAAATAAAATAAAAATTATTTGTTTCACCAAAAAAAATGTAGTTTCTTAGATAAAGCATGACCCACGTAATAGCCTGAAGATTATTTTGCTCTTCAATCGTTAGCAATCTTCATTTTGAAATAGATGTCTATCAAAAACTAATATTTATCCCATTAAAAAAAAAAAAAAAAACTGTGTAACCGAAGGTTTGAAATTCTCTTTTATCCGTAATACCCAAATCTTAGATATATTTTGGCACGTATTCTAAAAAAAAAATAGATATATTTTGGCAAGGGCGCGAAATATTGCTTTGCCTCGGCTCTCTTTAACCATTTTTGTTGCTTTCACTTCTCTTTTGTCTCTCTTCCCTGTTTGTCTTTCACTTCTCTATCGCATGGAGGAACTAATTTTTCAAAAGGTTTGTAATTTTTTAATCCATTTTTGTCCTCTTTCTAATGTCATAGATTGTATAAAGGTAGTCAAAGTATGCTAATATTAAGATAGTTTTTTTTTTTTTTTTTTTTGGTCAACAGAGGAAATATCATTAAACTTAGGAATTAATAAGTCTATTACAACGTAAGCAAGCTTTATCAGCAGCTAAAATACTTTCCACCACAGGCGGCGGGTACAAAAAGATAACAAAAGAGTCTAAGCTACTAGCACCAAGCTTGGCCAACGCATCAGCACATTGGTTGGCCTCCCTATAGATGTGAACTATCTGCTTGTTAGGAATCTCTCTCACCAGGTTCCTGCAATCAGTAAGTAGCTCGATTAACAAATTGGCAGTATTGTTATTCATA
The DNA here is from genome assembly GCA_028535165.1 of Quercus tomentella. Taxonomy (NCBI): domain Eukaryota; kingdom Viridiplantae; phylum Streptophyta; class Magnoliopsida; order Fagales; family Fagaceae; genus Quercus; species Quercus tomentella. The sequence continues at coordinate 40,354,872 of JAPQVY010000012.1, read as the reverse complement.
AGTAAAACAACACTTAAGGCATCCAACTCAATGATGAGGTTATTTATCCCCATCTCCTTAGCTATTAGAAGCCCATCCCTTAAGGCCCACAGCTCTGCCATGCAACTGTTGGTGCACCCAAGAGGCCTTGCATAGCCTTTCAACCAATGCCCATCATGGTCCCTGATAATCCCGCCACCACCTACACGACCAATGGTACCAAGAGCAGACCCATCTGAATTAAGCTTCGCCCATCCCATTGGAGGCTTCTCCCACCCCACTGCAATGACAGCTTTAGCTTTAGGCAACTTAACATTCAACCCAACAGAGAAATATTCAGCACTATCTTTAATGCTTTTCTTGAAGCATGATCGATCCACCTTGTCTGTCCTAAAAATAAAATTATTTCTATGAAGCCATAAATTCCACACTCCCATGGGAAACAAAATCTTCCACGGAATGCCCATCCATCTGGATTTGATATCAGATTTATAGCTGGCTTCAAGCCATTCACTAATCGGTAAGTTAAAGGTTTCCCTCATAAAATTCGGGAATTGAAGTTGCTGCCAAAAATCCCGAGCATACTCACAGCCCCTTAGCAGATGGTTACTCTGTATACTTGGCTTAGTCAAATAAAAGTTTCTATTTTAAAAAAAAAAAAAAAAAAAAAGACTTATTTTAATGAAGGTGGTATGGTGTTTTCAGTTAAACAGTGTTTGTATGCCGTTTTGATTTATATGCTTTACATCTACTCATTTAAGTCTCTTGGCCTTGATGTCAATCACGAGAAATTGGCTTACAGATGTAATTATGTATGGGTTTGATGAATAAAGAAGATTCGATCAATGCAATAAAGTAAAATTTTTAAAAAACTATAACTACACAAGGAAAATCCTTCACACTCTCTAATCTTACTGCTAGCATTTGCTAAGTTGTTTCTTTCACCAACCCGCATGAAAACTTGTTGTGTACACAAAAACCATGATTAGTATCAGTTCTATGTAACCCCACAATACCAATTATCTGAAAAAGCATTCTTATAGGGTGATAAATTATTTGTTAGGTTTGCGTTATTGCTATACATTCCTTGTTGGATTTATGTATAATGAATATGTGATTTGTGTTGATAATTATCTATATTGATATTTTTCTAAATAGATATGGGAAAGAAACGGATTCGTATAGTTAATGCTGAAATTGAGCCACAGCCACAAGACCCATCACATGGGTCATTAGGGCCTAATCAGTCACAAGACACACTACCTCTTGATCAATCACTTGGCCCATCAGCTAATTGATCAAGTGCCCTATTAGTGCCTTAACCTCAAGCAGATGATAATTCAGATGAGGAATCTACAAATATAGAAGTTCAAATTACAGGTATTATGAAATTAAATAAATATTTTTTATTTTAGTCATTTTTTCACAAGAAAATCTTAATTAAAAGTATGCTTTTGTTGTTGACCACATTTTTTGGTTTTTTTGTTTTTTGTATAAATAGATCGTGCAGGTGTACGTAGCACACGTGGGATAACACATCTGTCTGAGATATGGAATTTAACTGATGGGAAAAAGGTTGAGTTGTCTTTTAATGGTTGTTTTCAGCTAGTTGAACATGAAGGTATTATTTTTAATTGATTTGTGGGCACTGTTGCAAGAAAGCCAAATTTTTGTCCAATTAATTATCTTAATTGGCGTAAAGTACCTAATGACTACAAAGAAAAATGTTGGACTATTATTGAGGTATTAAAATTCTAGTACCAAAAGCTATATTTATTTCTAAAATTTTAAATGTTTCTTTCATGTGGTTACATTTTTTATTTTATTTATTTATTTTTTTTGTATTTGTGCTTCAGTCAAAATTTCACATTTCCAAAAATGAGGAAGAAAGAAAGATCATCAAACGTCTGACTTTAAAGGGTTTGGGTGAAAAGTGGAGGAATTGGAAGTGCGCCTTGAAAGCAAAGCATTATGATGAGTCAAAAATTGCAGCAAGGATAGTAGCTGAGGCCCCAAGTACAGTGAATCGCCAAGATTTTGCTACACTTGTAAACTTTTGGTTTAGTAGAGATGGACTGGTATAAATAACATTATCTTATACATTATGGCATCTAATGCTTTGGTAGAACACTTATTCATAAATACGAATGAAAGAAAAGTGAATTAACTTTAATTTTAATCAGTTTGTTTTTATGTTGAATGTAGGAACGTAGTAAGGTTGGTAAGAAAGCCAGTAAAAAGAAAAAAGATGTACACACTGCAGGATCAAAATCTTATGCACAACATGCCTTTGATATGGAAATTACAAAGTTAGTACTTGGAAATAGTTTGTGTATTTTGCTTACATTCATTTGCATCCATTAAAATAATTAATATATTTGTGATGCAGTTCAAAAAAGATGGGGTTGCACCAAATCGAGGGAAGCTATATGTAAAGCTTCACAAAAAAAAGGATGGGATGCCAGTTAATGAGGATGCAAGTGAGAAAATTGTATGTGTCATCATATTCTTTTAGTATAAGAACTTTATTTCTACCATTCTCCATTTTTTTTAAAAACAAAATTTATAATTATTATTCTGATTCTTAGGACAAACTGAAAGAGTTAATGAGTCAAGAAGCTAGTGACTTGCCTGAAGGTGCAAATGGAAGTATAGCATGGTCTTCCACAGATGCGTTTTCTAAGGTAATGGGTAAAGAGAAACATGGTCGTGTGCGGGGTTTAGGATTCGGGCCAACTCCTTCTAACCGAAGTGGCTCAAAAAATAGCTGTTATGGAGGGATGAGGATAACTAGTGAAGAAGAGAGGTTGAAAGATGATAAGATACGTCGCTTGACAGATAAAGTATCAACCTTAGAAGATAAGTTGGCAATGGTTATGCAGCATATTCAAATCCCTACTAATACTGATTTACAGGTTATAAATATGTGATATATTCTTTATGCTTTACATGTTTTGTTATGATTACTAAATTATGTTATTTTATATCTTTATATTATTGTTTTACTTCATAATTTAGGATAAAGATGTGGCTAGTGGTTCCCCTCATCAACAATCTCCATGGCATCCCTTTGCTGCAATTGATGAAATGGAAAACTGCAGTTAGTTTTATTTTATTGTATTTCTTTCTAATTGATAATTGATCAACTTTTTTATTTTTAATTTTTTAATTTTTGATTTACGATTCTCACCGGAAAGAAAACCACTTGATATTTCAAATGTTATTCAATAGAAGTATTGTAAATGGCAACATACTTTGTCTAATGGAGATATATTGTTTCTGATATTACAGGAAAGATGACAATATATTGGAGAACTAAAGAGGTAGCATTGGAGCAATAAAGAGGAAGCATATTTCACTGTTGTAGTGATTCTTGGGGATTAATGCTTTCAAAGGAGAATATTATGGCCTTTGTTTTTATTGTCACTTGCCTAATTAGTTTATGTTTGCTTGGGTACCAAACCATATTGTTTTTATTGTTATGTGTCTAGATCGCTATTTATTTTGGATTTAAAACAATATTATTTTCTGCAATTATTTTGTCCATGTGAGTTTTTAAATTCTGAATTTGAAACAATATTTTCTTAGCTATCATGACTTATTATAGGAGCAAGTTTATGTCATTTTATTTTCAAATTTTTTATTAGACTAATGCATAAATAGCATTATACGTGGTCCAATAGCTTGGAATTTATGATTTTCGTTATTAGTTGATTTCATCATGCCTCAACCAGTGAAATTGTTTCTAAAAAAATGAAATTAACATATGGGTCTGATTGATCCTAATACATAAAAATTATTTGTTTCACCAAAAAAAAAAAAAAAATTGTTTAGATAAAATGACACCCACATAAGCAAGAAGATTAATTGGTTCTTCAAAAGTTGGCAAACATCTTTTGGAAATAGAAGCCAAAAGCTAATATTTAAGTATTGTGAAAATAAGGAGAGAGCACCCTAGTGTATTCACACTTAACTAAAGCTATATAACATCACATATTTATATACTAGAGAAGGTCGGTTCATGCTTGTGACCTTGCTATACACAAACAACAACAATCCAAGTACTAATTGGATTTGGCAACCCAATCCTAATATTAATGGGACTAGGATTTAATGTGGTGCAATCACGCTCTTTGGGACGTTGCCAATATATATATATATATATATATATATATATATATATATTCTCACGCAATAGAATTCTACCACTAACTAAAGCCCTATAACATCACATATTTATATATTAGACAAGGCCGGTTCATGCTTGTGACCTTGTTGCTGTACACGAACAACAACAATCCAAGATTAGAGCCACAGACTTGTACAAAGTCAAAGCCAAAACCAAATAGAAAAAAAAAATCCCTCTCTTTGGGGCGTTGCCTCTCCATATACATATATACTAAGCACTCTCAATCTCTCTTTCTCTTTGGGTGTTCTAATCTCTCCATCGAGGTAAATATTCTCTCATTCACGCTTTTGTTTTTGAAATTGTTTTGGCATATTTTGATTACAGATTTAGCTTCTTCCTTGGTTGTTTATTTCAATTTTGTTTATTATTGGTGTTTTTTTTTATTTTTTTGTGTGTGTGGATCTTGGGTTTAACGTTTGTATACAAAGCTAATGTCTTTCTCTATATTTTTTTTGTAAAGATTTTATTTTATTTTGTGTCTGTGACTGTTTATGGTTCCTTTTCATTGTTTAGAATTCAAACCCAATAAAACTGAATGCAATTTTTCTCCCAAAAAAAAAAAATCAAACCAAACCAATTTTTTTGGATGGTGCTTTGATGTATACTTATAAAAGATTGATTTTTTCATGAGGACAGCTTTGGTTTGCTTTTTATGTTTAAATATCCATCCGTTATAATTATTGAATTATAAAGTAAAAAAAAAAAAAAATTCTCAATACTTCTACTTATCAATATGTTAGAAAATTTACACATAACTATTAGTGTTATAAAATATGTAGAAAAAAATGTTTATTAAGTATTTATTTTAGAGAGTACTTATATTACATTAATTGTAATACATTCTAATACCATAATTTTGCAAATAATTTCTTTCAGATCTCACTTTTAACTGTTTTTCCATGGTTAGCGTAGTTTAATATATTCCAATTCACCTAGGTAGGTCAACAATGAAAAATGATTTGGCAGTCCAGATTAAACTAAACTAGACTTAGACAGTAATTGATGGTGCAAGTTTGTAATTTTTTAGGCAAAGATTTATCATGTTCCTACATTTAAAGGAGGTAGGCCTGATAGTGGAGCAAGTTTGTAATTTAATGTTTTTGTTTATGGCCTTATTAATTTAATTTCAGTTTGATTTAATTTTTCTTGTAGAGCAGTTGATACCAATGGATAAGAGCTGGATGAAAAAACCTAGGCATTCAAAAGAGTAGGTACAAGGGATTAACCACTTTTTGAAGTTTGCATCCAAAGTAAAGACTATGGATGGGATGATTTCATGTCCTTGTGAAAACTGTGTGAATTCAACTATGCTTGCTGTCAACACTGTACGAGATCACTTGGTATCTTTTGGATTTTGCAATGGTTATGAATGTTGGTTTTTCCATGGAGAACCCTTGACTACTACTACAACTTCTTGTGAAACTAGTACAAGTCATGTCCAAGAGACCTTGAATGCACAAGAATTCTTGAATTCACAAGACATTTCCATTGAATATGGTGATATACCTAATATGATGCATGATTTATTGCATGGCCACATAATGAATGAATCTGGAGATAATAATAATTCTTCAGAACCACCAGAAGAAGTCCCAAATGTGCAACAATCTAGGCAAGGTCCTAATCAAGATGCGCAAAGGTTTTATAGTTTACTTAAAGATGCTGATCAACATTTGTATGAAGGGTGCAAGAATTTTAGCAAGTTGTCTGCCATTGTGCTTTTATATCAATTAAAGTGTCTTAATGGCTGGAGCAATAAGTCTTTTACAATGTTGCTCCAGATTTTGAAAGATATGCTTCCTTTGGATGCAAAGTTACCGAAAGACACATATGAGGCTAAGAAAATTATTAAGGATTTAGGACTGGGTTATGAGAAGATTGATGCATGTATAAATGATTGTATGTTATTTTGGAAAGAGAATGCCAATGATGAAGAGTGTAAAGTCTGTCATACTTCCAGGTGGGCAACAAATGAGAATGATAAGAAGAATAGTGGAAATGATAAGGAGAATAATGGGAAAGGTAAGGAGAATAGTAGGAAAGATAAGGATAATTTGATGAATGCTTCACTCAAGACAAGAAAGAAAAAAGCTGCTAAGGTTTTGCGTTGGTTTCCTTTAAAGCCAAGACTACAAAGGTTGTTTATGTCTCCCAAAACAGCTTCTTCAATGAAATGGCATGCTGAGGGTCGCACAAATGATGGAATAATAAGACATCCCGCCGATTCCCTTGCTTGGAAAACATTTGACAATCATTATGTAGATTTCTCATCTGACCCTCACAATGTTAGACTTGGATTAGCAGCTGACGGATTTAATCCTTTTGGGAATATGAGTACTAGTCATAGTACATGGCTGGTTGTTTTGATTCCATACAATCTACCTCCTTGGATGTGCATGAAAAGATCTTCTTTCATGTTATCCTTGCTTATACCTGGGCCAAGTTCACCTTTAAATGATATAGATGTGTATTTACAACCTTTAATAGAAGAATTGAAGGAATTGTGGGTTGATGGAATATCAACTTATGACGTGTCTTCTAATGAGAATTTCAAGATGCATGCAGCATTGATTGGACGATAAATGATTTTCCTGCATATGGTGATTTATCTGGTTGGAGCGCTAAAGGGGCCTTTGCGTGTCCTTCTTGTAATTTAAATACTCGATCTCAGTGGTTAAAATATGGAGGGGAATATTGTTATATGGGTCATCGACGATTCTTGGAAGAAGATCACAGCTTCCGTAAAGATAGAAAATTTTTTGATGGGACTGATGAAATGGAAAAAGCTCCTGTTATACCATCTGGCATTGACATCATGGTGCAAACTGAAGGCATTAGTTGTATTTTTGGGAAGAAAAAGACCAAAGTCCAAAAAAGAAAAAGAAAGAGAAAGGAAGACGTAGACCAAGAACCAAAAGGATGGAAGAAGAGAAGTATATTTTTTGAATTGCCTTATTGGGAGAATCACATGTTGCGGCATAATCTTGATGTGATGCATATAGAAAAAAATGTTACAGATAATGTACTTGGCACAATGCTAGAATTGCCACGCAAGACTAAGGATAACTTGAAGGCACGTCTTGACCTAAAAGATATGGGTATAAGACATACACTTCACCCAGAAAAAAGAGGAGATGATAAGACATATATGCCACGATCTTGTTTTACAATGGTTCCAAAAGAAAAGGATAGTTTCTTGAGAGTTTTGAAGAAAATAAGAGTTCCAGATGGCTATGCTTCAAACATTTCACGTTGTATCCAACTTAAACAACACAAAATTTCTGCTTTGAAGAGTCATGATAGTCACATTATAATGCAACAACTTCTTTCAATAGCAATAAGAGGAGCTTTACCAAAGAAAGTCAGTATGGCTTTAATAGATTTATCTTGTTACTTTAGAGAAGTATGTTCCAAAGTCCTACAAGTAGAAGATCTTGAGAAACTTGAGTCTCGAATTGCAATGATATTATGTGAATTGGAAAAAATATTCCCTCCTTCTTTCTTTACTGTCATGGTTCATTTAGTCATCCATTTGGCCACTGAAGCAAAAATTGCTGGACCAGTCCATTACTAGTGGATGTATCCCATTGAGAGGTAAGTCATAATTATTTAAATTTTTCAATGAAATCCATTATTCCACTATTGATCTTTTGTTTCTAAATAGGTATCTCTTAAGACTTAAGTCTTATGTGCGTAATAGAGCTCATCCAGAGGCCTCTATTGCTGAAGGATATATTGCAGAAGAGTGCTTAATATTCTGCTCGCGATATTTGGAATCCGTTAAGACAATATTCAATAGACCCATTAGAAACGTTGATGATGCTACAGGAGCAATGTCGAATATTCAACTTGATTCAACTAAATGGGTACAAGCACATTGTTATGTTCTATTCAATTGCAATGAAATTATTCCATTTCGCGAGTAAGTAATATTGATAAATATGATTCATATTTAAGCATGTTAATCAAATGATAACTCTTAATAATAACACATGCTACATTTGTTTATATAGGTTACACAAGGAATGAATAAAGAGCAAAATACGTCCACGTCGTGTACCAGAAGGAGTTATTAATAAGATCCATATAGAAGAGTTTTGTGACTGGTTTCGAAATTATGTAAGTAATTCATTACTAATAATTTTAGCATACAATAGAAGTAGTATAAGGGTTACTTAGCTCATATTGATATATCATATATAATTTTAGGTTGTGGCCATGAGTAATACTGAGAAGGTGAAACTTACTAATAAAGTTAGATGGCTTGCTGAAGGACCCAATACTGAAGCTAGACGGATGAAACGATATGTTGTCAACAGTACTAAATTCCGAACTAAAGATTATGAGGAAAATAAGAAAACTCAAAACAGTGGAGTCAGTGTAGCAACAGAAGGAGGCATTACCTACTACGGTGTTTTGTCTGACATAATTGAATTGAATTATTATGATAATTTGAGATACATATTATTCAAATGTGATTGGGTTGACGTTGATACAGGTAGGGGATATAAGATAGATGAATTTGGGTTCCCCCTTGTCAATTTTTCACATTTAATACATGTTGGGAAGAGAATGACAGATGACCCATTTATTTTGGCATCTCAAGCTTCACAAGTATATTATGTTGAAGATGAAAGAGACAAGGATTGGCTTGTTGTTGTCAAAACAAAACCAAGGGATGTGTTCGACATTGGTAATGGCGATTTGAGTGATAATGATGTAAACATTTATTGTGATAATGAGCCATATGATATAGTGATTGAAAATCCACCTAATAATGCGAATGACGACCTAAATTGGGCTCAAAATGATGTGGATGGAACCATAGTCGATACACCCCTTCCACTTGATGAAGAGAATTTTATCGATGATTCTGAGTCTGAAGAAGATTACTAGTCACAAGAGGGAACGTGTTTTATTGTTTTAGTGATTCTTGGTGATTAATGCTTTCAAGGGAGAATATTGTTTCATTGTAGCTTGCCTAATTAGTTTATCATTGCTTGAGTACCAGTCTATATTGTTTTTATTGTAATGTGTCTAGTGACTATTTTGGATTTGAAACAATAATATTGCTTGCAATATTTACTTTGTTAGTTTGAGTTTTTAAATTGTGGATTTAAAACAATATTTTCTCAGCTACTAGGACTAACCTTTTTGCCAAGGTGTATGAGCCATTTTATTTTCAAAATTTTTATTAGATTAATACATAAATAGCATTATACCTGGTCCAATAGCTTGGAATTTATGCTCTTCTCATTTCTTTAGTGCTAGCTGAGCTCCCGCGCAATGGGTAGGGAAACTTATTATTAGTTTTTTCCAATATTTCAATAATTTAGCCAAGAATCTTGTAACTTAACTAGTTGCCACATTTCTAACAAAGATGTCCAAGGTTCAAATCCCCCACCCCAACAATCGATGTATAAAAAAATTGTTTCAATAATTTTTCCTGTAAAAAAATTGTAATATTTAGTTATTTTATATACAAAATAGAAAGACAGTAAGAATATTGTAGTGATTTGATTATACTATATATATGTGTGTGTGTGTGTTTTCAAAATTGAAAATTGCATGATATAGTAGCTAATATAGACAAGCATGTTTCATGCCTACTAAAGAAAATGCAAATATCATTTAATTATTTTTTTTTACATTCTTGATTGTGTGTAACTAAATTTATTTTTTTCCTTTTTGTTGGACATTGTTTCAGTTGTTGCAAAACCAACTTAATTTGAGCAAGAATACCATATTTCAAACCAATTGTTTTTCACATATAAAAAAATTCAATTGTTTCTAGTATAAATCTTAGAAAGATGATATTAAAATTTCATTATGCTTAAAATAAATAATATAACAAAATAAACATATTTATTCTATTAGTAATCTTTCTAATCACATAGAATAAATACTAAAATGTTAGTTCTCCCCCCCCCCCCCTCACACACACACACACACACACACACATATATATATATATATATATATATATATATATATATATATATATATATATTACATGTCACTAAAATGAGTTAGGAAATTATGGTCTTCTCAATAGGTGTTTGACACCACACTAAGATTGCTGAGGATAAACATCTTCACAATTTAAACCAGTAGATAACAGTAGTACAATGGTTTGGGGGTATTTTTATCATTTAGTGATTTTAGGGATTTTTTTTTTTTTTTTGGTTCATTGTAATCATTCCTAATGTATTTTGTAAATTTGGAGGTCTAGGGGTATATTGTTCATTTTGAAAATTTTAAAAATAGTTCTCTAGTTATGGACATTCTAGAGATATTTTGGTCATTTTATAATTCTAGGGGTATTTGTGTCATTCTGAGTATTTTAGGTGTATGATGATCTCATTAGGGTATTAGTTTTCTACATTGGAGTATAAAAATTAAAAAAACAAAAAACAAAAATGACTAAACTTTGTAGTTTTGTATTTAGAAAACACCTATAGAAGCACAAAAAATAAAGTATATTGTAGCCGTTGGGAAACCGTTGCCAAAAAAAAAAAATTGTAGTTTTGTATTTAGAAATCACCTATAAAAGCACAAAAAATAAATAATATTGTAGTAGTTGGGAAACCGCTGTAAAAAAAAAAAGTATATTATAGCGGTTACAAAAAAACCACGGCTACAAAGAGACTTATAGTAGCATCTGAAAATCTGCTACAATAAACCCATTATAGTAGCATTTTTTGTAAGTGCTACAAAAACGACCACTGTCATAACTCATAATTTTTGTAGCAACAGTGCTGAATTTCTCAAACTAAAGTTTCCACGTAAAATTCCACTGCCCTGAGCCTGAGTTACCAGATTTTCAGTTGTCTTCTTCAGGGCAAACTTGCTATGAACCGAATAGATTCGAGTGAACCTGGTGAAACAAGCATTTGTGCCACTGAGGAGGCCGAGATAGAGAGAAAATCAATGCAAAACACAACCCTGGATGCTAGGTTTAACATGGTAACAAGTGCAGGAGACAATGCCATGCATGGATGTCCAACACCAAAGATACAGAAGGTCATATTCTGGCTACTAGATCGCAAGGATTTCAAGAAGTACTTCGAGCCAAGAGTTGTATCACTAGGTCCTATCCATCATGGTATGCCAAAGTACCGGCTTGGAGAGAAGTATAAGCTCGTCTTGGCATATGATTTCATCAAAAGTAGCGGCAAGGGTGTAAGAGATTTATACAATAAGATTGAGGAGAAGATCAAAGAACTGAGGGAATGCTACGAGGTGGAGGTGACCAAGGACTATAATGATGAGTCCTTCGCTTGGCTTTTGTTCCTAGATGGCTGTGCAGTACTGCAATACTGCGCAACTCACAAAAAGTTCAAAGATTTGAATATAAAAATGGACTTTGTAGTCTTTGGACAACAGGATATATTTTTGCTGGAGAACCAGCTTCCTTATCGTCTCCTCAAATGGTTGCTGAGCTTAAGTGAGATAAAAAAAGAGTTGGAGGACTCCATTAACATTTACTTTCCAAATCAAGAAAGTCTTCATTCACAAGAGAAGCCAAAAGAACTAAGGATATCAGTGGATGGAGATCCCATCCATCTTCTTGACCTTCGGAGGACAACTCTATTGGGTAAACCACAGCCAGTTTCTGAAATCTTCCAAACTAGACAAGAGTTTAAAGAATTGCAACCTTATCTCAAACTGCAGGGGCTTAAACGCGTTGGTATTCATTTGAAACCAAGTAGGAATAGTTGCTTGAGAAACATATCTTTTGAAAATTCCTTTATGGACGCCTTTACCTACCTCCAATCACTATTGATGACACAACGAAATCAAAGTTCTTGAACTTGATAGCCTATGAGATGTGTCTTGTTATTAGTATTGATACACTATGTTGAATATGCTAATATAGATGTGGAAGTGAAAGCATAAAATATAAAACACAGTAACACACGGGAGTTACGTGGTTCAGCCTAACGGCTTATATCCATAGAAGAAACCCTAAAGGGCTACATCAATAATATATTAGAGTGTAGTACAAATCCTATGTTACAATGAATCATAACATGTGTATATATAGTAGACTAAACCCCAGACTAATAGACTTCTAGTACAAGTAGGAGACTTGGCTTGCACACAAAGTAGAATTAGGCTTGGACTTATGCTAATGGGCTAATATATCTCTAACACCCCCTCTCAAACTCAAGATGAAAGCTTGATGAAATCTTAAGATTTGATAAGGTTGAGAAGATCCCTTGAATGAAGTTTGGCTCTGTGACGGTAGTTTGAGGAAGGCAATGGTCTTGCAGTGTTGATGCGACTTCTAACGATGGCATGACTATACTGGAGAATTTTGATGGTAGCAGTAAGAAGTCAAAGAAGATGAACGCAGCAAAAAAAACATTGAGGAAGATAAAGATTGCTCTTAAATATACCACAAGGACAGAAAACCATGGCCACTAAAAGGTGGCTCTGATACCATGTTAAATATTAGTATTGATACATCATGTTGAATATGTTAGTATAGATGCGGAAGCGAAAGCATAAAGTATAGAACACGATAACACACGGGAGTTACGTGGTTCAGCCTAACAGCCTATATCCATAGAGGAAACCCTAAATGGTTACATCAATAATATATTAGAATGTAGTACAAATCCTGTATTACAATGAATCATAACATGTATATATATAGTAGACTAAACCCTAGACTAATAAACTTCTAGTATAAGTAGGAGACTTGGCTTGCACACAAAGTAGAATTAGGCTTGGACTTATATTAATAGGCTAATATATCTAACATGTCCGAACTTCTAAAATGACTATGGAGTCACCTCTTACATATGCTTCCTTGATGAACTAATTGATGAAGCCAAAGATGTTATGGATCTAAGGAAAGCTGTATACTGTACCACTTCCTTTCCAGCGATGAAGAAGTGGCTCAACTCTTCAATGACATATCTAAGGACTTGGCAGCTAACCCTGAAATATATATTGACGTCAAATCCCAAATTCACAAACACTTCTTGAACGAATTTCATCGCTTGACGTTTCAATTTATGCACGATCATTTCAGCGCCCCTTGGACGATGATAACTTTCTTTTTTCTCAATTTCAGCACTTGTTCTAAGTATTCTACAGACAATTTCCTCAGACAGGTGGTCATGACTTCTATCTGTTAGAGATAAAAATGTCAGTATGTATGTGAAATATTTTAATGTGTCATAGTGGGAGGATTACACATGTATGGGATAAAATTTGGAGATGAGTATTTTATAGAAGGCTAATTATTGTTCCATATTTTATGTTTTTTTAATAAAATTTTTGGCATATTTAATGATTTTACTTTGTAATTAAGGTTCCTTATTTTGTTTAGACCTAAAAGTTTTTCCATTGATCATGTAAAATGTTTCGCCTGAACCGAATGAATGAGCTAGACACGTAGCAACAACAATGTCAAAAAAGATTTATTACATGTACGTAGGCCTACATACATGTACACTAAAATTCAATTTTTCTATAAAACTAATTCAGTGTCCAACAGCTGAGAGCTGATCATAGGCCAATCTTCAATAAATCAATAGCTAAAAGAAAATTCCTACCTAGAAAATTACCAACCTTTAGAAAAGTACAAAAGTTTAAATATTCTAATTGCCAAATCCTAATATTTTTCTCACGTGCACAAGATTGACAATAGTCCAAACTCTAGCAACTCCTCAAAATTTTGAAATAGAGAAAGAAGAGGTGAGCTCGACAGCTTAGTTGATGCAAAAATATTACAAAACTCTTCAAATAAAACAACGAATATTTAAAGAGCTTACGAGCAAGTGTATGGTAATAATACGTTTTAGAGAGCTTACGAGCTAGATATTCTATGGTAGAGATACGATCAAGTGTATGGGAGAGATACGAAATAGATAGTATTTTTTTTTTTTGCTGAAGAATTAGATAGTATTTGGGTAGCATGTGTATGGTAATAATATGTTTTAGAGAGCCTACGAGCTAGGGTTAATTATTTAAAGACTAACAAAATTCCTAACATTCGTAACTTGCCCTATAATTTAGGACTTAAACATTAGTGCTCCCTTATCTATTGTCTTGCCATCACTCACAATTCCATATCACTAAATAGAAGGAACATCTGGACAACTGTATGTATGTTTAACCACGTCAAACTCACAAAGCCATACGTGACCAAATGTGCAATTTCTGTTATGTTAACGTGTAATAAGCTTGTAGGCTTTATGCACACTTTATTTGTTTTATTTAGTACACATACTTGTACAACACACTTGCCTACTGTATAAAAACACTTTTGTATATGTTATTACTTAGGAAATACAATACTACTCATTTAGTATTTTGACACCCATTATTTGTAAATTTTTAATTAATAATGTTAGGTTTTAAAGACTTAGGAACTTATGTATTTAGAATTTTAATGTGTATTGTTGGCAAACCATGATCAAAACAAGATATTTAGTCGTGTTTAGACTTGCTCAAAGTTGTGTCATTTATGTAAAGTTGGATTTAAGTTGTTGCAGAATTAAAAGTGTAATTCGGCTTGGTTCGATTGATCAAAGCTTAGGCTCAATCAATTGAAATTCGGGCAAAATGCGTTTTTTGCAGAATTCCAACTCATCCCTAGTTTTATTTAAAACGTTTAGGGTTTTGTATTTTTTCCCTAGGTATATAAGGCAAACCCTAGTCACGTTTTAGTATTGTTCATATTGTTGTTTGTGTAAATCTCTTGTGAGATCTGTGATGAGCTTTCCTTTACACAAACTTAGGATTATCAAGAAGGAGATTCGTTCAAGAACTTGATGATCATTCAGTTGCTGCCATAAGAATTTAAAGAAACACAAGCGGGTGTGCTTGTATTTGCTGGAGAATTCAAGAAAGAAGGAGTCCGTGGTTTCGGAGTCCGTGGTTTCGGAGTTTGCACGTGGTCGTGTCAGTAAGTTTCTACTAGTGGGTAGCAATAGGATGTTAGTGGTTTAAGTCCTGTTGAACAACTTCGATTTTTTCATAGTGGATTCAGGTTTACCTTGAGGATAGCTAGGTTAAATCCTCCCCAAATTTTTACCGGTTTGGTTTCTTGGGTGATCATATCATTGTATTATTTATCTTTCTGCTACTTTGCCTGATATGATTGTTTGATTGTGATAACCTAGATTTGGAATTTGTACTAAGTAATAACTTGGCTAATTACCTAGGTTAATTCAATTGTGTTTTTTTTTTTTTTTAAGGGGTCTAAATACTATCAAATAATTTGTAATATACAACATTGTGGGAGGTTTTAAACAAAATATTTTTCTAGCCGTTGAATGCAATGATGGCTAGCTGGCTGCATGATTCAACATCTCTCACTTGGGCCAATTAGATCATGATGTACACGCACCTTATTCAATTTTACATGATACACCCATAGCACAAACAAATTCTTGAAAATTTCTTAGAGGTTATTTTTTTCAATAGATCTGGCACCATCTCCCTTTGATGATATGTAATTTATAAAACATTTGTTTTCAATAAAATACCTATGGCTATAAATGAGTTGAAATTTGTCGAGTAATGAATGTTCTAGCTTGATTCGATAACAAAGTAAAATGTTCAAGCTCGGTTCGAGATTGAACCAAGTTTAAAAATAATGATTAAGCTTGAACTCATTTAAAAGTATATATAAAAGCTTAAATTTGGCTTAGTTCATTAGTCAAGATGAACTTGATCTCAATATAAAGGTCAAACTCGAACTCAATATCAAGCTTCTGAGCTAAGATCCAACACAAGTATATTATAACGTTTTATTAAGGTCATTTGGTTTGGATGAGTGGTCTCACATTCCAATTATTTAAAGTCTTAGTAAGATATGAGTTTATTTGTCAAGCCCATATCAAATTTATTACCTAGCCTATAAAACTAGTTTAGGCTCAGCTTGATTTTTTATCAAGCCCTATTGTTCACAAGCTTGTTTATAAATCTCTCTTTTTTTCTTTTTTTCTTTTTTTTTTCTTGGATTTGTCTCATTTATTATACAACTCTAAAACTAAGGCTAAAGCTTATTTTGGGCACAATATTTCAAAATCTGAGATGTATTTTGGTAAGGTTTTGACAAATTATAACTAAGAAATCTTTTTTTATAAAATTGTACATAAATAAGGGGAAAAATAAGTTAGCTAACAAGTCAGCAGCCTCATTGCACGTGCATGTGCTATGTGCATAATCTTTTTTTTTTTTCTTTTTTAATTTCATTTATGTGAAACTCTTTTACTAAAGGTTTTTTCAAAAACTTCATAAGTATAGGTTTCTAATAAGATTGAAAATTAAATTAAACAAAAAATTTCTACCATTCAAAATTTTTTTTATTCAAAAATATAGTAACTACCATTTGTGACATGTATGCTCGGTGATTTTCTTTATAATGATTGTTCTAAAGTCAATTTTTTGATAGTAAGTTTACAATATTTTTTTTTTTTCAAATTTGAATTTCTAATCAAATGAAGGCATGCCAACTTGGATATTCTAGACCATCATCAATTATATCAAATGACAATATTAGTTGAGCTGCATATCTCCAATGGTGGGTTATGAAAGTAAGTAGAGATTTGCAATAAGAATCAATGGTGGGTTATGAAAGTTAGTTGAGCAGCATACCTTCAACGGAGACCATTTTAGTATGGCTAGAGGAACAAAATGTTTACCCAAATGAATTATCTGATATGTTTTCTAAAAATAAAAAATAAAAAGTCTAAAAATATCAAAATAAATCAAGCTAGCTAATTTAAACATTTCCCCAACATACATATAAATTAAAGAAAAATGTAAAATACATATATTTTCCAAACTATTAATTAAAAATTATATTACACCTTTTTTATATGAAAATTATAAGAAAAGGAAAAATATATGAAAATTACAAAAAAGAAAAAACTCTAATGACTTAATAATTTTCACTATCAATTAAGAAAATCTATAATTATATTATTTTTGATATTACCAAAAAATGTTTGACTTAATAAATCTTATGGTAGTTTGGATAGATGAAATAACATCAAACTCTTGCATAAGGCTATTACTATTGGGCTTTTGCGGTACTATTACTTCTTTTTTTTATGGGCGGTACTATTACTATTAAAAAGAATATTGTTTAATTTTAGCTGCATTTTTCCTATCTATATTAGAGGTGTGTATTGGGTATGTTTTAACCCAATTTTATTTCTTTGGGTTCAGAAAATGCCAACCTAACCCAACCCATAGGAATTGGGTTCAGTTGGCAGCTGGTTGATGCAATTTTTTGAGACTTAAAAAAAGTTTTTTTTTTTATTTTTTTATTCAACCCTTTATTCAATAAATTATAATTTACACCATTAGGTATAATATTTCATTTTCATCAAAATTAAGTCTTAAACTATCAAAATAAATCAAGCTAACTAATTTAAAATTGCCCCAACAGCAACATACATATAAATAAAACAAAATATTAAAATACATATATTTTCAAAACCATTAATTAAAAATTATACTACACCTTTTTTTTATATCAAATTAAAATTATAAAAATAATATAAACATATAAGAAAATTACCAAAAAAAAAAAAAAAATCAAATAATAAGACCATGTTTGGTTTGCTAAGTTTTCATCGCTCAATACTCAGTTTTCATTACTCATCACTCACATTCTGTGGCCCCACACTAACTGATGTTGTTTGATTTAATTTTTGTTCTCAGTTTCCATAACTCATTACTCAAAAAATTGAGTTAGAGTCATGAAAAATGAAAACAACTTTTTGTTGTTTTTGAATTATGTAAACTCGTGGGCGAGTGCATAGCAGTTTTTGAAAAAGTTTTTGAAGTTGAGAATACTATGGAGATGGACGCAATGTTAGACTACGAAAAGGAGGAAGACCTTCCGGGCGAGGCAACAGTACGCACCACCGGAGATAGGAAAGGTAAGATACGGGCTACCTGGACAAATGCACTTATAGTTAAAGTGTTTAGGAAAACCCTAGGTTACCACTTCCTTATTTCAAGGTTGGTAAGTCTATGGAAACCGGTGGGCAGAATGGAGTGCATAGACCTCGGAAATGAGTTCTTTCTCATTAGATTCTCCATTGCGAAGGACCAAGCAAGAGTGCTCAAAGGTAGTCCATGGTTTGTTGGTGGCCATTATTTCTCCATTAAATGTTGGGAACAAAACTTCAAGGCAGAAACCACCAAGCTTTCGGCTATTGCAGTGTGGATAAGGCTGCCGGGATTGCCCATCGAGTACTATGAACCATCGGTTTTGAAGGATATCGACCTAGCAATAGGACCAGTACTTAGAATTGACACCCAAACCGCAACGGAGGCGAGAGGACGCTTTGCGAGACTTTGTGTCCAGGTTAAGTTTGATAAACCGATCATTAAGCTTGTCAAGATAGGCGGTCTTCAACTGCCTGTGTAGTACGAAGGAATTAATGTGTTTTGTTTCTCATGTGGACGTGTCAGCCACAAAACTGAGGGATGCCCATATAGAATGAGGTTGCCAGAGCAAGCGGAGAAGACAGTGGGAGAAAATGATGCAGCAGGAAGTCACGGGGTGGGGAAGGATCATGTGGTACTTGACTGTGATGATTTCGGGCCTTGGGTCTTTGTTACACGAAACAGGAAGCCTAGGAAAAATCTAAGTAAAGTAGATAAGACTTTAACCCAAGTAGGCACTTCCGTGTCCAAACCAAGTCCGCCCACTAGCTTTTTGAGCCCAACAAAAGAAAATATGCGGCCAGACCTGGGGGCAAACATGGAATTTCAACACCACCGTGACATGACAAAAGAGAGCAACTTGCGTGCAGATCGCACTAACTTATCTTTGAGCCGTGAAAAGTCTACCTTCAAGCCAAAATCTCAGAAAGAGAAGAACCCCAGGTGTGGACAACAACACAAAAAGAGCCAAGCAAAGACTGATGGACCAAAAGCTATTGGACAAAAAGCTTCCTCAAAGTGGAGAGTTGTCAATTCGAATCCATTCAGGTTAAGCTCACCCATCAAATTTGGTTCTGATCCAGCTGGCATGTCTATAATAGGAATGGAGTTTAAGGGATTTTTTGCTGGGAGATCTGACGAAGCAATCTCAACGCCGATGGAGAAACCGGTCTTGGCCGTTGCAGAAGATCGAAGAGAAGGCACCTACTTAGATGGATTGGAGATGGGTCTAATTGAAAGGAAGCCATTGGAGGTAACTTCAAACTACTCTCCACGGGAGGAAAATCACTCGGGTTCAACAATGGAGAAGGAGCTCTAGCGAATAACCAAGCTTAAGCTGAAGAGGATTGATCCTTCACTACGGTCAAAGTGAACAGGGCTTGAAGAAGAGGATTATCCTTGAGCAAAAGACGGGTCTCACTCAGAGGCAGATATGCAAGTTGAACAGGGTGGTGAGCTTCTCAATCCTTCCAATTAATTTTCTGTTCAAATTCCCTTTCTTGTGTTAATTATGAATACGTTAATCTAGAATTGTCGGGGTGCTTTAAGCCCAAATTTTTGTAATAATATTAAAGATATGGTTCGTGTTCACTCCCCTGCTATCATGATCATCATGAAAACCAAAGTGTGTGGTGATAGAGCTAGAAGGATTGTAGATAGACTCCCTATGGATGGGGCTATTATTGCTAACTCGATTGGCATATCGGGTGGCCTGTGGTTACTTTGGGACTCTAGTTAGGTGGAGGTGGTTGAACTATCTTCAACTGAACAAGAGATTCATGCAACAGTATCCTCCTCAAGGAAGCCTCTCTGGCTTTTATCAGCTATTTATGGCAGCCCTAGATTTGAGGAGTGATGCCTCCTTTGGGAAAACCTCAATTCTGTAGCTGAATTACACGCCATGCCTTGTGTTATTGCAGGAGATTTTAATGAAGTTCTAATGGGGGATGATAAGTTTGGTGGGAGACCAATTAATTTAGGCAGAGCTATGTGGTTCCAAGAATGTTTTGATAACTGCAATATGATTGATATTGGCTTTTCTAGGCCTAGATACACCTAGTCTAATCGTAGGCCGCTGTCTTGGCTTATCCAAGAGAGAATAGATAGGGTTTTTCTCAACACCGAGTGGAATTCTCTTTATCCTGAAGCAGCAGTTTTCCATCTAGAAATGACTGAATCAGACCATTGCCCTGTCAAGTTGTGTATGGATAATAATCGGACTATCCAATTTTTGAAGCCTTTTAGGTTTCAAACCATGTGGTTCTCTCACCCTTCCTTCCTAGGAGTGGTAAAAGATGCCTGGTCCAGCCAACCTACTCTGATGCAAGCTCAATCTTCTTTTACTGCAAAGGCCAATGCATGGAATAAGACTGAATTTGGGAACTTGTTTCATAGGAAAAGGAGAATTTTGGCAAGGCTTTGAGGAATCCAGGAAAACCTATCCTTTCGGCCTAATGACTTCTTGGTGGATTTAGAAAGGAAGTTGCGGATTGAGTATGCAAAAGTGACAAAGTTAGAGGAGGAGTTTTGAGCAATGAAGGCTAGAATCCTTCGGCTTGTTGAGGGTGACCGTAACACTGCTTTTTACCATACGTCAGCGTTGGTTCGAAGAAGAAGAAATCGTATTTTATGTATGAAGGATAGAGTAGGGAATTGGTTGCATGGAGATAGAGAGATTGCGGATTTCATTAGGAAGGGATTTATGGAGCTATTTACTTCAGACCTTTGTTCGGTCTCACTAGCTGATTGGAATCCTTCATTCTGGCACACTTATTTAAATGAGGAAGAAGTGACTTCTATTAACTCTGTTGTTACCAAGGAGGAGATCACAACTGGTATTTGGGGGCTGAAACCATCCAAAGCACCCGGTCCAAATGGTCTCCATGCTGGGCTTTTTCAACGGTTTTGGTTGATTGTTGGGGAGACTGTGAAAAAGGAAGTTAATTATAATTTCGTTGCTAAGGAAAATCCGGAATACCTTAACAAGACCCTCATTATGCTAATTCCTAAGTGCAAGAGTCCAAAAACCTTGAACAACTACCGCCCAATCAGCTTGTGTAACACAGTGTATAAGGTGGTGACGAAAATTATTGTTGGCCGCATCAGGCCTTTTCTGTCTAAGCTTATCTCTCCCTATCAATCAGCCTTTGTTCTAGGGAGGAAGGGCCTAGACAATGCAATTATTGTTCAAGAAATTATTCACTCTATGGCCAAAAAGAAAGGAAGAGGGGGGGGGGGGTGATGGCAATTAAATTGGACTTGGAGAAGGCTTATGATCGATTAGAATGGAGTTTTATTAGAGACACACTTAAGCTCTTTCGAGTGCCCACCAAATTGATATTGCTAATCATGAGTTGCATATCCTCATCCTCCATTTCTATTTTGTTCAATGGGGGTGCATTAGAGCCTTTTAATCCTTCTTGTGGAATTCGTCAAGGAGACCCTCTTTCGTCGTATCTGTTTATTCTTTGCATGGAGGTATTAGGAGCACTTATTAAATGTCATGAGAAGCTTTGGAATCCGGTTAAGTCTTCTCAGGGAGGACTTGCCTTTTCTCACTTATTTTTTGCGAACGAACTTATGCTTTTTGCCAAGGCAGATCGGAAAAATTGCATTGCAATAAGAGATGTTCTTAACTCCTTTTGTGCATTATCAGGGCAGAAAATTAGTAATGAGAAGTCTTGGGTCTATTTTTCGCCTAATGTGGATCAGAACACGAGGGAAGAACTCTGTGAGGTGCTGGGTTTCCGATCTACTCCATTCCTTGGGAAGTATTTGGGTATTCCCATCAAGCACAAGGGAACTCCTCAAGATTTCAGTTTTATTATTGATCGTATTCAAAGCAAGTTGGTTGGTTGGAAGGCTAATTTATTATCCTTTGCAGGCAGAGTTGTATTGACTTAGGCGATGACATCCACTATTCCCAACTACTCGATGCAATGTGTGGCTCTCCCTTCTAAAATCCTTGAAGGTGTGGACAGATTGAACATGAACTTTATGTGGGGCTCATCGGATAGAAGAAAAAAATTCACCTTATTGGATGGGAAAAAATCACGAGGGACATAGAGGTAGGCAGATTAGGTATTCAAGCAGCCAAATCAAAGAACACAGCCTTGTTGGCTAAGCTGAATTGGAGGTTCAAAACCGAAAAATCAACCTTATGGGTTCGTGTACTATCTCATAAATACCGAGGGCAGAGAAGTAGACCTATTAACCTTCTCAAAACCACCTCTTACTCATCCACCTAGGCTGGTATTAAGAAAGGTGAAGACATTGTCAGTAAAGGTGCTAAGTGGGTTGCTGGGAAAGATAGTGGCCTATCTTTATGGTTTGAAAAATGGTTGAATAAGGGCACCCTCAGAAGTTGCATTTCTGGCCCGCTTAATAGAGGAGAAGATGAGGTCAGATTGAGGGATATTTCTAGCTTCCTTGGCTGGAATTGGGAAGGGATCTCCTTCTCCTTTCCCAAAGAGATTCTTATGGAAATAAAAGCGACTCCGATTCCCTATTCCAAGCTAAGAGTAGATAGACTTTCTTGGAGCTCCTCTCCCAGCAGAGAATTTCATCTTAAAGATGCATATCATATAGCTAATGCAAAGGAAAGCAAGCCATAGATTCGGCCTTTCAGTGGAGCGTGGGTATGGAAAATTCCAAACCTTCCAAGGATTAAGTGCTTCCTTTGACAATGTTGTCATCAAAGCATTCCTGTGCATGCTCTCCTTGCTGAAAGGGTGATGTGATGTTGCTGATCTGGATTGGGCTATTTTGTTTCCCATAGCGATTTGGGTGATTTGGTTGAATCGGAACAACATTATCTTTGGTAAGGCAACTATACGTAAAGACTTAAAGGCCGAAGCACTAGCCAAAGCTGCTAAGATGGCTTATTTGGGCATCATTGAAAAGCACAAGCAGACAAAAACAAAGATCCAGGTAAGGTGGCTGCCTCCATCTCTTAATTGGGTTAAGGTGAATTTTGATGGTTCGTCCATGGGAAATCCTGGCTTGGTTGGAGGGGGCGGTTTGATTCGTAATCAAGAGGGAGAGTGGGTGAAAGGCTATGCAAGAGCAATAGGTTGTGCCACTAGTGTTGCAGCGGAGTTGTGGGCTTTAAGAGACGGAATTCGACTTTGTATCTCCCTTAAACTTCCAGCGGTTGTTTTTGAGCTTGATGCAAAGTTGGTAGTTGATCTTTTGAAGAAGGATATGGAAAAATCCAATGGCATTGATGTGTTGGTTGCTAATTGCAGAGAAGGGCTTAAGGAGATTCCTATGGTGCGAATCCAACATCGCTATAGGGAGGCAAATAAGTGTGCTGATGCACTGGTTCATAGGGGAGCGCTCATGGACTAGGACTTTATTATTTTTTTGATTCCCCCACCTGATGTTGTATTTTTGCTGAGTTTAGATACTGCTAGAACTCTGTTTGATCAGTTTGTTGCCTCTGGTTTAGAGGCTTTTTAGTTGTTTAATGCATTATCCTCTTAACCAAAAAAAAAAAAAAAAAAGAATTATGAAAACACTTTTGTATTTGTATTTTACTCAATTGGATGGGACCCACCTTATGACTTGTCTCATCAATCTGACTTCATGAAATCGTGCTCTCTCTCTCTCTCTCTCTCATATTTTATTTTATTTTTCTCTTCAAACACACAGCTCTCATCTCCTCTCTTCACCGAACCTCCATAAACCACCACTCACCGCCACATGAGCATCACATGCCACCACCATGAGCCAACTTGAGATGGATCTCACTCTCGAGTCTTTCCCTGTCTCGAGTCCCTCACCCCAAGTGGGCCTTGCTTTTTCATCGTCAACTTTTCTCTCTAAATCAAACCACCATGGTTGAAACTTCAAGCTCAGCCCAAGTGGGCCTTGGTCTCTCACGTTTGGCTTTTCTCTCTAAACCGAACCACCATGGTTTAAGCTTCAAGCTCCACCCTCTTTTTGAAACCCTCTTTCTTTTTTATTTTCTTTCTATTTATTTGCTCAATTTTCTCTTTTTTCTTTGAGCTGAAAATTCCTTCTTTTGTAATTGTTTGTGGGTTTAGGGATTTGGTTGATTTTGGTTTGGGGGTTTGAAAAATGGAATTTGGATTTGGATTTGGGGTTTCAAAATACAAGATTTTTGTTTTGGGATTTGGGTTTGTTTCAAAATTGGTATACATGTGTATTAGAAAAACTGTACCCTTGTGATATGTGTGTGCATATGAACTAATGTATAGTGGAACATGAATTTGCAAAAGGAATGATCTGCTTGTGTTTGATTTGCTTTCCTTTCTTTTTAGCTAATGCCCCTTTTTGTTTGCTTGAAATTTTTATAGAGAAAAATGAAAGAGTGGGCTGAGAGAAAATATCACGCGAGTAAAGGCAACAAGAAGAGTACTGTTACCGTTCTGAAAAAACAAACTTGTGGGTTCCACTTTTTTGAGTTAAACTTGAGTTTTCAAGCTGAAAACTAAAGCAAATATTTGAGCCAAACACATTGTTGAGTGAGTTATGAGAAAAGTAGAGAATAAAATATGAGATATGAGAATGAGTTTTGAGTAGGGGTGTGCATGGGTCGGGTTGGGTCGGGTTGAGGGGATTTTTTGACCCAACCCACCATGGTGGGTCAAAAAACAATTCAACCCAATCCAACCCATCACATAAGTTCAACCCAACCCAACCCAACCCACATGGGTCGGGTTGGGTCGGATTGAACCCATGGGTTTGACAAATTTATTATTATTATTATTAAATTGAGTAGAAAAAAATATAAATATTAATATATTAAAAAAACCTAAAAATTAGTATCAATGTAACTTCTTAAAGGCAAACAACACTAATGACTAAACAACAATAGTAATTTTTTAGAATTTGTGTGAACTAATTGGCTTTTATATAGGATAGGAAGAACTGGTTATTTAAAAAAAATTATTAATTATATAATATTTTATATATATATATATATAAGTGCCCTACAGCTGATTTAAAAAAAAAATTATTAAATATATAATATATTTTAAATATATAATATATTTTAAATATATATTAAATATGGTGGGTCGGGTCGGGTTTGGCGGATTTGTAATTTTATGACCCAAACCCAACCCGACCCGCTATAAAAAATTTTTTTGTAACCCAACCCAACTCACCTAGCCTTAAAAAACCAACCCAACCCGGTAGGTCGGGTCGGGTTTGGCGGGTCGGTGGGTTTTCTGCACACCCCTAGTTTTGAGTCATGAGAATTGAGATATGAGTGATGTGTGAACTAAACAGGGCCTAAGTGACTTAAATTTTCACTATCAGTTAAAATAAAATATTATTTTCACTATTAACAAAATAATAATAACTGACTTAATAATTTTTGCTGTTTTAAATCTAAAAAACTCTAGCTCTGTCCTAGAATTATATGACTAACATTATACTGTCATTAGTGGGGAAAAAAAAAAAAAAAGTAATTGTCCAAATTATTTGGATGATCTCACACACATACTTGAAGTGGAATACTAGTTTAATTAGAATTTATCTGTTTTTTTTTTAAACTTTAATTTAAGACTTTAAGTCCTATTATTATCGTTAGTTAAAAAAAATAATTAATTAATTAATTTGCCGACACCCACATTCATATATCTGTGGTATGTCGGTGCTGTCTCCCTATATATTCATGCCTTGGCCAAAGGAATGAAAGGAAAAAAAAAAAACCAATATATCAAGGATATAGAAGCGAAAGTGAAAGAAAAGAAAACGAAGAATAAGAAGATGATGATTTCGCAGCTACTGGGTTTGCCAGAAGGCGCTAAGTTTGTACCGGAAGATCACGAAGTCATCAACCTGTATCTAGTAAAACAAGTGCGTGGGCAACCTTTGGGTTTGCCTCGTGAAGCTATGAAATACCATAAATCTGTTTATGGATCTTCTGACGAAAAGCCTTTGCCTCCATGGAAATACTGTAATGATGATACGGCGTTGTTGGATTA
Source organism: Quercus tomentella (assembly GCA_028535165.1). Lineage (NCBI taxonomy): Eukaryota > Viridiplantae > Streptophyta > Magnoliopsida > Fagales > Fagaceae > Quercus > Quercus tomentella. The sequence continues at coordinate 40,328,817 of JAPQVY010000012.1, read as the reverse complement.
TGAGAAGCACTACTTCTTTACTATGTTAAACAGAGTGAGTGAGGGCCGTGTGGCTCGTACGGTCGGTAATTATGGGGCTTGGCACGTAAGTAATACCAAGGATATCTATGATCTAAAAACCCAAAAACTTATTGGGATGAAGAAATTGTTGAATTTTAAGGTATATGAAAAGGATGGGATGAGCAAAACTGAATGGATTAAGCATGAGTTCAGTCTCGCTGGGGATTCACTGGGGGGAGCAGACCCAGAACTATGCAGCAAGTTAGTCCTTTGCGTCATTCAGAATACAGAGAAGAAGGGTTTTGATCATAAGGGAATGAAGTGTAATTTCAGGCACTGTTTCTCGTACCGAAACCAGGCTATTGCGTACCAATTGATAACAATAGAAAAACAGAGCATCATTTACAGTTAAAGGAAGAAGATGGTTAAGCACGTATTGGACTCATACACATGTGTGAACCACTAAATTAAACTATGTCGTTTCAGTGTGGGTGAGAGTTAGTTATAACTCGTGTGATTCTGGTATGGCACGTGTTTGTTCAAACCCAATCAGTTCAAGCTTCAGAGATGGCGGGAAATTCTGTTACAAGTTAGTTAGGATTGTTAGAAAGTTCTGGATCCTATTTTATGCGTGTAAATTCATTTATATATAAGTGAGATGTATTGTATTTTATTCATTCAAGAAAATCATAATTCAGTTTTCTCTTCTCTGATATTCTCAATTCTCTCTCTCTCTCTGGTTTTCCTTTTCTCTTCCTTGCTTCTTTTCTCTTTCACGCATCTCTGCAATTCTCACTTGTTTCTTCATGGTATCAGAGCCACAAACGGCCTCCACTGAACAGATGGCTTCTACTGCAATGCCATCTTCATCTTCAACAATGGCGTCTATGGCGTCTTCCTCTACAGCTTCTACTGCTTCGATCAATTTGATCAATCAACCTCTTTTGTTGCTGTCAAACATGTCAAACATGATGACAGTAAAGCTTGACAATTCCAACTATATAGTTTGGAAACATCAAATCTCAATGGTGCTTGAAACTTACTCCTTATTTGAGTTACTTGATGATACTCAACCAATTCCTGAGAAATTCCTCACAGATCCTTCAGGATCTGTTACTGCAATCTTCAATCCAGAGCATTCAATCTGGAAATCAAAGGAGAAAGCACTTCTTACCTTCATTAGTTCAACGTTGACTCCTCTGGTTCTTGCTCTAACTGTGGGATGTCACTCAGCAAAGGAAGTTTGGAAAGTTCTTGAAAACCGTTTTTCTTCAGTCTCAAGATCACACATTATGAATCTAAAAGGAGAACTTCACAACATCAGGAAAGGCTGTGATTCTGTTGATCTGTATCTTCAAAAGATCAAAGTTGTGAGGGATAAGCTGATGGCAGTTGGAATAATTCTTGATGATGAAGAATTACTTCACATAGCCATCAAAGGCCTTCCCAAAGAATTCAATGCTTTCAAATCTGCTATACGAACAAGGAGTACACAAGTGAATTTTGATGAACTCACTACTCTACTTGGTGCAGAAGAGGAATCTTTGAATGAGTCTAATGATGTTAAAGAGACTTTTGCTATGGCAGTGAATGCCACACCTAGATCAGGTGGTGGTGGCTATAATCAGTACAACAACAGAGGAAGAGGGAGGAATAACAATAATAGAGGACGAGGCAATGGTGGTGGTAGAGCATCTAATGCTTTTCCACATCAGTTTTCATCATACACTTCAAATCAGAACCATTCAAATCAGTTCTCTCAGTTCTCTCCATCATCACAGTTTCAAGGTTCAAGAAATGAGAGGCCATCATGTCAGATATGTGGGAAGAGTGGTCATACAGCAATTGATTGTTACCATCGCATGGACTATGCCTACCAAGGAAAGCACCCTCCAACCAAGTTAGCTGCTATGGCAACAGCTTCCAATGCTACAATTGCTCAAGAACAGCCTTGGTTAGCTGACAGTGCTGCAACGGATCATGTCACATCCAGCCTCAATGCACTCTCCTTCCCAAAACCTTACACTGGACAGGATCACCTAAATGTTGGTAATGGTCAAAACCTTCCTATCACTCACATAGGTAAAGTTCAATTCCCTACTCAACACTCATCCTTACATCTTACTAATGTCCTTAGGGTGCCTACAATAGCTTCAAATCTTGCTTCTGTTCACAAACTCTGCCATGATAATAATTCTTGGTGCTATTTTGATGAAAACCTTTTATCTGTTCAGGCCTTGACCACAGGGAGAGTACTTTACCAGGGCAGGAGTGAACAGGGTGTATACCCTATCTACCCTAGTAAAGCTCCTAATCTGTCTTTACCTTCTAGAGTCTGCAATCATGTTGCCTCCACATCTTCACTTTGGGAATTATGGCACAACAGGCTTGGTCATCCACATGCTCAAGTCCTGCAAACACTTCTCCCTAGTCTTAAGATTTCTTCAAATAATTGTACCAGTGTATCTTGTACACACTGTCTTAGTGGTAAAATTCATAAACTCCCCTTTCCTACTTCCCATTTTACTGCTCATTCCCCACTTGAATTAGTTCACTCTGATGTATGGGGCCCTGCTCCAGTTTCTTCTATCAATAAATTCAAGTATTATGTGTTGTTTGTTGATCACTATACTCGGTTTACTTGGGTTTATTTTCTTCAACACAAGTCTGAGGTCTTTCCTATGTTTGTTAAGTTCAAATCCATGGCTGAAACACAGTTCTCATCAAAACTTAAAATCTTAAGATCAGATGGGGGTGGTGAGTATATTTCTAAGGAGTTTAAGTCTTACTTATCTGCCTATGGTATTCTCCATCAACTCTCTTGTCCATACACTCCACAGCAGAATGGATTGGTAGAACGAAAACATAGACATATTATAGAAACAACAATTACTTTATTGTCTAAGGCTTCCCTACCTTTCCAATTTTGGTCTTATGCTGTCCAAATTGCAGTTTTTCTTATAAACTTGCTTCCTAATGCAACACTTCAGTTCCACTCACCATATTATCTGTTGTATCACTCCCAACCTGATCTCAATCAGCTCAGGATCTTTGGATGTGCTTGTTATCCCCTTCTCAGACCTTACACCTCACACAAGCTTGAACCTAGAACCAAGGAATGTGTATTTCTAGGTTACTCTTCTGTTTCCAAAGGTTACCTATGTTTTGATCCCATTACAAATTCTATGTATACCTCTAGGCATGTTTTGTTTAATGAATCCAAATTCCCTTTTCCTACACTGACTTCTTCTTCCTCACAATCACCTATCACTCCTACATCTCACTCAATTTGGTTGTCTAATCTTCTTTACTTACACTCTCTTCATCAACCTTCTATTTTAGGGCCAGCCCCACAGTCTGTCACTCCTACCACACCTCTTGCCACTTCCTTTGATCAACCCTCTCACACAGTTCATTTTCCTGCTCCTGCTTCACCTAGTTGCACTGCAACTTGCTCCCATCCTCCTTCCACAGCTCCTATTAGTTCTACTTTGCCATCATTACCTGCTTCTGTCCCACATATTTCCTCCTCTAGTGACCTTTTACCCTTACCAATTGTTCCTGTTAACACTCACTCCATGCAAACTAGGTCCAAGAGTGGCATATCCAAACCTAAACTCTGCTATAAGGCCACTCTGGACTATAATTTTACTGAACCACCTACCTACAAAATAGCTTCTTCTTATCCAAATTGGTGCAAGGCAATGGATGCTGAATTTGATGCATTGCAGAAACAGCAAACCTGGGTTCTTGTTCCTCCTTCTGATCATTTCAATCTGGTAGGGTGTAAATGGGTTTACAAATTGAAGCTTCACAGTGATGGTTCAATAGCCAGATACAAGGCCAGGCTGGTAGCCAAGGGGTTTCATCAACAACCTGGAATTGATTTCACAGAAACATTCAGTCCTGTTATAAAACCTGCTACTGTCAGATTGGTTTTGGGCATTGCTGTCAGCCTTAACTGGTCTATTAGGCAATTGGATGTCTCCAATGCCTTCCTTCATGGATATCTCAAGGAGGAGGTTTATATGCAGCAGCCACAGGGTTATGTTCATCCCTCTAAACCTCATTATGTCTGCAAATTACTCAAATCCCTTTATGGATTGAAGCAGGCACCCCGGGCATGGTTTGAGAGGTTCACTTCCCAATTGCTTCATCTTGGTTTTGTGGCTTCCTTGGTAGATTCTTCTCTGTTTGTTTATCAGTCTGGCTCTACTATTCTCTACCTACTGCTGTATGTTGATGATATTATCATCACTGGTAATGCTCCTGACCAGATTACCTATCTCATCTCAGCTCTCAGTGCCACTTTTGATCTCAAGGATCTTGGCCCCCTCAATTATTTTCTGGGTATTCAAATCACACCCACCAAGTATGGTCTTACCTTATCCCAGACAAAGTATGCCTCTGATGTTCTTCATCGTTTCAATATGCATAACTCCAAGCCTACTAAAACTCCATGTTGTCCTGCCACAAGACTTACTCCAGATTCTGGTATGCCCTTGTCTGATCCTTCTACTTATAGAAGCATGGTTGGAGCACTACAGTACCTCACATTTACTAGACCAGATTTGGCATTTAGTGTTCATCAGTTATATCAATTTATGCAATTTCCTACATCTGCTCATCTGGAGGCTGCTAAGAGAGTTCTCAGATATGTGAGGGGCACTCTTTCTCATGGCATTTATTTCTCTCGAGGTCCCCTTACTTTAACTGCCTTCACAGACGCTGATTGGGCAGGTGACCCTTTTGACAGGAAGTCCACCACTGGGTTTATGGTGTTTTTAGGCTCCAATCCTATTTCTTGGTCATCTAAGAAGCAGAGCACTGTGTCTAGATCCTCCACAGAAGCTGAGTATCGTGCACTTGCCACCACTGCTGCTGAGCTTTCCTGGCTTCGTCAGTTGTTTCGTGATCTTCTCCTTTTCCTTCATCATGTTCCAGTTTTATGGTGTGACAATGTGTCTGCCATTGCTCTTGCTTCGAATCCAGTTTTTCATGCTCGTACTAAGCATGTCGAAGTGGATTATCATTTCATCAGAGAACGTGTTCTTCGCAAGGACTTAGCTATTTCCTTTGTTTCTGGCAAAGATAATCTTGCGGATATATTCACTAAACCTTTGCCTGGTCCTTTGTTCCTCCTATTTCGGGACAAACTCATGCCTCGTTCCTTCCCCATTCGTTTGAGGGGGGATGATAACAATAGAAAAACAGAGCATCATTTACAGTTAAAGGAAGAAGATGGTTAAGCACGTATTGGACTCATACACACGTGTGAACCACTAAATTAAACTATGTCGTTTCAGTGTGGGTGAGAGTTAGTTATAACTCGTGTGATTCTGGTATGGCACGTGTCTGTTCAAACCCAATCAGTTCAAGCTTCAGAGATGGCGAGAAATTCTGTTACAAGTTAGTTAGGATTGTTAGAAAGTTCTGGATCCTATTTTATGCGTGTAAATTCATTTATATATAAGTGAGATGTATTGTATTTCATTCATTCAAGAAAATCATAATTCAGTTTTCTCTTCTCTGATATTCTCAATTCTCTCTCTCTCTCTGGTTTTCCTTTTCTCTTCCTTGCTTCTTTTCTCTTTCACGCATCTCTGCAATTCTCACTTGTTTCTTCACCAATCACCTATCCCAAACAACAACTTTACTACTCCCAGTGAGACAGGAACTAGGATTGGCACCTCATCTGGCACCTACCAATCAGAAGTGAGTACTAGTTACAACCATATTGTTAGTGCTGCTACTGGTGCTGAAACTGGGATTGGTACTTCATCAGGCACCTATGTTGAAGTTGGAAATTCATGCACTAACCAAGTCTTCAATTCAGAAGCAACCTGGCCAACCAAGAGGATATGCAGACTTCATCAAGATATGGGCATTGGCATGAACATGCCTAGTCTACCACTGGGTAGTGGGTTAGAGTTGGGTAATCAAGCTATTGAAGATGTCTATCAATCATTTCTCCCGAACCCCAGTAGTGGGTTCGAGTTTGAGAATCAAGCTAACCAAGATGTCAATCAATCATCTTTCTGGAACCCCACAAATATAGGAGCTTTGTATACAGACTGCAACTTTGATCAAGAGACAGGCATGGACATGCCCAGTTTACCACTGGGTAGTGAGTTCAATTTAGGGAATCAAGGTATCCAAGATGCCTATCATTCAACTCTCCCAAACCCCCAAAAAATGGGAAATTTCAATTCAGAGGAAGCTTGGAGCAAGAAGACGCAATGTCTGCCACCACTACCACCCAATATTGTTCAATCCTCTGGAGATGGTGGTTTTATATTATAAGTTATAGGCACAAACTTTTACTTTAGTTCAATTTGTTCTATTCTGTTATTTTATTTGAAAGGTATTTGTTTTAATTAATTTGTATTCAATTTGTTCATTCTATAGCCAATGATGAAAAAAATCTCAAGTTGTCAAGTCCTAGGTTTTTTTATTTTTTTATTATTTTTTTTATAATGATATGTGGGCAATTGCAGACATTACATTTTGTATATACAAATTATTTTTTGGAATGGGAAAAGAAATTCATTTTGAAAGCTGATTTTGCATTTACATTTGTTTCTTTGTTCACTTGATTGTGTCTTCAAGCCTTTGGATTATATGGCCATCGATCCCTGCAAAAAAGGTGGTTATGGACATTGAATCCAGTATTGCAAATTATAGTTGCTCAATTGGCTTCAATTAATGTTCAAGTGTATAGTTAACATTTAACCCAAAACACAATTTTGTTTGGTTTCCTTTCTCTGTTGCAAGGATTTGCTTCTTTTGATTTTATCTTTCTAATTTTGTTAAGGAAGTTCATATAATTAAAAAATACTTATACTGCTGTCCAGGGACAAACCCAAGATTTCAAGTTGGGGCAGAGATAAGCGAAAAAAAATAATTCAAATACGCATTCATATAATATTAATAAACTATCAACCAAGACAAATACCCAAAAATCATTGTTTCTTAATATATTAAGATACAATCATCTACCAACAAAAACAAAAGACATTGTGAGTCAACCATGGACTGTAACCAGAGCATTTACAACAGAGATATTGTAGGTGTAATTACCATGTGGGTTGACACCCAAAAGACAATAACATGGAAAGAAGGATCTTGCTAAACATTAACTTGGGCTAGGGAAAGAGGTGTTTTTGTTATTGAAGGGGATAAAAATCGAGGATGACGGATCCGTTTAAATAAACCTGACGATACTGAATTAGTGAGCCGTCGAAAATAAGGCAGCAAATGGAGCGATGGACGGATAGACCACATGACGGATGGACCCCTCTCCATAATAGACGGATAGTCCCTCTAAATGAACGGATCTTGGGTTCTTGGGCCCATGGCTGACGGATACCAAGGCCATGTGGCACTCACATGACTTGGGTAAACCCCACATGGAAATATCTTGCGCCCCACGATTAACCCTAGTTGAAGGAATCCCAACATGGAAAGAATCCCGCAATATACGCACATTTATGAGGATCTTCCTCATAAGGAAAACGTCTTCCTATGTAAGAAACAAAAGTCAGTTCCGCACTATTATAAAAAGCCCAAAGCCCTTAGAAAACAAGGTGCACATAATTTACCCCAGCTCTAACACTCTAGAGTTGTGAGAAGCTCTCTAACTTAACTTTCGGAGGGTCTTTGGTTGGTACTACACCGGTGCTCTCCTAAGGTCTTCTTATTTTGTGTTGTGCATGTGTTGTCTTAAGCACGTGAGGACTGTGTGACTTACTAACAATTTTTGGCATCATCAGTTATCATCAAAATAAAAAGCAAGAAAAAAAAGTTCTAAGGTCATAACCAAAGAAAGTACTTTACTATAAATATAAACAACTAGATGAAAGCAACCCCTTTACTTAAGAAAGAAATCAAATTCCTATAATAATAAATAAATAAATAAAAGAAGTCAAATCCCATGTTTATATTTTGTACTAAGTGCCAAAAATTAGAAAACCAAGAGTACTCCAAGGTGGCTTATCAACATTAGGCAATCTCAAAAGACAAATATAGCTTTCGGTGAATCCTAGTCCCACAGTTTTGGAGGTCGGCTAGCAAGAATTGTAAGGGACATAAATAAAATAACTTCCAAGCCTGAATAATATCCTCCAGGAGCCAACAAAGTAACACAGTTTACCCACCAATTTACCACTCAGTTTATTGATCAACCCAAATCATGAATTTTATGATCACAAAACCCACAAACTTCATAAACACAGTTATAGAATGACATAAAATTTGAAATTGTCAAATTCAAACAGAACTTTTAGCAATTAACATACAAGAAGAAAAGAGCAGAGTATAGAATCACCACAAGCCATAAACCACTTGGGTGTACTTATGTTTAAGCCACCTGAAGCTTCTCCTCAAGCCGTCAAGGTTATTCAATATAAGTTTTGCCTTTGCGACCATATCTTGTTTAGTGATAGACTGATGCTAGCGTGTCATTTTAGCACTTAAAAAGATTTCGTTAAACTATTTCCTAGTCAATAGTCAAGGTTACATGGGCTCTTGACTGGCCTGGCCGGTTGGGATAGGATGGTTTATGAAAATAAGGGGGGCCCAATTCATTTTGATGATAAGGGGCCCAAGTCTTTGTGTTTTTTTTTTTTTTTTAATAAATTTTTTTTAAATTTTGGGCTCTGGGGGCCGGGACCCCTTAGGCCCCCACCTGCTGCTGTCCTCTAAAAATTAATAACTTAGTGGCAATTGTTATTAGACATGGTTACAAATTATAATAGTGAGTTTGAGTTCGGGAATCAAACTATCCAAGATGCCTATCAATCATCTCTCTTGAACCTCACAAAAAAAAAAGTTTGGTGAGAGTTTTGAGATATTTTCCATGATCAGCTTGGTCATTGACACTACCTTCCTTTTTCTTTGCCATGTGGGGAGGAGCTTTGATCATCTTCTTGTCACGTATGTATTTTTCCATTTGGCTGCTAATCAAGATTGTCCACATTGTTTCTTTTTCGGGTTCGAAGTGGAAGAGTTGCGGTGTGAGTGGCGTCTAAGGCTATAGGCTGTGGAGGGTAAAAGAAATCCAAGGGGAATAAATTGTACTGAAGGCCAGCCATGAAAGCTTAATTTTGTAAGTCAATATAGAACCAGAAAGAGTCACAACTCACAAGCACTTCCAGAGTTAAGACTGAAGAGTATGTAGCTATATATGTTTCTTTTCTTTTTGTGTATAATGTCATTACCATTTTACATTTATTTAGAGGCGCAAGATATAGTTAATATGTATTGGGATTCGAGTTATTGGTAATGGTTAAGGGTGGAGATTTGTGTTCCAACTTTTGGAACTGTGCGCTTTTGGACGTAGTTAATTTGATCAATGTATAGTGCGCACCGTGTACATTCCCATGGCATATTGGGTGGTTTGTTTTCTAAGAGTAATGAGGAAGCCAATGAGGTTTGGACTTTCCATGTGCTGAAATTCTCTTTTGCGTGCTTTCTAGAATCTAGATATTCCAAATGAAATTCTCATTTGGAATATATTCATTTATATGTTTTTAGTATAATTCTAAAATGAGTTGGTTCATTTGGAAATATTAAAAATTGCCATAAGATTATCATAAAAGAAGCCCCCCTTTTTTATATATATATATAAATTAGAGCATCTTGTTCTCCCATTATGATATATATATATATATATATATATATATATATATATATATCGTAAATTAAATATAGAATCAAAATGCTCTGCCAGTGATTTGATTCAAAAATAAGTATCAATTGTTTATTTCACATTCATATTTGGAGAAATTGGCCAAATTCTAGTGGGATCAAAAAATTGCCTGGAGTATTATTTCGCCTTAAGTTTTTGGGGTAATTGCAGTAAACCCACCTGTGATCTTGCTCGAAATCACTTTGCCTACCTGTGGTTTGAAAAGTGCCACTTTACCCATCTGAGGTAAGCTCCGTTAGTCTTCCGTTAGTCTCCCATTACCCACTTCTATTAAAAATTCACTTAAGTGTGAATTTTGCTTTTTTATTTTTTTCCTTTTTTCAACAAGTTATGGAGAGATTTTCTATTGTAAGTGTTTTGGTGGTTAATAAATTTTGTATTTTTATTCTGAATTTATCAGTTAATTTTTTTTCCTAACAATGGTAAAAAAAATTCTTATAAAAATTTAGAATATTTCATTATTAATATAAACAAAAAGGAAGAATGTCATTTCTCTAAATCTCAAGAGAGAAATATGTTATTACCCCCTTATATTATTGAGAAAGACACAAACAAAAGGCCAAAAATTGTAACACCATACAGTTATAGTTTTTTTTTTTTTTTTTTTTTGAGAAACCAAACCAAAGCCTGGGAAATTTATTCATGAAACATTCAATACATATTAATGGACATCCCTTAACACAAGTGGGACAATGTCTGTGGGAATATCCTCTAACCAAACCTGCAAACCAAGAGCTGGGTTTGCTTTCTTAGCTAGTGCATCAGCTACTGAGTTGCAAATGCGTGGCACATGCTGAAAGTTTACCATCTGGAAGCCCAAAACCAGCACACGAATGTCATCTAGAACAGCACCATAGGTGGCCAATTCCCCCGATTCAGTGGTAAGTGCATTGATGATCACCAATGAATCACCTTCAAATACAACCCGAGTCAAACCAATTTCACTAGCGAATTGTACTGCTCTGCGACAGGCCATTGCTTCCACATCTGTTACGGATTGAGGTAGGGGAATGGACATAGACAGTGCCCCTATTACTTCCCCAGCACAGTCACGAGCCATCACTCCTATGCCAGCTGTATTAGATGACTTGAATATAGCCGCATCAAAATTAATCTTATAGCTGTCAAGATCAGGGGGACGCCAATGCTGCAAAACAGTTGGACCTGTGGGTGCTGAATCCTCATCCTCAATCAAAGCTGTACGTTATTCCTGAAGCATATTGACTGCTATATTGCATATCTTGTGGAGTGGATGAACCGGTTTCCCAAAAAGACTAGCATTTCGTCTATTCCATAGAAGCCAGGCGATGATTAAGAAAAGCTCCATTCTAAAGTCATCCCGAAAACGCAAAAATCTGGAGAAGAGGTCACCGAAAGAATCTGGTTGAGGTGAAACATCATGGTAAAACCATCCCATTGAACTCCGAACACATGAAATTTCTTTGCAAAGCCAGAGGGCATGAAGAGGGTCCTCAGGTTGTTCTTTGCAGCCTTCACAGGTTGCTGTTGTAGCAATGTGGCGACGCTGAAGATTTGTCATAGTTGGTAAGGCATTTTGACAAGCTTTCCAAACGAAATGTTTGATTTTATTTGGGGTGCGAAGCTGCCAAATGCTTTTCCAAAAACTCCTCTGAGACTCCGGATTTGAGGTACCTGTATTTGAAGCTGAATCACAAGCAATAAGCAACTTATATGCGCTACTGGTAGTGAACATACCAGATGGGGTAAGCGCCCATGTGATTTTGTCAAGGGGAAGCCTTTCACTTAGTGGAATGCCCATGATAACAGAGACTTCATGAGGCAGAAACAGCTGTTGCACCAAGTCAGCTTTCCACACTGCATTATCATGATCAATGAGCTCACTTACCTTAGCATCAGGTGCCAGCCGAAGGATCGGAGATATAACAGACCTGCTTGACTGTGTAGGCAGCCATTTATCCATTTTTATACGCATTGATTCCCCGTTTCCAATACACCACACCATCCCTTTCCGGATCACATCCCTCGCACTAAGAATGCTTTTCCACGCATAAGACCCAACACTTGAGTCTTTAGCCTCTAAGATAGAGCACTTCAGGAAAAATCTAGCCTTAAAAACACGATGACATAAGGACCCCGGATTATTGATCATACGCCAGACTTGCTTAGCCAATAGTGCATCGTTAAACTTCTCAATTTCCTTGAACCCTAACCCACCTACTTCTTTGGCTTCACATAATTTCTCCCACTTCATCCAATGAACCTTCCTACTGCTTCCACTATATCCCCACCAGAATTTGCGAATTAAAACCTCCAATTCTTTTATAAGGCCCTTTAGAAGCTTGAAGCAACTCATCGTGTACGTTGAAATGGCTTGGATGACCGATTTAATTAAGACTTCTCTCCCAGCTTGGGATAAAAGTTTTTCCTTCCATCCTTGGAGTTTTTTCCAAACCCTTTCCTTCAAGTAAATAAAGTTTTGCTTCTTAGCTCAACCCACAAGAGCCGGAAGGCCCAAGTATCATTTATATTGTCTGATAGATGGCACACCCAATAACTTTTGGATTTGAGCCTGAGTATCATGAAGGGTATTGGAGCTAAAGAAGATATTAGTCTTGTCACGATTAATTTTTTGACCTAAGCGTCTCTCTTAGACAACTAGAATCTCGAGGATGTTTTGGCATTCCTCCTCCCTTGTTCGACAAAAAAACACACTATCATCAGCAAAAAATAAGTATGAAATCCTTGGGCCATTTCTGCAAATAGACACCCCATGAATGAGCGCCTCAGCTTCAGCTTTGTGGATCAAACTTTGAAGTCCCATAGCACACTTGAGAAATAAATATGGAGAAAGGGGGTCCCCCTGTCTCAGCCCTCTACTTGGCTTGATGTTTCCTACAAGTTGCCCATTAAGAAGCACAAAATAAGAGACAGATCTTAGACAAGACATAATGAGACTTACCATCCTTTCCCTGAACCCTAAATGCCGCATGGTTATCTCTAAGAAACCCCATTCTACACGGTCATACAGTTATAGTTATGTCACAGATTTTGATGGTTGAAATTGAAAAAAATATACCCATCAATAACGTTTATTCTCGTAGGTTTGTAACACTGTAAATTAGCCCAGTTTGAGATTTGAATTAGTATAAAAAGAGTGGATAAAACAATCCAATAAAGAAGGTTTGAACTTTGAATAAAACTTCATCATTCAAATCAAAGATGTTACCGAATGAATGCTTTTAGATAAGAAAGATAACGAAATAAACATACTACAACAAAAGCCATGGTCAAATCCTAGAAAAACCTCAATTCACAGCTAAATTAAATCCTAAAACAAACAAAGAAAAAGGTTTAGCCGCAATTAGTTGTTGCAACAGTTTGCTACAATGGACCTTCTACTACGACGAAACTCTTTCTTGATTATGCATGTAGAAGGAACTAGTGCTGTGCAAGAAGTGGAAGCTGGAGGTTGATAACAAAGCTTCTTGTTGTCTTGCACATCGTTATGGACCACAATTTTGCACCTTTCAATGTTTTCTGCACCTGCCTTCTGAGTTTGGACTTGAAGAACCGGCTTGCTAGCGTTGTCCCCATTGGCAGAACTAGGACGAGGGTAAAAGAAATCTGTAGGAAAGAAGTAGTATTGAAGGCCAGCCATTGATGAATCTAACACAGAAGTTATAAAGGTTTTGAGTCTTGGTCTGGTTTTCTTTAGGGGCTTCTGATCTGTGGCTATATTTTGATGGTTATATATATACATATTGGAACACAGAAAGACTAACCTGTGGCTTTTGATCTGTAGCTATATTTTAATGGTTTTGGGTCATGACTTGGGCCACAAGGAGTGATTGGTGGGCGTACGTTGTTTTGTTCTTCCCTTTTCTGAATTGAAATTGTTTTCTACTACTTTTCCTTTTCGAATAGAACTTTCTTTCTTGGGTGTTAAATCTTAAATCAAGTCACATGGGGAAGGTCTTCTGAAATACTAAATAAAATGTCATATGGGAAGGTCCACAGTAAATTGGACCAAACATATTACCGAATCCATATGCGCTTAGATAAAAGTGGGTCATTTCTTTTTTTTTCTTTTTTTGGGGTAAAAAAAAAGGCCACTTATTGGTGCATTTGCCAAGAGTTTTGTTATCTGGTTTTTTCTATTGGGAGAATTGGGGGGTTTGATTTGAATTCCTCCACCCCACTTATTGTAAAGGAAAAAAAAGCCCATATAATTAGTCTAAATAGACTTAAATATTTGTATATGATTTGAAATTAATAATAAGATAATTTTGTGGGTAGATGATAGAGCTATCATAAAGAGCCATAGGTTAAAACTCTTTCTAAAAAAAAATAAAAAGATAATTTTTAATTAAATTAATTAGAATTCAAACCACTTGAAAATTTATACAAAAGTGCATTTTTTTTTTCTTTTTAATTGGGTAAATAATTTTCTATAAATTATCAAATTAAAATTTTTATTTATTAATTCATAATATTTTCATAACACACGTTAAAAGTATGTAACAACCGGCCACTTTTTTATTTTAGTCTCCTGTTTAAAAAAATATATATATATATAAAAAGAACCATGTTCAGATTTGGTCAAAATATATTAAAGGTTGTAAAAGATTCACTTACCTAATAAGGAACACAAACAAATTATAGATTGCTTGACCATAAAAATTTAAAAAAAAAAAGAGCTAAAAACTGTAATATAATACAATTATGTGCTTTTTCTATTTAATGTCACAAATTTTATTGATTGAAATTGAAAAAATATACCATCAATAGCGTTTATTCTCGTAGGATTGTAATACTATAAATTAGCCTAGTTTGAGATTAGAGTCACTGACATAACAGAGTAGACAAAACAATCCAATAAAGAAGGTTTGAACTTTGAATTAAACATCATCCTTCAAATTTTCAAATCGACAACGAAATTAAAAAAAAAAAAAAAAATAGAGATACTACAAAACAAAAGTAAAGAATAAAATCCAAGAAAAACCTTAATTCACAGCTAAATCAAAGCCTAAAAACAAAGAAAGAAAAAGGTTTAGCCACAGTTGTTATTGCCACAGTTTGTCACAATGGACCTTTTACGACGCAACTCTTTCTTGATTATGCATGGATAAGGAACTAGTGCTGTGCAAGAAGTAGAAGGTCGATAATAAAGCTTGTTGCTGCCTTGTACATCGTTATGGACCACAATTTTGCAATTTTCAATGTTTTCTGCATCTGCCTGCTTCTGAGTTTGAACATGAAGAACCGGGTTGCTAGTGTTGTCGCCATTGGTAGAACTTGGACGGGGGTAAAAGAAATCAGTAGGAAAGAAGTAATATTGAAGGCCAGCCATTGAATCTAACGCAAAAGTTACAAGAGCTTTGAGTCTTTTTTGATAAACTTTTTGTTTTTTTTTTTATAAACAGGAGCTTTGAGTCTTGGTTTTTTTCACTTTTAAGGGCTTTTGATATTTGGGTATGTTTTTATATACTGGAAGAGAGAAACACCGACCTTGGTTCAAGACTTGGGTCACAAGGTCAAGGAGTGATTGGTGGGCGTACGTTGTTTTATTCTTTTTTCCTTTTATGAATAGTCTCTGTTTTCTACTTTTCCTTCTCGAATAGAAGTTTCTTTCTTGGGAATTAAATCAAGTCATATGGGCTTTCTAGAATAAAAATAAAAATCAATGAAGCCATATGAGAATAGTCTAGGACTTCGGCCCTTTTTGCCTTCTTCTTCTTCCCACCTAAGGCTTGAGGCTTTCGAGTTCTCTGTGTATTTAAGGCATAAGGAGGTACTATTCAACTCAACTCACTCGTAGGTATGCCAGATTTCCTTCTAAAAAATAAATCAATCAAGCCATATGGGAAGGGCTAGGCCCTGGGGCTATCAATATAGTCTAAGACTTTGGGCACTAACTGAGTTTTTTGTGTTTTCCATGCATTGAAGGCATGAGGAGATACCATCCAACTCAATTCACCTGGCGGTATCGGGCATGCAATTGAAAGCCATATGTATTTAGAAAAAAATGAATAATAAAAAAACATATTAAAAGAAATAAACAATGCATTCTATAACATCTTGCTTTTTATTTTTCAAAATCTTTATCATTGCTAATGCATGTATTAGCATATGATTATTGATTGTCAAAAAGTGGCCGAGTTAGAAATTTTTCTTAGGAAGACCAAACTAAATATAACCAAAAAAAAAAAAAAATTCTTCTCTAAAACATGTTTTATCACATAAACAAATTTTACCTCCATAAAATAATCATGTAGCAGACCTCATAGCCTCATAAGCCTCCGTTTGAATACCAATGAAAAATGAAAATTATTTCACTATTCAGTTTATTTTTGTTACTATTTATAGACCCTACTACACTTTTTTGTACTATTCATGAGTCTCACTGTACTATTTAAGCTAACTTTTACATTTATTTACGGTACTTTCAATAATAAGTTTTCAATTTCAACAAAATAAACGATATTCAAACAGACCCTAAATTTGAGATGTTATCGTATGATTTTTTTTTTCCATTCTATTGTACAAAAGCCATTATTCTAAAAGGCCCAAACAACCACAGAAATTTCCATCTCAAACCCAAGAAAATCCCAAATGGGCCAGGCAGCCAGCCCAATAAGCGAAAGAAAAACCCTCCGGTAAAACCTCCGCTCCCACTCCACTTCACGACTTCTTCTTCTTCTTGAGCTTCACTAAAATCATTACTCTGTTATGGCTCATTTCTAGCTACAAAACCCAAAAAAAAAAAAAAAAAAAAAATTCAATTTACAGTTACAGTATTGTAACAGATCTTTTAAAAAAAAAAAATGCAGAGATCGTTAACGTCGTTGACGAAAGCGCGACGGTTCTGCACAAAGAAGCCGGCGGCGGCGGAGAAGGTCGTAGCCTCCGTACTGTTCGAGAGGCTGCCGGTTGTGATCCCTAAGATCGACCCTGTCGTTTACGCCTTTCAGGAGTTCTCGTAAGTCTCTGTTTCAATCTACCATTTCCCCAACATTAATAATGCGTTTTAGTAACATATTTTGAGCACCAAACCTTTCTGATTCTAGCATTCCATTGTTTTTTTTTTTTTGGGGTTTTAGGTTTCGGTGGCGACAGCAATATCGACGTAGATATCCAGATGAGCTTTTAGATAAGTCTAATTCTAGGTAAGTTCTGTTTTTCCTTTTTATTAGAATCTCTACCTTAATATATCAATTTCAGCTTTAACTCATTTTCTTTTCAATGGTTTCTAATACAATTGCTAGTTATTGATTGATATCTCAGATTTACAATATGTATTTCTTTTTTTTTTTTTGGGTGCCAATCTTGTTGTCATTGTTATCTTTGGTATATTTAATGCTAGTATATAAACCATTGTTTCATATTTTTGAAAATAAAATACACTCATTCATCTGAAAACAATGCTATACACCCAACAATATTTTATTTTATTTTTTTGGGCAAATTGTTGAGTTTGAAAAAAAGAAAAAAAATACACATGGCCAACTCTAACTAATCTGTTAAAGATTCATAAACGAACTGAAAAAATTGGGAATAGGGCTTGTTGTTGTTGAGTTTGCAGACTGTGATTAGTGCAACATCACTTTTACTAAGACCATTAGTGACATCATTTTTATTGTACTCTAATACAACGTATCACAACAGCAATTGTGAAATTTGCTGTCACTTATTGAATGTCAAAATTCTGTTGGATGAAAGACACCTTGTACCATGGGGAATGGTGTAGCTCTAAGTAAAAAAAGTATATGTTTGGCATTTTTAGAATAATTGTTAAATGATTAAATTCACAATTTCTTATCAGTTTAAAATTTTGGGACAAGTGTTAGTATATTAGGAGTAACTGGGGTGTGTCTCAAAAGGGGTAATTAAGCTTTTTTGTTGCTTAATTGAGATTAGGTGACTTGATTTACTGCTTTATGGCTGAAACATTGTTTGAAATCTGTAAGACTGTTAGTCTTTGTCTATATTCTGCTTCAAGAACTCTGGAATGAGTGTTTCTGTCATGATACATTGTATTGCTCTTTGTGTGAATCTTACAATTTGCATATCTAGTTAGGGCAAATGTTAATTTCTTGTGTTATGTTGAAGATATCAATCAGTAAATTTTATACTTGCATTGCTAATCCATTCTTTCTTCTTGCAAACTACTTGTGTAAGACTGTGCTTGTATGTCATAGTTTACTGGTTATATATGCACACTCTATCCATCTCATATAGATGCAGTAGAAGTTGCCATGTTTTTACCTCGTTTGAACAACTTTATGTATGCAACTGAATTTCATGAACAGGGGAAAAGGTGAATACCAAATGGATTATGTACCAGCTCCACGGATCACTGAAGCTGACAAAAAGAATGATAAGAAGTATGAAGCAGATTTTTTCTCCCCTTGTTAATTCCGGATGAATTTCTTTGTTTTCAATTTCTTTTGTTGGCCTTTTATAATGATTATGGGGGGTATATTAGCAATATGTAACAAATATGAATTTTTTTATATAGAAGTCATTGATCTTGTGAGGATGTTACATACAATGATATTAATTTAAACCTAGATCTCTAATAGCTTCTGTAATTTGGTTAAGAACTTAAAAAAATGTAGTTTACATAATTGATATGAGTCAATTTATGCACAAGTGTGTAACCCTAGTCCCAATATTACATAATTGCTTTCACCTTTTCCTTTACTTGAAGCAACATCATCTCTTAGTGTGATTAGCATAAGGCCTTCCTAAATAGATTCATGTCTTGATATGATTGATGAAAAGTCTTGTGATAGGCATAGTAAAAGCACTGACATAATTTTCCTTTATATAGCCAAGTTTTTTAATAAAAGCAATAATTCATAAACTTGTTTATAATGTCTGTATGTGCATGTATACATATTTAAAGATCAAATCACTTGAGGCATAAGGGTGGTAATGAGGGAGCCTATATCCTTCTCGTTGATTGTTGAAGATCGGGTGAGAAATTTGTGGAAAGATCTTAGTGTTTTAGAGTTGACGGAGGATAGTCGAGTTTTATTGGAGGAGGAAAGGCTGGAATTGGAGAGAGTTCGAGGGGAATTAGAAAAAGCTACTTTGATGGAGGAAATTTGTTGGAGGCAGAAGTCTAGAGTCCTTTGTATTAGAGAAGGAGATAGGAATACCAAATTCTTTCATTGTATAGCTAACTCTCATAGGAGATTTAACTCCATTGATAGGCTAATGGTGGATGGAGATTTGTCTTCCGATCCGGAGGCTATAGCAGGTGCTATTTCTCATTTTTATAGACAGCTATATACTGAAATGTGGCTCATAGACCTTTACTAGATGATGTGGAGTTCTCTTGTATCTTGGAGGAAGATGCCCTTTGGCTTGATAGGCCATTTGATGAGGATGAGGTGTTTGGGGTGATTAGTGATTTTAAGGGTGATAAGGTGCCTAGTCCGGATGGCTTTTCGATGGCGTTCTTTCAGTCTTGCTGGTGTATTTTGAAGGCTGAAATTATGGCAGTGTTTCAAAACTTTCATTCTCAAGCTGTGTTTAAGAAAAGCCTTAATGCGTCTTTCCTTGCTCTTATTCCCAAAAAGATGGATGCTGTGGAGATCAAGGATTTTCGGCCTATTAGTTTAGTTGGTGGGATTTATAAGATTATTTTTAAGGTGTTGGCCAATTGGCTTCGAAGGGTGGCTCATGGGCTTATTTCAGATTCTCAGAATGCTTTTGTGAAAGGTAGACAGAGCTTTGATTCCTTTTTAATTGCTTCAGAATGTATTGATAGTAGATTGAAGACAGGTGTTTCAGGGGTGTTGTGTAAGTTGGATGTGGAGAAAGCGTATGACCATGTGAGTTGGGGTTTTTTAATGTATATGCTTCAGCGCTGTGGGTTTTCAGAGAAATGGAGAAAATGGATAATGTGTTGCATCTCAACTGTTAAATTCTCCATTTTGCTCAATGGTAGTCCTTCTGATTTCTTTGGTAGCTCTTGGGGGATTCGGCAAGGGGATCCCTTGTCTCCGTTCCCTTTGTCTCCGTTGCTATTTGATATTGTTATGAAGGCTTTGAGTCGTATGTTGGATGTGGCGGCTATTTTTAGACAGTTCTCAGGCTTCTCTGTATAGGTAATACGGCTGGTAACACGGTGATGGTGTCTCACCTTTTATTTGCTGATGACACCCTTATTTTTTGTGATGCTGATCCTACGCAAATAGCTAGTTTAAGGACAATTCTGGTTAAATTTGAGGAGGTCTTAGGCTTAAGGATTAACTTGGGAAAATCTGAGTTGGTTCCTATTGGTGTGGTGCACAATATGGATGTTCTGGTGGGGATGTTGGGTTGTAGGCAATCCTCTCCTCCTTTGAAATATTTGGGCCTACCGTTAGGTGCTAAATTTAAGGAGTTGCCAATCTAGAATCCCATTTTGGAGAAGATGGAGAGGAGATTAGTTGGGTGGAAGAGGTTGTATTTATCTAAGGGAGGTAAGGTAACTCTTATTAAAAGTACTCTTTCCTCTTTACCTACTTACTTTCTTTCCCTTCTGCCTTTACCTGGGAAGGTGGCTAATCGTATGGAGAAATTACAACGAGACTTTCTGTGGAGTGGTCTTAGTGGTGATTCTAAACTTCATTTAGTCAATTGGGTGAAGGTTTGTAAGCCACTGCAGCTTGGAGGGCTAGGTATTAGATGCTTGAGGAGTTTTAATTCTGCCTTGTTAGGGAAATGGTTATGGAGGTATGGCATGGAGACCGATGCTCTATGGAGGAGGGTTATTGAGGTGAAATATGGGAATGATTGGGGTGGTTGGTGCACGAAAAAGGTGACCAATGCTTATGGTGTTAGCTTGTGGAGATATATTAGAAGTGGTTGGCTGAATTTTTCTAAACTCCTTCTGTATGATGTGGGAGATGGTACTAGAGTGAAGTTTTGGAAACATGTGTGGTGTGGAGCTTATATTTGTGTTCTGCTAATAAAGAAGCTTATGTTTTTGAAGTGTTAAGCCCTTTAGTGGGTGATAACGACAGAGTGTGGAGTTTAAGCTTTTTTAGGCGTTTCAATGATTGGGAGTTAGCGGCTTCTTATTCCCTTCTTCATTTCATCCAAACCCGGATCCCTAGGGGTAATGGGGGAGATAGGTTGCGTTGGGGTCTTAATGGAAATGGGAAGTTTGACACTCGGTCTTTCTACCATAAGATTCGAAATGCAACTCCTTCCATTTTCCCTTGGAAGGGCATTTGGAAAGTCAAGGTTCCTAAAAGGGTGGCCTTTTTTATGTGGACAGCAGCTCATGGTCAGATCCTTACCTTGGATAACCTTATGCTTCGTGGTCGCCCTTTGGTGAATCGTTGTTGTATGTGCTGTTGTAATGAGGAATCTGTGAATCACCTATTACTTTTCTGCCCGATAGCTCATTCTTTGTGGACTCATATGCTTCGGTTGTTTGGGATCGAGTGGGTCATGCCAAGTTCAGTAGCGGACTTATTATTTTGTTGGTACCATTGGCTTGGGAAGCATAGCTCCGATATTTGGAATCTAGTTCCAGGTTGTTTAATGTGGATTATTTGGACTGAACGGAATCGGCGTTCTTTTGAGAATAAGGGGAAAACTGTGGTTCAGTTAGTAGATTTGTGCCAACGGACCCTCTTTGATTGGTCTCGGTGTTGGGGTTATTCGGATTGTTTTACCCTTATGGAATTCCTTTCGTCTATTAGCTTTTCTTAGTGGTTGTTTGTGTCTTTTTGTTCACTACCGTGAACCCTTTGTATTTTAATGCTTTTCCCTTATTAATAATATTTTCTTCTTACTTATCAAAAAAAAAAAACTCTCCAAGAGGCTTTTCCGAAACTTTATTGTATTAGTAGGACAAAGGATTCTTCAGTAACGGAGGTTGTGTTGGTCTGGTGAGACGATTCATTGGGATGCTAAATTCCGTCATCCCCCACAAGATTGGGAACAAGAATCCTTTGATCTGTTTATGGATATGGTCTACTCTTCGACGGTGTAGGAGTTGGGTCCTGATCGGGTTTGTTGGAAGCCAGCTAGGAGTAGAGGTTTTAAGGTTAGAGGATTCTATCTTTCCCTCTACCCTCCTACCCTCTTATCCTTCCCTTGGAGAATGATATGGCATTCGAAGGTTCCTTCAAGGGTAGCTTTCATTTCATGGTTTGCTTCCTTAGGTAAGATTTTAACAACAGATAACCTTCGCAAAAGACGTGTGCTAGTTCTTAATTGGTGCTATATGTGTAAGAGTTGTGGAGAGTCAGTGGATCATCTTCTTCTTCATTGCCCCATAGCTTGCGAGTTGTGGTCGTTGGTACTCTGTTTGTTTGGTATCCACTGGGTTATGCCTCACAAGGTTATTGGGTTGTTTGAGTCTTGGCAAGGTATGTTTGGATGGCATAGTAACATAGTTTTGTGGAGACTTGTGCCTCATTGCTTGTTATGGTGTATTTGGTGTGAAAAAAATGCTAGAAGCTTTGAGGGATGCAAACGCTCTTTGTTAGAGATTAAGTCTTTTTTTTTTTACACACTCTCCATGATTGAAGTGTGGTCTTTTGTCATATTTCTTGTTCTTCCCTTCCTGTTTTGCTTGATCGTTGTAACCTTGGTCCTTGATTTGTGCCCTCTTAGTACATTCCCAATGTACTCGGGTTGGCTGTTTCTCTTTGCTTAATAAAAATTTCATTACTTATCAAAAAAAAAATATCCCCAGCACTATCTTCTACTAAAATAATTTCTAGAGGCCATATGTTGTTAAAGTTATAAGAGTAGTGAAATTCAATGATGGCTAATGGAAACTTGTTTTAATATTTTCATATGGATCACTACAGTTTGATTCGCAAATTTATGAGCCTTTTTTTTTTTTTTTTTTTTGTCTTTTTCACCTTAGGTCACTACAGAGAGCACTTGACAGAAGACTTTATCTTCTTCTCTATGGCAAAGCAAGTGGAGCTCCTAGTGATAAGCCTGTCTGGCATTTTCCAGAAAAAGTTTATGAAACTGAGGAGACAATGCGAAAGGTGAGAGTTGCTATTTTTTTAGCTGCCTCTTCTTCCTTCTCTGTCTCTCCCTCTTTTCTTTTCTCTTCATATTAACTCTTACTGTTTGCAGTGTGCGGAGACTGCATTGGAATCTGTGATTGGAGACCTTTCCCACACATATTTTGTTGGAAATGCTCCGATGGGTCATATGGTTATACAGCCAACAGAGAATGAGTCAAACTCTCCATCTTTTAAGGTATATTTTCTTGATATTGGTTTTACTTTGCTCTGGCTTTTGCCAAAATGTATATGGCAGCATTATGGTTGCAATTCATGTAACTTATTGACTATTGATAATTGTTGCATCAATTTTAATCTTAAGCCCTGGATTGTTTTCTTGATTCAACAGCGATTCTTCTTCAAGTCCCAAGTGATTGCAACCAACAAGTTCAAAATTGGGAAGTGTGAGGATTTTGCTTGGGTGACCAAGGATGAAATTTTGGAATATTTTCCTGAGCAAGCTGAATTTCTTAACAAAATGATCATCAGCTAATTCAGCAACCAAATTTAATTTCCAATCCACACAGGTTGTTTCGAAATGATATTACTGATGAAATATGTATCTGTTATGGCATCATTTTTTGCAATACAAGCTGACATAGGATTAGGCTGCAGGATGCAGTTGAGGTTTCCTAAGGCAACAAATGGTTCAGCAATTAGGATCGTTTATTGATTCAAGTCCGATGCATGAACTAAGTTGCTTCTTTCTGCTGTTTTTGTATGTGCTTTCATCTCCCCCCCTACTGCAATAAGAAGATTACTCAAAAAAATTCAACTTATTGTAATTTATGCAATTTTTGTAGCCTGTCTAGGAGCCTCATTCTGCAAATCAAATGTGTATCATTTGGTGAATTGGTTTTTAATAACTCAAGTTGTGTCGGATTTTCATCGCTAGATTGTCCATAATCCCTAGTGGAGTTAGAGGGACAACTCTGATGGTAGGCTAGAATGCCTTGCAGGTGAACTAATCAGGAATGAATCTCCCCAATAGTAAATTGTGCACAGGAGCAGGCTCATTATCATGGATAAGGAATGAAAGCTTCTGGATTTTTTTATTTTTTCTTTTCATTATTTTTTTAATTTTTGATGGAACACAAATTATGATTCGTGGCGCGCTTTCATCAGCACACAAGCAAATGAATTAAGATGGAACTTGTATTCCTTGGTACACCAACAATGTTGAGATATACAGGGTGGGACATGCTTTCCCTGGTACACAAACAATGCTGAGATATACTGAGTTCAGATGTATTAAATTCGAGTGCTATCTATTCTGCAATTTTGGATCCCAAACACGCTTGTTCCTTACACCAGTTCACGGTGTAGGCTTCTGTCCTGGCACTGGAATACAAGATGGGGGTTATGGGATTGAATTGACAGAGTATAGGAGGAAGGCCAACCACCAGTCTACTCTAACCTAAAAAAGAAAAAAAGAAATAATAATAATAAACCTCTCAATGTTCAATTAACTGTTGGTTTAAGCGGCTGGGCTCTGATCCTGTGATCCATGTATCTTCCCTTTCATGGCCCGATGGTGGTTTTACCCAAAGCAACATAGTGTGCTTTTGAGAATTGTTGAAAAAAATTTTGCCTTTTCTCATTTTTTTAGCAAATAATTTAGCTTTTTAGTTTTTTTTTTTTTTTTTTTAAATTATCTTTTAGCATTTTGTAACACAATTAACATAAAAGTTACCAAAAACTATATATTATAATAAACACTGCAAATAAGTTATAAAAATAAAAAATAAAAATAAATAAATAAAAAAAAGCAATTTTCTATCGGACATTGGCTTTTTTCATGAGTGCCTACCCTTGAGAAAATGCATGGAAGAATTGTATTAGTAGTGTTTAAAATTTAAAAATGAACTATTTATCAAAATAGAATACCTTGAAATAATCCTAGAAGGGCTTTAAGGGATAGTTTAGTGGTAATGACATGCTTTATGAATTATGATGCTCTATGTATGTAGTTTGAAATCCATTACTCTGGTTCCCGACTGTCTACCTAACTAAAAAAAATGAAGGCAAATGTTAACAAGTATTGTGCGGTGCTTGTTAAAGTTGGACTAATGTGGATCCCACTTAATAAAAAAATTGAATAAATAAAAGAAAAATACATAAAATTGGTCCTACAGTTAATATTCCTTCTTTCTTATGAAACTGGCCCTACAACCTATAAAGCTGCTAAAACAATGACACAAAGCTCGGTTAACGCAACCCAAAAAAGAATAGAAAAAGAACCAGTCAAATCTAACTGCCGGATAAATCAAAAAGTAATGACTTCAACTTTGATACGTCATTTGCGTGAATTTTTGGTTTTTCAAACCTAGCTAGAGTTGCAAAATTTAATGCTGAAGTTTGCTGTATCAACACCTTCGATGATTTTAGCTGTTTGATTCATATTTTGAATCTTACTAACCTTGTCATGATCTTGTAAAAAATTCTTCAATTTAACTGAAGGACCTTACCAGATTGCGTGCAATAAACTTGATAAACAATTTTAAGAGATATGGCTATATGAGTCCTCAAATAGTAGAAAAGGTATCGAGTTCCTTTAAAACTACACATTAAGTGGCGCAAATCATGTTTGAAGTGAGCTTCTAAAGAATCTAAACTCTAAACACAATCAAGCTTATAGATTTTATATATGGATAAGTTAGCAGGTCCCTGCTCCTATTACTAGTAATCAATCCAGTTTTTATTTCACACACATTTTTTTTCTTCATAAAAGATACAGGAGAAAAGAGGGGATAGGATGAGTATTGAAATATGTTATTTCACAAACTAAGTCATTGCTGAGTTTAGAGAACAATCTACAAAATAATTTGGTTGACTTCCATTCTTCTTTTTATTTTTAACTCTATCAACCTCGCGATGTATACTTAATCTGGCACTGAGGAAGAATTATTGGGGGGTGGGGGGTTTGGAGATTGCCATTGCAATGTGATGCAATACACGTGATCAGATCAGCCTCTTCTTTAATCAATGCAAGGGTGAGAGAAGCTAGCTAGGATGATGCATTTGGGGTTTTCTATATTCAATTATTTTAACTAATCTCCCCTTTTCTCCAAAAGTAACTACTACTCTACTAGTTGATAGCATTGACTTTGGTTTTGTGCTTACAATCCTATTAAGAGTTTTGGATGATATAACACATTGAAGGCTTAATATCATATGAGCACTACTAAATTTAAAATTTTAAGTTTATGAGTTTGGATTCAATTATTTTATATTAAAATTTTAACTTTTTCTTAATGTGGAAGTGTATCCAACAAAGCCTCAAAGACAATACTACTAAATTGGGAATCCTAGGCAGAGCAAGTGATGGAGGAATCATCCGAGACCATAATGCATTGGTGTGTGGCCGTTTGGAATTAGCAGTGCCATTGATACAGCTTCAAGTATTGACGCAAAGCTTTGGGCCTTGCCCAATGGTCCAAAATTTTTTTGTTCACTAAACCTGCCAGTAGTGGAAATTGAGGTTGATGCTAAACTAAAGTAGTGGTGAAATGGGTATCAGGTAGAATGTGTAATAACTATGCTCACTCTACCCTCATTTCATATTGTAGGCAACTGATGAGACAGACCCCAAGTGTGAAAATTAAGCATTGTTACCAAGAGGTGAACCAGTGTGCAGACAGACTTGTTAAGAATGGAGCAAATCAATCGCGGAATTTTATGGTTTTTGCCAATCCGCCTATGGATATCATTTTATTGATGTATTATATGATTCAATGGATTTGTGCTATGAGAGGCTTTGTCTTAACTCTTTTAATTTAATTTAATGCAATGCAATCCTTTTTGTACCAAAAAAAAAAAGAAAAAAGAAAAAAGAAAAGAAAGAAGATAATACTACTAGCTAAGGGTTTCTCAAAAAAAAAAAAAAAAAAACCTACAAGATTAGGGTAAGCTATATATAATTATCTCGTGAGTCAAAACCTACAAGATCAGTTTTTTGTTTTGTTATTTTTTGTTTTTGTTTTTCAGGGGTGCTCTAAAAACCAAACTAATACGTACGTACGTAAGATGCAAGCGTTATATATTACATGCAGACAATAAACAAATGATTGACAAAGAAGGAAAAATACTTTGGCATACGGAAATTTTTTTTATAATATGATTGATAAGCTAACAATTTTTTTTTTTTTTTTTTTTTGTGTGGTGACATGATAAGCTAACTTAGTTATGCATGTAAATAACATAACTTATCAACCCCACCAAAAAAATAGGAGAAGAAAAGACTTTTCAATGTTGAAAATGTGAAGTGAGGAAAGCATTAATTAGTAATGTATCCAAGAAAATTGAAAAAGGTGAGAGTTGCTACATTTAACAGGACGGGCTTGGCTAAAATTTCTACGTACAGAATTTTCAATTCTTTTTCCAAGGCATATTCACGCATATTCCGTTCGATCAGCACGCTATAGCTCCTCGGTATATTCTTTCTTACCTACTATAAAAGTTGAAAATAGTGATCTCTTTTTTTGGCTGAGAAAATGATACTCTTGAAAATGAAACAAATAGTGGACAAATCTAAAGCCATATCGATCATCCAATATTTGCTTTTGCTTTTGTGTTTTTGTGTGGAACAAAAGCTAAACACGTTCTAAACACAGCCAAATGAGTCAAAATTCTAGTGCACATTTGATCCACGTGTCATTTATGTTCATAATGGAT
Source organism: Quercus tomentella (assembly GCA_028535165.1). Taxonomy (NCBI): domain Eukaryota; kingdom Viridiplantae; phylum Streptophyta; class Magnoliopsida; order Fagales; family Fagaceae; genus Quercus; species Quercus tomentella. Next base: position 40,301,418 of record JAPQVY010000012.1, on the reverse strand, counting down.
GGCGCCTATTGTGGAATTTATAAATTGTGAGAGCTAGGGATATTTCGTGAAATTTTCTTATGTCCTAATACTCTCGGGGACCCACCATTGAGAAAATGGTGGAATTGTATTAGTAATACTTTAGACTTTAAACATGAGCCATACATATTGATATTGGTTAGGGAGCAATAAGTTGTGAAAAACACGTTCAGAGTAGTCTTTATTGTTGAAAATCAATGCCTTAATAAAGGTGTACATAGAACGTGGATCACATGTGCTCTCTAAGGTGCGTTCAATCATAACTTAACATCACTATCATCAAAGTTAACTATTGTTCTAGACAGATCAATCTCAATGTCTATCTTCTCAAAAAAAAAAAAAAAAAATCTCAATGTCTAGCAAAGTTAGAATAAAGAGTCTATCCCTCACCAAACCACATGGGAGTAACCGTTTATCATTGAACCACTTGGCCATAGCATAGCAGTATCACTATATTATTGGATTTACCATGTCCAATGTAATGCATTTACAATTAAAGCAAAATATCTTGGAGCAAGGATTTGTTGTAAATTAAGTTGTAGCAATTCCTGCAAAATGCACACATGTCAAGTGACTATTTGGTAAAACAATTCAATCTTAAGAAGGAAGTTTTCATTTAAATATAAGTATGGACAGATGTCTATTTAAGTCATTGATATATGTGTATTTTTGCAGAAGTTGCTGTAACTTAGTTTACAGCAAATCATTTTCCATTATCTTGGCTCAAGTAGTAATCTACAAAGAAGTGAACATGGATGATAATGTTGAATTGGTGCATTTAAATATTTCAAATCAAGATCTATTAAAAAAAATAATTTATCATATTTATCATCTTACCTAATTACCTTCATCTAAGTGGTAGGTTTCAATTAGCTTAACTATTATTAAAGTCTCTTGTCGTTGAATAAAAGATTTGGATTATATCCCCGCTTATACCAAAAACTAACTGGTGTCTCGGTCTAATGCTAAAAGACAATCATCACGAGCGAACTTCATATATTGAAACTCTACATTTCAAAAACTTCATCTAAGTCAATTGTATCGTTATATTCATCATCTTGCAAAACTATTTATTCATTGAAATTTTTTTCTAAACTCTACACACAATCAATCTAATGGGTTTTAGATTTAGTTAGATTAGGTAGCTCACACCTATCACTAGTAACCAATTAATCCAGTTTTTAATTTACCCAAATTTTTTTTCTTCCATAATCGATACTAGAGAAAGAAGGAGAGGGGGGAGGGGGGATAGGCAGATGAGTAGTGAAATATGTTATTTCATGCATGGCTCAGTTTAGAAGAAAATCTACAAAATAATTAGGTTGACTTATATTATATATTCATTGTCTTCAATTAATTCATATAATTAATCTCGTGGTGTATACTTAATCTGACCCTGAGGGAAGAAGTACTATCTAGGGGGAGTTGCAACCTAACATAATACGTACACGTGATTATCATCAACCCAAGTTTCTTTAATTAATCAATTAAAAGAGTGAGGCTGGAATGCATTTTGGCATTCTATATTCTATTATTTTTAGTAACTTCTCCTTTTCTCCATAAAAGTGCAGTAGTTGATACTTGATACTTAATAGCATTGACTTTAGATTTATGCTTATGAGACCGCTAAGATTTCTGAGTTTTGTCATAATTCACTTCTTTCTTTATTTATTTTTTTTCTCACTGTGAGACTTGTACTCACATATATACCCAACAAAGAGTCTAGACAATATTATTACTTTAAAAATATTAAAGATATTATAAATTTTTATACAATAAAATCTTGATAAACTGATATAACAAAAAATGTGATTATTATATATATATATATATTTAAGAATTAATTAGTAGATTTTAAAAACATAATAAATGAATGTTTAAATAAATTTTTTTTTTTTTTTGGTGATTGATAATATAATGGTTTATTAGTATAATGTTACTTATGTAGTATTTATCTAGCACCACTCTATTGACTCAGGGTCGGCTTCATTCTAATTAAAAAACAAATCAACTTATAATTAGAGTCAGCTTATCTCAAGAGACAATACCAGCCGTCCATTGCTTCTTCATGATCTCATAACACAGCCTTTTTTATTGACGCCTTCGCGGGTGGTCTAAAAGCCAAATTCTACACGTAAGGCATGATATTTGTATTTACCATATGGACATTTTTTTTATATTATAAGATGATTGATAAGCGACCTTTTTGTTTTTATGGGTGAGATGATAAGATAACTAGCTAGTTCCTAGTTGTGACTTGTGAGACTAATGCATGCGACTAACATAACTTATCACCCAAAAAGAAACAAAAAAAAAAGAGATGACTCTATAAGACTTTTTATTTATTTATTTATATATTTTATAAGTTTTAATCTATGGTATTTGTTTTTGATGATTGTATTCTTTATTATCAGACAAAAACACTAATCAGTTTCTAGTATAGGCAGGAATTGAATCTCAGATGTCTTATTAAACCATCAGAAATTTTACCAATTGAGCTAACTGAAATCTATATATATTTAAAACTTTTTAAATGTGTGGAAAAATGTATAATAAGTGTGACCAAATAAATGTGTAGTGTGTGCTCCATCTTCTCACGTGAAAATGAGCTATTGTATCGAGAAATTATACGGTCTTCATGGTAGATCACATCACTTATCTACGATTTCACTAAAAACTTCTACATATTTAAATTGTTGAGTGGAAGTCACTTTTTGTTAAATTTTTTTCTATCATAAATTGACTTAACAATTTTAAATAGGTGAGAGTCTTGTAATGAAATGGTGGACAAGTAATGTATTTTTATTATAAATTAACTCAGCAATTTTAAATAGGTAAGAGTCATGTAGTAGAATAGTGAATAAGCGACGTAGTCCATCATTAATACCGTATAATTTCTCCTACTTTCATTAATTAAATTGACTTACTATTCAGGTAAGAGGAATAATGTGAATGCGTATTTATTGAACTATGAATTATTCTATAATTTTCTAATTTGTTTTGGTACGTAGATTGTAGAAACCTATCACTATCAGGGTTTCTTTTCATGGAATAAGAAACAGAAAAATTATTTTCATCCGAGAAAATTAATATATTTTTAATGAATTTTATATTTGGTAGCCACAGAAAGAAAAGTAAGAAGTTGAGTTGCTACATTTAACAGGATGCATTTGGGCTAACTAAATTTCTACACTTTCTTCAGGGCATATTCACGAATATTCCGTTCCATCAAGCACCCTCCATTGACTGCAGGCTATGGGTCCTTGGTATATCCTTTCTTAGAGCATCCACAGCAGTGGAGCTAAATTTTTAGCAATTTAGCTCCACCAAAAGTTACTTTATCTATTTTACCTATACACATGCTGCAGCAGTGAATCTATTTTAGCTTTCAACACAATAAAATAATATAAACATCACAATAAAATAATATAACCACTACAATAAAATAATATATCCCACTACCCAAAATAATATATCTAAATTTTTTTATTATTCATTTCTCTATTTGTTCTTCTCTTTCTCTCTGGACTCTTCTTCTCTTTTGTCTGAAGCAAACCCACAGCACAGCCCACCTCCACAATCCCAAACCCACAACCACACCTCCATAATCCCAGCCCCACAGCCCCACCTCCACAAACCCACGCTATGACCACCACGAATCCACAACGGTCGTCGCCCCACCACAAACCACAACACCGTCGCCCCCTAGCCCACAAATCCGATCTCACAACCACGAAACTCAACGGAGCACAACCACAAAAACCCATCGGAGCACAACCACGAAATCCACTGGAGTAGAACCACAAAAACCCACCGGAGCACAACCACGAAACAATCAAACCCCGTTAATCCGATCTGACAATCAAACCCAGTCAACAGAGGAGTGAGAGACGAGAGAGAGAGCGTGACGGTGAGAGAGGAGCGACGGTGAGTGATTTAGGGCCTTGGGACGGCTGGGTCGAGAGGATGAGAGCTTGATGATGGGTGATTTGGGAGAGGAGTGATTTGGGAGAGAAAGAGAGGCACGGACTGAGAGTGATTTGGGAGAGTGAATGAGAGCTGAGTGATTTGGGAGAGAGACAGAGGCACGGAGTGAGAGAGAGAAAGGAATGATTTTTTAATCGGTGGAATGAATAAAATAAAATATTTTTTTTTTGCTTTCATGAACAGTGCACATCTAAAAATAGATGTGCACTGTAGCAATGGAGCTAAAATTTTTAGATTTAGCTCCACTGCTGCAGCAAGGTTTTTATGTTTATAGAGCTAAATTTTAGCATTATACCTATATAGCACCACTGCTGTGAGTGCTCTTACCAACTATGACCCTTGAAAAGGATGCTCTTGAACATGAAACAAAATAAAAAGTGGGCGAATCAAAAGTCATATTTATTATTTAAATATTCCATATTTGTTTAAATTTATAATATTAAATTGGTCAAGCAAACAAACCCAACAAGTTATCACTTAAATAAACTTTCAGTCTTTTGACTCTTTGAGAGCCGCCAGTAGAAGTGTTAGTTTTGTATACTAGTTAAAGTAATTAAATTTAGTCAAGAAAAAAAGAGTTAATATAATAATTAAGTGATATTTTATCACATTTTAATTACTTAATTTTTTGAAACAATCAATAATTTATCAAAATGATACAAGTGTGATTTCGATATGAATTCTTCTGTAGTTTTAGGCATCTTTATTTATGTGTTAGTTGTTTTTTGAAAGTTTTAAACAAACCCATTTGGTAATCTTCAGGTTACCTAACATGCCATGTGGACTCAGAATTCACAAATTCTGCGCCAATTGTGAATAACAATAAGAAAAATAATATAGCAACTATACAAACAGAAATTGTAGTATGCATAATTAATTCCTTTATGGAGTAATTTACAATACAAATCATGCTAAGAGTCACGTTGCTCAATAACATTACTCGGTCCTCTCTTTGAGGAATACATAGTTTGAATTACTCACTTGTCAAGAAAAAGAAAAAAATTTACAGTACAACCATGTATAGATACACTATTCCGGTGAAATGATGAGATTGATCTTATTAGTACATAAAACATATTACATAACATCTTTCTATAAAAACAAGTATTCAAAAGAAAAAGAAATAACCAATCCTATCCCACCCCCTCTTTTTCCAAGCAAGAGAAGAACTCAAGCTCCACAAATACTGTATATATAAACGCCAAATAAAGCTCAATTTGCCGAACGAAATTGATCCTGCACATAGATTATTTTTTTCATGCCTTAGGCTCTTCTGGGGTCCTTCGTAACCAAGAAAGAGGCTGATTTATGTGTCAAAGTTAAAGGGGTAACCTTCTTAACAGGGTTATTTTGAACCAAAGTTTTGGACACTTCAATATCATTGATAACGTCTCTGATGGGGTCTTGTTGGAGAGGAAGAACAGCTTTGGGAGTGGTGGTGTCTATGGCCACAGACTTTGGACGAGGGTAGAAGAAATCAGTGGGGAAGAAGTTGTATTGAAGGCCAGCCATGAAAGCTCTCAACTCTTTAATCTGTAGAAGACTTGAAAAAAAACTGAGAACTTTATATCTATGACTTTGTCTTATTGCTCTGGCTCTTAACGTTCACAGGTATATATAGAGAGAGGAAGAGAAGGTAGGCTTTGATTATTAAGCATGTGATATGTGTCCCTACCATAACAATAAAAGCGTGAGATTTTTATTTATTTGTTTACAAAGTTTTTCTTTTATGGGTTACGGTTACCTCAAGAGGTGCCCCTTCCTAATTTGCATCCCATGGCCTTAAGTCCTTTTAAAGTTTTGTTATTTTAAAGAATCAATTAAAATAAGTTTAGATGTACAATTTATTTCATTTTTTTATATAATTATTATCGTATATTGAAATGTCAAGTTGTGCTCATTGTACAATTATTATTATTATTATTATTATTATTATTATTATTATTATTATTATTATTATAAAATAGAAATTCTATTCTAACCTAATCTAAGTATTTATGTATGTGAAGTTTTCTTCTGAAGAACTGAACTCCGGACCTTATCCCCTTACCTTACAAAAATTTGTATTTGTAAAGTGATTATTATGCTAATGATGCGCGGTAATAATGTACAATTATTTCAATTGTCATTCCATGTGAAAAAAATTAATGTTACACTAATCAAAATTTGTAAAAGAAATTGAGAAATTTATTATGTCTTTATCATTGTTGTAAAAATGAAAAATTAACCCAAAAAAAAAAAGGGTAATCCATATGGGATATTCCATTTGTTTCTTTTTTTATTTTTCTTTTTTATTCCATTTGACTTCCTGGTATGAAGTCATGTGGATCCGGTTCCTACCACCAAACAAAATTTGTGCCATAATTTACCAGATGGTATTATTTTTTAAAATAATTTTATATTGGATTTATATATAACTTTATGTTTCCCTTTCAACTTCTTAATGAGACAACTCTTTACTTTGATCCAAATTTAACCAGATGTGAGAGGAATTAGAATAAATTCAGTAACTTGTCAGATGTGAAATATAGATGCAAAAATTTGGTAACTGAAGTGATATCAACCAAAAAAAAGAAAAAAAGGTGATATTTCTTCTCTTTTTGAAAGTGAAGGCTCGGTGTTTAAATACACTACAGAATTGGAAAGAAAATTTGATTAAGAGAATGTAGTATATATGGTTCATGCATCTGAAAAGAAGCTAGCCGTCCTTCCTTCTTTGACCAAAATCTATAAATTTTATTACTTTGCTAAAACATAGATTAAAAAAAAAGGCCAAAATTGGAAGTGAAATAATTAAGATTTGAGATATTTTGATTAAACCAGACAATTAGTTTAACCAAACAACCACAACATGGAATGTCCCATAAAAGGAAAATGTTTCTCTGCACATACAAGTCGGTAATCCGTATACCGCATGAATTTTTTTTTTTTTTTTTTTTCTAAATATGAAATTGATAATTATGATAGTTACAATTAGACATTTATTATTATTGTGTGTGTTTTTTTTTTTTTTTTTTTTTTTGGAAACAAACATATAAGAGAAAATGAGATTCTAACACAAAAGTATACCAAGAAGTACTAGTTCGTTATTCTAATATATCCAACTAGTATAGAAAATTCAAAATGAATAGAAATCTTATATATCTGATTATTTCATTCAAACTTTGATTATTTTATAAGGAAACAACGATGAACGTATAATAGATTGTGATAGATGAAATATAAGATTGAATATTCAAAATGAGACATAAGATTTTTATTCGCAAGTAATCGAGCACTCCCATATCAACCAGCCGGAAATCAATTCAAGGCACAACTGCAAGCTGTAGGTCCAAAACATTTAGGATTCATTACAACTTGTTGTTTCCACCACCAACCAGTCTCCAAACCGAAACTCAAAGCTCCAATTATATGATCGGTCCTTCTTAATTAATACAGTTCAAAACCCAGTCTTTACTCTTTCGCCACAGATTGATTGCCTTCCCATCACGTTGTTGTTGGTTTCAGTCACGGGATTTATCACACACACCATACCTTCAATACGTACGGTCGAAGAAAATTGTTGAGATTATGCATGGTACTTAGGTTCCAAACTCTCTAATAAAGTTGATATCGAATTCAGCTACTAGCTAGGTTTGTCTTTTAGATGTTGAACTTGGAAAGAGACGACAGTGCATTGAGCCAGCATGATCAACGCAATACTTAAGGACCCATCACATTGCAAAGAATATGGAGGTGAATACTGAACAGTCCCAGCTGAAGGCACCACTGTGGATGAGAGGATTTCTTGTTTCGTAGCAAAGTATGAAAATTTATTCTATTTTTTCACAATTTAAGAATAAGAATTCATAAGAAGATTTAATACTAAATTAATATATATATATATATAAATAAATAAATAAAACTAACATCTATTTTGTAATTACAAAAAGATAAAATAATTTTTTAATACAGTTCAATTTAATTAATCATTTATCAACATATAACTCTACATTTTTTTTTTCATTAAAAAAAAAAAAACTTGAAAATCATATATGATTTATTTTGTACTAAATTTTGCACTAATTTCCTTTGACTCTAAGTTAGAATCTACCCTAATTTCTGTACATAAACAGTATCATATTACCATGACCCATCTACCACCTAATTCCACATAATAATAAAAAAGCATCTTTGATAAAACAATGATGAAACGGTGATTACGACAATAAAAGAAATATATAAATTTGAGAAAATGCAAAAATTACACATTTTGACATAAAAATAGTGTTTTCAACTCGACTCGATTAAAACTACTCAATATTATGTTTTACTCATTGAAAAAATGATGATTTTCATAACATTATTTGTTCTTGTTGTTTTAGCTATATCAATACCTAAATATACAAAAATATATAGTTAGCCTTCATTTTCTTTAGTCTAGTAATTTTTATTCTTATATCTAAAAATCAATAAATTAACTAGAAAAGATAAAAGAACAAGGAATGAAAGAATATTTATTCCCCATAGTTAGCTCATCATAATAATTTATGACCAAGATCTACCCATAAAATACTCAATGTGAGAGTCACAAGCTCACACAACACCCTTATTTTCGAGAGCCACATTTACGCTACCTAGAATACTAATAAAGTCTCATAATCAATTATATTGCCACAATTTTTCCAATAAACACTTAATGTAGAACTCAACACATGTCCACACGATATTCATTCATACTATCCAATCCAATCAAATCACATAATTAACCCAGGCAGTTGCGAAGCCAAAAAATGTTCGTTGGAGTGTTGTAGTTGACCTTAATCTTATTAATATTATATATCTACAAGATACATCTCATGTATGTATTTATCCAATAGGAATGAAATCGAATTACTTTACATCTAAAATGAATAAATATTACAAAATTGTTAGATAAGTACGTTCTCAAAATAAAGTTCATTTTAAAACATATCATATTGAACTATGATATATTGCTTTGTTAAAAATGTTTTTGATGTATATTTTTATTCCTAGAAAACAATCTCTTTGTATGGTATTTAAATGGTTATAATAAATTATGTATATTCTTCCGACTTTGACTATTTTCTAATAATATCACATAGATTTTAATTTGTTTTAATCAGAATTATTTGATTTAGGATCCTTTGAGCACACCTTTTGTACATTACTCTTGGAATATTATCATTAGAATTTATTGTAAGTGTTAACCAAAGTACGTTACGTATACTTTGAGAAAAGAAATTAACATCATTATATTTTATATTTTTAAGAATTTAAATAATTTATTCCATATTTAATTTTCTTATTTTGAGATCTTTTATATGTTAAATAAAATTATATAAGCAAATATATATATATATATATATATATATATAGATAAAGCATAAAAAATTATATGCTATTTATTAAAGCAATTAAGCATTAAGTGACTAGAAAATCATATTATTGGTTGCCACTCATTATCCTTAAACCATGTATTTTCGTCAAGAAGTTGGTTCAGAAAATCCCCCACTCAAATATTTGTACATAATTAATTAATTTTTTTTTTTTTAAAGAGAAAGCAAAATCCTAGAAAAGAAAATTAAACTAAGTTTATATGTATGATGTTTTAATTTTTATAAGATTTTATTTTATTAATTTTAATGACCCATCACCTCGAATCACTTATAAACCGCTTTATATCTCATGCATATGCATGAGTGCAACTAAAAATAACCACACACACATATAAAGGTCCCCTAAAGCAAGGCATTTCTAAACCCTTTCACTAATCTACAAAGTTAGATTCCACTTCTAACCACAACTTCATTTTGAACCATCACTTCGAATCATTGTAATCAACATCAAAAGAGACTTGATTTAAGAAAAATCGGTCTTCTAGACTCTAAATGATCATTAAGTACCCATATTCAAAATGTTAAATGATATGTAACAAATGCCATGTCAACTTCTAGATATAGAGTTAAAATACTATTTAAAAATCCTAGATCTGCAATCGTATTTTGTATCAAAAAGGTTTAATAAGATTGCTTGATGAAATATTTAGATTTGAGTTTCCATGGTGAAAAAGAATGATTTTTTAATAAAAATTCAGATCTAGTTATATGTGTGTGTGCGCACAAATTACATATCATGTGCTCATTTCTTTAACATTTTTCTATCGGCATATTAAAAAAGGTTGTAATTAAATTGCTGAATAGTAGAGACATGATCTAAACAATTGAAAATTAAATGACATAATAGAAAGGAATAAATTTTGGAGAGACATTTTTATAATTTACACAAAAGAAGTTTATACTAAATTTTATAATCTACTATATTTTTCTATATCTTTATATACATATATTGTCACTCGACATATATTTTGATACGATTATGACTTAATTTGTATAGGTATTTTCTAAAAATATATTTATACTAACAGAAATATAAATATTGAAAATTTTTTTAGGGTATCCAGTGCTATTTTTCTTATAACCCTTTTATCCTTCAAAGTTATGAATTTGTATCTCTAAAAAATTGTGCTTCATAGTGCATTACTTAAACCCATGGGCCATGGGGTGTTCCCCCCAAACTATTGAATTAAAAATGAAAACGCCCATGTGGGTGTTACCCCATAACTATAGGAAAAAGACCAAGAGTACCCAAGTCCAACCACAGAAATCTGGGCAATTAAAATTGGGCCTTCTATCTCAAAAAGAAATGTAGGCCTTGCTATGCTTCAAAGTTCTTCGTTATCTTTCTAAAAAAAAAGAAAGTGCGTCGTTCTCTAAAACTCAAGCCCACGGGGTTATTATTGGGCCTTACTTTTTTCTAATGAAATTCCTTAAGAAAAAGAAAACAAATTAATAAAATAAAAAATCCTATTTGTAAAATTGTAGAGAAATAAGATTTTTTTTTTTTTTTTGGTGTTATATGTTCATCACAAAAACCTTAGAACAATGATTTTCAACCTTACGGTTTGCTTTATTTGAAAAATCAATAGCATTTTTATATTAGCTTTATTTGAGTTTAAAGTACAGGGATTAGTTTTGGAAAGTTATATATTTTTTGGGATTTAAAATAAAAATAACCGTGAGTTTCAATTTGATCTTAGGACTATATAATTTTATCAAATAATCTCCTGCATATTAAGCTTGTTAGTATTTTCTGTTAAACCTTGATGAATTTAATTACCCGATATGTGCATGATAATAATGATATTTCAAAATTATTAATGTTTGATGGAAAGTTAGAAACTATGTGCACATCATGTAATTGAATTTGTTTCGCTGTAACGAAAAATAATAATAGAAAATTTGATTTGTCACAAACTAATGTGAAAGGGTTGATTGTTCAAATACAAAGTTCGAGGAACTTATTTCTCTATGATGATTGATCTTTATCATTTGGATAAGACATTAATTGGTTTTGGTGTAGGCGGGATTTCTTAGATCCCATATTCTAGGGCAAGAGACTTTACTAATTCATCTATATGGCACTCACAAGGAACAATTGGTACTCAATTTAAAGAATGTGCCTTTTTGGTATGATTTACAATTGTACATTTGATTTAGAATTTTGTAGTCGGTTCTGTTGGTTGGAATTTGGAGGAAAGAAAAAGAAAGAAGAACCACTACTGTTGGCACAATTGAGATTTGGTTCTGGGCTGCACGGTGTGTAATTTATCTTTTAAAATAAATAGGTTAAAATTGGGTTTCTAAGAAAAAACTATGGGCAATTTGGGAAAATGAATGCACCTTCCAATGGTAATATTTATTTTGCATTTGTTGCGTTTTGCAACTACAGCTCTCGAACTGCCACACAATAACGCAGGTCTCCTTCGTATTTGGATAAGTCACTTTTTCATAATGTGCGTTTGCAATAATTTACCAAATACATGGTTTGGGTTCTGGGCTGAAAAAAGTGTGTTTTGGCTCCTTAAAGTGGAACCAAACAGGCACTTAGTCTATGTTGTGCTAGAGCTGTTCATCTAGTTGGTTTGATTCTGCAATCAGTCCCCAAGTCCTGTTAGCTCCTGAATATTACCTTTTTGTTTTTTTAATGTTCACTTTATGCAAAACTACAAACAAGTGTTTACTTCTGGATTATGATATTAAGATAAGTATTTACATGTGACTGTAAGTGGGTTACTGGATGAGGTTTCTGCTTTGAAAAGAGAGGATGAGAAGATAAATTGCATAACACGTAGATATAAATGTTCATGTGCTTCCATTTCATAGTGCAAAACCAGATATTAATTTGAGGAAGTTGTTCAATCTATGGCTAATCCATTAGCCTCAGAGTTGGGAAAGAAGCGTTTACACAAGGATGAAATGGTATTGACTATGAACTATCTGTGCTTGTTCAATTCTCTTGAGTCATTACTGCATTACAATGTACATTATAAAACAGTTTTTGATACACTACAAAATTGCAACTCCCAAGTACAAATTTTTATCATTGTATTTCTATTTATTCTTCACAATATATGCAGATTTCAATAAGACTAAAAAATCACAAAGGAAAAAAAGAGGGCATGCACCTTACAATCTCCATTGACTCACAACTTTCATCTATGGGGTATACTTCTGTGTTCTAAATGACAGAATAAATAACAGTTCAGTGGTTCAGCTGAGAGGTTACCATCTCTATTGACTCGCAACTTGCATCTATGTGTTATACTTCTGTGTCCTACATGTCAGAATGATTAACTTTCAGAGATTATTACTTTGGAACATTTCCCCTCAGACTGATACTACAGAGCAATGTCCACTGATCACCACCAAGTAGCTGCTTTTTGTCGCCTTACCTGCACATTATCGAAAAGAAGAATGAGACTCCACCACGTGAGAAATATACATTATGAATTTAAGATGTCGCTTGTGAGAGCACATCAATTGGGAATTTCTTAGTTTATGATTGAACTAATGCATGGATGGTCAGATACTTTTTAGCTTAAGTAGAAACTTTTATGCAATCTAATAGATAATTGATTTAGATCAGAACAAGGGCATTAAGTGGCTAATGTGTCCCTATTATTATGAGTTTCTTCTCTTTAGCTTACTTTAATGAAACTTTGTGATCTACATTTTACTAATATCATACTTCTCTTTGTACACTATGGGACTTCTTGCACTGCCTTTTGTAAATGAAAAGGAAAGTCAAGGCTCTTTGTATTTACCTTGACTGTATGCAGTTTTGCACGATATGAAGCTGCTGCGTCTTGCCTTTCAACTTCCAATAGTTGGAGTGACTGTTTCAAATGCTTTTACAAGAAGTTCCACTTTTCTTTTCCGTTCTGGAGTCAGTTTTGCAACAACCTGTTGAAGTGCATAATCAAGCATCCATTCCTCAGCATTCTTTTTCTGATCCATGTCTTGATGCCTTAAATGAACTTTTTCTGCTTCAGGGTCCAGCTCCGAAGGCAAATACCGTGGCTCCCTTGGATTAAATTTCCTTACTTTTACTACTGCCTTGATGAATCTTTTAAGTAGGATCAACTTTTTCACATTGCTCCAGCTCCTTGTTATTTGTTGGTTAGATTTCTTTCCCACCTTCATTTCTGTTTTCTCTTCTTCTTGGGTACTGACACTATCAGATATGAGCCTTTTTTCTTCTGAATCTGTATTTTCAGACTCCACGAAGCTGTCTTTATCCAAACTTTTGCACTTCAAGATGAATGGTTCCCCTCCTTCACCACGTTTCTCTTCTTGGAGCTCTTTATCTTGATTTATGCCACTAGTGATTTGTTGATCATCAGTTGAGTGGTCCTGCATTTCTGGAAGAAGGATTTCATCAATTGCTTCTTCTACAAGCTTAATGGCCTCAATACGTTGGAGTTCAACCTTCTGGTCATCTGGCTTGTTATCCATTTCCGTGTCTTGATTTATTTCTGAGAAATTTTGACAAGAATTGGAGATGCATGTTACAGGCAATGAGTCGGCAATTTGGCATTGCTCGCTTGTTCTTCTTTACCTGCTTCATCAACATGTGGCTTGGTTTCATCATTTTCTGCAAGAGCTGATACCATGTGCTTATATACTAAGCCCCACAGCCCCATGTTTTTCTGTTTTTCAAATTGTGTATCATTTGCTACATCAGCGGTGGAACAATGCTTAGATTCTTCAATTGGAGAAAACCCTGGAAGGGACTGAGATTCTGGCTTAGCTCCTCCTCTTTCTTCCTGGGTTGCCATTGATTCAGAACCACTGCTGCAAGGTTCTGAACTTGAAGTAAATTCTCTGGAGACTTCTCCATTCTCTTGAACTTCTTCGTGACAGGTGCTCACAATGTCATCTGGCTTCAAGGAGAATTCATCACATAAGCTGGGGACTTTGACCTCCGGTGAACAACTGTTGATGGAATCAGGCTGATCATCAGCAAGAATGAATTTGTTGTCCACCCTATCAAGATTGATGGCAACAATTTGCTTTTCCTTCCAGTCTTCTTTGGTGGCTTGAGAAGCAAGAATGTCATGTTCTGTTTTAATGCAGCAACTCTCCAAATTTGCTCCAAGCTCAGAAAATTTCACTGGAGTTTGCCGTTTGTCTGTAAGAAAATCACCGAATTGGTCTGGATAGTCTTTGAATTCTTTCTCTAGATATGATGTTTTTCTTTGCAAGTTCTCAGCAGACTCTTCATAACTTCTTTCTTGACATTTTTCTTCTCCACTTTGAATTGAAAAACCATTACAGGATTGAATGGAATTTGCTCGAGTGCAAACTGCTGCATTGGACCTCTGGCTAGTTTCAATTTCTTGAAGTGGAAGTACTTTCTCAAAAGCTTCTACAAGCAGTGCTACTTTTTGTTTTTGAGCTGGAGCTAATTTAGAAATGACCTGTTGAAGTGCATGATCAAGCATCCATTCCTCAGTGTTTTTTCTCTTGTCTGTTGTTTGGTGCCTCAGATTAACTTTTTCTGCTTCTGGATCAGGCTTCAAAGATAGATATCGTGGCCCTCGGGGTTTGAAATTCCTCACCTTCTCCAGTGCCTTGACAAATCTCTTGAGGAGGATTATCTTTTTCAAATTGCTCCAGCCCTTGAGCATTTTCTTGTCGGATTTGTTTCCCACCTCAGATGCTGTTTTCTCATCTTTGGGAGTACTAATAGTATTGATGTTGAGCCATATTGCTTTTGTATCTTGTATCCTACTGTCTTTAGCAGGCTCGCTGGAATCTGACGTGCTCCGATCCCCACCCTCACCATGACTCTTTCCTAAGAGTTCCTGGTCTGAACTTGTGCTACTAGTAATTGATTGATCATCAGTTGAGTTGTCTTGAAAGTCTTGGAGAAGGATATTATCGACTGCATCTTGTACCAGCTTAATGGCATCAATCTGGCTGAGCTCATTCCTTTGTTGGTATGCATTGTGACTTTCCTTAGCGGTGTCTTCAGTTGTTTCAGAAAAATCCTCAGAAGAACTAGAGCTGTTCATTCCAAGCAAGTTGTTGCCATCTTCCACTTGTTCTTCACTGTCCACTCCATCTAGATGATGCTGGTTTTCAACTTTTCCATCAATACCTACCACTGCATGCTTATATAGCAAGCGCCACATTCTGATATATTTCTGATTTTTAAACTGCCTCTTGCCTTCTACATCGTTTGAACATCCTTTCTTTTCTTCACCGCCTGTAATTTCTTCCTCCATTGGCTCATGATCAATATCAGAAGAGACCACACTGTTACTTCCTGTTGATTCCACAAATCTATCAAGGATTGGTCTTCTATATCCATCAGGTGGTTCAACAATTAAGCAATTGGCCTTAAAATTTTCGCCAAATGATTCTGAATCACCACTGTACATGTCATCAGTGAGAATGGAATTAGCCTCTTCATCTTTTCCACCTGAAGCGCCAACTGCATTCGATGTGGCTTCTGGTTCAGCATATGTATTGACAGTGAAGTCCCTGCCAGCATTTTCTTCAATGGGAGAGATAGCTCTGCGGGATTTACGAGCTGCAGGATCTCCATTGTGGACCATTTTGTTTGTCTGAATTCCTTTCTTCATATTTCCAGACCGGCTGCCTCTAAGAAATTGACTGTCCCGCTTCATGCTCTTCTGGGTCTTCAATAAACTCCGCTTTGTAGATATGAAGCGCTTCAATGGAGGTGAATCATTATGGTGATGGCCATGAAGAGAGCAGTAAGTGTATGGACAAACCTTCATGATTGAAGTTCTTTCAGATTCATGTCCTCCAGGAAGAAGCTCCAAGGAGACAGGGAATTTGGAGTTTTTGAGAGTTGAAGAACAGGTAGCTTTACGCATGCTTGAGTCCGAGAATTGACATGTGTTAGAACATCTCCCCATGGAATTTTTCTTTGATTTGAAAGTACCCATTTTTGCTAACACTTTCATGGGTTTCAAACTTGATGTTCTTGTTATAATTCTCATAGATTTGTTACCAGAAAAGACTGGTTTTGGATTTGGAGCTCTTGATTTTTTCCTAATTTGACCATTGCTACTAAAACTGGATTCAGAAGTATGGGGACTTGCCTGATAGCCAGATTCCATGCTTCTTATGGATAGACTTGACCCCTCAAAACTTGCCTTCTTCATTGATCTTGACTTCTTCAGTTTCCTCTGCAACTCTGTCCCTCCAGAGCTTTTACTCATCAAAGGCCTCTTGTACCTCAAACTAGACATTCTTGTTAAACTCTTCCCAGGCTTAAAACTTGATCTCCTTATCAACCTTGTCACTGAATTCTGCCCAGAAGAAAAACAATATTTGGAATCAAACAATTTGAACACCCTTTAATTGCCAAGAACCTTGTAGCTTAATAACATTTCCCGATTCTTCCACCGAGGAGAACCCGGGTTTGAATCCCTCTCCCCCACTTATTGAAAGAAAAAAAGGAAAAGAATACCCTTTACTTGAATCATTACTTACCAAAACAAGATACAGAAATACAAACGCTTACCTGCGAAGTTTCCTTCTTTGCTTCTGCACTGCTTGTGGCCTTCACAAAATTTGGAGATCCATCTGACATTTCAAATGGAGTTGACTGCCCTGAGCTTGATACATTAGCAGATAAGACAATGGGAAGGTGATTGGATCGAGATTTAACCGTCCTTGTGGATGATCTTAAGCTTGGCAATCTTGAAAGCTTGA
Source organism: Quercus tomentella (assembly GCA_028535165.1). Taxonomy (NCBI): domain Eukaryota; kingdom Viridiplantae; phylum Streptophyta; class Magnoliopsida; order Fagales; family Fagaceae; genus Quercus; species Quercus tomentella. Next base: position 40,284,319 of record JAPQVY010000012.1, on the reverse strand, counting down.
CTGACCTCAATTTCTTCAGCTTCTTCTTTGGCTCTGTTCCTCCCATGTCACTACTTTCTTGATTCTGATAAAAAGATGATTCATTGGTTATTGACAACATCTCAGATTCTGCAGAACTAGAATTACCATGAAAATCAGCTCCACTTTCAAGCTGGTTTGGAATCACTTCTTCTGAATTTGTAGTTGGATAGGAAAAGCAATAGAGTTTTCAATATGGTAATGTTATGGAGGCTGATTATTATTTATTATTTTACTCTATGGTTTAGAATTCTTTTTTTTTTTTTTTTGGTTGAAGAAAAGCAAGGTGCTATTCTGGCTGTCTGGTTAATGAAAATTATTGCGAGGAAAGTTTTTGTAATGGCTCAAAAAATCAGAGATTCTAAAGTTTGTGCTTGCCTATGGTGGTTTGTGCTTGCCTATGGTGACTAGTCTTCCTCTTCCTCTTGGAACTTCATCTTAAATTTCAGCTCTGACTTGGCAAGTTAAAAGTTTGAATATAGTTGTGAAAGAGACACGAGATTCCTTGGCTTGTACCAAGAATGAGAGTTATTGACTTGGCCTTCCTGATTGACTCTTTTTATTTTATTTTTAAAGCTTTTTCTTGGCCTCACCTCATTTTGGTGGGTATTGGATGGGAGGGACTAAATTTATTGCAGAGAAAACCTTATCCCTTTCCTTGTACAATTATCATGCTTATAGAAAATTCAAACTCCAATAAATAATTAATAGTTTATCCGTCTCAGTTTGTTTGTCTTTCATTTTATTTTGAAATATCTCAAAATATTGTCCTATTTCTAAAAATAAAAGTCATCAATTTATTAATGTTCCTATCATACCTCTACTTTATTTTCAAAACTATTTGAAAAAAAAACTAACAAATATATATTTTTTTTAAATCAATCTAATTGGGGCACCTTTTTAGTTGTCTTATTAAGAATAACTCTTTTTAAAAAAAAACTGATAAATTTACTTAAGGGTAGTTTTGAAAACTTATACATTTTTATAAGGCAGATAAAATAATAAATGATGTTTCCTTAAAAAGTTTGACTTTTCAAACAGGACAAATAAATTGAGACAGATAGAGTATTAACTAATAATTTTGAATGAAATAACCATGAGATTAGCAGATCATTCTTGTCCACAAATATTGTTGAGAAAGTGATTTAAAAAGTCCTCACTACTCAGCTTTGTTGACCCAAAAAAGACATGTTGGCATGAATATTTTCAATTAAAAAAGGCGGTTTAATATTTTAGAATTTCAGAATTTGAGATAAATGATTGAATTACAATTTGCAAATCTTGAATATTTTTTCTTATAAAATATCCATAAATTGTGGATTTTTTTTCCTCATAGATTGTTCACACTTTAACTAATGGTGTAAACTCAGTGAGATAAAAGCAAACAATTAAGCAAGCTCTAAACCAAATATAAATACATTAATGTACAATAAACAAAACCATTTTATAAAATATGTATGACATTTAAAATGAAATGTCCATTAGTGCATTAGAGCTGTAATCTGGATCAAACAACAAAACGGTAGGTGGACTCAAGAGTCAAGAGTCAAGACCATACGATCATGATTAGACAATTCCAGCTCGAACATTTAGACCTATTTCATATATATATATATATATATATATATATATATATATATATATATTTTTAATCATAAACTTTTTGCCAAAGCAAAACACTTAAAAAAGAGGAGAGAAAAAAAAAAAAAAATCGTTAATTTTGATGGTTGAGATTTGAGAATAATTGTTCGCACTGACCAATTCATCACAGAAGGGAAGCTCCAAAAAGTTGTCAGAAAACGCGTTGCTAAAATGCTCATCAATGAGTGTGGGACCAAAAACATTTTGCTGGCTGTGGGACCCAAATAATTCCAAGCGTAATTGCCGGGGATCAAAGGGCCCTGGCTGAATCAATCTTTTTTGGAGAATTCTGGTGCCACTACTTTTGTGCACAACTCGCCACGTGGGCGAGTTGTGCACAAAGTAGTGGCACCAGAACCACTCATCTTTTTTTCTGCTTTTAGATCTTCAAATCTGCTTTGAACAAATGTCTAAAGTGGAACCCAAATCCAGAACAGTTTCTGATCTTCTTTTATATATATATATATATGATTGTCCTAAAAAAGAAAGATTTTTTTAATATAAATTTAAAATTTAATAATTATGATAATTATTTATTAATAGATACTTATTTTGATTATGTTTATTTATGAAATATTAAAAATGTAATTTAATAATCATATTAATTATTAATAAATATTTATTATAATATATGGAACAATTTATTCTATCATTTAAAGATAATGTGATGTTGTAAGATTCTAAAAAAGAGTTTAAATATAAAATAAAGTTTAAATTCAATTAAAAGTATGTATTAGAATATAAATGCCTAAAATTGTGGCAAATAGAACTTGGGTTTTTGGATTTATGGCATTCTCAAAAAAAAAAAAAGTCCCTTTGAAAGGGCTTTTTTTTATTTACTTATTTTAAGTCCTTGTTCACCTAATTATAAAATAGATAACTGAAAGATACCCTTCTTATCGTATGTTATTCAAATGTGGAGTTCTCTTGTGCTTTATTTTAGTGATATATCCCTTTTTATGATTAGTTTTGCAAGTTGTTTTCATAATTTCAGTGGAATTTGATTATGTGTAAGTGTTAGCATCATCTATCAAGAATTTTTTTTATGTAAAAAATATTGTTCTATGCTACAATTTCTGTTCTCTTATGCTATTCAAATGTGAAATTATCTTGTGCTTTAGTCTTGTGATACTTACCTTTTTGTGATTAGTTTAATAGAGTTTTTGATAATTTTAATGGAATTAGTATTGTGCATGTGCAATGCATGACTTTTTTTTTTTTTTTTTGTTTTGTTTTTGTGCAATGCATGACTTGATTAAAAAGTTACATGTAAATATATTGAAATTATATCAATAATTAATGGGCCACTTGAAACCTTTTTTTTTTTTTTTTTTTTTTTTTTGAGAGGGGGCACTTGAAACCTTAATAGCGTTTTACCTAAAGTAACTTAATGAATCATATGACAAAAACACATTAACTTTATGAGATGTAATACATACACATATTAAGCCATTTTGCATAATTGTAATGTTTCTGGTGAGTAAATTTATAATCAAAATAATGGAAAAAAATGTTAAATTTATTTCAAATTATTTGAAACTTTTAGTAATATAATTTAGTTGAATTATAATTGGAAATTTTTGGAAATTTAAAATAGAGTTTAATAAACTATCTTAGTAGTTAATGAAGTGGGGGGACACTTGTCCCAAATAGAAAATAGTTACTTACACAACCAAGATTTCTAGGACCCAAAGTAAACGTGGTTGACTAAGCATTGTTTATGTTGGTCTAATAGACATTTGGACCCTTCTTAGAGCATCACTATAGGCTAGCTATCTCTAAATTTTGGAGAGAAAAGCCACTATTCACCCCAAAAAACACTTCAACAGCCTCTCCATCTCCAATTTCCAATTTTTTTTTTAGATTTGCTACAGTAACTCTCCAGACATGGAGAGCACTTTAGCAATCACTGTAACTTCTCTAAACAATATCCTCCCTTAAAATATTACCCGGTTGAATAAAAAATTACTTTTTTCTCTTTCCTCCCTTTCTCTTTCTTCCTCACTCTCTTTCTCTCTTCTTTATCTCAACGGCTACAAAACGAAAAATACAATCCAAACACGAAAATAATTTTTCTCATAAACAAAATGAAATCAGGAAAAAAAAAAAAAAAAAAAAAAGAGAGAGACTTGTTCATGAGCAAAAGAATTAATTTAGTCTCAATAATCACAACCGATTAAAATATTTAATTTTCACTCAATAATCACAACGGTAACAACAGAACTATTCTTGATCTTTTCTCTCAAACATCTCTAAACCTCAGTCTCAATCAAACATTCACAACAGCTACAAGCACAACAATCATTTCTCTTAAACATCTCTAAACTCAAGCATAATCAAAATACAATCTTAAAATTAATCAAATCATAACAATAAAAGCAAAAAAAAAAAAAAAAAAAAAAAAGCGACAGAAGCCATCTGACCCATGGTGGAGCAAGCAAGCAACCCACGGTGGAGCAAAAAAGAGACAACGCCTGCCTGTGTCCTTTGATCAACGGTGGAGCAAGCAATCGCTTGTTCTTAATTTCTCTATTTCTTATCACTGAAGAGAGTGTTGTAGAATCAAGTAAAAAAATAATAATAATAATAAATAAATAAAAAAAGCTAGAGAAAGAATGAGAGAGCTGGAGAAAGTGAGAGTGAGATCCGGAATGAACTAGAAAAAGAAAAAGAAAAGGAAGGGTAGATAGAGATGGGAGTGGGATAGTGTGTGGTGGAGAAAAAACCAAGAGAAAAAAGAAAAAGAAAAAAAAGAAACGTATGGATGTAATTAAGTTTGGAAAAATAATATAAAAAATAAGAAAAGGCAATTAAGAAATGCTACCACAATATTTTCACAATAAATTTTAAGTAATAGATTGTTATTAGCTAATATTGATGAGTAAAAAAAATAATTTTAGTGGTGGATTTAAATTAAAACTAGTAACAACTTTTCACATAAGATTTTGATGTGATTCTTGTGAAAGTATTGTGAAAAATATTGTAGATAAAACATTTTTCATTGAAAAATATAATTGTTGGGAATAAATATAGGAAGAATAAATTATGATAAAAAAAGAATAAAGAATGAATGATGAAATAATATTTAAATGAAAATGAGAAAATGATAAAGAGTCTATTAAAAAGTGTATTTGAAAAAGTAAGTAGGCAAAATCTAAAATATACTGTTCACTCTCCAAACAGGCAAAAATTTGGAGAGAATTTGGAGAGGCTGCTGGTTATGCTGTCTTTTTTTTTGCTGAATTCTGCTGGTTATGCTGTCAGAAGAATCAAAATTGATTGTGAGATTGTCCAATATATATGTATACATTTCCTATTAAATTGCATGGGTTAATTCTACTGGGCTCCCACTTGCTCCGAACACCTCAGTCGTGCTTCTCATCTTCAACGGGCTTTAGCTTTAATGCTATGTACGGTCGTGCTTGGGATTATGCATGGCTGAGTGGCTAAGTTTGCTTGGCCACAGTAACGAAAAATTGGTCCAGTGAAACTGGGCTTGAGTTGCCCTTAAAAGGGTCACTAGTATTGGGTTTGAGAATTGAGGCACTAGAACGACCAACCACGGCTCATGATTTGTTAAGGGCTAAGCTCAATCTACTTATGACACTATTTATTGGGTACCTTCAGCTACCCTATCCACCAGTTACAAGTAGACCTTGTTCAGCTGAATCTCATGGTTAAGTCCACAAGAATAGTTGTGAGGCTAGTTGTTGTCGTAACTTTAATTTTCATATCAATTGATGTGTTAGCCTCTAAGCTCATGCGCATGTTCATATGTTCTTCTATTTTTTTAGGTAAAGATTAATAATTTGCATTTATTATAATTTAGAATTTTTTTTTTATTTTTCAAATAAATAAAAATGATAAACTTTAGAGATAAACAGTAACTGTAATTTCTTTTTTGACCGTTAAGAGAAAAAAATCCTAAATTTTAGGAGTTCTCTTTTTGAATTCAAAATAAAATTTGTTATTTGACATTTATGACCTTATTTCTAAATAAAATTACCCTTCATTAACGAAGCTATTTTTGAACTACAAAAGAGTTTAGTTGAAAGAGAATAATCATCTTATATATAGTATAGATTATACTAGAATCCACCACACTGAAAGTAAGAATCTTGTGAAAATGTTAACATTTTGTTATGTTCCTAAACTTTCTCGTTGTTAGGCTTCTTAAGATAGACAACAAAGTTGACCATTGGTCAACATGTGACACTTCTAGTTACCTTTGTGCAATTGCTTAAGGTACAATTGTCGCATCACTTTAGAATCATATGTGGCATAGTGCACACTAGCACATATATGAAAAAGACAAAACCTCTTCTTTTACTCTTGAATAGGCCTATCCAACAAAACAATAGACTTGACCCACCTGGCTTAACCGATCGGACTCAAACCGTCTGCCGCTCGACCCAACTACCTGGCAGTCGATGGCAGGTCCTTGCCTTCCCAACCTGATTCCGACGTGTCGAGTGGCGGGTCTTCCCTTCCAAAACCCGATCCACCCAACCCGACCGTGATATATAACCCTTACACTCCTTAGTCATTACTATTTGTTTCTCAGTCCTTTGTTTCTCTCTTAGTCTCTAGGATCGATCTCTCAACACTCAATAGCTAAAACCTCCAGCCCATCATCGATCTGCAAATCTTCATCGCCCATCGCTGAACTGCAAATCTCCTCCATCACCTATCATCGATATGCAAATACCTTGCTTAGGTTTGATTTTTAGTCATTTTCTCTCTTCATTTGAGTCACTTGAAAGTTCAAATCTGCTATCATCTCTCTCTATTTCTATTTGTGTTTTGTATTTGTGGGCTACTGGTGTTTAGTTTTGTAAATTTGTTCGTCAGTATAGATTTGTTCTTTCAAATTTGTGAAATTTGTACAAAGTTTGGTTCTTGATTTGTGTTTTCTGGTCGAAGTCGGATCTGGCCATTGTCTACTTGAGCCTGATTCGACTCGACTCGCAGTTTTTCACGGTCGACGGCCAGTTGGCTGTCATGCAACCCGACAGGATTAGGTTGGTTCCGGGTTCGAGCCCAAACCCGAACCGGCCAGACCCATGGACACCCCTACTCTAGAACTTGATTTATTACTTCGTCTAACTATTATATATGACATCCCTCTCACTCTTATGTGATAGGGATATTACATGCAATTGTTAGTCTACTATACATTTTACCCTTTCTTAATTTTAGCTATCTATCCATAAATTAATGGTCCACAATGGTTTCTCATTGGATTTTATTTTATAATAATGTTATTATTTTTTAAATACTAGTCCCATGAGGTCATAGTCACCTAGATGGCTTTTCCTACACTCGAATGTCTAACGTAAATCATTAATTTCTTTTCCGTTTATATTTCTAACTCCAACCATAAGATAAGTGATTCATGTGACATGAGTCATGACTATATATGGTTTCGTTTCTACCTTCTAATTTCTATTACTTGAGAGCCATATACTCAAAAGAATAGAATAAGTTTTTATAAGATGCGAGGATTCTAAACCAAAGTTAAATAGTTTAATTTATTTTGATCGAAAAAACAGGTTAAATAGTTTATATGCATTACTATAAGGAATGCGTACAGTATATACTATAAAACAGTAATATTAATAATAACAGATGAGTTGGACTAAGCCTACTGCTAATTGGTTCAAACTTAATATAGATGGCTCTTCATTAGGCAATCTAGGTAGAGTAAGTGGTGGTGGATTGATAAAGGGATGTGGATATATAGCTAGATTCATCCGGATTATTGGCAAGGCTATGATGCGGGATGCGGAAGCGTTAAGAAGCAGAACACGTCTACTTTTAGAAAACAAGAAACAAAACACATTTGCTTCTGAAAATAACCTCAAATCTATGAAGGTTCCTTGAATCCACCAGGAAAAAGGATTCTAGAATCTACTAGAGAAATAATAGACAAAAATCTGAATTTTTATTAATATTAATAATGTAGAGAGGGAAAATTCCCGACCTATCACAAGCTAACACATCATACTTCCAAGTCCATAAAGTACATCCAATTACAAAGAGCCATGTACTACAACTAGGTTCTACTATCACTATTCAGAAATCAATAGAAAGTTGCCAAGTGTCGTTAAAATAAAAGCATAAAAAGCGTGCGAAAACCGATCACACATTGGTGCATGTAAGCAATGACATAAGTAGTCCAATCGGGTGCTGACATGTGTCACCTTGAAAATCAAGACATTTCGGCCAATCAAAAGATGCCACGTGTCATGGAGAAAAAGTCTTAATACTCCTCCAATCAGACTATGACACATGTCACCAATCAAACTCCACCACGTGCTGCTCACCCACCCCCAAACTCCTATAAATAGAAGCCTTCTTAAGGCATTCCTACACACCAAGACATTTAGAGCACTAGCAGCCTCAACGAAGATTCAGAAACACTCAGAAGTATAGAAGCTTTGCAAGAATCAAGTCTCAAAGCCTTCAAGAACTTCAACCTCAAAATCGAAAAACATTCGAATCAGAGCCATCCAAACTACCTGCCGAGATCTTAAAGTTTGCTGAAATCAAGCTCAAAGCCTCTAGAACCTTCAACAAACCACAAATCAGTGAAGTTCTACGGACTTAAGCCCCAAAAGCTCCGAAGAAGTTCCACAATAAACCTTCGAGGACAAAGAACACGTGAAGAACACAAAGAACAAAGAATTTCTAACGAATTGAAGGAAATTTGGTGTTCAAGTCAAAATCACATTACCACAATTCCAATCAACAAGTCTTGCAAACTTAGAGGTCTATTTGAGAGCTTCGTAAAACTTGACGGATAAGGAAATATATTCTAAAATAAGTCCTAATTAATACCTAACCATAACAGGAACCACATTTGACCTAAAAAGCATTAAAAACACCTAAAAACAATTAAATAAATGCCATAAACCTAAAATAACAAAAATTACATAAAAATACCAAATATAACAAATTACAGAAATTAATTTGAAGATTCTGTCCTACATCAGGCTACTAGTGTTGAGGCTGAGTTATGGGCCCTCAAAGATGGACTCTTCTTGTGCAAAACTTTGAATATGGAGGCAATTAAGATTGAGCTGGATGCTAAGGTGGTTTTTGATTGGGTTGGAGGTATTCATTGTTCAAACAGTGCTCATGCTGCATTAATTTTGGACTGCAGATTTCATTGTGAAGTAGTTAGAAGGCTTGAAGACTCTTTTCAAGTAGATAAAAAGGTTCGAAGAGACTTGTCGTTCAAATGGATATAATCACCCCACTTCCTTGCTTTGTAGGTTTATGGGCATGAAAATAACGTCCAACATTGTCTATATAAGGGGAAGGGTTTGCATGAAGAAAGACAGCCACACTCAACACACATTAATATTCAACTTCAAGACAACATGCATGTCTTCTTTTTTATCATAGACAAAGGGTTGTTCAGTTCTTGTAGTTCATCTATAAGTAGGATTAGTGTAGAAGTGATCCTCTTGTATTCGAGTTTCTGTCACTGTCTTGTTGTTCATCTTTAACATTTGTAATCAACTCTTGTATATATTATGATCTTCAATTTGATTCAAATGGGGTTCATCAATCTCTTAGTTGTTGATTTTATTTGCTTTAATTTTATGTATTTGCAATTGTGTTTATTTTAATCTCTCCTTGCTTACAAGTTCTCTTGATTGAGGGATTACTAATTATTGGGAGTTGAATTCATTCTCCAAGTTATATATATATATATATATATATATATATATATATATATATATATATATATATATAGATTTCAAATTAGATTCTAATTGTTATATAATTTTGCGCCACGTGTCCTATATATCTAAATATTTTTTTAATTTCTAGGCAAGTTAATGTTGTGTAAAAGTTGAAGAGTCTAAACGAATAAACCACTAAAAAAAACCCCAATAAAAAAGAGTAAACTCATATGTATATCCAAAAAATAAAATAAAATAAGATAAAATAAATAAAAAAAGAAAGAAAGAGCAAAACTCATGTATATATCTATGACTTAAACAATGTATAATTTGAATCCCTTTATGTGTAATTGTGTTGTTTTTAATTGTACTGTGCATATACACAGATTATACACTAGTAATTTATAATATAAAAATATGGTAACCACGTAAAAAAAAACATATTTATTCAAACAAGGAGATAAAATATATAACCCAAGAAAAAGTGTTTAAAAGTGAGGAAACTTCTTACATGACTAAAAGCTTCCCTAAAAATACCGTGTCAAAAGAAGACTTGTTATAGATATTCTTTTGTTTCAATTGATATTGTTATTAATGAAAAATGGATATTTAATATTATATTTCTCATGCCCAATTTGGATATTTAATGTATTTCCTTTTTCCTATGCTAAATAAGAGATTTAATTCTTGCAACATTAAATCCTTATATTATTTATTTTTTTGAGAAACAAAAACACACACACAAGGGAGAAAGAAAATGGTTCTAACACAAATATACAATTATCTAAGTGCTACAAAATTAAAAGGATAAATCTAATAAAAATGGAATGAAGTTTTTAGACAATTTACGAACATTTAAAACTATGTATTAAAAGCGGACGCTATAGGTTGAAACCCTCTATAAAAAAAAAAAAAAAAAAAGGTTTGGTTTATCTCCAGTACGTACTTTTTTAACTGGAAATCTCCCTTTGTTTTAAATACACAATGGCAAGTGATAATGAGTTTTAATCTCTACATTTTATTTAGTTAGTGGTTAATGTGACAGTTTTTCATTAAAATAAAAAGAAAATTCGAGTTAAAAATTACTAGAGGTAAGCCAAACCATAAAATAAAAAAACTATGTATTATAATATAGAAGTCTTTAAAAGAAACAAAACTTCTATAACGAGACTTCGTAGCCATACCTATATGGATACCAATATGAATCATAGGACTAGTCCTATATAAAGGTAACTAGGTGATAATGACCTTTATTTTTTATTTTTTTTGAGAATCTCTTACTAGATGATTATTAATTCATGTTACATGAGTGTTTTTCACATTAAATCCTTATATTATTCATTTTCATTGTTTTTTTCTAAGATTAATTTTTGTCATGTCAAAAGACTTGGAAACATTGTTGCTCATAGTCTTGCTAGAAGAGCTAGATCGTTTGATTTTATTCTTGTTTGGATGGAGTCAATTCCGCCAAATATCTAATATGTTTAGGTTAAGGATTTTTTTTTTATTGAATAAATTTCACCCTTGGGGGTTTCACCATATATATATATATATATATATATGACACAAAAAAGAGATTTATAACTATTATTTTTATGTTTATTGTTATTGATACTGTTCTTAATTACCTATTTTGGTATGATTTATGATTTCCTTATATTGTTTTTTTAAACACCAAATTTGTATTTTGGTATTTTTCTTACATTAACTAGGACAAAGTTAATTATGTTGAAAATCTTCTATTACATAGGTTCTACAATATTAAATGGATAATTTTCGTATTTTTTGGGATGCAAGAAATACTTGTGTAAAATGTTTGTCTAATTCTTAATGATTTGAAATTATGTATAATGATAAAAAATTTTAAAAATAAAATTTTTATTATTCTTAGTGTCACTCTTATATTTAAAAAAAAAAATATTTGAAACTTATAATCATTAGAGACTTTACCAGTTGAGCTAACTGGAACCCACAAGATATGAGAGTTTGATGTAGTAAATTTAGTGTTTTAGCCAAATTTGGAATCCCACGTTGATAAAATTAAAAATTAAAAAAAAAAGTATTTATTAATTTATAAGTGTGGACATTTATTGGGCGTAAGTGTAAAGTAGGAGAATATGGGAAATGCGCATAAGGGGTCCACAGGGCCGGCTCAAGATATTGTGGGGCCTAAGACGACTACTTTAAATAAGTTCTATTCTTATACTTTGAATATTAATAGAATATTTATTTAACTTTTGGTTTTTTTTTTCCATTTAAAATCTATTTTTTTAGAAAAAAAATAGAAAAACTATTTATTGAATGAAGTAATCAAATAATAAAAAATTATGATTGAAAATTTTAATAAAGTTATATATTTGATATTTCTAAATAAAATTTGAGTATAAATTTATTTACTAGTGTAAGATTGATGAATTCTATTATCATTTATTTGTGAGAGATTAAATGATTGACCCATCCAATGAAAACATTTTTCTTTAACTGGTTTTTCTTTGCTGATAAAAAACTACTTTTTTATTTATTTATTTATTGATGAATATTTAGGGCTTAATTAATACTTCTATTGATACAAAAATATCTCTATTAGTAAAAATTTAAGGGTCTTTTCTCATCGGGGGCCTTAGGCGGTTGCCTATTTGGCTCACCCATTGAGCCGGCATTGTAAAGGGAAGGGGAAGGGGAAGGTGAAGGTGAGGGGAGGGGAGGAGGCCTAATACAAATCCTAAATATCTCCTAAACTGTCCAATTATTATTTTGAGATATTCAAAGTAAATTTTTTATAATTTCTATTTAGTTTATCTTGTATTTTTTTTTTATTGTATAAATGTGGGCGCGACTAGTGGGTTGTGTTCAACTCCCCTTGCAGCGCATGATTGATAGGAGGAGTCGCCACCTGGATAACAAACTCATGTAACTCTAACCCACCTTCAGTCCAATTATTTTGAGATATTCAAGTAAATTTTTTATAATTTCTATTGTTTATCTTGTATTTTTTTTAATTGTATAAATGCGTTAGCGACCAATGGGTTGTGTTCAACTCTCCTTGCTGTGCACGATCGTCATACTTTAGGGAATACAACTCAACTGAGTGGACCAAAGGTGAAGGGTTTAATACAGGTCGCCACCTGAATAACAAATAAAGATGACAGTCTCTGTCTCGTTCTATATGAGAGTGAGAGAGAGAGAGAGAATTGTTTAGTACTTTAATTTTTTTTTTTTTTTTTTTCTACCGGAGATCCTTCTCGTACCCATGTCCAGCCATCATCCAAATAACCAAGTGTGGCAAACAAAATTGCAAAAGTGCTCGAGCCTCTTCAATTAGAGGGTTTTTAATCCTTAGAGTTGGAAGATGCTGCAACAAAAAGTTGAACATGTATTAAGCTTCAGTTCTATTTCAAGCATAGGGCACAGTAAGGTGATTGAAGTGAAAAGCATTGGGGAAAAACTTACAAACAGAGGACCAGCTGGTGCGAATTCCATGTAAGGTAGGTAAGAAGCAAGCATATTTGACGCCATTCTTGTAGCTGCATGCACTGCGCTAACACGGAACATTCTTTTCTTTTCGTATCTTCTAAGCGTTGAGACAATTTCATTTGACTGTTGGACATCTGAGCCACTTTTGGCTAACTCATCAAGCTCAAGTACAAGCTGGTAACAGTCCTGCACATACAATTGCTAACATAACGAGCCTATAGGAAGTAGGAATTCAGAAGTTAGAGGAGAGATCTTTATCACTAAACTCCTACGTCAATTGGTAATAATAATTCTCATAGCCATGGTTTGATTTCAAGGAGACAAAATTTATAACCAACGCACACATTCATATATGTGCGCCAAAGTACTTCGACAAATTTAAATAATAAAAAACAATTCATGAGAATAAGTCATTTTGTGATTTTTTTTAAAGACAAAATTCAACATATGATTCACATAATCACATGAATTGACTTTTATTGGCTAGAGAAATCTTAAATACAAGTCATGTGAATTATGATATTTCAGTTAATATAGATTCCCAAAATGATCAAAATCATGAAAATTTACTATGAGCATATATGCACTTGAAATTTCATATTTTAATTTGAAAACCATATTAAACTTTAGAATTTACTATGTAATTATCCTTATATTTTGTTATTTATACACAATTTTTTATGAATATATATATATATATATATATTTATATGAGACTTCGTGAAGATGGAGGAATTTTTTTTTTTTTTTAATTAGGCTTTTTAATGTAATTTTTAGCCAAGCCAAGGGTAATTGCAACCTCAGGTCCTCAACCCCTGGCTCCACCGTTACTTGAACATAAGTGGTTATGCTTAAATGAATTTATATACAAAGGAGTATTACTTAAACAATAATTTAAAATATGATTTCATAAGAGTTTTCTCTTTTGAAATCTTAAAATGAATTGTTTCCAGAAGCAACAAAAAGAAAAGAAAAAAAGTTCAGCTCTAGCCTAGGCAAATTAGGTCATTGCGTATAAGCCCCATAAGAAAAATATCCTAAACCTGAGGGTCAGCAATTGGTTTTTTCAGAATAAAAAAGGTGAGTTGTTAGCTCTCTATAAATTGAACTCAATTGAAACCCTATAAATTGTTCCACCCAAAAAAAAAAAAAAAATTTGATTATGAATGTATCAAATTATTATTAACAAGCTCGAACTTAGAGAAGGTGGAGTGGAGTGATCAAATGGTAATGGTGGTTAGGCTGTAGTTGGGGCTTGGCCAAGAGGTTTACCGTGCACGGTGGCTTCTGCAGTTGTAGTTTTAGCCTCTCTCTCTTTTTCGTATTTGGGTGTGATTGGATCGTGTACACACTACAAGAAAATAACCTTATTGCAACGAAATTTTTTGTTGTAATAAGTTTCATATTGTTGCAACAAAATTTTTTCGTTGCCCACTGTTGCGATAAAGTCTGTGACAATAGGCTTTTGCAACAAAAATTTTGGTTGCAATAGATTTTTGTTGCAATAAAAGATTTTTATTATTATTAAAAAAAATTTTGTTGCGATAGGTTATTGTAACAGTAATTTTTGTTGCAATAAAGTACCTCTGGAAACTTATTGCAATAAATCTCTTTGTTGCGATAGCTAATTGCATTGGTAATTTTTGTTGCAATAAACTTATGATGATTTGAAGCCCTAAATTACAAAATAAATTGCAATTAGTGAGTGAGTCAGTGGATTGAGATAATACTTGCTCTCTGAACCTCCATGGCCACCGTGACCAAGAGCTCCATGGCCACCATGGCCAGAACTCTAAGCCCTTCCGATCATCACCAAAAATGTCTCTTTCTAGACCTTCTCTTCTCCTCTCTTCGAGCTCGCCCTGTCTCTCTCCACATCGGACCACCATGGCCGATTCACTCAAGCTCATCGCCGCTATCAACGACGGTAGTTTTCTCCTCAACCTCATCAACCCTCTTTCTCTGAATCCACCATGGCCTCCTTGCTCCGCCGTGGTGATCAACTACCACCATCTCGGGGTGGCTTCTCACTCCTGGAACCTCACTCTCTCCAAACCCTAAACTCACCCTCCGATCTAAACGCTAAGGTTGACTCAGATATTTGTGCGCATGATAAAAGGTGAGGGTTATTTAAAATTGGGGAAAATAAATGCTATTAGTCTATTGCAATAATAAGTTATTGCAACAAATAAAATACTGATGCAATATATTAGTATTTTAAGTTCTTATTGCAACAAAAAGTGAATCAGATAGTCAAAAGTGATCTTGGGTATGCTAATGCTCTTCTAATTTCACTCACTTTTGACTATCTGATTCACTCTTTCTGCTACATTCCCAAGATCACTCTCTAGGAGGATATAATTGTGTGGTTTGCATGAATTTTATTCTATGAAACATTAATGTGATTATTATTATTATTTTGGTAAACATGGGAATTAGATAAAACTATATAGCAAAAATAACAGAAGAAATAGAATGATCATCACTCTAGAAACATTTAAATTAAGCAATAACAAAACATCAGTAGGAGGTTCTACAAAAATAACAAAATCCTGGGTTAGATTAACCCCACTCCTTGCAAGAGCATTGGCATAATAATGTGAGCATTGGTATAATAATGTGATTATTTAGTCGTAACAATTTTTTTTTTTTTTTTAAATAGTATTATGGATTAACTAATGGATACCCTTATGAGTTGCTACACTAAAGCTAAGGTAACAAGGTTTATTGAAGTTGCCCTACTATTAGTGCTCAATTCTATAGATTGTCTTCGTAATTAACACTTGGTCCACATGACAGGGCCTATTGAAGTTACTGCCCCTATAGGAAATGAACTTAATTTTCAAACCCCCTTTGTGAAATGGTCATCTAGAGACATTAAACTTAATAACTAAGCTTGGAGACTTTGATTAAATCCAAATGGTACATGAGCTAAAATTTTAAAACAGCAACATTTTCCAAACTCACACTTCTTAGATTTCACATTTTACACTAATGGATCACATTCTTGGAAATTTGTAAACCAGCACATTTCTTTAATTATGAGTTTCGTGGAACTCAAAAACTCCTTTCCATAGCCAAGAGCAAGAGTTGGGCTCTCACTATCAGTATATATAAAATATTAAAAAAAAAACAAAATAAAACACTCATTTACGTGCATTAAATAACATGATCATTAAATAATTAAAACAAATCAATGACTATTAAATAAGTCATGTAACTAAAAATAAATGTTTCTCATTTATTAATGATGCCATGTAATATAAGTTGAGGGGTAGTAGAAATCCTCACACCCAGAGTCTAAAAGAGAAAGTGAGAGTGAGAGAGAAGCAACTACTCCAATGTTATATTATAAAGTAGACAAACAACTGAAATTCCTAATATATATAGTTTAGAATCTTGTCTGAAAAGACTCCCTACTGAGCTTAAAGTCCAAATGACTCCTTAGCTATTTAATTATCTGGTGGTGGTGGTGGGAGTGGGTTGACGACTACATGTCTAGCCCGATTTCTCTTCATTTTGTGTGTCACCCAATGGCAGAGAAAACATACAAGAGCAATGAAGAGAAGGGCAACCCATATGATGAAGATGGTGATCTCTTTTGGGGAAAGATCATCAGAGGGCACGAATTGTGTTGATGGAGTTGGGGGAGCGACTGGTATAGGGTGAGAGTTGTTGGAGGTAGAGACTAAGAAAGGCATGTTTTGGGAAGAAGAAAAAAAAAATAGGCCGTGGAAGTGAGGGAGAGTGAGGAGTAATTTTTGCATGTAATACAGCAAGTCTACGTTGAAAAGCTTATATGAGGCACAAAAGCAAAGGGATACAAGACCTATATATATAGCTCTTAGCTGTACAGACTTTTTCCCAAACGACGAGCATCAGGCTACTGATGTTGGGCTTGGGCTTGTCTCTGCTTGGTTGTCTTTGGACTTTGCTGACAAAAAGCCTAAACACAACATAAAAGGGCCTCGGTTGTTTCACTTTCTAGGTTCAAGAAAGACACCTATATAATTAAATTGCAACCTTAAAGGACCAGGTGTTAGCATGGCTGACCCATTCACTTTGCCTAAATGAGGCCATTGAACAATGTAGTGAATGTACCCAAACCAAGTCTAGTCTAATGTTTAACCATAAATAAATGCAACATTTTTAATATTTCATTCATGTAGCTCAGTTTGGATAAGTTGACAATTTAGACCTAAGATTTGATCAATTAGGGTACCCAAATGCTATAACAAGTGATACATGATATTGGCCTAGACTAAACATATATAACCCAAAAAGTCCAAAAACTTGAGGTGCTACTACAAGAAATTAGCCTTATTGCAACGAAATTTTTTGTTGCAATAAGCTTAATATTGTTGCAATAAACCTCTATTGCAACAAAAATTGTGATAAAATCTGTGGCAATAGTCTATTGCAACAAAAATTTTGTTGCAATAGATTTTTTTTGCAATAAATTTTTTGCAATAAAAGATTTTTATTATTATTAAAAAAACTTTATTGAAACAAAAAATATGGTTGCTATAATTTATTGCAACAAAATTTTTGTTGCGATAGGTTACTGCAATAGCAATTTTGTTGCAATAAAGTACCTCTGGAAACTTATTGCAACAAATCTCTTTAAAATTGGGGAAAATAAACGCTATTAGTCTATTGCAACTATAAGTTATTGCAACAAATAAAATACTGATGCAATATATTAGTATTTTAAGTTCTTATTGCAACAAAAAGTAATATACACACATATTTATGCTTATTGCCACTATAATGTCTTTTCGTTGCAATAACTTTGTTGTAAAAGAGCTTTTTTCTTGTAGTGACAATGGCTTAGTTGCACAGGAGTTTCAAAAACTTGGGAGGTAGATTTTGAAATTTGTGGTTTGGATTAGAAGATTTAGGGGATAGTGCAAGGTAACCTGGCTTCTTGATTTTTCCTTTTAATATTTGTGGAAAATGGTAGAGAATTATAGAGAAATTATTAAATTTTTGTTAAGAATTGTTATTAGTGCAAGTTTCTCTCTCTCTTTTTTATTTTTATTTTTATTTTTATTTTTATTTTTATGTATAATAAGATAATTGTGTTTTTGTGCATAGATGTCCTTTTTTGTGTTAGGGTTATTATTATTTTATTAAAAACATTATTAATTGGTTAATATTATAGTTTTAAAAATATTATAAAATGGAAAATAACAATGCATTTCCCAATAACACAACCAAACACAATTTCATTTAGCATAATCATCTTTCAGTAGAAGTTTTAGAAAATATATTCTCACGTAATGAACTCATTATATATAATACATTACAGTAGAATTCATTATGAGGGAATGCATTTTGTTAGTAGATGATCCAAATGTAGCTTAAAAGCATCTCTGGCAGTCTCTTTATTCCTCTTTTTCTCCAATTTTTTTCAGAGCCAAACTCAAAATTCATGCTTCAATAGGCTCTTTTAAATGTTTGCATATTTTCCATTTATCATAGTGGCTCTCCACGCTCAAAGAGTCATTGTAGCTCTCCAAAGTTCAAACCAATTGTTTATTCATTTAGCAAAAGATTATGGGATTTTAGTTCATAAAATGAATTTCAAATGAATGTTTAAATGATAAACCTTAGATACAATTCCTTACTTGCAATATATTAGATTTCCTAATAAAAATCAAGCATTGTTTCTTTGAATTTGTAAAGTTGTGATTTACATCTATGTTTTATGTTGGCTTTATTCCATGACAAAAAGTTTTGTAATTGCATTAATTTATTTCCTTATATTTTGTGGGATTTTATTGTATTAGGTTTAGTATTAAGTTGGTGAAGAATCAAGCATGCAATGAAGATCAGTGCAATTTCGCGACTAGCTCGCAAGAAGTTTGCGAGTAAAGGTTCCTGCTAAAAGGCCACGTGAGAAGCATATGCTGGAAGCTGAGAGTCAAGTGTCAGGCTACATTTCACGAGTACTTCACGAGACAAGCCATCTCGCGAGGTATCCGTGAAACTCTTTACTGGGAGGATTTTAAGTGTAATTTTCTTATCCTTCACCCATACTATATATATCCTCATTACCCACAAAAATAATAGAAGGTTATTCAAAGAGAAAACCCTAGGGAGGTTTCTACAACACACCCACCCTTTTAGAGAGAGAGCAACCCATCCTTTAGTAAGAAATCATTGTAGTCTCTTCTCCTTTCCCTCTCCCTTTGTTATACCTTAAGAGGAGATTTGTACCCAAACACAACTCACACATATTCAGAGTGTAGAGAGTGTTTTGGAACTTGGAAAGCTTTGGATATTTTCCAAAAGAAGCCAGTAAGGCTTGGTAGATGCAATCAGGCGGTATTGCGAGATCCGGTAAGTTAGTGAAGACAAGATTTCGAGAAGTCCGTTGGTAGCAGGAGCTTGGAGGGCTCAAGTACATTGGGTAGACTAGACTTGGAGGGTCTTTTATTATTTGTGTACTCTAACTTATTCACTAGTAGATCGATTTCGACTTTGAGGGTCGCGGAGAGGTTTTTCACCGAGTTCTTCGGTTTTCTCTTCGATAACACATTTTTGTATTATCTTGTGTTTGCATCTCTCTTCCCTTACTCTTTAAACTTTATATTTATTATTGCTTGCTTGCTTATGGCTTAGAGAGTAGTTCCGGTGATTGCGCTTCATTTACTCTTGTTTTGCACTTAGATAAGTTAGAGTAAAAGCAATTAAGCCTTAATTTTAAATTTGGGGGTCTAAACAAGCATTAATGTTTTATACTAATTTGAGCTTTCAGAATTTAATTATCATTAGAAAGATTAGCATTGTTTGTTCTATATTAATCATATGCAACCATATGTTTGAATTTACTTGAAAAAGCTTAATGTATTGCACTTTAATAATTGTACCTCAATTTTTTGCCCACATTTAATAATTTAAATGAAGTAGATAAAGAATTTATTGAAAATTGAATTTGAAAAAGTAGTTAGCTGAAATAAAAGACTGGGTAGTTATGTCAAATTTGAGTGAGAATTTGATGATGGTGTTGGAGATCATGCCCTAAATAGCTAGAAATACCTCAATTGCCATGCAACCACCTTGGCCTAAATTAGGCAGCATAGGATGAGCGGCATCACCCAACAAGGTTACACGTCCAATACCCCAGCAGTAAATCATGTCTCTGTCATAGATGTCTCTCTGCAAAATTATGTGCTCTGGTGTTTCCATAATTAAAGTAATCACTTCATTACACCAATTTCCAAACAGTTCCAGGAGCCTCTTCTTTTTACCTACAACATTCAAGACATTCATTTTTTCAGATACAGTTGCAGATGTGAGATGAATTTAGCCAAAATAATAACCACAAAAGAGAGAGAGAGAGAGTTGCCAATGGGAGGATCAGTATTTCTTTGGGGCTCCTTGTGAAAGGCATACCATTGCATCTTCCCATTCCCAACATATAAAGCAACAAAGTACTGATTCAATCCCAGGAATACCCGATACCTTCAAACAGAGATCGAGACTCAAATATAAATATATACTGAATATCTTCATACTTGTGTCATTTGTGAGTATGAAAAAAAGTACGTAACATACCCAACAGTATCTATGTATGGTGGCATAATGTTTGTTATTCCACTATAGCATGTATAACTTGAATATTTCGCTTCCTGCACCCCAAACAATTTTGAACGCACCTACAGGGAAAGTTGAGCAATATTATTCAAAAGTTAAAGGTGAGGAAAACGAAATATTGCACTGGAGATAGCTAATAGAGGAGGGATAGTTCATAGAGGAAGACATATTTCAATATCTTGTTGATTAGCTATTCTTTGCACGACAACGGAAAACTATGGAAAATGATTCTTTTCATTTGAATGGATCCATTTTGATAGGTTCTTAGATCCCGATTGATGAACTACAGGTTGGTAGATTAGACAACTATGCCAAATATCAATTTGAGCGTAAACAGTTAAAGCATATAAATGGCCAATCAAATAAAGAGTCACCTATCCGACAAAATCAACCTCAATGGAGACAACAATATGATAGCGATGAAAAACCGAACGAAAATTATCTTAGGAAAAACCACTATTGGGAAAACCTTCTCTAATGAATAAAATTCATTATGATAAGAGAAGATTTACAATTGAGGAAAAACTTTTTTCCTAGAATCTACTGACCTATAGACAACTTACAGAAAAACATTTTACTATTCTAGAACATTTGGACTCTTCAATCATATGAATTGCTTTCATGAATGACGCACTCATGATCATGACTAGAACATCTCCAAGAACCTTTTGAAGCTTTATCATAGCAGTAAGTCTGATGTAGGTGCTATATATGGCTTCAGTTTTTTCACTAGTTGATCTACTTTGATATCTTTAGCATGGTGAAATTGAGAGAATCATGGTTACACAACCCTAGGTTCACAAATGTAGATTTCTCTCCTCTAAAAAACTTCACTTTCTTGGGCTATTCTTAGGTCTTTGTTTTGATGTACTGAATTACAAATATAAGATACAACAAAACTTACAATTTGAAACGGTTTATCAATAATAATACATATAGGCCTAACATATTTTATGATTTCACATCAAATATTGCTAATTTAAAAGTATATAGACTATAATGTTACTTAAAATGTTAAATTATGCGGCAATCTTTTATATCTAAGGAAATAAAATATTTACTGTGAAATGAACTTTTCCATTAAAAAGGAGAGAATCTAAAAAAAAAAAAGTTTGATTTAACATACCGTTGACCAAATTCCATCAGCTCCAACCAATATATCTCCATCATACTGCTGCCCGTCTTCAAGGATAACTGTTACCTAATAAAACATGAAAAGACAATGAACGTAGATACAAGAATTGCTTTATTATGATTGAAATTAGTTAAAACACCTCAAAACCTTGTTGGGGTCTTCAATGAAGCCCACAACCTTTGACTTGTTTCTCACAACTTCAGACCCAACTGCATTGACTAAGATTTCTTGCAGTGCCATCCTACATATTACTTGAGTTATAGGAATTCTCCTCATTACAGCAGGAGTCAAAAGGTCAAACTTAGTAAACCTGAAGCAGAAGAAGGGGTATAAAGACAAGTTTATCATCGATTGCTGGAAATTAAGTAAACACTCATTAAATGCTCATACTGATATTTGCGGTTCTTAAATTTATCAGTAGTTGAATTTCAGCCAGCTCAATTGAAGGAGATCAAGTCGTATTAGGATCCTTTCTATTTTAAAACAGAACTATTTTGTGGTTTAGTTTAAATATTATAAATCTAAAAATATATTCAATCATTCAATGTCATATCATTTAATCTATAAACCAAGATCCAAAAAATAAAATCTCAACAATAAATAGATCTCTTTATTTAGGGTCTATTTGGGATCCACTTATATTGTTGAAATTAAAAACTTTTTGCTGAAAATACTGTAGATAAATGTAAAAGTTAATTGAAATAGTACAGTGGGACCTATGAATAGTAGCAAAAATAAGCTGAATAATAAAATAAGCTGGTTTTTTTTAAGGTGAAATGAAAATAAAATCCAGTAATTAAGTTTTGATATTATGTATCATCTGTGCAATGGTAGGTGTTTATCTTTGTTGAATAAAAATCCTATATCACATTTTAAATGCTTTACTTTATACTCTACAATCGACATATCATAACTTTTTACACATAATATTTTTTCTACTTATAAATAACTAAAATTTAAGAGGGAAAAAAAATTAAACATATGTGATATTATGATTGGTAGAACTTAAATTGGAACACTCCGAGTAGAATAGAGCATTTATATTCATTTCCTTATGACATTTAGCAATCAAGTTGAAGGAAATATCCTCAACTTCAGGAATAAACTAATCTAAGAAATTGGAGCAAATTAACTAAATGAAAAAGACAACCAAAGGGCTAAGCAATTAAAGAAGATCGAGCATGCTAGAGAAGAAGCTTACCATTCACCTGAGATACCATCTGCAAAGCCACTGATCTTATTTCCAGTAATATGACCTGCTTTGATTATTTTCTCGGCTGCATTCTCATCGATCGCTTTCAACACAGCCAAAGCACTACTTGAGAGTTGAATTGGGCCACGTTCCCTACCTTCCCCTCTCACTGCACTCAAATCCTTCTCAAAGGCCGTTACTTCAAACCCTTTGTGCTTTGCAGCCAGAGCCAAGACTAGGCCCCCAATGCCCCCACCAGCTATCAAAATCCTGAGTCTCTTCCTTCCTTCACCATTATTCCTTTGTTCTGACTTTAAATCATTACCACCTTCACATCTCACGGAATAGCATCTCATACTGTCTTTTTTGGCTCTAAGGTGACGGATCTTACTGTATTTCTGCTTTTGGGGGCATGGTTTAATGTAATACAAAAGAGATGCCATATTCGTTGAAGAAACAAAATATTCTGATAACTGATAATAACAGATGCTTAATTGGGTATCATTGTGTATGTTAGCGTACTTTATTGAACAAAACTCATGACGGCTTCTGCAAGACTTTGGAGTGATACCTGTTTCTTCATGGGTATTAATTATTTCAAGAGACAGAACTGTTTGCAAGACTTTCTAATGGAGTTATGGGTGATTATGGTTTCACGCGCGTTTCGCGGATGTGAAATGTTTAGCACAATGCTCATTTTTCAAAAAATACGTTCACATGTTAGATTTTACAACTTTTTATTTGTTGTTGCTAATTATTAGATTTTTCAAACAATACGAAAGAACGTGAATAACGTGAAAGAGCATGCATGAACATTGTTGGATGTGAATCAGTAGTTGAAGTTTTTATTTTTTATTTATTTATTTTTTTAATATATGTGAAGAAGGGCAAATGAAAATTGTTTGGATATCAATATATTAAAATATTCATTAAAAGACAAAACAGAAAAATCAAATGAGTGTGCACTAAAAACAAATGTTTGCGGTTATATGGCCCATTTGGTAGAGGAGTTTGAGTAATGTTTTTTGTAGTTTTTTAAAATACGTGTGAATAAAAAAGTGTGTGAGAAAGTGTGTAAGGTTATTTAAAAATTGAAAATGAGTTGTTTAACAACTCTACCAAATGCATCCTAAATGTCTGTACATTGTGCTTCTCACCCTAACATTATACATTACACTGGCTAATTAGCCTGAAATATAGGGTTACGTTAAACATAAAAACAAAAATGTAGCTGTAAAGTAAAATGTTGGGTGCTTTGCACCATGGTCCACCGGGTCCAACCCCAACAAACATGTACACTTTGTCAAAGTTCTTAAATGAGCTTGTCACTTCCACAGCCGGCCCTTGGCATAGGCCATTTAGTGGGTATTAGTGGATTTATCCATTTAGACCCATCTAATTAAATAACCAAATGGGTCTCTACCCATTTAATCCAAATATTCAAATGGGTTGGGTTAAGACTTATTCAAATAAGGTGAGAAATATATGAACGGGTTCATAGATATGGATAAAAATTACCACCCCTAATCTTAATGTTATATGGTAATTCTAAGATGTCACAATTGAGGGGTTATAGCGTTGGACGCTTTAAATAGTGCATGATGAGATGATAGATAAATATAGACGAAATAAAATCATTTAATAAATTAAGTTTGAAAAATAAACTTTGAAATGTGCCATTTGGCCCATTTCCGTGCATCGCATGGTTTAAGAATCAATTATTATATTATTTTCTTAATAGTTTCTTTTAGAGAGAGAGAGAGAGAGACCGAGCATGTCTAGCAAGTCAGTCGTAAGGTCAAGGGAAGAAGATGATGCACTGCAACGAAGTACGAAGAAAGTTAAAGAGAGTTATTGGGATAGAGACTCTCCAGAACGACCTTCGTCAATTCGGGGTGGGGCTGGAGGGTCTTACAAAGATAAGCTAGTAGAACTTATACATCGTGAACATGAGCATGGTTTTGCCTTTGAGAATGACATGGAGACCGAGGTGGAGTCAGATGTTGATGAAGAGGACCTGCCTACAGGGGAGGTAACGGTCAGACTAACTGGAGAGAGGAAAGCAAAAATATGCGCTGTGTGGAATAATGCGTTGATCGTTAAGGTTTTTGGCAAAAAAATAGGCTACCATTACCTTGTCTCAAGTCTTACAACTCTGTGGAAACCAAAGGGGAGGATGGCCTACATCGTTCTTGGTCACGAATTCTTCCTTATTAAGTTTTCTCTGAAAGAAGATCATTCGAGAGTGCTAAAGAATGGCCCATGGTTTGTGGGTAGGCACTATCTTTCCATTAGACGATGGGAACCCAACTTTAAACCATCGTCAGAAAATCTTTCAGCAATTGCAGTTTAGATTCGCCTTCTGGAATTACCTATAGAATACTACGAAGAATCAGTTCTCCGGGATATTGGTAGAGCCATAGGGCCAGTACTACGAGTTGACACTTATACTGCGTTGGAGGCCAGGGGGAGGTTTGCGCGACTTTGTGTGCAGGTGAACCTTGATGAACCCATTGTTAAGACTATCAAGGTCGGTGGGATTAGGCAGGTTGTTCAATATGAAGGCATCAGTTCCCTCTGTTTCTCTTGTGGTAGAGTGGGGCACAAAGTGGAGGGCTGCCCTTACACGGTTCAACGGCCGATGCATGTTCAGGAAGACGCTTGAAAGGAGAATCAAACAAATCAGAGCAAGACAACTGAGCCGATCGGACCTGACGAAAGTTACCTTGGACCCTGGGTCCTTGTTACGTGTAATAGGAAACCTGGGAATAGACGGATGAAAGAAACCGATTCTCTAGCCCAAACTAGCAATATTGGTCAAAGCCCAATAAAAGCCAACAGTACATCGAGCCCAGCAACGATTTCTAATCTCTCTGGCCAAAACAAAAATAATATGACCCACTCACCTATGGTTGACCGAGCGCTAGAGGTAGTGCGTTTTGATAGTGATAACTCACCCCACATGCTTGACCTGTCCAAATCTAAAAGTCGTGCCCCTAGACACAAAGCTGCAGGTAAGAATCAAAAAACTAAACCGATCTAGGCAAAGCAAACCAGTCAGATAACATCTCGCCAAAATCCCTCATCGGTGTGGAATAGAGTGCATCCTAAACCATCAGAGGATAAGCCGTTGCCGCTGCCAATAGCTGAGAAGAGAAATCTAGGCGATTTTAGATCAGACATGTTTTTTGAGGATTTCAAAGCCGGAGGTTCTTGTTTGAAGAATCTTTCGCCGCTGGTTTCAGTTAATATGGGTCGCACTACCTTAGGTGACAAGGGAAATGAGTTGTGTTTCCAGCAACAAGGTGATCACGAGCAGCGGCCTTTCCCAGAGATCCCAACTTGCAGCGCATCCATAGAAGAGAAAACCACATGTTACATGAAAACGGAGGTCTTAGAGATTCCTAAAGGGCTTCTGAAAAATATTGATCCTTCTCTACAGCCCAAAAAATCGAGTAAGGCAATTGATGAGGGAGGGGATGCTGACTTGGAGGAACAGTGTCAGCTGATGGAGGCTTCTGGGTTCATCCAAACTAAGGAGGTTGAAATTACAGAGACAACTATGCAATTTGAGCAAGGTGGTGCTGTTCTTTCCCCCTCTAGCTAATTGTCTGTTGTTTGTTTCCTTTGTTTATTATTATCAATGAATATGCTAATATGGAATTGTAGAAGGGCCCTAAACCCCAATTTTTGTGATGTTGTTAATGATCTGATTCAAATGCATTCCCCTACTATCATGGTTGTTGGTGAGACAAAAGTTAGTGGTGAAAGAGCTAATAGGATCTCTGAAAGAATAAATCTTGATGGGGGCGATTTTTGCGAATTCCATTGGCCTCTCTGGCGGGTTGTGGGTTCTTTGGGATTCCGACCAAATTGAAATTACGGAATTAGCTACCATGGAGCAAGAAATCCACGTGATTGTCAACTCATCTTCAAAACCTCCATGGCTCCTCTCAACAATTTATGCCAGCCCTCGATATGCCGAAAGACGGTTGCTGTGGGAAGATCTGGAATCTGTAGCAAGTCTTCACTCTTTGCCATAGGTTATAGCAGGTGACTTCAACGAAGTGCTCATGGGGGAGGACAAGTTTGGAAGGAATTCAATTAATATTCACAGAGCTCTTCGTTTCCAAGACTGCCTCAACACTTGCAGAATGATTGATATTGGTTTCTCCGGGCCTCGCTACACCTGGTCCAACAATCGTCCTCTTTCTCATTTAGTCCAGGAGAGAATAGACAGGGTATTTGTAAATGCTGATTGGAATTTCATCTTTTCTGAAGCAGATGTGCACCATTTGGAAAAAAACCCACTCAGATTACTGCCCAATCAAGTTATGTTTTGAGAATTTTGGTGGGGTTCGGTTTCCCAAGCCTTTCCACTTCCAACCTATGTGGCTCTCGCACCCATCTTTCCCGGATGTTGTCCGAGATGCCTAGACTAATTCTGCCTCCCTCCATCAAATAGTGTCCACCTTCCCTTCCAAGGCGATCAGCTGGAACAAAAACCATTTTGGTAACTTGTTTCATAGGAAGAAAAGGATTCTAGCCAGAGTTAAAGGGATTCAAGATTGATTGTCTCATAGTCCTAACTCCTTCCTAATTGATTTAGATGGTAAACTAAGATTGGAATTTGCAAATGTGGCTAAGCTTGAAGAGGAGTTCTAGGCTATGAAGGCTCGTATCCTTTGGTTGGTTGAGGGGGATAGAAATACCTCCTTCTATCACACCTCTGCTCTTGTGCACCGTAAGCGGAACCGCATCTTATGTATGAAGGACAGAATGGGTAATTGGCTGAATGAGGAAAGGGAGATTGCAGAGTTTACCAAACAAGGCTTCTTGGACCTTTTCACCTCGGGTCACACTAGTGCCCCCTTGGCTGCCTAAGACCCTCCTGCTTGGAAAAATCATCTCAATGAAGAAGCCTTAAGTTGCTTAGGCACCCCGATCACAGACAATGAGATTGCCGAGGGTCTTTGGGAACTAAAATCGTTTAAAGCCCCTGGACTGGACGGTCTTCATGCAGGCTTCTTTCACCATTTTTGGCTGGTTGTTGGTGACTCTATGCAGAAGGAGATAAAAAAACATTTTTAATTCAGGGGTAATCCCAGACTATCTGAATTAGACCCTCATCACCCTTATTCCCAAATGCAGAAGTCCTGAGTCTTTATCTAATTTCCGCCCAATCAGCATGTGTAAAACTATTTATAAGATAGTAACTAAGATCATAATTGGCAGGATCCAGCCCTTTTTGCCTGATTTAATCTCTCCGCTCTAATCAGCCTTTGTTCCTGGGAGGAAGGGATTAGATAATGCCATCATAGTCCAAGAGCTTATCCACACGATGTCTAAAAAGAAAGGCAGAATAGGATATATGGCAATCAAGCTCGATTTGGAAAAAGCCTACGATCGACTTGAATGGAGCTTCATTAGAGATACCTTGAAGCTTTTCTAATTCCCCAACCTTTTGGTTTCTCTGATTATGAGCTGCGTATCCACATCTTCTATTTCCATCCTCTTTAATGGGGGGGCTTTGGATGCCTTCCATCCGTCGAGAGGAATTCGGCAAGGTGACCCTTTATCACCTTACTTATTCATCTTATGCATGGAAGTTTTTGGGGCGCTAATTGAGGGTAAATGTCAAGAGAAACTTTGGAATCCTGTGAAAGCTTTTCAAGGTGGACCAACTTTCTCTCACTTGTTTTTCGCCGACGATCTAATGTTATTTGCCAAAGCTGACCGGAAGAATTGTGTGGCCATTAAGGATGTCTTGGATTCCTTCTGTGATCTTTCCAGGCAAAAAATTAGTGGTGAGAAGACCCGTTTGTTTTTCTCTCCTAATGTGAACCAGAGAATGAGGAATGACCTTTGTGATGTGCTGGGATTCAGGTCCACCCCCAATCTCGAAAAATACTTTGGATTCCCCATAAAACATAGGGCAGTTCAGCAAGATTTTGGGTTCATCTTGGAGCATATCTAGAGCAAGTTAGCAGGTTGGAAGGCTAACCTTCTGTCTCTTGCGGGGAGAGTAATCCTTACTCAGTCAGTTACCTCCACCATCCCGAAATATGTGATGCAATGTGTTGCTTTGCCACCCAAAATTCTTCAAGGAATTGACAAGCTGAATAGAAACTTTATTTGGGGCTCGAATGATAACAAGAAGAAGTTACACCTCATTGGCTGGCAGAAAGTCACAAAAGCAAAAGAGGAAGGTGGTCTAGGCATTCAAGCAGCCAAACCTAAAAATACTGCTCTGTTAGCCAAGCTTAATTGGATATTTCATGCGGAAAAGTCCTTCTTGTGGGTGAGAGTGTTGACAAACAAATACCGTAGATGTGGAAGAACTTCAAGGAGTTCAACAAGTTTTTCCTATTGTTCCCCTACCTGGGCTGGCCTTAAAAAAGATGAGGACATATTTTCTAAAGGTTCCAAATGGTTAGCTGGTAAGGATAGTCTCTTATCTCTTTGGTTTGACAAGTGGCTAAACACTGGCACTTTGCGAAGCTTGATATCTGGTCCTCTAAACAAAGGTGAAGAAAATCTCATGGTGAAAGACATCTCTGGTTTCTTTGGATGGAATTGGGAGGGATTATCTTTTGAGTTCCCTTCATAAATCAAGCTGGAAATGAAGGCCACCCCCTAACCTTTTACCAACCAAAGTGGAGACCGACTCTCAAGGTTTTCATCCCCCAATGGTGATTTCAAGCTTAAGGAGGCATACTGCCTAGCTAATTGTGAAGATAACTATGAGGCTGACTGAATGTTCAGAGGGGAGTGGGTGTAGAAAGTGCAATCCTTACCAAAGATTAAGTGCTTTCTCTAGCAATGCTGCCACCATAGTATTCCGGTTCGAGCCATTTTGTCTAAAAGAGGTATGGATGTTCCTTTTCTCTGCCCTATGTGTAACAATGCTCCTGAAACAATCATCCACACTTTAAGGGATTGCCCCACGTCACAAAGCTTCTGGACCTCCATTAGTCCTCCATTCCAAAGGAGTTTGTTTTATGGAGCTAACCTAGTTAGTTGGCTGAAGCTGAACTGCCAAAGCTCCAAGACCAGCATTTCTTCGTCCATTGAATGAAGCATCCTTTTTCCTTTTGCTCTTTGGAGTCTTTGGCTTCACCGAAACAATATTGTCTTTGAAAGATCTCACACCCATTAGAACCTTAAAGCTGCTACTTTGGCCAGAGCTACGGAATTTCTCTATCTTGGTATCGGTAGGAAGCAGATCCGAACCAAGCACATTATTCAGGTACGATGGCTTTGCCCTCCTCCTAACTAGTTTAAGCTGAATACAGATGGCTCCTCTTTGGGTAATCCTAGTCTGGCTGGTGGAGGTGGTATTATTAGAAACGAGAAGGGTGAATGGGTTAAGGGCTTTGCTCTTGCAATTGGGAGTACAACTAGTGTAGCAGCTGAACTTTGGGCTCTTAGAGATGGCATCAGATTATGTATTGCTCTCAAGCTTCCAGCAGTGGTGATTAAACTTGACTCCAAGCTAGTTGTTGACCTCTTGAAGAAAGATTTGAATAATCCTAATGATATTGATGTATTGGTGGCTGACTGTAGGAATAGCCTGAGAAGTATTCCCATAGTTAGGATCTAGCATTGTTATAGAGAGGGAAACAAATGTACGGATGCCCTCACTAGACGGGGTGCACTCCTAAGGCAGAATTTTTTTATTTTTCTTGAACCTCCTTCTGATGTTGCTCTCCTTCTCAGCCTTGATGCGGCTGGAGTTTTGTATGACCGGGTTTTCTCCTTTGTTTTAGAGGCCGGTTAGTTTTGTACAATGATATATCCTTTAAACCAAAAAAAGAATCAATTATTATTATTATTATTATTGTTATGAAAGTTATCAGTGTACAAATAGAAGAGCTTTTTGATGAGTCGCTTTCTTGATATACACCCCTAAAGCACTCTAGAGAAGCTTCCTCAAGGATTATAAGGGAAGAAGATTGAAGAGAGAATGTGTCTATTGGGTTAGCTGTTTTAAAATATGAGTTGTTAAAAAATAGCAATTTTAAAATGTGATTTTTGGAAACACAAATTTGAAAATCACACTAAAGCATTTGATAAAACTTATAAAAAAAAATTGTCAATTTTTTTGTCAATTGAGCATCTGGATAATGTTGATCTAAAGTTATTGTTTCGTGTAAAAATTATCCAAAAAGACTTCAGCATTATATAAAGGTTATCCTGTTTCTTTTTCTTTTTTTCTTTTTTTCCTTAAAAAAAAAGGTGAACTATTTATTTCATTAGTAACTGAATAAAACACAATACAATACATATAGCTTTTATTGTCAAAAAAAAAAAAAAAAGTACATATAGCTTAGGGATGGCAAATGGGTGGGTTTGGGTTGGGCATAATTGGGTTGGGTATATAAAACTCATTTACCCATTAAAACTCATTTAACTAATTGTTTCTAACCCAAATCCAACTCAACCTAATTATTATAGGTAAACCTCAATCCACCCAATTACCCAATTATCAAAATTACCAAAATGCCACTAAAGTGAAAATGACCAAAGTACTCTAAAATCTTCAAAAATGACCAAAATACCCCCAAATTTGAAATTATCAAAATACCCTCAAAATCCAAAAAATGACCAAAATACCCCCAAAAACCTAGAAAATAACCAGAATACTCCCAAAACCTAAAAATGACCAAAATACCCCCAGAAACCCAAAAAATGACCAAAATACCCCCGAAACCCAGAAAATGACCAAAATATCCCTGAAACCTAAAAAATGACCAAAATACTCCTGAAACCTAAAAAAAGACCAAAATACCCCCGAAACCCAAAAAATTACCAAAATACCCCCGAAACCCAAAAAATTACTAAAATACTCCCAAAACCCAAAAAATTACCAAAATACCCTCGAAACCCAAAAAATGACCAACATACCCCCGAAACCTAAAAATTACCAAAATACCCCCGAAACCTAAAAAATGACCAAAATACACCTGAAACCCAAAAAATTACCAAAATACCCCCGAAACCAAAAAACCCAAAAAATGACCAAAATACGCCCAAAACCTTAAAAGGACCAATATACCCCCCCCCCCAAAAACCCAAAAAATGACCAAAATACCCATAAAACCTAAAAAATACCAAAATAATCATGAAACCTACAAAATGACCAAAATACCCCCAGAACCTAAAAAATGACCAAAATACCCCTGAAACCCAAAAAAAGACCAAAATACCTCCGAAACCTAAAAATGACCAAAATACCCCCAAAACCCAAAAAATGTTCAAAATACCCCCGAAGCCTAAAAAATTACCAAAATAATCTCGAAGCCTAAAAATTAACCAAAATAACGCCGAAACCTAAAAATGACCAAAATACCCCCGAAACCTTAAAAATTGCCAAAATAACCCTGAAGCCTAAAAATTGACCAAAATAACCTAGAAACTAAAAAATGATCACAATACCCTCGAAACCTAAAAAATGATCGAAATACCCTCGAAACCTAAAAATTAACTGAAATACCCCCTGAAACCTAAAAAATGACCAAAGTACCCCTAAAACCTAAATATGACCGAAATAACCCCTAAACCTTAAAATGACCAAAATATTCTCGAAACCTAAAAAATGACCAAAATACCCCAAAACCTATAAAATGACAAAAATGCCCCTTAAACCTATAAGTCGATACAAATACACCCTAAATCTAAAAAATTACCCAAATCCCTCCTAAAACTAAAAAATGACCAAAATACTCCCTAAACATAAAAAATGACCAAAATACCCCCTAAACCTAAAAATGACTAAGATAACTCGAAAACCTAAAGAATGATTAAAATATCCCCTAAACCTAAAAAGTTATTAAACGACCTCCAAAACCTAGAAAATTACAAAAAATGGCCCTAAAATCTAAAAGTTAACGAAACAACCCTAAGACCTAAAAAATTAGTGACATTTGGTCAAAACCTACAAAATGACTGAAATACTTTTAGAACCTTTAATTTAACGAAAATACCCTCGAAACATCCAAAATACCCCAAACCCCTATTTTGGTAATTTTAGAGGCTTCGGGTGTATTTTGTTCATCTTATAGGATTAGTGGTATGTTGGTCATTTTAGATATTTTGAGGGGTATTTTGGTCGTTTTATAGGTTTAGAGGTATTTTGGTCGTTTTAGGGGTTTCAAGGTATTTTTGGTAATTTTAGAGGTTTCAAGTTGTTAGTGGCCATTTTAGAGGTTTTGGGTTTATTTGGGTCATTTCAAAGGTTTAGGGGTATTTTCGTCACTTTATAGGTTTGAGGGTATTTTGGTCATTTTTTAGGTTTCATGGGTATTTTGGTTATTTTTTAGGTTTAGGGGGTATTTTGGTCATTTTATAGTTTTAGTGGGGGTATTTTGGTCATTTTTAGGTTTCTAGACTATTTTGATCAATTTTTAGGCTTTGGAGTTATTTTGGCCATTTTTTAGGTTTCGAGGGTATTTTTGTCATTTTTTAGGTTTCGGGGGTATTTGGTCATTTTTTAGGCTTTGGGGTTATTTTGCCTATTTTTTAGGTTTCAAAGGGATTTTGGTAATTTTTAGATTTCGGGGGTATTTTGGTCATTTTTAGGTTTCGGGGGTATTTTGGTCATTTTTGGATTTTAGGGGTATTTTGGTAATTTTTAGGTTTCGGGGATATTTTGGTAATTTTTTGGGTGTCAGGGGTATTTTGGTCATTTTTTGGGTTTCGGGGGTATTTTGGTAATTTTCAAGTTTTGGGGGTATTTTTGGTAATTTTTTAGGTTTTGGGGGTATTTTGGTAATTTTTAGGTTTTGGGAGGTATTTTGGCCATTTTTTGGGTTTCGGGGGTATTTTGATCGTTTTGTAGGTTTTGGGGTTATTTTGGTAATTTTTAGGTTTTGGGGGTATTTTGGTCATTTTTTGGTTTTGGGGGTATTTTGGTAATTTTTAGGTTTCGAGGGTATTTTGGTCATTTTTTGGGGTTCGGGGGCATTTTGGTCTTTTTTTGGGTTTCGATGGATATTTTGGTCATTTTTAGGTTTTAGGGGTATTTTGGTCATTTTTAGGTTTTAGGGGTATTTTGGTCATTTTCAGGTTTTAGGGGGTATTTTGGTCTTTTTTGGGTTTCGATGGATATTTTGGTCATTTTTTGGATTTCAGGGGTATTTTGGTCATTTTGTAGGTTTTGGGGTTACTTTGGTAATTTTTAGGTTTTGGGGGTGTTAAGGGGAAAATTTTGATGTTCCCAAATAGAATATGGGGTAGCCAAGCCAAAACTCGCCGATAGGCCCTTGAAATAAAGCCCAAAGGCTATTGGTGTGGTGTAAGTCCGCCCAAGCGAGAGATAGAGGTTGCACCCTAATAAGAAGACAACAATAAAGCATAATAAACACGTTAGTTTTGTTAATTTGTTATATTATTAGTCCTTTTACAGCGTCATAGTTCAAATCAGTCCACTAGCGGTACGGTATTATCTTCAGCGGTAGGGGTGAAATTATACTCAGAGTCCAGCAGTCAATGATCAAATAAATTTAGGAAAGTGTTCACTCCTAGGGATCCCTGTGTGTCTTGGTCAAGGGAATTTATAGTACTTTCAGCCATCATTACATCAATGTGAGGGAAAAATTCAATTGTTACAAATACATTATATCCTTCATCATAATAATAATAAACAATAATTAAGGCTCCATAATTACAAATAAAAGAGGAAAAATAGGATGGAATGAAAGGAGAGAAAGATCCCCAGCTCAGTGCAGTAAATATTAAACTAAGATTTTGGTGAGTGTATAATTATAAGGCATGAATGAGGTGAATGTGGGCTATTGAGTGAGTGAGATGGGATTAACTCTGAGGTTAAGGCTTTTTGTGGGTAATGGTCTGTTTGTAACTAGTTGAGAGACATGGGTTGTGATTGTGTGAAAGGGGAATAGAGTATCTGAGATTAGATAAGCGTGGGCTAAAGATGATGAGTGGTGAGCTTGAGGAAAACTAAACCACGAGCAAAGTAGTAAACAAACCAAGGGTTTCAGAGGGAGTGGTTGTCTTGGTCAGTTATGGGACGTTTATGGAGTAGGAAGGTGTAAGCAAGGTGGTGAATGTTGGTGTTATGGTGACTATAGGCTGAGAAAGGTTGTGAGTGAGCTCCAAAGAGCTTGGGGAAGCTTAAAGAAAGCGAATAGGGATTGAATTTCTGCAGAGTGTAGTCAATAACAGAAATTTTTTAGAGAGACCTCCTCCTCCCCCAGTGGGCTGAGGTGTGTATGCTTTTATAATAGAGCTTTAGAGAAAATTGATTAACAAGAATCCAAAAATGCATGACTCATCAAGGGTGACGAATCAAGGTTAAGCTTCTTGAGAATTTTTGGTCAGAAGTAAGAGATTCACTTTAGGGGGTGCCTTGCTTCTTTGGGCAATAATGGGATTTTAGAGTGCTTTGCATTTAATGCCATGATTTCTGGGGCTGAGCTAAATCAATATGATTATGGCGTGTATCAAGAACAAATCCTAATGCTGCAAACTGAGATTTGGTCCCCCAAGAAGTAAGATTCAACAACCCAAGCCAAGTGTGAAGCTTTAGTCTACTTTAGGGGGTTCCGCTGGAGATCCCTATATGCCCTCCAAACCACATGTTCTCAATTTTTCCCCTTTTGGATTCATGGGCTTGGCACATGAATCATGTCTTGAATGTTTTTTAACATTTATAGCATCAATTTGTTGAAGTTTGGTTTCAGCTCCCCTTCCGCTGGAGGTGCAGTCTTGAGGAAGATGATGGAGTCCTTTCATCCTTTTGACTTCAGCTGATATGACAGCCCTTGGGCACTGTTCACGTCAGCAGATGGTGGCAGAAAACTGATGGGACAAACCTTAGTCCATTCTCAAAGACTTGGTTCCCTTGTATGAGTACCTAGTTGCTCTTTTTGGTTAGGAATGAACAAGGGCTGTTTTGCCCACTCTCCTTTGCCTCCTGCTGGTGTTTTTTGCTTGGGCTTGCTCACATGGACTAGGTTGTGAGCACATGTTTCCATGGGCTTTCATTCCTCATGGACTTTTATTAGTAAATATTTTTGGGTTTTCATAAATACTTGCAATGGGCCATTGGGTAATTAGTTGTAATGTTTGAAACAATAGGACAAGTTTCAAAATACTTTTGTAAATAATATTTACTTTGATGAATTCCATGCTGCAATAATGTTCATGATTTCTAATAATCGCATCATAACTTAAATGATGATCTTGTGGGTTTGAACGTTTACCATGAGTGTTGAAGGCATATATTATGGATGTCGCGATGCAAATGATGTCCATGTATTTCATTGGTTTATAACATGAAATAAATAAATGCCATGGGTCTAACAATCATAACTTTCATGGGCTTTTACAAGATGATTGCCATGGGTTTTGAGAATAGATAATTCATAAATTCCACGAGCTTGTAATATTATAATAATATGTTTAAGAATTTAAAGTATTGTTCATTATTAGACTTTTAAGTGAAATAATTATGATATAGTATTTTGCCAAATATTAATAACCTTGGGCTTTTGATAGAATAGTGCCAAGTAGTTAGCTTGGGCTTTTAATAGTGCCAACGTAAGTTGGGCTTTTGATATTGCCAATGAGAATTGGGCTTTAATGTTGCCAATGAAAATTGGGTTTTGGATAAATAAATTGCCATGGGTTTAAATCATGGGCTTGGATCATGGATTTAAATTCCATTGATAAAATTGTTTTGCCATGGACTTGAATCATGGGCTTCTCAAATATTGCCAAGCATAAGTATTCTTGGGCTTTAAATAGAACATGATAATAAAATTGGATAAAAAAAATGAGTTTTCGGGCTTTTTTTGTGATATTTTATATCATAATTAGATAATGAGATATGAAACATTTGTGATTAACATAATAATAGAGCAAAAAATATTTAGGAAAACCCAATAACTTATTAATGGTGTTTGAAAATAAATAGGTGGTACCCAAATAAAATTAGGTGTAAAAAAAAAGTACCCTAACAGGGGGTATTTTGGTCATTTTTTAGGTTTAAGGGGTATTTTGATCTTTTTTTAGGTTTTAGGGGTATTTTGGTCATTTTTAGGTTTAGGTGTTATTTTGATCATTTTTTAGGTTGAGAGGGTATTTTGGTAATTTTAGTGGTTTTAGGGTATTTTAGAGTTCGGTGATTTGTAGAAATGATAGTTGGATTATAATTGGGTCTAATTGGGTACCCAATTAAAACCCAGTAAACATTAATGTTAATTGGGTTTAATTGGGTTAATACCCATTTAACCCAATTAATAATTGGGTGGGCAAATGGGTTTGGGTTGATTTTGCCACCTCTAATATAGCTTCTGCGTCTAAATAATTATAATAGCATACACTTTGTCACAAGTGTTCATGAATGATAGAGAAAAATTGTGATTCATATAATAGTAATAAACAACTAATCAAAATCTATCATAAAAGACAATTATGAAAAAAAAAAATTATATTTTATTGTGCGTTGAACTAAAATAATTCCTTGGCTCTTGGCTCTTGGGAAACATCACATGTTCATTTGGCTTGTAAACATTAAAAAAAGAAAAGAAAGGCAAATTCACCATAATTGGATGACAAGTAGCAAAAGCACTAAAACGTGTTCCTTCCTCTTATTAACAGCCAAAATAATGCTTCCTCTATATAAAAGTCAAGCATACCCGATTTTTCTAGACCACAGATGTCCTAGCCTCAGCGCATAGGAATTATTTGAATTCCCCACTGAAATTATAAGGAACAACTTGCGACATAAAATTTGTTGTGAAAATATTGCGGACATATATAACATTTCTCTAAATAGATAATACTTTAGGAATTTACACCCTAAAAATTAGCCATTGCAAAGATGTGTTTGTTGTCTAAAAAACAATGTTTCCAAAAAGCTAGAAGTAGCTCTGATTTTGAAACGCAGGTTTTTTCCCGTTCTTTAAAATGCAAATTGTTAAAATTTGTGAACCAATAAAATGTGAAATTATTAGGTGTTTTAGTTTTAATTTTGTTATACTTACCTTTTTGTGGTAATTTTAGCATAGAATTTTGATAATTTTCATGGAAGTAGTATTATGCTTGTGCCACGCAAGATTTGATTAAAAAATTATACATAAATATATTATATTAATAACTAGTGTGTCAATTGAATCCTTAATAGAGTTTTAGGTAAAGTAATTAACTTAATGAGTCATATGAAAGAAACACATGCATTAATTTTACAAAGTGTAATACATACATAATAAGGAAGTCAATACTGTACTAGAGGGCATTTCGTTTTGGTCATGAAAACGAAATATTTCAATACCGATTAATATTGGTATATCGTTTCGGGATTACCGCTAATTTAATATATTTATATATGTTAAGTTAAATCCCTATAATTTGTAAAAGAAATTTAAATTTAGAAATAAAAAATTCACTTAATATATTAAG
Source organism: Quercus tomentella (assembly GCA_028535165.1). NCBI lineage: Eukaryota > Viridiplantae > Streptophyta > Magnoliopsida > Fagales > Fagaceae > Quercus > Quercus tomentella. The sequence continues at coordinate 40,246,137 of JAPQVY010000012.1, read as the reverse complement.
CTTTAGTTAAAGTGTCAGCTAATTAGTAATATTAGCTCATTGATGTATTTACTATTTACTATTTAGTTAATAATAATAATTAATGTCTTTTCCTACCTGCCATTGGAAACTTCTAAAAAAAGATTTTAATTAAAAAAATAAGGGCTTGTTTGGTAGAGCATTTCAAACACTCATTTTCAGTTTTTAAACAACATTACACACATTTTCACATACTTTTCTACCCACACGTATTTCAAAAAATTACAAACAACACTACTCGAACTCCTCTACACACCCCTAAAAATTTTTAAAACTTTGAATTATCAAGTTAACATGAGTTAGTGTCCTATCAAAGCCTTTCAAAGGCACACTGCCCAAACTTCGAGTTTAAAGGCCATAAAAGCTACGCATGTCCTCCAAAAAAATAAAAGTTAAAAAACTATTACTTGAGTCTGCCGTCCATAACCATAAGATAAAGTAAGAAATAGAAAAAAAAAAAAAAGGGAAGAAATCTGGCTTTCGGGACTCTACGCGAAGAAGAACAACATTAGAAGGAGGACTAGATGAGAGGATGAAATAGAGTCACTAGACTCATTACCTGAACATCATGGTGACAGTGAGGATCTGAGCTATCTGGCTTTTTATTCTTATTCACTACATCATTTGTTTTGGTTTTTTTTTTTTTCAAATACCGGCCTATTTTTATTTTTTGGCCGGAATCCGATATATTTCCCGGTATGGCCTGTACAATCCGGTATGCCCCAGTATTTGGAGCAATAAGAAACAAACATGTTTCAGTACCGGTTTAGGTGCCAGTACGGTAAATACCGACGGTACCAACCGGTAAGGTATGGTATTAACTTCTCTGATACATATATTAAGTCACTTCAGGTAACCACAATGTGTGGTACGTATATTTTACCATATTTATTGAAAAGTAATATAGTGTTTGACAATTCGGTAAAACATAAATATAATATCTTGGCTACTTTTCCTTAAATTCCTCTCTTAAATTTTTGACATTTATCCAGTTTAACAGCCCAGACAAACGATATTAAAACTTAAAATACATCTTCTGCTTTTTTCCTTCCTGTACTGCAAGAGAACCCATGGCCGTGAGTTCAGATCTCTCAGACCGCAAGACCAGATATGTTCTTTCTCCTAAATAATAACTAGTGATCATCATCAAAAGCAAACAAAAAAGCCCCAGCAAAAAATAAATAAAAACGCAGCAAAACGCCCTCATTCCATAAAGTATATTGCTAAAAAAAAGGACTTGTAAGAGCATCCACAGCAGTGGAGCTAAAAATTTAGCTTTTTAGCTCCACCAAAAGTTACTTTATCTATTTTACCTACACACATGCTGCAGCAGTGGATCTATTTTAACTTTTAACACAATAAAATAATATAACCACTACAATAAAATAATATATTCCACTACCCAAAAAAACATTCACAGCACCAACCACAACCACTCTACCATCAGCCATAGCCACAACCACCACCACCACCACCACCACCAGTCCACAGCAGAAAAAAAAAAAAAAAAAAAAAAAAAAAAAAAAAAAAAAAAAACCACAACACCACAAAACACGGCACAACCACCGCCAACACAGCAGCACAAAACAAACCCGATACCAACGCACACTGGAGCAAACCCGATCTCAACCCGATACCACAAAACACGGCACAACCACCTTCAACGCACACCAATCTCAACCCCGATACCAACGCACACCGGAGCACAACCACGACCCAGCGGCGGAGTGGAGGTGAGGGAAGCCACTTCGATCCACGAGGCCAGAAGCGATCAGCGGCTGGGACGACTGGTGGGTTTTTGGCGATTGGCGGCTGGGATGGCTAGTGGGTCGAGCTTCAGTGGGAGTTGAGAGACCGGAGTTGAGAGAGATAGGCGGCTTGGGACAGCGTGGGTCTGAGAGCTTGAGCTTGAGAGATGAGAGCTTGAGATTGAGTTTCAGATGAGAGCTTGAGTTTCAGGTGAGATGGTGGGGAGGGCTGGCGGCGGTAAACAAAGAGGTGAGAGCTTGAGGGAAATTTCAGATGGGAGCTTGAGAGTGACACTGAGCTGAGCACAGTGAGATGAGAATAAAAGAAATGAAAAAAATAAAACAAGTAGTGTTATTTTAATCCGGGGTGAAAATTTTTTTTTTTTTTTTTTTTAGATGTATGCTACAGTGCACATCTATTTATAGATGTGCACTGTAGCAATTCAGCTAAAAATTATAGGAATGCCTCCACTGCTGCATGGCTGTTTTTGGTATTTTGGTGGAGCTAATAGAATTATAGCTATTTAGCTCCACTGCTGCAAATGCTCTAACTGTTATTGTTATGTTTATTGTTATTGATATTGTTCTTACCTTTTATGGTATGATATAGGATTTTCTTTTATTGTTTTTTACACCAAATTTGGGTTTTGGTATTTTTCTTACATTAACTGGGACAAAGTTAATTATGTGATTGTTTGGATTCACGTTTTCACTTTTCAGCGTTTTTCTCTTCTTTTTTTTCTTTCCTTTTTTTAGCCGCAGTTATTCTTCCATGACCAGTGCACATTAGTGGGTCCCGTGCACTGTTCACGGGACCACAAACTCAACTTTTTCATTAAAAATAGGTTTCACGACACTATTCACACATTTAAATATTATTTTGCTACAGTGTTTTCAGTTTTCAGTTTTCAATTTTCAGCAAAATAAGCTGTATCCAAATAAACCCTATGTTGAAATGAATCTTCTATTAATTAGGTTCTACAATATCAAAAGGATAAGTTTGGTATTGTTTGGGAGGCAAGAAATACATGTGTAAAAAGTTTGTGTAATCCATAATGATTTTAAATAAAAATTTTAGTATCATTCTATTATATTTTAAAACTAAGTATTTGAAATGCTATACCTTAAAAAAATTAAATAACTGACTCAATTAGTAGTATTTTATATTTGCATCACTTTACTGCTTTAAATGATTTTTTCTTTTTCTATAACAAATTGTCTCAAGTTAGGGAAATATTAAAGAAAATTTACCCAACTGAAGAGTTCAAAAAGACGAGTTTAAAATTATAAAATTAATAGATATTACATAACAAAGTAGAGGTTGGAATTTAATTCATTACATTTTACATTGATCTTAAGTCCAGTCATTACAAATTTACAGTAGAGAAAGGACAGAGCTGAAGATTCTAACGAGTGAGGAGTACTGGATTAATTTGTTTGACACAATTTCTAAGATTCTCAACATGAATGAGGAGCAAAATTTTACAAGATCTATTTTTATGACGGATGAATTTCCATTATAATTTGACACATACAGCCTTCAAATCTTATAGCAAAATTTTATAAGATCGATTTTTATGACGGATGAATTTCCCATATAATTTGATATGAACAACCTTTGAATATTCTTACTTCTTACTCTCTCTTTTTTTGGATTAAATTCTTACCTCTTACTTTCGTATAAGAGGCACGTGCTTATTAGAAAACTATTAAAATATGCGGGAAATATGTAATAGTTTTAAACTTACATCATAGTAAACTATATTCCAGTTGGCTAATAGATCACATTGATCATAAATGTTTAAAAGCTAGGAAATTTCTTTCATCACCAGAAGCTGATCAAAGAAAGGACATTGTTAAAAAAATTATTGTTAATATTATGTTTATTGTTATTGATATTGTTGTGACTGGTACAATATATTATAGGAATCTTTTAATGTTGTTTTACAAGCAAAATTTGGATTTTTGGTATTTTTCCTACTTTGATTAGGATAAAATTAAGAGAAATGCTATGTCCACAACATTTTCACAATACTTTCACAACAAATGTTAAATTGTAGATTGTTATGAGTTGTTACAGATAAGCAAAAAATCTATGATTCATAAAACCAATAACTACTTAAAATCTATGATTTGTTCTTAAATTAATTATTGCGAAAATATTATGGACGTAACACTTCTTTAAAATTAATTCTTTTGACATAATTCATCATTCTATTACTTAGGTACTAAATTATTAAAGAGATTATTGTTTTGAAGGTAAGAATTCTAACCCGTGTAAAATAACAATCTCCACTGATTTGAAGTTGCTTATCATGATAAAAGTACTTGAAAGATAGAAAATTCTTAAATGGCAAAAAATCCAAATAAAGAACATGTTAAAGATGGATTGTTATTGTTACTACTTTTTTTTAATTTTTAGGTTTAGAGCATTCACATTCGGTATTTTCAGACTATTCTATTTTACCATTCCAAAAAGCTACTTTATCAATTATCTCATACCATTTTACAATATGCCCAATATCCCAACTTTTATTTTCCTATTCTACTCATTAAAATAATATATTTACACATTAAAATAATATAATATTGCTACAGTACCATCATATATTTTAAAAAAAAATAGCTACAGTACCATTAAAATAATAATTTGTGATATATAAAAGTTGCTACAGTGCCATCCTATATTTGCGATGGCACTGTAGCACTATGCCAAAAAAAATTGGCATATCTCATGTTTACCAGTCCAGCTGTGGGCTATTTTTGGGCTGAATTGTAAATTAGAGCTTACATTTGGCATATCCAAATGTCAGTGCGAATGCTCTTATATATGCTACTTCTAAAGTGCATTTGTAATTTGGTTGAAGTTTAGAAATTTTTTAATACGTTAAATTGAAAATGTTTTATAATTACCTGGAAATGTGATGTCGGATATAGGACTTGTCCCATGAAGGGATTCATAAGTGGATTTTACTACAATTTCATACTCTTATAATGAATTTTTTTACAATTTCATGTCACATGAATGTTATTTCTAATTTTTATTACTTGGGTCTTATATGTGGGAAAATGGGTTTTAAGAGTTATTTTTTGGTTAACTTTCAGCCAAACAAAAGTAGAACTCACATGTCGTTTGAGTAAGTTGGCATTTGCCCATTCTCCGTTGACGAAGACAATAACTTTATGCATGGCTGGATCAATAGAGGCTGCTTATGGCGATAAGTTTGAACAGGCATTTTTATATTTAAATATCACTTAAAAATTTTTAATTATAGTTTTATTTTGAAATTTTTATTTAAAATTCATTATTCTTACTTTTTAATATTACTTATTTACTTAATGGTGATTGTATTAAATTTATATTAATGCATATTTGTTTTACTTTTCGGATAATCTAAAGCTATTATAACTTTTACAATAAAAAAATTTACAAAATAATGTAGTAATAAATATGATTGGTAGTACTTCTATACAATGATAAATGGGTATTTGATTACTTATTGTGCTTATTGACATATCAGTTTGTACGACTAGGAAAATTTATAACATTCCTAATATTACTTTCTTTTTTTGGTCTTCTTAAGACTAGAGGGAAAAATGTACAACTCGCATTTTTTTTTTTTTAATTTAAAAAGAAATTGTGAGAGGTTTGAGGACCGAAGTGAGGCAGAACACGAAAACATCTCATACAATACCACCCGCATGAAGGTATTTGCCCTGCAGACTTCATCGACCTGAGGATGTGAGGGAATACAGAATAGCGTTTCATGAGAACTCATGGAGAAGAGGAAGGTCCATAAGGGGGGTAAAGACAGTGGGAGGAAGCTTCTTGGAAAGGCATACCTTCCCCCTACGCATTAAATACCCTGCAACAACTTTATCAGCTGCATTAATGAGGAAATGACACATAAATAGTGACTTTACAGTTAGCAACTCCTTCTACCACTTTCGGTAGAAATTTGATGGGACAAGTATCTTGAGAAAAGCCCTGAAGCATACAGATGGAGGGCTAGAATGCAAGGAGGAATGATATATAAGGAAAGGGAACCTCCAGATTCAGGGGTTGAACATTTTTCTTCTAGGATAAGAGAGAAAGAAAAGGTGATAGTGTAGAAGATAGGGCAAAACTTAGAACATTTGTGCATAAGTAATCAATCCTCGGTCAAACCCGAGGAGAACATTATTTGTAACAACAACTTAAGAGAAATTTCTATAACACTTTGAATATTTCGGCCACAAATTAAAACTTGATTTTGAACTATTATTAAACTTTCTTCCTCTCTCTTTAGAAATTCTATTATTTGGACTTAGTTAGAAGGCCAAAGCATCACTACTCTTAGTGAGCTTGGACTATCACTTTCTGAGTACTTACAGAAATCATTTATTTACCTCCACATTTGGGGGCCTCTCTAGTAGGAGGCTTTAGGCCATGACCTAGGTGGCCTAAGCTTAGGGCTTGCCTCGACTTCATGTGTTTACTTACACTACAAGAAAAAGGGCTATTGCGGCGGGCCAGAACCGCCGCTAAAGCCCAAAAAAGCGCCGCTAAAGGTACATTCGACCTATAGCGGCAGGTGCTATTGCGGCGGGCCATCCCGTCAGTGTTGCAGTGCCGCTATAGGTCGATTGCAACAGTCGTGAAAAGCATCGCTATATATGTACCTATTAGCAGCGGGTGAAGGTTTATTACGACGGGCATAAAACCGCTGCCATATGTGTTCAGAATTCGTGACATTGACTTTTAGCGGCAAGGTCATGCCCGCTACTATTGGTGTCTACCTTTAGCGGCAAGCAAACGACGCCGCTATAGGCAATCAATCAAAACAAACTAATTGTACTTTTAGCGGCGGATAGAAACGCCGCTATATGTTTCAACCTTTAGCAACAGGCAATAAGTGCCGCTATAGGGATTCATTTAAAACATAAAATGAGCACCTTTAGTGACGCTTTTTGACCACTGTTATAGGTTTTTTTTTTTTTTTTTTCCTAGTGAGTTTTAAAACCACCATTTGCTAATAAATAAATGGTTCACAAACCTGTTACAAAGAACCTCTAATAGTTTTAGCTCTACTAACAAAATACCACAAATGTAACTAATTAACAACACCACAAATGTATTGAAACTAACGTAATATTAACATAGAAATATATTATCAAATACATAACATTGTCTATAACCACCATCTTAAAATTAACAAAAAAAAGATGTGGTCCTTTGAATAAAACAACCGCTCAAATTAATCTAATACTATAATCAAAGTTCCAAAGTGTTTAAAAATATCCTTCAACACTTCCAAAAAATGCGGTTGTTCTTCCATAGTTCTTTGTACACAAAAAAGTCCAAGAACTCTAAGATAAAACTTATAAGCTTCTTGGTTGATGAGATGCGGCTGATGATTTGGAGAGAGCTGGAGATTGTTCAATCAGAGGAGCATCCTACATACAAAGTATGATTACTTAATAAGTGCATATAAATGAAATAGAATGACAAGAAAATATTACCAAGGTAAAAAATGAGAACAAGTTAAATGAAGACATGTTTCTTGATCTTTTAGGTTGACCATTATAGTTTGTCTTAATCTTTTATGGGAGGACCACCTCTCTTTGCAGCTTCCTAGTTTTGAAATTACAAAGCAGAGGCACAACAAGACAACTGATGGAATCAAATCAAAAGGATTGGTGTTGGGAGGTCCCTTGATATAGAATTCAAAGGATGCAAAGGTGTCACCACATAATTCCATAAACATCTATTAATAACATGGTGCTTCTAGAAATCTTTTTCCTTCACCACCCTTTATCAATGTTACAGATCAATAAATTCATACCGTCACAATTCACAAGTAAATACTAATTATTAAATCAATAAATATCTTTCCAGCTAATGTAATTACTAAATATGTAATTATCTTTCCAGCTAATTACCACAAGTAAATATTAATTATCAACCATACATTTAACATTCCTTTCCTACTCCATATAAATTGACACTCAAGTCATTTATCATACCTGATTGCATTGTGTAGAAATTTGTTGCATTTGTTGAAGCATGCGAGCCATTCTTTGCTCCATTCTTTGCTCCATTTTTTCGAATTGACTAACTTTTTCCTTCATTTTGTCAAAACCTACTAGTTTCTCCTCCATAGTAGCCAAGGAAGCCTTCAATTGTGCAACTTCGTTGTCCCTTGCTTGACTTGATTGTATTTCACTGTCCGTGAGAGCAGTCTTGCTACTTTGACCACTTGGGGTTGGACCAAATCCTACCCCACGAATGCGACCTTTGCGCTCCTTACCCATCACTTTGGCAAACACATCATCTGTTGACCATGCAATACTCCCACTTGTGTCAGATGACTGCAATTGATTCTTAGGGTCAACCAACAATTCCTTCATTTTGTCCTGATATTTGAGTTTGAACAAAACAAAAAAAAGTTAGAAATCATATAGTTAAAATGACCCCACAACATATATATATATATATAGAGGATAGGACAAGCAAGCACCAATAAAACCCAAAATGATGCAAAAATTATTCACACAAAGCTAGTGTCCCCCTCACCACAACCAAAGGCACCAGTGCCAAAATTGTTGGTGCTACTTTGCCACAACAACCAATAACTCTTAAGAGAAAATTGACATTCTACAAGCAACTCACCACATGAACCTTTCAAAAAAAAAAAAAAAAAGGAAGTCCTATACATCCACTGGATATGCTATAATATACAAAGGAACTAAACGTAAAGGCCTCAACTTAGTAAGAATAACATTTCCACAATAAAATGGAGTTTGCTATGTAATCCAACAATCAAATGACCCCACAATAAAAAGAAATGCGTATTGGCTAACATCAAATTGAAATATATCAATTTAAAAATTAAAAGAATCATTCATAACAATTATCTTTGATTCAAAATAGTTACACAAGTGTTCAAACAACCACAAGAGATTTCATCTTATGCTTGGTTTTTGTCAAAAAAAACATGCTGGTTATACAATATTTTGCAAGAACTAAGACTTGAATTATTTGAACAAAGCTCATCTTTGAGACAACTTTGTAAGGGAAAACTATAATATTGTTTCTTGAATTCCTATTTTGTTTACCCCCAACTACAATGCAGAAATTACTCACCATTTTTTCTTTCATTACAGGATTAACTGCAGATCCATCTTTACGAGTACGTAGAATTTGAAATAATACTGCACGCTCTATAGGATGTCCATCCGTTTTTGCCTACATTATGAACAGCATATTTATGTAATGATGAATATTGGTTCCACATAAACTTAGGAGAAGTCAAAATCATTTAAAAAATAGTCATAATACTGATTACCTTTTTTGCAGCGTGCATAACATAGCCACACGAACCACCAGTATGTATGTCATTCTGTTTAGAACGCCGATCCTTATTCTTATCTGACTCTATCTACATTCAACAAAATTACATGTTTATATACAGTATGCTTTAAGTATCTAAAGCCACTTTTAGCTAAAGCCAGAATGCTCAAAAATATCATTTGATATAAAGGAATGAGAGGAACTGCATGCTAAAGGTAATAAGTTTTGGCTGAGCATCTCTTATCATGGAGTGAAGAGACCCAAGTTTCCCATACTATTTCATTTACAGGAGCATAGCATGTCTATACCTTCCATTTGGACTAGAAGCTTAATAATTGATATAACTGTACTGATTTAATGATGAATACTTTTGATAAATGAAAACTAGGCGCTTTTAAGAAAGCTAACTCATTTTAAGAAAAATCATTATAAGCCAAAGCAAAAAATCTTAAAAGAAAGCTAGAACCTATTAAAAAAATCTCCACACCACACACTTGCCTTTGTTTTTGAACCTTGACAAACCAACATTTACTCCAAGACTTCTACCAAATTAAACAAATATGAAATATAAAACACAACTTCTCATATATACCAGTTTCACAAAAAGCCCACATAAAGGTTCTAGCTAATCCTATCTGAAAGCAATCCAATATGTATTCTCTCAATTTCTCAATAATTATTCTACTTTTAGTATGATCAATGATGGAAAAGAGAGAGAAAACAAACATACCACCGCATCATCAGTATACCAATGATCAACAAGTACATCCCAATCTTCTGGTATGCATTTCCTGGGTCGGTTGCTCTTCACCCGTGCTTTGTTTCTTGAATGCGGTATATAATGCTTAGCCTTCAGCCTACACTTATGATCTCTCCAAGCCTTCCCAATTTTTTGTAAGGTAAATTTCTTCAAACCCTCATATGCCTTAGGATTATCAGGGACTTGGTATTTTCGCTACAATCAAATAATTGAGTTATCAAATTACAAATGTTTTCATGCTAAAATACTTATGTAAAACCTAGTACAAAATGTCATAATTACAAGTATTATAACTTCTTTAATACCTTTACAAGACGCCAACACTCTTCTTTAAGTTTTTCTGGCATGGCCTTCCAATCAAGGTATTTAATCGGGCACATGTGGGATTTCCGTGCAATCGTACCCAAGAAACCAGTGAAAGTCCTCGCCCCCTCATCAACCGGCTGATGCATACTATTTAGTGGCAACTCAATTTCTTGGTCATCGAGAAGATCCCAAATTTCCGAGTAATTGTTTGGCCCGCGAGTGACACGTATAGCTGGTTGCACATCTGATCCTAAAAGGAGAAAATATCAACCAATGTCAAACAACAAAACATGCAAAGCTAAGGATGAATCTAAATATTCTATTAAACAAGTGGTCATTATATGCTAAAGAATATAAAATATTAGAAACATGCTGACAAACTAATATATTTCAAGAAACAAACAAATAAATTTTGGGACATGGATTGCCCCACCATGTCCATTTAGGTTCGTAGAGAGCAATGTTAGTAAAATAGTGATCCACATGGACATGGACTGCCCCACCAGCCCATAATATCATTTTGGGACATGCATAAACATTAGACATAAGCAAGGAATTTGAGAAGAAAAAAACCAAAATAAGGACAATTTATAAGGCCCTTAAAAGCCCAGTCTTGATTTGTTTTATCAAGGCCTGCATTGGATTCCAATACTAATGGAGTCTTTGTCACAGCCTTGATCAACGCCAGACCAAAACCACGAACCCACGTCTACTGAATACACGTACAGTGTATGGAAAAAAAACACCTTCTTTTTCGTCCATTTATGATTCATGATCATATCTATTTATCAAAATTATCAATTTCGTCCACTTCTTAGCATGGGTGGAATATTATAAATAAATAACCTTCAAATAATTGTGGTTTAGTCTTAACATTGATTCAAGCCAGCAAAGAAACAGGTAAATGGGAAAAGGTAGCTTCAAAGTTCATAAACAACTACAATTTACCTAAACTCAGAAGGCAATGCAATAAAGAAATGAACAATAAGACAAACCGCATAACCAACACCGAAGTGCCATACCTTGAGTAAATCTACCCATACCTTCTGTATGAATGGTAAACTTTTGAGTAAAAAGCCCATACCTTGTGTAGAAGCTTCATGCGTTTCTTGGTCCCCCACTTCATTCGCATCTTGTGAAGAAGCTCTTTCCAATGTTACACTCTTGGGACGTGTGCGCAAATTTGCCTTTCGTCTTGCCATTTCAACTGTCAAAGTCTAAAATAAACAAGCATATAAGCACAATGATAAGTAATGGTACAAGCAATTGCAAATACAACAACTCCAACTACTTTCAACACTAAAACAACACAATTTATCATATAGTCATGCAATTCAACATTAGAATTTAACAAATACAATGTTGTACGCTTAAGTCAAGATAACAGGTTTAAATACCATAAAAAATAATAATAATAATTTCAGGCCCCAATTGAATAACATGTAATAAAATTACTATAAAGTTCATCATAATAGCAAAAATAATATATACTTAATAAAAAGGAATGTATTTGTCACTTTAACATTCACCCATTCTATGAAGTTCAATGTAAGTTGTTACAAAACAACTCAGTTAAATAACATGTTAAAGAGACCTTTTTTTTTCCTTTTCTTTTTTTCCCTATTAAGCAATAATGAATTTCGTTAAAGAATGTGCAAGAAGGGGCACAACTTAGTCATCATCACTAGACTCATCATCATTGGACCCATCATCATTGGACTCATCGTCATTAAACTCATAAACATCATCACTAAGCTCTTCATCATCAATAAAGTCTTGTTCAAGCAATTCATCCTCACTAATCAACGGTGTATCATAAATGGTTCCTTCTTCATCAACTCAAGTCCAAGCATGGTTATCATTTGCATCATCACATGCATCATCAGTAGTTACATTATAAGGGACATTCTCCATATATGTATCCACTTTATCGTCGTCGTCATCATCATCTAAAGCTTGAACACCAACATCAAACACCTCCCTAAGTTTTGTTCTGACCACCACCACCCAATCTTTATGTCTCACATCCTCCACATAAAATACTTGCGAAGCTTGAGATGCTAATACATAAGGTTCGTCAATCAATTGGTCACCCGTGTGTATCAATCTTGAAAAATTGACAAGGGGAAATTCAAACTCATCTTTTTTGCATCCTCTCCCACTAATAATATCAGCCCATTGACATTTGAATAATACATATCGATACTTGTCAGAGTAGTTCAACTCAATAATATCGATTAATACACCATAATAAGTAGCACCACCTTCAGTAACAACACAAACTCTACTATTTTGAGTTTTCCTAGTTGCCTCAAAATCTTTGGTGTGAAACTTCAAACCATTTATAACATAACGCTTAAACCGTTTTGCTTCATTATCTGGATATCGAGCAAGCCATCTAACTTTATCAGAGATTTCCTTTTTCTTAGAGGCATCCATTGACATCTCCTATTATAGAGAAAGACTTTTATTATAAGTATGTTATCTAAAGTGTTACAACCGAAAATAATGCTATATATATGTTTTACTTATATATTCCCTAAACCAACTGTAGAATTTCTCTATGTGCTGCTTTTGAATAACATTATCAGTCACATGAGAAGGGAAACCAACCTTGATCTTCACTATGTGTTCACTGTGTACACAAACGTGTTAGTGTTAAGCTAGAGTATTGCATTGGAATGCCATTAAAGGATACGCAAGGACATATCACTTACTCGCGAAATGGGGTGATTTCTTCACAATTGAATAGCACATAACGATATGCTTGGATCCATGAATTTGAATCTAGTGTAATGCTCACCACCGCACCCATGGATTCCTCAACATTCCTTATAGGCCGATTGAATGCAGTTTCAACGGATTTAAAATAGTGTGAACAGAATGTTAAGCATTCCTCTACTATATACCCTTCTGCAATGGAGCCTTCTAGATAAGTTTTATTATGCATGTAAGACTTAAGTCTTGACAAGTACCTATTGGAAAACCCAAGATCAACAACGGGAAATTAGTAAGTTAAAAAAAAAAAAAAAAAAAAAATAGACCAAGTTCCTATATGCGTTACCTCTCTATGAAATACATCCAACGATAATGAACTAGACTAGCAACTTTGGCTTCGCTAGCCAAATGCATGATTATATATACCATCACTGTAAAGAAAGATGGAAGGAATATCTTTTCCAACTCACACAATGTTACTGCAATTCTTTTCTCAAGAGCCCAAAGTTCTTCCACATTTAGTACTTTAGAACATATCTTCCTAAAAAAATAAGATAAGTCAATTAAATGCCTACTCACTTCAAGGGGCAAAGATCTACGTATTGCTATTGGAAAAAGTTGTTGCATTAAAATGTAATTATCATGGCTTTTCATCCCACTAATCTTGCGTTCTTTGAATTTAACGCAACGTGAGATGTTTGAAGAATATCCATCTGGCACTCTTACATCTTTCAAAACTTGCAGAAAACCATCCTTTTCACTAGCATTCATATGGTAGCAGGCATGTGGCATACATGTCTGATCATTCCCAACCTTTTTCAAGTGAAGTTCACTTCTTATACCCATATCCTTTAAGTCTTGACATGCCTTCAAGTTATCATTTGTCTTGTCATCCAAGTTCAACAATGTGCCAATTATATTATCGACTACATTCTTCTCAATATGCATCACGTCAAGATTATGACGCAACACATGATACTCCCAATAAGGCAAGGTGAAAAATATACTTCTCTTCTTCCACACAGTTAAGGCTTCCTCCCCTCTTTTTCCCATCAAATGATTTTTTTTTTCATACGGAATCTATGATCACTATCCAAGAATCGCCTATGTCCAATGTAACTAAATTTCCTTCCATATCTTAACCAACGAGACTGATTATCATAGTTACAAGAAAGACATGCAAGAGAACCCTTGGTACTCCAACCTGAGATATCACCATATGTAGAAAAATCATTTATGATTCACAATAATGCAACATGCATTTGAAATGATTTTTTGGAAGACACATCAAACGTTTCTACTCCAACATCCCATAACTCCTTCAATTCTTCTACTAGGGATTGTAAGTACACATCTATATCGTTCCCGGGTGAAGTTGGACCGGAAATCAATAATGATAGCATGAAATAAGACATTTTTATGCACATCTATGGAGGGAGATTGTATGGGATCAAAATGACAGGCCATGTACTATGAGTAGTACTCATATTTCCATACGGATTGAATCCATCGGCTGCTAATCCAAGCCTCACATTACGAGGCTCGAATGAGAACTCTATGTACTTAGAGTCAAATGACTTCCAAGCTTCAAAATCAGCAAGATGCCTTATTAACCCGTCATTCATACGACCATTGGCATGCCACTTCATATGATTGGCTATTTCAGGAGACATAAATAGTCGTTGCAATCTTGGCTTTAAGGGGAACCATCGTAGGATCTTTACAGCTTTCTTTTTTCTTTTCTTGGAGGAAGTATTAGTACTTTGTTGACCTTTAGACTCATTAATTTCCCATCTTGAAAGGTTACAATTTGGACAAGCTTCAAAGTTGGCATTCTCCTTCCAATATAAAACACAATCTTTAGGACATGCATGAATCTTCTCATAGCTCAAGCCTAGATCCTTAATAATCTTCTTAGCTTCATAATAATCTTTTGGCAACTTAGCATTTAAAGGAAGAAAATCAAGCAAAAATTGCAGCAACATGGTAAATGATTTGTTGATCCAACCATTAAGACACTTCATGTGGTACAAATGCACAATGGCTAACAATTTGCTAAAATACTTACAACCCTCATAACAAGGTTGATTAGCATCTTCAAGCAATTTCATAAACTTAAGTGCATCTTCATTAGGACCTTCTGCAGGACCTTCGGTAGGTTGTTGCACACTAGGGACTTCTTCCATTGGCTCAGATGCCATATCTTGTATGGGGAACATGTCATACAACATGTCACGAAGATCGGCATACTCTATTGAGTTTTCTTGGACATGACTAGAGGGAATTTCAGTAGAAGTCTTTGCAAACGATGATTCTCCATTAAAAACCCAAGGGTTATAACCCTACAAAATCCCTTTTGACACTAAGTGAGCATGTACAATATCTATAGGCCATGAATTTGTATGCACGCATTTTTTACACGGACATGAAATTGTTCCATCCGGGTATGCATGGTTAGATGCAAAATTCAGAAACTGTTGAACTCCATCTAAATATTCTCGCGACCTTCTATTGGTAATTTTCATCCAACTCTTATCCATTGCTATAAAGTGATTTGCAAGAAATACCTATAATGTGATTTTATGAAAACACAAACCAAGAGTTAACATACATTTCATTTACACAATTTCACTTTAATTTAAGAAACAAATCATCTTTAATCATTCACTTTTAGATATGTTCCTAATCAAACAATGAATTTAAATGCATAGAGAAGTTATTAATACATTTGGTAACTATAACATCATTACTAGCAATATTCTTTAAAAATTGACATCTCTTTAAATATGCAATTCCATTTTAGCATTCCACATGTGTGAAAAAGATAGAAAGAAGTCCTTAAAATGAATTAATCAAATAAAAACAACTCAACAACAATCATCCAATATTACACAAAACAGTCAACACTCCCAATATCAGCTAAAACCACCTTATTACTCCATGCAAGCCACCTGTTTGCCCCAATTCAACAACCCACCAGAGAGAGAGAGTACCTTAAGTCTTTCACCAACTTCACTTGCTTTGATCACACGAACTTATAGTGCCTCTTCTTTTTGCAATCTGCCAACAAGAAAAGAATATATATAAACCTAAGTTAATTTTCAAACAAGACTCACTTCAAAGCAATTCAGCTGAGAGTGAGTCACAACGAAAGCATATCTAGAAACAACACACAAGTTTGTGTTGTGCAAGATGAAATATAAAACAGCTTCAACTGCAAACTCTTGAGTTTGTATTTCTTTCAATTTCTAATAATGAACTAAATGTTATAGATTATGCAAAGAGATTCAACATGGATGGACAGATTCATACCTGGTAAGAAGTTTTTATTTTATAACCAGAGAAAAATAAAATTAAGGACAATTATAATATTGTTGTGTCATAATATGCAGAGGACTCTAGAAGTCATCACCATAATTATGAGTGCAACACAACTGTTCTACACGGTTGCTATCCATGCTGGGGTTGGAAGTGTTTCATGAAGACCAAGATCCTATGGTGGAAGAGTTTAAGCTACAGTGCTTGTGTTGATTCTTTTTATAAGTGTGTATATCCATGATGATTGTGGAATAGTTCTGTGAGTGATTTTCTTTTTTACCATGACTTGTATTAGAACCCTATTTGTTTTCACTTGTGTGTATGTTTGTTTCTAGATAATAATAATAATAATAATAATAATGAATACTCATTCCATCATATTTCTTTCTATATATTTCAAAAGTGAGAGAAGAGTGAAATACTATTATTTAAGGAGGTATTGGTAAAATACAAATAAAAAATCAACTGTATAATTGTAAAGTCATATATTTGTGCCTTTTTTTTATATTATAAAATTCATTGATATATTATAAAACAACAACATTTTGATTAACTTCTTTTAAGTGTTTGTTTGTTTTTCACTTGCCTTAAGCCCTTAAGTATTATTATTTTTTTAAAATTATTTAGTTACAGTTTTTTAAAAGTGTTGTACCTCATGATGTTAACTAAAGTTTACCACACAATAACATTGACCAATGGATTGCAAATAATGTTGAATTTTCCAATGACAATTAAAATTGTTGTACCTAATAAATTGTATCCTTTTTTTTTTTCATGAATGCATTCAATTTATCTTTTCATGCAATTTGCTTAATTATTTTTCATTATTACATTGAATAATTTTCTGATTTAAAAAAAAATTATTTATTTTTATTTAAATTAATGTGTGCATGTATTTCATTAATTAATTAGATAGATCATATTCAATGCACTTACATTTTTTTTATATTCTTACATAAAAGGTATTAGTTTTGATTTATTATTTTGAAAATTAAAAAAAAAAATATGAACCTTCTATCACACAAGAATAGCACAAGAGACTATAATGGGTGTTTGAAAGAGTAATTTTTGTCAAGAGATATATGTTTAGATGAGTTTTTTTTTTGATTGACTTATTTTACTTCAAAAATAGATCATACCAAAAATATGAAGTTTTTAAAAATATTTCACTCATCTAGCATTCAAATTTATTTTGTATAATCTTGAATATTTTTACATAAATTTGCAATAAAAATTTGATTGGTTATTAAACAATAGACTAATATCTTATTCAACATCTCCCTCCTACACAATTATTTTTCTTTTAAAATTTAATTAAATAATTATTAATAATTTAAAATTCCCCATACCATATTATAATTTTTTCTTTTAATAATATATCTAGTGTCAAAAAATTTATCATAAGCTTATTCACAAGGATTGAATTAGCTATAGTTATGAGTTCATCTTCAATACAAGTTTATCATTTTATTGTGAAAAATTTTATATCACTAGCCATTTTTATTTTTTATTTGAATAAATCTCAGTAACTTACAATGAGGTTTGAGTTAATACCAATCAAATTTAAAACATTTCAAACGAACCAATTTAATTTCGGTAGAAAGAAACTCCTTCACTTCCCCTTTCAATTAAATGCACACTACATACCTGTTTCTTTTGAAAATTATATATTGATGGATCAACAATTCCTCTATGAGTTCATGGACAAAAGCTCCTTTCTTAGTGTCTGTAAATAAATAAATATTGCCAACTCTCTCTTTTTTTCTTTCTTTCATTTTTTTTTTTCAAAATTTTATTTGGGATACTAAGTTTGTGGTTTGCAATGATTGAGGGAAGACAGACTCAGGGAGATTGAAGCTTCAACTTTACCTATTTTGGCCGGGGACTAAAGTCACTAAACCCAAGGAGAAAAAGCCACTGGCCCCTAATTTATCAAACCCTTCTTCAATATCTAAGAGGTACAAAATACTAATAGTCAATTTGTTCATTCTTTGTTGTTGTTTGGTAATGGGTTTTTGATAATCAAACTAGATGGTGGTTTGTTTCTTTTCATTTGAACTGTTTACTGGTTGAGATTTTTACTGAGCCACACCGTTTTTGTAATTTATGATTTGGCTTTTGGTGAGTAATTTAAATATGTTACATGAGGATGTGATTAAGAAAATTAGTTGAATTGGGTACTATTTAGACCCTAAGGCAAAGACAGGTTGAGTAAATAATCAGGTTTTGTTGGGCAGGTAGAAAGATCAATAAGGAAGAAGCTTAATCAATAAATCAAGCTCCTCTATGCCACATGTAATCGGAGCACAAACTCATGTATCTATATGGATTGGGTCACATTCAAAGCGCCAATGGAGGCAAAACTTTTGTGGGATTTGAAGTGCAAAGAGCTCAAGAGTAATTATATATTTTATTTTGAATCCATAGTGTTTGATAAAATGTTTGACAGAAAATTTATAATTTTTATTCGGTTGTATGATGTAGCAGCCTATATAATTGACATGAGTGAAACAAATTAAACTAGCTACAGGTAAGAAAGTTGTTATTATTTTTAGGTGAATAATTTTCTTTTACCTATTGAGGGGTTAAGTATTATTTGGTAGCAAAGTTTTAAAATAATCACCACAATCTACACATATCTATGTCCTACTAAATGATAGAAACTCAATTGTTAAAAATAAGCACACACAAAAAAAAAAAAAAAAAAACCAATGGAACAGCAAAGGTACAAATTAAGAACTAAGTGGGCAGAAAAAATTATGTGGTGTCTCCATTATTTGAAGGTTAGCCTAAAATCTATATAAACTCAAGTATTAAAAAATTGTTAAATATATTATACGGGTACACCTTTGTTAAAAAATTGTTAAATATGTTGAATCATGTCTACCTCAACCATCATTGAAACTACTTGCTTTATTTATTTATTTATTGGTCAAGTATCATGTACAGCTGTCCGCAAGAGCCTTGACAATATCAAAGTGTGTTTGTTGCTTTGCCTAGACATGAATCACTATGCAACCTTAGCACTACTATAGTTAAAATATTATTGAAGATGCTTCATAAGATCAATGCCTTAGTTAGACATTTCGTATGACAAGGGATAGGTTGAATGAGTTTGATATGCATAATGTATGCTTGCAATTAATTGGTTTACAATCAACTGATGGTTTGCAACAAAATATGCCTACATTCTCCTAAGTTTCTACTATAATTGTAGGTAATTTTAGCAATGAAAATATCCACCATTTATGTTATAATATATGTACAAAAATTTCAAAAACCATTTTACATAAAAGTTTATAGCATTATCCGCGCAACGCACGGACAACCTTCTAGTTACTTAAATTGCCAAGGCACATAAGAAAATAACCAATGCTATACCAAGAAATTATTTTTTGTAAGTAGCTGACCAGTTCTTATGGTTTTGCCTGTATTCTCTTCTTTGGCTCTCCTTTCCTCCTATTCTTTCTTGAGAACTTTCTGAAATAAAAGAATATTGGTTAAGTCTCTGTATAATGCTGAAAAGTAATAATATAGAACTCCATCTTAAAAGATCTTAATAGCAATTCTGCATTAAACCCTTTGACAATAACATTGTCATTATAAAGGATATCAAGTTAGGCAGAAAGCAGAAATACATTAAGAAGATGAAAGGGTGAGGAAAAAAAGAGGGGGGGTGGGGTGATGTCCTTTTCTATGAATTGTGCACTAACACTAAAAATGCCAAATCAGTTCATCACGAGCCTTGTAGGTATATGGTATTGTCCAGTTCTCTCCACAGGAAGAAACTGGGTTCAAATATCCACATTCCCTACTTGTTGGAAGCAAACCAATTCTATAGTTTCTCCCACATTTGAAGATTAAGGCATCACAATCAGATATTCATGTTGGGGTTTTAATCTCTCTGACCCAATCATTTCTTCTACCATACAAAAATAGGACCAATATTCAATTAAATAAAAAAGGGTTCAGATATTCTATTGGAATTTTATTTGTTCCATTTTTTGTCTGTAGCATTTGGAAGAGCAAAAAATTACTCAACAATTTCTTCATGAAAGAATAAGAAAAACAAGTTGCTTTCAGTTTTCAAAATCATATAATTAATCAATGAGTTACGAGGAAACAAAAAAAAGTTTATAACAAAAAACATGTCAAATCAAACTTCAAATAACCAAAAGTGATTGTGTTGTGTAGTGTGTTCACTGCGTTTCCTCAGTTCGCTGGTGCCTGTAAAAAGGAGAGAGAGAGAGACTTATATTATAAAAAATATATATGGTGTAAATACTCCCAGATAAACTATACTAAACTGAAAAAAGAATACATACAAAATTACCAAAATTCCAATAACAAAAAACCAAAACAATCTTCTACATCTTATTCCAAAGACCCATATAAACTTCAAATAATTTTGCCCCAGAAAACTAAACCCAATTTCTTTATAACCCAAAAAAAAAAAAAAAAAAAAAAAAAGCCAAATCATCAAACATGTCAGCTACATAAGAAAACAAATTAATAACAACCAAATAACTGAACAAACAACAAAGATTCTGTAATCTTCTACTTAGAGCATTAGCAGAAAACCATACACACTAACAGGAAAAAAAAAAAAAAAAAAAACTGCTATAAATTATAAGCTCTAACTTCCCCCAGTCTAGTAAAAGAGAATGCTCATTCCACTAAATGAGTCCTTATAAACTCTCATGATTGAAGTCAGTCCAGAAACCTTACAGCTACAATACTCTCTAAATATGCTCTAATTACTCCAAAAGGCATACTTTAAAATTATCCAAGAAATTCCTCATCATGTAATAATTCTATTGCTAATACTTTCGGGTTCAGATGTAAAGCAGGCTGCTTTTACATTATCATTCATGTAGATATTTCATGCCATATTTTTACAATACAAACATGAAACCAACACATATATTAGAAGTATTAAAGTATTACTTAGCCTAGGTGGAGCCTAGCAAAAATTATTTGATAAAATAATGAACATTAACCATGGGTCACAGTGTCAGTGGAGCCCAGAAGTATTCAAGGAAAACTTAGCCTCGAGGTCTAAGTCTTACTTTTATCATGACAAATATGGACCTAACATGAACTAGAAATTTTGGAGGTTTTCAATTATCTTAAATATGCAAGGATATTGGTTGATTTACTGAATTGGTGTCTAAACTAGCCACAACTTAGGAACATTCATCATTAATAATGGTCAAGTGACTGAGTTTAACTGAAATTTTGGTCATTAAGAACTGTGACAATAAGCTTATACTTCTCAAACTTGTAGTTCACAAGGTTAACTGGCTTATGAAACACTCTAGAATTTAAGTTGACAGGAACCTTAAAATTTTAAGAACCAAAGATCAAATCAAAACTAAGGCTACAAAACAGAGCACCCATGTTCACTTGTTGTTAGCTTTTACACAACTGTGTTGACAATCTTATGACAAAATCAAACTCATTATACGCTACACTAGTATTTTGAGCATTCAAATGCAATGGACAACCCCACATACTTATACCAAGTAATGCTACCATCGTAGCCATGAGTCTCACAGTAACAGCCATTGTCCCCAACAGAAAATTTTACTGACTCCCTGAAAACCAAAGATTTAATCTTCAGCCCCGCTAAAAAGAATTGTGAAAACATAACAATAAAAATAATACAAATATTATGTGTCTTTCAGGAGAAAATTAAAATAAAAGAATTTTAACACATGGGATTCTTAAAAATATCAAAAGATACCTAATCTTAAAAGTTGACCTATAATTTATCCAAAAAAAAAAAAAACGTTGACCTATAATTTGTGAAATTGGTAACAGAGTTATCCAGTTTAAAATTAGGCAGTTACAGTGTATCCTCTCCATATACAAATCTCACGTAGCAGTCTGTAGTACACTGTTTTATCCCGAAAAATAAATCTAATATGTTGATGGGTACATACTAAAAAACAAGTGACCCCTACTTTTATTTATTTCCTAGGAATACAGTTTCACAAGGAAATTTCTTTTCTCAAGAAAAAAAAAAAGATAAGAAATTTACACCTGAAGAGATACCTCTTCTTAACATGAAATAGCTCATTATATGCTACACTAGTATTTTGAGCATTCAAATGCAATGGACAACCCCACATACCTATACCAATCAAACTCATTATAAACTCATTGTATTTTATACAATGAATTAACGAAATTTTATCTTTTAGAAATCCATGAAAACAGAAGTTATGTCACTTATAGAACATGAAAAATGTTTTGTATGAAACAAAGGGAAAATGATCAGAGACTTCATCACAAATTCTTTCCCAACTGCCATATGTGCAAGAAGAGCAAACAAACAATAAGGCAATGCAACTCGACCACCAAATACCATGGGGCGGGGGCAATTATTGTGACTCACCCGCTAAGCGTGGCCATAGGGGCACTCCCGCTAGGAAATGTTGAATTAAGCCATAACTACTGTGGTTTGAGATGACCATAAGCCTCATTCTAGCATCTCGAGAGAGCTAGTAATCAAGGGTTCCTCAATAAGGATACCCATATTCCTCCCAAGGTACTCTCTGGACTCGAACTAGGGACCACAAATCTGATTCACGGATTGCAACCATCAGGCCACCCCCTCTCGAGGCGTTAAATCCATCCCATACCACATCGTATTTGTGAGTGTTATACTTTTTCTGGCTAATTATTAATTACGTGACTGAATTTGCATTCCAAGCGCAGAAGAAGAATCCAGTGATGTAAACGACGAGATGTCCTTTTCTCGAGAAAAAGTAGTTCCAAGAAAATGCAATCCTTAAACACATATAAAAAAGGATTGTACAGGGACTAAGAGCCAGCACATCCAATATTTTATACATACCATAATTCATAAACCTGAATAAGTGCTGACCACATTGTTATATTCAAAAATATTTTTTTTGATTGCATATTTCAAAAAAAGTTAATTAAGTTTGTTAAGAAATATTTTGCTTCATGTGAAGAATAATAGTACTTAAAAAAAGATAAAAGTTTAAAAATTAGTTCTCAAGGGTCCAATAACCTTTTTCCTTTTTTTTTTTGGAAAAATGCTTGTTTATTATTATTTTTCCCACAAATCAGTGAAATAATTTTAAAATCTTGGTTTTATTTTAGTATCTTGAGAACCATGTATAATATTTTAAATCTAATAGAGTTTAATCAACTTAATTGGTAGACCGAAATTATTAGTAGTTTTTGAGAAGGTTTGTGGCCTGTGTTTTGACAAAAGTCGTCTTAACTTGTGAAATTTACAAAGAAAATAACTTGTAACTAGAGGAAAATGGGGGTTATAAAAAATTATATATTAGCTGAAAGATGATAAATTTTGAACGCAAGAGGATTTTGCCATTTTAGGTGTATGTGTGACAGACGGTGTGAGGAAATTGATTGCAAACTCAAAAAAAAGAAAAAAAAAAGTGATGATAATCCAATCAGACTGTTTTACTGCAATAATATTTTACATACCTACATTATATTCATAGATGGCGTTGGGTACTTCCAACCATGCGTAAATAAGCTAAATTTTATTCTCGAAATTTATTAGTAAACAAAAAAACAAACTGACACACATTCTTTTTTTTTTTTTTAGCTAAACTTCAATGTCATTCATACGAAAAAGAGGATACTATAGCTTGGGAGTCTACCACAGAAGCAGAGAGGATAACCTCAGGTAGATTCTCCTTGTTAAAACACAAAGGTAATGCAGAATTCAAAGCTAACTTTGCAGCATTATGTGCTGCAATATTACAAGACCTACGGACCCAAACAAAAGAGCAACTGAGGAAAACTGAAACAGAGTTGTACTGACACACATTCTAGATGCAGTAGCTCTGGGCTTGGCTATATATATATTTTAGTACCTTCCATATAAGAGTCAACAAATACCAATTGCACCTGATGCAATTGGTATGGATGGTCAAGATTTAACGATGAAAATAAGAAGTAAAATTGATGGCAAGAAAAAAAATAAAAAAGAAAAGAAAAAAAAGAAACAAATAAATGTGAGGGACTTGGGTGTTCTCCATGGTACAATTGCATTTAGCAATTCCACCTGATCCAAACTCGTCACAAAGGCTCCTACTATAAGGAAAATAAGTGGTGAGAAAAGAACAATGAGAGCAGTCCAGCCTGGAGAATTGGTTATGATTATCAATGAATTAAAATAGCAGTAATAGAGGAATAGAGAGAATCCGGCTAAAGTCCAACCAACGAACTCGCTTGGTGGAACGAGGACAACCATTATTGCCATTGAGGACAAAAATATCATGGAATTAGAAATCATGAACAACCAAAAAGGGTATGTTTGCTTAAAAATGGCTGACCCTGCTCCATGTGGTGCTGTGATATTCAATTTGTACAGATCATCTGGGTTACTGATTTCGGTCTGACAACAGGAAACTAGTGGGTTCAACCCATGACTAATTATATTGCATCTTTAATCATCACATTTCTAAAGGTAATGCATGCTGTGCCTTTCTCATTTCAACTCAAGATTTCCTTGAAGAAAAACATTAAGTATCATAGCCATCAGAGTTGTAAAATATTAACTTAAAAAGCATCTATGCTTCTAAGGAAATAGCACAAAGCATAAAAGGCAATATTCAAAAGCATACCTGATGGCAGATCTCACAAGTTATATCTCCTTTCTCATTACACCAATGCTGGACGCACTTTCTATGCGCATACTGAGGAAAAAAATTGAAGCCATTAATATACCAGTAAACCAAAATAGCAAAGAGAACTAATAACAAATTCACTGCAAATAAATAAAAAAAGAAAAACAAAACATTAGAAAAAAGAATGAGCATTGTTATTCTCAGAGCACTTTTTTTAAGTAACTCATTCCCTAAAATTTTTTTAGTAGCATCCATGGCCTAATAAAGTATCTTAGTGTCTGTTTCTTACTTCTTATTATTATTTTTTTGTAAGTGATAAAAATTTCACTATAGTACCAATGGAATTGACTTGCTAGCTCTAACAATAGCGTTCCATAGAAAAGACTCCAATCCCTCCGCCCCCAAAGAAAAAAACATGATAATGAATAGCCATTGTTTTGACTTAATCATTATAGTTTGGCATAAATTCTCATAATGACAAGCTAGCAGAAATTAGTATAAGGACGAACAAGAAATTCAATTGGTAGTGGAGGTTTGAGAGAATTTACTGCGTTTCATTAGTGGAGAAGATTAAATTTGAATAACAAAATTTTATTCAAAAGTTGAGTCATAAATCCAAAAAAGAAAAACCCAAGATTCAAAGAGAAGAGAATAAAGTTAATCTAAATCAAATTATTCAATGTGAAATTTAAACAAACACATAGAGGACAAACACAAAGATGTCAATAACAATGAACCAAGACAAAACCTTCAAACCCACATACCTATACCAATCAAACTCATTACAAACTAATTGTATTTTATACAATGAATTAACTTCAATTGGAATTCCTAGAACACCAGGTTGAACCATAGAGACATAGAACCCAGTCCCTACATTCGTATGGCTTAATTAGGGGAAAAGTAACCCCAGTTCAATCTTAATAGATTCTTTGTTAGTAACAATACGATATTTAAGTTCACTATTGAAATGAACAAAAAATCCACATTATAGAATTTCCATGCTTAGCCCATTGTACATCACTTTCCTCTAAAATAAAGATAGTATACACTGTTTGACTCAAAATTGAAACAAAGCTGATATAAGATCAGTCATTATCATCCACATAAGAATTTCCAAAGAAACCCAACTAAGTTCTATGTCTATAACTTTGAAGAAATGGTAAAATGCAGATACCCAGAAACTAAAACATCTAAAAAAAGCAATCTTTAACACAAATTGAAGCAATAAATGTACAAACAAAAAGCCATACCTGGAACTTTGCGAGCCAAGTTGGACAAAACAGAGTGGTCGAATTCAAAGCTCAAAGGAATGTTGATCGGAAAGGTCGATCAAGGTCTAGAGGGAGAGAGAGAGCTCGAACCTAGATTAGAGAGATCTCGGTAAGGGTTTTTGATGAGGAGCAAGCCTCCTCCAGTGGTGGCGGTGCCGGTTTGAGGTGATGAGATCAGGTAGCTCAAGCCATGGGTTTCTGTCAAGAGAGTTCGGATGAGAGAAATGGGTCGGGCTAGACCTGACCCATTTGTTTTTGGACCTAACTTGGCTCGATTTTTGGGTGGTGGCTGTGGTTGTGGGTGGTGGTGGCTGTGGCTGTGGCTGTGGGTTTGTGGGTAGGGGTAGAGATGAGACAATGAAGAGATTTTCGAAGTGTGAGAGAGAGAGAGAGAGTGTGTGAGGTGGGGGGGGGGGGGACTAATGAAATGGCTAAAAAAGAAAGGCGCTAAAAATGAAAAGGAACAAAAAAACCAGAGGGAAAATTTAAGACTAGGTGGGGATTTAAGGGTCTATTGCGGCGCTGTAGTACGCTGCAATATACTAGAACTATTGCGGTGAGTTAATAGATCTCATGTACCGTGGCTGGGCGATATATAGCGGCAGTTTTTGCACCCGCTGCAACAGCTCATTTTTTTTGTAATATTACTCAAAATTATTAAAAAGTAAATAAGAAATTGACTCCAAAAATCCTACTAAAACTTTAGTGAAAGTAGTGAGGAAGACATGATCTAGCATTGGAAAGATTATAAAGAATTTGTAGGTTTACATGACATTGGTCACAATTTTGTGATAAGGGAAGACTAGCCCAGGTGAGCCTCTCAATGTGGCATGGACGTCGCAGGCTGGGCATGGTGCAATATTTAAATTATTTTTATTCTTTCCGAACAACTTTTATTTTTTCTCTTTCGAAATAGTATGAAAATTATCCTTCAATAGTTACATCTATTCTAAACTACTATGAATAGTTCTCTGTGAATCACTTTTATCTTCATATTTTTGTGCATATGAGTCATATAGAAAGAGAGAAACATAATTCTATTAGCTGCATGTACATACAGCTTGGGGTGCCTATTCTGTTTATTGAAGTATATATCTTGGGAAACAAATGTCCAAAGAAAAAACTAAAGCACCATTGTGCCAATGTAATATTTCTTAAAAGATGTCGTGTTAAACACTAGTCTTCTTTCCATTAAGTTTCTTTAGATTTGTAAGCTTTTTGTTAACTTTACGTTACGTATGATTTGATATTTATTTTATAGAATCATAAATAATAAAAATAAAAATTCATTAAAAGAATTAATAAAATAAAATAAATACATTATTTTTATTAATAATTAGGTCGGTTTGACCAAGTCAATGCCTATGATATTATCTTAGTAAGGGTTTTCACTTTTCACCTTTAGGATCCATTTGGATACAGCTGAAAACTGAAACTGAAAACTAAAAAATACTGTAGCAAAATAATTTTTAAATGTGTAAATAGTATCGTAGAACCCATTTTTAATGAAAAAGTTGTTGAAAAATGAAATTTATGGGTCCATAAACAATACACAATATACACTGATTGGCTGAAAAAAGTTTGAAAAGTCCAACTTTGCGGCTACTGTTCATTGAACAGTGCATGAACAGTAACCACAAGTCTCAAAAACGCGTGAAAAAAAAAGGAAAAATGCAGACGTAAACGTTTTAGCCGAATCCAAACGTAGCCTTAGTCTTTCCTCGTATGAAGTAACACTCCTCCCAATATTTCTCTATATATCTTTCTGTAGTAGTCAGAGAAAAAAAAAGTAGAAGAAGAAGAAGAAGAAGAAGAAAAAGAGATACACTGATAGGAAATTAGAGAAACAGAAAACATATATACGTAGCATTTGTTATGAGTGCTCCTCTTTCAACAAGCACGTTGCAGGCTAATGTGTTGTAGGATGCTTAATATTTTCTCCATACGTAATCAAATTTCTAATTTTCAGTTCAAAACTTTTAGTTTGCCTTAATTAATGAACCCTTAAAATTTGGTTTAGTTAATTAGGCAATTTAAAATTAATTAAATCTCTAGATAACCAATCACACCTAATATAAAACCAATAATTGATGGTGACTCATAAAATAAAAGTAAGAACAAAGGACTTACAAATACACACCCCTCCCTAGAGACACAAGCACACAAAGAGTCACGTCATAAAGGACCCAATGTGAAACCAACCAAGAGGAATTCTTTTGGGGTGTCCACAGCATTGCAAAGATGTGTATGTTGTCTAAAAAACAATGTTTTCCCAAAAAGCTAGCAATGACTTTGATTTTAAAATGCAGGTTTTTTCCCGTTCTCAAAAATGCAAATTGTTAAAAATCGTGATCTACTAAAATGTGAAATTATCATGTGTTTTAATTTTGTGATACTTACCTTTTTGTGGTCATTTTAGCATAGAGTTTTGATAATTTTCATTATTATGAAATTATATGTAAATATTTTATATTAATAATTAGTGTGTCAATTGAAACCTTAATATAGTTTTAGCTAAAGTAACTAACTTGGTATATTTTAGATCTATTGGTGCTAAAAAGCTATATTGGTATATTTTAGCTCCCCATACACAAAAAACAAGCCCCAGCAATGGAACTATAGTTATTTTTTTTAGCTGATTTGCTACAATGCACATCTATCTATAGATGTACATTGTAGCTGTGAGCAAAATATATATATAATTTTTTATTCTGCCGGCTCCTTTTTTTTATTCATTCTTTCACACCGTGCCTCTCTCTCTCTCATTCACTCTCCTCTCATCTCTCTCATTCACTCTCCGGTCTCTCAAGCTCGTCAACGTCGCCGACCCATAAAGCTCGACTCATCCTCATCTCTGAATTCATCTCTCTCATTCACTCTCCGGTCTCTCAAGCTCGTCAAAGTTGCTGACCCATGAAGCTCGACTCATCCTCATCCACGACGTCACCGAAGCTCCCTCATTCATTGTCGCCGATCGCCTCAGACCCACACCGCTAGCTGCAAGCCACCGCTGCCACTCATCTCTCTATTCTCCTTGTTGTGATTGAGTTTTTTCTTTTTTTTATAATTTTTTTTTATGTATTTTCATATGGGTTTGGTGGCTGTGGTGGTGGTGGTTGATTTTGGCTATTGTAGTGGTGGTGGATGATTTTGACAGTGGGTTTTGTGGATTTTGGCTATGAGTTTTGTGGTTTATGGTTGTGGTTGTGGTTGTCATGGTTGGTGGTTTGTGGTGACCGGTGGTGATGGGGTTGTGATTGTGGTTGTGGTTTTGTTTTTGTTTTTGTTTTTTTTTTCTATGTTGTGTTGTGGTTACCAAAGTAGAGTGGTGGTTGTGGGTGTAGTTGTGGCTGTGGCTGATGGTAGAGGTGGTGGTGGTTGGTGCTGTATATGTTTTTTTGAGTAGTGGGATATATTATTTTATTGTAGGAGATATATTGTTTTATTGTGGGAGATATATTATTTTATTGTAATGTTTATATTATTTTATTGTGTTAAAGACTAAAATAGATCCACTGCTGTAGTATGTGTATAGGTAAAATAGATAAAGTAACTTTTATTGGTGCCAAATAGCTAAAATTATAAATCCACCGCTGTGGATGCTCTTAATGAGTCATATGAAAGAAACACATGCATTAATTTTACAAAGTGTAATACATACATGTATTAAGTCACTTTAGGTAACCTCAATGTGCAATATGTAAATTTTACAACATTAAAACAAAAAATTATGATGTACAATCAAAATAATGAAAAGAAATGTTAAACTTATTTTAAATTATATGAAACTTTTGATAATAGAATTTAGTTGAATTAAAACTTTAAATTTCTTGAAAAGTAATATAAGTTTGATAAGAGCATTCCGAGTAAAGATGTCAAATTTTTTAGCATTTATCAACTTAAAAAGTCATTTTATCTATTTTAATAACTCTCTTTACAATACACTCAATATCAAAATTTTTATTTTTGACATTAAGGGTTTATTTGGATACCGCTTATTATTGAAAACAGAAAATTGAAAATATTGTACCAAAATAATTTTTAAATGTGTGAATAGTACTATAAGACCTATTTTTAAAGTTGATTTTGTCAAATTTTGTACTTACAAGTCTCATAAACAGTACATAAGATCCACCATTTAAAATGCAAACATGAATGGATTTCGGCTGCATCCAAACTCAAGCTAAATAAAAACTGTTCATTTTTATTTAGTCATTTCTCTCTTACCCCCTTTCTTTTCTTTTTTTTTTAAATTCATTTCTCTCTCTCCTTTACTGTCAATCTATCTTCTTCTCTTCTCTTCGTATGCTTCTCACCACCTCTTTTCGTCTGAAGCAAATCCACACACCCATCCGGCGACCTCCATAAATTCATAACCACAAGCCTGCATAAATCCCAAAAAACCAGCACAAACATCCACAACCCCCTTCCACCAGATCTGAAAATCTCACCGAAACTCCATGGTTGAAACTCCCTTCGAGCTCTCTCTCTGAAACTCCTCTCATCCTCTCCCGGCCTTGCAGATTCGAACGAATGGAGCCCCTTGCTCTGGCCACCTCCATGAACAGTGGTTTCTCTTTGCCAAAAACTTCCTAAACTTCTCTCTATCTCGCTTCCTCTCTCTAGACCGTAAACCCTCCCTTTCTTTTGATTTCGTTCAGACCCAAACCCAAAAAACCTCAAGGTTTTCTCTTCAATCTGAGTCCTAGAGTTTGGAGGGAAGGAAAAAGAAAAAAAAGATAAGAGAAAAGGAAAAGGCCAAAATACTATTTTCGTTCCTAAATTTTATCAAAAGTTTGTTTTTTATTTCTAAATTTTGAGAAGTTCATTTTTCATCCCTAAACTTTGTAAAAAGTTTTTTAAATAGTATAGAGACAAAAAATAAATATGAAAAAAGAACTTTTTCAATGGTTTAGGGATAAAAAATAAATTTTTAATAAAGTTTAAAGACATAAATAAAACATTTTCAATAATTTAAAAGCAATTTAAATAGTATAGAGACAAAAAATAAATATGAAAAAATAACTTTTTCTATGGTTTAGGCATGAAAAATAAACTTTTAATAAAGTTTAAGGATATAAATAAAACATTTTCAATAATTTAAAAGCAAAATATGAACTTTTCAATAATATAGGGATAAAAAAATAATTTTTTTAAAGTTTAGGAATGAAAAACAAACTTTTAGTAAAGTTTAGGGGCCAAAATAGTATTTTACCCAAATGAGAAAAAGAAAGAAGTCGGATTGAGAGAAAAGAAGCAGGGAGAAAAATATTTCATTATTGAGAGAAGAGAGAGAAATCTAATAAAGAATTTTTTTTTTTTTTTATGAAATTGTTGCCACAGTAGGTTGTCAAAGATGTCACTCTACTGTAGCAAAGTTGTCAAAAGTTTTAAGAATAGCAACTTTGATGTGAATGACATTTTAAGGGGATGAGAACTATAATTAGGATTTAGTATTTTTCAGAACTTTGATGTGAATGCTCTAAATCGGTAAAACTTAAATACATTATTTTAGCTACTTTTCCTTAAATTCCCCTCTTAAATTTTTGCCATCTATCTAATTTAACGATCCAAACAAACGGTGTTAAAATTTTAAATATATCTTCTGCTTTTTTCCTTCCTGTATTGCAAGAGAACCCATGTCCGTGGCTTCGGATCTTTTAGATTGCAAGACCAGATCTATTCTTTCTACTGAAGAATAACTAGAGAGCATCATCAAAAGCAAATGAAAAATCCCCAGCAAAAAAATAAAGAAAAAGGCAACAAAATGCTCTCATTCCATAAAGTATATTGCTTAAAAAAAGGAAAAAATTGGCCTTTGCCCTTTTTTTTTTAAAAAAAAAATCCAGTATTTTGTCTCATTTTTCAAACTAATTAGGGAAATGCCCCTCTTTTGAAACTCAATTTTCTTAAAATCGAGTTAAGCCATATAGTGGCGTTTTTAAGGAGTCCATTGTGACATTTTAAGGACATATAGTGGTGTTTTGAAACTCGAGCTCCTTGAACTTGAGTTATAGGTAAAAAAAGAAAAAAAAATGCATGTAACTAGACTTCATAGAGATTGAGTTACAAAACGCCACTATAGGGCTCCAATTTTTTTTTTTTTTTTTTAAACTCTATTTTGAGAAAATCGAGTTTCAAAAGAGGAGCATTTCTCTAATTAGTTTGGAAAAGGTGGCAAAATGCTGGATTTTTTTTTTTTTTGAAATGGGCATTTGCCCATTTTCTCCCTTTAAAAAAAGATTTGTAACTTTTGTTGTTATTGATATTATTCTTACCTTTTATGGTATGATATAGGATTTTTTTTTTTTTTTTTTTAACACCAAATTTGTATTTTGGAACTTTTCTAATACTAATTGGGACAAAGTTAATTATGCTGAAATGAATCTTCTATTACTTAGGTTCTACAATATTAAAAGGATAAGTTTTGAATTGTTTGGGAGGCAAGATATCCCTGTGTAAAAAGTTTGTGTTATCCATAATGATTTGAAATTATGTATCATGATAAAAAAAAATTTAAATAAATTAAATTTTAGTATTCTTAGTATCACTTTATTATATTTTAAAATTAAGTAACTGAAATGCTATACCTTAAAAAAAAAAATTAAATAATTGGCTCAATTAGTAGTATTTATATTTGCATCACTAAACTGTTTGAAATGAATTTTCTTTTACAAGAACAAATTGTCTAAAGTTGGGAAAATTAATACTGCTGAAGAGTTCAAAATGGCGAGTTTAAAATTATAAAAATTACAAATACTACATAGCAAAGGGAAGGTTGTAATTTTTTATACTATGTTTTACATAGATCATAAATCCAATGATTATATGGGATGTAAGCTTGAAATATGAGTATTACTTATAATGAGTAGTACTGGATTATAATTACTAAGATTCCCAACATGAATGATGAGCAAAATTTTATAAGATCTATTTTTATGACCGATGAATTTTCAATATAATTTGACACATACAACCTTCAAATCTAGCTTCTTACTTTCATATAATAAGCACGTGCTTATTAGATAACTGTTAAAATATGTGAAAATATGTACTAGCTTTAAACTTACATCATAGTAAAATATATTGCAGTTTTTTTCTTTTTTGAGAAATTATTGCAGTTGGCTGATATGATCACATCGATCAAAAATGTTTAAAAGCTAGGAAATCAAAAGCTAATCAAAGAAAGTACATTGTTAAAAAAAATTATTGTTACTATTATGTTTATTGTTATTGATATTGTTGTGACTTATACAATATAATATATGACTCTTTCAATGTTGTTTTTTCAGGCCAAATTTGGATTTTTGGTATTTTTGGTACTTTGATTAGGATAAAATTAACTTTGACATGATTCATCATTTTGTTACGTAGGGAATAGAATATTAAAAAGATATATTGATTGTTCGGAAGGTAAGAATTCTAACCCATGTATAATAACAATCTGCAACGATTTGAAGTTGCTTATCATGATAAAAGTACTTGAAAGATAAAAAAGTTCTTAAATGGCAAAAAAATCCAGATAAAGAAATTGTTAAAAGATTGATTGTTATTGTTACTGCTTTACTTTTTAGATTTACGTATGCTATTTAGAATGTATTTGTTATTTCGTTGAAGTTTAATGAAAATGTTTACCAAAAAATAATAATAATAATAATAATAATAATGAACGAATATTTTAACAAGTTAATTGAAAAAGATTTATTTATTGGGCATGTAATGTTGGATATAGGACTTGTCACGTGAAGGATTCATAAGTGGCTTTTACTACAATTTCATACTCTTATAATTAACTTTTTTACAATTTATATTCTCACTAAAATTAGAATTTCATGTCACATAAATTTTATTTCTATTACATGGGTCCTATATGTGAGAGAATGGGTTTTGAGAGTGGTTTTTTGGTTAACTTTCAGCCAAATAAAAGTAGAACCCACATGTCCTTTAGGTGATCTATTAGATCATATTTTCTATGTAATTGGCTAATCCTTTGACAAAACGCAGTTTATTTATAATTGGGTAGATTTAAGTTGGATTTAATATATCAAGGGGTATGTTGTTCAAACATATCAAGTGGTATTGTTAAAGACATGAAGATCGATTCAAGAAACAAGTGAAAAAAAGCTGTCTCATTAAGTCTCAACAGAAGCTCGACAGATACTAGTATTAAAGTTTAATGGAGAAGCTTGACACAAGCTTGATCTATCGAGATGAACGATTTCAAAATTTTCAAATTTGAAATTAGGCCTATGATGACTTGTTTTATTAGAGTTTCTTTTCTCACAACCTTAGTCATATATAAGGCTTATTTTAAAAGTCATTATGTACGGAAATAGAGACCTAGAACTCATATACTCTATTTGAAGCAACCGTGTTTGTACGCCGTAAGGTTTTGTAACCAAGTGATTCTTGATCTTCAATGTTGATGAAGTGAAGAGCTTTTCAATCAACAACAATCATTCAAGTTGTTGGAGTTAGTCATATATTGGGATTCTTGCAAAGAGTTAGTCATAGATTGGAGATTTGTGCAACAAAGGAAAGAAAGCTGCAATAAGATCAAGTCCAATTGGGTATTAGAGCGAAGGTTCAACTATAAATTGGTATTTTGGGATAGGCCAAGATAGTAATAAGATTTCTTATACTTGTAACCGCTTAATTATTGATTAGTGGATTCTTGGAAATGGTGATCTTAAATTCACTCTGTGAGGTTTTTACCTTGCGAGAGGTTTTACTCTATTTGTCAACAAATCACTGTGTCAATTTAATTTCCGCTGCATTTAGTTTATTTGGTGATTTGTTGGTACCTTCACGATTTGCATGTAATTTGATCTAATTAATCAACTTGGATAATTAAATTAATTAACCGAGATCAATCTATCTTAACCCAACATGCTCCATCTATGAAGGGAATAACTTTATTTTATGCATGACTAGATTAATATAGTTTGAAACTTAAGGCGATAACTTTAAATAGGCATTTTTATTTTTAAATATCACTTAATAATATTTAATTAATGTTCTATTTAAAAATTTTATTTCAATCCATAATTCTTACTTTTTAATATTACTAATTTATTTAATGATGATTGTGTTAAATTTATATTAATATATATATTGAATAATCCTAAAGCTACTATATCTTGTATAATTAAAAGTTTACAAACTAATGTAGTAATAAATGTGATTAGTGGTAGTTCTATAAGATGATAAATGAGTATTTGATTACTTATTGTACTTATTGACGTATCAGTTTGTACTATTAGTAAAATTTGTAATATTCTTAATATTACTTTTTTTAGGTCTTCTTAAGACCAGAGGCGAAAATGTACAAATCACATATATTTTCTTTTTATTTAAAAAAGAAAACACTTACATCCCTTTACATTTAAGGGCCTTCTCTAGTAGGAGGCCTTTCGCCATGCGTACTGACCTAAGCTTAAAGCCTGCCTTGCCTTCATATGTCTACTTGCTTAAAAATATTAGAAGACATGATCTAGCATTGGAAAGATTATAAGAATTTGTGAGTTTGTATACCATGACGTTGGACATTGGTCACAATTTTGGGGATAAGTAAAGACTAACCCAAGTGGGCCCTAACGAGGACGTTAGAGATTTAAGTGAGGTAGATTGTGATGCCCCAATTTGATTGATTGTGTGATATGTGTGAGTGTGTGATGAGTCCCACATCGGTATCAGAGCCATGCCCTAGCCGGAACTGTGGGCCCCACATGCGAGATGCGTGTGCCCCTCCATGGAATCCCACATCGCCTAGGGAAGCACATGAGAATGTGTTTATAAGGAATAACCTCCTTTCAATGTGTAGAGGTCTTTTTCCTCACTGCTGTGTGCTTTGGGGGAGAACAAAAATCATGAGGGGTATGAGACCTCAAAGCGGACAATATCTACTATAATTCTATTAGCTCGACATACAGCTTGGGATGCCTATTCTGTTTATTGAAGTGTATATCTTGAGAAACAATTGTCCGAAAAAAAACTTAAAGCACCATTGTGCCAATGTAGTCTTTCTTAAGGATACTGTGTTAAACGCTAGTCTTTTGTTTCCAATAAGTTTCTTTAGGTCTATAAGTTTATTTGTTAACTTTATGTTCCATATGATTTGATATTTATTCTAAAGAATCATAAATAATAATAAATAATAATAAATAATTAAATAAAATAAATACATTATTCTTATTAATATTAGGGGTCGGTTTGACCAAGTCCATGAAGTAACACTCCTCCCAATATCTATCTATATAAGTATATATCTTTGTGCAGTAGTCAGAGAAAAAAAAAAGTAAAAGAAGAAAAAGAAAAAGAAATACAGATAGGAAATTAGAGAAACAGAGAACATTATACGTATTTGTTGTGAGACTCTGTTACCTAGTGTGGATATTACATAGAGACTCTGTTAGCCTCTATAGTGGCAAGAAGCCTTTCTAATAAATAATAATAATCAAGATTGTGGGTTTTCCCTTCTCAAAAAAAAAAAAAAAGATTGTGGGTTTTCAATTTCCTATGAGGCAAGTAAATCTGAATCTATTGTCAACAATGGTATCAGTCAGTGCTATATCAACTTGTTGTCACTCTTATAATGTTGATATGCCATCATCTTTGATGCTTTGGAATGAATTAATATGCATGCATAAATGAAATAAAAATTAAAAATTCATATTTTCGTGCTAGAGGTATGTTATGACATATATTAGGATAACTTAATCGCATGTATCCATTCCCCATAATGTCAATGCCATACTCTTAATTTTGGTAGAGTTCCATGGCATTTAGAGAGAGAGAGAGAGAGAGAGAGAGAGAGAGAGAGAGAGAGAGAGAGAGAGAGAGAGAGAGAGAGAGAGAGAGAGAAAACCCTAGTTTTATAAGATCTTGTGGAATTCAAAACTTTTAAGCCATTTTTGAATGACTAATATATAAAATAAAAAATAAAAAAATTGCTTATAATCTTTACATGGTCTGAAAATACATTCCAGAAACTTTAATCTAAGAATTAATTGTGGCTTCAATTGAAAATTAAATGAGAAAGTTATAAGCATTTGAAGATTAGACTTGAAATTTAATTAAGAAAATTTGAAAAATAGCAACTGCCAAGATATGTATGTATATTTTAGAAATTTAAAAAAAAATAGAATGCCTGTTTGCATGACTGATTTTAACAACTTACCTCCAAATCAGCACATGTCCCTTAGAACCAAAGTGTCTTAACATACCCTTCCCATTCAAAAAACCTTATCCATATAGTGATGATATACAAGCTTAGTTAACGCTTTGTTTGTTTCGATGTAAAATATTTTCAAATGTAAAAAATTTTACATATAAAAAATTTTACTATAAAATATTTTCATGTGTTTGGAACGACGAAACACGTGAAAATGCAATCCCCCACCAGCCACTCCAAACGAGCAAAAACTACCAACAACAACCCCAAAATGAGCATAAACCATTAAACCACCCCAAAAACCAAATCTGGAAGAGAGGAAAAAGACAGCCACTGCCTAAAAATCTGACCATTAAACCACAAATCTGAGCACAAACCATCAGCAATCCACAACAAGCATTAAATCATAAATCCGACCAAACAAGTCCATAACCACCTAAAAGAAAGCAAAAAAAAAAAAAACCCATGAAATAAAACCAATTTCAGATCACAGTTTCGTTTCATCTTTGCTCGCCACCGTAGCACCTTCCAGATGTTGATGGTAGATCACAACCGTAGCACCTTAGCACCTTCCTTTGATCTACCCACGAAACAAAACTGCGATCTACCATTTCAAACAAATCAAAACCCATGAAATCTTCCTTGGTCGCCGCTATCCACTATAGCACCAATCTTTGATCGCGGCTATCTAGATAATGCTGGAAAACTTCCTTAACCACCACCGGCATCACAGCTCCCCACCAAGAAGCCCTCCTCGTGACTTTCTTTTTCTGAGTGAGATGGGTATGAGAGAAGGGAGATAGATCCGACGATGGGCGGCGCTAGCGAAAGCTAGAGTTGACCGGTGGTGCCTCAGACCTTGGAGCCGGAGATTGGTGGGAGAGGGGACCGGAGGTGGTTGGGTTTTTGGAGAGAAATTTGACTTGGAAGAGTTTAAGCGTAAAGTGACTGTAGTAGTGAAGAGGATGATAAATATCGGGGCGTGAGGGAGTGAGCAAATGTAAAATGTTTTACCAAAATTTTAAGTGTAAAATATTTTACATAAATTTGCTTAAGTTGATTTAGTTGACTAAAAATATTTTACTTTTGACTAAATATTTTATTGCAAAACAAACACTGTAAAATTGGAAAATATTTTCCTGAAAATATTTTACATCAAAACAAACGGATCATAAGTGAGTGAAGAGATTCCCCATGTTATACGACATCTGTATTCAAAAAACCTTCATGCTTTATATATGCATCTATATCCGTTTCCCTTTTCTTCTGTTGTGGAATGTTTTACTATTGGATTATTAAAATTAATTATCAAATTATAAACTTAAGGATTTATGTATGATCCAAGTTTTTTTTTTCTTTGTGACTTTATATGTATCAAAAGGAAATAATTTTTTTTATAAAGTACATTTAAGTTTCTTTATTTAATTATTTTTTCTACGTAAAAAAAATAAATAAATAAAAAAAAGGAAAAAAATCAAATCATAATGAGCTTACTCAATTCCCCAAAGACAAGGTATGTTCTAAGCAGTACTTAATGAGTCATATCCAAACCCACTCTTTTTTCTAGGTCTAGCTTAAGCAATGGTTGACTAAGCTTTGTGTTAGGTCCAAGCGAAATTTGGACCTTTGTTAAAGGACCAAAAGTTGATTGTGAGTTTGTCATGTGGTTCTTAATCAACTATAAGGGTTCATACTACTGTGAACACCTACTTCCTCGCTTCTTAGCTTCAAGGGGACTCAACTTTGGTTCTAATTAGGCCATGCCTGAGGTTGTGGTTGTGTGATTGGGTTTATCTTAGCCGCAGATAACTGAAATTTGGTCCTTTGATAGACTGATACAGTGATACTAGCACGTCCAGCAACCAGTCATGATTTGTCAAGAGGTAAGCTCTACAAAAAGTCTAAGAGACTAAGACCACATACTTATTTAGGCATTTGACACAATTTAGATTAGATTACTTTTCATTAAGTTCTAGTAGTGGATCAGTATGTAAGTGATGTAATTCAATCACACATTGATAAATGTGAAAATTGTGTCAAAGTGCATCAGTATGCATATATAGAAGAATCGTAATCTCAACCTACAAATGACATTGGATTATTGGGTGCCTTCAACCTATACACAAGGGACAAGTAGACCTTATTCTGATGTGGCGCATGCTTCCCAAATGGTTCTCAATATTCTCCCAGAGTAAATTCCATATGCCATTAAGCGTTGGTAGAATGATCCAAGAGATCAATATTACCTTCTTGCATTTACTTGTGGTAGAACTGTTATATCTTTGATGTCACATAGTGCACATACTAACGGAAGAGACCGTTTTTTTTTTTTTTTTTTTAAAATAATTCAATAGTTACATCGAAGAGGAAGAGATCTGAATCTTAGATGTTTTGAAAATACTAATAGTTGTGAATTAGTTGAGTTACAACACTTTTGGTCAAAATTTCTTTGGCTCTTGAACTTTTAGGCTTTAGCTACCCATCCATAAATTAATGATCTACAATGGTGTCTCGTAGCTCTCACCTATAGTCAAACGTTTAAATTTTCACTCCTTTTATGAATCTCCTTTCAGTCTATATTTCTACTCCAACCTCTTGATATTTGATATAAATGACATGAGTAACTCCTTTCTATTACTTGATGCTATATACTCAAAAGAATAAATCACGGAAATACGAGAATTACAAGCCAAGTCAAATATTTTACATGCATTATTATAAATAGAGAAAGATATATGACATTAGAAAAAAGTGTTTAAAAGTGAATACACTTCTCACATTGCTAGAAGCTAACTTAAGCAAAAGTACCATGTAAAATTGACATGAATAATTGTTATTAATATTGTTATGTTTAATAAACATTGTTTATTATTTTTGTTTTTAAATATGATTATTTGATATAGTACCCAGTTTGGATATTTAGTATATTGCTAAGCAAAAAATATAATTCTTGCAATTAGCCATCTATTACTGAGGTGCTAGAAAACTAATAGTATAAATCTCATGTATATAAAACGCTACCCTGTAAAAATTAAGTTTTTGGACAATTTACTAAGGTTTGACACTACATATCATGATATAGATGTGAAATGACTATCGCACCAAGGGTGTGTGGCGGTATTGACTCCTCAACATTAATTTAATTTTATTCTATGGGAGCACAAATATGTAAACGTTCCATCATAATATTCCAAATTATATGATGGGTTAGCTTTAACAGTAACAATGTTCTACATCTCAGAGGTTTCGCCTGATATACGAGGTTCTTCAATAAGCGTAACAAGTGTATTTTTTGTTTTGGGTCAAAATATGGCTGTAAGGACTCAATTTGTAACGACCCAAAATGATATTGGGTTCGCACGTAAAAAAGGCCCAAACAATATCATTTGTAGAGCGTGGGTTTGAAAGGCTAGGCCTTGGTCACCAGACGGTGGTTTGTCGTGGCGTTCATATAGAATTAAATCGTGTTCGCTCGAGGAGTCTTTCTCCTGGAGGCGGACTGGGAGGCTCTGGTTCTTGGCCATTTTTCCCAGCCTCCTTCTCTGGATTGCTTACTT
Source organism: Quercus tomentella (assembly GCA_028535165.1). Classification (NCBI taxonomy): domain Eukaryota; kingdom Viridiplantae; phylum Streptophyta; class Magnoliopsida; order Fagales; family Fagaceae; genus Quercus; species Quercus tomentella. Next base: position 40,205,296 of record JAPQVY010000012.1, on the reverse strand, counting down.
TTCCTTTTATACTAGCCTGTACCCCTCATCCAGCGTCCACGTGTAGGTTTGACTTTCCAGGATTGATACTTGTCCTATCAGCCCATACCCAAAGTGGTTGGGGGTGGTTGTAAAAGCTGAAGAGCGTGGTTCTGTCAGGTGCAGAGTATTCAATGGCAATAATGGCAGCTTTCTCTTTGTCCTTGGTCGCCATACTGTCCAGCGGTCCTTTCTCTATCAACGCAGATATTTTAGGTTTTTTCCAAAACTGTTCCTATACCGTTCTTGCCCTTTCTTTCAGGGGGACCTCGGATATGCTGAGGACATAATTATCATCGGTTATGTCTCAAGACTACTTGGACTTTTATTACACGTCCTCGGCTATACCCCTCCTCGACTCGGGCCTTGGGCCCCAATGTAAAAATGGGCCAAAACCACAAATTCTTGGGCCCCACAATGGCAATTGTTGCGAATTCGATTATCAAGAGCATAAGGAAAATCTTTTAATTTTTTGCTGAATTTTTTTCTTTTCTTTTTATTTTCCTGGTTTTTTTTTTTTTTAAACATTATGTTATTTACTTATTTAAAATCGTTTTTTTTAGGTAAATAGTGACTGGCGTTGGGGACTATTTGTACCAACCATTCCCCTGTTTTCTAAAGCCACCTGAATCCACAAGAATGTTGGTTCAATAGGTAATATATATATATATATATATATATATATTTAATTAAATGTTATCTGTTGTTTTATTGGGTTATATGCTTTAAATAGTTATTATGTTGTTTTATTAGGATATAGTCTATGTTTTTGTGAATTAAATCAATAACATAGGAATTTTGAGTTACGAAGTATGAAAATTATTCTTCAATCAACTTTAATAAAACATCAAAATAATTTCCTTCAATATTCAACTTCTTCTTCCTAAATAATGAAGGATTTGCCGATTTTTTGTTTTCTTAAAATACTTAGGATTTTAGCATTTGTGCATTTGGGCTTTGTCAAAATTATGCTCACCTCTATTTGGATTTTATTGGTTAAAAGTGACAAAATTTCTTACATTGCCAGAAGCTATCCAAATTAAGTAAAGCATTTTTTTTTTTTTTTTTTATAAAAAAATTATTACTGTTACTGTTTGTGGGGCCAGGGAACTTATGATCCGGCCCACACTCTACTAGGGCCCAGGGCCCGTGCCGAGGAGGGTATTTGCCGAGGACGAATGGGGAAAGGCCGAAATGCCGGGGGCACAACCGAGGATGACCCTGTCCTCGGCACTCCAAGACTTCAAAGGGAAGAGCAACATCTCGTTGAAGGCTACCCCCAAAAAGCCCCCTGAAGGAGATGCGAGCAGAATGGGACCCACGTGGGGGTACGGTGCGAAACTGGTTCAGGGAAAATACGTTCCCTCCGCATTAAATGCACCCGCCAACGTCCTAACCATATTAATGAGAAAAGACGCCTGAACAGGGCGACTTCGATCATCGCAACTAACAAAAAGCAAGGGGAGACAGCTGATGGGACGGGTACTGAAGTAAGCACCTGCCTCATCAACAAGTGGAGGGCTAAGATCAACCAAGAAGGGCCATATAATGTGAAGGTCGATGCGCCAAGACAGAGGCGGGGAAAAATGGCCAAGAACCAGAGCCTCCCAGTCCGCGTCCAAGAGAAAGACTCTTCGAGCGAACACGATTTAATTCTATATGAACACCACGACAAACCACCGTCTGGTAACCAAGGCCTAGCCTTTCAAACCCACGCTCTACAAATGATATTGTTTGGGCCTTTTTTACGTGCGAACCCAATATCATTTTGGGTCGTTACAAATTGAGTCCTTACAATTGGCGCCGTCTGTGAGGAAGACTTGTGTCTTGGCACAGGTGGTGGGTTGAGACAATCCCCCACATCATTTCCAACAGCCGGTTGTAGTGTTCTAGCGTAAAGTTCCACTAGGGGCTACGTTTCTTCACTAGGGGCTGCGCTTCGTAGCGTCAGCAACATGGATGGTTCTAGGGGCTTGGCCGAGGAGCTAATCCCCCTAAACCAAGTTCCCACGCCATAGCCGAGGGGTTAATCCCCCCAACTACTTAGAAATCAAGTTTTGGACAGAACCAAGGTATTGCATGGTCCTCGGACTCAGAAGTCAACTACTTCAAGGAAATCTGGATACTAAGTGGGACCTAACAGTACATGTGACATCTCGGATGATGCTTATATCTCCATTGAATGAGGTTCAGACATGAGTTCAAGGCTCTATAGGTGCAGGTAAGCTAACGTTCCGAAACATGATTCTAAATATATCGCATGCACAACCATTCATACATATTAAGATAATTAGTTCAAAAATCATAAATAATAGTAAGTATCGACGAGGGCAACTAACAAGTAACCAAAAGGGAAGAGGAAGAAAAGAATTTCATATAGGTGTTCAACAGGTTCAAACTACCAACAGACTACAAAGTTTTCAAAATAAAAAAGAAACTAGTTAGTCATTAAACTAGAAACAAATACGGAGGCTGGACGGGGTTTCTACTTCTTCAGTTCTGTATCGGCCGCATCCTGGGAAGGCAGAACAGGACCAGCTTCGACGCCCTGGAGGACAGCCCCTTCTGGGGAAGACTGAGTAGGGTCGGTGTCGGTACTCTTGGGGACCACAACGAGGGGAATTGCCTGCAGGGGCTGGGCAAGTATGGCTGGCTCTTCGGCATCAGGGATCTGAGCGCTGATCATTGGCTCGGTATCCTCTTTGGGTACCTCGGGATCCATAAGTTCAGGCACTTCTATCACCTCGTGAAGCTCTCCCCCTTTAAGCGGCTCGCCAGGAGAGGCGCCGATCTGTGCAGCTTCCGACTGAGTGACCCCTCCCTCATGTTATTCGCTTACAGCCTCGGAGTTGGTGGAGGCGGCCTCACGGATGGCTGTAGGATAGAATATGCTCTCCGCTTTCCACAAATCAGACGAAGCATCCACCCCAGCTCGCTTTAAGGCCTCTTCCCAAACCTGTGAACAGTATAACCTGCATACTCCGGGAATTTGGGCTTTAAGGGAGGCTTGGGTTTCAGCTACCCCCGCGTTGTAACCCTCATCCTCAACCGTTTCCTTGGCAGCCTCAGCCTCGTTTCTGGCAAACTCAGCCTCCCGCTTGGCCCTTATGGCTTCGTCCCGGGCATACTCCGCCACGCCTTTATCATTCTCTGCCAGGATCAGTCTCTTCTCTAAATCACTGATCTGCTCCTTTGCTATTCGCAACTGATCCTCGGCTTCGAGTAGACGTTTTGTCTGTTCCTCGGCCTGTTTTTGAGCTCCCTTTAAGCCCGCCGAGGCACTATCTCTCTCTCAGATAGCCTCCTTTAAAGTGTCCTTAGCCTTTGCGAGGTCGTCCTCGGAAGCTTTGAGAGTCCGTGTGGTGTCTAGGCGTTTGGAGCGTTCATTCTCAGCGGCCTTACTCTGCCTGTTAACTTCCTCCTCCATTCTATATGTGGCCTGGAGAGCCTGTCAAGTGAGGAAAATACATTGTGAATGACAAAACAGGGAGCAAGAGTTAATAAAGTTTTAGGTTTCAAGAGCCTTACCATTCCCAAGTATCTCTTCGTACTGAGGAAAACCTCCTGCATCCTCATTTTCTTCAACTCATCCATGTCATTGGGAAGCAGCATACTTCTCCCTAATGCGTCAGCCACATAACCCCCTTCGCCATCTCCAGGGTCCCTCATGGACGCTGTCTCCAGCAGTGGCCCCCCGTGAAGCATCGGGGCGAGAAGCCAAGCGCTTGGCAAGGATGGGGCTTCGATCCCCTTTACCTTGCTTTGGGCGGATTGGGCTTCAGTCTCTTTGCCCTTGCTTTGGATCCCAATCTTCAATTGCTTCACACGCGAGGCTTCATCCCTCTCCTTGGAAGATTGGGATTTTCCCCCATCCATGGCTTCCTTACCCTTGGGACTCCTCTTTCTCTTTGAGTCAGTGGGCCCCGGCCGAGGAGGCAGAGCTGGTTGGGGAGGAGCAGGAAGTTTGGGGCGGGGAGACTGTGGCTGCCACTTTGTGGAGGATGACCTAGTCTGGATGGTCTGGGACTGCGGTGTTCCTTGCGCACCCTTCCTCGGTTGACCCTCGAGGAGGTCGAATAAGCTGGTCGGGGGTTTTCTTTTAAGTCCCATCCTGGTTTGGGAAGATGTGCCTACTGATGACAATTCCGCCTCGGACAAGGCCGGGTCACCTATATCACCAGAAGGATCCTCGGACTGATCGGCTAGGTCAAATACCCCAAATCCCTCCTCGGATTGATCTAACTCGCCTTCGTCCTCCGCTACTTGATGAGATGAGGAGTGGTCCACCAGTGGGATGCCCTCTGGGACAGATGATCCTTCGGAGATTAAAAATCCTGATTCGACCACGGTAATTTTTGGAAGCCGAGGACGGCTGGCGCTGATCACGTGCCTGGGGTCGGCAAATGACTTCTGAAGGGGAGCGTACCCTAAGATTTTGTGAGCGGCTCGGACTTGACCGTCTCCGTCATTTACGAAAACTGCCGCTTGAAGAACAGTCTCCAAGTCCACCCAATTAACCAGGTGAAAGTGCCGGTGAAAAGCGTGTGGATCTGTAAAAAAAAAAAACACATGCGCATGGTTAGTTACCGAACCACATTAAATTAGAATGGCGCAAAGGTGCGGCGCCTTTCCATTCCATATACCCCACCTGGTTCTCCTTCTACCACGGGGCACGGATCGCCATCATGCCATTCACCGGAGACGATAAGGAAATCCTTGTTTAATCCCTTGTTGGAATTAGGGAGGCATTGAATTAGTCGAACCCTCTCGTCTCTCGTCTTCATGTAGTAGGATTTCCCCTTCAAATTTTGGAGATTATAGCACCAATTCACGTCGTGGTGGGTCAATCTTAGCCCTATCTTTTCGTTTAAGGCATCCACACAACCCAGAATCCTAAACATGTTGCTGGTGCACTGGGTGGGGGCTAATCGGAAGTGCCTGAGGTAACCCTTCGTTACCGGCCCCATGGGGATTCTCATGCCCCCCTCTACAAAGGCAAGGACGGGAATTACCACCTCGCCCGTTCCCCTCAGGTAGTACCACTCCCCCATCTTACAATGCCTCAGACTTACGTTGAGAGGAATCCTGTAATCGGCGATGAACTTTTTCATCGCTTCCTCGGTATCGACTAATTTCCTCAGTCTCAATTTAACCATCTCTACAATTTACTAAACAAACTCAACCAGCGACGGGAGAAGAAAGGGAACCAGAGAAAAATAAACCCAGAAAAGAAAAAGCACGAGTTAATGGATGCAGGGAACTTACAGAAAAGAGGAAAGACGCTTCGGACAGGCTTTTTGTGCTGGAGATAGACTTGAGTTTGGACGAAAGTTCAGATGAACCCAGGGTATACGCGCTAGAACTCTTAAGTGCAAAACTGAAGAGACAAATCCGTTCCAAAAATCATTTATGCTGCCTATTGAGAGTAACTGCACGAATTTTCCCGCCCATAAAGGCCAAGGAATCCCCACCGTTAGATCTCCATCATGCCGTAGAACGTGGGAAACACAGACCCGCCCGCATTTAATGAGGCCACGCTTCACCTTCCAAAGTCTCCAGGAACGTGTCTCGGGCAGACGAAAAGTCTCGGGAACCGATAGGTGATAAGGATTGACAGGCATTGACAGATGTCTGATGTCATCAAAACCCTCCTATCCGTCCGAGGAGCCGAATAGCAGGATTTTGAGGGGCTATTGTGGGGCCAGGGAACTTATGATCCGGCCCACGCTCTACTAGGGCCCAGGGCCCGTACCGAGGAGGGTATTTGCCGAGGACGAATGGGGAAAGGCCGAAATGCCGGGGGCACAGCCGAGGATGACCCTGTCCTCGGCACTCCAAGACTTCAAAGGGAAGAGCAACATCTCGTTGAAGGCTGCCCACAAAAAGCCCCCTGAAGGAGATGCGAGCAGAATGGGACCCACGTGGGGGTACAAAGCGAAACTGGTTCAGGGAAAATACGTCCCCTCCGCATTAAATGCACCCGCCAACGTCCTAACCATATTAATGAGAAAAGACGCCTGAACAGGGCGACTTCGATCATCGCAACTAACAAAAAGCAAGGGGAGACAGCTGATGGGACGGGTACTGAAGTAAGCACCTGCCTGATCAACAAGTGGAGGGCTAAGATCAACCAAGAAGGGCCATATAATGTGAAGGTCGATGCGCCAAGACAGAGGTGGGGAAAAATGGCCAAGAACCAGAGCCTCCCAGTCCGCCTCTAGGAGAAAGACTCCTCAAGCGAACACGATTTAATTCTATATGAATACCACGACAAACCACCGTCTGGTAACCAAGGCCTAGCCTTTCAAACCCACGCTCTACAAATGATATTGTTTGGGCCTTTTTTACGTGCGAACCCAATATCATTTTGGGTCGTTACAAATTGAGTCCTTACACTGTTATTGTGATGTTTATTTATATTGGTATTGTTATTACTTATTACATTGTAATTAATAACCTAAAATATGATTCTTTATTTTTTATGATATTTTTGGATTTTCATAGTTTTCTTATCTTGAGTTCCACAAAATTAAATATTTTGACTTGAATCATCTTTCTGTTACTTTTGTATTTAAAATATGATTCTTTATTTTATTTTATTTTTAATGAAAAATTTGGATTTTGAGTATTTTCCTTATCCTAACTAGGACAAAATTAAATATTTTGACATGAACCATTCTTCTATTACTTTTTTTTAGAAGAATACTTCTATTACTTATGTGCTAGAATAATAAAAGGATAATATTGTATTGTTTGGAAGGCACAAACTGTAACTCAATGCAAAATATTTTTTGGGCAATCATACTGTGATTCGAAGCTACATAGTACTCCAAAGAAAGAAAAAAAAAGCCACATATCACAATAAAAATGTTTAAAAGAAAGGAAATTTCTTGAATAGAAAAAAAAAATCCAAACAAATAGCATGTAAAAGATTAATTGTTATTGTAGGTGGACAAGGCTTGGAGGATTGGGCCAACCATATGAGTAAGGGCTGGTATGAGGTCCAGAGCCCATTAAGTGTGATGAACGGGAAACAGCAAATGGACCACCTTAGATTGCCTGTCTGGGTGCGGTCGGTAACTGAGAACTAAGGACTGAGAAAGAATCCACTATTAAGCCTAAATCGGTGTCTGGAACAAGTTCCAAAGGAATCCTTTGATTACATGAGGATCCCTTGGGATTCTGAGAGACATGGGAACACGTGTGATAGTTTTTAGACCCCTTAAAACACAATTGGATTAACCTAGGTAATTAGCCAAGTTGTTACTTAGTCCAATTTAACAAAACTAGGTTATCACAATCAAAATAATCATATCATGCAAAGTAGCGAAAAGATAAATAACACAAAGATATGATCACCTAGGAAACCAAACCGGTAAAAATCTGGGGAGGATTTAACCTAGCTATCCTCAAGGTAAACCTGAATCCACTATCTTGAAAGAATCGAAGTTCATACAATAAGACTTACAAGCCCCCGCGCTCAATTTCTTATTGCTACCCACCAGTAGAACTTACTGACACGACCACGTGCAAGCTCCGAATCCACAGACTCCTTCTTTCTTGGATTCACCACCAGATACAAGCACACCCGCTTGTGTTTCTTTAAGCTCCAATGGCAGCAACCGAGTTGATCATCAAGGTGTAGATAAAATCTCCTCCTTGAAAACCCTAAGTTTGTGTAAAGGAAAGCTCCTCTAGATCTCACAAGAGATTTACACAAACAGCAATATGAGCAACACTAAAACGTGGCTAAGGTTTGCCTTTTATACTTAGGACAAATTAGAAAACCCTAAACGTTTTAAACAACTAGGGCTAAGTTGGAAATCTGCAGAAAAACGCATTCTGCCCGAGATTCAATCGATCGAACCTAAGCTTCAATCGATCGAGCCAAGCCAAAATGCACAGTAACTTCTACATTAGCTCGATTCCAACTTTACATAAAAGATACAACTTTGAGCAAGACTAATCACTACTAAACACATTGTTTTGATCATGGTTTGCCAACAATACACATTAGAATTTTAAATACATAAAAACCTAAGTTTTTAGAACCTAACAAACTCCCCCTTTGGCAATCCGTGACAAAACACAACTAGAAACTCAAAGTTTACAAAGAAAAGCCCTTTACACAAATAATGCTCATAAAACAAACTCAATCCTAACTACTATCCATCAGTTGCAAGTGTAGACAGCAGCTCAATTGAATCAACCTGTATATTTCCTAAAACACTAAACAAAATGCATAACCACATGCGTGGAAAAGAAAAATACAAGTAATCAATGAAAAACTCATAAATATAAATCAATAAACAGTTGAAAACAAGAAACATATAAAGTAAAAAAAATAACACTCCCCCTAACATGAATATCCCATAAAAAATATGGCAAAAACTAAAAAGATAAAATACAATGTGAAGCACCTAGATACAATCTAAACTCCACAAGCTCCAACCAACAAAAATACTCTCCCCCTGAAGACAAAAACTCTACAGGCTCAAATATGTACTCCCCCTTTTTGTGACAGAATGCCAAAGGGCAAACAAAATCCATCATCAAAAGGGAGGTGGCGGTGAAGAACGTCGAAACTGTGCCAACTCCGCACGCAAAGCACGGATCTCATCGAGCACATCCACCAAAATATGTCCATGAGCCGCCTAAACGGTCAATACATGATCCAACGTACGTCTCCGAAGTAGTCGGTGAAGGAACATCAGCATCAGCAGCAGCAGCACCAGACGTCTCAGCAGCATTAGCACCTGTAGAAGAGGGAGGAGGGGGAACAGCATCAGATGACACACCCGTAGGACGCGAAGGAGCAACTCTCAAGTGAGTAGCCCTCTGCCTAAGAAAGGTGGCACCTATAGGAACAATAACATAAACAGGCTCACCGAAAGGAAATCATCTAGACCTAGAAACAACAGAATCCTATGAATGAAAATAGGATGAATAAGCGCATGCCCTACAACAGAACTCCTATGAACCTCGTTCAAAGAACGAAGGAACAGATGTGGGAAACTGATAGACGCACCAGAAACAAATGTATACAAAAACACACATCGCTCTAGAGGGATGGTGTGGAGATGAGAAATAGGCCACAACGAATGACACATTATCCTAAAGAAAAAATAGGCAGTCTCGGTAAGCTCAGCGAACGTGATCCGAGGATCAGAATCCCACTGGATAGAAGACCCAGTGATGTATGACATGACAACATCTAAGGAAGGAGACTCATCATAGGGATAGTCAGACTCCCAAACAACCGGAACCCCAAAAGCTTCAACCACTACCTGAGGGGTAATGGTGAACTCAACACCTCATATCCAACTCCTAACAAGGGTGTTGGAATCATAGACGTGGCAAGAGAGATTCGAGAAGAACTCTCTAATCAGGGCAGTCGGGGGTGGATGATCTATCTCTAAGAGAGACAACCAACCTCTAGACTCAAAGTTAGCCCTAATGGCCAGATCAATCTCATCTAAAATCATAGCAGGCTTAGCCCAAATCTTACGCTTACAGTTCAAAGTCTCAAAGGCCTCTCTGCTTTTATCATTCCTAAACACCTCACTCCTAGAGGGAGACTCAGAGGAAGTGGAGGGGGTCCTATGTGCTCCAGTTTTCCTAGGCATGGTGCTAGGATAAGGACCAAGATACAAAGCAAAGGAACAAAACATAAAAAAAACACCAAGGGCAGACTGCAAGTTAGCACAAAAAAAATATAGAACAAAAATCTATATGATGCATGAACAAATTAAATGGCATGATGCATGTCCTAATGCGGTGCAATTAAGTTCAAATTCACAAAATTGGCTTGAGCATAGAGTTTCTAACACAAATACCCCAAATTTTTTGAAAAACCACTTGATCAATTTGAAATATATTGACTAATTGATCATCATACAAGATAGATTTCAGAAAATAATGACCAATTACATCAAATCAACAAGCCAATTTCATCAATTTAGCCAAATTTGAACAAAATCCCCAATTTGGGTTAATTACAAGCCCTAGAATTTTCAATTCTTCAAAAACCACAAAATTGATCAAATTAAACCACAAAGATCATGATTATAACATCCTAGAACAAAGACCCAATGATCAATTTCACAAAATACGGTTTGTATCATCAAAAACCCCAAAATATGCTAAGCCCGAAAATAACCCTTCAATGCATGAAAAAATGCATGTAAAACAGAAAATAAATGAAAAAGAGAGGGTAAAATGGACATACTGGCTTAGGGAGTGAGAATCCTTGCAAGAAAAATGGAGGAAAACGACAAAAAATCTCAGTGGAGCCTTGCCTAGTCGGAGAGAGAGAAAAAAGTTTGAATAAGTCAAATCTGAGTTTTAAAAAAACCTGATTCACGAGTTTCGATTGATCGAAAAATAGTTTCGATCGATCGAAATAGACAGAGGCTTGTTAAAACATTTTTAAAAAAATTTCGATTGATCGAAAAATAGAATGGATCAATCGAAACTGGCAGAGGCTCACTAAATTTGAAGAAAAACATAGTTTTTGAAAAAAAATTTAGGAACAACTCAAAGCATTGAAATTGAGGAACAAAATGCATGAGTATGTGATGATATGATTTTCAAAAACAAGAATTTAAGCCCAAAATTCCCAAAATTAAAATTTCTTGCATTCTCCATAAATTTTCAAGCATCAAATCAATTTTGCACAAAATTCAAAGTATTGCAAAACTTGGTTGGTCAGACCATAAACACACATAATAACATATACAATGTTTAGCAAAGAGTAACTTGTGTAGTGTGTGCAACTAGCAAAAGCTTGAGATACATGTGAGGTGATATGTGAATAGCAATCAATCATAAAATCTAGAAAATTCATCACATAGAATTTAAAAGAGACTATCACCTAAAGAGTTTCATCATATAACTCCCACATCTCCTAGATCATAAACTTGCAATCATGTAAGTTTCTTGAATTATGCCTCATAATATACACACCAATTTTAATTCATTCAGAAACTTATTAAAAAGCCAGGATAATGTACACACCAATTTTAATTATGTGATTTTGGCATCAAGCCTAATAGTACACACCAATTTTAAGTATTAAGCAATTAAACCGAGGCTACACCTTATGTTCTTTTTGTGCATGTGCTACACTTTCTCGAGCACAAAATCTTATGATATGCACTAAGGTGTTCATGATTGGCTAGTGAACAGTGGTGAGATGGTTATTTATACCTTTCTCTAAAAGTTCAAGTCCGACAGTCAAAAACATGTGACATCAAGATCAAGACAAAGTGATCAAAAATCATAAACATCTTTCCCACACAACATACACTACAAAGTTTCAACTAGCAAAGTGCAATAAAAGAAGCGCATCCAAGCTAAACAAGGTACAAAAAACATGTTATGTGAAAACAAATTGACCAACCTTGTTCTCAAAAACCAAGAAACTAGTGCAAAACACAATTTTCTTCCTTTTTCTTCCCTTTTCCCCTCTTTTTTTTTATTTTAATTATTATTAAAAAAAACACCTAGAATGAAATGCATGAATGTTATGCAATGCAAATCCTAGAAACAAAAAAAAAAAAAGAACAAAACCAAGGAACAATGGTCACAAAGGATAGAGCAATGCAGCACAAGGACCATGTCAGAAAGACTCAATTAGTTCGAGTCTTTTGCATCCAAAACCTTTTAGATGCACCATGAGCATTGGAGTTCTTATTCACATGGGAATGATTACCAACTCCAAGATTGGAATAAAGGTTTAAAGCCTTTACCAATTCACCAATGAGTACCATAGGATCTTGTGCTTGAGGCACAAGTACTTTTGGTTTGTTTGCTCTCTTTGCAGCTTGCAGCTTGTAACAGTTTGGACGTATATGTCCAGACTTTCCACAAAAGTGACAAACTCATGCAGGTTTATCATGTGTCTTGTCCTTAGATAGGGTAGGCTTTTTAGGTTTAGACTCTTTCAGATCAATCCTAATCTTCCTAGATGATGAAACTTCTATGGGTTTGACAACCTCACTCACAGGGGGTTTGACAGTTTCACTCACAATCTCACTCATAGAAAGTTTAGAAGAAGATGAAGGGACAAAGTTTGTGGAATAGGGAGCAGACACAGAGATGCTTTCAACATAACCTAATCCAGATTTGTTAGAATGAGACTTTTGAACACTCAACATTTGATCAAGTTTAGAACTAGCAGATCTAGTAACAGATAAATCAAGTTCCAAAGATTTAACTTTATCAAGCAAAAGCATATTCTTAGTTTTCACATTGTTCAATAGTTTATTAGCATCAAATAGTTTTACAAGCAAATTCTTCTTATCAAGCTCAAGAGATTCAATTTTCTTTAGGCCAAGTTCAACATTCATAACATCCTTTGCAACAACTTTGTAAAGTTTATTATAGACCTCTTGAAGATCTGCATCCTCAGAGAGTTCCCCATCAAAAAGGTTTTCTTCAACAGATATGCTCTCATTGACTACAGCAGTAGCAGTGAATGCGATGAAGTTTCCATCCTCGTCATAATCAGACTCATTATCAGAAACTTCACCGTCACTAAGGGTTACAACCATAGCCTTACCCTTAGACTTCAAATAGGTAAGACATTCAGATTTCATGTGACCATACACTTGACATCCAAAACACTGAGGACCCATAGAATTATTAGAAGATTGACCTACTTTTTCTCTAGGTTTATCATTATTGTTAACCTTAATGGGATCATTCTTCCTAAAGTTTCTAGGTTCAGCAGTGTTCGTGCCTCTTGCCTTTCTGTTACTATTCCTGAGAAAGTTTCTAAAATTCTTGGCAAGGTAAGCAATCTCTATAGCAGAGAGCTCATCATCAAATCCACCAACCTCAACATCATCAATTGACTTAAGAGCCATTGATTCGGATTTGGTAGTTTTCGGTAGGTCCAACTCATAAGATTGAAGAGATCCTACAAGTTCATCAACAGGGATGGAGTCTACATCCTTGCTTTCAGTAATGACAGTCACCTTGGGTCTAAAGTCTTCAGTTAAAGATCTAAGAATCTTCCTAACAATTTTAGGTTGATCATAGATTTCACCCAAATTAAAAGCAGAATTAACAATATCATTTAATTTAGCATAGAATTCATCAAAAGATTCATCATCAGACATCCTAATGCTTTCAAATTTTGAAGTCAATTGCTGCAATTTATTGATTTTGACAGCCTTTGTGCCTTCATGCACAGTCTGGAGGATATTCCAAGCAATATGAGCAACCTCAATATTAGAGATTCTCTTAAATTCCTCCATAGAAACAGCGTTAAAGATAGCATTCATAGCCTTGCTATTGAACGCATCTGCTTCTTTTTGAGAAGTTTCCCACTCACTAACGGGAGTAGTGGGCTTTTCCCATCCGTATTCAACAAAGTTCTAGACTCTCTTATCAATCGATTTCAGGAATGCTTTCATCCTTACTTTCCAATAAGTATAATTATTCCCATCAAAGTGAGGAGGAATAACTAGAGATTGTCTGTGTTCCATGACAACAGGGGTCAAGGATTAGCTCAGTAATCAAAAGATCAACAACAAGAGAGCAACCCGCTCTGATACCACTTGATAGTTTTTAGACCCCTTAAAACACAATTGGATTAACTTAGGTAATTAGCCAAGTTGTTACTTAGTCCAATTTAACAAAACTAGGTTATCACAATCAAAACAATCATATCATGCAAAGCAGCGGAAAGATAAATAACACAAAGATATGATCACCTAGGAAACCAAACTGGTAAAAACCTAGGGAGGATTTAATCTAGCTATCCTCAAGGTAAACCTGAATCCACTATCTTGAAAGAATCGAAGTTCATACAATAAGACTTACAAGCCCCCACGCTCGATTTCTTATTGCTATCCACCAGTAGAACTTACTGACACGACCACGTGCAAGCTCCGAATCCACGGACTCCTTCTTTCTTGGATTCACCACCAGATACAAGCACACCTGCTTGTGTTTCTTTAAACTCCAATGGCAACAACCGAGTTGATCATCAAGGTGTAGATAAAATCTCCTTCTTGAAAACCCTAAGTTTGTGTAAAGGAAAACTCCTCTAGATCTCACAAGAGATTTACACAAACAGCAATATGAGCAACACTAAAACGTGGCTAGAGTTTGCCTTTTATACTTAGGGCAAATTAGAAAACCCTAAACGTTTTAAACAACTAGGGCTGAGTTGGAAATCTGCAGAAAAATGCATTCTGCTCAAGATTCGATCGATCGAACCTAAGCTTCGATTAATCGAGCCAGGCCGAAATGCACAGTAACTTCTGCATTAGGTCGATTCCAACTTTACATAAAAGATACAACTTTGAGCAAGACTAATCACTACTAAACACATTGTTTTGATCATGGTTTGCTAACAATACACATTAGAGTTCTAAATACATAAAAACCTAAGTCTTTAGAACATAACAACGTGAGTGAGTGAGAATAAAATGATGGCAACCCCACTCACTCACGGGTATAAAAAGGGAGCAAGGCCACTGTAAAAGGGGTTGGAAAATTTAGAGGGAAGGAGGGTAATACAACAAAAATTGGATACAGAGGGAGGAGTGGATTGTTGGAGAGTCTTGGACTTGAGAGGAAGCAACCAAGCTTGAGTTGGAGCCCCATTAGTGAGATTGAGAGAAAATCCCACCAACAAATAAGTTGGGGGTCCAAGTATTTGCTCCATCAAGCAAGACTTGACGCCCACAGTTATTATTGTTTTTGCTTTATTATTAGGTTTTTATGTGCTACTTCTATTGTTTTTTGGTTGAAGTTTAATGAATGAATTTTTTGACATTTTAAATTGAAATCTTTTATAATTACTTGGAATTCATCCAGGTGGCTCTTCCTGATTGCATATTTAATTTATAGTGTCACTATAACTAGCAATTTATGTCACATAATGTTATCTCTTTAATTACCTTGGTCCATGTGTGAGGAGAGTTATGAGTGTAAGAGCATTAGCATCTGGTTTCTTCAAAAAATCTCATTTTACCATCTTAAAAGCTAATTTATCTATTATGTTATACCATTTTACAATACACCCAACATCTTAACTTTTATTTTCCTATTCAACTTATTAAAATAATATATACTACATAATAAAATAATATAATCCAATCTCTCTCTCTCCTTTCTCCCCCATCACTCTGTTTATCTTTTCCTCACTATCTCTCTCTTTCAACCACCCATCACCACCATCTCTGCCACAAGAATCCTACCACCACCACCATGAAAAAACCTATAACCACCACCTCTGCCACAAGAAACCCACCCCTACCATCAGGAACAAAACCCATTATATCCACCATGACCTCCACCCACAAAATCCACAAAACCATCGCTAAAAAACCTACCAAACACTACAACCACAGCCACAGCCACATCCACAGCCACAGTGAAAATCAAACCCAAATCAGCAACCAAAAGCCACCCACCAGACCCACCAAGGAAACCCATCATATACACCACCACAACAACAACCCACCCTACCACCACTATGCATAGAAACCCACAAAAAAATCAAAGCAAAAATCCACACAACTAAAACCCACCTCTGCCACCATGAAACCCACTTTTGCCACCACAACCAGAGACACCACCGTAGCAACAACACATCCACCACCACCATGCACAAAAACCCACAAAAAATCAAAGAAAAATCCACATCAGAACCCACTGAAAGCTAATCTCTACACCTCCACTGCCATTGTCTTCACACCTCAACCGAAAGTGGAACCCACGATCTCCACACCTCCACCGTCGTTGTCTCCATGTTGATCTGAGAGAGAGGAAGGAAGCCTGAGATGGTTTCGGGTTTGAAGAAGAGAGAGCATAAAGAAAGAGAAAGAAGGAAGAGAGAGAGAAAGAGAAATGCAATAATTAGATAGAGAGAGAGAGGAGAGAGAAGATGAAGCAGAGATTAAAAAAAATTATTATTCAATCCTGCTACAGTACCATCTTAGATTTAGGATGGTACTGTAGTAAGATTGTAAATTTTTTTACAATTAGAAGACTGCGTAATAGGGCTTTGATACTAAAATATACCAGCATATAGCATTTGAGAGTCCCAGTATTGATGCTCTAAGTTATTTGGCTAACTTTGAGGTAATATAAAAGTGGCCCACACACCATTTTGGGTTGGATCTGTTTTGGGGAAAAGTATTATCCTTCTCCTATGTCCTTTGTGAGAAGAATAACGTTACATGATTACCTGCTCAAACAATGTCTTTTTTTTTTTTTCAAATGAAATATAAAGATTTTAATTAGAATAGGATAGAGGAAAAGAAGAAGTGTGATTGATCCTAATTATAGTTTGTTAAGGATAATAACCAATCTCAAAATTTGTGATAACGCTTCTTGTTGTTTTAGTTGCAATTGTTAAACAATTTTTTTTTTGTGGAGATAGATAGAATTGTGCTCTAACCTAATCTAAGTGTATATGTGTGTAAAACTCCTTTCTGAAAATTGAACCCTGGCCCTTGTCCCCGGCCCACACTCCACAACTATTTATACTTGTGGAGTGACCATAAAAAAAAATTGAGCAAGGATTTGCTGCAAACTAAGTTGCAGCTAGGGCTATCCAGAATTATTTGAAGACCTGATGCACCCGAAAAAACTGAACAAATCCAACCCGATTACTCTGGTGGTCGGTCTTCACCATTAGAAACCGATTTCAGCATGTCAGTTTCAGTTTTCCTCCCCTGAAACTCGAAAAACTCGAACCAACCGAAAGATACACAGATTCCGGCAAAAATTTCCAGATTCCGATGTAACTTTCTAGATTTTGACGAAAAAAACCGAGATTCCAACGAAAGTTTTCCAGATCCTGTTGAAAAAACCCAGATTCTTGCGATATTTCACTTAGATCCTGTTAGGTTCTAAAGACTTAGGAACTAATGTATTTAGAACTCTAATGTGTATTGTTGGCAAACCATGATCAAAACAGGTTGTTTAGTTTTGTTTAAACTTGCTCAAAGTTGTGTCTTTTATGTAAAGTTGGAATCGAGCTGTTGCAGAAGTATTAGTGCATTTCGGCCTTGCTCGATCGATTGAATCTCGGGCAGAAAGCGTTTTTCTGCAGAATTCCAACTCAGCCCTAACTCATTAAAACGTTTAGGGTTTTATGTTTTGCCCTAGGTATAAAAGGCAAACTCTAGCCACGTTTTAGATGTTGCTCTATTTGCTGTGTGTGTGAATCTCTTGTGAGATCTAAAGGTGGTTGTCTTCACACATGCTTAGGATTATCAAGAAGGAGATTTCATTGAGAGCTTGATGATCATTCAGTTGCTGCACTAAAAAGCTTAAAGAAACACAACCGGGTGTGCTTGTACTTGCTAGAGAATCCAAGAAAGAAGGAGTCCGTGGTCTCGGAGCTTGCACGTGGTCGTGTCAGTAAGTTTCTACTGGTAGGTAGCAATAGGATGTTAGCGGTCTAAGTCCTATTATAAAACTTCAATTCTTTCATAATGGATTCAGGTTTACCTTGAGGATAGCTAAATTAAATCCTCCCCAGGTTTTTATCGGTTTAGTTTCCTGGGTCATCATATCATTGTGTTATTTATATTTCCACTGCTATGCATGATATGATTGTTTAATTGTGATAACCTAGATCTGGAATTTGGACTAAGTAATAACTTGGCTAATTAACTAGGTTAATCCAATTGTGTTTCAAGGGGTCTAAAAACTCACAGATCCGGTGAGATTTTGACTAGATCTGGTGAAATCTCATCGAATCCGGTGAGATTTTTGCCGGATCTAGCGAAATATCATAGGCGGGTGGGTTGGTTAAAGTCATAGATCTGAGAAGACAGCGAGAAAACAATGAAAAAAACATAGATCCAGCAAAATTCTCATAGAATCCGATGAGATTTTCACCGGATCTGTGTTTTTTTCATTGTTTTCTCGCTATCTTCTCAGATCTATGACTCCGACCGACCCACCCGCCACTCATTGATGGTCTAATCCGCATGATCTGATAACTCCAATGGTCGGCGGTGGGTGCATTTTTTTGCCACCCAATTTCGGTGAGTCAGTTCCGAGTTGGGCACAAATCCGATCCGAACCGACCCGTGGACAACCCTAGTTGCAGCAACTCTTGCAAAATGCACACATGTCAAGTGGCCATTTGGTGAAAAAAATCAATCTTGACAAGGAAGTTTTCATTTAAATATAAGTCCAGATAGATGTTTATTTAAGGTATTGATATGTGTGCATTTTTGCAAGAGTTGCTGCAACTTAGTTTGCAGCAAATCCTTTTCCAAAAAATTTTATTAACAAGCTAAAGATACACAAGAGCTAAGAAGTCGGCTGACCAAATAGCACACAAATTAGACCCAACCAGATCTTGATATATGTAACATTGTGTTTGCTGATATATTTGAGAAAGAATTTGAATCATGGAAGACAGTGCTCTTATTCCAAGACCCAAAATGCCGAAGCTGTATGAAGAACAAGATATTGGCATCAACAACAAATGTTTAGCAAATTTACCTGACGAAATTCTAAAAATTCATCCTCTCCTTAATTCCAACAAAATTTGAGGCTGTTCAAACTAGCGTACTTTCTATGAGGTAGGAATACCTTTGGCCGTCCATTTCAAATGTTGAATTTAAAGAAGATTTTAAGAGAACATTTTTCTTGAATTCTGTGGAGGGTCAGAGACTGCTTTTTCTTGATAAATCCTTTGATTTAAAAAAGTTCTCTTTCTCTTGTTATGTGTTATCTGAAAAATCTTAATACATGGATCACTACTACATTAAGGCGTAATATTCAAGAGTTGTATTCGTTAACAACTTTGAATTGCCTTTTTCATTGCCTCATAGCTTGTTTAGTTGTCTAACATTGATAAAACTTGTACTTGAGCTGCATTGTCCCCTTTAAATTCGTCCTGCAATTTGTCTTTATTATTTTTCTTAAGTTTTTGGGTTAGAACATCCACAGCAGTGAAGCTAAAAATTTAACTATTTGATACTACAAAAAGTTACTTTATCTATTTTGCTTATTCACATGCTACAACAATAGATCTATTTTATCTTTCATCACAATAAAATAATATAAACATCACAATAAAATAATATATCCACTACAATAAACAACAATCACAACCACCCGCAACTGCTACCGTTGCCACTACCATCGCCACTGCCGCCACCGCCACCGACTCTTCCACCGCCAACGGCTACGCCACCGCCGCTGCTGCGACATGATAGCAAATAATCGTTTAGTGTTAACAAGTGATTTTTTTAACCCCAAATTATACTTATACATTTTTTTTTTTTACTAAAACAATTTCTCAATCATCATGATAGCAAATAAGAAACTAGAGTAACAATAATATTTTGTTTTAACCCCAAATTATATATATATATATATATATAAATTTATCTTTTGACTAAAAAAAAATTCTCAATCGTCATCATAGCCTATTATCGTCTCAATCGTCTAATATTTTATTCTATCTCTCCCTTTCTTCTCTGACTCTCCCTCTTCTTTGACTATCTTTCTATTTCTTTGTCTCTCCTTTTCTCTCTATTTTTTTTTCTCTTCACTCGGTTGTTTTTGGTTGGGTAGAATTGGTGTTTATTGGGTTTAAAGTGGTGGTTTGAATCGGCTGGGTTTCAAAGGTAGGTTGAATCGGTGGCTTGAATCGGCGTGGGTTTCAAAGGTGGTTTGAATCGGTTGGGTTTCAGAGGTGTGTTGGCTGGGTTTCAATCTAGTATTGAAGTTGAATCAGTGGCTGGGTTTCAGAGGTGGGTTGAATCAGCGTCGTGGGTTGAATCGGCGTGGGTTGCTAAATCGTTGTGGGTTGTTGAATCAATGGTGGGTTTTTGAATTAGTTTCAGTGGCCGGAGCTTGTTTGAATTGGTGAGAGTGGTGGAGCCATGGAGATCAAATTGGTGGTTGCGTTTTGCTTGGGTTTCAGTTGTTGAGTTTTGCATTTTGAATCGGTGTGGATTTTGTTGTTGCGGTTTAAATTGGTGGCTGGAACTTGTTTGAATCGATGTGAAGAGTGGTGGAGCCGTGGAAATCAAATTGAGAGGTTGTGCTTTGCGTGAGTTTCATTTGTTACTATATGTTTTCTAATCTGGGCTGGGAATATATATATATATATTTTTAAGCTCTCAGCTACAGTGCACAACCATAGATAGTTGTGCACTATAGCAATGAAGAAAAAAGAATACCTTTAACTCCACTGCTGGGTGGTTGATTTTTGTGTTTTGATGGAGCTAAAATAGCTATAAATCTATTTAGCTCCACTGCTACAAGTTCTCTTGTTACTATTTAGGTTAAGCTAGTTAGGCTGATTGGAGAAAAAGGAGCTTAAGATTTTGGAAGGGGGGACCCAACTACAAAAATGAAATATATAATAACTATTAAAAAATAAATAAAAAGGACCTAGGGGGGCCTGAGTCCCTTTGGGCCCCACTGGGTCCACAGGATCACTCTCTTTGAATTGAAGTAAGCAATAAAAGATTTTTTTGAATTGGAAATATGTAGATTGCTTATCAAAATACTTAATTGAACATAGAAAAAAACTAAAAATGATCATATGCAAGTTTATTCTTGTTGGGTTTAATAAAAAATTTAAGATCAAGGTATTCAAATTTTTATTGTAGGGTTCAACGCAAACACACAAAAATTTCAAAAAAATTAATATAATTTTTCTTTTGGGACCAGGTCAGGGGTTCATTTGAACCCCCGGGGCTGGTCATGGAGCCGCCCCTGGGCTATGCCAAGTCAAAGCATAGCTAAGTCCAGTCTGTCCGGTTCTGTATCAGATATACAAAATGTTTTCCAAGCCTTACCATCACGGTTCAAGGCATTTTGTATATATAAGAGTTTGTTACAGTTCAAATGTGAATGCAATCTGATATATCAATCCGGAAGGATATACTTCACTGAGATACAAATTCTATATCAATCCGGAAGGATATACTTCACTGAGATACAAATTCAAAAGTGACTCTACCGTATCCTAATCCTATCTCATCACAAGCCTAATTCTATCTTATCATATCCTATTCAAAAATATGATTTACAAATTCAAATATACATCAGCTACTATCCTCGGCAATTACAGCTGTAGCTACAGCTGTATCCTTAACATCCTTAACAGGTTCTATACTAGAGGGAGAGAGAGAATTGTTTAGTACTTTAATTCTTTATTTCTACATGAGATCCTTATCGTACCCATGTCCAGCCATCATCCAAATAACCAAGTGTGGCAAACAAAACTGCAAAAGTGCGCGAGCTCCGTCAATTAGAGGATTTTTAATCCTTAGAGTTGGTAGATGCTGCAACAAAAAGATGAACATGTATTGAGCTTCAGTTCTAATGTCCAAGCATAGGAAAGCATTAAGGTGATTGAAGTAAAAAAGCATTGAGAAAAATACTTACAAACAGAGGACCAGCTGGTGCAAATTCCATGTAAGGTAGGTAAGCAGCAAGCATATTTGACGCCATTCTTGTTGCTGCATGCACTGCGCTAACACGGAACATTCTTTTCTTTTCGTATCTTCTAAGTGTTGAGACAATTTCATATGACTGCTGAACATTTGAGCCACTTTTGGCGAACTCATCAAGCTCAAGTACTAGCTGGTAACAGTCCTGCACATACAAGTTGCTAACATAATAGGTCTACAAAGAACTTGGAAGAGATCTTTATCGCTAAACCCCTGCGTCAGTTGGTAATAAATCTCATTTGCAATATCATTATATCACCGCGACCCTCAGTGAAGAAAATGTGTCAAATAATTTCAATAAAGTTTGACGCATTTGTCACAGCCTGATTTGATTTCATGAGACAAAATATTTTTCGTCAAACCAAACACAGCTTCAAAAGAATATATACACAAAAGAACATTACATAAACAATAATTTAAAAAAATATTTCATAAGATATTTGCCTCTTGAAATCTTAAAATGAATTTTTTCCAGAAGAGAGAAGGTCTACTCTAAAATCTAGAGTTAAGCAAAATTAGGTCATTGTGTAAAGCCCCATGAGAAAAGGTGAGAAATTGTAATTAGTATTTTTTTTTTTGGGGGGGGTGGGGGTGGGGGGCTAGAATAAGCTAAAGATTATTATTTTTTTCATGCATAGATCTCTTTTATTTTGTGTTAGGGTTATTATCATTTCTCAAAAAAAGGGTTATTATCATTTTAAAAAATTATTAACTGGTTAATATTTTAATAGTAAAATACTATTTAATAGAAAATTACAACGCACGGCCCAATAACATAACGAAACACAATTTTTTTTTAGCATAATTTTTAGTAGACATTTTAGCATAAAACCAAATGAAATTTTATAAGAAAAATATATTCTCCCATAATGCACTCATTGAAATACACTACAGGGAATTCATTATGTGCAAATGCATTTTGTCAGTATTTAATCCAATGCAGCTTAAAAGAATTTTTGGCATTCTCTTTATCCCTCTTTTTCTCCAAGTTTTACAAGTCAAACTCGAAATCCATGCTCATCTGCTATTCACCGCATTGTTAAAATGACCTGAAAAATAGCTCCTTCTCACTTAGGGTGAGTCTTCCTTCTCACATAGGGTGAGTCTTACTTCCTTTCTTACTTTTTGAGAGGGTTTTCTTGAAGTAAGGTGAGGGTCTCAACATGGATGGCGACTTCATTGAACATTTACAAAGTATCAATTTGACAGAGGAGGAGGGGGAAGTGTGTAAGGTGAGAGTAACACGGAGAAAGGAAATTCTAGAAGAATGCTCACTAAGTCTTCTAGGTCGTTTCCTCACAAATCAACCTTACAACCAAAGAGCGGCCAAGTCCACGCTTAGAGTAGTTTGGAAAATGGGATCAGACTTGAGGATTGTGGACGTCGGGGATGGATTATTACAGCTCAAATTCACCTACTGGTACTCCGATGGTGGGAGAGAGGCATGACAACTGCATCAATGACATTCCAAACACTCACAATTTGGATTTAGATTTGGGGTTTACCTTTTGACCTTCTAACGGAGGAGACTGGAAGAGATATCGGGAATGGAATTGGAAAGGTGGTGGAGATAGATTCAACGGCGTTTACAACAGACCAAGCCAGGTTCATCAGAATAAGAGTTGAGGTTCCATTAGACAAGCCTATTCGCAGGGGGTTGTTTTAAGCCCGAAGGGAGACAAGCTGCGAATTGGGTTCAAATACGAACGCCTTGTTGGTCTTTTCTTCAACTGTGGACTCTTTGGTCATGAGGCAAAGGACTACTTTACACCAAGGGACCCGGGACAGGTTGAACCTCCATATGAAGAGTGGCTGAAGGCAGGTCATCGGTGGAAGGAGGAAAGCAGCACAAGGGGTGGGTCTGAACCACGGCAACCACTAAGGACTGTTGGCCTGTCGGTGAATGTCCACAATGGTCAGAAGCCATTTCAGACAACCAAATCTCCAATATCCCAAAATAATGTCGCATTAAACGCCAATCATGGTAACGGGAATAACAGAGAAATAACGTGTCAGAAAGAATCATTAAGTCGCGTGCAAATTGGGGACAATATCTTAGAATTTACTCCATCCCAAACCAAAAATGCATTTACTAAATCATTAAGTCGCGTGCAAATTGGGGACAATATCTCAGAATTTACTCCATCCCAAACCAAAAATGCATTTACTAAGGAAGCAAGAAACGTGCCCAGTGTAATGACCTCGAAGTCATCCAATGATCTGGTTAGTGTCCCAGTTGAATACGTGCGTGATAATAACCCTTCCATGACAACTAAAAACTCACGTGAGAAGCCACGTGACCTGGGGAAAAAAACTTCAGCACATGAAGGAAAAGGAAGCACTTGGAAGAAATTAGACAGACCAAAGGAGACTACAATAGAAAACCCTACTCAGCCCACCATCAGCGGCTCGAAGAAGAGAATATTGAGGGATGATGCAGACCTCTCAAAGAACAATGTATCAAGTACAAAGCGGACCAAAATTCTGGAGGTTACCCACAATGACATGTTTTCAACGGCGGAGGCTACGGACCAGCCCCGCCAAGTGTAATGACTCTCATAAGTTGGAACTGCCGGGGATTTGGGAACCGGTATGCAATCGATGTCCTCTCTCATCTGATGAAGGAAAAAGCTCCCTTGATAGAAACAAAATGAATTGTCGAAGAGATGCGATGGATACAAGAAGACTTACCCTACTGATGCATGCTAGCAGTGCCTTGTATACAACGTAGAGGTGGTTTGGCACTTCTATGGAAGGAGGAGGTTAATCTACACATCCAAACCTACTCACCCCATCACAGAGACGCTCTCGTACTTAATGATGAACAGCCCCCGTAGAGGTTGACGGGATTCTATAGTTGGCCGGAGGAGTCAGAAAAAGGAATCATGGCAACTCCGAAAACATCTCCACACTAGGTTATCAGTCCCATGGCTATGTTGTGGCGATTTTAATGAGATCTTAACCTCCTCTGAGAAGCAAGGTCGATTACCGAAACAACAACAACCAATGATGGAGTTTCGGTCTACACTACTCCATTGCAGGTTGGTGGATATGGGTTTTCAAGGAAATATATTCACATGGAACAATGGTCGCCCTGGGGAAGATTTTGTACAAGAACAATTGGACAGAGCCTGTGCAACCTTGGAGTGAAGAGCTATGTTTCCTCACGCTAAGGTAACTTATCTCCAATCTACCTATTCAGATCATATTCCGATTCTCATAAATCTGTCCAGGCCAAAACAGAATTGCAGGAAGAGGAAAATTCCGAGGAGGTTTGAAGAAAAATGGGTGAGCCAACCTGGTTGTGAAGAGGTGATTCGTGCATCATGGGAATCTGAAATTGGAGAAGGTAGCCCTATGTATGGCCTGTTTGAGAAGATCAAAAAATGCAGGCAAGCACTAGTCACGTGGAGCAGTACCATATTTGGGAATTTTAAAACACAAATCCAGGAAAAACAAGTGGCCTTAGAGGAGCTATCTCTACAAAATGACCTGGATAATCAGCTAATAATCAAAACTCTAAAGAATGACATCAGCGCACTCCTCCATCAAGATGAGATTTTCTAGCGCCAGAGATCAAGATCCATTTGGCTACCAGCAGGTGATAAAAATAAGAAAATTTTCCATCAAAGAGCCAGTCAGTGGCATAGAAAAACCACATTTCCGGGATCACATCTCATAGTAGGGAATGGTGCACTTCTAAGGACCAAATTGCAGAAACAGCCATCCATTATTTCCAAGACTTATTTGCATCATCGAACCCATCTGATTTTAATGGGGTTTTGAACTCGGTGGATCACTTGGTCACTCCAGAAATGAATAGTACTTTACTCCAAAGGTATAATCCGGAGGAGGTCAAGCAAGCATTGTTTCAGATGCATCCATCAAAAGCACCAGGACCAGATAGTATGTCCCCTTTTTTCTTTCAAAAGTTTTGGCATATAGTGGGTCAAGATGTAACAGCTGTAATCCTTTCAGTTTTAAATTCTGGTCATATGTTGCAAAAGATGAACTATACTCATATTATACTGATCCCAAAAAATAATGATCTCAAATGCATGTTTGATTATAGGCCAATAAGTTTGGGCAATGTAATTTCCAAAATTGTTTCTAAGGTCCTAGCTAATCGTTTGAAACTAGTACTTCTTATGGTAATTTCTAATGTCGAAAGTGAGTTTGTTCCTAACCACCTTATTATTGATAACACTACTGTAGCCTATGAGTTGTTACACAAGATGCAGAACCAAAGAAAAGGGAGGATGGAACAAATGGCAGTCAAGCTAGATATTAGCAAAACTTATGATAGGGTAGAGTGGGGATTCTTGCACCAGATAATGCTAAAAATGGGCTTTGATCCAAGATGGGTGCACTTGGCCATGGAGACAATCACCACTACCTCATATTCCGTTCTAATCAATAAGGAATCACAAGGCTTCATCACCCCATCAAGAGGTATAAAATAAGGAGACCCACTCTCACCATACTTGTTCCTGCTTTGTGCTAAAGGCCTATCTGCTATTTTGAGGAAAGTCGAAGAAAGCCACCAATTAAGAGGCATAAAATCTAGCTAATAAGGGGTGTGTATCTCTCACCTTTTTTTTTGCAAATTATAGCCTCCTGTTTTGTCGCACCACCATGGAGGGAGTGCCAGCGGTTACTAGACCTTTTGGAGACATATGAGGCTACATTGGGACAAGCAATTAATAGACAAAAAACTTCATTGTTTTTTAGCACCAATACCAAGCCGGAGGTGAGAAGAGCAATTCAACAAATGTAGGGGGCAAGGGTTATGTCTAACACCGAGAAATACCTAGGACTACCTATGGCAAGTGGAAAATCAAAGGTCAATACCATTAAAGAGCTCCAAGAAAAAATAACCAAAAGGGTGATGGGGTGGAAAGAGAAATTTATATCCAAAGCTGGCCGTGAGATCCTAGTGAAGATGGTGGCACAAACCATACCCATCTATTCCATGAGTTTGTTCAAAATCCCCAAAACTATTTGTGACAATATCAATTCAATTTTGTGAAAGTATTGGTAGGGGCAAACCAAGGACGAGAGGAAGATTCATAGGATTAATTGGCAAAAACTATGTACACACAAAAAGAAGGGAGGAATAGGGTTTTGAGATGTATCGGCTTTCAACTTGGCAATGTTGGTTAAGCAAGCACAGAAGCTCATTCATAATAACCAATCACTCTTCTACAAGGTCTACAAGGCAAGGTATTTTCCTAACTGCAGCTTTATGATGGCAGAGTTAGGACCAATTCCATCTTTTGTTTGGAGGTCATTCTTGGCTGCAAGAGATGTGATAAGAGAGGAGTCTACATGGAAGGTTGGGGATGGCCGAAGCATTGGGGTCATAGACCTGCTTTCCTTCATGAACCTAATGAGCAGATGCGAGTGAGAAACTTGATCAACCATGATACAAGACAATGGGACAGGGGCAAGCTGGCGGCTACATTCACCTAAAGGACATGTGCAGAAATATTAGCTCTCCCACTCAACCACCTCGGTTCACAAGATACTCTGACATGGATAGAGAATAAGGCACAAAAATTCTCGATTAAGTTAGCATACCGAGTCGCTCTCAAACTGAAAACTGCTGGATGGGCAAAGCGCTCTTCAGCTCGGGAACACGGCGCGACATGGGGAAGAGTTAGGACCAATTCCATCTTTTGTTTGGAGGTCATTCTTGGCTGCAAGAGATGTGATAAGAGAGGAGTCTACATGGAAGGTTGGGGATGGCCGAAGCATTGGGGTCATAGACCTGCTTTCCTTCATGAACCTAATGAGCAGATGCGAGTGAGAAACTTGATCAACCATGATACAAGACAATGGGACAGGGGCAAGCTGGCGGCTACATTCACCTAAAGGACATGTGCAGAAATATTAGCTCTCCCACTCAACCACCTCGGTTCACAAGATACTCTGACATGGATAGAGAATAAGGCACAAAAATTCTCGATTAAGTTAGCATACCGAGTCGCTCTCAAACTGAAAACTGCTGGATGGGCAAAGCGCTCTTCAGCTCGGGAACACGGCGCGACATGGGGAAGAATTTGGAAGCCGAATGTCCCTCCCCCCCCAAAGCTCGAACTTTCATATGGAGAGCATGTTGCAACTGCCTACCTACGAGGAACAACCTATGTCGAAGGAAAGTCAGAATTGAGGCAACATGTGAATTCTGTCGACAGGAACCAGAAACGACATCCCATATGCTTTGGTCTTGCCCATTTGCACGGAATATGTGGGCTTTGATAAGAGGCCGAGTTCAAAAATGCAGCAATGAGGTGAATGATTTTTTCCTGCTATTCAAAAAAATGCAGACAGTTTTGGAAGAAGCAGATCTGGACAAGTGGGCAGTCACAGCTTGGAGCATTTGGAATGCAAGAAATAAGTTTTATTTTGACCATGTTCAGCTTCAGCCAAGGATCATCATGGAGAGAGCAACTAGCGTGTTAAACGAATACCAAACATGTATGACAGCACAACAAATAGTGAGCTGATATAGAGTTACGCTGTTGTTGTTGTTGTTTGTTTTTTTTTTTTTTTCATCGAGGTCATGACTGTGGTTGTAGTCAGTACCCCACCCCCCCCCCCCCCCCCCACGCCAAGCTACGTGGCTTTGGCCTTACTTGTATTATTATGAGTTTGATGCAATAAACTTTCTACCATTCGTTCAAAAAAAAAAAAAAAAAAAAAAACTCAAAATCCATGCTCCAATAGGCTCTCTTGATTATTTGCATTTTTCTATTTAGTACAACTTGCTTTTAACATATGTATACACATGGATATATTTAAAAATAAACTCATTCTTTTATCATAAAAGTATAAATAATTAATCAGATTATTAGAAAAAGTAAACGTAATTAGTTACATGTTAAAATTCTTGTCTAAATTTAATACTAATTATTAGGGCTATCCACGGGTCGATTCGGGTCGGGTTTGTGCCCAACTTGGAACCGACCCGCCAGAATTGGGTGACAAAAAAATGCACCCGCCGCCAACCGCCGGAGTAATCGGATCAGGCGGATCAGACCATCAACGGGCGGTGGGCGGGTCGGTCGGGGTCGAAAATCCAGAAAAATGTGAAAACCGGTGTGAAAACGGCAAAAAAAAAAACACATGAAAATAGCAAAAATCCGGCCAAAATCTTTGAGATTTCTCTAGATCCGGCTTAATCTAGGTCATTTTCGGCAAGATCTGGCGAAATCTCGCCGAGATCTTGACGAAAATGGTCTAGATCTCACCGGATCTACCAAATAGCGCCAGAAATCTTATGGGTCGGTCAGATCGGTTTGATCGGATTCTAGAGAAGGAAAACCAACCTCCGACCTACCAAACTCGAGTTTTGGAGAAACAAACCCGTCGCCGACGCTGGAGAAGTCGGATCGGTTGATGGCGAGTCGGGTTCAGTCTGCGACAGCGGGTGGTCGGGTTGACCAGGTCTCTGGATAGCCCTACTAATTTTGATCATTTGTTTCCCAATTTTTTTTAATAAGATAGAATGTGTGGTTAACTTTGTTAAGTAGATATATGATTGATTTTTTTTTTTTAATAATTGATTAATATTAGACTCATAGTATTTTGCACTTATTAACTCACTTGGCAGTTGGCACAAAGATTAAAATACTTAAAGTGGACATATGGCACAAAATTAGCCCACAATGGAAATATAATTTGGAATCTAATTGAATTTTCTCTAAACTTTGGCTTTAAATATATATATCTATATGTGTGTGTGTGTGTGTGTGTGTGTGTGTGTGTGTGTGGGGCTCTCCATAGTCCACACTTAGAGAGTCATTGTAGCTCTCTAAACCAACTGTTTAATTATTAATTAGCAAAAGGTTATAGGGTATGAATTTAATTAGATTCCCTAATTAAATTCAAGCGTGGCTTCTTTGAATTTAATTATTCTCGAAAAAGTTAAGGTTGTTTGTTCTTTATTAGTCAATGCAACAATTTGTTTGAATTTAATTGAAATACCTAATGTATTGTATTTAAATAAGGATAAAGTTTGACAATAAACTTAATTTTAGCCTAAGACTACAACTTCATTCAATTATTTTTTATTGGATGTGGATTTTCACAAATTCACCATTGGATTACATTTTCTTTTTACAACCTGCATTTTTGCAAAATTTCCAGAATATCAAATATTTATAGCTATACATAAATTAGATGTTTAAATTTCAAGATTTCGTAGTCTAAAATTATTATGTATAAAAAATAAGTTAATTAATTGAATAGTAAATAAAATCCAATTGGTATGAAATTTTACATGTGTTAAGAATATAAAAAACATACAATCTAACGGTTAGATTTTTAAAATATGTAGCCAAATTAATTTTTTAAGTGGAAGTTGTAGCCTTAGGCTACCACCAAATTTGTAATCAAACTTTGTCCCTTAAATAATTATAACTAAATTTTACTTTTAATTAATATAAAGAAAGAATAAAGAGTTTATTGGAAATTGAATTTGAATAAATAGGTAGCTGAATAAGAAGACTGGGTTTTTATGTCAAACTCGTTTGAGAATTTGAAGATGGTGTTGGGGATGCCCTAAATAAATAGCTGTAGATAACATACCTCAATTGCCATGCAACCCCCTTGGCCTAAATTAGGTAGCATAGGATGAGCGGCATCACCTAACAAAGTTACACGTCCAATTCCCCAACAAGAAATCATATCTCTGTCATATATGTCTCTCTGCAAAACCGTGTGCTCTGGTGTTTCCATAATTAAAGTAATCACTTCATTACACCAATTTCCAAAGAGTTCCAAAAGCCTCTTCTTTTTACCTACAACATTATTCAAGACATGATTTTTTTCAGACACAGTTGCAGAAGTGAGATGAATTTAGTTAGCCAAAATAATAACCACAAAAGAGAGAGAGAAAGACAGTTACCACAGCTGGGAGGATCAGTAGTATTTCTTTGGGGCCCCTTGTGGAAGGCATACCATTGCATCTTCCCATTCCCAACAGATAAAGCAACAAAGTACCGATTCAATCCTAGGAATACCCGATACCTTCAAACAGAGATCAAGACTCAAATAAACAAATCGTTTGCATATTAGATTGATATAACTACTGAATATCTTCATACTTGCGTCATTTGTGAGTATGAAAAAAGCTAGGTACGTAACATACCCAACAGTATCTATGTATGGTGGCACAAAGTTCGTTACTCCGCTATAGCATGTATAACCTGAATATATCGCTTCCTGCGCCCCAAACAATTTTGAACGTACCTACAAAGAAATTAAGATGAATATGATAAATTATTATCTATCCAAAAAGTTAAAATTAAGGTTTGAAGTTAGGATTATTTATTCTAATATCATGATAAATTACTAATTTTTTAAAAATATTAAACTATTAACATTTAATTATTTGACCCTTCTTCTAACGGAACTGTCTGTAATTAAGTTAAGGGGGGAGAAAAGCAAAATATTGCACTGGAATTAATTACTAGAATGACAGTTCTTCAAATTCTTGTTCATTGACTTAATTCATTACAAAATAGTTTCTTTGCACTGCGGTAAATTTGTAATAAATAAATTTAAAAGCTTTGATTTTAGCATACCGTTGACCAAATTCCATCTGCTCCAACTAATATATCTCCATCATACTGCTGTCCATCCTCAAGGGTAACTGTAACCTAATAAATTAACCATGAAAGGACAATGAAGATATATACAGAAATTGCTCTATTATGATTGAAAGAAGTTAGAACACCTCAAAACCTTGTTGGGGCCTTCCATGAAGTCCACAATTTTAGACTTGTTTCTCAGAACTTCGGACCCAACTGCATTAACTAAGATTTCTTGCAATGTCATCCTACATATTACTTGAGTTATAGGAAGTCTTCTCATTACAGCAGGAGCAAAAAGATCAAACTTTGTAAACCTGAAGCAGAAGAAGAAGGAATACAAATCCAATACAAAGACAGGTTTAACATCAATTGCCGGTAATTAAGAAACATAATTTAACCTTTCTCAAAAAAAAAAAAAAAAAAACATAATTTAACACTCATGTTGATATTTATTGTTCTTATGAGTTATGAAATAAGAACTAAAGAGGTCCTCCAAGCATTTTGTACGCTAAGAAATTTAGGAAATAAAATTATTTAACCACTTAAAGTGGATCTGTTTTTTTCTTTTTTTAACGGGTAAATAGTGAATATGGAGTAATGAGGTAGAATCACAACACCACAAAATTATTATTTCCATTAAGTTATCACTTTATCGGAAGAGACTGTCTAGTTAAATTTGGGATAAAAGGCATACATTTAGTGGCGGAGTCAGGATTTCAATTTAGGGGGGGTAAGATTAAAAGAGAAAAGATTGAAAGTAAAATTATTCTAAAAAATAGCAATTCAATATTAATAACAAATAAATGAGCAATTATATGCTAATATAATTGTCATTTGTCACACAATCTAATACAAATGTAAACTTTAATTTATTTTTTTATACTTAGTTAAATTTACTCAAATGCCCTCAATGTAAATAGTTAAATAATGATAATCAAATTGAGAAATTAACTTGAATGCGTACAGTTTAATCATATAATTTGATGATTTCTTTAAAGAAATTGAAAAAATAAATCAATACAAAAGTGTTAAGAATATAGCAAATATGCCTACAATGTTGTATACGTGTCTCATTGACAGGAATGCTTTTAAAAAACTAAGTAAAATTCAATTTTCTTCTTTAATTCTTCTAAGTAGTTAAAATTTTGGATTATAACAAAAATTCAAAATTTGAAATTGTGAAGAGAAGGAAGAGAAAGATTAGTAGATGCTCTAAGGTATATCCTTTAACA
Source organism: Quercus tomentella (assembly GCA_028535165.1). Classification (NCBI taxonomy): domain Eukaryota; kingdom Viridiplantae; phylum Streptophyta; class Magnoliopsida; order Fagales; family Fagaceae; genus Quercus; species Quercus tomentella. The sequence continues at coordinate 40,172,989 of JAPQVY010000012.1, read as the reverse complement.
ATTAGTCTAGAGTCACCATTTTTTTTTCTTTTCACAATCATTGAGCTGACAATTTGTAAATGTAGACAATAAAATAATGTCAATGATAAACCAAAATGAAAATAAATAACATTTCAAAAGTTGTGGAATTTGTTGCGGAAAATATTTTGTTTATTAGCATTGCTCACTTTTCAGTAGTGTACTTCTACTAACACTTCTACTAACGTGTATAAAGGCATGGGAGAGTTTTTTAATTTTTTAAAAATTTGTGGGACTGCCACCTACTATTCAATCTTGATTCTTGATTCTAGAGTCCATGACTTACCATGAGGAGAATACTAGTTTTTCGCTTTTGAGAAGCTTTCTGTCACAGTCAACTGACGGAAATATATGAGGTAGCTGCCGGAGAAATTAAAATATTATAAAAAAATGCCACTTCAGCATCTAATTTTTTTAAAAAAAATTATCAATTTTAACTAAATAAAAAAAGAAAAAACAGAATTAAAAACAATAAAATACATAAATTTAGATCTAATTCATTTTGAACAAGACCACACAAGAACATGATCACAGATTTAAACATCAACACAATAACATAAGAGCACAAACCCAGAACCAAACACAAACTCAAATTTAAAAACACCAAGCACACACAAACACATACCTAGCACTTACCCCCTATTTTGCACACACTTGTTCATGCGCCACCACGTGTAGGTCCACACGCCACCATGGTCTTAGTTCTTGGCAGATCCGTGAGTACCTTCACCTCCACATCAACTTCTTGCGGTTCACGCGCCGTTCAAGGCGCTTTTAGCTTGTAGATCAGAGAGTGGTTTCTATGGTTTGAGTAAAGAGAGTATTGGTAAGATCTTGATTTGGGTTCAGAACAGATGTGTTTGTTAGTCTCGGGTTAGACTGAGATGCAAAGAGGGGATGAGCATCCTCGAAGTGGTGGCAGTCTGTGGGTGTCACGGTGGAGCTTGGAAGCTCCGATTCCTTTACATCATTGAAATTGAGGAGTAGAAAGAAAGAATAGGCCTAGATTGGGTTTGGGTCTGAGGCGTTTAAGATGTGAAACCATCGTTTGTGGTGGTGATGAGGATCGGTGATGATGGAAGCTTGAGCTTTAGCCATGAGAGATTCAGAGATTAGAGAGAGAGCTCGGGTTTAGACTGGGAGATAGAGGGCTCGGTGAGAGTTATTTTGAGACTTAGTGTCGAACCACCGCTTGTGGTGGCGTGGATGCCCAGATTTAAGTGTGTATGATTTTCTGGATTTGACTTGGCATTTATTTTGAGAGTAAATGGTTTATGTTTGTTATTGTGTTCTTTGTGTTTTTAAATTTGAGTTTGTGTTTGGTTCTGGGTTTGTGCTCTTATGTTCTTGTGTTGATGTTTAAATCTATGATCATGTACTCATGTGTTCTTGTTCAAAATGAATTAGATCTAAATTTATGTATTTTATTGTTTTTAATTCTATTTTTTCTTTTTTTATTTAGTTAAAATTGATAAATTATTTTTAAAAAAATTAAATGCTGATGTGGCTTTTTTTTAATATTTTAATTCCTCCGGGAGCTACTTCATATATTTTCGTCGGTTGACTGACTAAAAGGACGAAAATAACATATGTTAATTGGTTTAGGGACTAAAAGTGGTAAAATTAAAATGTAGGTACCAAAATGGAAAAAAGACAAAATGTAGAGACTAAAAGTGCATTTACGCCCGGAAGGAAAAAAAAAAAAAAATTTATATTTCTACCACTAAGATACCAACTACTACGTAAATAATTGTTAAGAGTTTTGTAACTTAATACGTACCCCACACTTGAGATCACGTAAGTGGAGTTTTATTTGGCACAATAATAAAAATATGGGGTAGCATATTTAAAAATGTAAAATTTGTGAATTCCAGTTAGTTCAACTCATAAAATTTCTTGTCATTAAATAAGAAACCTAAAATTCACAATTCATGCTTACATAAAAAATCAATCAATATTATTATGAGACAGACATCATAAGTTTGAAATATTTTTGTATCTTTAAAAAAATAAGAAATTAAATTAAACAAAGAGATTTAATTTGTGAGAGATAAAACAACGGGGTTTTTTTATTTTTTATTTTTAAAAAAATTCCCCTAATTAATATAAGCACCGCCATTTTGATGCGAGATATATTTTTGATGGCCTCGCCATTTTGATTGTTAGCTGATCCCTACAAATTGGTGTTAGGTAGGTACCTTCTATTACAAATTGGTAATAGAAGCTTCTTTTTTGGTCTTTTTAATGAGCAATAGGAGTACTACTATTAGCACATCAATGGTGCTTCTTCTTTTACTTATTGCAAGATGTACATCTCATCTAGTCTTAGACAATAATGGACATGGCAGTCTCGCCATTCCTCTTTCTCAACTTGAATTTCGATCTCAAGTGATCCTTGTTAAGTTGGTCCTTGCAAGTTACTATTTATTTCTATAGTTCTAGGTCTGCAAGAAATAATACTCTCAATTACTAAACTCATGATAGTTGACAGAGAGAGGCTTCCTCAAAGATTATAAAGGAAGAAGATTGAACTTTGAGTGTTTAGAGGCTTAGACCCAAGATCAATCAAAGCATCTCTGAGATCCGAAGTCCTTATAATTAAACAAATAATAATAATAATAATAATAATAAATACTCCTTCCTAATTAATATTTTTAATCTGTTCCAGTTTTCATAGTCTAGCATTTGGGAATTCGGGGTTTTTTATTATTAATTATGATTAGGAGGATTTAAGCAAATTAGGCGTGAATAAGTTCATACTTTGATGAATTTTGGGTTTTCTGGATGTATTATGGACTCCATGATTATAAAAATTGATTTTTCAAGGTCATTAAAAAGGAAATGAGGACTAAATATGATCTCAATATTAGAATGTCATAAAAAATACTATATATTTGGATTTTACTCAAAATAATCAATTGTAAACATAATTAGTTTCGTGAAAAAGAGTTATAGAAAAAATAATAAATAATAAGATAAAATGATTTATTAGTTCCTAAACTTTACTGAAAGTTTTTATTATTATTTTATCCTTAAACTAATAAAAAAAAAAAAAAGTTCCTTTTTTTTTTATCCCTATTCTTATCTCTTAACTATTAAAAAAGTTTAAGAACAGGAGGTGAAAAAATTGCAATAGTTTATAGACTAAAAACGAACTTTTCAATGCTTTGGGAACAAAAAATGAATTTTTTAGAGTTTATATGAAATACAAATTTTTAGTAAAGTTTAGAGATCAAAAAAGTATTTTATCCATAAGTATAATAATAAATAAATCTAGAGAAAATGCAAAATATGATCCTAACAAAGCCCACACATGAGCCACTTGTTGGGAGAGAGTATGGCCCATATAGGTAAGAAAAAGGCCTATTATCATTTTCTTGCTAAATTTTAGTTAATAGCTCTCCTTTTTTTTTTTTTTTTTTTTTTTTTTTTTTTTTAATTATACTACATTGATATAAATTAGCCTCATTGCACGTGCTCCACACATGTTTTGAGGCTTTTTTTTTTTTTTTAAGTGTCATAATTTTCAATTCATCTCTATTTGAGATTTACACATTTGTCCACTAATTAATATTACGCATTTGCAAACTGCTGATACTACTAAAAGCATCCACAATAGTGGTGCTAAATAACTATATTGCTATTTTTAGCACCACCTTAATACTTAAAAAGCATGTTGCAATAGTGGTACCATAGCTAAATCAAAGCTCGTTCCGATCCAAAACACCATGGCTCAGAAAACCTGAAAAGAAGAGACCGAGTTCAAGGTACACGAGAAAATCCCTCTTTGTATCAACAATTGCGGTTTCACCGGTAATTCGACCACCAACAACATGTGCCAAAACTGCTTCAACACCTCGAATTCACCAACAACCACCATAAAACCAAATGCAACAAAAACAACAAATTTTTCATCATCAACAACAACAATGACCGTTACAACAACGGCCTCTTCGTCGATGAACAAGTTGTTGAAGGTTCATCATAGATCTACTGCAAGTTCGTTCAGATTTGCTACTACGGAGGTGTCGAGCAAGGACGTTGCAACAACGGTTACGGCGTCGGATCAGGTTAGATCGGAGGGGTTTAGTTTTAGATTCGGATCAAAGGTGAAGAGAGAGGTGAACTGGTGCTTCGGCTATTGGAGGAAGGTAGGGTTGACCGGATTCTGATGCCGGTGCGGTGAGCTCTTTTGCGTCGAGCACCGGTACATCGATCGCCACGTGTGCAGCTACAATTACAAAGTCGCCGGTCACGAAGCGATTGCGAGAGAAAATCTGATCGTCAAGGTAGAGATATATTATTTTATTGTGTTGTTTATATTATTTTATTGTGTTGAAAGTTAAAATAAAACTACTGATGTTGGATATTTTGTAAAATAAGAAGCTAAAATAGATAAAATAACTTTTTGTAATGCCAAATAACTAAAAAAATAACTCTACTATTGTGGATGCTCTAAGTGACCTTCAAAAAATGAACAAATCTACGCACAAACATATGATTTCAATGCTACAGCCTACAGGAATGGTGTATACAGATGGTTTAATATATTAGTTTGGTCTTCATGTATGGATGTGTTCTTTTATCACTTCTAACTGTATAAGCGTAATATCACTTGACAAATATAAAAACCTCAAATTTATATGAATGAAAAATTTTAATATAAACCCAAATAAAAAAGAGCTTCTAATAATAATAATAATAAAACAACAAACAAATAAGCATCTGAAAAACAAAAGGGTAAATCACAATCTTTTTATTTTTTATTTTTTTTTGAGAAGACAGTAAATCACAATCTAGTTTTGAATTTTGTCGTAATTTTTTTTATCACATGTGTTACACGGACTAAAATATTAATTTCATGGATTTTTTCTTTAAAAAAAAAAAAAAAACTCCATGAATCTTTTAACAAAATAAATTTGTTTACAATTAGGTTGTAGATGATTTATAGGTCCAATAACTAAGGTATAGACGTATAGTGCTGCGAATGACACCTAAAATAAGAAATTAATAACAACAGAAATTATTTCGGTTTAGATAAAAATTTAAACTCTTTTTTGGAAAGAGTATGAAATATTCAAATATTTTGTATTTTACACACTGTTCAAATGACTTCTATAACCAAGTTAATACAAAAGATAGAAGTAAGCACATAAATTAAAAGCTTCAAATTTTCGAAAGTTCGTGTGTCTTATACTATGAGCATGACCAATTTTATTTATTTATTTATTTATTTTTGAAAACTGTGAACCCCAAGTCCTCCTGCCCAAAGGAAAAAAAAAAATTAATCAGAGGATGCGTTAGGAAATAATAAATGGATTCCAATATTTATTTTTAAGTGATTTTCAAAGGATAGAAATTACGCAATTATTGAATTAAGAATTTAAAATTATTTTGAGTGATCAATATAATCCAAAGTAGCAATAGTACAATCAAGGAGGTATTATACATAGTGTAAATTTGCTGCGATGAGGCACCTTTTTTTTTTGGAATTTAGTGTTTTAATTTTTCATTTATATATCTTGATTTGAAGTTTACACATTTACTTACTCGGGAGCGTCATGACTCATGAGGCTAGCTTATAAAAAATGAACAAATTAAAACGTAGAAAATATGTAATATGAGAGATTTAAAAATGCAGTGTCTACTTTTCTAAAGACGGTGGAGTAATTAAAGAAAAAGAAACAAAGAGAAAGACAAAGGAAAAGAGAAAATAATAAAATGAAATTTGTTAAAAACAAATGGCACGGATGGCGTTACATATGGCTAAGGGGTTCATTCTTGACCTAGCCCCAAAACAATTATATATAATTTTTTTTGACCCCATAAAATAATATTTTGAACACCCTGACCCTTTTAATAACTTGTCACCTAGATTTTGTTGTAAATTTTGTAAAATGTTTTGTTATTAGCACTACTCTTAAAATATTTAATTTTATAAGAAATTTTTTTTAAGAAAATGTTTATAATTTTTGTTCATTCCTTAAAAAAAAAAAAAAAACTCCCTCTCCATAAATTTGGCTTACTTTAGCGTTGACAGCAAAATGAAATTGTTTGTCCTTGTTTTTTCTTCTTCATGAACAAAAAATTACCGCTTTAGTAAAACCAACAAATTTGTATCTACATCTATGATTTTTTTTCCTCTTTCTCTCTATCTCACTTTCTCCCTTCTATGTTTTCTTAGTTTATCTCTCTATCTGATCAAGTAGTTTGATAAGTGCTTTACAAATTTCCCACTCCAAGAAGTATTTTAGTGATTGCTCCAATTCCCAAAGAGTGACCCCACGTATAGTTAAAAAACCATACACATCAAAAGCAAGAATTTATATCAATTACAATTTTTTCCCCTAGTTTCACGTTTACTCATAGTTCTATTCCTAGGTGTTTTATTATTCTTCTTTATCATATATATATATATATATATATATATATATATATATATTTATATTTAATTGCTATTACATATAAATATAATAAATTATTATTAATTTGACAAAAATGTATGATTAGCTATTTAATTTTATTTGTCTATGCATTTGTAGGGATAAAGGGCCCAAAACCATATGTTGGGCCTTGGGCTTTGTCCGAGGACATTGATAGGTCTGAGCAGGAGCAAATAGTTGTTAGATGTTCCCAGTTAAAATCTCATAAATAGGGATCAAATGAAAGGTGGTCCGAGGAGGAACTCCTCCTCGAATATGATGAATATAATTCAAGTATGTACTCCAGCAATTAGAGTGATCCTCCAAGAAGCTCCAATGATAGGGACATGCCTCATGAACATACGAGAATGAAGGAAATCTAAAAATATTTAAGGGAAAGCTGCCACCACCGCATTAAATACACTGCAGCTACTTTTCTGGCCGCATTTATATGGAGAAGACCTCTGAACAGTGCTACATTGACTACCACAACTCACAGAAAACCAGAGAGGGTGTTTGATGGGACAGGTACTTAAGTAAGGGCTCGGATGATCAACAAGTGTAGGATGAAAATAGTCCAAAGGAGGATATATAATGTGAAAGATCCTTCATGGAAAAGGGATCGGAAAAATAGAGATAAAACACAGTAGCAATCTAAATTATCTTTGTATCCATCTGTGATTAATTTATACAAGAGGGACCTCATCGGACTAAAAGGATATTAAGATCAAAATCTCTTATTTGTGTTTGACTGTCATTCAAATCAACACTATCCGTTGTTCAATTCATTATGGCCTAGTTCTTCGACTCACTCTCTACAAATTTATTGTATTAGGCTCATTGGGCCAATATCCCATACGTATTGGGCTTGGACTGTAAATCGAGACCCTACAGCATTTAATGGTTGTTATCTGACCAATCTTTAAACTACTAATAATTTTATTAGACTATTGTACAATATAGTTGTATTGTAGACTAAATTGTATTTAAAATAATATTTTATATTGTTGCATATAATATGGAAGTTATATATACAATATATATATATATATAATAATTTATTTTATACTCCCCCCCCCCCCCCACCACCCCCCACCACGACAAATTCCTGGATTTGCCAGTGCTGACCCCTCAAGAAAAAAATCTCAAAGCTGCCACTTACAAATGGTATGTTCAATGTTCATACATTCTTGATTGAGTTTTGAGTAATTATCTTTTTTTTTTTTTTTTTTTTTTTGAGAGAGTTTCAACCTATGGCGTCTGCTCTTGATAATAGCTCTTTATTATCAGACTAAGACACCAATCGATTTTTGGTGTAGGTAGGAATTGAACCCCAGATCTCTTATACAACAATTAGAAACTTTACCAGTTAAGCTAACGTGGAAATAAATATATAGGATTGGATTTGGTTTTTAGAATTTGAAGAAGAAAGAGAAAAGATGATAAAGATGGAGAGACGTGTAAAATGAAGTAACTATTTCTTATCGTGAATATAAAGTTAATGTGAACGTGTGAGTAGATATGTTCAAGAGAAAAAAGGGGAAAAAATGTACATTGTTAGTAAACTGCTTTTTTTTAAATTTATCTAAAATTTAGGAGTTTTAAAATTAGTAATTTTGTATGTCTAACCCTATTATTTAAACTTTCTAAACAAGTTAATTTGAGGATATTTTTTGCATCAAAAATAGGAATTCAAATAGGGGAAGCTCCTTAAATATGGAGTAGATATAGATATAGATATAGATGAGATCTAAATCTTGGATAAGTTTTAAAAGAAAATCCAAAAATTCTGCCAAAAAGTTATTTTAAGATAAAGAAACGTGTTTCTTTAGTTGATTTTTTTTTTTTTTTTTTTGAACTAGTTAATAGTTATCCAATTTTTGTTGTGATGATAAGTTGATCGTGAGAGGAATAAAAACACACTCAAATTTTAGGTTAAGATCGAGTGTTTTTTTTTTTTTGGTTGAAAAAAATATATGATGTCTACATTTTGGATGAATTTTAAAAAGGAAACCGAAAATTTTGCTAAAAGATTTTAAAACTGCTTGGTAGTGGGTTGAACATGGAATTGGAATTTTTTTTTAAATATATATATTTTGAATTATATATTGAATTTCCGTATATGCTCTATTTCTTTCTTTTTTAAATGTATTGTTCTTATAATTTATATATTAGGACTATTTATTATTTTAGTTAGTAGAGGTAAAAATAATTAACTTTTTGAATCTTCTTAATATATAGAGAGAAGAGATACTACTATGTATACACCAAACCTAACTTATTAGAGTATATCAAAGCATATTGTTTCTAAAAAAAGGAAAAAAAAAGTATATTAATTTAAGGGCTCTTATACTATATGTGGCTCGTTATATCAAAGTATATTCAATATATATAATCCTAACTCAAAAAAAAAAAAAAAACAAAACAAAAAAAACAAACATTGATGATAGCTCCTAACAATAGAAACCTTCTTTAATTTTCATTGAGAATTGTTTTTTTTTTTTTTTGTGTTTGGAGAATTAGAGTTTGGATACTATGTTTTTAATCTTTTAATTTTTAGAAGAAAGAAATTTTTTGAATTTTGTGATTAAAAGTTAGAGATCCTTATTGACTTGTGTAGATTTAAGAATGTGAAAAAGATAGCTTTTATTCAAATTATTTATAATTGATTAAATTTTTATATGTTTCATAATTTTTAAAGCTCTTATTTTAATCTAATTGTGTAATTTATAATTTATTTAACAAAAAATCTTGTTTTAGAATATGTAACGAATATTAATTATGATCCATACGATTTAAAAGATAGTTAGCAATTTACAAACTGATCGACGGGATGAAAAAAAAGAATTTGACCCATATAATTAAAGACTAATATGCAGGTTAAAATGTTTTTATTGTATATAAGAAAATAACATATGTTAAATTATGTTATAAGCATACTTTATGTAGAAGTTAAAAGTAATATGTTATTCATTGGATTTTTATAAATTTTTTCATATATTTAACTTTGCACTATTGGTGGGTTCCATTTAACTCAACTGGTAAAATCTTTGATAGTTGTATAAGAGATTTGTGGATCAATCCCTGCTTACACCAAAAACTGATTGGTGTCTTGATTTGATGATAAAGAACTATCATCAGGAGTGGATGCCATATGTTGAAACTCTCTCTCAAATAAAAATAAAAATAAAAATAAAAATAAACTTTGCACTACTGGAAAGAAAATTTCTGCCTTTGCACTGGATGTGTTGATGTTTTGTCCAAAGTTGGTTGTAATCAAGGTGTAGACTTTGAAGTTTATTTAATTCCTCTGGCTCTATATATAATATTAACTTATAGTATTTGCTTCATGATAATTACTTTTCATTATTAAGCCAAAATACAAATTTGAGCTAATTGAAATTCACGATTGATGTTGTTTTAAATTTAAAGCAAAATAATTGTTGTTTGTACTCAACTGAGTTATCTGGCTAACTATCTGGGGTTTTTTTTTTTTTTTTTGGATACCAATAATTTGGTTCTTTAATATGAGTAACTCCTATTCACCAAAAAAAACAATATTGGATTTCTTAAAATATCCAATGTGTGACATCTATCTATTTCTCCAAATTAAACCCTTCACTTTTCTAACTTACGTGAAAAGTCCTCTCTTTCAACCTCCAAAACATATCCAATATGGTCCAGTCAATATAAGCTTACACCCCATGCCATGTGGTGGCCCAAACAAGCTCCATTCATTATGTCGTTACCTCAACGCAAATTGTAGTTTTTCTTGTAAGCAACAAAATGCGCTTTCGTTTACGCAACACTTTGAAAAAATGGCACAACATTTTCTTCTTTTAATATTTATTTTTCCTTGTTAAGATAACAAACTGTTACTATTTTTTTTAGTTTATATGATAAAATTGTAGAAATTGTTTCATTATCTCGGAATAACTATAATAAACTAGTATATTACACCATGTGCCAGAGTAGTAGAAAGAAGCGAGGATGATTCCTCTAACAGTAACCAGACAATCAAACCAGAATACAACTCCTCCTGAGAAACTACTCGTTCTATAACAACTCCATATTACCAGATCTTCCTAAGTGTCATGTGTTAATATTTAGCTTTTGTAACATATATATGCTGTCAACTGTCAAGCGTTGATACAAGTGTTAATATTTAGCAAAAAACATATATGCTGTCAACTGTCAAGCGTTGCTTTTGCCAAAAGAAAAACACTGTGAATCTCAACGACAAAATGAGCACAAGAAGCCAATGAGTGACAGCCACCTTGTTATATTGACAACTTGTATGATATGTTATGAATGTTGTTCAAATTTCAAGTTGCGACTAACGTAACATCACTCGCTATTTTTCTAGAATGTTTTTTTTAAAAGATTAATGTAATATATAGTATTTTTTTTTTCTAGAATGTACTTCTAAGAGAATACAATATATTTTACCAATTTTTTTTTTTTTTTGTGTGTGTTAAGAAGTAAGATAGCATTATAGTACTTTTATATGGATCTATCATTAGCATAACTTTATCGATAACTCTATATTTCCCACGGAAAATATTTAGGATTTAAATCACTCCACTTCCATCTAATAAAATTAGAGTCCGGTCAGTGAGTATTCTTATAACATTTATTAATAAATCTATTTAGAAAAATTTTTATATCACTTTTATAAGAAATATACAAAATTAGTAAAAACAAAATCCGTTAGTATTTTTTATTTCCGATAAAAATGTTTCTAAAAATATTTCTTAAAACAATAGACATCAATTTTCTAATTGAATTATCCCTAAAAAAAAAAAAAATAAATAAATCATATTAGTATTTAGGGAAACATTACGTTGAACTTTGTTACTTGTCGTTTCAATATTTTGATGTCACTTTCTTTAAATACAAAGTTCCAAAAATATTTGTTGTTGTCCAGAACCCGCCCATTCTCTTCCTTATCCTGTTCCACGTTTGTGAATAGCTTTATCCCAATCTTCTTTCAGAAGTCGGCGTCATATCGCTATCTTTTTCTTTTATCATCTATTTTCAGATCCCAATGCTTTCAAGAATTCAATTTCCCTGGTAATATTAATTCCTCTCACATACCTCTCTGTTTTCAAATTCTACAGCTTTTTGTTATCATGGGATTATATTAAGTATTGGGTTCTGATTTGGATGACCCATTTGGCTATTGATTTTGATTGTGAGGATTAAAGGTCGAAATTTTTATTTTTTCCATCTGGGTTTTGAAGCACCATTGGGATTTGGAAGGTTGAGGTTGTTGTCTTCGACCAAGTTTTTTTTCTGGGTGAGGAGTGTGGAATTGGGAAAGTTAAAGTTTGGAGCTTTGAGGGTTTCATTAGTTATGGCAATTTTTGGGGGCTTCTGATTTGGATCCCGAATGGAAGTTTGAGGATTTGAGGTCAATTTATGTGCTTTGGAATTTGGTTCAGGATCAAGAGGTTGGCATCTGTTACTTTTATCCATATTTTGTACTTTAATATGTGCAATTAGGCTTCTTGTTGTTGACTTTGTGAAGATCTTTGATCAAAATTACTGATTTTTATAGGGTGCAACAACATTTATTGTATTTTTTTTTTTCAAAATTCTATCGTGTAAGCAGATTGAGCATTAGACAAAATTATAGGAGAAATCAATTTATTGAAGTTCAATTCTAGTTTGAAGAGACAAACCCATTTTTCACTATCATCTTGTGCATACAAATTCAGCTATTTTCTTCTTATATCTTTATAGATTTTTTTAATTATTGAGATTTGGCTTGCCAGGTGACCGTCCATATCATAGTTTCCTAGTTCTTTTGTAGACCTTTATTATATTTCTTCAGCTCTGTAGATTGAGCTGTGACATAACCACTCAGTTATTCACAGACCTGTTTTATTAACCAAGATATGGATATTAGTAATGATGCCAGTGTTGATCCTTTTAAAATTGGACCTTCATCCTTTATCGGTCGGACAATAGCTTTCAGAGTTTTATTCTGCAAGTCAGTCTCACATTTGAGGCATCAAATATTTCATCTGCTGTTGCATCTCATCTATAGATTTAGGGACTTTGTCACACCCATGGCAGCATGGTTGCATCCCCGAAACCCACAGGGGATATTGGCAATGGTGACAATAGTTGCCTTTTTGTTGAAACGATATGCAAATGTAAAACAGAGGGCCGAAATGGCTTATCGGAGGAAATTTTGGAGAAATATGATGAGAACTGCATTGACATATGAAGAATGGGCTCATGCTGCAAAGATGCTAGATAAAGAGACCCCAAAGATGAATGAATCAGACCTGTTTGATGTAGAATTGGTGACAAACAAGCTTCAAGAACTCCGCCATCGTCGCCAAGAGGGATCGCTGAGGGATATTGTTTTTTTCATGCGAGCTGATCTTGTCAGAAACCTTGGTAATATGTGCAACCCTGAACTTCACAAGGGTAGGCTTCATGTGCCGAAACTCATAAAGGAATACATTGATGAGGTCTCAACTCAGTTAAGAATGGTTTGTGATTCAGATTCAGAGGAGCTATCATTAGAAGAGAAGCTTGCTTTCCTGCATGAAACAAGACATGCCTTTGGGAGGACAGCTTTGCTTTTGAGTGGGGGTGCTTCCCTTGGATCTTTTCATGTTGGTGTGGCTAGAACACTTGTAGAGCATAAGCTTTTGCCTAGGATAGTTGCCGGCTCTAGTGTAGGATCCATTGTGTGTGCTGTGGTCGCCACTAGGTCTTGGCCAGAGCTGCAAAGTTTTTTTGAAGATTCTTTGCACTCATTGCAGTTTTTTGATCAGATGGGTGGGATTTTTACGGTCGTGAAGCGGGTGATGACACAAGGGGCTGTCCACGAGATCAGGCAGTTGCAGAAGATGTTAAGGCATCTAACAAGTAACCTTACATTTCAAGAAGCGTATGATATGACAGGTCGAATACTTGGGATAACCGTTTGCTCCCCTAGGAAGCATGAGCCTCCTAGATGCCTTAACTACTTGACTTCCCCTCATGTTGTTATATGGAGTGCAGTGACTGCTTCTTGTGCCTTCCCTGGTCTCTTTGAGGCTCAGGAGCTAATGGCAAAGGATAGAAGCGGAGATATTGTTCCTTATCACCCACCATTTAATTTGGATCCAGAGGAGGGCTCGGGCACTACGCGTCGATGGAGGGATGGTAGCCTGGAGATTGATTTACCTATGATACAATTGAAAGAACTGTTCAATGTGAATCATTTTATTGTCAGTCAGGCAAATCCTCATATTGCACCATTATTGAGGCTAAAGGAATTTGTGAGAGCTTATGGAGGCAACTTTGCTGCCAAGGTGTGTATATGTTGACTTGGAATTTCAATCAGTTTTGATTATTCTGTGTTATTCTTTGGTGATGATTCTGCTTCTGTATATAATTTTCTTTATTATATTGTTTATGGCCCACAAAAGAGCTATATGATAATGATCTTGTCTTCTCTTCATCTTTTCCCCAACATGCATGAGTATGGAATTTCAGTGCATGTGTTGTGTACTCTTGTTGGCCACTTCTGTGTTTCTTTGACAATATTTTAGATGGACTGTAGCGAAATCTGGTTTTCCTGATCTTTGCTTGACTCAAGTCTGGTATATATTTTGACCTTCTAGCGCTTAGTGTCCTGATATTTTGATGAACATTATTGGGATTGGTCCTTTGTTTTTAATCTTATGAGTCATGCTGCTAAGTAACAAAAGAATAAAGCTTTTTTTTCAGAATTCCTTGGTGAAATGTTTTTTTTATAAACTGGCCCTTCCTCCCCTCCAAACCCATCTCCTCATTCTGTTTCTAATATGAAAAAGGGAAAGATATATTTGGCTATGTTCTCTAGATATTTACTCTTTCATTCTTTGCTTTACTGGCCTCCACTCAAAAACCACCCAACAAGCTTGAGGGTAAAGCTTCACACATGAAAGAACAATGTTGAGGCCCCAAAAAACTGTGATGAAAAAGAAATACTAATGTAACAGATGTACAGTTCATACAATCTAAACCATGTGTAGTAGACCCGATTCAACCTTTTGGAGAGTCACAATTGGAACTATCCATGATGGATGATGTGAAAATGCTTGATTTGATGGTGCTCACTACAGAATAAGATAAGGTTGCATCAAATACTCCAGTAACTCCACCTATCAATTTTATCATTCCACATACATTTAATATGGTGGAACAAAAAGCTGCCGTGTTTTTAGCGTAACAAAAGATATGCTTCAGGAGTTGGTGCAAGTGCCAAGTGCCAAAATTCGCCTTCAAAACTCGAGGTCGAGTTATCTCTAACTAGGGGAATATGATGCAAGGAGCACCAAAATTATTTCAAATTTTATTGTTTCAGCTTTCCTTTGAGATACCATATTTGATTTTTGAATTAGTTTTCTTTTTGAATTTTAAATTTGGTCTTTAAGTTGTTGAGGCTTTTATGGGATTTAATTGTGGCTTGATTAGATATTTCCATATTGATGTGATCTTGGAATCCCTTTTGAAATAGTGGCTCTTGTAACCGTGAAGGAAATTACCATTTGAATAAGAATTTTATGATTTTCTTGGTGGTGATTCCAAGCACCCTTAGGTGGTGCTGCCTAGAGTTTTCAAGCAAATTCTAGGTGGTGAAGCCTAGGATTTGTTCTGTCTATCTCCTTTTCCTCTTTTATCTCTATTTTCCTACCAATGCACTGCATCGAATGTTGAGGCAAAATAAACAGTAAAGGGCCCTGCTGACCCCACTTTTGATGTGCATACACAGGGATCTGTTTTTGTGAGAATCAGAGTCCATACACTTGGTTGGAATGTAATGGCATTTACACTTGGAGGGAATGTAATAGCACAATAAACATACATATTTTCTGAACCATGGATGTTAACCTCCTCTTAAATAGATTCCAGCTAAAATTTAGTTTTCAAAATATTTTAGAGACGATTTGAATGTGTTTCGTCTTGTTTGATTTACAGCACCTAATTGGTATTGTTAGAACGTTGGTTGGAATAATCAGCTCATCAGTCCATGCCTAGTGGTTGTTTGATTCAGTTATGGAATCTGTTTTGTCTTTTCTTGACAGTTGTGTAAATTGAAAATAAACCTTTTTCACTTTTTACAATGTAGCTTGCTCATCTTGCCGAAATGGAGGCGAAACATAGATGTAACCAGATATTGGAACTTGGTTTTCCTTTGGGGGGACTTGCCAAGCTGTTTGCTCAAGATTGGGAAGGTGATGTCACCGTTGTTATGCCTGCCACACTTGCTCAGGTATATGCAAAGAAACAGTATAACAAGTATATAGGCATCTAAATACTAGTTTTAGAATTCCATTTGTTTTTATCAATTGCAGAATTCTTAAGATGGAACTGACTTGTAATTATTCTTTCCAATCCTTGTATCTTGTACCAGTATTCAAAAATTTTACAAAACCCATCTTACGTGGAGCTCCAAAAGGCAGCAAACCAAGGGAGAAGGTGCACTTGGGAGAAGCTTTCTGCCATAAAATCGAACTGTGGGATTGAGCTTGTCCTTGATGAGTGTGTTGCAATTCTCAACCACATGCGTAGACTCAGAAGGAGTGCTGAGAGAGCTGCTGCTTCTTCTCATGGCCTAATCAGCACCACAAAATTTAGTGCTTCAAGACGAATTCCTTCTTGGAATTGTATCGCACGAGAGAATTCAACTGGATCCCTTGAAGAAGACCTTACGGATGTTGCTTCCTCGTTTCATCATGGAGTTGGTGGATCCACTGGAGTAGGACATTCTGCTAAAAGTATGCGAACTTACCGGAATATGCATGATGGAAGTGATAGTGAATCTGAAAGTGTTGAGTTAAATTCTTGGACAAGATCTGGTGGGCCCTTGATGAGGACAACTTCGGCAGAAAAGTTTATACACTTTGTCCAAAATTTGGATATGGATACTGAGATGAACAGAGGTTTTGCATTACAAATAGTCGCCAACAATCAATATTATCATAGCCCAAGGGTGACAACACCTGATAGAAGCTCAGAAAGCACAGAGTTTGATCAGAGGGATTTTGGCAATAAAGTCACCGTTAATGGTCCTAGCATAATGGTGAATGAAGGTGATCTTTTACAGCCTGAAAGGACTCACAATGGGATTGTGTTCAATGTTGTCAAGAAAGAAAATTTAACAGCATCAACTAGAAGTCACGACACGGAAAGTTACAACAGTGACGTTCCTGAATGTGTTCAACTTGACTGTCTTGAAAAGGAGATTGATGCCAGTTCTGGATCAGAATTTGGCGATGATAATGTCATTACAACTGACATTCCAGATGGGACAATTCCGGATTGTATCAGTGAGGACCATTCTGTCGGAGATGATTGTATCAACAAGCATGCTGTAGATAGTTGATTTTGAGAGCCATTTTGCTTCAATGATTCTTTATTTAACCATTGGTTACTTCATTGTAGCCATTGAAATGTGGGACAATGCCTTTCACAAAATGGTATAAGTGATGCATAAAGCTGTTTATTCTGTAATCCTAATCATGCATGTAGTTTATCAGCATTTAAACACCATAGTTGAAAATGTCATGCTTATTTTTCAATGAATGAATCAGATCTGTGCGCGCTCGAGCAAAAGTGCATGCTGGAGAACATGATCAACTCTGAGATTCTTTTCCTTTTAATGATTCAAAACTTCTTTCCAAATTTTACAGGCTTCTTCCATAACCACGGGTTTTCAGATTAGTGCTACCTAATCCAAGGTGACATGAATATGATTTTGTAACATAAGTATTGTGTAGTTAAGGATTTCATTATTTCTTATATGAATGTGGGTAAATACTAAATACTGTTTATATGTCCTGTTGAAACTTACAACCATTGCTACATGTTGCTGTGTTAGTCTACTGTAGCAATATAATGAACTGAATATCATTGCGTTCATATAATAAAATAGAATGACATAACGACTGTGAAGAAGTTCTTGGTTTCTTTATTATACTAAACATTAAACTAAATACTACCAAGGGACAGCTAAAATGTGAATATTCTCTTCAATTTTCTATGTATGTTTTAGATAGTGTCAGACAACTTACAAGCAGTACTCTAAAGAAAAAAGATTCTTCTGGGTATGACCCATCTAATACCAAATTAGAGCTTCAGGTCCATGGTCCAATAACAAGTTAACAATCGCTAGTCTGACCATAATACAGTGTTTAAGCAAAATGTGGTTTAAAAATCCACATTTTTAAATATTTTTTCGATTAACTTCTAGTTGTATCCCAAATTATATATAAATTTTCTGTTGGCCCAACAACATTTGGAAGGACTAGAATCTTGGATCATTTTCCTTGATGTTGCCTATGTTTACTGCAATTGTGAATTACTGGGCTTCCTAATTTTAATCCTTGGACCCAAGCCTATATTTCAATCATTTTCTAGCCGACTTATTAAGTAGTTCATGTACCAGGTCAATTGCAACTTGTTCAAGTTACATTGGAGGCCTGTCTTGTTAGAAAAATTCCAACTTTCCTTGCGAATCCTGGAAGAAACAAAAGATAACAAAATTTCTTTTCGGTTGTACCTTGTTTGTTGGGTTCTTGCTTTCTGGTCTGCCTGCATTTACCTGTAACTTTCTTAAGTCGTCCAAGAAGGTTAAAGAAATGGAGAGGACAAGTGATCCATGACCCTGACCAACTTCACATCGTCATATTTATAAGATATTTCATGACCTTCTCGTTTCCAAAGTCATTCCATTTTCTGCTAAAATTTTTTAATTACCAACAATGCTAACAACATTTTTCATGACTTTTTTCACAATTATTGACATAATTTGTTATGATTAATACATAAAAAAATGTTATCAATAATAGTAAAGTAATATTATTCCAATTAAAACAAATTAAGGTAAAATATAGTTTAACACCCCTAAGGTTTCGGCTAATGCCAACCAATCCAAGACTTTTCAAGACTGACCAACTTGATCCCTAAACATTAGACCAAAACATTAGGAACCAAGTTAGGTTTTTTTAGAGAGTTTCAACTTATGGCATCCGCTTCCGATAATAACTCTTTATTATCAAACCAAGACACCAATCAGTTTTTGGTGTAGGCGGGTTTGAACCCCAGATCTCTTATTCAACTATCAGAGGTTTTACTAGTTAAGCTAACTGGAACCCACAAAAACCAAGTTAATTAGTTTTGAAAAGTTTTAAACCTTACTGATATTAGCCCAAACTTCAAAGATATTAATTGGGAATAAATTATGTCAACAATTGTGAAATGTTGGTCAATATTTTGTCCTAATAAGGTAATAAAAAAGTCACATCTAGAGTGGGTGAAGGTCTAAAATTCAATTCTTAGCCATTGATCTTGGCGTGTTTACACAGGTAAAAACCCAACAAAAGCAGTACAAACAGGAGCTTTTTTCCACAAGGATTGCTTCAGCAAATTTGACATTAAGAAGTTTCACAAGAAACACCAATGGGAATCATGAGTTCATCAATCTTGTAAAATTTTCTAACTTCATGTTGGGTTTAACAACCAACTCATCAAACCTATATGAACAGACTTTCCATGCAAAACATTCCGTTCAAGTTTCAATACCGTCAAGTGGGGTTGGGTTGTGTTACTTGTGTTATAAAACATTTTATTGCTTTCTTTTTCTTAAAGAACACTTTCAAAAGCTTCATATGTCAACATTTACAAAGGAAAGTAATCATTACACCTTAGCTTTACAAGATGAAGAAATGGTGAAATAAATTAAGTGACATATACAGTTATTATTATTTTTTTTCTTTTTTTGGGGGGGATCATAACCGTTATTCTTATCCTTATTATGTTTTATCATAATTTTGCACCTTTCTAGCCGAACCAGCTAACTCTAATTGACCCTTTCCACTTTCTTTCTTTTTTTGAGAAAACTTTCCACTTACTATTGGCCGCACACAAACAAATAAATGGGGACTACCCCACTTGGAATTGAATAGTGAATTAGTCATAAATTCACAAACAGCCAAGAAAACTGTGACTACTGGTGCAAAATCTACTTGGTTGAATTAGAGCTAGGAACATAACCTTCATTCTACTATTTTTCACAGCTGTTTTTCATGGCAGACTATATTTAATTTTCTGTCACTTTCACATAATTCTAATTTTTTCTCAAAAAACATTAAAAATACTACAAATTTTACTATATAAAACTTACAAACTGATACGAAAATGCATGTGATTGGTGGATTTCAACAATTTCTTAAATGAATATTTGAATTGTCACTTTATAATTGATAACACATCAGTTTGTAAACTCAATTTAAAACCTCCTGTAGCACTTATTTTTTTTAACTACTCAGTCAATCACATCATAATTATGATAAAATTGTGACACAAAAGACTAGTATCTTAAATTTTCTCAATGAATTAAGGGGGGAAAATTTTGCACATGGGGCCATAGCATAATAAATCAAAATGAAAGACCAAAAAAAAAAAAAAAAAAAGGAGTGGATACCAAGGAGTCAAACATCATCTCCTTCTTTGCATTATAATATGCACTCATAATTTGTCATTTCTCGTATTGAATACACAAAAGAAATGTCACTTTCTCATGAGCATGGCATGGTGGTCCAACAATGTCCACTTGAAAATTATTTTTTTGGGGGGTATTGTATTGGATAGTAGGCTGTCATTTAGAAAAAAGGCATAGTGATTTAAGTGAAGTGAATGTCTAGTTGTAATTTTTTACGTGTGTATTCTCTGTCCCACTGTTGTTTTTTAAAGAATTTTCCGTGTGCTTAGCCTTTTCCGCGTGCTGCTATTTGTCGGCGTTTTTAAAAGCTAAACTCTGCCGAAATTGTGGAACTTTTTTTTTTTTTTTTTTTTTTTTATTTGCTTTCTTCGTTTATAGCAATGTCACTCTCTGACTTCTTCGTCTTCCTCTACTTGGTAAATTTCTTTGCATATGTGGAGCACAGCTTTGCTTTTAATTTCAGCAGGTTCCCACTATGAAAAGAGATAGAGAGAAAAAGTATGACTTTTTTATCTTTGGTTTTTTGTCCAACTTTCCAAGTCTATCACATGTGGTAGGGTTTGTTATTCTTTTGATTGTATGATATTTTATTGGGAGGATTGAAAAAAACAAATATGTTGGTATAAAGTAAGCTATTTTTATTTTATTTTTTTTAAGGGAGAAGAAGTAAACAATTTGAACAGTGGAAGTAGACACTCTACCATAATATTCTCTTTGGAAACATTTTTTTTTAGAATTTGTTTTGACTGAAAACATTTTTTTTTTTTTTTTACATATTCTATAATATTTGGTATGACAAAAATTATTGGTTAATAGAGAATATTTTTCAAAATTAACAAAAATAATTCAAAAGAGACAAAAAAAACATTTTATGCTTCACTTCCCTTCCTTTCCTTTCCTTTCCTTTCCGTTTGTGCCCATCAATAGCTACGATTGTTATCATTGCCACCACTTTCGGCCACCATCACACTCATGAACACTACTACTACTACAGCCACAATTATCTTTGCCACCTCTGACACCGCTACCATGCTTACATTTTTTCCAAACGTGCAAACCAAATGACGTAAATATTTTCAAGATCGATCATTTTAAAAATTAGAACAAAATGCAAGAAAATAACTCCTTTAAAATTTTTTTAGAAGAAAGCATTTTCCTCAGAAAATATTTTCCATAAAAATGAATAACGTGTTAGAGACTCAGAGCTTCTAGCATTGTTAGGCATGATGATTGGGAAGTTTAGCTAACAAATGTAAAAATAAAGAAAAAATGGAAATGACTTGTATTAGTCTCTTTACAATTCTATTAGTGGTTATCATCTTTAAAAAATATCTTGTACTAGTAGTTATGAAATATTTTCTTTGTGGACACTTACCTAAAAATTAAGTTAAGTTATTTTCTTAGGACCTACTTGGTCCAATTTATACATCAGTTTATTTGTTAGGTGCAATTTATATTTATTCAAATTTCTTTTTAAATAATTAAAACCACCCAAACAAACCCATTACCGGCCATTTGCATTTGTTTTTGACACAGCCAAAACAAAATGCTTTTGATATTTTGAAAATGTTAGTACTTTTTTTTTTTGGTGGTTCTCATTAATTTTTTTACAACATAGAAAACACAATCTAGTATGGGATAAGTATGTTAAATGAGTTTCACCTTATTAAATATGTAAAACAGTCAAAAAAAAATTTCAATCATTCCAACCTAAGTTTGCTTACTGGATTATCAAAAAAAAAAAAAAGTTTGCTTACTGTATCTTTTTGACAAAATGATGTCTTTATTTCCAGACCATGTGTATAAAATAAGGCGGGTGAGTTATTATTCATGTCCTCAGGCGCAAGAATTAGTTATCAAGCAGAAACAAAATCGAAAATTTAGATAAAGGCTGCACAATTCACCAATTCTCAACCCGAATAAATTTGTATAATTGAGGCAATATCTAAAATTTTGAATAATTTTTTTTATATGTAAATAAATAAAAAAAAGAGTGGATGGTTAATTTATAACTATAAAACTTAAAAGACAAAGTTTAACTATAAGATGGATTGTAGTCTAAGACTATAGCCTTACTAAATCAAAATAAATATTACTACATATTTTGAAAATTTAACCATTAAATTGTATATTCTTTATGCTCTTAATATACATATTAAAGTTTGTGTCAATCAGATATTATTTACTATATGAATATTTATACATAATTTTAAACTACAAAACTTGTAATTTAAATAATTTATTGATGATATAACTATTGATCTTTAATTTTATAGAAATTTTGCAAGCGTAGAGAATATAAGAAGAAGATGCAATCCAATGGTAGATTTATAAAAAATCATCTCTAATAAAAAGATATTGAATAAAATTGTAAATTTAGTCTACAACTAATTTTGTAACTAAACTTTATCCAAACTCAAATTCACCTAAAAATAATAATTTAAAAGAAATCCCACATTAAAACACTTTTAAACTAGAATTATCTTAAGGACACAATTTTTGGTACAACTTTTGGTACGACTTTGTGCCATAACTCACCATAGCACAACTCACCACATGACGAGTTGTGATTGGTAAAAATGTATCCTCATATGACCCACCAATATACCCTTACCAATCACAACTTAATATGTGACAAGTTGTGGCATAAAATTGTGTAAAAATTGGTGTCCCTCTCATAATTCCATCCCCACTTGCTCCGAGATTTGTTCACCCACTCACTCACGTTTTTCTAAGTTATAATAAATGAAGTTGTTGAACCATAAATTATTTTAGTATACCAAAGTAAACAACTCAATAAATCTGGCAACCTGTGCCAACCTGGCCCCAACATATTTTACATTTTTACTAGATAATTCTAAGTAATAAGTGAAGTTGTTGTGCCATAAATTGTTTTGAATATGAAAGTAACAAGCCAATAAATTTAGAAGAAAAAAAATTTAACAAATATCCTAAAAATATTAGTTTATGAAATATTTTTAAAATTATTTTTATAAAAAAATTTTGTTTTTTATTAATAATTTTTATATTTTCATAAAAGAAGTATTAGAAACTTCTTTTAATAATCTATTAACAAATAAAAATGTTACATGTACAATATTTTTATAACAAATTATAGGTAGTAAGTTGTTATTAGTTCTAATTTAAACTCATTATTAAAGTTACTTTTTTGTCTACTATTAACAACCTCTAACAATCTGCTACTTAAAATTTGTTATGAAAATATTGTAAATATAACATTTCTCAATAAACAAATGCTCTAAATTCATCCGTCAACCCCACCCATAAATCTCGCAATTTATGACAACTAGATAATTTCTGCTTCACAGAGCCTCCATAGGGATAAAAATAAATTAAAAAAGATGCTTGGAATATACATAGTCTTGATGTGAAATTCTTCTTACATCCGGACTAATAATTATGGTGGTCTCTCCCTCCAACCTCTTCTTGCAAAGAAATTATTAAGTTCGTCACAAAGATTACTGGAGTATTCCTCCCGATCAATGAAATGATACCACATATGCAAATATGTTGGTTAACTTCTTAATCAATACAATAAATAAATCACTAAATGATGTCACATTTACATAAATAATAATATTTTATTTTTTGAGAGGATCACTTAAATCTTTCAGTGGATCTAATAATTTTACCTTTTTGTGGCTCCCAGCTACTTTTGTTTGGGTCAAAATAATTCATATAATAAGAAAGGAAAAAGTTAACCAATGTACAAAGACATAAGTTTAGAAAATTTTTAAAATTTTTTTATTGGAAAAAATAATTAATTTTTATGATATATTTTAATATTTTTTATAAAAGTAATATTAAAATTTTCCTAAAATAGTCCATTAACAATTGCTTTTAAGGCACTCACTAACTGGATTTATTAAGAAAACTAGGACTTAACTATTGATTAGAATTCTCTCCATTTAATATGGAACAAATTCATGATTCATAGTGAATATTACAAATCTAAATATGTATCTATTGACAGTTTGACAGATATACAGTGTCAAATCCAAAAATAAAAAATCTTAACTGAGTTATATAAAAACTCTTTTTTCTTTGGCTGAGAGAGTTATATATAAACTCTTATTCTATCTTTTCATTGGAGATTAATGAAATCATTTAATGGATTAAATGTAACAGAGTCATAGAAAGTTTTCTGTTCTAAATTTCTAATCATTGATGTTATTTTCCCTGATTGTTTAAAAAAATAGTGTGGGATTCAACCCATCTTCAAAATTCAAAACACAGATATGCTCCTCTAAATTTATTTGCAAAATTGATTGGTGCCATTTTATAATAAAGATTTAATTTTCATATGTTTAACGTTCAATTGATGCAGTTAATAACAATTAAGTTTTTAATAGGTAAATATTGGAGGAGGGAGAGGTGAGATTTGAACAAAAAATAAGGGACACCACAAAGGTTACTATTACCACAAATTATCATCCTTTATTTAGTAAAATGGGATTTAAATTATGTGACATCATTTAAACTTCGTATTTTCAAAATTATATCTTAGAAATGAAATGGTTTATAACACTTTCAAAGCAAAAAGAAAATGATTCTAATTCCTTAAGGTGGCATTGGATCTTAGTATTTAAAATTCATGTGATCCAATGAGAAATAACTTTTTTTTTCTAAAGCAATTTACTAAAGTAAATTCCATTGATATGAATTTAACGCAAATGAGTGATGATTTGAGTTTGATCATGTTGCTCTAACAAAAATACTTGTGATGTTATGATTTTAAAATAAAATTTAACATTTTTGATCATTTCAAATCCACATTAATAAAGTTGAAATCCATCTACAAATTTCATTAAAAAAAATTCCGTCCCATTTCTATATATAACTAACATATAATCTCTACATACGCATATGTGCAAATAACAATAACCGTAATTATATATGTGTGGAGCTTTTTAACCTAATAAATAATAAACTGTACATATTCATAATATTACATATAAAATAATAAATTTGAATTGAGTCTTTTTTTATATTTTCTAACTTTAGATGAATGAATTTACATGTAAATATAATTAACATAAAATTATAGTATAATCAAAAAGATACTTGGCATTAAATTGAAGTGCATTGAAAATCTAAACACACTTAGTATTAAATTATTAATTTATTTAGAAGGACGCTAGGCACAAAATTGGAATGCAATTAGAAACCACTTTCCTATACTTCCTAAGATAACCCTATCATCCAATTGATAATGGTTTAACAATTAGACAAATTAAGACCATAAGGATTACTGAGAAATTTATAATTCTAATTCCATAAAATTAGAACACATAATTTATACTTAAAATATAATTACTTTTTGTTACAATTTAAAAATATTTAAAATTTAAATTCCAATTTTATAAAAATAGGACACGCAATTTATACTTAAAATATAACTATTTGCTGATTGCTATTACAACTTGTAACTTAAAATTATTATATTCTTTATTTTGAAAAAATAAGAATTTGTGAACACATGAGCATATTGTCATGTGACTATATTATTCATGTGTTAATGGTACTATAAATTTTACTACATAAAACTTACACATTGATGTGTCACAAATCACTAAAATAAATTTGAATCATTCATTTATTAGGTAAATGAAATCCACTAATCACATACATTGTTACATCAGTTTGTAAGTTTTTTATAGTAAAATTTGTAGTACATTTAGCATTTTCCTAAACTAAAATATAAAACCAAAAATACTAAACGTACCACAAATTTAAAGAAAAACGTTAAAGGTATTACAAGTTTTACTACAAAAAACTTACAAACTAATGTGACAATGAACATAATTAGTGTGTTTCAACAATCTAATAAATGAATATTTGAATTGTTTTTGGTGAGTAGTGACACATGAACATGTAAGCTCTATAACATAAAGTTTGTACCATTCCTAGCAACACTCTTTTAAGTTTTCAAACTTCAGTCAAAATAAAAGCATAAATGCTAGATTTGTGTTAGATATTATTCTGAAAAAAAAAAAAAAAAATATATATATATATATATATATATAAAATAATTCAACAAAAGTTATGGTCTAAAGTAGGGCTGTCCAGACCCGACCGGAGCTTGACAACCCGGCCAAATTGCCCAACGCCGACCTGATTCTAGCCCGAACTGAAGATCCAGTCAGTCGGCAGCGGGTTTCCGTTCTCAAAAACCGACACTGATGAGTCAAGTGGTGGGTTTGCATCTACAAAACTCGAGCAACCCAAACCCGACCAGAGCTACAAAAAAGTCTTGACAAATCCTGCAAAAACAAGCTAGATCTGGCGAGATCTTGACCAGATCCGGCTAGATCTGGTGGGATTTAGCCAGATCCGGCCAAATTCCAGCAATTTCTAGCCAAAAAAATGCAAATTTCAAAAAAAAAATCCAGTTTCCGACGAGATTTTTCCAGTTTCCGACGAGACTTTCCAATTTCCAGAAATATTTTCCAGTTTCCTACGAAAATTCCAAATTCCAGCGATTCTTTTTTTTTTTTTTTCAAATTTCGATGCCTTTTTTTAATTCCGGCAACCGACTTGGCCCGACCGATGCACAAAACCGAACCGACCAATTTTTCCTGCGGTTGGTTTTAGGTTACTCCGCCCTCCACCCAATACCAGCAGGTCAAGTCCGGGTTGGGTCCAAAATCGACCCGGCCCGACCCGTGGACAGCCCTAGTCTAAAGGAAATATTATTATTTTTCTCCTCCCTTCGACAGAGACATTATGTGTTTTTTTTTTTGGTTTTGACTGACTGACATTATGCTTTCTTTTAAATCAAGTGAGGCATGCATCCTGTGCTCAAAAAAGAAAAAGAAAAAAGAGAGGCATGAATCGAACATGGAATCTGAGGCCTCGAGCTTGGGACATGAACAGGTTTCATAACTTGCGCATGACTTCCTCCAATCATTACCAAAAGATGACTGATTTTTTTATTTTTCATGAATACTTAGACTATGTTAAAGTATTAAACACAAACAATAAGTGAGTTGAAAGTTTAATTAATGTACTAATTGTTAAAGGAAGATTATTGGATCATTAGGTGTGAAGGGTGTAGTTGCTTTGGCAGAAACTGTGGACTAAAATTAAGCTATGGAAAAGGAGGCTAGACTTTAAAGAGCTGGATCAAGTTTATACGGCATTGTGACTTATGAGACTTTCAATGAGAATAATTTTCCCATAAGCAAACTAAAGAGAATAGTGAAGAATAAATCTATAATCCTAGATTAAAGAATATGCTTAGCTTCACACGGTTTCGTGGGGTCTACAAATTCATTCATTTCTATCCTTCTAGGTTCTATCGGCGTAGAAGATCAAAATATCTTCACAAAGTCTATGCAACAAGATCAAAAAGGGTAAAAATACGTAATATGAAAATTATTAAGTTTAACTACAAAATTGGTTGTAATTTAGGACTATAATATTAGTCAATATTTTTTTTATTTTAGGTAAATTTTGACAAATCCACCATTGGACTGCATCTTCTTCTTATATCCACCATACTTGCAAAATTTCTAGAAAATTAAATATCAATAACTATGTCATTAATAAATAATTTAAATTGTAAGTTTCTATAATTTAAAATTATACATAAAAAATAAGCTTATAGATTATATGGTAAATAATATCCGATTGACACAAAATTTGATATGTATATTAAGAACGTAATGAACATGCAATTTAACAGTTAGATTTTCAAAATATGTACTAATGTTTATTCTTTTGAGTAATATTGTAGTTTTAGATTACAATCAATTTTGTAACTAAACTTTATCCATATAAAAAATGAAGTTGGCCCACTGAAAGGTTCTATGAAATTGTTCAAAAGTTTTTTTGGGTGGTTTTTTTATTATTTATTTTTGTGTTTCGATAGTACAATTTAATAGGTTGGAAAGATTTAAACCTTAAACATCTCATTTCTAAGTTTTAACGCATGGATCTATTTTACTAGGTGGGGAAAAAAAAAACTACAAAATAAAAAACAAAGGTAGAAAGACGAAGTTGGCCTGTTGGAAGGATCTATGCACTTATTGAAAATCTTCTTTAGGCAAATTTTTTTTTTTTGAGAGTTGAAACTCTCTCTTTAGGCAAGTTTTTATTATTATTTATTTTTATGGTTCAATAGTGCAATGGGGTGAAAAGATTTTAACCATAGATATTTTTATTAAAAAATTGATATATTAGCGTGGAAAATCATCATAAAGTATATGCAACAAGGTAAAAATAAAAAGAAAAAGAAAATAAAAAAACAAAGTTAAAAATGATAAAGTTGGCCTATTGAAAGGATCTATTCAATTGTTGAAAAGCTTCTTTAGGTGGGTCTTATATATTTATTTATCTATTTATTTATATGATTTGATAGTATAATGAGATGAAAATTTTTGAACCATAAACACTTTCATTAAAACATAGATTTATGAATGTGAAAAACCATCACAAAGTCTATACAACAAGGTCAAAAAGGAAAAAAAGACTTGGTTGGCCCATAGGAAGGATCTATGCAATTGTTGAAAAGCTTCTAGGTGTTTTAAAAAAAAAAAAAATTATGACTAAATAGTACAATGAGATAGAAAGATTTTGAACAATAAACGCCTCCATAAAAAAATAAATCTATCAACGGGAAAGATTATCACAAAGTTCATGCAACTAGTACACTGAGACCCATGAATAGTATCAACAAGTGTAGTATGACTTATAAATAGTAGCAAAAATAAGCTGAAATTGCAAATAAGTTGAAATGTTTAGCTTGTCCCAAATGGACACTTAGTGTGCGTTTGGGTTAGAATGAAAAATGAAAATTATTTTACTATTCAGCTTATTTTTGTTACTATTCATGGGCCCAATTGCATTTTTTGACATTATTCATAAGCCCCACTGTACTATTTCAACTAACTTTTACTTTTATCTACAGTACTTTCAGTAATAATTTTTCAGTTTCAGCAAAATAAGCGGTATCCAAACATACCCTAAGTTATAAAAATTTTATGATTTGGTAGTACAATGAAATGGAAAGATTTTATTAAGAGTCCGTTTGAGAGGTGCTTATTTGACTTTTTAATACTATTCGTGGGTCCTATTGTACTATTCAATTAACTTTAAACTTTTTTTTTCTACACTTTCAACAAAAAATTTTCAATTTCAGTCTCTATTAAAAATATCAACTCTATTGAGGTACAACTTACAAAACTCGATTTTTTTTTTTTTTTTAATAGGTAAGAAATTGAACAAGGGAGAGAGAAAAAAAAAAAAAAAAAGACTGACATTCATAAACAAAATATTTTAATAGCCAAAGTGCCAAATGCAATGCACGAAGACAGATGCAACTTTTTTTTTAATTTTTTTTTTTTTTATAACAGAAGATTGATGCAACTTTTTTTTTTTTTTTGATGGGAAGAAGATTGATGCAACTTGATAATGTATCCATCTGCTCTGTTTCCCCGTGCCTGTGGTGCTACCTAGAATATTTGCCAATGATTAATAGTCAACAAACCAACCTTCTTTTACTCACTATTGAAATTATTCATCATGTGCATGTCAGATTTACCAAATCCTACGGAAAATAAATAAATAGACCATATCCGAAGCAAATATCAAGATGTAAAATAGAAAGTATAATGCCACTGGCAAATATTCTAAGCACACTCAGTTTTTTTTTTTTTTTGGGTTCCTTTTTACTTTTTAAGTAAGAAGAAGAGGATAGAGGAGATTGTGTAAACATAATTCCTAGTCATTTTGGTTAAATAAGAAGAAGAGGGCAGAGTTTGTAAAGGATTAAGGGTTTTTGGGTTGAAAAATGTTTGTCATAAATACTCGAATTTTTCTTTAGAAATGTTCCAAATGAATCTTGATGCAGATATCAATTTAGTCTTAAACTTTTGATTTTAATATTTAACACTTTGAACATAAAAATAATGACA
The DNA here is from genome assembly GCA_028535165.1 of Quercus tomentella. Classification (NCBI taxonomy): domain Eukaryota; kingdom Viridiplantae; phylum Streptophyta; class Magnoliopsida; order Fagales; family Fagaceae; genus Quercus; species Quercus tomentella. The sequence continues at coordinate 40,143,119 of JAPQVY010000012.1, read as the reverse complement.
AATCAAAATTTTTTTAAAATTTTTTCCGTTAAAACCTAATGAAATTAATCATTTGACATCTACATAAATTCTATCACTTCATCAATAATTTTTAAATGAATTATAATTATTCATCGTCCCTCTAAGATTTAAAATAAATAAATATTCATAAATATTTATCTTTCTCATATTTTAAAACATTTTCACAACTTTGTCTCTCTTATATCAACCCATGTACACTGCACACCCCTTTTTACTCTAAATTATTATTTTCAATCTTTTGTAAGAGATTGTAGGGAACAAATTAAATGTGAGGGTTAGAAAACATATAAATGAAATATAACGAGCAATAGGAGTGCATGCCACTTATTTTCTATTTAGGTCTCTCAGACATTGGTTTCTCAGTTTGTGAATGAGCTGCTTAAATCATGCTTTAGTAGTATTGTGATGATTGATCCATCCTCAACCTATTTAAGTATTTATTATAGTATTTTTTTATTAAAAAAATGACTTAAAGGTAGATCCTGTAATTAGGTTTTAACATAATCATCATATTTTTCAAAATATTAATTTAAAATTTTTTTTTTTGATTTGAATTTAAAAATAATTGAACATAGTGAAAGTCACACAAAATTTAATATAATATATATAAACAAGCCACGAAAGGGAAAGGAAATTCTGCAGAAGACAAATAAGGGACATTATACAACTACCATTATTAATTACTTAAAATAATAACCATATTATATATGACTCTTTGAGGTTGATTTTTATATGCAAAATATTACGTGTTGGAGGGTTCGAGCCTCTTTGATCTTCGTCAAAGACATCGTGACATGCATATAGTCTTTTTTTTAATTTTCCTTACCTCAAATGCAACATCTCATCACGACATAAAAGAGGCATGCCTTTTAGAGTAATATCTGATTAAGGTAATTTTCTGCAATTTTTTCAACGAAAATGACAGATTACCGTCATAGCCAAGAGGTTTTCAAGACTTCATTAAGAGGCACTCATCCATCAAGAATTCTAATGTTTACTCCATAAGCTATAAGATAAATTTATCCAATAAAACGAAGTCTTGACAAATAAAAAAATTGCTAGGAAACTTCGATGAAGTTTTGTAATAGTTAGGAGTTACAATACTTTTAAACTAAATAAGAATCAATGTGGGTAGCTAGGTTTAGTTTTGAAATAAAAGTGTGGTAGCTGAGTTTATTTACTCTTGAAATAAAGTGAAAAATCATATTCAATAAATGAGTAATTATATTAAACCTACATAATCAAGTGAACAATGTCAATCATATTAAAGTTAAAAGTACAATCTATTCCAAATTAGTTAATGTGTGTTTGGGAACCAATTTTCAGCTAGAATTTTGCTTAGTTTATGAACTGTTTATGGGTCCCAAAAAAAATGTTTTGGCTTACCTCCAGTATTTTGCTAACTAGATATCTCTAATTGTTTTAAATACACATTGACAAGTGGTTATGGGTTTTAATCTCCATATTTTATTTAGTTAGTGAGTGATGTGGCAGTTTCTCATTAAAACAAAATGAAATTTTAGTTAAAAAAAATTAGAGGTAAGTCAAACCTAAAAAAAGCAACTTATTTTTTGTTTCGGTTAGCTTATTCCTTAAACAACCATAGTTTCTGTTTGCAAGTCCCAGTTCCACCTAATGTTTTTGATTAAAAAAATAAAAATAAAAAAGGTCAGCCATAGTTGCTTATTGCAAGTCCCATTTTATGGTTAGCTTCTTGTGAATTCCATTGTACTTTTTTCTATGGTACTTTCAAAAAAAAATACAATCAACTTATTTTATTTAACAATACTTTCAAGTTTCAGCAAAAACCAAAAAGCTAGATAAATTGATTTCAAATAAACACTAATTTTTCTAATTGTTCTCTAATTTTGCGTCACATATTCAATTTATTTTTTATCCATTCTTAATACTCAAGGGGAAAACCAAGTTGATCACCTCACTCACCTAAGTAAGCCCATCTTATCATCACTACTTTTTTCTACCATTACGTGGAACCTTCACTGTAAAAGTTTACCTTAATAAAGCATAGCAAGTGTGTAAAGTAGAAGATTAGGTGTCCCTCTGAAAATTTCTTATTTGCATAGTGAAAACTAGGTGTTCAGTAGCTTATTTTCATAGTGTTTATCAAAATATAGCAGTTTTGTTTCTCAAAAAAAAAAATATATATAGCGGTTTTTGTAACTTTTATGTTAAACATGTTACAAAAAAAATTAAAAACTACTTCTTTATTAAAAAAGAAACTAAAAGTTAAATTATTTGCAAACAAAGATGAGAAAAAAAGCAGAAAGAAAAACTTTTTTCAACAATTTCCAAATACACTAATTCATTTCACATTTTTGTGTAAATCTACTTTTTGTCTCACCTTTTACGAAATAAACTATTTTGTAAAAAAGTAAATTAATTTAGTGCTTTTCGTCACACTTTTTAATAAATAAGCTACCGTAAAATAGAATAATTGTAGCACCATACTCTTTTCCACAATTATCTTATGTGGCAACAGATTAAAGAAAAAAAATTTATGTAGCAAATTATAACTGACTATCTTTCACTGTTATATAAACTCCACTATTTTTTCTCTATCACTCACCTTATTAGAATTGTGACAAAATTATTGCGCAAAAGAATATGGTCCTACATTTTTAGGTAAAATAAGGATGTCAAACTCCCTCGAAATATTGAGTAAGTCCAACTTTCTATACATTGTACTAAACGATGTTCATGATATCGATTCATGGTATCTACTCCAACTTCTAATGTTTAGACCAATTAAAATGTATTTTTATTTGTTTAATAAAAAGTGAAGATGGTAATCCCTATACATATTGTCGGAAATGTAAAACAAAACTAAGAAAAGGATTGCATTGCACCTACTCTTTTCTAAGTAGTAGCCGATTGAACAGGTACCAGTCAAAAGAAATCTTATTTCTACCAATCAAAAAGAAGTTCAACTAATCTCCCCATTAGTTAGGGGATCCAATCCTCCCAATTCGGTGGAGAATCCAAGAAAAAGCAATCTTTAGAATCTATTTACTGGTCTATTCGACAATGAACCACATAACTTGAAAAGCACTACCAGCGTAAGTTAGGGGGTGTTTACCAGTGTAGTTCATGGGTGATTGGCAATGTTGTTTAAACACCACAATACATATTTTCACAATACTTTTTAATCTATACGTATTTCTATAATATTTAAATAACGTTACTAGAAATCTCTTCTCAAACGGGTTAGTGGTTGAAAGTACTTTGTGACTTATCATACTTGTGAGTCTAGAATTATAGGTTCTTAGATTTGAGTACTGATAAGTCCTACTATTGCTTGGGCAGTTTATGCCATGCATGATAGGTTTACATGAGTAGAAGTAAGGCCAAAATGGGATTTTACTCATTTCTCACAAACTTTCCAGCGAAATGCTACATGTCTGAAACTGTTTAGGGATATGCCACTATTTTGAAACTTGATTTTTGAACAATCGAGTTATAGCGAAATTGAACTTAGGAAAAAAAAAATTTCTGGAACTCGAGTTCCACTGGAATATAGTTTCACAATTTTTTTTTAAGTTTCAGTTCGCTATAACTCGATTGTCCAAAAATTGAGTTTTAAATTGAAACTTGATTTTTAGAAAATCAAATTTCAAAACAGGGGCATTTTCTTAAATAGTTTTAGATAGGGGTCATTTTGTTAGAAAGTTTTGGCAAAAGGGACAAATGACCATTTTGGCCGTAGAAGTAATGACCACGCTTGTGAGCACTCCATTTTTCTTTCATCAAAAAATAAAATAAATAAATTGAAAAGCACTAACAGGCAGCATGCCACTTTTCTTTTATATACTCAAATTGCGAACTTAAACCAAGAAAAATGTTAAATTCACAAACAATTTTATAAATAGTTAATGTGATGAGTGATTATTGGTAAATAAAAATATGATATTAATGATAAGTCTAAATAAAAATCAGTAAAAATTTACCACATCAATAATTTATAATAATATTATAAAATAGTTTATGATGACAGTATGTCAATATTACTCTTTAATCAAAACACCCAAGAATTTCCCCTCCGAAAGAGAATACTAGGTGAGGTGAGTGCCATAAAGATGAACACCTTTAGCAATAAAGCACCTTTATTGAACTTTCACAATAATAATAATTCCAACTCACTGGAGTCTTTCTGATGGTCCCTCTCCATATTACTACCCAATCAATGAAGGAACCCAAACACAAAACCAACCAAAGTGGCAGTCACAAAGAGAGTTCATCCCTCCATAAAATCGCATCCACGTTTCACACGTTAAATCAAAACAAAACTTACGTATCTTGTTCCATCACTCGGGAGGAAGCGTATGGATACAACAAAATCTTATAATATTTTCACAATATTTTTATTTTTTATTGAAATAAATTTCAATATAATATTTTTTTTAAATAATGTTATATCCACAATATTTTCATAATAAATCTTAAGTGATAAGTTGTTATTGATGGATAAAAAAATAATTTCAATAGTAGACCTAAATTAAAATTAGTAGTAAATTGTTACCTATGATTTCTTGTCAACGTATTATTTTTCTTTTTTTTTTGAATTCTTTTTATCCGTGAAAATTTAACATTTCACTCGTGAAAATATTGTAAGATTTTGTTGTGAGAACTCGTCACTAATATTACGATGATTTTTTTTTCTCTTTAAAAAAATTATTATAAGGATTGTGGTGAAAAGTAAAAGTGTATTTACTATTTGATCGAACAATTTCTATAATAATTTTTTAAACAATAAAATCAAGTTTTAAAAAAGGGCTATATCTTAAAAGTAATATGTGATCACTGATAAGTGCTCTTTCTCTCCATCTCACTAAATATATATTGTTGTTTAGGATACCACCAAGAGGCGTGGGCCAATGGTTACGATCTTGATCTAGAGTAGGGTCAGAATTCGAATTCTTGGAATGATGGGGTGACGATCGTCCGTCTCATGGTTATTACTTCACAGCATTTGAAAAGATCAAAACCTTCTCCATTTTCTTTGAATAGAAAATATTTGGTTAAGATTTAGTTTTGAGTAATTAAAGGTTATGCATAATCTCACGTCATTTACAATTCTATTCCTTAGTAGCTCAATCTTTAAAATTCTATTTTACCAAATTAGAATTGATAATTGATTTTAAACCATGAAATTTGAATCTCCCTTATTTAAATACAAACTAGGTTGTAAATCATTTTTATATACAGAAATATTTAATAGTAATGGTGATAAGAAATTCTTATGCAGATAAGTGAGGCGATCATCTTTATTTTATTTCTAAGTATTATAAATGGGTCACTTAGCGCCAAACTTAAGAAAATTAAAATGAACACTTGACAAAAAATTATTTTACGATTAGAAACTATTTTTAAATTCTGATTATGGGTCAAGTTCAATGTATTATACATGATATAATTTCCAACCAAAAACCAATGAACTCGAAGTAGAGCAGAGACCTGATTACGACTCAATTAATCTATCAAGCAGAAAACTTGCAAATCTTTTGTTTGGAGCACGCGCCCAATAGACCCTTATAAATCCCTCAAGTATTTTTTTTTTTTTTTTGGATAGATACATCTTTTTATTTATTTATTAAAGAAAGTAGTGTCTAGTCTTTGGCCAAATTATTTCACTCCCTCCAAAATAAGGCACTCTAAAACCCCCTAAATTTATAGTGTGGTGGATGAAACATGAGATCTCTTATTAACTAAACATCCTTCAAGACTATTAACACATATAATAATTTTTTAATCTATAGTCTTTACTCCATAATAATTATTATTTTTATCATTAAGTTAAGACATCAATTGAATTTTAGTGTGCATGAGATTCGAACTAAAACCCCTAATTCGACAACCAAAACTTTATCTGTTGACTCTATCAGTTTCTCAGCAAATAAGCAAATAAATAAGTGGCTATTATGATAACTACTATAATCACAAATAACACCATCACATGAGAAACTCTAGACACACAAAAAAAATTGACAAATAATTTCACAATTTTTGATGTGACAGATTGTTAGTGATAAATTTTAAATAAAATAATAATAATGTCAGCGACAAGCTCAAATGAAGACTAGTAAAAGTTTGAATTGCTCTTATTACACCAATGGTTATGACTCACACGTCATTTTCCAAAATGAGTCAACTTTATCCATTTAATCAATTGGAGTATGTGTTTGGCAATTGCTTATTTGCTAAAAGTTTTTTTTCTTTTTGTCTAAAGTTTTTTCAAATAATCCAACTTTTAGCTTTCTATGTAATATACTAACTTTCCACTTTTTGTCACACATTTAACATAATAATTACCAAAATTATATATTTTAATAAATACTGTACAAATAACATGCTCAAACAAACACTATTGTTTTCTTAGGAAATAAATAGTGTGTAACTATTATGTTACCTATCATGGTCACAAATACCATCATCACACCACCGATGGTTACAACTTACACGTCCTTTCCAAAATAAGAGACAACACAATAAAAATAATTCAATATTATAGAATAGAATATTATTAGAATATAATATTATAATTCCATTAAAAATATATTAGATATTATCGAAAGATATGAGAGAGAGAGAGAGAGAGAGAGAGAGAGAGAGAGGGGCTATAAATTACATTTATATGCTTCTACTTTGGAGGAAGCTTCGTGGAAGCTGCAATGGCTACTGCTAGCACACTCCCATTTAACCCCTCTACCTTCCTCCCTCTTTCCATCCAAACCCCATTTCTTCTTCTTCTTCCTTTCTTTCTCTCTCCACTTCCTCTCTCTTCCATTCCTTCTCATTATGAAGCTCCCCAAATCCCTCAAGCTCAGCCCGAAACACCTTTTTGGGTCCAAAAAGAACCGCCCCGACTTGTCCCGCCATGACCCACTTTCATTCGGATCCTCCACCTCGTCTTCCTCGAGTTCCGACTCGTCCGCGTCACTTCACAAGCCCGGTTCCAGGACCGAATTCGCAAATATCGGGACACCCAAAAGCGTTTTACCCCAAGAATCGGGCGCCTGGGGCGAGATTTCGGCCGAAAAGCACATGGAACTCGTTCAGGCGTTTAAGCTCATGGACCGAGACAACAACGGCATGGTTTCCCGAAAAGAACTTGAGGCTCTTCTGAGTCGACTCGGGGCCGAGCCACTGAGTCAAGAAGAGGTGACCATGATGTTGAGCGACGTGGACGGCGAGGGACACGGCTGCATCAGCGTCGACGCGTTGCTGACCCGTGTCGGATCCGAGTGCGGGCCCGCCGGCGACACGGAGCTCCGCGAGACTTTCGATTTCTTCGACACGGATCACGACGGAAAGATAACGGCAGAGGAACTGTTATCGGTCTTTCAAACGATTGGTGACGAGCGTTGCACGTTAGAGGATTGCCGGAGAATGATTGACGGCGTTGATAAGAACGGAGATGGGTTCGTGTGCTTCGAGGACTTCTCGCGTATGATGGAGCTGCAGAGATGAATAATAAATCTAACGGTTGATCTTGTTGATGATGTGGCTCTTGATGTTGAAAAAAAAAAAAAAAAAAAAAAAGTCCTTTTGATTTTTTTGCTGTTTTTTTTTTTTTGGGTTGGGACTTATTAGGGAATATTGTCATTTATCTGATAATCATAATCAGAAATGGTTGTTTTGTTTTTCTAAGGTTGAGATCAAGTGCAAACAAACTTGAGATCTTGAAGAAGAGCGTAATATGGATTGATAGAAATGGTCCAACTTTAATGGCCTTTTTGGATGAAGGGAAGAAGTAGGAGAGGAGGGAAGTAGACTAGAGATAGCTAAAAATAAACTAATTTAGTCTACTTTACTCTCCTTCTTTTTCCCTCCATCCAAACGAATTATAAGTTCAAGGAATTGCCCCTGTGGGCTGTGGGTGTTCCATTTTTTACGTATATAATGAGGAAGAATTGTCTTGATCAATTTGTGGATCAGTGCTTGGAAATTTCACTACTTTTGTCTTTATATTTTTTAAGGTGTAAGTGCGTTATGTATGTATCTGTATCTATGTATGTGCGTACTTACTACAAATACATGTATTTTTATATAAAAATATGTTGTGTTATATAGAATCCGATCCTATTTAGCTAATTATTATGATTTATAAAATTAAAAACATCAATTTGAAATAATTTGTTTATGGTGATAATTTACTTCAACGCTCAAAGATGCAAAGGGTGCCTTATTTGCACCAAATCAGTTTTAGGTTGTGTAATGCTACAATTTATACAATATTTTTTTACAAAATATGAGTATATTTCTATTGATTTCTTTTGGGCTTGCTACTAACATCATTTTTTTTTTACCCACCAATAATAACTTGCCACTAAAACTATTCATTGCCTGGTTTGATCGGGTATAGGGGTCTTTTGGAGCTAAGCCATCGAGGTTAGTGATTTGAAAACTTGAATAGTCGTTGCACTATGTGGATCAGCTTTTCGGCAAGGTCGGCGGCAGTCTACATTGGCGCGATAGTCGGCTGCCACTCAGCAACCATCACTTGAGAGAGAAATAAAGAGATTTGGAACAACTTGCTCAAAATTTCAATTGGATTAAGGCAGCCAAAATCATTAGATTAGTCATTAAGATATGATTTACTTGATATTTGGATTTTTATATCTTAGGTTTTGATGGGTTTGAATCCTTGAAAAATTTAATGGGTTTGAAATTTGATTGTGGTTGATTCGGCTGAAGTAGCCGATCTAAATTGAGTACTGGACTATTGGGTAGGTAAAAGTAGACTTGGGATTGGGATTGAGTTCTAGGTAGATATAAGGTTTGGCTGAAGAAGCAAATCCGGGACAGGGATTGAGTTATGGTTTCTGCGATTTAGCTAGTGAAGAATTGAAGAAGCATATATATATATCTATATAATATAGTCAGTGCGGTTTTCATCAAAATCTGGAATTGTCCACCCACAACCATACTAGCCAATGTCAGAATCTTAGCCACACTACCGACCACCTTCTTGTTCATCATTGACAACCCCTTCTGAATTGCTTGCAATGACTATTTCTTGGATTTTCTTGAATTTATAAATATAAGCATTAATTAATCAACATGAAGTGCTTGCAATGACTATTTCTTGGAAAATGTTAAAATTAAATATAAGGTATGCTAAAACTTTTGAATTAACGTAACAATAAATATGATTGGCGGGTTTCAACCAGCTCATTTATGAAAATTTGAATTATCTCTTTATCATTCCTAATACATCAAGTTGTAAGTTTGATGTAGTAAAACTAGTAATGCCTGTAACATTAAATAAGGTTAGGTATCATGTGTGTGCAAAGTTTAAACTTACCAACCACTGGGTGAGACTAGCCAAATGGCACCTCTCCGTGCACTTGAGCATTAGTATTGGTAGAGACAAATTGCTAAAATACTAAATTTACCAACCAAATATAACAAAATGCTCATGCACGGTGGAGAGAAAGCCAAATTGCTAAATTTTTTGCACACGTAGGCAATATGGGAGCTCACTCCTTTGTTTGAGTTCGGAGGAAGACTGGGGTATTTATTTAGTAATATTTATAACCTATTCAAAAAAAAAAAAAAAAAAAAAAAAAATCCTTTACATGATACATACATTCAAGTTTCAACCATCCCATCAATTTGTATCCTGTGATTTTTTTGTCCTGGGTGTGGGCCTTCAGAGCTCTCAGAGTAGTTAATTAATCCTTACGTATGTACTGTGTACTCTTCCCATGACACATTGCTAGAATGACAAGGTAGCAAGAATTTTGACACCAAAATATCGTAAAATCCTTAAAGCCACCACCAACAAACAAACGTTCATTTTGTAACTTTCTTTTAACTCCAAACAACTCACAATTTTATTTTGAGTGTCGTATTGTAAACAAAATATCTATAAAAAAAAAAAGTACTTCTTGACATAGTGCAGCATACCTAACTTTTTCAATATAAAGGTTAATTAGATTCTTCTTCTTTTCTTTTATTTTTTTCGTTTTTACAGGCATATAAAAATTTTGTGCTTATTAGTTAGCCATGTTCATAAAGAGAAGAAATTTCCATATGATATGAATCATTCTTTACTTGCAAATGTGCATAAGTTGGCAGCACGTACTTAATTAATAAACAATGTAAAAAAATTTCATGGTTTTGATTTAATTATTTCGTAGTGTTAAAAAATGGATGTTGCATGAGGGAATTTTTTTTCTTCTTAAATTAATCTTTATCTCTGAGTGCTAAGTGAACCAAGAATATGACTATTATAACTAATGCATTTGTAATTGTCTAGTAGTCGCTATCATGTTGTAACGTAACTAAACAGGAGAGGAGGAAAAATGAAGAACGTTTTTTTGAACGAGCTAGGAATTTTAATATTTTTTATGCATAGAATGAAAACTGACTTGTCAATGAGTCATCAGGCTGCGATAAACTAAATCTTTGTTTCTTTGTATTCTAATATTTGTAAATCTCATACAAAAGTAGTGCCTTCTTTCCATCTAAATATACAACTTTTCAACTGGTATGGTATGATATATAAATTAATATCAAATAAAAGTCCTTTTAGATAAGGTGTTAAGTTCTATAGATTATGTTTATCATAAAGTTTTATAGATTATTGGTTATCAAAACATAGTATTGCAGTGGGTGGGTTTCAGTTGACTGAATTCGTAAAAACTTTTGTCTTCGAATTAGAGATTTAGGGTATAATATCAAAAGATTCACTCAACCAAAACTGTCTTCGCTCAAGCGAACATAAAAAAAGATAATTAATATTTTTTAATTTAATAATTATAACAAAAAGTTGGGGATACAAGCCATGAATGTCTTACTTGAAAATACCAAATTGTGCCAACCATTGGGTAAAAAGATTAATAGATATCTATAAATATACTTTTACCTAGTGATTAGAAAAATAATTATAAATATAGGTAATAAATTGACATTTGATATAATTTATGAAAATAAAGTAATTCTTAAATACTCTCTGAATACGGTAAATGATGCTCTCTTCTCTCACATACTTGGTGGAGTCCACCATAAATGTAAGAGGAGGGATCGAGTATCATTTCTCTATACTTCGAGAAGGAAAAAACTTGGACAAAATGGGCTTCTGCCCTTTTCGGGCAAATTAATTAGCCTTTTACCCTTCTTCTCAAACTAAATAGGGAAATGTCCCTCTTTTGAAAATCAAGTTTTTCAAAATTGATTTAAGCCCTATAGTGACGTTTTCAATGATCTATAATGACGTTTTTAAGGACCTATAGTGGCGTTTTGTAACTTGATATCCATGAAATCGAGTTATAGGCAATTTTATTGCCTATAACTCGATTTACAAAACGCCACTATAGGTCCTTAAAAACGTCATTATAGATCCTTGAAAATGTCACTATAGGGCTCCGGAATTATTTTTTTTTAACTCGATTTTGAGAAACTTGATTTTCAAAAGAGGGGCATTTCCCTATTTAGTTTGGGAAGAAGGGCAAAAGGCTAATTAATTTGTCTGAAAAGGGTAGAAGCCCATTTTGTCCAAAAAACTTAGGTACAGTACTTTAGATGCTGTTTCTTAGGCTCCTCTCTTTAAATTCGGCCATGTGGTTACTTAACTAAGAAATATACTTCTATCCCATAAGAAAAAATTCATATAATAGAATCTTAAGAAGAGAACCTAAATAACAACATCTAAGTACTGTACTTAAATCTTACCTCTTTCAAAATATCTATGCATTCTGCACGAAGAGAAATGAATAATAAGATTCTTAAGAAAAAAACAATAATAAGAAGTTGGGAAAGCACATTAATTAATGTAAGTAGGATTTCACTCTCAGTTAGCTACTCTGTGTTCAAAGCATCAAAAACAAAGAGCCAGCTACTAAGCTATAACAAGGGTCCACAGCTCTTATATAGTCTTTAGAGCATGATGTACGAAATGTGCTGCTATTTCACATGCCATGGTTTCCAGATCAATGATTAAAGGAGATGATATCTGACCTGACTTTGTTGAAAAATCCGAAACTACTGAGAATAAGAAAAGTATGTTTCCTACACCTAACACATGAACTTAGGTAATAAAGTAATGTAATCTCCCACAAATCATGCTAAACTAAACAAAAATCCAAATGCACCTCTTTCATTTTAGTCGCTATATACACTCAGACAAACTTACCAAAAAGAAAAGGTATAAACCACTTTGCACAAGACAGTTGGTTGAAAACAAAACAAAAAATAAAATAAAATAATAGTTAGATCGAGGTGAACCTAATTTGACTCTTAGGTTGAGCAGTGGAGAATCAGTCATGGGCCTCATGGCCCCCTAAAATTTTAGAAATTCTCCAAGTATAGTGATTGGATTAATCATCCCTTAAATCTCAATTAAATATTTTTATATATATATCTATAGAAATAATTATTTTTTATGGTATATAATTTTTGGTAAGAAAGTCTAAGATTATTTATTTTTATTTAAATAGAGTTATAATAATTTCATTAATGATAAACCCATTATAAGTTGCTTCCTTTTTTTATATATTATATATATATATATATAATAAGTTGTATACACTAATTACTTAAATTAAATAGATATTCATAAAACTATAATATACGTATTTATATCTTTAAAATTCTTTTGTTTGTGGTTTCAATTGGCTCAAAAAAAAAAAAAAAAAATTTACCACCGCGCACACTTGGCGCAATGGTCACTCCATAAATATAAGTACTTGTGGAGTGTTGGGGGTAAGGGCCCAGATTTAAGTCTCCAGAAAGGAGTTTCACACATATACACTTAGATTATGATAGAATAGAATTTCTATCTTGTATAAAAAAAATGAGTATTTATTTTTGGTTCCTTAATGTAATAATAAAATATTAAAAAAACAAAAAAACTCTTACTTACTCTGAGATCGATGACAACTGCATAATCCAGTGTTTGGCTATGGACAGGCGGCAGCAAAGCACCCAATTCACCTAAATTCTTACAAGTTCTCCCACTGTCATCGACTAGAAGAAACTCTAAAAGATTGCTCTCTCAACGATGGGAAAGTTACTGAAACTATAAATTATATAACATTTATAGGTGGTGTCCAAACAAACAAACTTTTGTTTTCCCTTGTAGGTACAAATGGATGTATATGCAGATTCTATAGTATTTTTTTTTTTTTTTGTACAACATCAAATTAAAATGATGAAGTAAATCATATATAAAATCTATTGGTGTAATGTTTAATTATTTGTTTGATTATATTCCTTGTTTGTGTTCCGTGTTGTTAATTTATCTTCTTTTTTTTTTTATTATTAATCTTCAATCTTTTGTTTATAGGTGGTGTCCAAACAAACAAACTTTTGTTTTCCCTTGTAGGTACAAATGGATGTATATGCAGATTCTATAATATTTTTTTTTTTTTGTACAACATCAAATTAAAATGATGAAGTAAATCATATATAAAATCTATTGGTGTAATGTTTAATTATTTGTTTGATTATATTCCTTGTTTGTGTTCCGTGTTGTTAATTTATCTTCTTTTTTTTATTATTATTAATCTTCAATCTGTGAAATTTGTTTAATCCTTCCACTTTAGAGCATTCACATCTCATCAAGGATCTTAAAAAATATAGTCTACTATCGTTTCCTCTCAAAAAAAAAAATATATAGTATTTAGTAACTCAAAAATCTACTTTATCAATTTTGACAACTCACTTTACAATTTATCTCAGGTCAAAGTTTTTATTTTTTTACCATTTTATTTATAATAATAGAAACAACTCATTAAAATAATAAAAGATAATCACCACAAAAACCAACCACCACAACCCACCATCACAAAATCATTAAAAAAATAACAGCAAGTTGCTACAGTAAGCTATCAATTATGAGAGTTTACTATAATAGGATGTCAAATTTTTTTAAATATGACATCTTTGATGGAGCATAGTTTTTGTGGTTTAAAATGCTAAAAATAGCATTTGAGTGGGTTTGACACCCTTGAGTTCTCTCTCACACAAAAATATATATATATATATGATGTGGTATATAATTAAAAAGAGCAAAGTCCTGGTCCTGGTCCTGGAGGAGCTCAGCTAGCTTGCGAAACCAAAATTGTGTTCTGGCAAATGTACGACTTACCCTAGCTAACACATGGCTCAACAGGAAGGACAGTGACTTACTTATCTGCATTAATTAACTTCCTGCATGTCACTTCATATTGCTTTGAAGGCGTCATAACATGGGATTGGGATCAGATATTGCACCGGGTGCAATTCACTTATTTTCTCTTAAATTTTTTTTCATTTTTCACCTTTTTATATTCACTTTTTATTTCTTTTAATTTTTTTTAACATTTTTTAATCAATATGGTTAAAATTGAAAGTTGTTTTCTGCAATTATCAATCTCAATTATTGATAATAATTGCTTAAGGTGCAATCCCATAATATGAGCATATGGAGCAGAATTTAAAAGCTTTGGATTTTAGTCACCTGTCATGCATATGAGTAATTACTAATTAATTAGCTGAAGGCAAAAATGTATATTATAGCTAGCTGTTAAGTTAAGCAAATTGTGTAAGTTTTATTTTTGTTATTTTGGTCGTGTAAATTTATATTTGCTAATTGCTATCACTGTTAGTCATTTCTTTAATTCATTAAAAAATTTGCCATTAGAAAACACTAACAGTGACAACAAATATGAATTTACAGGATCAAAATGTAAAAAAATAAAAAATCTTATTAGACTAAAATGACAATTCATTGTACAAATTTTAAAAACCATGATTGTTGCTAGGAATAACTCATTTATCAAATATATTTGGATTTATTTTCACTCAAAAATTTCATATTCGATAGTTGATACTTTTTTTTTTTTTTTTTTTTTTTGTGTGGGTAAACTCGATAGTTGATATGATTCAAAAAAACATATAAAATTAAATAACCTAGTTCGTTTGGGAAACGATGATTGAACTATAAAAAGGAAAATACTAACGAATGTCTTTAGGATAATAATTAACAATTTATTTAAAGTAAGTTTTTATAGGAAAGAAAAAAAAGTAATTAATATTTTGATAATTTTTTTAATTTTCATAAAAATAATATTAAAATTTTTCTAAAATAATTTATTAACCATTGTTGTTTTAAAGGCACTTAGCATTATCCCTAAAAAAACAAAGATACGAGTTCATTGAAAAATGAAATCACTGTTCTCAAAGCTTAGATGAATAAAATAATCATGATGGTTAAATGGTTGACACATTTAGTCATCTTCATCATTTTCAATAAATCTTTCTGACTGTCATTGGCATTGTTTTCTGCAGAGATTCCCGTCTTGATACGTTACTATAATACTATAAAATGATATTCCAGCAAACCTTGGGTACGTATTTCTTTAACAAGTACGAATATGAGAATGTGAATCAAAGAATGTCTCAACGAAGTTTTGATTTTCTTGGATATTTAACGCATATATTATTCAGAAGTAAGCTGTCATTTATTTTACTAATATATTTTATATCAATTCACCTTGTCTATTTTTTAGGTGCAGTTTGAACCCTAGTCTGTCTAGAATTATCCCAAACAACCGTACCACTCCATCTTAATATCTTGCAGCTGTCAGCATAAGTAAAATGTTATTATGCTTTGTATAAATTAATGCAGCATCACACTCTCATTATAAAACCCATACATTGTGATTATGATGATATAATGGAAACACCATACACTTTCTTAAAGACTTTGAGACTCCATATATTTCACAAAAATAAAAATTCTGTCACATTAAGATTGTTCTATTTCATAATCTACTAACTAATGTATGTCATGTTTTTGTTTTTGGCCTTTTAAAAAAAATATTTGGTTACTATATGTAGAAAAAAAATGTGTTATAAACTAGCCTTTTGCATTTTAGCTTTTATGTATAGTTTTTTTAAAATATTGACTTTTTTTTTTTTTTTTTTTTTTTACTTTTTTAAAGTATAAGTATATTTTAGCATATTTAGCAAAAAAATAAATAAATTGTTCTCAAACAGACACAAATTGTTGTTAATGGAGCATAGATCAAGGGTAGGGGCAGCGGCAAGTGAAGCTTAGGGGGTTCAAATAAACCCTAGAAAAAAAAAAAGAATTATGTAGAATTATTTTAAAATAATTTTGCTTTGATCCTTTAAAATAAAATTTTGAACCCCTTAACCCAATTTTTTTTGAAGTACAATTGAAGTAAGTTTGAATATGATTCTCTTGAAAATATTCTAGCTTTTTTTAAACAGGAAATATTACACTAAAAAGCAATCAAACAATTAGACATGGGTGATTCTAAAAAAGAAAAAAAGAAAATAGACAAGGGGCATGGGACAGGGGAATGATTGAATGAAGATAAATGCAAATGTTAACACAACAAAATTTTTCTTAATACAATTATTGTGGGGGTAACAGACCAGGGAGCCTATACCAAAATATATATATATTGGGCCAAGGGCCCAATCCAAGGAGGAACCCCTCCTCGGCCATGGGAAGAACCCCTCCTCGGCCAGGTATGGCCGAGGACAAAGGGAACGGCCTGCCGCTGAGAGTGACACTTCGAGTCATTCCATGGAATAGGGTATGTACTAAGACAGAAAAGGACAACTGAAGGAACGGAAATATCTAAGAGAAAGCTGCCATTATTGCATTAAGTGCTCTGTACTTAACAGAGCCATGCTTTTCAGCCTTTACAACCACTCTCAACGACTTTGGGGAGGGGCTGATCGGACAAGTATCAGAACTATGAATCTAAACCTACACGTGGACGTTGGAGAGAGGAGGAAAGCTAGTATAAAATGGGGGGAGGCAATCTCAAGAAGGGTTGGAACATCTATCACTCAACGCCAACTAGAACAAAGCTCCTTGGATTGTGTCAAGGACAAACCTTCTTCTTTGATAAATTCAGTTCATCTCTGTTTGATTGCCATGAACACCATATTAACTGTTATCCATTCACTAAGGCCTAGCTTTTTGACCCACTCTTTACAAATTTATTGTACTGAGCTCACTGGTCCAAGATCCCATGCATCTTGGGCTTGGGACAAGTATCAGAACTATGAATCTAAACCTACACGTGGACGTTGGAGAGAGGAGGAAAGCTAGTATAAAATGGGAGGAGGCAATCTCAAGAAGGGTTGGAACATCTATCACTCAACGCCAACTAGAACAAAGCTCCTTGGATTGTGTCAAGGACAAACCTTCTTCTTTGATAAATTCAGTTCATCTCTGTTTGATTGCCATGAACACCATATTAACTGTTATCCATTCACTAAGGCCTAGCTCTTTGACCCACTCTTTACAAATTTATTGTACTGGGCTCACTGGTCCAAGATCCCATGCATCTTGGGCTTGGGCTGCAAAACGTGACCCTACAATTATAAAGACCAATAGTTGTCAAAGTTGAATTGAATTGGTAAATAAAATAACTGTAATGAGTAAAGACATAAACTAATAGATAAAAGCATTTTAAGTAATAATAATTAAAGTTCACTTATAACAATAATGATTAATATGTTTATTGTATTTAGAAACAATAGATAATTTCTAAAATTTAATCTTAATTAGAAACAATAATTAATATGTTTATTGTATTAAGAAACATTATATCAAATAAACTTATAGTTTATTTTTTGTTCTCTTTCCAATACTATGGACAAATTTGTAATAAAAAAACACATAAACTACAAAATCCATCTCTTACTTAAGATTCATCTTCTTAGTTCTTATTGACCCTCCCTAAAAAAAATTCTAGAGCCGTCATTGATTGAGGGGAACACTTATGTTGGGATAAAGAATTTTTATCTCCTTTGATCATCCTAATTAAACAAAAGGGCAAGCAAATGCTAATGTTATTTAGTTTTCACTTCTTATGATGTGATGATTGGGGCAAAAAAAAAAAGGAAAAAAATTAAAGGAAAACAAGAAAAATTATCAATTATTTGACCATTCACTTTTTCCCCCCTTTTTTAAATGTGTCTGTGAATATTCTAGCTAAGAATTATTTTATTTTATTTACGTTCCTTCTCTTATTTTTCTTTTATTTTTACATGATCATGAGATGCACGTATGAATTTTATGTTTAAGTATAGCAGAAATCAAAGAAACTCTAATAATAGAGGGAGATCACAATTGATCCAATAGTTTGAAGAAATCAATTGCTCAGCATTGAAGTTTGAGAAGAGCATTTGCAATCCACTTCATAATATGATAATAAGGTGACAAAATGCAATGCTTAGAGATAGAGAAAATCAAGCTCGAAATTTATAGCAAAGTATACATGTTATTCAACCCAAATTGCCACCCATCCTAACCATCCTCTCTTGATTTCTTGAAGCTTATATGGATTGTAAAAAAAAAAAAAAAAAAAAAAAAAATTAAGAATGACTTAAAAATTCTACAAATTTTAATATATAAATCTTACAAATTAATGTATCACTAATCATAAAATAAAAATTACAATATTTATTAATAATGTATTGAACTAATAATTAATAGTTATTATGTTGATTTTCATGCAATTTTTAAGTATTTATTATGGATTTAACAATTTTCAAAAGTGAACAACTTTCGGTGATACATGGAAAGCCATTTTACTACTAGATAGTACATAGTATTGGTTGAGTCGATCTTTTGGTGATTTTTTTTATTATGTTTTTAGTTGCGTTTATTTACACTTTTTTAGGAATATATATTTGATAACTCTTCTTTTTCTCTAGTGAAAAAAAAAAGGAATTCTCTAAAAAATTAGTTTGGTTATAATTTTTACAAAAAAGTAATTATACATAAAAATGAAATTATATTTAATTAAAATTTTTGGCAGAATGCAATTTTCTAGTTTTATTGGAGTATTATGCATTATCTAATGTGAAAGTACACGTGTATGACACACTTTCTGGAATTCCACTTTCAAACCAATGTCCTAATTCTTTTTTTTCTTTTTTTTTAGATTCATGCCCTATTTCTTAATAATAATAATAATAAAATCTTATTGATTTAATGATGGAATGGCGTAATCAACAAAACTATTCATAAAAAAAAAAATTCAATAAGACTACATATTATATTTTTGCCATTAATTTTTAGCATTAATTTTTTGCTTTTATATAGAACTTTTTAGAACTTCGTTTTTTCTGTATTTTTTTATTTTTTCAAAATATAAATATATTTTAACACACTTTTAACAAAAAGTTTTTAGCAAAAAGTAAAATAAGCTATTCAATACTAAATATTATACTTAAAAAATTGGGTTCGTTGGATTTGAAAAAAAGAAAAAAAGAAAAAAGGAGTCATGGAAAATGGGCGGTTTGGCGTGGAGTGTGCGGCTGTGCAGGAAGGAAAATGCATATGGTTTTTCTTGTATTGATTGTGGGGACGAATGATAAAGAAATTTTGCAGATCACTACAAAACAAGAGTCACTATCATCTATTAGGAATATTGATTTGTATGTAAAATGACATTGTTGACAGGTATTTCATAAATTATTTATTATGCAAACTAATCTACTTATTGGGAAATAAAATAGTCTCTCGTTTGGACAAGAGAAAAAAAATGAATGGACTTACATTAGATTAGAGGGTGTTTTTTCCAATGTTTGCTGTCCTGCTTGTGAGTTGTGACTTTTTCCATGTTTTCAACTTTCCCGGAAACTTCCTCACCCTCTTTTCCTATCATTTTTCTAGGACAGAAACATCTTGGCTGTACGTTACTGTCTGTGACCCATGACAAATTGACATGGCAGTGGATTTTAGACTTTTGATAGGTTTATAATAATAATAATAATGATAATAATAATAATAATATAATGATAAAGGTTATTTTAATGAGTAACTTAAGGTAATAGTTAATAAATTATTTTAAAAGGGTTTTTATACCACTTTTTTTTTATAGAAAATTAAAAAATCAAAATATTAGGTTTTTTTTTTTTTTTGTATAAATTTTTTTTTTAAATGATTTACTAACAAATGCCTTTAGAATATTCATTAATTTTTTTCTAATATAATAATAATAAAAACATTTTGTTAATTACTGCAAAGAATTTAATAAGTCTTACGAAATTGAAACAACAAAAATAAATAAATAAACAAATACTTCTTTTAACTATATTATATGTGACTTCCAATAAACTCAACATTTTAAGTCTTGTCTTTCCACTCTCTCTTTCCCCATTTCCTGTGTCTTCTGTCTATATTATCTCAAAAAAAAAAAAAAAAAATCAATATTAACTAACAACTTGAGGCACTCATTAACTGGGTCCTTTAAAAAATGAATGAGAATCATGTTGTTATACTTACGATAAATTTTTGTTAACATTATACTACTTAATAAAATTGTATTGGTTTAATAATTTTAAATTTCTGTCATCAAATTACATGTTCTCTTCATTATTAATGTAACTGCCGAACTTTAAATTAATATCGAATGATGTTTACTATCCAATCTATTAACTTATGTTTTGTGTATGATTAAAGTTAAAAATCTTGAATCTTAAACATTTTCTAGAGGTGATTGTTATCAATAAGTAATAATTTTTTAAAGTATGAAGGGGACAAAAAGACAAAATAATCAAGTGGTAAGCTTGTTAGAAAATGCATCATTAGAAAATTATTGAGATGTGTATTATTGATAAAAGTTACATCCAATAGAAGTTCCAAGTAAATTTCATGATATTTACTTCAATTTAGAATGCTTTTTGAAGACAAGTCAAAATCAAGCCAACCCAAAATTTGGTTTCATGGTCTGAAGTAAATTTGTACGAGTCCATTATTGACACAAGAAGGACTGAAGCGAATAAAACAACCTTGCATTTTATATGGCAATTTTCAGTGTGACAAGTATCAATGAACAGGAGGTAAACCATTTTCAGACACTAGCGTCCCACCTATCATTTAACATGACAGTGGGAACAAGGACAGGCACTCTATAATGCACTAATGCTATGTGTGAATATTGATGAAGACATATAGCAGCTTACAATTGGGCCACACAATTGTGAGCATCATCACATGAAAGAAAGAAAAAATGGTAAATTGTAAATTACACCCTTAAAATTTGAGGGTATTCAGATTTTACATCCCAACGTTTTAGAATTTGCATTTTACTTTCTGAAGTTTGGAATATTTAGATTTTCACCCTAACGCTTTAGAACTTGGATTTTACCCTCTAAACTTTGGAAATGTTTGGATTTTACATCCCCAAATTCTGAAACTTTAGGGGGTAAAATTCAAAATCTCCCAAACTTTAGAGAATAAAATCCAAATACCCTTAAAATTTCCAAAATTTGAATCGTTAGGGTGTAAATTTCAAACACTCCCAAATTTCAGGGGGTAAAGTTCAAATTCTAAAACTTCAGGGTGTAAAATCTAAACATCACAAACATTAGAGATATAATTTGCAATTTATCCAAGAAATAAAGAAAAGTGACATTTTGAAGTTTTTATCGTTAAATCAATTTCTGGACTAGGCTCTCTCTCCCAAAGCAAATCATTAATTTTTGTTATTAAAATGATACATTTTTCTCCTTCAATAAAAGGAGATTTTGATTTCAATCGATAGGAGATAAAGGATTTTTGGTGGGTGGAAGGTAGACTACACATGTTCTAGTTTACATATTCCCCATTTGAAATTGAAAAAAAAAAAAAAAAAAAAAATCTAATTGGTGCAACTAGATGAAAAGAAAATTCAATTTACAATAATTGGGATTGGACTATGAGAGGCCACAGAGCCAAATTGTGAAGAGGTGAAAAGGTCCATTCTCTACACTAGGTCCAAGCCCATGGGCTGAAATACACAAACATACAAATTTCTCTCTCTCTCTCTCTCTTCTGAAAAACACAAATATAGATTTCATTTCATTTTGCAGGTATGAAGGCAGTTTTTGCACACTTTCGTGGCTAATTACTCTCCTTGGACAGATACATTTCATTTTGCTAGCACATAACTGAATAAATAGTAAATACTATAAACAAATGAATTTCTTTAAAATATGATTAAAAAAAAAAACAAATGAACTATGGAGTTGCGTATAGGATGGGTTGGGTTTGGGGTATTTTTCAACCCAACCGATCTCTTAGGATTAAGAAATCTCCAACCCTTGGTAGCTCTAAAAAGAATGCAATGTAAGGTTTGGATTGGATAATCATGATAGGGCCATTTTGTCAAACCAAATAGAAAAATTGCAGTTTCATTTAATTATTTAAGTATATTATTCAATAATTTAGTATTATTTACATAATTAGTTTTAATATCGATGAGATCAGGTTATTCCAGTAAAAAATTTTGCCAACTCGCACCTAACCCGACCCAAGCTTAAAAAAAAAAGAAAAAAAAGAAAAACAAAATCAAACACAACCCAATCCATCACCTAATTCAACCCACAAAAAATAACTTAAAATATTGGGTCGATTGGTGGGTTGAATGTACTTCCCTATCTCTAATATTTATGCATGTGATGGGCTTGCATTGAAAGTTAGCTAAATATCAATTATCGGAATATCTTGTTTATGAGACCACAGTTTCAACCAAAATTTTTTTTTTATGAATACTTATTCCAATAAATATCAGTTTATGTCATGGCATTACCAATTGAATTGCAAAAGTACTAAATTAGCAAAATTCCCAATATGTATTAGTTCAATCTATGCTGCTTTAGCATAAAAAGTCGTTTGGAAGATGATTTTTATGTTTCTATGTTGCATTCCCAGCAATTTCAACTAGTTGATGACCTTTTTCTATTTTTTTATTATTAATTTCTAAAAGCTAGTTAATGACTTGATGCTAACTAAGAAAATTACACTTTAAAAATATTTAGGTCAAAAAATCTCTTATTGACATCAATGTTAAACATTTGTTTTTTCTAAATAAACATGTAATATTCATAGAAAGAAAAGACATAGAAACAAATCACAGGGGAGGGAATTAATCCCTTCTCTATCTTGTGATTTAAAACGAAAATTTAGTGAGGAAGAGATAGTGTTAAATCTCTCATTTGGCTCCATTTTATGGGCAAAAACACTAGCCTTCCTAAAAATATGATTTATAAACCAAAAAAAAAAAAAAAAAAAAAGAGATAGATATTAGAAAGATCCCCCTAATTAAAATACAAATAACCTATTTTCGACTAAAAAAATAATTTTAAATTTTAAATTCATTTAATTAAAACCAAACTAAAGTCCAGGTTCAAAAAACGAAATTCACCGCACAAAAAAAAGTGAAAAAGGAAAAAGTTTGCTGTTTGCAATTAACTACTCTCTCAAGTTTGAACTCAGGCAGATAAACCTTAAACCCCCAAAACAAAATCAAAAGTGGAGGTTCCAAAGTCCAAACTTCCACTTTTCTTCTCGTTGTCTCAATGATTATACACCTCAGAAGAATAAACCCACTTGAATTCAGGTCTCCAAATCTCTCCCCTCTCAGACTATTCTCAACTCTCTTACAAAACCCATCTCCACCCCCCAAAACCCAAACCCAAAACCCCACAGAAACGCTCACAAAACCCCAACTCAAAGCCTTAGTTCTCACTCAATACTCACATGGCAAATTCTCCAATCTTGTCTCAAACGTCATCGCTTTGCCCAATGTCCTCCTCACTGCCTGCCAAAACCTCACCACCTCACAACCCAACAATGCCCTCAACTCCCTTGACTCACAGTCTCTTCTCAACTCGGTCTCGAGGCCGGTTTGATATCGAAGAAATGGGCCGCCAGCTCTGTGAGAATCGGATTGATATTGAAGCTTGTTGTGTCAGAATGATGCCTTCAAGAATGAAAGGTGAGTCCTTGGTCTTGCCCAACTTGAAATTAAAGGTTTTGATTGAAGCTATTAGGATGGTATTGGAAATTGTGTATGATGAACGGTTTGTAACTTTTTCTTATGGTGGGCGTGTCGGTATGGGACGCCACACCGCCATTAGGTACCTTAAGAAGTCGGTAGAGAATCCTAGTTGGTGGTTTAGTGTCAAGTTTGATGGAGAAAGGTTTGGTAATAGGCAGGTAAATAAGTTGTGTTTGTTTATTGTAGAGAAAATAAAAGATGGTTCTTTGATTGGTGTAATAAAGAGGTTGTTTGAGTGTGAGGTGGTGGGAATTGAATTGGGTGGTTCTTACTTAGGAAGGGGGTTTCCTCAAGAAAGCGGGTTGCGTTCGATTTTGATTAATATTTACTTTAATGGGTTTGATAAAGAAATTCAAGATATGCGTCTTCAGAAAAATCAGGAGAATCCAAAGTTTAAATCAGAGCAACTTGTTTGGATGTCTGGCCTGTTTTATAAGCCAGTGAAGATGTATGTGGTCAGGTATTTGGATGAAATATTAGTGATAACGTCAGGGTCAAAAATGTTGACCATGGACTTTAAGAATTGGGTTTTGAAATATTTAGAAGGCAGGTTGGATTTGAGGGTGGATAAAATGAAGACGGCAATTCATAGTGCAGTATCTGAGAATATTAGTTTTCTAGGTATGGAACTACAGGCGGTTCCACCTTCAGTTTTGCATCCTCCCATGACAGAGAAAGCAATTAGGGCACGGAAGAAGTACCTTAGGCAGAAGGAAGTTAGAGCTTTAGAATTAAAAAATGCTAGAGAGAGGAATAGAAAGATACTGTGGATGAAGATATTGCAGCATGTTTTTAAGAAGTTGAAGCAAAGTGATGGGTTTAAATTTGACTTTCAAATTGAGAATGAGGTTCGAGAAATCTTCAGAACTTGGACTGATGAAGTGGTCCACGATTTCTTGGGTTCCTTGGAAGAGCGTTGGGAATGGCATCGAATGCTTACAGCAGGCGCTTTTCTCTCTTTAAGGCACATTAGAGATCAATTGCCTCAAGAGCTGGTTGGTGCTTATGATAAGTTCCAAGAGCAAGTTGACAAGTATTTGAGTCCGGTCCATGCTAGAAAGGCATTAGAGAAAGAAGAAAAGAGAGTGGAGGCGGAAGAGGAACAGAAATATGCTAAGAGCACGGTTGAGGATTTGACGAGGCTGTGTATGAAAGTTGATGCACCAATAGAACTTGTTAGGAAGGCAGTTAAGATGGCAGGTTTTACAAATAACATGGGTCGCCCTAGGCCAATAAAGTTACTCATTGCTCTTGAAGATACTGATATTATCAAGTGGTATGCAGGTGTAGGGAGAAGGTGGCTTGATTTCTTCTGCTGCTGTCACAACTTCAAGATGGTTAAAACTGTAGTAACTTATCACTTGAGGTTCTCTTGCATTTTGACACTAGCAGAGAAGCATGAATCCACCAAGCGTGAAGCCATTAAGCATTACACTAAAGATTTGAAGGTCTCTGATTTTAAAGGAAATGAAGAAGTGTACTTCCCCACAGAAAAAGAGGTTAAAATGATGGGAGACCAAAATCTTTTGGATCCAAGGCCTGTTGATGGGGCTTTATCTCTGGCTTTGATCAGGTTAGCTTCTGATGAGCCTTCATGTTCCTGTTTTAGTCATTTCTGTGACAGAATGGATATTGTTTATTATCGGGTACGGTTACTGAAGAACTGCTTGAATGTGAATCCATCTGTTGAGGACAAGTGGGTCCCAGGGATGGGTGCAATTCATGATAGTCTCAATCGGAAATGCCTCCCTCTCTGTTCTCATCACATAAACGATTTATATATGGGGAATATCACCCTGCAAGACATTGACTGCACTGCGTTTGTGGATGTGGACTGAATGTCGCATGTCCTGCTGCAGTTTTCTACATAATTGGCGTTGGTTCTGGTGGCTGCTATTGATCTGAACCTTGTTCAAGAAATTCTTCTGTATTTCTTTTCTGAAATGAGGTCAGGTAGGTGATGTGTAAATAGTTTGCGTTTTTATTGATTTTTTTTTTTTAGCTTCTAATGTCATTGTCATTTGTGGTGATGAATCCTCATGTGAAGTTTATTATAAACCATTATAGAGAAACATATTCAAGTAGTCATTATCCAATACTTCTCTAGGATTTTGGATGGTTAGTTTGTAACTTCTCCAGGTTTTTGTGAAAGGCATCCTTTATTTTCCCAACCCTGAGCACTTGATTTATCTCATTGCTCAGTCTATTATGATGGAACAGGATTACAAAACCATTTTGTCCCTGAAAATTCTGCCCTTGTGCCTTACGTATCTTTTCAATATGATAATCATGTCTTCCCTTAAACTGTTTTTGCGGTGCCGTCTTACCTTCTTCCATGTAAATTTAAGTATCTCATGTTGACATGCTCAATCTATTCTACAGCATTGTGACTGTCATGCTCACCACACCAGCTGTTTGATCCTTAATTTGTTGTTTGATTCATACAAACCCTTAGGTCTCTGCAATGGATAAAATATATTAATCATTTCACTCTTTTTATTTTGTTTTTTTTTTTTTTTGAGTCACACACGGACTAAAAGATTTCCTTTGGCATATCTGGTGAAAAAGTTAGTGGCTACTAAAAGATTTATATCTATGACATTTTTAAAAAATCTTTGTTAATTAAATTTTGTTACGTTTTGAGTGAATAGCCCTAAATGCAGTTTAGTGCTGACGTTTCTTTGGCTTATTTTTTGTTTGTTCACTGAAACTTCACTAAATGCCTGAAGTTACAACTTTGCAGTTTTAAGGATATTTTGTCCATATTTGATGTTGGGATTTTTTTTAGTTTTTGGTTGGTGTTCAGTTTTCTGAAGTGCTTAGTGTCTCTTACCTTTGATCTTTCTGATTTTATTTAAAATAATGCTAGAAGACCTGTTCTTCCAACTCTTTTCTTGCTTGTGGTAGGCACATGTGAAGAGCTGTTCTCAAGAACTGTAGGGTTAAAAAAAGAGCCAAGCTGCTTGCAAGCAGCTCGATCAAAGTTTGCTTGGCTTGTTTGTTAAGCAAGATGACCTGTGCTTGAACCATGTTCTGACTTTTGGGCTTAAGCACCATTATGCTCAGCTGGTGCGCTGGCTTGATAGAGGTTCTCCATCATATATCTGAGGGAATATTCTTCTTCTCAAACTGATCTGATGCTTTCATTTTAGGAATCAAGCATAGACAGCACATTCTTCTAAACTTTTCTATTTTTATTTTTTATTATATTATTTTCATTATTTTGTCATCTCTCTGTAAGCTTTTCATGTATAAGATGGATTTTTCTCTCTGGTTCTCCTTTTGCAAACAAATGATGAAAAGAGTAGCCATTCCTGTAATAAAAAGCCATCACTTATGTGCAATTACCTTACCCTTGATGTAGAGCTCATCAGCTTTTGAAGTTTAAATGCTCAAAACAGCTAGCATTTAGAAGTTTTTTGGAGCTTGCAATCAGCTTGGAAGACAGTTGAGTATTGCATCAGCTGAGCTCCAACCAGAATATTGAGACTGGAATGAAGCTTGAGCCAATATTGAGTTCTATAAATTTTTTGCAAGATGTGAGTCTGAGTAGTAGGAAGTTGGGCTTAACTCGGTGTGTTTTAACTCCTAATTGTATGATTGGTTAACCAAAGGTGTGCGAGTTCAAATCTTAAGCACAGCCATTCTGTGTGAAAAAAATTATGATGGGCGATGTATTTGCATATGCTTGCATTGACTTGAAAATTAATCTTCATTTTTCTTTGATGATTGACTAGTATTGTAATTACCTCTTTTGCTTTCAGAGTTTAGTCTATGTTTGACACTTCTGAAAAACGCAATATATTTTTTTTCCCCTATTGTTTATCAAAATTTTCACTATCAGTATTGAACACTTGTTTCCTTTTAATTGGTCTTTGTGGTTGTTCTCTTTAGGAATGGCTATTGTGGGGTTGTGTGAATCATCTTGGAATCGGAGGTACTAGATTTCAAGGCTTTAAATAAAAAAGAATATTTTAGAAGGGAAAGTGTTGATCATTTTTGTGACGAAGCAAGCTGAGCTTTTGGCAGACTAACTGACCATAAACGGGTTGAAGGTTTTGTTACTAATGAAGTGTAATTTTTTGTGGGCTTTTGAGGTTTGAGTTTTGGTGAGCCGAAGGAATGTCATTGTTTCATTGTTTGGCGGTTGCAATATCAAGTTTCATGGATTTGTGTGTGGAGAAATGTGGTTTCTGAAGATGGAAGGTAGTTTCTAAAAGATATAGATGATATATGGTTATGAGAAATGAGATGGATAATTAAGATTAGATTTTTCATTTTGAATTTTGCTTGTATTACTTTGAGGCGCATTCTCTCTCTCTCTCGATATAAAGAAGCGGTGGCTTAGCCTTTGACTAGATTATTCTACTTCTTGTCCAAGAGACACCCTAAAACCCTATAGACCAATAGTGTGGTGATTTGAACCTTGGACCTTCAGGTTTACGTCATGCCCCAAACTTAGCTCAACATGTTCAAAATACTATCAAGATGGCCACCTTGTCTGAACCAAAAAAAAAAAAAAAAAAAGTTTTTCATGATGATGTGAATTGGATTATCAAATAATCAAACAGTTAAGATTGAATTATTTGGCACTTTAGAAGCAGAAGCAAATTCTCAATTTGCTTCAAATATGAATTCTTTTGTTGTTTTTAGTCTAGCTAAATCTAATAAAGAGTAGGCAAATAATTTTAGATCAGGAAGAGCTTAGGCACTTGAAATTCTACAAAAGTTGTCAATACTGGGTAACATAGGGCATTTTAATGGTAACTTATTGTGGACTAATAATCCATATCTTTTATCAGTTACGAGATATTGTGTAAAAGGAAGTAAGGCGAATTCAAATGGCATAGTAGTATTAACAATGGCAAAGTAGTATTACTAATGTTGCTTCAATGGTAGTCACCACTTTCTGTTGTAAGTGTCATAGAATGCCAACTTAGAACTGTCCCTATTTGAATTGCAAAATACTCAAAGCTAATTCTTTACCAACTAGTGGGATTTGTGGTAGAAGCGATTTGTCATTTGAGAAATGTGCTATAATCTGCATTACCAGTTATCCAAATTTTCATTTTTCAACTCTCAAAATGTCCCACATCTTTGTAAACATTGCCATAGTGGCAAAATGCAAAAATTCCCTTCCTAATTCTGAATTCAAAGTTTCTGCACCTTCAAAAGTCCATATTGATGTCCAGGGGCTAGCACCTCTCACATCAGTAAATTCTTTTCTTTAACATCTGTTTTTTCTTGATCATTTTACTAGTTTACATGGTTGAATCAGTTACAAAATAAATCAAAAGTTTTTGCAATATTTTAGAATTTTAAAGCCATTATGGAAACTTGAAATCCCAAGTGACTTTGGAGATAAATATACTCAAAATAAAATGGTTGAACTCAGGACCTATCACTTTTAGTGGAAGACACTTGCAATTGTATCAAGGCTTGACCTCAAGGTGAACGTACTTCAACTGAATTTGATCAATTTTGTACTTCACAAGGCATAACCCATTATTGTTCTTTTACACACACCCTAACAAAATGGGGCGACTAAAAGAAAACATGTCATTTTGTGAAAACTTCATACATTGACTAAAGTCCTAAATAATGCTCATTCAAAGATTCAAGCGTTATTTATTACTAAGGGTACGTTTGGTACACTGAATGGAAATTACGATAGGAATTGTAATCTTTATTACTATGAATAAAATGTGTTGTAATGTAATAACTAAACCTATGCATTAGTTTGGTTGTGAGTTATAACATTAGAATGAAACTTAACATTTATTTTAGGAAATTTCTTACTCATACAATTATATTTCCTTAAAAATTAGTATTTTTAAATTTAAGAGAGATATGTGTTATTTTTTATGATTTTTTATTTTTATAATTGTTAGATGCATATGGAAAGTTTATTTACTTGGAAATATATTAAGTTTTGAAATTATTGCACTTACTAAGAAATAGCTAATACAACCTGTAGGGACTAAAATTGTATTGATCTCAAAACCGGATTGGGCTCAAACGTTAACGACCCAAACAATAAATTTGTAGAGCGTGGGTAGAAGAACTAGATTTATCCCAGTAGAAAAACGATTAAACTTAACGATTCAAAATGATATGACACAGACAAGATTATCGAATTTCTCCTCAGGACCAAGCATGTTATTTCATTTCATATAATTTTCTTCCAGAAGTCTATTGTATCAGAGTTCCGATCCTTTCTATCAATGCATTCTTCCATGTTATATATTGCCCTCTGGTGTCATCTTCACCACACACGTGTAGGTTGGATTCGGGGGATCCCTTCCTGTCCCATCCAACACTTCCTAGGACCTTCAACCAGCAGTTGTAAGGCTGCTTCATCACTGTTCAGGCATCACCTCCACATTAATGCGGCCAGAGAGTTGGTTGAGAGGCAATTAATGCGGAGGAAACACTTGTTGAAGATATTTGTTTATCTTTCCTTTTTTACCCTTGGCCCAATGTCCCACCTTTAGTGGTAATGTACCTTCGAAGTGAGTTTGTGACGATACGGCGTTCAGGTCTTCCTCGGACACATATTGCCGAGAAGGATTTTGTCCTCGGACGAATTCTGGACCCATCTCATGTGATATCTACTCCTCTTTTCATTTGGTTCCCCTTATAACCTTATGTGGGCCTCCTCGGATGGTTTAATGTCCTCAAATAGGGCCACAGGCCCAGTTAACATAGTTTTAATAATTATTGATTAACTGGCCCCCACAATAACCCCTCAAAATCTTGCTTTTCGACTCCTCGGGAGAAAAGGTTGATTTTGATGTTCCCAGCCTATATCCTTTTATGTTTTGGGCATGCTCCTGACGCTTCAGCGTCCCGAGCGCGGTAGCATTAAATTTTGGCGACGCCCCTATCCCCCACATTCAACGATAAGATGTAAATCGAACGGTGGAGGGTCTGTCTCATTTTGCGAGTGGGAACTTTCCCGATCGTAACTTCTGCACAACTATAAATGAATTTTCAAATCAATTCTCTTTCTTACCTTCAGCGATCACACAATTCTAAAGCTCATACACTGAACCTGTCTTTCTCCTTTTTCGTCGTTTCTCTGTGCATTTACAAATACTAGAATCTTGCCCAAGGACCCTCTTTCAAACCTGTAAGTCTTCTTAAAACCTTTTCAGCTTTCATCTTAAATTCGTTAATTTTTCTACGATACCCTTTAGGAAAATGGGGAAAATGGGTAAGTTTTGATGTCTGGTTGAGTCCGAGGAAGGTATGAGAAGTTTCCGCGCTAAGTATAGGATCCCCCCAACAGTGGGTATGAGGTACGCAGCCCAGGGGGAATGAGCCGGCGCTAGAAGAACAGGGGAAGTGGTTATTCTCATGATTGCCTTTATAGAAGGCGGGATGACCATCCCCTTGGGTACTATTACTAGGAACTACCTTAGGTTCTTTAGGTTATCCCCAACTCAATGTGCGCCAAACATGTTTAAGGTCCTGGGAAGTATAGAAGCCTTGAATGAGAGAATGAACCTAAACCTAACCCATCATGACATGAATTGGGTGTACAACCTCAACCATTTGAAAGGGCAGGGATATTATCTCAAGTCGAGGTATCTCGCGGTGAGGCTAATTCAGTGCCTTCCCACTTCAAACAAGAACTTAAAGGAGGATTTCCTTATCCTTTCTAGGGAATGGCATGATGGTCTGCTATGCCCCATAGAGGAAGGAGAACCAGGTGGGAATACAGCCATAGATTCATAACGTTCAGTTTATACATACATATTTTTCCTTTTTTTGTTTTTTTGTTTTTGTTTTTGTTTTTGTTTTTGTTTTGAGTCTCAATATTCTTATCCCTAATGACGCTTTATTTCAATTCAATGATTTTACAGATAGACGTTCTACCAAGCCCAAACTTAATTTAGTCAACAAAGCAAGTTTGGATAGGGTATTGCAAGACGAGATATACATGAACGAAGCTGACGGCCAACTCCGGGCAGCCCATTTAATCCTCAGATATACCCCCCTTTCGTTTGCTTTCCAAGCACTGAAGTGCATTATCAGAGCCCGCGATCCTTGGCTTCGCCGTATTAGTGTTGCCTACCAGGGGTTTATCGTTCCAGAAGGTATTCCACTTCTTAAGGACACCTCCCGCACTAAGCTCCTTTTTGTTGCCACTATCTCAACAGGAGCCTCTTCATCCCAGCTTGCCCTCAGGGAAGAGGAAGTAGAAGAGAAAGATGAAGAAGAAGAAAAAGAGGAAGAAGAAGAAGAAAATCCAGAGGAAGTTGTAGAATTATCAGACTCCTCGGTCGATTTTGGGATTTTTAATCAAACTATACACTTTAAGGAAGATCTTGACAAGATGGGAGTACAAAGAAAGCCCCAGAAAAGTCTAATGGAGTTGATAGAGAATCAGCCTAGGAAGAGTGCACCGGGAAAATCAACGCAGTCCCAGATTCCTCCTCCTCCCACCAGGTCTCCTCCTCCCGCTCTTCATTAACCTTCTCATCAACCTCCCCAGCCGGTCAGAGCTGATGCTACTGAACTGAAAAGACGAAGGGAGCAGAAAGGGAAAGACTTGGTAGATACTGGAAAGTTTCGTCCGACCCACGAAGAAGATGCCCAACGAGCTGCAAAGCAGCAGAAGACTAGCCATACTCTTCAGCGAGGCTAGGAGAGGTCTGACACTCAACTTCCTGAGCCACAAGCCTGGCTGCCAGCACCCATGCATGGTGGGGAGCTCCTAAGAGATGATGCATCTATTAAGGACTTCAACAGTGGCATTGGGTGCCACATAGCCTAGGCTGTAGAGGAGGCTTTATTACTCCCAAAGGACATGGCCGAATTAAAAAATGCAAGGAAAAATGAACTTATCCTTAACAATAAAGGATATTTGGGAATGGTATAGTGCTAACTCTTTTCTTTTTCCTTTCGCGATCATTACTCACTAATGTGTACTCTTTACTGACTATAGTGTTGATTTCTTCCTTTTAGGTTATCCAAAACACTTTTAGGATGAGATGTTCAATAACTGCTACAATCAGTTAGAAGATGAAAGGAAAAAATGGGCGTCGGCTGTACAAACTTTAACAATATCCGAGCACAACTTGGCGGACGCGAGGAAGAAATTAATTGTTAAGGAGCAAGCTCGCAAAAGCTCTGACTCGGCCTTGGAAGGCACGCAAAGGCAAGCCGAGGATCAAAGAAAGTGCTTGCATGAAGCAAATGAAGAATTAAAGGCTGCCAGGGAGCAAGTGGCAGTCCTTAAAAAGCACTTGGAGGAAACCCAAAAATTAAGGGAGCAAGCCGAAAAATCTAGGGAGGAAGCCGAGAAGGCAAAGGTTGAGGCCGAACAGGCAACGAACGAGGCCGAACAGAAAGGTTACGACCTCGGGGTGGCTGAGATAGAGGAAACCCTAAGGGCAAAGGTGCCAATGGTGTGCCGCATTTACTGCGCCCAAACCTGGAATGAAGCCCTTAACCGAGCTGGGGTCGAGGCTTCATCTGAGTTGAGGAAGGTAGAGAATGTGTTCTATCCTCTAGCAATCCGTGCCTCGGATCCTTCATCCACTCAAGCCGAAGACACTCCCACAACCACTGATCCTAATTAGAAAGTTTTGCCTCAAAATCTTCATCCCCCTGGCCAACCAGAACCAGCTAAAGAGACCAATGCCCCTCAAGAAGCCTCCTTGGACAAAACTGCAGATGCTTCTGAGGTAGAGGTAGCCTCTCAAGACTTTCAGCAGGATTTGGCTTCTACAGTCATGTCAGCTAAGGGAGCCACTAAGGACAAAGGGGGAGTCACTACCTCGGAGGCAAATAAACCAGCCAACCAAACTCCCAAGCTCCAAATTAAGTTGAAAAAATAGGCCTTATTTTACAATTTGATTAGGACTTTTGTAAGAATTTTGTTTCCGTTTGCTTCTTGTTGTTGCCGTTATATTTTTGTACTTGTTCGTTCTAATATTTTAGTTTGAATGGATTCATCTTGATTGTCTTTCATTTACAAGAGAAAAAATAACTTATACACATTAACAGTTGGTGGTTAAAATGGGTGATAAATATTAAGGCTACGAGATCACATGGAGACATTTCGAATTCTTATATGTTCCTTCTAGCAAATTGAAACTTAAAGGAGCGTTAAAGAGTTGGATAAAGTTGGATTCAAAGAACTTCACTTATATGTTAAATGATGCTCACCGTCTTGTTGGTACTTCTATTTTCAATAGGTAACAAAGAACTTTGTGATTCGAGGAAGGTACTTGAGGATTTATTATTTTGGAATGCTCAAGTTCGTGTGACATTAGCATTTTGATAATAAAAGGCTATATTAGTTTTCATTGAACCCACTTAGCGCTTTAATAGATATCATAGGGTATTAATTTCCACTAAGTCTGTGGTCAGAGAAACCTAACATAACTTAGTTTCTGTTTAATACTTCATAAGATGTCATAGGGTATTAATTTCCACTAAGCTTGTTATCCGAGGACCTGACATAACTTAGTTTCTATTTAATACTTCACAAGATGTCAAAAGGTATTAATTTCCACTAAACTCCTGACATAACTTAGTTTCTATTTAATACTTCACAAGATGTCAAAGCGTATTAATTTCCACTAAACTTGTGGTCCGAGGACCTGACATAACTTAATTTCTATTTAATATTTCATAAGATGTCAAAGGGTATTAATTTCCACTAAGCTTATGGTCCGAGGACCTGACATAAATTAGTTTCTGTTTAATACTTCACAAGATGTCAAAGGGTATTAATTTCTACTAAACTTGTGGTCCAAGGACCGAACATAACTTAGTTTCTGTTTAATACTTCACAAGATGTCATTAGATGTGGAAACACAAGATGCATGATCAGCATAAATTAAAAGAAACCCAAACTAGATTACTTTTATTAATAATAATACCTTTTGAGATTGTTTACATTCTAAGGATGGAGTACAGCTTTTTCATCTAGGTCTTCCAGATAATAGGCTCCTATTCCGGCTACTGAAGTAATCCGATAAGGCCCTTCCCAATTAGGCCCCAATTTTTCCCAAGTTGGATTCTTGGTGGTTCCCAGAACTTTCCTCAGCACTAGATCTCCTACAGCTAACGGTCTCAGCTTTACATTAGTATCATAGCCTTGCTTGAGTTTATGCTGGTAGTAAGCCAATTGGACCATTGCATTCTCCCTTCGCTCTTCAATCAAGTCTAAACTTTTCCCTAACAGCCCATCGTTACTGTCAGAGGAAAATGTACTAGTCCTTAACGTTGGGAATCCAGTTTCCAGAGGGATGATGGCTTCGGTTCCATAGGTCATGGAAAAAGGAGTCTCTCCTGTTGATCGTCGAGGCGTTGTTCGATAGGTCCAAAGAACATGTGGCAATTCCTCCACCCATTTTCCTTTTGCATCATCCGGTCTCTTCTTAAGTCCATTGACTATTACTTTGTTAACAGCTTCAGCTTGCCCATTCCCTTGAGGATAGGCCGAAGTGGAATATCTATTATTTATACCTAAGTCTGAACAGTATTGCCTGAAGGCCTTACTATCAAATTGAAGGCCGTTATCCGAGACAAGAGTGTGCGGAGTTCCAAATCGCGTAACAATATTCTTCAAGATAAACCTCTTAACATCTACGTCTCTGATGTTAGCCAAAGGTTCAGCTTCGACCCATTTAGTAAAATAATCCGTAACGACCAGCAGATACTTTTTGTTTCCTAATACTTTAGGAAAATGGCTGACAATATCTAACCCTCATTGAGCAAAAGGCCAACGGCTAGACAGAGGGTTAAGAATTCCTCCAGGCTGGTAGATGTTTGGTGCGAACCTCTGACACTGTTCACATTTTCTAACATACTCCTGCGCTTCCTTTTGCATACTTGGCCACCAATATCCT
The DNA here is from genome assembly GCA_028535165.1 of Quercus tomentella. NCBI lineage: Eukaryota > Viridiplantae > Streptophyta > Magnoliopsida > Fagales > Fagaceae > Quercus > Quercus tomentella. The sequence goes on along the minus strand of JAPQVY010000012.1, from coordinate 40,107,406 downwards.
TGGATAATGGCCCTGTGTGATAGGGACCTTCCCCCCGTATGACTTCCACAAATTCCTTCATGCAGCTCCTCTAGGAGTGACTCTGACATCTCGGGATGAATACAAAGTAGATATGGTCCAGAAAAAGAACGTTTGTATAACTTTTTGTCCTCGGATAACCAAAACCGAGGAGCTTTCCTCCGTATTTTCTCGGCTTCTACCTTCTCTTCAAGCAAGGTGTCACTTTCGAGGAATTTCAGTATGGGATCCATCCAGCTCGGCGCTAGGTTGACTTGATGAACCTGAAGCGCGTCCTTCCCTACCGGGGTGGGGTGCACAAATCCTTAATGATTATGACCCGGGGCAAATTCCATGCTGAGGAGGTGGCAAGGGTTGCCAGGGAATCGGCGTGGGTATTTTCATCTCGGGTATATGTGATAAGTCAAAAGACTCAAATCCTGTTTGCACACACCTAACTTAACCCAGATAGTCTTGCATTCTGGCATCTCGGGCTTCGAGATCCCCTTTCACTTGGCTAACTATCAATCTTGAATCCAAGAATACTTCCACTACTTTTCAACCCATTTTTTGGACCATTCTTATTCCCATCAACAAAGCTTCATACTCTGCTTCGTTGTTAGTAGCAGAAAATCCCAGCCTCAAGGACTTTTCAATGATGATCTTTTTGGGGATACCAGTACTAGCCCCACTCCCGCTCCCCGTTGATTCGCTGCACCATCCACATACACTTTCCAGGATGAGACATCCTGTGTGGAAATCAGGCCAACCAACTTTTCATCCATGTCACGTTACTTCATCTTAGCTTCTTCTGGGAGCTCGGCAAACTCGGCTACCAAATCAGCGAGGACCTGGCCTTTTACCGAGGTGCGAGGCATGTATTTGATGTCAAAAGCTCCTAGGACCGTCCCCCATTTAGCAATCCTCCTCGTATAATCTGCGCTTCTAAGTATAGACTTGAGTGGCAGTTGAGTTAGCACTACTACAATATGCGCTTGAAAGTAATGTGGGAGTTTGCGAGTCGCGTGGACTACTGCCAAGATGGCCTTTTCTAGGGACAAGTATCGCACCTCGGCTTCATGAAGTGACTTACTTACGTAATAAACTGGCCTTTGAACGCCACTGTCCTCTCGTATTAAGACGAAACTAACTGCATGAGAGGCAACTGCTAGGTAGGCAAACAAGACCTCGTCCACCTCAGGGCTGGACATGATAGGCGACTGAGACAGGTACTCTTTCAACTGTTGAAATGCTATGGCGCATTCCTCGGTCCACTCAAATCCCTTCCATTTATGCAGTAAATGGAAGAAAGGTCTACATCTATCAGTTGACCGGGAGATAAATCGATTCAAAGTAGCAGTCATTCCTGTCAATTTCTGCACCTCTTTCGGGTTCCGAGATGCTTGTAAATCGTTAATGGCCTTAATCTGGTTTGGGTTCAACTCAATTCCCCTATGAGTCACCATGTACCCCAAGAACTTTCCAGAACTCACACCAAAGGAACACTTTGAGGCATTCAGATGTAGCTTATGCTCTCTCAGGATTCCAAAAATACTCGCAAGATCTTCCACATGCTCGGACACCACCTTACTCTTCACCACCATATCATCGATATAGACTTCAATGTTCCTGCCCAGCTGCGGTTCGAACATTTTAGTCATCATCCGTTGGTAAGTAGACCCTGCATTTTTCAATCCAAAGGGCATTACTTTATAGTGATAGTTTTCAATGGGGGTGACAAAAGTTGTCTTTTCTTGATCGTCCAATGCTAACGGTATCTAATGATATCCTTGGAATGCATCCAAAAAACTCATCCGAGGATGACCAATTGTTGCATCTACCAACTGATCTACCTTCGGCATAGGAAAATGATCCTTAGGACAAGCCTTATTGAGGTCCGTGAAGTCCACGCACATTCGCCATTTTCCAGTCTTCTTTTTCACCACCACTGTATTGGCTAGCCATTGAGGGTAAAACACTTCTTTGATAGCCCCGGCCTGCTTGAGCTTGGCCACTTCACTTCTAACAGCTTCGGCGTGCTCCTTTGATGGTTGCCGAGGTGGTTGTCTCTTCGGAACAATGGAAGGATTCACATTGAGATGATGACAGATGAAATTTGGATCTATACCCGGGGCTTCATATGGACTCCAGGTGAACATGTCGATATTCTCTCTGAGGAATTTCACCAGCTGCTCCTTCTCTCGTGAAGGCAGTTTGACCCCAACTTGGAAGAATCTCTCAAGATCATCAGCAACAATTACCCTCTCCAGATCTTCACATTTTGCTTCATTGACTAGTGCGTTTAAGGGCAATACTGGGTCTGTTAATTGCTATAAACCATTATTGGCGGTTGCCGAGGTCTCCGCTTCTGGCCGGTGTTGAATAGCCGCCACTAGGCATTGCCGAGCTACAGCCTGGCTTCCTACTATCTTCAAAACTTGGCCTCCGGATAGGTACTTTACCTTTTGGTGTAGGGTGGAGGAGACTGCCTCCAGGGTATGGAGCCAGCGTCGGCCCATAATAGCCGTGTATGGAGAGAAAACATCCACGACGATGAAGTCCACCTCCACCACGTCCGTACCGGCCTGCATAGGTAGCCTTATCTAACCTTTTGGGATGATCATTCTTCCCTCAAAACTTACCAGGGGTGAACTGTAAGTTGTTAGATGCTCAGGCCTCAAACCTAGCCCCTTGTATAAGTTAGGGTACATTATATACGCAGCACTACCCTAGTCAACCATTACCCTTCTCACATCGTACCCGCCGATTCTCAGCGTGACCACCAGAGCATCATCATGTGGCTGTATGGTTCCTACTTTATCTCCATCTGAAAAGCCCAAAACTAACGGGATGTCCATCCTAGCTCTTTTAGACGCCGAGCTACACTCTTCGGCTGGAGATCGGGATACTAACAGCACTCTGGAAGGACAAGAGCCAGTTCTCCCTTGGGCAACAAAAATAACGTTTATTGTGCCAAGGGGGAGTCTTGAAGAAGCATCTCCCCGCCTCTCCGAGCCTGCTTGGCCTATCCGACCGCTGGAGTGGTGCAAAAGTTGTTTCAACTTCCCCTCTCGGACTAGTTGCTCCAAATGGTTCCATAAATTCCTGCAATCCTCAGTCGTATGCCCATGATCTTGATATGATAGTGGCAGTAAAGATTCTGGTTGCGTTTAGCAGGCTCTCCTGCCATCTTGTTGAGCCATTTAAAATATGATTCATTCTTAATCTTCTCCAGCACCTGTTGTACTGGTTCCCAGAACACGGCATTAACCGCCTGGGCGTTGGCAGAGCCTGACTGCCCCATATAGCCTTTTTGAGGTCGGTTATTGTTATACCGGTCCGACCTGAAATCCCTCATCTCCTGAGGGATTACCTTAGCCTTTCCTTTTCCCTGCAGTTGGTCTTCTTCTACTCTTCTATACTTATCAATCCGATTTATTAATTGTTGTACGCTAGTGACTGGTCTACCAGTTAAAGATTTCCTCAAATCATGCTCGGCTGGAAGGCCGGCCTTGAACGTACTTATAGCCATGTCATCATGCTCTCCCTCTATCTCATTAAACATTTTCCAGTATCTGTTCGAATATGTCTTAAGAGTCTCACCCTCTCGCATGGACATAGACAACGAGGACCCCAAAGGCCGAAGAACCCTGCTACAGGTAATAAAGCGAGCGCCAAAAGCTCAGGTAAGTTTCTTGAAATAATCAATAGAATTAGCCCTTAAGTTGTTGAACCATCTCATCGCCACCGAGCCCAAACTTGATGGAAAAACCTTACACATCAACGCTTCATCTCCGGAGTAGATAGCCATCTTTTGGCTAAAATGGCTAACGTGCTCTACCGGGTCTGTCCGACCATTGTATAGGGTGAATGTGGACTGATGGAATCGCCGAGGAAGAATCGCCTCCTCTATGTTCCTTGTGAAGGGTGATTTGGAAACTTGGCTTAATGCTTTGTTCATGGCGCTGTTCCCCAAGCCCTTGTGAAGTGGGCTTTTACACCTACGTCGATGGCTGTGTTCCTCCTCATAGGAAAAAGTTTCACTAGGCGGAGTCCTGGATCTCCGTCTATAACTAGCTCCATCTATATCCTCGGATGATGGTTCGAAGCTAGGCGGGGAACGCCTTCGCCGGGCATGGCGCAACTTTCTTTTCAACTCGTCAATCTCACGTTGCATGTCTCTGTCATTCTTTGCATGGGAAACATGACTCTTTCCCTGAGAGTGGCTTTTGCTGGTATGAGTAGTGCGCACACTCCCCTCATGGCCCTCTCTCCGTTCGAGACCCTGGTGTGGATTGCCATGCTGGGAGCCCCTTGACTCCGCTTGGCGTGGGCCAGTATCTATCTGGTGCGGTCCCGCTGTTGTTTGGTGTGGACCTACTTCTTCCATCATGAACGTTGTAACAAAATTTCCTTTGGCCTAGATCAAGCTCTCCCCACAGACGGCGCCAATTGTAGGGACTGAAATTGTATTGATCCCAAAACCGGATTGGGCTCAAACGTTAACGGCCCAAACAATAAATTTGTAAAGCGTGGGTAGAAGAACTAGATTTATTCCAGTAGAAAAACGATTAAACTTAACGATTCAAGATGATATGACACAGACAAGATTATCGAATTTCTCTTTAGGACCAAGCATGTTATTTCGTTTCATATAATTTTCTTCCAGAAGTCTATTGTATCAGAGTTCCGATCCTTTCTCTTAATGCATTCTTCCATGTTATATACTGCCCTCTTGGTGTCATCTTCACCACACACATGTAGGTTGGATTCGGGAGATCCCTTCCTGTCCCATCCAACACTTCTTGGAACCTTCAACCAGCAGCTGTAAGGCTGCTTCATCACTGTTCAGGCATCACCTCTACATTAATGCGACCAGAGAGTTGGTTGAGAGGTAATTAATGTGGAGGCAGCAGTTGTTGAAGATATTTGTTTATCTTTCCTTTCTTACCATTGGCCCAATGTCCCACCTTTAGTGGTAATGTAGCTTCGAAGTGAGTTTGTGACGATACGGCGTTTAGGTCTTCCTCGGACACATATTGTTGAGAAGGATTTTGTCCTCGGACGAATTCTGGACCCATCTCATGTGATATCTACTCCTCTTTTCATTTGGTTCCCCTTATAACCTTATGTGGGCCTCCTCGAATGGTTTAACATCCTCGGATGGGGCCACAGGCCCAGTTAACACGGTTTTAATAATTATTGATTAAATGGCCCCCACACAACCTTTTAAGGAGGAATAGTTATTCCTCATTTTGAAGAATAGCTATTCATAAGGAATGATTGTTCCTTGTAATAAAAATATAACCAAACTAAAGAATAATTAAATCATAGGAATAACTATTACATTACAGTACCTATTACAGTCTACCAAACATGCCCTAAATAATATACATTCTTAATATCGTTATTACTCAACAAAGAGGTTTATAATATCTCATTACATAACAAAAACCCAATTAATTTAGGATGAATAAGATTTTAGCCTAAAAGGACCAAATTTTATCATATCAAGAAAAACAATTTATGATGAATCAAGTCAATAACTTAAATTGCTCAACCAGCTTAGTATGACATTATTTTGACCATTTCCTAATCATTGGGTTCAAATTTCTCATAGTAATGACATCAAATCAAACAATCAAATTCTAATTTCATATTTTATGAGTAAAAATTTTTTAAATAAAAAAAAATGACAAAGAAAAAATAGTTAATGTTTTGTTCATGTATTGGCAGAAAATACCATATATCAGCCAGAAGTTAGTGAAACATACTGAAATTCAGGTCGAGGTGGATGGAGGGATGATTCATCATGATAAATAACTCGAACAAAATGGAATTGATAATTTTGCTTCTGCATGGACTTTTTGCTCTATTCAAACACAAAAAGAAGGAAAATACTAGTGTAGGAGTCTCATAAATACAACGTAGTTCAACTAATCTAACTAATTCAAAACTAATAAGTCCTTAAGAAATTTTAAATGAATTATTGGGAATGGCAATAGAGTCTTACAGCAAGAAATTTTCTCTCTTTAAGGTGCTTTAAAGAGACATTAGAGAAAGATTGAGTCCTTTTGTAGCTAGAAAGACATTAGAGAAAGAAGAAATGAGAGTAGAGGAGGATGAGGAATACGGATATGCTAAGAGCACAGTTGAGTAATTGACGAGGTTGTGTGGAAAGCAGCAATAAAGCTTGTTAGGAAGGTGGTTTAGTTGGTTGCTTAGGATGATCAAGTTACTCATTGTTCTTGAAGATAATGATACTATCAAGTGGCTTGATTTCTTCTGTTGCTGTCACAACTTCAAGATGATAAAAAATGTAGCAACTTATCACTTAAGGTTCTTGGGTATTTTGTTTGTCACTAGCAGAATAACAGCCCAAGAGAAATATATTAATACAACAAACCTCAGGAGAATTTTTTTTAATGAATAATAATTTTTTATTATTATCAAAACACTAGAAGAAAAAGATTCAATTAAAGCTAGCAACAAATAACAGTCCAGCAAAAACAACATTCAAACAACCCCTCCTCTCTACTACCAAAATACAAACAGCTACATTTGCAACCACACTAATCGTTACAACAATGCAAGTTCATTTCACAGGCAGACATTGCTCTAATCACAAACTATTGAGTTAGTGGAAGCTTTTATGCTTATTTGTTGTGTAACAAACTAATAGTAGGTTATTTTATGCTTATTTGTTATGTGAACAAAATAATAGTATGTTATGCCAAATAGAAATAGAAAAGACAATCACACATGGAACACAAAGATTTACATTGTTCGGCTTTAGGCCTACATCCACGGACAATGTCTAACAGAAAATTTCACTAAGAAAATAGGAGATTACAAAATAGCACAAAAGCATGGGACAGGAGAACTTAAATTTCTCTACACTGATTCCACTGCTTAAACTCTATAAAACCAATTAAACAAAGCCACAAATATATATATACACACATTGACATACATACAGCAAAAAGGAACCCTTGGTTAGTTCTTGACTAGTTTAGTGAGTGCCAAGGTGTGTTTGACCGGAGGGACACTCCTTGGCTAATTCTTCAACGTCGCTCTTGTAACTTTCCCTCTAACCACTGCGATAGGCTTCAAGTTTCTTGGATCCCCTCCTACCAAAAGATAAAAAGTGCCCCAACAAATCAAGAAGAAATTTTTTTATTATTCAAACCTAACGAAAAAAAGTTTAAAAAAACAAAAGTGATTTGGATTCATGGAATGAATTTAATTTTTGAGTTTGGGGTGATTGGGATGTGAGTGCCAAAAGGTAATGTTAACCAGCACAATACTTTGAACTTTCATTTTTTCCCTCTCTCAATGCTAGCATATGTACAAAAACAGGGGTAAAAATCTAAAAAGAAAAACTCCAATTTATACATATGACAAATTTAAATTTTTTATCATGCCAATTTAAACCTGACAATCAAAACCCACACTTTCATTTCATTGGATTCCCCACCTCAAAAAATAAAAGAGAACATCAAGACTTGTAAACTGTAATAGCAAGAAGAAAGATGATGACTTACAGGAAAAGAAGTCAAAACATTCCTTGTACTAATTTCTTTAGAATCAGCCATACATCCTCCAAGTCTTTGGATGGGGGTTCGTCTCTAGAGTAGCCTTCTCCACTTGGTCCAGTCCCGCCATCCTCATCACAGCTTTGCTTATTTCTTCTGCTACCTTCTATGGTTGAATCACAAAGATCATGGTGGAGATCACCCAGATCCTCATAGAGTGTTCTGTTGTTGAAGCTTAACTGTGCCATATTTTAATTAAGATCTTCAATGTCTTGGTAACTATCCCTCTTTCCTCCATGAATGGATTGAAGCGTCTAGGACATTTCATACTATCCTTGTACTAAATAAAAGTTCACCAAGAAGACATCAAAAAAATTTGTATAACTCCAACCAGATTATTAAAAAAAAAAACTAAAAAAAGAAAAGCAATATGGTATGATTTTAATTTTTGAGTTTGGGTTGATTTTGCTGCGAGTGTTTACAGGTAATTCTAAGGTAAAACTAGCCCAATACTTTAAAGTTAACAATTTTTAAAATTAAAAAAAAAAAAAATAGTATATGTCCCCAAAAAAAAAAAAAGTTGATGATTTGTAAAGTAGTAAGAAGAAAGATGGTTCCCTTTGACTAGAATCCTCAGAATCAGCAATAAATTCTCCGACTTTATAAATTCATTTTGGCTGTGGTTCCTCATTAGAGTAGCCTTCTCCACTAGGTGTCCAGCCCCATCATTCTCATCATGCCTTTGCTTAGTTCTGCTACCTTCTGAGGCTGAATCATCAGGATCATGATCCTTAGAGAGCATGCTGCAGTATATGCCTTGGTATATTTCTGAGCTCTGCAGCTTTGTGTTCTTTTTGTTATTGTTGTAATTTAAACTTGCAGGTATTTCTACATTTACAAACAAGGTTGTTCTTATTGAAACGTCACTTTTGATCCTTGGAATTGGGATGAGTGTGTGCCCATCGACATAATCTGCATTACCAGTTATCCAAATTTTCATTTTTTAACTCTCAAAATGTCCCACATCTTTGTAAACATTGCCTTAGTGGCAAAATGCAAAAATTCCCTCCGAAATTCTGAATTCAAAGTTTCTGCACCTTTAAAACTAGTCCACACTGATGTCTAGGAGCTAGCACCTCTCACATCAGAAAATACTTTTCTTTACCATTTGAGCTTTGTTGATCATTTCACTAGTTTACATGGTTGTATCTGTTACAAAATAAATCAAAAGTATTTGTCATATTTTAGAATTTTAAAGCCATTATGGAAACACAATTTCATCCAAACTTAAAATCCTAAGTGACTTTGAAGATAAATATACTCTAGCTAAAATGGTTGAACTCTGGAACTTCCAGGTGGAAGACTCTTGCAATTGTACCAAGGCTCGACCTCTAGGTGAATGTACTTCAACTGAATTTGATAAATTTTGTACTTTACAAGGCATAATCCATTATGTTCTTTTCCACACACACGCTAACAAAATGGGATAGCTGAAAGAAAGCATGTCATTTTGTGAAAACTTTATACATTAACTAAGGTCCTAAATAATGCTCATTCAAAGATTCAACCGTTATATATTACCAAATAATACACATTCTTAACATCATTATTACTCAACAAAGAGGTTTATAATATCCCATTACAAAACAAAAGCCCAATTAATATAGGATGAATAAGAGTTTAGCCTAAAAGGACCAAATTTTAATTATCAAATTAAGAAAAACAATTTATGATGAATCAAGTCAATAACTTAAATTGCTCAACCAGCTTAGTCTGACATTATTTTTACCACTTACTAATCATTGAGTTCAAATTTCTCAAAGTAATGACATCAAATCAAACAATCAAAATCTAATTTCATATTTTATGAGTAAAACTTTTTAAATAAAAAAAAATGACAGAGAAAAAAAAAATTAATGTTTTGTTCACGTATCAGCGGAAAATACTATATATCAACCATAAGTTAGTGAATCATACTGAAATTTAGGGCGAGGTGGATGGAGGGATGATTCATCCTGATAAATAACTTGAACAAAATGGAAATGATAATTCTGCTTCTGCATGGACTTTTTTCTCTATTCAAACACAAAAAGAAAGAAAATAGTGGAGTATCAGAAATACAACCTAGTTTAACTAATCTAACTAATTCAAGACTGACGAGTCCTTAAAAATTTTAAAATGAATTATTGGGAACGGCAATAGATTCTTACAGCAGGCAATTTTCTCTCTTTAAGGCACATTAAAGAGACACTAGAGAAAGGCTGAGTCCGTTTCTAGCTAGAAAGACATTTGAGAAAGAAGAAATGAGAGTAGAGGAGGAAGAGGAATAGGAATATGCTAAGAGCACAGTTGAGTAATTGATGAGGCTGTGTGAAATGCAGCAATAGAGCTTGTTTGGAAGGTGGTTTAGATGGCTACTTAGGATGATCAAGTTACTCATTGCTCTTGAAGATAATGATACTATCAAGTGGCTTGATTTCTTCTGCTGCTATCACAACTTCAACATGATAAAAAATGTAGAAACCTATCACAAGGGTTCTTGCTTATTTTGTTTGTCACTAGCTGAACCAACATGCCCAGAGAAATATATTAATACAACAAACCTCAGGAGAATTTTTTTAATGAATAGTTAATTTTTATTTATCAAAACACTAGAAGAAAAAACTTCAAACAAAACTCAATCAACCCTTCCTCTCTGCTACCAAAGTACAAACAGCTACATTTGCAACCACACTTTCCAAGCCTAACGGGGCACTTAATCGTTACAACAATGCAACTTCATTTCATAAGCAGACATTGCTCTAATCACAAACTATTGAGTTAGTGGAAGCTTTTATGCTTATTTGTTGTGTAACAAACTAATAGTAGGTTATTTTATGCTTATTTGTTGTGTGAACAAAATAATAGTATGTTATGCCAAATAGAAATAGAAAAGACAATCACATATGAAACACAAAGATTTACGTGGTTCGGCTTTAGGCCTACATCCACGGACAGTGTCTAACAGAAAATTTCACTAAGAAAATAGTAGATTACAAAATAGCACAAAAGCATGGGACAGGAGAACTTTAATTTCTCTACACTGATTCCACTGCTTAAACTCTATAAAAACCAATTAAACAAAGCCATATATATATATATATATATATATATATATATATATTCACACATTGACATACATACAGCAAAAATGAATCCTCAGTTAATTCTAGACCAGTTTAGTGAGTGCCAAGGTGGGTTTGAGAGAAGGGACCCTCCTTGGCTAATTCTTCAACGTCGCTCTTGTAACTTTCCCACTTACCACTGCAATAGGCTTCAAGTTTCTTGGATCCTCTCCTACCAATATATAAAAAGTGCCCTTACAAGTCAAGAAGAAAATTTTGTATTATTCAAAACTGATGAAAAAAAGTTTAAAAAAACAAAAGTGATATGGATTCATGGAATGAATTTAATTTTTGAGTTTGGGGTGATTGGGATGTGAGTGCCAAAAGGTAATGTTAACCAGCACAATACTTTGAACTTTCTTATTTTTCCCTCTCTCAATGCTAGTATATGTACAAAAACAGGGGTAAAAATCTCAAAAAGAAAAACTCCAATTTATACATATGATAAATTAATTTTTTTTTTTTATCATGCCAATTTAAACCTGACAATCAAAACCCACACTTTCATTTCATTGGATTCCCCACCTCAAAACATAAAGAGAACATCAAGACTTGTAAACTGTAATAGCAAGAAGAAAGATGATGACTTACAGGAAAAGAAGTCGAAACATTCCTTGTACTAAATTCTTTAGAATCAGCCATACATCCTCCAAGTCTTTGGACGGGGGTTCGTCTCTAGAGTAGCCTTCTCCACTTGGTCCAGTCCCGCCATCCTCATCACAGCTTCGCTTATTTCTGCTTCCTTCTATGGTTGAATCATAAAGATCATGGTGGATATCACCCAGATCCTCATAGAGTGTTCTGTTGTTGATGCTTAACTGTGCCATAGTTTAATTGAGATCTTCAATTTCTTGGTAACTATCCCTCTTCCCTCTGTGAATGGATTCAAGCGTCTGGGACATTTCATACCATCCTTGCACTAAATAAAAGTTCACCAACAAGACATCAAAAACATTTGTATAACTCCAACCAGATTATTAAAAAAAAAAAAAACTAAAAAAAAAAAAGCAATATGGTATGATTTAAATTTTTGAGTTTGGGTTGATTTTAAGGTACAACTAGCCCAATACTTTAAAGTTAACAATTTAATATATATAAATATATATATATATATATATATATATATATATATATATATATATATATATATATGTCCCCAAAAAAAAATTGATGATGACTTGTAAAGTAGTAAGAAGAAAGATGATCACTTACTGGCAACAAAACCGAAAATTTCCCTTTGACTAGAATCCTCAGAATCAGCAATAAATTCTCCGACTTTATAAATTCATTTTGGCTGTGGTTCCTCATTAGAGTAGCCTTCTCCACTAGGTGTCCAGCCCCATCATCCTCATCATGCCTTCACTGAGTTCTGCTACCTTCTGAGGCTGAATCGTCAGGATCATGATCCTCACAGAGCATGCTGCAGTAGATGCCTTGGTATATCTCTGAGCTCTGCAACTTTGTGTTCTTCTGGTTGTTATTGTTGTAATTTAAACTTGCAGGTATTTCTACATTTACAAACAAGGTTGTTCCTATTGAAACTCCACTTTTGATCCTTGGAATTGGGATGAGTGTGTGCCCATTGACATTCAACAAGTTACTTCCACTGCGATATTTCTTATGTAAAGAATTTGCTGTTCTTGGATGTTTCTAGAAGAGAAGACCTAGAGTGACATTTTCCTCCACCACCAGAATATTCCACCAACCTGTTGCTAAAGATTTGTCAACATTATAGTAAAGGACTAGCTAGAAAGCTTGTTGTCATGCTAACTTATTAACTTCTTACCACTACCTATGTACATACATACATACATGTATTTGTGATGTGTGTGCATGACATCTAAATTTTGTGTCAGGATCAATGCTTGTTTTTGGACATACTTTTAACGTACTGAATTTTGTTGTACATTCAGGTTAGGGAATATGACTACAAGTGAGACCAAAGTGACCTGCGTGCTGCAGGGGTAGTTCAGGTTTTGGAAGTTGGTTGTGTGGTTGCCACCTTCTCTACTTACCTACTCCCCTTGGATAACCTATGTTGCACAGACACGGACACGGACACGGGGATATGACAATTTTTGAAAAATAAGGATACGACAGGGCGGGGACACGGCGGTTAAATAATTAATTAAATTTTATATTTAGGCATATTTTTTAATATTTTTAGACATAAAATACGTTTATGTCTAGAATTTAAATTATATAAGAATTACAAATAAGTAAACTAACACCCAAAGTAGTACAATAATAAATAACTCAGCTGATTTTTCACTTTCAGTATTCATTTTAGTAAACTCACCTACAATATTTAACTTTAATAAATAAATAAAACTATAGCAGGACACACAAAAATAAAAATCACTAAGTTCATAATAAACATTATAATTTATGAGGCAAAACAAAAGGCTGAGTAAAGAAACACAGTAACAATGACACTGGGACAGTGAGAGTAGGATTTAAAAAAAAAACGTGTTATAATAAGTGAGTATTTAAGTAACCCATTCAGTCATTCACCCAAACCAAATGGCCAAATATCTAAAAAAAAAAAAAAAAAAAAACCACAGAGAAGCTTAAAGGGGTTGGACTTGACGCCAAGAGAGAGAGAGAGAGATCGGAAGGGATAAGCACGGCGTCGACATCTATGGAGCTGCCGATCGGCCCGATCTAGCTCCGGTGAGGGACAGAGGGCAGCGGCAGCAGCAGGCAGAGAAGAGGTCAGAGGGAGGGTGGGTGGGTTGAGAAGTGAGAACTTGAGATGTGGGTTTCGGGACTTCTTAGGCTTGTTGTTTTAGGGTATATCACAAAATCAATGGTATTGATAAATCCATCTGTCAAAATTTGTGATTTCCTTTTTTTTTCTTTTTTCACCGCTGGCGTGTCGGACGTGTCAGAGAAGCGAGAAAAAAAAAAAAAAAAAAAAAGACTCGCGGGGCACCGGAATCCGGCGAGTCGTACCCGTTCCGGTGTCTGACGTGTCCAACACCGACACAACGCCAAAAATGGCGTGTCTGTGCAACCAAGTGGATAACAAACAATGTCCTTTCCTCCCAAAGATGGGCATGAGAAACAGATTCAATTTGCATCAAGAGCAAGGATTTGGTGCAATGATCTCTGCTTTAGCCACAAAACAGCTGACATACCCCAGTAGCTCCTATGAGATGGTTCACTGTTTAAGGTTGTGTCAATTGGCATGAGAATGGTACCTTTCCACCCTAAAGATATTTGTTTAGGTTGCATTGATTGGATGGGAAATGTAAATCCAGAAGCAACTATAAACATAAGCTCCTAGTTTGCAGTATGTTTTTCGTAGAATCTGCAGGAGTTTAGGAAATATGTCTGGTGTGGCTGCTAACTCTCAAAAGATTGAGGTTTTCTGTGCTGCTGTTCCTGATGGGATGAAGAAGTGAATATTTGAGCTCTTGCAATTCAAAAAGGCTCACTACTTGTAAGATAGCTCAGGGTTTCTCTAATTTCTCGAAGACCTGGTGCAAAAGTATGTTTGCTCTTTCTTGATAAGATATAACAAGCAGAATTAAATCCTGGGCAGCAAGGAACCTTTCCTTCCCAGGATGGCTCCAGTTCTTTATAGCCTTTAGGTTTAACTGGTCCAGCATCTTCATATTGCCAAAGAATTTTATCAAGGCTATTGCACAGATATTGAGTAGTTACCTATGGAAAGGAAAGGAGCTTTGGGGGGCTAAAGTATCTTGGGATGTTGTATGCAAGCCAAAGGGAAGGTGGATTAGGTTTGAAAGAGGTGCAAGAATGGAACTAAGAAACCATAATGAGACATATATGGAGTCTCTTTGCTAAGGCAGGCTCAATTTGGGTAGCTTGTGTTAAATAAAACCTTTTGAAATACAAGATTTTCTGGTTTGTTAACATTCCTCAAGTAGCACTCAGGGATAGGCGGAAATTCTAACTCTTAGTTGCATTGTCAGGACATTACTGAAGTTTGAAGTGGGATCAGGTTGTATCATTTTCCTATGGCATGATTGGTAACATCCAGATGGAATACTAATTCAGAAGTATGGTACTCAAGTCATATATGATGCTGCCAGCAAAAAAATATATATATATATAAGGGTTTCAACTTTCAAGTGTTTTTGAAAGATAAAAGCATGTTTTGATCAACTTAACTTTTATCCATCCAGAGTAAACTTTGTTCACTAAAAATTAGTGAAAAAGCGGTACCTATTGAAGTGTAGAAACATGGGAGTACATCATAGCTAAGCTTCCAACAGTAGGACGGCAGAAAATCATCTGGTTCTCTCAAGTTATTCTAGGACATTTATTCTTCTATTGGGTAGTAACAAGGAACAAATTAAGCACTCAGGACAGAATGCTACATTGGGGTTATACTAGTGATCTAAAATGTGTACTCTGCAGGAAGATCTTGGAATGTTGAGCACACTTGTTCTTCGAGTGCTTTTTCACTAGGAATCTGGAAATAATTAGATATCAATATATATATTTGTATAGGAATAGAAGTTCAACAGAACATTTGCAGGACAAAAAAAAAGATTTAATCAATAATAAGAGACATTTGACAGTTAATTTAAATAGCTGACCATTTTGAGTGAAAGGAGAGATCCTACTAGGCAAATTCTTCAATGTGGCTCTGCTAACTATCCCTATTACCGCCGCAATAGGCTTCAAGCTTCTTGGACGTTTGATCCCTTCCTTCCATTATATAAAAGTGCCCCAACAAGACAACAAGAAAAATTTGTATTATTTCAACCTGATTAAAAAAAATGTGGCTATATGAGTGCCAAAAGGTAATGCTAAGCTACAACTTGCAGAATACTATGCTTTTTTGTTTTTTTTTTTTAATAATTTATTTAAATTATAAATGCTAGTATGGGAAATCCAAAAAGAAAAACTCTCTAATTTTATACCTATAACAAATTAAATTTGTTATCTATCAAAAGCCACACTTTCATTGGATTCCCCTCCCGAATAATAAAAGACAACAGTAAAACTTGTAAATTGCAATAGCAAAGAGAAAAATGACTTACAGGCAAAGATTTCCCTTTTACTAGATTCTTTCAAATCAGACATAAATACTCCAAGTCTTTGGATCTGGTCCCTCGTTAAAGTGGCCTTTTCCACTAGATTCTTCCGAATCAGACATTCGGTTTTGCTTATTTTTGCTACCTTCAGTGGCTGAATTGTTCAATATCACAATAGATTTCATCCAGACCCTCATAGAGCATGCTGCTGTTGTTGCTGTTCTGTGCCAGGGTTTGATTGATATCTTCGATGTCTTGGTAACTATTACATTTGTGAATGGCTTCAAGCTTCTTGGTCTCTGCATCCACTAAATAAAAGTGCACCAACAAGTAGTTGTAAACGATGACTTGTAAATGTTAAAAGTTAAAACTTGAAAGTAAGAAGAAAGATAGACTTACTCGCAAAGAAGTCAAAAAATTCCCTTTGAGAATCCTCCATAAATCCTCCAAGCCTTTGAATCCTCTTTGGCAGTGGTTCCACAATAGAGCAGCATTCTCCACTAGGTCCTGCCCCATCATCCTCATCACGGCTTCGCTTATTTCCACTACCTTTTGCAATTGAATCATCAATATCATGATGGATTACGATGCTGCTGTTGTTGATGCACTGTGCCATAGTTTTACTGGGATTTTCAATGTCTTGCCTGTATATGAATCGGACCCCAATTTTCTCCACCTCCAAGTTCCGGGAAGATGCTCTAATCGTAAGAGGATGAAATAAGTCCCAATAGGAATAATAGGTCAGCCAAAGATGATGTGATTCAATTGTACCATATTCTTTCCTAGAATTAGAAATTTCTCCCCCATTCATTGGAATTCCATCTATTATAAATGAAAGCTCCCAATCACAAGGGCGTACACAGCACTTGTTGGGTACAAAAACAACACAAAATGCAATTCCAATCGGCGCATTAGAAAAATTAGAAGGCATTGGTACTTTCAATTCATGACCTGTACATTTATGGTTAAAATATTTCGGAATTTCACTTCCTGGAATAATAATTTGTAACTTCTTTGGTAGTGTACCACTTTGTCCCTGAAATATACAAAGCATAATGTTTAGAACTTGGAGAGAGAGACAGGGAGACAAAGAGAGAGAGAGAGAGAGAGTGACCTGAAGCATATTATTAACTCCTTGAAGCATGTGATTGTCAACCAATTTAAAGCAGTTGAAAAACACGAATTGCAAATTGGTGCGATCTGACCAAAAAAGATTAAATTGCAGTTCTGGCAATCTCTCCAGTGAGGTACAATCGTCTGCAATTACAGAATCAATAGCTGACGGAACATTTTCCAATGATTGAAGACTCTTGCAACCCTCCAAATAGAGTATTCGAAGATTAGGGAATTGAGACATGCTTTCCGGAAGGGAAACAAAATTATTTCCACTTAGATCCAAGACTTGTAAAGAGGACAAGCAGCCAATGTCATTGGGAATTGACGAAAGATCACAGTGGCTAAGACACAAATACATTAAAGATTGTAGACCTGATAAGGAGGGCAATGATAAGCCCACCGGAGCCGGACTTGCTTGCAGGGAAGAATATATAAATGAAGGCAATATTATTCTTTTCGTGGTAGGACTTGTTGGCAAGTAAAATTCCATGCACTCAAGACTTGCTGGCAGGGAATAAAATTCGGATAACTTCCATCCACGGATATGTAGCTGTTTGAGATTTTTTTGGAGAACACTAGAAGAAGGAAGCTCTTTTATGGCTGTCCAACCCAAATTAAGCACCTCCAAACCTTCCATATTTCCTATGTTCTCTGGCAAGGTGTCAAATTTTAAGCATCCAAAAAGATCAAGAGAATTAAGCAACTTCAAACTACAAATGGTGCTAGGAAGGCGCACAAGATTTATGCAATATCTTAGAGTCAATAAAGTAAGGTTAGTCAAACGTTCAATTGATGAAGGCAGCTCTTCTATAATTGTTCTACTCAAATCAAGCATCCATAGACCTTCAATCATCCATAGGTTCTTTGGCAAGTTTTTAATTCCGAAGTATGCAAGAAGATTTACAGAACCACACGTCTCAAAACCACAGGTGGTGTTAAGAAGACACACAAGTTTATTGCAATCACATATAGTCAATGAAGTAAGGCTCACCAAGCATGCAATCGATGAAGGCAGTTCTTTTATAGCTGTTCCACTCAAATTCAGCTTCTTCAGACCTTTGACATTCCCTAAGTTGTCTGGTAAGTTGTCAAAATTTAAGCACCCAAAAAGATTAAGACATTCAAGCGATTTCAAACTACAAATGGTGCTAGGAAGACACACAAGATTTTTGCACTCTTTCAAAGTCAATAAAGTAAGGCTTGTCCAACCTTCAATTGAAGAAGGTAGCTCTTTTATAGCTGTTCTACTCAAATGAAGCTCCTTCAAACCTTTGACATTCCCTAGTTTTTCTGGCAAGCTATCAATTTTTAAGCATCCAGAAAGATCCAAATATTTAAGTGATTTCAAACTACAAATGGTGCTAGGAAGACACACAAGATTTTTGCACTCTTTCAGAGTCAATAAAGTAAGGCTTGTCAAACCTTCAATTGATGAAGGCAGCTCTTTTATAGCTGTTCTACTCAAATGAAGCTCCTTCAAACCTTCGACATTCCCTAGTTTTTCTGGCAAGCTGTCAATTTTTGAGCATTTAGAAAGATCCAAAGATTTAAGCGATTTCAAACTACAAATGGTGCTAGGAAGACACACAAGATTTTTGCACTTTTTCAGGGTCAATAAAGTAAGGCTTGTCAAACCTTCAATTGATGAAGGCAGCTCTTTTATAGCTGTTCTACTCAAATGAAGCTCCTTCAAACCTTCGATTATCCTTAGGTTCTTTGGAAAATATGTAAATACATAGCATGCAAAAAGATCAAGAGCACCACGGAACTTGAAACCATAGATGGTGTTAGGAGGAGACACAAGTATATTGCGATCAAGTATAACCAATGAAGTAAGACTTGTCAAATGTTTAATTGTTGAAGGCAGCTCTTTTATAGTTGTTCCACTCAAATCAAGCTTCTTCAGACCTTTGACATTCCCTAGGTTGTTTGGTAAGTTGTCAAAATTTGAGCACCCAGAAAGATCAAGACATTCAAGCGATTTCAAATTACAAATGGTGCTAGGAAGACACACAAGATTTTTGCAATCTTTGAGAGTCAATAAAGTCAATCTTGTCAAACCTTCAATTGATGAAGGCAGCACAAAAAGAGCTGTTCCACTCAAATGAAGCTCCATCAAACCTTTGACATTCCCTAGGTTCTCTGGCAAGTAGCAAATTTTTGAGCATCCAGAAAGATCCAAAGATTCAAGCGATTTCAAACTACAAATGGTGTTAGGAAGACGCACGAGATTTTTGCAGTAACTTAGAGTCAATAAAGTCAGGTCGATCAAATCTCCAACTGATGAAGGTAGTTCCATAATAGCAGTGTAATCCAAAAAAAGCTTCTGTAACAATTTCATGTTTCCCACACATTTTGGAATTTTCTTGAGTTCGAAGCAATTAGAAAGTTCAAGAGTCACAAGAGACTTTATTTTAAAATTTCCTGGAAGACAATTTAGCATTTTGCAACCTCGTAGATTAAGAAGAATAAGTTTTTTAAGAATTCCAATGGATGGGTGAAGCATGCGTAAATTTCTACAACCTTCAAGAATTAATTTCTTAAGATTCGGGACTCTAGTGAAGTCTGGGGTTTCGATCAAGTCTGAGGAGTAGGACAAGTCGATAAACTTCAACTTCTCAAAATTCTGTTAAAAGAAAAAAAAAAGTTAGAATAATTAGCATCCTAGTGTTTGTTATTGTGATTTAAAAGTGAAGATGTATGAGAATACTTAAGAACACACTTACCTTTTTTCCAATCCAGAGTTGTTTAATTATGCTCTCTATCAAATAAAGTTGAACAAGCTCATGAAGTTGGAAACTTGATGGCAACGATTTTGAAGGAAAATTACTCCAATCAAGAATTCTTAAATCATCAGGAAGATGTACGGGGACATAGTCAATATCATGAATTCTAAGAAATTTAAGATTATACATTTTCAGAAAGGCCTCAGGATTCCAACGTTCCTCTTGTTCTTCATTATAAGAACCCCAAATATCCAAAGCTTGAATTGCTTTTGTTCCCTAATAATCAAGAAGGAATCGGTGAATTGCAAAATATATTATTAGCATAAAAAAAAAAAAAAATTCAAGTGTTTTGAACTTGAAGGTAGGGAATGAGCTCAAATTATCTAAATAACATCTTACCTTATTTTTTTTTAACACTTTGTCAATGTCCTCATAACACCACAATCTACTACGCTTCCCAGGATCATCAGGGCACTCTTCACAAACAATGTTCCTACCCATTTCTTCAAGTAAATCATGCATCCACACTATATCATCATCCATAATTTTCAAGAGAGATTTATCAATGAGTTCCTTTAATCCAATACCAGGTTATAGGCCAAGAATTTCTAGTTTTTCTACTACATCATCTTTCTTCTCATGATTAAAAAAACATGCAATATGCAAGAATATTTCAATCTCTGGTTTTTGGAGTCCATTAAGACTTATTTTAAGCGCTCTGAGAATTGCTTCCTCGGGAAATTCTTCAAGTCTATCTAAGGCAATTTCCCATTCAATAGTACTTTTTCCAAACAAAAAGGATCCCAAAATCTCAAGAGCTAAAGGAAGGCCCCCAGCATAATTCAAAAATTGCTTTGACAACCCTAAATAACCTTCAAGGACATGCCTTTTTTTAAAAGCTTTCAAGCAAAAGAGTTGAAGTGCATCTTCATCATTCAGTCCTTTAACTTCATATATTTCATCTACTCCATGTCTCTTCAACACATTCTTATTTCTTGTTGTAAAGATAATTCTACTGCCCGGACCAAACCAATCATGTTGCTCAGCTAACATTTTTAACTGGCTTTGTGCATCTACATCATCAAGAACAAGAAGAATCCTTTTATGACGTAACCTCCTATTGATAATGAGAACTCCCTCGTACTCCTCTTTTATTTTCAAATTTGTTTCCATCAAAATTTCATCAATAATTTTCTGTTGTAGTGGAACCAAACCAAGTTTTTCAATATTTTCCCTAACATCCTTAATAAAACTACAAGCTTCAAACTCTTTAGAAATCATATGATAAACAACTCTAGCAAGAGTTGTCTTACCCATTCCCCCCATTGCCCAAATCCCTATAAAGCGAACATCGTTTGACCCTATAGCTAAACATGATAGCAATTCCACCAATTGAAAGTCTATTCCTACTAGGTCCTTGGTAATATATGAGAATGCATCATAATTCAACTTAAGTGATATCCATCCAGTGATGCTTTGGATATCTTGTGACTCAGGCCTGCAATGAGAAAAGTACAATATGTGTTGGGTTTGAATCACCATAGGTCACACAATAAATATGATACGTATCTAAGGGTCAATTCTATTGACTAAAACAAAAATATGTAAATTGATTTGCTCAAGAAAAAATTGAAAGAAGTACAATGAAACATGTATGAAGATCTGCTTAAGATTCCAAATAGGGTTTACATATATGAAGTGGATCATCTGAACATTTAAAAGAAACGAATATGTAGTTAAAATTACCTAATATCTTTTAAATGCCACCCAGAGAGTTCGCCCACTTGTCTCAAAGCATCTCTCCATTTCTCCACCCTCTCTTTGCTCTCCATCTTTTCATGTTTAACAAATGCTTGTGCAAAAGTTCCCATTTGTTTCCGTACATCAGATGGCTCCACATAGTGAAAAACAGGCAAAATTATCTTTCCCATGTCTTCCTTGCAAGTAATGATTTTTACAAGTTCATCTAAGCACCAAGGTGAAGATGCGTAGTCTTTTGAGAGAATGACAACAGCAAATCTAGACTCTTCTATAGCTTTCAACAACTCTAGTGAAATGGGTTTTCCTCTCTCAAGTTTCTCATCGTCTCTAAAAGTGTTAATGCCTTTCACTCTCAAAGCATTATATAGATGATCCATAAAATTGTTGCGGGTGTCCTCTCCTCTAAAACTAATGAAAACATCATATTTCCATTGGACAGTAGAAGATGACGAGGCGATTTCCATGCCCATTGAAGTCACTGCAAAATACTCTACTACTAAATATTGAATCACGATATAGATCTGCATACCCAAAAAAAAAAAAAAAAATCAATACTACTGAAGAACAAATGAAAAGAAATAAACTAGGGAAGAAGAATTGATGCAACATTTTGATTTCCTTCGTTCATAGATCGGTTAAACCTTATCCTTTTTTTATATAAAAAAAATTAAAAAAAAAATTATGAGATGAGAAAGCCCAGTTGAACTGAAGGTTCACAAAGTTACGCAAATAAACTCAGTCCCGCCAAATGTACATCACACACTCTGCTACTCGCTGTGACAATGCCAGCCACACCTTCCATTAACGCCGTTGAGGTCTCACCGTTCATTATATTTTCTGAAACTAAAAATTAAATCTCTGAACTTGGCTGGGTTTGTTTTGTTGATAACTCACATTCAAATTCAAAAACAAATGGTAGGGATGGGTTCTGTGTCCGGTTATTTCTTAGTCAAGTCAACTGCGTGAATCTAAAGGTACTTTGTAGGAATAATTTATTAGTGCACAGTTTAATAATTTTGGGGGGGGGGGGGGGGAGTGGTGCTTTTCAAGAGCAAAGTGCAGATGTGGGTTTGGTTACATGTGACTTTAGCAGGGTGTTTCACGTAAGAAATTTAGTTAAATTGCAAAATATACCTCCGATTGAAGTGTTTAAATTTTACACTTTAAAATTTCAGAATTTAAATTTTACCTTTAGAAATTTAGAAATATTTGAACTTACCTGTAACATTTTAGTATCTAAATTTTAGTGGTACTTGAATTTTATATTTCAAATTTTAAAATTTTACAGTATAAAATCTAAATACTCCTAAAATTTAACAAATAAAATTTAAATTTTGAAATAATAAAATGTAAAATCCAAACACTCTCAAATTTTCAAATTCTAAAATTTCAAAGTCTAAAATCCAAATACCCCCTTAACTTTTAGGATTGTAATTTATCCAAGAAATTATTAAAAGTTATTAGGCTCTTTTTTTTATTTATTTATTTTATAGAGTTATAATTTCTCATTCATAGTCATATTTTCTATATCAACTTTCATATAGTTCGTATATTATATTTTTTTTTTTTAAAAAAAAAATATATATATATATATAGTTCGTATATTATAGAAAGTCAGAGTTATCAATTCACAATATATGTAATTGAAAAAGTGCCATACATAATATAATTAAATTGAAAAAGTAGTATATAAATAGATCTGCATGCAAAATTTAAAAAAACCAAAAAACAAATAATAATCAATTAGAAATTTAGAGCCAAAAAACGACTAAAAAGAAAATAAATTAGGGAAGAAGAAATAACTTGATCCCCAACCAAACTTGCGTGGTTTTGAAAATGCGTCGATTCCAATCTGAAATTTTGCAAATGAAGAGAGAGAGAAGACTGAGGAGAGAATTTGGAGAGAACCTAGAAATTTGGAAGTGATGAAATTTCAGTGCTACTTTTAGGAAATATTACAAGAAACTTCCAACTGCTCTTTTTTATTATATTTTTTTGAGTACTTCCACTTTCAAGAAATTTCAGTGCTCAGAGGAAACAAAGAACTAAACGATAAGTTTTTTTTTTTGGGAGAAGAGCTAAACGATGAGTAGATCTTGAGAGGCCGATAGGGTACCGTGAGAATGGAAGAAAGTGAGAGAGGGAAGAAAAAGGTCTGGTCAGGTCAGTGAAGAAGGTAAAGAGATGAGAAGGAGAAAAAGTTATATCTGAAAAATTGAAAAGTACAAAAAATAAATTAAAGAAATGGAGTAAGGAGCCTTCTAGGAACGTTCATAGTTTACTTTACCCCATACCGATCTACGACAAGGTTTGTTTGTTTGTTTGTTTTGTTTTGTTTTTGTTTTTTTTTTTTTTTTTTTTTTTTTGAGAGAGAGAGAGCATCTACAACAAGAACAATCTTCTTTAGTTGATTTTTTTTTAACCAAAAAAAAATTGATTATTTTTAAATAAACAATCTCATCTAAGATATATTAAGAGTGTGTTTGGATACCACTTATTTTATTGAAACTGTAAAATTATTACTGAAAATATTATAAATAAAGATAAAAGTTAGTTGAAAGAGTACAGTGAGACTCATAAATAGTGCCAAAAAGTACAGTGACGCCCACAAATAGTAGTAAAAATAAGCTAAATAGTGAAATAATTTTAATTTTTAATCTCTACCCAAACGCACACTAACTACTAAGTAATGTCAAGTTTGAATTTTTTTAATCACAATCTCACAATTATATCACTGTATAAGGAATTTATTTCTGTACTCTAAATTAAGTTATTTAAATAATTTATGTATAAATATTCGGCGCATAATTTCAGAACGATGCACTGACACACACCAACACCAAAATATTTTTTTCCTATGGCCAATCTGAAAAAACATCCGAGACAGAATTCAAAACTTTGTTTTATATTGTTTTTTTCGTTGCTTCCAAGTTAGAGCACTTATAGTAGTGAAGCTAAATAGCTATATAGCTATTTTAGCTTCACCAAAATACAAAAATGGCTCTACAACAATGAAGGTATAACTAAAAATTTTAGCTTCAGAGCTACAGTACGCAGCCAATTGGCTGCATACTATAGCTTAAAGTTTTAAAAAAAAAAAAAAAAAAAAATTATTACACTTTCCTCTCTTCCCTTATTAAACAAATATTTCCTCTCCTCTCTCTCTCTCTCTCTCTCTCTCTCTCTCTCTCTCTCTCTCTCTCTCTCTCTCTCTCCGACTTCTCTTCTTTCTTCTTTCTTCTTTCTTCCTCCTCAATTTTTTTTCTCTCTAGCTCGCCAGCTAGCTCCCTCATCGCCGATTTGTTCTACCGACCCACCCCAAGCCCCATCGCCGATCTGTTTCGCCGATGTGTATTGTGTTGATTTTTTATTTTGTTTGTAACTGGTGATTTTTGATTTTGTTTGTGATTGGTGATTTTGTTTGGTTTGAGTTGAGGAAAAAGATTAAGGATTTGGGTTGGTGGTTTTTTCTTTCATGTTGTGGACTGGTGGTGGTGGTGGATGTTTGTGCTATGCTAGTGTTTTTTTTTTTTTTTTTCCTGTGGATGTTTTTATTATTATTTTAATGAGTTATTTGTATTATTTTAATCAAATAGATAAAAATATAGCTTCATTGCTGTTGGGTGTGAAGAAGTAAAATAGACAAAGTGACTTTTGTTAGTGCCAAATAACTATATTTTTTGCTTCACTGCTGTAAATGCTCTAAATAGTTTGTTTATATATGTAAGGACACAATTTGTAACGACCCACAAAATAATGTTGGGTTCGCACGTTAAGGGCCCAAACAATATAATTTGTAGAGCGTGGGCTTGAAAAGGCTAGGTCTTGGTCACCAGACAGCGGTTAGTCGTGGTTTATATGGAAATTTATACGAGGGTGAACCTGGCGTTTCTAGCAAAACCTTCTTCTGGTGCGGCCTGAGTGGTTCTGGTCCTTAGACCTCGTCCGAGGAGCTTAATGATCTTCTCATTCTCCTTTTTTGGGACTTCTTGGTCTGGGAGACCAGTCCCCCCTTCCATTGGTTCTCTTTCCCTTTTACACTAGCATTTACCCTCCTTCCAATGTCCACGTGTAAGTTCCACTTTCTGGGGTGGAGACTTGTCCTATCAACCCATACCTAGAGTGGTTGGGGGTGGTTGTAAAAGCTGAATAGCATGGTGAAGAGCATGGACCTGTCAAACGCAGAGTTCTTTATTACAGTATTAGCAGCTTTTTCACTTGTCCTGCCCCTGCACTGAGCTCGTCTTTCCTTTAGGCGTTCTGTGGAGTGCTGAGCATAAGATCGTCCTCGGCCATATCCTTAGGCCTTTTTTGGACTTTCATTATTCGTCCTCAGCAACAGTTCTCCTCGGCTTAGGCCTTGGGCCCTAATGTAAAGTGGGCCAAGGTTGCAAATTCTCTGGCCTCACAATAGCCCCTCAAAATCCTGCTGCTCAACCTCTTGGTTGGGGAGGAGGGTTTTGGTGATGTCGGGCCTACATCATGGCTTGCCTAGCTTTACCCTTCATTAATATCGGTGTCTCTTCAGTTGCCTGGGAGCTGCGCCGGATTATGAGACATTTCTTTTAGGTTTACTCACACTGTGTCTTCGCCGTTTCATTACTCGAGGTGCGTCTTTAATATGTCCCCTTTACGAGGTTACCCAAATCTTATGGTTGCAGACGGTGTTGGGAGTTGAGTAAAAACTATCTCGTCTGTAGCACTTCTTGGAAATCAACGTAGATTAAATGTCGCCAACCTGCCCTCTATATAAGAAGCAGGGTAGGAGGTTACTCCCTTTACGTACAAACCCTTCAGCCCTTTCAAATTCCTAATCCTTCAACTGTGCTTAAGGTTTTCATTGCCAGTGCAATTAAACCTTAGAGAGTGATATGTTTGAGGCACGAATGGGGGTGAAGGAACCACACCCGCTCCAGAAGCACTGGGTCCTTCCGAGATTCAAGATGGCGTGGTCAGGGCGGGGGAGACAGAGACTCAAGACAGCTCTCCGCTTTCACAAGGTGGGAGCAATGCCTCCACCTCTTTCAGTCAAAATCTGAAGCAGGTGCTGGTCGCGTCAAATTTTTGGTGCGACAGCAGTGGGATTTCTCGTCATCAGCCCCATCCGCTCTATCTCGAGCGCTGCTAATATGGCACCTTCGTGTTAGGAGTCAGAGCTGATGCGGGGATTAAGCATCCCTACTTCCTCCTCTCTTCCTTCATTGGTGCCTCTTTCTGCCTCCGCTTCTTCTTTCCCATCGCCGGGGCCATCCTGGTGTTTCTACTTCTTCTTCTGCTTCTTCTTCTCTTCCATCAACAGGGCCATCCCTTCATGTATAATCTCTACTAGAGCAGAGTTTTTGAAAGATTTATCTCTTCCTTGTATCTTTTTCTTTTTGCTTCTGTAGTTAGCTTTTGGTATAGGCTTAATTAAGCCATTCATTGTACGCTGTACTATTTCTTTGTCTTAATAAAAGATGATTCTGTTTCATTCTAAATATTTTTTCTTTTCTGCAGTAATTACTTTGTGAATGGATGTATTTCATGTGTGTATTATTATTATTTTTTTTTACGATACTTAGGGCAGAAAACCTTGTAACAAAAAGCTATTACTTTGAACTTATTGAGACTATCAACCATAATAATACCAACCTACAGTAGGTTAAACATACGAGACTAATCGAGATAACAGCTGAGTGCTCTGTATTGCGCGTGAGGCGGTCATCCGAGAATGAGTAACCCAAAATAAACTATCCGAGAGGGTTGCCGAGTAGTAGGGGACTTTGGCCGTGTTCTTGATAACACCTGGCTTTAATCATTTTTGGCATCTGATCCGAGGGCCGAGGTATGGCTATACCGGGCCCAAACACTTATTCGCATTAGTTCCCTTAGAATTGAGGATCCGAGGATAGACCGGGACTTCCATTCAGTCTAGGACTTAACCTAATTTTTTAATGGGTAACCTCTCCATGGGTCAGAGTCCGAGGACCATACAATGCCCGGGTTGTGTCCAGAAGTTATAATAACAATTAATTAATAATAACAACAGTTGGTTTTCTCATAGGTTTGAGTCCGAGGACCATACAATCCCTTAGTTCTGTCCGAAACTTATAATTTTTCTTTTAAGTAGTTGGTTTCCCCACAGGCTTTGAGTCCGAGGACCATACAATGCCTTAGTTCTGTCCAAAACTTATAATTTTTCTTTTAAGTAGTTGGTTTCCCCACAGGCTTGAGTCCGAGGACCATACAATGCCTTAGTTCTGTCCAAAACTTATAATTTTTCTTTTAAGTAGTTGGTTTCCCCACATGCTTGAGTCCGAGGACCATACAATGCCTTGATTCTGTCCAAAACTTATAATTTTTCTTTTAAATAGTTGGTTTCCCCAGAGGCTTGAGTCCGAGGACCATACAATGCCTTGGTTCTGTCCAAAACTTATAGTTTTTCTTTTAAGTAGTTGGTTTCCCCAGAGGCTTGAGTCCGAGGACCACACAATGCTTTGGTTCTGTCCAAAACTTATAATTTTTCTTTTAAGTAGTTGGTTTCCCCACAGGCTTAAGTCCGAGGACCATACAATGCCTTGGTTCTGTCCAAAACTTAGAAACCCCTAGAACTGTCCTTTTCACTAGTGCTTCGATGCATAGCCCCTAGTAGAACTTTATACTAGGGCCACAACACCAGGCCGCTGGAAGTAATGGAGGGGCTTTCATAGGCCCTGGGTTGACAGGAGCTCGACCCCCCGTCTGTGCCACCGCACAAGCCTTCCCACAGACGGCGCCAATTGTAAGGACACAATTTGTAACGACCCACAAAATAATGTTGGGTTCGCACGTTAAGGGCCCAAACAATATAATTTGTAGAGCGTGAGCTTGAAAAGGTTAGGCCTTGGTCACTAGACAACGGTTAGTCATGGTTTATATGGAAATTTATACAAGGGTGAACCTGGCGTGTCTAGCAAAACCTTCTTCTGGTGCGGCCTGAGTGGTTCTAGTCCTTAGACCTCATCCGAGGAGCTTAGTGTTCTTCTCATTCTCCTATTTTGGGACTTCTTGGTCTGGGAGACCAGTCCCCCCCTCCATTGGTTCTCTTTCCCTTTTATACTAGCATTTACCCTCCTTCCAATGTCCACGTGTAAGTTCCACTTTCTGGGATGGAGACTTGTCCTATCAGCCCATACCTAGAGTGGTTGGGGGTGGTTGTAAAAGCTGAATAGCATGGTGAAGAGCATGGACCTGTCAGATGCAGAATTCTTTATTACAGTATTGGCAGCTTTTTCACTTGTCCTGCCCCTGCACTGAGCTCATCCTTTCCTTTAGGCGTTCTGTGGAGTGCCGAGCATAAGATCGTCCTCGGCCAAATTCTTAGGCCTTTTTTGGACTTTCATTATGCGTCCTCGGCAACAGTTCTCCTCGGCTTAGGCCTTGGGCCCTAATGCAAAATGGGCCAGGGTTGCAAATTCTCTAACCCCACAATATATTTATTAAAAAATTAATTATTAAAGTAAAGTAAAAAAAAAAAAAAATCATACAATTGTCTTTTAAGAACTAAGATTTTTAAACTTAAAAAAATCATTTTCAATTTTAACATTAGAACAAATGAATAATTTTAAACCTTTAACTTTTCTCTCTTACATTTAAAAAGTCTAGTTGCATAGTCCAGGTGCTCATATATATTGTGCATATGCCTAGTATTAGTTATGCAACGGCGTCTTTGCATGACTAAAATAATAAATAATGTTAGCTCAAAAAAATAAAAACATAAATATTGTTAGTTTTATGTATTAATTACTTAAATCCACTCTAAAAGTCTAAATTATAAATTCTTTGCACTTTGCATGGCAAACCATTAAAACTTTAAAGTTGAAACTATCTTCTTAAATTTAATGGAGATTGTGCTTTCTAGCCTCACTTTATTTTTAACAGTTTTTTATTTTATTTTATGAGAATCTATTTTAATTGTGAACAAGACACAATTTTGCAAGCATTGTTGAAAGAGAAATGATACGTCCACAAGGACCACAACATTTTTACAACATTTTTACAACAAATCATAAGTTGCAGGTTGTTACTGATTGTTATTGTTGGGACAAAATAGTAATCTTAGTGTTAAGTTCAAATTTGAACTAGTAATAACTTACCACTTATAATTTATTGTAAAAATGTTATGGACGTAACACCTCTCTTCTTAAAAACATAAAATTAAGATGGCTATTACAACTTTTAGGTCTAAAGTCTTAAAACTTTGATAGTGGGTATGTTGAGGCAATTCTATGTAAGGGAGTTAATTTCGTACTAGAGACTATACCAATTTGACAAGTAGAATAATATATTTCAGTACCGGTCGATACCGGTGTACCATTTCAAATTTACCGCAATTTATATATATATATATGAATTTATATAAATGATTAGAGCTTATTAATCTTAAAACATAACTTAATATATTTAATTAGAACTTAAACTCCTATTTATTTTGTTTATGCTACTGGCCCATGTCCAAGCTATTTTAAACCTCTATCCAAGCCCAGTATTTTATTCGACTACCCAATAAAACTTTGAAAGCACAAACCTACAATATTGATATTGACTGAGTAAACAATTTCCCATGTAACGAGAGTGGCGAACAGCTATTGGAGTAATATTTGACTATTTGTACAATTTCTTAAGGGTTGTATGATAGAATAGTTTGAGTAATATTGTTTGTAATTTTTAAAAATACGCATGAATAAAAAAATATATAAAAATATATATAATATTATTTAAAATGTAAAAGTATGTGTTTAATCTTACTTACACCCTTATAGTTCCAAGAAAGCTTTTGAAGCATTCACTTTAATTCACCATCACGTGAGGGGTCAGCAGAATCAGACTCACGCCAGTCACACACGCACACGGCAAGCAGCACATAAATTAGGACCCGTATAAAACAAAAACAAAAACAAAAGTATAAAATAAACCAGAGAAGCAAACCAAATGAATAAGAAAAAGACGACGACAAAGAAGGGAGATAGATCAACAAGGTGAGGGTGACAAAGAAGCATGTTTACTGTATAGGCGACGTGATTGATGCTAATCCAGTGAGTTATTGAGAGGAGGGAGAGCGAATTTTAGATCTGACAGTACACTTTTTTTTTCGTTTTGGTCCCGTATGCATTTATCGGCCAGAATCCGGTATTTGGTCCGGTATGACCGGATCAACCCGGTAAGACCGGTATTTAATCCGACACAAAACACAGGCATTTCTGTACCGGAGTAGGTGCCGGTACTGAAATTACCGGTCGTATCGGCCGGTACAAATCTAGTTATTATGTGGCTAAGATCATCGCAATAAAAGAAAATTTAATATAGAGCTCAAATGGGGCATAAGCAAGCGTGGTCAAAGTCTCAAAGATTTGAAAGTTTTACAGTGTTTGATTCTCAACACACCCATATCTCAATTTTCATAATTTAGTTCTCAATTTTCAAATTCCTGTTTGGAACCCAAACTTGAACTCAGTATTTGGTTTGTAAAAAGCAAGTGGGGCCTATGTCAGAACGGCTACCCACGTTTCTTCTACACACAAACCCAACCTGAAGATAAAAGAAGAATACAAAGGTGAAAAAATTAAAGCTTTGATCTGATAAAATAAACCCAGAAAATAAAGCCAAAAGATCTCAGTTTTAAAGGTTTGGTGTTATACATGAAGTTCTGATCTCATATCATAAGCCTAAATAGCACAAACATCATAAACCCAAAAAACTAAAATAATGTAGTCTGAAAATCAGAGCCAAAAAAGACTGTAACAACACATCAAACTCCACAAAATTTTAACAATAGATGAGACTGAGAGAATGAAGAAGGCGCACCTGAGATTGGGGCTAGAACAGGTGGATCTGAAATTAGGGAACAAGAAGTGACTTGATCCCAACCTGATCACTTGCGTTTTGTTGAAAATGCGTCGAATCGGAGTGAGTTGAAATCCAATCTGAAATTTGCAAATGAAGAGAGAGAAAAGACTGAGGAGAGCTAGAATTTTGGAAGTAATGAAACAGACTGAAGTTTCAGTGCTCCTTTTAGGAAAAATTACAAGAAACTCCACTGCTCTTTTTGATTACTATTATGGTGCATGTTTGGATCCACGTTTAACCACGTTTGCGTCTGCGTTTGTTATAAATTGCTGGGACCCACGCTACAAAACGTGGAAACGGGAAACGCAGGCTGAAGGAGAAACGCGCAAAGGAAGCTGAGAAACGCAAAAAATCACTCGCAACGCACCGTTTCATTAAACTCCTCTAGTCAGTACTGTTCATGGACCAACTCTCTTCATTCTCATCACAGATACGCACCGTTTAATTAAAAAACCGGTCTTGCGCGTCCTGTTCATCCTTGCGCGTCCTGTTCATTGTTTTGTGAGCTTACTGTTGAACAAAAGAAGCTGTTCTGCCCATCACAAAGGATCCGGATCCTCTCCATTTCCCTTTGAAATGGAGAGGGTCCAGTACACGGACAAGATTTCTTTGAAAATTATCAACGCTCAAAAACGCGCCACGTCATTTAGAATGTTAAAACATACTTAACTGGGGTTCAACTTCTTTAACTCAACCGCACAAAGACAAACCAGAGTCTCTCTCACCAAACCCATCTGAATATTTCAAACTCTCAGATCAACAGAAATTCGACCAAAAACCATAGCCACCTCCACCACAGTGAACCCATCCCCACCACCACCACCACCACCATCAAACCCACACATCCCACAACAAAAAATCAGCCACAAATCAAAAGCAACCACCATCGGCTACCCACAAATCAGCCACAATACCCACAACAAAAAATCAAAGCAAAAAAGGAAACCCCAGCAACCCAACTCCACCACCGCTACACTACACACCACCACCACTAGTAAACCCACCGCCAAAAAAAAATCATAGACCCAGTAAACCAGCACCACCACAGACCACCATAGACCCACCACCATAGCACCGCGTTGAAAATCGAGGCTAGGGAGGACGATGCGGCGGGTTCTACTCGCGTTGTCCTTTTCGATTCTCTGGACGAAGTCTACGGGGGACGTGGAAGCTCTGCGAATGGCGGAGGCGACGGCGGAGGTGGAGGAAGCCATGGATTCATCTTCAGCTTCTTTGTCGTCTTGATCGTCGTCGTGGTGGGACATGTGGCGGAGAGTGTAGGGGTTGTTAAGGTTTGCGACGGAAGAGGAAGAGGAAGAGGAAGCGTGAGAGAAGAGAAGGAAGGAGCGTCTGTGAGAGTGAGAGTGAGTGTTGATCTGAGAAAGAGAGTTAGAAATATTCAGATGGGTTTGGTGAGAGAGACTATGGTTTGTCTTTGTCCGGTTGAGTTAAAGAAGTTGAACCCCAGTTAAGTATGTTTTAAATGACGTGGCGCGTTTTTGAGCGTTGATAATTTTCAAAGAAATCTTGTCCATGTACTGGACCCTCTCCATTTCAAAGGGAAATGGAGAGGATCCGGATCCCATCACAAAACGGTACGCAACGGCTATTTTCTTCTCTCTCTCACAAACCTGAAAGCTTTCTTTTCTTCTCTCTCTCAACTACCTTGGTTCAATGCCTTCAATGCTGGTTGTTGCTCCGTCCAAGTCGTCTTCAATGCTTTGCACCTACCCACAAACCACAAAACCATCAAAACAGAGAAGGAAAGGAACTCAGAAACCCATTAGCCGAACCTCTCTAAACCACTCCCCCCTGTTCTTCCTTCACTCGAGTGAATCTCCTCTCCGCTGTGGACACCGTTGCCGCCGCTGTGGGTCTCCGCATTCACTGGTAAGAGTCATTAAAATTAAAATGCTCTCTGATCTGCTGGTGTAGTTATATTGTTTTCTCTGATCTGTGTGATTCTCTGATCTGTTTGTGTTCAATGTTCGTCCCTTTTTTTTTTTTTTTTATGTGTTTTCCAAGACAGTATGAAAGTAGGTTCTTTGATCCTCCGTGTAAACCTTTGTTGTATTTGGATATATGTGTGAGTTTAGTTTTCATTTTGCCTAACTGATTATGATTATGCACATGAACTGCTTGTTGAAATGTGTCAATGAGGCATTTCATCAATCTGTGGTTTTGTAAAAAAAGGCGTAGGACAATACTGAATATATAGGAAGACCTGCCGCTTTCATTGACCCATACATTGCATAAAGAAGGTAGACTCTGATCATTTCGCTGTCAAGTACTCAAGTTGCTCCCAAAGTACTGCTAATCACAAAAACGCGTAGAATTTAATGGTTTGGTAGCAATCTTTTTGTCTCGGTGAATAGCTAGATTGACTACTTGGCCAGTGGGCTAGCTTTGGCATTTACTTCTCAGTGATAAAAAGTAAAAACACCTCGATCAAAGACTTTTATCTGATCTGTTTGTGTTCATGAGTCTGTGCGTTTTTTTTTTTATGTGTTTTCCAAGACAGTATGAAAGTAGGTTCTTTGATCCTCTGTGTAAACCTTTGTTGTATTTGGATATATGTGTGAGTTTAGTTTTCATTTTGCCTAACTGGTTATGATTATGCACATGGACTGCTTGTTGAAATGTGTCAATGAGTGTAGAAGGAAGTTCTAGGAAAAATGGTTAAGGAGAAATTGAAGGATGGTGGTAGTAATGATCAGAGAGCTGACTGGAAAGACCCTAAGGAACTACAAGCCTTTTGTCAATTATGTGCTGCTCAAGTCCTAGCCGGCCAGAGGAAAGGAGGGTTTCTGACCAAACTTGGGGTTGACAACGTGATTGAACAGTTGGGTAACATGGGAAAAGTGGTGACTCCACTTCAGATTAAGAACAAATGGGATCATCTGAAAAAAGGGTGGAGGGAATATAACCAGTGTTTTGACAATGAGACTGGGTTGGGTTATGACCCGGGAACTGGGATGTTTCAGGCCCCTGATGAGTGGTGGACTCGAAAGATTGCAGTTAGTTCACGTTACATAATTATGAAATTCTTTATTGTCTACAACTATATTATTGTGTTCTAATTATTGATTGTCCACACGTAGGCATGTCCCCTTGCAAAAACCTTTAAAAATAAAGGTTTGCCGAATCGTGACTACCTAAACATCATGTATGGAGGCACGGTTGCAACAGGGAAAAATGCGTTCTGCACGAGCGGTCAATTACCAAAGGAAACCACCGAAGGTTCTGGGGACTCTGCTGATAGCACAGAATTTGTTGACCCCCAATGTGAACCGTTTGTGAATGTTGACGCAATGGAGGTTGAAGGTCCATCATTGTCGAGGGCAGAACCAGCAGTGAGTAAGGGGAAAGGCTTGGCAACCAGTGTCCACCTTTTCAAGCCAATGTACAAGAAATAAAAAAAAAGGCATTCAGTTGCGCAAGAGATGTCCGACTCTTTGAAGAGCATCTCAAATGTGATTGTTGAGAGTAGAAGTGGAAATACACGTAAGGATATTGCTTCCACAGCAACTACTCAAGTTAAAGCCATTTTGGACATGGTGTTGAGTCTTCCAGGAGTGTACTCGGGGCATTACCTTCATCTGTTTAGCACCATCTACTTCATGGAAAAAGAGTGGGGTAGGCACATGTTTCCTGCCCTTGGCAATGACAAGGATATCCAACTGAAGTGGCTAGAAAAAGAGTACGAAAGGCACCCTGAATTCCATTTTGACTGAAGGAAAGAAAATTGTCTCGATAGGAACACGGGCTTGGTGTAGTAATCGTATTTTTAGCGTTGTACTTGTTGGACCATTGTTTTTCTTTTTTTTTTTTATTGGTAGAACTAAAGCTTACCATGGCTGTGTATGTAAGACAAAATTTATCATTTCTATGTCAACTTTTGGGTATATTTATATATGTTTTCCCAATGCCTCTTTTAGCTATCTTTTTTGTATTTTTGATGGTTATGCATTGTTATTTGTGGTAAACTTTGATGATGGTTGTTCATGTTTGGCAAGAAGAAGTCATGGCATATATATATATCATTGAAGCAAGTTCTATGTCTTGTGGTTGTTTTTCTGGTTCTGCATCAGGGCTGCATTAGTCGCTGCATCAGGTGCTGCATCAGAGTGCATCAGGTGCTGCATCAGGGGGTGCATCAGTGCTGCATTAGTCGCTGCATCAGGTGCTGCATCAGAGTGCATCAGGTGCTGCATCAGTGCTGCATCAGTCGCTGCATCAGGTGCTGCATCAGTTATTGGTATGATTATTTCAGATATTGATG
Organism: Quercus tomentella; assembly: GCA_028535165.1. Classification (NCBI taxonomy): domain Eukaryota; kingdom Viridiplantae; phylum Streptophyta; class Magnoliopsida; order Fagales; family Fagaceae; genus Quercus; species Quercus tomentella. Next base: position 40,071,949 of record JAPQVY010000012.1, on the reverse strand, counting down.
CTTTTATGCTCTTTAACTGCTTCTAAAATGGATGTGACTAATTTGAAAAAGAATTGTCGTCCTTTGTCTTGAGTGACATAATGTTGTACCTCTCTTGCATTGACCATTTCTATGTTCTTTTTCTTCCATGGTTATCAAAGTAAATTAGTCTACCGTTGATGGCTTAAAAAACATAGGGTACACTTGGTTCCTGTCCTCCATGTAAAGCTTTTCATCTGCACAAAAATGAGTGGCTATAATATACCGTTTAAGACTCAAAAGTCAAAACACACAAGAAAATGTTGTCGTACATTTCAAGTTGTAAATTGTATTTTTAAATAAAAGTGAAGTAAACTTCTTTAAGTTCCAAGAGAAGAAAATTGATGTTTTTACTTTTTATCATGCTAAAATCATGTTTTGCACAACTGAACCATGTGCTAGCCCTTGACTATGACCCAAATTTCATAGCCAATGGTTTGAATTGTCTCCTGCAAATTGCTTCAAAGCTTTAGACAAGCCATAGTAAATTATCCATCTTGACACTCTACGCAATGCAGGTAAAAGTGATATATTGGTGATTTGAATGTATTAGCAATCCAGCTCGATGATGGCCGTTTCCTGCTATGCATATCCACACACTAATCAGGTTGGTAATTGCAGTTATGCAACACACACTGATAAGTGGTGTTAACAATTGATAAATGCTGAAGAATTTATAAAGGATTAGATTGGCTCCAACACAAATTTCAGGTCAACTTTAACTGCACAATTGCAAAATTGATAGTATTTGAGACATCTTGATGGAAATACAACTATTCCAATCTTTTATATATATATATATATAAGCGCAAAAAAACTCAAAAGAAAAAATAGTATTTTGCACCAAATATGCCTTGTCAATGTGTAAATGCCAAGTACGTAAACTAAACATGTTGATTGATAAATTTTTAAAATTAAGTGCCAAGACCTTATATTATCCTACACTCTCAAGTAATAATTTTATTCCACATGTTTTATTAGTTAAGTTGCAATATCCTTATGTTTGCCATAGAGAGTATTCTTGAAAAGATAATAGAATAAGTTTTATTTTATTCATGAACTGGGTAGAAATATATATTTTTTAAATGAAATTTATTCTCAAAGAAAATTGTGGTATTTTAGCATGTATGCAAAATTTAGACAAGAAGAAGAAGAAGTGGAATATATTACCTATCCACCAAAGAGTTAAATTTTCTTTCAGTTTTTTCTTACGTGGTAACATAAAAACTAAAAAAATGTCTTGTCTAGAATATTATTAAAACAAGTGTTCCAATCAAATAGTTTTGCTAGTGAAATTGCTCGCGTGGATATATGATCTCAAAATTGCTAGTGAAATTGCTCGCGTGGATATATGATTGATACAAGAAATTTGTGTTTCTGCTTTGAACAGTTTATTATTGTTGCTAGCTTTTGTACCTTAAATTCATTATTGTTGCTAGTGAAATGCCAATGTTTTTGTTTCTACACCATTGAATAGATGACACTGAAAAGCATCTATAGGTCTGTTATTCGAAATACATGATATATGGGCCTTTTCCAAGCATCAGTTATTGTTGGGTTAAAATTAGGGACAGTGAAAGAATTACAAAGTAATATATTATGCTTATAATGTGGAATTATTTTAGTAATTTCATCGCCTTACTACCCTCCACATCCATCCCATTGTATAAATTTATTTTATATCATTGCAGCAGTAGTAATTACAACACTTATGTAAAACAAGGGAAGTAAGACCTCCATTTCATGCTTATATGCAATTGTTTGATTATTGGAGTAAGGCTTCCATTTCATGCTTTACTTATTCTACTAATGCTCAAGTATTAATATCTGACATGATGTTCAATGGATTGGTTTTGTATTTCAATGTTTTAAATCAATTTGCTTATGCATTTTGGGAAACTTCTATATATATATATATATATATATGTAAGCAAGTAGAGATAATTAATTAAATATATGTATTTCAATATTTTATACTTCCACCTAAGTGTTGAGAGTTTCTTTGGTTGTGTTGGGATATACAAGGAGAAATAGGCATTAATGTAGACTCAAGGTATACAAAAGGATGGATTTGCTAAACGACTCATCTGATTCCGAGCACCAGTAAGTTTCTATACTTTCCCCTCTAGATGTGAATATACAATTTGAAAAAATCTTAGATGAAATCATGAAAGCATATGCTTAGGATTGTTAATTTAGCCTACATTTTTTTTTTTTTTTTTTTTTTACTAACCTATGTATTATAGTATCACATTAGTATTTGTACATATGCAGGGACAATGACTTCGACCTGAGCGACGACATTGTACTTGCAGCATATATAGCAAGGTGTTCATGTGCATTTTACGTGGAGACCTATATGACTAAAATACCATTGCATACGAATATACAAAGTGGGTATGAATGGGTACAGTATACATTATCTGGAAATGAGGAGAAATGTCGAAGAAGTTTTAGAATGTCAAGCCATGTGTTTGGACAACTATGTAATACATTGTGCCAGTATGGATATAACGGTACCAAAAGAATTTGCTTGGAAGAGTCTTTGGCAATGACATTGGTGGTAGGTCATGCCGAGGGTAACAGATGGGTACAAGAAAGATTTCAGCACTCGGGTGAGACAGTGCATCGACATGTGACCACGGTAGTTAAATTGTTAGCCACCGTAATGGCACCAGACATTATCAAGCCTGCTGATCGTACATTTCAGGACGTGCCAGAACATATTCAGCATTCAAGTTGATATTGGCCACATTTTAAGGTACTTTCTGTATTTGGTATCTTCACTTGATTTTATTCAAATTATCTTTATGGTTATACCATGTATTTAATTTCACATTTGATTTTTGTTGCACTGGTTAGGGTTGCATTGGTGCAATTGATGGGGTCCACATCCCCGTGATCATACCAGATGAGGAGCAACACCCGTACTATAACAGGAAGGGGATCACCATAACAAATTGCATGTGTGCGTGTGACTTTGACATGAAGTTCACATTCGCATGTGTAGGGTGGGAAGGGTCAGCGCATGACACGAGGATTTTTTTAAGCTGTCTCAATAATGAGAGCGACAACTTTCCAAAAGCTCCAGCTGGTTAGTAAATATGCAGTTAATTACAGTATTAAAGTATGTATTAATGTAGTGAAAATGCTAATGTAATAAATGTTTTCATCTATAGGAAAGTATTATCTTGTTGATTCAGGGTACCCTATGAGGAAAGGGTTCCTTGCACCATATAAGGGGGAGAGGTACCACATCCCCGAATTTCAGCCTTATGAAGTGCTGCATCGTCCAGAGGAGAGATTTAATTATCTCCATTCGTCACTCCGTTCGGTCATAGAACGAACTTTTGGAGTTTGGAAGAATAAATGGAAAATTTTGAGAAATATGCCAGGGAAGAGTATACATAGTCAATCGAAAATTATTGTTGCTACAATGGTTCTTCATAATTTCGTTAGAGCACATGAGATAAATAATAATGGTAATAGTTCCACATATACAGGGGGCACATCTGGACGTAGTGAGAGAGGTCATTACGATGCCGAGGCACATGCAATCTCAATCTTGGACGAACCTGAGATGAAACAAGTTTGTGACAATATCACAGCATCGATATGTGCGGACGATAACTGAGTATGGTGACTATTATTTTTGTCACAATAGGAATTTAGTGTGGTTAAAAATACCATTGACATTATGGAAATTTTGTTTGTGGGGACCAAATTGGACAGTTCACAAACTTCAATATTGTATTACCATTTTTTGTTATATTGTTGTTAAATCAGTTTGTAAACTTTTTATAATTAATACATTACCAATTATCCTACAATCTTAATGTCCTTATTAAGTGGGGCAACATGTGAAAATGGTTTTTTTTTTTTTAATGGAAGGAAAATTAAAAACAAAGTTTAAATTTTGGACTTTTTGCTTTGACTCCATGAAAAATTACTTATTTCAAAAGTTTAAACTGTCAGAATGCTTCTAACTCTATGATAAAACATAAAAAGCCCTTGTTGTAATAAAAATGACATGCTCTTTGCGTGAATTAGAGTTTAAGTTAGAGTTAAGAGTGGCACAACAACCTTTCCAGATATTTCATTTTTTATGGCATCTTTAACTGAAGCTACGGGCTTCATTATGCTGCCACTTTTCGTGGGAACCACAAAGCATGAGCTTTTCCTAAATATAAATTGGGGACCTTGCTAGCCTAAATTTCATCAAATTCCCCTACTCCCATTGAGAGACAGAGAGAGAGATTGGTATAATGGAAGGTTCATATTTTTCCACTCTAACTGCTGTCATGACCCTCATTGTGTTTGCTACCTACATGAACCAATGCTTGGCAAGCAGACCAATTCCCACAGAAACAAACACCCAATTCATCAAAACTTCATGTGGTGCCACAACCTATCCAGAATTGTGCTTCAGCTCCCTATCTAGCTATGCAAACGAAATCCAAACCAGCCCCAAAGTATTAGCCAGCACTGCCCTCTCTGTGGCACTCACAACCACGTGCTCTACTTCAGAAACAATAGCAAAGCTGTACAAATGACAAGAGCACAGTGAGGAATCAAATTGTGAATGTTGCACAAATGACAAGTAATGCCTTGGCTCTTATCAACAGCTACGTTGCAACCAAAAACCTCAATCTTATTTGAACAAGAGATAAACAATACTAGAAAACATAAAACCCGTTTGTATACAGGAGAGAGTATAGCTTCAATATAATTAAGATTGTACTCTTTCTACATATGTAGCAACCTAGCTTTGGGTCACAGAGTACCATTACATAGCAAAGCATCACGCCTAGTTAAAACTACATGAAAAAAGCCATCAACTTCCTTTGTAAGAAGATCTATAGTCCCTATGGAAGTCCCTCTGCTCTCCTTGCCAAATCTGAAACGGATGACAAGGAATGCTTCCACTTTAATAGGGTCCACACCACCTTGGATCATGGGATACAATTTATCTACACTTGTATCAACTGCTTCGAGCTCTTTCAAAACTGTAAATCTTCCACTTGAATATAAATTTCTAATTTCGCTATTAATGCTAGTTTGCAAACTAGTAAAAGCTTGAGTCCACAAAACCCTTTGTCATCAACATTCAAATCAAACAACTCTATTGCAGAACCAGAGAAGGGTGAAGAAAAGACACTGTAGATAAATACCATCTCCACCTTAACCCCATACATAGCACGCATTAAAACCTTCCCTTTGGCTGAGTTCGTAACCTGGTCCGTTGGGTTAAGCTTTCTCAGCCTCCCACCCAAGGTTTCCTCAAAATTGTTCAACAGTAAAAGAAGCCTTTTAGACAAATTGCAACCCTTGGGTGATATCATCCGAGAAGGATTTCCAAAACGGAAGAAGGGATGGGGTAAGCCATGTGGACGACTCATGTCAATGAATTAACTGCACAAGAAAGTTAAAACGGGCAGGGATGACATTAGAAAAAGCATTAGAAAAACCATAAGACAAATCACCAATTTCCCGCACCATATGAAAAAAATTAATACAATACATCATTTTTGCTTGCAGCATAAACAATTCCTTGACACAACAGCAGGAAAGTAATCATTTCAGCAAAGATGTTTCTACCAAAACACCTACCTATGGATAATAACTAGAACCAAACAGAATACTTCTAAAACTATAAAGGTAAGTGCAATTATCATTCTGATTGATAATAACTCACCATCAGGAAACAACAACAACAACAACAACAACAACAACAACAACCATGCCATCTTAGCAATATAATCAAGCTATAGACTAATCCCTTGACTTCCTTCAAATCATATTCATACAACAGATATAGATCCCATAATTTCCATTTTCACAGGGGTACTCTCATGAACCCAGCTTTCAAGAGCAAAACCAAAACCAACAAATTTACAGCAAATAATTAAAACAGAATTAAAAAAAAATAAAAAATAAAAACAATGAAGACCCAAAAACCCAAACCCTGTGCTTGGTATAATTATACATCAACAGCAAAAGGTTTAAACTTTCAACCATAAATCCCTTGCATCCAAACATATACCATCAAAAATTAAAACAGAGCTTTCATTAGTAACCATAACTATTTGTGTCACAACTTGAAGGTCCATGTTCAAGATTTAGAAAAGAATATACAGATTTCATTATCAACTACTGATATCAAACAAGTTCATAATTTTGCTGGTAAGACAATAACACATGCAAACTCCCAGCTGACAATTCAGCTCAGTTATGATGCCATTTGCAATCAAAAGGGAAAGGAAGAATGCTAATTTTTTGTAGTAAAAAAAAAAAAAACTTGTCATGCCAGTTGACAGTTGCAAAATTGTTAAAAGCATGACTGAATTGCAACTGCCAAATCTGTATGAGAGTAAAATTTTCTACATAGGGCTGCTTCTTGGAAACAAAATAATAAAAGTAGGCACTCAAGGAATCCATGGATCACAATTCGAAGGACAGCAATAAAGAAAAAAAATAAATAAATAAAAAAAGTGTCATCTGACCCAGATTAGGCCAATCTGACCCAAAAATTTCCTCTGGATGTTACGAAAAAAAAAATAATCAGCTAACAAACTTTTAGGTGCTATTTATTTCTTGACACCTGAGATTGTGTAAATTATAAACACATACCCAACAAATAATAACTCAGCTAATGGGATTGTGTAATTCATTACCTCACAAGTTTCAAGAGCTTTGTGGGGAAGAAGGAATGGGTCAGGTGAGCTATGGCTGTGAGTCTATGAATATTGATTTGATATCTCTAGAGTCTACTGTAGAGGTACAGATTTAAAAGAAAAAGAAAAAGGAACTTACAGCAAAAGCGACGATAGCAGAAGAGAGGGCGAGAAAGCCATACTTGGCCATGCCTTCGAAGAGGCCAACGAAGGTATTAGCTATGCCGAACATAATCCTCCAGAGCAAAGTACAGAGTAAAACTGCAGTGGCCCCAAAGAGAAAGAGAGAGTTTCTCTTAAAGAAAGCCTCAAATTGCAAACCAATGGCCTGGCGGTAGCGAGAGAAAGCGGAAGAGAGAGCTGTGGCGGGCTTGTCGAAGACCTTTCTGGCGAAGTTAGCATTGTTGACAGAAGAGAAGAACCTAAACCCAGTTGATGTGAAACAGAGATTAGGGTTATGAGGTGGTTTGAAAGTGAAAGTGTTTGAGAAAGAGGGTTTTGGTTTAGAATGTTGAAATTGAAATTGGGAGATCAAGGAGGTGTTGGTTTCGGATGATGAGAAATTACGAATAGCAGCATAAGAAGGGACATTCGGAAGTTCTGATGGGCGTGGAACTCTCCTGAGGCGTTAGCTAGGGTCCGGAGAAGAGTGAATGAAGGAAAGGGAAAAAGGGTTTTTAATTTTGGTATTTATATGCTACAGTATTTTCAGTTCCGCTACAGTACCCGCGTTTGGTTTTTTTCATCTGCGTTTTTTCCACTTAATTGCTACAGTGTTTTCAGCAATAAGTTTTCAGTTTCAGCAAAATAAGTTCTATCCAAACAGACCCTTATTCACTTTTCTTTTTATTTTTACCAAGCAGAATAAAGTTTTGCAAACTTAATTCACTTTTCCATTACTTCTCTTTTTCTGACTTCAATAGCATGTAGGTGTGCAAATCATGGTCCAAACTCCAAAATCAACATCTGAGCAGAGCAAGGTTTCTGTTTGAAATTTCTCAACATGAATCAAAGAGCCAAGTGCCAGGAAGAAAAAAAAAAGAAAAAAGAAAAAGACAACACTATATATGTTGGGACTGTTGGAGAAAAAGAAAAACAATAATTATATTACCATAACAAATCTTAACATAGGAAAGACGAATATCAATATGTATATTTTTTTTTCTTATTAAAAGCAGCAGGACATATATTGCATTTTGCAAAATAATCAAATCTCTGTACATAAAGGGAATAGCTTTGTAATCATAATTATTCAATGAAATCATTTTCTCCCCAACCTAGTTTTTGACAGATACCCAGCCAAATCTCAGTGACAATATTTACACACAAGAACTGCTAAAACAAGAGCAGTATTATTAGCTTTTGTCCACAAAATTAAACTCACAGCATCTAAAATTAGCATGGCTAGTTTCAGCATTTCAGGTCCTTTTTTTTTTGTTTGGTGGGGGGGTTTGTGTATATGTTAAAAGCAGCAATGGCAAAATACTAAAGTAGCTCTCAAGTTGAACCTCCTGATGTCCCTGCTGGTTACACAATTATAGGGCATACCAGAATCCTGTAAAATGAGCATCCAGACAGCATTGGCTCACAATCACCGCAACCTTAGCTGCAACAAAATTCCCATTAAAATCTCTAATCACTGCGCCTATTCCATAGCAAAAAGAATCCTTGCATTTTTTACTGCAACATTTACCTTGGAGTAAGGTAATTGAGGGGGCTTCCATGTTGGGATATGCAGTATCTCAGACTAAATTTTTTCTGCATTCCTGGTTCCTCAAATCTCTTTCCATTTATGTGCAGCCACAATTGCCTTGACAGAATGAGAAATAGTTTCAGTGAGATAGTGTTCTTGAGGTGCAGCATGCAGGAGAATAGATCAGTCTCGTTTTGGTAAGGCTGGTGTGGGATAATGTTTATGCCTTCAACTAATTAACATACCTTCTTGGCATGCGGGCAAGACCATAAAGCATGTAAACTGGTTGGTTTCAGGAACTTCATTCCACTGCTCACAAGTTACTGAAGAGATGGTGCGTTTGGAAAATAGAACTGAGTCTTTGTTGGTAGGATATCCTGTAGTGCATTCCTAACCGAACCTGTTAGGAATTTAAGTATTTAACCTAATTCCTAGAACCAGTGGGAAACGAAAATAGAGAAAATATTGCACAAAGGGAAATAATCACTTGACACAACATTTTCATAATTCGGCAATTTACCTACGTCCACTTAGCTTTCCACAGTGCCTGCCACATAATTGTTGAGCTGTGATTGTTTAAAGCCTCTCCTAAACCTGACATTGCCTCCTGGTCCAAAAAATCATATGCACTCCAAACTGAAAAATCTCCAGTTTCTGCACCACCCAAAATATACTGTCACCAGAATGTTGAGAATTTCATGGAATGCTTTAAATGACAGCAGCTTCTTTTGGCATAAACAACCTGTCCAGAACATCCTTTCAACAAGTCTTTGTATTATCATCCAGCAAGTCACACACATAGTTTGCTGCAGATAGAGGATGTCTTGGTGAAACCACCCTGAATATGCTTAGTGTTGGCAGCCTCCTATCTCTCCAGATGTTAACCTGTCTTCCATCCCTATCTTCCAATTGTAGCTCAATCGAGCAACCTTTCTAGCTTCCAAATTATACTTCTCCAAGCATTGAGGCATTGGATGGTAACTTTGCAATAAGGAAAGAGATTGATGGGAAGTATTTATATCTGTATATCATTAGAAGTATAACAGAACATTAAATTTGCAGGACACCAAAAACAAAAAAGATTTAATCAATAAAAAGAGCCAATTGACAGTCAATTTAAATGCTTGACCACTCTGGGTCCTTGACCACTTTCGCAGGAGACTAAGGTGGGTGTGAGAGGACCATAGCTACTTGGCTGATACTTCAATATCACTCTTGTAACTATCCCTCTAACTGCAGCTTCAAGCTTCTTGGACATTTGATCCCGTCCTTCCATTAATTAAATAAATAAAAGTGCACCAACAAGACAACAAGAAAAATCTATATTATGCCCACCTGATAATATTAAAAAAAAAAGAGGATAAAAAGGTGATACGGAATGATATTAAGGGGAAAAAGAAAAGAAAAAACAAGCTAGTATGTCTAGAGGGGAAAATAAGAAAAGAACTGGACTAGTAATAGTAGGAAGAAAAATGGTGACTTACAGTTACAGATAATAAACATAAAACATTTAGCCTTCCACGTCATTTTCACTAGATGCTACAAAATCAGCCATTAATCCCTCGAGTCTTTGATCATCTTTGTCTGTGGTTCCTCAATATTGTAGCGTTCTCTACTAAGGAAAGTCCAGGCCCGCCATCCTCATCATTGCTTTGCTGATTTCTGATACTTTCTGAGGCTGAATCGTCAAGATCATGATGGAGAACACCCAGGTCCTCATAGGAGCATACTGCTGTTGTTGATGCACTGTGACATAGTTTGATAGGGATCTTCAATGTCTTGCCGGTATACCAAACGGACCCCAATTTTCTTCACCTCAAAGCTCTGGCTATCTATTTTAATCTTAAGTTGACAAAATCCATTCGCATCAATTTCACTAGATATTCTTCCATCATTTAGAGTGTAATTGGAATAATAGAGCAGCCAAAGGTGATGTGATTCAATTATTCCGTAGTTTGTCCTAAAACCAGAGTACACTCGATGTTTCGTTTGAACTCCATTTAATGAACATGAAAGTTGACATATTGAAAAGCGGGGAAGCCTCATCTAAGCACCAAGTTGAAGATGCGTAGTTTTCTGAGAGAATGACGATAGCAAATTTGGATTCTTTTATCGCTTCCAACAGCTCTGGTCTAATGGGTTTTCCCTTCTCAAGTTTTTCATCGTCTTTAACAAAGGTAGCAATGCCCTTCTGTATCAAAGCTTCATATAGATGACCCATGAACTAATTGCGGGTGTCCTCGCCTCTGAAACTGAGGAAGACATCTTACTTCCACTGAGCAGTAGAAGATGAAGAAGAACTTGGGAAAGATGATGAACCCGTTTCCATGCCCATCAAAGCCATAACAAAAATAAATCTGCAAGCAAATTTCTTGTTTAAAAAAAAAAAAAAAAAAAAACTATTAGAAATATAGAACCTTTTTTTTTTTTTGAGGAAACATTAGAAATATAGAACCGAAGGAAGATTAAAAAGTAATGTTAGGGGAGAATAAATGACTTGATCCCAAACCTGAAAATGCGTTGAATTGGAGAGATATGAAATTGAATCAGAAATTTTGGAACTGATGAGAGAGAGAGAGAGAGAGGGGAGTGAGGAGAAGACGGACATTTGGACAGATGAGAACTAGAAGACTGAAATTGCAGTGCTCCTGTCCTGTCAGGAAATTAACCAGAAACTTCCAGAGCTCATAGGGTCATTGCTTATGTAACTCCGCCTTATAATACGACGCATTTGTATGACTAATCTAAGATTAATTTTTCAGAGAAGGTGATCACTCTCTCCCGTTAGTGTGGGTGTCGACTAGTTAAGTTTATATTAGGATCCATCACCGATGTGGAAGGAAGGACACCATTTTTTCCATGCTCTAAAAATATCTAAAAATATTCCCTAATTTAATAAGTATTCACGTCAATAAAATTTAATAAATATTATCTACTAAAAATATATATATAATATTTATGGATTGTTTTGTAAATTCACTATATAATAAGTTCTTTGATTTAAAATATACTTTTTTAGCATCATGATATTTCTATTTTATTGAAAATCTACATTTAGAGCATTCACAGTGGTAAAATATCGTGGTTAAATAAGAGATCTGTGATTCAGTCTTCGTTTACACAAAAAATTAATTGGTATCTTGATTTGATAATAAATAATTATTATTAAGAGCAAAAAAAAAAAAAAAAACAATGATGGAGCTAAATTTTTTAGCTTTTAGCATCTAAAAAATTTCACTTTATCTATCTTAACATACTATTTTATAACACACCCAACATTAGTTCTTTTTTATTTTAGCACTACATTTAAATATTTTTGTATTATTTTTTATTCTTTCTTTATTCTTCATCTCTCCTATTCTTAATCAAAACTTCCCTAACAATCAAAATATGCATATACGTATACGAATTCGGTTTCATCATTCGAATCAAAACTCATTATTTTCCATGGAAACCAGCATTAATGCTCCGTTTGTTTCAATGTAAAATATTCTACTGTAAAATATTTTCAAGTGTTTAGAATTACAAATCACATGAAAAATGCAAGCCACCACCAGCCATCCAAAAATGAGCAAAATCCACCACCAACCACCCTTAAACCACCACCAAATGAGCACAAACCATTAAACCAACACCAACCACCCCAAAAACCAGATCTGGAAGAGAGAAAAAAGATAGCCACCACAATCACAACCTCTCAGCCACCACCTAAAAATCTCACCATTAAACCACAAATCTATGCATAAGCCACCAACAATCCACAATATATGAGCCTTCAACCACAAATCTGACCAAACCACTCCAATAACCACCCAAAAGAGAGCCAAAAAAAACTCATAAACCTATATTAAAAACCCAAAAACCCACCGAGCCAAAAACTCTAATCAGACGACCTCAGCCATGGTGGTGACAAGAGGGCTTGAGCGGCGATGCAAGGTTGACCATGGAGCTTGTTGGTAGTGCCGATTAGAGCTTGCTGGTGGTGGGAGAGAGAGATCGGAGGTGGCTGCCTAGCTAGGTTATGGAGAGAAAAACTGAGAGAGAGAAAGAGCGTGAGAGGGAGAGAGTGTGTGAAAGGTATCGGGTTGAGAGGGAGAGAGCAAATGTAAAATTTTACCGAAATTTCAAGTGTAAAAAATTTTGCACAAATTTGCCTAAATTGATTTGGCTGACTGAAAATATTTACCTTTGACTATATATTTTACTGCAAAACAAACATTGTAAAATGTGAAAATATTTTCCTAAAAATAGTTACATTGAAACAAATGGAGAGTAAGAATTCCAATTACAGTAGAACTAGTTTGTTTCCCAAAAAAAAAAAAAAAAAAAACATATGAAACAACCTTAAACTTTTGGTTGGTCCACCAACCACGATCATAGTAACAACTCTCTCTTTTGAGCAACACAAACCCAAATCCCCAAAGATAGAAACTCGTCCACAACTCCTATATATTACATAGTTCAAAGTCTTGTGAAACGAAAACGGGTTCACACTTTCACACACACAACCCACCAAATGTAAGAATTTATGTAATGAAAATATTCATATCCATCCAATTGAAACAACCCACAACCATCGTAACAGCCTAATCGAAACCCATCCCAACCGCCACAAATCGACCCACCACGCCCATGGCATGACCCATCGATCCAACCACCATAGGCCGATAAATGGCCCACCACATCCACAGAACCCCATGGCGTGTCAACGATCCACCACATCAACAGCAACCCACCATCACCACCACCACCACAACAACTGGCAACCCAATTGGAACCCATCCCAACCACCATAAGCCAATCAGAGAGAGAAGAAAAGGACAAAAAAGAAAGTGAAAATTTTGAGATGAGAGAGAGTGAGAGTTCTAATGAAATGAAGAGAGAGAAAGAGAGAGAAACCTAATACTAAAAGCAATTAGCAACTTGTTATAGTGAATTAGTAACCAGTTCATTGTAGCAAGTTGTCAAATCTTTTTAGATATGGCACCATCAATGTAGCACAGTTTTTGTGGTTTGTAGTGCTAAATTTAGCATTTTAGCAATTGAACACCACTTTTGCTATATTTTGATGGTAAATTTAGCATTTTAGCAAAATGCATCCACCAATACTAATGTTTTAACAGTCAATAAAGCACAATTTACAAGTTTTGTTAAAAACTTGTTGAGGCAATTTTATGTGTTCCCTAACTTGTTATCGGACAAATGATGCAATGTTTTGGGCACATTTCAAGAATTAGTGCTACACCAGGGATGGAGGCATAGTTGGACCAAGGGGGGCAATGGCCCCGCCTAAATATATATATATATATATATATATTTATATATATTTACATACTAGTATTATATAGGTAATAACTTTAACAATTTTGTTCTATAAAATTACACTTTACCCTCCTTAACAATATCATTGATTCTTTTACAAGTAATGCTATAGTCACAAAATTTTCTACAATATTTTTACAAGCTATTGAGTTAGTAAATTCTTATTGGTTCGCATCTAGGCCTACCACTTACCTCACTTTTTAACTTACCAATAACCACTCACCACATTAGTAATTTGTAAAAAAAAGTTTGTAGCTTTAGCATTTTTCTCCTTTTAAAGGCAATAAATATATAAATAAATTAAAAAAAAAAAAAAAACTTGATCTAAAATCTAAAACAAAATATACAAGCCCAAAAAAATTAGCCCAACAACAAAATTATCAATAGTAAAGCTAAAAATAGTTAAGCTTAATCAACCAATTTTACCCAAAACAAACAGCCCAATCCTTTAAAATTTTTTAAACGAAATAATTTTGTTCTTACCTAGAAGCAAGGCAAACATAAAAAAAACAAAAAAATAAATAAATAAAACCCCTTAGCAGTTAAGTAGCAAAGCCAAAAGCCAAAACTCTACATGTAGTCAGTAGCAAAGTCGCCCCCCTTAATTCCAAGTACTGGCTTTGTCCATGTGCTACACAGTCGCATCTAGTTATTATGTGGCTAGGATTGTTGCAAGAGAAAAAAATTTAGTCGAGAGCTCAAATGGGCAACCAGTGTGATCAAAGATTTGGAAGTTTTTAACATCCCAAATATAATATAAGTGTTAGTTTAGATAGTGTTTCTATCCTGCGTTTGGCATTTGGTTGAAAAAATGTGGCTCCCACAGCACTGTTCACGGACCCACAAAAGTCATCCAAACACAAATTTCAATATAAATTTGGGTCTCGCAGTACTATTCACTCATTTAAAAATTATTTTGCTACAGTATTTTCAGTTTTTAATTTTCAGCAAATAAGCGGTATCCAAACACACCCTAAGTGATCAATTGGAGTACCCTCCCTACCAAGAAAGATCTAGGCTGACAAAGAGTGATATCTAAAGATTAGGGAAAATTTGTTGGGTCGTCAAAAGGTTGGAAAATAGAGATACCAAAAGTTGTTGTTCTCTATAGGAATTCTTTCATTTTGTCACTGTGACAATTGTTTTGGGGAATTAGATAAATATGGCAGTTGGGTTAGATCTAGCCAATTTTATTGTAATGTTGTCTCAATTGTCAATTTCGGTTGGAGGTGTCTCCTCTAGCTTGAACTGTATTGATCTAGTTTAGTTTTTTTTTTTTTTTTTTTTTTTGAAATTGTGTAGGTTATCCTATATAAAAAAAAGGTTTGCGATGGAGTTCTCTATCTCATATAGCACGGGCTACTAACTCAATAGCTCAGGGCTTATTTGGTAGCTGTTTTCAAGTATTGTTATTCAAAATAATGTGAAAACTATGGTTTAAAAAGTGTTATGAAAACATGCGTTTAAAGTACTCATAATGCAAAAAATATGTTTTGCACCGTGTTTCAAATAACATAAATGTGAAAAAATATAATTGTGTGATTGGTATGTGAATGTGTTTTTAGAAAAAATTGGTAAGTTTGGCAAATTCAGTATTTTTAAACACTAAAAACTGTTGTTTGGAATCACTTACCAAACAGGCCCTCATTGTTTAGCAAAATTCTTTAGGAATTTAGTTGACAATGTTGTTTAGATTGAGGACTTTCTCCCACCTATGAGGAAGCTTTGTATTTTGATATACATAACTTTCAATCAAGAAATGACGTGGACAAGTTTAACTCCCAAAAAAAGAAAAAGAAAAATCTGTGATGTAAAGTGGATTTTACATCACAGATTAAATTTCTTATATCCTTAATGTTTGCGGCAATTTTGATTTGCCTCCTTTGATTCAAGTCTTTTTGTTGATATGGTGGCCACTAAATGCCACAAAAGCCAATTACCTAGGCTAAGTTGGTTTAATTAAATCATGCTATGTGAATTCAACCATACCATATTAAATAAATACGCTAAAAAACTTTAAGTAATTAAATAAATTGTTTAAAATCTAAATAGAATAAATTGAAAATTATGCTAATTACACCTATAAAATAGAATAATTTTGATTTTACTCCCTATTGTTTTAAAAATTTTGATTTGCTCCCCTAACTGTATATATTGTTTCGATTTGGACACTTCAATTCATGCACCATACCTAGCTGAACATCAAGTGCCACCTAAACTGTCACATGAGCTAGCTGGCCCAATGAAAATCATAACATGCCATTTTAGTTATCAATTAAACAACTTAATTTATTTATAAAAAAATTAATCTAAAAAATCATAAAACCTAAAATTAAAATATAAAATACTAATTAAAAAACAATATTGCTATTTCAATTAATAAGAAAAAAAATCTTTAAGATGTCTAGTCATCTCTTACTCTCCCAATAAACAATCAATAGTTTACGAATAAATTTTAAGGGAAATGTAGAGTTTAATTAATAATTTTTTGCTTTTTAGCATTTTTTGCTCCTTTACTATCCAGAATAATGAGAATAAATAATAAATATGTGGAAAACTTTTAAATTGAAACAATTTCTGAATTGTGAGCCTTTTTGTATAATTTCTCTAAAATCAACAATAACTTCATAGAGACATTGAAAGACTATTATTGAAGACCATGTACCACACTTGCCTTCAACTAGTTTTTAAAAAAATCAAAGCTAATATTCAATTTAGTCCTAGACCTTAATTTCAATTCTCAAATAAATCCTTAAAAATTTTACATTTTTGTCAATTAATAAGTCTTTCATTTTATAAAAATGAATCAACTTGGTCTTTCCGTCTAAATCTATTAAGAAACGGCATCCTTTAAATACCCTATTTTTTAAATACTAATTTGACTGAAAACCTACATACATGGGTCATTTAATATATATATATATATATATATAAAATCCTTCTAAAAAAAAATTATATTTTAATAATTCATTTATAATTTAGAATTTGATAGTTTTTTTTTATGAGAAAAATTCCGTAGTTATTTTTTTTAGAAACAAAAGTAATAATAATTACGTAGTTATAAATTATAATAACAGGAAATGAACTGAGACTTGTTGAAAAAATAAACCTCGTACTTTTTTTTTTTGAGACGAAAAAATAAACCTCGTACTTTTTTTTTTGAGAGAAAAAAATAAACCTCATACTATTGCGTGGAATTTGATCATTAATGTGGGTCTTTTTTATTCAGCTTTTTCTTTTATGGATAGATGGTCCATTGTGTCTCAACGAAAATGGGTTTTCGATTTGATGTGTATCTTTCCAATGCAATAATTGAGGGGTGTGTATGTTTTGCACGTAAACTGTTTGAGGAGATGTCACAGAGAGATTTGGTTTTTTGGATGTCGATGATTTTGGGGTATGTTTGTGAGGGAAGTGTTAGTAATGCTTTTGTTTTGTTCCGGGAAATGATGGTAAAGTCTGAACCCGATTCAGTGACATTGATGGTAATGTTGCAGGCTTGTTGTGCTGGTGATAGTTTGATTCATGGGAGGCAAATTCATGTTTATGCAATCAAGAGTGGGTTAGAAACAGATGGGTCAGTACAAAATTCAGTTTTGAAAGTGTGTACTAGGCCAGGTAGTGTTGAAGAAGTTTGAATATTTTTCTGCAAGATTGACTGAAAGGATGATGTTTCGTGGAATATTCTGATTTCCTTTTATTCCATGAAGGGGAATGTTGAAAAGTTAGTGAATAGGTTTAGCGAAATGCAGGGTATATCTACACTCAGCATTGAGACTTTTAACATTACTTATATCAGCATTTGCGAAGTCTAGAGATCTATTTAAAGTGAATAGATACATTCTTTAGCCATTAAAACTGGTTTTAGCAATGATGTTTTGTTGACTTCTTTTTTGGATTTTTCTGCTAAATGTGCAGAAACAGAGATATCAGCTCAATTGTTTAAAGAACTCAGAGAAACACTGTTAAGTTTGGAGCTATGCCACCGGCATTCATTCAAATGGAAATATTAAGGATGCCATAAATTTGTTCCATCAAATGCAAGCTGCAAATTTTGAGGCCAGGGCTGAGATTATGACAAGCATTCCAGATGCGTATACGCATCTGGCAGCAGTGCAATTGGGTAAGGCAATCATTGCTACTCTATAAGAAAACTTGTTTTACAAATCCATGGACGGAACAACACACATGGAAACCTGTGTCTTAAACATGTGCATAAGATGTGGAAACATTTCTTCTGCTAGAATGTGTTTTGATAATATATTGGTCAAAGATATGGTAACCTGGACAACAATGATTGAAGGCTTTGGAAGCCATGGGCTTGGTCTTGAAGCCCTAGAACTTCTTGGTATAATGCTGGAGGAAAGAATAATACCAAACTGTATCACCTTCTTGAGCTTACTGTCTGCTTGTGGCCACTCTGGTCTTGTTATAAAAGGGTGTGAAGTTTATAATTCTATGAAATGGATATTTGGTCTTCAACCTGATTTGGATCATTATACTTTTCGGTCAATAATGAAAGCTCAAAGAGGCATTGGCCATACCATAATAGTGAAAATGGTGATTTTTCCTGATAGTAGGATTTGGAGTGCTCTTCTCGCGGCTTGTAGAGTTCATGAAGACAAAACTCAAGGAATATATGGCACACAGGCTTTTGAAATTGGAACCTGATAATAGTGCATATCATACTCTGTTGAGTAATGTAAAGGAAAGTGTTGGACAATGGGGTGAAGTTGAAGAAGGAGAGTAATGTATGAGAAGGATCTGAAGAACCCAGGGTGGAGTTGTGTTGAGGATAAGGGGGTGATCCATGGATTTGTTTCTGCGAATGGAGGAGGTTTTTGAGGTATTGATGTGCTTAAGTAGGATGATACAGGAATTTGTGCGGTAGTATTTGTCTATCTTTATCAATTGAGTGGTGCATTCTAATATCCATGCCGAGACATTATCTTGGTTTTTGGTTTGGTGTCCACATGTTCATATAGTAGGGGGCTGAATGAGAGTTCAGCTTAATCTTAATATGCAGTTGGCAGAAGAGAACTTGAGTGGCATTGCCCTCCACCTGAGACACTCTTGTTTTGCTTGATCGCACTGCCAGAATATTATAAGATGGCCACCCAGCAGGGATTATATATGGTCATGCAATGTGAATCATACACAACTTGACAAAATCGGGTGCATGAGAAGAATCGGCTCTGGTGGTTCCCAGGTGGTGGTACCCATTCTAAATATGGGGTGGCTGAGTATGTTCAAAGGTACACTTGCTTTTCATATCTTTTGTTCAAATGCATTTCCTTTACTCCATTTGATATTGCTTTTTTTTTTTTTTTTTTTTGGTGAAGCGCTTAGATAATAATTATCTTACTGGTAAATTTGAAGTCAATGTTGACATAAATTTTTTGAATTTTCTCATTAGGAAAAATATATCGCATTTAGTCATGCTTGTCCTGTAGACACTCCCTACCTCCCCCCAAGCCAACACAAATAACCTAATTTAAGATATCTAAGCCAAACTAAGCCTGGAAAACCAGAATTAAGAAATAGGCCCATGTAATGTCTTCCCCAGGAAGAGAGGTAGGAAAAAGGGAAAATGAAAGGAAGTAAGAATAACTGACATATTGGGGAAAAAAAAAGTGGTCAAATGAAAGGGGTGTCGATGTGAGCAATAGTCTGAAACTTACATTTTAAGTTATGTGATACTGATAATTATTTTAATTTTTCATATGAATTGTTTGTCTGTTTGTTTGTTTGTTTTTGTTTTTGTTTTTGTTTTTTTGTTTTTTTGTTTTTTTTTTTTTTTTTTTTTTTTTTTTTTTTTTTTTTTTTGAGAATCAACTTCATATGAATTGTTAGTTATTAGTTATTATTGTAAATGGTATTTCTTTTATGGTTTTATAAGTGATCTGAACAAGATATCCAAATTTGTCACTAAAATTTGATTTCAACTGCAAGTTCCATTATGTCTGATTTTATAATCATATATGTAATATATACTTTCATATTCAATGTTGCAGCTTTCTTGCTTCAAGTTAAAAAAAAGTTTATCATATAGAACCTGATGGTATTTTGTTTACACCAAACGCGTTACTAGTGTTATCAAGTTTCAACTAAAAAAGTTTTGCATAGAACTCAATTTTTTTGAATATCGAGTTCCATGTGGCATTTTTTATAGAGAAGCCACATAACGAAGTGCTACCGCGGCTGTGGCTATTTACTCATGGAACTCAACATCAGTGAAATCGAGTTCTATGTGAAACTCGATTTTCACAAAATCAAGTTCCAAAAGGGTGGTTTTATGCTACAAAGTTTGCAAACAGTGCTATTTTGCTGAAAACTTCATAAATTAGTGCTATTTGGCCATTTTGGCGTTGCAGTTTTCCTGCTTCAAGAAATTATAAATGAAAATTCTACTTGTTTTTTTGATAAGTAAATTCTACTTGTGTTACTATATATAAGCATTCATTATTCTTGTTTTGGGAGTTTGGCCACATGAAGAATTAAGCTAAATAATTTGCTTTATATATCCTGTATCTGATTCTTATAATTTGTTCCTTTTTTGCTTCCTAATACTTCTGATTCATATTATGAAGATTTCACCTTACTTGTTGCTAAAGATCTTTCAACATAATAGTGAAGGACGAGGTAGAAGGCTCATTGTCATGCTAATTCATCAACTTATTACCCCTACCTATGTACATACATACATATATGTATACATATATTCATATATTTGAGTGTATTTACGACCTTAATGTTGTGTCAGGATCAACGTGTGTTTTTGGTCATATACAAGGCTATTGAACAGAAATTTAGTAGTTATCTATGGAAAGGAAAGGATGGTTCAGCTCTAAGGGCTAACATAAAACATATCCTGGGATATTTTATGCAAGCCAAATGGAATGTGGATTAAATTTGAAAGGGGTGCAAGAATGATACAAAGCAGCCATAATGAGACAAATATGGGATCTGTTTGGGTAGCTTGGGTTCAATATAATTCTTGATAGACGAGTTTCTGGTGTGTTTAACATTCCTCAAAATAGCTCTTGGGGCTTGAGGAAAATTCTAAATCTGAGAAGCACTGTCTTGCCATTACTGAAGTTTAATTTGAGATCAGGTTGTTGCATTGTCCTATGGCAAAATTGATGGCATTAAGACGGAGTCCTAATTCAGAAGTATGGTACTTGAGTCATATATGAACAGCAGGTCAAATGCAAGGGTTTCAAGTGTCCTGAAAGATAAAAACTGGCGTTGGAAGCAAGTTAGATCAAACACTTGTTCCATCTGAAGTACACTTTGTTTACCCGTTCAAGTGCAGAAATAGGGTGTACATCATAGCTAAACTTCCAACAGTAGGATGGTGGAAAATCATCCTGTTCTCTCAAGTTATTCCAGGACAAATCTATTCTTCTGTTGGCATGTAATAAGAAGCAGATTAAGTACTCAGGACAGAATGCTAAATTGGAGTTACACTGGTAATCTAAAGTGTGTGCTCTGCAGGAAAAGCTTAGAATGTAGAGCCCACTTGTACTTCGAGTGCTTTTTCACTAGAGGAATTTGGAAAGAATTAATGAAGTTCTGCTTAATTATTTCCCTTTTTTTCTGTGGGTGAGAAAGAAAATCAGCGGAAGGGAAAATCTCTAAGGGTTGTCAACTTGTAATGTGTACATTGGCCCAGGTGCTGCTGTGTGTCATATATGGCACCAAAGGAATAAAAATATAAGCGAGGAGGGCATTATGCACTATGAACAGGGGCGGCCCAACATAATTTGGGGCCTAAGGCGAAAAATTTATGCGGGGCCTTTAATATGTAAATATTAATTAAGCAAAATTATTTAATACTAATTAAATTAAGGTTAATTTGATACATTAAAAACATAAATAATACCAACTAGACTAATGTTAATTTCATATAGAGAATTGAATATTATAGTTGAATTATAAATATTAATAAAAAGAAATAAAAATATATTGCGATTGAAAAATATACTTTATTTTGGATATAAGACTATGCAGAGTTAAATAAAGTTGTAATCTAATTTTTAATTTTATATTTTGATTTTAAGAGAGAGAGGGATATATATTATTTGGTGTATGGTTTTGTAGGATATTTGTTTACAAAAATCAAAGTCTCAAATTATTAGGAGAGATTAATCTATAATTGATGATTTAACACATTTGCAACATCCTTTTGAAATATTTTAGAGTTTCAATTGAGTTAAGGTTGTCTCGTACTTTGAGAGTCTTAATAGAAATGAAAAAGAAAAATACGCTAATTAAAAGTATTATAAAATGTTCAAAATATAATGTGATATTGTTTCTCATTGATGAACTTTATCAATTTAACTAATGAATGTTTATATTACATTTTTTGTGATTAATAACATGACAATTTGTAAACTAATAGTAAAATTTGTACATCACTAATAAAAAAAATGTACAACCTTTAAAAAATATATATAATTTTATAAAAATTTGGGCCTTTAACTATAAAAAATGGGGCCTTTTTTTTCAAGAAAATTTTTGTTTTTTAGTGGGGCCTTAGGCCTAGGCCTAACTTGCCTAGGCCTTGAGCCGGCCCTGACTATGAAGTCTGTAAAGAGAGAGGTTAAACTAAGGGTGGAGACTAGAGGTAACTATGCAAACTCTAATCTTACTTAGAGTCATTTGTACTCTGCCTAGCTAATTAGTTTTGCTCTGTTTTGCGGGGTTTTGTTTTTTTGTTGGCATGTGTCTGGAGCTGTACTATTTTGATATCTGCTCCTGTGCTGCTGTGATTGTTTTTCTTGGTGTTTGCAGTTGTATTGAGCTTTCTAGTAATTAATAATATCTCACTCATCCAAAAACAAAAAATTTATAGTATCAGTGTCCTTTAATGGTAACTTGTGAATGTAAATTATTATGTTCTTCCAAAAGGTTATCAAGAGTGTAGCCTTGTTGAGTTGTTGGCGCATCAAGGTCCTAAAAAAAATTCAAAGTTGCATCCATGAGGTTCGACCTAGTAAATTGTGATCTTGGCTTAGTTAATGCACTTATCAAATAGTTGGATAAGGTGACTGAAACCGAATCCAACCAGGTTTGTTTGCTAGGTGTAGCCATCTCATCCATCAGGTTAACATTGTTTCTTTGATGGGCAATGGGTTTATCAGTATTTGTATTATACGTTTTAATTTGCATCATCAACAAAGCCATGAAGCTTAGTGCTTCAATTAAGGGTTGTCAATGGGCCAGGTCGGGCTGGCCCGGCCCATTTTTACTTGGCCCATGGGCACAATGGGCTGGGCCCATGGGCATAATGGGCTATTAACTAGTTAACGGGTCGGGTCGGGCTGGACTATCGAGTTGGGCCTAATGAACTACCCATGGGCTTGTGTTAACATATTATTTTATTATTTTTATAAGGAAAGAATCAATTTTTTATAAGGGAATAATCAATTTATTTTTTTAAGGAAAGAATTAAAGAATTTAATACTTAATTACAAATTTTTTTACAGTCAAATCTATTTAATTTTTTGTTTTGTTGATGGAAACCTATTTAATTTTTTTTATTAAGGCTTTAAATAGTTTTTTATTTTTATCTTTAATAAAAAAAAAAAAAATGTCAAATGGTTAATTCAAATTTGCTTGACTACTAGAAAAATATATATCTAGTAAACTAAGTTTAGCACAATTACTTTGAGTATCTTAGTGGTTAAGGGAGTTTTCTTAAGAAATTCCTCTATAATATCTTAAGATCAATCTTTCATACACTTCCTATATATTTTTGTTATGAATTATGAGTTATTGGGCTGGACCAAAGGGTTAGGCCAATGGGCTAGGCAACGGGTTAGGCTACTGGGCTAGCCCACCGGGTACCTATGGGCATAAAAACTAGCCCACAGCTTCACCCACTGGGCTAGTGCCTAGTGGACTACCCATGGGCCTCAATAACAAAAGGCCGGGCCGCCCATTAGCTCAATGGGCCGTCAGGTTTCTGGGTCGGGCTGTGGGCTATTTGATGACCCTTAGCTTCAATTTATTACCATGTAAGTCTCCATTTTTAATTTACTTCAACAAGCTTAAATGTTCATGAGTTTATCATCATTTTTTTTTAAAGAATTCTCAGAATGTATTATTTGGGCTGTTTATTATTTATTTTTCTTTAAGAATATGTTTAGAATGAGAGATGTGAAGTGGTAAAAATTTTATTCAACTTTGTTTGGATATTGGATAAGAAGAGGTGATGCGAAATCAAAAAGAAACAAATCTGTATTATTTCCTTCCATGATATAATGAAATTAAAATGAAGTGTTCATGCATAAAAATACATTATATTGCACAAATAATACACTAGATCTTTCAGTGTGGATAGATACATTGTTTAGTCATTATAACTGGGTTTTGCGAAGTTGATTTTTTGTTTAGATAAATTCCTAATAAAAACAATGTTACTTTAGGTGCTATGATGTCAGGTTTCATTCAAAATGGATATATTAAGGATGCCATAAATTTGTTCCGTCAAATGCAAGCTACAAATACTGAACTTGGAGCCCAGAATTTAAGATGCATGCTTGACGTATATACTCATCTGGGAGCTTTGCAATTGAGTAAGTCAATCTATGGTTACTTTATAAGAAACTTGTTTTACAGATCTATGGAAGAAACTAGACACTTGGAAACCTCTATCTTAAGTTTGTACATAAGACGCGGAAACATTTCTTCTGCTAGAGTGTGTTTTAATAACCTGGACAACAATGGTTGAAGGCTTTGGAACTCATGGGCTGGGTCACCAAGCTATAGAACTTTTGGTCTAATCTGGAGGAAAGAATAAAACCAAACAGTGCCACTCTGCTCTTGTCAGAGAAGGGTGCGAAATGTTGAAAAATAGCTAAGAAAAAACAAGTTTGATTTAATAATGTAAACCTTAAAAATTAGCAATAATAGAAATTAAAAGAGAAAGTTAGAAAGATCTCACAAAGTTGTAGAATCATGCAATGACGTTGTCCTTAAAGGTTTAATTCAGTAAAACTTGGTGCTAATGGCCCTCTTGGCCGAACAACCCCTAGGATTAAACTATAGCAACAATATTTGAGATAGATGCACTTTCAATCACGAAGAATCAAGAGCAACCTTATTTTTGCCTTTCCATAAACCCAAAAACAAAAGCAGAAATTTGTGGGAGAAAAAGAAGAGAAATGCTATGTCTACAACATTTTCACAACAAATTTTAAGTGGTAGGTTGTTATTGGTTGTTATAAGTGGGCAAAAAAGTATTTTAAGTTGTGGATTCAAATTAGAACCAATAACAATTTACCACATGTGATTTGTTGTGAAAATGTTGTGGATGTAACACTTCTCAAAAAATGACAAAAAATGACAGAGGAGCAGAGAAGGAGAGAGCAGGTCTAGGAGATGAGAGAGATATGTGCTGAAGAGAGAAAGGTTAGCTTAGTAAATAAGCTGAACCCAATGGGTCAACCCAATGGTAACTAGGTACTCCAATGGGCCAAAATAAATAGTCATTGGGCACTACAATAAATGCCCAACTGGCTGGAAAAGAGACAAGAAAAATTAAAGCCCAAAGCAAAAATTATGGGTTTTACACGCACATAACAAGCCAGAACGGTCACACATGTGTGATATGCATAAACCCAAGTTCAACACTAGGCCCACTATTTTAAGAAATCACTTAAGGTAACCCATGACTTATAATCACTGAATATGGCTCACTCCTAATCAATGTGGGACACAAAGCAAAAGGCTAAGTGTTTGAAACATCACCAGCACCAACATGTGAACTTTATAATTCCATGAAATGGATACTTGCTATTCAACCTGATTTGGACCATTACACTTGCACGGTTGATCTTTTGGTTCAATATGGAAAGCTTAAAGAGGCCTTAGCCATTGGCAATTTTAATTTTTCCTGATGGTAAGATTTCAGGAGCTATTCTTGCAGCTTGCAAAGTTCACGGGGACATAAAACTTGGGGAACATAAAGCACAAAGGCTTTTAGAATTGGAACCTGATAATATTTGAGTCTGTTTCTAGATAGAAAGGCATTAGAGAAAGAAGAAAGGAGAGTAGAGGAGGAAGAGGAATGGAAATATGCTGAGAGCACAGTTGAGGATTTGATGAGGCTGTGTGAAATGCACCAATAGAACTTGTTAGGAAGGTGGTTTAGATGGCTGGTTTTACGACTATATTGGATCATCCTAGGATGATCAATTTACTCATTGCTCTATTAAGTGGTATGCAGGTGTAGGGAGAAGGTGGCTTGATTTTGCTGCTTTCACAACTTCAAGTTACTCATTGCTCTATCAAGTGGTATGCAAGTGTAGGGAGAAGGTGGCTTGATTTTGCTGCTTTCACAACTTCAAGTTACTCATTGCTCTATCAAGGTTGTCTTGTATTTTGTCACTAGCTGAGAGAAGCATGAATTGACCAATAGCTGAACAGAATTATATTAATACAACAAAACTCGACAATTATTTAATGAATAATTAATTTTTATTGATCAAAACACTGTATAAAAAACTTCAAACAAAGCTGGACACAGCCAACAGCCCAGCAAAAACACTTAAAACAACCCCCCCTGTCTGCTACTAAAGTACAAACAGCTACATTTGCAACCAAAACTTACAAGCCCAACAGGGCACTCAATCGTTACAACAATGCAACTCTATTTCATAAGCAGACATTGCTCTTATCACAAACTGTTGAGTTAGTGGAAGCTTTTATGCTTATTTATTGTGTGTAACAAAACAATAGTAGGTTTTGTGAAATAGAAATAGAAGAAATAGAAAAGACAATCACACATGAAACACAAAGATTTACATGGTTCAGCCTTAGGATTAAATCCATGGACAGAGTCTAACAAAAAATTTCACTAAGGAAATAGGAGATTAAAAATTGGCACAATAGCACAGGAGAAGAGAATCTTTAATTTCTCTACACTGATGCTAGTGCTTAAACTCTAATTCTTGATTGCTTTAACGAGAGCCCAGGTGGGTGTGAGAGGAGGGACCCTCCTTGGCTAATTCTTCAACGTCGCTCTGGTAATTATTCCTCTTACTGCCACTATAGGCTTCAAGAAAAATTTGAACTATTCAAACCAGATGAAAAAACTAATAAATAAAAAAAGTAATGCAAAATGATTTTAATTTTTGACTTTGTGGTGATTGGGATGTGAGTGCCAAAAGGTAATGTTAAGGTACAACTACTCAACTAGCACAATACTTTGAATTTTTTTTTTCTTAAATGCTAGAATATGTTTGAGGAAAAAAAGAAAAAGGAAAAATCCAAAAAGAAAAACCCTATTATTTTATACCTATTAAAAATTAAATTTTTTTACCATGCCAAAATAAACCTGACAATCAAAACCCACACTTTCATTTCATTGGATTGTAATAGGAAGAAGAAAGATGATGACTTATAGGCAAAGAAGTCCAAAACTTCCCTAAAGAATCAAACATACATCCTCCAAGTCTTTGGATCTGGTCCCCTAATTAAAGTAGCCTTCTCCACTAGTTCCAGCCCCATCATCCTCATAACAGCTTGGCTTATTTCTGCTACCTACTGCAGCTGAATTGTCAATATCATGATGGATTACACCCAGATCCTCATAGACCGTGCTGTTGTTGCTGCTACACTGTGCCATAGTAAATATGGGATTTACTGGTATTCATTCCTTTTCAAATGGAATTAACTTATATTAATAAAAGAAAATACAACAATTTAGAGTACAACCACATAAGGCATCCACAAGAATTATAGAGCTCCCTTGTACTAGTTATGATTTTTGAACCCAACATAAAGACAGATCGTATGATGGTTAGTTATAGGAGCTTAAGAGTTAAGTGTATAACAAATAGATGTCTGATGAGTTTTTGATTTGATATTGGTGTTCCATAGTATGCATCTTATTCAGTTTGTAGGATTCTTTTATTCTTGAGACTTAAAGATTCCTGTGAATTTAAACAATTGTCCTTAAATTTCTAAGAAATTAAATTTTAATGTTGGGTGGCTCCTGTTAGATTAGTTTAGAGATCCCAAGTTTAACTTGGATTTTATAGATGGGAAACAGTTTTGTGTTGTATCTTATGAAACTCTATAGGGGCTGCATAAAATTAGAGGGGACCGTTTGGCATTTTTTTTTTTTTTTTTTTTGGGAATTTTCTCATTAGAAGAAATATTACTTATTTGGTTTTATGGCACATTTAATCATGCTTTCTCCCGTAAAATACAACAGCCAACACAATTGACCTAACTAATTAAAGATATCTAACGTAAATTGGGGCTGAAAGCGAGAAAAAAGAAACTGTCTCATGTGGATCCATTTGGGAACCGCATATTTTATTGAAACTTGAAAAGTTTTTGCTGAAAATATGTAGAAAAAAGTCAAAAACTGACTTTTGGAGCAATGGGACCCACTTAACAGTGCAATGGGACCCACTTTAAGAGCAAAAATAAGCTAAAAAGTAAAATAAATGAACTTTTTTTCAAATCCCAAATGCAACCGTAATGTCTTTCAGGAAGAGAGGGAGAAAAAAAATGGAAAATGAAACGAAGGAAGAACTGACATTGTGTTCCAATGAAAGGGGTATATATGTGAATAACAGTCTGAAACTAACAATTTAAAACCTGTGCTACTGATAGTTATTTTAATTTCTCATGAGTTGTTAGTGTGTATGGTATTTGTACACTAAACATTCAACAGAGAATTACATTTGCAGGACAAAATAAAAAAAACATGATTCAATCAATAATAAGAGCCATTTGGCAGTTAATTTAAATAGCTGACCATTTTGAGGCCTTGACCACTTTAGCAAGAACCCAAGTGGATGTGAGAGAAGTTACCTTACTTGGCTAATTCTTCAACATGGCTCTGCTAACTATCCCTCTTACCGCCGCAATAGGCTTCAGGCTTCTTGGACGTTTGATTCCCTCCTTCCATTATATAAAAGTTCCCCAACAAGACAACAAGAAAATTTTGTATTATTCCAACCTGATTAAAAAAATAAAAATTGGCTATCTGAGTGCCAAAAGGTAGTTCTAAGGTACAGCTAGCACAATACTATGATTTTTTTTCTTTAAATGCTAGCAAGGGAAATCCAAAAGGAAAAACTCTATAGTTTTATACCTATGACAAATTAAATTTGTTGTCATGCCAATTTAAGCCTGACAATCAAAATCCACACTTTCATTGGAATCCCCTCCCCAAATCAAA
This sequence comes from Quercus tomentella, assembly GCA_028535165.1. Taxonomy (NCBI): domain Eukaryota; kingdom Viridiplantae; phylum Streptophyta; class Magnoliopsida; order Fagales; family Fagaceae; genus Quercus; species Quercus tomentella. The sequence continues at coordinate 40,043,037 of JAPQVY010000012.1, read as the reverse complement.
AGAGAACAACAAGGGTTGTAAATTATAATAGCAAAAAGAGAGATGATGACTTATAGGCAAAGAAGTCATAGAAATTTCCTTTTTACTAGATTCTTCAGAGCAAGTCATAAATCCTCCAAATCTTTGTATGTGGTTCCTAGTCAAAGTAACCTTCTCCACTAGGTCCAGCTCCATCATCCTCATCGCGGCTTGGCTTATTTCTGCAACCTTCTGGGGCTGAATCGCTACCCTCTAAGGCTGACTCACTGCCTTCTGAGGCTAAATCAGTACCTTCTGAATCACTGCCTTCTGAGGCTTAATCAGTACATTCTGAATCACTACCTTCTGAGGCTGAATCGTCAAGATCATGATGAAGAACACCCAGATTCATAGGGTATGCTGCTGTTGCTGCACTGTGCCATAGTTTGATTGGGACCTTCTTTGTCTTGCTCATATACCAAACAAAACCCCATTTTCTTCTCCACCACCAAGGACCCGGAAATTACTTTAATCTCAAGTTTCCAGCATCCGCTTGCATCAGTTTCACTAAGTATTTTTGTCCAATAGGATCCGAAAAAGTGAGAGGACAAATAGAGCAGCCAAAGGTGAAGTAATTTAACTTCACCATAGTTTGTCGAAAAATTAGATCGTACACATTCCATTGACTACAAAAAGACATGTGAATGCTCTAAAATGTGTGAAAACACGAGTTATTTAGACCCCCAAATTACAAATTACCAATTCAAGCTTATTATCAAACAATTTATGTGTGGAATATGAAAATAAGCTAAAACAGAATTGATAAAAAAATCTAAACCAAATAAGATCACAACCACGGCAGAAATTAAATGGCAAAGATTAAGGGAAGAGAGATGCAAACACAAAGACAACACAGCGATGTGTTATCGAAGAGGAAACCGAAGTCCTAGCCGTAAAACCTCTCTGCTGCCCTCCAAGTGGTCAATAATCTACTAGAGAATGAAGTTGGGATACATGAACAGCAGAAGACCCTCCAAGCCTAATCTAACCAGTATACCTAAGCCCTCCAAGCTTCTTGCTCCAACGAGGTTACGCCGAACCTTTGTTTTCTCTAGCTTACCGGATCCCGCAATATGCCCGATTGCATCCACCAAGCCTCACCGGCTTCTTTTGGCAATTCCCCAAAGCTTCCCAAGCTCCAAAACACTCTCTACACTCTGAATAGGTGTGAGTTGTGTTTGGGTACAAATCTCCTCTTAAGGTATGACAATGGGAGAGGGATGGAGAAGAGACTACAATGATTTCTCACTAAGGATAAGTAGCTCTTTCTCTAAGAGATGGGTGTGTGTGTTGTAGAAAACCTATCTAGGGTTTTTCTCTCTGAATGACCTCTCTTACATTTGTGGGTAATGAGGGTATATATAATATGGGTGAATGGTAAGAAAGTCACTCTTAAAAATCCTCCAGGCAGAATGTTTCGTGACTACCTCGCAGGAAGGCCTTACCTGCGAGACACTCACGAAAACGACAGCTTGGCACGACTCTTCAACTTCCAATCATGTGCTCCTCACATGGCTCTTTCGCGGGTTAGCTTCTCGCGAGCTTCTTGCGAAATCTACTAATTCTTCATTTAAGCTTGATTCTTCACCAACTTAATACTAAACCCAATACAATAAAATCCCACAAAATATAAGGAAATAAATTAAAGCAATTACAACATTTTTTGTCATGGAATAAATCCAATATAAAACATAGTTGTAAATCATAACTTTACAATCTCCCCCTTTGGCTATTCCGTGACAAAACACCCTATAACAGACTCTAGACTTAAACGTGAGTTTGGGAACAATGGCAAAACTCACTCACACCTAACTCTAGAATTTGTGTAGCTTTTGAACCATTAGAACAAGTATCTTCTGAAAAAAAAAAAAAAAAAAAAAAAACAATACGATCATTGTATGCAGAAAACTTGTAATGCATATGAAGCAAGCACAATGCGATCAAGCACTATAGATTAAAGTAATAAAGCATGGCTTGACCAAAAATGAACAATCACTATAAATAGTGACCACAATGTTCATTCACACAAGGAATGAACATCCGGACATGCAAGCTAATAAGCTCAATGCAAAATATCATTTGCATGTCCAACACTCAACCGATACAAAAATTCAAAGTAATTGTATCGAGGATATAAAATCCAACAAGGGCACAACAGTGATGTACTTAAAGAAAATGCATAACATTTAACAACAAGTATTAAGCTACAAAGCATGGATACAAAACACAATATTTTAAATAGCTAAGCATAATCATGAACTATGAGCAAAGCAAACATAGTTAATATAGCACAAAGCTCTTTCTCTCTTTCTCCCCCTATCATATCACTCCCCCTATCATGAATCATAGGAGCTGTGATGAACTTGGAACATATATACCTGTAACCTGAAACACTTGCACAAAACACATTAGACCCTCAAGGTAAAGTAAGTAATAAAAGGACAAGTATAATGTAACAAGTAAATTGCGATCAAGTAAACATGATGTGAAACATATGAGCAACTTGATCATATACCAAAACAGTCATATAAAAATGACTACAATGATCATATAGCAAAGCAAATGATCATCCGAACAAGCATAAGGATGTATGCATGTTCAACACTTAAGCATGATGCGATGAGAGCAGCAAAGCATAGATGATACTAAACATAACTCAAAGCACCATAAAGCAAGGAGAAAACAAACATAAAGTAAAACAAGGTTTTCTAAAAAAATGTCTTCTCCCCTTTAGTATATGCATCTCCCCTACGGCTTTCTCCCCCTACAAATGTGCACGAGGTAGAATTTCTCCCTCTAAGAATGTGCATATGAGTCATATAGAAATGACGAAACACATCGGTAAACTTTCCGGTAAACTTGCATGTTCAACACATTAACCAATGCAAAATACACGAAATATTTGCATTTAGGATACAAGATCCTACTAGGGTACAAATGTAATATAAATCAAAACAAAACAAGGTTTTCTCATAAAAAAAATGTCAAAGATTAGTTGTAAATCACAACTTTACAACATGAAAGGTGACAATCTCTGGAGTATTGACGCAACTTGTTGCGTTCAAAAACTGTAAAGTTGTGATTTACAACTATGTTTTATGTTGACTTTATTCCATGACAAAAAGTGTTATAATTGCTTTAATTTATTTCCTTGTATTTTGTGGGATTTTATTGTATTGGGTTTAGTATTAAGTTGGTGAAGAATCAAGCTTAAATGAAGAATCAGTGGATTTCGCGAGAAGCTTGTGAGAAGCTAATCCGCGAAAGAGCCATGTGAGGAGCACATGACTGGAAGCTGAAGAATCTTGCCAAGCTGTCATTTTCATGAGTGTCTCGCGGGTAGGGGTGGCAAATGGGCGGGTTGGGTCATAAATGGGTTGGGTGTGTAATTATCCATTTATCCATTTATGACCCGTTTATATATAAATTAATTATCCATTACCCGCCCAACCCATTTAATTAGTAACCCGCCCATTTAACCCAATATGACCCAAATACCTCCAAAACTAGTTGAATACCCTATTGACTTCCAAAATTACCAAAATACCCTTAAATACCCCCTACACTTTCAAAATCACCAATATACCCTTGGACATCCAAAATTACCAAAATACCCCTAGAATGATAAAGATACAAGTTTTCTCATTTGTCAAATTAGTTAGCCAAAAAAAAATGTCAAAAATTAAACTAGATTCCTGAATATGAGCTATATTTCCATAAGGTCCAACATTATCCATTTTTTAACATAATCCCACTAAAAACATAAAGATCCAAAATTTTAGGTGTGGCTGAATCTTTTAAACAAATATAAGCAACTTCTATTTTATGTAATTTAGAAACACATGTATGTCTTATAATTTCAATCTTACTCATTAAAACATGATTAGAGATTGGAACCTAAAGAAATTACTAAGTAGCTCATAATTCAACACCAATATCAAAACAGTAAAATTTATAACCTTAATTAACATTGCCCAAAAACTTAATTACGCTCCAGCAATCATAGAGAAAAATAAAACCACAAACACAGTAATGAGCTATATTTTAGCTTAAATTTTTAATGAATCTTTATCAGAATAGTACTCTGACATCCACAATGAAAACCACTTAAAATTTGAAGCCAAAGATGGTTGCACCTAAACAACTCCAAAATTGGCTGTCATGTGCTTTAAAGAATCAAATGTGGAGGAACCCAGGATTTCATCAAATATAGTTTTAGTACAAATAAGGCAAATGGAAGAGAAACTAATCAGCAAAGAACATAATTATCACATCCATTTCAGTAATCCATGGATCTTCATCCAAGACCTACTTCAATTACGTGATCAAGGATAAAGCCACAGCAGTAAATCCCAAATTGACTCTTACAGCATAGTGTCATGGGTCCTTGGTGCTCAAGTGCCGAACTCTTTCAATCAAAACCAGACAGCGTATTATGATTGGTCTAGGATCACAGCAGAGAATACGCCTAAGATGTTTGTTAGTGTTCAGGTTTAGATAATTATAACATGCTACCTAGTACATGCTCTTGCAATCTTCTCATTTGTCAAGTGAATCTAAAGCTACAAACTTCAAATAACTATAATTAATTGGAGCGAAAATAAATGTTTTTTCATTACTCAAAAAGTCCCAACCCACACAACTAAAACAAAACTGGAAGAAATGATAAGAATTATGAAAAGTATTCTCCTACCAAAACAGAATCTGAAAGTCCAAAGTATTAAAAATTTAAAACCCATGTCTTACATCTAAAGCTCATTTAAATAAGAATCCTAGCAGGAAACCAGAGAAAGTAATCAGCAAATGAGTTACATAAATAGGTTTGGCCTTGATGCCTTATATGTGGTCTTGAGCTTCCTTGAGGGTGGTCGAATTTTCTTGTAAACCAGAGGGAACTTGATTTTGGAATTGTGGAACTGCTTAGAGCTCTCCCTCTTGCAAAGTTTAGCGGGTATGGTGGCTGTTTTGATGATTTGAATGCATGGGAACCAAAAATGCAACATATCATCAGGCATTTAATTAGAAATATATTAAAAACAACAAATAGTCCAGAAAAAAATACTTGGCATTTAATTAGAACTAATTGAGCTGGAATTATTAAAATTACCTAAACCTCATCATTATATGTAACGTGTCACGAAATGCATAGGTGTTCAAAATCCTCCACAAGGTGCTCGTCATCATGATCAGGTATAACTAGCAAAGTAAAAAACTACTAAGTAAATATAAAAAGGGAGAATGCATAATTTAATAAAAATTACAAGTATATGAAAAAGATATTTACCCTGCCCAGTAAACAACCAGCTACGGGAACATAACAAAGCCTCTGCATTTTGTGGCAATAGACAACTGCGGTACTTATCAAGAATTCGACCACCAATGCTAAACGCAGACTCTGAGGCAATAGTAGTGATAGGAATACTCATAATGTCACGAGCCATTAGTGAAAGTTCTGGAAAGCTACCACAATGTGATTCCCAATATCAAGAATATCCTAGTCCATATGAGTGTTATGGTCAAACCGGGCCTCTTCCAAATACACATCTAATTGTGACTTACTATTGATTGAACCAACAATTTCACTCTCAAATGTATCAAAACCAGCAATATCAGCATCTCTTACCTTCTCATTAGCACCACTACTAGATGCATTTTCAACCATATTGTGTGCTTCATAATTAGTGGCGCGCAAATATCCTTCGAAAAGGGAATATAACTTGTCACGAAGATCCATCACCATTATTGTCCCATTAGTGCCATAAAGTCGCCTATAACTAAACTCCACAAACTGCAACTTATACTGAGGATCTAAAATTACAGCAAATGATAGCACAATGCTATAACAATCCCAGTATTTATCAAATTTTTCTTTCATGCTTTTTGCCATGTCACTAATTACTACATCTTCATCTTCCATCTCTTCTAAAATACGCAAATGAATTTTCCATACACCATGAAAGTATAAGTTGGCAGTAGGGTATTGAGTGCCTGAAAAGAGAGTGGTGATTTCATAAAATGGCTTCAAAAATTTTGCTATCTTCTCAGCCTTATCCCATTCATCATCTGAGTGACAGGTGCGAAAGCTTCCATCAACAATACTCAAATTGTGAAATGCATCCCGAAATGTAAGAGCTGTCTCAATCATTAAATATGTCGAGTTTCATCTTGTTGGCACATCTTGTCGCACTTTCTTACTAGTTAAATTAGGGAGTTCTTGAAGACAATAGGCAAATCTTAACTTCCTCATATCATTGCCTCTCACATATTTAACACTTTCACGTATGTTGTGCACAGCATGCTCTATAATTTTCAAACCTTCTTGTACAATAAGGTTTAAAATATGAGCACCACAACGAACACGAAAGAACTCACCACTACAAGGCAAAGATGATCTAAAAGAAGGGTTTTTCTTCAAACTATTCACCAAGGTATCATTGTAAGAAGCATTGTCTAAAGTGATTGTAAATACTTTTTTCTCAATGCCCCATTCTTTTAGAATGTTAAACAATCTCTCTCCCAAAATCTTACCACTACGAGGAGGTGGCGTATGAGAAAAACATAAAACCCTCATTTGCAACTCCCAATTTGCATCAATGTAGTATGCAGTGAGAACCATGTACTCATCCGTTGTGGAAGATTTCCACAAATCTGATGTTAAGCAAATCTTGCCCAGGACTAACTCTAAAGCACGTTTGAGATTTTCTCTTTCTCTCTTATAGATTTTCAAAACATTTGACTTTGCTGTATTCCTACATATTGGCTTAACATCGGGATTTAGAAAGATATGAAGCTCTTTATTAACCTTATGCTCTGCAAATGAAAATGAGTAATTATGCCTAATAATTGCCATTGCAATCTTTTCACGATACATATCTTGATCAAGGGGAGGACGGCAAGGCACACTATCATTTTCTTGATGACATTTCTTAGCATGACGGCGTAAATTACTAGTCCCATTCTCCTTATCTGCCGTTAAAATATTAGTACATTTTCTGCACTTGACTTTTCAATGGCCATCTTCATATAAAGGTAATATTTCGAAATCATTCCACACTTCAGAAGTCCTACTCCTACTTCTTTTGCTACCACTTGAAACTTTTTGTTCAAATTCATCCATCCCCTCAGTTACAGACATGGTTCACCTTAAAAGATAAGACAATCAAAATGACAATTTCTACAAATATATATTTCAAATCAACCAAAATCACAAAAGGCGAAAACATAGGTGACAATTTGAACAGAACCCAAAAGGTAAAAGTGGATAGATGCAAATCATCAAACACCCAAAAAAGAAAAAGACATTAACTTAGAACTCAAAACCCAATTGAGAGAGGGATCTTAATCTTACCTTGAAAATCTTAACAAGTCCAAAGCCACCTTCACCGAGCTTGTGAGTTTGTCTACACTAACAGAACAAAGTAAATAATTACTAGTGGTTTTTTTTTCAATCATTATACAAACAATCAGTTTAGAATGCTAGAGTAAAAGTACTACCTACACAACTAGTTGCTGACTTATAACCCAAATCCCATTTCTCCATTTCAGTTCGACACAAACAAAGAGAGCATTATCTTCTGCTAAGCATTTCATCAAACACGTAATTTACATTTCAAACCCACAAACAAAAACAGAAAATAAAGACAAACCCACAAACAAACAAAAAAATCAAATGAAGAAGAAGAAGAGTTGAGAGAGAGACAAACCTGAACGGTGTTGGCGTGATTGGAAGAGAGCGTGAGAGATATCCCAAATTCAAGCATTCACATCAACCTTTGTCCACAACCACCACCACCACCACCGAGCACAACCACTGAGCACAGCAAATGCCAAAATCCACTCAATAAGGTCAGTTATCGATGAATGATTCAACGGCCACCGCAGTATTGTGTTCCGATTGTGAATCGGAGATCAGGGATTGAATTGGGAAGCTTCAGAGAGAGAAACAGGTGTACACGCAACGCAACGCAAGAGAGAGAGATAAGGAATATAATTTTTTTTTTTTTTTTGTAATTACTTTTGTTTGGTTACTGAGAAAATTTGAGGGAAAGTGTTTAGGAGAGTGAGAGTGAGAGGGCTGAATGTTTTGGCTTAGAAAATCTGAGGGAAAGGGAAAGTGTTTAAGGTTATACTGTTTAGTGGGTAATTTGTGGGTTTATTTAATTTTAAAATTTAAATGGGTTTAGTGGGTATAGTGGATTTATCCATTTAGACCCATCTAATTAAATAACCAAATGGGTCTTTACCCATTTAACCCAAATATTTAAATGAGTTGGGTTAAGACTTATCCAAATAAGGTGGGTAATGGGCAGGTTCATGGATATGGATAATTTTTGCCACCCCTACTCGCGGGTAAGGCCTTCCCGCGAGGTAGTCACGAAACATTCTACCTGGAGGATTTTTAAGAGTGAATTTCTTACTCTTCACCCATACTATATATACACTCATTACCCACAAATATAAGTAAGGTCATTCAGAAAGAAAAACCCTAGATAGGTTTTCTACAACATACACACCCATCTTTTAGAGAGAGAGCTACTCATCCTTAGTGAAAAATCATTATAGCCTCTTCTCCATCCCTCTCACATTGTCATACCTTGAGAGGAGATTTGTACCCAAACACAACCCACACCTATTCAAAGTGTAGAGAGTGTTTTGGAGCTTGGGAAGCTTTAGGGAATTGCCAAAAGAAGCCGATGAGGCTTGGTGGATGCAATCGGGCGTATTACAGGATCCGGTAAGCTAGAAAAGATAAAGGTTCGGCGTAACCTCATTGGAGCAAGAAGTTTGGAGGGCTTAGGTACACTAGGTAGATTAGATTTAGAGGGTCTTCTGCTGTTCATGTATCCCAACTTCATTCTCTAGTGGATTATTGACCGCTTGGAGGGCGGCGGAGAGGTTTTATGCTGAGCACTTCGGTTTCCTCTTCGATAACACATCGTTGTGTTGTCATTGTATTTACATCTCTCTTCCCTTAATCTTTGCCATTTAATTTCTGCTGTGATTGTGATTTTATTTGGTTTAGATTATTTTATCAATTTTGTTTTAGCTTATTTTAATATTCCGCACATACATTGTTTGATAATATGCTTGAATTGGTATTTTGTAATTTTGGGATCTAAACGTTCAAGGTGTTTTACACACTATTTGAACATTCAATTGGTATCAAAGTGGGTACACTTGTTTTGGTTTAAATACCTAAGTGTGATCCTTGACCCCTTGTGTTATTTGCCATGGATAGTGTTTTGTATGCTTCTATGCATGTTTTGGATGTTGATGAATATAACATGCCACGTGTTTGTGAAAATACCTCTATGAGTGATAATCCTCATGATTGTGATGCTATGTTACATGAATCCTTGGATGTTATTGATATTCCTAATATCAAACTCTTGAAGAAAAAGGCTAAGAAGTTTAATAAGGATTTGAGCAAGTTATTTTGTGAAAATGATGATTTGATTGCTAAGCTCAATGAATCTAGTAAATTGGTTGAAAAATATAAGAAGCTTGCTGAAAATTCTCTTGAAAAGCTAAAAGAGTTTGAATGTTTAAGTATGGACTTGGATGCTAAACTTGTTTTGTCTAACAAACTTATTGATGAGCTAAAATGTGAAAATGAATCTCTTAGGATGCATGCCAAGTGTTTGATTGCTGAACCTGTTGCTAAAAAAGAAGAAAATATACGTTGCAATCATGTTGTAGTATCCGATTTTGTGCCTATTGTGTGTTCTACCTCAAAGGACAAATCGGTGTACATTCCTCCACACAAAAGAAATCAAAAAGTGGAGAGAAAGGCTCTTAAGCCTAAGCTTCTGTTTAGGTCCAATCCTAGGGAATTGAGTGGATCTAAATTTGTTCCTACTTGCCACCATTGTGGTATGATTGGTCATATAAGACCTCAATGTCATAAGTTAAAGAGAGAACAAACTCATGTTGCTAGATCCCTTCTCAAAAGGCCTAGTGGACCTAAACACATTGTTTGTCACCATTGTGGTGCCTTTGGTCATCTTAGACCGCATTACTCTAAGTTTCAAGCTCTTAAAAGAATCAAAAGAAAAGAGAAACTTGAGCTTCTTGGAAGTTGTGCTATGAAAGCTAAACTGGTTTTGGGGGAAAATGGTAAGTTGTTGAAAAAGTTTTTGATGTCCTTACCTCCTTGTCTATGTGCATCTCTAGTTCTCACTCTTCCAACCCTCGTCTCACTTCTCATGAGACACTCATTCCAAACAATCATTCCGTTTGGATGAGGAAAGGTTCCTATGGTTGAGTTTTTGCTCTTTTGGTCCTTAATCTAATTTTTTCAATCTTTGTTGGACCCTTCATGCATTAAATGTCATATCTTCATGCATTTTGTGCATCTTGCATTTATTTGTATGCATTGCCTTTGTTTTTTATCTTACTTTTGTGTTTTAGTTTTGTGTGAGTAAAAAATCCAAAACCACATAAAAAGTGAAAAATTCAAAAAGTTTGATCGTATATGTTTGAGCACATTTTACATGTGAGTTTGGCCTAGTACCTTCGTACTAATGGCGTAGTGCATTTACGAGCTTAGCTTATGTATGCACATATATCTTTGTGGGAAAAATCTGGAAAACTATGTGTGATTGTTGTAAATCGATCTTCAAGCTTGTCATAAATGATTGGTCAATAGTCTTGATGGTTTTGATACTTGCATAGACTTGTGTCTATATCTCTTCCCACTTTATTTTTATGTTTTTGCTTAAAGAGCTCAACAAATGTAAATTTCAAAATGAAAAGAGATAATGAGCTGCAAAAACCATCGCACATACTAGTATTTAACTAGAAAAAAGGGAAAGTGACTTTTAAATTGAAATATATGGTGCTCAAAAAGCCAAAGGCTAACTCTCAATGTTGAAATATCAAAAATTTCAAGTACCGATCTAAAAAATGAGATGTATTGTTCAAAAAATGATCAAATGTTATGATTTGTAAAGAAGCCAAATGAAAAGCTTGAAAGATTTTGTAATCATTTTTGTGGGAGGTCATATATGTTCATTTCTATAATTGAGATAGACCTCTTGACTTAGTACTAGTTGTGTATGACTTGATTGAATTGATCATTGAAGTTTCACTCTAGACTAAGGAATATTCCACATTTGATACACACACATAGCACACAAGTTTATTGTTCATGAATGCTTATTTCATTTGTGTGATTGTACATGATCAAATGGGATGTGTGTGTGCTCAACCGTATGTGGATCAAACCAAAAAGATTTTTGTTCTTTTTGTTTGCTTTTGGAAGTGATTTGTATCACCCATGTTTTTCAAAGTTTTCAAGTTGTCTATGTGTGAAGAACATGTTTTCTGGGTGTTTTCGTGACCCATTTCATGTGTAAGCTCAACTAGGAGTTAAATGGTCCAATTCTCAAGCTTTTCAGCTTTGGATAGAGAGTTTCGCGACTGTTTCGCTACTGTTTCGCGAGTAAAGCTTACTAGCGAAATACCAGAGAGATACTAGTGAAATTTTCGCGGGAAGCTAATCAGTGAAATTACCAGCGAAAATTTCCAGATCAACTTTTAAAGGGCATTTCATGGGACATTTGTTTTAAACTTCTTCCATCTTCTCCCAAACCTCTGTTTTAATGTTTCTACATCAAAACCCAACTAAATTCAATTGTTTCTCATTCCACTAACATCTCTAAGGTATTCTTTAACTCTTTTCATTGATTTTGATCCTTAGATTATGTTTTTGCGGGTTTTATGTTCATAGTTGGGATTTTCTCAAATGGGAGTTGGAAAACTTAATTTTTGTCAATCTTTTTTATTGGGCTTTGCTTTAAATGATGATTTTCTTTGGTTGTTGGCCCCTTGTGGCATATATAACATGTATTTAGGCAAGATTTTCATATGTTCATGCACTTTTTAATATACATGTGTAGTGTGTACACTCTATGTGTTTGATAAAATGTCCAAATGGCATTTTGTTGTTGTTTTGGACTCTGATGAGTACTAAATTATGGGGATCACCATAATTATTCTTGTTTATCATGTTTTGATCATTGGTAGTGTATTTTATACATTTGCCCTGTGAGTGCTTATTCATGCATTGGTCATGCATCTCACATGCACAATAGATGCACTTTGCTGCACACACTCTAACACTTGACATGTTTTCATATTCACTCATGCTAGTTAAATCTTTTTAGAACTTTTAGCACATATATCATGTTCTTGTGTCTATGTCATGCCTAGGTCTATTTCATGTTCCATCATTCTTAGCATGTCATGTTTACTTTATGTTTTGTAGCATTTTTTTCAAGATGTTTTTGTCTTTCATTTGAGCTTCTTTTCCTATTCATCTTGCACCCCTCATGCATCATCTTTTACCCTTGTTCATTTTCCCTCCTTTCTCTTGATTGATTTGTCTATTCATGACAAAAAGGGGGAGAGTTTACCGGTATGTTTCGTCATTTCTATATGACTCATGTGCACATTCTTAGGGGGAGAAATTCTACCTCGTGCACATTCGTAGGGGGAGAAAGCCGTAGGGGAGATGCATATACTAAGGGGGAGAAGACATTTTTTGTTTTACTTTATACTAAACACATTCTTTGAGTTATGTTTAGTATCATCTATGTTTTGTTGCTCTCATCGCATCATGCTTAAGTGTTGAACATGCATACATCCTTATGCTTGTTCGGATGATCATTTGCTTTGCTATGTGATCATTGTAGTCATTTCTATATGACTGTTTTGGTGTAGGATCAAGTTGCTCATATGTTTCACATCATGTTTACTTGATCGCAATTTACTTGTTACATTATACTTGTCCTTTTATTACTTGTTTTACCTTAAGGGTCTAATGTGTTTTGTGCAAGTGTTTCAAGTTACAGGTATATATGTTCCAAGTTCATCACAGCTCCTATAATTCATGATAGGGGGAGTGATATGATAGGGGAAAAAGAGAGAAAGAGCATTGTGCTATATTAACTATGTTTGCTTTGCTCATAGTTCATGATTATGCTTAGCTATTTAAAATATTATGTTTTGTATCCATGCTGTAGCTTAGTACTTGACGTTAAATGTTATGCATTTTCTTTAAGTACATCACTCTTGTTCCCTTGTTGGATTTTATATCCTTGGTGCAATTACTTTGAGTTTTTGTATTGGTTAAGTGTTGGACATGCAAATGATACTTTGCATTAAGCTTATTAGCTTGCATGTCCGGATGTTCATTCTTTGTGTAAATGAACATTGTGGTCACTATTTATAGTGATTGTTCATTTTTGGTCAAGCCATGCTTTATTACTTTAATCTATATTGCTTGATCGCATTGTGCTTGCTCCATATGCATTACAAGTTTTCTGCATACAATGATCGTATTGTGGTGTTGTTTTTTTCAGGAGATACTTATTCTAATGGTTCAAAAGCTACACAGATTTTAGAGTTAGGTATGAGTGAGTTTTGCCATTGTTTCCAAACTCACGTTTAAGTCTAGAGTCTGCTATAAGGGGTTTTGTCACGGAATAACCAAAGGGGGAGATTGTAAAGTTGTGATTTACAACTATATTTTATGTTGGATTTATTTCATGACAAAAAATGTTGTAATTGCTTTAATTTATTTCCTTGTATTTTGTGGGATTTTATTATATTGGGTTTAGTATTAAGTTGGTGAAGAATCAAGTTTAAATGAAAAATCAGTGGATTTTGCGAGAAGCTCGCGAGAAGCTAACCAGCGAAAGAGCCATGTGAGGAGTACATGACTGGAAGCTGAAGAGTCGTGCCAGACTATCATTTTCGCGAGTGTCTCGAGGGTAAGGCCTTCCCGCGAGGTAGTCATGAAACATTCTGCCTGGAGGATTTTTAAGAGTGACTTTCTTACCCTTCACCCATACTATATATACCCTCATTACCCATAAATGTAAGTGAGGCCATTCAGAGAGAAAAACCCTAGATAGGTTTTCTACAACATACACACCCATCTTTTAGAGAGAGAGTTACTCATCCTTAGTGAGAAATCATTATAGCGTCTTCTTCATCCCTCTCCCATTGTTATACCTTGAGAGGAGATTTGTACCCAAACACAACTCACACCTATTCAGAGTGTAAAGAGTGTTTTGGAGCTTGTGAAGTTTTGGGGAATTGCCAAAAGAAGCCGGTGAGGCTTGGTGGATGCAGTCAGGCGTATTGCGGGATCCGGTAAGCTGGAGAAGACAAAAGTTCGGTGTAACCTCGTTGGAGCAAGAAGCTTGGAGGGCTTAGGTACACTGGGTAGATTAGGCTTGGAGGGTCTTCTGCTATTCATGTATCCCAATTTCATTCTCTAGTGGATTATTGACCACTTGGAAGGCGGCGGAGAGGTTTTACGCCGAGCACTTTGGTTTCCTCTTCGATAACACATCGTTGTGTTGTCTTTGTGTTTACATCTATCTTCCCTTAATCTTTGCCATTTAATTTCTACTGTGATTGTGATTTTATTTGGTTTAGATTGTTTTATCAATTCTGTTTTAGCTTATTTTCATATTCCGCACATACATTGTTTAATAATAAGCTTGAATTGGTATTTTGTAATTTCGGGGTCTAAACGTTTAAGGTGTTTTACTGAAAATTCAAAAACAAAGCACAACGCAATTCCCATAGGATCATTACATCTAAAAGAAGGGACCTTTATTTTATCACTCCTACATTTAAGGCTAAACCATTTCAGAATTTCGCCTCCGTGAATAATAATGTCTAAGATGTCTTGTAGTCTACCACTTTGTCCCTAAAATATACAAAGCATAAATGTTAGGAATTGAGAGAGAGAGAGAGAGAGAGAGAGAGAGCTGAAGAATGTCATCGATCTGAATATTGTCTACCAATTTGAAGCAGTTGACACACTGGAAACACAAATGGGAGTGAAGCCTCTCGCAAACCTCCAAATGAGGTACGATTGTAGTTTTAATAGAATAATTTTGTAGTTTTGGCAATCTCTCCAGTGAGATACAATTGTTTGCAATTACAACCTGAGTAGTTGACGGAACATTTTGCAATGATTGAAGCCTCTCGCAACCCTCCAAATGGAGTCTTCGAAGGTTAGAGAGTTGAGAGATGCTTTTAGGAAGGGAAACAAAATTATTTCCACTTAAATTTAAGTGTTCCAAAGAGGACAAGCAGCCAATTTCATTGGGAATTGATGAAAGATCTGAGTCACTAAGATCCAAATATCTTAAAGAGTGCAGACCTGATAAGGAAGGCAATAATTGGCCCACGGGAACATAATCTGATGGCATGAAATAAAATAAAGATAATGCCCTTTTATTACATCCATGGATATTTAGTTCTTTGAGATTTTCAAGGAGAAAAATAGAGGAAGGAACCTCTTTTATGGCTGTTCCACTCAAATTGAGCAACTCCAAACCTTTTGCATTGCCTAGATTCTCTCCCAAGTTGTCAAATTTTGAGCATCCAGAAAGATGAAGAAATTTAAGCAACTTCAAATAAAAAATATTGTTAGGAAGATGCACGAGATTTTTGCAATATTTTAGAGTCAACACAGTAAGGTAAGTCAAATGCTCAATAGATGAAGGCAGCTCTTTTATAGCTGTTCCACTCAAATCAATCTTCTCCAGACCTTTGACATTCCCTAGGTTCTTTGGCAAATTGTCAAATTTTGAGCATCTAGAAAGATTAAGAGAATTACCCAACTTCAAACTCCAAATGGCATTAGGAAGACGCACGAGATTTTTGCAATCTTTTAGAGTCAACATAGTAAGGTTAGTCAAACGTTCAATTGATGAAGGCAGCTCTTTTATAGCTGTTCCACTTAAATCAAGTTTTTCCAGGCCTTTGACATTCCCTAGGTTCTCTAGCAATTTTTCAATTTTTGTGCATCCAGCAAGATCGAGAGAATTGCCCAACTTTAAACACCAAAAGGTATTAGGAAGACAAACAAGATTTTTGCAATCTCTTAGGGTCAATAAAGTAAGGTTTGTCAAATGTTCAATTGATGAAGGCAGATCTTTGATAGATGTTCCACTCAATTTAAGCTCCTTTAGACCTACGACACTCCCTAGGTTCTCTGGCAAGTATTCAAATTTCGAACATCCAGAAAGTTCAAGAGATTCAAGCGATTTCAAACTAGAAATAGTGCTAGGAAGATACACAAGTTTTTCACAATTTGCGAGAGTCAATAAAGTAAGGTTTACCAAACCTTCAATTGATAAAGGCAACTCTTCTATAGCTGTTCCACTCAAATCAAGTGTCTTTAGACCTTTGAAATTCCCTAGGTTTAGGAATGGCAATGGGTTGGGTTTGGGCCGGGTTTTTTCATACCCGGATCCGACCCGCGGCCCAAACCCGGCCCGTTTATTAAACGGATTTTTTTCGGGGACCCAGACCCGTAACGTCGGGCCCCGCCCAGCCAGGCCACCTCAGGGCCCAATCTTCAACCCCTAACAGTGCCCCAATCCGTGGCCCAATCAAAAAAATAAATTATGTTTTCCTGAGAAAAAAAATCACAGTAGCACAAACAACAAATCCAAGTAAATCTCAAATCAAATCCACCATACCCATTCAAATTTCCTATTCACAGAAACCAAATACATTTGAAATCAAACTTCTTCTTTTTTTGAATAAAAAGGACGATATCATTAAACTAAACAACTACATCCAAATCAGTACAAAGTCTGTTGAAATAAACTCCATTACAGTCATCCTTTAAGGTCTTAAGCAAGTCCACAGGCGGACTGGAAAACAAAAGGAAATTTGCCTCTTGATTAGCACCTATTCTAGCTAAAACCAAACTATTCACAGAAACCAAATACATTTGAAATCAAAATCTAAAACAAGCACGTGCAAGGAACATCAAATCTTAACAACTAAATCTAAATCCCCAAACCCACAGGTTAAACAAAGAGAATCTAAATCCCCAAACCCACTAATCAAATAAAGAAAAAATGGAAGAAGAACATCAAAAATCATTGCCGTAATCACCGTGGTTGTGGTCGTTGGCTTCAGCTATCATTAAACTCGGTGCAAAGCAAATATAGGGAGCAATATTGAACGAAACTAGGTGAGATCGGAGAGGCTTTGCGGCGAGAATCTTAGATTTTCGTCTTCGTCTTCTTTGGCAAAGAGAGTGAGACCGAGAGGCTGAGAGCGTGAGAGAGGGCCGGCTGACATTCGATGGCCGACGGCATGAGATATGAGAGGAGAGTGAGTGAGAGTGGGAGTGGGAGAGGAGAGTGAGTGAGAGTGGGAGGAGCGGCTAGGGTAGGGCTGAGTGAAATGAGAGAATGAATAAGTTAGGGTTTATAAGTTTATATATATACTAGGGTTTTTTTGGTAATTTCATTTTTAACCGGGTCATATCCGGGCCGGGTTTCGGGTCGGGTTTCGGATTTTTTTGATAAAATCCGAACCCGACCCGGATCCACTTCGGGTTTTTTTTTTAAACCCATACTCGACCCTATTCTTTATCGGACCGGGTAAAACCGAGTATCCATGAATCGGATTTAAATTGCCATCCCTACCTAGGTTCTTTGGCAAGTATTCAAATGTTGAGCACCAAGAAAGATCCAACGATTCAAGCAATTTCAGATTACAAATGGTGTTAAGAAGGCGCCAAAGATTTTTGCAATCGCTAAGGGTCAATGAAGTCAGGCCAATCAAGCCTCCAACTGATGAAGTTAGTTTCATAATAGCAGTGCTATCCAAAAAAAGCTTCTGTAAGCATTTCATGTTTCCTACAAATTGTGGAAGTTTCTTGAGATTGGAGCAACCAGAAAGGTTAAGAGTCACAAGAGAACCCACTTCAAATGTGCTTGGAAGACGCCTTAGTGTTTTACAATATTGTAGATTAAGAAGAACAAGCTTTTTAAGAATTCCAATGGATGGGTGAAGCTCACATAAATTTGTACAATATTCAAGAACTAATTTCTCAAGATTTGGGACTCCAGTGAAGTCTGGAGTTATAATTAGGTCCAAGGAATCAGTCAAGTCAATGAACTTCAACTTGTCAAAATTCTGTTAGAAGAAAAAAAAATTGTTAGAGCAATTAGCTTCTTAGTGTCCATTTATTGTAATTTAGAAGCAAAGTTTTAAGAGTATAATTACTAACACACTTACCTTTACCCCTATCCAAAGCCGTTCAATTTTGCTTTGTCGCAAACAAAGTTGAACAAGCTCATCTAGCTGGAAACTTGGTGGCAAAGATTTTGAAGGATACAAAGTCCAATCAAGAATTCTTAAATCATTAGGAAGATGTGAGGGGACATGGAGAAAGCCAAAAATTCTAAGAAATTTAAGATTTTCCATCTTCAAAAAGGCCTCAGGGTTCCACCTTGCATCTTTTTGTTCATTATAAGTAGTTGAAATATCCATGGCTTTAAGTGCTTCTGTACCCTAATAATCAAGAAGAAATTGGTGAATTGCAAAATCAATTATTACCATAAGAATTCAAATTTCAAATTTTTGGAACATGAAGGTAGGGAATGAGTAGAAATTCTCTAAATAACTTCTTACCCTTTTTTTTGGATAATTTCTTTCCTTATTTTTTTTAACACTTTGTCAATGTCCTTATAAACCCATAATCTACTACGCTTCCCAGGATTATCAGGGCACTCTTGAAAGACTATTTTCCTTCCCATCTCTTGAAGTAAATCATGCATCCACACTATATCATTATCCATAATTTTCAAGAGAGAATTATCAATGAGTTTCTTAAATCCAATACTAGGGTAAAGGCCAAGAATATCAAGTATTTCTACTACCTCATCTTTATCTTGATGATTAAAAAAGCATGCAATATGCAAGAATATTTCCTTTTGTGATTTTTGGAGTCCATTAAAACTTATTTCAAGCACGAGGAGAATTGCTTCTTCAGGAAATTCTTTGAGTCTCTCTAACGCAATTTTCCATTCAGCAGTACTTTTTCCAAACAAAAAGGAACCCAAAACCTCTAGAGCTAAAGGATGGCCACCAGCATAATTCAAAAAATGGAAAGACAATTCTATATAATCTTCAAGGACATGCTTTTCTTTAAAAGCCTTCGAGCAAAAAAGTTGAAGAGCATTTTCATCATTCAATCCTTTAACTTCATATATTTCATCTACTTGATGTTCCTCCAACAAATGTGCATTTCTTGTTGTTATGATAATTCTACTACCCGATCCAAACCAATTATGCTCCCCAACTAACAGTTTTAACTGTTCCAGTTTGTTTACATCATCAAGAACAAGAAGAATCCTTTTACGACATAACCTATTCTTGATCTTGAGAACTCCATCATACTTCTCTTCTATTTTCAAATCATTATCCTTCAAAACGTCCTCAACAATTTTCTGTTGTAGTGGAACACAACCATATTTTTCAAACTTTTCCCTAACATCCTCAATAAAATCACAAGCTTCAAATTCTTTAGAAACCATGTGATAAACAACTCTAGCAAGGGTTGTCTTGCCCATTCCCCCCATAGCCCAAATTCCTATAAAGCGAACATTGTTTGACTCTAGAGCTAAACATGACTCTAATTCCATCACTTGAGAGTATATTCCTACTAGGTCCTTGGTAATATATGGGAATGCATCATATTTCAAGTTAAGCGATATCCATCCCACTATTTCTTGGATATCTTGGGACTCAGGCCTACAATAAAGAAAGCACAATATGCATTGAGTTTGAACCACCAATAGGTAACACAAAAAAATACGATAAATATTTAAAGTTCAATTTTATTGACTGAAAACAAAAATATGTAAATTAATTGGATCACGACAAATCTGAAAGAAATACAATGAAACATGAACGTAGATCTGCTTAAGGTTTCAAACAGAGTTATATACATTCCCTATGAAGAAAGTAAAAAAAAAATATATATATATATATATATATATATATATATATATAAACACTCCAAGTCTACATTAAACTATCTCTACATGAAGTGGGTCATCTGAATATTTAGAAGAAATAAATATGTCAAATTAAATTACCTAATATTCTTTAAATGCCATCCGGAGAGGTTGCCTACTTGTGTCAAAGCATCTCTCCATTTCTCCACCCTCTCTTTGTTCTCCTTTTCTTCATGTTTACCAAATGCATGTGCGAAAGTTCCCATTTGTTTACGTACATCAGATGGATCAATATAGTGAAAAACAGGCAAAACTGTCATTCCCATATCTTTCTTGCAAGCAATGATCTTTGCAAGTTCATCTAAGCACCAAGTTGAAGATGCATAGTTTTCTGAGAGAATGACGATAGCAAATTTTGATTCTTCTTCTATTGCTTTCGACAGCTTTGGTGAAATGGGCTTTCCTCTCTCAAGATTTTCATCGTCTTTAAAGATGATAATACCTTTCTTGAGAGGGGCAAATATAATTTTTCAGGGATTTATTTTCTAAAATCTTAAATATATACCTATTATTTAATATTTTTAAAAAATTTGGGGGGACCACAGCCCCCCTCTGCTTGTACATGGTTCCGTCAATGCCCACACACATCGACATCCTGCGTCAAAAGCAGCAGCAAAAGTTCTTAGGGAGGAGCGAAAGTTACTGTGTTTTGTTTTCTTTGACAGCTATAGAGTTCTTTTCATATTGCTTTTGATCAAAATGAAAATAGTTCTTTTCATATTGCTTTTGATCAAAATGAAAATAGTTCTTTTCATATTGCTTTTAGTTTTTGACCGAATGAAAATAGTTCTTTTTCATTTATAGTAAAAATTCAACCATTTTTACCAGGTAAAATCTGTTACAACACATACTGTGTATCTTCAGTTTATACAAAATGAATTTTTTGTTAGGTAGTCATTAAAAACCTTAAATTATATAAAATTTAATAAAAATATAATTTAAATATATCAACATCGCAAAAAATAAAAAAAAAATCTTTTACAAACAAAATTGAAAAGTAAAAAATGACTGATAAGAAATTAAGTGAGAATTGAGAATGTTAAGATAAAAGTAATGACGAGAGAAAAAGTCTAAAATGATGATGGAGAAAAGAAAAACAAATAAAGTAAAAGAGAGCAATGAATGATCATGCTGTGATTGTAAGTCAAGCCTCTAAAGAGCATAGCTCCTAGCGTCACCAAGGAAAACTCGCGACCACAGTCTCTTTTTTAGTATCTAGGAAAATAAAATGAGAGATTATTTAATTATTTTTATAGAATGAGTTGAATGAGTTATAGATCTGAATGATTAGAAATTTTTATTTTATTTTTGTTTTTTTGTTTTTTGAGAATGAGCGTTTGTTATCTTGTTTAGTAGTTGTTGTTTGGACTAATCTTGTTTTTTTTTTTTTTTTTGGCTATTTTTTTAATGTTATTTTGGCTCATTTTTATTGTTATTTGAATGTTTATTTATTTATTTATTTTGTTGAAGTTAAAGACTATGTTTGAGAGACCAAGATTATTTTTATGAGTAGCTAGAGACACAACAAAATTTCACAACAATTCCAATATAAGCATACCAAAAAAATTTTTAATTAGAGATAAACAAAAAAAGTACACGTGTGAGTTGGTATGCTAATTTTGGAATGTTATGAAATTGTTATGAGATATTATTGTTTTCCTAGCATTATTCTTATTTTTATTAAACCCAAATTCTTGAAATTATCAAGCCGGTGTGGTCAATAGGATAGGCAAAATATGTTAATTTAAATATAATTATGTATATAATTTTTATTTCAAGTAAAAATTTTTTTTTTTTTTTTGGGCAAGTCAAGGTGGTCACAGGACCACCTTGACTAGGAAAGGATGGCAATAGGGAGGAGCAGGGCCGAAGGATGGGATCTTCACCCCTGTCCAGTATGGTTTTATTTTGCCCCTTTTGCCTCGCTCCATATGATGGGAAAACTTCCTTATCCCATCTTTGCCCCTTGGGGCCCCACCTCGCCCCGTAAAATTTTATTTCATTTTAATTTGCCATACAATTATTATAATTTTTTTTATAATAAAACATGTTTCATTAAAACCCACGCAAAGTGAAGTGGGGAGGGGCGGGTCAAGGCAGGGCTAGGTAAAATTGCCATCTCGTGACTACTATGTACAGCTACCCCTGATTATTGAATTATCAAAAAGATTTTTTTTTATATAAATTTATTAAAAATCAAACAATACAACAAGAAAAATCACTTTTAGTTTTAATCTTTGGATTCAAAAATTTTTTTTTTGGCTTTTTAACTTTTTACTTTTTTTACTTTTCTAGATCACATTAAAAGGTACAATTGCACATATCCAAATTCGGAAAAAAAGAAAAAAAAAAAGGAAAAAAAAAAAAGAAAAAAGAAAACCATCCTCTTAAACTCCAACTCGTAAAAAACAAAATTGAAGAACAATTATAGAATTTGAAAAAAAAAAAATGTTAACACTTAGACTTGCCAGAGAAGGCATTAAGTAAGAAAGCCGAGCAAAAAAAAAAAAAAAAGAAGAAGGAATTTATGCATAGGATTTATGCATAAGATATCATGAAAATATTGTGAAACTTTATTGTGTTCTTAAACTTACTCTCAAGTTTATTAGGACTCAAATTTATGAAATATTATAAACAATTTCACCAATCTGGCTCATTTAATTAATGAACATGATTTAGGACCTGGGCAATGTATGAAACAACTACCGTCCTTTTTACTATTTATATGGTTACAAAGTTCGGATTGAGATATGATTACCTAGAATATTGCACTGTGTGTAATTGCTCTTAATGACCTAGATTGAGAAAAAAAAAATCAAACTTAATCATTGAATAAATTAAGTTAGAAAAAGTTAAAAAGTGAATAAAAAAAATTAGAAGTTAAAAAAGTGAAGAAGTAAAACAATATTTTAAGAGGAATGGATGTAATTGCATACGTACTAAATCCACAAAGTTCTTATACAGTTTGTAAAGAGTCTATTTATGGACAGGAACTTTGAGGCTAACCGTACATTTAGTATTATTAACAAAAATTTCTAGGATTTAAATACTTCTATCCCCAATGTAATTATTGAATTGTCAAAAAAAAAAAAATTATTAAAAACCAAACACTATAAGAAAATTTTACAAATGACTTTTTTGAATGATGAGATTGAAAATTAAAAAGTTAGCTTCTATTCTTAATCTTCGGATTAACAATTTTTTTTTAGCTTTTTAAACTTTTCTCTCTCATGGTAAAAGGTACAACTGCACAGATCCAAATCCAGTAAAACCATCCTCTTAAACTTGAACTAGTAAAAAACAAAATTGAAGTACAATAGTAGACTTTAAATAAATTTTTTTTTTTAAACATTGGAATTTATGCAATTAGTTAACTGAAATCGGCATAATATCATTGAGAAAATTTGAAATGAAATCTTATAAAGTCAAATAAATTGTAAATCAAAGAAAAGGAATTAAATTTCTAAACCTTGTAGTAAAAGATAAGGCTTTTAAATTTTAATAGCAGTCTTGAACTATTAGGCCATTGGTTGGGTTGTCTTCTTTTTATGTTAATGTAAGTTTGTGTAATTAGAGACCTGTATCTTGTGTCCATACCCAATGGGTTAGGCCAACTCTCACCTAAAGTTTAGCTAATAGCCCAGCTTTTGTAACATATTGAACCCTTCAACCCCAAAAGGCTAGGCTTAATGGGAAAGGGGCTTCCCATTTCTAATATGTTGTGTCCTTGCTTGGAAGGTGTTTGTCCTGCGCACAAGGCTCGTGACATGTCCTCCCAACAAGTAGAACATTCCTCTAATTCTATTTCTAACACCTTCTGTCGCTCAAGCCCAAATGGTTGATCTTTTGGGGCTTGAAGGATCCAAGGTGTTATAATTTTCAATTTGAGATACCTACTTTTCAAACACAACAAATTTTCTATTCTCTCTATATTATATTTAAGCCTTCATTATTCAGTCTTTATTGATTTTTTTTTCTTTCCAATGGTCATATTTTTTAAACAGCCATATATTTCTAACAATTGTATTTTCCAACGGTTATATTCTTTCAATATAAATAGCATAATTTCCTCTCTAATTTTCATTTAACTCTAACGCAATAATAGTCTCCCTCAAAAAAAGAAAAAGAAAAAAAAAGCTTTTATTGTGTCATTTATAGGTAGCCCAAATCCAGTTTGAAGTGGGTTACTTTTTATCTTTGCGTATGAAAATAGATGTCCGTGGAAGAGTTAAACTAGTTCAACATTTGGACTCATGAAAATTTGAGATTATCTTTTATATGAAATTTCAAGTCAACCAAATTCAATAATAAAAATGAAACAATAGTACGACTATGAAGAACAAAGAAGAAAGCAAATATTAGCAAACCACTGCAGGTTGTGGCTTGGTGGTAAGAGTTCTCGTATTGCTTCACATAATTCTTGACAGTAGTTGAGCCGTTCGAGCAGTGACACTTTAACAATTGTGTTATGCCCACAATAATAGCTTTATCAAGGTCTCGATGGTATACATGGTATTACCTATCACCGTCATGTAGCATGGGATCGATAGTAAAACTGGAGAATTTTTTTTTAATTATTTTTAAATGTCAAACTTTAAAAGTGTCATTGATGTTCTTACAACTTACTTTGGGTTTTTGTATGGTGGTGGTTCAATTGAGCACCATCTCAAATGCTATGTAAGTAAAATGTGAAATATTTGGTAAATTTTTTGGTATCACGTAGGAGGATTGTAATTTAAAAACAATATAAAATACGGGTTTAAAAAAGTAATTTACCAAAAAAAGAAAAAAGTTTGTTATTTTCAAAGACCTGGCCAGTGTGTCAGGTATCCAAACTTCCACTACCCTTTTGCAACTCAGAAGAATAAACCCACTTTAATTAGGAGATGTCAAACGCCGTCGTTTATAGGGCAAAAGATATATAACAAAAACATAGAGCAATTTTGAAATTTCAAGAGACAAAAGAAAGAAGAAGAGAACCTTGAGATGAGGGGTTCCGGTTTTCTCCGAGTCAGACTCACTTGAACCCAGTCCTTCAGAATTGCCGTGTTCTCCATTTTTACTTCAACAAGCTCTGCTCTGACTCGGTGAAGTGAAAAATGGTGGCAATTGCCAATTACAGACGGCGTCGTTTTTT
This sequence comes from Quercus tomentella, assembly GCA_028535165.1. NCBI lineage: Eukaryota > Viridiplantae > Streptophyta > Magnoliopsida > Fagales > Fagaceae > Quercus > Quercus tomentella. The sequence continues at coordinate 40,018,029 of JAPQVY010000012.1, read as the reverse complement.
TATTGTTAGTATTTCTTTAGAGACAGCAAAAATATATGATTTGGTTTTTAAAATGATTAATGTTTTTATTTTAGTTTGAAATATTTAATTTCCATTCCCTATAAAATTGGAAAAAGTGGGCATATCATATCAATAATAAGTTGTTTTGGAGAAATGTGGTGTGTGAAGAAGGAATGTGGTTTCGGAGAAGAGACACTAGTACTGTACTGTGTAGAAAATGGTTCTAAGAAATGAGAAGCATTTGAAGGTTATTAAATGAGTTTATCAAAATAACATTGCCCTTTGCTCCCAAAAGATGAACATGAGAAACAGGTTCAATTTGCATTAGAGCAAGGAATTGGTGGAGTGATCTCTGCTTTAGCTAGGAACAGATACCCAGACCCCAGTAGAGCTTGAGATGGTTCACTGTTCAAGGTTGTTGTGTCGATTGGCATGAGAATGGTTCCTAGCCACCCTGAAGATTTTTATTTATATTGCATTTCTTGAATGGGAAATGGAAATCTAGAAGCAACTATAGGCATAAGCAACTAGTTTGCTGTAAGGTTTTTCATGGTATCTGGAGGAATTTAAATTGTCTGGTTTTGGAAAGAATTAATGAAGTGCTGCTTAATTAATTCCCAAGAATTTGTGTGGGAAGACATCATTGTCTGAGAAAATCGGCGGAAGTGAAAATCTCTAGGGCTGTAGTATGTAAGTTGGCCTCAGGTGCTGCTGTGTAACCATATATGGCACCAAAGGAATGCCACTCTCCATTGCCATGGGATAAGAACTGAGGGATTATGCAGTCCATATAGAGAGAGCTTAAACCAAGGGTGGAGACTAGAAGTAAGCCATTTGTAGTAAATGGGGTATAAATTTAGCTCTATCCTTGAAGAGCACCCTGCATAGCAAAATTGGTGTGCAAATCACTGTCCAAAATCAACATCTGAACCAAGCTAAGTTTCTGTTTGAAATTTCTCAATATGAATCAGAGAGCCAAATGCCGGGAAGGGGGAAAAACATTATATATGTTGCAGTTGGAGGAAAAAAAAAAACAATTATATTAATATAACAAACCGTTACATTGGAAAGATAAATATCAATATGTAAATATGTATTTTTCTTAAAATAAATGCGCAGGATTTGTATTGCATTTCACAAAATTATCAAGTAGCCAAATCTCAGTGGCACAATTTTTACATCCAAGATCTGCTAAAACTAGAGGAGCATTATTACAGCTTTGTTCACAAAATTAAAATTGCAGCATCGGAAAGTGGAAACTAGAAGTAAGCCATTTGTAGTAAATGGGGGATAAATTTAGCCCTATCCTTGAAGAGCACCCTGCATAGCAAAATTGGTGTGCAAATCACTGTCCAAAATCAACATCTGAACCAAGCTAAGTTTCTGTTTGAAATTTCTCAATATGAATCAGAGAGCCAAATGCCGGGAAGGGGGAAAAACATTATATATGTTGCAGTTGGAGGAAAAAAAAACAATTATATTAATATAACAAACCGTTACATTGGAAAGATAAATATCAATAAAAATAAATATCAATATGTAAATATGTTTTTTTCTTAAAATAAATGCGCAGGATTTGTATTGCATTTCACAAAATTATCAAGTAGCCAAATCTCAGTGGCACAATTTTTACATCCAAGATCTGCTAAAACTAGAGGAGCATTATTACAGCTTTGTTCACAAAATTAAAATTGCAGCATCGGAAAGTGGATATTGCTAGTTTCACTTTGTTGAACAGAGCATTTCGGGTCACTTTTTTTTTGGGGGGGGGGGGGGGGGGAGGGGATGAAGAGGGAGGAATCCATGTTAAAAGCAGCAATGGCAAATTGACAAATACTTAAGTGGCTCTCAAGTTGAACCTCCTGAATTCCCTGCTGGTTAAACAATTGTAGGGCATGCCAGAATCCTGCAAAATGAGCCTCCAGACAGCATTGGCCCACAATCACCACAACCTTAGCTGCAACAAATTTCACATTGAGATCTCTAATCACTGCAACATTTACAGCAACATTTACCTTGGAGTAAGGTAACTGAGGGGGCTTCCATATTAGGAGATGTACTTTCTGCAGTATCTCAGACGAAAATTTTGCAGCCTAGTGTTCATGCATCTCTTTACCTATATATACCTAAGTGGTTGGCTGTATTCCTGGTTCCCAAATCTCTCCATTTCTGTGCAGCCATAATTGCCATGAGAGAGTGGGAAATAGTTTCGGTGAGAATGAATTCTTATGGTGTGGGATAAAATTTATGCATTCAACTAATTGCCATACCTTCTTGGTGTCTGGGCAAGACCACAAAGCATGTAAACTGGTTTCAGGAACTTCATTACACTGCTCACAAGTTACTGAAGAGATGATGCATTTGGAAAATAGATGAGGCTTTGTTGGCAGGATAAACCGAAAAGTATGCCATGAAAAACTTTAATCTTGTTAGGAACCTGAGCCTTCCACATAATTGTTGAGCTGTGATTGTTTGAAGCCTCTCCTAAACCTGACATTGCCTCATGGTCCAACAAATCATATGCACCCTGAACTGAAAAATCTCCAATTTTTGCACCCACACAAAAGATACTGTAATCAAAATGTTGAGTATTTCACAGAATGCTTTGAATGACAGCAGCTTCTTGTGGCACGAACAACCTGTCCAGAACAATCTTTCTGCGAGTCTTTGTATTATCATCCAGCAAGTCACACACATAGTTTGCTGCAGATTGAGGATTTCTTAGTAAAACCACCCTGAATGTATTCAGTGTCGGCAACTGCCTATCTTCCCAGATGTTAACCTGTCTTCCATCCCTATCTTCCAACAGTAGCTCAACTGTGCAACCTTTCAAGCTTCCATTATACTTCTCCAACCAAATGAGGCATTGGATGGTAACTTTGCATTAACAAAAAGAGGTAGATGGGAAGGATTTGTGTCTGTATGTCATTAGAAGTTTAACAGAACATCACATTTGCAGGACACCCCAAAAAAAGAAGATTTAACCAATAATAAGAGCCAATTGACAGTTAATTTAAAAGCTTGACCATTTTGAGTCCTTGACCACTTTTGCAAGAGCCCAAGGTGAGTGTGAGAGGAGAATAGCTACTTGGCTAATACTTCAACGTTGACGCTCTTGTAACTATCCACGGTGGCAAAGGCTTCAAGCTTCTCAGATGTTTGATCCCATCCTACCATTAATTAAATAAAAGTTCACCAACAAGAAAAGAAGAAAAATTTGTGTTATTCCCACCTGATTAAAAAAACAACTTAAGAGAGAGAAAAAAAAAGTGATACAGTGCACATGATATTAATTTTTGAGTTTGGGTCAATTTGGATGTGATTGCCAAAAGCTGCCACTAAGGTACACAATATTTTGAAATTTGTAGAAAGAAAAATGATGACTTACAGGTAATGAACAGAAAATGTTTAGCCTTCCAGCTCATTTTCACTAGATTCTTCAAAATCAGCCATTAATCCTTCAAGTTTGAATCCTCTTTGGCCGTGGATCCTCATTATAGTAGCACTCTCCGCTAGCTCCAGCCCTGTCATCCTCATCATGGCTTCGCTTATTTCTGATTCTGCAGCTGAATCGACAAGATCATGATGTAGAACAGCCAAGGCCTCATAGATTGTACTGCTGTTGCTGCTGCACTGTGCCACAGTCTGATTGGGATCTTCCATGTCTTGCTGGTATACTAAGCGGATCCCAATTTCCTCCGCCTCCAAGTTCCAGCTTTCTATTTTAATATTAAGTTCACAAAATGAGGAAGAGGGAAATATGCTAAAAGAACAGTTCAGGATTTGATGAGGCTGTGTGTGAAATGCACCAATTGAACTTTTTGGGAAGGTGGTTTAGATGGCTGCTTCTACAAAATCATGGGTCGCCCTAGGCTGATCAAGTTACTCGTTGCTCTTGAAGATACAGATACTATCAAGTGGCTTGATTTCTTCTGCTGCTGTCACAACTTCAAGATGTTAAAAAATGTAGTAACTTATCACTAAAGGTTCTCTTGCATTTTGTCACTAGCAGAGAAGCATGAATTGACCAACAGCCCAACAGAATCTATTATCTATTACTATATATAATAGCAGGAGCATAATCCTCAATTTCCTCCCATTAAGCCATCTGGCATATCTTGAGTAGCCGTACAATCCCAAACTAATGTAATTATTCAGTCCCAAACACAACATCTATAACAACTGCTCTAAGACACCACCACTATGCACCCTTGGCGTGATGGTAAAACAATATAATAGTAGGTCATGTGATATAGAAATAGAAAAGACAATTACACATGGAACACAGATTTATGTGGTTCGGCCTTAGGCCTACATCCACAGACAATGTCTAACAAAAAATTTCACTAAGAAAATAGGAAATTACAAAATAGCAGAAAAGCATGGGGCAAGTGAATAAACTCTATAAAACCAATTGAACAAAGCCCCACACACAGCAAAAAGGAACCCCCCTTGGCTAATTCTCCTACGTCACTCTCATAACTATCCCTCTTACCACTTCAATAGGCTTCAAGTTTCTTGGATCCCCTCCTTCCATTATATGAAAGTGCCCAACAAGTTAAGAAGAAAAAAAAATTATTATTCAAACCTGATGAAAAAACTTCAAAATAAATAAATAAAAGTGATATGGAATGATTTTAATTTTTGAGTTTAGGTGATTGGGATGTGAGTGCCAAACAATACTTTGAACTTTCTTTTTTCCCTCTCTCAATGCTAGCTTAAAAATCGAAAAAGAAAAACTCCAATTTATACCTATGACAAATTAAATTTTTTTATCATGCCAATTTAAACCTGAGAAACTAAACCCACACTTTCATTTCATTGGATTCCCCTTTCCATAAAATAAAAGAGAACACCAAGACTTGTATATTGTAATAGCAAGAAGAAAGATGATGACTTACAGGCAAAGAAGTCGAATCTTCCTTATACTAAATTCTTTTAGAATCAGCCATAAATCCTCCAAGTCTTTGGATTTGGTTCATCACTAGAGTAGCCTTCTCCACTAGGTCCAGCCCCATCTTGCTCATCACGGCTTCGTTTATTTCTGCTAACTTCTGCAGCTGAATGGTAAAGATCATGGCAGAGATCACCCAGATTCTCATAGAGTGTCTTGCTGTTGGTGCTCAACTCTGTTATAGTTTGATTGGGATCTTCAATGTCTTGGTAACAATCACTCTTCCCTCCGTGAATGGATTCAAGCTTCTTGGATGTTTGATCCACTCCTTCCATTAAATAAAAGTTCACCAACAAGACAAAAGGAAAATTTTGTATTATTCCAACCTGATTAAAAAAATAAACCTAAAAATAGAAACGTGATATGGTATTATTTTAATTTTTGAGTTTGGGCTGATTTTTCTGCGAGTGTTACTAGATAATGCTAAAGTACTTTGAAGTTAACATTTGAAAATAAAAATGATAGTATACGTCCCAAAAAAAGAAAGAAAAGATGATGTCTTATAAAGTAGTAGGAAGAAAGATGATCACTTACTGGCAAAGAAGTAAAAAATTTCTGATTCTGGCTGATCCTCAGAATCAGCCAGATCCTCATACAGTATGCTGCTGTTGTTAATGCACTGTGCCATAGTTTGATTGGGATCTAAGATTTCTTTCTTGTATACCAAATGAACCCCAATTTTCTCCACCCCCTCTCTATTGGCAAATAATTTCATCTTGAGTTGATTGAATCCATTAGCAACAGTGTGACTAAGTATTTTACCCCAATCAGAGCCGAAATATTGAGAGGACAAATAGAGCAGCCAAAGGTGAGGTGATTCAACTTTACCATATTTTGACGGTAAATATTGTACGAAATGTGCAATTTCAAATTCATTGATATCTAAATCAAATGTAAGTTGTGAGACTTGTGACCCAGTGGGGACAAGAACAATACACAACACAATTCCTATCAGGTCATCACACCCACGAAAAGACACTCCTATGTTACCACCCTGACATTCAAGGGAAAACCATTTCGGAATTTTACCTCCAGGAATAATAATGTCTGGTAGTCCCTGAAATATACAAGGCATAATGTTAGGAACTTTTAGAGAGAGAGAGAGAGAGAGAGAGAGAGAGAGACCTGAAGCATGTTACTGCTGCTTTGAAAATAGTCTACCAATTTGAAGCAGTTGCAACACTGGAATTTTAAACGGGAGTGATCTGACCTAGAAGGATTATATTGCAGTTCTGGCAATTTCTCCAGTGAGGTACAATTGTTTGCAATTACAGAATCAATAGTTGACGGAACACTTTCCAATGATTGAAGACTCTTGCAACCCTCTAAATAGAGTCTTCGAAGATTGGAGAGTTGAGACATGCTCTCAGGAAGGGAAACAAAATTATTTCCACTTAGATCTAACTCTACTAAAGAGGCCAAGCAGCCAATGTCATTGGGGATTGACAAAAGATTGCAGTCACTCAGACCCAGATTAGTTAAACACTGCAGACCTGATAAGGAAGGAAATAAAAAGCCCATTGGAACAGGACTTGTTGGTAAGGAATAATGTAAAGATAAAGACAATGGGCTGCTTGGCAGGAAATTCCATAATGGGGCCATCGTCGCAAGAGTTACTGGCATAAAGTAAAATTCAGATAACTTCCATTCACTGATATATAAGTGTTCGAGATTTTTAAGGAGAACAATGGAAGAAGGAACCTCCTTTATGTCCGTCCAACACAAATCAAGCCGCTTCAAACCTTTCATATTTCCTATGTTCATTGGCAAGTTGTTAAATTTTATGCATCCATAAAGATCAAGAGAATTAAGCAACTTCAAACTACAAATGGTGCTAGGAAGGCGCACAAGATTTAAGCAAAATCTTAAAGTCAATGCAGTAAGGTTAGTCAAACATCCAATTGATGAAGGCAACTCTTCTATAGCTGTTTTACTCAAATCAAGCATCCCTAGACCTTCGATTATCCATGGGTTCTCTGGTAAGTTTTTAAATCTTGGGCATGTAGAAAGATTAAGAGCACAATGAAACTTAAAACCACAAGTGGTGTTAGGAAGACACACAAGATTTTTGCAATCGCTTATATTCAATGAAGTAAGGCTTGTCAAGCATTCAATTGATAAAGGCAACTCTTTTATAGCTGTTCCATTCAAATCTAGGCTTTTTAAACCTTTGAAATTTCCTAGATTCTCAGGCAAGTTGTCAAAATTTGAGCATCTAGAAAGATCTAGCGATTCAAGCAATTTCAAACTACAAATGATGCTAGGAAGACACACAAGATTTTCGCAACTCCTAAGAGTCAACGAAGTCAGGCCAATCAAGCCTCCAATTGATGAAGGAAACTCTTCTATAGTTGTTTCACTCAAATCAAGCCTCCCTAAACGTTTGATTATCCATGGGTTCTCTGGCAAGTTTTTAAATCTTGAGCAGGTTGAAAGATCAAGAGCACCATGGAACTGAAAACCACAAGTGGTGTTAGGAAGACACACAAGATTTTTGCAACCATGTATATCCAATGAAGTAAGGCTTGGCAAGCGTTCAATTGATGAAGGCAACTCTTTTATAGCTGTTCCACTCAAACCAAGCTTCTTTAGGCCTTTGACATTCCCTAGATTCTCTGGCAAGTTTTCAAAATTTGAGCTCAAAGAAAGATCAAGACATTCAAGTGATCTCAAACAACAAATGGTGTTTGGAAGACACACAAGATTTTTGCAACTCCTAAGAGTCAATGAAGTCAGGCCAATCAAGCCTCCAATTGATGAAGGTAGTTCCATAATAGCAGTGAAATCCAAATTAAGACTTTGTAAGCATTCCATGTTTCCCATAAATTTTGGAATTGTCTTGAGTATTGAGCAACATGGAAGCACTAGAGTCATGAGGGAATCCATTTCAAACTTAATTGGAAGATGACTTAGTTTTTCGCAATGTCCTAGATTAAGAAGAACAAGATTTTTAAGAATTCCAACAGATGGGTGAAGCTCACATAAATTTATACAATATGCAAGAGTTAATTTCTCAAGATTTGGGACTCCAGTGAAGTCTGGGGATATACTCAGGTCCGATTCTGACAAGTCGATGATCTTCAACTTGTCAAAATTCTGTTTTAAGAAAAAAAAAAGTTAAAAAAGAAGTCAAGTCAATGAGTTTCCTAGTGTCCGATTTATTGAAATTTAAATGCAAAGTTGTGAGATACTTAATAACACAATTACCTTTATTCCTATCCAAAGTTGTTCAATTCTGCTCTCTGGCAAACAAAGCATAACAAGCTCATCTGGCTGGAAAGTTAATGGTAGAGAATTTGAAGGATAATACCTCCAACAAAGAACTCTTAAAGAATTTGGAAGATGTTGAGGGGCATGGAAAATACCATCAATTCTAAGAAATTTAAGATTGTATATCTGCGAAATGGCCTCAGGGCTCCAACATGTCTCTTTTACTTCATCTTCATGTTCATTACACAAAATATGCATGGCTTGAACTACTTCATTTCCCTAATAATCAAGAAGGAATTGGTGAATTGTGAAAGAACTTATTAGCAAAAATATTTAAATATCAAAATTGTTGAACAAGAAGGTAGGGAATGAGCTCAAATTCTCTAAATAACCTCTTACCTTATTTTTTTTCAACACGTTTTTAATGTCCTCATAATTCCAGAGTCTACTACGGTTCCCACAATCATTAGGGCACTCTTGACGAACTATGTTCTTACCCATTTCTTCAAGTAAATCATGCATCCACAATATACCTTCATCATCAATTTTCAAGAGAGATTTATCAATGAGTTCCTGCAATCCGATAACAGGGTGAAGGCCAAGACTATCCAGTACTTCTACTATATGATCCTCCTCCTCATGATTAAAGAAGCATGCAATATGCAGAAATATTTCCTTACCTAAGTCATTGAGTCCATCATAACTTATTTTAAGTACATTGAGAACTTGTTTATTAGGATTTTCTTTGATCCTCTCTAACGCACTTCTCCATAAAATGGTACTTTTCCCAAACAAGAAGGAACCCAAAACCTCAAGAGCTAAAGGCAGACCAGCAGCATATTTTAAAAATTCTTTGGACATCACTAAATAATCATTTGGGACATGCTCTTTTCTAAAAGCTTTTGAGCAAAAAAGTTGAAAAGCATCTTTATCATACAATCCTTGAACTTCATATATATCATCTTCATCTACTTGATGCGTTTTCAACACATGCAGATCTCTTGTTGTTATGATAATTCTACTACCTGGACCAAACCAATCATGCTCCCCAGCTAACATTTTTAACTGGTCTAATTTATTTACGTCATCAAGAACAAGAAGAATCCTTTTATGACATAACCTATTCCTGATCTTGAGAATTCCATCATACTTATCTCTAATTTTCAAATCTTCTTTCTCCAAAATATCATAAATAAGTTCCCGTTGTAGTTCAACTAAACCATGTTTAGAATTTTCAGAATTTTCCCTAACATCCTCGATAAAACTACAAGCTTCAAATTCTTTAGAAACCATATGATAAACAACTCTAGCAAGAGTTGTCTTACCCATTCCCCCCATTGCCCAAACCCCTATAAAGCGAACATCGTTTGACCCTATAGCTAAAAATGACTCCAATTCCACCATTCGAGAGTATATTCCTACCAGGTCCCTAGTAATGTAAGGGAATGCATCATATTTCAAGCGAAGTGATATCCATCCCATTATGTCTTTGATGTCTTCTGTCTCACACCTGCAACCAAAAAGGTACAATATGCATTGAGTTTGAACCACCAAGAGTTCACGCAAAAAAAATATATAACATATATGATGTTCAATTCAGTTGAGTGAAACAAAAATATGTAAAGCGATCCACTCAGGAAAAAAAATTAAAGAAGTAGAATGAAACATGTATGTAGATCTGCTTAAGATTCCAAATAAAGCTATATATATGAAGTGGGTCATCTGAATATATCTAAAATAAATAAATAATTAGTCAAGTTTAATTACCTAGTATTCTTTAAATGACATCCAGCGAGATTGCCCACTTGACTCAAAGCTTCTCTCCATTTCTCCACACTCTTTCTCTTCTCCTTTTCTTCATGTTTAACAAAGGCGTCCGCAAAAGTTCCCGATTGTTTCCGTACATCAGATGGATCAACATAGTGAAAAACAGGCAAAACTGTCATTCCCATCTTTTTCTTGCAGTGAATGATGTGTGCAAGTTCATCTAAGCACCAAGCTGAAGATGCGTAGTCTTTTGAGATAATGACGATAGCCAATCTCGACTCCTCTATTGCTTTCAACAGCTCTGGTGAGATGGGTTTTCCTCTGTCAAGGTTTTTATCGTCTTTAAAAGTGTGAATGCCTTTTTGTCTCAAAGCTTCATAAAGATGACCCACAAAATTGTAGCGGGTGTCCTCGCCTCTGAAACTGAGAAAGACGTCATAATTCCATCGGGCAGCAGCAGAAGAAGAAGAACTTGGGAAAGATGACGAGTCCGTTTCCATGTCCACTAAAGCCATTAGAAAAATAGATCTGCATGCAAAATAAAAAAATAAAAAAAAAACAAATAATAATCAATTAGAAATTTAGAACCGAAGAAAGATTAAAAAGAAAATGAATTAGGGAAGAAGAAATTACTTGATCCCCAACCTGACTTGCGTAGTTTTGAAAATGCGTCGAATCCAATCTGAAATTTGCAAATGAAGAGAGAGAGAAGACTGAGGAGAGAATTTGAAGAGGACCTAGAAATTTGGAAGTGATGAAATTTCAAGGCTCCTTTTAGGAATATTACAAGAAACTTCCACTGCTCTTTTTTATTATATTTTTTCAGAGTACTTCCACTTCCTAGAAATTTCAGTGCTCCTGAGAGAAAACAAAGAACTAAACGATGAGTTTTTTTATTTTTGAGAAGAGCTAAACGATGAGTAGATCATGAGAGGCCGAGAGGGTACAGTGAGAATGGAAGAAAGTGAGAGAGGGAAGAAAAAAGGTTCGGTCAGGTCAGTGAAGAAGGTAAAGAGATGAGAAGGGGAAAAAGTAATGTCTGAAACATTGAAAAGTACAAAAAAATAAATTAAAGAAATGGAGTAAGGAGCCTTCTAGGAACGTTCATAGTTTACTTTACCCAATAACGACAATTCATTTTTTTTTTTTCTTTGAGAGAGCATCTACGACAAGTACAATCTTCTTTATTTGATTATTTTTAAATAAACAATCTCATCTCAGCTGTACTAAATAATATCAAGTTTGAATTTTTTTAATACCAATCTCATAATTATATCACCGTATAAGGAATTTATTTTTATACTCCTAAATTAAGTAATTTAAATAATTTATGTGTACATATTCAGCGTGTAATTCCAGAACGATACACCAACACGCTCCGACACCAAAATATTTTATTCCTATGGCCAATCCCAAAAAAAAAAAATTCCGAGAGACAGAATTCAAAACATTGTTTTATATTGCTTTTTACGTTACTTCCAAGTTAATAGTTTGTTTGTATATTGTAAGGACTGAAATTGTATTTGGCCCCAAGGTAGATATGGGCTCAAATGTTGACGGTCCCCACAATAAATTTGTAGAGAGTGGACTAAAAAGCTAGGCCTTAGTGGGTAAGGAGTTGTTAGCCATGGTGGTCATGGCGGTTGTGCGAAGGTGAACTAGACTTATTCAAGGAGATTTTTTTTTTGAAGCAGTTTTAGTAATTCCTGTTCTAGGGCTCTGGGGGGAGGTCCCCCCCTTTCCTGGATTGTTTCTCTTTCCTTTTATATCCGCTTTCTCTCTCCCTTGAACGTCCACGTGTAGGTTGAGATTTGCAAGGTTGATACTTGTCCCATCAGCCCATCTCCAAAGTCGTTGGGAGTGATTGTAAAGGCTGAAAAGTATGGCTCTGTCAGGGGCAGAGTACTTAATTGCAGTGGCTCTGTCAGTGGCAGAGTACTTAATTGCAGTAATGGCAGTCTTTCCTTTGTTTTTTGTCGCTTTAGTACTTTTTCTGTTCGGTGGAATGACCCGGGGTGTCATCATCAGGACCGAGTCACTCCCTTTATCCTCGGCTATAATTATAGCCGAAGAGGGTCCTTCCTATGACCGAGGAAGATCCTTCCTCGGATCGGGCCTTGGGCTTGACGCGAACATTGACATCGGCTTCTCAGTTTTATTTCCCCCACATATATTTATTAAAAAAATTAATTATTAAAGTAAAGTAAAAAAAATCATGCAATTGTCTTTTAAGAACTGAGATTTTTAAACTTAAAAAAAAAAAAATCATTTTTCAATTTTAACATTAGAACAAATGAATAATTTTAAACCTTTAACTTTTCTCTCTTATCTCTTACATTTAAAAAGTACAGTTGCATATTTCAGGTGCTCATATATATATATTGTGCATATGGCTAGTATTAGTTATACAATATGGCTAGTATTAGTTATACAACGGCATCTTTGCATGACTAAAATAATAAATAATGTTAGCTCAAAAAAACAAAAACATATATATTGTTAATTTTATGTATTAATTACTTAAATCCACTCTAAAAGTCTAAATTATAAATTCTTTGCACTTTGCATTGCAAACTATTAAAACTTTAAAGTTTAAACTATCTTCTTAAATTTAATGGAGATTGTGTTTTTCTAGCCTCACTTTATTTTTAACAGTTTTTTATTTTATTTTATGAGAATCTATTTTTAATTGTGAATAAGACACAAATTGCAAGCATTGTTTTTTTTTTTTTTTTTTTGATAGGCAAATTGCAAGCATTGTTGAAAACATAAAATTAAGATGGCTATTACAACTCTTAGGTCTAAAGTCTTAAAACTTCGATAGTGGGGATATTGAGAGAGAATCAATTTTGTATCGGAGGCCGTACCGGTTTAATAAGTGGAACGATTTATATATATATATGAATTTATATAAATAATTAAAGCTTATTAATCTTAAAACATAACTTAATATATTTAATTAGAACTTAAATTCCTATTTATTTTGTTTATGCTACTAGCCCATGTCCAAGCTATTTTAAACCTCTATCCAAGCCCAATATTTTATTTGACTACCCAATGAAACTTTGAGAGCACAAGCCTATAATATTGATATTGAATGATAAATATACACCACTATAAGTTTCTTTAAAAAACCTTCTCTTCTCTTTCTGTGTGTGTTAAAATACTTAGTATTTCGAGTCTTTTGGGTTAAAATTGCAAAATTTAAAGTTAATTTGCGTTATACGTACTGTTCGAAGTTAATTGGGAAACTGAGGAGAGAGATTGAATTTCGGCAATGGCGTTGCCGAAATTCAGCCAAAAACAGGAGAGAGAATAAGGATACCGAAATTGCCTCAGAAAGCAGGAGAGAGGAGAGAGAATAACCAAAAAGTAGGAGAGAGGAGAGAGAATAACCAAAAAGCAGGAGAGAGGAGAGAGAATAACCAGTTAGAAAATGTTGAATTTCGGCAATGGTATTGCCGAAATTCCACTACCTAGTTTTCCGCTGTGTGTCCGAGTGTGCCGAGTGTGGAGTGCTCTTAAAATTTTAAAAAAAAAAAGGCAATAACGGCAATGTCATTGCCAAAATAGGGGAATAATTTTTTTTTTTTTTTAGCAATTGTGATAATGGTATTGTCGAAAATGGAAAAAAAAAAGTGGTTTCGAAATCTCTAGAAGACTAAAAAACAGGTTTCATGTCCATAATATTTTCACAATAAATCACATATAATTAGTCCACAATATTTTCACAATAAATCACATATAATTAGTTATTATTAGTTAAAAAAATTTGTGACAACTAATTGTGGCAATGACATTGCCAAAATAGGAAAAAAAAATTTGTGGTAATATCATTGTCGAAATAGGGAGAAAAATAAAAGTGACAAACTACTTGAGGCAATTGCATTGTCGAAATAGAAAGAAAAAAAATTGGAAATACCATTGCCGAAATAAGGGAATAAAATTTTTTTTAGCAATTGTAACAATGGGATTGCCGAAAATGTGAGAAAAAAAAAGAGAGAAGGATTATGGCAATGGGATTTCCGAAATAGGAAAACAAATTTCGGCAATTCCATTGACGAAAATGTGGGAAAAAAAGAGAGAAAGAATTGGGGAAAAAAAATTTCCCTATTTGGATTACGGCAATAGCATTGCCGAAAATGTGAAAAAAAGAAAAAAGGAGAAAAGGATTACGGCAACGGGATTGCCGAAATAGGAAAAAAAATTTTCCCCTGTTTCGGCAATACCATTGCCGTAAATGTTAAAAAAAAAAAAAAAAAAAAAAAAAAAAAAAAGAAGAAGAAGAGAAAAGGATTACGGCAATAGCGTTGCCGTAAATGTAAATAAATAAATAAAAAAGAAATTGGGGAAAAATTTCTCATATTTCGGCAATAATGTTGCCATAAATGTAAATAAATAAATAAATAAATAAAAAGAGAAAACAACAATGGGATTGCCGAAATTGGGGAAAAATTTATTTCGCCCTATTTCGGCAATAGCGTTGCCGTAAATGTAAATAAATAAAAAATAAAAAAAAAAAAACAGCAATGGGATTACCGAAAATGTGGGAAAAAAAAAAATTTTTCCCCCACAATTTCGGTAATGCCATTGCCGAAATTGTGGGGAAAAATTTTTTTCCCCGCAATTTCGGCAATGGCATTACCGAAATTGTGGAGGAAAAAAAAAAATTTTTCCCCCACAATTTCGGCAACGCCATTGCCGAAATTGTGGGGGAAAAAAAAAAAAAAAAAAAAAAAAAAAAGAAGGTGGTAGTGGTATTGCCGAAATAGGGAGGGAAAAAAAAATTTGTGACAAACTAATTGTGGCAATGGTATTACCGAAATAGGAAAAAAAGTACGCATATTATTCTTTTAATATTTTTTTGACTGAACCAGTTTGGTTTGTCATGTTCTTTTAGAAATAGATAAGGATAGATTCAAGTACACTGGTATATTGAATCTTTTTCTAAAGTGCACGCTGTAAACAAAAAAAAAAAAAAAAGTATATAGATTCTTATAGAAGAAAAAAATGACTGATGTACACGCTGTAAACAATAAAAACAAAGAAAGTATACAGATTCTTACAATAGAAAAGAAAAAATGATTGATGTGCACGCTATAAACCAAAAAAAGTAAAGAAAGTACATAGATTCTTACAATATAAAAGAAAAAAATTATTGATGTGTACACAATCAACCAAAAAAGCAAAGAAAGTACTTATATTCTTACACTACGGAAGAAAAAAATGATTGATGTGCACGCTTTAAACAAAAAAAAAACAAAGAAAGTACATAAATTCTTACATGTACGTTGTAAACAAAAAAAAACAAAAAAACTAAACCAAAAAAGACAAAGATTCAATCAACCAATCACCTCAACTCCTCATCTCATCTGATTTTTATTCTCTGCAGAAAATATATTTTGCCACACCTAAATCTTCAACGTGATTCTTTTTTGTCTACTCCTCATCTCATCTCCAACATAATTCTTTTTTGTCTGCTCCTCATCTCATCTCCAACATGATTCTTTTTTGTCTGCTCCTCATCTCATCTGACTTTTATTCTCTGCAGAAAATAAATTTTGCCACGCCTAAATCTTTCTTTTTTGTCTTTTTATTGTTCAATTGGTAATAAAAGAGAAGGGAAGTGCGAATTAGAATTGCATCTCATCACAATTCCTCAGGTTACAAAGTTATTCTTTTACTTTGTTTCAGTGTGCCGCAACTAAGGATTGTAAGTTTTTTGTTAATGTAAATTTTTTTGCTTTGCTTATTAACTTATAGCTCTAGAAATTAACAAATTTATTATTATTGTATAAACATGTGTTTTGTAAATATTAGAAGCTAATACATTGTAAAATATTATGTATTGTTGTAATTGTAATTAATATTATTTGTATGCCTATGATTATGATAATTGTTGTTGTTGTTGTTGTTGTTGTTGCTCTTGTTATTCAAATTTTAGATTAATGAATTATTTTTTATGGTTATCTGATTGTGTGTTTTTTTTTTTTTTTGCAAGTATCACTCTATAATTCTCACTCTTTTAGTTGGCATCACAATTGTGGTAAGCATCTCAATTATAGTTAATACTAATTATTGTGTGTATGATTATTTTGCTAAAACTATTATTATTATTATTATTAAAAATTTTGCTTCATAAATCCTTTATTTGAGTTTCTTTCAATTTTGTTGTAGGATATATTTGAAATGGAGCAACAACAATATCACATCTCTAATGACGCAATGGAAGGCAATGTACGTTGCAAGATCCAAATTTATTAATGTCCTAATAATATATACAATTATTCAATTTACATGAAAATAATTTAAACATTAGCAATATAACATTGTATATTTTTTTTAAAAAAAAATTCGGGTTTCCACTTTACGAGTGCGACCTCAATCATTTGCACCCCTCCCGCAGTTAGGCGAGCGTATCGCCCCATATTTGCATCAATGTAGATTATACCGTGTTACCCACCTACCACATATAGATATTGATTGGAGTCTTATCACTTCTTTGGTGGAGCGATGACAATGTAGTACCCATACATTTCACCTACCTAATTGTGAAATGACTATAACTCTACAGGATATAGCAATCCTTACAGGATTGCCTATTGATGGCAATGCAGTGTGCGGGCCAATAAATTTGACTTGGAGTACAGAATGTCGTAATTTACTTGGGGTGACACCACCTGAAACAGCATTGAAATTTGGTGGTCTTAAAATAACATGGGTAAGGGATACATTCTCAAACCTACCAGAGGGTGCCAATGCTATAACAACCCAACAGCATGCTAGGGCATACATGTTTCAGGTTTTGGCTTTACTATTTGGAAATAAGAGCCAAAGTAGATTGCATTGCTGCTTTCTCAAGCTGTTAGACGACTTTGGTGTAGCTGGGGAATATAGCTGGGGTAGTGCTACACTTGCTTACCTTTATAAAGAGCTATGTACTGCTGCTATTAAAAAAAGCACGGAGATTGCAGGTCCTGTTTTCATATTACAATTATGGGCGTGGGAGCATCTTCCATATCTGACCCCAATTCCAATAAATCCAACAAATTTAAATGGCGACGACCCATACGGTTGCAGGTATAATATTTACAAATTATTTCTATACAATTTTGTAATCCTTGATACTTCCAAACCCTAAATATTGTATGACAATCATTAATTGTGTATAGGTGGGATACTAGGAGAACATTTACTCATACACCAACACATGTTTTGCGTTCATACCGTTCTAATCACGATACACATAATAATAAACAGGTAATATATCACAATGCATCAATGATTAATTTACTAGTTATATTATTGTCTTGATTGATTATAACATAGTTATTGTAATTGGAATTGCAGGTTGTTTGGACACCATACGATAACTATATGCATCCATGGTGTCTTGTAGAAAGAAATATATGGACTACAACAGCGCCATTGCTGTGCTTCCAAATTGTAGAGTATTACCACCCAGAAAGAGTCATGCAACAGTTTGGGTTGTTGCAAAGATGTCCAAGGTGGCCTACAGACAATTTGGATAAATCTGTGCATTGTATAAAGTTAACAGGAAAGTTCACTGTCAATTGGAGAATGCGGCATGACCAATACTACCAGCGTTGGAACATGCGAGCTGAACTTCTAGTTGGAGATGACCATTTTGATTCAAGTGTGGACTACGCAACATGGTACCAGCAAAATGGTCACCTATTCACAACACCAGAGGCGGCTGCCCATATATACCAGGTTATTATTTTAGCTTTTTCGATAATACTGCATTAATATTGATAACAAGTTATTTACACATCCAAATACTACACTAATATTGATAACAAATTATTATTTTCACTTTTTCAATATTACTGCACTAATAAATGTTATTTTTCTTTTTCTGTGGCAGCAAACTGAGGTCAATAAAATGTTAAATTTAGCTGTTGCAGACCAACAGAGAAATGATCTCACAGCACAACAAGTCCTTCCACAAATAGTAGAGGGCCTTACTCGACTGAAGTTATCAATGGAAGCAAATATTTCCTCCGTCCCTACTGAAAGGGTGACAAACTTCGAGCGATGACAAAGGCGCCAAGGAAGACAGCCGCAAACCTATACTGAAACCCACTCGTCTACCTCTGCACAACGTGGACAATGCCGAAATGATGATGCCGGACCATCCACCTCCGCACAACACAATATGTACAGCTCTACCCAAGCTGGGCCATCAACATTTGCTGGTAATGAGCCAACCACCTTTAGTGAGTATAATCCAATTAATGTCAACGAGTATTGCATGAATTTATATCAACAAATTGGATCATCCACTTCCATAGGACAAGGATTTGAGGGTTTGTTTAGCTATGACCATTATTCCCAACCTAATTCAACACCTTCCTCCTATCACCCATCGCCACCTCCATCTTATGCTGGGCAATACAATTATGGCCAAGATAGCCAGTACAATTATGATTTCTGCACACCACAACCTTCCCAACCACCCCCTCATGTTGTTGATTTTTGCACGCCACAAAATACATGGGTATGTGCTCCAAACTCTGAAGAAGAGGCCTCCGTAACAGACTCTGAGGAAGATGCCTCAAATGAGGATAGTGGGGAAGATGCAGAAGATACCCAAGATATGGAGGTGTCTTCAAATAATGAAGATGACGACTATGGTAATTATCAAACAGAGGTTGATATTAGAACACAGCCGAGGCGCATGGGGAGAAGTCCTGTGCAAGCACGAAGGTACCCATAACGAGAAAATAGACATCCTCCATGTTGTGGAACACAACAAAAATTGAATGTACCCCATCGTCGCAATCACTAATCAATGTAAAATGACTGTTTATTAAAAATATATTAAAATATTATCATTATTTATGCATCATTGTAGCAAAAAATATTATGCCTAGATAGTATACATAGCACATTATACTACTAACCGTAAGACCTTTGTGAAAACAAGAAATGTGTACATTTTTCCTTTGGTAAATATTTTTTCCTTTGCATGATGGCTACTGTGGTGTACATTTTTATTTTCATTCTCCACAGCCTCTCTTCCAAACCCTCATAAAAGTGTCAAAGACAAAAAAAAGTACATAGATTCTTATTCTCCACAGCCTCTCGTACATTGATTCTTATTCTAAAGTGCACGCTGTAAACAAAAACAAAAAAAAAAGTACATGCATTCTTATAGAAGAAAAAAATTGACTGATGTGCACGTTGTAAACAAAAAAAAAAAAACGAAGAAAGTATATAGATTCTTACAATAGAAAAGAAAAAATGATTGATATGCACACTATAAACCAAAAAAAAAGCAAAGCAAGTACATAAATTCTTACAATATAGAATAAAAAAATGATTGATGTGCATACTGTAAACAACAATAAAGTATATAGATTCTTACAATACCGAAGAAAAAAATGATTGATGTGTACACTGTAAACCCAAAAAAGCAAAGAAAGTACATAGATTTTTACAATATAGAAGAAAAAAAATTGAATGATGTGCACGCTGTAAACAAAAAAAAAAAAAAGTAAAGAAAGTACATAGATTCTTACGTGCACGTTGTGAACAAAAAAAGCAAAGAAAGTAACAAAAATAAAACAAAGAGTCAATCAACCAATCACTTCAACTCCTTATCTCATCTGGTTTGTGGCAATGGCATTGCCGAAATAGAGGAGAGAGATATAAAAAAAAAGTACGCATATGAAAAAAAGTACCCTATAAGGATAGATTCAAGTACAATGACATTGCAGAGATTCTTTTCAGTATTTGTGGCATTGTATAGATTATTTCAGTATTTTTTTGTTGCCGAAATAGAGGAGAGAGAGATAAAAAAAAAAAGTACACATATAAAAAAAAGTACCCTATAAGGATAGATTCAAGTACAATGGCATTGCAGTGGCATTGCAGAGATTCTTTCAGTATTTGTGACATTGCAGAGATTCTTTCAGTATTTTTTTGACCGAAGGAGTTTTGTTTGTCATGCTCTTTTATGGTAAAAGTACCCTATAATGTCACTGAATTTAACTGATATGAAACTTGCATCCTATTTAAACAGTACTAATGTCATTGAAATTTCCACCGTTCTTATTTTCTACTCTTTTTCCCCTATAAATTCCATCAACCTTCTTCTCCACTCTTGTTCCCCTCATAATTTTACCAACCATTTTCAAATCATGCGTGCCATATATTCTACAAACAACTATAAGTAACAACATTTACAAATATCTATCCGTTCGTTATCTCTTAGAAGGTGAGTTATATTTCTTAAGTAGTTACTTTTCTTTTTATAATATTCATGTTGATATGTTTTAGGGGTATAGCTAAGCATGAAAATCTTTTTTTTGTTAAATTATTTGTTCATGCAAATCTTGTTTCTGTATTATGTGTTTTGCAATATGAACTGATTTGTATGATATGTTTTAAATTATTTATCCATGAATTCTTGCCTAAATTTCAAAATTGACGTATATTTCCTTAAAGAAATACTTAGTTTGTTAGCCTATAATATACACGTATGTTTAATACTATTATTATCAGTGAATATTTTTAATGGATTACCTTCTTGTATTGCATTGTAATGGTTGTGTTGTGTTAATTTATTAATACTATTATTATGCTTTACTGTAGATGGCAGAAAAGTTGTTCATTTTTCTCATCCATTCCGATGGAATAATTAAACATGGAGAAAATGGGGTTTATTACGAAGGGCCACTTCCTTCTATGCTTCCATTAAGCCGGGGTGTTACATTTGAAGATCTATGTGATAGAGTAGCATCCACGCTTCATATAAATAGAGAAGATTCAAAATTGACTATTTGGTATAGATTTCCATTTCAATGTCATCCACATCCTGTGACTTACCAGCAAGTTTTGGTAGCAGATGATAATGGTGTCAATGCAATATTCGATATGTTAGACCGCCAATATGGATTTGTAGGTGCAGAGTTATACGTGGGTGTAGAGCCTATAAGAAGCCACCGAGATGTTTTCCCCATTCGATATGCCAACGAAGGACCGAGTGCATCGTTTAGTTATTCACATGGCGGGCACTTCCATGATCCATATGCCACTCATATTGGTCATTATTCTCAAGATGCGGCTCATTCTCCAGTCAACATTGGCGGTGCTAACTATCATTCTCCATATACCCATGTTGCAACTGAGGACCAACATGTTCCTTCTCGGCCAATTTCCAACAGTGATGCTGACTATGATAATCCAACTGAGCATGTCACACAAGAGACTACTTGTTTTGAGTTTGAAGCTCAGTATGACCAAACCGCCTCTCAGAGAGCTGCTAATGATCCTAATGATACACATCGCATAACTGCTACTACTGAAAATGCGGTCCATATATTATCAGAAAGGATGCGGACTATGGATAGTGATGACCAACTTGATGACGATGAGGTTCTTGATGATATTGGAGATGAACAGGAGCCTCCAAATGAAGGTAATCATGAAAGCAGTCCAACTATGGGAGTCCATCAACCTTCATCACTAAGCTTTTCACAGAACACGTGGGATAATATAATTGATCCAACCCCACCATTTGAAAAGCCCACTCAGAGTATTTGGGACCCTACCCAAGAGTTTTATGTGGGCTTGCTTTTTGCCGATAAGGATGAACTAGAAGCTGCTGTTAAACGCTATCACATCAAGAGGAACCAAACATTTTGTGTAAGAGAGTCAGATCCAAAATGTTGGTCTGTAAGGTGCAAAAATTGTTCTTGGCGTCTTCGAGCATGCTTCCAGGCTACATATGGGTTGTTTGAGGTTAGGAAGTACAATGGTCCACACACATGTACAGAGTCTACGCTCACACAAGATCACGAGCAATTAGACACTCATGTTATTGAGAAAGAGTTGAGGGATGTTGTCAAAAATGATCCAACCATAAAGATTGCTTCACTTCAACAGACTCTTTACAATAAGTACCAATACAGGCCTTCTTATTTCAAGGTGTGGGAGGCAAAAGAGAAAGCAATTGGTAGAGCGTTTGGTGATTGGGACAAATCTTACCAATTATTGCCAAAATGGTTGAAAGCTTTGACTGATTCAAACCCGGACAGCAGGGTTATTTGGAGAACAATACCTGCTACTATGCCAGGCTGTGCGATATTCGAGAGAGTGTTCAGGGCTTTTGGTCCATCAATTGAAGGTTTTCAACATTGTAGGCCAGTGATTAGTATAGATGGAACTTTCCTATATGGTAAGTATAAAGGTACGTTACTAATTGCATCAACTTGGGATGGTGACAACAGACTTTTTCCACTTGCCTTTACCATTGTGGAGAAGGAAACTGATGATAGCTGGTATTGGTTTTTGCGTTGTATTCAGATTAATGTCACTAATCGAGAAGGGTTATGTGTCATATCTGATCGTCATCCTGGTATAATGGCAGCGATACGGACTATATGTCAATCGACACGTTGGTATCATCGTTTTTGCCTTCGCCATGTGGCTAGCAATTTCAATCAACAAATTGGAAATAAAAACTTGAAGGCTATGGTAATGTGGGCAGGCATGGAGAATCAGTTACGAAAGTATCAAATCACCAGGGATAGAATTACTCAATTAAGTGCAGATGGTGAGAAGTATTTAAGGGAAATGCCGGTGGAAAAGTGGACGTTAGCATACGATGGTGGACATCATTATGGGGCAATGACCACAAACTTGTCTGAAAGCTTCAATGGAATTCTAAAGAGTGCTAGAAATCTGCCCATAACTGCATTAGTTGAACTTACATACTATCGTTGTGTCGCCTACTTTGCCGATCGGTATACTAAGGCATGTGCAGAGGTTACTGCCGGTGAACGCATTACGGCCTATGCAAAGAATAAATTCAATAAATGGGAAAAAAAGGCACCAAAGCATTCAGTTACCGTGTTCAGTCATGAAGATGGTCTGTTTGAAGTCAGAACACCAATAAACCCTAACTCTGCATATAGGGGTAATCATCGTCATGAGGTAAATTTGAGGCAGAACACTTGTAGTTGTCAAAAATGGTAGGTTTATAAGATTCCGTGCTCACATGTCATTGCCGTGTGTAAATATCAAGGCATCTCTGCAATGCGATATATCGACCGTTGCTACCATTTGGAAGAACAAGTTGCTTGTTATGCACCTAGATTTCGCATAGTTCCAGACAGTGTACATTGGAATGAGCCTAATTTCCCGGTCTTGTATCCTAATGTCAAGCTGCGCCGTGAAAAAGGTCGACCAAGAACAACTCGGCTTCGAAATGAAATGGACGAAGGGGCAGAGCATCAACCAAGGCCATTGTGCAGTCTCTGTAGGCAAGAAGGCCATAATAGAAGAACATGCCCCACTCGAACTGTGGCTGGCTCCACTAGTGGCTAAACTGAATGACCCAACATAAGTATTCAATCTACTTCAGTGGATTGGTTGGACTGTTGTTTTTTTTTTTTTTTAATTATGTTTTTAGGAGTTGGACCATATTGTTAGTTTGTATTATTTGAAAGAACATGGTACTAATTCCATATGCTATGATGTTTTCTAGCACTGCAAGTTAGATTGGGGTGTACGTTTATTTATTTTGTGTCTGTGTGTGTCTATATATATATTGTGCATTATAGTTTAGGGTTTCAATAACACCTTATAGTGTGCACATTAATAATCATACACGCATTATAGTGTGCACATCAATCATTTTTTCTTTTCTATGGTAAGAATCTGTATACTTTCTTTGTTTTTTTTGTTTACAGCGTGCACATCAGTCATTTTTTCCTTCTATAAGAATCTATGTACTTTCCTTCTCTTTTATTACCAATTGAACAATAAAAAGACAAAAAAGAAAGATTTAGGCGTGGCAAAATTTATTTTCTGTACAGAATAAAAGTCAGATGAGATGAGGAGCAGACAAAAAAGAATCATGTTGGAGATGAGATGAGGAGCAGACAAAAAAGAATTATGTTGGAGATGAGATGAGGAGTAGACAAAAAAGAATCACGTTGAAGATTTAGGTGTGGCAAAATATATTTTCTGCAGAGAATAAAAATCAGATGAGATGAGGAGTTGAGGTGATTGGTTGATTGAATCTTTGTCTTTTTTGGTTTAGTTTCTTTGCTTTTTTTTTGTTTACAACGTACATGTAAGAATTTATGTACTTTCTTTGTTTTTTTTTGGTTTAAAGCGTGCACATCAATCATTTTTTTCTTCCGTAGTGTAAGAATATAAGTACTTTCTTTGCTTTTTTGGTTGACTGTGTACACATCAATAATTTTTTTCTTTTATATTGTAAGAATCTATGTACTTTCTTTACTTTTTTTGGTTTATAGCATGCACATCAATCATTTTTTCTTTTCTATTGTAAGAATCTGTATACTTTCTTTGTTTTTTTTGTTTACAGCGTGCACATCAGTCATTTTTTTCTTCTATAAGAATCTATATACTTTTTTTTTTTTTTTGTTTACAGCGTGTACTTTAGAAAAAGATTCAATATACCAGTGTACTTGAATCTATCCTTATCTATTTCTAAAAGAACATGACAAACCAAACTGATTCAGTCAAAAAAATATTGAAAGAATAATATGCGTATTTTTTTTCCTATTTCGGTAATACCATTGCCACAATTAGTTTGTCACAAATTTTTTTTTCCCTCCCTATTTCGGCAATACCACTACCATTCGGCAATGGCGTTGCCGAAATTGTGGGGGAAAAAAAAAAAATTTTCCCACATTTTCGGCAATCCCATTGCTGTTTTCTTTTTTCTTTTTTTTTTATTTATTTACATTTACGGCAACGCTATTGCCGAAATAGGGCGAAATAAATTTTTCCCCAATTTCGGCAATCCCATTGCTGTTTTCTCTTTTTATTTATTTATTTATTTATTTACATTTACGGCAACGTTATTGCCGAAATAGGAGAAATTTTTTCCAAATTTTTCCCCAATTTCTTTTTTATTTATTTATTTATTTATTTACATTTATGGCAACGCTATTGCCGTAATCCTTTTCTCTTTTTTTTTTTTTTTTTTTTTTTTTTTTTTAACATTTACGGCAATGGTATTGCCGAAACAGGGGAAATTTTTTTTTCCTATTTCGGCAATCCCGTTGCCGTAATCCTTTTCTCCTTTTTTTTTTTTTTTTTTTCACATTTTCGGCAATGCTATTGCCGTAATCCAAATAGGGAAATTTTTTTTCCCCAATTCTTTCTTTTTTTTTTTCCCACATTTTCGTCAATGGAATTGCCGAAATTTGTTTTCCTATTTCGGAAATCCCATTGCCATAATCCTTCTCTTTTTTTTTCTCACATTTTCGGCAATCCCATTGTTACAATTACTAAAAAAATTTTTATTCCCTTATTTCGGCAATGGTATTTCCAATTTTTTTTCTTTCTATTTCGACAATGCAATTGCCTCAAGTAGTTTGTCACTTTTATTTTTCTCCCTATTTCGACAATGGTATTACCACAAATTTTTTTTTCCTATTTTGGCAATGTCATTGCCACAATTAGTTGTCACAAATTTTTTTAACTAATAATAACTAATTATATGTGATTTATTGTGAAAATATTATGGACATGAAACCTGTTTTTTACTCTTCTAGAGATTTCGAAACCACTTTTTTTTTTCCATTTTCGACAATACCATTATCACAATTGCTAAAAAAAAAAAAAATTTATTCCCCTATTTCGGCAATGACATTGCCGTTATTGCCTTTTTTTTTTAATTTTAAGAGCACTCCACACTCGGCACACTCGAACACACAGGAGAAAACTAGGCAGTGGAATTTCGGCAATACCATTGCCGAAATTCAACATTTTCTAACTGGTTATTCTCTCTCCTCTCTCCTGCTTTTTGGTTATTCTCTCTCCTACTTTTTGGTTATTCTCTCTCCTCTCTCCTGCTTTCTGAGGCAATTTCGGTATCCTTATTCTCTCTCCTGTTTTTGGCTGAATTTCGGCAACGCCATTGCCGAAATTCAGTCTCTCTCCTCAGTTTCCCAATTAACTTCGAACAGTACCTATAACGCAAATTAACTTTAAATTTTGCAATTTTAACCCAAAAGACTCTAGTATTTCCCTATATATATTATTGAACGATAAACAATTTCCCATGAAACAAGAGGGGCGGACAGAGTAATATTTGACTATTTGTACCATTTCTTATGGCTCCGAGAAAGCTTTTTAAGCATTCACTTCAATTTAAAAAAAATTACCCATCGCGGGAGGGGCCAGTGGAATCAGACTCACGCCAGTCGCACACTCACATGGCAAGCAGCACATAAATAAAGACCCGTATAAAACAAAAATAAAGAAGAAAATAAACCAGAGGAGCAGACCAAATGATTAAGAAAAAGACGACGACGAAGAAGGGAGATAGTTAGATCAACAAGGTGAGGGTGACAAAGAAGCATGTTTACTGCGTAGGCGACGTGATCGACGCTAATCCAGTAAGTTATTGAGAGGAGGGAGAGCGACTTTTAGATCTGACAGTTAACTTTGTTTTGTTTCGGTCCGGTATGCATTTATCGGCCGGAATTCGGTATTTGGTCCGGTATGACCGGATCAACCCGGTAAGACCGGTATTTAATCCGACACGAAACACAGGCATTTCTGTATCGGAGTAGGTGCCGGTACGGTACGAGATTCACTACCTTTATTTCTACGTGTTCCCCTAACTTGTTATCAGACAAATGATGCTATGTTTTGGTCACATTCCAACAATGAGTTCTACACAGTCAAATCTAGTTATTATGTGGCTAAGATCATCGCAATAAAAGAATATTTTAATTTAGAGCTCAAATGGGGCATAAGCAAGTGTGGTCAAAGTCTCAAAGATTTGAAAGTTTTACAGTGTTTGATTCTCAACACACCCATATCTCAATTTTCATAATTTAGTTCTCAATTTTCAAATTCCTGTTTGAAACCCAAACTTGAACTCGGTTTTGGTTTGTAAAAAGCAAGTGGGGCCTATGTCAGAATGGCTACCCACGTTTCTTCTACAGACGAACCCAACCTAAAGATAAAAGAAGAATGCAAAGTTGAAAAACTAAAAGCTTTGACATCATAAAATAAACCCAGAAAATAAATACAAAAGATCTCAGTTTTAAGGGTTTGGTGTTGATATTTGAAGTTCTGATCTCATATCATAAACCCAGTAAATAGCACAAACATCATAAACCCAAAAAATACTCAAAAAACTAAAATAATTTAGTCCGAAAATCAGAGCAAAAAAGACTGTAACAACACATCAAACTCCACAAGATTTTAACAATAGATGAGACTGAGAGAATCAAAGAGACGCACCTGAGATTGGAGTTAGAACAGGTGGATCTGAAATTAGGGAAGAAGAAATAACTTGATCCCTAACCTGACTTGCGTAGTTTTGAAATTGGGTCGAATCGGAGTGAGTAGAAATCCAATCTGAAATTTGCAAATGAAGAGTGAGAAGACTGAGAAGAGAATTTGGAGAGGACCTAGAAATTTGGAAGTGATGAAAGAGGACTGAAATTTCAGTGCTCCTTTCCGGGAAAATGCAAAAGTTTGGTAAACTGAATGCGAAGGGAAAAGTGTCTTTTTTTTTTTTTTTTGCTTTTTTTGAATGCATGGGTTGAATTTCATATAATGGTTTTTTTTAATTCAAAATAGAAATTCCACTGTTTTTTATTTTATTTTATTTAATGCATGGGTTGGATGCCATATGGTTTTTTTTTTTTTTTTTAATACAAACATAGAAATTCAACTACTAGGTATATTTGGTAACTGGCTTTTCTTCTTATTTTCTATTTTTAAAAATTATTTTTTATTTTTGAGACTAAAAAACTTATTTGACAACTCAAAATGGATAAAAAACAAAAACTGTTTCAAAACTCAATTTGTGAAGGAAACTAAAAATATACAAAATACTATTTTCAATTTCTAATTTTCAAAAGTCAATAAAAACACGCATTTAATTTAATAAATCTTTCTTATTTAATAAATTAGCATTAGAGTTTAAATTCTAATAATAACATATTTTCAAATTTTCAAATTTTTTTTTTCAAAAAACTATTTTTTAATTTCAACTAACTAAACATATTTTTTATTTCAAAAATACAAGAAAATTGTTTTTTCATTATATTCTTCAAAACAAATTTTTGAAAATAGAAAATAAAAAGGGTTACCAAACATAATCTTAAACTCCGGCCCTTGCCCCTTATACTTCATAAGCACTTATATTTGTTGAAGCGGAAAAACCATCGCACCAAGAGTGTGCGGTAGTAAAAGAAAGTGAGGTTTTTCAAAAAAAAAAAAAAATTGTATCATAGGTATTTAAGGATCTTATTATTAATGTTGTTTTGACTTTTCTAATATATAAATCTTACACATTCCTTATCAAAAAAAAAAAAAAATCTTACACATTAATATATCCATAATCATAAAATAGAAATTACAATATTTATTTATTATGCGTTGAAATAATAGTTATTATGTTGATTGTCGACCAATTTGTAAGTATTTATTATAGATTAAACATTTTTCAAAGTGAACAACTAAAATGGACTTACATTAGATTAGAGGGTGTTTTTTTCCAATGTTGCTATCCTGCTTGTGAGTTGTGACTTTTTCCATGTTATCAACTTTCTCGTAAACTTCCTCACCTTCTTTCCCTATCAATTTTCTAGGACAGAAACATCTTGGCGGTACGTTACTGTGTGACCCATGACAAATTGATAAGGCAGTGGATTTTAGACTTTTGATTGGTTTATAGTTTATACAATAATAATAATAATAATAGGGATCATTTTATTATTAATAAATCATTTTAGGAAGGTTTTTATATTACTTTTATAAAAAATTAAAAAAATATCCAAACATTAATTTTTTTTATAAAAAAATTCTAAAATAATTCACTAACAAATGCCCTTAAAATATCCTGTAATTTCTCTAATATAATGGTAATAAAAATCTTTTGTTAATTACTGTAAAGAATTTAATAAGTCTTCCGACATTGGAAACAACAAAAACAAATAAACAAACAAATACTTTTTTAACTATATTACATGTGACTTTCAAAAATATGTTACAATAAAAAAACTCAACATTAACTAATGACTTGAGGCATTCATTAACCGGGTCCTTTCAAAAATGAGTGAGGATTATGTTATTGTACTTACAATAAATTTTTGTTAATATTACACTACTTAATAACATTGTATTGGATTAATAATTTTAAAATTCTGTCGTTAAATTACATGTTCTCTTCATTGTTAATGTAACCACCGAACTTTAAATTAATATCGAAATGATGTTTACTATCCAATCTATTAAATTACCTTTTGTGTATGATTAAAGTTAAAAATCTTGAATTTTAAACATTTTTCTAGAGGTGATTGTTATTGATAACTGATCATCTTTATAATTTTTTTAAGTATGAAAGGGACAAAAAGACAAAATAATCAAGTGGTAAGCTTGTTAGAAAATGCATCATGAGAAAATTATTGAGATGTGTAATATTAATAAAAGTTACATCCAATAGAAATCAGTGGGTGAAACTAACACCGTTTGCCTTGCAAGAGTGTGCCACAGCTATACCACCCACACGAGAAATGCTAACTTGGGACCACCCCGGCGACGCATTTAGGGCCCACCTCACACCATGGAGCATGCGAGGTTGGGTGCCTAAGGGCTCGTTATAAGCATGCCTACCTATGGCCAAGCTCAAAAGGAGTTGCCCTTGTGTATCGCCGAATACCTCCTCCCCCCTAAAGAGCCCTTAAGAAAAAAATCTGCTCTACCATGAGAAAAAATTGATTTGTTGAGGAGAAATAATGGGTCTTTTTTGGCAATTCTTGGAGTCTTGCCCTGATTTTTTCACACATGCTAAGAAAACTCCAACCTTCAACTTATCAAAATTTGGAGGGCAGATTCAACATATTTTATTTTTTATAATTTTTGGAAGTCTGAAAATAGGAAAAATCATAAAAAAGTAAGGAACGCTCGAAACGCCGAACTGCTTGCTGGAAAACTCCTCTAAAATAATAGAATGAACCGATACAGGGCGATGCGGCGCGGAATGCACGTAGGCATGTCCCTAGGATGCCCACTGCCTACCTAGGGCATGCTGCCAAGGCCGAGGCATGTAGCAGCCAAAGCCAAGATAGCCCCCATGGGCAGGCAGCCAAGGCCAAAGCATGCCGCAGTCAAGGCCAATGCAGCACCCCATGGGCATGCTGCCAAGGCCTGGGCATGTAGTAGCCAAGACCAAGGCATGCTTGCGTGGGCATGCTGACATGCCCCTGGGGGCACGCTGCCAAGGCCCTTGCATGCACACAGCTTGGGGAGCAGTGGTAGCACAATGTGGACATGCGAGTGAGGTCGCGACATGCCCCGTGGGTGGGATGCCAATGCCGTGGCATGCCTTTGGGACCCCTCAAAGGCCATGGCAGCACTTGGGGGGTGCTGCTACCAAGCCCAGCTAGTCTCTTTGGACCCCTCCTACTCTTCCCCTCTAAAGAGTGCTTAGGAACAAATCCGCTCTGGCACCAGGAAACATTGACTTTGTTGAGAAGGAATAATGAGTCTTTTTTAGAGCAATTCTTGGAGTCTTGTCTCGATCTTTTGGTAATTTTTTTATTATGTTTTTAGTTGCATTTATTTACATTGTTTTCGGTATATATATTTGATAACTCTTCTTTTTCTCTAGTGAAAAAAAAGGGAATTCTCCAAAAAAATAGTTTGGTTATAACTTTTACTAAAAAGTAATTATACGTAATAATGTAATTATATTTAATTAAAAATTTTGGCAGAATGCAGTTTTCTAGTTTTATTTATTATACATTATCTAATGTGTAAGTACACGTGTATGACACACTTTCTGGAATTCCACTTTCAAACCAATGTCCTATTTTTTTTTTTTTTTTAAGATTCATGTCCTATTTCTTAATAATAATAATAATAATAGTAATAATAAAATCTTATTGATTTAATGATGGAATGGCGTAATCAACAAAACTAGTCATAAAAAAAAAAAAAAAAAACTTCATAAGACTAAATATTATATTTTTGCCATTAATTTTTAGCATTAACTTTTCGCTTTTATAGAAAATTTTTTAAAACCTCAATTTTTTTTCATACTTTTTTTTTAAATACAAATATATTTTAACACACTTTCAATAAAAAGTAAAATAAGATATTCGATACTAAATATTATACTTTACAAATTGGGTTCCTTGGATTTGGAAAAAAAAAAAGTCATGGAAAATGGGCGGTTTGGAGTGGCGTGTGCGGCTGTGCAGGAAGGAAAATGCATATGGTTTTTCTTGTATTGATTGTGGGGATGAATGATAAAGAAATTTTGCAGATCACTACAAAACAAGAGTCACTATCATCTATTGGGAATATTGATTTGTACGAAAAATGATATTGTTGACAGGTATTCCATAAATTATTTATTATGTAAAGTAGTCTCGTTTGGGCAGGAGAAAAAAAAGGACTTACATAATATCGGGGGTTTGTTCGGAATACATTTATTTTGCTGAAATTGAAAACTTTTTACTAAAAGTATTGTAGGTGTGCGTTTGCGTTTCAGCAGGCCCTCTTTTTTTTTTTTTTTTCAAGCACTTATGAACAGTAAAAGTACTGTTTACGCACTGTGCGGAGACAAAATTTACTGTTTATGCACTGTTCATGAGACCCACAACCACTTTATTCAGGAAAAAAAAAATTAAAAATGAGTCCACGGTACTATTCACACATTTAAAAATTATTTTGCTACAGTGTTTTTCAGTTTTCAGTTTTCAGCTGGACCCTAGATAAAAGTAAAAGTTAGCTGAAATAGTACAGTGAGATCCATAAATAGTATCAAAAAGTGTAATAGGAGCCATGAATACCATGATATTGTTGACAGGTATTCCATAAATTATTTATTATGTAAAATAGTCTTGTTTGGACAGGAGAAAATAAAGGACTTACATTATATTAGGGGTTTGTTTGAGATCCGTTTATTTTGCTGAAACTGAAAACTTTTTGCTGAAAGTATTGTAGATAAAGATAAAAGTTAGCTGAAATAGTACAGTGAGACCCATGAATAGTATAAAAAAAGTACAATAGGATCCATGAATAGCAGCAAAAATAAGCTGAATAGTAAAATAAGCTAATAAAAATTAAACTATCCAAACAGACGTTTTCTCCGGTGTTTGCTGTCCTACTTGTGAGTTGTGACTTTTTCCATGTTTTCAACTTTCCCGGAAACTTCCTCACCCTCTTTCCCTATCATTTTTCTAGGACAGAAACATCTTGGCTGTACGTTACTGTCTGTGACCCATGACAAATTGATAAGGCTGTGGATTTTAGACTTTTGATTGGTTTATAGTCATTTTATTGTTAATAAATCATTTTGGAAATGTTTTTATATTATTTTTATAAAAAATTGAAAAAATTATTAAAATAATAAATTTTTTATAAATTTTTTTCTAAAATAATTAACTAATAAATGCCCTTAAAATATCCGATAACTTCTCTAATATAATAGTAGCAAAAACCTTTTGTTAATTACTGTAAAGAATTTAATAAGTCTTACGACATTGGAAACAACAAAAACAAATAAACAAACAAATACTTCTTCTTGGAAACAACAAAAACAAATAAACAAACAAATACTTCTTCTTTCACAGTATTATATGTGACTTTCAAAAATATGTTACAATAAAAAACTCAACATTAACTAATGACTTGAGGCATTCATTAATTGGGTCTTTTGAAAAATGAGTGAGGATCATGTAATTGTACTTACAATAAATTTTTGTTAATATTACACTACTTAATAACATTGTATTGTATTAATAATTTTAAAATTCTGTTGTTAAATTACATGTTCTCTTCATTGTTAACGTAACTGCCGAACTTTAAATTAATATCGAAATGATGTTTACTATCCAATCTATTAAATTATGTTTTGTGTATGATTAAAGTAAAAAATCTTGAATTTTAAACATTTTCTAGAGGTGATTTTTATTGATAACTGATCATTTTTATAATTTTTTTTAAGTATGAAAGGGACAAAAAGACAAAATAACCAAGTGGTAAGCTTGTTAGAAAATGCATCATGAGAAAATTATTGAGATATGTAATGATGAGGATAAAATAAGTGGACAAGGGTGACGGGACATGTTTTGCCGTCAGCATTTCTAAAGAGCTGACGGCGATATGGTGTGAAGGAACTCCACGTATAGAGTACCATAAAGCTGGACATCCTGAAGCTGACGGTGCTTAATCTGACGGAACAACATAGACTGACGGCGTCAGTCTATTGAATACTTGATCACCACGTTTGCATGTATAAGTAAATAATTTGCTCCCCACGCTTCATGAAACCTAAGAACTCCTATATGGAAAGAATCCCGCAAAATACGCCCAAGGAGACTCCTATAAGGAAAAGACTTCTACTCCAAGGAAAAGACTTCTACTCCAAGGAAAAGGAGGCAAGCCCTACTACTATAAAAACTATACTCCCTCATAAACCAAGGTATGCATAATTTACCCTCTCTATCACTCTAGAGCAGTGAGAATATTTCTAACTTAACCATCGGAGGGTACTTGGCCGGTACCACACCGGTGCTCTCTGCTAGGTTCTTTCTTGTTGCTATGCAGGTGCTATTTGGAGCGCGCGAGGACCGTGTGACTTACTGGTGGTATTTTCGGCATCATCAGTTGGCGCCGTCTGTGGGAAACGTGTAGTATAAAGTCATATTACAGCCTCCCGGACAAAAGTCGCATGGTGCTCACCCGCTCAATGGCAACCACTAACGACATTCAAGAAGAGGAACCACCCACGACCGCCCTCGAGAAGCAAGTCAAGACTCTCGCCGCGGCTGTGGAACGTCTCACACAACAAAACCGCGACCTGGAAGAGCAGCTACGCTAGAAAAACGTAGCGCCAGACAACCAAGGAGCTGATCAAGAAGGAACCAGCGCTGACAGAAGAAACCAGGAGGGACCCCAGGCGAGCAACGCCCCGAGCAAACCGGAGCGACAGAACGTGAGTCTCCCTTCCCTCGCAGATACAGTTTCGCCACCTATTATCACAGAGATGCAGGCTATGAAGGAACAAATGGAGGTTATGATGAACGCCCTCAAGGGGCGAGTGTCCAGTGATCTTGACGACCTTGTCAACCGGACTGACTCACCGTTCACTGCCACCGTCAACTCCTTCCCCCTACCGAGTAAGTTCCGCATGCCGCAGATAGACAGTTATGACGGGGTCAAGGATCCTCTGGACCACCTGGAGACCTTCAAGACCCTAATGCACCTTCAAGGAGTAGCAGACGCGATCATGTGTAGAGCCTTCCCTACAACGCTGAAGGGCGCAGCGAGAATTTGGTTCAGCCGACTGACACCGAACTCCATCAGTACCTTCAAAGAACTCAGCGCTCAATTTACCGCACACTTCATCGGAGGCCATCAGTACAAGAAGTCTACGGCTTGCTTGATGAGTATGAAGCAGCGAGAGGATGAAACTTTAAGAGCCTACATATCCCGCTTCAACAAGGAGGCACTCTCGATTGACGAAGCCGACGATAAGATACTTGTCGCAGCATTCACGAACGGCTTGAAGAAGGGTAAGTTTTTGTTCTCCCTATACAAAAACGACCCAAAGACCATGTCGGAAGTACTTTACCATGCCACAAAATATATGAACGCCGAAGACGCGCTGTTGGCCCGAGAAGAGAGGCCAAGAAAAAGAGAAAGGCAGGAAGACACTCGGCAGGACCAAGGCCGAAAGAAGGCAAGAACGGGAGACCGAAGGGATGAGAGGCGCCCTAAGCCCCTGGGGGGAAGATTCACGAGCTTCACTCCGTTGACAGCCCCGATAGATCAAGTCCTTATGCAAATCAAGGACGAGGAGGCTCTGACGTTCCCGGGAAAGCTAAAGAGTGATCCCAACAAGCTTTCTAGGGATAAGTATTGCCGTTTCCAACGCGACCATGGTCACAATATGGCTGACTGCTATGACCTCAAGCAGCAGATTGAGGCGCTTATCAGACAAGGAAAACTGCAGAAGTTCGTTAGCAAGGAGAAAACGGATCCACCTGCACAAGACCAACACCCCCGACGGGATAATGAGCAACCGAGGCCCCCGATAGGGGACATAAGGATGATCTTAGGAGGAACGGCGGTCGCCGGGTCGTCTAAGAAGGCCCGCAAGACCTACCTTCGTATGGTACAAAATGTTCAGCTGACGGGAGTAGTGCCAAAGATGGCACGAAGAGAAGGCCCCATAATTGGGTTCTCAGAGGAGGACGCACGACGCCTTCACCATCCACATGACGATGCGCTAGTCGTCAGCTTACGGGTAGAAGACTACAACATGCACCGGGTGTTGGTTGACAACGGCAGTTCAGCGGATATTTTATACTACCCAGCGTTCCAGCAGATGAGGATCGACAAGGAGCGATTGATTCCGACAAACGCCCCGCTCGTAGGCTTCGGAGGGAGCCGGGTATTCCCCCTGGGCGCGGTCACATTATCCGTCATAGTAGGTGATTACCCCCAGCAGATAGCCAAGGACGTGACGTTCTTGGTGGTCGATTGCTCGTCTGCCTACAACGCTATTCTCGGACGGCCCACGCTCAATTCATGGAAGGCGGTAACTTCAACCTACCACCTGATGATCAAGTTCCCTACTGACTATGGAGTAAGGGAGCTGCGCGGAAGTCAGATGGCCGCGCGCGAGTGCTACATAGCCATGATGGAAATGGAGGATCAGGTTCAGGCTTTAAGTATAGAAGAGCACCGGATGGTAACGAAGCCAGTAGAGAAGCTAGAAGAAATACCACTTGACAGTTCCGATCCTGGCAGAACGACCAAAATTGGAACACTCGCAAACCCCACAATCCGTCAGGAGCTCATAACCTTCCTCAGAGACAATCGAGACGTATTCGCCTGGAGTCACGAAGATATGCCGGGAATAGACCCTTCGGTCATGGTGCACAGGTTGAACGTATCACCCGCCTTTCCACCTGTCCGACAGAAGAAGAGAGTGTTCGCCCCCGAGCGAGATCGGGCCATAGCGGAAGAAGTCCGAAAGCTACAGGAAGCAAGCTTCATTAGGGAAGTATACTATCCCGATTGGCTGGCAAACGTAGTAATGGTCAAAAAAGCTAGCGGGAAATGGCGGATGTGTATGGACTTCACCGACCTTAACAAAGCCTGCCCCAAAGATAGCTATCCCCTCCCAAGGGTCGACGTCCTAGTAGACTCAACGGCCCGACACCAGTTGCTGAGCTTTATGGACGCCTTCTCGGGGTACAACCAGATCCGAATGTACGAAGCCGATTAGGAAAAAACTTCGTTCGTGACCAGCCAAGGGCTCTTCTGTTACAAAGTGATGCCCTTCGGCCTGAAGAATGCAGGCGTAACATACCAACGACTTATGAACAAAATGTTCGCACAACAGATTGGGAGGAATGTCCAGGTCTACGTTGACGATATGCTAGTAAAAAGCCAGAGAGAGGAAGATCATCTGGAAGATCTCAAAGAAACATTCAACACCCTTCGCTCTTACAACATGAAGCTTAATCCAGGAAAATGTGCCTTTGGAGTAACGGCGGGAAAATTCCTAGGATTTATGGTGTCCCAAAGGGGAATTGAGGCAAACCCGGACAAGATCCGGGCTATTATGGAGATGGCGCCACCAAGAAATGTGAAGGAGGTGCAAAGCCTCAACGGAAAAATAGCGGCACTAAACAGGTTCGTGTCAAGGGCGACGGACAAGTGTTTACCCTTCTTCCGAACACTGAAGAGATCGTTTGAGTGGACCTCCGAATGCCAGTAAGCGTTCAAAGAGTTGAAGGCTTATCTCTTCTCCCCACCACTGCTAAGCCCGTCACAGCCAGGAGAAGAGCTTTTTCTCTATCTAGCCGTCTCCCCCGCAGCCGTTAGTGCTGCCTTAATCAGAGAAGAAGAAAAAGTACAAAAGCCCGTATACTACGCGAGCCGAGCGCTCCGCGGTGCTGAAGAAAGATACCCGCCCATGGAAAAACTTGCCTTTGCATTAGTGACGGCGGCCCGCAAGCTCAAACCATACTTTCAAGCACATACGGTGAACGTCCTGACTGACAAGCCCTTACGACGGGCGATGAGCAATCCTGAGGCTGCGGGTCGATTGGCGTTATGGGCTATAGAACTGAGCGAATTTGATATCCAGTACCACCCACGGACCGCCATCAAGGGACAGATCGTCGCAGATTTCATAGCCGAATTCACTCATGACGAAGATAAGGGGGCAGAAGAGTCCCCTTATTGGAGCATATATACGGACGGGTCGTCCAACAGAAAAGCCGGAGGGGCCGGTATCGTGCTACTGTCGCCCGAAGGAGACACCATTGAATGTATGGTCCGTCTCAAATTCCCCGCTACCAACAATGAATCAGAATATGAAGCGTTGATAGCAGGATTGGACCTCGCTAAAGCTGCCGGAGCCGCAAGGGTAGTCATCTACTGCGACTCTCAGGTCATTACTAACCAAGTAAATGGAGACTACGAATGCAAGGGCGAAAGGATGAAAAGATACCTTGATCAAGTAAGGGCGAGAGTGGACGACCTAGAAGCCAAGATCGTCCAAATTCCCAGAGGAGAAAACGAGAGAGCCGATCGCCTCACAAAAGCCGCTTCAGCAGAACATATGGTCATCCCTGGTAATGTACTCTATTTTGTTCAGCTTTCTCCACTAATAGACCCCAGCAGCGTGCAGGAAATAGGCTCTGATAGTAGCTGGACCGCGCCGTTAGTGTCATACTCAAAAGACGGGGTACTACCAGACGGAAAGGAGGCTGCAAGAAAACTGAAGGTCCAGGCAGCAAGGTTCGTCCTAATAAAAGATGTCCTGTACAAAAGAGGTTTCTCTCGACCATATCTGAGATGCTTGGGTACGGAAGAGGCAGACTACGTCATGAGAGAGGTACATGAAGGAATCTGCGGAAACCATTCAGGGTCTAGATCATTGGTACACAAGCTTGTGCGAGCGGGGTACTATTGGCCCACCATGCAGAAGGACGCCGAAGCCTATGTCAGGGCCTGTGACAAATGCCAAAGGTTCAGCAATATTATTAGACAACCAACCGAAGAGCTGACCCCGATGACGACCCCATGGCCGTTCGCACAATGGGGGTTAGATATTATAGGACCATTCCCTACAGCAATACGACAACTGAAGTTCCTGGTGGTGGGCATTGACTATTTCACAAAATGGGTGGAAGCTGAAGCTTTGGCCACAATTATAGAGAAGAACGTACGAAGCTTTGTCTGGAGATGCATCATATGCAGGTTTGGCATTCCTAGAGTCTTTGTCTCGGACAACGGGAGGCAATTCAACAACGACCCCTTCCGGGATTTTTGCTCGCAGCTAGGAATAAAGAACCACTACTCCTCCCCCGCCCACCCTCAAGCTAATGGCCAGGTTGAAGTCACGAACCGATCCTTGCTCAAGATTATCAAGACTCGGCTCGAGGGGGCAAAGGGTATATGGCCCGAAGAATTGCCAAGCATACTATGGGCATACAGGACGACGGCAAGGACGCCCACAGGAGAGACACCGTTCCGACTGACGTACGGAGGCGAAGCGGTCATCCCGGCCGAAGTTGGGCTTACGAGCTACAGGGTGCACAACCATGATGAGAACAAAAACGACGAGGCTATGCGACTACAGCTCGACCTAGTGAACGAGATCAGAGCAGCAGCAGAACAAAGGCTCGCTAGGTACCAGGACCATATGGCCAAACACTACAACTCTCGGGTCCGACACAGAGACTTCCAAGTTGGAGACCTTGTTCTTAGAAAGGTCATGGGCGCCGCTAGGGACCCTACCCAAGGAAAACTCGGCCCCAATTGGGAAGGACCTTACCAAGTTACGTCGTGGCAGAGGAAAGGCACTTACCACCTGGAGATGTTGGAAGGACAGAAACTGCCACACTCATGGAACACCGAGCACCTACGAAAGTATTACCAGTAGGAGCGGCAGTATGAAGATCAACCCTTTTTATTTACATTCCAGCAAATTCTAGTCTTACTCCTCAGATTTATTATTTACTTTAGTTTTTTGCAACAATACCTATTTTTTGTTTTAAGCCCAAAATGCAGGATTCGGTTTTAGAATTACTTTTATTTACAAATGCATGGCAATAAGAGGAGTTTATTCAAAATTGCTGAAGTATCTATTTTAGAAATCTACGGTTCAAAATCCACAGAAGTGGGCAACTAAGTTCACAAAAGTGAACAACCAAAAACGATCATGTCCACAACACACGGACTAAAAAGCCGACGGTCCCATAGATGAAGCTATCATCATGTGGACGAGGTCCTAAAACCAACGGATCTACAAAGATGACAAAGTCATCAAGGCTAAGGCTAAAAAGCTGACGGTCCCATAGATGAAGCTATCATCATTGGACGAGGTCCTAAAACCAACGGACCTACAAAGATGACGAGGTCATCAAGGCTAAGGCTAAAAAGCTGACGGTCCCATAGATGAAGATATCATCATATGGACAGTCCTAAAACCAACGGACCTACAAAGATAACGGTCATCAAGGCTAAGGCTAAAAAGCTGACGGTCTCATAGATGAAGATATCATCATATGGACAGTTCTAAAACCAACGGGCCTACAAAGATGACAAGGTCATCAAAGCCAAAGCTAAAAAGCTGACGGCCCTAAGTGGTGAGGCTATCACCATACGGACAAGGTTCAAAAAGCCACGGGCTTACAAATGTGAAAAGTTCATCAAGCCCATAACAAGCTAAAACCAAAAAAAAAAAAAAAAAAAAAAAAAAAAAAACTGACGGTCTCACCAAACAGATTGGGCTGGTATAGAGCCAACGGACTTGCACTAAGACCGTAAGGTGGCAAAAAATTAGGAAATTAACGACCATAAAAAACAGTGCAACTAACGGGCAAAGCTAACGGAACCAATACTTGGACGGTGCCACTAAACCGACGAAATCTTCCAACAGTTCAAAAAACTGA
Source organism: Quercus tomentella (assembly GCA_028535165.1). Taxonomy (NCBI): domain Eukaryota; kingdom Viridiplantae; phylum Streptophyta; class Magnoliopsida; order Fagales; family Fagaceae; genus Quercus; species Quercus tomentella. Next base: position 39,978,138 of record JAPQVY010000012.1, on the reverse strand, counting down.
CGGGTTTCCAAACAGACGGGAATGTTTACCAAGACCTCGTATGGCACAACCATTGGTTAAGAGATATGAAAAGCAACGGAGGTAAACATAAGCACAGCTGTATATAAACAAAAGCCCAAGAAAACCAAAAGGGCACTTAAACAATTGTTTGCCAAATAATTGAAATACAAGGGTTTAATTGTTTGCCAAATAATTGAAATACAAGTACAAGTAAAAGAAAACTAAGGAGCAGGAATGTCAGCAAAGTTCCCGTCAGCTTGATGGTCTTCAATATCCACAATCACGGCTGGAGAATCAGAAGCTGCAGGGTTAGCAGCAGGCTGAGCTAGGACTACACTATCGTCATGCTCCGGAGTAGGATTATGTTGAGGAGAACCGTCATCTCTATCATCCATGGTAATCCCAGACAAGTCCAACTCCGGGAAGGCCGAAGCAACCTGCCGAAGGCAATCATCGAACCCAGTGCCATAATATTCGGCACATGAGTCAATAAAAGACTGCGACGCTTTAAAGTTTCTGATCGCGTCAGCCCCCGCCGTTTGCAACTTTTCGCCCAGATCCGTCACCTCTTCCTGGAGCTTGTCCTTCTGACGGGTGACCTCCGTCAGCTTCTCCCTAACTTCCTGCAGCTCCTGGTTGAGGATACGGACGGCTTCCTTGTACTGAGTTTGCTGATTCAACAGGTTCGTGTTATGTTTACGAACTCGGGTGACGACCCCCTCCTTCGCCACACAACGGTCGTGAAGGGCCTTGACGCGCACCAAGGCCTAAAAGAACATATCCGTCAGTCAAAAAGTATACCAAAACAAAATAAAGCTTGTTCAACCAAAAATGTAATAAACATACCCTGGTGAGATCAAAGAGGGCCGACGCCCCTAAATCCTCCGTCCCCACCTGGTCACAAGGCTCTATGTCCGTCGGTTTTATTAGGGATTCAACCTCCCCGACGGCATAGTCCTTATGGGTCAGGAGGCGGCAGGGACCCTCGCTGACGGGACCAGTAGAAGTCATCACCCCCTTGCCCGTGCCATGGCTAGGCTTCGGAGGGGATTTTTCCTTCAGTGGTTCATCTCCAGGAGAGACGGCAGCCTTTTTTGAGGGATGGCTGTCACTCCCGTCGGGCTTCCTCTTCGTCACCTTAGTGACGGCCTTGGGGGTTGACGAGGCCTCCCCCCCTGCCTCCTTAGCCTTCCTCTCCTCCTTCTGACGAGCTGCGGCAGCCCTTATCCTTTGCTTCGCGGATTCCATCTCTACAACACAAAAAAGACTGTTAGGGCAAGGGACGGAGGAATGAAACTGACGGGGAAAATAAAAATCTACTCACGTCGACGTGCAAACTCTTCCAACCTTCGAGCTGCCGCTGACGGTTTTGGACCCCCACAGTATAAGTGAAGGGTGTCAAGGGTGATCAAATCCCTGCACTTACGGTCTTCCAAAGGGATTTCCAGAATCCGTTGGATGAACTCCTCTTGCTCGTCAGTTATGTGCGGACGGGTATAGGCTGAAAGAAACAAAAGCAAGTGTTAGTAGCGTCACTTCAAAAAACAGAAGAAACATAGTTGACGGGATCAACCTGAGTCCCTGACAAAGGCCCAGGTGTTGTCAAAATAGCCGCGGGGCATCGTCGCCCACTCCTCCTGACGGCAAACCCAATCCGTCCCCTCAACAAAAAAATACCTACTCTTCCAGTTCCTATTGGAATCTGGCATGTCTGACACGAGCCGTAACCCTTTTTCCTTGGCATTGAAGTGATATGTCCCCTTAGACGAGGCAATATGATGGGGCCTAGCGTAAGATGACGGTGTCCTCCACTAAAACTGCCCCACAGGATTTCAGCTCCTATGAAAGTCCTCCAGGCGTTTGGGGCAATTTGGGTGACGGATATGCCCAGGAAGTCAGCAAGTTGACGGTGTAGAGCCGTCAAAGGCAACCTCAGGCCCGCAGCAAACATGGCATCATACATGCCAACGTCAGCAGTCCTCCCGGAGTAACACCTCTCATTCTCGCTAGGGAGACGGATTGGGATGTGGTCTGGGATTTGGTAACGAATACACAACTCCCTAAAAACCTTACCACTCATCCTAGGCAAAAATTTGTTAACGGCCCAATCCTCAGGGAGAATGAAGGGACGGTTATCTCCGGGACCCTCCGAGGTTCCTTCACTAGATCCCTCATCCCCGTCACTATTGTCTCCGTCAACATCCATTTCATCCCCGACGTTTCCATCCCCTCTTTCCTCATCCTTATCTCCCTCAGCGAAACTCTCTTCGCCGTCAGGAGATTGGGCCGACGTCTCTCTCTCTGACGGAATTGAAGAGTCCTCTGACTCATTTCCAGAACCAAAGGCCACGTCGTAGCCCGCTCCTTCGCGGACTGACGACTCCTTACAAGATGCGTCACTTGACATCTGACTACCTACAAGTGACAGATTTAATCTAAGTACCTAGACTGACGTCCTCACTAATGAGGCAAAAATAAAAAGAAGAAAGAAGAGAGGAGATGAAAACTTACTGATATGGTGGCCTTCTGGATGGCTCTAAAGACAGTGACGGATAAGCTGACGGAAGTAAAGCTGGCGAAAAGTGGGCGACGGTCTCTCTCTCCAAAAGATCAACAGGGTTGAAATAGTGGAAAATGAGGGGGAGATGCTGTTTATATATGGAAAAAAAGGCGCGGAAGACGAAGCGACACCTCGTCAGAAGCAGAGCCAATAGAAACGAGCCACCTGTCCAAAGCATTAAATACACAGATCCATACGAACAATATCCCTGCCTCTTTGGAAAATAAACTCCATAACCCGTCAGTATAAATACTGACAGAGGTATGGAGTAGGGGGCAAGTGATGAGGATAAAATAAGTGGACAAGGGTGACGGGACATGTTTTGCCGTCAGCATTTCTAAAGAGCTGACGGCGATATGGTGTGAAGGAACTCCACGTATAGAGTACCATAAAGCTGGACATCCTGAAGCTGACGGTGCTTAATCTGACGGAACAACATAGACTGACGGCGTCAGTCTATTGAATACTTGATCACCACGTTTGCATGTATAAGTAAATAACTTGCTCCCCACGCTTCATGAAACCTAAGAACTCCTATATGGAAAGAATCCCGCAAAATACGCCCAAGGAGACTCCTATAAGGAAAAGACTTCTACTCCAAGGAAAAGGAGGCAAGCCCTACTACTATAAAAACCATACTCCCTCATAAACCAAGGTACGCATAATTTACCCTCTCTAGCACTCTAGAGCAGTGAGAATATTTCTAACTTAACCATCGGAGGGTACTTGGCCGGTACCGCACCGGTGCTCTCTGCTAGGTTCTTTCTTGTTGCTGTGCAGGTGCTATTTGGAGCGCGCGAGGACCGTGTGACTTACTGGTGGTATTTTCGGCATCATCATGTAATATTGATAAAAGTTACATCCAACAGAAGTTGAGATGAGTATTATTGATCCTGGTAAATTTTAAAAGAAAAAAAAATTTCATGATATTTACTTCATTTTATAATGCTTTTTGAAGACAAGTCAAAATCAAGCCAACCCAAATTTTGGTTTCATGGTCTGAAGTAAATTTGTACGAGTCCATTATTGACAAAAGGAGGACTGAAGCAAATAAAACAACCTTGCATTTTATATGGCAATTTTCAGTGTGACAGGTATCAATGAACAAGAGGTAAACCATTTTCAGACACTAGCGTCCCACCTATCATTTAACATGACAGTGGGAACAAGGACAAGCACTCTATAATGCACTAATGCTATGTGTGAATATTAATTAAGACATCCTTGCTGCTAACTATATATTTTGTCAAGTAAGTTGGGGCCACAAAATTGTGAGCATCGTTATGTGAAGAAAGAAATAAGGTTAAATTAAATTACACCCTTAAAATTTGGAGGCATTTGAATTTTACACTCTAAAGTTTCAGAATTTGGATTTTACTTCTTAAAGTTTTGAGGTGTTTAGATTTTACACTCTAACATTTTAGAACTTGGATTTTTACCCTCTAAAGTTTGAAAGTGTTTGGATTTTACATCCCTAAATTCTGAAATTTTAGAGTGTAAAATTCAAACATTCCTAAACTTTAGGAAATAAAATCCAAACACCCCTAAAATTCGGAGTGCAAAATCCAAATTTTGAAATGTCAAGTTGTAAAATCCAAACACCCCCAAACTTTAAGGGATGAATCCAAATTTTGAAATTACTGGGTGTAAAATCTAAACACCCCAAACATTAGGGGTGTAATTTGCAATTTATCCAAGAAATAAAGAAAAGTGACATTTTCAAGTTTTTATCATTAATTTAATTTTTGGACTGAGCTATCTCTCTCAAAGCAAATCGTTAGTTTTTGTTATCAAAATGATACATTTTTCTCCTTCAATAAGAGGAGATTTTGATTTCAATCCATTGGAGATAAAGGATTTTTGGTGGGTGGAAGGAAGACTACACATGTTCTAGTTTACATATTCCCCATTTGAAATTGAAAAGAGAAAAAAAAAAAAAAAAATTCTAATTGGTGCAACTAGATGAAAAGAAAATTCAATTTACAATAATTGGGATTGGACTATGAGAGGCCACAGGGCCAAGTAGTGAAGAGGTGAAAAGGTCGATTCTCTACACTAGGTCCAAGCCCATGGGCTGAAAAACGCATACATACAAATTTCCCTCTCTATTTTGAAAGACACAAACATACATTGGCTTTAATACAAGTATAAAGGCAGTTTTTGCACACTGTCATGGCTAATTACTCTTCTTGGACAATAGATTTCATTTTGCTAGCACATTACTGAATAAATAGTAAATACTATAAACAAATGAATTTCTTTAAAATATGATTAAAAAGAAATAAACAAATGAACTATGGAGTTCTGTATTTTTGGGTATTTTTCAACCCAACCGACCTCTTAAGATTGAGAAATCTCCAACCCTTGGTAGCTATAAAAACAACGAAATGTAAGGTTTGGATTGGGTAATCATGATAGGGCCATTTTGTCAAACTAAATAGAAAAATTGCAGTTTCATTTAATTATTTAAGTAAATTATTCAATAAACTAGTATTATTTACATAATTAGTCTAAATATCAGTGAGATTAGGTTACTCCAGTAAAAAATTTTGCCAACTCGCACTTAACCTGACCCAAGCTTTAAAAAAACAAAAGAAAAATAAAACCAAACACAACCCAATCCATCACTTGATTCAACCCACAAAAAATAACCTGAAATATTGGGCCGATTGGCGGGTTGAATATACTCCCTGCCTCTAATTTTTATGTATGTGATGGGCTTGTATTAAAAGTTAGCTAAATATCAATTATCGGAATATCTTGTTTGTGAGACCATAGTTTCAACCAAAAAATTGTTTTTCAATCTTGATAATTTTTTTTTATCAATACCTATTCCAATAAATATCAGTTTATGTCATGGCATTACCAATTGAATTGCAAAAGTACTGAATTAGCAAAATTCCCAATATGTATTAGTTCAATCTATGCTGCTTTAGCATAAAAAGTAGTTTGGAAGCTGATTTTTATGTTTCTATGTTGCATTCCCAGCAATTTCAACTAGTTGTTGACCTTTTTTATTTATTTATTATTAATTGCTAAAAGCTAGTTAATGACTTGATGCTAACTAAGTATTGGTTTGGATACAGATAAAAACCCAGCGTTTTGCGTTTTACTTTTTTTTTTTTTTTTTGAAAAGAGCGCCACAAGTGGGATTATGCACTGTTCAGTGGGTCCAGTACACTGTTCACGGGACCCACAAACATTTTTTTTCAACAAAATTTTTATTAAAAATGAGTCTCACGGCACTATTTATACGTTTAAAAATTATTTTGCTACAATGTTTTCAATTTTCAGCAAAATAAGCGGTATCCAAACACACCCTAAGAGAATTACACTTTAAAAATATTTAGGACATAAAATCTCTTATGGACATCAATGATAAACATTTTTTTCCTAAATAAAAATGTAATATTCATAGAAAAAAAAGACTTAGAAACAAATCACAGGGGGAAGGGAATTAATCCCTTCTCTATCTTGTGATTTAAAACGAAAATTTAGTGAGGAAGAGTTGGGGATATCTCTCATTTGGCTCCATTTTATGGGCAAAAACACTAGCCTTCCTAAAAATATGATTTATAAACCAAAAAAGAAAAAGAAAAAAAAAAGATAGAAATTAGAAGGATCGCACTAATTAAAATACAAATTAGCTGTTTTCGACTAAAAAAAATAATTTAAATTCATTTAATTAAAACCAACCTAAAGTACAGGTTCAAAAAACGAAATTCACCGCACAAAAAAAAAGTGAAAAAAGAAAAAGTTTGCTGTTTGCAATTGCAACTACTCTCTCAAGTTTGAACTCGGGCAGCAACCTAAAACCCCCAAAACAAAACCAAAAGCGGAGGTTCCAAAGTCCAAACTTCCAATTTTCTTCTCGTTGTCTCAATGATCATACACCTCAGAAGAATAAACCCACTTGAATTCAGGTCTCCAAATCGCTCCCCTCTCGGACTATTCTCAACTCTCTTACAAAACCCGTCTCCACACCCCAAAACCCAAACTCAAAACCCCATAAAAACCCTCACAAAACCTCAACTCAAAGCCTTAGTTCTCACCCAATACTCTCAAGGCAAGTTCTCCAACCTTGTCTCAAATGTCATCGCTTTGCCCAATGTCCTCCTCACTGCCTGCCAAAACATCACCACTCCACAGCCCAACAATGGCCTCAGCTCCCTTGACTCACAGTCTCTTCTCAACTCGGTCTCGAGGCGGTTTGATGTCGAAGAAATGGGAAGCCAGCTTCGTGAGAATCGGTTTGATATTGAAGCTTGTTGTGTCACAATGACGCCTTCAAAAATGAAAGGTGAGTCCTTGGTCTTGCCCAACTTGAAATTAAAGGTTTTGATTGAAGCTATTAGGATGGTGTTGGAAATTGTGTATGATGAACGGTTTGTAACTTTTTCTTATGGTGGGCGGGTCGGTATGGGACGCCACACCGCCATTAGGTACCTTAATAACTCGGTAGAGAATCCTAGTTGGTGGTTTAATGTCACGTTTGATAGAGAAAGGTTTGATGATAGGCATGTAAATAAGTTGTGTTTGTTTATTGAAGAGAAAATAAAAGATGGTTCTTTGATTGGTTTAATAAAGAGGATGTTTGAGTGTGAGGTGGTGGGAATTGAATTGGGTGGTTGTTACTTAGGAAGGGGGTTTCCTCAAGAAAGCGGGCTGTGTTCGATTTTGATTAATATTTACTTTAATGGGTTTGATAAAGAAATTCAAGATATGCGTCTTCAAAAAAATCAGGAGAATCCAAAGTTTAAATCAGAGCAGCTTGTTTGGATGTCTGGCCTATTTTATAAGCCAGTGAAGATGTACGTGGTCAGGTATTTGGATGAAATATTAGTGATAACGTCGGGGTCAAAGATGTTGACCATGGACTTTAAGAATTGGGTTTTGAAATATTTAGAAGGTAGGTTGGATTTGAGGGTGGATAAAATGAAGACGGCAATTCATAGTGCAGTATCTGAGAATATTAGTTTTCTAGGTATGGAACTACAGGCAGTTCCACCTTCAGTTTTGCATCCTCCCATGACAGAGAAAGCAATTAGGGCACGGAAGAAGTACCTTAGGCAGAAGGAAGTTAGAGCTTTAGAATTTAAAAATGCCAGAGAGAGGAAAAGAAAGATACTGGGGATGAAGATATTGCAGCATGTTTTTAAGAAGTTGAAGCAAAGTGATGGGTTTAAATTTGACTTTCAAATTGAAAATGAGGTTCGAGAAATCTTCAGAACTTGGACTGATGAAGTGGTCCATGATTTCTTGGGTTCCTTGGAAGAGCGTTGGGAATGGCATCGGATGCTTACAGCAGGCGATTTTCTCTCTTTAAGGCACATTAGATGTCAATTGCCCCAAGAGCTGGTTGATGCGTATGATAAGTTCCAAGAGCAAGTTGACAAGTATTTGAGTCCGGTCCAAGCTAGAAAGGCATTAGAGAAAGAAGAAAAGAGAGTGGAGGAGGAAGAGGAACAAAAATACGCTAAGAGCACGGTTGAGGATTTGACAAGGCTGTGTATGAAAGTTGATGCACCAGTAGAACTTGTTAGGAAGGCAGTTAAGATGGCTGGTTTTACAAATAACATGGGTCGCCCTAGGCCGATCAAGTTACTCATTGCTCTTGAAGATATTGATATTATCAAGTGGTATGCAGGAGTAGGGAGAAGGTGGCTTGAGTTCTTCTGTTGCTGTCACAACTTCAAGATGGTTAAAACTGTAGTAACTTATCACTTGAGGTTCTCTTGCATTTTGACACTAGCAGAGAAGCATGAGTCAACCAAACGTGAAGCCATTAAGCATTACACTAAAGATTTGAAGGTCTCTGATTTTAATGGAAATGAAGAAGTGTACTTCCCCACAGAAAGAGAGGTTAAAATGATGGGAGATCAAAATCTTTCGGATCCAAGGCCTGTTGATGGGGCTTTATCTTTGGCTTTGATCAGGTTGGCTTCTGATGAGCCTTCATGTTCCTGTATCAGTCATTTCTGTGACAGAATGGATACTGTTTATTATCGGGTATGGTTACTGCAGAACCGTTTGAATGTGAATCCATCTGTTGAGGACAAGTGGGTCCCAGGGATGGGTGCAATTCATGAAAGTCTCAATCGGAAATGCCTCCCTCTCTGTTCTCATCACATAAATGATTTATATATGGGGAATATCACCCTGCAAGACATTGACTGCACTGCATTTGTGGATGTGGACTGAATATTGCATGTTCTGTTGCAGTTTTCTACATAATTGGCATTGGTTCTGGTGGCTGCTATTGATCTGAACCTTGTTCTAGAAATTCTTCTGTATTTCTTTTCTGAAATGAGGCCAGGCAGGTGATGTGTAAATTTTTTGCGTTTTTATTGATTTTCTTTTTAGCTACTAATGTCATTGTCATTTGTGGTGATGAATCATCGTGTGAAGTTTATTATAAACCATTATAGAGAAACATATTCAAGTAGTCATTATCCAATACTTCTCCAGGATTTTGGATGGTTAGTTTGTAGCTTCTCTAGGTTTTTGTGAAAGGCATCCTTTATTTTCCCAACCCTGAGCACTTGATTTATCTCATTGCTCAGTCTATTATGATGGAACAGGATTACAAAACCATTTTGTCCCTGAAAATTCTGTTCTTGTGCCTTACATATCCTTTCAATATGATAATCATGTCTTTCCTTAAATTGTTTTTTAGGTGCCTTCTTACCTTCTTCTATGTAAATGTAAGTATCTCATGTTGACATGCTCAATTTATTCTATAGCATTGCGACTGTCATGCTCACCATACCAGCTGTTTAATCCTTAATTTGTAGTTTGATTTATACAAACCCCACAGAAACCCTCACAAAACCCCAACTCAAAGCCTTAGTTCTCACTCAATACTCACATGTCACATTCTCGAATCTTGTCTCAAATGTCCTTGCTTTGCCCAACGTGCTTCTCACTGCCTGCCAAAACATCACAACTCCACAACCCAACAATGGCCTCAGCTCCCTTGACTCACAGTCCCTTCTACACTCGGTCTCGAGGCGGTTTGATATTGAAGAAATGGGCTGCCAGCTCTGCGGGAATCAGTTCGATATTCAAGCTTGTTTTTTCACAATGATGCCCTCAAGAATGAAAGTTGAGTCCTTGGTCTTGCCCAACTTGAAATTAAAGGTTTTGATTGAAGCTATTAGGATGGTGTTGGAAATTGTGTATGATGAACGGTTTGTTAATTTTTCTTATCGTGAGCGTGTCGGTATGGGATGCCACACCGCCATTAGGTACCTTAAGAACTCAGTAGAGAATCCTAGTTGGTGGTTTAGTGTCACATTTGATCGAAATTTTTTTGATAATAGGCATGTAAATAAGCTGTGTTTGTTTATTGAAGAGAAAATAAAGGATGGTTTCTTTGTCGGTATTATAAAGAGGTTGGTTTGAGTGTGAGGTGGTGGGAATTGAATTGGTTGGTTGTTACTTAGGAAGGGGGTTTCCTCATGAAAGCGGGTTGTTTTCGATTTTGATTAATATTTACTTTAATGGGTTTGATAAATAAATTCAAGATATGCGTCTTCAGAAAAATCAGGAGAATACAAAGTTTGAATCAGAGGAGCTTATTTTGGTGTCTGGCGTGTTTTACAAGCCAGCCAGTGAAGATGTATGTGGTCAGGTATTTGGATGAAATATTAGTGATCACTTCAAGTTCAAAGATGTTTAGTTCAAAGATGTTGACCATGGATTTGAAGCATTGGGTTTCAAAATATTTAGAAGGGGGGTTGGAGTTGAAGGTGGATAGAATGAAGACATTGACTACACTTTGTTTGCAGATGTGGACTGAATGTTGCTTGTTCTGCTGCAGTTTCCTATGTAATTGGCTTTGGTTCTAGAGGCTGCTGATGTTCTGAAACCTTATTCAAGAAATTCTTGTGTATTTCATTTCTGAAATGAAACCAGGTAGGTGATGTGTAAATTGATTGCGTTTTTATTCATATCTTTGCTACTAATGTCATTGTTCATTTGTGGTGATGAATCTTTGTGTGAATTTTATCTTAAGAACATAATAGAGGAGCTTATTCAAGTAGTCATTATCCAAAACTTTTCCATGATTTTGGAGGGTTATTTTGTAACTTCTCCAAGTTTTTGCGAAAGGCGTCTTTTGTTTAACCAACCACGAGCATTTGATTAATCTCATAGCTCAGTATATTGTGATGGATACATTGGATAGGATTACAAAACCATTTTGTCCATGACAATTCTGTCCTCTTGCGTTGCTTAAGTATCCTTTCAATTCGATAATCTTGTCTTTCCTTAAAACTGTTTTCTTGGTGCCTTCTTACCTTCTTCTATATAAGTATCTCATGTTGACATGCCCAAAATATTCTACAACATTGTGACCCTCATACTCTCCACACCTGCAGTTTGATCCTTAATTTGTTTGATTTATACAAAAACACTTAGTTCTTCACAATGGATACAAGACATTAATTAATCTTTTTACTCTTATTATTTTTTATTTGTAAGTTACACAAACTAAAAGATTTCCTCTGGCTTGTCTATCGAAAAAATTAGTTACTCCGGCAACTAAGGGGACCATTTGTTTGTTTCCCTAAGCTTCTTTTGTTTTAATAGGAAACAGGACTGGTAAACCTTTGTCTCATTGAAGCTTCTTTCCCATGAGTTGCCCATTTTTGGTTGACCCATAAGAAAAGCGTTTCTCCAGAATCTGTCTTCTTTTGTTTGATGTTTGTTTGTTTGTTGTATAGTGTCTCTTGTGATCTTTCTGGCTTTTATTTTAACTAATACTAGAATTCTCCCAACTCTTCTCATGCTTGTTGTAGGTACATGTTGAGAGCTGTTCTCAAGTACTGTAGGGCTGAAAAATGAGCCAAGCTGCTTGCAAGCAGCTCGATCAAAGTTTGCTTGGCCTGTTTGTTAAGCAAGATGATCTGAGCTTGAACTATGTTCTGGCTTAAGCATCATTATGCTCGGCTTGTCAGCCCATGATCTGGTTTGATAGAGGGTCTCCATCATAGATCTGATCTGAGGGAATATTCTTCTTCTCAAACTGATCTGAGTATTTCATTTTGGGAATTAAGCACAGACAGCACATTCTTCTTAATTTATCTGTTTTTTAATCTGTGGGATTGAACCACCACATAAAAATGTTATGGGCTTTTCATGTATTAGACGAATTTTGCCCTCTTTGGTTCCCAAATTGCAAACAAGAGATGAAAAGAGTAACCATTCCTGTCATAACAAGTCCTGCTTCCCTATTAGCAGCTGTAGGTCACACATAGGAGAAGAGGACACACTGAGGTGCCTTTTTTGGGAATATACATAAACAACCATGCTCCCATGGACACGTGAGAGAAAAAAAGGCCATTGCAGGTGTTGCTTCCTAAGCTGTACAATAACCTTACCCTTGTTGTAGAGCCCATCAGCTTTTGAAGTTTAAATGCTCAAAACAGCTAGCATTTAGAAGTTTTTTGGAGCTTGCAATCAGCTTGGAAGACATTCAACTATTGCATGAGCTGAGCTCCAACCAGAATGTTGAGACTGGAATCAAGCTCAAGCCTATCTTGAATTCTAGAAATATTTTGCAAGAGCCGAGTATGAGTAGTTGGAAGTTGGGCTTAGCTCGGTTTGTTTACAGTTCCCATTGTATGATTGGCTATGAAAGGTTTGCGAGTTCATATCTTAAGTACTGCCATTTTGTGCAAAAAAAAAAAAAATTATGATGGGTGATGTATGTGTATATACTTGCATTGACTTGACAATTAATCTTCATTTTTCTTTGATGATTGACTTGTATTGTATTTACCTCTTTTGCTTTTAGAGTTTAGTCTACGTTTGGCACTTTTGAAAAATGCAATATACTTTTTTTCCCATCGTTTATTAAAATTTTCATAGTCAGTATTGAACACTGTTTCCTTTTAATTGGTCTTTGTGGTTGTTCATTATAGGAATGGCTGCTGTGGGGTTCTGTGAGTCAGCTTTAAATCAGAGGTACTGGATTTCCAGGCTTTAAGTAAAAAACAATATTTCAGAAGGGAAAGTGTTGATCATTTTTGTGACGAAGCAGGCTGAGCTTTTGGCAGACTGACCATAAACAGGCTGAAGAAGATTTTATTACTAATGAAGTGTAATGTTTTGTGGGGTTTTGAGGTTTTTGGTGAGCAAGAAAGAATGACATTGTTTCATTGTTTGGCTTTTGCAATATCAAGTTTAATGGGTGAGTGAGGAGAAATGTGGTTTTTGAAGATGGAAGGTAGTTTCTAGAAGATAAAGATGATATATTTAACTGTGTACAGAAAATGAAGATGGAGGGTAGTTTCTAGAAGATATACATGATATACTATACTGTGGATAGAAAATGGTAATGAGAAATAATATGGATAATTAGATTAGATTTTTCATTATATATTTTGTTGGTTTTACTTTGAGACACATAATCTCTCTCTCTCTCTCTCTCTCTCTCTCTCTCTCTCTCTCTCTCAAGAAGTGGTGTTTTTGCGTTTGACCAGACTATTCTACCTCTTATCCAAGAGACACCCCGAAACCCCATAGATTGATAATGTGGTGAATTGAACCTTAGACCTTCGGATGACATATCCCAAACCTAGCTCAACAAGTGCAAAACACTATCAAGGTGTTCGATAGATTGATAGTGTGGTGAATTGAATCTTGGACCTTCGGATGTCACACCCCAAACCTAGCTCAACGAGTTCAAAACACTATCAAGGTGGGCAACTAGTTTGAACAGAAAAAAGAATGTTTTTCATGATGATGTGAATTAGATTATCAAGTAATCAAACAATTGAGATTGAATTATTTGGCACTTTAGAAGCAGAAGAAAATTCTCAGTTTGCTTCAGATATGAATTTTCTTTTGCTTCTTTTAGTCCAACTAAATCTAATAAAGAGGAGGCAAATAATATTCAATCGAGAAGAGCATTGGCACTTGAAATTCTACTAGAAGTTATTGACACCAAGTAACATAGGGCATTTTACAATGGTAGCTTATTGTGGACTAATAATCTATCCCTTTTCATCAGTAATGAGATATTGTGTAAGAAATGGAAGGTAGATTCAGATGTAGTCCATTCGAGTTATTTTTACAAATCTGGAAGGATTAACAATGGCAAAGTAGTATTACTGAAGTTGCTTGTATGGTTGTCACCATTGACAGATGCTGTTATAAGTGCCATAGAATGCCAAATTGGAACTGTCCCCGTTTGAATTGCAAATTACTCAAAGCTAATTCTTCCCCACTTACTAGTGGGATTTGTGGAAGAAATGACGGTCATCCACAAAATGTGTTATAATCTGCATTACCAGAGTTGTCCAAATTTCTATTTTACCAACTCTCAAAATGTCCAACATCTTTGTAAAATTGCCTTGGTGGAAAAATGAAAAAATTCCAAACTAGTCCATACTGATGTCTAGGGGCTACCACCTCTCACATTAATAAATACTTTTCTTTTCCATTGATCTTTGTTGATCATTTCACCAGATTACATGGTTGTATCTGTTACAAAATAAATCAAAAGTATTTGCTATTTCTTAGCATTTTAAAGCCATTATGGAAACACAATTTTCATTTTAACTTAAAATCCTAAGTGAAAGTGGAGACGAATATACTTCAACTAAAAAGGTTGTACCTAGTACATAAAACTCCCACTTTTGGTGGGTTTGGAAAAGGTTATGGTAGGTAATCTTACTCCTAATTTTCTTTTTTGGAGGGGTTGATTCCTAGCTTGAACTTGCGACCTATCATTTTTGGTGGAAGGCATTTGCAATTGCACCAAGGCCTGGCATCTAGGTGAATGTACTAAAACTAAATTTGATAAATTTTGTACTTCACAGGGTATAATCCATCAATGTTATTTTCTCAATTTTTTTGGCATTTGGCACATTTTTGCTAACATTTTTGTTATGTAGCTCAAAAGGCAAACATATTAGTTAAGTAGCATCTTGCGTCTTAGAGACTCAAGTTCAATGATGAAACTCGAATTCAAGACTCGAGTCCTAAGTGGTGGCAATTTGATGTGGATTAAAATATCCACATGGAACTTAAGTCTTAAAAACTAGAGTTCCTTAAAGACCAAATTTCAATTCCTCACCAGCAAAACCAAACCCAACAAAAAACAAATCTGTGAATGTCTCACTTGCAAACCCAAACCCAACAAACACGCCGCCACCTCATCCCGATTGGAACCTGCAAATCCAAACCTAACAAACACACCACCACCTCATCTCGATCAGAACCTGCTAAGAGAGGGGGAAAGTTCATGGGTTTTGATCTAGCATTTTGACCAAAAGAGATAGGGAATGGGGACAAAGTGAGAAAGAACCACCTCGATGGTGAGCTTCAGCCTTGGAGGCCTAGTTTGGGCTTGATCTATAGATATAGCTAGAGAGGTTTAGAGAGGTTCAGAGAGAGAAGAACAAGAAGAAATTGTCATGTCAATTTCTTGATTTTTTTTCTTGGTTTTCTTTTGAGGAAAGACTCAAATTCCACATGGAATTTTTCCACATTAGCTTTGCCACCACTTGGAACTTGACTTTTAGAGACTTGAGTTCCTTCACTGAACTTGAGTCTCTAAGACTTAAGATGCTACTTAACTAATATATTTGCCTGTTGAGCTACAGACCAAAAATGTTAGCAAAAATATGCCAAATGCCAAAAAAATCCGTTCTTTTCCACACACACCCTAACAAAATGGGGTAATTGAAAGAAAACATGTCATTTTGTGGAAACTTCCGTAACTTACATTAAATAAGGTCCAAAATAATGCTCATTCAAAGATTCAAGTGTTTTTTATAATCAAATAATACACATTCTCAACATCATTATTACACAACAAAGAGGTTTATAATATCTCATTACATAAGAAAAACCCAATTAATTTAGTATGAATGAGAGTTTAGCCTAAAAGGACCAAATTTTAATTATCAAATCAAGAAAAAATAATTATGACGAATCAAGTCAATAACTTAAATTGTTCAACCAGCTTAGTTTAACCTGACTTTGACAACTTCCTAATCATTGGGTTCAAATTTCTCATAGTAATGACATCAAATCAAACAATCAAATTCGAATTTCATATTTTAACAACAAAAAGTTTTAAATAAAAAAAGACAAAGAAAAAAGTTCATGTTTTGTTCACGTATCAGCAGAAAATACTATATCAGCCAAAAGTTAGTGAAACAGATTGAAATTTAGGTCGAGGTGGGGGATGATTCATCCCGATAAATAACTTGAACAACATGGAATTGATAATTTTTCTTTTGCATGGACTTTTTGGTGGGTCTCTAACTCTATTCAAACACAAAAAGAAGGAAAATAGTGGAGTATCACAAATACAACCAAGTTTGACTAATCCAACTAATTCAAAACTAATGAGTCCTTAAATATTTTAAAATGAATTATTGGGAATGGCACTGGAAGCTTACAGCAGGCAATTCTCTCTCTTTAAGGTGCATTAGAGATCATTTACCCCAAGGTCTAGTTGATGCCTATAATAAGTTCCAAGCAAATGATGACAAAATTTGAGTCTGTTTCTAGCTAGAACAGCATTAGAGAAAGAAGAAAGGAGACTAGAGGAGGAAGAGGAACAGAAATATGCTAAGAGCACAATGGAGGAATTGATGAGTCTGTGTAAAATGCACCAACATAACCTGTTAGGATGGTGGTTTAGATGGCTGCTTTTACAAAAATCATGGGTTGCCCTAGGCTGATCAAGTTACTCATTGCTCTTGGAGATACTGATACTATCAAGCGGCTCGATTTCTTCTGCTGCTGTCACAACTTCAAGATGATAAAAAAAGAAGTAACTTATCACTAAAGGTTCTATTGCATTTTGTCACTAGCAGAGAAGCATAAATTGACCAACAGCCCAACAAAATTATATTAATCAACAAACCTCAAGAGAAATTTTTTAATGAATAATTAATTTTTATTGATCAAAACACTAGAAGATAAAACTTTAAACAAAGTATGACACACAACCAACAGCCCAGTAACAATACTTAAAACAACCCTGTCTGCCACCAAAGTACAAATAGCTACATTTGCAACTACACTAAACAAGCTCGACAAGGCACTCAAACATTACAACAGTGCAAGTGTGCAACTCTATCAGACATTGCTCTAATCACAAACTGTTGAGTTGGTGGAAGCTTGAAATGCTTATATTCTGTGTAACAAAATAATAGTAGGTTATGCAAAATAGAAATAGGAGAAATAGAAAAAGACATCACACATGAAACACTTCTACCTTGGGCCTACATCCATGGACAATGTCTAACATAAAATTTCACTAAGAAAATAGGAGATTACAAAATAGCACGGGACAAGAGAATCTTTTTTTTTTTTTTTTGATAAGTAAGAAGAGAATATTATTAATAAAAGAAAAACAAGAGAAATACAAAGAGTTCACGGTAGTGAACAAAGGAAAAAGGAACAAAAAGACGGAAGAAACCCCTAAACTATTCTAATAGATGAAAGAAAATCCAAAAGGGTGGAACAATCCGTGAAACCCCAACATCGAGACCAATCAAAGAGGGTCCGCTGACAAATCTCTAATAACTAAACCACAGTTTTCTCCTCATCCTCAAAAGACCGCCGATTCCGTTCAATCCAAATAGTCCACATTAAACAGCCTGGAACCAAATCCCAAATATTAGAGCTATGCTTCCCATGCCAATGATACCAACTAAATAATAAGTCCACAACTGAACCTTGCATGACCCAATCAATCATGAACAACCGAAGCATATACATCTACAAAGAATGAGTTATCGGGCAAAAAAGTAATAGATGATCCACAGATTCTGCATTGCAACAACACAAGTAACAACAATTCACCAAAGGGCGACCGCGAAGCATAAGATTATCCAAAGTAAGAATCTGACCATGGGCTGCTGTCCACATGAAAAAAGCCACCCTTTTAGGAACCTTAACTTTCCAAATTCCTTTCCAAGGGAAGGTGGAATGAGCTGCATTTCTAATCTTATGATAAAAAGACCGAGTATCAAACTTCCCACTACTATTAAGATCCCAACAAAGCCTGTCACACCCTCCACTCCTAGGAATTCGGGTTTGGATGAAATGAAGAAGGGAAAGGGAAGCCGCCAACTCCCAATCATTGAATTCCCTATGAAATCTTAAGCTCCACACTCTATCATTATCCCCCACTGGAGGGCTTAATACCTCAGAAATACAAGCCTCCTTATTAGCTGAGCACAAAAATAATTGAGGATAAAGAATTTTAAGAGGAACATCCCCAGTCCACTTATCATGCCAAAAAAGAATGTGGGAACCATCCCCCACCACAAAAGAGAAATGCTTAGCGAAAATGTCCCACCCTTCGCTAATACTCCGCCATAACCCACAACCATGAGCCCTAGAACAAGCTCTAGTGCACCAACCCCCTTTTCCCTCCCCATATTTCATGGCAATGACCCTCCGCCACAAAAGTGAGGTTTCATGGCCGTACCTCCAAAGCCATTTCCCTAATAGGGCCTGATTAAAAGGCGCCAGTTTTCGAATACCTAAACCACCCAACTCACGCAGAAAACACACCTTTTCCCAAGCCACCAATGGATATTTGAACCTCTCAACTGATGAACCCCACAAGAAGTTCCTTTGAATGCATTCCAATCTTGTCGCCACAGCTTTAGGGATAGTGAAAAGGGAAAGATAATAAGTCGGAAGGCTTGAGAGGGTACTCTTCAGCAAGGTGAGTCTACCACCCTTTGACAAATAAAGCCGCTTCCAGCCTGAAAGCTTCTTTTCCATCCTCTCAATAATCGGATTCCAAATAGAGGCTGTTTTGTACAAAGTTCCCAAAGGCATACCCAAATAAATCATAGGCATACTGCCTACCTTGCACTGAAGGATATTAGCCAAAGACTGAATATTTTGCACCTCCCCAATAGGGACAATTTCACTTTTCCCCACATTCACCTTCAAACCAGTAAAGGCTTGAAAACAAGTCAAAACCAACCTAATAGAAAGAATTTGCTCTCTAGAGGCATCACAGAAAAGAATGGTATCATCAGCAAATAAAAGATGAGAAACACGGATACCAGTAGAATTAATAGGGCCCACATGAAAACCCTGAATGAAACCACCTTCCTCCGTTTTCTTCAGGATGCGACTTAAAACCTCCATGATCAAAAGAAAGAGAAGGGGAGACAAAGGATCCCCTTGTCTCAGACCTCTAGAGCTACTAAAGAAACCAGCAGGAGAACCATCAACCAGAACAGAGAAGCGAACTGTAGAGACACAAGTCTTTAGCCAACTCCTCCATCTATCCCCAAAGCCCATCCTCTCCAACAAATAAAACAAAGCGTCCCAGTTCACATGATCATATGCTTTCTCAATGTCTAACTTACACACCACCCCTGGAGTACGACATTTCAGTCTACTATCTAAACATTCATTAGTAATAAGCACTGAATCCAAAATCTGTCTACCACCAACAAAAGAATTCTATGACTCTGAAATGAGTTTATCCAGGACCCGCCTCAATCTGTTAGCTAACACCTTAGACAACAGCTTATACACACTGCCCACTAAGCTGATAGGCCTAAAATCTTTGATATTCAAAGCATTGTTTTTCTTGGGAATCAAAGATAGGAAAGAAGCATTCAGAGACCGTTCAAACTCAGAGCTCCTATGGAAATGATCAAAGAAAGCCATGACATCTATTTTCACTACACTCCAACATTTTTGGAAAAAAGCCATAGTGAAACCGTCAGGACCAGGAGCTTTGTCACCCTCCATCTCTTAAAGAACCTTTACCACTTCCTCCTTAGAAAAATCCCTCTCTAAATCAAGCCGCTCATCCTCCTCAATACTAGCAAATTCTAAACCATCCATAGAAGGGCGCCAATTATCTGACTCAGTGTACAAATTCTGATAAAAATGGACCACCTTAGACCGCATCTCTTTCTCCTCCTCATAGAGAACCCCATCCACCTCTATACCCCGAATATGATTAGTTCTTCTATGGGAGTTTGCAACCCGATAAAAGAAACGAGTATTATTGTCCCCCTCTTTCACAAATAAAATCCGGGACTTTTGTCTCCAAGAAATCTCCTCCAACGAGGCAAGATGAGCAATCTCTCCTTTAATCTGAATACGACGAGATTGATCCTCCTGAGAAAGACCTGACAAGTCCTCCCTAGCATCCAAACCCAACAATTCGGATAAAAGACATTTCTTCCTAAAGGCCAGATCCCCAAATTCCTCCTTATTCCACTTTTTCAAGTCCTCTTTAAGAGCTTTTAATTTACGAGCCAGAATAGAGCTAGGAGAACCCAAAAAACAATACCCATTCCACCATTGCCGAACCCTCTCTACAAAGCCCTCTTCTTTCAACCACATATTCTCAAACTTTAAGGCACTCCGACCTTTATTGACACTACCCGCCACCACCAAAAGAGGGCAATGATCAGAAACAACACGAGGGAGTACCCTTTGAGACACGTTTCCAAAGTGATCTACCCAATCCACCGAAACAAGGGTTCTATCAATTCTTGACATACAAACTGTCCCCGAATCCCTAAACCAAGTAAACGAAGCCCCTTCAAGGGGTAAGTCCACTAGGTAGTTAGCCTCAATGAAGTCTGAAAAAGCAAACATAGCCGGACTAAAAGCCTCACAACCAAATCTCTCACTCGGAAACCGAATGATATTGAAATCCCCAAAAACACACCATGCCGTATTCCACCTAGAATGCATCCTTGAAAGTTCTTCCCACATAGCACCCCGCTGATTATCATCATTAGGCCCATACACTCTAGAACAAGCCCAAAAAAAATCATCTACAACCCCCTTCAATAAAACATTAACCGAAAACAGACCAACAGCACAATCAACTTTTTCAAAAACTCTCTTGTCCCAAACCAGTAACACCCCCCCTACAGTATTGACTGCATCTAGGACAACCCAATCAAGGAACGGACTACCCTAAAGGCTACGAACAACAAAAGAGTTTAAAGAAGACAGCTTAGTTTCTTGAAAGCAAACTATATCACACTTCCACTCCTTGAGAAGATTTTTACATACCTCTCGTTTCTGAGGATTATTTAATCCCCTAACATTCCAAGATAGCAGCCGTAAACTCATTTAAAACTGGTAATCGCCCCCATACCTACTAAGAAGTCTCTATTCCTCCCCTTAGTAGCTACCCCATCATAATTAATAGAAGAAAGGGATAATTACACATAACCCACCTGTGGTTTGGGCGAAAATCACTTTGCCTACCCGTGGTTTGAAAAGTATCACTTAACCCACCTGAGGTCTGTTTCCGTCACTCTCCGTAACCCACTTCGGTCTCTGCCGTTACAAAAACACCTTTTAACCCCAAAACAGAATATAACGCGAATCAAAACCCCCAAAACTCAAACACTTTTCGAGAGAGACACCCAAGGTGCAATCAGGCTTGTTCTTCGCGGTTTGGAGCGTGTGGAGAGGGAGAAAGCACTTGTTTTGCATCATCGAACCTGGGCAAGGTATGTGTGATGTTTTTTCATCTGCATTTGGGTTCTTGATGTCATTTTTTTATGGTGACCCACCCACGTAGTTAGGTTTTGCTGTTCATCTGCACAGTAAAATTTTTTTTGTATGTTAAATTAGCATTTTGCTATTTATGTGTAGAATCGCTTAGGATATGCATTTTGCTATTGTTGTTTCTATAATGCATATACCTGAAGGAATCAAGTTTATTTGTCAATGATTGCACTTGTTTGTGAAGTGTGGGTAGTGTGGTCCCTATGAATTTGTTGGGAGTCTGGTTTTGCATGTGCTTTATGTGGTCCTTTGTCCGTGTGTTGTTGTCAATTTGTTGGCTTGTTGTCTCTTTTGGCTTCTTCTCACTTTCTGCATGTCAGTGTGTGTAAACAAAATACTTATTTTAATTGCAGATGGATGATGTCACATTTGACCTTGAAATTCATGTTGGGGGATGTTTTGTGGAGGAGCCAACCATACAATATGTGGGTGGGTCTGTACGTTTACTGACAGAGATTGACCCTGACAAGTTGAGTTACTTTGAAATTCGGGATTTATGCCATCTAGTTGGTGCTCCTAAGGAACACAGTAGATATAAGTATTTAATTCCTGATGGTGATCTACAGCATGATTTAAGAGACATAGAATACAGATGTCGTAAACATGACTAACCTTCATAAGGCATGGTATGCTGAAAAAATCATAATCTATACTGACATAGATGTGGAGCCATTGGCAGTTGAGTATCCTGATGCAGGGGGAGTGGCAGATGGTGGCGTAGGTGGTGATGCAGGGGGAGTGGCAGGGGGAGTGGCAGGTGGTGTAGGTGGTGATGCAGGGGGAGTGGCAGATGGTGTAGGTGGTCATGCAGGTGGTGATGTAAGTGGTGATGCAGCAAGGGTTGAAATAGAATTGGATAGTGATGATGATGAAGATGATGTGAATGATGATGAGAGTGATGATGAAGATGATGAGAATGATGATGAGAGTGATGATGAAGAAGATGTTGAGGATGTTGACATTGATGCAAGAGATGAAGAACAGAATGTTGAAGGAGATGATGATGATGATGATGATGATGATTGGCTAAATGAAGGCCTAGAGGGGGATGGCTTTGGTGATGATGTATTTGCTGCTCAAAACTCAGCTCCACAAGGTTCTGCTCCCAATACAAACCCAGAATCAAGCAATGCACCCCACACAGCCCCAGAATCAAGCAATGCACCCCACATAGCCCCAGAATCAAGCAATGCACCCCACACAGACCCTGAGTGGGCTGAGCCAGCCCTTGAGGATGACCTGGTAAGCATGGATGGGTCTGATGATGAGCAGGTACCTGAGCAAGTGGAGTTTAATGCTAAGAGTGACATGAGAAATGTTGTACTGAAGAAGGAGATGAAGTTCCCTAATGCAAAGGTGTTCAGAGCTGCTTTGAGGGAGTATGCAATCAAAAAACCTATTGACATCAAATTCAAGCTTAATGAGAAGACCAAGATATCAGTTCACTGCAAGAATGGGTGTGGGTGGAGATGTTATGCATCTCAAATAAGTGGAGAGCTAACATTTCAAATTAAGACCTTGACTGATGACTGTACTTGTCCCAAGTCTTTCAAAAACAGCCAAGCAACATCAGCTTATGTTGCTAAGAGGTTCATTGAGGATTTTAGCAAAAATCCAAATTGGGAGGTGAGTGGTGTACACAACCATGTGATGCAAAATTTATCTGTTGACCTAAGTGTAAACCAAGTGTATAGGTCAAAGAGAAAGGCAAAGGATTTGATAAATGGAGATGAGCAACTGCAATATGGTGTCCTTAGGGACTATGCACAAATGATAACCACTGTAGACAAGGGGAGTAGGGTTATATTGCAGACAGAAATGGCTGAGGAGACTTCCTAGCCAAAATTTAAGAGGATGTATGTTAGGTTCAATGCTCAGAAGGTAGGATTTTTAGGTGGATGCAGGCCATTTATAGGTTTAGATGGTTGTCACATAAAGCACAGATTTGGTGGGCAAATCTTATCTGCCACTGCCAAGGATGCAAATGACAACATTTTTCCAGTAGCCATGGCTGTTGTGGAACAAGAAACCAGGGAGTCTTGGATATGGTTTTTGGAAATTTTTGCTGATGATATAGGGAGGCCAGAGGAGCTTCAGTTGGTCTTCATTTCTGATAGGCAAAAGGTATGCAAGTTTTGTTTTGTTCAGTTACACTTGAATAATTGACTTTGTTTGCTGAACTAACTTGTTTTGTTTGTTTGTTTACTTGCTTATTTACAGGGGCTTATACCTGCAATAGAGACACTATTCCCTACCGTGGAGCATAGATACTGTGTGAAACACATCTACAACAATTTCAAAGTTGATCACAAGAGATTGGAGCTGAAGGATGCATTGTGGAGGTGTGCTGCTGCCACAACAGTAAGGGAGTTTGAGAGATGCATGCAGTACATAAGGGATTTGGATGAAAAGGCATATGAGTATCTTGCAAACATTGCACCTGCACAGTGGACAAGGTCACACTTCACTCCTAGGGCCTTAACAAATTGTTTGGTAAATAATTTGAGTGAGTCTTTTAATGCAATGATATTGAAGTCTAGGGACAAGCCTATCTTGGCAATGTTGGAGTGGATTAGGGTTAGACTTATGACTAGGCTTTACACAAAAAAGGAAGGGATACAGAAGTATGCTGGAAAGTTGTGTCCAAGCATACAAGATAGGTTGGAGAAATTGAAGGTTGAAAGTAAGGCATTTAGTGCTACCCCAGCTGGTAGTTTCCTTTATGAGGTAGGCAGTCAGTATGAGAGGCATGTAGTTGATTTGGTGAAGAAGACATGTAGCTGTAGGTCTTGGGATTTAAATGGCATTCCCTGCAAACATGCCATAACAGCCATTTATACAAACATTGAGACACCAGAAGACTATACCCACCCATACTACTTCAAAGAAACTTACATGGAGATATACAAGGAGGTACTTCCTCCCATGCCTGGCCAGTCAGAATGGGCTGAGACTGGACAGCCTGCTCCCCTGGCACCTCACATATACAAACCACCAGGCAGACCACCCAAGCAAAGAAAGAGGGCTTCTGATGAGCCTAGGAACCCTTACAAAGCAAGTAGACAGAACAGACCTGTAAGATGTGGGAAATGCAAAAAGGAAGGGCATAACTCAAGAGGGTGCAAGGCTAGCATTACTGGGGAGACACCATGGCAGAGGAGACAGAGACTTCAAAGAGAAAAAGCTGTAAGTAATTAGGATTTAAATGGCAAAAAACAAAAAAAAAACTTGTTTTTAAACTTACAATAGACACTGTATTGAAACTGGGTTTTGTTGCAGGCAAGGGAAGGGGTGCCTGCACCTAGATCTGCACCTCAGCCACCATCCCAGCAGCCTACACAGACCTACAACATGATGTCTGCCATTCAGCCTTCATCCTCACAGCAAGGAAATCAACCTAGGCCATCTCACAAGAGAGCAGGATGGTTCTCTTCTTCACAACCAGAGTTTCACACACCTAGGGAGACCTGGGATACCTTACCAAGCTCTTCACAGGTAACTTAGTCCTGGATGGTTGTGTAGCTTGGGATATTTTTTAACAAGTGGATCTATTTTTTATTTTGTAGCCTTCACATGCAAGTGGGAGCACTGGTGGTGTGAGGACTAGAGGACAGCTTGCTGCACAAAGGCCACCAAAAATGAATCCAGTGGGTGGAAAGAGGAAAGAGTAAAGGCAAGAAATGAATGAAGCTAGTGGGTACGCATGCCAGCATTGGGAGTAAAGCTAGTGGGAACATGTGGGCCTTTTTGGTTTTTTTTTTTTGTGAAGACCACTGTTGGCCTTTTGTAATTATTAATTAGTGTAAAAAACAGTCACTGCTGGCCTTGGAATGTGCTTTTTTGTAATTAAGGTACAATATGGAAGTTGTGATATTACAGTTTGTATGGAACAATATTTGTCCAAACTAGATTATATGGAAGTTTATTTATTGCTACTACAAATTGTGTCCAAATATATTATTTTTATTGTGGAATGGTATGCACAACCAAATTATATGAAAGTTTATTTATTGCTACTACAAATTGTGTCCAAGTATATTTTTCTAATAGAGTGTATGGGAAGTTTTTATTGTGGAATGGTTGTTATGGTATGCATAGCCAAATTATATGGAAGTTTATTTATTGCTACTACAAATTATGTCCAAGTATATTTTTCTAATACAGTGTATGAAAGTTTTTATTGTGGAATTGTTGTTATGGTATGCACAGCCAAATTGATAATTAACCATTACTTCTTCCATTGAATGGTTGTTAGGATATGCACAAAATACTCAAGAATTGACCAATTCTTCATTCATTGACACATCAAAACATTACATCAGTAGGCTAGTGCTATTACAATGCAAATTCATTAACACCATTGCCATAACTATCTCTACTAACCAATTAACTACTTCAGGGGCAACAATCTAGGTCTCTTCACTCCAGAGAACTCAATTGAGCCAAAACACAACAACATAACAATAACAAAAAAGATCCATGACAAAATGCATGCAGACTTCCACATTCTTTGCTTCTCTTCAGCAAGAATGGCTTTTTCCTTAGCTTTTGCACAGACAGCTCGAGCCTTTCTCTCCCTCTCCTTGGCTTTGGCTTCCTCTTCAAGAGCCTTTTCTGCCATTTGCCTAGCTTCTTCTGCCGTTTCCAGAGCTGTCCTTTCCCTCTCATTTGCAAGTTGGAGAGCAGTCTGAAGCCTAGACATCTTCTCTAGAGCCAAAGGTGCAGCTTCATTCCCACGAGGACAGGTTGGGTTATCAATCCAAACAAAGAAAGGACACTTAGGACCAACCTTATAACGGCTACAACCCAAGAACCTCCTCCCAAAATTGTGCAAACTCAAACTTGTTCTCAAAACACAAGTCTGCTCATTGCACATATGTCCACATGAACCCGAGAAATTACCACTTGATGAAGACATCTCAACATACCACGATTCCTGGATTTAGACTTTCACACAGTAAGTTCACACTTGAACAAAATCTGAAACCCTAAATCAGGAACAGACCCAAATGCAGATGAAAAAACATCACACATACCTTGCCCAGGTTCGATGATGCAAAACAAGTGCTTTCTCCCTCTCCACACGCTCCAAACCACGAAGAACAAGCCTGATTGCACCTTGGGTGTCTCTCTCAAAAAGTGTTTGAGTTTTGGGGGTTTTGATTCGCGTTATGTTCTGTTTTGGGGTTAAAAGGTGTTTTTGTAACGGCAGAGACCGAGGTGGGTTACGGAGAGTGACGGAAACAGACCTCAGGTGGGTTAAGTGATACTTTTCAAACCACGGGTAGGCAAAGTGATTTTCGCCCAAACCACAGGTGGGTTATGTGTAATTATCCCTAGAAGAAAACAAATCTTTGAGTTCCCTAAGCCCTTTCTGCCTAGAGTTCACAAGACCTTTAGAGGATCCAACACTCCCAACATCAACACAATCTTGTTCAAGAAGACGGAACAAAGCCAAGCATTGATCTTCATGTTTAACAATAGGAAAACCCACAATTCTACAAAAATTTTTCATCAGGCTACAAACCCATTTCGAATTTTTCACCTCTGACCCTCGAGCCTCTCCCTCATCACCTTCCTGGATCACCTCCAACCCCTTATGATCATTGGGATCCCATTTAGATAGAGGTGAGCACTCCAAAAGACCATTCTCATCCTTTCCATGCAAACAATCACTAGGATTAAGAACTTTACTCTTCCACTGAATCAAAGATTGCTCAGGCCCTTCCTGTTCTAGCTCAACCCCATCCAATTGGCTCACTGACATTGGCTGAGCAATAGGATTGCTCCGTATCACTCCCTTCTCACCAGAACCCACCGTGGAGTCATCTTTCTCACCGAAACAAAGACCTTCCTCGCAACCCAGACCCAACAGAGGAGAAAAAGAGTTTAGGGCAGAAGAAACATCAAAACCAGGTCCAGTGGGCCACGCCGTCTCGTCCCATAACCTCCGATTGGACCCCACCGAACCAGAAAACCCAAAAAAAGACCCTTCCGACTCACTCGCCGGCGTCGCAGTGGTCACCGGCGACTCGGGATCCACTATCGCAGTCACCGGCGACTCGGGATCCACCGTCGCAGTCGCCGGCGACTCGGGATCCATCGTCGCAGTCACCGGCGACTCAAGATCCATCGTCACAGTCGTCGGCGGCTTAGGACCCACCATCGCAGTCGCCGGCGGCTCAGGACCCACCGTCGCAGTCGCCGGTACCTCGTCTGTAACCGGTGATCCAGAAGTCGACCTCCATGAACTTCTCGAGCTCTCCCCAGTAGCCCACGATTGACTATCAACGGAAGCTTTAGAAGAATTGGGTTTGACCATAATACCCTTAAATGATGTTATCTTGTCCACTAGATGGGCTTTGACAAGCCCACCAGACTGCTTAAGAAGATCAGGCCTGTCGCTTAAAGCCTTGGGCCACCTAGAACTCTTAGCTCCCAGAACAGACACAGAACGTTTTCCGCCCTCCAGCTTACACACTCTCAAAGCTAGAATGTCAGGAGTCAGCTTAAAAGTGAAGGCCCGCGTGGGTCTACCATTTATGACTGAAACTTTGCCATTTAAAACAGAATCATTTTCTGAAGGGACTCCAGGAATCCCATGCTGCCCCAAAAATGTTCCAAAATTTTCAAAATTCCTGGACTTTTGCTGGTTGCCTAAAGCAGACAAAATTTCCCACTCCGGTCATCAACAGCAGACTAACCTCCTTCTCTACCACCACCATTTATGGAAGAAACTTCAACCTTAGAAACCGGTTTAGCACCAGTGAAAAAATTTCTCAACTCTCTCTGAAACAGAGTCCAACCTACACGATTGGTGCTTGCTGGTATCATAACACACCCTCGGCGAGCCCCACCGTAGTAGTCAGCTAAGACCACAAAAACACCAGCCTTATTCGACCTCCCACAAAATTCCAACAACTTATTATTTTCCTGGAAACGTTTGCATATGGAAACTTTCCCCGGCACCCAATCACGAATATCTGCAAAGCAAGAAATGATCCACTCCAAACCTTTACGTCCTACCCAAATAGTGTGCTTGACATGCCGGCTGCTTTCATGTATAGCATACGAATCATGTCGCCCACCATTGAAAGAAAAAGAGAAAAACTTAGCATCAATACGGAAAGGAATCTTTCTATCCCCATGTTCTGAAACAGTTGGAGAGGTAATAAGGTTTGAAGCTGGTTTGATAGCAGTTCTAGAAAGGGAGAAATCGGGTACCAGTGGAGGTGTGAGCACAGGAGGTTTAATAGGCAAGGTGGATGGTTGTAAGGGGTGTGACGGGATAGAGGGATGACAAAAGGTGTAAGGTGGCAATCCAAATGGTAGGAGTTGAGGTGGAAAAAGAAAAGGATAGGGAGGGAGGGGAGGAAAATGTGGGACAGTCGGTGGTAGGACAGGGAAGAGAGAGGGAGTTGGGGGAGATTGGTGGTGAGGGTGTGGGTGAGGGTGGTTATAGGAGCTTAAGAGTTAAGCGTGTGACAAATAGATGTTTGATGATTTTTTGATTTGATATAGGTGTTCCAAATATGCATCTTATTCTGTTGGTAGGATTCTTTTATTCTTGAAACTTAAGGCTCCTGTGAATTTAAACAATTGTCTTTGAATTTCTAAGAAATTAAATTTTAATGTTGGGTGGCTCCTGATAAATTAGTTTAGAGATCCTGAGTTTAACTTGGATTTTATAGACGGGAAACAGTTTTGTGCGTTGTATCTTATGACACTCTATAGGGCTGAATAGCTACTTTTATTCTAAAGGAAACCAAAGAACCAACCCGCAGGGTACACCTTTAGTACTTCAGTAGGGCAAGCTCTTTAATAGGTTTCTTTTTTGTTTTAAAGCCAGCTAGCTCAATTAAGGAAGCATGATGCTGCTAGAGGAAGGCAGCTTCAACTTATTCGCCTCTTGTATATACATGCATACCTATACATGTGGCAGCTGAGTATGTTCAAAGGTACACTCATTTTTTATGACTGGCCATGTAGAAAGCATTTGATACTGTTTTCGTTTGTCAAGCACAATAAAAAGATTATCTTACAGGTAAAAATTGAGGTGACCGTTTGGCATGATTTATTTATTTATTTTTTTGGGAATTTTCTCATTAGAAGAAATATTACTTATTTGGTTTTATGGCACATTTAATCATGCAGTCCCCTGTAGAATACAACAGCCAGCACAACTGACCTAACTGAAGATATCTAAGGCAAACTGGGGCTGAAAAGCGAGAAAAAAGAAACTGTCCCATGTTAAGTCTTCCCCAGGAAAAAATGGTAAATGAAACGAAGGAAGAAGAACTGACATTGTGTTCCAATGAAAGGGGTGTAGATTTGAATAACAGTCTGAAAGAAACATTTTAAAACATGTGCTGCTGACAGTTACTTTAATTTCTCATGAGTTGTTAGTGTATGGTATTTCTCTCATGGCTTTATAAGTGATCTGAACAAGATATCCACGTTTGTCACTAAAATTTGATTTCAACTGCAAGTTCCATTGTGTCAGACTTCATAATCATATCGGTAATATATATTAACATGTTCAATGTTGCAGATTTCCTGCTTCAAGAAATTACTTATTGTTATCATGTATAAGCATTTATTATCCTTGTTTTGGAAGTTGGACCACACGAAGAATAAAGCAAATAATTTGCACTATTATATCCTCTATCTGGGCTGAGTCAGATAATTTTTCCCTTTTTGACAGTTTTCCCTTTGTGTGTGTATGACTTCTAAATTTTGTGTCAAGATCAATGTGCTGTTTTGGTTCTTATTTTTAACTTTACTGAATTTTGTGTTAGGAAATCCAGAAGCAACTATTAAGAAGCACCTAGTTTGCAGTAGTTTTTTCATAGTAATTGGAGGAGTTTGCAAATCTGTCTGATTTGGCCGGTAACTCTCAAAAGAAAGAGGTTTTCTGTGCTGCTGTCCCAGATGGGCTGAAGAACCAAAATTTTGAGCTCTTACAATTTAAAAAAGCCTCACTGCTGGTAATATACCTCGGGGTTCTTCCAATTTCTTGGAGTTGTTGTGTAAGAAAATGTATGCCCCTTCTTGAGATAACAGGCAGAATTGAATCCTGGCAGCAAGGAATCTTTCATTTGCAAAATGGCTCCAGTTGATCCAATCAGTTCTTTATAGCCTTTAGGTTTTACCGGTCAAGCATCTTCATATTGCCAAAGAAGAGTATCGAGCCTATTGAACAGAAATTTAGTAGTTACCTATGGAGAGGAAAGGAGCTGTAGGGGCTTAAGTATCGTGGGATGTTGTATGCTAAAGTGAAGGTGGATTAGGTTTGAAAGGGGTGTAAGAGATGGAACAAAGCAGCCATAATTAGACATATATGGAATCTGTTTGCTAAGACAGGGCCAATTTGGGTAGCTTGTGTTAAAATATTTTGTAACACGAGTTTCAGACTTTCGGGTTTGTTAACATCCCTCAAGATAGCTCTTTGGGCTAGACAAAAATTCTAAATCTTAGAAGCATTTTCAGGCTATTACTGAAGTTGAGGTTGTAGCCGATTCCTATGGCATGATTGGTGACATCCAGATGGAGTTCTAATTCAGAGGTACAGTACTTGAGTCATATATGATGTTGCTAGCAGATCAAATGCAAGGGTTTCAACTTTCAAGTGTTTTGAAAGATAAAAACTGGTCTTGGAAGTGAGTAAGATCAAATGGCCTTGTATCCGTTCATAGTAAACTTTGTTCACTAAACATTGGCGAAAGAGATAGAGTGGTATCTATTCAAGTGCAGAAACATGGGAGTGGGTCAGGGTTAAGCTTTTAACAGTTCGATGGTGGAAAATCATGTGTTTCTTTCAAGTTATTCCAAGATATTTATTCCTCTATTGGCTAGTAACAAGGACCAAATTAAGCACTCAGGACAGAATGCTACATTGGGTTTACACTGGTGATCTAAAAATGTGTACTCTGCAGGAAAAGCTTGGGATGCACACTTGTACTTTTGAGTTCTTTTAACTAGAAATTTGGAAAAAATTAATGGAGTGCTGCTTAATTGATTTCCTTTAATATGTGTGGGAAGACATCATTGTTTGGGGAGAAAATCAGTGGGAGGGAAAATCTCTTAAGGGCTGTGGTATGGAAGTTGGCCTTAGGTGCTGCTGTGTAACATTATGAGAACTGAGGAGGGCATTCTGTAGTCCATATAGAGAGAGGTTAAACTAAGGTTTGAGACTAGACGTAACTATGTAATCTTTATCTCAAATTGAGTCATTTGTAGTAAATGGGTAATTAATTTAGCTGTCATTGGTAAGTTCTGAAAATGAATTATCTCAGATTTTTATGTTGATTTAACATGTGTTAGACTGATTAAAATGAAGTGGTAAAATCAACTTTCATGTTTTAATATATAATAGAAGAATAGTGATAAGAAATAAAAAAGAAACAGAACCTAATTATATTTCTTTCCATAATAAGATGAAAATTGAAGTGAAGTGTGTTTTGTTTTTGGATAAAAGCGTTCATGCCTAATAAAACAACATATTGTACAAATTATAAGACAAATTCATTGAAAATTTATTCAATCTTTTGGGTAATATTCTCAACTCTCATATGAATAGTAAATTCTGCTATAAACTTTACTAAGACTCATTGTCATGGAACATTGAATAGTTATCCACTTATTCTTCATTTCTCTTTTTTGATCACCAAACAGTGAAAAAAAATAGTTTTACAAACTTCAACATTTTTTCATTACTTTTCTTTTTCTAACTTCAATTGCATATAAGTTGTGCAAATCATGGTCCAAAATCAACATCCGAACCCAGCCAGGTTTTTGTTGGATATTTCTTAAATATGAATCATAGACCCAAATGCCAGCAAGGGAAAAGAAAAAGAATACATTATATATGTGAGACTGTTGGAGAAAAGGCAAAACAACAATTATATAAATGCAACAGTCCTCAAGAGAAATTTCAATAAGTATTTGCATAGAAATAGAAGTTCAACAGAGAATTACATTTGCAGGACAAAATAAAAACATGATTTAATCAATAATGAGAGCCATTTGACAGTTAATTTAAATAGCTGACCATTTTGAGTCCTTGAGCTTGACCACTTTAGAAAGAGCCCAGGTGGATGTGAGAGAAGGAACCCTACTTGTCTAATTCTTCAACATGGCTCTGCTAACAATCCCTCTTACCGCCACCATATAAAAGTGCCCCAACAAGACAGCAAGAAAAAATTAAATTATTCCAACCTGATTTTATTAAAGGGAAAAAAAGTGGCTATATGAGGGCCAAAAGGTAATATGCTACGGTACATCTGCACACTAAATGCTATGATTTATATTTATTTATTTATTTTTTAAATGCTAGTAAGGGAACTCCAAAAAGAAAAACTTTATAATTTTATACCTATGACAAATTAAATTTGTTGTCATGCCAAAAATAAACCTGACAATCAAAACCTACACTTTCATTTCATTGGATTCCCTCCCCAATAGAAAGAAGAAAGATGATGACTTACAGGCAAAGAGGTCAAAAATTTCTCTTATATTGGAGGTGGTTCGTCATAAGAGTAGTCTTCATCACTAGGCCCCACCCATCATCGTCATCATGGAATCACTTATTTCAGGTACCTTTGGAGGCTGTATCATCAATATCATGATCAATTGCACCCAGATCCTCACCGGGCATGCTGCTTGTATACCACATGGATCCCATATTTCACCACCACCAAGTTATTGGTACTTATTTCAATATCAAGTTTACTGGATTCAGTCACATCAATTTGACTAGTTTATTTCCCAATCCGTTCCACTTAAAATAGATAGAGGACACATAGAGCAGCCAAAGGTGAGGTAATTTAAATTTACCATATTTTGTCATAAAAGAAGAGCGTACTGTAGATGTCCTTGCAAATCTATTGTCTTTAAACAAACATGTAAGCTTAGAGTGATTACACAACTCTTTTGTAAAAAAAACAAAGCACAACGCAATTCCCATCAACTTTTCATCACTCCCACAATAAGGCACTTGTATGTTATCACCCGTACATTCAAGGCCAAACCCTTTCAGAATACCACTTTGTCCATGAAATATTCAAATCAAAATTAATGTTTAGAACTTAGGGAGAGAGAGAGAGAGAGAGAGACTTGAAGCATGTTACTGCCGCTTTGAATATTGTCAACCAATTTGAAGCAGTTGAGACAATGGATACACAATTTGGAGTGATACAACCCGAAGGGTTCATTTTGGAAATCTCTCCACTGAAGTACAGTCGTTTGCAATTACAAAATCAAGAGTTGACCGAACATTTTCCAATGATTGAAGCATCCTGCAACCCTCAAAATGGAGTTTTTGAAGGCTAGAGAGTTGAGAGTTGCTTTCCGGAGGGAAAACAAGATTATTTCAACTTAGATTTAAGTGTGCTAAAGAGGACAAGCTACCAATATCACTGGGAAGGCGGACCTTATAAGGAAGGCAATCATAGGCCCCCAGGAACATGACTTGTTGGCATGAATGAAGATATCCCATTATTGCATCCATGGATATATAGCTTTAATTTCCATATTTTCAAGAAGAACAATTGATGAATGACTACAGCAAATCTCGATTCTTTTATTGCTTTCAACAGCTCTGTTGAAATGGGTTTTCATCGTCCTTAAAGGTGACAATGCCTTTAGCGAGTGTCCTCGCCTCTGAAACTGAGGAAGACATCATACTTCCATCGTCCAGTAGACGAAGAAGAAGAAGAACTTGGGAAAGATGATGAGTCCATTTCCATGCCCACTAAAGCCGTTGGAAATATAGATTTGCATGCAAAATTTAAAAAAACCCAAAAAAGAAAAATAATAATCAATTAGAAATTTAAAACCGAAGAAAGATTAAAAAGAAAATAAATTAGGGAAGAATCCCTAACCTGACATGCGTAGTTTTGAAAGTGCGTCGAATCGGAATGAGATGAAATCGAATCTGAAATTTGGAGCTGAAGAGTGAGAGAGACTTTGGAGCTGGCGAAAATGGGTAATTACCCATAAAAATCTAACTATTCAGTTAGTTGGCCCGGTTTTGAAACATATTGGAATTCTAGCAACTCGAGCCTCAAAGGCTCGATTTTGGACTCTAAATCGAGTTTTTAAGGCTCGATTTTCATGGGTCGTTCGCATCTGATCTGGAAAATTTTCTAGGTGGCGTCTGAATGGAAATCGAGTCTCTGAGACTCGATTTACATATAAAAAGAAAACAAAAACCACTACAACTTGTTCATCAGAGAAGAAAGAAAAAAAAAAAAAAACCCAGAGAAGAAAGAAAGAAAAAAAAAACCCAGAGAAGAAAGAAAAAAAAAAAAAACCCAGAAACAGTCGGCGACCTGGGTTGCGCGGCGACCTGGGTCGCGCTGCGACCTGGTCGCGCGTGGCCTGGGCCGGGTCGCCGGCCTGGATCTGTCGCGCGCGGACTGGATCTGTCGCGGCCTGGGTCGGCTTGAGCTGATCTCCATTCCTTCTTCTTCTTCTTCTCTTTCTTTTTTTTTTTTTTTTTTTCTTTCTTTCTGCGTTTTTTCCGCTGATTCTGCATTTGGGGTTGCATTTTGGGTTATTAATATTTTGTTTTTGGGTTGGAAATCGAGTTTTAGAGACTCGATTTCCATGTAGACGCCACCTGGACAAAGTGCCACATCGGAGAGAAATAACCCATAAAAATCGAGCCTCAAAGGCTCGATTTAGGAGCCCAAAATCGAGCCTTTGAGGCTCGAGTTGCTAGAATTCCAATATGTTTCAAAACCGGGCCAACTAACTGAATAGTTATGGGTAATTACCCATTTTCGCCGGACTCTAGAAATTTGGAAGCGATGAAGAACGACTGAAATTTCAGCGCTCCCTTTAGGAAAAATTACAAGAAACTTCCACTGCTTTTTTTATTATATGTTTTCTGAGCACTTCCACTTCCAAGTGAGGGGAAAAGTTGCTCTCATTTTTCTCCCTGTTTTTTAATTTTTTGGCTGCGCTTTCAAAAGTAGCGTTGAAAGTTGCTAGTGGGTTAGCAGTGAGCACCTAAAGTTCTGTTTTTATTATTTTATTTTTATCATATTGCTTTTTCACCAGCTGTATTGTTTTTTCTAAATTCTGAGTTCTAGCAACCACATACTGATGTGGAGTCACTAACATGGCATGTAAATTACAATCATCCTACTTGGGGCGAAAATGGGTAATTACCCATAAAAATCTAACTATTCAGTTAGTTGGCCCGGTTTGTAAAGTATTTGGAATTCTAGCAACTCGAGCCTT
The DNA here is from genome assembly GCA_028535165.1 of Quercus tomentella. Classification (NCBI taxonomy): domain Eukaryota; kingdom Viridiplantae; phylum Streptophyta; class Magnoliopsida; order Fagales; family Fagaceae; genus Quercus; species Quercus tomentella. The sequence goes on along the minus strand of JAPQVY010000012.1, from coordinate 39,942,785 downwards.
AAAGGCTCGATTTTGGGCCTTTAAATCGAGCCTCTGAGGCTCGGTTTACGTATGTTGAGATAGTTTGATGTGGCAAGGTGTCTACGTGGAACTCGAGTTTCTAAGACTCGAGTTCCATGTAGATGCCACGTATTAAACTCGAGTCTCTGAGACTCGGTTTACTTAAAGTGAAACCGAGTGTCAAAGACTCGAGTTTTAAACACGTACTACTTGTGTGGGCTTTAAACTCGAGTCTCTGAGACTCGGTTTACTAAAAGTGAAACCGAGTCTTAGAGACTCGAGTTTCAAAGCACTATTCCCCCTACACTGGTCATGTCTGGTTGTCTAGTCATGTCTAGTTGTCTGGTCATGTCAACCTGTCTTTGTTGCTTTGTGCTCTGTGTTAGTCTATATATATTAGCTGAGTACGTTGCTTGTCTGGTCATTGCTTGTGCTCTGTGCTAGTCTATATATATTAGCTGAGTACGTTGCTTGTCTGGTCATGTCAACAGTCTTTGTTGCTTGTGCTTGTGCTTGTACACTATTAATTGAGTACGTTGCTGAAGGACATGTCAAATGCTTTGTCTGTTTTGAGACATATTCAGAAAATATATTAGACTAGCACAAGCACCAAAAACTTCTCTCAGACTATGTTGAACCAATTTTGTCTGTTTAGGAACGTACTCAATGAATATTAGACTAACAATAAAAAACTCTCACACTACTCTCAGATGCAGAGAATATTTTGACTAAACACAACTCTCACACCTTCAACAACTTGAATCACAAAACCTCAACAACTCTCACACCTTCAGCAACTTCAATCACAGAACCTCTCTTAAGAACTCTCACAGAAACTCAAACTCTCATACATATTTAGCAGCAAAACATTGCTCCTCTCACTCTCATACAATCTCAGCAGTATATTTGCACATCATTATGTCAAGTAAGGGTCTCCTCACTCTCTAATTAGTTGTTTAGTGTATATAGCTGCTTTAAAAAGTGTTGCTTGCATTGTTTAGTGTATATGCCATTTCCTAATAAAATATTTGTTTGTATTAGGCAAATATATTTGTTTCCAGATAAAATATTTGTTTGTATTAAAATATGTATATTTGTTTCCTTATAAAAAATACGTATATATATTTATATTTATATTTATACAACTATATAATTAAATATTTATATATACATATTTTTATTTATATATTTATAAAACTATATAATTAAATAATTAAATATTTATATAAATATATTTATATTTATATATTTATACAACTATATATATAAATACTTATATAAATATATTTATATAAATATATAAATATTTAATTATATAGTTGTATAAATAGGCTAAATATAAATATATTTATATAAATATAAATATATATATATTTATATAAATATTTAAATATTTAATTATATAGTTGTATAAATAGGCTAAATATAAATATATTTATATAAATATATATATATATATATATATATATATATATATATATATATATTAATATTAGAGAAAGATACAGGAATCCACTAATAATCCATCGACATAGAAATATGGAGTACACATGCATAGGTTCCAAATATGGAGGGAGATTTTCTTCTTTTTCTCTCTTATTCAATCTTGCACACAAATTCTTCTACCCAATAATGGATATGTGAACCTGGCGGCTGGCTACTTCGCCCATTGTGGACAAATGTTTAAAAATTTAAAAACTTAGGCATATAGTTCGAAAGCTGTTAAAAGATGCTGAGTCTATCAAAATATGACAAGTTGATAATTTTTTGTTCATAGCTTTTTCTCCATCTATATATAATGAATTTTGCAGTGAAAATTATTTCATTGAAAAGTAGGCATATAGGACTTCGAAACGAATATAATTTGATTCAATGGTGATTTTAAATAAGTGAAATGCGACCGTTTGAAATTGTCACAACTATATTATCTTCAATATTTTCACTTGAGTAAAATGTTCTTGTTCCTATGCAAATTTTTAGGTTGTGAATTCTCATTTGTAGAAAATGTAAAAAACGTATACAAGGCACAATAACAACAACTTTTTCGTCAGAGAGGGCAGTCACGAAATGAAGATCTTGAAGCCTTTCTCTTACTTAATTTAGAAACAAAAAATAAAATAAAATAAAAAACTTGGGAAAAAAAAATAAAAAAACTCATCTATGTGCTGTGATCCAAAAAAACAAGTTATTAGAATTCTTGACAACACCTTAAGCCTTAAACCTTTAGAAGTTAAATCCCTAGAGTTGTTTTTCCTTTCAAGATTTAGTGTTTTACCTTAGTTACCAAATCTTGTGCTGCATAATTAGGCTTTATCATTATTGCTTTAGAATTTGAAGTTATCTGCTTCCTTTCTCCATAATTTGGATGAAATTTGAGTTTGTATATCACATCTGGTATATTTGATTGTATATTAATGCCTTGATTTTGAAATTAGATGATATGTCTAATTTGATTGATCATGATTATATTCACATTAGTGTTTTTTTTTTTTTTTTGTCTGATGAACCCTGGTCTATGTTATTTCATCAATAGTAGTGTAATAGGGTATGGCATTAATTTAAAATTACTTGAATGATGTTGTTACATAATTGCACTCATTCATTTGCACATCCTCATGACTTTTGTTGTTTGGTTTGATATTTTTATTTATATTTTTGTTAGAGCTGAGTTTCAATTTTGTAATGGGGGTGAGTTTTGTCTTTAGTTTTTTTATTTGTTTGAGTATGAAATTATAATGATTGAGTGTGTTTGTATGTGATGTGGGGTGAGTATATGCAATTGTTACACTTTTAGAAGTTGTGATTCTTGTACTTTGAGTAGATAGAAAAGGTTTTGTAATTGATGTTAAATGAAAGAGATCAAATATGTCACTAACATAAATTTACTTGGCTCTCTAATAGGTTCACAATCTTTGAAGAATATTGACATAAATGTATACTTCGGTGGACCCCTTTACAATCCTGAAGGGATTGACGGATTCCCATTTAGAGGGGAGGGTATCGAATGCTACTACATGATGTTACGTCATAAGTTAAAGACGTTGACTGATTTGAAGAAGAAAATAATGGACGAATTGAAATTGAACCCTGCTTGGTATGACATCAAGATTATTTATCGTTACCCACAAGAAGTTCTTCATGAACGGATAAATTACGGGTATATGGCGATTAAAGAAGATAAACATGTAAAGATGATGTTTAATAGGATCTAGAAAATGCCCCAAGTAAATGCTGCTGAGTTGTATGTAAGTTTGGAGGCGAGTGTAGACAACAGTACTGAGGTGGTGCAAGAAACATCTACGGCTTTACAATTTACAGCCCTAGATGATGGATGCACTACAATGGGAGGGTATGCAATGGGAGGTTATACGCTCCCATCTCAAGATTATGTTGCGAATACTGGTGAAACCCTCTACTCTCAAGAGACACATTTAGAGGAGGAAGACGAAGACGAAGATCATGCTGCGAATGATGGTGAAAATAATGATGATATGGATCAGTATGAAGAGAGGATTGAGCAAGGTGACTTTGAGAACGATGTGGATGAGCATGAAGTCGTTCCTAATTTTGAAGAGGAAAATATGGAGTACCATGATGAAGGTGATGCAGATAATGATGATATTAGTGTCCAGCATGATACAGATACGACCACTGGCTACAGACCTCTTGCGGACTCATTCTACGCAAATACTTGGGAAGATATGGTTGATCCTTCACGTCTTCAGATACCATTTCTTTGTACTTGGCAAGATGGGATGCATTTTTGTAAAGGGTTGACTTTTGCAAATAAAGCTGCGGTGAAGCGTGCATTGATAATATATGCAGCAAAGGATAATAGAAATTTCTCCATCCAAAGGTCGAGCACAACTCAATTGTGCGCCGCATGCGTTGACGACAACTGCAAGTGGTGCGTTGGGGCATACATGAAGCCTAAATTCAATGGTCTGTGGATGGTCACGTCTTATGTGGATCCACACAGTTGTATACCCTTTGGGTTGCGAAGAGACGGTAGAATGATGAATTCTAATTTTGTTGCATCAGAAATTGTGAGAAGATTGCGAAAAAAGCACACTGCTACTATTGATGAGCTTTGGGAGATCATACGTACTAAGTATGATCATGAGCTTTCTTACTATAAAGTATGAGACGCAAAACAAAAGACAATTGCTAAGATTTTTGGGGATTGGGAGGAGTCTTACCAAAGGTTGCGAAAGTTGTTGTTGGCATACTTGGATCAGGATTCGGGTACCCAGTATAGCTATCACACCATACCTAAGCCATTAGAAGGTACTATGTTACTGCGCTATGTATATTGGGCATTCGCTCCATGCATTGCTGCATTCCAGTATTGCAGGCCAGTGATCAGTATTGATGGAACTCATTTATATGGTAAATACAAAGGGGTATTGATGATTGCAATGGCAACCGATGCTAATCAAAAGGTTTTGCCTATCGCCTTTGCTGTTGTGAACAAGGAGTCAGGGCCTAGTTGGGGGTGGTTTTTAGAGTGTCTCAGGACTTCGATAGAGTGTGTTATACCTAACAAGGACATTTGCATTATTTCTGACCGACATAAAGGTATCAAATGCGCCATTCGAGAGTGGCTTAGAGGGAAAGACGGAAGAGAACGGGTATATCATTGATATTGCCTTCGACATGTTGCTAGCAACTTCAACACACACTTTGATAACCCGACTCTAAAGGCATTGGCCTTGAAAGCTGGATATGCGACTCATGATGCTAAATTTGTGTCCATAATGCAAACCATTAAGGAGGCCGAGATTAATTTACTGAGGGGTGTAGACCCTACTGATCGCCGGATTACACGTTATATGCCATACACATATCTAATGAGTGAGGATCTAGACAAATGGACCCAGTCACATGATGGTGGAAGACGTTACGGGGCAATGACAACCAATATCTCTGAGTGCTTTAATGGGGTTCTTAAAGGTGCCCGCGGTTTGCCCATTGCTACAATGGTTGAGTTCACTTTTTTTAAACTTGTTGCATATTTCCACGATCGACATAAACAAATTACTTCTGATCTCTCTCGAGGTAAGGTGTGGAGTGATTATGCAATGGAGATCTATAACAAAAATGAGCAGAAAATTGCAGGACACACTCTGAGGAATTATAATCATGCAGAGGGTATATATCAAGTGGTTACCCCGTATAACTACCATAGAGCTGGAGGGGGAAATCACAGTCATGATGTGCGCATATTTGATAGAACCTGTGGTTGTGGAAAGTGGCAAAACTTGAAGATCCCTTGTTCACATGCAATTAAAGTTCTTAAAGGCCTGCATCTCGATGCGCCCAGCTATATTGACCCATGTTACAGTCTGAACAACGCCATTCTCACATATTCACATAATTTTGTGGTGCCAAAGTCAGAGTCATTATGGACAGACGTTCGCGGACCACGGTGGGTGCCTGACCCACAATTGTTGTGGGCCAAAGGTCGTCCTACGATGTCAAGAATAAGGAATGAAATGGATGGGGTACGGCGAGAACGGGGAAGCCGGAGGGAAGATCCGGAGTTGAGGGAGATTCAACCGAGGCAACGATGTAGAGTGTGTCATCAAGAGGGGCATAACCGCAGATGCTGTCCCAATTCCCGTGGGGCTTCGACAAGTGGTAGTGCTATGAACTAGGCAAGTGCTGTCACTGTTTTTATATAATATACTCAGAATGTCATTTGGTTTTTGTTCTTTGCATTTGGAAACTAATAACCGTATTTAATGTTTGTCAGGCAAGCGGAGACTTGATTTTCGTAAGTGACATTGTACGTGGGACTTGTCGTTATCTTCTGTATGGACAAGCTAGGTGATTATGTAGAGTATGTTGTATCAGTATGGACAAGTGTTAGGTGACTATGTATAATATGTTATATCAGTATGGAGCTTCCGCTAGGCGAATATGTAGACTATGTTGTATTAACTTAGTTGTTATTTTGTTTATTGTTGTAAATTACGGATAATTGAACTATTTGCTATCCATTTTACTCGTTACATTAGTTGCGTGATGCAGCTTTTTCCTATAATACGAACAATGATATTACTTTGGCAAGTTCAACCACAAGGCCCTTCTAGTATTGAACTGCCATTGTGTGCTAAGAGGGCAACTATAATTTTATTGAATAGTTACTGTTTTAATCTGGTTGTAGAACTTTAATGTATGCTCCCTTCGCCTATCATATGCTGGTATGTAGTTGTTTGATGTGTTCTGGACCCTGGAAAATCTGCTGTAGGGGAAAACTAATTTTGATCCCATGCATACCTGCGGCAAAAAAAAAAAAAAAAAATCCCAGTAGAACTCGAGTATCTTATAGAGACTCGATTTCTATTTATGGAAACCGAGTATAAAATACTCGAGTTCTACTGGGATTTTTTTTTTTTTTTTTGGAGAACTAAAAAACATAATTTCAAGTACAGATAAATAATTCTGGTCCCATGACCTGCGGCAAAAAAAAAAAAAAAAAATCCCAGTAGAACTCGAGTATCTTATACTCGATTTGCAAAAATAGAAATCGAGTCTGTAAGACTCGATTTCCATAAATAGAAACCGAGTCTTACAGACTCGATTTCTATTTTTGCAAATTGAGTATAAGATACTCGAGTTCTACTGGGATTTTTTTTTTCAATTTTTTTTTATTACCCCAATTTGAGAACTAATTTTAGGTAATTTCAAGTACAGATAAATTTAAACTATTCGTCCCCAATATTTTTTTTAAATGTACCACATTTATCTAAATGAATAAAACATCCTTCTCCAAAAAAATGAAAAAAAGAAAGAAAAAAAAAATGTACGTTGTTTAAAGAAGAAGAAGAATAATATAGGTTCGTTTTTTCTTTTATTACTCTTATATTAAATATCTCTTTTCTTATATATGTAAAATTATAAATTCATTATTTTTATTTTTTCTAATTCGATACGTACTGGAGACGGAAATTTGATTGTAGAAGAAAAATAAACAAAAAAAAATGCTCTTCCTTGTACTCTGGTTGTTTTCTACTAAACCGCCAACATCGAGGAGTAAATACCTTGTAAATCCAAAAATATAACTAAAAATAAACAAAATAAAATTATACAATCTGGTTTTTTTGTTTTCAACTGCCAACATCTAAGTAACCCAACCCTGTAAATCCAAAAAAAAAAGAAAAAAAAGAAAAAGAAAAGAAAATCAACATCTCATGTCTTCACAATCCAACAATACACAAAAAGCACACATTCAGTATAATTTCATATCATATTGTAATGCACAAACTATAAGCAAGAAAATTGAGTGGAATATTAAAAGTTCAAACTTGTTCTTTTAATTTTATTTTGAATATAATTGAAGTTCTAACTCTAATTAGCTCATTTACAACCACTACATGGTATGATTGATCCCTGAGTGCTATGTCCCATGCTACAGCTACACATACCCAGAAAACTAAGCCACATGTGCTTGTCCACTAAGCACAGATTTTTAATTATCATTCTGGTCGTCTAACCAATAGATTGATAAAAGATTAACAGTCATTGTCTACGGACATTCTTGTCAGATACTTGAAGTAAAACACATATTACATAAAAATGTATCACAAAAGAATATTTAACAAAATAAACAGAGATGCCAGTGGTATTTAAAAAACTTCAACAAAGTGTAGGCACCCCGGCCCTGTTTTTTATATCCATACAAAGAATAGAACTGTTGGCTGTGTGTGAAGAACAAAGCCACGGATCAATGGCTCAAAGGCTGGTGAAGTGAAACAAAACATTAACATGGAGACACACTACTTCCATAGCTTCCGCAATGACATGTTTTTCTCAGTCTCCTTCTTCATTACCTTTGCCACTGCCATCTCAAAATCTTCTTGTGTTACATGAACCCTCCTCTCCCTCAGAGCAAACATCCCAGCTTCTGTGCACACAGCCTGCAAAAAAAAGAGGAAAAAATGTGTGACAATATGATTATGCACAGAGAAAACACACAATCTTTTGAGGATATAAGGATGCAAAAGCACTGTAGTAGAGAACATAATCTCACAACAAGATCCAGCATCTCAAACCAAAAAATTCAAATCTTCCTGCCAGTCTGGTTTTTGATTTTTTAAAGTTTCAATCGTATGCTGAATTGCAGGGCTTGCAAGGTGTTGTCAATAGCAAAGCCTCAGGTACCAATATGAGAAATCAATTATATGGGCAAGAAGTTATACAACAGAACAAATTCTACATCTTTTATTATCATTCTTTTCAAAATTTGGCACTGCCAAAGTATAAAAATTACAAACTCATTAACAATAACAATTTCGCTCTTAACCACCCCCCTCCCAAAAATAAGGAAACAAGGAAAACGAAAAAAGAACTGCTATCACTCTTCACAGTTAACCAAGTTTTGCAATTTTCTGCGTATTTGTGTGTAATTCCAACAGGCCAAAACTCATCTATGATATCTGGAACTTGTAAAGGATGACCTTGAAAAGTTTTATCTGGAACTTGTAAAGGATGACCTTGAAAAGTTTTAACTTGTGGATCGGTATACAGATACACAACCTTGGCACCACCATTACTTCTTCAAATCCTTTGATGCTGAGACCAGTACATATCTCAAAACTGATGGTGTTATCTCAGTTGTCTGCAAGGTAAAGATTGAAACTAAGATTTTCCACTAATCAAGGCAGATCTCTTCCTCAAGTATCGTGTATGCTGCACTAGAACCCACTGTTGTTGATGCCACTGACCAACTGCACGGAATTAAATGGACTTGAGTTATTCAACATTATCAGATTCAACATTCAGACCAACAGAGTAGTGGCTGCATTACCTCAAATATGTGATGTATGGCTGAGTTTCCTGGGTTCCAAATTCTGGTTGAAGAAGAGCTGCAGCTACTAAAACCAACTGGAGAACTGTATTAACCTGTCAAGAATAGTACTCCTTGTTAATCAACCTGACAGAGTTTAAAATCAATCAACCTAATTGCAAGCTTGCTGTGCTAATTATCTTTTTGTACAGTCTAATATCAGCAACAGGCTTGCTGTGCTAATTATCTTTTACTACAGTCTATGATATCAGTTACACTGCTGATCAAAATGCTTTTTAGAAATTTTGTGCTTAACTAACTAACTAAATATTTCATAAAAAAATTCATTGGAAAATAGGAAGAGCATTATAAAGCTTTACTAGTTTACTAAATAACCTATTAAAATCCCAAATCCCAGACCACATTGCTGAACATAGATACACCAAATATATTAATGCATGCATCATAAAATCCCAAATCCTAGACCACATTGCTGAACAAAGATACACCAAATATACTAATGCATGCATCATATAATCAGGTTTTTTTAATTTAAAAAAAAAAAAAAACCTCAAAGCTTACCTTGCTAATGAAAAGAGGCTCAACTTTTAGGGGACGGGTACCGTCAAGATTGATGAAATCAAACCAACTTTACCACTGAAAGAAGGGAAAACTCGACAATGCCAATCAACATTTCAACTTGATAACTAACAGACTGTACATTGAAGAAAAAGGTGCCCAAAAAAAAAAAAAAAAAAGTCCCTATAACACATGATCTCAAAATACGCTATATTACCTGCCAACCCAAGCCACTAGCTCTTTGATATACTGCACCACCGACAAGGAAGACATCTCGCAACACGACGAGTCCAACAAGTCCAGCTTCACAACGCAAAAACCAAATATGAAATTCATTTCCCCCAAAACATATACACAAGATGATGCATGCAGATCAAACTTATGTGCTCCACAGCAAATTATTATAGATGCAAATATCTACTGCCATGTGACGTCTATTAAACAAATTACATTCATTTGTAGGGCTTAAATGTGACCTCATTCAAGATCTTAATAATCCAACCATTAATTAGGCCTTACCAAAGTCATTCCTATCAAAGAACAAGCTGACTATAACGAACCTAGTATCCGAACAACATCTGACCAAATGTTTGATAGAGTCACCCTCTTTAAACATACATGAATAGCTACCATTACAATGGTCCCTTATGCAGTTCTTTGAAGTAAAATCAAAAGAATAGCGTGCAATTTAATCCCCCATTTTAGTGTTCATCTCGTCTCACTCAATATACATTTTTTTTTATTCATTTTAAGTTGAGGAAAGGGGATTTGAACCCTGCAAGTGTCCATTCGAATTAGCAGGAAATTCCAAAGGTCATTGGCTCATTTCACACAATATACTTGTTACTAAGTAAAAATGTGAATTCACAACTTTAAGCAACACATTGATCAAAGCAAAATATCCCTTAATTTTTTTTATAGTTACAATTCAAGGGGAAGTATTGGAGTGTGATTGTGATTGTGGGGTTGAAGGCAAACGAAAGAGAGGGTGAGAGAGAGGGAAGTATTGGAGTGTGATTGTGGGGTGGCTTGTGGCTGTGGCGGTGAGAGAAGTGAGAAAAGACCTTGATCTTTGTGGGTTTTTGCTAAGGGTTTTGAGAGACCTGAACAACACCATTATTGTTGTTGTAATAACATATTATAGTTTGTGTTTTGGGAAATTCTTTCTGGGTTTGGTTTGTCTTTTTTACATGTGTGTGGTGAAAATGGGTAACTAACTGTTGGAATTAACAAGACTATACTTATCATTCTGTCCAAATCCATCCAAAAGAGTTGAGATTGTTTAAATTGAATAAAATACTGGCAATCTTTAAAGGGGAAAACACTAAATAAAATCAAACAAGTTCAAAACAAGTCAACAGCTGCCGCTGCAGCTATAACCTGGGAGCATTACATCAAACAACCTGTTTTTTCTTCGTTTTGTTTTTTTTTTCTTTTCCTGATATGTAAGATCAAACAACCTGTGGTTAATGCGGTGATAACCTTCCCTGAGTACAAGAATGAAGCCTATTTTGACATGCTTGCCAAATACTTACAATAAGAGATGAATCTGTTTAAATAGTTGAGGTCACAATAAAGAAAAGTACCAAAAACTAAACAACCCAATCTGCATAATGAAAACACACACGATACCTTTATTTTATTTGATGCTTCAAATCCATCCAGCTGGTTGAGAAGCTCCAGCATAGTCCGCTGCACTTCACTGTTACCATTGCCACTACCAGATTCCATTCGAGTAGATCCAATACTGTCTATTTCATCCATAAATATGATTGATGGAGCATGTTCCCTGCCAAAGAAAAAGGGAAGTTGATATCCAAAATGCTTAGTTTAAAAGAGTGTATGATTTACAACCTAATATGCCTCCCTAATCAAGGAACTAATATGGAGACACAATAAGCATTGGAGTTTAAATGCAGAAAGTAAAAGGGTACACAAGGCAAACCTCCTTTATCTCTTTAATTTGCTGGTCAAGACCGCCAATCATGTCATATGTGGAATCTGGAACCTTTTCAACTTTCATGAGGTTGACCAATGGATCAACTTTGCTTGGCAAGATTAAATGAAGCACATAACTGTCATTACGGAGAGCAACTCTTGTTGATGGAGTTATCTTGGTGATATCGATATTTTTATCAATGTCAACAACATATTTCCGTTTAGGATGAACCTGGGAAACAAGATGAAACATTAGATAAAAATGTATTCAAACTGTTATCAAACCATCTCTTATTAACAAAAAGGCACTCCTAAGGCACTCCTTGTGCATGTAATAGTCTATTCCCTTGCTAAAATATCATTACTTTTCAAAAAAAGAAATAGTTAAGGCACAGCAGCAAATTTACAATTGAGTGCATTCAATTAGGAATATTACTTACCTTAACTAAAATCTTATTCTTCCCCATTACTTTGACAACTTCACCAACATATGATCCAGGCTCCTGGAGTAGCTGTAATTCTTCCCTAAGCATTCTCACTGTCAATTTTTTAGATAACGTCATTGACCAAATCCTAACCAAAACTCAAGAAACTAAAAAATATATATCTAGAAACATAAAATAAAATTACTGCAATTGATTAGATGCAATATTTGTGTGTTATGCAATCAACTTTAAATAAATCCATCAATCTTAATGACTAGCCACCCATCCTAATTCCTAAATGAAGAGAATAATAAAAAAAGAAATGAAAAATAAGTTAGTGTTTAGCATCCCATGACAACCATATCCACCCATTACAATGCCATGACATTTGAGCCAAAACATTGATTAAATGACATCCCGATAACTAAATAGAAGTTGCAGACTCGCCATAAAGCACTTAACTTTCTGATATAGGATTTTTTTTACTCTATATAAAAAAAGGGTGTGATAAATTTACAAGTAATATAATTACATTGGGAAATCAAAGTGACTGAAGCAGCGTATGACGCTTCATGACAACTGTAATACAATGAATAAAGTCAAAAATCATACAAAGTGAAACCCAATAGAGCTAACTTTAATGCTAAAATACTCTGCACAGTGACACAACAACTTACTGCAAGAGCCTTAGCTGAATCTCCTTCAATTAAAATCAAGGTACATTTATCAGCCACCCACATAAAAAGCCTACAAAAATTTTGAAGCTACGGCTGTATAAATATAAATTGAGTGTGCTTTTCTGATAAAAATCTTGTTATGCTAATTCAAGGTTGCAATATTTGGGAAACAAGCACACCTTTTTATTCAATTAAGGTTTCAAAACCTTCATTTAGATTAGCTCCAACATCTTCAAGCTACTTGAACGTGAGAGGTAGGGTCCAAGGAAACTGATGAAAAGGCTGATGAGGTTCTAAAGTTGGATATCTTGGACTGTTGGACTCCAGAAAATCATTACAGATGGTCTAAACCCAACATGTTTAACACTCAGATTCAGTCCATCCGTAGTGATTTTCTGGCGTCCAACAATCCAAAATATCCTTGTGATACCCCAATTTAATTGATTGTGTGATGTGTGTGGGTGTGTGATGAGTCCCACATCGGGTATTTACTGGGTAGATCTGGCCTTTATTAACAACTACAAGGAGCCTCAATTGTGACTAGTCCTTTTGAGGTATAGCGCAGATGTGGCTAGCGCTTTTCCTTGGGTCGTTACATATGGTATCAGAGCTGACCCGATAATCCCGTGTGGGCACAGAGACACTACCCTACAGAGTGGGCCCTAACGAGGACGTTAGGGATTTAAGTGGGGGAGATTGTGATACCCCAATTTAATTGATTGTGTGATGTGTGTGGGTGTGTGATGAGTCCCACATCGGGTATTTACTGGGTAGATCTGGGCTTTATTAACAACTTCAAGGAGCCTCAATTGTGATTAGTTCTTTTGAGGTATAGCTCAGATGTGGCTAGCGCTTTTCTTTGGGTCGTTACAATCCTACTTTAGAACCTCATCAGCCTTTTCATCAGTTTCCTTGGACCCTACCTCTCACGTTCAAGTAGCTGCACTAATATCCACTGCATGTGATTGAATCCCCACCTAGAAAGAGTCATACAGTAGTCTGTGAGATATATACATAATTACTTCCCTAGCTAAGATCATATACCAAGAGCTCAGGCAACTAAAGGGTACAAACCATCAGAGGATAGGATGGCCCCATAACATGTGACTGTTCAGTAGGACGTGGGGGAAAATAAGCAGCATCTCTTTGAATTCCATCTTTACAAGAGTCCTGCACATCAGATTGTTTAAGAATGAATAGATACAAGTCAACAGTTTGAAAGATATTTGAAGAGAATGCACAAACCTCTAAATCTCTAAAGCCCAAATACTGATCAGCAGTTGATGAAAGATTGTGAGTTTCTAGCTGTAGGCCTTTCAGCTTTCACATTGGCATTCAAAGTAAGGTTCCCAATGGAGTCTTCAAATGCATTCCACAGCTGCTGAGAATGAAAGATAGAAACTGATAAATCCCTTCAATTCGTGCTGAGGCCATGATACCAATGAGCTCTAGCTCACATGGCAGTTCCTCCTTCCATAATAATGGGATGGAGGCCAAGGTTGTAGGTTAAAAACCAACTAGCTGAGTGTGTAACAAATGCAGTCCAACTAAAAAACCATAACAAAATTACTGATGCAATTTCAAAATTAGAAGAACATCAGACTTACAAGCTGCAATCTCAGTGGAGAATAGCACGATAATTTGTAGAAAACTAAACACAGCCAAGCAACAAAGGTCCCTTTCAACCACAATCACAGTAAAGTCCTATTAGTAAATTTGTAAGGATTAACCAAACAAATAACATGATTAAAACAAATATATGATACGAGAAACTGAGCTGAGTGAACTAGAGGAAATACAAGTCTAAGATAAAGCATGGATTTCGTGCTGAGGCATGAATTAAGGCAAAAGCTTCAAGATGCACCCTTAAAGTTTGTTTCAATTTTGAATTTAAAAAAAGAGATTGAGAAAAGAAATACTTAATTGTTTAGAGAGGAAAACATAAATAATCTGGGACACCACTTGACAAAAAGTAATCTAACTGAAATTTATTGCTGATTTACTTGAATTTTTGTTTTATAGCTTGGGATCAATCCAAGGCTCAAAATTCTTAGGTTCAATCTTCAATGCCTAATTGCTTTATGATGTAAATCAAGCAATAGTTGATAACCAGCTTGAAAATCTCAACTCCAATAAAGCCAATTGATGCACAATTGTTAACAAAATCAACCGGATACTTGGGCACATGGCCACCTGGATAATAGGCTCACCTTTGATTTTGATTTTAATGAGATCTTCCATAATTTTGTCATGACTTTTTTCTAAATCAAGTTGTTCATGAATGTTCTCAAAAGTTCTGCAAAGATGCAGCCAATGCTCCATATATCTATTGCTGGTGTATACTGAAAACAAAACATAAGACAATTACAAAAGGAAATTGAGACCACAACATTATAAATTTATAATAGCAATGAAACTGAGAACAGGTGATAGTTGATTCATAATATCATTTGGTAACTCAGGTTCATAATCAAGCTACAGATATCTTATAAAGCTAAACTATGAAAGAAAAAAATATATCATCATATTTACATGCATCTCGTTCGGGAGGGTCAGTACCTGTCCTTAAATACTCAGGAGGAGTAAATGCCAGGTTGGTACTGTAACTTTTCCCATCTCTACTGTTTTTCATCAAACCAAAGCATGAAAGTCTTGGGTTGCCATCCTAAGAAATAATATAAATAATGAAAATGACAAATCAATTCCCAGGTAAACAATTTTTTTTTTTAAAAAAAAAGGGGGATTGTGAGTTATAAGATAAAAAGATGCTAACATCATCAAAAAGAACTCTATAAGCATTCAGATCATGATACGGAGCTCGTCCTTTGCTTATTCAATAAAGGTTTCTAAAGCTTGTGCAAGATGTAAAGCCACCCTTAATCACATCACCCATTTCATAGGTTGTGCTTCCCCTGCGTCATGCAATTAAATATTAAAAGTAAGTTCCAAACAATTCACCTCCTGTGATGATCCAACTGAAACAAAAGCAAACTAGACAGAAAATCACATACAGCATAGAAGCATAATCAGATTTCACCATACCACTCTGAAAAAAAAAAGCTTCATAATTTACTTTAGGGGTAAAAAAGCTTCATAATTTACTATATCATCCAAAGCATTAAAGGAGCAGTCCGAGATAAATCAGTATCATGTATATACTCGAAATTTTCAGCCCAAGCTAGTAGATTCTGCAGAAAGCTTAGAATTCCTTTCTTTTAGCATAAAAGCAATAAACTTGATTAAGGCTTTTTTAGTCCTGTGTTTATGTTTTAGTTTATGAAATTGTTTGTCTGTTTTTAGTTTTGCAGCTTGAACTTTGTTAAGTTTGGTTTTTTTAAAAAAAATATCTTCTTCATCTGTGTGTGTATTTCAGCCACCCCGTAAAAGAAGTAACCTTTTATGCATGAAAATTTTACACAGTTAAAATTTTTGAAGAAGATGAAAGCTTATCATCAAACATTGATGTGCCTTAATTTTTCATCCATTTTAATCCAAAATTTCACAACCCCAAGAATGAAGCTCGGGGCAATAGAACTTATGGTGCCAATTATGATCTTATCTCTTTAATATAATAATTTCTTGTTATAATTCATATTCCTCCTTCAACATGATGACAAAACTATTAATAGGTCAGCAGATGGATTCATTTGATGAGAATCTTAAGGGAACTCAGTAGAAAGAGTAAATTACTTCATAATTGAGATGGAAAGAAAGAAGACAACTTACTTGACTGGGTGATATGAATAAAGGCTCTTTTGTGGGATTGAGACGGTTTGTCCTATGAGGGAGGCAGTTGTTCGTTGGTTTATTAGTATTGTTTTCTTTCTTTCCTCCTTTCTCTTTCCTAATAATGTAACGTAGATTCTTAATTTTAGAATATAATAAAAGGTTATGTTGATAGGTATAACTCAAAGACAATCGGAAACAAAATAGGGTGTTTACAGACTGGAAAATGAACGTTATATGCATATATATATATATATATATATATATAACTCATGAGAATCATGAAAACAAATAGGATGTCTACATATTGCAATATGGATAGATGTAAGTAGTAAGAATCACAAACAAAATAAGATGTGTATAGACCGAGAAATGAATATTGAGAAAAGGAGAAAAGGCAAGGAGATAAATAAAGCATATCCTAAATCTACTCACATATGATGGAGCTTCCAAAACTTCTCAGATTCACGTTAAGTTTAAAGAAGACACACACGAGTGTGCATGTGTGTGCACACATATACATAGGGAATTTTTTTTTTTTTTTGAAAAGAAGAATTGGTTAACTATTTCACATTCTACCGTAGATATCCTAAAAATCCTATAAAAGCATGAAAGCATGATATGGTGGATGGAGGGGAGGCACATCAAATGAAAAGAGAATATGTCCATCTTTGGCACTTGGCAGGCCCCCAAACTATGGAGCAAGCTCATTATAGATAAGTGGACCACTAACAAACGAGTGGATTTTTTCATCCTCTAGTACTTTTTTTTTTTTTTTTTGTTGATAATCTCATCCTATGGTACTTTGATAAAGACATTTCCTTCCCCTCACTAATAGACAAAAACCTAATTAGGTTACTCATCTTTATTGGTTGGAAAGGACATTGTGCATTAAGGGGTCCCTTTCTTCAGTACTTATTTGATACATTTTGCCACCCCTTTGAAACTGCCTATCTTACAATTACAGGAATGTCATAGGAAAACACCAAAACCTTCCTCCCCCCCCCCAAAAAAAGGGCTTTCCATTTAATTTCTACAACCCATCATCAAGCCTATGGTTTATTGGCCAAATAACTTAGACCAACTCAGAATGTAGATATTACAAAGGATATATGTTCAATGGCAGACAACTAGACAACAGTCATTTATCTTAATATGCGCGTAGTTGCTTGGTAGGATGAAATATCTATTCGAGGGCACTTCTTTGACGTTACTTTCACTTTAGCTTCTACGGCCATTAACCTACATACATGTTGCATTATTTATTAATTTATAGTTGATTTAATTATTTCTATAGAATTCAGGCAAGCCATGTCCATGCAGGGAATCATTAAAGGACCTGCTTCTTGCATTTTATAAGATTAAACTTAGAGAGTGGATTTAGTTAATAGATAACATACAATTATGTATAGAGTAGTGCTCATGCAACAACACCAAGGATAAGCTTACAAACTTACAATGAAATAAGTGCTTTGCTAATGTATCATTAGGCATATATTCTGCAACAAGTAACCTCTCATCACCGTCACAGCAACAACCAAGTAAATTTACCAGTCTATGGTTCCGAAGCTGACCAACAGCCCTAGCTTCTTCCTGAAGTAGTAAAAGCTCAAAGTTAAAGAGCTAAATTATTGCAAGAAAAAGAGAAATAATACATCAGTGGCAATTTGTACATCCAATCAAATACAAGTATTTGTCAAGATTGTGCTTACATAATATGCATCCAACGAATTAAAGTTTAAACTGGATTAGTTAAGTCAATTAGGCATGAATTTTCTAATTCATTAAGTATTTCAAGCCACTAAAAGAAAGGGAAAAAGGCAGCTACAAATTACAAACACCTTGATGCATCATATTAGTAGATAAAGCATTATAAAAAACGTGGTCAAGATCATTCTAGCTAACCTCTTGTGTACTGAGTAAATAAAATAGCCAACAAAGAACATGGTGAAATTTGTGAATGTGTAAGTGGATTAGGACAGCAAAAATTTGAAACAAGCAAACATGATATTAGAATCCTTGGCAGTCAGGACATATTTATGTACCAAAAATTGCCGGGCATCAGGCCAAGCTGATCTATTGAATCGTTTGACAGCAATACGCATTTGACTTTCAAGCTTCCCTTTGTAGACTACATTTGGAGCCTTTTCACCATGCTCAGAAACTATATTCTCCACCGCAAACCCAGATGTAGCATTTTTAAGTTGATCTATTGTGTATTCATCAAATGTGGGCAAATCACCAACTTCACAATTAGCTCATTTTCTGCATACAAACAGCAAACTCACACACTGCAATTGCTCTCTCACAACAAAAGTAACTAAACAAAAGAAGTACACTTCCACTTACCAATGCTGTGGGTCTCAACCATTGGTCCATCATGTCCCGAACGCAAACAACACACCGAGAACTTGAACTTGGAACACCCACAGCCCATCCCAATTCCAGAATTTAACTGCAAACGCAACTAAGTCTTGAGCCTTCAAACATTACACAAGTTTCCTACAGCTAAAAGACTCCATCCAACTTGACATATAAACCCAACTTGCTCCTTCCACTGAAGAAGACGCATCAAACAAATTTATACTTGGAATCTGCTATGACATAGAAAAACCTCAAGATATCCATAATCTAACCAAAGCTCATTTTCACAACAACTAACGTTAACTTTGACATTTCAAGATACCCACATCAAAATTTTGACTCAAGATTCAATTTAGAGCTTCCATAAGCTTCAAACAAAAACCAAAACACTGAACTTAAACAACAAGAACACCAAAAAAAAAAAATTAAAATAAAATAAAATAACTTCATAGTGAAAACTCAAAAAACCCAAGTAAAAAATAAGCAGCAATAGATTGAATACCCAGCATTATAGCTAAAGGAAAAACATACCGTTTAAACTGCTATTGAAGCCTTCAAAGTCAACTTTAGTGTGAACTTAAGCTTCACAGAATTCCAATCCACCAGCTCAAACCCAGCTCTGTGAAAGCTCCAAGAGCTCCTTTATTCACATCAACCTTATTCTTCCCCAGTAATTAAAAAACAAAAAACAAAGCGTGCGTCCTAGAGCCAATCAAAGAGCACCGTTTAATCAAATCAAGGATCACAGAAAGAAAAGCACGAAAAGTATTGTACTGTATAGTATGAATCCAAACCCACCCAAAAAACCAAAAAAAAGAAAAGAAAAATACAAATGATCATAATAAATCCAAAACATAACTATAATGGAAAAAAATTGCTCTTGAAATATACCAGGAACAAACAAATGAAATCTCAATGATAAAGCAAAAGGACAGCTAGATCATCATATGGCACATAGATTATCAAAACTTTAACGAGGGCTACAAGCTTTGAAGAATGACAACAAAATGCCATGCTAGCATAAAAGAAAAGAGATAAAAATGACAAGCAAAGAACAAATGGACACAATGGATTATGGGTAGTTACGCCAATTGGACTCATTTTCCCATCCTCTTAAGTGATTAGCATTTCACTTCTACTATCATTTATTGACATTTCCTTTTTTAATAGAGTAGAGGTTTTTTTTTTTTTTTTGGAGAAAAATAGAGTAGAGATTCAAGTATGAGAAACAGAGAGGGAACATCATTGGATAATTTGCAACCAGAAAATTATTAGCAGGAAAAGAGAAAATTAAAAATACAGTATTGACAGTATAAGGGGGAAAAAAAAAGTAAAACAAAAACTGAATGGAGATTAATCTATAATACCAGACGCTTGTTCATTTCTGCCTCCACAAGATGTGCAAGAAGTTTCTCTGTCTCAATCTGTAATATAAAGCAAAAAGGATATAAAAGATCTTGAAGTTTGATGATTCCTTTTCAAAACACAACTCTCTGAAGACCATTACCTGGGACAACTGTGCAGAGTCATCGGATTCAGGGTAAAGGAGCAGCTGTAACATTCAAAGACACAATCTTAGATGAGCCCCATAACTCGTTTGAATAAGATTAAGTACAATGTCTTTCCAAGTGATTTTTTTGTGGCAAATTGGTACCTGTTTCTTAATAAAGGGTGGCAAAAACTCAAACAAAGCAGATGCCCAAGGTGAAAGTTGAGTAGATATCTTGTCAGTGGAAATTCCTTGCCTGAGCAAACTATGAATTTCCTGAGGTCCAAGATGTTTATGTTAGAGCATAAAATAATATAACTCATTAGTCTCACATGAAACTATGAAGAGAAAATTGCAACATCAGTTTTTCATGGAAACAGAAGCCACTGGTATGAAATGATGGTTCAAGATAATTCATCTTAACAGGGGGGTGGGGAGAGAGAGTTGCTATGACAGGAATTATTAGTTTGAACTGCCCGTTACCTTCAATAGGGCATATATTTCAGGGATGCTTTCAATAAGACCTTCTGGTAGTAAGATGACTCCATGATACTTGTCTGGTCCCCAAAATGAAGGGGGGAAAAAGAGATAGGTCAGATAACAAAAACTGAAATTATCACCAACAACATGAAAAGGCTTGAATTATTTAGAACCTTGCTCTGCCCTAGCTTGAACTGCATCACAAATTTGTGCTGCAATATTAAAAAGTGTAAGCTTTGAGGCAGCCACCTCCTCCCCAAGAATAACCTGCAAAGAGCATATCAAGTTATATTTAGAAAAGAGATTGAGAAAAATATAAAAAATGTGTTGATAACTTCACAAAGGCATAATCAAATTGCATAACACCAGACAAGAAAAGCTAACCATATTGGGATGGGATTGGAGGGTGCACTCCAAAGCAACATGGGATGCCTTCCGGCCCATGAGTCTGATAAAATAATAATACTGGAACAGAAAAGAAGTTATGGAGACTTTTAGATTGAGAATAGAAGAGAAAGGAACAAAACAGATAGCATACTAAAAGCAATTACAAGAGCTCTTGATTCACCATAAAAGAGGTTTATGGCGCAACAAGATCAATAAGGCTACAGAAAAATTCTAACGTCAGTTCACTCTTTACCTTCTCTGCGGAGAGTGCATCAGTGCAGACATTGCTAATGAGCTGGGAATTGACCTGAAAGAAAAGAAGAAAATTGATTTCTCATCCTCAAGATTCTTTAATTACACCTAATTGCAAATAGAGGTTAACGTGCCCCAGCTGCTACTTGCATGTAATCTCTCAAGGGAATAAGAAACAGAACATAAAGGTAAAAGGGGGTAGTTTAAAAGAAAAAATATAAAGGGGGAAAAAGTTTGTCATCTTCCTTAATCAATAAATTTGCATGCATATATTTTCCTACCAAGTAAAAGGTCATTACCATTTGGCTAATTATGCACTAGGGAGATAAGGGCTTCCTCCGGGAACCTTTTTTTTTTTTTTTTTTGGTTCCTTTTTATAGGTGACTTCCTCTGAGAACATGATGGTTATTACTACACTTCACTTTCAAGTAAAAGATCAACATCAATTGACTAATACCTTATATATTGTATCAAAACCAACATTGGTCTCCACGAACTGGTTCTTCAGATCTCCATTTAGTGTAACAGGTACACCAATCACCTGTCAAATTAATAGAAGTTCTATTAATAGACTGTGGTATCATAAAAATATATCTAGATTAAAATAAAAAATGATGCAAGGAATAAAATTGCAACAAAAGCATTTAACAAACAACACATGTTGGGTTACCTCCATTGTCACATTTAAGAACCATATCCTTGTTGGAATATCTACCTCCAGCTAATGTCCTTATTTGAGGCATTCACCTAGTTCCAATAATGTACGTTCAAACCATATTGAAAACAAAAATAATCTTATTGAAATGTGAAAAGAGAAATAATAATGGAATAAAGTGTGTTGTTTCACATTAAGCTTTTAGATACCTTTTTTGAATCTTACGCCGTCTCGTATAATGAGGAGGAGGTCTTGCATGTCCTTCGTCAGATGCCTCGGGCCCAACATTGTGTCCATGTTTGTGCCCCCCTGTCCCACACGGAGGTGCCTTTGATATGCGTTTAGGCCAACCTTCAGCCGCTGTAGGTAACCCAACCGCCTGCTCAGCCTGAACATGGGGTGGGTCAATGGCTGAAGAAGGGGTACTAAACGAACTATGGGAGGGTGGCTCCTGCTGCATGTCAGGTGGGGTTAGATTAATACCCAGGTCAAAGGATGGAATGGGTGACAGCTGAAGAAATGATTGTGGGGTGGGTGGACGAACGTCAGACCCAGAACAAGGAAGTGGGGTGGGTGGAGGGATGGTGGGGCAAGGAGATGGATGGGGGGTGGGTGAAGGGATGGTGGGCGTAGGGGCTGGATGTGGCTAAGTGAAGGGATGGTGGGCGTAGGAGCTGAATGTGGGTTGGGTGAAGGGATGGTGACGGTAGGGGATGGATGTAGGGTGGATGAAGGGATGGTGGGGCTGGCGGATGCATGTGGGGTGGATGCAGAGGGATTGGGGGTAGGGACAAGCTGAGGGGTAGCAACAGGTGGACGAGATTGACATCCG
The DNA here is from genome assembly GCA_028535165.1 of Quercus tomentella. NCBI lineage: Eukaryota > Viridiplantae > Streptophyta > Magnoliopsida > Fagales > Fagaceae > Quercus > Quercus tomentella. The sequence goes on along the minus strand of JAPQVY010000012.1, from coordinate 39,920,190 downwards.
GCCAGAGCTATGCTCGTGCTTGGGCCGGTAGGCATAGCTGCCTCCTCAATCGGGGCCTCAGGGATAGGAGGTTGGACACGTGTCATCGCCTGCACTGTCGTCAGCACCTCAGTAATGTCGTTGTGGTCCTCCGTGCCCACTGGGTGACGCCTCAACAAATGGACGTATCCTTCAATCTGCACATGGAAAAACCACACATATTAGTAATGCAATACGAAATCAACAATGCCAATTGATAATAAAATAAATGTTGGTTCTGCTACTAATAATTGCAAATTAAAGGGAGATGAAGTGCTAAGCAAAAAATGTAGTAACAAACATCATGCTCTCTAAACAGTGGTTTCATGGTAAGAAATACGGTAACATGTAGAAGACATTGAGAAGTTACCAGCAGAGTCACTATAGCACCAGGCCTATCGATGAACCTCCGAGTCACCCTTTTGAACCAATCGTGGTACTCGTGCTGTGGAGGCATATCACCAAGCACTGCTTCACAACGTCGATAAAAGCGATTACCCCACTCAAGGATATGCACAGCATGTTTCTGCATCCAATTAATACCGATCTTCCCCCTCAAATCAATGCCATGAAGCACTCTGTCAGTGTTAACATCGCGGGGAATTTCTTGGATCATCCCGAATTGACGAACAACACGATCCGGTGTATGTCTCTCTACTAGGTGGAAACATACAAGCGGCACCGTTGCCGTCCATACGGCCCTCCCTGCAACACACCACGGCGGGAGGTCGTCAAAATGAGCTTCATATGGCTGCCACACCACCTACAATAGCCAAAAAAGAAGTACACAACACATTAGGGAACAATGTTTATATTTCAAAGTTCACGAAACCTATATGGACGTTCGTAAAAGTGTAAAATAAGGCATTTTCATACATGGTCTGGCAACATGGAAGCTAGTTGCTCGCGATACCTGTCCCTGAAGATGTGGGCGGGCCTATTTTTCTTGTTTGGGACCCACAACCACCTACAATCAAGAAGAAGGGATCAATAAGTACTGAGATAATCTTAAAACTATAATGTAATCACATATATTAAATATCAATATAATACTAAAAGCTGAAACGTAGCAATTAATGTTAATTGGATGTTAAAACTAAGATATTAAACTAATTAATAATATCACTATCAATATAAAACTAAGATAATGTTAAAACTAAGATAATGTAATCACATATAACTACTGAGATAATCTTAAAGATATTAAACTAATTAATAATATCACTAGAATAAGAAACGGCCCTTTTAAAAGACAAAGCACAAACCAGCTATATTGAGAGTCACAAAATTATAGTAGATTAACATAACCATATACATTGAACCTCGGTTTAAAATTTTGTTATGTTGACATAAAAAATTGCTAGAAGCCTTTAAAATCAATAAATAAAATCAAGTTACATGATTGTGGGGTTGGTAATGATCACATAACAGTATGTTATAGCAGTATGAGGTAGAGACTTACTTCAGGGATAGTGACCACGTACTGGAGGACCATAAGCACCCACTGGCGGGCCACGCTCAACTGTCGGGTACAAATAGGGGAACCTGGCCCATGCCCAGTATTGGAGCAACAGTAAGCACCCACCAATCTAACTGGTGTCCTCGCTTGCCCTGCATAGCTCTCGATACAACCATGCAAGGCAAGCACTTCCCCAACTGTACCTCCGTGGGTTGTGAAGGTCTTCCAACTGCTGCACCCACATTAGATGCACCCTATCGCCGGATTTGTCCATGAATATTGTGTCTCCCAATAGCGCTAGGATGTAGCATCGTGCGTACTTATGCAGCTGATCCTCTTCAGCATCAGGCGGCAATGGGTTAGCAACTTCCTCCAAAAGCCGGTTGATGAGAATCCTCTGCCCATCAAGTTGCTTATGGTTGTTTTGATTTACAGGTTGAAAGCCAAGGAAGTCCCGGCACATATCCACCCAAGTTTTTTGTGTGCTCCCTGTTATAGCGTCACCATCAACAGGAAGCCCGAGAAGAACCTCCACATCCTGCAATGTGATGGTGACCTCACCATGTGGCATGTGAAATGTGTGAGTCTCGGGCTGCCATCGCTCCACCAAGGCCGTTATCAGGCCATTGTCAATCTCTCTACCCGGGACCCAGAGGAGTCCCTCCAAACCAACTATGTTGATGATGTTCCTCACTCGGTCGTCCACCATTGGAGGTTGCTTGGAGAACTCTGAACTACGGCTACGGCAGGTAATGGACCCTGGATCCTGCACATAACAAAACCATGGATTAATATATGACAACAAATACGTGTACATTGTATGGATTAAATGCATGTGCACAAGTAAATATTTAGTTGAGTGTTTTACCCGCCCATTCCAAATAGCTTCGGACCGATGCTTCGCCTGCTGTGACAACAACGAGTCGTCAATGGGTCCAGGCTGTGTATAGCCAATCCGTCCAGCATTTGTAGCAGCCATACTGAAGAAGAATGATAAGCAGTTAGTTTCAGAATTGAACACACAATATGCTTAAATATATAGGTATGAGTTAGAGCAACTAAAGCCAGTTTGTACAATGAGAATTCAGTAAAAGATGAAAGACTGAACCAAAAGAGGCCAATATGAACACAAAGCTTTTTAGACTTAGGATTTTATTTTTAAGGTTACAGTTTTGAACACACGCAGTTTTTGTATTTATTTTTATTTTTTAGAAGAAGATCACACACAGAATAATGCTTAGTTACAAATACCACAATACAATGAAGGGCTTTGATAAACTTACTATCAAACATGAGATTAAAGGGTAATTTAGGAACATAAAAAAAGAAAAAGAAAAAAGAAACTAATGTATTAATAAATATGATTGATTTCATATCAACAACTAAATAAATTAATTTTTGAATGAAAGAATTAATACTAAAAATCCAAATACTTTGAGGCTCGAGTTGCCAAAATCCAAATACTTTCTAAACCGGCCCTACTAACTATATAGTTAGTTTTTTACGGGTAATTACCCATTTTCGCCAACGAAAGAAATATTGTCAATAATAATACATAATGAAACAAGGAAAATGGATCGAATGAACTTATTACTATAACATGGATCGAATGAACTTCTAAGAGTTTCTCCTCTCCCTTTATAACACTTGGACTACAGCCACCAAACCATTTACAATATTCTCTGTACATGAGGGTCCAACTTCTATTCTTCAATCAACAAGAATTATAACATTACTTCTTTGACAAGGAACAAACTTTCCTCCCATATCAACCAAAAAAAAAAAAAAACGTAATTAAATCAACTTTAATTTCACACCAAGAAAACCTAAATGCTTGACCAAGTCAGAATTAGGAATTCAAGCCAATTTTCAAGAGTTCTTTTGGGTTTATTAATTCCTCTACTTTCTTTCTAACAATAGATATCATAATTTAACATTAATAATCTATCCAAAAACTATATTACTTATGTCATTGAGGAAATTTTTTAGCAAATGAAATATAGAAAACAAAGTGTTTGGCCCTGAAAGTATGACCAGATATCATTTTAGAACAGTAGGGCACAAATAATGATTTCTATTGAAGTACATTTGCTAAAAGTAAATTGACAAACTCATTAGCTCAAAAATACTAAATTGTAGTTTTTTCAAAGGAAAGTTGAGAAGTAGAAGATTTACAGCAACAACAAAAAATTTCAGAGCATTTAATATATGTTACTTACCTCGAAAGCTTAAGATACAACATTAACTAATGGTAATCACTAGAATGACCTTACTTCCTTGTCTAAAGAGCTTGAAGAATTTCTTATATGCTCCTATTTATCAATTAACATATATTGAACTCAAATCTAACATAATAACTTAAACTCTAATTATTTGTTCCAATCCACTGCCCCAAGTTCAAACACATTGTTCTACAAGTTTATTTACTTTTGTAAACCTCATATGCACTATACTGACAAGGCAATTCTCACCAACTGAGAAAGCGTCCAAAGGTCTTGTATTCTAAGTGACTATCACAGCATATCAGCCCATTTCCAACCCAAATTTTACATACCAAAAGAATTCTAAAAATCCCATAATTTTCCAGATTTAAGCGTCATATATTGACCAACTATACCACAAATTCAGTGTCAATATTTGACTCTTAAGTCATGTTATAGAGAATCCAAGTCAGTGTTGTCACACTGTATTCTGCTGCAAGTCAGTCCTAGTTAGGAAAACCTAGTGAGATTTCACTGAAATTAAGTTCTTGGGGTTTAACTTTCTACACTATAAATTTCATTCGTTCATTTGGTACAAATGCTGAGTTATGCAAGCTCTAATTCCTAAAGAAACATAATTCTGAAAGAAACATAGACTAAGCAGCAGAATTTTTATTTCCAATTTTTCAACATACCTCTCTTGACTTAAACTAGTGGTCTCATAGGAGCTTTGAGGTTGTTCTATGCTGTCCTAGCCTCCGCATAGACCAGAAACTCAAACTTGTGCCACGTTCCAGCTTGAGTGATACATGACAAATCAGTTTACCTATGGTGTTTTACACTACAAGAGTGAAACAAACTAGACCATCAGCCTAAGAGCCTTGCCAACACTAATGCACTGAGATATGCTGATTTTGTAATTGTGATCTGGGATACCTCTCATGGGGTTTCTATAGCCTCCATCTCATTAATAGCGAGCAAAGAGGCATAGAGTAATAGCCCAAGGCATTACTCCTTTGAGTAACGCCTAGGACTTACTCCAGGGAGTTCCATAGAGAGACCTGCCTACTTTGGGCAGCCCTTTATATCCCTTTTAGTTTCTAACAAATCCAAATGTACACAATTATTTTCTTAAAAAGTCATACCTAAGTGCACAAAACTTCCACTTTTGCAAGGTCTAGGAGAGGTCATGCTAGGCAATCATACCCACATTTGTTTTTGGAGAGGCTGATTCTCGAATTTGAACCCGTGACCTGTGATGTTTGGTGGAAGGCCCTTGCCGTCGCACCAAGACCCAAGTTTTAAAATGCCGTACCCAATGTACAAAGCTCCCACTTGTGTGGGGTCTGGGAGAGGTCATTGTAGGCAGCCTTACCTAGTTACTATTCTAATCCATAATGAATTTGGAAGTTAGGTCTTAAAAAAGATTTCTTCCTGTAATCAAAATGTCAACTTCTGCCGTTCAATACATGCATTTGAGAAATACTATCTGCCAATTTTACCATATTTAAATCCCATTACGATCCTCCACAAAATTATTGGCTCCCAAGATAGGGAGCACAGAGATATAGACAAAGTGAATACCCAATTGAGAACCAAGCCTGGTCATTGGTTGGCTGCCTCTAGCTCTCATTATCTCTCTCTTTCTAGTCACTTGAAATGATAAAACCCTAGTTCCCTATTACCCAGCTTTTAATGTTAGTCCTCACCCCCCCCCCCCCTTCCTCTTCCCCTTAGGATGGGTCTTGCAATAGTGTAAATCATTAAAATTCCCTGAAAATCTTCTAATCTTTGCTAAGGCTGAAAGAAACCAAGCTATAGCTATCAAATACTGCATAGAGAAATTTCAATTATGGTCGAGTCATTCTGTTAATGCGAAGAAATCAAATGTGATTTTTATCAAAAACGTAAATTCCTCAAAAGCCACAGAGATTTGCTCCCATCTTTAACACCAGAAAAGCACCTTTCCACTCAAAATACCTTGGCCTTCCCCTATGTCACAACAAGTCAAGCAGCCACACTCTCAATGAAGTTGAGGAAAAGATTAAGTGTCAAATCTAGAGATCGAAGGACAAGTGCTATCCCAAATATCAAGGGATTGTTTAACAAGGCCAATAGTAGTAGCCTCACCAATTTATATTATGCCTTCTCTCAATTTTTCAAAAATCTGTTTGCTCTAAAATGAATGGGTTGTTTTGATATTTTTGGTGGGGTAGGCCTCTATACCTCAAACCTTGGGACTTCCTTGTGTAAATCTAAAGTGGGAGACTAGGGGTTTTGCCGTATGGAAGATAAATGGGGAAGAAACACCATGGGTGAAAATGCTCTAATGTAAATACTTGAGAGGCAAATCCTTCAGAGCAACTAAAGTAGCCTCCAAGAGCTCATGGCAGTGGAAATCAATTCCAAGAGGTAAAGACCTACACCTTGGCTGTAAGGCGTGGGAAAACCCATCAATACCAATCCTTCCCAATCTCTATCTACAAGCAAAGCATTCCCGATTCCCCAATCCTGTCCAGATCAACAGGGTCTTGGACTTAATCACTACAATTCCAATCCAGTGTAATAAGGAACTTATTAGGGCTGATTTTTAAGAAGATTAAGCACCAAATATCCTCATAATCCACTTGTCACAAGATCAGCAACCAGATTAGGTAATTTGGACCCTACACACATTGGCGGAGTCTCACAGCTAAATTGGCTTGCTGATTCAACCAACAACACCATCCTAGATATACTGAACTCTTATCCAATTTCGAATAGAAGAAATTATGAAGCAGTTAGATTCATGGACATTTGAAAAGGCTGATCTAGAAGATTGAATGGAATGTGCTCCCTAGTTGAGCTATGTAAACTCAAGATTCGAGATAGATGACAAATCATGCTTGCTCTGTAATTATGGAGCGGTTCTCATGAACATTTTTAAACTTTAATCCAGAAGATTGCATGCAATGTGCTTCCAATCTTCAATATATTTTTGCAGTACTTGCCTTGTACAGTATCCATAATACAAGAAATATTGGACCGTAACCTTCAAGACTAGTAACTATTGGTAGTGCCACTAGCTCTATGTAACCACCATTACATATCTATCACTAATAGAATGTAATCATTGTCCTAAAATCATAGTCATGAAGGTGAAGTACTGTATATTACAGTAATATACAGTTTAGATACTTGCATGCTAGTCACCTATGCATGATATATAAGAGGCAAAATGCGATATCATGTTTTTGGTTTAGGAAATAATTACAAAGTTATAGTTTCTGACATTCCTTATAATTTTATTGTGGTATAACAAGTCATCATGAAATTACTTGTAAAAGTTTCAGTTTTTCAATACAAACAACAAAGGAATTATTACAAAGTTATTGCCGCCTTCTTAGTCTTATGTCACATAATGAAAATAATACTCAGTGCCAGACAATGTACCTAACTTTTAGGACAAAAACTTGCACACAAACTCACTGAAACGAGTAATTCATTACCTTCACAAACATATCCTTAGCAAATTATATCCCAATCCAGATTTCAAGGGAGCTTCCAATATAGCAAAATGGGTATGTGCAAACTATTGCTTAGTTATAATCAGTTAAGAAAGACACATGGACTTTGGATGTGTAGGAATTCTATGAGATCAATAGCAGAAACAGTGACGAATCAGATGAAAAAAGAATAAAATTGTGTACAACATTCACTGATGAAAAAAGAAAATGTTGAAAATAAAATCTGATATTCCAAAATGGTTTCATAAGTAAAAATAACCACAATTCGTTGACTTCTTAAATGTTCGCAATAAATAGAAAATGGTTAAATTCAGCCAGGATTAACCACCAAACTATCAATTGCCATCAAACATTCAGCAAGAATGACAACATGCTTAAGAAAAGCATATTGTATAAGGAAATTCTAAACCAAAAAACACCTAAAGTTTATAACACCATCCAACAGGAGGAATTTACAAGGGAGTACTCACATACTGAAGATATCATACCACAAACAACAACTTAAAATACCAATTTATAGCAAGTGGAGTACACAGTTTTTTATTTTATTTTGCTGGATATGTAGTTAATTAAGTAATCAGTACAACAACCATTAAAAACTAATGGTAAAACAAGAATATTTTACCTCTATTACAAATTCAGTACAGAAACCAAAAAAAAAAAAAAAACAAAACAAAACGAACTGATTACATTGCAAAATGCATAAGGGACTCACCTTTTTTTCTTCTTTTTCTTTCAGATACCGCGTAGACTGGAGACTGAGTTACAGCAGAGGGCAAGTGAGAGAGTAGAGAGGGTGACAGGGACGTGCGACAGTGGGTCGGTGAGCGAGAGAGTGAGAGGGTGACTGAGCGGTGAGGCTGAGAGGGTGAGTGGGTTGGGGCCGGCGTCGGCGACGGTGACGCTGAGAGAGTGAGAGAAGGAGAGGGTGAGTGAGAGTGGGTCGCTGAGGCTGAGACTAAGAGAGGGGTTTGAGAGAGTGAGAGGTTAGACCGGTGAGGCTGAGAGGGTCAGTGGGTGAGTGGGTCGGCGTCGGCGACGGTGACGGTGACGCTGAGAGAGTGAGAGAAGGAGAGGGTGAGTGAGAGTGGGTCGGAGACTGAGAGAGGGGTTTGACTGATGAGGGAGAGTGAGATTGGAGAGAGCGTTAAATTCAAAAAATTCCTATTAGAAATCGAGTGTCTGAGACTCGATTTCCATGTCTACTCCACGTGGAAATCGAGTATCAGACACTCGATTTCCACGTGTACTCCAGCGTGTTTTTTGCCATGTCAAAGCACGTAAACCGAGCCTTAAAGGCTCGATTTAGAGGCCCTAAATCGAGCCTCTAAGGCTCGAGTTGTTACTAATGCAAATTGTTTCCAAACTGGGCCAACTAACTGAATAGTTAGATTTTTATGGGTAATTACCCATTTTCGCCCAAAATTTTTTTTTTTTTCCATAACTCAAACTTATAAAAATCGATTTCCATGCCCAAAAAAAAAAAGGTAATCGAGTTTGAAAAACTCTAGTTCTAGGTAACACCACTAGTTCCAAGTAGTGAAATTTTCTTTTAAAAGTTTATTTATATATTTATTAAAAAATTAATTATTAAAGTAAAGTAAGAAAAATCCTGCAATTGTTTTTTAAATTTAAAAAGTTTACTTTTAATTTCAGCATTAGAACAAATGAACAGTGTCTAACCTTTTAAATTCTCTCTTACACTATAAGTGCAATTGTATAGTTCCAAATCCAACCAAAAAAAACTCTCTTAGCAACTCCAACCAGTAAATTTTTTTTTTTGAAAAAAAAAAAGAATTTAAAAGAAAGAAAAAAACCATGAATCAATATTTATGTTATTTTTAGTAGGGAAGATCAAAGTGAAAGCATAAAGAGTGGAATGATAGAAAAGATTTTAGTTTTCAACCATGTGTGTTTGGTTGGGAGAATAAAAAGTAGAATGATAGAAAACAAATACAATTTGTTATTAAAAGACACACTTTTAACAAAATGGATTGAAAATAAATATGGACACATTGTGGAAGAGTATTTAGGAGCTTGGACAATGAATGCTGGATATATTGGTAGACTTGCTTGACTTTTAAAAGAGACCCGTCTTGTTTAGGCAAGAGAATTGAAAAGGAGAGGAGTATGATTGAGATGGTCTTTGATAGGGGCGTTCTTTTGTTTTTTGTTGTTTACTATGCAATTGATCTCTATCATAATATATTTCTTTTCCTTTTCTTTTTTAAACATGTTCGCTGATCTTAAAATAGCCAGAGTCTAGTTTGAAAGAAGTGAATGGATATCAAATTATCAATTATCATGTTCAGGCTTTTAAGGAGGTTTTTTTTTTTTTTTTCCTGAATAAATACATTATTGCTAAAAAAACTCAACCCGAAACAGGTGAGAAACAATAAGATCGGGCTTGGACCCATCTCTAGCAAAGGCCTGAGATATATGTGAAGGCAAATTGGAGGTGGAAATTGGCCCAAACCAGTTTACAAGAGCTGCCCTCTGGGTGAACAAATGTGCAAATAACTTACCCTTTCTATGAACAAAAGAAAATTCAACATTTGAAAAGCAATTAACAAAGAACAAAATATCTTCAAAAATAGATTTGATACTCCAATGTGGGGCTACATCTGACTTTTTCAATGGCTCAATGACATTCCAGGCATCTCCCTCCAAGATTATATTCTAGAATGCTTCATTCATAGCACATCTAATGGCACACCAAGCTACTCTCGTTTCCCCCAGTAGGGAATTGCCACTCTCAAATTGCTCTAACCATGCCAATAGAAGGTTGCCAACTATATCTCTTCCCACAACTACAATTGTGGTTTTCTCCTCACGGATTGCAGCACCAAAATTTAGCTTGATCCAATTCCTTAGAGGTGGAAACCAAACCACATCTTTGGATGACCTCTCATTTTGCTCCTTTCAAGCTTCTCTATGCTCCATGAAGACACTAAAAATTTGCCTGGAAAGATCAGTTGGATTACTTTTGGAACCCTCCACTCTAGCTTTATTTCTAGCCATCCATAAATGATCACAGAGAATGGTAGCATAAAGCTGGAAGTCTTTGACAGATTCTTCATTCAACCCCATCATGGATTTTGGATTTAAAATAACCTTAATCCAATCCAAGATAGATAGAGAGGATAACTTACTCATATATAAAGGCCATGGGGCTAGTAACCAAAGCTGAACAACCTAATCACACTACAAAAACAAATGCTTAATAGTTTCAGGGGCATTATTAAACAAAAAGCAATTTAAAGAAGAAATGGGAAATCGATTGTTAAGAGCAGAACAAGTTGGTTGAATGTTGCAGCACATTTTCCACAAAAGGTTTTTGAGTCTGGCATTAAATTTAAGCTTCCATAAATCCTTCCAATCTTTACTAAGCATGTGAGGGTGGTTTGAAGAATGCAGCCCTTTAATAGCATTATAAGCGGATTTCATTGAAAACTCGCCTGAAGGAGTAAGACACCAGAATACTTGGTCATTCATGGTTTGATGAGATAGATGAATGTTTAGGATTTTAATTATTGTGGTAGGTTCAAATAAGATTGAAAGTTTACCTTTATCCCATTGCTTGGAATCTTGATCCATTAGATCTGCAACCAGGTGAATATCAATAGAAATACCGCATCTTGCTTGGGGGATGAACCCTGGCTCATTAGGGACCCACAGGTCTTCAAAGATCCAAGTGTTAAGGCCATTGCCAATTCTATGACACAACCCCTTACTAATAACCTTCCTGCACTCAAATATACTTTGAGGTGCCCAAGAAATACCCTTCGAAATGGACATTTTCATGAATTTTCTATTCCGAACATATTTCTTCTTGAAAGCCATCACCCATATTTTATCACTGTTATTGACCACATTCCAAGTCATTTTGGCCACCAAAGTTTTATTCATGTCTGCTGTTTTTTTAATGCCAAGACGTCTGACATTCTTAGGTTTGCATATTGAATCCCAGCTTTTGAGACAATAACCTTTTTTACTGTCATCCATTGTACCCCATCAAAATCTTCGGTTAAAGGATTCAAGTTTTGAACAAACTTCATTTGGGAGGATTAGGGATGAAGCTTGGTAGATGGAATGGAAGAAGCCACATATGAGATGAGTGTCACTCGACCAGCTTGAGAGAGTGTTTTCATTTTCCACGCTTGCAGCCTTTGCTTAACCTTCTCAATAATCTCTTCAGTTGCTACTTTTTTGTCTCTACCAGAAGCTATTGGAATACCAAGATATTTCTCCTCCTTATTTAAAGCATTAATTCCAATAGAATTTGCTAGCCGAGATTTCAAATAATGAGGAGTATTTCTACTATAAATTATAACTGATTTAAAGAAGTTTATCATTTGCCTTGACTAGCATGAAAAAACATCCAAGCAATATTTTATCCTTTGTAAATTTTCCCATTAACTTGAGCAAAAATAAAAAGATCATCTACAAATTGTAGATGAGTAATAGGAGTTAGATCTCTGGCTAGCTTAAAACCCTTTATCCCATTACACAAGGCTTCCCTCTCAATCAATCGAGCCAAACCTCCCTTGCTAATACAAAAAGGAAGGGAGAAAGAGGATCACCCTGCCTCACCCCTCTTTGAGGCCTAATGAACCCAAACGGACTTCCATTTATAAGGATGGAGAAGGATGTTGTAGAAACAAGCATAACCCATTGTATCCAAGTATCAGCGAACCCACAACAGTGGAGGACTTTCTCAATAAAGCCCCATTCTAGCAGTCATATGCCTTTTCCATATCTATTTTTAAAGCCATCTAGCCTGTTTTACCCTTTTACTTCTTCATTGCATGAAGAATTTCTTGAGCCAAGAAGGTGTTTTCTTGGATTTTACGACCAGGAATGAAGGCTATTTGCCATGAAGAAATCAATTTATTAAGGACTTACTTGAGCCTATTTGCAAGGAGTTTAGAGATGATTTTATAAAGCATATTACAGAGGCTAATCGATTTACTGAAGCTACATTGTTGCCCTTAGGAATAAGAGCAATAAAGGAGTGATTGATTTCTTTTAACATGTATCCCCTCCTAAAAAAACTAATAATTGCTTCAATGACCTCTCCTCCTATGATATTCCATGGTGAGTGTTTAAAGCTTAATTTTTATTTTCTTCTCCTCTCGTAGAAACATCATCACAAAGTTGTTAAAATTGCACTAGCAAACATCATATGAAAATGCTTTATTGTCAATTTGTCATGCTGATCCAACTTCTCTCGATTAGGATCTCCGAGATTTGTTTCTTTGCTGAAGTATGCAATATTGCAGTTTGTTGATGTATGATGTGTATCTTAAAATTTCTTGGTCTTTTTTAGTTTTTAATTGTTCGACCCAATCAGAGAAGCATAACAAGCTAAAGTTTTTAGTAATGACGACCGTTACTCATCGACCTTGAACTCCCATTAAGATAGAGACCATTATGCACAGAGAAATAATTACCAGCAATTATGTATATGAAGACATTTATGAGTACAACAACTACCCAAACTACCTATAAAAGGGACAATTTGTTTATTTGTGAAGGCACGTCAAAACGTACTACAAAACTACTATCTATATACAAAATATATAGGCTGATACTAACTTAAACATCGGAGGCTTCCTCACCGAGTACAACCCGATGGTCTCTTCGATCAACTCTGTTTTTCTTGCAGGTCCTTCAAGATCGTCCAAAGTTTTGGATTGGACGAGTGACCCAACTGACAATTTTTTACATCATCATCAATAATGATAATAATAATAATAAGTGATACTGTAAACTTTAAAAAATTCATTTTTTTTAGAATACTTTTTAATTTTGAGGTGGTTACTAGGATAAATGAATTCCATCACAAGTGTAAATATAATTGTATAAATAAAATATTTTTTATGTTGAAATAACTCTTGGTGTATGGTTATTTGTTTTAATCATAGTTACAAATATTATAAACAATGATTTTGTAGCCGAAGCTTATATTTATTTACTTTTATTGTTTTTTGGTAGAAATTTTTACTTTTATTGTTTGATTTTATAATTTGTGCCTTATTTATTTATGTTTGATTGTTGTGGTGGGAAACCTTAGAAAGTTTTCATGGTAAGGTATGAACTATGGAATTGCATAAAGCTAGGACATTAGTATGCATGATATGTTCTCTATGGAAGACAACTATAATTACATAAAAATAAAAGAAAAGGAAATAGAACAATAACCAGTATATATGACCTCTTATTCCTTGGCCTTTTTGTGATATTTTTCTTCTTTTTATCATTCAATTTCTCGTCCTTGTCTTGCATCACCACCTCCTTTTTCAGTTTTATTGATGAATTAATGAGGTTTTTATTGACTAAGAAATCAACCAAAATACAAGGCAAAACAACCAAGCTATAGCAAAACTAAGACTGGCCTCTACAAAAAACAGTTTATAACAGACCCGCAACAACATTGCAGGCTATGACAGCATACACCCCTCAACAGTGTGCCATGATCTCAACAAATCAAGCTAAAACTGGCCACTCCTAAAACTCATCACCACCTCCTTTTTCAGTTTTATTGATGAATTAATGAGGTTTTTATTGACTAAGAAATCAACCAAAATACAAGGCAAAACAACCAAGCTATAGCAAAATTTATACATTAACATCATCAAGGTATTACAACTTTTTAACACAGCAGCAACATGTCACAATTGAGAAATGAAATAACAGATCCACCAAGCTTTGACAATAATAGAGCACCACAAGATATCCAGCAATACCAAGCTTTCAATAATTCTCCATCATAGGATAGATCAGTCACTGGTTTGATAATGTAGCATGCATTTCAGATTTGAGTCCCCATTTATAGCAAAGTATATGATAAAGCATTAAGTCACAACTACATGGTTTACTCTCTAGTCTCCCTTGAACATCCTTCTTTATAATGCCAATGAGTTGATCATCAGTGTATACCTTCCTAGAAAACATTATAGAATTTCTTTGCTTCCATACATGATAAACAGAAGCCCACAAAGCTACTTTGTAAAGGGATTAAGCCTTTTCCTTTAAGATTATTTCTCCCTAACTCACTATCCTGCCAATCAGTCTTAGCAAAAGATACTAGAAACAAGTTAATTGTAATTTCCCAGACCCCCCTGTTAAAAGAAGAACCGAAAAATAAATGGTCCCTGAACTCAATGCTAGAGCTGCAGAAAAAACACAAACCATCCACTGGAACTTGGAAGAACCCATCGCAAGATTCTAGCTTTGGTTGAAAGCTTATTAAGAATAACCATCCAACCAACAAATGAATGTTTGGGAATGGCCAAGGTAAACCACAGTAAATGCCACCATTCCATATTACAACCTCTGCTCCAAATTTCATTTCAAATACCAGCACAATCAAATTTATAAGAACCAACCCATAAAGCTCTGTCTTGCTCGTGAGTGTAACTGAGAAAAACTTACTTTAAATATTCACTAAGTGGTCTAATCTGGCAAAGCAATGAAACAACACAAACCCACATACACATGCTACTTCAAAAGAACAAACAGGCACAAACACTAGAAACCCACATACCCTTATATGCGAAAGTTTATAATAATAATAATAAACAAATAAAACATAAGAAATGAATATTGATACTATTAATAAACTCATATAACAAATCAAGATTCCTCCCCACCACCCCATACCTAATACCCACAAAAAATGGACATTAATCCTTTGAAATAATTGCATATATCTACCTTTTCAAATGGGTAGCCCTGAAAAACCAACAAAGAAAAAGGGGATACTAAACAATGGCAATGAAACTAGGTTTCATCGTTTGATCGTTACCTTTAACAATATCAAAAAGATTTTGATCATCTCAAGAAACATTCACCGGATAGTAAGTCGAAGAGATGCTAAAGGAGATTGACAGAAAGAATGCAAGAAGGAGCAATTTGGTTTTTTGAGAAGAACTGAAGAAGCAATCTGCAAAAAACTTAGAGAACGCAAGAGAGAACGGCGTGAAATGAACCTTATAAATTTTATTTTAGGTTTATATATCTGAGCTACTCTACCAGTAATCAGTAACCCATTCAAATAAAATGAACAGTTCAGATTAAAACTCCACCAAATTTATGGTTAGGATTTGTGTGAGTACCGTACCCCTAAAAATATTAGAGGTTTTCGTAGAATGACCCTAAAGTCAAATAAACTGTAAATCAAAGAAAAGGAATTAAATTTCTAAACCAGGTAGTAAAAGAGAATAAGGTTTTTTATAAAAGAAAGGAAAAGGAAAATAAGCCTAATATATATATATATATATATATATATATTTTTTTTTTGAGAATCCAGCTTCAACTTTATAAAAACTAAAATCAGCCACAATCGGCTAAAAGTACATTAGCAACTTGTGGTGGAACATTCTCCATCCACACAGAAAAACCATCAATAGTTCTTGCATATTGTGCAAAAAAATGAGCAACTGAGTTACCTAACCTACTGGTATGTGAAAAGGAAATACAATTACAAAAAACTAAATAATGCTTAATAGAAGAAATTAGATGACCAAAAGATGAGAAAGATTCCTCTTCCTTTCTTAAGGTTGAAATAACCACCTCTGAATCTCCCTCAATAATAAAAGAGGATAGGTTGAGGTCCATAGCAAGGGTGATAGCTAGAACAGTAGCCAGCGCTCCCTCTTCATCTAATGAGGATGGAAGCTTGATCTTCTCCGCCAAGGATGCGAGCACCTTTCCATGAGAATCACGGACAACCACTCCCAACCCAACTTCCTCTGTTTCTTTGAACACCACACCATTGAAATTAATCTTCAATATAAATAGCATACTTTCCTCTCTAATTTTCATTTAACTCTAACCCAATAATAGTCTCCCTCAAAAAAAGAAAAAAAAGAAGAAGCTTATTGTGTCATTTAGGGTAGCCCAAATCCAATTTGAATTGGGTAACTTTTTATCTTTGGGTATGAAAGTAGATGTCAGTGGAAGAGTTAAACCAGTTCAACATTTGGATTCATGAAAAATTGAGATTATCTTTTCTATGTAATTTCAAGTCAACCAAAGTCAACAATAAAAATGAAACAATAGTACGACTATGAAGAACAAAGAAGAAAGCAAATATTAGCAAACCACTGCAGGTTGTGACCATGGTTTTCAGACCCGGACTGTTCATTGAACCGTAAAAGGGAGACGTTCAAGGTTTTTGAGGTCGAACGAGGTCGAACCGGGGTCGAACCGTGATGACATCATAATTAATTTAATAATTATTTTAAATATATATAAAAACATTAAATTAATAAAAAAATAAAAAAATTAACTAAAATAGTCCAAAACAAATATAGATAGTATTTTTTATAACATAACTTTCATAATACAAATAAAAATTATTAAATTCTAAAAAAACATAAATAGCTATTGAATTTCTAAATTATTTTTAAGTCATGACAAAGCATGCTTTAGTACCCAATAATTTTTATTTTATAAAACCCAAAAAAATAGTTAAGAAACAAATTAGTTTATTTGCTCATGGCCCATTTGACTGCCGATCATTTTTTTTTCCTCAAGCCTATTTGAATAGTTACTGTTCACCATTTATTATGAATTAAAAAAAATAAATCAAAAGCTACATCTGAAGAATGAATATGTCCATGCATTTAAAAATTGTTGAAGTTTAAACAAATAACAAAACCCAAGAAGTGCTTGATTGCAAGCAAGCATTTATGTGAGTAGTTGACAGTTGACACGCACAGCAAAGAAGAAGTCTCCGGAAGCGTGAAGAAGTCTACAACATTTTTAGCAATATTTTCACAACAAAATTTATATAAAAAATTGTTATTAGTTTTAATTTAAATCCACTATTGAAATTATTTTTTTACTCACCAATATTAACTAATAACAATTTATTACTTAAAATTTATTGTGAAATATTATGAAAATATTATAGTAACATTTAATTGTGATATTTTATTCTTTTTATTATTATTCCCTTCTTTCCTTGCATCCATACGTTTCTTTTCCTTTTTTTTTTTCTCTTGTTTTTTCTACTCCACACACGTATCCCCATTCCCACTCCTCTCATCTTGTTTTTATTTTTCTAGACTCTTCCTTCTCCACACAGAGTGTCCTCTGCTTTTATTTTTCTTTCTTTATCTCTATCTCTCTGTTTCTCATTCTCTTTTTCTCATACTCTCACCCTATCACACACACATTACCGGCGGAGAACAAAGCTAGAATTTAAAGCTTGCTTCGCCCAAGAGAAGAGCTTCTAAAGAGAGGGAGCTGCGTGATGTGCTCTGAAGAGAGAAGAAGAAGAAACATAAAGACATGCTTTGTTTCTCTGGAGATGGCAATGGCAGACATGATGTACTTTTTTTTCCTTTTGGGAGGGAGTTGTGTTTCTGTGTTTCTCTGAAGAGGGAGTTGTGTTTCTTTTTCTTTCGTTTTTCTGTTTTTTTTTTTCTTTTTTTATAAGGTTTAGATTCAAAGGGAACCGTGAGAAGCGGTCTGATCACTGTTCTTAGAACCATGCGGTTGAACTGCATTTCGAACGGTTCCCTGCTTTTTTGGCATAGACTGGTTCTTGAGCATAAAAGAACCGTGATTGTGAGAGGTTCACGGTTTTTTCCAGTCGGACCGTACGGTCCGGTCCGGATTTCAAAACCTTGGTTGTGACTTGATGGTAAGAGTTCTCGTATTGCTTCATATAATGTTCGACAAATGTGTTATGCTCAGGTCTTGATGGTACACATAATATTACCCATTACCGTCACGTAGCGTAAAGTTGATAGTAAAACTAGAGAAAGAATTTTTAGAATTTTTTTTTTTTTTTAAATGTCAAACTTTAAAAGTGTCATTGATTGATTTTCTTACAACCTCTTTTGGGTTTTTGTACAGTGGTGTGGTTCAATTGAGCACCATCTCAAATGTTATGTAAGTAAAATGTGAAATATTTGGTAAATTTTTTGGTATCCATAGGAGGATTGTAATTTAAAAGCAATATAAAATGTGGGTTTAAAAATGTAATTCACCACAAAAAAAAAAAAAAATGTTTGCTATTTGCAAAGGCCTGGCCAGCGGGTCAGGTATCCAAACTTCAAATTCTCTTATGCAACTCAGAAGAATAGACCCACTTTAATTAGTTAGGAGATGTCAAATGCCGTCGTTTTTAGGGCAAAAGATTTAAAAAAGAAAAAAAAAAAAAAGGAAAGAAAGAGGAATCTTGAAATTGCAAGAGACAAAGGAAAGAAGAAGAAGAAGAAGAGAACGATGAGATGAGTAGCTGTGATGGTTCCGGTTTTCTCCGAGTCAGACTCACTCAAATCCAACCCTTCAGAATTGTCGTGTTCTCCATTTTTACTTCAACAAGCTCTGCTCTGACTCGGTGAAATGAAAAATGGTGGCAATTGCCAATTACAGACGGCGTCGTTTTTTATTGTTAGTATTTCTATAGAGATAGCAAAAATATATGATATGGTGTTTAAAATATGATTAAGGTTTTATTTTAGTTTGAAAATATTTAATTTCTGTTCCCTATAAAATTGGAAAAAGTGGGCATATCATATCAATAATAAGTTGTTTTGGAGAAATGTGGTGTCCGAAGAAGGAATGTGGTTTCAAAGAGACACTGTACTGTACCGTGTGCAGAAAATGGTTCTGAGAAATGAGAAGGATTTGAGGATTATTAAATGAGTTTATCAAAATAACATTGCCCTTTGCACCCAAAATATGGACATGATAAATAGATTCAATTTGCATTAGGGCAAGGAATTGAATTGGTGGAGTGGTCTTTGCTTTAGCCAGGAACAGATACCAGCTAGAGATGGTTCACTGTTCAAGGTTGTTGTGTCGATTGGCATGAGAATGGTACCTAGCCACCCTAAAGATATTTATTTATATTGCATTTCTTGAATGGGAAATGGAAATCTAGAAGCAACTACAGGAATGAGCAACTAGTTTGCAATAAGGTTTTTCATGGTATCCGGAGGAATTTAAATTTTGTCTGGTTTTGGAAAGAATTAATGAAGTGCTGCTTAATTAATTCCCAAGAATTTGTGTGGGAAGACAGCATTGTCTGATAAAATCGGTGGAAGTGAAAATCTCTAGGGCTGTAGTATGTAAGTTGGCCCCAGGTGCTGCTGTGTAACCATATATGGCACCAAAGGAATGCCACTCTCCATTGCCAAGGGATAAGAACTGGGGAGGGATTATGCAATCCATATAGAGAGAGCTTAAACCAAGGGTGGAGACTAGAAGTAAGCCATTTGTAGTAAATGGGGGATAAATTTAGCTCTATCCTTGGAAAGCACCCTGCATAGCAAAATTGGTGTGCAAATCACTGTCCAAAATCAACATCTGAACCAAGCGAAGTTTCTGTTTGAAATTTCTCAATATGAATCAGAGAGCCAAATGCCGGGAAGGGGGAAAAAACATTATATATGTTGCAGTCGGAGAAAAAGAAAAACAACAATTATATTAATATAACAAACCGTTACATTGGAAAGATAAATATCAATATGTAAATATGTATTTCTCTTAAAATAAATGCGGCAGGATTTGTAGTGCATTTCACAAAATTATCAAGTAGCCAAATCTCAATAGCGCAATTTTTACATCCAAGATCTGCTAAAACTAGAGGAGCATTATTACAGCTTTTGTTCACAAAATTAAAATTGCAGCATCGGAAAGTGGATATTGCTAGTTTCACTTTGTTGAACAGAGCATTTCAGGTCACTTTTTTTTGGGGGGGGGGGGGGGGGGGGGGTAGGAATCCATGTTAAAAGCAGCAATGGCAAATTGGCAATACTTAGGTGGCTCTCAAGTTGAACCTCCTGAATTCCCTGCTGGTTAAACAATTGTAGGGCATGCCAGAATCCTGCAAAATGAGCCTCCAGACAGCATGGGCCCACAATCACCACAACCTCAGCTGCAACAAATTTCACATTGAGATCTCTAATCACTACAACATTTACAGCAACATTTACCTTGGAGTAAGGTAACTGAGGGGGCTTCCATATTAGGAGATGTACTTTCTGCAGTATCTCAGATGAAAATTTTGCAGCTTAGTGTTCATGCATCTCTTTACCTATATATACCAAAGTGGTTGGCTGTATTCCTGGTTCCCCAAATCTCTCCATTTCTGTGCAGCCATAATTGCCATGAGAGAGTGGGAAATAGTTTCAGTGAGAATGTATTCTTAAGGTGTGGGATAAAGTTTATGCATTCAACTAATTGCCATACCTTCTTGGTGTCTGGGCAAGACCACAAAGCATGTAAACTGGTTTCAGGAACTTCATTTCACTGCTCACAAGTTACTGAAGAGATGATGCATTTGGAAAATAGATGAGGCTTTGTTGGCAGGATAAACCGAAGAGTATGCCATGAAAAACTTCAATCTTGTTAGGATCCTGAGACTTCCACAGTGCCTGCCACATAATTGTTGAGCTGTGATTGTTTGAAGCCTCTCCTAAACCTGACATTGCCTCGTGGTCCGACAAATCATATGCACCCTGAACTGAAAAATTTCCAATTTTTGCACCCACCCAAAAGATACTGTAATCAAAATGTTGAGTATTTCATGGAATGCTTTTGAATGACAGCAGCTTCTTGTGGCATGAACAACCTGTCCAGAACAATCTTTCTGCGAGTCTTGTATTATCATCCAGCAAGTCACATAGTTTGCTGCAGATTGAGGATTTCTTAGTAAAACCACCCTGGATGTATTCGGTGTTGGCAACTGCCTATCTTCCCAGATGTTAACCTGTCTTCCATCTGTTGGGTGCACTGCACCATGCGTCCAGCCCACATGTTTTTGTCAAGAGCTCATTTAATGAGCTTGTCTTTAATGTTTCTTATCTTTTCTTCATTATGTACAAAAGTCACCATGAGTAATTGGAGTGGTTGGCTTAGGCGTGTCCAACATGCTGAAGGAAGAAAGAAAAGAAAGAAGCAAAAGCAAGAGTCATTCTGCTATGGCAGAGCTGAAAGGAAAAAGGAAAGAAACAAGCAAGGCCATTCGGCCAATGAGAGCTAAAGAAAGAGATTTTGGTTGAAGCAAAGTCAAAGTAAGTGGCTTGCACTTATTGTGACTTGATGTGAAGAGTGTGAAAGGAAGAAAAGAAGGAAAAGATGGAAAAATAAATAGAGAGGCCATTCGGCCAGTGCAGAGAGAGGAAAAAGAAGTGAAGTCCCAAGAGTGTGGTGAGGACTAGTGCAGTCTTGAAGAACTGCGTGAGTGAGAGCAAGCAAGAGAGAAGAGAAAAATAGAGAGAGTAAGAGAAAATACACAATGAGGAAGAGAGCAGTGAGTGAAAAGAAAAAGAGAGTTTTTTTTTTTTTTTTTACTCAAGTTGTATCTCTAAGTGTTGTAATCTCTATTTTATATAGTGAAATTATTCGGAGTTTGTCCCGTGGTTTTTCCCTTCAAGGAAAAGGGGTTCCACGTAAATCTTTGTGTTTTTGTGTGGTTGTGCTTCCGCTGTACTTGCTAAAATTTATTCATAGTAATATAGAATTTTTCCCAACACCATCCCTATCTTCCAACAGTAGCTCAACTGTGCAACCTTTCAAGCTTCCATTATACTTCTCCAACCAAATGAGGCATTGGATGGTAACTTTGCGTTAACAAAAAGAGGTAGATGGGAAGGATTTATGTCTGTATGTCATTAGAAGTTTAACAGAACATCACATTTGCAGGACACCCAAAAAGAAGAAGATTTAATCAATAATGAGAGCCAATTGAAAGTTAATTTAAAAGCTTGACCATTTTGAGTCCTTGACCACTTTCGCAAGAGCCCAAGGTGAGTGTGAGAGGAGAATAGCTACTTGGCTAATACTTCAACGTTGAAGCTCATGTAACTATCCACGGTGGCAAAAGCTTCAAGCTTCTCAGATGTTTAATCCCATCCTACCATTAATTAAATAAAAGTTCACCAACAAGACAAGAAGAAAAATTTGTGTTATTCCCACCTGATAAAAAAAAAAAAACAACTTAGGGGAAAAAAAAAGTGATACGGTGCGCATGATATTAATTTTTGAGTTGGGGTCAATTTGGATGTGATTGCCAAAAGCTGCCACTAAGGTACAAGTACCACAATATTTTGAAGTTTGTAGAAAGAAAAATGATGACTTACAGGTAATGAACAGAAACTGTTTAGCCTTCCAGGTCATTTTCACTAGATTCTTCAAAATCAGCAAATAATCCTTCAAGTTCGAATCCTCTTTGGCTGTGGATCCTCATTATAGTAGCACTCTCCACTAGCTCCAGCCCTGTCATCCTCATCATGGCTTCGCTTATTTCTGATTCTGCAGCTGAATCATCAAGACCATGATGTAGAACACCCAGGACCTCATAAATTGTACTGCTGTTGCTGCTGCACTGTGCCATAGTTTGATTGGGATCTTCCATGTCTTGCCGGTACACTAAGCAGATCCCAATTTTCTCCACCTCCAAGTTCCAGCTATCTGTTTTAATATTAATTTCACAAAATCCATTAGCATCAATTTGGTTTTAGCTAAACATTCTTCCCCCATTGGAGCTGAAATGGCGAGACACATAGTTATTGGAAAAATAGGGCAGCCAAAGGTGATGGGATTCAATTAATCCATATTTTATCGTAAAAATAGAGAAAGCAGAAAGGAGACAGGGGCGGCTTGATGCATTTGGGGGCCTAAGGCGAAAATTAGTTATCTTGTTTCATTTAGAAAATTACTATTAGTTAACATGAACCACGTAGAATTTTTTTTTTTTTTTTTTTTTTTTTTTTTTTTTTTTTTTTAAGTTTATAAACACAAAAAGATTTGACAAAACTTTTTACATTTGTTGATGTGACAGATTGATAGTAGTGAGTAAAAGAGTGATGTCAATGGTGAATCTAGTTGAAAACTAGTAAAAGTTTGCTAACTTGACTATTGTGAAAAATGTTGTGAATTTTTTTGTGAATTGCATTTTTTTTTTTTTTTTAGAAGTGCTACATTCAGAATATTTTTCATGACAAATCTTAGGTGTTAAGTTGCTTCTTGTTTTCTAGTTGAACCTACCACTAAAATTATTTTTTTACTGTCAATAACAACCTTTAACAATCTGCTATTAAGATTTTTTGTAAAAATGTTGTGAAAAATATTGTGGACATAATATTTTTTTCTCTTTTTTATTTGTTTTTCATTTGATAAGAAAATATTATTTTATTTATTGGTTAATATTTTGACTTAATTAATACTATTGGTTAAAATTTAGGGGCCCTTTTTTTACTTGGAGGCCTTATGCGGCCGCATCAATGGCTTATACCATTGAGCCGGCCCTGAAAGGAGAGTAGAAGAAGAGGAATGGAAATATGCTAAGAGAATAGTTGAGGATTTGATGAGGCTGTGTGTGAAATGTACCAATAGAACTTTTGGGGAAGGTGGTTTAGATGGCTGCTTCTACAAAATCATGGGTCGCCCTAGGCTGATCAAGTTACTTATTGCTCTTGAAGGTACAGATACTATCAAGTGGCTTGATTTCTTCTGTTGCTGTCACAACTTCAAGATGTTAAAAAATGTAGTAACTTATCACTATAGATAATAGCAGAAGCATAATCCTTAATTTCCTCCCATTAAGGCATCTGGCATATCTTGAGTAGCCATACAATCTCAAACTAATGTAATTATTCAGTCCCAAACACAACATCTATAACAACTGCTCCAAGACACCACTACTACGCACCCTTGGTGTGATGGTGTGACAAAATAATAGTAGGTCATGTGATATAGAAATAGAAAAGACAATTACACATGGAACACAGATTTATGTGGTTCGGCCTTAGGCCTACATCCACAGACAATGTCTAACAAAAAATTTCACTAAGAAAATAGGAAATTACAAAATAGCAGAAAAGCATTGGGCAAGTGAATAAACTCTATAAAACCAATTGAACAAAGCCCCACACACAGAAAAAAGGAACCCCCCTTGGCTAATTCTTCTACATCGCTCTCGTAACTATCCCTCTTACCACTTTGATAGGCTTCAAGTTTCTTGGATCCCCTCCTTCCATTATATGAAAGTGCCCCAACAAGTTAAGAAGAAAAAAAAATTTATTATTCATTTAGGTGATTGGGATGTGAGTGCCAAACAATACTTTGAACTTTCTTTTTTCCCTCTCTCAATGCTAGCTTAAAAATCGAAAAAGAAAAACTCCAATTTATACTTATGACAAATTAAATTTTTTTATCCTGCCAATTTAAACCTGAGAAACTAAACCCATAATTTCATTTCATTGGATTCCCCTCTCCATAAAATAAAAGAGAACATCAAGACTTGTATATTGTAATAGCAAGAAGAAAGATGATGACTTACAGGCAAAGAAGTCGAATCTTCCTTATAATCAATTCTTTTAGAATCAACCATACATCCTCCAAGTCTTTGGATTTGGTTCATCACTAGAGTAGCCTTCTCCACTAGGTCCAGCCCCATCTTGCTCATCACGGCTTCGTTTATTTCTGCTACCGTCTGCGGCAGAATGGTAAAGATCATGGCAAATCACCCAAATTCTCATAGAGTGTCCTGCTGTTGATGCTCAACTCTGTTATAGTTTGATTGGGATCTTCAATGTCTTGGGAACAATGGCTCTTCCCTCCGTGAGTGGAGTCAAGCTTCTTGGATGTTTAATCCTCTTCTTCCACTAAATAAAAGTTCACCAACAAGACAAAAAGAAAAATTTGTATTATTCCAACCTGATTAAAAAAATAAATCTAAAAATAGAAACGTGATATGGTATTATTTTAATTTTTGAGTTTGAGATTATTTTTCTGCAAGTGTTACTAGATAATGCCAAGGTACTTTGAAGTTAACATTTGAAAATAAAAATGATAGTATTCGTCCCCCAAAAAAAAAAAGATGATGTCTTATAAAGTAGTAAGAAGAAAGATGATCACTTACTGACAAAGAAATTAAAAATTTTAGATTCTGGCTGATCCTCAGAATCAGCCAGAGCCTTATATAGTATGCTGCTATTGTTAATGCACCGTGCCATAGTTTGATTGGGATCTACGATGTCTTGCTTGTATACCAAATGAACCCCAATTTTCTCCACCCCCTCTCTGTTACCAAATAATTTCATCTCAAGTTGACTGAATCCGTTAGCATCAGTGTGACTAAGTATTTTACCCTAATCAGAGCAGAAATATTGAGAGGACAAATAGACAACCAAAGGTGAGGTGATTCAACTTTACCATATTTTGACTGTAAATATTGTACGAAATACGCATTTTTAAATTCATTGATACATAAATGACATGTAAGTTATGAGTCTTGTGACCCACTGGGTACAAGAACAATACACAACGCAATTCCTATCAGGTCATCACACCCACAAAAAGACACTCCTATGTTACCACCCTGACATTCAAGGGAAAACCATTTCGGAATTTTACCTCCAGGAATAATAATGTCTGGTAGTCCCTGAAATATACAAGGCATAATGTTAGGAACTTTTAGAGAGAGAGAGAGAGAGAGAGACTTGTAGCATGTTACTGCTGCTTTGAAAATAGTCAATCAATTTGAAGTAGTTGCACATTGGAAATTTAAACGGGAGTGATCTGACCTAGAAGGATTAAATTGCAGTTCTGGAAATTTCTCCAGTAAGGTACACTTGTTTGCAATTATAGATTTAATAGTTGACGGAACACTTTCCAATGATTGAAGACTCTTGCAACCCTCTAAATAGAGTCTTCGAAGATTAGAGAGTTGAGACATGCTTTCAAGAAGGGAAACAAAATTATTTCCACTTAGATCTAACTATACTAAAGAGGACAAGCAGCCAATGTCATTAGGGATTGACAAAAGATTGCAGTCACTAAGACCCAGATTAGTTAAAGACTGCAGACTTGATAAGGAAGGAAATAAAAAGCCCATTGGAACAGGACTTGTTGGTAAGGAATAATATAAAGATAAAGACAATAATAGGCTTCTTGGCAGGAAATTCCATAATGGGGCCATTGTCACAAGACTTACTGGCATAAAATAAAATTTAGATAACTTCCATTCACAGATATGTAGGCATTCGAGATTTTTAAGGAGAACAATGGAAGAAGGAACTTCCTTCATGTTTGTCCAACTCAAATCAAGCCACTTCAAACCTTTCATATTTCCTATGTTCACTGGCAAGTTGTTAAATTTTATGCATCCATAAAGATCAAGAGAATTAAGCAACTTCAAACTACAAATGGTGCTAGGAAGGTGCATAAGATTTAAGCAAAATCTTAAAGTCAATGCAGTAAGGTTAGTCAAAGATCCAATTGATGAAGGCATCTCTTCTATAGCTGTTTTACTCAAACCAAGCATCCCTAGACCTTCGATTATCCATGGGTTCTCTAGTAAGTTTTTAAATCTTGGGCATGTTGAAAGATCAAGAGCACTTGGAACTTAAAACCACAAGTGGTGTTAGGAAGACACACAAGATTTTTGCAACCATGTATATCCAATGAAGTAAGGCTTGGCTAGCATTCAATTGATGAAGGCAACTCTTTTATAATTGTTTCACTCAAATCTAGCCCTTTTAAACCTTTGACATTTCCTAGATTCTCATGCAAGCTGTCAAAATTTGAGCATCCAGAAAGATCTAGAGATTCAAGCGATTTCAAACTACAAATGGTGCTAGGAAGACACACAAGATTTTTGCAACTCCTAAGAGTCAATGAAGTCAGGCCAATCAAGCCTCCAATTGATGAAGGAATCTCTTCTATATTTGTTTTACTCAAATCAAGCATCCCTAGACCTTCAATTATCCATGGGTTCTCTGGCAAGTTTTTAAATCTTGAGCTTGTTGAAAGATCAAGAGCACCATGGAACTTAAAACCACAAGTGGTGTTAGGAAGACACACAAGATTTTTGCAACCATGTATATCCAATGAAGTAAGGCTTGGCAAGCATTCAATTGAAGAAACAACTCTTTTATAGCTGTTCTCCTCAAATCTAGCCTTTTTAAACCTTTGACATTTCCTAGATTCTCAGGCAAGTTGTCAAAATTTGAGCATCCAAAAAGATCTAGAGATTCAAGCGATTTCAAACTATAAATGGTGCTAGGAAGACAAATTAGTTTTTTACAACACATTAGATCAAGATGAACAAGCTTTTTAAGAAATCCGATGGAAGGGTGAAGCTTACGTAATTTTTCACTACCATTTAGAACTAATATCTCAAGATTTTGGACTCCAGTGAAGTCTGGGGTTATAATTAGGTTTGGGGAATCAATCAAGTCAATGAACTTCAACTTTTGAAAATGCTGTTAAAAGAAAAAAAAAAAGGCCAGAATGATTTGCTTCCTAGTGTTTGTTTATTGTGAATTAAAAGCAAAGTTGGAAGAGGATACTTAAGAACACACTTACCTTTATTCCTATCCAAAGTTGTTCTATTTTGCTCCATCATAAACTAAGCTAAACAAGCTCATCCAGCTAGAAACTTGATGGCAAAGATTTTGAAGCATAACAAGTCCAATCAAGAATTCTTAAATCATCAGGAAGATGTGTGGGGACATAGTTAATGCGATTAACTTTAAGAAATTTAAGATTGTACATCTTTAAAAAGGCATCAGGGTTCCAAGGTGCCCCTTGTTCTTCAAGCAAATAACCACCCCTAATATCCATAGCTTGAACTGCTTCTGTTCCCTAATAATCAAAATTCAAGAAGGAATTGATAATTTGCAAAAAAATATTATTAGCATAACAATTCAAATTTTAAATTTGTTGAACATGCAGGTAGGGAATGAATTCAATTTCTCTAAATATTCTCTTACCTTATTTTTTCTTAATACTTTGTCAATGTCCTTATAAACCCACAGTCTACTACACTTTCTAGGATCATCAGGGCATTCTTGAAAAACTGTGTTCTTACCCATTTCTTCAAGTAAATCATGCATCCACACTACATCCTAATCCATAATTTTCAAGAGAGATTTATCAACAAGTTCCTTCAATCCAATACTAGCGTAAAGGCCAAGATTATCCAGTACTTCTACAACATGATCTTTCATATTATGATTAAAAAAGCATGCAATATGTAGGAATATTTCCTTCTCTGTGTCATGGAGTCTATCACAACTTATTTGAAGTACATGCAAAAATTCTGAATTAGGATATTCTTTGAGCCTCTCTAACGCACTTTTCCATTCAACACTACTTTTTCCAAACAATAATGAACCCAAAACCTCAAGAGCTAAAGGAAGGCCACAGGCATATTTCAAAAAAATCTTTAGACAGCCCTTTATAATCATCAGGGACATGCTCCTTTTTAAAAGCTTTCAAGCAAAAAATTTGAAGAGCATTTTCATCATTCAATCCTTTAACTTCATATATTTCATCTACTCCATGTGTCTCCAACACCTGCATATATCTTGTTGTTATGATAATTCTATTGCCCGGGCCAAACCAATCATGCTCCTTGGCTAACATGTTTAATATGTCTGGTTTATCTACATCGTCTAGAACAAGAAGAATTCTTTTATGATGTAACCCATTTTCGATCTTGAAAACTCCATCATACTTATCTTTTATTTTCAAATCCTTTTCCATCAAAATTTGATCAATAATTTTTTGTTGTATTGGAACAAAACCATTTTTTTCAAAATTTTCCCTAACATCCTCAATAAAACTGCAAGCTTCAAAATCTTTAGAAACCATATGGTAAACAACCCAAGCAAGAGTTGTCTTACCCATTCCCCCCATCGCCTATATCCCTATAAAGCGAGCATCATTTGACCCTATAGCTAAACGCGACTCCATTTCCACCACATGAGAGTCTATTCCTACTAGGCCCTTGGTAACTTCCGAGAATGCATCATTATTCAAGTTATGCCATATTAGCCTCACAATGCTTTTAATAACTTGTGAGAAAGGCCTGCAATAAAGAGAGATCATAGAAGATATTTGGTATTCAATTCCACTTACTGAAACAAAACCATGTAATGATGTAAATTGATAGGCTCAAGATAAAATTCATAGAAATGCAAACATGTATGTAAATCCGCTAAAAATTCAAAATGAAGTCATATATATGAAATGGGTCATTAGAATATTTAAAACAAATAATTATATCAATTAAAATTAAATTACCTATTCATTAAAGGCCATCAGCGAGATTGCCCATGTGAGTCAAAGCAGCTCTCCACATATTCGCCTTCTCTATATTCTCCTTGAAACGTTTTTCATGTTCAATAAAAGCCTGTGCAAAAGTTTCCATTTGCTTTTGCACATCAGAGGGCTCCACGTCATAAAAAACTGGTAGAATTTTCATTCACATGTGTTTCTCGCAGTGAATGATCTTTGCAAGTTCATCTAAGCACCAAGTCGAAGATGCATAATTTTTTGAGAAAATGACAACAGCAAATTGCGATTCTTCTATTGCTCTTGAAAGCTTTGGCGAAATAGTTTTTCCTTTCTCAAGTTTTTCATCATCCTTAAAGGCGTTAATGTCCTTCTGATTGAAAGCATCATATAGAAGGTCCGCCAATGTGTTGCGGGTGTCCTCACCTCTGAAATTGAGGAACACGTCATACTTCCCTCAGGCGGCAGAAGAAGAAGAGGAACTTGGGAAAGATGAGGAGTGCTTTTCCACGCCCATTAAAGAAATTAGAAATATAGATTTGACATGCAAATTTTAAAAAACAAAAAAGATCGATTAGAATTAGTTTAGATCCGAAGAAAGAATAAAAAGAAACCACTTGATCCCAACCTGAATTGCGTAGCTTTGAAAGAGATGGAATTGAATCTGAAATTAGGAACTAATGAGACAGAGAGAGAGGAGACTGAGAAGTGTTCTGAAATTTGGAAGAGATGATAGAGGACTGAAATTATTCTTTATTTTTCAGAGCACTTTCACTTCGTAGTGAGGAGTGAAAGTTGCTCTCGTTTTTCTGAGTACTTTCACTTCAAAAGTAGCGATGAGTGTGAGCAACGAAAGTTCTGCAACTATAAGGAAGACAGGTTTATGGTTTTTTCTTTTAAGTAAAAAATTCAAGCAATAAGGAAGGAAGACAACAGGTCGACTTTCCATTTACTAGCGAATTCCTGTTTATGTTTATATTTCCGGCCAAAATGGCCAAATACCACCAATTTCAGAAATTTTTTGTAAAAAACATTGTTTCGGAACTAAATAGGAAAATACCACTTTTTATAGTACTTGAGTTTCTTAAACTCGAGTTCCTAAAAGTTTTGCCACTGTGGCACTACTGAGGTGGAAATTGGGCAATTAAAAAAAATTACGTGGTACTCAAGCATGGTAAACTCGAGTACCATGCAACTCAATACTCGAGTATACCAGGCTCGAGTACCATTTTATAATAAAAAGTTTTTTTTTTTCCTAAGGTACTCGAGCTCCCCATGTTCGAGTACCTTGTAATTTTTTTTTTTGGATTATCGACAAATAAACATAAACATAAAATGGTGTTTATTTTATTAATAGAGTACTCGAACACACCAAGCTATAGTACCTAGTAAATTTTTTTTTTTTGGGATTATCGACAAATAAACATAAACATAAAAATAAGTAGCTTTTTTACGTTTTTATTTATTTAAATAGAAGCATTGTAAAATATAGAGATTTTAATTTCAAAATATGAATTTAAATTCTACATTAAGTAAAACTGTTCACTGTTTTCTGCATAAACTATTTCTTGTATTTTGCATAAAATTATTTTCTGTTCAACATTATTTAAAAAATTGTTCACTCTCTTTTCTGTGTAAATTATTTTCTATTCACTATTTAAAAAATCATTCACTGTTCTCTCATAAAACACCTAGTGAAATCGTTTTTTCTAAATCTAAACACCAAATCTAAATGCTATTTCATGTTTGAATTTCACAAAAATGGAATCTATTTTTCTGCATTGATAAAATCTGTTTCTACATTAATAAAATTTGCACTCTGCCCATCATGTTTACTGTATATTTGAATCTGCTTACTGCATTCATAAAATCTGTTTTTTGCATTAAGTAGAACTGTTCACTGTTTTTTGCATAAACTATTTCTAGCATTCTGCATAAAATTATTTTCTGTTAAGCATTATTTAAAAAATTGTTCACTCTCTTTTCTGCGTAAATTATTTTTTGTTCACTATTTAAAAAAATTGTTCCCTGTTTTCTCATAAAACACCTAGTGAAATCTTGTTTTCTAATTTTAAAAGCCAAATCTGAATGCTTTTTCATGTTTAAATTTCAAAATGAACGAATTTGTTTTTCTGCATTGATAAAATCTATTTCTACATTAATAAAATTTGCACTCTGCACATCATGTTCACTGTATATTCAAATCTGCTTACTGCATTCATAAAATCTGTTTTTTGCATTAAGTAAAACCGTTCACTATTTTCTCATAAAAATTGTTCAGTGTTTTCTGCATAAATTATTTCTAGCATTCTGCATAAAATTATTTTCTGTTTAGCATTATTTAAAAAATTGTTCACTCTCTTTTCTGAGTAAATTATTTTCTGTTCATTATTTAAAAAATTATTCCTTGTTTTCTAATAAAACACCTAGTGAAATCTTGTTTTCCAACTGTTCACTGTTTTCTCATAAAAATCGTTCACTGTTTTCTACATAAACTATTTCTAGCATTCTACATATAATTTTTTCCTATTCAACATTATTTAAAAAATTGTTCACTCTCTTTTCTATATAAATTATTTTCTGTTCACTATTTAAAAAATTATTCTTTGTTTTCTTATAAAACACCTAGTGAAATCTTGTTTTCTAATTTTAAAGCCAAATTTGAATGCTTTTTCATGTTTAAATTTCAAAATGAATGAATTTGTTTTTCTGCATTGATAAAATATGTTTCTACATTAATAAAATTTGTACTCTGCACATCATGTATACTGTATATTCGAATCTGCCTACTGCATTCATAAAATCTGTTTTTTTGCATTAAGTAAAACTGTTCACTGTTTTCTCATAAAAATTGTTCACTGTTTTCAGCATAAACTATTTTTAGCATTTTGCATAAAATTATTTTCTGTTCAGCATTATTTAAAAAATTGTTACTCTCTTTTCTGCGTAAATTATTTTCTATTCACTATTTAAAAAATTATTCCCTGTTTTCTTTTAAAACACCTAGTGAAATCTTGTTTTCTAATTTTAAAAGCCAAATCTGAATGCTTTTTCTTGTTTAAATTTCAAAATGAACGAATTTGTTTTTCTGCATTGATAAAATATTTTTCTACATTAATAAAATTTGCACTCTGCACATCATATTTACTGTATATTCGAATCTGCTTACTGCATTTATGAAATCTGTTTTTTGCATTAAGTAAAACTGTTCATTATTTTCTCATAAAAATTGTTCACTATTTTCTGCATAAACTATTTCTAACATTTTGCATAAAATTATTTTATGTTAAGCATTATTTACAAAATTGTTCACTCTCTTTTCTGCGTAAATTATTTTATGTTCACTATTTAAAAAATTGTTCACTGTTTTCTCATAAAACACCTAGTGAAATCGTTTTTTCTAAATCTAAACACCAAATTTGAATGCTTTTCCATGTTTTGATTTCACAATAATCAAATCTATTTTTCAAAATTGTTGAATGCACAAAATCATGTAAACTCAATGGAAAATCAAAGAACGTACCAAATCGTTAAGTAGCACATGCAGCATTGCAAACATCAGTGTAGCAATGATGGACAGCTCACCCCCAAAATTGGTGCATAAACTTTCTAGGGATGCTTTGCATCCTTGAAAACGGTGCATTACAAAGGGTTGCATATCTGTGTATTTACGTGAGTGTGGATGGGTAGTTCTGGTCTGGGCTCAACAGTGCCGAGCTGTTGAGCAGCACATGTCGAACTGTTTATTATCTTTGGTCATTTTCAAGGATGCTAGTCGAAACGCTCTTCCCATAATCTGTGACTACTGGTTAGAAGTAATAGCACATGGGTACTTCTGGTCAGGGCTCAACAAGTAATGTACAATAAATCTAATTTGGATGATAAGTGTTATATGTGTAACATTTCAAATTACACAAACAGAATATTGGAAACATCAACATATCTAACTGGAGGCATTTCACTTCCTAAGGTGTTTCCTACATTACAAAGCAGAGGACATTGTCCAACCAAAGCACAAGAATCATATGTTGCAACAAAGAATAGCAGGGAAAAAATGAGCAAGTGATTTCATATAAATTTAGCCAAAACTAATGAACAGTTAATCTTTAGATTTGCAAAAGTTGAATGTACATGATCATCAGTTGTCAGACATTAACAACAACATTTTGTATTGCACAGAATGTGTAGACATTAACAACACCGTCTAATGTTTTTAGGTAGAAATTTTTGGAAATCATCATTACTTGAATCTGAGAAGTCTGAAATATCTCTTTCATCATCTAACGCAGCAATTTCATTAATAGACTTGATGGCTTGGTCTTGCGCATTCCCCTTAGATGCTTCCTAGCTTTTTGGATTGCATGAAAACGGTCTAATTGCCTTTGCATTTAATTGTTCTCTTGTTCAAGATGAGCAAGTATGTTGGCAGGTTCATCTCTAGGTAACTCGGCTGAGCGTGCCTTAGGAATTTGTAACCCATACCATCGACAATACACCTCCAACTCACACCTCTTCTCAT
This sequence comes from Quercus tomentella, assembly GCA_028535165.1. Classification (NCBI taxonomy): domain Eukaryota; kingdom Viridiplantae; phylum Streptophyta; class Magnoliopsida; order Fagales; family Fagaceae; genus Quercus; species Quercus tomentella. The sequence goes on along the minus strand of JAPQVY010000012.1, from coordinate 39,886,437 downwards.
ATAGGGTTAACCATTGTGGTTCTGCTACGGTGAACTCTATTGCGGTGGTATCTATACTTAGTTTTGTAGGTTTGCCGACCATGATGTGGCTGACGCTTCCAAGACTCTCGTATGTGTATATTGGCATATTAAAGAAATCTCTCTTCTTTCCAACCCATTTCCCTCCATAGTGGTCTGTGTAGGTTTGTAGTTGTTGATCTGTTGGAACTTGTGATAATCCATTTGTTGAAGTAGACCCAAACTTGTTTCACATTGTACGATTTGATGTTGAGGTGTTGCGACTCATAACTTAGTCAATCTATGAAGTTAGTGGGGTAGAAATAAGATCATTGTTGTGGTGCATTTATAACCTCATTTCATATTCCAAGCATTATAATTTCAGTTATTAGGGCTTGACATGTCAATATAGGCTGGAAAAATACTACATGAATAGGATTTTAAATGTCCCCAGTGTCACAGTGAGATTTGAAGATGTGGGCGGTAGTGCAGTGTTCTTGAGCAGAGCATCATATTTAATTAACACAGTGCTATGTCCCTAGCACTAGGGTATGATTATTCATATATTTAAGTATTCTCATGAATGTGTATGATATGACTGGACAGTATGTGAAATCGTGTCGAGCTGTTGAGCAGCACGTGTGAAACAGTGGCATCTGTTGGCGCATGTGGTTCGTATGACTACAATTGGTGCTACAACGGCGGGTTGGTGACGTGTCTTCAAAAAACTACTCATGCCACAGTTGGTGCTACATCATGTATACTGTATATTCAAATCTGCTTACTTCATTCATAAAATCTGTTTTCTGCATTAATTAAAACTGTTCACTGTTTTCTCATAAAAATTGTTCACAGTTTTCTGCATAAACTATTTTTAGCATTCTGTATAAATTATTTTCTATTTAGCAATGCTTGAAAAATTGTTCACCTTTTTTCTGCATAAATTATTCACTGTTCATTAGGTGTTTTATGATTCGGATTCTCTAATACCAATGACTACCCAGGAGAGAGCATAGCAGTAATATGGAAGCATAAACAATGATAAAATAGATAATAAAGAAGTAAAATGGCAAAATAGATATATTCAAAATAAGGTTAAAATGAAGTATGAAATATGAAGAAAGAAACTAGTAAAATCTTACTTGAATAAAAACTTCAGTCTTTGATAAACTTGAAAACAAAATGCTGTCTTTGATACAAGCTTGAAAATAAAACTGTCTGAAGAGAAAGGTTACAAGATTACAAGATGGGAGAGAGTACAAAAGTCTTTTTGAGGGAGAGGGAAGGCTATTACAAAAGGCTTTCTAAAACTTGGAACTTAAAAGCATAGAATCTTAGAAACTTAGAAACTTGTCTTCTGTCTTCGTAGTCCATCTCTTTTATAGGTGAAATGAACCATGGTAAAGTAACTTGAGTAGGTAAATTTAACTCAAGTTAATCTGTTGGTGGTATGGAAATTAGTACTAATGAGTAATAGTCTATCTGTGTCTGTCTAGGAATCTTTCAGATCTCGGGAATCTATCAAATCTCTTTTTACGCATGCTAGTAAATAGTAGTAACTTTTGAACGTCTGTATCTGTCTAGACTGTTTGTATCTATCTGGACTATTTATATTTGTCTGGACTGTCTGTAGCTATCTGGACTGTTTATATTTGTCTAGACTATCTTGATTTGTCTGGAAGCTATTCACGCATGTTGGTGAATAATGATCTGTCACCAATGAAATAGTGATTTGTCGCCAGTGAATAGTGATTTGTCGCTAGTGAATAGTTATCTATCGCTAGTGAATAGTGATCTATCTGTCTGTCTTTCAATCTGTATCATTCTAGGATCCTTAACAATCTTTCTTTTCCCAAATAGCCTCATTGCTGAAGGTATTGGACCATATACGGCTATCCTGTTTGTGTAACTATATAAGTAAAAGCCTTTGTCTGATTCTTTCTGTATCTCATAAATCTTATTACTCATGAAATTAGACCATTCTTGAGTGAGAGCATCCATATCAACAAGTGGTAAATAAGTATCTCCTGTATACCAGTTGTATTCAAGGATACAACCCCAATCATGAATAAGAACCAAAATGTGTGCTGGCCGAGCTTCCATATAATAACTACTGTCCCAAGTTGGAAGAGTACTCTAGATAGTGATCTTCATATAATTAAGTCCTCCAATCTATGCGGCTACTTCTTGGATAATTTTGGGAAATAAACTAATCTGAATTCCAGCTTGTCATGCAGACTTTATTGTGAAATTTCTGAAAAAATATTGTGTCCAAAACTTGCATTAAGAGAGGTAATTAAAACATATATATTTATATATAACTTGTCTTTTTTGGTAATTTACAACTCAAACCGCCACTTTTATAAATATTAGCCAAACACTCAACTTTGTCAAGAAGCATTTTTTGATAGATTTTACCAAACATACTACTTAAAAAAAAATTAAAAAAAAAAAAAACTCAATTTCATATTGCACTTTTTAAAACTTCCACTTTTTCCAAAAGAACTGTTTCAAAAAGCTAGACCAAACTCACCTTAGTAGAACTAATAGATTGTGGTTTTTTAGTCCTTTGAGCCCACTCTTTTTTTTTTTTTGGGGGGGGGGAATTACACTTTACCCACCTATGATTTGTCTCAAATTTAACTTACCCACCTGTGGTTTCATTTATGACACTTAACCCACTTGTGTTTCACTCCATTACTATTCCGTAACCCACTTCCCTATCAAAATTTTAAAACTTATATACATTCACCAATAGTCTTGCCATAGAATCTCTCTTGCACCCCACATTTTTGTTTATTGTTTTTTTTTTTAGTTGCAACTTACGCATATGCAAGTAACAATAATATGCAAGTATTATAAAAGATTTAATTGCTTGAGTTAAAATCATCTCCTTCATTAATAGTAAGGAGTTATAAAAAAAAAAATTAGAAACGTTTTTATTGATAATCTTAATTACAAATATTATATATAAGGACAAATATACAAAATTATGCATGTTTTATTATAATAATCATTCATGTAGTTAGAAAATAATTCTAAAATTATGTAATAATAACCCATTCAGTTATAATTTCTCAAAAATATATATAATGAAAATTTAGGATTAAAGCCATGCAATGCATGGAACTTTCACTAGTATCTTTTATAAATTTAAGCATTATAAAACATCTCATCCACACTTTAAGGGTATCATTTGATTCATTTCTATCAATTTAAATTTTGAACAAATCCTTCTATATATATAAATAATCATTCTATTACATTCCTTCCAAAATGGCAAAATGATAGATAGTTTGATAGCCATCCAAACGCATCACAAAACAAATATCTTTTTTCTTTTCTTTTCTTTCTTTTTTATGAAAAACAAAAATCTTTTAAATATCATAGGACATTTCACTTTTGTTATGTTTTGAGTTGATACCACTTCTATCTCTTGCAAAGTGACATTGTCTCCAAGTTCTTGTTCCACGTGTAATAGACAGTTTATTTAATTCAGTGTTAATTGTAGCTATGTATCTTGTTAGACTTTGTTTCATAAAATTGCTAAAGAAACATGACTTTTTCTATACCTCTAGTTTCAAATTTAATTGACTTTCCTCTACTAATGGTTACGTTCTAATGTCAACTTGTACTTTTGATTGGAAGATTACTGCATAAATTAAGCCTATGTGAGTGGACTCTGATTGGACCAGATATTGTGTATTGTTCCCCATTCAGCAATCAGCTAGAAAATCTTTAGGTTTCTAAAGCATGGAAGCAATAGGCAGTAGAAATCTAAAAGAGACATTTACCATGTGTTGCATTAAATTTTGTAGAAATACAATGTAGCTTAGTATTAAAAACCTACATACATGAAAAATACTTTAAAAAAATTATGAGAATGGCATAATAATGAAATTAAAAATGTGCAATTCCTAGTGTTTGTACAATGCAATTGTGAAATACTAAAGATTAGGTACCCAGGCCATGAGTATGAAAGAAGTGGCTGCACAATCTACAAACTAGCTAGCTTTAAAAGACTACAATTGGAGGTGTATGCATCCCTATAAAAGTAGATTTGTTCCTTGCAAAGCCTGAAGGTAGGCAAATAGACAGACACAATTATTCAGCTACTTGATGCTCTAGAAAGGTAGACTGTATGACTAAGAGTAGATTTTATCAATGCAGAAAAACAAATTCGTTCATTGCGAAATTTAAACATGAAAAAGCATTCAGATTTGGCGTTCAAATTTTGAAAACACAATTTCACTAGGTGTTTTATGAGAAAACAAGGAACAATTTTTTAAATAATGAATAGAAAGTAATTTACGCAGAAAAGAGAGTGAACAATTTTTTAAATAATGCTGAATAGAAATAATTTTATGTAGAATGCTAGAAATAGTTTATGCAGAAAATAGTGAACAATTTTTATGAGAAAACAGTGAACAATTTTATTTAATGCAAAAAACAGATTTTATGAATGCAGTAAGCAGATTCAAATATATCGTAAACATGATGTGCAGAGTGCAAATTTTATTAATGTAGAAACATATTTTATCAATGCAGAGAAACAAATTCGTTCATTTTGAAATTTAAACATGAAAAAGCATTCAGATTTGGCATTCAAATTTTGAAAACATGATTTCACTAGGTGTTTTATGAGAAAACAGGGAACAATTTTTTAAATAATGAACATAAAATAATTCACGTAGAAAAGAGAGTGAACAATTTTTTAAATAATGCTGAATAGAAAATAATTTTATGCAGAATGCTACAAATTGTTTATGCAAAAAACAGTGAACAATTTTTATGAGAAAATAGTGAACAGTTTTACTTAATGTAGAAACAGTTTTACTTGATGTAGAAATCTTGTTCCCAGTTTTCTCATAAAAAACCTAGTGAAATCTTGTTATCTAATTTTAAAAGCCAAATCTGAATACTTTTTCATGTTTAAATTTCAAAATAAACGAATTTGTTTTTCTGCATTGATAAAATATATTTCTACATTAATAAAATTTACACTCTGCACATCATGTTTACTGTATATTTGAATATGCTTACTGCATTTATAAAATTTGTTTTTTGCATTAAGTAAAATTGTTCACTGTTTTCTCATAAAAAATGTTCATTGTTTTCTACATAAACTATTTCTAGCATTCTACATAAAATTATTTTCTGTTCAGCATTATTTAAAAAATTGTTCACTCTCTTTTTTGCGTAAATTATTTTTTGTTCATTATTTAAAAAATTGTTCCCTGTTTTTTCATAAAACACCTAGTGAAATCGTTTTTTCAAAATTTGAACGCCAAATCTGAATGCTTTTTCATGTTTAAATTTCGCAATGAACGAATTTGTTTTTCTGCATTGATAAAATCTACTTTTAGCCATATAGTCTACCTTTCTAGAGCATCAAGTAGCTGAATGATTGTGTCTGTCTATTTGCCTACCTTCAGGCTTTGCAAGGAACAAATCTACTTTTATAGGGATGCATACACCTCTTATTGTAGTCTTTTAAAGCTGGCCAAATTGCAGATTGTGTAGCCACTTCTTTCATACTCATGGCCTGGGTACCTAATCTTTAGTATTGCACAACTGCATTGTACAAACACTAGGAATTGCACATTTTTAATTTCATTATTATGCCATTCTCAAAAATTTTTTAAAGTATTTTTCATGTATGTAGGTGTTTAATACTAAGCTACATTGTATTTCTACAAAATTTAATGCAACGCGTGCTAAATGTCTCTTTTTGATCTCTACTACCTATTGCTTCCATGCTTTAGAACCTAAAGTTTTTCTAGCTGATTGTTGAATGGGGAACAATACATAATATTTGGTCCGATCAGAGTCCACTCACATAGGCTTAATTTATGCAATAATCTTCCAATCAAAAGTATGAGTTGACATTAGAACGTAACCATTAGTAGAGGAAAATCAATTAAATTTGAAACAAGAGGTATAGAAAAAGTCATGTTTATTTAGCAATTTTATGAAATAAAGTCTAGCATGATTGAAAGCTCAAAAATGTGTTGAAAACACAAGAGCTGTTTTGACCCCCAAATTAAAGTTACGGCTCGATTGATTTTACACTAACTTAATACTAAGTGCGGAATAGTGTAAATGTGAGCAGATAAACACACCAACTACTCTAATCCATAATCAAAGCAACACATCAGTAAAATGGAATGTAAAAGAGTAGGGAAGAAAAATGCAAATACAAGATAACACGCCGATATGTTATTGAAGAGGAAACAAAAGAACTTGGCAAAAAACCTCTCCGCCGCCCTCCAAGCGGTAATCGATCTACTAGACAATCAGTTGGGATACATGGGTTAGCAAGAGACCCTCCAAGCCTAATCTACCCTCTGTACCTAAGCCCTCCAAGCTCCTACTCCAGCAAGGCTTCTCGGAACCGTGTCTTGTCTAGCACTCCAGATCCCACAACAAGCTCCATGTTGCATCTGCCATCCTTGGCTTCTTCCAATGCTTCCCAGCAGCACCAAAACCTCACTTGACACTCTCAAAGGATGTGATAAGTGTTTGTGCTATCAACCTCTCAATGGTATGGAAATGGAGAGGTAGGAGATGAGGAAATTCCACAAACAAATGTGTAGAGAATTGTTGGTATAACAATTTCTAACTCTTAAGTGTTTTTGCTAGGGTTTTCTCTCAGAAGCTCTCCTTAACATTTGTGGGTAATGAGGGTATATATAGTGTGGGTTTAGAAAGTCTGTATCAAATATTACAATCTGGCAGAACAAAAAGTTTGGCGGGTGTCTCGCGGGAAGGCCTTACCCGCGAGCTACTCGCGAAACACAGCTGTCTCCATTTGTACTGACTCTTCGCATTCCAGTCATGTGCAAGGCACATGCTTCCTTTCGCGGGATGCTTAGTCGCGAGATACCCGTGAAAACCCTTCTGGCTTCAATTGCTTGAGTCTTTGCACTCTCTCTTACTATCACACAACCCTTACAGTAAATTCCCACAACAAATACAAGGTACATAAGATTGAATAAAATTACAATCAAATTTGGCACGGAATAGAAGCCAACAAAATACATATTTGTAAATCACAACTTTACAAAGATACATAGCTACAGTTAACACTGAATTAAATAAACTGTCTATTACACATGGAACAAGAACTTGGAGACAATGTCACTTTGCAAGAAATAGAAGTGGTATCAACTCAAAACATAACAAAAGTGAAATTTCCTATGATATTTAAAAGATTTTTTTTTTCATAAAAAAAAAAAAACGATATTTGTTTTGTGATGTGTTTGGATGGCTATCAAACTATCTATCATTTTGCCATTTTGGAAGGAATGTAATAGAATGATTATATTTATATAGAAGGATTTGTCAAAATTTAAATTGAAAGAAATGAATCAATTGATACCCTTAAAGTGTGGATGAAATGTTTTATAATGCTTAAATTTATAAAAGATACTAGTGAAAGTTCCATGCGTTGCATGGCTTTAATCCTAAATTTTCTTTATATATATTTTTGAGAAATTATAACTAAATGAGTTATTATTACATAATTTTAGAATTATTTTCTAACTAAATGAATGATTATTATAATATAACATGCATAATTTTGTATATTTGTCCTTATATATAATATCTGTAATTAAGATTATCAATAAAAACCTTTCTATTTTTTTTATAACTCCTTATTTATTAATGAAGGAGATGATTTTAATTGAAGCAATTAGATATTTTATAATACTTGCATATTATTGTTACTTGCATATTGGTAAGTTGCAACTTAAAAAAAAACAATAAACAAAAATGTGGGGTGCAAGAGAGATTCTATGGCAAGACTATTGGTGAATGTATATAAGTTTTAAAATTTTGATAGGGAGGTGGGTTACGGAATAGTAACAAAGTGAAACACAAGTGGGTCAAGTGTCAAAAATGAAACCATGGGTGGGTAAGTTAAATTTGAGACAAATCATAGGTGGGTAAAGTGTAATTCCCAAAATTATAAAAAAAAAAAAAAAAATTGAGTGGGCTCAAAGGACTAAAAAAAATGTTCTTCAATTTTCATTTGAATTTTCATGATTTTACACACTCAATGAATTCGAATTTTTCAACAAATTCGCACTATCTGTACATCTAATGTACACTATTTTTCCTTGAGTTTTCGCAGTTTTGTGCATTCAACGAATTCAAATTTTTAAACAAATTCATACGATCTGTACATCTAACGTACATACTTTTCCATTGAATTTTCATTATTTTGTACTTTCAATGAAGTCAAATTTCTTAACAAGTCTAGACTATCTGTATATCTTATGTACACCTTCACGATTTGGTATGTTCATTGATTTTCCATCGATTTTTCCCGAATTTCTACATTCAACTAATTCAAACTTTTTTACAAATTCGAATTATTCCAGGCATTTACCATTAGGTGATTTGTACGAATCATTCATTTTTCTTTCATGGAGTTTGTCCATTATTCATATGGTTACATATTTAAAAAAACACAAAAACCATTTAAGTGCAATAAACGCGCCAATGCTAAAAGCAGTTTATGCAGAAAACAATGAATAATTTTTATGAGAAACAGTGAACAGTTTTAATTAATGCAAAAAATAGATTTTATGAATGCAGTAAGAAGATTCGAATATACAGTCAATATGATGTGCAGAGAGCAAATTTTATTAATGTAGAAACAAATTTTATCAATGCAAAAAATAGATTTGATTAATGTGAAATTCAAACATGAAAAAGCATTCAGATTTGGCGTATAGATTTAGAAAAAATGATTTCACTAGGTGTTTTATGAAAAAACAGTGAACAATTTTTTAAATAGTGAACAAAAAATAATTTACGCAGAAAAGAGAGTGAACAATTTTTTAAATAATGCTGAACAAAAAATAATTTTATGCAAAATGCTAGAAATAGTTTATGTAGAAAACAGTGAACAATTTTTATGAGAAAACAGTGAACAGTTTTACTTAATGCAAAAAACAGATTTTATAAATGCAGTAAGCAGATTCGAATATACAGTGAACATGATGTACAGAGAGCAAATTTTATTAATGTAGAAATAGATTTTATCAATGCAGAAAAACAAATTCGTTCATTTTGAAATTTAAACATGAAAAAACATTCAGATTTGGCTTTTAAAATTAGAAAACAAGATTTCACTAGGTTTTTTATGAGAAAACAGGGAATGATTTTTTAAATAGTGAAGAGAAAATAATTTACGCAGAAAAGGGTGTGAACAATTTTTTTAAATAATGCTGAACAAAGAATAATTTTATGCAGAATGCTAGAAATAGTTTATGCAGAAAATAATGAACAATTTTTATGAGAAAACAGTGAACAGTTTTACTTAATGCAAAAAAAAAAAAAAGATTTTATGAATGCAGTAAGCAGATTTGAATATGCAGTAAACATGATGGGCAGAGTGCAAATTTTATTAATGTAGAAACAAATTTTATCAATGCAAAAAAATAGATTCGATTATTGTGAAATTCAAACATGAAAGAGCATTCAGATTTAGCGTTTAGATTTAGAAAGAATGATTTCACTAGGTGTTTTATGAGAAAACAGTGAATGATTTTTTAAATAGTGAACAGAAAATAATTTACATAGAAAAGAGAGTGATTAATTTTTTAAATAATGCTAAACAAAAAATAATTTTATGCAGAATGCTAGAAATAGTTTATGCAAAAAACAGTGAACGATTTTTATGAGAAAACAGTGAACAGTTCTACTTAATGCAAAAAACGGATTTTATGAATGTAGTAAGCAGATTCGAATATATAGTAAACATGATGGGAAAAGTGCAAATTTTATTAATGTAAAAACAGATTTTATCAATGTAGAAAAATAAATTCGATTATTGTGAAATTTAAACATGAAAAAGCATTCAGATTTGGTGTTTAGATTTAGAAAAAACGATTTCACTAGGTGTTTTATGAGAAAACAGTGAACGATTTTTTAAGTAGTGAACAGAAAATAATTTACGCAGAAAAGAGAGTGAACAATTTTTTAAATAATGTTGAACAGAAAATAATTTTATCCAAAATGCTAGAAATATTTTATGCAGAAAATAGTGAACACTTTTTGTGAGAAAACAGTGAACAATTTTACTTAATGTAGAAATTAAATTCATATTTTGAAATTAAAATCTTTATATTTTACAATGCTTCTATTTAAATAAATAAAAACATAAAAAAGCTACTTATTTTTATGTTTATATTTATTTGTCGATAATCCCAAAAGAAAAAAAAATTTACTAGGTACTCAAGCTTGGTGAGCTCGAGTACTCTATAAATAAAATAAACACCATTTTATGTTTATGTTTATTTGTCAATAATCCCCCCCAAAAAAAAAAAATTACAAGGTACTCGAGCTCACCAAACTTGAGTACCTTAGGGAAAAAAAAAAAAAAAACAGCATTTTATTATGAAATGGTACTCGAGCCTGGTATACTCGAGTATTGTTTTGCATGTACTCGAGTTTACCATGCTCGAGTACCACATAATTTTTTTAATTGCCCAATTTCCACCTCAGTAGTGCCACGATGGTAAAACTCCTAGGAACTCGAGTTTAAGAAACTCGAGTACCATAAAAAGTGGTATTTCCCTATATAGTTCCAAAACAGTGTTTTTTTACAAAAAATTTCAGGAATTGGTGGTATTTGGCCATTTTGGCCTTATATTTCCTTCTCTTTTTTACAAGCTACAAAGTTCTTTTTACACTGATTTTTGGGTTTTTTTTTTTGTTGCTAAATAATTCATTTTTTAGGATTATTTTATTAAAAAGATTCTTTTTGAAAGTTACAGTATTTAGTTAAATAGTTTAATTTGTAATTTAATTTTGTGAAAATAAAGTTTCGAGTAAGTGTGCGTTTGACTTCAAATTAAAAAACCAGCTTATTTTACTATTTAGCTTATTTTTGTTACTATTTAGCTTATTTTTGTTACTATTTGTGGCCTCACTGCACTTTTTGGTACTATTCATTGCTCCTACTGTACTACTTCAGCTAACTTTTACTATTATCTACAGTATTTTCAGCAAAAAGTTTTCAGTTTCAGCAAAATGAGCAGATCCCAAATGGACCCTAAATTAAATTCAACTTTCCAAAAGTTGAGTTCTAGAAACCACTTGCTAATGTACCCATTGGACCAAAAGACAACATACAGAGGAAGACAGTAGAGACGTGCAAGCAAATAAAAAGGGAAATATCCAGATAAAGTACCTATCGCCTCCGCATTCAATGCACGGTACCAATTCAGCTGGCCACATTAATGGTGGAATAACCATTGAACAGTGCTCTCACAACTTTTACTACCTTCTACCACCTCCAACAGAACCCTAATGGGACAAGTATCCAAAGAAAGATCAGTGGCTATACAAGTGGAGGGCTAGGATGCAATTCAACTAATTATATAAAGAGAAGAAACCCCTCCAGATGGGGGGATGAAAATTTGAAAAGAGAAGCTTACTCTATGCAACATTAACTTGTAACCAAGACTTGAATATCATATGAATTCTTACTCTTCGGCTTAACCCGAGGAAGTTTAAATCTAAAAATCTACTTCTCTCTTGTAATTTACGTGATGTTTTTCCATTCACTTAAAAGCCAAACCATTTGAGTGTATCAAGGTTCACCTCGGAAACCCACTCTCTAACAAATTAATTGTATTGCACTGTCATATATGAACTCTTTGCTCTAGGAGGGCTAAGTCTATTTTTGTCCACTTACAAAAATTATCCCACTTGGAACTAGAGTCCTATGCAATTTATTTTTAAACTTAAGCTTATAAAAATTGATTTCAATGCCAAAAAAAAAAAAAAAAAACCTCAGAAAAGTGAGTTTGAAAAACTCAAGTTCTATGTAACACATCTAGTTCCAAATTGCGCAATTTTCTTTTGAGAATTTATTTATATATATAATTATTAAAGCAAAGTAAGAAAAATCGTGCAATTGCCTCTTAAGAACTGAGATTTAAAATTAAAAAATACACTTATAATTCTAGCATTAGAATAATTGAATAATTTTTAACCTTTTAACTTTTCTCTCTTACTAAAATTGCAATTGCATAGTTCCAAATCCAACCCAAAAAAAAATCTCTTAGCCACTCCAATCGGTACGGTGAAAAAGAATTTTGAAAAAGAAGAATATAATTAAAAATTTAAAAAAAAACATTAATCAATATTTACCATTCAGCCTGATCTAAGGCACCATATCTATTATTTTAAGGGATAATACTTCCTTAGGTGGGTATAGATTTGATTCTCAAAAAAAAAAAAAAAGCTGGGTATAGATTCATATTCATGTATTGTGACATTGGTAGTTAGGAAATCTTTAGATGTAATTTATTGACTTCCGTCATCCAAGAAGCAAGTAGCCACCTATTTCTCTTTTGATCTTTCATGGCTTCTTCCTTTTTTTTTTAAGACTGAGTTGGAATTTTAATTTACAAATATTGATCTTTAGGAAAGAGTTTTACACACATATATACTTCCTAATTCCTAGTGAGTAGCGAAGGTTGCTCTCTTTTTCTGAGTACTTTCACTTCAAAAGTAGCGATGAAATTTCCTAGTGCGTGAGCAGCGAAAGTTCTCTTTTTCATATTGCTTTTTCACCAGGTTTGTTGTTTTTTCTTTTTATTAAAAAATTCAAGCACTAAGGAAGACAAGTCGACTTTCCAGTGACTAGCGAATTCCTGTTTATGTTTATATTTCCTTTTCTTTTTTACAAGCTACAAAGTTCTTTATACACTACCTTTTGGGCTTTTTTTTTTTTTTTTTTTTTGGCTCTAAATAAATAATTTTTTTAGGATTATTTTATTAAAAAGATGTAAGGTTGAATTTATTCAACCATCTAATTGGCTTTATTCCGTGCCAAATTTGCTTGTAATTCAGCATTTAGTAACCCTGTATTTAGGTGGGCTTGATGTAAGGGTAGTGAGTGAGATAGAGTGAAGTTTGCTCAAGAGTGTGCAAGAAAACAGAGACTCGCGGCTGGGACTCGCGGGTGACTCGCGGCTGCAAGCCGCCAGACGCAGCACACGTGCCAAGCATGCTGGAAGGTGAACAGTCATGCCAGCTGGAGCACTACAGGACAAAACAGGACAACTGGCCATACGGTTATCTCGCGACTGGATCTCGCGACTTGGTCAAGCCGCGAGGTCAAGCCGCGAGCCACCCCTGTTTTGTAAAACCTGACGTTTCACATTCCTCTCCCACTCCAATATAAATACCCCTTTTACCCACGATTGAGAGAGAGCTTCCAGAGAGAATTTTGAGAGAGAAACCCTAAAGAAAAACAAGATTGATTCACCCACAATCTATACCTTAGAGTCTCTCCAAATTCCCCAACTCTCTTCCTCTCCATTGTCAAATCCTTGAGAGGCATTATACCAGATCTGGTTCTCACCATCATCATCACTGTGAGACAGTTGTTTGGATTTCTGGGAAGCAGTTAGGAAGGAACCAATCTTCATTGGTTGATGCTATGGTCTAGTAGCGGAATCCGGGAAGCTAGAAAAGAAAATGGTTCGGCGCAACCTCGTTGGAGCAAGAAGCTTGGAGGGCTTAGGTGCACTGGGTAGATTAGGCTTGGAGGGTCTATTGCTGTCCTTGTATCCCAACTACATTTTCTAGTGGATTATTGACCGCTTGGAGGGCGGCGGAGAGGTTTTACGCCGAGGGCTTCGGTTTCCTCTTCGATAACACATCGCGTGTTGTCTTTGTGTTTGCATCTTCCTTCCTCTCTATCTTTGCCTTTTTATTATCTGCTGTGGATTTTATTTTGTTATGGCTTAGATAGTTTTTAACCAATTTCATATTATAGCATATGTTAAGTTTCCGCACACTTGTTGTTTGACAAATTGCTTGAATTGGTTAAGTTGTAAGTTGGGGGTCTAAACGTTCAAAGGTGTTTTTACACGTTATTGAACTTTCAAAAGATTCTTTTTGAAAATAAAGTTTCGAGTAAAATTCAACTTTCCAAAAGTTGAGTTCTAGCAACCACTTGCTAATGTAAAGCCACTAACATGGCATTTAAAAATTTTTGCCGTCTATTCTAAACAAAAAAAAAAAAAATGTGGCATTTAAAAATACAAATCATCCCACTTGGAACTAGAGTCCTATGCAACTTTTTTTTTGTAAAACTTAAGTTTATAAAAATCCATTTCAAAGCAAAAAAAAAAAAAAAAAAAAAAAAAAAAAAAAAAAAAAAAACCAAGAAAATTGAGTTTGAAAAACTCTAGTTCACTGTAACACACCTAGATCCAAATTGTGCATTTTTCTTTTAAGAGTTTATTTATATATATTTGTTTAAAAATAATTATTAAAGCAAAGTAAGAAAAATCGTGCAATTGTGTTTTAAGAACTGAGATTTAAAATGAAAAAATTCACTTTTAATTCGAGCATTAGAACAATTGAACAATTTTTAACCTTTTAATTTTTCTCTCTTACTAAAATTGCAATTGCATAGTTCCAAATCCAACCAAAGAAAAAAAAGAAAAATCTCTTAGCAACTTCAATCAGTACGGTGAAAAAGAATTTTGAAAAAGAAGAATATAATTAAAAATTAAAAAAAAACCATTAATCAACATTTACCATTCAGCCTGATCTAAGGCACCATATCTATTATTTTAAGGGAAATGATACTTCCTTAGGTGGGTATAGATTTGATTCTCTAAAAAAATAAAAAAGATGGGTATAGATTCATATTCATGTATTGAGACATAGGTAGTTAGGAAATCATTAGATGTCATTTATTGACTTCTCCAGAGGACATCATCCAAGAAGAGGATAGCCACCTATTTCTATGTTTATCTTTCATGGCATCTTCCTTTTTTTTAGGCTGAGTGGGAATTTAAATTTACAAATATTTAGTCTTTAGGAGGAAGTTTTACACATATATACACTTAGATTATCCTAAATTAGATTTTATATCAGAGTAACAAAAAAATTATAATTTACTTTATTATTTTTAAAAATATCATTTTCCTTTTTTTGGATATCACATGATGAGAAGCTTTTGGTTTGTGAAACTTGACGGTTGTTTAACGCCATCTACATTGGCAAACTACCATAATGACCAATTTTTTTAAGATTAATTTTAGGATACAAAGTTACAAGCTACTATTAACATATTTTCAATTTGGAAGCTCTTGCGTGCTGATTCCTCTTTTTTCCCCCCTCAAGTTCAAGTAATCAAATTATGCATATAAAGGTTTTGTGAGGACTGCTGGAAAAAGGTTCAGTTTTAGGTATGATTGGAGTTGAAAACTTCTACATTTTTTTTGGGTATAAGTAAAGTAAAAAGTTGTGTAATTCGATCATAGTGTTTATGTAGCTTTTTTTTATGTTTGTTTATGTTGGGTTAAGATAGCTTAACCCTGGTTAATTAATTCAATTACCCAAGTTGATTAATTAGGTTCAATTGCATGCAAGTCGTGAAAGCACCAACAAATCACCAAAAATACTAAATACAGCGGAAAATAAATTTGACATGGTGATTTGTTGACAAATGAGAAAAACCTCGCAAGACAAAAACCCCACCAGGTGATTTTAAGGTCACCACTCTTAAGAATCCACTAATAACAATCAAGCGGTTACAGTATAAGGAATCTTACCAACTACCTTGGCCTATCCCAAAATACCAACCTACAGTTGAACTTTTGCTCCAATACCCAATTGGACTTGATCTTGTATTAGCCTTCTTTTCTTTGATGCAAAAACCTCAAATTTGTGACTAACTTTTTGCATGGATCCCAGTACGTGACTAACTCTAGCAACTTAAATAGATGTTGTTGGTTACAAAGTTTTTCACTTCATCAATAACGAAGATCTGGAAGCACTTGGTTACAAAACCCTATGGTATACAAATAATAACTTCTCACAAAGAAAATAAGATTCTTGGTCTCTGTATCCAGGGACGAAGCCAAGACTTAGAGTTAGGGGGGTGGTTTTATTGTTAGCCATATGCATTGACTTCGGCTTTTGGCTCTATTGCTTAGTCGGCAAAAGTTTTCTTTTATTATTATTATTATTTTTATGTGTGTATAGAGTGTGTCTTTTGTTGGTAATGACAAAAATATTTTGTTTAAAGTTTTTTAAAGGGCTAAGTTGTTTGTTTTTGGTAAAATCAGTTGATTAGTCTCAATTTTTTTTTTTTTTTTATTTATTTAGCTTTTGTAGTGACCCAAAAGGGGGTCTTGCATTCCATGGAATCCCACATCGCCTAGGGAAGCACATGGGAATGTGTTTATAAGGAATGATCTCCCTTCAATGTGTAGAGGCCTTTTCCCCAGCGCAACCTGGGGAAGAACAAAACCGTGAGGGGTATGGGCCCCAAAGCGGACAATATCTACATAGTTGGGGTGGGGTCGTTACAGATGGTATCAGAGCCATGCCCTAGCCGGAAGTGTGGGCCCCACACGCGAGGACGCGTGTGCCCGTAAGGGGGGTGGATTGCAGTGACCTAAAAGGGGGTCTTGCATTCCATGGAATCCCACATCGCCTAGGGAAGCACATGGGAATGTGTTTATAAGGAATGATCTCCCTTCAATGTGTAGAGGCCTTTTCCCCAGCGCAACCTGGGGAAGAACAAAACCGTGAGGGGTATGGGCCCCAAAGCGGACAATATCTACATAGTTGGGGTGGGGTCGTTACAGCTTTGCTATTGCCTATTGGTAATTTTTGTTGCTGGGCTAATATTTTGGGCTTGTATATTTTTTTTTAGATTTTAGATCTATAAATTTTTTCATAGACTTTAAAAGGAGGAAAATACTAGATCTACAAATTTTTGTTGTGATTAGTGGTTATTAGTAAGTTAAAAAGTGATGTAAGAGATGGATCTAAATGCAAACCAGTAAAAATTTGCAACCTCAATAGTCTGTAAAAATATTGTAAAAAAATTTGTAACTGTAGCATTTCTCTTATAATGATCAATAAGGGGGACAAAATGTAATTTTATTGAATGAAGTTGCTAAAATTAGTACATAAATATATAGTTATATAATTAGATTATTTTTAAAAAAAATTAGGGGGGGCCACTGCCCCCCCTAGTCAATGAATGGCTCCGTCCATGTCTGTATCCGTGTATGACGGCTCTTAAAATAAGCCTTATATATGTCTAGGATTGTGTTAAAAGAAACCCTAAACAAATACAAAAGCCTAGGCCGGATTTCAGATCTAGAAATTTTGAAATCGTAATTCTCGATATACCGAGTTGCTGTCGAACTATTTATCGAGCTTTACATTAAGTCTCAATAGCAGGCATTTATCGAGCTATCTGTCGAGACTTAAGAAACAACTTTTCTTCACTTGTTTCTTGAACCAATCTTCATGTCTTTAATACTTAACTTAAACAACATGTTTCTTAAAGTACTAAACCCATAGATCTACCCAATTACAAGTAAAGTGCATTTTGTCAAAGGATTAGCCAATTACAAAACATATGACCCTAACAGTTTATTCCTAGATTAAAGGACAAAACTGGAGAAGAAACAAATTAGGCCCTTTGTATGTGAATGCATGAGTTTCTAAAGCTAAAATTTTAAATTTCTCTTCCTGATTCAACTACAAAATTTTGACCATAATTTTAGTTTTATTGACTTTTGGTACATGGGTTGAATGCCATATAATGGTTTTTTTTTTTTTAATATTTTTTTTATATCGTAGGTAATTTAAGGATCTTATTATTAATGTTGTTTTCTAAGAGCTGTTTTAAAGAATTATTTCGTGTAGCTATAACAATATTTGTTTTGCAATATTCACCTATATCGTTATCCATGGACAAAATGGGCAAATGCCCTTTTTTTGGAAATTAAACATCCTTTTGCCCTCTTTCTCAAACTAAATAGGGAAATGCCCCTCATTTGTAACTCGACAATAGGAAAATCGAGTGTTGATGAAGAACTCGATATTTCTATGATCGAGTTAGTCTGACCCTTCTGCCACGTTGGCGCTGCAGACGTGGGTTTTTCCTAATAAAAAAATGTTTGTGTAGACATTCATAACTTGGGAAGTGGAAAATCGAGTTTTCTTCAATGGTTTGAATCAATAGGACCCTAACGTCTCACAACGCCTATTCACTCACTCTCTCTCCCTGTACACTCTCTTTCCCTCTTTCTCTGCCATCACTCTCTCTCTACACACTCTCTCTCTCTCTCTCTCTCTCTCACTCTGCTATCAGGCTTCCCCACTCTTCCTCAAGTCTCCATCAGTCGTCGTTGGTTCCCGTCGCCGTTGATTACAGGTACAGTCCTCTCCCTCTGATATCTTTTCTGATGTTGGTTAATATTAGGTTGTGTTTTGTGTGCGATTTTGACTATTTTGTTGAAACTTAAAAAGTAGTAAATTTACTAATCAAGATGAGAATTTTGTTGTCTTTTATATGCTGCAATGATGATTTTCTCATTAATGAGTTTAAATGTGCTTGAGGTTTTGATGAGGGGTTTTGGCAAATCGAGTGGTGGTGTTTCAGTGATGTCTCTGGGTTTGTGTAAAATGTGTCTTATCCGATTGTAGGCATGATTTTGTTATAGTTGTTGTAAATGGTGTCAAACTAATTACGTTTGAGTGTAAATAGTTGTTGTAAATGGTGTAAAATGTGTGTCATGCCTCTAGCAGCAATTGTTAGCTCTGAAGCAAAACCCATCTCGTAAAGATTGGTTTTATTGGGTACACAGGTTAAGAAAAAAATGATGAAAACTTTGAGACTCTGGTTGGTTGAAGCATTCTTCCATAAATCCAAGATGTTCTACCCATAATGACATCTTATATACATAAATCTATGAAATACAATACACATTCACATGAAACAGAAAGTTAGTTACTGTAAGTCCAGTTAAAAACCAGTAAGAGTGATGAGATTGTAGTGTTTAGTACAGCAACAAAGAAATTAAGTTCTTTCATATCCCTTAAAAGTTTTAGTACTCATTGTTTTTGGTATATCTAGGTTTTTATAAATTTCATTATTTCTTGGGATTGACACTAATTTTGTTGTGCATATCTGTCCAATCTAGAAAATTTTAAGTAACTTTACTGAAAAAACAAATTAATTCCCTGGTACCCTCAGCTTATATATGCAACTGTATGGCTGGAGAAGCTGATATAGCAAGCATAGAAGTTCTTTTGCTTGCAATACAGCTCCTATTTGTTTTAAATTGACCATATGGAGGGGGAGAGGAATAATTGAACATTCAATGGTTCTGCACCCTTTGGTGAATTTGAGATTCTTGTTTGATCCGTAAAATATTATAATATTCTTTACTCTAATTCTTTATTTAAAGAATTTGGAGAGTGAGTGCCTGCTTATTAAGGTTTCTCTAAATCAAGTTGGTACTCTTCTATAGGAGCACAAATATGTGAACCTTTTTTTGCCCCCTTTTATTTTGAGTTGGCTAGTTACTATGGATTAAGAAATTTAAAATCTTTGTGTAAATGAAAATGGGTGCTTCTATTGTGGATATTTCAAGCCCCATTTGTGCGGTTCTAACTCATTCCAACACTCGACATGTTTCCCTGTTTTCTTTTTCTATTGTCATCCATTTGCACTCATCACAAGTTTTTAGAACTTAAGATTTGCATAGATGAATTTGTCATTTGCTCTATAGCCTCATATGATATTTTGCATTAGTCGATGGTGAGCAAATAGAAATGATTGGCATGCTTTATACATGGTTTTTATCTAAATACAGAAGTTTAGGTCTGTGCTTCCTTATTTGCTCTCTTCTATTTTTGGGTCATGCTTTGGGATACGAGGGTTTTTATGAATTTTTTTACCCGTAAATCAATCTGTTTAATATGTTTAAGTAAGGTATGTCTACTTGGGATGGTGTTGATGAGGACGTACGGAATGGTCTTTATTTATTTTCTTCATAATGTGTCAGGTTGTGTGTTTTTTCTTAGTCAGACTGCAACTTCGTTTTTGTTAATCGAAGTCTAGCTATTTGTTGTCTATATCATCATTGATATCATTTTCTGTCAGGATGGAGACCCCTAGAGTTTTATACTTTTTTAATTTTATTTATGTCTTGCTATTTGTAAGTTAGAAGTTTTGAATCTTGATGTGTCTACAGAAGGTGAATTCTTGAATCTTTATATATGAGGACATAAGGCAATAATCTATTTTTATCAATTGAAATCATTATTCTTTCCCCAACATGCGAGTGCCTCAGTTAAGAAAAAAAAATGATTGTCTTTAGTTTGTCGGCTTGCAACTTCTTTTATGCTAAACACTGATTTTTCATTATGTCTTGCTATTTATTGTTAGTGAAAAGACTTTAACTCATGGTTTGTCTACGTGAGGGAAAATTGTGATTTACTTTTGCAGCAAGGGTATGGTGTAGAAGTGTTGAATCTTTATTGTTCTTGGGCAATATGAAAGCCCTTGAAATATTCTTTTGATTTCACATTTTTTACCGCTGAATGTTTGAATGTTATCTTGTCGCTTGTTCAATTTATTTTATGGATTTTGTTTCTTGGCAGTTTTTTTAAGGCATATATGTTTGATCCGTTTTTCTTGATCACTTTGGTCCTCTTTATTAGGTGCACAAATATTTTAGGTGGTGCACAAAAGTAATAAGGAAAAAGTTAACAACGAAAAAGTGAATAGAGCAAAGAAAAGGGTGTTGTTCTCACATTCATTGAGGAGTCCATTTTTTAAATTAATGGTGGGGTTCATAATAAATTTGAGAGGAGGGGGTTTCATTTCTTCGTATTTTAGGAGCACTTAAAAATTTTCTTTGATTTTGGATACATTTTTAGGGACTTTGTAGAGGAGAAGAAAAAAGTATTTAGTTTTTATGACGGTTGATTATATTTCTCATAAAAGTGGTGTTATAACTTAAATTTTCATAAATAGTTAATTAATAATTACCTTAAGCTTTAAGAAGTGATTTAAATAGTTTTGAAATAAATTTTTTTATGGCAAGTTCTTATTTATTTAAGCTTTAAGAAGTGATGTTGACAATCTTGTTGGGGTCATAATATGTCTTACTGAATCCATGCTTTTATTTTATATTAATTGTGGTTTACTTGTCAGAAAATTGCTAACAATCTATTTACTGCCATGTCAGATATGCAGGCACTAGATAGAGTGCAGCCTGGACCCGACGTGGATACCCAGTTGACCCGACAGCCGAATCATCGGTCAAGTCCGCTTTGGAGGTGCGCCGCTGACGAGGTATGTAGTAGTATTATTAATACATGTCTGTTTTATAATTACCTCGTGTGCACTACCTAACACTATACTCGTCCGTGTGCAGGAGGTGCCTAGCATGATAAAGGTTCGACGCCATAAATGTGTATTGCCATAAGGTGGGCTAGACCCACGTATCATGCAGTACATAGATGCAGCAGGTTTGACTGGTTTATTCAAGGTTCTTGATATGGAGGTCGACAACGCCTTGATCACGGCCTTGGTCGAGCGGTGGCGTCCGGAGACACACACGTTCCACTTACCCCATGGAGAAATGGGTATCACCTTGCAAGATATGGAGGTGATGTTGGGGCTTCCAGTGGATGGGTTGCCTATCACTGGGAGGATAGACTATGTATGGAGCGTGCTGTGTGAAGAGTTGTTGGGCCATAAACCTCCGCCCTCGATACCAAACTCAAACATGTTTTGTAACGACCCCACCCCAACTATGTAGATATTGTCCGCTTTGGGGCCCATACCCCTCACGGTTTTGTTCTTCCCCAGGTTGCGCTGGGGAAAAGGCCTCTACACATTGAAGGGAGATCATTCCTTATAAACACATTCCCATGTGCTTCCCTAGGCGATGTGGGATTCCATGGAATGCAAGACCCCCTTTTGGGTCACTACAATCCACCCCCCTTACGGGCACACGCGTCCTCGCGTGTGGGGCCCACACTTCCGGCTAGGGCATGGCTCTGATACCATCTGTAACGACCCCACCCCAACTATGTAGATATTGTCCGCTTTGGGGCCCATACCCCTCACGGTTTTGTTCTTCCCCAGGTTGCGCTGGGGAAAAGGCCTCTACACATTGAAGGGAGATCATTCCTTATAAACACATTCCCATGTGCTTCCCTAGGCGATGTGGGATTCCATGGAATGCAAGACCCCCTTTTGGGTCACTACAATCCACCCCCCTTACGGGCACACGCGTCCTCGCGTGTGGGGCCCACACTTCCGGCTAGGGCATGGCTCTGATACCATCTGTAACGACCCCACCCCAACTATGTAGATATTGTCCGCTTTGGGGCCCATACCCTTCCGGCTAGGGCATGGCTCTGATACCATCTGTAACGACCCCACCCCAACTATGTAGATATTGTCCGCTTTGGGGCCCATACCCCTCACGGTTTTGTTCTTCCCCAGGTTGCGCTGGGGAAAAGGCCTCTACACATTGAAGGGAGATCATTCCTTATAAACACATTCCCATGTGCTTCCCTAGGCGATGTGGGATTCCATGGAATGCAAGACCCCCTTTTGGGTCACTACAATTGATTGTAGTGACCCAAAAGGGGGTCTTGCATTCCATGGAATCCCACATCGCCTAGGGAAGCACATGGGAATGTGTTTATAAGGAATGATCTCCCTTCAATGTGTAGAGGCCTTTTCCCCAGCGCAACCTGGGGAAGAACAAAACCGTGAGGGGTATGGGCCCCAAAGCGGACAATATCTACATAGTTGGGGTGGGGTCGTTACAGATGGTATCAGAGCCATGCCCTAGCCGGAAGGGTATGGGCCCCAAAGCGGACAATATCTACATAGTTGGGGTGGGGTCGTTACATGTTTACCCTTACTGGGGCGAGGATAAAATACAATTGGCTTGATGCACAGTTTGCTGCTCCCTTAGCTGCGGACGCTGGTGATGAAGTTGTGCAGCAACATGCCCGCTACCACCTACTTGTATGAATGGGGGCCCTTTTGTTCATGGACAAGTCTGCGGACCAGGTCTCACTGGTGCCTTTGCAGTTGCTCAACCCAATCAGTAACGCGAGACGGTATAGTTGGGGTAGTGCAGCATTGGCCTGGCTGTATAGGAAACTTTGTGGTGCATCGAAGAAGGATGCGATGCAGATTGGAGGAGCACTTTTGTTGGTGCAGCTATGGGCCTATTCAAGGTTCCCACGACTATGCCCTATTGTGAGGCTGCCTCTACCGCTAGTGCACTCAGGGCCCCTTGCCATTAGGTACGTTCATTGAGTTCTCGTTATTCAAGCTAAGTGTCTCTTAGGAATAATTATTTATGTGTAATAGTATATTACATTTTATTTGTCTCTTTCATATAACTAAAAATATGCCAAACTAACAAACAAAAGAAACTTATCAATACTTAGTATCTGGATGTGAAATATAAAAGCAAAGTTTGTTAAATGTGAGGTTCAGTAATGAGCATTTGTTGACACCCATGTTTGCTAGGTGGAGCGGGCCAAAATGCACCGTAGAGCATGCCACACACGTCCTTGCTGCGTACCGGGCGTCACTGGCTACACTACGGGCCGAGCAGGTATTCAGTTAATTTAGTTTGAATTCTTATGACCACGTTTCCCACGTTTCCCTCAATTCTTATGACTACGGGCCGAGCACGTTTCCCTCAAATGCACCGCACATGCTTTTATTTTCGTTTCCCTCAATTGCATGACCACATTTTTATTTTTATTTTAGTTTGAATTCTTGGATTGTTGTAGGAATGAGTTGATTTCATAATACCATCCCATCATTTTGTTTGATACTTGGATTTTCATCCCATCATTTAATTCAATTGGAATGTCCATTATGAAGTACTTCACAGCAGAACTTCCATTTGTAGCACCTGCATGAATACGACCAAACATAAAGTAAAAAATTCTTGAATGTTAAATCAAAGGGTTTTTTCCAAGTTGGGTTGGATTGAAGGGTTTTTTCCAACGCAACCCAACTCACATGACTCAGGTTAAGTTGGGCTAGATCAATGGGTTATATTTAAATTTAGTCATATATATATTAAGTAGAATTTGGCTATATCCTTCATTATGTACGGAAACGTTTGTGATTTACACCCAAAAAAAAAAAGAAAAAAGAAAGAAGAAATTGTCCCTTTTCCAAGATGTTTGAAATGAATAAGTAACTTACCTATGTTTATGTTGTTCAAAAAAGCAATTGCAACATGCGCAAAAGATTGAGCATGAAGTCTTGGTTTAGTGCAAGACAAAGTGAGTTGAAATCTGTGTTGCAACAAAAAAAAAAAAAAAAACTCCACCAATTGTTACAAATGTCATTAATCTGATGCAATGAAGAGAAGGCACACATATTGGATTATGTAATTGGTTATAATTTAGTGAGAAATGAATTCACCTAAGAGTATACCAAAGATAATCAGATTTGTCTTTGGTTGTATTTGTGTGCTTAAGTAATTCATTTGATTTTAATGATGCATCTTCGAAACTCACGATGACATCTTTAAATTCTTTCCAGCTACTAATTGAATCAAAAGTTTGTATTGATTTACTGATTATGTCATTATACACCATTTCAACCTATTTAACACAAGAGAAAATAGAACTTTTAGCCTGCCATCAAAAGAAAAGAAAAAATTTCAAAGCAAAATTTCTTAAGACTTTATATAAGCCGAATGATTTTAAACGCAGAAGATATCAATTAAATTCTAAACAACAAATTTCCTACTATAAACTTGACAAATATGGGTCTTTTCAAAACAAGGGAATCAAGGCATATTAGAATACAAATGATATTTTCAAAACGCAAACAATATATGCTACAAATTTGATTAAACAAATAAAATTTAAGCTTGTACGGTTTGTAGTTAATTAATAAAATGTTATGAGCTTAAAACCATAGTTATTGCTCTACCTAATAAGTAGACAATGTAGTATTTCTTCTTCTAACATAGGGGTATCCAGGATTACAAACATTGTTACTGTGATGCAAAAAACATTGTTACATTGTAAGTTATAAATTACCTTTGCTGAATTGAAGGTTATATTTTTACAGTCTAACTCCTTAAGTTGTCCCTACTTTAGCTGCCTTAATAGTCCTAAAATTATTAAAAGCTGTGGATTATTAATGACTCCTTATTCATATAATTTTAGAAGTGTGCAAAATATGCTACTCACCATATTCATCAAGAGGAATGTAATTTTAGACATTGACATGATTAGTTTGAGATAACTAAAAGGCTTACGTAATTTCCAACACTAAAATTTATAAGAAAATATATTTAGATAGAAATATAATAATAGTATTTGATGAGGATTATACCATGTAATAATTTACATAGCTTCCATTTCTTGCAATATAAAGTGCTACTTGAAATGCAATGTCTTCAGCAGACCTTATATATGTCTTCCCTCCATATTTTTATAGCTTTAAGAGAAAATTAAGTATAGTTACTTTAGTGTTAGAATGATTAACAGTCATTTTGTTCTCATTCATTGAAACATTGTTAATGACTAATGCAATTCATCTAGTACAAGATTTCTATTACGATAAAAAGATTTTGCGAAATCATCAACTTGGATTCATCTTCTTCCCTCCATATTTTTTATAGCTTCAAGAGAAAATTAAGTACAGTTACTTTAGTGTTAGAATGATTAATAGTCATTTTGTTCTCATTCATTGAAACATTGTTAATGACTAATGCAATTAATCTAGTACAAGATTTCTATTACGATAAAAAGATTTTGTGAAATCATCAACTTGGATTCATCTTACAGCCATAAGGATGCTCTAGTACCCTCCTCTAAGTCTGGTTCAGATTGAAAACCCTAGTATCTGATGGTGTCAGTTAGCTTTGAATGTTATGCATATGAACATGGGGTTGAAAATGGTGGACATGAACAACCTAGATCTTTTAATATTTTATGCAAGTCAATGTTGTTGTTCTTTTACTTTCTGCCCAATAATCCCTGAAGATTTTGTGTACGAATAGAAGCAAGAAATTCCATGCTTTCCATATTACATATCATAAATATAATCTTAAATTAGTATGATGTCTCACCATCACAAACATAATCCACTTATGCAGATTGTATGGGAGCCGTACACGCATACGCTGGGCTCCCTACCTGCGTATTGCACTGCCAGGCAACATATTTGGAGGGCTGAGGTGCCATTGATATACTTTTGGATAGTGGAGTGGCATCATCCTGAGTGGGTCGTCTGTCAGTTTGGGATGAAGCAACCAGTTCCACGTGTTGTGGATATGTCGACTACCCTTCACAAGATATCCCTCCAGGGTAAATGGGAGAAGAACTGGGAGGAAGAACATGCGCCCTTTATTCAGCAATGGGCCAACCGAGAGAATGTAGTTCGCCGGTCCTCTCTCCTGGATGGTGATGATAAGTACCTCGTTGAGTACATGATGTGGTACAATCGCAACACAAGGCGGTACATAACACCAGAGTCTGCGTACTGGGAACTCATGGTGAGGCAACAATTCCTATTTTATGGATGAAACCATTGTTCGATTAAATATCTCCAGCAGCTTTATCATGCATGCAAAACTCCACAATAATTATCGTTGTTACATCTCTATAAGTTTCTCTGTCATTATGTTTTAAAGTCAAAAAATACTGCATGAGTCTGTCATTATGTTTTAAAGTCAAAAAATACTGCATGATTTAAGTTGTTCATAACGAACTGAATTTGTCTTGATCCAATTTGTTTGCGTGAGGAATGGTTAATTGGCAATGACTAAAGATGACCACAACTTTGTTCATATAATCACATTCAAATTTTAAAAAGGGTGGGTTGGGTTGGGTTTTATTCTTTTATTTTTATTTATTCTTTATTTTTTATTTTTTGTTTTTGGTTGGCTTGTACTTTCAAATGGACGGTGCAACTTTGTTTAGTAGTGATAAATTCACATTTCATGATAGTTTAGATAGCCTTACCTCCAGGACTGAAAGCTAATTACATATTCCTTGATAGATATTACCTCTAGGACTAGGAAGTCCCTTACTAAACTGTTGGTAGAATGCAATTCCCAATAGCTTAAAGGTCATTTCAAATCTTGCAAGTATGCAGCAAGGAGATGTGCTGGACTACTAGATTCAAGTATGATATATGTTGTAATTTTTGGTACTTCCCTTAATGAAACTTTAAGCTCGCGTTTGATATTTTCAATTCATTAGATTTGGACGTGTACCTTAGGAAATAATAACTTCAAAATATGTGTCCTGATTACAATGTAATATTAATGGAGTTGTAACTCTGGTGAAGCCTAGACACAGCAGTGAAATTCTGATATTTTCACTTACGTTAAGATTGGACTTATGTACAACCAACCATACGTGTTTTTTAGAAGTATTATCTCAATGTTTAGATTGCATAGCAATAAACATAACAGGAAACTGAAAATTCCTGAGTGCTGGGTTGGAACTATAAATTTTTGCACAGGGGGGGGGGCCAACCCCTATTTTTATACACTGTCTTTTTAAAGATGCTTAGTAATTATAAGTAATATAAGGATTTCATTAGCTATGTTTACTACTTTTTTCTTTTGATTTTGGAACAGATTTATCCAAGTTTTGCATCATACCTGCGTTCTTGCTTTTATGACGCCCCTTGTTTTGTAGGTTCGGACGATGATTAGGTTTATACAGAGGTGCGATGAAGGTTTTGACATGCACACTGACCTTACATTTACACTAGAGCTTGTGGAGGAGCTAGGTCGACTTGCGCTTGCAGAAGCAGTTGACATTGCTACACAGGCCCCAGTTCGTGGCAGGCAACATGGTGGGTCTCGTGGGGGTGGACATCGTGAAGGTGGTCAAGTTGGTCACGGCCGTACGACTGAGTCGGGTCCCATCTACGAGGAAGGGAATGAGTCAGGCACAGAAGAGTCATGGCTTGGCACTGATTGGGTACAGTCTGATGACGGCGGCAGGACACCGCGATGCACGTCTGGCGATGGTGCTAGGCCATCCCATAGCGTCGGTCATCAGGGCACTGTTCCAGCCCAGACTACGTTCCATGGTGCTAGCATGGACTATGAGGGCCCTTCCCGTATGTCGCCCCCAGTTTTCAATGGATCTGCCAATGATGGTGGATGCATATTTGTCCCCACACCAGGCATGCCCACCCCACTTCTAGTGCATGGGGACCCCACCATGTTAGCTTCATCTCAAACCCCCCACAGAGAGGCTGTATAGATTGAGCAGATACCGGCTGAGGACATTGAGCCGATGGAGGCTTTGCGGAGATCGTGACGCCCGCGTGCGCATGCTCCCGATTGCGGGACCGGTGATGGTATGTACTTTGTCTACACTTCCTATCTTTTTGAGCTACTTATACTGCGCATTTGATTGGTTATGTTAATTTAATTATGCTATTGTGTCTAATGAAATAGGTAAGATTAGACCTGTCAGGGCATATCGGCGGAACGAAAAGATCATTAAATGCCTTAGTGTATGCTTATACTTCCTGCCTATAGGTGACTGCATAGTTCCGTTTCACTTTTCTTTTAAAGTAGTATTTTTTTTAGACCTAACTGTAATGGTGGACACGAAAAGGCCATTGAGCCTGATTGTCCCTGTGTGCTTATTCTTCATATGTATAGGTGGCTGGAATAAGCATGCAAAATGTTCTAATTGGGGAGAATCTTGGTGGCTGTGCATCTATTTCTGGATCATTGCTTGGGGAGAATACTAGCTCTCAATGTGTTTGTTGTCAAGAAATTGATATTTTGGAGAAAACCCATAAGGTGTATTGTATTTATTGATGTATTAGGAAGTTTTTCTGCGCTTGGACTTTTGATTGCGAATGGACAAATGTCTCGATTGGTATTCATTTGAAGCCAAACTTTCTTGTGTTTTTGTATGTTGTTAGCTACAGTAAAGTGGGTTGTAAGAGAGTAATTTGTTTTTTTATTTTTTATTTTTTATTTTTTATTTTTTGAGAAACAAATGTGTGGCATTGTTGATAAGCAAGAAGAAGTAATTTGATACTTTTCGTAAAAGAGTTTCATGACGAAGTTTATGAGGATCAATGGCACAACCAACTCCTTTGTAGCAAATCATTTATCCGAGTCTCTACAATGCTTGGCGCCATGACTATAAGAGCTTTTAAGGACGAAGACCGATTCTTTTATTGGTCCTCTTGAATTGATTGACAGAAATGCTAGTCCTTTTTTCCATAGATTTGCAGCAAATGAGTGGTTCATCCTAAGATTAGAAACACTTAGTGCAGTTCTTGCCTCTTCAGCACTCTACACGGTCATAGCTTCCTCCCGGAACTGTTAACTCTGGTGAGTTTTACCTTGAAGAGTTATCTTTTCTATCTGTAACGATTTACAGTTCTTGTATAGATGCTTCAATTTAATGGAGATGGTTTTTTAAACATGATTGTGGAGTTATATTGAGCTGTAAAACATGCATATTAGATTCTCTATAGCTTTTTCTCATTTTATTGCAGGATTTATTGGAATGACACTTTGTTATGGTCACTTTGTTATGGTCTTTCATTAAACATGTCACTTGTCTTCTCAATTCAATATCAGTGCACTTTACCAAATTATGTCATTTCTGTAGAAAGCCTAAATCAATACATGCATATACCTAGTGAGGCCCTGGAAGTAATAGAAGGGAATCTGAAAGTGATGATAAACTCTTGGGTGGGTATTTTTGATGTCTTTGGCTCTTTTTTCTTCTTAACTTTTACTTGGGTTTCTAATTTTTTAGGTTAGAAGAGATTGAAAGGGGAATAGAGAAATAGATATAAAGAAAGGGGGATTTGGTTCCATTTTTGATATTTTTGGCTAACACAAGACAGGTAACATCCGTTTCTCTCTCTAAAATTTCTAGTTTAATTTGGTTCATTTTTGTTCGTTTTTGCCTAATTTCATGCCATTCTCTCTATTTTTACGAATATATAATCTCTCTCTCTCGCTCTCTCTCTCTCTCTTTTGGTTTAAATAAAATTTTTGGGTGCTAATTAGTTATATTGGATTTGCAGCCACGAAGCTAAGCTGTGCGATTAAAAAGCAAGGACTGATCTTTTGTATATCAAAAAGTTATGCTTTTGAATTTTGGCAAAAGTTGATTTTTTTTTTTTTTTTTTTTTGTGTGTGTGTGTAAATATTTAATACATTGATTCAAGGTATAACATGGGTGATTTGTAATCAAATTAAGTAGTGGGTGAAGAAAGTTTTTTTTTTTTTTTTTTGAGTAATGGATCAAGATGAGGTTAAGGTAGTGAGTCAGTTTGGTCCGGGATAAGTTAGAATCTTATAAGTTTGGGTTATAGAGTGGTGTTTTACCTTTCAATATATTTTTTTTTTTGGGTGAAATCAGAAGAATGAGATATTATGTGTGGCTGTGATGAAAATACACATGATATATTATAATACATTACAATTGAAAATTTAAAAGAGCAATGAAATCCAAGAAAGAATTTACAATGTTTGAGGACTAATATTCAGATTCATAATCTTAGTTTCAATTTTTCTTCATTAAAATTTGGAGTTCAAGTATGGTTCATATACAGCCACCTCAAGCATGATAAGACTTAACATCACAATACTTGCATAAATTCCCTTTGTTGTTATCTTCATTTGAATAAATATTCAAACTTGGAATTGTATACAACAATTTGTAAACAAGAAGTTAATATTATAACAGAGCATTGGAGACATAAACTCAAGCTTGGATCTGTGAGTTTCTTGGCATTTTGTTCATTTAAGATTAAGTTCCTGTCTCTACTAGAGTTTATTTATGCTCATAAGATTTTTGCAATTTTCTTTTCCCATAAAAACACACGTACACACTTATAAATTTGCAAAATTTAGTAATTTTTAGTATCCATGTTGTAAAATATTTTTGTATACATGTTGTAATTATATATTTCAGAAAATTGATTGATTAGATTAATTTATTTTTAAATCATGTTATTGCATCATAAATTCTTAACTATTGATGAGAATATATATTTTTATATATGCAAAATGTTTTGTATGGTACAATAAATTCATAGAAAACTCAATTTGGTTGCTGAAGAACCCATTAGGTCTTACTAATATAGTTGTGTGGTTTAACATTTTGACTTGTAGATAGGACAAGAGGGTACTGGATGGCTATTTGATATATAATAACATTTTGGTGCTAAGATTTGGGAGTGAGTTTTTGGGCTTTTTTCACTTTTCACTCGAGAGTATTAGCAGAGTATATGCTTCCCATGTTTTTGTTGTCATACCATGTGCTTTAGTTAATTTAATTGGAGATATTTTTATATTCTTTTATAGGAAGGCGAACGTCAAAACACATGTAGTTGTTGATGAACCAAATGAGAATATTTGTAAAGTTGTTGGGAATCAGCTTTTAGCAAGTGGATTTACTTGTGATGGGGTTTATAGTCTATTGTTGGAGACTAATGCATAAAATTGTTATTTATATTGGCAATCTATTTACACTTTAGAAAGTATTAGAATTGGATGTTACTAGGTGTTTCTTCTATAATTTCAATCAAACTGGTGGCACCTAATAGGTTCTAAGCCTTGAACTTAGTTCACAACGTTTATCAAAGTGCTATTATTTATGAATTAGCTATATTTATCTTGATCTTGCTGTTTATGCCCTTTTAAGATCTCACTTACAGTTAGCTTCTTCATAATTGGTTCATCTTTCTTTTTCTTTTTTTTTTTTTTTTTTTTTTTTTGGGACAGAAAGATAAGAAAATGTGGATTATTACTTTCTTTCTATCTGATATGTTTTAATTCCTTACATAGTCATTATATATATATATATATATATATATATATATATATATATATATTTTCATCCTGGCTTGAAAGTTGATTGTGCTAAGAATATTACGTCACTCAACTATAGAAGAATGAGAAGGTTATGATGATACAAAAGAGTTGAATTTTGGGATGGTTTGGTTGCGTTTTGATAGGGACATTGGCCAAAGTTCAAGTTTTTGGTGGTTTGAGAGAAGGAATTGGGTTTTGTATTTCTGATTGTAGCTTGCTCTGTTGGTTGGGTTTGAGACCTTTGTGGGATGGGGATTGGTTGTGGTCCTTGTGGGCAATGAAGTTGGTTTTGGAAAATTTGTATTTAATTTTTTATTTATTTAATGTTTTCATTTGTTTATTCATTGGTATTTTGGAATAAAAATTTTAAATTTAAATGTAGAAGTGTAAGTTTGATTGATAACGAATGTTTCAATCATATAATGTTGCATGCACAAGAACTACATAAAATGTTTTGCATTTTGGTGAATCTTAGATGGGTTTAGGGAACTATAAAGGATTACAATATATAACTAATTGTGTGATTTGCATATATTTAGATATAAGTTATATTGGTAGAATATAATCCCCTAATAGATCAAGCACGTGCCTATTGTTGGAGACCAAGCACGTGTTATTTCTACTAACTATATAAAAAGAGCAAATAGCTCTATCTACAGTATTTTGGTTTATTCAAGTTTTGGTGAGTAAAATGGTGCGTTTGGATGAGGTTTTAGTGGGAGACCAAACAAAGACAAAACTGAGAGAGAAATAAATTATCTTCTGGCTCAAGGAGTGGGGTACGTACTATTTGAAGAAGATAGAGGCCAGCAGAGAGAGAGAGAGGCTTGGTGAGAAAATACAGAAAGAGTGATCTCACTCTTTTCTTTGGACAAATCTGAGAGATGGAGAGTGGGGTGGGTTTGGTGTTTTTACTCAAATCACACTTCAGGTTTTTCTTTTTCTCTCTAAAAAATTTATCTTTCTCTGTGGTTTGCTTCTTTTCTTCTTTCCATTCTTTTTGGTTTCATTTATTAAAATTTTAACAACTAAATTTTCGGATGAAGAAGATGTAGCAGTTGTTTTTTGTTTTTGGTGTATTGTATTGGGGGCATGATTTCTGAATAAAGGTCTCTCTCCCTATGGTTGTATATATATAGAAAGAGTACTGTATCAACATAGGAAGATCTGACTGCAAATGATAAGACCCATAAATGTTTTTGTTTCTGGTTTTGTTTTTGTTTTTTTTTTTTCTATTGTTATTGTGAATTTCTAGGAGTTTTCAGAGGTTATAAGTTAAATTGTTCAATTCTGATTTGGATTTTCAAGATCTTTATTTTTACAAATACAATTTTGTCAAGTGATCAATTTTTATGCTTTGTATCACTTACTGGTTCATTCTTGATCTTTGTATGATTCATTTTTTCTTTTCTTTTCTTTTCTCTTCTCTTAATGGATTTGTAGAAACTTTAATTCTTGATGTGTATAACATACTCAAGTGCCAAGCTCTAAACAGTTCTTGGTTTTTTTCTTTGTTTTTGAGGCCTTAGTAGAATTCTAATGGTATTTGGAACTTTGAATGCAGTTAGAAGAACATTCATGGATGCAGACGGATTGAGATGGGTACTTGCACTTTATTCTTTCCTCCTTTAGTTCTATTAACTAAATCTTACAATACATTAATCTAAAAAAATTTTAATTAATATTTAACAAATTTACAAATTTTAGTATTCTATATCTCTCTAAATTTTTCTTTGGTTTATTCATTTCGCAAATCACTGGTGAGTCTTTTACATGAAACAAATACTTTGTATTTTGTCTTTTTAACTAGAAACCTCTAATTGTTTCAGGACCTACGCTATGCTTTATACTATTTTTTTTTGGCTGATTTCACTATTCTACAGTTGCCTCAGTGTCTTCTCTTCTACTTTTAGCTTGGGATCTGTGATATGTTTGGTTCTACTGTCTTGTAGGGCTGTGCTGTTAATTTGTATATAGCTTTGTTTTGTTCAGTGAAAATTTACTGATTTATCAAAGATCAATCATATACATTTTTATTTATTTTAATTTTAGAGGATACTGTCATCTGTGCTCTAACATTGGATGTGTGAATAAATTATTTTTTTATATATAATATGGAGCATGTTTAGTGATGGGAACATATTAGATTAGTTACCTAAATCTATAATTCCCTTATCGTAATCAATTTTATTCATTTTACCCCTAAAACACTATCATACAATTGGATGGCTAAAGCTTATTTGCATGGGGAATTTTTAGACTACACCTTGAACAATTTAAAATAGAGTTTGAAATGTTAATGAAATTGGTAGTTCTTGAATGTACCAATACTTATACATTACTAATTGCATTCTTCTTTCATACACTTTGTACTGTTTTCATTCTTTTCTTTGGTATGACAACTAGCTAAAGGACCTCAATCTAATGGGAGTTCAGCCTGCTGAATTTAAAAATCTTTGTCATTTGTGAGAACTATAAGAAAAACATACATGTTTTCTAGCATTATAGAAGTCATTTAACTTAATCATGTCATCATTTTTTTGCGGAATTTTTCTTAGAGATTATTGATTTTGGAGAGTTGTTAGTGAGTAGTCCATGCAAGGTCTGTTGCTCGAGTCTAGGGAAATTGTCTGATATGTGATTTGTGTTTGTTTGATATGTGACTTGTGTGTTATAGTTTTCCACTGTTTGTGTAGGCCCTGTAAATAGCCTTTTGGAACTATTACCGTGTACTGTTAGTTTTAACTTAATAGCTGTTCCAAGAAGCTTGATGTTGGTTTTATTGACTCGAGCTGGGTGGTGGCTTTAATTTGTTGATTTGATTTTTGAAAAATGAAAAATTCTATTTAAATAACCAAACTAGCTGTAGTGCTATGTTTTGTTACTTTGGTCCTTTATATAATGTTTATTTTTTGTTTTCTTGACCAAATGTTTTGTTGTGGATTATTGATATGTGGATTGTAATAGTTTTAGGATGCATTAAGAAAGAGTTTGGTGGAATTGTTAACTAAGAGGGGTAAAAAGAACAACCTTTAATTGAGTTCAAGTTTTTGTGTTTTAAATCATTGGTTTTTACCTTATTTTTTAAATTTGATATTGCCCTCATGTTAGACTTTCGGTTGGTTAAGTTTTTGTTATACCATTATAAAACCAACTATGATTATGATTGTTGTGTTCATTTCAGGTGGCATGACAATATCACTTGGTAAGATAAGAGATTTATGGTGGTGACAAGATTTTTTGCTAAACTTCAAGATCAAACATTCAAAATTAATCCCTTTAAGAAGAAAAGATTGGATCAACTGTTGCATGCAAGGACAACTTGGAGAGAACTATAGTGCTTTACTGTTATGGTGCTACTGCAACAATAGAAAGAGAGATGTTCATTGTAACTCTTAGAAAAGCTCTCGAGGAATTTTTATTTTTTATTTTTTATTTTTTTATTTTTAACTTTTGGAAGTTTTTGGAGAGTGATTAATGATTAGATTATACTTTTACATTGTATAGCTCTAAAAAGATAACTTCATTATGTAGATAAATCCGTATCTTATATGTAATTATTCTAATCATGTAGAAAGATTTGTTAAGATTAAGAAATTAGTATTATCTATGCATTTTTTAGTACAAAATCTTGTGGTTTTATGTTATCTAATGAAAAATATAATTTTTTTAGTAAAACAAAGGAGCGGCATGTGCCTTGCATGTGTTGCCCTAACTAGTTCATTATAAACTTGAGACATTTTCTCATCTATAAGGCTAATTTATTCTGTTGGGGCTTGTAGGTTCGAGGGTCTTTGAGGTTTTTACACGGGCATTACACCAAACCTTCCTGAAGAATGTTCTCATTAGAAGGGAACCGGCCTCCATCAAATTGGCCATCTGTGGGTAAAGTTGACATACATGGTTTGCAGGTAACTATTTTTTTTATTTACTGTTAAAATTAAAGAACGTTCTTATGCTGAGATTCTCAGAATATCAATGATAAAATAGATCAAACATAGGCCTAATGCACTTGTTCTAAGGGGGATCACTTGCACATTTGAGGAAGGGCACAAAATAGGTATTGTTGGCAGAACTAGCAGTGGGAAGACCACTCTCATAGGTGCTCTATTTCGTCCAGTGGAGCCAGCTAGAGGGAAGATACAGTAATGTATGTATTGAAACCTGTAGTATTCCACTGTCCAATTGTAGTCATTGCACATGAAGACTAAGAACAGCATGTGCTTTGTAATTGGGTTGCCATTCACTTCATAGATTGAATATTTGTTAGGAACTACAGTGGAGAGCATGCAAAGAAGGAACTTCCATTGGTTTCTCCCAATGTGAGTCACCAAGAAAAACTAACCGCTTGTGGATCAGTTTTTCCAACATCAATTTTGCATCATATACTTATCCATGTAATGTTAACTTTTTAAGTAATTTTGAAATTTTAAGTGTTAAGTTTTTTTTCTAATTCAGAATAATATTACAAGTCACATCATAATTTTGGGGTTTTATTTACTGTGTTTGGGATTCAAGAACCTTTATATAGCTGTGTTATTTGTTTTTTTAGTTGGTTGGTGTTAATTTTTATTCATGGTTATTTTGTTCTGGACTTTCTATATTGTGGGTATTAAATTTTTCAGAATTGACTTGAAGAATTTGGATCATTTTCTGATGTTGGACGATTTTTCATGTGTGAACAATTCCAATCCTATCTTTTATAAAGTTTGAATTTTCTTTGATTGGTATGGATTGCAGTGAATCCTCCCAGTGGATTTCCAAATCATTCATGTAGAGGTTATGCAATTCATTGTTGTTTTTGACGTCATGTATATTCGTTAATCGTGGCTCATTGTGTATGGGCTGATCTTGTATTTTGTAACTACACAATAATGGACAGCAGTGAACCAAATAGATCTCATACGACCAAAGCTGACTGAATAGGATCAAATAGAGTAAATAGAATGTACTAGACCGATTTTTCTAGAAACCACAGTGGACCGAATAAGACCAAAGTAGATATAATGGACCGAATAAGACCAACGTAGTCCAAAAACAAAAATAATAAGGTTATTTTTCCATATATACATATCTGCCAGTCAAACAACTGGAAAACGATGACACTTCTACTTAAACCACACACACGAAAGTAGTTACTTGCAAATATACATATCTTACTAAATACCACAACAAGAAGTCGTTCTTTTGCATTCATGCACCCGTACGTTGTGTCGTGGGTGCATCAACTTCATCATCCCCCACAACATGGGCCACCACTTCATTCAACATGTTTGCACTCAAGCTTACAATCCTCCTTGTGTGGTCACGCTCCTCAATGGCAACTTCCAACTGATAACTTAACAAGATGTTCCTAATCTCTCCACTGCCGTAGTTGGTTCCTTCGCTTAGAGAAGTGCTAGGTGGAGTTGAGGTTGATATGTTTGGAGTTGCCCATGATGCAGACGCACCACCATGCACGTCCATACCATTACCATGCAAATACTCCATGTATACAGCTTCTACTTCCCTTCGATCTTTATATGATTTGTGATTGACGTTTGGGAATTTATGAACTTGTCTGCTCGCATCTAGCCAATTGTCGTATATGCTTGGAACACGACCGTTAAACACAACATAGGTACGCCCCATCCTGCTCTACAAACACGCAATGGTGGGAATTCTTTGCACCAGAATGGTGGATGCACCTTCTTACATGTGAAGTGGCTTTTTGTAGAGGAAATGGAACCTAAAACTCGATTCTAAAGAAATCGAGTTATAGCAATATCTGTGCCTAAAATATAATACGGAGTTACAAGTAACTCGATTTCTTAATAACCAAATTTCTGAATTGCCGTCACTTTAATATGTCTTGTCAACAGTAACTAGATACCACAGAAATTGAGTTTTTAATAAAATCGACTTCCTGGATATCGAGTTATGGTTCTCCCCCTCCCCACGTTTCAAAATCCATGCACGTGCCTGGCTCTATCTGTGCTAAAAACCTTCAGTGTCTGGGTTTCTGAAAAAGAAAGCCTATGAGGTGAACAAAGTTTGCTAACTCCTCTGGCATTTTCCTTATCATTATTGCATCCTCACCAAGCGTGCTGTTGCTGTGGTCCCCTTCTTCTTTGTTGTGGCACATCTTCCCTGACAGGTATATCTTGACTTACATAACTACTTATAATTGGATTGGCATTTTAGTATAAATGTGATTGCTTTCTACAACTGTCTTGTTCTGACACTATGTGTGTGTGTATATATATATATATATGTATGTATGTATAGATATATCTATATATAGACAAACGTACCTACCCATAGATCATAAGATGTATATGTGGCATGAACAAATATATGTATATATACACACACATATACACACACACACACACACACACACACACACATATATATATATATATATATGTATGTATATGCAAATATATGTAAATATAAACAAAGCTACCTACCCATATATGATCACATGCATATATATATATATATATATATATATATATATATATATATATATATACACACACATATATAGGTATGTTTATATATAATGTATGTCCTTAGGGCACCCATTTTTTGAAACATTTTGTTAGGAATTGCAAAAACTGTTAATACACTGAAAATCCCGATAAAAATTGTCCGAAAAACGATTAATTATTGTGTGCTCTTATGACACACATTAACAAAATCTTATATGTGCGTGTGTGTGTGTGTGTGTGTGTGTGTGTGTGTGTGATAGTGACATTGTATACATATTGTTCCTCTATATGTATAGCTATAGTAATGTATATAATCATTCTTTTTGAGATTTTTTTTGAGAAATATGTATATAATCATTCTAAATAAACATATATATAAACAAACATTGTACGGTGAATTCCTATAATGACATATGCATTCATTCATACATATTAACAATGATGTGTAATGTATACTGAGGTTTAAATTGTATGGCTCTTTCAGTTCTGAAAGGCTTTACTGTGTGGGTTCTAAAAAAGAAAGCCTGCGAGGTGAACAAGTTTTGCTGACCATGTTTGCATTTTCCTACTCCCTATTGCATCCTCCCCAAGCGATATGTGGAAGACCCTGATTCTTTGTTGTGGCACATCTCCCCTAAAAGGCCAATGTTTGTGTCCAAACGAATCAAGTTTGTTAAGAATATTTAGGATAGCATCATAGTGCATCTGTAAAAGATTAATTATTGCTGCATTAACATAACCCCCTATCTTCTGCATGATAACCACAATTAATTGTCCTTATCTAGGTCTGGCATGGGTCGTCATTGCTTCTACGTTTACTATGATGGGGAACAGTATTTCCGTGAGTTGCATGGGCTGTCCTATAGAGGCGAGTCAGTGAAGTAGAAGTTCATTGAGTTGAAATGGGGAACACACTTGAGAAAAATGCACCGGAAGATAATGGAAGCTCTACAGTTGGACAGGGAGTCACATAAGATATCCATCATGTACTGTGCCCCCCAGATACTTGTGAGTACTCAGGTTGTCTACAACTCAAATCCGTTGGGTTGCAATGCTGACGTGGACATGATGTGGGCAGTGATTAAGCGGACCCCCCAGTTCATAGCATCCGACTTGTATGTAACTGTTGAGGCTATTGGGTTCCATGCTAGTGCAAGTTCACAGCATGGCAATGGGTTGGAAGAGCCACACTCATCGTCGCTTGACGTGCATCCTTCCTTTGCCAATGCCACGCCTTCCCCCTACAATAATCAACCATGTAGTGTGGTTGATCATTTGGACAACACCGAAGTGTTGGGCGCCACCCATACACATGATGTGGGAGGGTCTAGGCACACATATGAACATGTCCAAGCTGATATGGACGGGGGAATTGATATTGATGCCAGTCGAGATGTGTACGAAGAGTTCATTGATACTGATGGACCGATGGACGACGCGGAGGTCTTAGATGTACCACTGATTGAAAACAATGAGGAGGATTGCCTTACAACAATTCCTATCCCAGAATGGTTCACATTAAACACATGGAACAATATTAATGACCCATCACCTACGTTGGGTACAGGACATCTTACAAGTTGGCATAAAGGTGACCACCCAACAACGGGGATGCTATTCAAGAATAAAGCCTCTGTTCAATATGTGTTGATCCTCTACTCTATGGAGCATAATAAGCAATACAAGGTCATCAAGTCTGACACCAATAGGCTGGTGGTGCAGTGCATACATGAGGCATGTCTGTGGTCAATTCGGGCCAATTGCAGCAAGAAGCACGGGATGTGGGTTATCAGTACATATAAGGGTCCCCATAGTTGCTCATCCCTCCAGCTAGTGACTGATGGGAGGATGATGGATTCAAAGTTCATCTCCATTGCACTTGAGAAGTATTTATGGGAGGACCTAACCCGAAAGGTAAGGGACTTGCGTAGTATGCTACATGCAAGGCATGGGTATGATGTAACTATGTACAAGGTTTGGGAAGCCAAACAGAAGGCAGTTGCGCGTATTTACGGGGATTTTGACGAGTCATAAGCGGAATTGCCATGATTTCTAGCTGCATTGTCTGACACTGTGACCACGTTAAAGTGTGACCCCCATGTCCCGGGGACTTGTATATTCAACTCCGCGTTTTGGGCTTTCGGTCCGTGTATTAGAGGGTTCAGGCATTGCAGGCCGGTGATAAGCATAAATGCAACGCACCTCTATGGCAAGTACAAAGGAAAGTTGTTGATAGCAATGGCAACAAATGGTAACAATGAGGTTTATCCACTTGTATTTGCCGTTGTCGAAAGCGAGAGCACGGAGACATGGGGATGGTTCTTGGCATGCCTGTTAACCTATGTTACAGATTGGACCAATTTGTGTATAATATCCGACAGGCATCGTGGGATACAATCATGCTTTGATGACACCACTAGGGGCTACTTGCAACCGCCTTTAACCCATCACTGGTATTGCCTCCACCATTTAGTAAGCAATGTTAACACCAACTTCAATAGTGTGCCGTTGAAGAACTTGGTATGGAACGCGGCAACTGCGAATCAAGTTAGGAAGTTTGAGAACACCATGGATTGCATCAAGAATGTCAACCCGGATGCGTACACCTATCTTAAGGAGGTAAATCAAGAAAAGTAGACACTTGTACATGACCATGGGCACCAATATGGGGCAATTACAACCAACCTGTCAGAGTGCTTAGATGGGGTACTTAAGGGCGCACATAGCTTGCCCATAACTGCAATGGTGAAGTTTACATTTTACAAGGTGAACTCATACTTTGAAGAATGTCGAAACAAAACCCTAGAGCAGTTGGAAGAGGGGCAAGTGTGGTGCAAACATGCCTATGACAAGTTCGAGGCAAATCAAGAGAAGGCGAAGCTCCATATTGTTAGAAGGATGAGTGCACAACAACAGTTATATACAGTGGAGACACAGTCTTCACTGTTGAACACTGGTGGGGGAGATCACACCCATAGGGTTTCCCTCATGGACATGACATGCACGTGTAGTAAATGGGAAGCAAACAAGATCCCCTATTCCCACTTGATAGCAGTTTGTGCCAAACACAACCATGATGCCACTGAGTATATGGATCGTTTCTACCATGTTGAAGAACGGTATCACAGCTTTGAGCCGATATTCCAACCACTGAAAGATAGGTTAGAATGGCCGGAGCCAGCAGAAAGGAGAACCGTGATGCCAAACCAGCGGTTGATCCATGAGAAAGGTCAGCCAAAGTCCACGAGAATCCGCAATGAGATGGATGAAGAGGATAGGGAGTTGCCAACCTCATTGTGGATTGAGAATGAACCAAAGTTGAAGTGTGGGTTGTGTCGCCAAGAGGGTCATAACCGTCGTATATGTCCGACTAGAAATGTGGCATGAACAAGCCATGGTGCTATGTAGCAGGTAACAATTACAAATCATAGTAACAAGGGGGTATCATAAGTTATTCTTCTTTACATGTTTAGATATTACATTATATGAGTTATAATTAAGATACCTGGAGTAATTTTTAGATTGGAACCATGATAGTAATACCATTGTATCAAATTTAGCTCCACTTTGGGCAATCTTGTGATTACTTCTTCAAGTAGTTGCAGTTAGTCTTAACTCCTAGATATTACCATTCCAAGTCTTCTGTCCCAGTTTTGGTGTTCTTTCAATCTTATTGTTTGTGGTGTACATATTCTAGTATTCATGGGGTCTCTATTTCCCTAATTGTATATGTTTTGCTTCAGATTTGTAATTGTCGCCAAGGTGTAACTGTAGATGCTCGTCATTTAAGCAGGCAAGCCTGAAGGTTCTTCTATATTTGTCAATTCAATTTATTAATTAACGTGGGTTGTATACTAATTTCTGTGTTGGTTACTCCTCAGAAAGGAGGCAACTTCTAAAGAGAACAAAAAAAAGGTGTAACTCAAATGCGCAGACTCCATGATTGCCTAAAACCATTGTTGGCGGATGCTGTCCAAGTTTCAAGTTACAATTGTGAAGAATGTTTAAAATGCAGAAGTTGAACTTTTTACTTTTGTACATCAACTGATTTAAATGCATAAAGGCTCTTTACTTACAAATAAACTTGTATGGATGATTTTTTTATTTGTGTAATGGAAATGGGGGAATGATTTATTGATGGATGTGGTTGGAAGTAGATGGATGAGTTGTTGTTCACAGTATGGTTGTGAACAGGTCCACTTTTACGATGAATAAGCACGCCAATATTGAATGGGGTGTGAACAGTGCAAGTTGCAAGGAATACTTCAAGTAGATAGTTTATACTAAACATAACTCGATTTTTCATTTAACGAGTTACGTTGAACACCATTCTAGACACTTAGATTCCTCTTGGACTGCATCTGGACCAGTCCAAATATCTGGGCTAGGTGGGGAAGCCCAGTCAACGTAACTCGATTTCTATAGTACCGAGTTACGTTGAAGAGCATTCTACACACTTAGATTCCTCTTGGACTGCATCTGGACCAGTCCAAATATCTGGGCTGGGTGGGGAAGCCCAGTCAACGTAACTCGATTTCTGTAGTGCCGAGTTAGGTTGAAGACAATTCTACACACTTAGATTCCTCTTGGACTGTATCTAGACCAGTCCAAATATATGGGCTGGGTTGTGAAGCCCAGAGAACATAACTCGGCTTACATATAATCGAGTACAGCGTTGGGTTCCGTTGATATATAGTAAATATAACTCGAATTACGAAAAGTCGAGTTACGCGGCTAGTTGGATACCTCTCGGACTGCATCTGGATCAGTGCAAATATCTGGGCTGTGCACATAACTTGATCAACATATTATCGAGTAATTCTACTCGTAACCCGATATTGTTGATATCGAGTTACGTCCAAACCATCACACACATCATGGATTCCTCTGAGTTACACTACGCACAGCATGGACTCCTTTCAGTCACAGTGCACATAACTCGATTTCCTAATAATCGGGTTATGTGTATGGCCACACGCCGTTTTGGCCACTATTTAGTGCTTAAACGTACGAAGCATCAACTGTTCAACTTCTCAACGAAAAGGACGAACCTTTGGAGAACCAGAACAATGGCTTCTCAATGGCGGAGGGACAACGAGGATGGTCCTGCTGATCGGTCCCCACATTTTTTCAAGATTATTCTGCCTAATGCTGTTCAAGAAGGAAAGCTTGTAAGTATGCTTAAATTTATGAATTTTTTCCTCTCTAAAAATCATATGCTAATACACGTCGTCCACTTGATCTTCTTTATTTGTGATTCTTGAAAAAATTTACATTTGTTACATGTAATCATAAAAACTTTCATTTTGCAATACGTAGGTTACATTTTAAGAAGAACACAGTCACATAACAGAGTACTTTTACATCAAATTTCTTGATATGAACGAAAAATGAAACAGGGATAAGTGCACGGTAGAAACTGAGGAAAAAAAAAACAAATATACAGAGCAAGAGCAGATAGCATTTTTTTGAAAATGTGATAGGGCTTATAGGGTCAGCACAGATCTATAACTCAATTTAGATTGTGAAACTGTGTCCTGGGATCAAACTAGGATACACAAATCTTTTTTTCTTTTTTGGTCTCTAATTTCACTTCCTACCTTTCAAGGACACTAAAAAACACCTGTCTCCAAGGTTTTCCTTAGACTGTAAGACACCAAAACCACATATTGAACATCAAGCATGTCAGAAACATTAAAAACAAATAAACACAGTGATGATAACAACATTTCCTTTATCAATATCTTTCACTCTTTTTATAATTTTTTTTTTACAGTTCACAAAGTTATAA
Organism: Quercus tomentella; assembly: GCA_028535165.1. Taxonomy (NCBI): domain Eukaryota; kingdom Viridiplantae; phylum Streptophyta; class Magnoliopsida; order Fagales; family Fagaceae; genus Quercus; species Quercus tomentella. The sequence goes on along the minus strand of JAPQVY010000012.1, from coordinate 39,842,479 downwards.
AGTCGCTAAGTGGCAAAAATTTGTACGTCTAAATCCAAATCCTGCCCATAAACAAAAAGTGGGTCATCTTCAATATTTCCCCAACACCCCAAAACCAAATCACAAACACATTACACAAGCACTCAAAATACAACATTTCCCCAAAATTTTTTACATTTCAACAACAACAGAGAAATATTGGATGTTGAATATATTTGATGGTTATTTTTGTTATAAGATCAGGTTGTATAAGGAGCATAAAAATTCATAAGATTTGTTACTGTCAAATATCGAGCCCTTAATAAGACATATTGAGGTTATAGCTATTAAATATAACTTCAATGTTGCATGGGTTGTTATTTTATTTTGTTTGATTTGTACTTGATCATAAATTTGTTCTTGTTCCTTCCTTTCTTCCTCCTCCCTCTTTCCTCTTCTGCATTTTACTTAATGTAGTGACCATTGATAAAAATCCGTGGATGTGGTCATAAAAATCTGTGGATCAGTCCATTTTCTTTTCTTTTTGTGTGGGGGTGGAGGGCTGTAACTAAGGAGTATTCTGCCATGTGTTTAACTTTTATTTTCTAGCATTGTCTATAAGGATTTTGTCTGCTTTTTTGAACTTTTGTTCATCCAACAAGTATCTTCCTTGCACACTTATGAAAGTATTATGACCTAAGAATCACTAAATCCATTTTTCCTGCAATGGTAGCTACACAACTCCATAGAGCTTGATTGATTGCATGTGTTTATTTCCAAAGCTTGCATTTATGTTATGGAGATTCTTTTTACAGCGGATTCTAGATAAGTTCATGCAGAAATATGGACTAGATCTGTCAGATATGGCCTTTCTTACTATTCCAAATGGTACAAAATGGAAAGTCAAGTTGACACAACATGATGGGGGGGTTTGGTTTCAAAATGGTTGGTCCAAATTTGCAAGCTGTCATGGTCTAACTGTGGGGCACTTGCTAGTTTTCAAATATGAAGGAAATTCACACTTTGATGTACTCATATTTGATGCCACTGCAACAGAAATAGACTATACTTTAGACGACGAACTCCAAGTTCATAGGATGGAAGACGATGAGAGTGATGACAGCTCTGTTGAAATCATCAAACACTTTTATAGGGGAGAGGGTTCAGGTTTGAATGTTACACTTTTGTAAGGAATTGGTTGATTTTTTTAGCATGTTTACTATTAATTTTATGTGTATGACTTCATATTTTCAAGTCGTTTCAGGATTAGCCCATCCTAAGAAAGACGGCGGTGTAGCTGAAAATCTTGTTCTAGCCAATGCTTTTAAATCAGAAAATCCCCTTTTCACTATTATCATTCATCCATTCTACGTTAATGGCAAGGATCGTGCGGTAAGCTTTTAGCTTCACATATTTTTGTAATTTAGAAATGCAACTCCCATTAACTTTGATTTTTCATAGATCAATTAGAAAGATTGTCACACTAGATACTTGTTGCTAGACATTTTGTTGGTAATGATTTGCTTATTTGTGTTTTAGGTGAAAAGATGTATATATATTTAACTGTATCATTTGGATATCAAATAGTATCATCTTAGGTTCAACTATTTTTTAAATATCTGTTATTGTTTCTTGTACAGAGTTTACCCCTAGACATTATCAACTACTTACCGAGAGAAGGGTTTACCAAGGACTACACCAAAGCAAGTATACTCCCTGTCAAGCTCCAGATTTTGGACCGATTATGGCCTGTGAAGCTATACATTTATGAACGAAGTGAGGGTTCATCATGTGTCGTATCAGCTGGTTGGTCTGCATTTGTGAGGGAAAATAGTTTGCGAGTAGGAGATGTTTGCGTATTTGAGCTGATTATGAGGGACGATGTTGTGTTAAACGTCCACATTTTCAGATGCCAAGATTAAGTGGTTAGGGTGGATGCAAAGTGATGATAATGTATTATGTGATGTTTAGAGTGTGTTTATTTTGCAACTTTACTATTCATCCCTATTTTGTTCATCCCAGTTTGCAACTTTATTGATTGGGTACTTTTTGTGATGTTTAGAGTTTCACTCTTGGAAAATTTTTAATTACTATGATGAACTTTCATATGTATTCTAAAATGAAAATGATGCTGTATTTTTTTCTCCAACTTTTTTTGGATTTTGGCCTTATTGCATTTCATTCAATTATATTACATTCAATGGCGACTCCAGGATTTTATTTTAGGGGGGTCAACAGTGTCTTGAGCTAGGATTTTGTTGTGGGGAGTAAAAAATAAAATGATAATTTTTTTATTTTTTTTATTTTGTATATACAATTGTCATATTACATACAATAATCTAACATAGTATTCTAAATAGTATACAATACAACTATATTGTAAAATAGTCAAAAAAATATTATTAATACTTTAAAGATTGGTCAGAAAACAACGATAGAATGCATATAAATAAATAACTAATCATAACATTTGTCAAATTAATAATAATTTATTATAATCATATGTAATATCAATTAAATAAAAATATATGATAAAGAAGAGTAGTAACACACCTAAGAGTACGTCTGAAAATAAACGTTAAATTAAGGAAACTAAATAGTAACTTATATAAGATTTTGCTTTTGAGGTGTATGGATTTTCAGCCACACGTGTGGCAATTCTCTTGGAATTGGAGCAAATACAAATAACTCATTTTTCAAATAACCAAATTATGTGTAATGCATACTGAACATAACTCGATTTTTCACTTACCGATTTACGTGGTATACCATTCTGGACACTTGGATTCCTCTTGGACTGCATCTGGACCAGTCCAAATATATGGGCTGGGTGGGTAAGTCGAGTCAACGTAACTCGAGTTCTATAAAATTGAGTAACACTGAACATAACTCGCTTTTTCACTTACCGAGTTACGTGGTATACCATTCTGGACACTTGGATTCCTCTTGGACTGCATCTGGACCAGTCCAAATATATGGGCTGGGTGGGTAAGCCGAGTCAACATAATTGAGTTCTATAAAATCGAGTAACACTGAACATAACTCGCTTTCCAAAGTATCGATTTATTTGCAAGCCGTTGTACACATAAATTGCATTCTTGAGATTTTCCACTGCGCATAACTCGATTTCAACAGAGTCGGGTTATGTGCGAGGCCTACCTGTACCCTTGGATTCCTCTTGGACTGCATCTGGACCAGTCCAAATATATGGGCTGGGTGGGTAAGCCGAGTCAACTTAACTCAAGTTCATTAAAATCGAGTAACACTAAACATAACTCGCTTTCTAAAATATTGATTTATGTGTAAGCCGTTGTACACATAAATTGAGTTCTTGTGATTTTACACTGCACATAACTCGATTTCAATAGAATCGGGTTATGTGCCAGGCCTACCTGTGCACTTGGATTCGTCTTGGACTGCATCTAGACCAGTCCAAATATCTGGGCTGGGTGTGGAGGCCCAAGCAACATAACTCGAGTTATAGATAATCGAGTTATTTGAAATTAACTCGTTTTCTGTAGTATCAAGTTATGTGAAAGCCGTTATACCATAAATTGGATTCTTGTTATTTGCACTGCACATAACTCGATTTCCGTAGAATCGGTTTATGTGGAAGACCTTCCTGGACAGTTGGATTCCACTTGGACTGCATTTGGACCAGTCCCAAGCCGAATAACTCTACTTATATAAAATCGAGTTACTTGAAATTAACTCGTATATGTGGAAGCCCAGTGAGTGGAACTCGATTTATGTATAATCGAGTAAGTTGAACATAACTTGTTTTCTAGAGTATCGAGTTATGTGCAAGCCCGTGTGCTCAAAATTTGAATTGCATGTAACTCGATTTATGTATAATCGAGTTATATGGACATAATTAAATGTGACCTAGCATTATAAACTCTCCCCCAGTTCTGCAGAACTTGTAGCTGTCCGAAATTACATCTTCGATTGCTCTCGCGTCATTCGGCTAGGATCGACAATTTCCCAGGCAAATTCTTCGAAGATTTTACATAGTAAGACTCTTTTAACGGTTGCTATTTTTAAAATTACACATTAGTGGTGTGTTATTCTCAATTTTTTTTTTTGATGCTTGAAACTTCATTGTCTATGAAGATTGTGATGAAATTGGGTGTTTGGCTAGTCAAATGCATTGTTGTTAGTAAGGTTTCCTATCTTATATGTTGTCTTCCTTCCACAAAATGAACTTGCCAGTGGCTCGATATGTGTGTGCTAGTCCTTATGCTGTTTGTATGTCTGAACTGTACATTGTACAATTTATTTTCTGTTTTTTGTACAAGCTGGTGAAACTTACTACATGTAGCTAGGAATTTCCAAAATGTGTCAGGTCCTAAATCCACTTGTATGTTTCCTGTATAATATTATTACTGTTATATACTCTAGGTCTCTAACTTCAAATTATTGACTCGGACCAAAATGCATTACAATTATTTCACCAACTAAACAACTCGTGAATAAGAATATTGTTTTTTCATTGTGTTGTTGTAAATTGCTCTAGATAGTATATTGTATGGATGATTTTCAACACATGGTAGTTGGTTAGTCTCCAATTTTTGTTCTCTACTTCAAACTTCATTTTGGTTCTGTTTTTGTGTGAGCTGATCGTGTTTCCACTACTGACCATTGATTAGTTATGGCTTCGAAGAGGACTAAGAGGGGAAATGCAAAGCTGCATCCGAACCTGAAGTGGTGTTTGATCAATTAAGGTTCCTCACACCTGAAAATGAGCAAACCTTTGAAACCTTGATTAAGCGTAGGCATATTTGGGGAGAAAGGCAAATCAATCTACATGAACTGCATCCTTTTGTTCGTGATAATCTACAGTCTAGGCATTGGCTGTCCCTGTGTACAAACATACAACCCCCTCCAGCTAACTTGATTAGAGAATTCTATTCGAATCTATCGGTGCATGAGGATCTGGGTGGTCACAAGGTGGCATCGTCCATACGTGGTGTACCGTTTACAATAACTAGGGAGCGCGTATCTAAAGCTCTTGATGTACCTATAATTTGTACACCTACTTATCCAAACTCTATGTCTCCTCATATTGATGATGTTATGGATGTCCTTTGTGGATGATCAAACAATTGGGATTCTGACCGAAGTATTAGCTCAAGTGAGTTGACTGAGCTTAATTATATCTTCTTTAGGATAGCTTGTCACAACATTTTCCCTATCTCTCATATCCATACAATCCCTGTAGATAGGTGTTTCTTGCTTTATGCCCTCGTCACCAATAGTTCCATTTGTTTTCCTTCCCTTTTCATCGAAACCATTGTCAAGGTGCGTAGGAGCAAGTATAAGAGGCATGCTTTGTTTTTTCCAGTTCTCATCCATAGGGTCCTCAAATATTTAGGATTAAAGAACTTTCCTTCTCAAGAGTTGGTTCACATCCAAGCCCCCATAGGAGCCAAATTTCTGAAATAGCGAACTGCCCAAAAGAAGGTTGTCGACCTCAGTGTTGGTCCATCCAACAGACCACGAGTATAGTCTACTACTGGAGATGTTCCAGATGAGGACATGCATGGGGATCCCACATCTGTTGTTGCCGATGATGGTGATGATGAGGTAGATGTTGACACTATTGATGCAGCGCATACATGCCTTCTTCCTCCCTCTCTTCATGCTATGATGGAGACCATTATGACGACTCAGGCAGCCCATGGGCAGCTTCTACATGGTCTTCTTGTCGAGGTTGGAGCTATGTGAGTGGACTTAGCTCACTATAGACGTCCTGTTCCACCTTCTCCACCATCTGACTCTTGATGATTGCCATTGGGCATTGTACCTAAGGGGGGGACGATTTACAATTCGTAGTTGCTATAGCATATTTGGAGAATTGTATGACAGTTCTATATTTTGTTATTTTAGGGGCAGTTTGAAGAACATGGTATCCGTTAAAAGTAATTTGATATATTGATATGATGGTTAGTTTCATGCCCATCGTTACTATCATTAGTATTATTGAAATGGATGTAATGGTGTAAGAATGTTTTATGTTATTATGTGATTCTATATAACATCAAGTAGATCCAAGTCTGTGTGTAAATAAAATTTATTTCATAATTTTGTACGACGCTCACGTGTTATTAGATTATAGTAATTATTAATACAAATGGAAGGTTTGTGAAAGCACAATTGGTTTACAGGTTTTGATATTAATGATGAACCACCTAGGAGATTTTCCTTGGAACAATGGCTGAAGCTATATCTTGACTTCAGGCAACTATTTTTATTGGAGGTTTTGCTGAGCTTACATATATTTTCCACTAATTGGATATTTTTTTCACTCTTAAATCAACAATTATATTATTCTGAATTTGGTCCTCGCCTGGACTATACCTCATGCATCATATTTTCATTACAAAATTCATTGATGAAACCTTGCAGTGCAGACTCATCGAAAAAGATAAAAGCGACACTTGGCATGACCTCATTCACTCCCGCATTAGGTCTAACGGTTTTTTTTAATCAAATATGAGGAATCCAAACAGGGGAAGCCCCTTACATAATATATTAGATAACAGTGAGCTAAAGATAATAAACACCGTGAAGTTTAATGTTGTTGTGAAGGACCAAACACAATTAAACAAATATAACAGTGAGCTCGAGCCACTAACATCAAAGTTCTGAGAGTAAAGTGGTGCTTTCAACCTGTAAATGTTTATGGGACGTGATTGTTTGAGAGCTCAATTTCAGTGTTCAAGATGGTTTTACCATGTGCAATCTCTTCAAACCAACAGTCATGGATTATGGGAAGAGTGTTTTGACTGGCATCCTTGAAAATGACCAACGATAATGAGCACCCTGATGTTTAATGTTTTTGCGAATGACTAAACACAATTAAACAGATATAACAGTGAGCTCAAGCCACCAACATCAAAATTCTAAGAGCAAAGTGGTGCTTTCAACCTGTAAATGATTATGGCACGCGTTTGTTTGAGAGCTTAGTTTTAGGGTTGAACATGGTTTTACCATGTGCAATCTCTTCTAACCAACAGTCACGAATTATAGGAAGAGCGTTTTGACTGGCATCCTTAAAAATGACCAACGATAATAAACACCCTGATGTTTAAGGTTTTGTAAAGGACCAAGCACAATTAAATAGATATAACAGTGAGCTCAAGCCACCAACATCTAAGGTATAACAGATGTGGTATTCAGTTCCAATTCGGCCTTGCTTCAAACCGACAAGTCTTTGACCACGATGTCTGATCGAATAGTCGAGTAAGTAGGTATTCCAAAAATGCAGTGTCACATTAATTGGCTACGATTACAAGAGAAATTTCAATGTTTCAGCCTGTAGGGCTGCATAATTTGTAAGAGTGATGGTTCTGAGACCAAAGTGATGCTTTTAACCTCTAAATGTTTAATGACCAAAGATAATGAACATCGTCATGTTTACACACCATGATGTTTACAGACATTCAAAATAACCAAAGATAATAAACATTATGATCTTCAGAATTTGTTTTGTGAAAGACCAAACATAATTAATAAATTAATATTGCAAACTTGCTGTGTGAAAGACAAAACACAATTAATATAGCGAAATTTCAAGGTGGCGAAGTTCCAACTCTGAACACACGTCACCAACCTGCTGTTGTAGCACCAACTGTAGTCATATCAAACTCCTTCAATTGCAGCATATGCGCCAACAAACGCTGCTGTTTAGCCAAGTCATGTTCGGTGCTCTACACATGCTACTCAACAGCTCGACACTGTTTCACACCCACACTCACGTGAACACACAATTGTGAAATTGGATGCACAGATGTCTCATTTACATCTAATGTTGCAACTACTGCCCACCTTTGATGTGACATTAGGAACATTTAAAATCCTGTTCATATAGTGTTTTTCCTGAAGGGTTTGAAATGACAAGCCCTAATAACTGAAATTGTAATGCTTGGACCGTGAAATGAGGTTATAAATGCACCAGTGATATAATGTTAACTTTCTACCCTGCTAACTTCGTAGATTGATTAAGCTATGAGTCGTAATGCCTCAACATCAAATCGTACAATGCGAAACAAGTTTGGACCTACTTCAACAAATGCATCATCACAAGTTCCAACAGATCAACAACTACATACATACACAGACCATTATGGAGGAAAATGGGTTGGAAAGAAGAGAGATTTCGTTAATATGCCAATATACATGTATGAGAGTCTTGGAAGCATCAGACACATCATGGTCGGCAAACCTACAAAACTAAGTACAGATACTACCGCAATAGAGTTCACTATAGCAGAACCAACAGAACCACCGTGGTCAACCCTATACGAGAAGAGGTGTGAGTTAGAGGTGTATTGTCGATGGCACGGGTTATGAGTTCCTAAGGCACGCTCAGCCGAGTTACCTAGAGATGAACTTGCCAACATACTTGCTCGTCTTGAACAAGAGAACAATCAAATGCAAAGGCAACTAGACTGTTTTCACGCAATCCAAAAAGCTAGGAAGCATCTAAAGGGGAAGGTGCAAGAGTGAGCCATCAAGTCTATTAATGAAATTACCGCGTTAGATGATGAAATAGATATTTCAGACTTCTCAGATTCAAGCAATGATGATTTCCAAAAATTTCTACCTACAAACATTAGACGCTGTTGTTAATGTCTACACATTATGTGCAATACATAATGTTATTGTTAATGTGTGACAAATGATGATTATGTACGTTCAACTTTTGCAACTCTAAAGATTAACTATTTATTACTTTTGGCTAAGTTTATGTGAAATCAGTTTCTCATTTTTTTCATATGTGTTCTTTGTTGCTACATTCAAGTAATGTGCTTTGGTTGGACAATGTCCTTTGCTTTGTAATGTAGAGAAAACCTTAGGAAGTGAAATGCCTCTAAATTCTATTTATTGCACATTACTTGTAGGAAAATTTAATAGATTCAATACATATAGACTCATCCAAATCACATAGACCAACCACGCATATGATTCAATAATATGAATAATTCATTTATATGAGTTGTTTGAGTCACGATATCATATGCTCGTATCTGTGTATCTTAATTGTAATAGTGTCCTACTTTATATAGATACATTATATAAAGACTCGTCCAAACCAGACTAACCGCTCACTCACTGAAAATCCATATGGCTCACACAACACACTCTCACAACAATATTTGGTTTGCTTAGAAATAGGGTAACCACTCACTCACTGAAAATCCATATGGCTCACACAACACACTCTCACAACGATATTTGGTTTGCTTAGAAATAGGGTAAAGGCCTAAAAGCCTGATCAGCCTCTAAAATGTTTCATTCAAGTTATTGGTTTGTTGTAGCATTGCTTGAAAGCTCCCTAATATTGCAATTGTGATGATTGGAAGCCATTGATGTAAAACTTGGAAGCATAGTTTTCTTCATGTAATTTTACATTAATGTTGAGAAAATGTAACTACATTTTGTACTTGCAAAGACTCCCTGAAAAGTTTGTAAGGGAATATGGGGATAAAACTCTCTATTGTTGCTACACTCACTACTCGTAATACTAGCATTTGGCAAGTGAGGTTGGAGAAGGCTAACACAGCTCGGCACTGTTCAGCGAAGTCATGTTCGCAGTTCTGCATGTGCTGCTCAACAGCTCGGCACTATTGAACCCTGTTTAGTCATATCATCCATGCTCATGTGAATAAACAGATATGCAACATTTTGCAATGCACTATTTTCAAGGATGCAGAGGACCCCTCAAAAGTGTAAGCAAAATTTTGGCGGTGAGCTGTCCATCATTGCTACACTTGATTGATGTAGTTCTGCATGTGATACTCAACATCTCGGCACTATTGAACCCTGACCACACGTACCCATCCCCATTCACATGAATACAGAGATGTGCAACCCTTTGCAATGCACCGTTTTCGAAAAGGTAGAGCATCCCTGAATTGGTTATGCATCAATTTTGGGGGTGAGCTTTCCACCATTGCTACACTAATGTTCATAGTGCTACATGTGCTGCTCAACAGCTTCGCACTGTTCAAACTTATCCAGTCAATACACAAATATGCTTTCTTTTGCAATGCACTGTTTTCAAGGATGTAGAGCATGGCTGAAAAGTTTATGATACATTTAACACAGCTCAGCACTGTCTCGTCAAGTCATGTCAGATTAAGCACAGGAATACTGAATAGTCTTCAACAAGACATACTAAAATGGTCAGAGAAAAGTCTTAAAACCACATCCATCATATATAAACCATAGTAGTGATCAAAGTCCCTAATTAAATATAAGCATAAACATCACTAGTTTAAATTTTAAACAAGCTATCCTAGTCCAAACATTGATGGTCAACCAAGTGAAATATTGAGACACTAAGCACAATAGGCTTCCTTTCGATCACCTCAAAGACACAGACATCTCCTTCTTCTAAATTATTGTCTTTTGAAAATGCAACCCATCCGTTCCCGAATCTCATTGCTTAATATGTTTTGATGGAGGGTAATAGCACAAGACATTGAAGTGTGACAAATTGCTTCCCAATAATATACTTGCTTCCCATATATGTTTCCAAGCCATATTTAAGAGAACATCATGATCACATTATGTATAAAGGCTCACCATATTATGTGGCCACAAGATACCCATGAAAGAAGGATTTTTAGGCTTGAACTTTTTGGTTGCTTGGATTGCTCTCTCTCTCGTGCTCTAGACATAATCGGTAATTTTTTTAGAACAAACTTTTCTCCGACTTCATGTTTTATGGGTCTGTACATTGAGGAAGAAATGTTTGTATCATCTTCATCTAGGTCTATTATTTTTACCTGATGATCTTCCAATTTACAATTCTTCCTAGGTGGATATTGAATCTCAATGGCAGTCTTATCAAATATAAGAACATGGAAGCTTGAATTTCCTTCATATCTGAAGACTAAAAAATAACCATAACAGATAGAATGGTATTCAGCAAAATCCTGCCAACCATTACAAAACCAAATGTTGTTATCAGCTTTCTTCAATCTTACTTGCCAAATACCACCATAGGGAGCAATAACTGTAGCTACGGTGGATAGCTCAGCACTGTTGAACCCTGACCAGAAGTACCCATCCACACTCATGTCAATACACATAGCATCGCAGAAAATTTTATGCATCAATTTCGAAGGTGAACTGTCCACCCTGGCTACATTGATGTTCGCAGTGCTACTCAACAGCTTTGCACTATTGAACCCTGTCCAGTCATATCACCTACACGCACGTCAATACACAGCTATGCATCCTTTTGCAATGCACCATTTTTAAAGGATGCAAAGCATCCCTGAGAAGTTTATGATACATTTAACATAGCTCAGCACTGTCTCGTCAAGTCATGTCAGATGAAGCACATCAATGTTGAATAGTCTTCACGTGAATAAATACACAACTTCTTTTACAGTACACATCACCAGCCCACTGCTGTAGCACAAGCTATAGCCATATCAAACAGCTACCTCAACGAATCACATGCACCAACAAACGCCACTGAACAATATACTGTCAAGTCATATCATCTTTATTCACATGAATACTTATAGTCACATCCACCTGAATACTTGCCCTTGCAAAACCCCTATATAAAGTCCTATTTACATCTACCCTTGCAAAACATCTACACATACCGAAGTCCCATTTACATCTACCTTTGCAAAACTTCTACACATACTGATCTAAAGTCACATTTTCCAATGTCAATGCGCAGTTGGATGCTACCTCGTTTTCCAGATAACTATAGAAGGGAAAGAGATTTTGACGAGAGCGAATACTATGCCGGACTGAGGTGAGAGTGGGACTTTCACGTGAATGACTCCAACGCTCTGCACGATGATCTCCTGTAACTCGGAGCACCTCTTGTCGATCGTAGCTCGCTTACACTGCCACGGCAAAACATGCACCAATATGAGTGTGCAGTGACGAAAATAAAAAATGAGAACAATCTTATGATACTTCGTAGGTCCAGGTATCATATGCTACAATTGGCGGAGGAGCTAGCTGCTGCAACAAACAGGCAACTCACTCCAACAGAACGTAACAATGTCCTCAACTACGAGGACTACTTATCAGAATGAATGCCTATGTGGTGTGTATGTGTTATGTCTAGGGTTAAGTTAATAATGTTAGTGTAAGTTATTTTATGTTTTCTGTGTTATGTCGTAGGTGCTTATTGAAAAACATCATGTGTGAAAATATTTAACTTTTATGCGTTATGTGAGAATAATCTACATTACGAATAACGTGCATGCTTCTCATAATCAATAATAAGGTTTACATAGTACAAATGCAACCATACATATAACACCTAGTTAAGCAAAATAGTTCTCCAACAAAATCTAATTACACCACGACACGACATGATTGCTCTTCATCTAACATCTCCACGTCTGACTGATAAATGGGATCAGCAAGAAGTGATTGCATGAACTGTGCATGCTCGTACCACCCTTCCTGCACTGACTCTCGAATCTCGACTTGGGTCCGATATCGATTAAGACGTATCTTCATTCGATTATTTTCTTCTCTTATGTGGTTCAATCTTTACGAAGTTCATCGATGGTGTCTCTGGGCATCTGCGATGCGAGTCGCCAAGGCACTGGCAACTTAAAACCAACCAACTCATCATAAAACATTTGCTATTCACGAAATAACCAAGCCCACTCCTGTCTCATGGTATTGTGAACGTAAGCACTATTTCGCAAATTCGGATTGATTGGATAGCTGAACTCATCTTCCAATACCCAACAACGACCCATAGTAGTGAACACATCATGAGGCCTATAGAGTTATGGGTTGCCAGAACCAGACATTGACGCTGAATACAATAACACCAAATGATCAAGTTAACAGTGTGCATCAACTGTTGGTAAATAATGTAATGCTGCATAGAATGGTACACAGCAAAGACATTCATAAAATTGTGTACTATTGCATGCTAAAAATGAAATACTAACACTCACACTAACATTTGACCATAAACAATAGACATTGTTGGAAATGTCTACACATTGTGTTCAATACTAAATGTTGTTGTAAATGTCTGACCAATGATGATTATGTGCAATACAAAATGTTGCTATAGTAAAGAAATTATTTCATTCTCTTGTGACCAACGTCAACAAAGAACAAAAATCACACCAATGTACTTACTTCACACTCATTCAATCTAAAAAATAAAAATTTAGTACAATATCAAATGAAAATACCATTGCCCTAAAATTGTGGTGTGAGTTTTTTACCTGAGGTGATACAAATTTCAATTGAGTTTGAAAGCAGCTGTTGATCTGTGGAGAAGTTCTAACTCAGTTCAGCAGAAAGCAAGACACTCTAAGTGGGAGAAGGTGTGGAGAAATTATACGAGAATAACTCGACTTTACGGAGTTTGAGTATACTTTATAACTCGATATTAAAGGAATCGAGTTATATTGAAAGACTACGCCTGACACAAAGACAGTACGAAATCAGGTTTAATAAGAGCATAACTCGATATCTAATTGGTCGGTTACATAACTCGATTAATAGAAAATCGAGTTATGTAGAGATTCAAAAAAGAAAATGCCATGCTGGAAAGGCCGCGTGGGAAAAAGCTGTAGCTAACTCGATCATAGGAATATTGAGTATTTCAGATAACTCGATTTTCATATTATCGAGTTACAAAAGAGGGGCATTTCCCTATTTAGTTTGAGAAAGAGGGCAAAAGGATGTTTAATTTCCAAAAAAAGGGAATTTGCCCATTTTGGCGCGTTATCCATTTTCAATTTATGTTAAAATGAGTTGATATCATTACATTACCACCAAAAAAAGAATAAAAAAAGACTCCACCATTGAAATAAAGAAACAACTAATTATGGTGAGTGTATAAAGCTTTTTATTTTCTTCTCCTCTCTTAGAAACATCATGACAAAGTTGTTAATATTGCACCAGCAAACATCATATGAGTTTATTCATAAGAATTTATGAAAATGCTTTATTGTCAATTTGTCGTGCTAATCCAACTTCTCTCAATTGGGATCTCCAAGATTGGTTTCATTGCTGAAGTGTGCAATTTATTGGCCTTTTTTAGTTTTTAATTGTAAGACACAACAGAAAAGCATTAACAAGCTACAGTTTTTAGTCTCTTATTGGAAATTTCAAATGGATTTCTTTGTAAACCAATTTTTTTAAAATCCGTTTTGAACTGATTTGTAACACCCTGATGTTCATCTTTTGTTTTTTTATACAATTTTATGTGGTCTGTTTTCTTCTTCTGGCCATTCTTATTCAAAGTAGTAAATATTTAATGTCTTGTTTGTTCCGATTAATAATGGTAAATAATAAAGATTTAAAAATAAAAAGAAAAAGAAAACCCAAAGGAGATCTAAAAAATTCCTAAAAAGTCCTAAATATTTAGGCTAATATTGTCTTTTTTTTTTTTTATAACCAACATAACAATGATTCAATTAAAAAATTAAAATAACATTTGCAATGGAGGCTAATATATCCTGAAATATACATAGGAGCTTCTAAAAACTGGGCTTGAGGTTGGAGCGTGCTAGAGAAAGTGCAGAGCCATGTTTACCTCCCTTTTGGTATGTTAGAATTTGCATGCTTTTATGTCTATTGCAAGCAATTTCGCGTCTTCAATAATGTGCCCTGCTGGTGATGTGCATTTCGCTTGCTCAGCATATTACATTGATAACCACCAACCAGTCTCCTTCTATGGCCAAATAGACTGCTCATCACACTGCCACGGCCTCTATACCTTCCGCATCACAGACAGTGAATTGTTCACAGCCCTCCAAAGGAAGTATTTCAATTTGGCTGGGACTATTAATGAGATTCCCAGCTTTTGCATCCATGCTGTAGTATACTTACTGAACTTAGTATCTGAGAAGTTGTTAATGAAGGAATTTAACAAATATACCCCTTCACAATTAAATCACATTTATAGCAAAACCCCTTTTGTAAATCATTAATTGACTGATCTGAAAGTCTACACGGTCCTGGTAGTATAAGATGTTGGAAAAGCAGAAGTTTCTCCAAACGTTTATAAAAGCATACCTGGACAACATAAAAATTAAAAACCAATATTGAAAATAAGAGTACAAATGAGAAATTGACTCTATGGTTGTCCCATACCCATTTATACTACTAATCATCTCTGTTAGGTTCTAAAGACTTAGGATTTATGTATTTAGAACTTTAATGTGTATTGTTGGCAAACTATGATCAAAACAAGATGTTTAGTCGTGTTTAGATTTGCTCAAAGTTGGTTCATTTATGTAAAGTTGGAATTAAGTTGATGCAGAGTTAATATTGCTTCTCGGCCTGGTTCGATCGATTGAAACTTAGGCTCGATCAATCGAAAATCGGGTCAGATGCGTTTTCTGCAGAATTCCAACTCAGCCCTATTTCATTTAAAACGATTAGGGTTTTATGTTGTTTCCCTAGGTATATAAGGCAAACCCTAGCCACGTTTTAGTGTTGCTCATATTGCTATTTGTGTAAATCTCTTGTGAGATCTGTGAGGAGCTTTCCTTTACACAAGCTGTAAGGTTGAATTTATTCAACCATCTAATTGGCTTTATTCCGTGCCAAATTTGCTTGTAATTCAGCATTTAGTAACCCTGTATTTAGGTGGGTTTGATGTAAGGGTAGTGAGTGAGATAGAGTGAAGATTGCTCAAGAGTGTGCAAGAAAACAGAGACTCGCGGCTGGGACTCGCGGGTGACTCGCAGCTGCAAGCCGCTAGACGCAGCACACGTGCCAAGCATGCTGGAAGGTGAACAGTCATGCAAGCTGGAGCACTACAGGACAAAACAGGACAACTGGCCATACGGTTATCTCGCGACTGGATCTCGCGACTTGGTCAAGCCGCGAGGTCAAGCTGCGAGCCACCCCTGTTTTGTAAAACCTGACGTTTCACATTCCTCTCCCACTCCAGTATAAATACCCCTTTTACCCACGATTGAAAGAGAGCTTCCAGAGAGAATTTTGAGAGAGAAACCCTAAAGAAAAACAAGATTGATTCACCCACAATCTATACATTAGAGTCTCTTCAAATTCCTCATCTCTCTTCCTCTCCATAGCCAAATCCTTGAGATGCCATTATACCAGACCTGGTTCTCACCATCATCATCACTGTGAGATAGTTGTTTGGATTTCTGGGAAGCAGTTAGGAAGGAACCAATCTTCATTGGTTGATGCTATGGTCTAGCTGCTAGAAAAGAAAAAGGTTCGGCGCAACCTCGTTGGAGCAAGAAGCTTGGAGGGCTTAGGTGCACTGGGTAGATTAGGCTTGGAGGGTCTATTGCTGTCCTTGTATCCCAACTACATTTTCTAGTGGATTATTGACCGCTTGGAGGGCGGCGGAGAGGTTTTACGCCGAGGGCTTCGGTTTCCTCTTCGATAACACATCGCGTGTTGTCTTTGTGTTTGCATCTTCCTTCCTCTCTATCTTTGCCTTTTTATTATCTGCTGTGGATTTTATTTTGTTATGACTTAGATAGTTTTTAACCAATTTCATATTATAGCATAAGTTAAGTTTCCGCACACTAGTTGTTTGACATATTGCTTGAATTGGTTAAGTTGTAATTTGGGGGTCTAAACGTTCAAAGGTGTTTTTACACGTTTTTGAACTTTTAATTGGTATCAGAGCGGGTACACTTGTTGTGGTTTTATTGCCTAAGTGTGATCCTAGACCCCTGTGTTATGGAAAATACCATGCTGAATTATAGCTTAAGTGTTTGTGAAAATGACTCTATGCACATGTCTGAAAGGTGTTTTACTAATGATCTCATAGAGTTGTTAAAAACTAAGAAACATGCTAGAGTATTTGTTCACATGCTGCAATATCTTGAAAATCAGAATCATGTCTTAAACAGTAGCATATCTGAATCTAAATCATTGATTAAGAAGTATAAAAGAAAGAATAGAATGTTGTGTGAGATGATTGAGAATCTAAAAATGAAAAATCAATCTGAAAGAAGCATGAAAACTGATGATGAGTTTGTGTTTGAAGGTCAAGAATGTTTGTCACATGTGAACCTATTTGTGCATACCTCGTTGAAGGTGTTTAATGCGTGTTTGTGGTATCTTGACAGTGGGTGTTCTCGCCATATGACAGGGGATAAGTCACTGTTTAAGACAATCAAAGAAAAGGTTGGTGACTATGTGACTTTTGGTGATGGAAGTCATGCTCAAGTCCTAGGCAAAGGAACCATTGAGATACCTGGTTTGCCACTGTTGAAAGATGTGCTATATATAAAAGGGCTGAAGGCGAATTTGCTGAGCATCACTCAAATTTGTGATGATGATTTCCTGGTACAATTCTCCAAGAAGGGATGCTTGATCATCAATGAAGAGGGGATTCAGGTTTTGGAAGGAAGTCGGACTACAGATAACTGTTATGGAATAGTTCCCACGGCACCCCTATCGTGTAGAAGTGCTCGTGTGGATATGTTGGAGCTATGGCATCACAGATTTGGGCATGCCAACTTCAAACAAGTAGCAAAAGTCTCCAAACTTGAAGCAGTCGAGGGACTCCCTAAGTTTGGTAAAGTGAAGAAGACCGTTTGTGGTGCATGTCAAATGGGGAAGCAAACTAAGGCAAGTCATCACAAGGTGAATGTGATCGCCATTTCTCGGTGCTTGGAGTTACTTCATGTTGATCTAATGGGGCCTACCAGAACTGAAAGCCTAGGGGGGAAGAGATACATTATGGTGATTGTGGACGACTACTCAAGATACACTTGGGTTGAATTCCTTAGAGAAAAATCAGAAGCATGTGAGAGGTTGGAGATTCTGTGCAAGAAACTACAAAACGAAAAGGGGATTCCGATTGCCAAAATTAGAAGTGATCATGGGAGGGAATTTGAGAATGCAAGATTCGAGTCCTTCTGTGAGAAGAATGGAATTAAGAGAGAATTTTCAGCTCCCAAAACTCCACAACAAAATGGAATGGTAGAGAGAAAAAATCGTGTGATTCAAGAGATGGCAAGAGTCATGTTGCTTAACAAGCAAATACCTCAAAAATTTTGGGGAGAAGCTGTCAACACCTCGTGTCACATTGGCAATAGGATTTTCTTTCGAGCTGGTACAAAGAAGATTGCCTATGAGATATGGAATGGGAAGAAGCCTAAAGTGAAGTATTTCCGGGTGTTTGGAAGTAAATGCTATATCCTAAATGATCGGGAAAATCTTGGGAAGTTTGATGCGAGAAGTGATGAGGGTATTTTTCTTGGGTACTCTACTACAAGTCGAGCGTATAGAGTGTTTAACAAGAGAACAAAGACTGTGATGGAGTCCATAAATGTCAAGATTGATGATGCCCTATCTAAGGTGGAAATGATTGATGATGTAGAAGGGCCGAGCACCAAAGAGCCCGATGTTGAGGTAGAAGCTTTGGATATAGAAGGTGAAGAACCTATACCAGAAGCAGAATCGACTCCCATCAACCCAAGAATGGAAACGAGATCGATGTCTAGAACATCAAGTCCTCTTACTCCTCCGGAAGTCCATCCTCCTATCTCTCGAAGTGATGAAGTTTCCATTTCAAAAAGACCATCTTCAAGAGTCATCAAGAATCATCCGGAAAGTAACATCATAGGATCTCTTGATGAAGGTCTTCGCCTCAGGAAAGGAAACATTCTGCTAGCCAATCATGTAACTTATCACTGCTATCTCGCACAGTTTGAACCAAAAAGGGTTGAAGAGGCTCTTCAAAATGAGAATTGGGTTGAGTCAATGCATGAAGAGCTGAATCAGTTTGTGAGGAATGATGTGTGGGAACTTGCTCCAAGGCCTGAGAACGTTCATGTTATAGGCACAAAATGGATTTTTAAAAACAAAACTGATGAAGAGGGAGAGATAATTCGAAACAAATCTCGATTAGTAGCTCAAGAATACACTCAAGTAGAAGGAGTAGATTTTGATGAATCTTTCGCTCCGGTAGCAAGACTCGAATCCATTCGAATCCTCATGTCCATTGCGTGCACTTTGAATTTCAAACTTTATCAAATGGATGTAAAGTGCGCGTTTCTGAATGGATATCTAAATGAAGAAGTATTTGTTGAGCAACCAAAAGGATTTGAGGATCCTCATTTTCCAGATCATGTATTAAGATTGAAGAAAGCCCTTTATGGCTTAAAACAAGCGCCTAGAGCCTGGTACGATCGTCTTACACATTATCTTCTAGATAGAGGTTTCAAAAGAGGGTATGCTGACCGAACTCTGTTTGTCAAAAATGATGAAGATTATCTCCTTGTGGCACAAGTCTATGTTGATGACATAGTGTTTGGGGCAACCATCGAAGATCGTGCTACTGAATTTTCTGAGGAGATGAAGAAGAAGTTTGAGATGAGTATGGTGGGGGAACTCACATTTTTCTTGGGCCTTCAAGTCAAACAACAGAAGGAGGGTATATTTGTATCTCAGGAGAAGTATGCCAGAAACATTGTCAAGAAGTTTGGACTAGACTCCAAAAAACATGCCTCCACTCCCATGAGCTCATCCACTAAACTGAATGTTGATTCGTCTGGAGTCGAAGTAAGTCCTACATTGTATAGGAGCATCATAGGGAGTTTGCTCTATCTTACAGCCAGTAGACCGGACATTGCTTTCAGTGTTGGCGTTTGTGCCAGGTACCAAGCTAATCCAAAGGAATCTCATCTGACTGCTGCTAAACGAATCATTCGATATGTGAATGGTACTGCAAACTATGGTCTGTGGTATTCAAAAGACTCAAATGCTTGTCTTGCTGGGTATTCAGATGCTGACTGGGCTGGCAGTGTAGACGATTGGAAAAGTACTTCAGGCGGCTGTTTCTACCTTGGTAACAATCTTGTCTCATGGATGAGCAAGAAGCAGAATTCAGTGTCTCTATCTACTGCAGAAGCTGAATACATCGCTGCTGGAAGTTGCTGCACTCAGCTTCTTTGGATGAAGAAATTACTTCATGACTATGGAATTCCTCAAGAAACGATGTGTGTCTTCTGTGACAACACCAGTGCCATCAATCTTTCCAAGAATCCTGTCCAGCATTCAAAATCTAAACACATAGAGATACGTTACCATTTCATTCGGGATTTGGTAGAGGAAAGAGTTGTGTGTCTTGAGTTCATACACACCGACAATCAAAAGGCGGACATCTTCACCAAGCCTCTTGATGGTCCACGGTTTGAATCACTCCGTAAGACCATTGGTGTTGGTACAATTCCTTGACTCTCTTGTGTGTTGTGTGCTTCACATATTTATAATATGATAAGTTTGTTTGTGTTGGGGCACACACTTCTTTGTTAAGTCTTTGTGCAACATGTTTATTGTTTGTTTGTCCATTTGTGAATACGGTTGCTTCTTTCTTTGTTTGTTCAATCATTTTCTTCTTTTATGTCAAAAATCCAAAAATCACATAAAAATTAGAAAATCAAAAAGCTTGATTGACATTGTTGAGTTTTTGTCTCAAAACTTGTTTTGCCTTGTACCTTTGTGCTTATGGCTTTGTGCATTTTCGAGCATTGCTTGTTCCTTTGCACTCATATCTCTGTGGGAGAAATCTTGAAATCTTTGTGATTGTTGTAAATAGATCTTCAAACTTGTCATGAATGATTAGTGAATGGTTTTGTTGATCTTGAGACATGCATAGATTTGTGTCTATATATCTTCCCACTCTTTATTTTTGTTATTGCTAAAAAGAGCTCACCAAATGTAAATCTCCAAATGAAAAGAGATATTGAGCTGCAAAAGCCTGTCGCACATACTAGTATTCGACTAGGAAAAAGGGAAAGCGACCAAAAATTAAAGAGAAATGTTTATTCAAAAGGCCAAAGGCTTGATCATTAAAGAGATTTATCAAATATCACTCTCACAATGAGAGGTGTTGTCACAATGTAAAGCTCCAAGTCATGTTATCAAGTTTTGTGGGAGGTCATATATACATATTTCTATAAGTGAGATAGATCACATGATCTAGTGCTAATTGTGTATGCCTTGGTTGAATTGATCATTGAAGCTTCACATTAGACTAAGGACTATCTCATTGTTGATATCCACACACAACACACAAGCTTATGTTCAATGAATGCCATAATCATTTGTGTAATTGTACTGGATGAAATATGTTTTTCACATGCTCAATCTTTGTTGTTTCAAGCACAAAAAAATTTTTGATTGTTTTAGGTGTTTTTGGAAAGTATTTTGTTGAAAAATCTGAAAATTTCAAAAATCCAGTTTTGCCCTGTTTTGGCGGCTTAGTCGCAGGTATGTCAAGTCGCGAGCCTCAGTCGCATGTTCGCGGGTCCATTTTGGCGACTTGTTCGCGAGTGAAAGGTCCAGTCACGAGGTTACTCAGAGATTTTCGCGGCTCAGATCGCGACTCACTCGCGGGTAGACCTTCCAGTCGCGAAAAACACTTAGAAAAATTTTCACATTTTTTGTCCTTGAGTGTTTTGGCGGCTTGATCTGGCGACTTTGTGGCGACTCGTTTCAGTCGCGAAAATCGCGTGTTTTGGAAATACAGGGACAGTTTTGTTTAAACTTTTTGCTTTTCCTTCGATCTTTTTGTGAACTGTTCATTGTCTTTCTCATCTGCTCTTACCCATTCACACCGTGCCTCTATTTTCGATCTCCATTGTTTGCCTCTCTTCAGCTCAAAATCATCGAGTAACAGGTATGGATTTTCTGTCTTGAACTCTGTTCTACTTGTTGTTATGGTTTTCCCTCTGGTTTATTCGTATTTCATTGTGATTTTGAGATGGGTGTTTAGCTCAGCTATTACTCTTTGTCCATGCTTAGTTTATGGAAATTTTCGTTTCTGTTTTTGAGCTATTTTATACTGTTGGTCTTGTTCGTCATCTTGTGCTTAGCTAGGGTTAGCTATTTTTGTCTGATCTGCTGTTGATGTGGTGTTTCTAATTGATCCTGTGTAGTATCCTGTTGATGTGTTGTTGAATGTGGGTCCTTTTTCAGATGATTGTGTGGTTTTATTTTGACTCCCTCTACTGTGTAGTTCAATTTGGGCCATTCGTGTCCCTCATTGCTATTTTCTGGCCATTTTCATCCAGCTATTAGGGTTTCTTCATTGTCCCTAAATTTCTGCTAACCCACTGCTAATAAAGTTTGTTGGATTGTGTTCTGTCATTTCTCTTGTTCATAATGCAGACTAGTCATGTCTCCATTCAAGAAAGTTGCTGTGAAAGGAGGTAGTTCCAAAGGGAAGGACCCAGTAATTGATGTTGATGATTACCCTCCTCAAACAAAAGGGACTCGCTCTTCATCAAAGAGCTTCGATCCCAACAAGTTCAGATCATATGCAGCCTATCAGTCTTATGCGAATTACTTTCTACATGCCACACCATTACTAGAAAGAGCTGTGGATCAACCCTCACTTCATGACACTGACATTCCGATATGGTTTGCTCACAAGGATTGGAATTACCTTCTCTCTGATTTGGATGACGCGTATGAAGATTTGGTAAAAGAATTTTATGCCAACGCAATTGTGAAAGGAGATGAACTTAAGTGCTGGGTTCGGAAAAAGAGCTTTTCTGTCTCTCCTGCATATCTGGCAGAAATACTTCACATCAACAGACCAATTATCCGACATTCACCGGTTTATGATGATCTATGTCCTGATGAGGAGCTTCTCAAAGAAAGTCTTGGTCAAGACTTGGAGTTCTCACCCAATGGGAAATCCATCAGTGTTTCCTCTCTTTCTCCAAAACTGAGAGTGCTTACAATTGTGATGTTTCACAATTTGTATCCTTTATCAAGCACTGGGTACATGAACCTCGGACGTGCTTTGTTTCTTCATGATCTAATCTCTGATGTGGAAATAGACATCTGTGCTCATATCTTTCATATTCTGCGCAAAACGGTTCTTCGAACTGAGTCTCGGATATGCATTCCTTTCTGCAGTCTCATTTCACGGATCTTGAAGCTCAAGGGAATTTATCCAACAGCAGATGAATCTCCTATCTCAAAACCAAGTCCAATCAACATGCGTACATTCAATGCAAGCATTGGACATAGTCGGAAGAGAGCCAAACCAGAAACTTCTGCTTCTCACAGTGGATCTCATTTTAGCACTCTCTCCCTAGATGAGAAACTTGATCACATTGTATCCTCTGTCCACGAGCTGAATACAAAGATGTCTGGACTCACAGCTTCTCTACACCATCAAAGCACTCGATGGGATATGAAGTTTACTTCTCTTCAAACTCAATTGGATCAAATTCAGAGAAAGCTGGAAGAGGATGAATAGCCTATTCCATGACAAAAAGGGGGAGTGATAGGCATGATCAGAGGGGGAGGATATTATCTAAGGGGGAGTGTCTTTACATTCTTCTTTAGTTTAAGTTTTCACTTTAAGTTGATATATTGTGTTTTGTAAACTGCTATTCAGGATGACTTGTAGTTTGTACCCATGTGCTTTTGTAAGCTTTTAGGGTTTATGTTTTATGCATAGTTTGTAGGCTTTATGGTATGTACCTTGCTAAATGCAGCCTTTATGCTATGTTGAAATCAGTACTTTGATCTAAATGTTCTGCATTTTGGTTTATGTACTGTCACTCTTGTGCCCTTGTAGGATTGTTCCTAGATGCATATACCTTGTGTGTTATGCATTGGTTGAGTGTTGAACATACAAGTGTCTTGCCTTGTGCTTGTTAACTTGTATGTCCTTGTGTTCATTCCAAGTGTGAATGAGCACTGTGATCACTACCTTGTGGTGTTCACTTGGTTGATCAAGCCATGGTTTGTTTCTTAACTCCATCTTTGCTTGATCACATATTGCCTGTTTCATATGCATTTTATAATTTTCTGCTTACAATGATCATGGTGTATTGTTGTGTTTCAGGAGTATTATGTTCATATGATTCAAGTGCTTCACAGCTTTTAGAGTTAGGTGTGAGTGAGTTTTGTTCAACTGTTCCCAACTCACATGTTAAGTCTAGAGTCTGTATTAGGGTTTTGTCACGGAATAGCCAAAGGGGGAGATTGTAAGGTTGAATTTATTCAACCATCTAATTGGCTTTATTCCGTGCCAAATTTGCTTGTAATTCAGCATTTAGTAACCCTGTATTTAGGTGGGTTTGATGTAAGGGTAGTGAGTGAGATAGAGTGAAGATTGCTCAAGAGTGTGCAAGAAAACAGAGACTCGCGGCTGGGACTCGCGGGTGACTCGCGGCTGCAAGCCGCCAGATGCAGCACACGTGCCAAGCATGCTGGAAGGTGAACAGTCATGCAAGCTGGAGCACTACAGGACAAAACAGGACAACTGGCCATACGGTTATCTCGCGACTGGATCTCGCGACTTGGTCAAGCCGCGAGGTCAAGCCGCGAGCCACCCCTGTTTTGTAAAACCTGACGTTTCACATTCCTCTCCCACTCCAGTATAAATACCCCTTTTACCCACGATTGAAAGAGAGCTTCCAGAGAGAATTTTGAGAGAGAAACCCTAAGAAAAACAAGATTGATTCACCCACAATCTATACATTAGAGTCTCTTCAAATTCCTCATCTCTCTTCCTCTCCATAGCCAAATCCTTGAGAGGCCATTATACCAGACCTGGTTCTCACCATCATCATCACTGTGAGACAGTTGTTTGGATTTCTGGGAAGCAGTTAGGAAGGAACCAATCTTCATTGGTTGATGCTATGGTCTAGTAGCGGAATCCGGGAAGCTAGAAAAGAAAAAGGTTCGGCGCAACCTCGTTGGAGCAAGAAGCTTGGAGGGCTTAGGTGCACTTGGTAGATTAGGCTTGGAGGGTCTATTGCTGTCCTTGTATCTCAACTACATTTTCTAGTGGATTATTGACCGCTTGGAGGGCGGCGGAGAGGTTTTACGCCGAGGGCTTCGGTTTCCTCTTCGATAACACATCGCGTGTTGTCTTTGTGTTTGCATCTTCCTTCCTCTCTATCTTTGCCTTTTTATTATCTGCTGTGGATTTTATTTTGTTATGGCTTAGATAGTTTTTAACCAATTTCATATTATAGCATATGTTAAGTTTCTGCACACTAGTTGTTTGACATATTGCTTGAATTGGTTAAGTTGTAATTTGGGGGTCTAAACGTTCAAAGGTGTTTTTACACGTTTTTGAACTTTCACAAGCTTAGGATTATCAAGAAAGAGATTTCTTCAAGAGCTTGATGATCATTCAGTTGCTGCCATAAAAGCTTAAAGAAACACAAGCGGGTGTGCTTGTACTTGCTGGAGAATCCAAGAAAGAAGGAGTCCGTGGTTTCGAAGCTTGCACGTGATCGTGTCAGTAAGTTTCTACTGGTGGGTAGCAATAGGATGTTAGTGGTCTAAGTCCTGTTGAACAACTTCAATTCTTTTATAGTGGATTCAGGTTTACCTTGAGGATAGTTAGATTAAAACCTCCCTAGATTTTTACCAGTTTGGTTTCCTGGGTGATCATATCATTTTGTTATTTATCTTTCTGCTACTTTCAATGATATGATTGTTGTGATTGTGATAACCTAGATTTGTTAAATTGGACTAAGTAACAACTTGGCTAATTACCTAGGTTAATCCAATTGTGTTTTTAAGAAGTCTAAAAACTATCAATCTCTATTGTCTTTGTCTCTTGCACACCAACAAAGTAACCGAAATATCCATTCTCCTGCAATTTGATTAAAGGGAGATATTAAAATAAGGACTTCGCATGATTGAGAAGAAAATGTCATGGTTCGTGATGATATCTCTATCAGATGTGATTGGTTCTATCGTTGAAAAAAGACTGCCTTTTTAAAGGCTAGTATGTGTTAAACAATATGCTCAATCGAAAATAAAATACGAAGTTTAATATTAATTTTACCCTCATTAACTAAAAGAACACTCTTTTTGATATTCCTATATAACAATAAAAATGAATTAAAGAGGATTTACAAAGAAAAGGAAATGATTCAACAAACATTATAATTTTAATATATAAAATCAATTTCCAAATTATGCAATCAAAACTATTTCAACCAACTCAACAAAAGGCTAAACTAAGTATACAGAGTTTCTCTGTGCCTAGAAGTGGGATTCATATCTAACTTCCTTACACAGTAGAATTAGAGTGTCCCTTCAACGAAGGTGCTTTAGGTTCCTGGGATAACACGGTTATTTCTAGGCTTGTTGAGTTTTTCTCCGGGGGTTTTGGGAAACAGTCTTAGTAGGTGTGAGGATGGATGATTTGGCTCAATCATGGAATAGGCTTACTCTTTCAGATAAAGAGGGACCGGGTTGCTGTTTACTTGATGGAGACAGTTGTGAGACATTCTCCATTGCTGCAAAGTTTCTAACTAAGCGAGCAATTAGCATGGATGTTATTGCGAAGACTTTTACTCCGTTGTGGAGAACCAGAGACGGTTTCAAGATGCAGAGTTTCGGAGACCACAAGATTCTTTTCACTTTTGAGAAAAAGGAAGATGTTGACAGGATTTTAGATGGAGAACCATGGAGTTTCGACAAACACTTGGTGGTAATGAGTCGATATGAGAATGAGTCCCCGATGCATGATATAAAGTTTGAGAAGACAAAGCTATGGGTTCAGATTCATGGACTACCGATTAAATATATGACAATTGAAGCGGCGAAAAAAATTGGTAGTGTGTTGGGAGAGGTTTTTGAGCCGATGGACCCAAAGGTTTTTGATGGTGGTCACTTCATTCGTATTCAAGCTTTAATTGATCTTTCTATGCCTTTGTGCTGTGGAAGGTTGATATCTGTTGGAGGAGGAGGGAAGCAGGTGTGGGTCGCCTTCAAGTATGAGAGGCTACCAAACCTATGCTATTGGTGCGGGCGACTTACACACGGCGACAGAGATTGTGAATTATGGATTGATAGTGAGGGCACACTTACACCAGAGCAACGTGAGTTTGGACCACATTTGAGAGCTCCGCCGTTTGTCGCTGCAAGGAAAAGCTCAATTGTAGTTCCTGGGTTCTATGCTGCAAAGAAGAAAGGGAGTTCAGGGGTATCGGAGGCTGGAGATTCAGGTCGGAATTCTGTTTCTGGCAGAGGAAGATCACCGGAGCTGTCAAAGAATGTAACGGCTAGCAATGAAGGGGATATTAATGTAGCCCATAATTCCTCATTAAACCGTAATGAAGATGAGGAAATTAATAGGGCAGATACGGTTTACAAAGGGACTTCTAACGGGACAATCACTAGGGAAATAAAGTTTCCTAGTGAAACTGAAACACATATGGAAGCTAATAATGATGGGATTTGCTTGGCACAATTATTTGGGGCGGCTAATATTATGGGATCAGAATTGAAAGCATCCAAAAACCCTAAAGCACGTGACAAGTTAAGTGGTAAAACTCAACTAAACAAGTCACGTGCTACAACTGAAGATAGGGCAAAAAAAAAACAAGGAAACTGTGCAAGCCATACATGGACACGCAGAGAAAGAAACCAGCAACAGGAACAAACGGCAAAAATCCTTAAACTCCATGGAAAAAAAAGAGAAGCAGATTCAGAAGCGGATGACTTTGGTTTGGCAACAAAAAGAGTTCAAATGGATTGTAGTGAAGACAATACACCTTATACAGTGGCGGGAGCTGAGGGTCAGCCCCGCCAGAAGCAATGAGTTGTTTAGCATTGAACTGTCGTGGGCTTGGGAACCTGCGTATAGGGAGAGGTCTCGTCGAAATCATACGGGCAAAAGATCCCACTGTAGTGTTTTTAGCTGAGACACTTACAGATGATGCAAGGCTAGAGGTTATTCAGAGAAGTATTGGTTTTGATCATAGATGGGTTGTTCCTAGAGTGGGAAGGGGTGGTGGATTAGTTATGTATTGGAAAGCTTCGATAAATTTAACAGTGGAAGGTTCAGATAAATACTATATTGATGCAGTGATCGATAAAAATAAGGAAAATGAATGGAGATTAACGGGTTTTTATGGGGAACCCGATACAACTAGAAGACATGAAGCTTGGGATAAGCTTAAGGCT
This sequence comes from Quercus tomentella, assembly GCA_028535165.1. NCBI lineage: Eukaryota > Viridiplantae > Streptophyta > Magnoliopsida > Fagales > Fagaceae > Quercus > Quercus tomentella. The sequence continues at coordinate 39,814,597 of JAPQVY010000012.1, read as the reverse complement.
TTAAACATGCAGCCAGAGAAGCCATGGCTTTGTTATGGGGATTTTAATGAAATTATCAGACAAGATAAGAAATTAGGGGGTTCAAGGAGGCCTCATAATCAGATGCAGCAATTTAGGGAGGTGATGGATGAATGTGGTTTTATGGACATGGGATTTGAAGGTCCAAAATATACTTGAAGCAAGCACTTTGAAAATGGAGTTTTAATTTGAGAGAGGCTTGATAGATGCCTGGTCACTAATAGCTGGTTCTTGAGGTTTGGGGGCTCAAAAGTGTACCATTTGAATTGTACATCATCGGATCATATTCCAATCCTCATCTCACCCTTTGGTTTGATTCCACCTATTCGGAAAAAACTTTTTCGATTTGAACAAATGTGGTTATCAAACCCGAGCTGTGAGGAGGTGGTCTGTTCAACTTGGGATAGTAGGAGTGGCATTGGGACTGAGGGTGATATTTTGTGTAAGGTGGAGAGGTGCGGGAAAGAGCTAGGGAAATGGGATAAAAATGTTTTTGGCAATGTAAAAATGGAGTTCAATCGATTAAAAAAAGCTTTAGATAGAGAGGAGAGGGCAGCCATGGTTAGTGGAAACAATATTCGAGTAAGACAGATTAAGAAAGAGATAGAGATGATGCAAGAAAGAGAAGCAACAATGTGGGCCCAACAGTCGAGAGTTCTATGGGCAAACGAGGGTGACAAAAATACTAGATATTTCCATAGTTGTGCCTCAAAGAGATTCAGGAAAAATTCAATGGAAGGAATTAGAGATGAGGAGGGGGTATGGAGAACTAGTCAAGAGGAGATGGGTGAAATTCTGGTCAACTATTACAAAACTCTCTTTGCCTCAACGGAGGGTGTTGTTTCCACAAACATGCTAGAGTGTGTGCCCATAGTGATAGATGAGGGGATGAATGCAAGTCTATGCCGTGAGTTTGAAGCAGGTGAAGTTGCCACTACCTTGCAACAAATGGCACCCCTCAAAGCACCTGGTCCAGATGGTATGCCAGCGCTCTTTTATCAACATTTTTGGAGTACGGTAAATCATGATGTCACTTCCTCCATATTGTCTTGGTTAAACTCAGATGATAGTCTTTTTTTTTTTGCAGGGCAACGTTGGAGGAGTGTAATAAGGTGATGGACATACTAAGAGTGTATGACGAAGCATCGGGACAAAAAATAAATAGAAGTAAAACCTCCTTGTTCTTTAGCAACTCTATTCCGGAGGATGTGAAGCATGGAATTAAGGTGGCCCTTGGTGTCCCAGAAATTATGCAATATGAGAAGTATCTTGGGCTGCCCTCTCTTATGGGCAAAAGGAAAAAAGAAAGTTTCAACTACATAAAGGAGAAGGTATGGCGGAAACTTCAAGGATGGGAAGCCAAATTACTCTCTCAAGCCGGAAGGGAAGTGCTCTTAAAGGCGGTTATTCAAGCTATCCCAACTTACACTATGGGATGCTTCAAATTGCCGGTAGGTTTGTGCAATGAGATTGAGACCCTAATTAAGAAGTTTTGGTGGGGGCAAAGGGGTGACCGTCAGAAAATCCATTGGGTTAAATGGGAGGAGATGACAAAATCCAAGACTGTTGGAGGTATGGGTTTTAGAGATCTTGCTATGTTCAACGATGCTTTCCTAGCAAAGCAAGCATGGCGACTATTGAATAACACATCCTCACTCTTGTATAAAGTTTTTAAAGCTCGTTTTTTCCCAAATTCTTCACTTATGGAGGCTGTTGATTCAAGGATGGGATCTTATGCATGGAAGAGTATCCATATGGGGAGAGATATTATTCAAAGGGGAGCAATATGGAGGATTGGAAGTGGAGAAAAAATTAACATATGGCAGCAATGCTGGCTGCCAAGAAAACACCCTCCATGGCTGCTGAATTGTCCACTAGAAAGTTTTGAGAATCACACTGTGGATTCATTGATTGATACGGTCTCTAGAAGCTGGAATGAGGAGCTGGTAGATGGCCTATTTGGGGTAAAGGATGCAGAGATGATTAAGAAAATACCCTTGAGTAGAAGTGCAGCAGAAGACACTCTTTATTGGCCTTATTCCACCTCTGGTCACTACACGTGCAAGTTAGGTTATAGATTCCTTAAAGAGGAATCAGAGTCACTTGCTCATGCACAAGCCCCACCAATCCGTGATGAGAAGGTTTGGAAAGCAATATGGAAGATGCAAGTCCCACCGAAGATTAGGAATTTTATTTGGCGAGCTTGTCGCAATGTATTGCCGACCAAACAAGCTCTGATGAAGAGGAAAATAGTTGCTGAACCGATTTGTGAAAGATGTAAATTGGATGTGGAAGATGCAGAGCACGCTTTGTGGTCTTGTCCGGAGTTGGGTGTGGTGTGGGCTGATCAGGTACCGTGGAGTTTCATGTATGAAGTTGGTTTCTCAGGTGTGAAGGAGTTACTGTCATGGATGGTGGAGAAAGGAATGCACCTGGAGCTGTTTGCATTTACGGCTTGGAGGATTTGGAATCAGCGGAATAAAGTCCATGTGAACCTTCAGTCCAGTCCGCTTCATCAAGTGGCAGAACAAGCTAGAGCCATGTTGACGCAATACCAGATGACCACTCGGACTGCAGAAGTGCAGCATGGGAGCAGCGGCATCAGAGGAACAAGGTGGAGTCCCCCGCAAGTTGGTTTTGTCAAGATTAATTTTGATGGCGTCGTGTTCAGTAATGCAAACTCGTCGGGTGTTGGAGCTGTAATACGGAACCATGATGGAGCTGTTATGGCCTTTTGTGCAGAAAAATTATACCAAGCTTACAAGGCAGAGGAGATAGAAGCGTTGGCAGCACTTAAAGCGTTACAGTTGGCTTTTGATTGGGGTTTCCAAAATGCCATACTTGAAGGGGACTCGCTTGGTCTAATTAAAGCTTTGAAGGCAGACGACCATAATTTATCTCCACTGGGTCTATTGGTAGAGGATGTCAAGTTGGCTGCAAGTAATTTTGTTAGTTTGTCGTGTTCTCACATTAAGAGAAACGGTAATATTGTAGCTCATAATCTGGCGAAACATGCTATAAGCATACCAGATTTTCAAGTTTGGATGGAAGATGTCCCATCACACGTTGTTTCGTTTTTACATTCAGATGTAGTTCATTTACCGTTATAAAACCATTCAGATTTCATTCTCCAAAAAAAAAAAAAAAAAAAAAAAAAAAAAAACTATTTCAACCAACATGCTCATGAAGCCAAACAACTCACTGTTATTTGATAAGACCTTCATTCTCTAGTGAATAGATATTTAAACAAACAGAAGTAAGTTCTCAATCTATTCTTTTATTTATTGGAAACTTGAAATTTTATTGAATCGCAAAAAGCTTTCTATGAAATTTGGGGTCTCCTCAACCCAAGTCAAGTAATCCTGAACATACTAAGTGTGTTGACCGTTAAGCTAGCGAAGGAGCTGGTTTATTGCCATTATGCTCTGTGTTTGAGAAATCTCAGCTCATCTAAACTCTTGCATCCACACACGGGTTCCACTGATAATATTCTGGTGTTTCAATCTTCCCAGATAAATCATTCCAGACTAATAGAGTCCCCTTCGAAAATCACCTCTTGGACACCTGTATCTCTTGCAAAGTGGGCTACGACTTCCATAGCTTTGGCTTCAATTTCCAGTGCAACTAGTGGTGGTCCAAATCTTATTTGAACTGCGAGAATAACTGACTAAGCCATGCCATAAGACTCATTCTCCAAACAGGATAGGGGGCATTAATCTTCACACACATAACTGCAACAATGTTACCCATTTCATCTCGAATCAGTACACCCACCCCTGCTGTCTTTTACTCTGTGAACACTGCACCATCCACATTGGTTTTATACATCCCAGGTTCAGGTGGAGACCTTCACTTCTTCTGCTGCTATTGCCATAATATTGCATTCCCTGGCTGAACGGAACTCCAATAACAAGGAAGCACCTCCAGCAATGTCAGATCCCCTCTATTTTAAGCCACCAGCCTCAATTAATTTCTATGCATCCAAATAGCCCAATTAGTCATCATAATTAATTCGATCACATGGGCTTCGATCTTATCATCCTGAACAACTCTCCAAAACACATTAGTAAAATCATCTTCATCGGAAATCATTACGTGGCCAAAATTACAGTTGGTTCATATTTCTCTAGCCATTCTGCAACAACAAAAGACATGACCAGTAGACTCCTAAGCCTTTCCACATCCCTCACAGACCCCATCAGTAGATAGATGATGCCGTAAATGGTTTAGTTTTGTAGGAAGAATGTTCTTGCATGAATATCACATGAAATTCTTAACTTTCCTAGATACAGAGATACTTCAGCTTTCCAAACTCGCTTCCATAGCTTCTTTGTGTTCACCTTGTAAAAGCTCTTGCCTCTGTTAGTGGAATAGTGCATCCATAGCCACTTTATATGCACTACTCATAGTGAACTTTCTGCTGGTGGTAGCAGCCTATATCAACTTGTCCTCTATCATATACAGGGCATGGGCAGATTCCTAAAATGTTATCATCCTCATGATCCATGAAAGATCTTCTCACCACTTTACTCTTCTGTGTTCCATCCTCCCCATTAATTAGATCACAAACCTTAGCATCCATTGGGAGGTTTTTTCTTTTTTATTTTTTATTTTTTACCCCCGCCCGGGGGGGGGGGGGGGTGGGGTGTGTGTCGGGTTGGGGGATTACCTTATATCTGGATGGGAATCCATTTATCATGCCACATGCTAATGCATCGCCCATTATGACCCAAATTAGCATACATAAAATCACCATTCTGAAAGTACTTTCCTCAGAATACTTTTTAGAAAAATGAGTTCAATTTTTTTTTTTTTTGTGTGTGTCTGTGTGGAGTTTCCATCCTTTCCTAGCCAACAAAGCCAAGTTAAAGGCATGTAAATCTCTAAACCCCATCCCTCCTCTCTCCTAAGGAGCACATAACTTGTCCCAACTATGCCAAGTCATTCTCTTTTCATCCTTTTTTTTGACCCCGCCAAAAATTTCTTACAAGGTGAGTCAAGTCCTCACATAATGCCTTTGGAAGAAGGAAACAAGTTATTGTGCAGGTGGGTAAAGCCTGGGCAACTAGTTTAATGAGTTTTTTCTTTCCTGCCTTAGATAATAACTTATCCATCCAACCAACAAGTTTATTGGAAACTCTCTCCTTTAGCTGTTGAAATGTATTCCTTTTGGATATACTAACAATGAAGGTAAACCCAAATATTTCTTGTGTTGACATATTAGGCTTGTGTTCACGATCTTATTTATACATGTTTGCTTTTGGAAAGGCAAAATTGTCTTTGACATTTGGAAGAATATATGTTAAACCAAACATGCATTTTATGTTTTTTTAAGTTCTCTGATAATATGAGGAAAGCACAATGCTTTGAAGTTAACATTTTGAAAAAATGCTAATATATATCCCAAAATGATGACTTGTAAATTGTAATAGTAACAAGAAAGATGATGACTTACTGAAGCAAAAAATTTCCCTTTGACTAGAATCCTCAGAATCAGCCATAAATCTTCCGCGTCTATGAATCCTCTCTGGCTGTGGTTCCTCATTAGAGTAGCCTTTTCTGCTAGGTCCAGCCCCATCATCCCCATCACTACTTCTCTTATTTCTGAAACCTTCTGTAGCTGAATTGTAATGATCATGATGGAGATCACCCAGATCCTCATGGAGCATACTGTTGCTGCATTGTGCCATAGTTTGATTAGGATCCTCGATGTCTTGCTTGTATACCAAATGGAACCTAACTTTCTCCACCTCATATTCTGGGGAAGATATTTCAATCTTAAATTGATGAGCTCCATTTGCATCAATTTGACGAAATGTTTCTCCCTAATTGGAGCCAGAATAGTGAGTGAACAAATAGAGCAGCCAAAGGTGAGGTGATTCAACTTTACCATAATTTGTCATAAATCCAAAGTCTATCATGGTAGGTGAATCAAATTTACCATAATTTATTGCAAAATCGGATTTTATTGGAACTGCCCCTCGAAATCCATGTACCTTAAATGCACAACTGCTTTGATATGACCCGTTGGGTACAAAAACAATGCACAATGCAATTCCCATCAGCTCATCACACCCACAAGACGGCACTTGTAGTTGTATCTTCCATGTATGACCCATCAACACTTGAAGCTTACTTCGAGGGGGAATTTTCAAAATAAACCTTGCAGGTCTAAACCCTTTTGGAATTTCACCTCCAAGAATAATAATCTCTAACATGTTTGGTAGTCTACCACTTTGTCCCTGAAAAATACAAAGCATAATGTTTGTGAGAGAGACAAAGAGACCAAGACAGAGCAAGAGAGAGCGAGAGAGAGACCTAAGCATGTTACTTCCACTTTGAATATTTTCAACCAATTTGAAGTAATTGAGATATGTGAAAAGCAAACGGGAGGGACATGACCTAAAAGGATGATTTTGTAGTTTTGGCAATCTCTCCAGTGAAGTACAATTGTTTGCAATTAGGAATTCAATAGTTGATGGAACGTTTTCCAATGATTGAAGCCTTTTGCAACCCTCCAAATGGAGTGTCTAAAGGTTAGATAGTTGAGAGATACTTTTAGGAAGAGCAACTAAATTATTTCCTCATAGATTTAAGCATGCTAAAGAAGACAAGTTGCCAATATCATTGGGGATTGACGAAAGATCGCAGTCATAAAGATCCAAGTATATTAAAGAATGCAGACCTGATAAGGAAGGCAATAATAAGCCCACAGCAAAATGACTCGTTGACATGGAATTAAATGAAAATAATGATTTTTTCAATCCATGGACAAGAAGTTCTTTGAGATTTTTAAGGAGAACAATGGAGGAAGGAACTTCTTTTATAGAAGTTCCACTCAAATCAAGAAACTCCAAACCTTCTACATTCCCCAGATTCTCTAGCAAGTTGTCAAATTTTGAGCATCTAGAAAGATCAAGAGAATTAAGCAACTTCAAACAACAAATGGTGCTAGGAAGACACACAAGATTTTTACAATTTTTTAGAGACAATAAAGTATGGCTTGTCAAAAGTTCAATTGATGAAGGCAACTCTTTTATAGCCGTTCCACTCAAATCAAGCTTCTCCAGACCTTCAACATTCCCTAGGTTCTCTGGCAAGTTGTCAAATTTTGAGCATCCAGCAAGATCAAGAGAATTACCCAACTTCAAACTAAAAATGGTGTTAGGAAGACACAAGATTTTTACATTTATTAAAAGTTAGTAAAGTAAGGCTTGTCAAATGTTCAATTGATGAAGGCAACTCTTTTATAGTTGTTCCACTCAACTTAAGCACCTTTAGATCTTTGACATTCCCTAGGTTCTTTGGCAATTTGTCAATTTTTAAGCACCAAGAAAGATCAAGAGATTCAAGCAATTTCAAACTACAAATGGCGCTAGGAAGACACACAAGATCATCACAATATGCTAGAGATAGTGAAGTCAGGCCAATCAAGCCTTCAAATGATGAAGGTAGTTCCTTAATACCAGTGCCATCCAATTTAAGCTCTTGTAAGCATCCAATGTTTCCAACAAATTTTGGAATTTTCTCGATGTCAAAGCAACCAAAAAGTTCAAGAGTCACGAGTGACTCCTTTTCAAACTTTCTTGGAAGGCAACTTAGGTTTCAGCAACGTCTTAGATCAAGAAGAATAAGTTTTTTTAGAATCCCAATGGATGAGTGAAGCTCGCGTAACTTTGTGCAATTTGACAAAACTAATTTCTCAAGATTTGGCACTCCGGTGAAGTCAGGGCTTATGATTAGGTTTAAGGAGCTAGCCAAATCAATGAACCTCAACTTGTCAAAATTTTGATAAAAGAAGAAAAAAAAAGTTAGAATAATTAGCTTCCTAGTGTTCGTTTATTGTGATTTAAAAGCAAAGTTGTTAACAAACTTACCTTTATTCCTATCCAAAGTTGTTCTATTTTGCTCTGTTGTAAACAAAGTTAAACAAGCTCATCTTGATGGCAAATATTTTGAAGGATATGAAATCCAATCAAGAATTCTTAAATCATTAGGAAGATGTGTGGGGACACGGTGAATGCCACAAATTCTAAGAAATTTAAGATTCTCCATCTTCAAAAAGGCCTTAGGGTTCCAACGTACCTCTTTTTCTTCATTATAAGTACTTAAAGTATCCATGGCTTGAATTGCTTCTGTTCCCTAATAATCATGAAGAATTGCAAAATATACTATTAGGATAACAATTCAAATTTGAAATTTGTTGAACAAAAAGATAGGGAATGAAATCAAATTCTCTAATTAAACTCCTACCTTATTTTTTTCTAACACTTTGTCAATATTCTTATAAACCCACAGTCTACTACGCTTTCCAAGATCATCAAGGCACTCTTGAAAAACTAGGTTCCTACCCATTTCTTCAAGTAAATCATGCATCCACACCATATCATCATACATAATTTTCAAAAGAGATTTATCAATGAGTTCCTCCAATCCAAGAACAGGGTAAAGGCCAAGAATATCTAGTTTTTCTACTACATGATCTTTCTTTTGATGATTAAAAAAGCATGCAATATGCAAGAATATTTCCTTTTGGGGCTTTTGCAGTCCATCAAAACTTATTTGAAGCACTTGGAGAATTACTTCCTCAGGAAATTCTTTGAGTCTCTCTAACGCAATTTTCCATTCAACACTACTTTTTCCAAACAAAAAAGAACCCAAAACCTCAAGAGCTAAAGGAAGGCCACTAGCATACTTCAAAAAATGATTAGACAGCTCTATATAATCATCAAGTACGTGCTTTTTTCTAAAAGCTTTCAAGAAAAAAAGCTGAAGAGCATTTTCATCATTCAATCCTTTAACTTCATATATTTCATCCACTCCATGCGCCCCCAACACATGCTTCCCCAACACATGCTTATCTCTTGCTGTTATGATAATTCTACTGTCGGGCAATCATGCTCCCCAGATAACATTTTTAATTGTTTCGGTTTATCTACATCACCAAGAACAAAAAGAATCTTTTTACGATTTAACCTACTCTTGATCTTGAGAACTCCATCATACTCCTCTTCTATTTTCAAATCCTTATCCTTCAAAATGTCATCAATAATTTTCTGTTGTAGTGGAACACAACCATAATTTTCAAATTTTTTCCTAACATCCTTGATAAAACCACGAGCTTCAAATTCTTTAGAAACCATGTGATAAACAACTCTAGCAAGAGTTGTCTTACACATTCCCCCTGTAATACCCCCCCCCCCCCAAAAAAAAGATTAAAAGGAAGGTTATTTAAGTAAATTTGTTTATGGGGTCAATTTTATAATTAATATTTCTAAGGGGTTTTTAGAAAATAAGGTTAAAACCCTAGCTATATAAGCTTATTATGTCAACGTATATGCAGAGATATTTTAAGAGTGTAGACTACCCAAATTACTCCAATAGAAAAGGTTTGACTGTACAATTGAGGTAAGAGCTTAAGAATTTATTTCTTGTCAAGTCTAAGTTTTATTTAGAATTAGAGTATTTTTCTATGTGGGTATTTTGGCTAGTAGTGAAACTATTTAATTATTCAAGAGTTTTAATGATGCAAACGAAGAAAAGTTTGGATTTATTTTCAATAAACTAGATGGCTTTTGGAGGTAAGTAACTTTATCCTAATTGGTTTTATTTTGCGTATTTTAACTACTGAAAATTGTTTACAGTTGTTACAATTTTATTTCTACTGTATTACTAATTTCAAGTAAAGAATTATAACAAATATATCTTATTATTGAATATATGATGTATTTTATTTAATTGTTTTTTTAGCTATATTGATTTAAAGTAAAGAATTATAGAAATATCACAAATAGATTTGAATATTGAATATATGATTATATATACGCGTATGAATAAGATATATTTTTGTCAGAAATTATGATTTCATATAAATGATTATGAACAATCTGACTATGAATTTATTCTAATACCCAGCCAATGGGGGTTATTCATTGGTGCTCTGATACTCAAACCAACGGGGGTTATTCATTGGTACTTTGATACCTAACCAATAGGGGTTATTCATTGGAACTCTGATACCCAGCTAATGGGGGTTATTCGTTGGTATTCTGATACCCAAATCAATGGGGGTTATTCATTGGTACTCTAATACCCAGCCAATGGGGGTTATTCATTGGTATTCTGAAACCTAAACCAATGTGGGTTATTCATTGATACTCTAATACTCAGCCAATGGGAGTTATTCATTGGTACTCTGATGCCTAGTTACGGGGATATAGCGTGACCATAGTCATAAGATTGTTAAGAATATGAATTACGTTTGAATATTTGAACTATTTTGAGTCCTTAAAACTGCATATGTGATTCTTGAAATATTTGAGTATTTGAACTATTTTGAGTCATTAAAACTACTTATGTATCTTTTTTGGATCATATTGTAAGTTATAGCTTTGATATATGGAAAACTGACTACTTTCTAAACCATCTATAATATATTTGTCAGATTAAAGTATGTGATCTATTTGCAACTTATTATTTTAAGATTACAAAACTGCTTCAATTATTTTGAAAACACATAATATATTATAACTTTGAAAACACATATTACATCTTTTCCTTTAGAGATCTATTGCTTGATAGAACTTATTAGGATTTTGGTTACTTATTGAGTTGTTAGCTCACCCCTTTTTCCCCTCCAATTTCAGATTGTGAAGAATAGCAAGTTTTGGGAGTTTTGATATTGTGTTGTGAGCAAGAAAATAAGCTTAGTGATTTTGGGATTGGATGGTCTTCTAATAGTTTTATATTTATTGGCCAATTGGCATTATGTACGTGAGGTTTGAATTTCGTTCCTATTAAATTATTGGAGATCTATTCATAAAGAAATTGTTGAGGTATTTTGGATTTATTTAATTTAATTTTTGAGGATAAATTTTAGTTGCTAAGAAGGTCTTGCACACTTGTAGGGTGCTTACTTTATAAGCGTACGGCGATTGTCACGTGCCTATCTTTACAGTTGGGTTCGGGACGTGACACCCCCAATAGCCCAAATTCCTATGAAGCGAACATCATTTGATCCTACAGCTAAACACGACTCCAATTCCACCACTAGAGAGTATATTCCTACTAGGTCTTTGGTAGTATATGGGAATACATCATATTTCAAGTTAAGTGATATGCATCCCACAATTTCTTGTATATCTTGTGACTTAGGCCTGCAATGAAGAAAGTTCAATATACATTGAGTTTGAACTACCTATAGGTAACAAAAAAAACAAACAAATAAAAAATACATATTTAATGTGCAATTCTGTTGACTGAAAGAAAAAAATATGCGATTAGGACAAAATCGAAAAATGTACAATGAAACATGTAAATAGATATACTTATAAGGTTCCAAATAGAGTTAATAAGTTATATATTTGAAGTGAGTCATTTGAATATTTAAAATAAATAAATATGCCAAGTTGTGTTACCTAGTATCCTTTAAATGCCATCCAACGAGGTTGCCAACTTGTCTCAAAGCAACTCTCCATTTCTCGACCCTCTCTTTGTTCTCCTTTTTTTCATATTCAACAAAAGCCTGTTCAAAAGTTTTCCTTTGTTTTCTTACATCAGATGGATCAACATAATGAAAAACAGGCAAAACTGTCATTCCCTTCTCTTCCTTGCAAAAAATGATGTGTGCAAGTTCATTCAAGCACTAAGTTGAAGATGCATAGTCTTTTGAGAGAATGATTACAGCAAATTTGGATTCTTTTATGGCTTCCAACAACTCTGGTCCAATGGCTTTCCCTTTCTTAAGTTCTTCGTCATCTCTAAAAGTGTGAATGCCTTTGCCTTTCAAAGCATTAAATAGATTATCCATAAAATTGTTGCAGGTGTCCTTGCCTCTGAAACTGAGGAAGACATCATACTTCCTTTGAGCAGTAGAAAAAGAAGAAGAACTTGGGAAAGAGGAAGAGTCAGCTTCCATGCCCATTAAAGCCAACGGATATATAGATCTACATGTCCCAACAAAAAAAAAAATAATTAGAAGTTTAGAACCGAAGAAAGATTAAAAAAAATAATAATAAATTAAAAAAAATAAGAAACTATTCGACTCCCAGCCTGAATTGAGTTCGTGGCTTTTGAGAGTACGTCGAATAGGAGAGAGTTGGAATCGAATCTATGAGAGAAATGGAATACATTTTGAAAAGCAGAGACTACTTGGGAAGTGGCCTTTTTCAGAAGCGTGACTTGGGAAATGGTGTGGGAAATTTCCTGGAAACTTCTTCGTTTTTCTAGATTTGAGAACGTACAGTAGTCGACCCGACCCTATGTGACTATGTGAGAGTCATCATAGGAGTCTTTATTCTACACCATAGCTTTTTTATCAGCTAAAAGTTCTTTTTATTATAAACCCAATATAAAAACGTAATTTATAAAACAAATATAAAAGTTTGCTATTTGCGAAAACTTGGCCAGCTACTATCTCAAAATCGAACTCAGGCACAATTTCAAAATCCAAAACTTCCACTTCTCTCTTCTCTCTTCTCACTTCTCATTGTCTCAATGCTTATTCACCTCAGAAGAACAAATCCACTTGAAATCAGCCCTCCAAGCCTTAGTTCTTACCCAATACACTCAAGGCAAGTTCTCCAACCTTGTCTCACTACCACCACTTTACAACCCAACAATGGTTTCGGGCTCAGCTCCCTTGACTCGCAGTCCCTTCTCCACTCAGTCTAAAAGCGATTCGATATTGAAGAAATGGGCAGTCAGCTCTGCGAAAATCGGTTTGATATTGAGGCTTGTTGTGTCACAATGCTACCCTCAAGAAAGAAAGGCGTCTTGCCCAACTTGAAATTAAAGATTTTGATTGAAGCTAGTAGGTTGGTATTGGAAATTGTTTATGATGAGCGGTTTGTAACTTTTTCTTATGGTGGGCGTGTCGGTATGGGATGGCACACCGCCATTAGGTACCTTAAGAACTCGGAAGAGAATCCTAGTTGGTGGTTTAGTGTCACATTTGATAGAGAAAGGTTTGATGTTGTGTTTGTTTATTGAAGAGAAAATAAAAGATGGTTCTTTGATTGGTTTTATAAAGAGGCTGTTTGAGTATGTGGTGGTGGGATTTTGAAAGTTCACTTGGTGTGTAAAACACTAGTGAATGTTTAGACTCCCAATTTCAAAATAACCAACACAAGCTTATACCCAAACAATATATGTGTGGAATGATAAGTACAAGCTATACCCAAATAAACAAACTACTCTAAATCATAGTTAATCACATCTACAGCAGCAATTAAAAGGCAAGAGTAAGGGTTAGAGAGATGCAAGTACAAAGATAACACCGGCCTGTGTTATAGAAGAGAAAACCGAAGAACTTAGCAAAAAACCTCTCCGTTGCCCTCCAAGCGGTAAAATGATCAACTAGAAAATCAGTTGGGATACATGAATAGCAATAGATCATTCAAGCCTAATCTACCCGATGCACCTAAGCCCTCCAAGCTTCTTGCTCCAACAAAGTTAACCCTAACGGTGTCTTCTCTAGCTTTCCGGATCCCGCAATAAGCCCATTGCATCAACCAAATGAATTGGTCCTCTCTGAACTGCTTCCAAAGCACCAAATAACCTTCTCACTAATATGGGTATGGTGAGGTAAGGATTTGGCCAAGTATCCTCTCAAGGGTATGAAAATGGAGAGGGTGAGAGTCGAGGAATTTGAAGAATCAAATGTTTAAGATTGTGGATGAGTCAATCTTGTTTTTCTCTATGATTTATCTCTCAAAATTCTATCTGGAAGCTCTTTACATTTCATGGGTATAAGGGTATTTATAGTAGGGTATGTGAGGAATGTGAAAAGTCATTTTTCTGCAAAATAGGGGGTTCTGGCGACACACTCGCGACTAAGGCGAGTCGCGAATTCCAAGTCACGAAATAACTAACTGGCCAGAATGTCCTTTTTGTCCTGTAGTGCTCTAGCTGTCATGACCCTTCAACTTCCTGCATGCTTCACACATGTGGCACTTTGGCGAGTCATCAGTCGTGAGTCACTCGCAAGTTCCAGTCACGAGAATGCTATTGATTGCACACACACACTTGAATTCTTTACACTCTCTCACACACAACCCTTACATGATTCTCACCTAAATACAGGTTATCTAATTGCTGAATTACAAGCAAATTTGGCACAGAATAAAACCAAAACATAGTTGAATAAATTCAACCTTACAGATTTGAAGCAAAGGGATGGGTTTAAATTTGACTTTCAAATTGAAAATGAGGTTTGAGAAATCTTCAGAACTTGGACTGAAGAAGTGGTCCAAGATTTCTTGGGTTCCTTGGAAGAGCGTTGGGAATGGCTTCGGATGCTTACAGCAGGGGATTTTCTCTCTTTAAGGCACATTAGAGATCAATTACCCCAAGAGTTGGTTAATGCTTATGATAAGTTCCAAGAACAAGTTGACAAGTATTTGAGTCTGGTCCAAGCTAGAAAGGCTTTAGAGAAAGAAGAAAAGAGAGTGGAGGAGGAAGAAGAGGAACAGAAATATGCTAAGAGCACGGCTGAGGATTGACGAGGCTGTGTATGAAAGTTGATGCACCAATAGATAGGAAGGCAGTTAAGATGGCTGGTTTTACAAATAACATGGGTTGCCCTAGGCCGATCAAGTTACTCATTGCTCTTGAAGATACTGATATTATCAGGTGGTATGTAGGAGTAGGGAGAAGGTGGCTTGATTTCTTCTACTACTGTCACAACTTCAAGATGGTTAAAACTGTAGTAACTTATCACTTGAGGTTCTCTTGCATTTTGACACTAGCAGAGAAGCATGAGTCAACCAAACGTGAAGCCATTAAGCATTACACTAAAGATTTGAAGGTCTCTGATTTTAATGGAAATGAAGAAGTGTACTTCCCCACAGAAAGAGAGGTTAAAATGATGGGAGATCAAAATCTTTTGGATCCACGGCCTATTGATGGGGCTTTATCTTTGGCTTTGATCAGGTTGGCTTCTGATGAGCCTTCATGTTCCTGTATCGATTATTTCTGTGACAAAATGGATACTGTTTATTATCGGGTACGGTTACTACAAAACTATTTGAATGTGAACCCATCTGTTGAGGACAAGTGGGTCCCAGGGATGGGTGCAATTCATGAAAGTCACAATCGGAAATGCCTCCCGCTCTGTTCTCATCACATAAACGATTTATATATGGGGAATATCACCCAGCAAAACATTGACTGCACTTCGTTTGTGGATGTGGACTGAATGTTGCTTGTTCTGCTGCAGTTTTCAACGTAATTGGCATTGGTTCTGGTGGCTGCTAATGATCTGAACCTTGTTCAAGAAATTCATCTATATTTATTTTCTAAAATTAAGCCGGGTAGGTGATGCATAAATTGTTTGCGTTTTTTTGCTACTAAATTCATTGTCATTTGTGGTGATGAATCCTCGTGTGAAGTTTATTAAAAAACATTATAGAGAAACATATTCAAGCAGTCATTATCCAATACTTCTCCAGGATTTTGGGTAGTTATTTTTAAACTTCTCCAGGTTTTTGTGAAAGGCATCCTTTGTCTTCCCAACCCTGAGCACTTGATTTATCTCATTGCTCAGTATATTATGATGGAATAGGATTACAAAACCATTTTGTCGATGAAAATTTTGTCCATGTGCCATGATAAAGTATCCTTTCAATATGATAATCATGTCCTTCCTTAACCTGTTTTTGTGGTGCCTTCTTACCTTCTTCTATGTAAGTATCTCATGTTGACACGCTCAATTTATTCTACAGCAGTGTGACTGTGATGCTCACCACATCAGCTATTTGATCCTTAATTTGTTGTTTGATTCATACAAACCCTTAGGTCTTTGCAATGGATAAAATATATTGATCATTTCACGCTTTTTATTTTTTTATTTGTAAGTCACACAGACTAAAAGATCCTTTGGCATGTCTAGTGAAAAAGTTAGTGGCTACTGTAACCAAGGGGACCATTTGTTCTTTTCCTTGAGCTTCTTTTGTTTTAATGGGAAATGGGACTGGTAAAACCTTTGTGCATTGAAGTTTCTTTCCCATGAGTTTCCAATTTTTGGTTGACCCATTAGAAAGTGTTTCTGGAGATTTATATCTATGACATTTTAAAAAATCTTTGTTAATTAAATTTTTTTACATTTTGAGTGAATAGCCCTAAATGCAGTTTAGTGCTGACGTTTCTTAGGCCTTTTTTTCTTTTTTCTTTTTTTTTTTTTTCTTTTTTGTTCATTGAAACTTCACTAAATGCCTCTGAAGTTACAACTTTGCAGTTTTAAGGATTTTTTGTCCATATTTGATGTTGGGATTTTTTTTAGTTTTTGGTTGGGGTTCAGTTTTCTGAAGTGCTTAGTGTCTCTTACCTTTGATCTTTCTGATTTTATTTAAAGTAATGCTAGAAAACCTTTTCTTCCAACTCTTTTCTTGCTTGTGGTAGGTACATGTGAAGAGCAGTTCTCAAGTACTGTAGGGTTAAAAAAAGAGCCAAGCTGCTTGCAAGCAGCTCGATGTTTGCTTGGCTTGTTTGTTAAGCAAGATGACTTGTGCTTGAACTATGTTCTGACTTTTGGGCTTAAGCACCATTATGCTCAGCTGGTGCGCTGGCTTGATAGAGGTTCTCCATCATAGATATGAGGGAAAATTCTTCTTCTCAAACTGATCTGATGCTTTCATTTTAGGAATCAAGCATAGACAGCACATTCTTCTAAACTTTTCTTTTTTTATTTTTTGTTTTATTATTTTCATTATTTTGTCATCTCTCTGTAAGCTTTTCATGTATAAGATGGATTGTTCTCTCTCTGGTTCTCCTTTTGCAAACAAATGATGAAAAGAGTAGCCATTCCTGTAATAAAAAGCCCTTGCTTATGTGCAATTACCTTACCCTTGATGTAGAGCTCATCAGCTTTTGAAGTTTAAATGCTCAAAACAGATAGCATTTAGAAGTTTTTTGGAGCTTGCGATCAGCTTGGAAGAGAGTTGAGCATTGCATGAGCTGAGCTCCAACCAGAATATTGAGACTGGAATGAAGCTCGAGCCAATATTGAGTTCTATAAATTTTTTGCAAGGGCCGAGTCTGAGTAGTAGGAAGTTGGGCTTAACTTGGAGTGTTTTAACTCCTAATTGTATGATTGGTTAACCAAAGTTGTGCGAGTTCAAATCTTAAGCACAGCCATTTTGTGTTAAAAAAATTATGATGGGTGATGTATGTGTATATGCTTGTATTGACTTGAAAATTAATCTTCATTTTTCTTTGATGATTGACTTGTATTGTAATTACCTCTTTTGCTTTCAAAGTTTAGTCTATGTTTAGTACTTCTGAAAAACGCAATATATTTTTTTCCCTTATTTTTTATCAAAATTTTCACTATCAATATTGAACACCCGTTTCCTTTTAACTGGTCTTTGTGGTTGTTCTTTGTAGGAATGGCTATTGTGGGGTTGTGTGAGTCATCTTGGAATCAGAGGTACTGGATTTCAAGTCTTTAAGTAAAAAAGAATATTTTAGAAGGGAAAGTGTTGATCATTTTTGTGATGAAGCAGGCTGAGCTTTTGGTAGACTGACTGACCATAAACATGTTGAAGAAGGTTTTGTTACTAATGTGAAGTGTAATTTTTTGTGGGCTTTTGAGGTTTGAGTCTTGGTGAGACTAAGGAATGTCATTGTTTAGCGGTTGCAATATCAAGTTTAATGGATTTGTATGCAGAGAAATGTGGTTTCTAAAGATGGAAGGTAGTTTCTAGAAGATATAGATGATACATTGTGTACAAAAAATGGTTATGAGAAATGAGATGGATAATTAAGATTAGATTTTTCATTTTGGATTTTGTTGGTATTACTTTGAGGCGCATTCACTCTCTCTCTCTCTCTCTCTCTCTTGAAATAAAGAAGTGGTGGATTAGCCTTTAACTAGACTATTCTACTTCTTGTCCAAGAGACACCCCAAAACCCTATAGATTGATAGGGTGGTGATTTGAACCTTGGACCTTCAGGTTTATGTCACGCCCCAAACCTAGCTCAACATGTTCAAAATACTATCAAGGTGGCCACTTTGTCCGAACAAAAAAAAGAATGTTTTTCATGATGATGTGAATTAGATTATCAAATAATCAAACAGTTGATATTGAATTATTTGGCACTTTAGAAGCAGAAGAAAATTCTTAGTTTGCTTCCAATATGAATTCTTTTGCTACTTTTAGTCCAGCTAAATCTAATGAAGAGTAGGTAAATATTTTAGATCAGGAAGAGCATAGGCACTTGAAATTCTACTAGAAGTTGTCAACACGAGGTAACATAGGGAATTTTAATGGTAGCTTATTGTGGAGTAATAATCCATATTTTTTTTTTATCAGTAATGAGATATTGTGTAAAAGAAAGTAAGGTGGATTCAGATGGCAAAGTAGTATTAACAATGGCAAAGTAGTATTACTGAAGTTGCTTCAATGGCTTCGTTTGAGAGTTTATAAGAGAATAGAATGAAATGGAATAGAATGATCATAAGAGAATAGAAATGAACAAAATGGAATGAAATGTATTTAAGTAAGGGAACGGAATGAAAAAGAATGGAATGGAATTAAGTAACCTTGATTAGATGTTTTAAAATAAAGGAATGAAAATGAATAGAATGTAAGTAATTTTGTTTGAGAGTAACATAGAGAGAATGGAATTGAATCATTTTATGACAATATTATTATTAAACCCTATTTTAAAACAAAGGTATTTTGGGAGTTTCAGTAAAAAAGTTCATTAAATATAATTTTATTCCCTCCAATTCCTCTCAATTTCGGAGGGAATAAAAATTTGAGCTTCTAAGGAAATAGAGAGAAATGAGTGTTACCTCCTACCCATTCCATTCCCTCCAACTTAAACTCCTAAACAAAGGAATTAACTTTTCGTTCCCTCCATTAAAACTCCTAAACAAGGGAATGGAAGAATATTATAAAATTATTCTTTTCATTCCTTTCCATTCCATTCCATTCCTTCCTCCCAAATAAAGGCTAACAGGTTCTACTGTAAGTGCCATAGAATGCCAACTTAGAACTATCCTTGTTTGAATTGCAAAATACTCAGAGCTAATTCTTTACCAACCAGTGGGATTTGTGGCAGAAGCAAGGGTCATTTGAGAAATGTGCTATAATCTGCATTACCAGTTATCCAAATTTTCATTTTTAAACTCTCAAAATGTCCCACATCTTTGTAAACATTGCCTTAGTGGTAAAATGCAAAAATTCCCTTCGTAATTCTGAATTCAAAGTCTCTGCACCTTTAAAACTAGTCCATATTGATGTCTATGGGCTAGCACCTCTCACATCAGTAAATACTTGTCTTTAACATATTTCTTTCTTGATCATTTCATTAGTTTACATGGTTGTATTAGTTACAAAATAAATCAAAAGTATTTTCCATATTTTAGAATTTTAAAGCCATTATGGAAACTTAAAATCCTAAGTGACCTTGGAGATAAATAAACTCAAACTAAAATGGTTGAACTCGGGACCTATCACTTTTGGTGGAAGGCACTTACAATTGTATCAAGGCTTGACCTCTAGGTGAATGTACTTCAACTGAATTTGATAAATTTTGTACTTCACAAAGCATAATCCATTATTATTCTTTTCCATACACACCCTAACAAAATGGGGCAACTGAAAGCAAACATGTTATTTTGTGAAAACTTCATACATTGACTAAGGTCCTAAATAATGCTCATTCAAAGATTCAAGCGTTATTTATTACTAAATAATATACATTCTACGCATCGTTTTTACTCAACAAAGAGGTTTATAATATCTCGTTACATAACAAAACCCAATTAATTTAGGATGAATATGATTTTAGCATAAAAAGACCAAATTTTATCAAATCAAGAAAATCAATTTATGAGTGAAAGTTCAATAAGTGTATAAAACACCTTCAACGAGTAGACTCCCAATTTACAAATTACCAATTCAAGCTTAATGTCAAACAATTAATGTGTGGAATATGAACACAAACTTAATACAAAATTGATAAACAATCTAAACCAAATAAAATCACATCCACAACAGAAATTAAATGGCAAAGATTAAGGGAAGAGAGATACAAACACAAAGACAACACACGATGTGTTATCGAAGAGGAAATCGAAGCCCTCAGCTTAAACCCTCTCCGCCGACCTCCAAACAGTAAATAATCCACTAAAGAATGTAGTTGAGATACATGAACAGCAGAAGACCCTCCAAGCCTAATCTACCCAATGTACCTAAGACCTCCAAGCTCCTACTCCAACGAGGTTCCGCCGAACCTATTTCTTCTTTAGCTTACCGAATTCTGCTACTTGACCGTAGCATCTACCAATATGAAATTGGTCTCTTCTTAACTGCTTCCTAAAGCACCAAAGAGCCTTCTCATAGATATGGGTATGGTGAGAAAAGGTTTTGGTAATGTACCTCTCAAAGATTTAACAATGGAGCGCAAGAGAGTAGAGGAATTTGAAGAGTCTCTATGTGAAGATTGTGGATAAATCAATCTTGTTTTTCTATAGGATTTCTCTCTCAAAATTCTCTTTGGAAGCTCTCTACATTTTGTGGGTATAAGGGTCTATATATAGTAAGGTGAGAAAGAAATGTGAAAAGTCAGTTTTTCCAAAACAGGGTGGTCTGGCAACTTGGCCTCGCGACTGGGCTAAGTTGTGTGTTCAAGCCGTGAGCTAATGGCCTGGCCAGCCTGGGACATTTGTCCTGTAGTGCAACAGCTGGCATGACTCTTCAGTTCCCCTGCATACTTCACACGTGTGCCAGCTTTGGCGGCTTACCAGTCGCGAGTCACCCACGAGTCCAGCCGCGAGTCTCTGCATCCTTGCACAATCTTGAGCATTTCTTCACACTCTCTCACTCACACCCTTACATGATTCCCACCTAAATATAGGGTTACTAATTGCTAAAATACAAGCAAATTTGGCACAGAATAAAGCTAATAAGATGGTTGATAAAATTCAACCTTACAATCTCCCCCTTTGGCTATTCCGTGACAAAATCCTAAAACAAACTCTAGACTTAACATGTAAGTTGGGAACAGTTGAACAAAACTCACTTACACCTAACTCTAGAATCTGATAAGCTCTTGAATCATATGAACAAGAATCTCCTGAAACATAACAACACAGTATGATCATTGTATGTAGAAAAACTTGTAATTGCATATGAGGCAAGCTCAATGCAATCAAGCAAAATGGAATGAGAAATAAACCATGGCTTGACCAAACAAGCAATCACTACAAAATAGTGACCACAATGCTCATTCACACTTGGAATGAACATCCGGACATATAAGCCAATAAGCACAATGCAGATCACTTGCATGCCCAACACTCAACCAATGCGCAATACATAAATTATATGCATCTAGAAACAAAATCTTACGAGGGCACAAGAGTGAGAGTACTTAAAGAAAATGCATAACATTTAGCTAGAAGTACTAGACAACAAAATATAAAGGCTGCATAAGCATGGTACAAACCATAAAAGCCTACAAATCACATGGAAACAAACCCTAAAAGCTTACAAAAGCAACATGGGCACAAATGTGAACCATAAACAAGTTCCATAAAAAAAACTGAATATAACATATGCTAATATGAAGCAAAATATTAAACAGAAATATTGAACATAGGCCTGCTTGCTAAAATCTCCTCCTTTGATAGTCTTCTCCCCCTTTGATCAAGCTATTTCTCCCCCTATGAAGGACATCATCTCCCCTTTTTTGTCATGGAATAGCTAGGCCATATCTTCTTCTAGCTTCCTCTGAATCTGATCCAATTGAGTTTGTAGAGAGGTGAATTTCATATCCCATCGAATGTTGTGATGATGTAGGATAGATGTAAGGCCTAACATCTTGGTGCTCAACTCGTGCATAGATGTCACAATGTTGTCGAGTTTTTTTTTCAAAGGAGAATGAGCTGGAACGCGAACCACTGTGAGATGCGGAAGTTTCTGTTTTGACTTTCTTCCGACTATGACCAATGCTAGCGTTGAATGTACGCATGTTGATTGGACTCGGTTTTGTGCAGGGAGAATCATCATCTGTTGGATGAATCCCTTTAAGCTTTAAAATCCTAGAGATGAGACAACAAAAAGGAACGCATATCCTTGATTCAGTTCGTAAAACCGTTTTGCGCAGAACGTGAAAGATATGAGCACAGATGTCAATTTCTATATCAAAGATTAGGTCATGAAGAAAAAAAAGCACGTCCAAGGTTCATATACCCGGTGCTGGATAAGGGGTACAAGTTGTGAAACATAACTATTGTAAGCACTCTCAATTTCAGAGGAAGTGAGGAAACGCTGATTGAGTTCCCATTTGATGAGAATTCCAAGTCTTGTCCAAGACCTTCCCGAAGAAGTTCCTCATTTGGACATAGATCATCATAAACCGGTGAGTATTTGAACATCGGCCTGTTGATGTGAAGGATCTCTGCCAAATATGTGGGAGAGACGGAGAAACTTTTTCTTCTAACCCAGCACTTGAGTTCTTCGCCTTCCACAATTACATTGGCATAAAAAATTTTTACCAAACTCTCAAAAGCTTCATCAAGGTCGAAGAGAAGGTAATTCCAGTCCTTATGGGCAAACCATTTTGGGATGTCAGTGTCAAGAAGTGACGATTGATCAACAACCCTCTCAAGTAATGGTGTGGCATCTCTGAAGTAATTTTCATGAGTCTAAAAGGCAGCATAGGATCTGAACTTGTTGGGATCGAACACTCCTGATGGTGAACGAGTCCTTTTTGTTCTAGGTGAGAGGTCATCAACATCAATGACGAGCTTCTTCCCTTTGCTACTACCTCCTTTCACAGCTACTCTCTTGAATGGAGACATTTTCACTCTGCATCATGTTTTACCAAAAGAAAAAGGACAAAAGAAACCCCACAATGCCACAAACATTATTAGCAATGGGTTAGTTAAAAAAAAATGAAGAAAACCCTAAAACTTGAGATGAAGGTCCTAACCAGGACAATGAGTGTGCGTGTGTGTCACTAATGACCTAATATTAACTCAAGATAGAGTAGATCAGTATATACCCACCAAAAAACACAATGATTTCACCAAAAAATAGATACCCATATACAATCAAGAGATATACAAATATCAGTAGAAATACACAATCCAAGAGGAATATGCAGTAAATGAAGAGACAAAACTCAAACCTGTCCTTGAAGATTGGAGGATGAAATTATGCAAAAATAGAGGTTGTTCGAGAGTGACACAGTGAGTTTGTGTAAGGTTGAATTTATTCAACCATCTAATTGGCTTTATTCCGTGCCAAATTTGCTTGTAATTCAGCATCTAGTAACCCTGTATTTAGGTGGGTTTGATGTAAGGGTAGTGAGTGAGATAGAGTGAAGATTGCTCAAGAGTGTGCAAGAAAACAGAGACTCGCGGCTGGGACTCGCGGGTGACTCGCGGCTGCAAGCCGCCAGACGCAGCACACGTGCCAAGCATGCTGGAAGGTGAACAGTCATGCAAGCTGGAGCACTATAGGACAAAACAGGACAACTGGCCATACGGTTATCTCGCGACTGGATCTCGCGACTTAGTCAAGCCGCGAGGTCAAGCCGCGAGCCACCCCTGTTTTGTAAAACCTGACGTTTCACATTCCTCTCCCACTCCAGTATAAATACCCCTTTTACCCACGATTGTGAGAGAGCTTCCAGAGAGAATTTTGAGAGAGAAACCCTAAAGAAAAACAAGATTGATTCACCCACAATCTATACATTAGAGTCTCTTCAAATTCCTCAACTCTCTTCCTCTCCATTGTCAAACCCTTGAGAGGCATTATACCAAACCTAGTTCTCACCATCATCATCACTGTGAGACAGCTGTTTGGATTTCTGGGAAGCAGTTAGGAAGGAACCAATCTTCATTGGTTGATGCTACGGTCTAGTAGCGGAATCCGGGAAGCTAGAAAAGAAAAAGGTTCGGCGCAACCTCGTTGGAGCAAGAAGCTTGGAGGGCTTAGGTGCACTGGGTAGATTAGGCTTGGAGGGTCTATTGTTGTCCATGTATCCCAACTGTATTTTCTAGTGGATTTTTTACCGCTTGGAGGGCGGCGGAGAGGTTTTTCACCGAGGGCTTCGGTTTCCTCTTCGATAACACATCGCGTGTTGTCTTTGTGTTTGCATCTTCCTTCCTATCTATCTTTGTCTTTTTATTATCTGCTGTGGATTATATTATGTTTTGGCTTAGATAGTTTTTACCAATTCCATATTATAGCATATGTTAAGTTTCTGCACACTAGTTGTTTGACATATTGCTTGAATTGGATAAGTTGTAATTTGGGGGTCTAAACGTTCAAAGGTGTTTATACACGTTTTTGAACTTTCAGTTTGAGAGAGTTTCAGGTAAGGAAGAAGATGAACAATCAGAAATGTTCGAGGGAAAACCGAAAAGGTTTAAAAATTGACCAATTTTGCGCAAAACAAGTGATTTTCGCGACTGAATCAAGTCGCGTTCCAATCGTCAGGGCCAGCCGCCAGAACACTTGGAAGAAAACTTTTGAAAAATTTTCTAAGTTTTTTTTGTGACTGGAAGTTCCACTCGTGAGAGAGTCGCGAACTAAGCCGCGAAAATCTCTGTGTATCCCCCACGACTGGACCTTCCACCCGCGAACAGTCGCCAACCTGAGCCGTGAAAAGTATGGAACTCCAAATTTTTGAAAAATATTCTAAGTCTTTTTCGCGACTGAAGCATTTACCCACCAATGAGTCGCCAATAAGTCACGAAAAATCTTTGTTATGGACTCACGACTGGGGCATGCGACTGGTTCTACCCGCGACTGAGTTGCCAGAACAGGGCAACACATTTTTTGAATTTTTGACAATTTTTGCAAAAACAAAGTACTTTCCAAAAACAACTAAAACACTCAAAAATCTTTTTGTGATTGATCAACAAAGATTGAGCATGTGAAAACACATTTAATCAAGTACAATCACACGAATGAATATGGCATTCATTGAATATAGACATGTGTGCTATGTGTGGATATCAAAAATGAGGTAGTCCTTAGTCTAATGTGAAGATTCAATGATCAATTCAATCAAGGCATACACAACTAGCACTAAATGATGTGACCTATCTCAATTATAGAAATATGCATATATGACCTCCCACATAAACTTGAATACAATATCTTGGAAACTTTTCATTTGGCTCCATGTTTGACATATCATTTGGTCTTTTTGAATCAACACATCTCATTTTGAGATTGATACTTGGAATTTTGGATATTTCACTTTGATGAGTTAACCTTTGGCTTTTTGGGCATCATACAATTTTAATTTTTGGTCGCTTTCCCTTTTTCCTAGTCAAATACTAGTATATGCGATAGGCTTTTGCAGCTCAATATCTCTTTTCATTTGGAGATTTACATTTGGTGAGCTCTTTTAGCAAAAACAGTAAAATAAAGAGTGGAAAAATATATAGACACAAGTTTATGCATGTCTCAAGATCAACAAAACCATTCACTAATCATTCATGACAAGGTTGAAGACCTATTTACAACAGTCACATAGATTTTAAGATTTCTCCCATAATGACAAGAGTGCATAGGGAACAAGCTATGCTCGTAGATGCACAAAGCCATTTGCACAAAGGTACAAGATAAAACATATTTTGAGACAAAACTCAACAATGTCGATCAAACTTTTTGGATTTTCTACTTTTTATATGGTTTTTGGATTTTTGACACACAGGAAGGAAAAGATTGATAAAAAAATAAATAAATAAAGACAACTAAAGCAAATAAAGTAATAAACAACAAAAATCATGCTATACAGATAGCCAACAAATTAGTGTGTGCCTTACAAACAAATAAACTCAATATAAAGATGTGAAGCACACAGCACACAAGAGATTCAAGGGATTGTACCAACACTAATGGTCTTACGGAGGAATTCAAACCGTGGACCATCGAGAGGCTTGGTGAAGATGTCCGCCTTTTGATTGTCTGTGTGTATAAATTCAAGACATACAACTTTTTCTTCCACCAAATCCCGAATGAAATGGTAATGTATCTCTATGTGTTTAGACTTTGAATGCTGAACTGGATTCTTAGAGAGATTTATGGCATTGGTGTTATCACAAAAAACACACATTGTATCTTGAGGAATCCTATAATCATGAAGTAGCTTCTTTATCCAAAGGAGTTGTGTGCAGCAACTTCTAGCGGCTATGTACTCTGCTTCAGCTGTAAAGAGAGACACAGAATTTTGTTTCTTGCTCATCCAAGAGACATGATTGTTACCAAGGTAGAAGCATCCTCCTGAAGTGCTCTTTCGATCATCCACACTACCAGCCCAGTCTGCATCTGCATAACTGGCAAGACATGCATTCAAGTCCTTTAAATACCACGACCCATAATCTGGAGTTCCATTGATATATCGAATAATTTGCTTCACCGCAATCAAGTGTGATTCTTTTGGAGCAGCTTGATATCTAACACAAACATCAACACTGAATGCAATATCCGGTCTACTAGCTGTAAGATAGAGTAGACTCCCAATGATACCCCTATACAAGGTTGGACTCACTTACAATCCAGAAGAATCAACATTCAGTTTTGTAGACGAACTCATGGGAGTGAAGGCATGCTTTTTGGAGTCTAGTCCAAACTTCTTGACAATGTTTCTAGCATACTTTTCTTGTGACAAGAATATGCCTTCCTTACTTTTCAGGTCTTAGAGCAAGTTCCCACACATCATTTCTCACAAATTGATTCAGCTCTTCATGCATTAACTCAACCCAATTTTCATCTTAGAGAGCTTCTTCTACCCTCTTTGGCTCAAGTTGAGCAAGGTAGTAATGATATGTTACATATTAGCCAAAAGTATGTTTCCTTTTCTAAGGCGAAGACCTTCATCTAAAGACCCTATAATGTTGCTATCCGGATGGTTCTTAATCAATATTGATGATGGCTTCTTTGATGTGGAGACTTCATCATTTTGAGAGATGGGAGGATAAACTTTTGGAGGAGTGAGAGGACTTGATGTTCTAGATATTGATCTTATTTCCATTCTTGGGTTCATGGGAGTTGATTCCTCTTCCGGTGTAGTTCTTTCAACTTCTATATCAAGAGCTTCGACCTCAACAGTGGGTTCTTTGATGCTTGGTCTTTCTCCATCATCAACCATCTCTACCTTTGCTATGGCATCATCAATTTTTACATTGATGGACTCCATTACTGTCTTAGTTTTCTTGTTGAAAACCCTATATACCCGGCTAGTAGTAGAGTACCCAAGAAAAATGCCTTCATCACTTTTTGCATCAAATTTCCCAAGGTTCTCCCAATCATTAAGAACGTAGCACTTGCTTCCAAACACTCAGAAGTACTTTACTCTCGACTTCTTTCCATTCCAAATCTCATAAGCGGTCTTCTTTGTTCTCACTCAGAAGAATATTCTATTACCAATGTGACATGAGGTGTTCACGGCTTCTCCCCAAAACTTTTGAGGAATTTGCTTGTATAGTAACATAACTCTTACCATCTCTTAAATCACCCGATTCTTTCTCTCTACCACTCCATTTTGCTAAGGAGTTTTGGAGCTGAAAATTCCCTTTTGATTCCATTCTTTTCACAAAATGACTCAAATCTTGCATTCTCAAACTCAAATCTTGCATTCACAAAATGAACCCCTTTCTCGTTTTGTAGTCTCTTGCAAAGAGTTTCCAATTTCTCACATGCTTCTGATTTTTCTCTAAGAAATTCGACCCAAGTGTATCTTGAGAAATCATCAACAATGACCATAATGTACCTCTTTCCTCCTAGACTTTCAGTTCTTATGGGCCCCATTAGATCAACATGAAGAAGCTCTAAACATCTTGAAGTAGCAATCACATTCACCTTGTGATGGCTTGCCTTTATTTGCTTTCCCATTTGGCATGCACCACAAATAGTCTTCTTCACCTTTCCAAACTTTGGAAGTCCGTCAACTGCTTCAAGTTTAGATACTTTAACCACTTGTTTGAAATTTGCATGTCCAAATTTGTGATGCCAAAGTTCCAACATGTCAACACGAGCACTTCTACATGAAATGGGTGCTGTAGGAACTACTCCATGACAATTATCAGTAGTCATATTTCCCTCCAAAACTTGAATCCATTCTTCATTAATGATTATGCATCCTTTCTTTGAGAATTGGACAAGGAAATCCTCATCGCATATTTGAGTGATGCTTAAGAGATTTGCCTTCAGCCCTTTGATGTATAAGACATCTTTCAATAGAGGTAATCCTGGTATCTCAATAGTCCATTTGCCGAGAACTTGAGCATGACTCCTATCACCAAACGTCACATAGTCACCGACCTTTTCTTTGAGTGTCTTAAACAGTGATTTATCTATTGTCATATGACGAGAACAACCACTATCAATATACCATAAGCATGAATTAAATACCTTCAATGAGGTATGCACAAATATACAAGCATGAGACAAACATTCTTGACCTTTAAACATAAATTTATCTTCAATTTTCATGCTTCTGTTAGATTGAATTTCCTTTTTCATATTATCAACCTTCTCACACAATATTTTATTTTTTCTTTTGTACTTCTTAATCAAAGAGTTAGATTCAGATAAGCTATTGTGTAAGATGTGTTTCTTGTTCTCAAAATATTTCAGCATGTGAACAAACATCCTAGCATTTTTCTTTGTTTTTAATAACTCTAGGAGTTCATTGTTAGGACACCCTTCAAACACACTCATAGAGTCATTATCACAAACATTTAAACCACAATTCAACATAGCCTTTTCCATAACTGCTTCCATAGCAATGGGATCTAGGATAGCACTAAGGTAATTAAACCACAGCAAGTGTACCTACTCTGATACCAAATGAAAGTTCAATAAGGGTATAAAATACCTTGAACGATTAGACCCCCCAATTTACAAATTATCAAGTCAAGCTTAGTGTCAAACAATTAATGTGCAGAATATGAACACAAACTTAATACAGAATTGATAAATAAGCTAAACCAAATAAAATCACATCCACAACAGAAATTAAATGGAAAAGATTAAGGGAAGAGAGATGCAAACACAAGGACAACACACGATGTGTTATCGAAGAGGAAACCGAAGCCCTCGGCGTAAGACCTCTTCGCCGCCCTCCAAGCAATAAATAATCCACTAAAGAATGTAGTTGGGATACATGAACAACAAAAGACCCTCCAAGCCTAATCTACCTAATGTACCTAAGCCCTCCAAGCTCCTACTCCAACAAGGTTCCGCCGAACCTATTTCTTTTTTAGTTTACCGAATTCCACTACTTGACCATAGCATCTACCAATATGAAATTGGTCCCTTCTTAACTGCTTCCCAAAGCACCAAACAGCCTTCTCACAGATAAGGGTATGGTGAGAAAATATTTTGGTAATGTACCTCTCAAGGATTTAACAATGGAGAGAAAAAGAGTAGAGGAATTTGAAGAGTCTCAATGTAAAGATTGTAGATGAATCAATCTTGTTTTTCTCTAGGGTTTCTCTCTCAAAATTCTCTTTGGAAGCTCTGTACATTTTGTGGGTATAAGGGTCTATATATAGTAGGGTGAGAAAAGAATGTGAAGAGTCAGTTTTTCCCAAACAGGGTGATCTAGCGACTTAGCCTTGTGACTAGGCTGAGTCACGAGTTCAAGCCGCGAGCTAACGGCCTGGCTAGCTTGGGACATTTGTTTTGTAATGCAACAGCTGGCATGACTCTTCAGCTCCCTTGCATGCTTCACACGTGTGCCAGCTTTGGCGGCTTGCCAGTCGCGAGTCACCCCACGAGTCTAGCCGCAAGTCTCTGCATCCTTGCACAATCTTGAGCATTTCTTCACACTCTCTCACTCACCACTCTTACATGATTCCCATCTAAATACAGGGTTACTAATTGCTAAAATACAAGCAAATTTGGCACAGAATAAAGCTAACAAGATGATTGATAAAATTCAACCTTACAATGATGAATCAAGTCAATAAGTTAAATTGCTCAACCAACTTAGTATGACATTATTTTGACCATTTCCTAACCATTGGGTTCAAATTTCTCATAGTAATGACATCAAATCAAACAATCAAATTCTAATTTCATATTTTATGAGTAAAACATTTTAAATAAAAAAATGACAAAGAAAAAAAAGTTAATGTTTTGTTCATGTATCGGCAGAAAATACCATATATCAACCAGAAGTTAGTGAAACATACTGAAATTTAGGTTGAGGTGGATGAAGGGATGATTCATCCCTATAAATAACTTGAACAAAATAGAATTGATAATTTTGCTTCTACATGGATGTTTTGCCCTATTCAAACACAAAAAGAAGGAAAATAGTGTAGGAGTACCGAAAATACAACCTAGATCAACTAATCTAACTAATTCAAAACTAATAAGCCCTTCAAAATTTTAAAATGAATTATTGGGAATGGCAATAGATTCGTACAACAGGCAATTTTCCCTCTTTAAGGCGCATTAAAGAGACGTTAGAGAAAGATTGAGTCCGTTTCTAGCTAGAAAGACATTTGAGAAAGAAGAAATGAGAGTACAGGAGGAAGAGGAATACGAATATGCTAAGAGCACAGTTGAGTAATTTGACGAGGTTGTGTGAAAAGCAACAACAAAGCTTGTTAGGAAGGTGGTTTAGATGGATGCTTAGGATGATCAAATTACTCATTACTCTTGAAGATAATGATACTATCAAGTGGCTTGATTTCTTCTGCTGCTGTCACAACTTCAAGATGATAAAAAATGTAGCAACTTATCACTAGGGTTCTTGGGTATTTTGTTTGTCACTAGCTGAACCAACATCCCAAGAGAAATATATTAATACAACAAACCTTAGGAGAATTTTTTTAATAATAATTAATTTTTATATATCAAAATACTGGAAGAAAAAACTTCAAACAAGGTAGGACACAAATAACAACCCAGCAAAAACAAAACTCAAACAACCCCTCCTCCCTACTACCAAAGTACAAACAGCTACATTTGCAACCACACTTTCCAAGCCCAATAGGGCACTCAATCATTACAACAATGCAACTTCATTTCATAAGCAGACATTGCTCTAATCACAAACTATTGAGTTAGTGGAAGCTTTTATGCTTATTTGTTGTGTAACAAACTAATAGTAGGTTATTTTATGCCTATTTGTTGTGTGAACAAAATAATAGTATGTTATGCCAAATAGAAATAGAAAAGACAATCACACATGAAACACAAAGATTTACGTAGTTCGGCTTTAGGCCTACATTCACGGACAATGTCTAACAGAAAATTTCACTAAGAAAGTAGGAGATTACAAAATAGCACAAAAGCATGGGACAAGAGAACTTTAATTTCTCTACAGTGATTCCACTGCTTAAACTCTATAAAACCAATTAAACAAAGCCACACATATATATATACACACATTGACATGCATACAGCAAAAAGTAACCCTCGGTTAATTCTTGAACAGTTTAGTGAGTGCCAAGGTGGGTTTGAGAGGAGGGACCCTCCTTGGCTAATTCTTCAACGTCGCTCTTGTAACTTTCCCTCTTACCACTGCGATAGGCTTCAAGTTTCTTGGATCCCCTCCTACCAATATATGGAAAGTGCCCCAACAAGTCAAGAAGAAAATTTTGTATTATTCAAACTTGATGAAAAAAAGTTTAAAAAAAAAAAAGTGATATGGATTCATGGAATGAATTTAATTTTTGAGTTTGGGGTGATTGGGATGTGAGTGCCAAAAGGTAATGTTAACTAGCACAATACTTTAAACTTTCTTTTTTTCCCTTTCTCAATGCTAGTATATGTACAAAAACAGGAGTAGAAATCTAAAAAGAAAAACTCTAATTTATACATATGACAAATTTAAATTTTTTATCATGCCAATTTAAACCTGACAATCAAAACTCACACTTTCATTTCATTGGATTCCCCTCCTCAAAAAATAAAAGAGAACATCAAGACTTGTAAACTGTAATAGCAAGAAGAAAGATGATGACTTACAAGAAAAGAAGTTGAAACATTCCTTGCACTAAATTCTTTAGAATCAGCCATACATCCTCCAAGTCTTTGGATGGGGGTTCATCTCTAGAGTAGCCTTCTCCACTTGGTCCAGTCCCGCCATCCTCATCACGGCTTCGCTTATTTCTGCTACCTTCTACGGTTGAATCATAAAGATCATGGCAGAGATCACCCAGATCCTCAGAGTGTTCTGTTGTTGATGCTTAACTATGCCATAGTTTAATTGAGATCTTCAATGTCTTGGTTACTATCCCTCTTCCCTCCGTGAATGGATTCAAGCGTCTTGGACATTTCATACTATCCTTGCACTAAATAAAAGTTCACCAACAAGACATAAAAAAAATTTGTATAACTCCAACCAGATTATTAAAAAAAAAACTAAAAAAAAATATATATATATATATATATATATATATGGTATGATTTTAATTTTTGAGTTTGGGTTGATTTTGCTGTGAGTGTTAACAGGTAATTCTAAGGTACAACTAGCCCAATACTTTGAAGTTAACAATGTAAAAAAAAAAATAGTATATGTCCCCAAAAAAAAAAAAAAATTTGATGATGACTTGTAAAGTAGTAAGAAGAAAGATGATCACTTACTGGCAACGAAGTCAAAAATTTCCCTTTGACTAGAATCCTTAGAATCAACAATAAATTCTCCGACTTTATAAATTCATTTTGGCTGTGGTTCCTCATTAGAGTAGCCTTCACCACTAGGTGTCCAACCGCATCATCCTCATCATGCCTTCGCATAGTTCTGCTACCTTCTGAGGCTGAATCGTCAGGATCATGATCCTTAGAGAGCATGCTGCAGTAGATGCCTTGGTATATTTCTAAGCTCTGCAACTTTGTGTTCTTCTGATTGTTATTATTGTAATTTAAACTTGCAGGTATTTCTACATTTACAAACAAGGTTGTTCTTATTGAAACGCCACTTTTGATCCTTGGAATTGGGATGAGTGTGTGCCCATTGACATTCAACGAGTTACTTCCATGCCATGATATTTCTTATGTAAAGAATTTGCTGTTCTTGGATGTTTCTAGAAGAGAAGACCTAGAGAGACATTTCCCTCCACCACCAGAAGATTCCACCAACCTGTTGCTAAAGATTTGTCAACATTATAGTAAAGGACTAGCTAGAAAGCTTGTTGTCATGCACACTTATTAACTTCTTGAAAGTTCAAATATGTGTATAAATACCCTTGAACGTTTAGACCTCCAAATTACAACTTAACCAATTCAAGCATTATGTCAAACAACTAGTGTGCGGAAAATTAACATAAGCTATAATATGGAATTGGAAAAACTATCTAAGCCAAAATAAAATCACAACCCACAACAGATAAAAAGGCAAAGATAAAAGGGAAGGAAGATGCAAACACAAAGACAACACGCGATGTGTTATCGAAGAGGAAATCGAAGCCCTCGGCGTAAAACCTCTCCGCCGCCCTCCAAGCGGTAAACAATCCACTAGAAAATGTAGTTGGGATACATGGACAGCAATAGACCCTCCAAGCCTAATCTACCCAGTGCACCTAAGCCCTCCAAGCTTCTTGCTCCAACGAGGTTGCGCCGAACCTTTTTCTTTTCTAGCTTCCCGGATTCCGCTACTAGACCGTAGCATCAACCAATGTAGATTGGTTCCTTCCTAACTGCTTCCCAGAAATCCAAACAGCCCTCTCACAGTGATGAATATGGTGAGAACAAGGTTTGGTAAAATGCCTCTCAAGGATTTGACAATGGAGAGGAAGAGAGTTGAGGAATTTGAAGAGACTCTAATGTATAGATTGTGGGTGAATCAATCTTGTTTTTCTTTAGGGTTTCTCTCTCAAAATTCTCTCTGGAAGCTCTTTTTCATTTGTGGGTAAAAGGGGTATTTATACTGGAGAAAGAGGAATCTGAAACGTCAGGATTTACAAAACAGGGGTGGCTCGCGGCTTGACCTCGCGACTTGACTGAGTCGCGAGATCCAGTCATGAGATAACCGTATGGCCAGTTGTCCTGTTTTGTCCTATAGTGCTCCAGCTAGCATGACTATTCACCTTCCGGCATGCTTGGCACATGTGCTGCGTCTGGCGGCTTGCAGCCGCGAGTCACCCGCGAGGCCAAGCCGCGAGTCTCTGTTTTCTTGCATACTCTTGAGCAAACTTCACTCTATCTCACTCACTACCCTTACAACAAGCCCACCTAAATACAGGGTTACTAAATGCTGAAATACAAGCAAATTTGGCACGGAATAAAGCCAATTAGATGGTTGAATAAATTCAACCTTACAATCTCCCCCTTTGGCTATTCCGTGACAAAACCCTAAAACAGACTTTAGACTTAACATGTGAGTTGGGAACAGTTGAACAAAACTCACTCACACCTAACTCTAGAAGCTGTGAAGCACTTGAATCATAAGAACATGAAACTCTTGAAACACAACAATACACCATGATCATTGTATGCAGAAAAACATGAAATGCATATGAAACAAGCTTAAGGTGATCAAGCAAAGATGAAGTGAAGATTCAAATCAAGGCTTGATCAACCAAGTAATCACCACAAGGTAGTGATCACAATGCTCATTCACACTTGGAATGAACACTTGAACGTACAACTTAACAAGAACAAAGCAAGATACTTGTATGCTCAACACTCAACCAATGCATAATACACAAAGTATATGCATCTAGGAACAATCCTACAAGGGCACAAGAGTGACAGTACATAAATCAAAATGCAAGACATTTAGATAGAAGTACTGATTTCAACATAGCATAAAAGGCTGCATTAAGCAAGGTACAAACCATAAAGCCTACAGATTATGCATAAAACATTAACCCTAAAAGCTTACATAAGCACATGGGTACAAAACACAATATATCCTGAAAAACATCAACAATATATATATAAAAGATTAAACCAAGATTGTAAGTTATGAGCCAAGATTGTAAGTTATGAGTTAGAAACAAGAATACACCAAAACCACAGTGTATCAACTCATATAAACATTAAATACCCAAAACATAAGCATATATAAACAATGTCTCTGATTTTGACAACTCCCCCTCAACACATTACTCCCCCTTAAGAGCTGCTTTTCTGCTTCTCATCAAAAATCTCCTCAACAACAGAAAGAACATCTCCCCCTTTTTTACCGGAATGGCCAAAGGGTCATTGTCCATGCTGGGTGGTGAAGCTGTCAAGTTTTGCAGACAAAATATCAATCTGGTCCTGCATGGCTCTCATCCTCTCAGAGTGCTCAGTCTGGACTCCTCTGATCCCATCAAGTCATTCCAGAATGATTTGAAAAGCATCTTGAGGTGTATCTGAAGAAGTTGATGCTCTAGTCCTTTTGCCACTCCTCTTGGGTGTTGAGGTTGATGCATGCCCTGCTGCCTCTGCCTCAGTCTCCATTGGGACACCCTCTCCTTCATCACCTTCATCTTCTTCACCTAGAAGCCGAACACTTATCCTTTTGCAGGTAAGCTTGTTAATTGCAGAGGGTGTGGACATGGGACTGATGTCTTGAGGGATTGGAACACCCTTCTTTCTAAAGATCCTCATTAGCAAACTGGGAAAGATCAGTTTTGACCTAGAAGTTGTTCTAGTCTCATCCACAATAGTGTCATATATGTGGGAACTGATGTCAATGAATGACTTTTCTTTGAGATCCATCAGAAAGATTGCTCTTGCACAGTTGATTGTAGTCAACTTCTTTATGGGATATAGGTTAAACATCATGATTATTGTTAGACACCTCATGTCCACTGGAAAAGCTGTGGTATTCAGACATTTCCCTTCTCTCTGTCCACCTATCCTTTGTTGAACAGTTTCAATAGATACAATCCTATCTTTGTAATTGACAAACTCCTGATCTTCTAATCCTTCAAGCCCTAGCACATTATCAATGGCATGTGCATCCAAAGTGAATTCTTTACCTCTAACCCAGCAGCTTAAATCATCCTCCCTTATCACAGCATTTGAATAAAACTCCCTAATCAGGGGTTCACACACTATAGGGAGATCACTCAGAAGTTTTTCCCATCCTCTCCCTTCAAAACAGCTGGGGATAAGGGTGTTTCTTAAATCCTCCAAATCTACAAATCTTTCTTGAATAATTCCTGCTTTCAAGAAGAAATCCTTGTATCTCTCAAAGTGAGAAACAGACCTAAACAAATTAAGGTCCATTTTCAGTCTCTTATCTGCCTTCTTTGCAGGTGTTTTCTTCTTTGGGGATGAAGGTGCCATCTGTGAGCAATCAGAAAAGGCCACAACAGCATAGAACAATACATGTGTAGAACTAGTCAGTACCATGTAATTAACAAAGAAATTGCAGCCACACAGATGAACTTGAACACTTAAACATTATGCTACTTAGATTAACCACATGGATGAACAAGCCTAAAAGAGGAAACACAAGAACAACAGGGAGAATGCAGGGGAGAATTAAAGCAGCAGAGATAGAAAACATCCTAAAGATAGATATATGTCAATGAGACATACGATGGGATGAAAATGACATGACTCATAATCAACATAGTAAAACTCACAGATGCTCCCAATAGATTCACACAATAGAACATGCACATTCAGCACAGTAAACTTCACATCCATAATAGGAACATTTTGAATCAACTCATCAGCACAAGTTTAGATAAAATGAGTAACCAAAAAAAATTTAGCTAAGCACATGATGAAGACCAAAAACAACAACAAAAATAATTTCAAACTCAAGCAACAGCATCCACAAGCTAAGCATGAACATAGAGCAACAGCCGAAACACAAACCCATCTCAAAAACATAAACAAATGCGAATAATCAAGGGGGAAAAACCCAAAATCAAGTAGAAAGGAGTTCAAGAATGAAAACCCATACCTGTTACTTGAAGATTTTGAGCAGAAAATACGCAACAATGGAGTTTGGAAATGGGAGCACGGAGTGTTTAGGAAGGAGATAGTTGAGAGAGAAGATGAACAGTCACAAAAGTTCGAGGGAAAACTGAAAAAGATTTAAAAACTGCCCCTATTTTTGCCAAACACGTGTTTTTCGCGACTGAAGTAAGTCGCCAGTTCAAGCCGCCAAAACACTCAAAGACAAAAGTTTGAAAAATTTTTCTAAGTGTTTTTCGCGACTGGAAGGTCTACCCACGAGAGAGTCGTGAGCTGAGTCGCCAAAATCTCTGAGTAACCCTCGCGACTGGACCTTCCACTCGTGAACAAGTCGCCAAAAATGACCCGCGAAGACGCAACTGAGGCTCGCGACTTGACTTACCCGCGATTGAGTCGCCAAAACAGGGCAAAAATGGATTTTTGAAAATTTATAGATTTTTCTAACAAAATACTTTCCAAAAACACCTAAAACACTCAAAAATCTTTTTGTGCTTGAATTAACAAAGATTGAGCATGTGAAAACACATTTCATCAAGTACAATCACACAAATGATTATGGCATTTATTGAACATAAACTTGTATGTTGTGTGTGGATATCAACAATGAGATAGTCCTTAGTCTAATGTGAAGCTTCAATGATCAATTCAACCAAGACATACACAATTAGCACTAGATTATGTGATCCATCTCAATTATAGAAATATGTATATATGACCTCCCACAAAACTTGATAACATATCTTGGAGCTTTACATTTGACTCCACTTTCAATCATAACATTTGATCATTTTGATCTTTTGAGACAATCACCTCTCATTGTGAGAGTGATATTTGATATTTCACTTTAATGAACTAGCCTTTGGCTTTTTGAATAAACAATCACTTTAATTTTAGGTCGCTTACCCTTTTTCCTAGTCGAATACTAGAGTGTGCGACAGGCTTTTGCAGCTCAATATTTCTTTTCATTTTGAGATTTACATTTGGTGAGCTCTTTTTAGCAAAAACAAAAATAAAGAGTGGGAAGATATATAGACACAAGTCTATGCATGTCTCAAGATCATCATAACCATTCACTAATCATTCATGACAAGTTTGAAGATCTATTTACAACAATCACATAGATTTCAAGATTTCTCCCACTGTGATATGAGTGCAAAGAAACAAGCAATGCTCGAAAATGCACAAAGCCATTAGCACAAAGGTACAAGGCAAAACAAGTTTTGAGACAAAAGCTCAACAATGTCAATCAAACTTTTTGATTTTCTAATTTTTATGTGATTTTTGGATTTTTGACATAAAAGAAGAAAAAGATTGATCAAAAATAAAAAGAAAAACAAAAATATGCACAAGAAGACAAACAATCAATGATCAACATAAACAACAAGCAATCAATCAAACATCGTCGCAAAGCATAGGAAGTATTAATGCATGGACATGTTGTAATGCTTATGCATGAGTACCCTTTTTCACCCACACGTCACTTGCGTTTGGGGTGATTTCCTTATAGGATTGGGTATGGGAGTTAGGGCTTTCAAACCTTCGTGAGAAGCTTTCCAAGCAGTTGGTGAATGCACCAATCATCTTCATCACGTTCATCATTCCAGGATCACCATTTTAATCTCTCGATTGTTCACCTGCCCAATTTCTTCTATCATTTCTAGGTCCTCGTGACCTTTGAGGAGTTGCACTATTCTTTGCTTTCAGCTTTTGGCAATTTGGTCGAGTATGCCCTTGAAGTCCGCAATGATGACACACATAAGTTGCTCTAGGACCTCTTTGTGGTCGTGAACGTGACTTGGCACGAGATTCAGACCTGCCCACAGATTGATTACGGGAATTCAACAACCGTTCGTTCCCCACATTTCTCTTCTCTTCAATCTTGGGCTTCTCAGCAGCAGGACCAACATCGGCTGATTCTTTGGCCTTTATAAACTTCACTTCTTTAGTGACATTTCCAGATGAGCTACTTCCTCCGGTATATCCCAACCCGGATTTGTCTGAAAAGCTCTTTTGAGATGAAATAACATCATCTAGCTTCTTGGTGGTGACCCTCTCAATTTTAGCATTTGCTTGCACAACCTCTTGCTCAAGAAATCTCACTTTTGTGTAAGTTTCGGATAGCTCACCATTCAGTGTTTCTATCTCACATTTGGCCTCCCTATATCGGATTAGGAGACTTTTGTAATCCTCCTCTGCCTTTTTCATTTTTCTCACAGCAGCCTTGGCCACCCTTGTGTACTCACCCGACTTCTCAAGGAGTGAGTTATAATTCTCTTGAAGATTGGCTGTGCTTTCATCTTCTTCAGCATCTGATTCTTCAACAATTCCCAGTGATTCTTCATTACTATGTTCTCCAAGGTCTCGTACAAGCAGATTCAACTCGTCTGAAGACTCAACATGAGCAATAGTCATAAAAGCTGAGTAGTTCCCCTCTCCATCACAGCTTTCTTCAGATTCTGAGTCGGATGAATCCGAGTCACTCAATGTTGTGGCATACACTTTGCCTATCGATTTCAAATAATTCGGACATTCTTTCTTAAAGAATTCCCTTTTCTCCCTTCCTGAACTTTGGAATTTTCTTTTATCACCAAATTTCCCATTATTTTTGAATTTCAAGAACTTTCTGAAATTTTTAACAAGGTATGCAACATCTTTGTCAACCACATCTTCTCCCGATGAGTCTTAATCTTCCACCTTCTCATTAATGGTCTTAAGAGCAAGAGATTTACTCTTCCGTTGATTGGGCAGTGACATCTCATAAGTCTGAAGAGAACCAACCAGCTCCTGGACTTTGATGTCATCAAGGTCCTTGCTCTCTTCAATCGCTGTCACTTTAGCACGAAAACTTTCCGGTAATGATCGAAGGATCTTCCTTACAATTTTAGAATCCTCCGTTTTCTCCCCCAAATTGAGCTTGCTGACAACCACCTCATTTAGCTTCCCATAGAAAGAGTCAAAGGACTCATCCTCACTCATTTTGAGCTCTTCAAACCGAGTGGTCAGCATTTGTAACTTGGTGTCTTTCACTTTCTTCGTGCCTTCGTAGGTGGTTTCCAATATCTCCCATGCTTCTTTGGCAACGGTAATGTGGGAGATCCTGTGAAATTCATCTGGAGACACACCACAGAAAATAGCAATCAGTGTTTTACTGTTAGCATTAGATGCAGCGAGTGCTGCCTTATCCCATGTGGATTTGGCTATCTCAGGTCTGATCCAACCAATCTCAACAGCATCCCAAACTGATTCATCAATTGAGCAAAGAAATGCTCTCATGCGAACCTTCCAAAAAGCATAATTACTACCATCAAAATATGGAGGTGCATTTAGGGATTGAGACCGATCCATCTCAATAGGGAGTCAAGGATCACACAATGGTATTGAAACCAATAAAAGTATACCCGCTCTGATACCAATTGAAAGTTCAAATACGTGTATAAACACCCTTGAACGTTTAGACCCCCAAATTACAACTTAACCAATTCAAGCATTATGTCAAACAACTAGTGTGCGGAAAATTAACATAAGCTATAATATGGAATTGGAAAAACTATCTAAGCCAAAATAAAATCACAACCCATAGCAGATAAAAAGGCAAAGATAAAAGGGAAGGAAGATGCAAACACAAAGACAACACGCGATGTGTTATCGAAGAGGAAACCGAAGCTCTCGGCGTAAAACCTCTCCGCCGCCCTCCAAGCGGTAAACAATCCACTAGAAAATGTAGTTGGGATATATGGACAGCAATAGAACCTCCAAGCCTAATCTACCCAGTGCACCTAAGCCCTCCAAGCTTCTTGCTCCAAAGAGGTTGCGCCAAACCTTTTTCTTTTCTAGCTTCCCTGATTCCGCTACTAGACCGTAG
This sequence comes from Quercus tomentella, assembly GCA_028535165.1. NCBI lineage: Eukaryota > Viridiplantae > Streptophyta > Magnoliopsida > Fagales > Fagaceae > Quercus > Quercus tomentella. Next base: position 39,773,863 of record JAPQVY010000012.1, on the reverse strand, counting down.
CATCAACCAATGTAGATTGGTTCCTTCCTAACTGCTTCCCAGAAATCCAAACAGCCCTCTCACAGTGATGAATATGGTGAGAACAAGGTTTGGTAAAATGCCTCTCAAGGATTTAACAATGGAGAGGAAGAGAGTTAAGGAATTTGAAGAGACTCTAATGTATAGATTGTGGGTGAATCAATCTTGTTTTTCTTTAGGGTTTCTCTCTCAAAATTCTCTCTGGAAGCTCTCTTTCATTTGTGGGTAAAAGAGGTATTTATACTGAAGTAAGAGAGGAATGTGAAACGTCAGGATTTACAAAACAGGGGTGGCTCGCGGCTTGACCTCGCGACTTGACTGAGTCACGAGATCCAGTCACGAGATAACCGTATGGCCAGTTGTCCTGTTTTGTCCTGTAGTGCTCCAGCTAGCATGACTGTTCACCTTCCGGAATGCTTGGCACGTGTGCTGCGTCTAGCGGCTTGCAGCCGCGAGTCACCTGCGAGGCCAAGCCGCGAGTCTCTGTTTTCTTGCACACTCTTGAGCAAATTTCACTCTATCTCACTCACTACCCTTACAACAAGCCCACCTAAATACAGGGTTACTAAATGCTGAAATACAAGCAAATTTGGCACAGAATAAAGCCAATTAGATGGTTGAATAAATTCAACCTTACACTTCTTACTACTACCTTTGTACATACATACATACATACATGTATTTGTGATGTGTGTGTGCATGACATCTAAATTTTGTGTTAGGATCAATGCTTGTTTTTGGTCATACTTATAACATACTGAATTTTGTTGTATATTTAGGTCAGGGAATATGACTGCAAGTGAGACCAAAGTGACTTGCGTGCTGCAGGGGTGGTTCAGGTTTCAGAAGTTGGTTGTGTGGTTGCCACCTTCTCTACTTACCTACTTCCCTTGGATATACAAACAATGTCCTTTGCTCCCAAAGATGGGCATGAGAAACAGATTCAATTTGCATTAAGAGCAAGGATTTGGTGCAATGATCTCTGCTTTAGCCACAAAACAGCTGCCATACCCTAGTAGCTCCTTTGAGATGGTTCACTATGCAAGGTTGTGTCAATTGGCATGAGAATAGTACCTTTCCACCCTAAAGATATTTGTTTATGTTGCATTGATTGGATGGGAAATGTAAATCCAGAAGCAACTATAAACATAAGTTCCTAGTTTGCAGTATGTTTTTCATAGTATCTGGAGGAGTTTAGGAAATATGTCTGGTGTGGCTGCTTACTCTCAAAAGATTGAGGTTTTCTGTGCTGCTATTCCTGATGGGATGAAGAAGTGACTATTTGAGCTCTTGCAATTCAAAAAGGCTCAATACTTGTAAGATAGCTCAAGGTTTCTCTAATTTCTCGAAGACCTGGTGCAAAAGTATGTTTTGCTCCTTCTTGATAAGATAACAAGCAGAATTGAATCCTGGACAGCAAGGAACCTTTCCTTCATAGGATGGCTCCAGTTCTTTATAGCCTTTAGGTTTAACTGGTCCAGCATCTTCATATTGCCAAAGAATTTTATCAAGGTTATTGCACAGATATTGAGTAGTTACCTATGGAAAGGAAAGGAACTTTAAGGGGCTAAAGTATCTTGGGATGTTGTATGCAAGCCAAAGAGAAGGTGGATTAGGTTTGAAAGAGGTGCAAGAATGGAACTAAGAAATCGTAATAAGTCATATATGGAATCTCTTTGCCTAGGCAGGCTCAATTTAGGTAGCTTGTGTTAAATATGAAAGTTCAAATATGTGTATAAACACCCTTGAACGTTTAGACCCCCAATTTACAAATTAACCAATTCAAACTTTATGTCAAACAACTAGTGTGCGGAAAATGAACATAAGCTCTAATATAGAATTAGATAAACTATCTAAGCCAAATTAAAATCACAACCCACAGCAGATAATAAAAGGCAAAGATAAAAGGGAAGGAAGATGCAAACACAAAGACAACACGCGATGTGTTATCGAAGAGGAAACCAAAGCCCTCGGCGTAAAACCTGTCTGCCGCCCTCCAAGCGATAAACAATCCACTAGAAAATGTAGTTTGGATACAAGGACAGCAATAGACCCTCCAAGCCTAATCTACCCAGCGCACCTAAGCCCTCTAAGCTTCTTGCTCCAACGAGGTTGCGCCGAACCTTTTTCTTTTCTAGCTTCCCGGATTCCGCTACTAGACCATAGCATCAACCAATGTAGATTGGTTCCTTCCTAACTGCTTCCCAGCAAACCAAACAGCCCTCTCATAGTGATGAATATGGTGAGAACAAGGCTTTGGTAAAATGCCTCTCAAGGATTTGACAATGGAGAGGAAGAGAGTTGAGGAATTTGAAGAGACTCTAATGTATAGATTGTTGGTGAATCAATCTTGTTTTTCTTTAGGGTTTCTCTCTCAAAATTCTCTCTGAAAGCTCTCTTTCATTTGTGGGTATAAGGGGTATTTATACTGGAGTGAGAGAGGAATGTGAAACATCAAGTTTACAAAACAGGGGTGGCTAGCGGCTTGGCCTCGCTACTTGATTGAGTCGCGAGATAACCGTATGCCCAGTTGTCCTATTTTGTCCTGTAGTGCTCCAACTAGCATGACTGTTCACCTTATGACACGCTTGGCACATGTGCTTCGTTTGGCGGCTTGAAGACGCGAGCCACCCGCGAGAACAAGCCGCGAGTCTCTGTTTTCTTGCACACTCTTGAGCAATCAACACTCTATCTCACTCACTACCCTTACAACAAACCCACCTAAATGCAGGGTTACTAAATGCTGAAAAACAAGCAAATTTGGCACGGAATAAAGCCAATAAAATGGTTGATTAAATTCAACCTTACAATCTCCCCCTTTGGCTATTCCGTGACAAAACTCTAAAACAGACTCTAGACTTAACATGTGAGTTGGGAACAGTTGAACAAATCTCACTCACACCTAACTCTAGAAGCTGTGAAGCACTTGAATCATAAGATCATGAAACTCCTGAAACACAACAATACACCATGATCATTGTATGCAGAAAAGCATAAAATGCATATGAAACAAGCTTAAGGTGATCAAGCAAAGATGAAGTGAAGATTCAAATCATGGCTTGATCAACCAAGTGAACACCACAAGGTAGAGTTCACAGTGCTCATTCACACTTGGAATGAACACTTGAACATACAAGTTAACAAGAACAAAGCAAGATACTTGTATGCCCAACACTCAACCAATGCATAATACACTAAGTATATGCATCTAGGAACAATTCTACAAGGGCACAAGAGTGACAGTACTTAATACAAAATGCAAGACATTTAGATAGAAGTACTGATTTAAACATACCATAAAGCCTACAAATTATGCATAAAAACATAACCCTAAAAGGTTGCATAAGCACATGGGTACAAAATACAATATATCCTGAATAACATCAACAATGTATATAAAAGATTAAACCAAGATTATAAGTTATGAGTTAGAAACAAGAATACACCGAAAACCACAGTGTATCAAACCCATATAAACACTTAAAAACATAAACCTATAAGTTTAAAGGATAAGACTTAAAACAAAAGTATGTCAAAAGTATGAGTGTACTCCCCCTATCACTATGCCACTTCCCTTTGAACTTTCTCCCCCTTACTGAATGCTCTCCCCCTTTTTGGCACGAATAGCTAAAGGCTGTCGTCCAACTTTCATTGAATAGCATCTAGTTGATTCTCCATAGTCTCGAGACGCATTTGAACATGGTTGTTTATGGAGTAGAGAAGTGTCACAATCTCATCAATGTGTTTCTGAATATGTTCAAGTAAACTACCCACTCTATCAGTATGAGGATCAGTCTGTGCTTGCGGAATGCTAGCTTGTGGAACATCAGGAATAGCATGCGAAGTAGGTGTGGTATGTTCAGGTGTCTCTGACTCAGGGACAAATGGAGTGACCGGAGAGATGTGTGCACTCTTTGGAGTTTTAGAGGAGTGACTTTTGCTAGCTTGAAGAGTGTACATGGAAATAGGATGCTGACGGGTCAACATTTTTCCATCTGTGGGAGGAACAATGCCTTCACAAAGAATGAGCTTCATGATGAGACTGCAAAATGGAATAATTCCTCGAGCAGCAGATCGAACTGCGGTCTTCCTCATGGTGTGAAAGATGTGAGCACAGATATCAATGGGGGCTCCTGTAATAAGATCACAAAGGAATTGAGCTCTCCCAAGATTTATGAATGTAGTGTTGGACAGTGGGTAGAGATTAGAGAACATGATCAACTTCAGTGTGGTCAGCTCTGGTGCAAACTTTGCGGTGCTAATGGATGTGCCTGCAGTGGATACTTCATGATCAGATCCTAGGATTTGTAGAATGTCTTGAATCTCTGGAGTTTGATCATCGTACGGAGTTAGATCCACATTCTGAGGTCTAGTGATGCCGAGAACATCGGCAATGGAGTTTGGGGAAACGCCAAATTCCTTTCCTCTGACCCAGAAAATAAGTTCAACTCCAAGATCACTTGCATTGGAGAAGCATTCTTTAACCAGTTCATCCATTGGATCGACAAAGTTCCCAAACAAGTTTGCCCAATCTCGTGGCTCAAAGATTCGAGGGATAAAAGTGGTTCCTAAGGTGTTAAACTCCACCACCCGTTCCACTATAGGAGTTGACTTGTCAAAGATGTTTGAGTAGATGTGTGAGGTAAGCGGGGTTCTAAACCTCTCTTCATTGGAGTCTTGAGATGCCTGTGATGAGAGTTGAGTCCTTTTAGTAATTGGGGTTGCTGGATCGTCAGCAACAATGTCTTTACCCTTAGAGGATCGACGAGACATCTGCAAGAGAATAGGCCCACAGCAAAGAACCAAAAACAGCACCACACAAGAAAAATATCAACATGATTCGATGCAAATAAGAGTGAAAACCAGAGATTTTAAAACATAAAAACAAACTTTAGACAGTTCAGACCCAAACAAACCTCCATCAATACTAGAGTGCACAATACGACAGGTGCAGCAAAATGATGAAAGTGCAATAGAGCACAGAGAGACACAAATTCAAAAATAATTGTCAATGAGACAGTCTACCATGACCATGATATGCATACAAAGACAGCATTCGAACATTAAGAACGGATAGCATAAAACAGACCACATAAGATAGGAACATGGATAAAATATCAAAATGAAGGATAAGAGCACCCAAAATAGAGCACATGGCAGTGAGACACAATATTCAGAAAATGAAGTTATTTTAAAGGAATGCTATCAAGATGTCATCACACACGTTATGATATCATAAAAACACAGTAATCCAAAGCCGCAACCCAACTTCAACACATAAACATGGGAAAGGAGCAAGTCACAAAAATACCAAACCCATTTAACAAAAGAGTTTGAGAATCAACAACAAGCAAATATCAGAACAAAGAAAAAGCACATTGTGACCAATCAATATGAAAACGGATGAAATCAACAACAAACACAACAAACCATACCCAACAAACAAAGAGAGGAATGTTTCGAACAAAGTATCTATCCAAATGACAAGAAAAACATTCATGAAGTAGGGAAAATGAGATGATGAAAACAAGACCCATACCTTTTCTTGATGATTTTGAGAAGAAATGAAGCACCAATGAAGTTTGAAAATGGGTACACGGAGTGTTTGGGAAGGAGACAGTTGAGGAAGAAAATGAATAGTCACAAAAGTTCGAGGGAAAAACTGAAAAAGATTTAAAAACTGCCCCTATTTTTGCCAAACACGCGTTTTTCGCGACTGAAGTGAGTCGCCACCAAGTCGCCAGTTCAAGCCGCCAAAACACTCAAAGACAAAAATTTGAAAAATTTTTCTAAGTGTTTTTCGCGACTGAAAGGTCTACCCGCGAGAGAGTCGCGAGCTGAGCCGCGAAAATCTTTGAGTAACCCTCGCGACTGGACCTTCCACTCGCAAACAAGTCGCCAAAAATGACCCGCAAGCACGCGACTGAGGCTCGTGACTTGACTAACCCGCGACTGAGTCGCCAAAACAGGGCAAAACTGAATTTTTGAAATTTTTGAAATTTTGAGAACAAAATACTTTCCAAAAACACCTAAAATACTCAAAAATCTTTTTGTGCTTGAATTAACAAAGATTGAGCATGTGAAATTCACATTTCATCAAGTACAATCACACAAATGATTATGACATTTATTGAACATAAACTTGTGTGTTGTGTGTGGATATCAACAATGAGATAGTCCTTAGTCTAATATGAAGTTTCAATGATCAATTCAACCAAGGCATACACAATTGACACTAGATCATGTGATCTATCTCAATTATAGAAATATGTATATATGACCTCCCACAAAACTTGACAACATATTTTGGAGCTTTACATTTGACTCCATTTTCAATCATAACATTTGCTCTTTTAGATCCTTTTTGATACAATCACCTCTCATTGTGAGAGTGATATTTGATATTTCACTTTAATGAACTAGCCTTTGGCTTTTTGAAAAAACAGTCACTTTAATTTTAGGTCGCTTACCCTTTTTCCTAGTCGAATACTAGAATGTATGACAGGCTTTTGCAGCTCAATATCCCCTTTTATTTGGAGATTTACATTTGGTGAGCACTTTTTAGCAAAAACAAAATAAAGAGTGGGAAGATATATAGACATAAGTCTATGCATGTCTCAAGATCATCATAACCATTCACTAATCATTCATGACAAGTTTGAAGATCTATTTATAACAATCACATAGATTTCAAGATTTCTCCCACAGTGATATGAGTGCAAAAAAACAAGCTATGCTAAAAAATGCACAAAGCCATTAGCACAAAGGTACAAGGCAAAACAAGTTTTTAGACAAAAACTCAACAATGTTATCAAACTTTTTGATTTTCTGATTTTTATGTAATTTTTGGATTTTTGACACAAGAAGAAAAGGATTGATCAAAAACAAAAACAAAAACCAAAAATATGCACAAATAGACAAACAAACAACCATCAACATAAATAACAAGCAATCAATCAAACATCGTCACAAAGCATAGGAAGTATTAATGCATGGACATGTTATAATGCTTATACATGAGTACCCTTTTTCACCCACACGTCACTTGCGTTTAGGGTGATTTCCTTATAGGATTGGGTACGGGAGTTAGGGCTTTCAAACCTTCATGAGAAGCTTTCCAAGTAGTTGGTGAATGCATCAATCATCTTCATCACGTTCATCATTCCAGGATCACCATTTTGATCTCTCGATTGTTCACCTGCCCAATTTCTTCTATCATTTCTAGGTCCTCGTGACCTTTGAGGAGTTGTACTATTCTTTGCTTTCAGCTTTTGGCAATTTGGTCGAGCATGCCCTTGAAGTCCGCAATGATGACACACATAAGTTGATCTAGGACCCCTTTGTGGTCGTGGATGAGACTTGGCTCGAGATTCAGACCTGCCCACAGATTGATTACGGGAATTCAACAACCGTTCGTTCCCCACATTTCTCTTCTCTTCTATCTTGGGCTTCTCAGCAATAGGACCAACATCAGCTGATTCTTTGGCCTTTATAAACTTCACTTCTTTAGGGACATTTCCAGATGAGCTACTTCCTCCGGTATATCCCAACCCAGATTTGTCTGAAAAGTACTTTTGCGATGAAATAACATCATCTAGTTTCTTGGTGGTGACCCTCTCAATTTTGGCATTTGCTTGCACAACCTCTTGCTCAAGAAATCTCACTTTTGTGTAAGCTTCTGACAGCTCACCATTCAGTGTTTCTATCTTACATTTGGCCTCCCTATATCGGATTAGGAGACTTTTATAATCCTTCTCTGTCTTCTTCATTTTTCTCACAGCTGCCTTGGCCACCCTTGTGTACTCACCTGACTTCTCCAGGAGTGAGTTATAATTCTCTTGAAGTTTGGCTGTGCTTTCATCTTCTTCAGCATCTGATTCTTCAACAATTCCCATTGATTCTTCATCACTATGTTCTCCAAGGTCTCGTACAAGCAGATTCAAGTCTAAAGACTCAACATGAGCAATAGTCATAAAAGCTGAGTAGTTCCCCTCTCCATCACAGCTTTCTTCAGATTCTGAGTCGGATGAATCCAAGTCACTCAATGTCGTGGCATACACTTTGCCTTTCGATTTCAAATAATTCGGACATTCTTTCTTAAAGTGTCCATGCCCGTTACATTCGAAACAAGTGACACCTTGTGTAGGTTGAGATTCTTTTCCATCTTTCTTTTTGAATTCCCTTTTCTCCCTTCCTGAACTTTGGAATTTTCCTTTATCACCAAATTTGCCATTATATTTGAATTTCAAGAATTTTCTGAAATTTTTTACAAGGTAAGCAACATCTTTGTCAACCACATCTTCTCTTGATAAGTCATGATCCTCCACCTTCTCACTAATGGTCTTAAGAGCAAGAGATTTACTCTTCCGTTGATTGGGCAGCGACATCTCATAGGTCTGAAGAGAACCAACCAACTCCTAGACTTTGATGTCATCAAGGTCCTTGCTCTCTTCAATCGCTATCACTTTAGCACAAAAACTTTCCGACAATGATCGAAGGATCTTCCTTACAATTTTAGAGTCCTCCGTTTTCTCTCCCAAATTGAACTTGCTGACAATTACTTCATTCAGCTTGCTATAGAAAGAGTCAAAGGACTCATCCTCACTCATTTTTAACTCCTCAAACCGAGTGGTTATCATCTGCAGCTTGGTATCTTTTACCTTCTTTATGCCTTCGTACGTGATCTCCAATATCTCCCATGCTTCTTTAGCAACGGTAATGTGAGAGATCCTGTGAAATTCATCTGGAGACACTCCACAGAAAATAGCATTGAGTGCTTTACTATTAGCATTAAATGCAGCAAATGCTGCCTTATCCCATGTGGATTTGGCTTCCTCAGGCCTGATCCAACTTATCTCAACAGCATCCCAAACAGATTCATCACTAGAACACAGAAAAGCTCTCATGCGAACCTTCCAAAAAGCATAATTACTACCATCAAAATATGGAGGTGCATTTAGGGATTGTGACCGATCCATCTCAAAAGGGAGTCAAGGATCACACAATAGTAATGGAACCACTAGACGTGTACCTGCTCTGATACCAAATGAAAGTTCAAATATGTGTATAAACACCCTTGAACGTTTAGACCCCCAATTTACAAATTAATCAATTCAAGCTTTATGTCAAACAACTAGTGTGCGGAAAACAAACATAAGCTCTAATATAGAATTGGATAAACTATCTAAGCCAAATTAAAATCACAACCCACAGCAGATAATAAAAAGCAAAGATAAAAGGGAAGGAAGATGCAAACACAAAAACAACACGCGATGTGTTATCGAAGAGGAAACCGAAGCCCTCGGCGTAAAACCTCTCCGCCTCCCTCCAAGCAGTAAACAATCCACTAGAAAATGTAGTTGGGATACAAGGACAGCAATAGACCCTCCAAGCCTAATCTACCCAGTGCACCTAAGCCCTCCAAGCTTCTTGCTCCAACGAGGTTGCGCCGAACCTTTTTCTTTTCTAGCTTCCCGAATTCCGCTACTAGACCATAGCATCAACCAATGTAGATTGATTCCTTCCTAACTGCTTTCCAGCAAACCAAACAGTCCTCTCAGAGTGATGAATATGGTGAGAACAAGGTTTTGGTAAAATGCCTCTCAAGGATTTGACAATGGAGAGGAAGAAAGTTGAGGAATTTGAAGAGACTCTAATGTATAGATTGTTGGTAAATCAATCTTGTTTTTCTTTAGGGTTTCTCTCTCAAAATTATCTCTGGAAGCTCTCTTTTATTTGTGGGTATAAGGGGTATTTATACTGGAGTGAGAGAGGAATGTGAAATGTCAGGTTTTACAAAACAGGGGTGGCTCACGGCTTGGCCTCACGACTTGACTGAGTCGCGAGATCCAGTCGCGAGATAACCGTATGCCCAGTTATCCTGTTTTGTCCTGTAATGCTCCAGCTAACATGACTGTTCACCTTTTGGTAGGCTTGGCACGTGTGCTTCGTTTGGCGACTTAAAGCCGCGAGCCACCCGCGAGAACAAGCCGCGAGTCTCTGTTTTCTTGCACACTCTTGAGCAATCAACACTCTATCTCACTCACTACCCTTACAACAAACCCACCTAAATACAGGGTTACTAAATGTTGAAAAATAAGCAAATTTGGCACGGAATAAAGCCAATAAAATGGTTGATTAAATTCAACCTTACAAAATAAAACCTTTTGAAATACAAGAGTTTCTGGTTTGTTTACATTCCTCAAGTAGCACTCAGGGATAGGCAGAAATTCTAACTCTTAGTTGCAATGTCAGGACATTACTGAAGTTTGAAGTGGGATCAGGTTGTATCATTTTCCTATGGCATGATTGGTAACATCCAAATGGAATCCTAATTCATAAGTATGGTACTCGAGTGATATATGATACTGCAAGCAAAAAAAAAAAAAAAAATGCTAGGGTTTCAACTTTCATGTGTTTTTGAAAGATAAAAGCATGTTTCGATCAACTTACCTTGTATCCATCCAGAGTAAACTTTGTCAGCACACTTGTTCTTTGAGTGCTTTTTCACTAGGAATCTGGAAATAATTAGATTTCAATATATATTTGTATAGGAATAGAAGTTCAACAGAACATTTGCAGGACAAAAATAAGATTTAATCAATAATAAAAGCCATTTGACAGTTAATTTAAATAGCTGACCATTTTGAGTGAGAGGAGAGATCCTACTTGGCTAATTCTTCAACATGGCTCTGCTAACTATCCCTCTTACCGCCACAATAGGCTTCAAGCTTCTTGGACGTTTGATCCCTTCCTTCCATTATATAAAAGTGCCCCAACAAGACAACAAGAAAAATTTGTATTATTTCAACCTGATTACAAAAAAATGTGGCTATATGAGTGCCAAAAGGTAATGCTAAGGTACAACTTGCAGAATACTATTTTTTTTTTTAATAATTTATTTAAATTATAAATGCTATGGGAAATCCAAAAAGAAAAACTCTCTAATTGTATACCTATAACAAATTAAATTTGTTATCAATCAAAAGCCACACTTTCATTGGATTCCCCTCCCCAAAAATAAAACACAACAATAAAACTTGTAAATTGTAATAGCAATGAGAAAGATGATGACTTACAGGCAAAGAATTCCCTTTTACTAGATTCTTCTTAATCATACATAAATACTCCAAGTCTTTGGATCTGGTCCCTCGTTAAAGTGGCCTTTTCCACTAGATTCTTCCGAATCAGACATTCAGTTTTGCTTATTTTTGCTACCTTCGGCAGCTAAATCATTCAATATCACAATAGATTTCACCAAGACCCTCATAGAGCGTGCTGCTGTTGTTGCTGTTCTGTGCCAGGGTTTGATTGATATCTTCGATGTCTTGGTAACTACTACATTCGTGAATGGCTTGACATTTGATCCTCTGCATCCACTAAATAAAAGTGCACCAACAAGTAGTTGTAAATGATGACATGTAAATGTTAAAACTTGAAAGTAAGAAGAAAGATAGCCTTGCTCGCAAAGAAGTCGGGAAATTCCTTTGGACTAGGATCCTCAGAATCCTCCATAAATCCTCCAAGCCTTTAAATCCTCTTTGGCGGTGGTTCCACAATAGAGCAGCATTCTCCACTAGGTCCTGCCCCATCATCCTCATCACGACTTCGCTTATTTCTACTACCTTCTGCAATTGAATCATCAATATCATGATGGACTACAATGCTGCTGTTGTTGATGCACTATGCCATAGTTTTACTGGGAATTTCGATGTCTTGCTGGTATATGAATCGGACCCCAATTTTCTCCGCCTTCGGGTTCCAAGAAAATGCTCTAATCGTAAGCGAATGAAATTTGTTTTGATAGGAATAATAGGTCAGCCAAAGGTGATGTGATTCAATTGTATTATATTTTTCTGTAGAACCATAAATTCCTCCCACATCCATTGGAATTCCATCAATTATAAATAAAAGCTCCCAATCACGAGGGTGTTCACCCCACTCGTTGGGTACAAAAACAACACAAAATGCAATTCCAATCAGTGCAATAGACAAATTAGAAGGCACTTGTACTTTCAATTCATGACCGGAACATTCATGGTTAAAATATTTTGGAATTTCACTTCCAGGAATAATAATTTTTAACTCCTTTGGTAGTGTACCACTTTGTCCCTGAAATATACAAAAGATAATGTTTAGAACCTGGGGAGAGAGAGAGAGAGAGAGAGAGAGAGAGAGAGAGAGAGAGAGAGAGAGAGAGAGAGAGAGAAAAAAAAGAGAGAGAGAAAGAGAGAGAGAGAGAGAGACAGACCTGAAGCATGTTATTAAAGCCCTGAAGCATGCTATTGTCAAACAATTTGAAGCAATTTAAAAATTGTAGATGCAGATAGGTGCGATCTGACCTAGAAAGATAAAATTGCAGTTCTGGCAATCTCTCCAGTGAGATACAATCAATTGCAATTATGGAATCAATAGTTGACGGAACATTTTCCAATGATTGAAGCCTCTTGCAACCCTCCAAATAGAGTGTTCGAAGATTAGAGAGTTGAGACATGCTTTCAGGAAGGAAAACCAAATTATTTCCACTTAGATCTAACCATTCTAAAGAGGACAAGCAGCCAATGTCATTGCGAATTGATGACAAATCACAGTGAGTAAGATACAAATTTGTTAAAGATTGTAGACCTGATAAGGAAGGCAATGATAAGCCCACCAAAACCGGACTTGTCGACAGGGAAGAATATATAAATGAAGGCAATAATATTCTTTGTGTGGTAGGACTTCTTAGCGAGAAACATAATGAAATCCCTAATGGTTCCATCCACTCAGCACTTGCTGGCTGGAAATAAAATTCAGATAACTTCCATCCACGGAAACGTAGCTGTTTGAGATTTTTAAGGAGAACAATCGAAGAAGGAACCTCTTTTATGGCTGTCCAACACAAATCAAGCAGCACCAAACCTTCCATATTTCCTATGTTCTCAGGCAAGTTGTCAAATTTTAAGCATCCAAAAAGATCAAGAGACTTAAGCAACTTCAAACTACAAACGGTGCTAGAAAGGCGCACAAGATTCATGCAATATCTTAAAGTCAATAGAGTAAGGTTAGTCAAACGTTCAATCGATGAAGGCAACCCTTCTATAGCTGTTCCACTCAAATCAAGCTGCGCTAGACCTTCGATTATCCATGGGTTCTCTGGCAAGTGTTTAAATCTTTCGCATCTATAAAGAACAAGAGCACCATGAAACTGAAAACCACAAGTGGTGTTAGGAAGACACTCAAGTTTATAGCAATTAAGTAGAGTCAATGAAGTAAGACATGTCAAACGTTCAATTGGTGAAGGCAACTCTTTAATAGCTGTTCCACTCAAATCAAGTTCTTTCAAAGCTTCAATATTCCCTAGGTTCTCAGGCAAGTTGTCAAATTTTGAGCATCCAGAAAGATCTAGAGATTCAAGCAATTTCAAATTACAAATGGTGCTAGGAAGACACACAAGATTTTCACAATCTTTGAGAGTCAATAGAGTAAGGTTAGTCAAACGTTCAATTGATGAAGGCATCCCTTCTATAGCTGTTCCACTCAAATCAAGCTCCGCTAGACCTTCGATTATCCATGGATTCTCTGGCAAGTGTTTAAATCTTGCGTATCTATAAAGAACAAGAGCACCATGGAACTTAAAACCACAAGTGGTGTTAGGAAGACACTCAAGTTTATAGCAATTAAGTAGAGTCAATGAAGTAAGACATGTCAAACGTTCAATTGATGAAGGCAGCTCTTTAATAGCTGTTCTACTCAAATTAAGCTTCTTCAAACCTTTGACATTCCCAAGGTTCTCAAGCAAGTTGTCAAATTTTGAGCATCCAGAAAGATCTAGAGATTCAAGAGATGTCAAACTTTCAATTGATGAAGGCAGCTCTTCAATAGCTGTTCCACTCAAATTAAGCTTCTTCAAACCTTTGACATTCCCAAGGTTCTCAGGCAAGTTGTCAAATTTTGAGCATCCAGAAAGATCTAGAGATTCAAGAGATGTCAAAAAACAAATGGAACTAGGAAGGCACACAAGATTTCTGCAATCCATTAGAATCAATGAAGTGAGGCCAATCAAGCCTCCAATTGATGAAGGTAGTTCCATAATAGCAGTGCAATCCAAAAAAAGTTTCTATAAGCATACCATGCTTCCCATGAATTTTGGAATTTTCTTGAGTATTACGCAACAAGAAAGATTAAGAGTCTTGAGAGAATCCATTTCAAACTTGCTTGGTAGAGAACTTAGCTTTTCACAATATGCTAGATTAAGAAGAACAAGCTTTTTAAGAATTCCAATGGATGGGTGAAGGTTGCATAAATTTGTACAATGTTCAAACACTAATTTCTCAAGATTTGGGACTCCAGCAAAGTCTGGGGTTGTAATCAAGTTTGAGGAGTAGGTCAAGTCGATGAACTTCAACTTGTCAAAATTCTGTTAAAAGATTAAAAAAAAAAAAAAGGAGGTTTGGAATAATTAGCTTCAATGTCCATTTATTGAAATTTAAAAAAGAAAAGTTGTGAAGATAATAACATAAGTACCTTTCTTCCTATCCAAATTTGGTTAATTTCACTTCGTTGCAAACTAAGTTGAATAAGCTCATTTAGCTGGAAACTTGATGGCAAAGATTTTGAAGGATACTGATTCCAATTAATAATTTTTAAATCATTAGGAAGATGTGTGGGGACATGGTTAATATCATTAATTCTAAGAAATTTAAGATTGTACATCTTCAAAAATGCCTTAGGGTTCCAATGTGCCTCTTTTTCTTCATTATAAGTACCCCAAATATCCATGGCTTGAACTGCTTTTGTTCCCTAACAATCAAGAAGGAATTAGTGAATTGCAAAATATATTATTAGCATAACAATTCAAATTTCAAATTTTGGAAAAGAAGGTAGGGAATGAGCTCCAATGCTATAAATAACCTCATACCTTGTTTTTTTTCAAAACGTTGTCAATCTCCTCATAACGCCATAGTCTACTATGTTTTCTAGGATCATTAGGGTAATCTTGACGAACTATATTCTTACCCATTTCTTCAAGTAAATCATGCATACACAACACTTCCCCATATATTATTTTCAATAGAGATTTATTAAACAGTCCAGTCAACCCAATATTAGGGTAAAGACCAAGAATATCTAGTATTTCTACTACTTGATCTTTTGTATTATGATTAAAGAAGCATGCAATATGTAGAAATATTTCCTTCTCTGTGTCATGGAGTCCATCAAAACTTATTTGAAGTACTTGGAGAACTTCTGTATTAGGATATTCTTTAAGCCTCTCCAACGCACTTTTCCATTCAATGCTACTCTTTCCAAACAAGAAGGAACCCAAAACCTCAAGAGCCAAAGGAAGACCTCCAGCATATTTTAAAAAATCTTTGGACAGCTCTAAATAATCATTTGGGATATGCTCTTTTTTAAAAGATTTTAAGCAAAAAAGTTGAAGAGCATCTTTATAATTCAATCCTTTAACTTCATATATTCCATCTACTCCATGTGTGTTCAACACATGCACATCTCTTGTTGTTATGATAATTTTACTGCTTGGACCAAGCCAATCATGCTCCCCAACTAACATTTGTAACTGGTTTAATTTATTTACATCATCAAGAACCAGAAGAATCTTTTTACGAGAAAACCTATTCTTGATCTTGAGAACTCCATCATACTGATCTCTTATTTTAAAATCTGTTTCCATCAAAATATCAGAAATAAGTTTCTGTTGTAGTGAAAGTAATCCCTCTTTTTCAGATTTTTCCCTAACATCCTTAATAAAACTGCAAGTGTCAAATTTTTTAGAAAGCATAAAATAAACAACTCTAGCAAGAGTTGTCTTACCAATTCCCCCCATCCCCCAAACTCCTATAAATTGAACGTCGTTTGACTCTATAGCCAAACATGACTCCAATTCCACCATTTGAGAGTATATTCCTACCAGGTTCTTGGTAAAGTATGGGATTGCATCATATTTCAAGTGAAGCGATATCCATCCCACAATTTCTTTGATGTCTTCTAGCTCAGACCTGCAATGAATAAAGTACAATATGCATTGAGTTTGAGCCTCCAATTAGTCACACAAAAAATATGATATATAATTGATGTTCAGTTTGACTGACTGAAACAAAATATGTAAATTGATTCACTTAGGATAAAATTGAAAGAAGTAGAATGAAACATGTATGTTGATTTGCTTAAGGCTCAGAATAATATTATATATATGAAGTGGGACATTTGAATATTTAAAAGAAATAAATAAACCAAGTTAATTACCTTGTATTCTTTAAATGCCATCCGGCGAGGTTGCCCACTTGTCTTAAAGCATCTCTCCATTTCTCCACCCTCTCTTTGTTCTCCTTTTTTTTGTATTCAACAAATGGCTCCGCAAAAGTTCCCATTTGTTGCCGTGCATCAGATGGCTCGATATAGTGAAAAATAGGCAAACCTTCATTCCCAAATCTTCCTTACAAGCAATGATCTTTGCAAGTTCATCTAAACACCAAGTTGAAGATGCATAGTTTTTTGAGAGAATGACTATGGCAAATCTTGATTCTTCTATTGCTTTCAACAGCTCTGGTGAGATGGATTTTCCTCTCTCAAGTTTTTCATTGTCTCTAAAAGTGTGAATGCCTTTCTCTTTCAAAGCATTGAATAGATGATCCAAAAAATTGTGGCGGGTGTCCTCACCTCTAAAACTAAGGAAGACATCATACATCCATCGGACAGAAGAAGAAGAAGAAGAGCTTGGGAAAGATGACAAGGCTGTTTCCTTGTCCATTAAAGCCACTGAAAATATAGTACTACTAAATATTGAATCACGATATAGATCTGCATACCAATAGAATAAAATAAAATCAATACTACTGAAGAAAAAATGAAAAGAAAATAAACTACGAAAGAAGAAAGCCATTTGAGGCAGTGTTTTGAAACCCTCTGCTAATCAGATCGGTCAAACAACCTTACCTCTTTTATTTTGCTTTCTTTTTTATGAGAATGCCCAGTTGAAATGGAGGTTCATGAAGCCAGCAAATAAACTACGTCCCGCCGCATGTACATCACTCTGCTACTCACTGTGAGGTCTCACCGTTCAGAACTCTGGGTAAGTGCCTGGTATATTTTCTAAAACTCAATATATAATTAAATTTCCGAACTCAACTGGGTTTGTATTGTTGACAATTCAGTGATTAACATTAAAACTCAAACACAGATGGTGGGGATGGGTTATGTGTCTTGTTTTTTCTTAGTCAAGTCAACTGTGTATTTTTTTCGTTTATTAGGCTAAATGGTTGTCAAGAGCTTTATCTAAAGCTATTTTGTATGAATAATTTATTAGTCTTTGTGACAGTTCAATAATTTGAGAGAGAGAGAAGAGAACGTGTTGTTTACTTTTCAAGAATCCTCCCCTCCAGCAGATCCACGCGATGAATGGAAATATACAACTAATTTGTAACGTGGTATAATGTATGATTTATTCTATAAAACATATTGGAAATATTATTTCTAAAATTATTTTTCATCTCTCCATCTCCACAAATATATCATTCTATTATTTATTATTATTATTATTATGTTGAAAAACTTAGGTGCATTTGATTGATATTATTCCATAATTTTTTTTGACATAAAAGATAGAAATGCTATTCTTTTTTCAAGTGATCTATATTATTCAAACTTTTGTATAGTGTTATGATTTTTTTTTTTTTTCTACAACTAAAATTTTTAAGTTCCAAAATTAATTTATTTGAATTTCTTATTCTAAGAAGATTATCATTATAACCAAACCTCATCACAAATTTACAATTGATATTACTCAAATAATTTATAAAAACATTCAAATACATAATCATCTCACTTTTAAAATATCTAAAAATTAACTCAAATCAAAACTATAAGAGGGATAGAGAGTACATGTGATAAATAACTCATAAAACACACTACCCAAGTGTATTATCCAAAAGTAGAGACACAAAAATAATTCATCAAACTAAAATAGAGTTGCAAGAAAGAATTAATAATAGAGAGAGAGAGAGAGAGAGAGAGAGAGAGAGAGAGAGAGAGAGAGAGAAATCACTTTTTTGAAAGAGAATGTGAGACAAATAACAAAATCATATAAAAGAAGATGAGTAGAATAATGTATGGTTGTAAACACCAAATTATCCAAGTCATGAGTCATGTTGTGTAATAGAATAACATTAAATTTCATAGGATAACATGTAACAAACAAAGAAAATAAAATTAAAATATATAAAAAAAATTAAAATATAACCAAATCATATCAACCTAAAGTAGAGTTAAACATAAAAATTCATCAATCTAGAGAATTAAACATCCACCAAAAGAAGGAATATATATATATATATATATATATATATATATATAGAGAGAGAGAGAGAGAGAGTATTCACCTTTTTGTTGAGCAAAATATGGATTGAATGGAAGAGAAAATAACAAATTTTTATTTTAAAAATAGGGAGAAAAAGAGTCAAAATAAAAGGAAGATGAAGGGATGGAGAAATTGTAAGATCTTATAGAGTAGTGGGAGATAAAAAGGTAAAAGTAAGTAAATGTTGGAGAAGGTATAATTGTAAATGGCAAATTAATAAGGAGAAAAATAATTTCAAAAGAGAGAGAAAATATTGAAAATAAGTTGATGATGTAGCGTTAATATGGCTTAACAAGAGCGTAGCAACATTAAACTTTACGCTGCAGCTTTTAGATATATATAGATAGATAAAATTGTGCATAAAGGGGTGAGTATCTGATAGACATTGTGCTAATAATATATAAAAATTGGAAAATATTAAAAGTTATTAGTGGTAATAATTGTGAATTGCGATTAATAAATTTTAACAACTTAATATTTGAATTTCTTTTTCCTGTGATTAAAGTGATATATTAGTTTGTAAGAATCAATAATGTTGTGAACAATAAAAATTCACAATAATTTTATCACATTTCTAAATTAGCCTACCACACATGCATCATTAAAAAAAAATGGATATATTATGCAGGGTTTAGACACATAAGTAAGGTGATAGTCTAATTTAAAAAATTGCAAGTGAAAAGGACTAATTGATGTAAACTTATAGGATCAATATGACAAAAATGAATTTTACAGAACTAAAATAACAATTAATCAAACTTAAAATGTATAATTTGTATTCTTTCTTTAATAAAAGAATAAGAAAACTTAATTGTTTTAATAGTTAATATGAGTTATGAACAGAATGACTAACAGTGATAGTAATTATGAATTTATAGAATCAAAATGGTGACAAAAAAAAAATATACTTACAAAACCAAAATGACAACTGTCAAATTTAAAATATATAATTTATATTTTTACTTTAATTTTATTGCAAAATATATTTAATTTTTTAGTACTTATAAATGGGAAGAATGTCAAAACAACCTTGTTTTTAAAGGTATTTTATAACAATTTTTAGACGAGTGGACACAGCGATTAGCAACAAACATGACTTTCACTGTTCAAAATGATAAAATGAAACTTTAAGAACAAAAATGATAATTTATCCCAACTTAAAGATTTTGATTTTGATTTTATCAAATGTAAAACATCTTACTTTTTTTTCAAAAAAAAAAAAATCTGAATAATAAAAAAATCTTACCTCACTTTAGCTTTTTAAGAGCATTATTATTGGTGGTGCTAAAAAGTCATGTTGCTATTTTTAGCACCACCAACCATGGTTTTAAAAATCGGTACGGTAAAAAAACTGAAAAAGGGACTTGTTACCGGTTTTCTGGTCGGACTGGGGTCCAACTAGTAGTCGAACTGGTGACGTCATAAATAATTTAATTAATAATTTTTAAAATTATATAAATAAATAATAATTTTTTTATATACTAAAACTTATAAACTAATAATAATAAATATGTTTACTTAAAAAACATATAAGTATATAACATCTTTTTAAAGAATTTAACATAATAACACTACAAAATAATCATCCTTGACATAATAAACTTTCAGCAAAACCAAATAAATAAGTTCATTACATCAAAATAGCAAATAAGTTACAAACAAAGAACCAAATAAATAAGTTCATTACATCCAAATAACAAATAAGTTTCAAACAGAGAACCAAATAAATAAGTTCAACACCTCCAAATAACAAAAAAGTTTCAAACAAAGAATATTACCAAGTTTTAAGGTTCATTTGATAACAAGCCTCAATTGTCATAAAATATAATTGAAATTAATGTCATCATGTGAACCAAATGCTCTCACGGATGAAGTATTAGCATTAGACCCGGTTGTAGAAGCATGTTCATTAGATGGTACAGAGGCAGACTCCATTCCACTCAACAATTTCAGACTAGCAGCAACCATTTTATCAACAAATAAATCCATCAACACAACATATACAAAATCACAAATAAATAATTCACAAACAATACCAGTGTATACAAATAAATCCACCAAATAAATTCACCAACTATAATTCCTAAACTCTAATAATCATACAAGTGTTATCCAATTTGTTATAGACATATACGGTGTAAAATCATATCCAAAAAAAGTTAGCATCTCTCATCAATGTTATACAATCTTTTAAAGAATAAAATTTCATATCTATATTATATTATCACCTGTGCCGCTCAGCCGCTGTGCGTGATTCTTACAAATTTCCTCTTCAATCTAAATTTCCAAACTATACGCCAAAAGCAATTTTTTTTTATTTTTTAAATCCAATGAAATCAATGAAGCCCTTAAAGTTACGAGTGATCAAGAACTTAAGCATGCAAGAGCAAATATTACCATCAAAAGAGATATCTAAAAAAATTACCCGAAGAAGCCGAGAGACAAGAGAGGGAGGCCAGAGGCCGAGAGGCCGAGAGGCAGAGCACCGAAGTCTGAAGCAGAAGAAAAAAAAAGTTGAGTAGAGGAAAAGGAAAGGAGGCTGCCGCTGAGAGTAAGAGAGACTGATTAGATGAGAGAGGCGTGAGCTTTCACTTCAAAACCTCCTAGTGAGGAGTGGAAGTTGCTCTCTTTTTCTGAGTACTTTCACATCAAAAGTAGCGATGAAATTTCCTAGTGCGTGAGCAGCGAAAGTTCTCTTTTTCATATTGCTTTTTCACCAGGTTTGTAGGTTTTTTTCTTTTAAGTAAAAAATTCAAGCACTAAGGAAGACAGGTCGACTTTCCTGTGACTAGCGAATTCCTGTTTATGTTTATATTTCCTTTTTCTTTTTACAAGCTGCAAAGTTCTTTTTACACCACTTTTTGGAGGGTTTTTTTTTTTTTTTTTTTTTTTTGAGCTAAATAAATCATTTTTTAGGATTATTTTATTAAAAAGATTCTTTTTGAAAATAAATTTTTGAGTAAAATTAAACTTTCCAAAAGTTGAGTTCTAACAACCACTCGCTAATGTAAAGCCACTAATAATAATGCTCTAACATGGCATTTAAAATTAGCAATATGATTCTTGTACCCATATATTTTTTTGGTGGGTACGGTACCTGCTAAAATCAGAACCATAGATTTTACTTGCTCTAATCCTAACCATTATTTTATTTTAATGAAAAACCTGCTACCGTTCAAGCAGGTTTAGTATAAAAGCCAAAAAAAAAAAAAAAAACACAGTCTCATACTTTTTCATCTGTGCCCTCTACTCTCTCGCGTTCTCCTCTCTCAAACCGCTTCTCTTCTCACTTGGGTGATCTCCATCTCTATCTCGTGGCTTTACTCACCAGTGAAGGTTTCTCAAAAAGATCAAAATCACTTTGATATAGTGGAACTAGAAGGTTAGGATCAAATCCCTAATTCCATAAAATATGCGAAATCTCTTAATTGCCATGTTTGTTTTGTTTCCCCAAATTCTTTCTTTGTTTTTTCGGAAGCAACACAGAAATCGAAGATGGTAGACATTGAGAGTTCATGTATTATCTACACTTTATAGGTTTGAACCGATTTGCTCTCTTCTTGTTTGTTTTTTCAGATGGCTAGTCATGTTTATTATATTTGGATTTTTTAGGACTGGAGTCAAATATGTTGATCATGTAGCAATTAAACTTTGCAAGCTCAATTTTGTGCTTGGCAATGACATTAATTACCTCTCCATTACAGAGGAAATTTAATTATGGCTAATAGGATGGTTTTCTAATGGTCTATTAGGAGTACATATTTGATAGTATTGTTATCTTTTCAGTATAATGCTTCCCCCCCCCCACCCCCCTTCTCTTCACATCGCCTTAAATCTAGTCACCATTATTGTAGCTGATTTGGCTGTATACAGTATGTTAGAGCTTCAGTTTGTTTTTGCCAAGTACAACTATAATTTTAGTCCTTATTTTTTAGAAGAGTAAATTTCATCTTAAATTGGGTTTGACTTCTAAATGGGAATATATATATATATTGCAAGGCCAGGGCTGCTCCCTTCAAGGGAATATATATGGTTCAGTTGGAGAAGTCATGCTTCAATGTAATATTATGCTTCAGGCTATATTTGGTGTGACGTGCTTTTAAGTTGGTCAATGAAATGAATTTCTTTGGGTAATGATTGTTTATTAAGAACCTAGTTTAATCTTTTGGATCTTATTTGATACAAATAGGTTTTTTTTGGCTTGGACTTGTTGTCCATATATGCTATTGAATTCTTGATAATTAGGCAGGTGGCAGAACAATTGATGATTATGCATGAAGAATACTTGCATAGAAATCAATAGGTCTCAACTGTAAGTTAAAAGATTTTTTCTCAAAGCAGAGAGGTAACCATAGTTATAGCCATCAGAGTAAAATATTCTTTACTTCATGTCTTTGCTATGCATCTTCTCATGTCATATGGAGCAACATTTCATTCTTTAAGGTTTCTTTTTGTTAAAAATTAAAGAAGTTTTGATGCCATGTTAGAAGATTCAAGTTACAATGTAAAATAAGAGGTTGAGACTGATTATGTTTTGAAAGTATTGAATTTCTTATGGAAACAAGGTCGATTGGGTTACACACATATTTGGCTGATAAGTCCAACTTTTTTGATCTCTTAATGATTAATTACATGTGTTTCTTGATTAATTGTCCTAGTTTAGTTGATGTGTTTTTCATCATCCTCTCATTCTTTTTCTTTTTTTTTCTCTTTTTGTTGTATACAATTTTCATTAGACAACACTAGTATTTATAGAGGTAGAGACTTAACATGCACTAAAGTTTCATATTGTTCAACCAATTTTTGGGTTCATTTTGATGATAGTAGGTTCTAAAATAAATTTGCTATAGGCCACCTTTAGTGCATAATTTGGTATATCCTATGTCACTATGAAAGCTACTTATTGGAAGACCAAAGTTAAGTTTTACTTTGTGTTTTTGTTCTTGCAAATAAACTAGTTATACTATTGTTTTTTTTTTTTTTTTTAAATGAAGAAAAAAGAAAAGGGGGCTAGTTATATTTGTCCTCTATGGCAGGAGAGGTAAGTTTGATTTTTTATTCTGCTATGTTGTTTATTTTTTGTGTGTGGGCTGCTGTAATATCCCGACAAACTATATTGTTAATTAATGAGGATTATGTGCTTATTCAATCTTTGGAAATCTGATTTACTTATTTTTATACATAATTCCTTGAAGTTAATGAGGATTTACTTATTTTTATACATAATTCCTTGAACTTATAAGATTCAACTTTGAAGAGTGTGAATATTAATTTTCATGTGCTGATTGAAGCTAAGTCCTTGTTTTAAGTTTTAAGTTTAACCCTAAATGACTACACGAAATTGTAATTGCAATGACTGAGTTCTATGCTGCCTTATGGCAGCCCGGGGGTATTTTGGTTACTTAATTAAGAATGTTAATGCAAGTAAGAAAACCAAAGAATGGCTTGTTAATACTCTGCCATTTGGTTATTTAGAAAATGTCATTTTAGAAAAAATCATTTACTTTGAATTTGGTAGACAAACTGTAAAAACCTAATGAATTATTAAACCCTTGCAATTGAATTGAATGTGTTTCCTTCGTTATATGATTGAATATGAATGTGAATATAATGATTTTTCTTTGGTTATGTGAATCATGTTTTTTGATATATGTATCTTGTGTTTGGGGAACCTCTTTGAGGTAGGATTAGAATTTCCTTGATTTTGAGAGCTAGGTTTTCGAGATGTATGTATAAGTTTATGCTAAGGTAGAATTAATAGTAATAAGCTTTGAAATTTGGTATAGGTATTACCAGCGCCCAAGTCTGAGCTCCTTCGACCTTAGGCTCTTGATTCCTCTACTTTCAGATAAGGGATAAGTGATATGAGTATTTAGTAAGTCATGAGGTTATTTTAAAAGGATTATTATGCACTAAAAGGTTTTGAATAGAGATATTGCATACAATCATGTTTTAGACAAAAATATGTTTGTGATGCTTACAAAATCTAAAGTATATAAAATAATATGCACGAAATTAAAAGATGTTCTCCTATCTGAATATCTATAAAATGAAATGCTTTAGTTTACATGCATTCTTATTAAATTCTCATGTAACTTACCCTTATTGAGCTATTTAGCTCACTCCTTCCACTTTTTCAGTCAACAGGTTTTATTCTGGAGCAGAGGGATCCTTAGTTGAGTTTTGGGAGGAACTGGTTTTAGCTTTAAAAGTATAGCCCCTATTTTGGAAGTTTGATGCTTAGCTTTGTAGTATTGTGTATTTTAGAATCTAATGAAAGTTGTGTACTTTAATATATTAAGAGATGTATTATGTGAAATTTCGAAATTGAATAACTGGTGGATTAAGTTATCCCTTGGAGTACAATGTAAATGCTCTGAATATCAAGTGAAAAATTATATATTAAAGTAAAGAAACAACAATGAAAAGAAAGAGGAAAGCTTTTGTTTAAAATTTTAGTTGATTCTTGTTAATATCAGGTTCAAGCTTGATATTAACATGCTGGTCATGGTCACAAATTCAGGTATTGGGTTTGGGTCGTGACAGTTGATCTTACTTCATGCACCTTTTTTCAAGTTCAGTACCAGTCAAATCAACTTCTAGACAAAAACAAAGAATACGTTGTTGCTAAACATCAAAATTTGTTGAGTTCTTCCAATTTTCTGTTTGTAGCAAGCCTTTCCTTCTCCTTCTAAAGAGGCAGTCAAATCATCCAAATTCCAACAATAGTGATTAGCAGTTTGAACTTTAAGAAATAAGCTTCTAGGGTTTAATGATTGCCTTGGTTGTTTTAATGAGTTGGCATGCTCCTTGCAAGGATAACTCTGTCTGGGATTTAAAAAGAGGGCATGGCAAGTGCTTGAGGAAATTTCTAATAGAATTTCAAATAGGGATTTCTCAATTCAATTAGTTATATGATAAATTCATATTTTGCAAGCCCAAGTTGTTACTAATAGCAAATTATTAGTTGGTTATGATGACAGATTTTTAGTTATCATTTTGTGAATTGGGTTGTCAATGGCTTTTTCATTACCTCATGTATTTATTAAAAATGTTACTAAAATTAAAATGTAGAAGGTTTAAGAAAAAAAAATATTTGGAAAAAATATTTTACGATCTTAATTCCAAATCCAAATCCAAATTTAGGTATTCCAACAATGGAATTTCAAATAATGAATTTCAAATCCTTCATTGTATAAAAATACTTAAACAAGGAATTTTAAAATCAATGGATTTCAAATCAAGGCATTTAAATCCATTGATTTAAAATCCAAATCCAAATGTTGCCATCTAAACACAACCCTAAGTTTTTTTGTAGGAATTTCAAAATATTTTTGTAGGAATTTCAAAATAAAACTTAAAAAAATTTAAAATCATAAGGTTTAGGTCAAAACTAGGGCACTAAGTTGTGGTACTAACTACTAAATATATTAGTTAAAACAACCTCCCGTAAATGCGTGTGTGCGTGCGTGCAAAATAGGTTTTTTTAGATAACTTATCATATTTTAAATTTCAATAAGTATACAATAACTTAATGACAAAAGAAAATTTATAAGTTCCACCGAGAATTTTAGGGGGGGGGGGGGTGGGGAAGCAAGTAGAGTGATTATATAAATTTTTTTGTCATTTTGGTCTTGCAAATAAAGGTTTTAGGAGGTATTTTGGTCATTTTTTAGATTTCAAGAGTCTTTCAGTCATTTCATAGGTTTCTAAAGGTAATTTGGTCATTTTTTAGGTTTTAGGGGTATTACAGTCATTTTTTAGGTTCTAAGAGTTTTTTAGTCATTTTATAGGTTTCAGCCTTCAGGGTCATTTCGGTCATTTTTAGGTTTCACGGTCATTTCTGTCATTTTGTAGGTTCTAAGGGTATTTCAGTAATTTTAGAGGGTTTCAGGGGCGTATTTTGGTCATTTTCTAGGTTTCGAAGGTATTTCGGTCATTTTTTAGGTTTCAAGTGTATTACGGTTATTTTTTAGGTCCTAAAGGTATTTCAATCACTTTTTAGGTTACAAGGTCATTTTAGTTATTTTTTAGGTTTCAGGGTCATTTTTTAGGTCCTATGGGTATTTCGGTTATTTTTTAGGTTTTAGGGTCATTTCGATCATTTTTAAGGTTCTATGGGTATTTCGGTCATTTTTTAGGTTTCAAGTGCATTACAGTCGTTTTTTAGGTTCTAAGGATATTTTAGTTACTTTTTAGGTTACAAGGTCATTTTAGACTTTTTTTAGATTTTAGGGCCATTTAGGTCATTTTTTTAGGTTCTAAAGATATTAGAGGGTATTTCGGTCATTTTTTAGGTTTTATGGTCATTTCAGTCATTTTCTAGGTTCAAATGGTATATCAGTCATTTTTTAGGTATTAAGGGTATCACAATAATTTTTGAGAGTTTCAGGGGGGGTATTTTTGTCACATGTGATGTTAGTACTATCCAATGTGACAGTGAAACCGTCAAATATAAGAAACAAAATAAGGGAACCATTGAATGTGATAAAAGTACGGTCACATGAGATGTTGGTACTACCCAATATAACAATGGAATTGTAAAGTGTGAGAAAAAAATAGGGTACCACCGAATGTGACAAAAAGTACAGTTAGATGTGATGTTGGTACTGCTTAATGTGATAACGGAACCATCAAATGTGAGAAAAAAAAAAAAAAAAAAAAAAAAAAAAAGGAACCACCAAATGTGACAAAAGAACAGTCACATGTGATGTTGGAACTACACAATGTGAGGATGGAACCGACAAATGTGAGAAAAAAAATAAAGGAACCACTGAATGTGACAAAAGTACAGTCACATGTGATGTTGGTACTACACAATGTAATGATGGAACTGTCAAAAGTGAGAAAAAAAGAAAAAAAAAAAAGAACCACCAAATGTGACAAAAGTACTGTCAAATGTTATGTTAAAACTACACAATGTGAGAATGGAACAGTCAAATGTGAGAAAAAATAAGGGAACCACCAAATGTGATAAAAGAACTGTTACATGTGATGTTGAAACTACACAATGTGAGGATGGAATCGTCAAGTGTGAGAAAAAAGTAAGGGAACACTCAATGTGACAAAAGAACTGTCACATGTGATAATGAAATCGTTAAATGTGAGAAAAAAAATAAGAGAACCACCAAATGTGAGAAAAAAAACTGTCACATATGATGTTGGAACTGCATAATGTGAGAATAGAACTGTCAAATGTGAGAAAAAATTAAGGGAATCACCAAATGCGAGAAAAGAACTGTCACATGTGATGTTGGAACTGCACAATGTGAGGATGGAACCGTCAAATGTGAGAAAAAAAGTAAGGGGATCACCAAATGTGAGAAAAGAACTGTCACATCTGACGTTGGAAGTACACAATATGAGGATTGAACTGTAAAATGTGAGAAAAAAGTAAGGGAACCACCAAATGTGAGAAAAGAACTGTCACATATGACGTTGGAACTGCACAATATGAGGATGAAACCGTCAAGTGTGAGAAAAAAGTAAGGGAACCATCCAATGTGACAAAAGAACTATCACATGTGATGTTGGAACCGCACAATGTGTGGATAGAACCGTCAAACATGAGAAAAAAAAAGTAAGGAAACTGCACAATGTGAGAAAAGAACTGTCACATGTGATGTTAGAACTGCACATGTGAGGATGGAACCATCAAATGTGAGAAAAAAGTAAGGGGATCACCAAATACGAGAAAAAAACTGTTACATGTGATGTTGGAACTACACAATATGAGGATTGAACTGTAAAATGTGAGAAAAAAGTAAGGAAACCACCAAATGTGAGAAAAGAACTGTCACATATGACGTTGGAACTGCACAATATGAGGATGAAACCGTCAAGTGTGAGAAAAAAGTAAGGGAACCATCCAATGTGACAAAAGAACTATCACATGTGATGTTGGAACCACACAATGTGTGGATAGAACCGTCAAACGTGAGAAAAAAAAAGTAAGGAAACTGCACAATGTGAGAAAAGAACTGTCACATGTGACGTTAGAACTGCACATGTGAGGATGGAACCATCAAATGTGAGAAAAAAGTAAGAAAACCACCAAATGTGAGAAAAGAACTGTCACATGTGATGTTGGAACTGCACAATGTGAGGATAGAACCATCAAATGTGAGAAAAAAAGTAAAGAAACCACCAAATGTGAGAAAAGAACTGTCACATGTGATGTTGGAACTGCACAATGTGAGGATAGAACCGTCAAATGTGGGAAAAAAAGTAAGGGAACCACCCAATATGACAAAAGAACTGTCACATGTGATGTTAGAACAGCACAATGTGAGGATGGAACCATCAAATGTGAAAAAAAAGTAAGGGAACCGCACAATATGAGAAAAGAACTGTCACATGTAATGTTGGAACAACATAATGTGAGGATAGAACCATCAAATGTGAGAAAAAAGTAAGGGAACCACCAAATGTGAGAAAAGAACTGTTACATGTGATGTTGGAACTGCACAATATGAGGATGGAACCGTCAAATGTGAGAAAAAAGTAACCTGGTATAGCAGGTTACCTACTAGTGGGTACCGTACCCCCCCCTTTTTTTGGGGGGTACCATAGAATTACCCCTTTTAATAATATGATTTTTTAGCACCATCACTATTAATGCTCTAATATGATATTTAAAAAATTTTGCTGTTTATTCTAAAAAAAAATGGCATTTATAAATAAAAATCATCCCACTTGGAACTAGAGTCCTCTGCAATTTTTAAAAATAATAATAATAAAGTTTATAAAAATCGATTTCAATGCAAAATTAGAAAACAAAAAACAAAAACCAAGAAAATTGAGTTTGAAAACTCTAGTTCTATGTAACACACCTAGTTCCAAATTGCGCAATTTTCTTTTAAGAGTTTATTAATGTATTTATTTTTTTAAATAATTGTTAAAAAAAGTAAGAAAAATCATGCAATTGCCTTTTAAGAACTGAGATTTAAAATTAAAAAATTCACTTTTAATTCGAGCATTAGAATAAATCAACAATTTTTAACCTTTTAACTTTTCTCTCTTACTAAAATTGCAATTGCATAATTCCAAATCCAACCAAAAAAAAAAAAGAAAAAAAAAAGAATTTTGAAAATGAAGAATATAACTAAAAAAAATTTAAAAAACTATTAATCAATATTTACCATTCAGCCTGATCTAAGGCACCATATCTATTATTTTAGGTGGGTATAGATTTGATTTTCAGAGAAAAAAAAATGTTGGGTATAGATTCATATTCATGTATTGAGACATAGGTAGTTAGAAAAATTATTAGATGTAATTTATTGACTTCTCTAGAGGACATCATCCAAGAAGAAATTAACAAGGACTATGATTTATTAATTTGACCAAAATGCCCATGTGTTTTGTACAGATAGTACAATGGCCTAGGGACTGTTTGGATTGCAAATTTTGATAACTCAATTCTTAATTTCCATAACTCATAACTCAAAAATGGTGGGACCCATAGCAAAAAGGTTGTTTGGCAAACGATAACTCTGTTTCCATAACTCTGTTTCCATCACTCAATTCTCTGATTTTTGAGTTATGAGTTATGGAAACTGAAAACACATTTTGGCTGTTTTTAGTTTCCATAACTCATAACTCAATGGCATTTCCATAAATACACACATGGAGGGACCCACAGCCGCAACTGACCACCTTTTGACTCTTTTTTTTCACTTGTTCGGTCTTCAGTTCTGGTTTTTTTTTTTTTTTTTCACTAGTTCGATCTTCAGTTTGGTTTTTTTTTTCTTTTTTTTTTAAGCTTCGGTGAGTTTGGGAACTGAAAACAAAATAAAAACAAAAACAAAAAACAAAAAAAAAAAGCTGCACCGGCTGACAAGTATTGGCCCACAAATAGTGTGAAAAATATTGAGTGATGAAAATTGGGTGATGATGCCAACGAGTGTGAAAAATTGAGTGATGATTTATGAGTGATGAGTGATAAGTGATGGAAATTGAGTGATCAAAAAAGTGAAGCCAAACAGCCCCCTATTCTTTTTCTTTCTTTTCTTTTTTTTCCCTGCTAGATGTTGCTTGTAAGGTTGAATTTAATCAACCATTTTATTGGCTTTATTCCGTGCCAAATTTGCTTGTATTTCAGCATTTAGTAACCATGTATTTAGGTGGGTTTGTTGTAAGGGTAATAAGTGAAATAGAGTGTTGATTGCTCAAGAGTGTACAAGAAAACAGAGACTCGTGACTTGATCTCGCGGGTGACTCACGGCTGCAAGCCGCCAGACGCAGCACACATGCCAAGCGTGCCAGAAGGTGAATAGTCATGCTAGTTGGAGCAATACAGGACAAAACAGGACAGCTGGCCATACGGTTATCTCGTGACTGGAGCTCGCGACTCAGCCAAGCCGCGAGCCACCCCTGTTTTGTAAAACCTAACGTTTCACATTCTCCTCTCACCTCAGTATAAATACCCCTTATACCCACAAATGAAAGAAAGCTTCCAGAGAGAATTTTGAGAGAGAAACCCTAAAGAAAAACAAGATTGATCCACCTACAATCTATACATTACAGTCTCTTCAAATTCTTCAACTCTCTTCCTCTCCATTGTTAAATCCTTAAGAGGCATTTTACCAAAACCTTGTTCTCACCATATTCATCACTGTGAGAGGGCTGTTTGGTTTTCTGGGAAGCAGTTAGGAAGGAACCAATCTACATTGGTTGATGCTACGGTCTAGTAGCGGAATCCGGGAAGTTAGAAAAGAAAAAGGTTCGACGCAACCTCGTTGGAGCAAGAAACTTAGAGGGCTTAGGTGCACTAGGTAGATTAGGCTTGGAGGGTCTATTGCTGTCCATGTATCCCAACTACATTTTCTAGTGGATTGTTTACCGCTTGCAGGGCGGCGGAGAGGTTTTACGCCGAGGGCTTCGGTTTCCTCTTCGATAACACATCGCGTGTTATCTATGTTTGCATCAAAATCTTTGCTTTTTATTATCTGCTATGGGTTGTGATTTTAATTTGGCTTAGATTGTTTTTCCAATTCTATATTACAGCTTATGTTCATTTTCCGCACACTAGTTGTTTGACATAAAACTTGAATTGGTTAATTTGTAAATTGGGGGTCTAAACGTTCAAGGGTGTTTATACACATATTTGAACTTTCATTTGGTATCAGAATGGGTACACTTCTAGTGGTTTCATTACCATTGTGTGATCCTTGACTCCCTTTTGAGATGGATCGGTCTCAATCCCTAAATGCACCTCCATATTTTGATGGTAGTAATTATGCTTTTTGGAAGGTTCGCATGAGAGCTTTTCTGTGTTCTATTGATGAATCTGTTTGGGATGCTGTTGAGATAGGTTGGACCAGGCCTAAGGAAGCCAAATCCACATGGGATAAGGCAGCACTTGCTGCATCTAATGCTAACAGTAAAGCACTCAATACTATTTTCTGTGGTGTGTCTCCAGATGAATTTCACAGGATCTCTCACATTATCGTTGCTAAAGAAGCATGGGAGATATTGGAGACCACTTACGAAGACACGAAGAAGATAAAAGACACCAAACTACAGATGCTAACCACTCGGTTTGAGGAGTTAAAAATGAGTGAGGATGAGTCTTTTGACTCTTTCTATAGCAAGCTGAATGAGATGATTGTAAGCAAGTTCAATTTGGGAGAGAAAACGGAGGACTCTAAAATTGTAAGGAAGATCCTTCGATCATTACCGGAAAGTTTTCATGCTAAAGTGACAGCGATTGAAGAGAGCAAGGACCTTGATGACATCAAAGTCCAGGAGCTGGTTGGTTCTCTTCAGACCTATGAGATGTCGCTGCCCAATCAATGGAAGAGTAAATCTCTTGCTCTTAAGACCATTAATGAGAAGGTGGAAGATCATGACTCATCGGGAGAAGATGTGGTTGACAAAGATGTTGCATACCTTGTAAAAAATTTCAGAAAATTCTTGAAATTCAAAAATAATGGCAAATTTGGTGATAAAGGAAAATTCCAAAGTTCAGGAAGGGAGAAAAGGGAATTCAAAAAGAAAGATGGAAAAGAATCCCAACCTACACAAGGTGTCACTTGTTTCGAATGTAACGGGCATGGACACTTTAAGAAAGAATGTCCGAATTATTTGAAATCGAAAGGCAAAGTATATGCCACGACATTGAGTGACTCGGATTCATCCGACTCAGAATCTGAAGAAAGCTGTGATGGAGAGGGGAACTATTCAGCTTTTATGACTATTGCCCATGTTGAGTCTTCAGACGAGTTGAATCTACTTGTACGAAACCTTGAAGAACATAGTGATGAAGAATCACTGGGAATTGTTGAAGAATCAGATGCTGAAGAAGATGAAAGCACAGCCAATCTTCAAGAGAATTATAACTCACTCCTGGAGAAGTCGGGTGAGTACACAAGGGTGGCCAAGGCAGCTGTGAGAAAAATGAAGAAGGCAGAGGAGGATTATAAGAGTCTCCTAATCCGATATAGGGAGGCCAAATTTGAGATAGAAACACTGAATGGTGAGCTGTCAGAAGCTTACACAAAAGTGAGATTTCTTGAGCAGGAGGTTGTGTAAGCAAATGCTAAAATAGAGAAGGTCATCACCAAGAAGCTAGATGATATTATTTCATCTCAAAAGAGCTTTTCAGACAAATCCGGATTGGGATATACCGGAGGAAGTAGCTCATCTGGAAATGTCACTAAAGAAGTGAAGTTTATAAAGGCCAAAGAATCAGCTGATGTTGGTCCTTCTGCTGAGAAGCCCAAGATAGAGGAGAAGAGAAATGTGGGGAACGAACGGCTGTTGAATTCACGTAATCAATCTGTGGGCAGGTCTGAATCCCGAGCCAAGTCTCGTCCACGACCACAAAGAGATCCTAGATCAAATTATGTGTGTCATCATTGCGGATTTCAAGGGCATACTTGACCAAATTGTCAAAAGCTGAGAGCAAAGAATAGTGCAACTCCTCAAAGTTCTCGAGGATCTAGAAATGATAGAAGAAATTGGGCAGGAGAACCATCGAGAGATCAAAATGGTGATCCCGGAATGATGAACGTGATGAAGATGATTGGTGCATTCACCAACTGCTTGGAAAGCTTCACGCGAAGGTTTGAAAGCCCTAACTCCCGTACCCAATCTTATAAGGAAATCACCCCAAACGCAAGTGACGTGTGAGTGAAAAAGGGTACTCATGCATAAGCATTACAACATGTCAATGCATTAATACTTCCTATGCTTTGTGACGATGTTTGATTGATTGCTTGTTGTTTATATTGATGGTTGTTTGCTTGTCTATTTGTGCATACTTTTGATTTTATTTTTGTTTTTGATCAATCTTTTTCTTCTTGTGTCAAAAATCCAAAAATCACATAAAAATTAGAAAATCAAAAAGTTTGATTGACATTGTTGAGTTTTTTGTCTCAAAACTTGTTTTGTCTTGTACCTTTGTGCTAATGGCTTTGTGCATTTTCGAGCATAGCTTGTTTCTTTGCACTCTTATCACTATGGGAGAAATCTTGAAATCTATGTGATTGTTGTAAATAGATCTTCAAACTTACCATGAATGATTAGTGAATG
This sequence comes from Quercus tomentella, assembly GCA_028535165.1. Classification (NCBI taxonomy): domain Eukaryota; kingdom Viridiplantae; phylum Streptophyta; class Magnoliopsida; order Fagales; family Fagaceae; genus Quercus; species Quercus tomentella. Next base: position 39,739,953 of record JAPQVY010000012.1, on the reverse strand, counting down.
GTTATGATGATCTTAAGACATACATAGACTTGTGTCTATATATCTTCCTACTCTTTGTGTCAGCTGTACTAATACTCTGTTTGTTTCCCTAAAAAATCTTCTATAAAGATAATTTTCCACATTTTGTAGTATTTTGTAGCATAAAAAAAATTGGTCAATGAAAAACTATCTTTAGTCAATAGAAAACTATTACAAAAATAAGGCTTATTTTCTATAATTTGTTTTCCAAAAAATTTTTTGGAAAAAAATCTCTCTCTCACACAGTGCATAACTCCTATAAATATTATTTTCTTCTGACCTAGGAAAAAATATTTTCTTTCGCTCATTCAGCCTTTCTCACAATAAACTCTCTCACTTCTTCTCCTCTCTTTGTTTTTTTCTCTCTTTTCACACCCTCACTATCACCCATTCTAACCTCTTCTCTTCCCACAGATTTCTCTCTCTATTTGCCTCTCTTCTCTTTTTTCTCCCTATTTCTTCTACCCTCTATAACATCATTCTTTAGTAAGGTTTTTATTTTTTTTCTCCTCACAAATCGGTCAACGGTTCTATAAAAATTTTCGGTATATTTATCAAACTATTTGTACTGAATTAGTTTGCCAGAAAAACTATTTGGCCTATGTGGCATTTTGAACTATTTAAAATGGAACTTTAGGTTATAATAGTTATTTTGAATTATGAGAAGTTTATATATATATATTGTACGTTATTGTTTATATACATGAGCAAGATGAGTATTTGAGATCATGAAAATTGGATAGCTAATTTTGATTGTATCCGTTGTCAAAATCTTAGTTTGAAAACCAAATTCATTCTTAGTTTTTTATTATTATTGTTTATTTATATTAATTACATTAGGTGGCTTTACACAATACACATATTATACATGTTTTAAATTATACAAGAAATGTTATAAAAACTGTGAATACCAAACACCAAAAAAATTCTCAAACTCATTTTTAAGGTTATTACCAAACATCAGAAAATAAGATAAATTTTCAAAAAATACTCTCTGAAAAATAAATTATCTTTCAGAAAATGTTAATGCCGAAACAAACAAAGCGTAAGTAATATCAAGTTTGAATTTGTATGTTTTTTTGTAAGACATCAAAAACTGTGAAAGGTCATGTGAAATGTGAAAGTACAAAAAATAAATTAAAGAAATGGAGTAAGCCTTCTAGGAAAGTTCATAGTTTACTTTACCCAATACCCATCTAAAACAAGTACAATCTCCTTTATTTGATAATTTTTAAATAAACAATCTCATCTTAGCTATACTAAGTAATATCAAAGTTAAAAAAATTTTAATCATCAATCTCATAATTATATCACTGTATAAGAAATTTTTTTATACTCCTAAAATAAGTAATTTAAATAATTTATGTATATATATATATATATATATGTATGTATATTTGGTACGTAATTCTGGAATAGTATTCCACCACACACGGGTACCAGAATATTCCATTCCTATAACCAATCCCAAAAAACGTCTGAAACATAATTCAAAACTTTGGTTTATATTGCTTTTTTTTGCTTTTTATGTTGCTTCCAAGTTAATAGTTTGTTTATATATTTATAAAAAAATTAATTATTAAAGTAAAGTAAAAAAAATCATAAAATTGTCTTTTAAGAACTGAGATTTTTAAACTTAAAAAAAAAAAAAAAAAATCATTTTTAATTTTAACTTTAGAACAAATGAATAATTTTTTGATGAACAACAAATGAATAATTTTAAACCTTTTAACTTCTCTCTGTTACATTAAAAAAGTGCAATTGCATAGTTCAGGTGCTCATATATATTGTGCATATGCCTAGTATTAGTTATACAACGGCGTCTTCGCATGACTAAAATAATAAATAATGTCAGCCCAAAAAATAAAAAACATAAATATTGTTAGTTTTATGTATTAATTACTTAAATCCACTCTAAAAGTATAAATTATAAATTCTTTGCACTTTGAATTGCAAACTATTAAAACTTTAAAGTTTAAACTCTCTAGCTTCTTAAATTTAATGGAGACTGTGCTTTTTTAGCCTCACTTTATTTTTAACAGTTTTTTTTTTTAGTTTATGAGAATCTATTTTTAGTTGTGAATAAGACACAATTTGCAAGCATTGTTGAAAACATAAAATTAAGATGGCTATCACAACTCTTAGGTCTAAAGTCTTAAAACTTTGATAGTGGGGATATTGAGGCAATTCTACATGTTCCCCTAACTTGTTATCAGACAAATGATGCTATGTTTTGGTCACATTCCAACAATGAGTTCTACACAGTCAAATCTAGTTATTATGTGGCTTAGATCATCGCAATAAAAGAAAATTTAATTTAGAGCTCAAATGGGGCATAAGCAAGTGTGGTCGAAGTCTCAAAGATTTGAAATTTTACAGTGTTTGATTCTCAACACACCCATATCTCAATTTTCATAACTCAATTTTCATCTACACACAAACCCAGCCTAAAGATAAAAGAAGAAAGCAAAGGAGAAAATATAAAAGCTTTGATCTGATAAAATAAACCCAGAAAATAAAGCCAAAAGATCTTAGTTTTAAGGGTTTGGTGTTGATATATGAGGTTCTGATCTCATATCATAAACCTAGAATATACCCAAAAAACTAAAATAATCTAGTCCGAAAATCAAAGCCAAAAAAGACTGTAACAACACATCAAACTCCACAAAATTTTAGCAATAGATGAGACTGAGAGAATCAAGGAGACGCACCTGAAATTTTAACAATAACTTGATCCCCAACCTGACTTGCGTAGTTTTGAATATGCGTCGAATCGGAGTGAGTAGAATCCAATCTGAAATTTGCAAATAAAGAGAGAGAGAGAGAAAAGACTGAGGAGAGCTAGAATATTGGAAGTAATGAAAGAGGACTGAAATTTCAGTGCTTCTTTTAGGAAAAATTACAAGAAACTTCCACTGCTCTTTTTTATTACTATTATATGTCTTCCGAGTACTTCCACTTGCTTGTGAGGAGCGAAAGTTGCTCCTTTTTTTTTTTTTACGCTTTTTCTAAAGTGGCGCTGAAAGTTGTAGTGCGTGAGCAGCGAAAGTTCTCTTTTTATTCTTTTAATTTTAACGGCTACTATAAACTTCTTTTCATATTTTCTTCTTAAAAAAAAAAAAAAGGTTCTTTTCATATTGCTTTTTCACCAGGTGTGTACTATGTATAGCTTTTTCTTTATAGTAAAAAGACTAAAAAATTCAAGCACTACAACAAGGAAGGCAGGTTGTAACTTCCCATTGACCAGAGAAATCCTGTTTATATTGCTTTTTTTTTTTTTTTGACTAAACTGGGTGAGAATGTTTAAGAATTAGAAATCTCTGGAAGAACTAGCAGTCTAACGCTTTGATCGACAGGTTTATATTGCTATTTTTTGCCAGCTATAAAGTTCTTTTTACATTTGCTTTTTGACCCAAGTTAAGAGTTTGTTTATTTCTAAAAAAAAAAAAAAAGTTAAGAGTTTGTTTATATATTTATTAAAAAATTAATTATTTAAGTGAAGTAAGAAAAATCATGCAATTGTTTTTTAAGAATTGAGATTTGAAATTAAATTTTTTTTATTTTTTTTATTTCAACATTAGAACAAATGAATAATTTTAAACCTTTTAACTTTACTCTCTTACATTTAAAAGTGCATTTGCATAGTTCCAGGTGCTCGTATATATTGTGCATGTGCCTAGTATTAGTAATACGATGGCGTCTTTGCATGACTAATATAATAAATAATGTCAGCTCAAAAAAACAAAAACATAAATATTGTTAGTTTTATTTATTAATTACTTAAATTCACTCAAAAAAAAAAACTTAAATTCAGTTAATTCACTCTAAAAGTCTAAATTATAAATTCTTTGCACTTTGCATTGCAAACTATTAAAACTTTAAAGTTTAAACTATCTTTTTTAAATTTAATGGAGAATATACTTTATTAGCCTCACTTTATTTTTAACAGTTTTTTATTTTATTTCATAAGAATCTATTTTTAATTGTGAATAAGACATAATTTGCAAGTATTGCTAAAAATATAAAATTAAGATAGCTATTACAACTCTTTAAGTAAAGTCTTTTATCTTTACCACCGTACATTGTTGATATGATGGATATTACTTGTGGGCCATAGTTAAATAAAAAAAAATCATTTTAAAGGTCTGTTTGGATAGAATTTATTTTGCTAAAAACTGAAAACATTATAACAAAATAATTTTTAAATATATGAATAGTACTGTGGAACCTATTTTTAATGAAAAAGTTGCTGAAAAATAAGATTTATGGGTCCTGTGAATAGTACATGGGACATACTGATGTGTTGAAAAGTCAAATATTATGGCTACTGTTCATGAACAATAGCCGTAACAGAGTTATTTGCTCCTGAAATGTGTGCCAAAAAAAAAAGTAGTAAAATGCGCAAACGTGGACGTAGAAATGTGTATCCAAACGGATACTAAGTCTTTATACTTTGATAGATGGGATGTTGAGGCAATTTTACGTGTTCCCCTAACTTGTTAACAGACAAATGATGCTATGTTTTAGTCACATTCCAAGAATGGGTTCTACACAGTCAAATCTAATTATTATGCAGCTAGGATCATCGCAATAAAAGAAACTTTAATTTAGAGCTCAAATGGGGCATATGCAAGTGTGGTCAAAGATTTGGAAGTTTATACAGTATTCGGTTCTCAACACATCCATGTCTCAATTTTCATAATTTAGTTCTCATTCTCATAACTCACAACTCACAATTCTTAACTCAATTCATAATTCCCTCTCTTTTTTTCTTTTTTCTTTTTATCTCACTCAAATTCTTGTTTGGAACCCAAACTTGAACTCGGTTTTTGGCTTGTAAAAAGCAAAATAACACTCAAACAATGGGAAACATGTCAAAACTGCTACCCGCATTTCTTCCACACACGAACCCAAACTTAAAAGAAAAGAAGAATGCAAAGGTGAAAAAAAAAAAAAAAAAAGCTTTGATCTCATAAAATAAACCCAAAAAATGAAGCCAAAAGATCTCAGTTTTAAGGGTTAGGTGTTCATATTTGAAGTTCCAATCTCATATCATAAGCCTAGTAAATAGCACAAAAATCATAAACCCAAAAAATTAAAATAATGTAGTCTGAAAATCAGACCCAAAAAAGACTGTAACAAGACATCAACCTCCACGAAATTTTAACAATAGATGAGACTGAGAGAATCAAGAGACGCACCTATGATTGGGGCTACAACAGGAGGATCTGAAATTAGGGAAGAAGAAATAACTTGATCCCATCGTGACTTGCGTAGTTTTGAAAATGCGTCGAATCGAAGTGAGTAGAAATCCAATCTGAAATATGTAAATGAAAAGAGAGAGAGAGAAGAATGAGGAGAGAATTTGCGTAGTTTTTATCTAAAGCTTCATCGTGGTCCTTTTTTTTTACGCTTTTTCAAAAGTGGCGCAGAAAGTTGTTGTGCGAAATTTCTCTTTTTTATTATTTTATTTTTATTAGCTACTATAAAGTATAAACTGCTTTTTATATTTTCTTCTTAAAAATAACAAAGTTTTCTTAAAAATAACAAAGTTCTTTTTATATTGCTTTTTCATCAGGTGTATACTGTATAAGCAGTAACGTTGGAAATTTCCAAAGAAACTTCATTCTTGGAGAGTTTCGAATAAGTTAAGTTAATGGTGAAGTCATTGTACAAGTCAACTCTACTGTACACATCCCACGTGTTCAAAAATGAGGACAAAGCGTAAATTAATGGTGACTAGCAAAAGATGATGATAACTCGATTGTTACACAAATGGTGGGGGCATTGAATAGGTGTCATAACTCATAAGGGAAAATGTTTTGGGAAGTTGTATCTGGCTAATTTGTATTTGTTAAACTTTGTGCTAAACCGATTCTAAGTTTAGGCCCATCTTTTTGTCGTTAATTACTGGAGCTTTACTATTTGATTTCTGCTCCTTCGCTACTGTGTCTGTGATTGATTCTACCGGTACTTTCCGTTGTATAGTGTTAATTAAGTCTCATTGATAAAATAAAATAAAAAAACAATTTTTAGTATTGGTATCTTTGATGGTGACTTTTTTTTTTTTTTGAGATAATATATACAGAATACATAGGGATGAGAAATATTACCATCAAAAGAGACATCTAAAAAAATTACCCGAAGAAGCCGAGAGAAAAGAGAGGTAGGCGAGAGGCAGAGCACCGAAGTCTGAAGCAGAAGAAAAAAAAAAGTTGAGTAGAGGAAAAGGAAAGGAGGCTGCCGCTGAGAGTGAGAGAGACTGATTAGATGAGAGAGGCGTGAGCTTTCACTTCAAAACCTCCTAGTGAGGAGCGAAAGTTGCTCTCTTTTTCTGAGTACTTTCACATCAAAAGTAGCGATGAAATTTCCTAGTGCGTGAGCAGCGAAAGTTCTCTTTTTCATATTGCTTTTTCACCAGGCTTGTAGGTTTTTTTCTTTTAAGTAAAAAATTCAAGCACTAAGGAAGACAGGCCTTTTTTTTTTTTTTTTTTTTTTTTTTTTTTTTTTTTTTTTTGGGGGAAACCATGCAAGTATTATACAACTAAGGCACCACAAATCTATTACAAAAATGGACAGCTTTATCATTAGCCAGGAGGTCTTCCACCATAGGCGGTGGATTATACAAAATAAAGTGGTCTGAACGCAGATCAGCCCCCAACCTAACTAATCTATCAGCACACCTATCCACCTCCCTAAAAACATACGCCACAATACAGTTAAGGAACGTCTTCATTAGGTTCCTGCAATCGGATAATAAAGGTTCAAGACTAAGGTTAACCACAAAAGTATTAGAAAGCAAATAAACAAGATATTCAGCATCCATATCCACACAAATATTATCTAAACTAAGCTGTTTTGCCAAAAGAAGCCCATCTCTAAGTGCCCACAACTCAACCAGTATACTAGACGTGTTCCCAAGTTTCCTTAAGCAACCCGCAATCCAATCCCCATTACTACATCTGATCACAGCTCCTCCACCAGCCTTCTTCAAGTTCCCTAACACCGATCCATCCAAGTTCAACTTCACCCATCCCTCTTGGGGTTTAGTCCAGGACACCCGAGTCAACACTCTACTCAATAAGGAAGACATGTCGACTTTCCTGTGACTAGCGAATTCCTGTTTATGTTTATATTTCCTTTTCTTTTACAAGCTACAAAGTTCTTTTTACACCACTTTTTTTTTTTCCTGTGACTAGCGAATTCCTGTTTATGTTTATATTAGGGGTGTGCAAAAAACTGATGAACCGAAAAAATCGCTTCAAACCGACGGAACCGATGCAAAAATTTCAGTTTGGTTTCAATTCGGTTCGGTTTGGTTTTGGTTTTTATATAATAAAACCGAAAATTTCGGTTCGGTTTTCGCTGGCAAATTTTAATGCACCGAACCGACCGAACCGAACCGATATATATTTATGTAACACTAAGTCACTTTCAAGTTTGTAGCTTAGTGGTATGATGTCGCTTTAATGACTAAGTGTTCTCTTGTTTGAGCCTTCGCCTAAACGTTTTTTATTTTTTTTTTTATTTTTTAAAACCATTAAAAGTAAAAACCCTAGCATCTTATGTTCTGACCCTCCTACCCTTTTCTTTCCAGCCGCCCCTCCACCATTTTTTTTCTCTCTCACCATTTTACCTCTCTCTCTCTCCCTAGCACTTTTTTCCTTTCTCTTCTTCTCAGCGCCAACCCCCTCCCTGACTCCCTACCCACGGCCCACTTTCTTTCTCACAAGTCACAGCCTCCACTCTTCAAAGTTCAGCCCTCCTCTTCTCTCACCGCTGCACATGCCGCTCCACACATCGGCCTTCCTACACCGCGTCCACACGCCGGCCTTCCTACGCCGGCCTCAACACGCCGATATCCACACACCAGGCTCCCTATGCCGGCCTAATCTTTTCATTCTCATGGAGTCAAGATGACCCTCTCTCTCTCTTTAATTTCTCCATAATTTCCTCTCTCTTTTTTATATTTTGGGTTTGTTTAATATTGAATCAATGATATTGTTTCAATTTTTATGTGCAAATAAAGTTAGGGTTTTGAAAAAACTCATTGTTTATATTCTGGGTTTGTTTATTTTTTTCAATTTCCTCTCTCAGTTTTATATTCTAGGTTTTTTTTCTTTTTTCTTTGTTTGCTTTCTTAGAAAATAAATGATAAGGAAACCGAAAAAAAACCCACCGAAACCGATTGATTTCCAATTACTTCGGTCGATTTCGGTTGAGAATTTCACAAACCAAAAATTTTGGTTTCAATTGGCCAACACTTAGAAAACCGACCGAAACCAAACCGACACACCCCTAGTTTATACTTCCTTTTTTTTTACAAGCTACAAAGTTTTTTTACACCACTTTTTGGAGGGTTTTTTTTTTTTTTTTTGAGCTAAATAAATCATTTTTTAGGATTATTTTATTAAAAAGATTCTTTTTGAAAATAAATTTTTGGGTAAAATTAAACTTTCCAAAAGTTGAGTTCTAACAACCACTTGCTAATGTAAAGCCACTAATAATAATGCTCTAACATGGCATTTAAAAATAGCAATATGATTTTTTTAATAATACGATTTTTTAGCACCACCACTACTAATGCTCTAATATGATATTTAAAAATTTTTGCCGTTTATTCTAAAAAAAATGGCATTTATAAATAAAAATCATCCCACTTGGAACTAGAGTCCTATGCAATTTAAAAAATAAATAAATAAATAAAGTTTATAGAAATTGATTTCAATACAAAATCAGAAAACAAAAAACAAAAAACCAAGAAAATTGAGTTTGAAAAACTCTAGTTCTATGTAACACACTTAGTTCCAAATTGCGCAATTTTCTTTTAAGAGTTTATTTATGTATTTATTTTTTTTTAAATAATTATTAAAGAAAAGTAAGAAAAATCGTGCAATTGCCTTTTAAGAGCTGAGATTTAAAATTAAAAAATCCACTTTTAATTCGAGCATTAGAATAAATCAACAATTTTTAACCTTTTAACTTTTCTCTCTTACTAAAATTGCAATTGCATAGTTCCAAATCCAACCAAGAAAAAGAAAAATCTCTTAACAACTCCAATTGGTACGGTGAAAAAGAATTTTGAAAAAGAAGAATATAATTAAAAAAAATTTTAAAAACCATTAATCAATATTTACCATTCAGCCTGATCTAAGGCATCATATCCATTATTTTAGGTGGGTATAGATTTGATTCAAAAAAAAAAAAAAAGTAGAGAAGAAGAAGAAGAAGAAGCTGGGTATAGATTCATATTCATGTATTGAGACATAGGTAGTTAGGAAATCATTAGATGTAATTTATTGACTTCTCTAGAGGACATCAACCAAGAAGAAAGAGGGAGTAAGATTTATTAATTTGACTAAAATGCCCATGTGTTTTGTCCAGATAGTACGGTGGCCTTTTTTTTCTTTTTCTTTTTCTTTTTTCTGCTAGACGTTGTTTTTTTCTTTTTTACTTTCTTTTGATTTCCTCTTGGACTTTTTTTTTCTTGGGGTGTGGCGTAACAGTGTTTTTTACTGTTTTTCTTCAATTTTTTTTCTTTTGTTTATCTAGAAGTGTTTTTTTTTTTCTAGATATGATTTTTATTTTTTAATAAATTTGGATGATTTTTTTTTGTTTGTCATTTTTTTTAATTGGGTATTATTTTTTAACAAAAATATATGAATAAATTTATATAAACTCAATTTTTCCATCCTTCCACTCTTTCACTTCCAACCAAACAAAAAGGTAAAAAATTAAAATATTTTTTATCCTTTCACTTTTTTACCCTTCCACCATTTTCTATCCTCCCACTTTTTCACTCCACCAAACCGACCATAAAGAAACGGAGTAAGCCTTCTAGGAAAGTTCATAGTTTAAATTAAGGTGAAAATACACTTTTGGTCCATACATTTTGGGCCGATTCGCAATTTGGTCCCTAAATTGATTTCGCTCCTAGGTTAGTCCCTGATTTCGAAAAATCATTTTTATTTTAGTCCCTACTGTCAATTCAGTAACAGAAAAATTTGAGGTGGCAAACGGAGTGCATAAGTGACATATTAAATGTTGATGCAGCTGAAAAATAATAATAATAAATACAACGTCTGCATCCATGTCAGCATCTAATTTAAATATATATATATATATATATATATATATATATCAATTTTAACAAAATTTAAAACATAAAAATACATCAATTCAGATTTGAATAAAAATAAACAAGAACATGAACCCAAATCATAAGAACACAAGAACACAAACCCAGATAACAAGAACAGTACTCATAATTTCTATTCCAAAATTTGTATACATTCTTCCACCAAAAATCAATTATAAATTAAATAAAAAATGTTTAGCATCCATGTCAGCATCTAATTCAAAAATATATAAATATATATATCAATTTTAACAAAATTTAAAACATAAAAATACATCAATTCAGATTTGAATAAAAATAAACAAGAACATGAACATAGATCACAAGAACACAAGAACATGAACCCAGATCATAAGAACACAAGAACACAAACCCAGATAACAAGAACAATACTCATAATTTCTATTCCAAAATTTGTATACATTCTTCCACCAAAAATCAATTATAAATTAAATTAAAAATGGTGTTCTGTTCTTCCACAAAAATCAAAACCTAAACTATCAAACCCAATGACCACCACCACAATCTGCCACACTAACCCATATCCACCAGCACCAAACCCGAATGACCTCCAGCACCACCACTACCAAATCCATCACCACCAAACCCTACAATCAAATTTCAACAATAACTCAAACATATTTTGAACCATTAAACAACCCAAACCCCCCACACCATCACGGATCAAAGAAAGAGGCACTGAATGGGTGAGTCCAAGTAAAGAAGAGAGAGAGAGAGAGAGAGAGAGAGGAGACTACCTTGATGGTGGCTGGTCGCGGTGAATGGCAAGGAAGGAAACCACGGCCACTACCACCGATCTGAGTTTCACAACACACACAAGGGGGAGAAGCCGTGTTGCCCATCGTTTTCTTCAATCCGTGTTGCCCACCAAGCACCGAAGCCTCCATGATCAAAGCCCCAAAGAAAGATAAGTAGATATGCTCGTCGTTGGTCGACAAGGGAGAAGCCGAACTATCATTAGCCACATCTCAGCCTCTCTCTCTCTAAACCCATATCATTCTCTCTCTCTCTCTCTAAACCAGATCGTCTTTTTATTTTGACCCCAGATCTCTCTCTCTCTCTCTCTCTCTCTCAACCTTGATATATCTCTGTAAACATGATAAAAAATCATACTGCAAAAATAGTTTTAAAGCTTTTTTTTTTTAAAGAATCAAAACCTGTGACCACTTTTTACCACAATTTTAGATTTAAGATTAAAAATATTAATTTAATTAAATTTAAAAAAAAATAGAAATTCATAAGTTTGTTTTTATTTTGACGATTGTTGTTTTTTTTTTTTTAATATAATTAAATTATTTATTTTTATTAGATTAATGTTTATTTTTATTTTTCTGAATTGGCTTTTTTTATTAATTTAAATGCTAATATGGCATTTAAAAATGCAAAATAAGATTTTTTTTAATATTATTTTATTAGCCATATCAGCATTTACTGTGCACACAATGTATTCTGTTTGCCACCTTAGATTTTTCTATTACTGGGTTGATGGTAGGGACCAAAATAAAAATGATTTTTCGAAATCAGGGACTGACCTAGGAGCGAAATCAATTTAGAAACCAAATCGAAAATCGACCCAAAATATATGGACCAAAAGTGCATTTTCGTCTTTCCATTACCCAATACCCATCTATAACAAGTGCAATCTTCTTTATTTGCTTATTTTTAAAGATGATAATGCCTTTTTGTATCAAAGAATCATGTAGATGACCCATAAACTTGTTGCGGGTGTCCTCGCCTCTGAAACTGAGGAAGACGTCATACTTCCGTCCAACAGAAGGGGAAGAAGAAGAACTTGGGAAAGATGACGAGGCGGTTTCTGTGACCATTAAAGCCATAGGAAATATACTACTAAATATTGAATCACAGTGTATATCTACATACAAAAAAAGAAAAAGAAAAAACATTCAATTAGAATTGAAGAAAGATTAAAAAGAAAATAAATTAGGGAAGAAGAAACTAGTTGATGTTCAACCTGAACTGCGTGATTTTGAAATTACTTCTAATCGGAGAGAGAGAGATGGAATCAAATCCAGAATGCGAGAGAGGACAACTTCTGAGGAACAGAAGCCTTGTTGTTTATGAGAAATTCGACATGGCGTGGTGCTTAAGCGGTGATGTAGGAAATTACAAGAAACATCATTCTACATGATTCGAAGAAGTTAAAGTGGTCGACGCATAATGTGAGAATCATTGTATGCGTCAAAAGTAGTGGCAAAAGTTCTTAGGGAGGAGCGAAAGTTACCGTGTTTTGTTTTCTTTGACAGCTATAGGGTTCTTTTCATATTGCTTTTGACCAAAATGAAAATAGTTCTTTTTCATTTTATAGTAAAACTTCAACCATTTTTACCAGAGCAAAATATGTTAGAATACATAGTGTATCTTCAGTTTATACAAAATGAATTTTTTTCAGGTAGTCATTAAAAACCTTAAATTATATAAAATTTAATAAAAATATAACTTAAATATATCAACATCACAAAAACAAAAAAACAAAAAAAAACAAAAAACAAAACAAAACAAATTTTCTTTTACAAACAAAATTGAAAAGTAAAGAATGACTGATAAGAAATTAAATGAGAATTGAGAATGTTAAGATAAAAGTAATAACAGGAGAAAAAGTCTAAAATGATGATGGAGAAAAGAAAAACAGATAAAGTAAAAGAGAGCAATGAATGATCTACTGTGATTGTAAGTCAAGCCTCTGGAAAGTATAGCTCCTAGCGTCACCAAGGAAAACTCGCGACCACAGTCTCTTTTTTGGTATCTAGGAAAATAAAATGAGAGATTATTTAATTATTTTTATAGAATGAGTTGAACGAGTTATAAATCTGAATGATTAGAAATTTTTATTTTATTTTTGTTTTTGAATGAGCATTTGTTGGATATCTTGTTTAGTAGTTGTTGTTTGGATTAATGTTGCTTTTTTTTGGCTATTTTTTTTAATGTTATTTTGGTTCATTTTTATTGTTATTTGAATGTTTATTTATTTATTTTGTTGAAGTTAAAGACTATGTTTGAGATACCAAGATTATTTTTATGAGTAGCTAGAGACACAACAAAATTTCACAGCAATTCCAATATAAGCATACAAAAAAAATTTTAAATCAGAGATAAACAAAAAAAGCACGTGTAAGTTGGTATGCTAATTTTGGAATGTTATGAAATTGTTATGAGATTTTATTGTTTTCCTAGTATTATTATTATTTTTATTAAACCCAAATTCTTGAAATTATCAAGTCGGTGTGGTCAATAGGATAGGCAAAATATGTTAATTTAAATATAATTATGTATATATTTTTTTTTTCAATTAAATTTTTTTTTTTGGCAAGTCAAGGTGGTCACAGGACCACCTTCACTAGTAAAGGATGGCAATGGGGAGGAGTGGGGTCGAAGGATGGGATCTTCACCCCCACCTAGTATGGTTTTATTTTGCCTCTTTTGCCTCGCTCCATATGATAGGGAAAACTTCCTTATCCCATCCTCGCCCCGTAAAATTATATTTCATTTTAATCTTCCATACAATTATTATAATTTTTTTTAATAAAACATGTTTCATTAAACCACACAAAGTGAAGTGCGGAGGGGCGGGTCAAGGCAGGGCTAGGTAAAATTGCCATCTCATGACTACTATGTACAGCTGCCCCTGATTATTGAATTATCAAAAAGAAATTTTTTTTTTTAAATTTATTAAAAATCAATCATTACAACAAGAAAAATCACTTTTAGTTTTAATCTTTGGATTCAATTTTTTTTTTTTTTTTGGCTTTTTAACTTTTCTCGATCACATTAAAAGGTATAATTGCACATATCCAAATTCGAAAAAAAAAAAAAAAAAAAAAAAATCCTTAAACTCCAACTCGTAAAAAACAAAATTGAAGAAAAATTATAGAATTTGAAAAAAAAAAATGTTAACACTTAGACTTGCCAGAGAAGGCATTAAGTAAGAAAGCCGAAAAAAAAAAAAAAAAAAAAAAAAAAAAAAAGAGGAAGGAATTTATGCATAGAGTTAGCTAAGTTTATGCATAGGATTTATGCATAAGATATCATGAAAATATTGTGAAACTTTATTGTGTTCTTAAACTTACTATCAAGTTTATTAGGACTCAAATTTATGAAATATTATAAACAATTTCACCAGTCTGGCTCATTTAATTAATGAACATGATTTAGGACCTCAGCAATGTATGAAACAACTACCGTCCTTTTTACTATTTATATGGTTACAAAGTTCGGATTGAGATATGATTACCTAGAATATTACACCGTGTGTAATTGCTCTTAATGACCTAGATTGAGGGAAAAAAAAAATCAAACTTAATCATTGAATAAATTAAGTTAGAAAAAGTTAAAAAGTGAATAAAAAAATTAGAAGTTAAAAAGTGAAGAAGTAAAACAACATTTTAAGAGGAATGGATGTAATTGCATACGTACTGAATCCAAAAAGTTCTTTATATAGTTTGTAAAGAGTCTATTTATGGTCAAGAACTTTGAGGCGAAGTACATTTAGTATTATTAACAAAAATTTCTAGGATTTAAATACTTCTATCCCCAATGTAATTATTGAATTATCAAAAATAAAAATTATTAAAAATCAAACACTATAACAAGAAAATTTTACAATTGACTTTTTTGAATGATGAGATTGAAAATTAAAAAGTTAACTTCTATTCTTAATCTTCGGATTAACAATTTTTTTTTAGCTTTTTAAACTTTTCTCTCTCATGGTAAAAGGTACAACTGCACAGATCCAAATCCAGTAAAACCATCCTCTTAAACTTGAACTAGTAAAAAAACAAAATTGAAGTACAATAGTAGACTTTAAATAATTTTTTTTTTTTAAACATTGGAATTTATGCAATTAGTTAACTGAAATCAGCATAATATCATTGAGAAAATTTCAAATGAAATCTTATAAAGTCAAATAAATTGTAAATCAAAGAAAAGGAATTAAATTTCTAAACCTAGTAGTAAAAGACTATAAGGTATTTAAATTTTAATAGCAGTCTTGAACTATTAGGTCATTGGTTGGGTTGTCTTCTTTTTATGTTAATGTAAGTTTGTGCAATTGGAGACCTGTATCTTGTGTCCATACCAAATGGGTTAGGCCAACTCTCACCAAAAGTTTAGCTAATAGCCCACCTTTTGTAACATATTGAACCCTTCAACCCAAAAGGCTAGGCTTAATGGGAAAGGGGCTTCCCATTTCTAATACACTGTGTCCTTGCTTGGAAGGTGTTTCTCCTGCACACAAGACTCTTGACATGTCCTCCCAACGAGTAGAACATTCCTCTAATTCTATTTCTAACACCTTCTGTCGCTCAAGCCCAAATGGTTGATCTTTTGGGGCTTGCAGGATCCAAGGTGTTATATTTTTCAATTTGAGATACCTACTTCTCACACACAACAAATTTTCTATTCTCTCTATATTATATTTAAGCCTTCATTATTCAATCTTTATTGATTTTTCTTTTCTTTCCAATGGTCATATTTTTTAAACAGCCATATATTTCTAACAATCGTATTTTCCAACAATTATATTCTTTCAATATAAATAGCATAATTTCCTCTCTAATTTTCATTTAACTCTAACGCAATAATAGTCTCCCTCAAAAAAAGAAAAAGAAAAAAAAAAGCTTTTATTGTGTCATTTATAGGTAGCCCAAATCCAGTTTGAAGTGGGTAACTTTTTATCTTTGGGTATGAAAATAGATGTCCATGGAAGAGTTAAACTAGTTCAACATTTGGACTCATGAAAATTTGAGATTATCTTTTCTATGAAATTTCAAGTCAACCAAATTCAATAATAAAAATGAAACAATAGTACGACTATGAAGAACAAAGAAGAAAGCAAATATTAGCAAACCACTACAAGTTGTGACTTGGTGGTAAGAGTTTTCGTATTGTTTCACATAATACTTGGCAGTAGTTGAGCGGTTCGAGCAGTAACACTTTGACAACTGTGTTATGCTCACAATAATAGCTTTATCAAGGTCTCAATGGTATACATGGTATTACGCATTACCATCACGTAGCATGAGATCGATAGTAAAACTAGAGAAAGTTGTTTTTTTTTTTTTTTTTTCTAATGTCAAACTTTAAAAGTGTCATTGATTTTCTTACAACTTACTTTGGGTTTTGTATGGTGACGGTTCAATTGAACACCATCTCAAATGCTACGTAAGTAAAATGTGAAATATTTGGTAAATTTTTTGGTATCCGTAGGAGGATTGTAATTTAAAAAAAATATAAAATATGGGTTTAAAAAAGTAATTTAAAAAAAAGAAAAAAAGAAAAAGAGTTTGCTATATTCAAAGACTTGGCCAGCGTGTCAGGTATCCAAACTTCCACTTCCCTTATGCAACTCAGAAGAATAAGCTCACTTTAATTAGGAGATGTCAAACGCCGTCATTTTTACGGCAAAAAGAAATATGTATAAATAAAAGAGGAATTTTGAAATTGCAAGAGACAAAAGAAAGAAAAAGAAGAAGAATTGAACCTTGAAATGAGGATGAGCTATGATGGTTCCAGTTTTCTCCGAGTCAGACTCATTCAAACCTAGTCCTTCAGAATTGCCATGTTCTCCATTTTTACTTCAACAAGCTCAGCTCTGACTCAGTGAAGTGAAAAATGGTGGCAATTGCCAATTATAGCCGGCATCGTTTTATTTATTGTTAGTATTTCTTTAGAGACAGCAAAAATATATGATTTGGTGTTTAAAATTTGATTAAGGTTTTATTTTAGTATGAAATATTTTAATTTCCATTCCCTATAAAATTGGAAAAAGTGGGTATATCATATCGATAATAAGTTGTTTTGGAGAAATGTGGTGTTTGAAGAAGGAATGTGGTATCAAAGAGACTGTACTGTACTGTGTGCCGAAAATGGTTCTGAGAAATGAGAAGGATTTGAGGATTATTAAATGAGTTTATCAAAATAACATTGCCCTTTGATCCCAAGAGATGGACATGAGAATCAGATTCAATTTGCATTAGAGCAAGGAATTGGTGGAGTGATCTCTGCTTTAGCCAGGAACAGATACCAAGCCCCAGTAGAGCTTGAGATGGTTCACTGTTCAAGCTTGTTGTGTCGATTGGCATGAGAATGGTTCCTAGCCACCCTGAAGATATTTATTTATATTGTATTTCTTGAATGGGAAATGGAAATCTTGAAGCAACTATAAGCATGAGCAACTAGTTTGCAATAAGGTTTTTCATGGTATCTAGAGGAATTTAAATTGTGTCTGGTTTTGGAAAGAATTAATGTAGTGCAGCTTAATTAATTCTTAAGAATTTATGTGGGAAGACATCGTTGTATGGGAAAATCAGTGGTGTGAAAATCTTTAAGGGTTGTGGCATGTAAGTTGGTCTCAGGTGCTGCTGTGTACACATATATGGCACCAAAGGAATGCCATTCTCCAATGCCAAGGGATAAGAACTGAGGGGGGATTATGTAGTCTTCATAAAGAGAGAGCTTAAACCAACGGTGGAGACTAGAAGTAAGCCATTTGTAGGAAATGGGGGCTTAATTTAGCTCTATCCTTGGAGAGCACCCTGCATAGCTAATTTGGTGTGCAAATCACGGTCCAAAATCAACATCTGAACCAAGCGAAGTTTCGGTTTGAAATTTCTCGATATGAATAAGAGAGCCAAATGCCGGGAAGGGGAAAAAAAACATTATATATGTGGCCACTGTTGGAGAAAAAAAAACAATTATTTAATATAATAAACCGTTACATTGGAAAGACAAATATCAATATGTAATTATGTATATATATATATATATATATATATAAAATAAAAGCGGCAGGATTTATATTGCATTTCACAAAATTATCAAGTACCCAAATCTCAGTGGCGAAATTTTTACATCCAAGATCTGCTAAAACTAGAGGAGCATTATTACAGCCTTTTTCCACAAAATTAAACTCGCAGTATCTAAAATTAGATATTGCTAGTTTCACTTTGTTGAACAGAGCATTTCAGGTAACTTGTTTTGGGGGAATCCATGTTAAAAGCAGCAATGGCAAATTGGCAATACTTAAGTGGCTCTCAAGTTGAACCTCCTGAAGTCTCCGTTTTTACCCAATTGTAGGGCATGCCAGAATCCTGCAAAATGAGCCTCCAGCCAGCATTGGCCCACAATCACCTCAACCTTAGCTGCAACCAAATTTTCATTGAAATCCCTAATCACTGCAACATTTACAGAAATATTTACCATGGAGTAAGGTAACTGAGGGGGCTTCCATATTAGGAAATGTACTTTCTGCAGTATCCCAGACAAAATTTTGCAGCCAAGTAGTGTTCATGCATCTCCATACCTATATATACCAAAGTGGTTGCCTGTATTCCTGGTTCCCCAAATCTTTCTCCGCTTCTGTGCAGCATAATTGCCATGAGAGAGTGGGAAATAGTTTCAGTGAGAAAGTATTCTTGTGGTGCAGCATCCCAGAGAATAGATCAGTCCAATTCTGATAAGGCTAGTGTGGGATAAACTTTATGCCTTCAAGTAATTGCCATACCTTCTTGGCGTGTGGGCATTGGGCAAGACCACAAAGCATGTAAACTGGTTTCAGGAACTTCATTACACTGCTTACAAGTTACTGAAGAGATGATGCATTTGGAGAATAGATGAAGCTTTGTTGGCAGGATAAACCGAAGAGCACGCCATGAAAAACTTTAATCTTGTTAGGAACCTGGGCCTTCCACAGTGCCTGCTACATAATTGTTGAGCAGAGATTGTTTGAAGCCTCTCCTAAACCTGACACTGCCTCGTGGTCTGAGAAATCATATGCACTCCGAACTGAAAAATCTCCAATTTTTGCTCCCAACCAGAAGAAACAAATGTTGAGAACTTCACAGAATGCTTTGAATGACAGCAGCTTCTTGTGGCATGAACAACCTGTCCAGAACAATCCTTCTGCAAGTCTTTGTATTATCATCCAGCAAGTCACACACAGTTTGCTGCAGATTGAGGATTTCTTAGTAAAACCACCCTGAATGTACTCAGTGTCAGCAGCTGCCTATCTTCCCAGATGTTAACCTGTCTTCCATCACTATTTTCCAACAGTAGCTCAACTGTGCAACCTTTCTAGCTTCCGTTATACATCTCCAACCAAATGAGGTATTGGATGGTAACTTTGTGTTAACAAGAAGACGTTGATAGGAAGGATTTATATCTGTATGCCATTAGAAGTTTAACAGAGCATTACATTTGCAGGACACCCAAAAAAAAAACAGATTTAATCAATAAGAAGAGCCAATTGACAGTTAATTTAAATGCTTGACCATTTTGGGTCCTTGACCACTTTTGCAAAAGCCCAAGGTGAGTGTGAGAGGAGCATAGCTACTTCGCTAATACCTGTAACTATCCACTTTGGCAAAGGCTTCAAGCTTCTTAGACATTTGATCCCATCCTTCCATTAATTAAATAAAAGTTCACCAACAAGAAAAATTTGTGTTAGTCCCACCTGATAAAAAAAAAAAGTGATACGGTAAGATATTAATTTTTGAGTTTGGGTCAATTTGGATGTGAGTGCCAAAAGGTGCCACTAAGGTACAAGTATCACCATATATTGAAGTTAGTAGGAAGAAAAATGATAACTTACAGGTAATGAACAGCAAACGATTAGCCTTCCAGGTCATTTTCATTAGATTCTTCAAAATCAGCCATTAATCCTTCGAGTTTTGAATCCACTTTGGCTGTGGATCCTCATTATAGTAGCACTCTCCTTCCATTATATAAAAGTTCCCCAACAAGTCAAGAAAAATATTTGTATTATCAAACCTGATGAAAAAACTTAAAAAGAAAATAAAAATAATAAAATAATAAAAAAGGGCATATGGAATGATTTTAATTTTTGAGTTTGTGGTGATTGCGGTGTGATGCCAAAAGGGGATGTTAACTAGCAAAATATTTTGAACTTTCTTTTTTCCCTCTCTCAAAAAAGGGGTAAAAATCTAAAAAGAAAAACTCCAATTTATACCAATGACAAATTAAAATTTTTTATCATGCCAATTTAAACCTGACAATCAAAACCCACACTTTCATTTCATTGGATTCCTCTCCCCAAAAAATAAAAGAGAACATCAAGACTTGTAAACTGTAATAGCAAGAAGAAAGATGATGACTTATAGGCAAAGAAGTCGAAACATTCCTAATACTTCATTCTTTAGAGTCAGCCATACATCCTCCAAGTCTTTGGATGTGGTTCATTGTTAGAGTAGGCTTCTCCACTAGGTCCAGCCCCATCTCCCTCATCACGGCGTCTCTTATTTCTGCAACCTTCCTCATCACTAGATTCACTGTTTTCTCTCCACGGTTGATCAAGATCATCAACTTCTTGCTCGATTACCAAACGAACCCCAATTTTCTTCACCTCCAAGTTCGGGGAAGATATTTCAATCTCAATTTGACAGATTCCGTTTGCATCACTTTGACTCCATACTTCTTTCCAATCAGAATCAAAGCCATTGGACAACCTGTAATGGGAAAAATATTGCAGACCAAATTGATGCGATTCAATTTTACCACAATTTTCCCAACATAAATGTGTATATTTCATTTGATATCCATTAACTTCAAATGAACATGTAATCCCAAAATCTCCAGCGGATAGAGCACTGTTGGGTACCAAAACAATGCACAAAGCAATTCCCATCCATTCATCCCTCCCATAACATGAAGGCACTTGTATGTTCGCTTTATGACCTATTCTTCGATCATTAAACAATTTCGGAATTTCACTTCCAAAAGAAAGAAAAACAGTGCCACTTTGAATATAGTCAAGCAATTCAAACCAATTGAAAAGCACAGGTGAGGTAAAAGATCTTGAGAGTAATTCAAGCCTCCGGCAACCACTCAAATAGAGATGTTTTAGTTAATTGTGTCCAAAGATGCTGTTAGGAAGGAAATCAATATAATTTTCAGTTAGATCCAAGAATTCCAAAGAGGAAAACCAGTAGCCAAAATCACTCGGGATTGTCCAAATATTGCAGTCAGTAAGACACAAATATTTTAATGAAGCTGATAACCCTCCGACATTAACAGGATCATGAATTGTTGGCTGGAATAAAATGAAGTTAGTGTCCCATTAAATCTATGGATATATAGTTTTTTTTAGATTTTTTAGGAGAGCAATGGAGGAAGGCACCTCTTTTATAGCTATTCCAATCAAATTAAGCACCTTCAAACCTTCCACATTCCCCGGGTTCTTTGGCAAGTTCTCAACTTTTGAGCATCCAAAAAGATCAAGACATTCAAGCAACTTCAAACTACAAATAGTGTTAGGAAGACACACAAGATTTTTACAATCCCTTAGAGTCAATGATGCAAGGCTAGTCAAGCGTTCAATTGATGAAGGCAACTCTTTTATACATGTTTCATTCAAATTAAGCACCTTCAAACCTTCGACATTCCCCAAGGTCTTTGGCAAGTTCTCAACTTTTGAGCATCCAGAAAGATCAAGTTTTTAAAGTGACTCCAAACTACATATGGAGTTAGGAAGATACACGAGATTTTTGCAATCTCTCAGACTCAATAAAATAAGGCCAATCAAACGTTCAATTGATGAAGGCAATTCTCTTATAGCTGTTCCATTCAAGTTAAGCACCTTCAAACTTTTGGCTTTCCCTAACTCCTCTGGCAAGTTGTCAAATTTTGGGCATCCAGAAAGATCAAGTTCTGTAAGCAACGTCAAACTAAAAATGGTGCTAGGAAGATGCACAAGATTTTTGCAAGCTATTAGAGTCAATGAAGTAAGGCCAAACAAGCGTTCAACTGATGAAGGCAATTCTGTAATAGCCATGCATTTCAAAGAAAGATGCTGTAAGTATTCCATGCTCCCCACAAATTCTGGAATTTTTTTTACGTTTAAGCAACCAAAAAGTTCAAGAATCACAAGAGACTCCATTTCAAACTTGTTTGGAAGATAGATTAGTTTTTCGCATTGTCGTAGATTAAGAAGAATAAGCTTTTTAAGGACTCCGATGGATGGGTCAAGCTCCTATAAATTATTACATCTTTCAAAAACTAATTTTTCAAGATTTGGGACTCCAGTGAAGTTTGGAGTTATAATCAAGTTCATTGAGTTGGCCAAATCGATGAACTTCAACTTGTCAAAATTCTATTAGAAGAATACACCCAAAAAAAAAAAAAAAAAAAAAAGGTTAGAATAATTATCTTCCCAACCTCTATATTGAAATTTAAAAGTAGAGTTGTATGATTAACACAGTTACCTTTATTCCTATCGGAAGTCGTTCAATTTTGCTATGTTGCAAACAAAGTTGCACAAGCTCATCCGGTTGGAAACTTGATGGCAAAGATTTTGAAGGATAATTACTCCAATCAAGAATTCTCAAATCATTAGGAAGATGTTTTGGGCCATGTTGAAGGCAAATATTACGAATTCTAAGAAATTTAAGATTGTCCATCTTCAAAAAGGCATCAAGGTTCCAACATGCCTCTTTTCCTGCTTGATAAATACCTAAAATATCGATGGCTTAAACTGCACCTGTTCCTTAATAATTGAGAAGGAATTGGTGAGTTGCAAAATATGTTATTAGCATAACAATTCAAATTTCACATTTGTTGAACAAGAGATAGGGAATGAGCTCAAATTCTCTTAAAACACCTCTTACCTTATTTCTTTTCAACACCTTGTCAATGTCCTCATAATACCATAGTCTGCTACGCCTCCCAGGATCATTAGGGCACTCATGAAAAACTATGTGTCTACCCATTTTTAAAAGTAAATCATGCATCCACACTATATCCTCATCCATAATTTTCAAGAGAGATTTTTTAATGAGTTCGTCCAATCCAATTTCAAGGTGAAGGCCAAGAATATTGAGTAGTTGTACCACATCATCTTTTTTCTCATAATTAAAGATGCATGCAATATGTAGGAATATATCCTTCTCTAAATCACGGAGTCCATCATAACTTATTTGAAGTACTTCAATAATTTTTTCATCAGGAAATTCTTTCAACCTCTCTATCGCACTTTTCCAGGCAACAATACTTTTTCCAAACAAAAAGGAACCCAAAACCTCAAGAGCTAAAGGAAGACTACCAGCATAATTTAGAAAATCTTTGGATAGTTTTGAATAATCGTCTGGGACATGCTTTTGTTTAAAAGCATTCAAACAAAAACGATGACGAGCATGTTCACCATTCAATCCTTTAACTTCATATATTTGATTTACTTTGTGTTTCTTCAACACAAGCTCATATCTTGTTGTTATGATAATTCTACTACCAGGACCAAATCAATCATGCTTCCTAGCTAACTTATTTAACTGGTCTGATTCATGTACGTCATCAAGAACAAGTAGAATCTTTTTATGACGAAATCTATTTTTGATCACACAAATTCCATCATAAGTATCTTTTACTTTCAAATCTGTTTCCTTCAAAATGTCAGAAACAAGTTTCTGTTGTAGGAAAACTAAACCATGTTTTTCATAAAGTTCCCTAACATCTGCAATAAAACTACAAGCTTCAAATTCTTTGAAAACCATATGATAAACAACTCTAGCAAGAGTTGTCTTACCCATTCCCCCCATTGCCCAAATCCCTATAAAGCGAACATCCACATCGTTTGACCCTACATCTAAACATGACTCCAACTCCAGCACTCGAGAGTCTAATCCTATTAGACCCTCATCAATATCTGAGAATGTATCATAATTCAATTTATGCGATATTACTCTAACAATGCTTCTGATAACCTGTGACAATGGCCTGCAATGAAGAGAGAACATGGTAGATATTTGGTTTTCAATTCTGCTTAGTTAAACAAAACCATATAAACTAATTAACTCAAGATAAAACTTATAGAAATCCAAACAAGAACGTAGATCTACTTAAGATTCAAAATGAAATTACATATATGAAGTGGGTCATCTGAATATTAAAAAGAAATAAATGTAGCAAATAAAAATTACTTATTTATTACCGGCCATCCAACGATTTCGCCAACTTGACTCAAAGCAACTCTCCACATTTTCACCCGGTCCTCGTTGAAATTTTTTTCATGTTTGATAAAGTCATGTTCGAAAGTTCCTTTTTGTTTCCGTACATCGAATGGCTCCACATCACCAAAAAAAAGGCCAAGTTTTCTCTTTCTCGCACTAAACGAGCTTCACAAGTTCATTTAAACACCAAGTCGAAGATGCATAGTTTTTTGAGAAAATGACAACAGCATATCTCGATTTTTCTATTGCATTCGAAAGCTCTTGCGAAATAGGTTTTCCTTTCTCAAGTTTCTCATCGTCCTTAAAGGCGATAATGCCTTCCCTTTTGAAGGCATCATATAGAAGGTCTGCAAATGTGTTGCGGGTGTCCTCGCCTCTAAAATTGATGAAGACATCATACTTCCATCGGCCAGTAGAAGATGAAGAAGAAGAAGAAGAAAAAGAACTTGGGAAAGATGACAAAACAGTTTCCATGTCAATTAAAGCCATTAGAAACAATGGATCTGCATGCAAATTTTAAAAAAATCAAAAACAAAAATTAATCAATTAGAATTAGTTTAGAACTGAAGAAAGATTAAAAAGAAAATAAATTAAAGGAAGAAGAAGGTACTTGATCCCCAAAACTGAATTGGCGTAGCTTTGAAAACGCGTAGAATTGGAAAGAGATGGAATTGAATCTGAAATTTGAAACTGATGAGAGACAGAGAGACAACTGAGGAATGGACTTTTGAAATTTGGAACCGATAAGAGAGGACTCAAATTTCAAGAAACTTCCAGTGCTTTTTTATTATCTATATATATATATAAAACCGAAACTTTTGAAGCTTCCACAATTTTCCACGTCAGCACATCATTAAAAAAAAAAAAACAATTACCAAATAATTAAAAAAAAAAATTACCAAATATAAAACCGAAGCTTTTGAAGCTTCCACAATTTTCTACGTCAGCACATCATTAAAATAAAAAAAAATAAAAAACAATTACCAAATAAAAAAAATTACCAAATAATAAACAATTACCAAATAATAAAACAAACTACAATTACCAAATAATAAAACAAAGAAAATAAAATAAAACCATAACCACACGAATCCCTTTCCCTTACACGATACCGGACAACAAATAAGTAAACAAAAAAAAATAAAACCATACCTTACACGAGTAGCTTTCCCGATACTGGACCTCCACACACGAATAGCTTTCCCTTTCACGATACCGGACCTGCCTTCTCTGATTCTCTGCCATTTCTTTTCCACGGCAAGACCCAAGGCAAGACCCAACGATCCTTTCACGATACCGGTAGCTTTCCCTTTCACGATACCGGACCTGCCTTCTCCGATTCTCTGCCATTTCTTTTCCACCGCAAGACCCACGACAAGACTCACGATTCCGGACCTCCATAACCACACGAATGGCTTTCCCTTTCACGATACCGGACCTGCCTTCTCCGATTCTCTGCTATTTCTTTTCCATGGCAAGACCCAACGATCCTTTCACGATACCGGACATGCCTTCTCCGATTCTCTGCCATTTTTTTTCCACGGCAAGACCCAACGATCCGACCCAACAGACCGATCCTCTGCCTCTCCCTTTCCACGGCAACACCCAACAGCCCGATACCGGTCCGACCCAACAGACCGATCCTCTACATCTTCCTTTCCACGGCAAGCCCATGGCCACAGATCCCACCATACCCATATACAATTCGCTCAATTTCCACTCTTCCCCAGCCCATGGCCCAACAACTATGCTGGTCGGCAATGCAACCGACCCAGCCCATCGAGACTGGCCCAAAGGTATTATCTTATAAACCTATAATATTTTTTTTTTTCTGAATCCGAACTCTATATAGATTAGGACTCTATAACTATATATATAAAACTTTCAGGATGCTTTTTTTTTTCACGGCTATTCAATTTCTAGGTTTTTTTTTTTTTTTTTTTTTTTTTTTTTTTTTTTTTTTTTTCACGGCTATTCAATTTGTGTGGAAACTAAGCTAATTATAGAATTGTAGTTTTTGTGCACACACTTAGATAATCAATTTAACTTTTTTTTGAATTTTAGTTATCTGTTTTTGTATTAAAATTAGTGATTGAATTGTTTTTGTGTGGAAACTGAGCCACGGTTTTGAATTTGTTTAGTGGAAAGCTATTCAATTTCTAGGTTTTTTTTTTTTTTTTTCACGGCTATTCAATTTGTGTGGAAACTGAGCTATAGATTATTTTTTTACCCCAGCCTATTTTGTATTCTATAATTGATTGAATTGTAGTTTTTGTGCACACACTTAGATAATCAATTTAACTTTTTTTTGAATTTTAGTTATATGTTTTTGTGTTAAAATTAGTGATTGAATTGTTTTTGTGTGGAAACTGAGCCACGAGTTTGAATTTGTTTAGTGGAAACTGAGCGAGGTGGAGTTATCTGCTTGCTTCCTGATAATCTTAGCGAAATTGGTGTGGAGTACGTTGAGGTTAGTTATTCATTACATTGTTCATACTGAATTTTTTTTTTTCTGTTCACAAATTTGGTTGCATCTTTTGTAGTACCAAATATTTGTGTGTCAAGAGTTTTTTTTTTTTTTTTTTTTGGCTGTATATATGTGTACATAATAATGATGTTTGTTGGCTGAGGCCTGCTCCTCTCACACTACTATTTCTCTCTCTTCTCCATTTGTAGTCTCTATGGCAAGTATTGATTGTCTCTACTTTCTCACGCTTGGTACTTTAAAAAAAAAAAAAAAAAAAAAAAAAAGCTTTTGCATTGCTACGATTGTTGTAGAGGATCCTAAAGAAGTATATGTGAAGCCCTAGAAAGCCTTGACATCTAATTATGTGTATTATGCAGTTATGATTATGATGCGATTCAGATCTTAGTGCTAAAGACCAGCAACAGAGCTTACTGATTGTCTATGCATAGTTTGTATCAATTTTATATAATTATTTGCAGTTGTGATATAGGAATTTGAGTTAGAGAACATGCAACCATTTAGTTTGAAGTTAGGAATTTGCTTTTGATAATCAAGTATGCTATTCATAAATCACCTTTGTTTTTTTCTTTCATCTTCTTCTTTTTTCTTTTTTCTTTTTTTTTTTTATGTTTTTTGTTTTTAAGTTAAGGCTATTTTTCTATTAATTTGTGATTGAGATATTCTTCGAAGAATTCTTCAGTACTCCACCATTAAATATTGAAATTGTCCATTTAATTTGATGGAAGCTTTGAGCTGGCACGGTTCAGTTTAAAACTTTAAAGCTGAGATAATGTCAAAGTTTATTTCTTTATTTCTTTATTATGTTTTGCTTTTTCTATAATTTTGTCTTTTTTTGAATTTTTTTTTATTTCTAGATCCATTCTCAAGCGATTTTCCTAAATTAAATTCTAAATTCTGAAGCACAATTATTTCTTATGATAATCCCCCTTTGGTTCTTAATTTTTTTGGTATGTGGTTATATATTTTCATCATTATTGCAAGGATTTCCACTTTCATCATGTTTATTTAGGGACAGAAAGTAAATTCCTCGCAAAATCATTCTTTTAGGCACAATGAATTCAGTTCTAAGTTTGAAATTGACCTATAGGAACTAGGCTGAAGGCTATTGCACATAGTAATGGAAGATACATAGGGAGAGACAAATATATACTTCAGGGATTGTGCTTCCCAGTTTTTTCCCCTCTTAAGTAAATGTTTGCTGGTACTTTAAGAGCACATTGATGATGCTAAATTTAAGCAAGCGTCTTTTTTCATTTGTACTTTCCTTTCCAGCTTTTCCCCCTCTTAAGTAAACAATTTTTGTTCCCGTTTATATGACAAATTTGATCTTCGTTAAGAAATTGAGTCCTTTTACATTTGAATTGGATTCGTGTACTAATTATTGTCAGTAGACCTGACCTCCTCATCTCTCTCCAGAAAGTTTTAATCCTAATCCTAAACCCACTACAAGCACACATGGACAAATTTAATTTGTCCTATGTCAACTAATCTGTTGGCTGTTTTTCCGATAAAATACCATGTATTCATTTCTTATAATGGCCTGAAGAAGCATGTCAATCAGATTTTCATTCCATTATTGCAAGGATTTCCACTTTCATCATGTTTATTTAAGGACAGAAAGTAAATTCCTCGCAGAAACATTCTTTTAGGCACAATGAATTCAGTTCTAAGTTTGAAATTGACCTATAGATACTAGGCTGAAGGCTATTGCACATAGTAATGGAAGATACATAGGGAGAGACAAATATATACTTCAGGGATTGTGCTTCCCAGTTTTTTCCCCTATTAAGTAAATGTTTGCTGGTACTTTAAGAGCACATTGATGATGCTAAATTTAAGCAAGCGTCTTTTTTCATTTGTACTTTCCTTTCCAACTTTTCCCCCTCTAAGTAAATGATTTTTGTTCCCGTTTATATGACAAATTTGATCTTCGTTAAGAAATTGAGTCCTTTTACATTTGAATTGGATTCGTGTACTAATTATTGTCAGTAGACCTGACCTCCTCATCTCTCTCTAGAAAAATTTTGCAATCAAACAAACTAGAAATAAATTTTGCAAAAACTTTGAGTTTAATATTAATAAAAAAAATAACCAAAAAACTTAAATATTGAATGAAGAACAATGAGTTCGTGAGAGAAGTGCAATAGTCAAACCGGCTGGTATTAATTTTTTCTTGAATAATATAAGCCTCTATTGATTAGTACAATGGTTACTAAGCATAAATTTTATAGCTGTTGCATTTCTTAAGACAAAAATAACATATTACACATTTTGATATTCAATAATTAATATTTTTTATTTGACAAGAAATTTTCATTAATTTTTTAAATTTTAGATCTAATTGCAAATGAGATTAGGTCTCTTGAATTATCCATCCAAATATTTATCTCATGAAAAAATAAATAATTGGTTAGGTAATTCTTTTGGTGAACTTATACAAACCGAACATTTGGTTGACTTTTATGTCTCTTGAATTATCCATCCAAATATTTATCTCATGAAAAAATAAATAATTGGTTAGGTAAATCTTTTGGTGAACTTATACAAAACAAACATTTGGTTGACTTTTATGTCTCTTGAATTATCCATCCAAATATTTATCTCATGAAAAAATAAATAATTGGTTAGGTAAATCTTTTGGTGAACTTATACAAACCGAACATTTGGTTGACTTTTATTGACTCAGCTAAGGACCAATCTAATTAATTAGCAGTAATTTACACAATCATGGTTAATTTTTTATTTTTTATTTTTTGAGGGGAAAATCATCGTGATCAAATTAAATTCAAGTTTTGATTTATAAGAATTTATTCTAACTTTCTATATGAGGATATATATATATATATATATATATATATATTTTTGGGTGAGAATCATCTATCTGAGAATTTAGCTCAATTACTATGTGGATCCGTAATTTTTATAAAATTACGGATTATGATCCTCTATAGTTTAATGTAGTTTCATCATAATGTAAATAAACTGGACTGGGCTGTAATTAATCAAAAGGCCTAGTCATACTCTACTGACTACTGAGCTCACTTTTAAAATCAATTTCACAAAACTTATGCAGGTCGGTCATTACAATCAATGGCCCTTGACATAATGAAAGGTATCATAACATTTTGTTAAGTGAGATGCATTTATGTCGCATTCAAATGATTTCTAGCATCTTCTACATTAAAAAATTACATGATCTCCCTTAAGGTTTTTTTAAATTACGTGATATTCCTTCTTATTTCAAATTGATCAATATCCTTTGAATTGAAAATTATTATTGACTAATCACCCTCAATGCTCAAAAAATCATTGCTTTGAAATTATTTTAACGAGTTACTTATAAAGGATTAAATAAAATGTCTGTTTTTTCTTCTTCTTTTTTCATAAGAGTTGTTATCCTTATTTTCTATTTTTTCTAATTTAAAAAAATTATGCTCTCTCTTACAGGAAGTAGGGTGCTTCAAAAACTCTGAGTTTACTTTTAATATAACAAAAAACCAAAACTTAATTACTGAATAATGGACAATGAGTTCATGAGAGATAAGTGCAATTGTCAAACCGGTTGGTAACAATTTTTCTTGAATAATATAAGCCCCTACTGATTATTAAAAGAAAGAAAAAAAAAAAAAAAAAAAAAAAAAAAAAAAACCCAAGTAGTACCAAATACCAATCCTTATTTTTTTAATTAAAAAAAAAATCAAGTACTATCATTGTGTGTGTCAAGAGTTTTTTTTTTTTTTTTTTTTTGTTGGCTGTATATATGTGTACATAATAATGATGTTTGTTGGTTGTACATATGTTTTTGTTATTGGCTTCTCACAAGAGTTTGATAGAATTCCTAAATAGTGTTCATATGGTTGCTGTTTTAAATCTGCTTTTATCATTGTCTTCTATTGGCTTTGCAGGTAGGGATTTAGAATTTTGATATCTTGCTTATTTGGTAATACAACCACAAGACCGGGAAAGTCAGGTATTTACCAGTATTTCTTTTATTCTGTACTGTTTATTGTATATTTACTGGTAATATGTTTGTAGAGAGAATTTGAAAATTTTATCAAATAATCATATCTTTATGTTTTTTTAATTCTGAAGTTAGTATGTGAATGCTATATTTTTCTTCAATTTTTCACCTTTCTATAACATGTAACTGTTAATTTGTAATATATGTTTTTGCTATATAGTTATATTTATGAATTAAAATTTTGTGAATGTTTTCCTTTTAGTTTATTCCCCAAGCATGGACTCTGCTTTCTATGCAAGATTGAGACGAAGATTAATTTTATTTGAAAAGAGAAATAGAAGGGGTATGATATTGACATATTAAAAAAATATTTTTCTTTAAAAAACTCATAATTAGTATGTAACCTAATAATTAGTATGTAACCTAGGCCAAACAAGAACAAGAGATGACGAGCCATTTGAAAGGAGTATTCGACGTAGACAATATAGCATTAATGATGAAAGCAGAAAACAACATAAGTGTTACATTTTTTAGTTCTCCCAAAAAAGTTCTAAAATTAGGAAGAAAAAGTGAATTTTTGTTTTTGTTGTCATAGGAAAATTTACAGAACCATTGGATTTAGGACCTCCAACAATAGTATGTGAGCATTGTGGAGCTCAACTTTGGTATGAAGAGAGAACTGTAAAGTCAAAAACGCCTACAAAACCGAAGTTTAGTTTGTGCTGTTCTGAAGGAAGAGTTCAACTCCCTCTATTGAAAGAACCTCCACCCTTTCTTGGAAACTTACTCAATATTAATAGTGATGAGAGATCAATAAACTTTCAACTAGGGATAAGAATCTACAACTCTCTCTTTGCTTTCACTTCTTTGGGGGGTAATGTTGATAGATCAGTGAATAATGGTTCTGGTCCATATGTGTTTCGTGTAAATGGTCAAACTCATCATAGAATTGGATCACTTCTTCCTATCCATGGCCAAAAACCTAAGTATGCACAGCTTTATATTTATGAAACTGGTAATGAAGTTAAAAATAGAATTGATGCAGTTATACGTGAAGATGATAGAAATTATGTGGATCCAGATATTGTTACCGGGTTGATGGAAATGTTAGACCAGTGTAACCAATTGGTTAAATGTTTTAGAATGGTCAGGGACAGATTTGATGAATCAGATATACATAATGTCAGAATTCGTTTAATACGAAGTCGCAATTCTGGTGAAAGGCAATATGACTTACCTGTAATGTCTGAGATAGCTGCTCTTATTGTTGGAGATTTTAATATTGAAAGTTCTGATAGAGATATTATTGTTGAGAATCGAAGTTTAGGATTGCAACGTATAAATGGAACTCATCCAAGCTTTATGGCATTGCAATATCCATTACTTTTTCCGTATGGTGAGGATGGGTATATGCTTGGTATACCTTATAGGAATTTGAATGGGAGCAATTCTAGAAAAAGGGAATCCATAACAATGAGAGAATACTATGCTTATAGGCTTCAACAACGCTTTCATGAGGGCAAGACATTGTTGCTTGGTAGGAGGCTTTTTCAACAATTTATAGTGGATGCATACACTTCTATCGAAGAAGAAAGACTACAATGGGTTAGATTCAATCAAAAACAATTGAGGTCAGAGCTGTACTATGGTTTGAAAGATGCCATTCTTCGTGGTGATATAGATCCCATTACCGTAGGCAAACGAATAGTCCTACCATCCTCATTTACTGGAAGTCCAAGGTACATGGTTCAAAATTATCAAGATGCAATGGCGATATGTAGATGGGCAAGTTACCCAGATTTATTTCTTACATTTACTTGCAATCCAAAATGGTCAGAAATCAATCATTCCTTAGAATTTATAGAGGGCCTGAAATATGAGGATCGGCCAGATATTGTAGCAAGGGTTTTTAAGATAAAATTAGATGAACTATTACATGATTTGAGGCATAAATCTCATTTTGGAAGAGTTACTGCTATTGTGTATGTCAGTTTTTAGACCCCTTAAAACACAATTGGATTAACCTAGTTAATTAACCAAGTTGTTACTTAGTCCAAATTCCAATTCTAGGTTACCACAATCAAACAATCATATCATGCATAGCAGCGGAAAATAAATAACACAAGATATGATCACCCAGGAAACCAAACCGGTAAAAACCTGGGGAGGATTTGACCTAGCTATCCTCAAGGTAAACTTGAATCCACTATCTTGAAAGAATCGAAGTTCATACAAAAGGACTTACAAGCACCCCCGCTTGACTTCCTAATGCTACCAACCAGTAGAACTTACTGACACGACCACGTGCAAGCTCCGAATCCACGGACTCCTTCTTTCTTTGGATTCCCACCAACTACAAGCACACCCACTTGTGTATTCTTTAAGCTTCAATGGTAGCAACTGAATTGATCATCAAGGTGTAGAAAATATCTCCTCCTTGAAAACCCTAAGTTTGTGTAAAGGAAAGCTCCTCTAGATCTCACAAGAGATTTACATAAACCGCAAATATGAGCAACCTTTAGAGAGCCTTTGGGTACAAAACCCTAAAAATAAAAAGAGGCACAAGAGGCATTCTAATCTCTCTAAAAACCACTTTTAAAAAAACGTTCTAGGGTTTCCCTTATATATAGGAGAGTTTTACTTGAACCCTAATACGTTTAAGTAGAGTTTGGGCTGAACTGGAACTCTGCAGAAAAATAAATCTGCACGTGGTTCGATCGATCGAGTCTAATTTTCGATCGATCAAGCCTTGCAGATTTAGTCCAATAAATTCTGCAATCACTCGATTCCAATTTCACAAATAAACATACTTTGAGCAAGACTAAACCTAGACTCTATGTTTTGATCATGGTTTGCCAACATAATACAAATTGAAGTTCTAATACATTAGTTCCTAATTTCTTAGAACCTAACAGTGTATACAATTGAATTCCAAAAAAGAGGACTCCCACATGCACATATTCTTCTATTCTTGGATCCAAAGGATAAGTGTCCAAGTCCAACAGACATTGATGGTATCATTATGGCTGAGATACCAGATCCAGATGACGATCCTGTTGCTAATGAAGCTGTAAAACAATTTATGATGCATGGGCCATGTGGATCTGCAAATCCGAAATCACCGTGCATGATGAATGGTAAATGTACAAAACATTTTCCGAAAAGATTTTATGAAGAAACAATAATTGATGAAGAAGGCTTTCCAGTATATAGAAGGAGAAATGATGGAAAAACAATAGAGAAGAACAGAATTCTTTTGGATAACCGATATGTTGTACCTTATAATGTAGATCTTTTGGTGAAGTACCAATCCCATTTGAATGTAGAATGGTGTAATAGATCTCGATCGATCAAATATTTGTTTAAATATATAAACAAGGGATCAGATAGAGCAACAGTTGTTGTAGAAGAGAATTTGCCAAATATTGGGAGTGATGGACAAGAGACCGAAATTGTTGTTGATGAGACAAAAGCATACTTGGATTGTAGATATATTTCAGCTTCTGAATCATGTTGGAGAATATTTGAATTTCCAATTCAGTTTCAATATCCACCTGTTGAAAGATTAAATTTTCATTTGGAAGACGAACATCCCATCATTTATCCGGAAAATACAAGCTTGGATAATGTTTTAAATATACCTGGTATTGAAGAAACAAAGTTTACAGAATGGATGAAAACAAATGAGGCTTTTGAAGATGCTCGAGAGTTGACTTATGCTAAATTTCTTACAAAATGGGTATGGCATAGTAATGATAAGCAATGGCAAAGAAGGAAATCTAAATATTGTATTGGAAGAGTGTATTACGCACATCCTTCAAGTGGTGAAAGGTTTTATTTGAGAATGTTGCTTAACATTGTCAAAGGTCCAAGAAACTTTAAAGAATTAAGGACTATAAATGATGTTACTTATCCAACTTATAAGGAAGCCTGTTATGCACTTGGACTTCTTGATGATGACAAAGAATGGCATGATTCCCTAATTGAAGCTTCGAATTGGGCCAGTGGGCAACAATTGCGTCAACTATTTGTTACAATGCTATTGTTCTGTGAGGTAGCTGATCCATTAAGTCTTTGGGAATCCAACTGGAAACTGATTACAGAAGATATACTAAATAGGCAAAGGTGTATCCTCCAATTCCAAGAACTAATTTTATCAGATGACCAATTGAGAAATTATGGATTGTATGAAATCGAACAAATCCTCCAACAATATGGAAGATCACTTAGAGATTATCCACAAATGCCCCAGCCAAATATGGATCTTATTCAGAATGGGAATAGACTTATTCAAGAAGAAATGTCGTATGATGTATCAAGTTTGAAAAGAGAACATGAGATCCTAATTTCTGGCCTAAACAATGAATAGAGAATAATCTACAATTCTATAATGGAAGTTGTTGCTACTGAAAGAGGGGGAATGTTTTTTGTCTATGGACATGGTGGAACGGGTAAAACATATCTTTATAGAACCATCCTATCTGGTATAAGATCAAAAGGCAAAATTGCTCTTGCTGTTGCGTCTTCAGGAATTGCTGCTTTGTTGCTTCCTGGTGGAAGGACTGCTCACTCAAGATTTCATATCCCAATTAATGTAAATGATGACTCTACCTGTGACATAAAGCAAAGAACACAAGCAGCAGAACTTCTCTCAAAAACAAGTATTATACTTTGGGATGAAGCACCGATGGCACATAGGAATTGTTTTGAAGCTGTTGACCGCACATTACGAGATATACTACAAATTGAAGATCCTCAAAATGCTGAAAAACCTTTTGGTGGTAAAGTTGTAGTTCTAGGGGGTGATTTTCGACAAATACTTCCAGTTGTGAGAAAGGGAAGACGAGAAGATATAGTCCAATCCTCAATTAGCAAGTCATATCTATGGAATGATTGTAATGTCTTTAAACTCCAAACAAATATGAGGCTTCTACAGAACGGTATGAGTGGAATAGAAACATCATCTATAAAGGACTTTAGTGAGTGGATTCTTAAAATAGGTAATGGTGAATTGGAAGAAGGAGATGGGGATTACAACATTTCAATTCCAAGTGATTTGATTATCCAACCTTCAGAGAATCCAATGCAAGATATTATTGACAACACATATCCAGGTTTGGAAAATAAATACACAAATCCAAGTTACCTACAAGATAGGGCAATTCTTGCCCCTACAAATGAAGTTGTAGAAGAACTAAATGACTATATTGTGTCATCCTTAAATGGAGAAGTTCATGAATATCTAAGTTCAGATTCTATATGCAAGGCTTCTTCAAATGTTCCTGACCAAGATCTCCTGTATACTATTGAATTTTTGAACACGCTGAGATTTCTAGGATTGCCAAACCATAAACTGACATTAAAAATAGGTTTGCCTGTAATGTTGCTTAGAAACTTGAATCAGAATGAAGGTCTTTGTAATGGAACAAGACTCATTATAACAAGATTAGCTACATGGGTGATAGAAGCAGAAATCATAACTGGCACTAATATAGGCAAACTGAAAGTTCAAATATGTGTATAAACACCCTTGAACGTTTAGACCCCCAAATTACAACTTAACCAATTCAAGCATTATGTCAAACAACTAGTGTGCGGAAACTTAACATAAGCTATAATATGGAATTGGAAAAACTATCTAAGCCAAATTAAAATCACAACCCACAGCAGATAATAAAAAGGCAAAGATAAAGGGAAAGAAGATGCAAACACAAAGACAACACGCGATGTGTTATCGAAGAGGAAACCGAAGCCCTCGGCGTAAAACCTCTCCGCCGCCCTCCAAGCGGTAAACAATCCACTAGAAAATATAGTTGGGATACATGGACAGCAATAGACCCTCCAAGCCTAATCTACCCAGTGCACCTAAGCCCTCCAAGCTTCTTGCTCCAACGAGGTTGCGTCGAACCTTTTTCTTTTCTAGCTTCCCGGATTCCGCTACTAGACCGTAGCATCAACCAATGAAGATTGGTTCCTTCCTAACTGCTTCCCAGAAATCCAAACAGCTCTCTCACAGTGAAGAATATGGTGAGGACAAGGTTTGGTAAAATGCCTCTCAAGGATTTGACAATGGAGAGGAAGAGAGTTGAGGAATTTGAAGAGACTCTAATGTATAGATTGTGGGTGAATCAATCTTGTTTTTCTTTAGGGTTTCTCTCTCAAAAATCTCTCTGGAAGCTCTCTTACATTTGTGGGTAAAAGGGGTATTTATACTGGAGTGGGAGAAGAATGTGAAACGTCAGGTTTTACAAAACAGGGGTGGCTCGCGGCTTGACCTCGCGGCTTGACTAAGTCGCGAGATCTAGTCGCGATATAACTGTATGGCCAATTGTCCTGTTTTGTCCTGTAGTGCTCCAGCTAGCATGACTGTTCACCTTCCGGCATGCTTGGCACGTGTGCTGCGTTTGGCGGCTTACAGCCGCGAGTCACCCGCGAGGCCAAGCCGCAAGTCTCTGTTTTCTTACACACTCTTGAGCAAACTTCACTCTATCTCACTCACTACCCTTACAACAAGCCCACCTAAATACAGGGTTACTAAATGCTGAAATACAAGCAAATTTGGCACGGAATAAAGCCAATTAGATGGTTGAATAAATTCAACCTTACACAAACGTGTGTTCATTCCAAGAATAACATTATCTCCAAGTGATTCAAAATGGCCATTCATTTTAAAGAGACGACAATTTCCAATTTCAGTGTGCTTTGCAATGACTATAAATAAAAGCCAAGGACAATCATTGAAACATGTTGGAGTGTATTTGCCAAAACCTGTTTTTAGTCATGGGCAATTGTATGTTGCAGTGTCTAGAGTTACAAGCAAAAATGGCCTAAAATTCCTCATCATTAACGATGACACTGAAAAAAAGTCTGAAACAAAAAATATTGTGTATAAAGAAGTTTTTACCAATCTTTGACTCAAGAAACCAACTAATAAAGGTAACATAATTTTATATATATATATATATATATATATATATTTATATATATATATATTTTCTGTTTATCTCCTCCAAATTGTTTTAGGCACTTCGTATATGCTTACTATTTTGTTAAATTCCATGTCTATAACATAATTGAATACAAGCTAATTACTATTTTCTATCTTTAATAAGCTAATTACTTTTTGATATCTTTGTTATATTGCTTTTTTTTGTTTTATTCTATGAAGTATCTAAATCGAGTTGAGAATTTTTATAAACTTTCAAATTTATTAATCTATGCGGGTAGAGATCCAAGATGATGCAATATTCTCTCCTTAATCAGCTTTGTATAGACAAACACAAAGAAAATTGGAAAGTCAAGATCAGAATATCAAGGATGTGGAATGCAATCAACTCAAAAAATAATGATATTATTAGTTTAGATATGATTTTAATCGATGAGCAGGTTTGTTTTTCTTCTATAGCTTTTAATATTGTTTGATCATTATATATACCATAAACTCTATCTATATAAAACTAATGCACTTTACTTGCAGAATAATTCAATACATGCAATCACTCGAAATAATATTGCTAAAAAGTTCAAGCCTCTTCTGCAAGAAGGAAAATTTTATGAACTCTCTTATTTTCAAGTGGTTGATGGCAATGCATTGTATAGACCAGTAGACAATAACATCAAGATCATGTTCACATTGAAAACTAGCATTAAGGAAATAAAGGAGGTTGATGTTGATATACCGCGTCATAAATTCAAATTTGTTGTCATTTTTAATATATTTACAGTCTACAATACTATGTCTAATATCTTTATGTAATATAATAGGCTGGTGGAAAATAACCAACCAATAGTACAAATGCCCAAGCAATTCAAACCACAAGTATCAATTGAAGAAGAGATGAACATCAACAGAAGAACCATAACTGAAATAAAAGAAGTTATGTGGGACTCTGATAATAAGGTAAGAAAAAAATATACCTTCAACAATAACATTGTGTCCTTAACATTGCTTTATGTACTTTAGACTTGCTTTTACAAAATTTAACTATAAAATTATAAATTGATTGATATTAAATTCAATTTCTAGGAAACGATCTTTACCTGTGAAGGAAAGATTATAAACATTGACATAGATCGTTATGGTTGGTACTTTATCTCTTGCGAAGTATGTCGTAAAAAGGTAAACTCAAAAGATGAATTTTTATGGTGCGACAATTGCAACAAAAAGGCATGCTTCCCAATTCCAAGGTACACAAAATGAAAATGTTTACTTTTTATATTAAAATACACAACAAATAATATGATATTAACATTATATATGTCATTTCTTTTATCAGGTATAGAATTCAATTAAAGGTTAAAGATAGCTCAGGAATGGCCACATTCATTTTATTTGATTCAGAAGCAGAAAAATTATTCAACATATCAGCCAAAGACCTTTTGAATAAATCTTTAGAGGTGAGAAAGTCGAAGATAGAATTAGTATTTAATATTTACTACTTTACTTCAGTGTACAATTTGAAAAATGTTACTTTTGTTAGGAGCCCGATGAAGTCATCCTTCCTGTGCAAATAGAAAATCTGAAAGGAAAACAATTTGTTTTCAAAATACAACTAAATAACTATAATCTCAACTATGGATGGGAATTCTTCACTATCAAGAAACTTTTTGACTCTTTTGAAGAAATTGACAAAGCAATTCAGCTTGATAAAATGACAGAAGTAAGTATTATTTAATTTAGCAAAATTACAAATATGATATTTAAGATGTATATGTTGTAATACATTCCTCGACCTGTTATATTGCTAGGTTTACATCAGTGATACGTCAAATGAATGTAGCAACAACTTATCAATTGAAGAAGATGGTGATTGTACAAAATTTCAAAAACTTGATGTTCAAACCAATGTGCAACTCACACCAACATCTGTACTCAAGGAAAACAAAAGGGCATATTCAGGGACTACTACAAAGCAACAGAGGAAGAAGATACAAAAAACACTTTAAAGTTGTCTTTCAATCTCTAAGATTTTCTATGCACAATTTGGTTTTAATGAATTTGTGATTTTGATACTAAAGACGTATTGGAACAAAGGAAATTTTTTTGTTTTTATACACAATTTGGATTTCAAGAATTTGTGATTTTGATATTAAAGACGTATTGGAACAAAGGAAATTTTTTTGCTTTTATGCACAATTTGGTTTTAAATTGAAACATAGAGGAATTAAACTCTTATATTTAGTTATTTCAGGATCTCTTTTAGTATAGCGTTAACTGTTTATCTATATACATTTAATTTCTAAATATTGTAGTATTCTCTTTACATTTAAAAAACTCATGAGACTCAATTTGAATTGTAACTTATCATGTTTAAATAATCTATTTTGAATTTTAAGTAATTAATATTTGCATTGGTATGTTGTGTCTTTAAAATCAAGAGGAATTCAAAAACAATATCTAAACTTCAACGTTTTTTAAATATAATGAATGCATTGAATATTTAGTGGAAGACATCAAATAAATGAAATTAAAAATTAAGAATGTGCTACCAGAGAATCAATGCTGAATTCCAAAACCTAATGTCACATCATTTGGAAAAAATTGGTAGCTTTCCCATGCATCGCACGGGTTAACAACTAGTTATTATTATTATAATAGCACGGGTTAACAACTGGTTATTATTATTATTATTATTTTATTTGTTTCTGAGTGCTTACACTCCAAACTTCCTAGTGAGGAGCGGAAGTTGCTCTTTTTTCTTCTTTTCTTTTTTTTTAATTCTTTGGCCGCGTTTTCAGAAGTAGCGTTAAAAGTTGTGCGTGGGCAACGAAAGTTCTGTTTTTATTATTTTATTTTTATCACCTACTTTTTTTTGGGTAAATAAGGATAACATATATTAATATCAATAAAGTAGTACAGAGAAGTTCAAATATTTAGTTTATACAATGAACCGGATATCTAGTAGTTTTGTCTGCAAGGTCTAAAACAAAATTGATCA
Organism: Quercus tomentella; assembly: GCA_028535165.1. NCBI lineage: Eukaryota > Viridiplantae > Streptophyta > Magnoliopsida > Fagales > Fagaceae > Quercus > Quercus tomentella. The sequence continues at coordinate 39,699,416 of JAPQVY010000012.1, read as the reverse complement.
CTATTCTAGGAACAAACAAAATTTTGGTGATCGGTCCCTGTTGGTGCAAATTGCTAAAGTCTGAAAGAAAGGTTCTGTCCATCCACCCTGCCTTCTTGACGTAGTTGCATATCTGAACGAAATATTTATCATTACTAATAACATATAGTCTCTAATATCCCATTTCCCTTGCTTTCATTAGAGCAAACAAAAGAGCTTCCTGGGTTGCTTGATGGCGAGTTTTAACTCCATTGCTTGCTCCCCCCCTGAACAAAATTGATCCATCCAAGCTCCTAGCTTCAACAGCAAATCCACTCCTTCTGGTTCTTTTGTTCTCAGTAGCTGCCACCTTTATCAGTAGTTGCCAATTCTGTCTGCATTCCTTTGTTCTATTCCTCCTTCTTTGACAATGATTGTACCCCTTATATAGATTAAAAGCCTCCTTGAACCTGCAAATAAAAGATTGAGATGTGAGAATTACTTCAACAGGATTAGGAGTTTTCCCATTGTGAAGAACCAAGTTCCTGTGGGTCTAGATTGTCCATAGAGTAGTGAAAATAGATTGAAGAGAACTTCGCTTTGTTTGAACTGGTATGTTGGCGGCAGTGATATGATTGAGGAGCCATTGTTTCACAGAAAGGTGGTTCGGCTCAGAAGTCCTGATGCCAAGTGATGAGCCATACCAGATAGCCCTAGCAAAAGGGCATTGCAGAAACAGGTGAGATAATGTTTCTTCCCCTTCATCACACATTGGGCATCTGCTAGCTGTTTGAATGCCTCTTCTGATCAAGTTTGTTAACACTGGTAGACTGTCATGCAATAACTTCCTGATAAAGGTAGTAATTTTCATAGGAAGTTTCATTTTCCACAAAGCTTTCCAAACAAATTAAGGAATATCTTCTGTGCTGTGATCTGATCTTGTGTTTATATTATGGATTTGTTGAATCAAATAGTAAGCTTTGGCCACATTATATTCCCCTGAATTAGAGTAATTCCATGTTAGTGTATCTGGAACTCTATCAATTTTAGCTACAGGAATCTTGCTGATTTCTACACAAGTGTTGTGATCATATAACCTCCCAAGCAAATCCCAATTCCAAGATTTTGTGTTAGGATGTATCAGATCAGCCACTGTACCTCTGAGAAGATTGTGTTCTCTTAGGATATGATCTGGGGTATGAAACCAATCAGGATGGTTGAGAGAGATTTGATTACCTGATCCAACTAACCATCTGCCTTTCCCCAATTCTGCAAATTGAGGTTTTGCAATATTTTTCCAAGTCCATGAGTGTTTGGGTTTAGGTATGTATCCTTGCAGGTGAGTTTTAGGAACGTATTTTGCTTTAAAGGTTCTGGCAAGGAGTGAGTCTGGGGAGTTTTGTATTCTCCAAAATTGTTTTGTCAGCATAACTTGATTAAAGGTGCTAAACTTCCTAAAACCAAGACCACCTTTGAGTTTTGTTTGGCAGATTTTATCCCACCCAATCAGATGAAGTTTCCTAGTAACCAAATCATGCCCCCACCAAAAAGTCCTTACAGTTGCATCTACTTTCCTACAAATATGCTGTTTTATCATCTACTATAAAGTTCTTTTCATATTGCTTTTTCACCTAGTGTATAGTTTTTTTCTTTTTACTAAAAATTCAAGCATTGCAACGAGGAAGACAAGTCCTAAAACTTTCCATTGAGTAGCGAAGTCCTTATTATATTGCTTTATTTTTTCACCAGCTACAAAGTTCATTTTACACTGCTTTTAACCCAAGTAAAGAGTTTATTTACATATTTATTAAAAAATTAATTGTTAAAGTAAAATAAGAAAAATCATGCAATTATAAAATTTAAAATTTGAAATTTCATTTTTAATTTCAACATTAAAATAAATGAACAATTTTTAAACTTTTAATTTTTCTCTTTTACATTTTTCCTCAAAACAAACTTTTCTCTTTCACATTAACTAAAAGTGCAATTGCATAGTTCCAAGTGCTCATATATAGTATTGTGCATGTGCCTGGTAATACCACAACATCTTTGCGTGACTAATCTAATAAATATTGTCAACTCAAAAAAAGTATCATAAATATTGGTAATCTTAATGTCGTATTACTGTACAAATTGCTTAAATTCACTCAAGAAGTCTAAATCATAAATTCTTTAAACTTTACATTGCAAACTCTTAAAACTTTAAACAATCATCTTAAATTTAATCGAGAACGTACTTTTTTTAACCTCAAATTTTTTTTTTGAGAATCTATTTTTTATTGTCAATAAGGCACTATTTGCAAGCATTGTTAAGAACGTAGAAATTATGGTTATTAACTTTTAATACTTTGATAGTGGGGTGGCAATTTTACATGTTTCCCGAACTATGTGGCTAGGATCATCCCAAATCTTTAGGTTATTATGTGGCTAGGATCATCCTAAGAGAAGCAAATTTAGTTTAGCTCAATTGAAATATTATGACTAAATTGTTTTTATCTTCTTCTTTTTTTTTTCTTTTTTTGAGACAGGAAATAGAAATATTGTTTTTATCTTTAATATTTGGGGTAATGTTGATTTTTTTCTCTAAAATTTCAAAATTTTGATCTTTACCTCTAATGTTATATGTCACTTTGATTTGAGCCCTACCATCTATTTTTGTTCAAGTGGTGGCCACTAGGTGCCACATAAGCCAGTTACCTATAATAATTGGTCCAATTAAATTATGCCATGTCAATTAAGGTAGCTTTGGATCTGGCGTTTCTTGGGTCTGCGTTTTCAGCGTTTTTCTCTTCATCTTTTTTCTTCTTTTTCTTTTCAATGCACGCGTTTCAGAGGAGACAAAGTGCACTGTTCACTATTGTTCATGCAATATTCACACACTGTTCACGAGGCCTACATCCACTTTATTCAGAAAAAAAAAAAAAATTTTAAAATTGGTCCCACAGCATTATTCACACATTTAAAAATTATTTTGCTACAGTGTTTTTATTTTTCAGCAAAATAAGTTGCATCCAAACGGACCCTAACTAACTTTAAAAACTTTAAATAATTAAATAAATTATCTAAAACCTAAATAGACTCAATTGAAAATTATTCTAATTTCACTTAAATTTTTTATTTAGATTTTTATCAAAATAATTTTACTAAAAAGTTATAAAAAACTAAAACTAAAACATCTTACTCTTTTTTTTTTTCATGAATAATAAAACATTTTACTCTTTTTTTTAGTGGAAACTGGAAAATAAAGACGTCAACTTTTATTTTAAAAAAAATGTCCACTTTCGGTTCATAATTTCACTTTAAAGTGGGCTCCAACGTCCCAAACCGAATTAAGCTTCTAACTTTGGGTTTGTTTGAGATCCGCTTATTTTGTTGAAACTGAAATTTTTTTACTGAAAGTATTGTAGATAAAAGTAAAAGTTAGCTGAAATAGTACAGTGGGACCCACGAATAGTACCAAAAAGTGCAATGAGACCCATGAATAGTTGCAAAAATAAACTGGTTTTGTAATTTGGAGCCAAACACACACTTTATATTTATTTGGATCTTCATTAAAACCCCAAATTAATGAAAGCTGTTTGCAGAACATTCACATCCCTTACTAGGATAATAATAGAAAGCTTAACCCTTATAAATTATAGATTGTATCAAATCAGACTATACAGAAGCTTAATTGATTCCATAATATCCTTCTCAAAAAAAAAAAAAAAAATGATTCCATAATATAAAATCATACCAAGTGTTATTCCAAAACCATGGAAATGGATACTGTAAGGGCGCGTTTTGGATCCTCGGCGCAAGATATGATTGGATCTAAGCCCAATGCAATGAATTTGTAGAGAGTGGGTTGAAAAACTAGGCTTTAATGAATGAGATAACAGTTAGAATGGATTTTAAAAAATAATCAAACAGAAATGGACAGGAATTATCTAAGTAAATTTGTCCTCGGCACAATCCGAGGAGGTATGTTCTGGTATATATTGATAGAAAATGGTTACAAATATGGTTCAAACTACTACAATGTTTTCTCTTACAAATTTTCAATCTCCCTTACCATTGCTTCCTTCTTCTTTTATACTTCCTTCCTCTTTCATCCTTACCCTCCACATGCAATCCAGATAGTTGGTGTTGATACTTGTCCCATCAGCACTTTCCTGAAGTCTTTAGGTAGTAGTTATAAGGTTGAAAACCACTGTTCAGGTATCACCTCCACATTAATGCGATCAGAGAGTTAGCTGCAAAGTATTTAATGCGGTGGTAGCAGCTTTCTCCTTAGATATTTTAGGACTCCCCTCTGTCCTTTGTTTCTGTGATGCTTATCCTTGCCAATTGGGCTTCCTAGATCATTCCCTTGGGCAGCAAACTACCTCTATGGACCTCGGATTTGGTTAGCCAAGGAGGCACTTATCCTCGACCTACCCTCTTGTGTCCTTATAACCAAAACTGACTTCTTCATCTACTAGCACGGACTTTCTTGGTAATGTTTATTCCTCCTTAGGCGACCTCTAGTCCTTGGCTTGGGCTTTAGGTCCAATATATATACATAGATAATGAGCTCCTGGGCCCAATACCCGTACAGATACAATATGCCCCCACTGTTACCAAATATTATAAAATTCATGTTGCACAATTAAAAGTAATAAACCAATCCCAAGCACATATATAATTAAGTCAAATAATTATGCATAGGATGGTTATATGATTAAGAATATAGTAGCACGCCTTATTTCTTACATGGTTTTCAATTATTGCTCTCGATGTTATTTCTTCATTTTCTTATTGTGGGGTCAGAAAATTTGTGATCCCGGCCCACTTTCCATTAGGGCCCAAGGCCCGCGCCGAGGAAAGTAGTTACCGAGGACAAGTAGCGAAAGTCCAAAAGGCCTAGAGATGCAGCCGAGGATGACCCTGTCCTCGGCATCCCAAGGCCTAAAAGGGAAGAGCGACACGTCATCAAAGGCAACTTCCAAAGTGCTCCTAGAAGAAAAAGCGAATAGAATGGGACTCGCACGGGGTTACAGTGTGGGAGTAGTCCAAGGAAAAGACATCACCTCCGCATTGAATGTGCCAACAAACGTCCTAGCCACATTGATGGGAAAAGACCCCTGAATAGTGTGGCTTCGGTTATTGCAACTATCAGAAAGTGGGGGGAGGCAGTTGATGAGACAGACACTCGAGTAGTTACCTGCCTGATCAACAAATGGAAGGTCAGGATCAACTGAGAAGGGCTATATAATGTAAGAATTCATGCACCAAAGGGGAGGAAAAAGAGGATGGGAACCAAAAGTGAAAGGAATAATAAGAACATTAAGCTCATCGGATGAAGGCCAAGAACTAGAGCCTCCCATGCCGTGCCGAGGAGAAAATCTTTTTAGGCAAACGCGGTTCAACCTTGTGCGATTATCATGAACATCATGGCTAACCACTGTCCGATGACCAAGGCCTAGCATTTTAGCCCACTCTCTACAAATTTATTGTTTGGGCCTTTAACGTTCGAACCCAATAAACCAATTTGGGGTCGCTATAAATTGAGTCCTTACAATTGGCGCCGTCTGTGGGAAGGCTTGTGCATTGGCACAGGCGGTGGTAGGATCAAGCCGTTGTCAAACAAGGGTCTGCGAAAGCCCCTCCATCATTTCCAGCAGCACGGTATTGTTGTCCTAATATAAAGTTCCACTAGGGGCTATACTTCGAAGCGTCAGTGGCACGAGCAGTTCTAAGGGCTTCCAACATTAAGTCAACGCCCCACACCTTGGTCGAGGGGCTAATCCTCGAAACTTAAAGAAAATATAAGTTTTGGACAGAACCAAGATCTTGCATGGTCCTTGGACTCAAACCTATGGGGAAACCAACTACTTAAAGAAAATCTAAGTTTTGGACAGAACTAAGGTCTTGCATGGTCCTCAGACTCAAACCTATGGGGAAACCAACTACTTTCAGAAAAAATATAAGTTTTGGACAGAACCAAGGTCTTGCATGGTCCTCGGACTCAAACCTATAGGGAAACCAACTACTTAAAAAAAAATATAAGTTTTGGACAGAACCAAGGTCTTGCATGGTCCTCGGACTCAAACCTATGGAGAAACCAACTACTTAAAGAAAATCTAGGTTTTAGACAGAACCAAGGTCTTGCATGGTCCTCGGACTCAAACCTATGGGGAAACCAACTACTTAAAGAAAATCTAAGTTTTGGACAGAACCAAGGTCTTGCATGGTCATCGGACTCAAACCTATGGGGAAACTAGATACTCCAAGAAAATCTAAGCACCAGGCCCGGCCCAACAACACACACGGCACCTCGGATGATGCCTTTAGTTCCCCAAAAGTGTGTTTAGATACAAATTCAACGCCCCATGGGCGCGGGTAAGTTAGAATTCCGGGATGTGATCCCAAATATATCATATGCACAACCATTTATACATGTTAAGATAACTAGTTCAAAAACCATGAGATTCGCAACAATAGTAAATATCAGCAAGGGCAACGAACATGTAATTTAAAGGAAAAAGGAAGAAAAGAATTTCATACATATGGTCAAAGAGTTTAATTACAAGCAAACTCTAAAGTCCTCAAAATAAAAGGGAAACTAGTTAACAGTTAATCTAGAAACAAATACAAAAGTTGGCCAGGGCTTCTACTTCTTCAATTTCATTTTGGCCACTTCCTGCGAAGGCTGAGTAGGATTAGCATCGGTGCCCTTGGAGACATCAGTAAGGGGAATGGCCTGAAGGGGCTAAATAAAGAGGGCCGGCTCCTCAGCACTAGAGATCTGAGCACTAACTGTAGACTTGGCAGCCTCCTGAGGCATCTCAGGATTCAGACTTCCAGGTACTTCTATCGCCTCATGAGGTTCTCCTCCCTCAGTCAACTCTCCAGGAATGACAATGAGCTGAGCAGCCTCAGCCTCCTGTGGAATGCTCATAGCCTCGGAGCTGGCGGAGGCGGTCTCACGGATGGCTGGAGGATAAAATACGCTCTCTGCCTTCCACAAGTCGGACGAAGCCTCTACCCCAGCTCGTTTGAGGGCCTCGTTTCAAACCTGGGAGCAGTATAGCCTGCATACAATAAGGATTTGAGCTTTAAGGAGGGCCTGAGTTTTAGCCACCCCCGCATCGTAAGCCTCCTCCTCGGCCTTGTCCTTGGTAGTTTCGGCCTCGGTCTTGGCAAACTCAACCTCTGTCTTGGCCCTTACGATTTCATCCCTGGCCCATTCCGCCACACCCTGAGCATTGTCTGCCTCGATCAGTTTCTTCTTTAAATCACTGATTTGCTCCTTGGCAATCTCCAATTGCTCCTCGGCAGCAAGTAGGCGCCTCGTCTGTTCCTCGGCCTGTTTTTGGGCACCAGTCAAACCTGCCTCAGCACTATCCCTAGCTTTGGTTGCCTCCTTTAAGTCCTCCTTGGCCTTTGCGAGGTCAACCTCGAAAATTTTGAAGGTTCGCGCAGCCTCTATACGTTTATTGCGCTCAAACTCTGCGGTCTTACTCTACCCCTTAACTTCTTCCTCCATCCTATAGATGGCCTGGATAACCTACCAATTGAGACAAACACATTATGAATGAGAATCTAGAAGCAAGAATTGATGGAGTCTTAGGTTTTAAGAGCCTTACCATACCCAGGTACCTCTTCACGCTGAGGAAAACCTCTTGCATCCTCATATTCTTCAACTCTTCCATATCAGTAGGAAGCAGCAGGGCCCTCTCTAATGCGTCGGCTACATAAGCACCTTCGTCGTCCCCAAGGTTCCTCAGGGATGCATCTTCCATTAATGGCTCCTCATGGAGCATTGGGGCAGGAAGCCAAGCACTCGGCATGGATTGGGCATCGATCCCTTTCCCCTGGCCTTGATGCCCGATCTTTAACTGTTTTTGAGCTCGCGGGGCTTCGTCCTCCTCTCGAAAGGATTGGGATTTCCCCCCATCCATTGGTTCCTTACCCCTTGGGACTCCTCTTTCTCTTTGGGCTGGTGGGCTCAGGCCGAGGAGGTAGAGCTGATTGGGGAGGAGCTGGAAGTTTGGGTTGAGGAGATTGTAGCTGCGACCTGGAAGGAGAAGACCTATTCTGGACAGGCTAAGGCTGGGGTGGGGGAGTTGGAACACTGAATTGTGACTTTCCTTGTGCACCCTTCCCCAGCTGACCTTCAATGAGGTCGAATAAGCTGGTCGAGGGCTTTCTCTTAAGACCCATCTCTGCCCAAGAGGATGTTCCCACTAACAACAGTTCCGCTTCGGACAAGTCAGGGCCACCCAGGTCACCGAAAGAATCCTCGAATGGGTCAACTTGGTCAAATACCCCGAGTCCCTCCTCGGACAGACCCAAATCACCTTCGTCCTCCGCTGCTTGGTGAGACAGGGAAGAGCCAGCCAACGAGATGCCCTCCGGGACAGGAGATCCTTCAGGGATCAAAAACCCGTGCTTGACTACAGTGATTTTCTGAAGCCGAGGATCGTTAGCTCTGATCACGTGTTTTAGGGCAGCAAATGACTTCTGGATGGGATCGTACCCTAAGATTTTGTGAGCGGCTCTAACTTGACCATCCTCGTCATTTACAAAAACCGCTGCCTAGAGAACAGTCTCCAAATCCACCCGGTTGACTAGATGAAAGTGTCGGTGAAAGGCATGTGGATCTGTAAAAAAAAAAAAAAGAAGACATGTTCATAGTTAGTAACCGAACTACACAAAATTAAGACAACGCAAAAGATTGGCCCCCTCCTACTCTCTACACCCCACCTAGTTCTCCCTCCACAATTGGGCAAGGAAGGCCATCGTGCCACTCACCAGATACAATAAGAAAGTCATTGTTCAATCCTTTGTTGGACTCGAGGAGGCACTAGATTAGCCGAACCTTATCGTCTCTCGTCTTCATGTAGTAGGATTTGCCCCTCAAATATTGGAGGTTGTAGCACCAATTTACGTCATGATGGGTTAGTCTTAGCCCCATTTTTTCGTTTAAGGCATCCACGTAACCCAAAATCCTAAACACATTAGCAACGCACTGGGTGAGAGCTAATCGGAAATGCCTAAAGTAACTCCTCATTACCGGCCCCATGGGGATTCTCATACCCCCTTCTATGAAGGCAAGAAGGGGAATTACCACCTCGCCCGTCCTTCTCTTAAGATGCCACTCCCCGTCTTTGCAGTACCTCAAACTTACGTTGGGGGGTATCCTATAGTCGGCGATGAACTTTTCCATCGCCTCTTCGATCTCAACCAACTTTTTCAATTTAACCATCTCTAGGAACTACTAAACAGACTCAGAGGATGACGGGAGAAGGAGAGGAACAAGAGAAAAATGAACCCAGAAGAGAAAAATGAACCCAGAAGAGAAAACGCATGAATTAGTGAGAGAAGAAAACTTACAGAAAGGAGGAAAGGTTCCTCGGATAGGCTTTTTATGCTGGAGATAGACTTGAATTTGGATGAAAGTTTGACTGAACCCAAGATATGTGCGCTAGAACTCTTAAGTACGAAAGTGAAGAGATAAATCAGTTCTAAAAATTATTTATACCTCCCATCAAAAGTAACTGCACGAATTTTCCTGCCCATAAAAGTAAGGAAATCTCCATCGTTAGATTACCATCGCGCCGTTGAACGTGGGAAGCACAGAGCCACCCACATTTAATGAAGACACGTTTCACCTTCCAAGGCTCCAAAAACGTGTCTCAGGCAGACAAAGAGTCTCTGGAACTGATAGATGACAAGGATTGACAAGCTACGACAGAGGCTTGATGTCATCAAAACCCTCATCTCCGTCCGAGGATCCGGACAACAGGATTTTGAGGGGCTATTGTGGGGCCAGAAAATTTGTGGTCCCAGCCCACTTTCCATTAGGGCCCACGGCCCACGCCTAGGAGAGTAGTTATCGAGGACAAGTAGCGAAAGTCCAAAGGGCCTAGAGATGCAGCCAAGGATGACCTTGTCCTCGGCATCCCAAGGCCTAAAAGGGAAGAACGACACGTCATCAAAGGCAGCCTCCAAAGAGCTCCAAGAAGAAAATGCGAGTAGAATGGGACTCGCACGGGGGTACAGTGTGGGAGTAGTTCAAGGAAAAGACGTCACCTCTGCATTGAATGCGCCAACAAACGTCCTAACCACATTGATGGGAAAAGACCCCTGAACAGTGTGGCTTTGGTTATTGCAACTAACAAAAAGTGGGAGGAGGCGGCTGATAGGACAGGCACTCGAGTAGTTACCTGCCTAATCAACAGATAGAAGGTCAGGATTAACTGAGAGAGGCTATATAATGTAAGAATTCATTCGCCAAAGGGGAGGAAAAAGAGGATGGGAACCAAAAGTGAAAGGAATAATAAGAACATTAAGCTCATCGGACGAAGGCTAAGAACTAGAGCCTCCCATGCCGTGCCGAGGAGAAAATCTTCTTGGGCAAATGCGGTTCAACCTTGTGCGATTACCATGAACATCATGGCTAACCACTGTTCGATGATCAAGGCCTAGCCTTTTAGCCCACTCTCTACAAATTTATTGTTTAGGCCTTTAACGTTCGAACTCAATAAACCAATTTGGGGTCGCTACAAATTGAGTCCTTACACTTATAAATTGTATCAAATCAAACCATACAAAAGCTTAATTGGTTATGAAGGTAGAAGCTGGTAGAACTAAAATAGCTGAATCATTCAACATTTGGACTCTGGATCAATTAAGATTACCATTTGTATAAAATTTCAAGTCAACCAAGTTCAATAATAAAAATGAAACAATAGTACAACAACCACGAATAAGAAAAAAGAAAGCAAACAATAACAAAACCACGCCACAACAATTAGTTTTTTTAGATTAAAAAGAGCAGAATTTTTAAGGAAGAAGAAAGAAATATGAAAAAAATTAAATAAAAGCTTAATTTAAATAAAATAAAATAATTTTATTATATTAGATTTTAGTGATTTTTTAAAATTTTTTTAAAGTTTTTTTGTCATTTAATTACATAATCCATGTGGCATGATTTAAGTGGATGAACTAGCCTATATGGTAGGTTGGGGTGTTACTTAGGGTCTGTTTGGGATCCGCTTATTTTGTTGAAACTGAAAACTTTTTATTGAAAGTATTGTAGGTAAGGGTAAAAGTTAGCTAAAATAGTATAATGTGACCCATGATAATACCAAAAAGTGAAGTGGGATCCATGAATAATAGTAAAAATAAGCCGAATAGTAGCAAAAATAAGCTGAATAGTAAAATAAGTTAGCAAAATTAATCATGCTAAACAGATACTTAATAGCCAGCTAGGATTTTTTTTGTTTTTAACTAAGGAATTGCCAATCAAAACAACTTCCTAATATTAGGGTAGAAGAACAAAATTTTGAAATGTAAAAGAGCAAAATCAAATTGACTTTAAACTTTAGGAGTGTGTTGCACAATTTAGTCTTTAAAATATTATCATATTAAAAGGGTGTAAATTTGGAGATGTTATCAATTAATTGGATGAATTTTTAAGTGTCAATAGTAGGACTATAATTTAAAACCAGCATAAAATATAGGTTTAAAAACGTAATTTACCAAACAAAAAAAAAAAAAAAAAAAAAAAGTTTGCTATTTGCAAAGACCTGGCCAGCTACTCTCTCAATTTTGAAATCAGGCATAAATTCAAAAGTGGAGGTTCCAAAATCCAAAATTCCACTTCTCTTCTCATTGTCTCGATGCTTATACACCTCGGAAGAATAAGGGTCTGTTTGGATATTACTTATTTTGCTGAAACTGAAAACTTTTTGCTGAAAATACTGTAAATAAAGGTAAAAGTTAGTTGAAATAGTATAGCGGAGCCCAAGAATAGTACCAAAAAGTGTCATGGGGTCCATAAATAGTAGCAAAAATAAGCTGAATAGTAAAATAATTTTAATTTTTCATTGGTATCCAAACACACACTAAACCCACTTGAATTCAAGCCTCCAAATCGTTCCTCCCTCAGACTATTCTCAACTCTCTTACAAAACCCTTCTCCACACCCCAAAACCCAAACTTAAAACCCAACAAAAACGAGTCCAAATCTTCTGTCTCATTTTTCCTATTCCACTCTATACTCCACTAATAAAAATATGCCATATGGCAATGTATTTAATTGTCTCATACCATTAAACCTTTCCTAATTTCAATTACTTAAAATAAATAATAAATAAAAACCCCAGCCCATCCCCATCAGGCCACCACTACAACCACTGGCGCCGGCCCCATCAACATCACCAGTCATGGCTAGCTATCGTTGCCTAGTCTGAACCATTGTCTCTCTATTTTCAAATCCAAACCACTGTCACGCTACCACCCAAAAATAAATCCAAGAACACAACAAAATTGCAGGTGTGATAAAAAAAACTATCTAAATCAAAGAAAACCAAACCCACAAAACAGAAACAAGAAGAAGAAGTGAAGACTCCAATTTGCGCATCACCCATAAATCCCTTTTTCTCCTCAATAAAGCTACGGATGTACAGTAAATTTCTTTTTAAATACTTTTTCCCCTTGAGCTTAGTTTTCCCTTTTCCTAGTTACACAATAAAGTTATGGCCTTTGTTCAAGTTTTGTTTCTGGCTGAAGAAATTGATATGTGGGTTATATCCAACCACCGCCCTCCAACCACCATCACCCCACCACCAGATAAACCCAACAGATCTGGAATCCATGAACAATCCAACACATTCAGTACCAACATTTCCATATTATTTGAAAATTCAACAAGAAAGTTAGAGAGATCTAAAAGATTTGGATTTGAGAAAAACAAAGTCTTGCTTTGAATGATTGTGATTCTAGATCTGTTGGTGCTTTTGGTGAGGGGCAGTGAGATGTCCAGCATGGTGTAGATCGGGTGATGGTTTTTTCCGTGATCGGAGAAGCCGAAGGCGACGGCTGACGGTGCTGGCATGTTTGGTGGTGGTGGTAGCGGAGGTGTTTGAGTTTTGTTTTATCTTATTTTATTTAGTAGTTAAAATAAAAATAATAAGTCATAATGGTATATTTAATTAATTAGGTTAACATGTGACTAGTTTTTATTGGTGGAGTATAAAGTAGAGTAAAAAAATGGTATAGAAGATTTGGACTCCATAAAAACCTCACAAAACCTCAACTCAAAACCTTAGTTCTCACTCAATACTCTCAAGGCAAATTCGCCAATCTTGTCTCAAACGTCATTGCTTTGCCCAATGTTCTCCTCACTGCCTGCCAAAACCTCACCAGTCCACAAACCAACAATTGCTTCAATTCCCTTGACTCACAGTCCCTTCTCCACTCGGTCTCAAGGTGGTTTGATATTGAAGAAATGGGGTGTCAGCTTTGTGAGAATCGGTTCGATATTGAAGCTTGTTGTGTCACAATGCTACCCTCAAGAAAGAAAGGGGAGAAATTAAAGGTTTTGATTGAAGCTATTAGGATGGTATTGGAAATTGTGTATGTTGAAGGGTTCGTAACTTTTTCTTATGGTGGGCATGTCGGTCTGGGACGCCACACCGCCATTAGGTACCTTAAGAACTCGGTAGAGAATCCTAGTTAGTGGTTTAGTGTCACATTTGATAGAGAGAGGTTTGATGATAGGCATTTAAATAAGTTGTGTTTGTTTATTGAAGAGAAAATCAAAATGGTTCTTTGATTGGTTTAATAAAGAGGTTGTTTGAGTGTGTGGTGGTGGGAATTGAATTGGGTGGTTGTTACTAAGGAAGGGGGTTTCCTCAAGAAAGCGGGTTGTGTTCGATTTTGATTAGTATTTACTTTAATGGGTTTGATAAAGAAATTCAAGATATGCGTCTTCAGAAAAATCAGGAGAATCCAAAGTTTAAATCAGAGCAGCTTGTTTGGATGTCTGGCCTATTCTATAAGCCAATGAAGATGTATGTGGTCAGGTATTTGGATGAAATATTAGTGATAACGTCGGGGTCAAAGATGTTGACCATGGACTTCAAGAATTGGGTTTTGAAATATTTAGAAGGTAGGTTGGATTTGAGGGTGGATAAAATGAAGACAGCAATTCAGAATGCAGTATCTGAGAATATTAGTTTTCTAGGTATGGAACTACAGGCAGTTCCACCTTCAGTTTTGCATCCTCCTGTGATGGAGAAAGCAATTAGGGCACAGAAGAAGTACCTTAGGCAGAAGGAAGTTAGAGCTTTAGAATTTAAAAATGCTAGAGAAAGGAATAGAAAGATATTGGGGATGAAGATATTGCAGCATGTTTTTAAGAAGTTGAAGTAAAGTGATGGGTTTAAATTTGACTTTCAAATTGAAAATGAGGTTCGAGAAATCTTCAGAACTTAAACTGATGAAGTGGTCCATGATTTCTTGGGCTCCTTGGAAGAGCGTTGGGAATGGCATCGGATGCTTACAGCACGTGATTTTCTCTCTTTAAGGCACATTAGAGGTCAATTGCCCCAAGAGCTGGTTGATGCTTATGATAAGTTCCAAGAGCAAGTTGACAAGTATTTGAGTTCGGTCCAAGCTAGAAAGGCATTAGAGAAAGAAGAAAAGAGAGTGGAAGAGGCAGAGGAACAGAAATATGCTAAGAGCACGGTTGAGGATTTGACGAGGCTGTGTATGAAAGTTGATGCACCAAAAGAACTTGTTAGGAAGGCAGTTAAGATGGCTGGTTTTACAAATAACATGGGTCGCCCTAGGCCGATCAAGTTACTCATTGCTCTTGAAGATATTGATATTATCAAGTGGTATGCAGGAGTAGGGAGAAGGTGGCTTGATTTCTTCTGTTGCTGTCACAACTTCAAGATGGTTAAAACTGTAGTAACTTATCACTTGAGGTTCTCTTACATTTTGACACTAGCAGAGAAGCATGAGTCAACCAAACGTGAAGCCATTAAGCAGTAAACTAAAGAGTTGAAGGTCTTTGATTTTAATGGAAATGAAGAAGTGTACTTTCCCACAGAAAGAGAGGTTAAAATGATAGGAGATCAAAATCTTTCGGATCCAAGGCCTGTTGATAGGGCTTTGTCTTTGGCTTTGATCAGGTTGGCTTCTGATGAGCCTTCATGTTCCTATATCGGTCATTTCTGTGACAGAATGGATACTGTTTATTATCGGGTACGGTTACTGCAGAACCGTTTGAATGTGAACCCATCTGTTAAGGACAAGTGGGTCCCAGGGATGGGTGCAATTCATGAAAGTCTCAATCGGAAATGTCTCCCTCTCTGTTCTCATCACATAAATGATTTTTATATGGGGAATATCACCCTGCAAGACATTGATTGCACTTCGTTTGTGGATGTCGACTGAATGTTGCTTGTTCTGCTGCAGTTTTCTATGTAATTGGCATTGGTTCTGGTGGCTGCTAATGATCTGAACCTTGTTCAAGAAATTGTTCTGTATTTCTTTTCTGAAATGAAGCCAGGTAGGTGATGTGTAAGTTGTTTGTGTTTTTATTGATTTAATGTCATTATCATTTGTGGTGACGAATCCTCGTGTGAAGTTCATTATAAAACATTATAGAGAAACATATTCAAGTAGTCATTATCCAATACTTCTCCAGGATTTTGGATGGTTATTTTGTAAATTATCCAGGTTTTTGTGAGAGGCATCCTTTGTTTTCCCAACCCTAAGCACTTGATTTATCTCATTGCTTGGTATATTATGACGGAATAGGATTACAAAACCATTTTGTCCATGAAAATTTTGTCCTTGTGCCTTGCTTAAGTATCCTTTCAATTTGATAATCATGTCTTTCCTTAAACTATTTTTGTGGTGCCTTCTTACCTTTTTCTATGTAAGTATCTCATGTTGACATGCTCAATTTATTCTACAGTGTTGTAACTATCATGCTCACCACACCAGCTATTTGATACTTAATTTGTTGTTTGTTTCATGCAAACCCTTAGGTCTTTGCAATGGATAAAATACATTAATCATTTCACTCTTTTTATTTTTTATTTGTAAGTCACACACGGACTAAACATTTCCTTTGGCGTGTCTGGTGAAAACGTTAGTGGCTACTGTAACTAAGGGGACCATTTGTTTTTTTCCCTGAGCCTCTTTTGTTTTAATGGGAAATGGGACTGGTAAAACCTGTCTCATTAAATCTTCTTTACCAGGCGTTTCCAATTTTTGGTTGACCAATCAGAAAGTGTTACTGGAGATTTATGTCCATGTTATTTTTTAAAAATCTTTGATAATTAAATTTTGTGACATTTTGAGAGAACAGAACTAAATGCATGCAATTTAGTGCTGATGTTTCTTTGGTTTTTCTGCTTGTTCATTGAAACTTCACTAAATGCCGGTGAAGTTACAACTTTGCAGTTTCGATCTTTAGCTCCTTTTAAGTTGTTTCTCTTTTAAGGATTTTTGCCCATATTTGATGTAGGGAGTTTTTTTTAAGTTATTGGTTGGAGTTCAGTTTTCTGGAGTGTTTAGTGTCTCTTACCTTTGATCTTTCTGATTTTATTTTTACTAATGTTAGAAAACCTGTTCGTCCAACTCTTTTCTTGCTTGTGGTAGGTACATGTGAAGGGCTGTTCTCAAGATATTGCAGTGCTAAAAATAGAGCCAAGCTGCTTGCAAGCAACTTGATCAAAGTTTGCTTGGCTTGTTTGTTAAGCTAACCTGTGCTTGAACTATGTTCTGACTTTTGAGCTTAAGCATCATTATGCTCTTCTCGTGCACTGGCTTGATAGATGTTCATGTTCTCCATCATAGATTTTAGGGAATATTCTTCTTTTCAAACTTATCTGATGCTTTCATTTTAGAAATCAGGCATAGACAGCAGTACAACACATTCTTCTCAACTTATCTGTTTTTATTTATTATTTTATTATTTTCATTTTTTGTTATCTCTCTGTGGGATTGTGCACTACATCGAAAATGACATGAGCTTTTCATGTTCAAGATGGATATTGCTCTCCCTCGATATCCATTTGCTAACAAGAGAAGAAAAGAGTAGCTATTCCTGTAATAAAAAGCCATCACAAGTGTTGCTTCCTAAGTTGTGCAATAACCTTACCCTTGATGTATAGCTCATCAGCTTTTGAAGTTTAAATACTCAAAACAACTAGCATTTAGAAGTTTTTTGGAGCTTGCAATTAGCTTGGAAGATAGTTGAGAACCAGAATATTGAAACTGGAATGAAGCTTGAGCCAATATTGAGTTCTATAAATCTTTTGCAAGAGTCAATTCTGAGTAGTAGGAAGTTGAGCTTAACTCAGTTTCTTTTAACTCCTAATTGTATGATTGGCTAACCAAAAGTGTGCAAGATCAAATCTGAAGCACAGCCATTTTTTGCAAAAAGAATTATAATGGGTGATGTATGTGTATACGCTTGCATTGACTTGAAAATTAATCTTCATTTTTCTTTGATGATTGACTTGTATTGTAATTACTTTTTTTGCTTTCAGAGTTTAGTCAATGTTTGGCACTTTTGAAAAATGCAATATACTTTTTTTCCCTACTGCTTGCAAAATTTTTACTGTTAGTATTGAACATTTTGTTTCCATTTAACTGGTCTTTTTGGTTGTTCATTGTAGGAATGGCTGTTGTGGGGTTGTGTGAGCTATCTTGGAATCAGAGGTACTGGATTTCAAGGCTTTAAGTAAAATAGAATACTTCAGAAGGGAAAGTGTTGATCATTTTTTTGATGAAGATGGCTGAGCTTTTGGCAGACTGACCATACTGGCTGTAGAAGGTTTTGTTGCTAATGAAGTGTAATGTTTTGTGGGCTTTTGAGGTTTAAGTTTTGGCAAGCCAGAAGGAATGTCATTGTTTCATTATTTGGCGGTTGCAATATCAAGTTTAATGGGTGTATGTGTGTGGAGAAATGTGGTTTTTGAAGCTGGAAGGTAGTTTTTATAAGATATAGATGATACACTGTATTGTGTACAGAAAATGATTTTGAGAAATGAGATGGATAATTAAAATTAGATTTTTCATTTTGGATTTTGCGGGTTTTACTGAGACACATAATCTCTCTCTCTCTCTCTCTCTCTCTCTCTCGATATAAAGAAGTGGTGTCTCGACCTTTGACCAGACTATTCTACTTCTTGTCTAGGAAACACCCCCAAACCTCATGAACTGATAATGTGGTGAATTGAACCTTAGACCTTCAGCTTTATGTCACGTGCCAAACCTAGCCCAACAAGTTCAAAACACTATCAAGGTGGGCACCTAGTTTGAATAAAAAAAAGAATGTTTCATGATGATGTGAATTGGGTTATCAAGTAATCAAACAGCTGATATTGAATTTTTTTGCACTTTAGAGGCAAAAATTTTCAGTTTGCTTTAGATATGAATTCTTTTGCTTCTTTTAGTCCAGCTAAATCTAATAAAGAGGCTAATAATTTTGGACCAGGAAGAGCATAGGCACTTGAAATTCTTCTAGAAGTCGTCAACACTAGGTAACATAGGGCATTTTAATGGTAGCTTATTGTGGACTAATAATCCATGGCTAGGCCTCTAGGTGAATGTTCTTCAACCAAATTTGATAAATTTTGTACTTCACAAGGCATAATCCATTATTGTTCTTTTCCACACACACCCTAACAAATGGGGTAGCTGAAAGAAAACATGTCATTTTGTGAAAACTTCATACATTGACCAAGGTCCTAAATAATGTTCATTCAAATATTCAAGCATTATTTATTATCAATAATACACATTCTTAACATAATTATTACTCAACAAAGAGGTTTATAATATCTCATTACATAACAAAAGCCCAATAAATTTAGGATGAATAAGAGTTTAGCCTAAAAGGACCAAATTTTAACTATCAAATCAAGAAAAACAATTTATGATGAATCAAGTCAATAACTTAAAATTGCTCAACCAGCTTAGGATGACATGATTTTGACCACTTCCTAATCATTGGGTTCAAATTTCTCATTACATCAAATCAAACAATCAAATACTAATTTCATAATTTGACTAAAACTTTTTAAATAAAAAATTACAAACAAAGAAGTTCATGTTTTGTTCACATATTAGCCGAAAATTCAATATCAACCAGACCAGAAGTTAGTGAAACATACCGAAATTTAGGTTGAGGTGGATGGAGGGATGATTCATCCCGATAAATAACTTGAACAAAATGGAATTGATAATTTTGCTTCTGCATGGAATTTTTGCTCTATTCAAACACAAAAAGAAGGAAAATAGTTTAGGAGTATCAGAAATACAACCTAGTTTGACTAATCCAGCTAATTCAAAACTAATAAGTCCTTACAAATTTTTAAATGAATTATTGGGAATGGCAACAGCTTCTTACAGCAGGCAATTTTCTCTATTTAAGGCGCATTAAAGATCAATTGCCCCAAGGTCTGGTTGATGCCTATAATAAGTTCGAAGCAAATGATGACAAAATTTGAGTCCATTTTTGGCTAGAAAGACAATAGAGAAAGAAGAAAGGAGAGTCGAAGAGGAAGAGGAATAGGAATATGCTAAGAGCATAGTCGATTAATTGATGAGGCTGTGTGAAATGCAGCAATAGAGCTTGTTAGGAAGGTGGTTGGCTGCATTTACAAATATCATGGATTGCCCTAGGATGATCAAGTTACTCATTGCTCTTGAAGATACTGATACTCTAAAGTGGTTTGATTTCTTCTGTTGCTGTCAAAACTTCAAGATGATAAAAAATATAGTGACATATAACTAAAGGTTCTTGGGTATTTTGTTTCTCTAGCAGAGAAGCATGAATCGACCAATAGCCCAAGAGAATTATATTAATACAACAAACCTCAAGGAAAACATTTTTTTAATGAATAATTCATTTTTATTTATCAAAACACTAGAAGAAAAAACTTCAAACAAAGCTGGATACAAATAACCATGGTTTTAAAAACCGAACCGGTTATCGAACCGTTTTTTTTTAAATTTCCGGTTCAACCCCGGTTTTTGACCGGTTTTTGGCCGGTTTTCCGGTTGTTGACCGGTTATTGACCGGTTTTGAGGCTTTTAACCGGACCGGATTGGGTCCCGGTTCCCGGTTGAACCGGTCGGACCGGCCGGTCCGGTCCGGTTTTTAAAACAGTGCAAATAACAGCCCAGCCATTTTTATTTATCAAAACACTAGAAGAAAAAACTTCAAACAAAGCTGGATAAAAATAACAGCCCAGCAAATACAACACTCAAACAAGCCCCCTCTGCTACCAAAGTGCAAACAGCTACATTTGCAACCGCACTTTACAAGCCCAGCAGGGCACTCAATTGTTACAACAATACAACTGCATTTCATAAGCATACATTGCTCTAATCACAAACTGTTGAGTTAGTGGAAGCTTTATGCTTATTAGTTGTGTGTAACAACCTAATAGTAGGTTATTTTATACTTATTTGTTGTGTGTAATAAAATAATAGCATGTTATGCAAAATAGAAATAGAAAACACAATCACACATGAAACACAAAGATTTACGTGGTTCGGCTTTAAGCCTACATCCACGGACAGTGTCTAACAGAATATTTCACTAAGAAAATGGGAGATTACAAAATAGCACAAAAGCTTGGGACAAGATAATCTTTAATTTCTCTACACTGATGCCACAGCTTAAACTCTATAAAACCAAATAAACAAAGCCACACACATATATACACACACATACAGCAAAAAGTAACCCTCCTTGATTAATTCTTGCCCACTTGAGACGGTGCCAAGGTGGGTGTGAGAGGAATGACCCTCCTTGGCTAATTCTTCAACATCTCTCTCATAACTATCCCTCTTACCACCGCGATAGGCTTCGAGTTTCTTGGGTCTCCTCCTTCCATTATATAAAAGTGCCCCAACAAGCCAAGAAGAGAAATTTGTATTATTCAAACCTGATGAAAAAACTTTTAAAAAAATAGATATATGGAATAATTTTAATTTTTTAGTTTGTGGTGATTGGGATGTGAGTGCCAAAAGGTGATGTTAACAAGCACAATACTTTGAACTTTCTTTTTTCCCTCTCGCAATGCTAGTATAAAAATTGAAAAGGAAAACTCCAATTTATACCTGTGACAAATTAAATTTTTTTATCATGCCAATTTAAACCTGAGAAACAAAACCCACACTTTCATTTCATTGGATTCCCCTCCCCAAAATAAAAGAGAAATCAAGACTCGTGAACAGTAATAGCAAGAAGAATGAAGACGACTTACAGGCAAAGAAGTTGAAACATTCCTTATACCAAATTCTTTAGAATCAGCCATCCATCCAGGTAGTCTTTGGATGGGATTCATCAATAGAATAGCCTTCTCCACTTGGTCCAACCCCATCATCCTCATCACAGCTTTGCTTATTTCTGCTACCTTCTGTGGTTGAATCTTAAAGATCATGGCGTAGATCACCCAGATCCTCAGAGTGTCCTGCTGTTGATGGTTAACTGAGTCATAGTTTGATTGGGATCTTCAATGTCTTGGTAACTATCCCTCTTCCCTCCGTGAATGGATTCAAGCGCCTTTGACATTTGATACTCTCCTTCCACTAAAACAAAGTTCACCAACAAGACAAACAAGAAAATTTTCTACTATTACTCCAACCTGATTAAAAAAATAATAAATAAAAAAATTGAAATGATATGATTTTAATTTTGAGTTTGGGCTGATTTTGCTGTGAGTGCTAACAGGTAATGCTAAGGTACAACTAGCACAATACTTTGAAGTTAACAATTTAAAAAAAAAAAAAAAAAAAAGATAGTATATGTCCCCCCAAAAAAATGATGACAACTTTTGAAGTCATAAGAAGAATGATCATCACTTACTGGAAAAGAAGTCGAAAATTTCCCTTTGACTAGACTCCTCAGAATCAGCCATAAATTCTCCAACTTCATAAATCCAATTTGGTTGTGGTTCCTCATTAGAGTGGCCTTCTCCACTAGGTCCAGCCCCATCATCCTCATGACAGTTTTGCTTATTTTTGCTACCTTCTGCGGCTGAATTGTTCAATATCACGATAGATTTCACCAGACCCTCATAAAGGGTGCAGCTGTTGTTGCTGCTCTGTGCCATAGTTAGAATGAGATCTTCGATGTCTTGGTAACTACTACCTTCATGAATGGATTCAAGCTTCTTGGACGTTTGATTCTCTCCTTCCACTAAATAAAAGTGCACAAACAAGAAAATTTTGTATAATTTCAACCTGATTAAAAATTAAAAAAAAAAAACAAAAGTAAAAACTAGAGATAGAATAGTGATATCACCGATATGGAATGATTTTCATTTTTGAATTTGGGGTGATTTTTATGTGAGTGCCAACAGGGAATGCTAAATATATATCTCCAAAAAAAAAATGATAAGTTGTAAATGTTAAAACATATAAGTAAGAAGAAAGATAAAAGACTTACTAGCAAAGTAGTCAATAAATTCCCTTTGACTAGAATCCTCAGAATCAGCCATAAATCCTCCAAGCCTTTGAATCCTCTTTGGCGGTGGTTCCACAATAGAGCAGCATTCTCCACTAGGTCCTGCCCCATCATCATCCTCATCATGGCTTTGCTTATTTTCACTTCCTTCTGCAATTGAATCATCAATATCATGATGGATTACGAAGCTGCTGTTGTTGATGCACTGTGCCATAGTTTTACTGGGATTTTCGATGTCTTGCCCGTATATGAATCGGACCCCAATTTTCTCCACCTCCAAGTTCCGGGAAGATGCTCTAATCATAAGAGGATGAAATCCGTTCCGATAAGAAGAATAGGTCAGCCAAAGGTGATGTGATTCAATTGTACCATATTCTTTCCTAGAACCAGAAATTTCTCCCTCATTCATTGGAAATCCATCGATTATAAATGAAAGTTCCCAATCACGAGGGCATTCACGCCATTTGTTGGGTACAAAGACAACACAAAATGCAATTCCAATCGGTGCATTAGACCAATTAGAAGGTACTTGTACTTTCAATTCATGACCCATACATTCATGGTTAAAATATTTCGGAATTTCACTTCCTGGAATAATAATTTTTAACTTCTTTGGTAGTGTACCACTTTGTCCCTGAAATATATAAAGCATAATGTTTAGAACTTGGAGAGAGAGACAGAGAGACAGAGAGACAGAGACCGACCTGAAGCATGTTATTAGCGCCCTGAAGCATGTTATTGTCAACCAATTTGAAGCAATTGGAAAACAAGAATTGCAAATAGGTGCGATCTGACCTAAAAAGATAAAATTGCAGTTCTGGCAATCTCTCTAGTGAGGTACAATCGTCTGCAATTACAGAATCAATAGTTGACGGAACATTTTCCAATGATTGAAGACTCTCACAACCCTCCAAATAGAGTTTTCGAAGATTAGAGAGTTGAAACATGCTTTCAAGAAGGGAAAAAAAAATATTTCCACTTAGATCTAAGTATTCTAAAGAGGACAAGCAGCCAATGTCATTGGGGATTGACCAAAGATCGCAGTGACTAAGATTCAAATTGGTTAAAGATTGCAAACCTGATAAGGAAGGCAATGATAAGCCCACCGGAACTGGACTTGTTTGCAGGGAAGAATATATAAATGAAGGCAATAATATTTTTTCCATGGTAGGATTTGTTGGCAAGTAAGATAATGAAATCCATAACGGTTCCATCGACCCAGGACTTGCTGGCTAGGAATAAAATTCAGATAACTTCCATCCATGGATATGAAGCTGCTTGAGATTTTTAAGGAGAACAATGGAAGAAGGAACCTCTTTTATGGCTGTCCAACACAAATTAAGCAGCTCCAAACCTTCCATATTTCCTATGTTCTCAGGCAAGTTGTCAAATTTTAAGCATCCAAAAAGATCAAGAGACTTAAGCAACTTCAAACTACAAATGGTGCCAGGAAGCTGCACAAGATTTATACAAATATCTTAGAGTCAATGCAGTAAGGTTAATCAAACATCCAATTGATAAAGGCATCTCTTCTATAGCTGTTTTACTCAAATCAAGCATCTGCAGACCATCGATTATCCATGAGTTCTCTAGCAAGTTTTTAAATCTTGAGCATGTTGAAAGATCAAGAGCACCATGGAACTTAAAACCACAAGTGGTGTTAGGAAGACACACAAGTTTATTGCAATAGAGTAGAGTCAATGAAACAAGGCTCGTCAAGCCTCCAATCGATGAAGGAAACTCTTTTATAGCTGTTCCACTCAAATAAAGATCATAGAGACTGTTGAGATTCCCGAGGTTCTCCGGCAAGTTGTCAAAATTCGAGCACCCACAAAGATTAAGACGTTGAAGCGAACTCAAGCTACAAATGGTGCTAGGAAGGCACACAAGATTCCTACAATCTTTGAGAGTCAATGAATTAAGGGTCGTCAAGCCTTCAATTGATGAAGGAAACTCTTTTATAGCTGTTCCACTCAAATCAAGATCACATCGACCTTTGAGATTCCCTAGGTCCTCCGACAAGTTGTCAAAATTCGAGCACCCAAAAAGATCAAGACATTAAAGCAAACTCAAGCTACAAATGGTGCTAGGAAGGCACAAAAAGATTCCGACAATCTTTGAGAGTCAATGAACTAAGGGTTGTCAAGCCTTCAATTGATGAAGGAAACTCTTTTATAGCTGTTCCACTCAAATCAAAATGAAAGAGACCTTTGAGATTCCCTAGGTTCTCCGGTAAGTTGTCAAAATTCGAGCACCCATAAAGATTAAGAAGTTGAAGCGAACTCAAGCTACAAATGGTGCTAGGAAGGCACACAAGATTCTTACAATCTTTGAGAGTCAATGACTTAACGGTCGTCAAGCCTTCAATTGATGAAGGAAACTCTTTCATAGCTGTTCCCCTCAAATCAAGATCACAGAGACCTTTAACGTTCCCTAGGTTCTCCGGTAAGTTGCCAAAATTCGAGCACCCACAAAGATCAAGACGTTGAAGCGAACTCAAGCTACAAATGGTGCAAGGAAGGCACACAAGATTCTAACAATCTTTGAGAGTCAATGAATTAAGGGTCGTCAAGCCTTCAATTGATGAAGAAAACTCTTTTATAGCTGTTCCACTCAAATCAAGATCATAGAGACCGTTGAGATTCCCTAGGTTCTCCGGCAAGTTGTCATAATTCGAGCACCCACAAAGATCAAGACGTTGAAGCGAACTCAAGCTACAAATGGTGCAAGGAAGGCACACAAGATTCTTACAATCTTTGAGAGTCAATGAATTAAGGGTCGTCAAGCCTTCAATTGATGAAGAAAACTCTTTTATAGCTGTTCCACTCAAATCAAGATCATAGAGACCGTTGAGATTCCCTAGGTTCTCCGGCAAGTTGTCCAAATTCGAGCACCCACAAAGACTAAGAAGTTGAAGCGAACTCAAGCTACAAGATCACAGAGACCTTTGAGATTCCTTAGGTTCTCCAGCAAGTTGTCAAAATTCGAGCACCCACAAAGATCAAGACGTTGAAGCGAACTCAAACTACAAATGGTGCTAGGAAGGCACACAAGATTCTTACAATCTTTGAGAGTCAACGACTTAAGGGTCGTCAAGCCTTCAATTGATGAAGGAAACTCTTTTATAGCTGTTCCACTCAAATCAAGATCACAGACCCCTTTAAGATTCCCTAGGTTCTCCGGTAAGTTGTCAAAATTCGAGCACCCACAAAGATCAAGACGTTGAAGCGAACTCAAGCTACAAATGGTGCTAGGAAGGCAAACAAGTTTCTTACAATCTTTGAGAGTCAACGACTTAAGGGTCGTCAAGCTTTCAATTGATGAAGAAAACTCTTTTATAGCTGTTCCACTCAAATCAAGATCACAGAGACCTTTAAGATTCCCTAAGTTCTCCGGTAAGTTGTCAAAATTCGAGCACCCACAAAGATCAAGACGTTGAAGCGAACTCAAGCTACAAATGGTGCTAGGAAGGCACACAAGATTCCTACAATCTTTGAGAGTCAATGAATTAAGGGTCGTCAAGCCTTCAATTGATGAAGGAAACTCTTTTATAGCTGTTCCACTCAAATCAAGATCACAGAGACCTTTGAGATTCCCTAGGTTCTCCGACAAGTTGTGAAAATTCGAGCACCCATAAAGATTAAGAAGTTGAAGCGAACTCAAGCTACAAATGGTGCTAGGAAGGCACACAAGATTCTTACAATCTTTGAGAGTCAACGACTTAAGGGTCGTCGAGCCTTCAATTGATGAAGAAAACTCTTTTATAGCTGTTCCACTCAAATCAAGATCACAGAGACCTTTGAGATTCCCTAGGTTCTCCGGCAAGTTGTCAGAATTCGAGCACCCATAAAGATTAAAACGTTGAAGCGAACTCAAGCTACAAATGGTGCTAGGAAGGCACACAAGATTCTTACAATTTTCGAGAGTCAATGAATTAAGGGTCGTCAAGCCTTCAATTGAAGAAGGAAACTCTTTTATAGCTGTTCCACTCAAATCAAGATCACAGAGACCATTGAGATTCCCTAGGTTCTCCGGCAAGTTGTCAAAATTCGAGCACCCATAAAGATTAAGACGTTGAAGCGAACTCAAGCTATAAATGGTGCTAGGAAGGCACACAAGATTCTTACAATTTTCGAGAGTCAATGAATTAAGGGTCGTCAAGCCTTCAATTGATGAAGGAAACTCTTTTATAGCTGTTCCACTCAAATCAAGATCACAGAGACCTCTGAGATTCCCAAGGTTCTCCGACAAGTGGATAAAGAAGTTGAAGCGAACTCAAGCTATAAATGGTACTAGGAAGGCACACAAGATTCTTACAATCTTCGAGAGTAAATGAATTAACGGTCGTCAAGCCTTCAATTGATGAAGGAAACTCTTTTATAGCTGTTCCACTCAAATCAAGATCACAGAGACCTTTGAGATTTCCTAGGTTCTCCGGCAAGTTGTCAAAATTCGAGCACCCATAAAGATTAAGACGTTGAAGCGAACTCAAGCTACAAATGGTGCTAGGAAGGCACACAAGATTCTTACAATTTTCGAGAGTCAATGAATTAAGAGTCGTCAAGCCTTCAATTGATGAAGGAAATTCTTTTATACCTGTTCCACTCAAATCAAGATCACAGAGACCTTTGAGACTCCCTAGGTTCTCCGACAATTTGTCAAAATTCGAGCACCCATAAAGATTAAGACGTTGAAGCGAACTCAAGCTACAAATGGTGCTAGGAAGGCACACAAGATTCCTACAATTTTCGAGAGTCAAAGAATTAAGGGTCGTCAAGCCTTCAATTAATGAAGGAAACTCTTTTATAGCTGTTCCACTCAAATCAAGATCATAGAGACCTTTGAGATTCCCTAGGTTCTCCGGCAAGTTGTCAAAATTCGAGCACCCATAAAGATTAAGACATTCAAGCGAACTCAGGCTATAAATGGTGCTAGGAAGGCACACAAGATTCTTACAATCTTCGAGAGTAAATGAATTAACGGTCGTCAAGCCTTCAATTGATGAAGGAAACTCTTTTATAGCTGTTCCACTCAAATCAAGATCACAGAGACCTTTGAGATTTCCTAGGTTCTCCGGCAAGTTGTCAAAATTCGAGCACCCATAAAGATTAAGACGTTGAAGCGAACTCAAGCTACAAATGGTGCTAGGAAGGCACACAAGATTCTTACAATTTTCGAGAGTCAATGAATTAAGAGTCGTCAAGCCTTCAATTGATGAAGGAAATTCTTTTATACCTGTTCCACTCAAATCAAGATCACAGAGACCTTTGAGACTCCCTAGGTTCTCCGACAATTTGTCAAAATTCGAGCACCCATAAAGATTAAGACGTTGAAGCGAACTCAAGCTACAAATGGTGCTAGGAAGGCACACAAGATTCCTACAATTTTCGAGAGTCAAAGAATTAAGGGTCGTCAAGCCTTCAATTGATGAAGGAAACTCTTTTATAGCTGTTCCACTCAAATCAAGATCATAGAGACCTTTGAGATTCCCTAGGTTCTCCGGCAAGTTGTCAAAATTCGAGCACCCATAAAGATTAAGACATTCAAGCGAACTCAGGCTATAAATGGTGCTAGGAAGGCACACAAGATTCTTACAATCTTCGAGAGTAAATGAATTAACAGTCGTCAAGCCTTCAATTGATGAAGGAAACTCTTTTATAGCTGTTCCACTCAAATCAAGGTCACAGAGACCTTTGAGATTCCCTAGGTTCTCCGGCAAGTTGTCAAAATTCGAGCACCCATAAAGATTAAGACGTTGAAGCGAACTCAAGCTACAAATGGTGCTAGGAAGGCACACAAGATTCTTACAATTTTCGAGAGTCAATGAATTAAGGGTCGTCAATCCTTCAATTGATGAAGGAAACTCTTTTATAGCTGTTCCACTCAAATCAAGATTACAGAGACCTTTAAGATTCCCTAGGTTCTCCGGTAAGTTGTCAAAATTCGAGCACCCACAAAGACTAAGACGTTGAAGCGAACTCAAGCTACAAATGGTGCTAGGAAGGCACACAAGATTCTTACAATCTTTGAGAGTCAATGACTTAAGGGTCGTCAAGCCTTCAATTGATGAAGGAAACTCTTTTATAGTTGTTCCACTCAAATCAAGATCATAGAGACCGTTGAGATTCCCTAGGTTCTCCGGCAAGTTGTCATAATTCGAGCACCCACAAAGTTTAAGACGCTGAAGCGAACTCATGCTACAAATGGTGCTAGGAAGGCACACAAGATTCTTACAATCTTTGAGAGTCAATGAATTAAAGGTCGTCAAGCCTTCAATTGATGAAGGAAACTCTTTTATAGCTGTTCCACTCAAATCAAGATCATAGAGACCTTTGAGATTCCCTAGGTTCTCCGGCAAGTTGTCATAATTCGAGCACCCACAAAGATTAAGACGTTGAAGCGAACTCAAGCTACAAATGGTGCAAGGAAGGCACACAAGATTCTTACAATCTTTGAGAGTCAATGAATTAAAGGTCGCCAAGCCTTTAATTGATGAAGGAAACTCTTTTATAGTTGTTCCACTCCAATCAAGATTATAGACACCTTTGAGATTCCCTAGGTTCTCCGGAAAGTTGTCAAAATTCGAGCACCCACAAAGACTAAGAAGTTGAAGCGAACTCAAGCTACAAGATCACAGAGTCCTTTGAGATTCCCTAGGTTCTCCGGCAAGTTGTCAAAATTCGAGCACCCATAAAGATTAAGACGTTGAAGCGAACTCAAGCTACAAATGGTGCTAGGAAGGCACACAAGATTCTTACAATTTTCGAGAGTCAATGAATTAAGGGTCGTCAATCCTTCAATTGATGAAGGAAACTCTTTTATAGCTGTTCCACTCAAATCAAGATTACAGAGACCTTTAAGATTCCCTAGGTTCTCCGGTAAGTTGTCAAAATTCGAGCACCCACAAAGACTAAGACGTTGAAGCGAACTCAAGCTACAAATGGTGCTAGGAAGGCACACAAGATTCTTACAATCTTTGAGAGTCAATGACTTAAGGGTCGTCAAGCCTTCAATTGATGAAGGAAACTCTTTTATAGTTGTTCCACTCAAATCAAGATCATAGAGACCGTTGAGATTCCCTAGGTTCTCCGGCAAGTTGTCATAATTCGAGCACCCACAAAGTTTAAGACGCTGAAGCGAACTCATGCTACAAATGGTGCTAGGAAGGCACACAAGATTCTTACAATCTTTGAGAGTCAATGAATTAAAGGTCGTCAAGCCTTCAATTGATGAAGGAAACTCTTTTATAGCTGTTCCACTCAAATCAAGATCATAGAGACCTTTGAGATTCCCTAGGTTCTCCGGCAAGTTGTCATAATTCGAGCACCCACAAAGATTAAGACGTTGAAGCGAACTCAAGCTACAAATGGTGCAAGGAAGGCACACAAGATTCTTACAATCTTTGAGAGTCAATGAATTAAAGGTCGCCAAGCCTTTAATTGATGAAGGAAACTCTTTTATAGTTGTTCCACTCCAATCAAGATTATAGACACCTTTGAGATTCCCTAGGTTCTCCGGAAAGTTGTCAAAATTCGAGCACCCACAAAGACTAAGAAGTTGAAGCGAACTCAAGCTACAAGATCACAGAGTCCTTTGAGATTCCCTAGGTTCTCCGGCAAGTTGTCAAAATTCGAGCACCCATAAAGATTAAGACGTTGAAGCGAACTCAAGCTACAAATGGTGCTAGGAAGGCACACAAGATTCTTACAATTTTCGAGAGTCAATGAATTAAGGGTCGTCAATCCTTCAATTGATGAAGGAAACTCTTTTATAGCTGTTCCACTCAAATCAAGATTACAGAGACCTTTAAGATTCCCTAGGTTCTCCGGTAAGTTGTCAAAATTCGAGCACCCACAAAGACTAAGACGTTGAAGCGAACTCAAGCTACAAATGGTGCTAGGAAGGCACACAAGATTCTTACAATCTTTGAGAGTCAATGACTTAAGGGTCGTCAAGCCTTCAATTGATGAAGGAAACTCTTTTATAGTTGTTCCACTCAAATCAAGATCATAGAGACCGTTGAGATTCCCTAGGTTCTCCGGTAAGTTGTCAAAATTCGAGCACCCACAAAGATCAAGACGTTGAAGCGAACTCAAGCTACAAATGGTGCTAGGAAGGCACACAAGATTCCTACAATCTTTGAGAGTCAATGAATTAAGGGTCATCAAGCCTTCAATTGATGAAGGAAACTCTTTTATAGCTGTTCCACTCAAATCAAGATCATAGACCCCTTTAAGATTCCCTAGGTTCTCCGGTAAGTTGTCAAAATTCGAGCACCCACAAAGATCAAGACGTTGAAGCGAACTCAAGCTACAAATGCTGCTAGGAAGCCACACAAGATTCTTACAATCTTTGAGAGTCAACGACTTAAGGGTCGTCAAGCTTTCAATTGATGAAGAAAACCCTTTTATAGCTGTTCCACTCAAATCAAGATCACAGAGACCTTTAAGATTCCCTAGGTTCTCCGGTAAGTTGTCAAAATTCGAGCACCCACAAAGATCAAGACGTTGAAGCGAACTCAAGCTACAAATGGTGCTAGGAAGGCACACAAGATTCCTACAATCTTTGAGAGTCAATGAATTAAGGGTCATCAAGCCTTCAATTGATGAAGGAAACTCTTTTATAGCTGTTCCACTCAAATCAAGATCACAGAGACCTTTGAGATTCCCTAGGTTCTCCGACAAGTTGTGAAAATTCGAGCACCCATAAAGATTAAGAAGTTGAAGCGAACTCAAGCTACAAATGGTGCTAGGAAGGCACACAAGATTCTTACAATCTTTGAGAGTCAACGACTTAAGGGTCAAGGGTCGTCGAGCCTTCATTTGATGAAGAAAACTCTTTTATAGCTGTTCCACTCAAATCAAGATCACAGAGACCTTTGAGATTCCCTAGGTTCTCCGGCAAGTTGTCAAAATTCGAGCACCCATAAAGATTAAGACGTTGAAGCGAACTCAAGCTACAAATGGTGCTAGGAAGGCACACAAGATTCTTACAATTTTCGAGAGTCAATGAATTAAGGGTCGTCAAGCCTTCAATTGATGAAGGAAACTCTTTTATAGCTGTTCCACTCAAATCAAGATCACAGAGACCATTGAGATTCTCTAGTTTCTCGGAGAAGTGGATAAAGAAGTTGAAGCGAACTCAAGCTATAAATGGTACTAGGAAGGCACACAAGATTCCTACAATCTTCGAGAGTAAATGAATTAACGGTCGTCAAGCCTTCAATTGATGAAGGAAACTCTTTTATAGCTGTTCCACTCAAATCAAGATCACAGAGACCTTTGAGATTCCCTAGGTTCTCCGGCAAGTTGTCAAAATTCGAGCACCCATAAAGATTAAGACGTTGAAGCGAACTCAAGCTACAAATGGTGCTAGGAAGGCACACAAGATTCTTACAATTTTCGAGAGTCAATGAATTAAGAGTCGTCAAGCCTTCAATTGATGAAGGAAATTCTTTTATACCTGTTCCACTCAAATCAAGATCACAGAGACCTTTGAGATTCCCTAGGTTCTCCGGCAATTTGTCAAAATTCGAGCACCCATAAAGATTAAGACGTTGAAGCGAACTCAAGCTACAAATGGTGCTAGGAAGGCACACAAGATTCCTACAATTTTCGAGAGTCAATGAATTAAGGGTCGTCAAGCCTTCAACTGATGAAGGAAACTCTTTTATAGCTGTTCCACTCAAATCAAGATCATAGAGACCTTTGAGATTCCCTAGGTTCTCCGGCAAGTTGTCAAAATTCGAGCACCCATAAAGATTAAGACTTTCAAGCGAACTCAGGCTATAAATGGTGCTAGGAAGGCACACAAGATTCTTACAATCTTCGAGAGTAAATGAGTTAACGGTCGTCAAGCCTTCAATTGATGAAGGAAACTCTTTTATAGCTGTTCCACTCAAATCAAGGTCACAGAGACCTTTGAGATTCCCTAGGTTCTCCGGCAAGTTGTCAAAATTCGAGCACCCATAAAGATTAAGACGTTGAAGCGAACTCAAGCTACAAATGGTGCTAGGAAGGCACACAAGATTCTTACAATTTTCGAGAGTCAATGAATTAACGGTCGTCAAGCCTTCAATTGATGAAGGAAACTCTTTTATAGCTGTTCCACTCAAATCAAGATCACAGAGACCTTTGAGATTCCCTAGGTTCTCCGGCAAGTTGTCAAAATTCGAGCACCCATAAAGATTAAGACGTTGAAGCGAACTCAAGCTACAAATGTTGCTAGGAAGGCACACAAGATTCTTACAATTTTCGAGAGTCAATGAATTAAGGGTCGTCAATCCTTCAATTGATGAAGGAAACTCTTTTATAGCTGTTCCACTCAAATCAAGATTACAGAGACCTTTAAGATTCCCTAGGTTCTCCGGTAAGTTGTCAAAATTCGAGCACCCACAAAGATTAAGAAGTTGAAGCGAACTCAAGCTACAAATGGTGCTAGGAAGGCACACAAGATTCTTACAATCTTTGAGAGCCAATGACTTAAGGGTCGTCAAGCCTTCAATTGATGAAGGAAACTCTTTTATAGTTGTTCCACTCAAATCAAGATCATAGAGATCGTTGAGATTCCCTAGGTTCTCCGGCAAGTTGTCATAATTCGAGCACCCACAAAGTTTAAGACGATGAAGCGAACTCATGCTACAAATGGTGCGAGGAAGGCACACAAGATTCTTACAATCTTTGAGCGTCAATGAATTAATGGTCGTCAAGCCTTTAATTGATGAAGGAAACTCGTTTATAGCTGTTCCACTCAAATCAAGATGAAAGAGATGTTTGAGATTCCCTAGGTTCTCTGGCAAGTTGTCAAAATTCGAGCACCCACAAAGATTAAGACATATAAGCGAACTCAAGCTACAAATGGTGCTAGGAAAGCACACAAGATTCTTACAATCTTCGAGAGTCAATGACTTAAGGGTCGTCAAGCCTTCAATTGATGAAGGAAACTCTTTTATAGCTGTTCCACTCAAATCAAGATCACGGAGACCTTTGAGATTCCCTAGGTTCTCCGGCAAGTTGTCAAAATTCGAGCACCCACAAAGATTAAGACGTTGAAGCGAACTCAAGCTACAAATGGTGCTAGGAAAGCACACAAGATTCTTACAATCTTTGAGAGTCAATGTATTAAGGGTCGTCAAGCCTTCAATTGATGAAGGAAACTCTTTTATAGCTGTTCCACTCAAATCAAGATCACAGAGAACTTTGAGATTTCCTAGGTTCTTCGGCAAGTTGTCAAAATTCGAGCACCGAAAAAGATCTAGACGTTGAAGCGAACTCAAGCTACAAATGGTGCTAGGAAGGCACACAAGATTCTTACAATCTTTGAGAGTCAATGACTGAAGGGTTGTCAAGCCTTCAATTGATGAAGGAAACTCTTTTATAGCTGTTCCACTCAAATCAAGATCACAGAGACCTTTGAGATTCCCTAGGTTCTCCGG
This sequence comes from Quercus tomentella, assembly GCA_028535165.1. Lineage (NCBI taxonomy): Eukaryota > Viridiplantae > Streptophyta > Magnoliopsida > Fagales > Fagaceae > Quercus > Quercus tomentella. Next base: position 39,665,766 of record JAPQVY010000012.1, on the reverse strand, counting down.
CAAGTTGTCAAAATTCAAGCACCAATGAAGATCAAGACGTTGAAGCGAACTCAATCTACAAATGGTGCTAGGAAGGCACACAAGATTCTTACAAGCTTTGAGAGTCAATGAATTAAGGGTGGTCAAGCCTTCAATTGATGAAGGAAACTCTTTTATAGTTGTTCCACTCAAATCAAGATCACAGAGACCTTTGAGATTCCCTAGGTTCTCCAGCAAGTTGTCAAAATTCGAGCACCCATAAAGATTAAGACGTTGAAGCGAACTCAAGCTACAAATGGTGCTAGGAAGGCACACAAGATTCTTACAATCGTTGAGAGTCAATGACTTAAGGGTCGTCAAGCCTTCAATTGATGAAGGAAACTCTTTTATAGCTGTTCCACTCAAATGAAGATTACAGAGACCTTTGAGATTCTCTAGGTTCTCCGGCAAGTTTTCAAAATTCAAGCTCCCATAAAGATTAAGATGTTGAAGCGAACTCAAGCTACAAATGGTGCTAGGAAGGCACACAAGATTCTTACATTCTATGAGAGTCAATGATTTAAGGGCCGTCAAGCCTTCAATTGATGAAGGAAACTCTTTTATAGCTGTTCCACTCAAATTAAGATCACAGAGACCCTTGAGATTCCCTAGGTTCTTCGGCAAGTTGTCAAAATTCGAGCACCAAAAAAGATTTAGACGTTGAAGCGAACTCAAGCTACAAATGGTGCTAGGAAGGCACACAAGATTCTTACAATCTTTGAGAGTCAATGACTTAAGGGTCGTCAAGCCTTCAATTGATGTAGGAAACTCTTTTATTGCTGTTCCACTCAAATCAAGATCATATAGACCTTTGAGATTCCCTAGGTTCTCCGGCAAGTTGTCAAAATTTGAGCACCCACAAAGATTAAGACGTTGAAGGGAATTCAAGCTACAAATGGTGCTAGGAAAGCACACAAGATTCTTACAATCTTTGAGTGTCAATGAATTAAGGGTCGTCAAGCCTTCAATTGATGAAGGAAACTCTTTTATTGCTGTTTCACTCAAATCAAGATCATTGAGACCTTTAAGATTCCCTAGGTTCTCCGGCAAATTTTCAAAATTTGGGCACCCACAAAGATCAAGACGTTGAAGCGAATTCAAGCTGCAAATGGTGCTAGGAAGACACATAAGTTTTTTGCAAGAATTTAGATGAAGAAGAACAAGCTTTTTAAGAAGTCCAACAGATGGGTGAAGCTCACGTAAATTTTGAGAATATGAAAGTGTTAATTTCTCAAGATTTAGGACTCCAGTGAAATCCGGGGATATAATCAGGCCCGATTCTGACAAGTCGATGAACTTCAACCTGTCCAAATTCTGTTTTAAGAAAAAAAAAAAAAATTAAAAAAGAAGTCTAGTCGATGAGTTTCCTAGTGTCAGATTTATTGAAATTTAAATGCAAAGTTGTGAGGATACTGAATAACACACAATTACCTTTAGTCCTATCCAAAGTTGTTCAATTCTGCTCTCTGGCAAATGAAGCATAACAAGCTCATCTAGCTGAAAAGTTGATGGTAGAGAATTTGAAGGATAATACCTCCAACAAAGAACTCTTAAAGAATTTGGAAGATGTTGAGGAACATGGAAAGTACCATCAATGCTAAGAAATTTAAGATTGTACATCTGCGAAATAGCCTCAAGGCTCCAATATGTCTCTTTTACTTCATCATCATAATTACGCAAAATATGCATGGCTTGAACTCTTTCTATTCCCTAATAATCAAGAAGGTATTGGTGAATTGTGAAAGAACTTATTAGCATAAATATTTAAATATCAAAATTGCTGAACAAGAAGGTAGGGAATGAGCTCAAATTCTCTAAATAAACTCTTACCTTATTTTTTTTCAACACGTTTTCAATGTCCTCATAACACCACAATCTACTACGCTTCCCACAATCATTAGGGCACTCTTGACAAACTATGTTCTTACCCATTTCTTCAAGTAAATCATGCATCCTCAATATACCTTCATCATCAATTTTCAAGAGAGATTTATCAATGAGTTCCTGCAATCCAATATCAGGGTGAAGGCCAAGACTATCCAGTACTTCTACTATATGATCCTTCTCCTCGTGATTAAAGAAGCATGCAATATGCAGGAATATTTCCTTATCTAAGTCATCAAGTCCATCAAAACTTATTTGAAGTACATTGAAAACTTCTTTCTTAGGATTTTCTTTGATCCTCTCCAATGCACTTCTCCATAAAATGGTACTTTTCCCAAACAAGAAGGAACCCAAAACCTTAAGAGCTAAAGGCAGACCAGCAGCATATTTTAAAACTTCTTTGGACATCACTAAATAATCATTTGGGGGGACATGCTCTTCTCTAAAAGCTTTTGAGCAAAAAAGTTGTAAAGCATCTTTATCATACAATCCTTTAACTTCATATGTTTTATCAACTCTATGCATTTTCAACATATGCAGATCTCTTGTTGTTATGATAATTCTACTACCCGGACCAAACCAATCATGCTCCCAAGCTAAATTTTCTAACTGGTCTAATTTATTTACGTCATCAAGAACAAGAAGAATCCTTTTACGACATAACCTATTCCTGATCTTGAGAACTCCATCATACTTGTCTCTAATTTTCAAATCTGTTTCCTCCAAAATATTAGAAATAAGTTTCTGTTGTAGTCCAACTAAACCATGTTTTTCAGAATTTTCCCTAACATCCTCAATAAAACTATAAGCTTCAAATTCTTTAGAAACCATATGGTAAACAACTCTAGCAAGAGTTGTCTTACCCATTCCCCCCATTGCCCAAACCCCTATAAAGCGAACATCGTTTGACCCTATAGCTAATAATGACTCCAATTCCACCATTCGAGAGTATATTCCTACCAGGTCCCTAGTAATGTAAGGGAATGCATCATATTTCAAGTGAAGTGATATCCATCCCATGATGTCTTTGATGTCTTCTGTCTCATACCTGCAATGAAAAAGGTACAGTATGCATTGAGTTTGAACCCACCAAGAGTTCACGCAAAAAAATATATATAACATATATGATGTTCAATTCGGTTGAGTGAAACAAAAATATGTAAAGTGATCCACTCAGGAAAAAATTGAAAGAAGTAGAATGAAACATGTATGTAGATCTGCTTAAGGTTCCAAATAAAGTTATATATATGAAGTGGGTCATCTGAATATATGTAAAATAAATAAATAATTAGTCAAGTTCAATTACCTAGTATTCTTTAAATGACATCCAGCGAGATTGCCCACTTCTTTCAAAGCAACTCTCCATTTCTCCACCCTCTCTTTGTTCTCCTTTTCTTCATGTTAGATAAATGCCTGCTCAAAAGTTCCCATTTGTTTCCGTATATCGGATGGATCCACATAGTGAAAAACAGGGAAAACTGTCATTCCCGTCTCATTTTTGCAGTGAATGATGTGTGCAAGTTCATCTAAGCACCAAGCTGAGGATGCGTAGTCTTTTGACATAATGACAATAGCAAATCTCGACTCCTCTATTGCTTTCAACAGCTCTGGTGAGATGGGTTTTCCTCTGTCAAGGTTTTTATCGTCTTTAAAAGTGTGAATGCCTTTTTGTCTCAAAGCTTCATAAAGATGACCCACGAAATTGTAGCGGGTGTCCTCGCCTCTGAAACTGAGAAAGACGTCATAATTCCATCGGGCAGCAGCAGAAGAAGAAGAACTTGGGAAAGATGACGAGTCCGTTTCCATGTCCACTAAAGCCATTAGACAAATAGATCTGCATGCAAAATTTAAAAAAAAAAGCAAAAAACAAATAATAATCAATTAGAAATTTAGAACCGAAGAAAGATTAAAAAGAAAATGAATTAGGGAAGAAGAAATTACTTGATCCCCAACCTGACTTGCGTAGTTTTTGAAAATGCGTCGAATCCAATCTGAAATTTGCAAATGAAGAGAGAGAAGACTGAGAAGAGAATTTGGAGAGGAACTAGAAATTTGGAAGTGATGAAATTTCAGTGCTCCTTTTAGGAAATATTACAAGAAACTTCCACTGCTCTGTTTTATTATATTTTTCAGAGTACTTCCACTTCCTAGAAATTTCAGTGCTCCTGAGAGGAAACAAAGAACTATACGATGAGTTTTTTTATTTTTGAGAAGAGCTAAACTATGAGTAGATCATGAGAGGCCGAGAGGGTACAGTGAGAATGGAAGAAAGTGAGAGAGGGAAGAAAAAGGTCTGGTCAGGTCAGTGAAGAAGGTAAAGAGATGAGAAGGAGAAAAAGTAATATCTGAAAAATTGAAAAGTACAAAAAATAAATTAAAGAAATGGAGTAAGGAGCCTTCTAGGAACGTTCATAGTTTAGTTTACCCAATAACGACAATTTTTTTTTTTTCCTTTGAGAGAGCATATACAACTAGTAGAATCTTCTTTATTTGATTATTTTTAAATAAACAATCTTATCTCAGCTGTACTAACTACTCAGTAATATCCAATCAAAAAAAAAACTACCAAGTAATATCAAGTTTGAATTTTTTTAATCACCAATCTCATAATAGGAATTTATTTTTATACTCCTAAATTAAGTAATTTAAATAGTTTATGTATACAAATTCAGTGTGTAATTCTAGAACGGTACACCAACACGCTCGAACACCAAAGTATTTTATTCCTATGGCCAATCAGAAAAAAAAAAAATCCGAAATAGAATTCAAAACTTTGTTTTATATTGTTTTTTACGTTGCTTCCAAGTTAATAGTTTGTTTGTATCTTTATTAAAAAAATTAATTATTAAAGTAAAGTAAAAAAGAAAATCATGCAATTGTCTTTTTAGAACTGAGATTTTTAAACTTAAAAAAAAAAAATCATTTTCAATTTTAACATTAGAACAAATGAATAATTTTCTTTTTTTGAGAAGCAAAACAAATGAATAATTTTAAACCTTTAACTTTTATCTCTTACATTTAAAAAGTGCAATTGCATCGTTCAAGTGCTCATATACATTGTGCATATGCCTAGTATCAGTTATACAACGGCATTTTTGTATGACTAAAATAATAAATAATGTCAGCTCAAAAAAACAAAAACATAAATATTGTGCAATTTATATATATATATATACCATTTCAGATTTATCGTAATTTATATATATTTATATATATATATATGTATATGAATTTATATAAATAATTAGAGCTTATTAATCTTAAAACATAACTTAATATATTTAATTAGAACTTAAATTCCTATTTATTTTGTTTATGCTACTAGCCCATGTCCAAGCTATTTTAAACCTCTATCCAAGCCTAAGATTTTATTTGACTACCCAAATAGAACTCTGAGAGCACAAGCCTACAATATTGATATTGAATGATAAACAATTTCATAAACAATTTCCCATGAAACAAGAGTGGAGTATTATCTGACTATTTGTACAATTTCTAATAGTTCCAAGAAAGCTTTTTTTTACCATTCACTTCAAGTCTCAAAGATTTGAAAGTTTTTACAGTGTTTGATTCTCAACACACCCATATCTCAATTTTCATAATTTTTAGTTCTCAATTTTCAAATTCCTGTTTGGAACCCAAACTTGAACTCAATATTTGGTTTGTAAAAAGCAAGTGGGGCCTATGTCAGAACGGCTACCCACGTTTCTTCTACACACAAACCCAACCTGAAGATAAAAGAAGAGTACAAAGGTGAAAAATATAAAAGCTTTGATCTGATAAAATAAACCCAGAAAATAAAGCCAAAAGATCTCAGTTTTAAAGGTTTGGTGTTGATATATGAAGTTCTGATCTCATATCATAAACCCAGTAAATAGCACAAACATCATAAACCCACACATAAAAGTCAGAAAATCAGAGGCAAAAAAGACTGTAACAACACATCAAACTTCCACAAAATTTTCACAATAGATGAGACTGAGAGAATGAAGGAGACGCACCTGAGATTGGGGCTAGAACAGGGATTTTTTTAGAAAATAACAATAAAATTCAAACAATATCATTAGTTAGGAAACATTTGAAACTAATTTGGAATATAACAACTCGAGTTCAGAGGGAACGATTTGTATGCTATAAAATCGAGTATGGTTTACTCGATTTTCCTATTTTGCACTGTCCTCAAGGTGGGTCTGATATGCCAGAAATCGAGTTCGTAGGAGTCGATTTGTAAGACTAGAAAACGAGATTAATGAACTCGGTTTGTATTCTTGCAAATTGAAGTAAATTTTGATACGTATAAAACGAGTTCAATGAACTCGGTTTCCATTCTTGCAAACCGAGTTCATTGAACTCGGTTTGTTTAAAAAAAAAAACACCCTCCTTGTACGTATCGCAGGCCACTCACGCACTCAAAAAAACCAAACACACACAAAGCACTTCAGCAGAATCAGCACACACCAAACACACAAAAAAAAAACTAAGTTCAAACTCTCAGTGAGTGACACCGAGTTCAGTGAACTCGTTTTTCAAGCTTAGAAACCGAGATCGGTTACGCTAATGCAGTACGAGTGTTGAATTTCAACCTTCTGATTTCATTTTTTCTTCCCTGCACCTTCTGATTTCATTTTTTCTTGTTCTTGAGTCTTCTGATCAATTGCAATTCATTTTTTCTTGTTCTTATTGAGTGTTGGAACGAGTGGTTGCAAACAAAGAAACTGAGTTCAAAGGAGTCGGTTTCTAAGCCTGAAAAACAGGTTCATTGAACTCGGTTTTCAAGCCTGGAAATCGAGTTCAACGCTGTCGGTTTCCAAGCCTGGAAACTGAGTTCATTAAACTCGTTTTTCAGGCTTAGAAAACGATAGCGTTGAACTCGATTTCTGCCTACGTGGCCACTCCGCCAACTAAGAGCTGCTGGTAAATTGATAAAATAAAAAACCCAGAAATCGATCCTGCTTAACTCGAATTGCTAGAAACCAAAATAGTTTAAAACGTTTCCTAACTAATGATATTGTTTGGGTTTTGTTGTTATTTTCTAAAAAATCCCCTAGAACAGGTGGATCTGAAATTGGGGAAGAAGAAATGACTTGATCCCAACCTGATCACTTGCGTTGTGCTGAAAATGCGTCGAATCGGAGTGAGTAGAAATCCAATTTGAAATTTGCAAATGAAGAGAGAGAAAAGACTGAGGAGAGCTAAAATTTTGGAAGCAATGAAACAGCCTGAAGTTTCAGTGCTCCTTTTAGGAAAAATTACAAGAAACTTCCACTGCTCTTTTTTATTACTATTATATGTTCTCTCATTTCTGAGTAATTCCACTTCCTAGGGAGGAGCGTAAGTTGCTCCTTTTTTTCACACTTTTTCAAAAGTGACGATGAAAGTTGCAGTGCCGGAGCAGCAAAAGTTCTCTTTTTATTATTTTAAAGTATAAAATTTTTTGGATTTTGTTAATGAGTATGTAAAGGGCACATGATAATTAATTATTTTTTAAAAAATTAAAGGTTAAAAATTTTAAATCTTGAAAAAATATTTTTAAAAATAAATAATTTAATATGTACTTTAAAGTAAACGTTAGTCGGACCCAACGTCTTTTCCTCATTTCTTCTTAAAAAAAAGTTCTTTTCATATGGCTTTTTGACCGTGGTGAATAGCTTTTTCTTTATAATAAAAATACTAAAAAATTCAAGCACTACAATAAGGAAGGCAGGCTGTAAGTTCCCATTAATTAGAGAAGTCCTGTTTATATTTTTTTTTTTGCTAGCTGTAAAGTTCTTTTTACATTTGCTTTTTTTGACCCAAGTTAAGAGTTTGTTTATATATTTATTAAAAAAATTAATTATTTAAGTGAAGTAAGAAAAATCATGCAACTGTCTTTTAAGAACTGAGATTTAAAATTAAAAAAATATTTTTAATTTCAGCATTAGAACAAATGAATAATTTTAAACCTTTTAACTTCTCTGTCTTAAATTAAAAGTGCATTTGCATAGTTCTAAGTGCTCATATATATTGTGCATGCATCTAGTATTAGTAATACCACGGCGTTTTTGCATGACTAATATAATAAATAATGTCAGCTCAAGAAAACAAAAACATAAATATTGTTAGTTTTATGTATTAATTACTTAAATTCAGTTAATTCACTCTAAAAGTCTAAATTATAAATTCTTTACACTTTGCATTGCAAACTATTAAAATTTTAAAGTTTAAACTATCTTTTTAAAATTTAATGGAGAATACACTTTATTAGCCTCACTTTATTTTTAATAATTTTTTATTTTATTTTATAAGAATCTATTTTTAATTGTGAATAAGACATAATTTGCAAGTATTGCTAAAAACATAAAATTAAGATAACTATTACAACTCTTTTAAGTTTTAAAGTCTTTATCTTTACCATCGCACATTGTTGGTATGATGGATGTCACTTGTGGGCCATAGTTAAAAAAAAAAAAAAAAAAAAAAAAAAAGTCTATTTAAGTCTTTATACTTTGATAGTGGAAATGTCAAGGCAATTTTATGTATTTCCCTAACTTGTTATCGGATAAATGAATAATGATGCTATGTTTTGGTCACATTCCAAGAATGGTTTCTACACAATCAGATCTAATTATTATGTGGCTAGGATCATCACAATAAAAGAAACTTTAATTTAGAACTCAAATGGGGCATATGCAACTGTGGTCAAAAATTTGGAAGTTTATATTGTGTTTGGTTCTCAACACATCCATGTCTCAATTTTCAAAACTTAGTTCTCATTTTCATAACTCACAACTCACAATTCTTAACTCAATTCATAATTCCCCTTTTTTTTTTTTTAATCTCACTCAAATTCTTGTTTGGAACCCAAACTTGAACTCAGTTTATGGTTTGTAAAAAGCAAAATAAAACTCAAACAATGGGAACCATGTCAGAACGGCTACCCAGTACCCACATTTCTTCCACACACGAACCCAACCAAGAAAAGGAGAATGCAAAGGTGAAAAGAGAGAGAATAATGAGGAGATAATTTGTGTAGTTTTTATCAAAGCGTCATCATGCTCCTTTTTTTTTACGCTTTTTCGAAAGTGGCGCCAAAAGTTGTAGTGCGAAATTTCTCTTTTTTATTATTTTGTTTTTATTAGCTACTATAAACAGCTTTTCATATTTTCTTCTTAAAAATAACAAAGTTCTTTTCATATTGCTTTTTCAATAGGTGTACACTGTATAAGCAGTGATGTTGGAAATTTCCAAATAAACTTCATTCTTCGTCAGTTTCAAAGAAGTAAAGTTAATGATAGAGTCATTGTATGAGTCAACTCTGCCGTACACATCTTGCATGTTCAAAAATGAGGGCAAAGTGTAAATTCATGGTGACTAGCAAAAGATGACGATAACAACTTGATTGTTACAAAAATGGTGGGGTCATTGTGCCCATTTGGATTCGGCATTTTCCGTTGAATTCTGGGTTGCGTTTTCTAATTTTTTTTTTTTCCCAGCCGTATTATTTGACCAAGTCAACCGTGAACAGTGCGCGTTTTCTAATTTTTTTTTTCCCAGCCGCACTATTTGACCAAGTCAACCATGAACAATGCACTGTTCACGGACCCACAAATTCCACTTTTCATTAATTTTTTCATTAAAAATGGGTCCCACGACACTATTCATACATTTAAAATTTATTTTGCTACAGTGTTTTCAGTTTCAGCAAAAATAAGCTCAATCCAAACGGACCCAATTGAATACATACGTGTCATAATGGTAAATGGCATGGGGAAAAGTTGTCAACTTTATCTTTGGCTAATTTGTATTTATTAGAGCATCCACAGCAGTGGATCCATAATTTTAGCTATTTAGCAACAATAAAAGTTACTTTATCTATTTTACCTACACACATGCTGCAACAATGGATCTATTTTAGCTTTCAACACAATAAAATAATATAAATATCACAATAAAATATTATAACCACTACAATAAAATAATATATACCAATACCAAAAAAACCCATAGCACCAACCACAACCACCTCTACCATCAGCCACAGCCACAACCACCACCACCACCGCTAGTCCACAGCAGAGAAAAAAAAAAAAAAAAGACCCAAATCTCCAATCTTTTTCCTCAGCCACAGCCACAACCACCACCACCACCAACAATCCACAGCAGGAAAAAAAAAAAAAAAAAAAAAAAAAAAAAAAAAAAAAAAAACCAAAGCTTGGATCGATGGAAAAACCCACGAAACCCACAACGAGGAAGGCAGTGATGGCATCGACGATGAAACCCAAAGAAACCCAGAGCTTGGATTGACGATCGACGATGAAACCTAGCGGCGACTTGGGGCTTAGGTCGGCTTGGGCTGGTGACATTGAGGCCGGCGAAGGCGTGGGTCGGAGACGTTAAGAGAGAGAGGCACGGACTGGGCGATGGGGCTTAGGGAGATCGGCGATGGGGCTTGGGGTGGGCCGGCGACCTGGGTCGGCGGAAAAAATCGACGATGAGGGAGCTGGCCGACGAGTTAAGGGATGAGGGAGATGAGGGAGCTGGTCAGCGAGCTAGAGAGAAATTTCTCAGATGGGAGCTTGAGAGTGATGAGAGAGAGGACGGTGAAATGAAGAATAAAAGAATGAAAAAAAAAAAAAAAACAACCCAGTATTATTTTAATCTGGGGGGCTGAATAAATTTTTTTTTTTTTTTTTAGATGACTGCTACAGTGCACATCTATAGATAGATGTGCACTGTAGCAATCCAGCTAAAAATTATTGCTATGCCTCCATTGCTGCGTGGCCCTTTTTGGTATTTTGGTGGAGCTAAAATAGCATTATAGCTATTTAGCTCCACTGCTACAAATGCTCTTAGACTTTGTGCTAAACCGATTCTAAGTTTAGGCCCATCTTTTTGTCATTAATTACTGGAACTAATAAAAAATAAATAAAGAATTATGTAGAATTATATTAAAATAATTTTGCTTTGATCCTTTAAAATAAAATTTTAAACCCCTTGACCCCATTTTTTAAAAAATTCAATTGAAATAAGTTAGAATATGGTTCTCTTAACAATATTTTAGCTTTTTTAAAACAGAAAATATTACACTAAAAAGGAATTAAACAATTAGACATGGGTGATTCTAAAAAGAAAATAAACAAGGAGCGTGGGACAGGAGAATGATTGAACGAAGATAAATGCAAATGTTAACACATCAAAAATTTTCTCAATATAATTATAAAGACCAATAGTTGTCAAAGTTGAGTTGAATTGGTAAATAAAATAATTGTAATGAGTAAACACATAAACTAATATTTAAGTAATAATAATTAAAGTTCAATAATAACAACAATGATTAATATGTTTATTGTATTTAGAAACAACAGATAATTTTTAAAATTTAATCTTAATTAGAAAAAATAATTAATTTTTTTATTGTGTTAAGAAACAATATATTAAATAAACTTATAGTTTATCTTTTGTTCTCTTTCTAACACTATGAACAAATTTGTAATAAAAAAACTACATAAACTGCAAAATCCATCTTTTACTCAAGATTCATCTTCTTAGTTCTGATTGACCCCCAAAAAAAAAAAAATCCTAGAGCCATTATTGATCGAGGGGAACACTTATGTTGGAATAAAGAATTTTTATCTCCTTTAATCATGCTAATTAAACATAAGAGCAAGCAAATGCTAATGTTATTTAGTTTTCACTTCTTGTGATATGATGATTAGGGCAAAAAATAAAAAATGAAGGAAAAAATTTAAAGGAAAACAAGAAGAATTATCAATTATTTGACTATTCACTTTTTTTTCCCTTTTTTTAATGTGTCTGTGAATATTCTAGCTAAGAATTATTTTCTTTTATTTACGTTCCTCCTCTTATTTTTCTTTTATTTTTATATGATCATGAGATGCACGCATGAATTTTATGTTTAAGTATAACAGAAATCAAAGAAACTCTATAACAGAAGGAGATCACAATTGATCCAATAGTTTGAAGAAATCAATTGTTCAGCATTGAAGTTTGAGGAGAACATTTGTAATCCACTTCATAATATGATAATAAGGTGACAAAATGCAATTGCTTAGAGATAGAGAAAATTAATCAAGCTCAAAATTTATAGCAAAGTATACACATTATTCAAACCCATGTCCTTTTTCTTTTTGGAGATTCCTGTCCTATTTCTTAATAATAATAATAATAATTGTGGAAACACTTCTCGCATTAAGCAGTTTTTGTCCGCTTTGGGGAGTCAGTCCCTCACGGTTTTGTCACGAAAGGGTGGGAGCTCAGGATTTTCACCCTTTGGGCTTGACACCCGAGTCCCACATCGCCTAAGTAACCCTCCCACTCATGGTTTATAAGCTTCTGGAGCGACCATGAGTGTACCACTACTTAGCACATGGTCGCTCCAGAAGCTTATAAACCATGAGTGGGAGGGTTACTTAGGCGATGTGGGACTCGGGTGTCAAGCCCAAATGGTGAAAATCCTAAACTTCTACCCCTTCGTGACAAAACCGTGAGGGACTGGCTCCCCAAAGTGGACAAAAACTGCTTAATGCGGGAAGTGTTCCCACAATAATAATAATAAAATCTTATTGATTTAATAATCGATTGGCCTAATCAACAAAACTATTCATAAAAAATTCAATAATACTAAAAATTATATTTTTGGCATCAGTTTTTAGCATTAATTTTTAGTTTTTATGTACAATTTTTTAAAACCTCATTTTTTCTTGTATTTTTTGCATTTTTTGCATTTTTTTACATTTTAAAAGTACAAATATATTTTATAGCACACTTTTAATAAAAAGTTTTTAGTAAAAAGTTAAATAATCTTTTCGATACTAAATATTATACTTCACAAATTGGGTTTGTTGGATTTTAAAAAAAAAAAAGTCATGGATAATGGGCGGTTTGGCGTGGAGTGTGCGGCTGTACAGGAAGGAAAATGCATATGGATTTTCTCTTTCTTGTATTGATTGTGGGGATGAATGATAAAGAAATTTTGCAGATCACTTCAAAACAAGAGTCACTATCATCTATTGGGAATATTGAATTGTATGAAAAATGACATTGTTGACAGGTATTCCATAAATTATTTATTATGTAAAATCTACTTATTGGGAAATAAAATAGTCTATTGTTTGGACAAGAGAAAAAAATGAATGGACTTGCACTAGATTAGAGGGTGTTTTTCCAATGTTTGCTGTCCTGCTTGTGAGTTATGACTATTTCCATACTTTCAACTTTCCCTGAAACTTCCTCACCCTCTTTTCCTATCATTTTTCTAGGACAAACATCTTGGCTGTACGTTACTGTCTGTGACCCATGACAAATTGACAAGGCAGTGGATTTTAGACTTTTGATTGGTTTATAATAATAATAATAAATGTCATTTTTTTTTTTGTGGGGCCAGAGAATTTGTGATCCGGCCCACTTTACATTAGGGCCCAAGACCTGCGCCGAGGAGAGATGTTGCCGAAGACATGTAACGAAAGTCCAAATGGCCTAGAGATGTAGTCGAGGACGATCCTGTCCTCGACATCCCAAAACTTAGAAGGAAATAACGGCACGCCATCAAAGGCAAAGGCAGCCCCCAGAGCGCTCCTAGAAGAAAGGGTGAGTACAATAGGACGCGCACGGGGGTACAGTGTAGGAGCGGTTCAAGGAAAAGTTGTTACCTCCGCATTGAATGCGCCAACAAACGTCCTGGCCGCATTAATGGGGAAAGGATCCCTAAGCAGTGTGGCTTCGGTTACTACAACTAACAGAAAATAGGGGAAGGCGGCTAATGAGACAAGCACTCGAGTAGTTACCTGCCTGATCAACAGATGGAAGGTCAGGATCAACTGAGAAGGGCTATAAAATGTAAGAATTCATCCACGCCAAAGAAAGGAAAAAGAAGAAGAAGAGCATTATGTATTTTCTCTAGGACCATTGTAACCTAGCGTAAAAGGAATAATAAGAACATTAAGCTCCTCAGACGAGGTCCAAGGACCGGAGTCACCCAGGCCGTGCCGAGGAGAAAGTCTTCTTGGATAAGCTCAGTTCACCTCTGTGCGATCATCATGAACATAATGACTAACGACTGTCCGTTCATCAAGGCCTAGCCTTTTAGCCCACTCTCTACAAATTTATTGTTTGGGCCTTTAACGTTCGAACCTAATACCAATTTGGGATCGTTACAAATTGAGTCCTTACAATTGGTGCCGTCTGTGGGAAGGCTTGTGCGTCGACGCAAACGGCAGTTAGTCATGGTAGGATCAAACCCCTGTCAACAAGGGTCCCTCGAAAGAAATAATTTTGGTAGTGGTATAAGCTATGCGAAAGCCTCTTCATCATTTCCAGCAGCACGCGGTTGTTGCCCTAACTCAGCTCCCACTCAAGGCTACACTCTGAAGTGCCAATGGCACAGGCAGTTCTAGGGGCTTCTAACATCAAGTCTATGCCCCACACATTTGTCAAGGGGCTAATCCTCGCGGGTCCAGTAGCCCGATTCACCGAATTCCCATAAGTGTTGGACAGAACCAAGGTCTTGCATGGTCCTCGGACTCAAACCTATAGGGAAACCAGCTACTTCAAGAAGAAAGTGTTAGACAGAACTAAGGCCTTGCATGGTCCTTAGACTCAAACCTAGCTATGAGGAAACTAGTCACTAGAAAATATAAGTGTTAGACAGAACCAAGGTCTTGCATGGTCCTCGGACTCAAACCTATGGAGAAACTAGTCACTAGAAAATATAAGTGTTGGACAGAACCAAGGTCTTGCATGGTCCTCAGATTCAAACTTATGGGGAAACCAGCTACTTCAAGAAGAAAGTGCTAGACAGAACCAAAGTCTTGCATGGTCCTCAGACTCAAACCTATGGGGAAACTAATCACTAGAAAATATAAGTGTTGGACAGAACCAAGGTCTTGCATGGTCCTCGGACTCAAACCTATGGGGAAACCAGCTATTTTAAGAAGAAAGTGCTAGACAGAACCAAGGTCTTGCATGGTCCTCGGACTTAAACCTATGAGGAAACTAGTCACTAGAAAATATAAATGTTGGACAGAACCAAGGTCTTGCATGGTCCTCGGATTCAAACCTATGGGGAAATCAGCTACTTCAAGAAGAAAGTGCTAGACAGAACTAAGGTCTTGCATGGTCCTCGGACTCAAACCTATGGGGAAACTAATCACTAGAAAATATAAGTGTTGAACAGAACCAAGGTCTTGCATGGTCCTTGAACTCAAACCTATGGGGAAACTAGTCATTAGAAAATATAAGTGCTAGATAGAACCAAGGTCTTGCATGGTCCTCGGACTCAGACCTATGGGGAAACTAGTCACTAGAAAATATAAGTGTTGGACAGAACCAAGGTCTTGCATGGTCCTCGGACTCAAATCTATGGGGAAACTAATCATTAGAAAATATAAGTATTGGACAGAACCAAGGTCTTGCATGGTCCTCGGACTCAAACCTATGGGGAAACCAGCTATTTTAAGAAGAAAGTGCTAGACAGAACCAAGGTCTTGCATGGTCCTCGGATTCAAACCTATGGGGAAACTAGTCACTAGAAAATATAAGTGTTGGATAGAACCAAGGTCTTGCATGGTCCTCGGATTCAAACCTATAAGGAAATCAGCTACTTCAAGAAGAAAGTGCTAGACAGAACCAAGGTCTTGCATGGTCCTCGGACTCAAACCTATTGAGAAACTAATCACTAGAAAATATAAGTGTTGGACAGAACCAAAGTCTTGCATGGTCCTCGGACTCAAACCTATGGGGAAACTAGTCACTAGAAAATATAAGTGTTGGACAGAACCAAGGTCTTGCATGGTCCTCGGACTCAAACTTATGGGGAAACCAGCTACTTCAAGAAGAAAGTGCTAGACAGAACCAAGGTCTTGCATGGTCCTTGGACTCAAACCTATAGGGAAACTAATCACTAGAAAATATAAGTGTTGGACAGAACCAAGATCTTGCATGGTTCTCGGACTCAAACCTATGTGGAAACCAGCTACTTCAAGAAGAAAGTGCTAGACAGAACCAAGGTCTTGCATGGTCTTCGGACTCAAACCTATGGGGAAACTAGTCACTAGAAAATATAAGTGTTAGACAGAACTAAGGTCTTGCATGGTCCTCAAACTCAAACCTACGGGAAACTAACCATATCAAGAAAGGCTTAAGTCCTAGACAGAATGGAAATCCCGCACAGTCCTCGGACCCCAGCTCTAAGGAAACTAACATAACCGAGTGTTTAGACCTGGTACAGTCATACCTCGATCCTCGAACCGGATGCCCAAAACAAGTTAAGGTTATGAATATCGTCTGAAACGTGGCAAAGCACCCTAATGCCCGGCGAACCCCTCGGATAATTCATTTTAGGTTACACGTCCTCAGGTGATCACCCCATATGCAATACAGAACATTCAGCTATTATCCCGGTTAGTCTCATATGGTTAACCTACTTGAAGTCGGCATTGTTGTGCCCATCAGTTTTAATAAGTTTAAAGTAATAACTCTTTGCTAACAAGGGCATCGGCCCTAAGTACTGTTCGAAAGAAAAGGACACCAGCACATCCATTCACAAAATAATTATTGCAGAAAAGAAAGAACACGCAAAATGGGATAAAGTCATCTTTTATTAGACAAAGAAGTAATACAGCATACAAAAAAGGGGATTAGACAAGCCTATACTAGAAGCTAACTACAGAAACAAAAAAAAAGAAAAAAAAGAAAAAAAGGAGGGGATACACGAAAACGATGGATTCTTCAATTTTGCTCTAACAGCGACTAAGCAAGTTTAGATGGCACCAGTGATGGAAGAGGAGAAGAAGCAGAGGCACCTGGTCCACAACCTTACTCTAGCAGTGACTAAGTAAGTCTGGATAGCACCAGTGATGGAAGAGAGGAAGAAGCGGGGATGTCAAATCCCCGTGCCAGTTCTGACAGCAATCGAGCAAGTATCGTATTAGCAGCAATTGAGCGAGAACAGATGGTACCGGCGATGAGAAATCTCAATGCTGTCGCACCAAAAATCTGATGCGACCTCCACCTGCTTCGGATTTTGGTTGAAGGAAGAAAAAGCTCCTTTCTTGCCTTATCGAGGAGAAGAAATATCTTGAGTCTTTGTCTCCCTTGCCCTGACCGGGCAATCTTGAATCTCGAAGATACCCATGGCTTCTGAAGAGGGTGTGGTCTCTTCACCCTAATCTTGGCCTTGACCATGCCACCCCCTAAGACTCAGTCACACTGGTAATGGGGACTTTGGGCACAATTGGAGGGTTAAGGATTTGAAAAACTTAAAGGGTCTGCAAATAAAGGGAATGACCTCCCACCGTGCTTCTTATATGGGGGGCAAGCCTTGCGGCATTTAATATGTACAAATCTCTAAGAAAAACTACAAACGAGATAAGTCCCGCCCAATTCCCAAAGCAGTCTTCAACCGTTAGATTTGCGTCGCCTCGTAAAGAGATCTTATTAAAGGCGCGCCTCGTGTACCAAAACGGCAGGAACATGGCGTGGGTAAACTAAAAGAATGTCTCACAACCAGAAGCGTGTCCTAGACAAACGAAGAGGCTCCAACATTAATGAAGGACAAGACTTGGCAACCATGACATAGGCCCGATGTCACCAAAACCCTCCTCTCTGTCCGAGGTGCCGGACAGCAAGATTTTGAGGGGCTATTGTGGGGCCAGAGAATTTGTGATCCCGACCTACTTTACATTAGGGCCCAAGGCCCCCGTCAAGGAGAGATGTTATCGAGGACATGCAACGAAAGTCCAAATGGCCTAGAGATGTAGCCGAGGATGATTTTGTCCTCGGCATCCCAAAACTTAGAAGGAAAGAACAGCACACCATCAAAGGTAGTCCCCAAAGTGCTCCCAGAAGAAAGGGCAAGTACAGTAGGACGTGCACGGGGGTACAGTGTAGGAGCGGTTCAAGGAAAAGCTGTCACATTTGCATTGAATGCGCCAATAAACGTCCTGGCCGCATTAATGGGGAAAAGACCCTTGAGCAATGTGGCTTCGGTTATTGCAACTAACAGAAGGTGGGGGAAGACGGCTGATGTGACAAGCACTCAAGTAGTTACCTGCCTGATCAACAGATGGAAGGTCAGGATCAACTGAAAAGGGCTATATAATGTAAGAATTCATCAACGCTAAAGAAAAGAAAAAGAAGAAGAAGAGTATTATGTATCGTCTCTAGGACTATTATAACCTAGCGTAAAAGGGATAATAAGAACATTAAGCTCCTCGGACAAGGTCCAAGGACCGAAGCCACCCAGGCCATGCCGAGGAGAAAGTCTTATTGGATAAGCTCAGTTCACCTCTGTGCGATCATCATGAATACCATGACTAACGACTGTCCGTTCATCAAGGCCTAACCTTTTAACCTACTTTCTACAAATTTATTGTTTGGGCCTTTAACGTTCGAACCCAATACCAATTTGGGATCGTTACAAATTGAGTCCTTACATTTTTTTTTTTAGAATCACAAGAAATGTCATTTTAATGGATGACTTAGGACGATCGTTAATAAATCATTTTAAGAAATTTTTTATATCACTTTTATTGGAAATTGAAAAAGCTATCAAATATATATATGTTTTTTTTGGGTATATATTTTTTTTTCTAAAATGATTCACTAACATATGCCTTTAGATCAACCTAAAATAAAAAATAAAAAAATAAAAAAAAATAATAACAAATGCCTTTAGAATATCCATTAACTTTTATTGACAAGGCAGTGGATTTTAGACTTTTGATTGGTTTATAATAATAATAATAAATGTCATTTTAATCGGTGACTTCGGGCAATCATTAATAAATCATTTTAAGAAAGTTTTTATACAACTTTTATGAAAAATTGAAAAAGTTATCAAAACATTGATTTTTTTTTTTTTTTTTGTATAAATTGTTTTTTCTAAGATGATTCACTAACATATGCCTTTGGATCACCCTAAAAAAACAAAAAAAAAAGAAAAAAACAAATGCTTTTAGAATATCCATTAACTTTTATCTAATATAATAATAATAAAAACCTTTTGTTAATTACTACAAAGAATTTAGTAAGTCTTATGAAATTGAAACAACAAAAACAAATAAATAAACAAATTCTTCTTTTAACTATATTATATGTGACTTCCAAAAAGATGTTTCAATAAAAAATTCAACATTGTCAGTCTTGTCTTCCCACTCTCTCCTTCCGCATTTCCTGTGTCTTCTGTCTATATTATCTAAAAAAAAAAAAAACTCAACATTAACTAACGGCTTGAGGCACTCATTCATTGGGTCCTTTAAAAAATGAATGAGGATCATGTTATTATACTTGCGATAATTTTTTTTTTAATATTATACTACTTAATAACATTGTATTGGTTTAATGATTTTAAAATTCTGTCATTAAATTACATGTTCTCTTCATTGTTCATGTAACTCCCGAACCTTAAATTAATATTGAATGATGTTTACTATCCAATCTATTAACTTATGTTTTGTGTACGATTAGAGTTAAAAATCTTGAATCTTAAACATTTTCTAGAGATGATTGTTATCAATAACTAATCATCTTAATAATTTTTTTAAGTATGAAGGGGACAAAAAGACAAAATAATCAAGTAATATATAAGCTTGTTAGAAAATGCATTATTAGAAAATTATTGAGATGTGTATTATTGATCCTAGTAAATTTTAAAAGAAAAAGAAATTTTTACTTCAATTTAGAATGTTTGTTTGAAGACAAGTCAAAATCAAGCCAACCCAAAATTTGGTTTCATGGTCTGAAGTAAAATCGTATGAGTCCATTATTGACACAAGAAGGACTGAAGCGAATAAAACAACCTTGCATTTTATATGGCAATTTTCAGTGTGACAAGTAGCAATGAACAAGAGCATCCACAATAGTTATGCTAAATAGCTATATTGCTATTTTTAGCACCACTAACACTTAAAATGCATGCTGCAAGAATAGTGCTATAGCTAAAAAATTTTAGATAGTTGTGCACTGTAGCAAGAAGCTAAACAAAAAAAAAAAAAAAAAAAAAAATATTGAACTTCTCTCTCTTTTCTCATTAAAAAAAATATTTTCTCTTTTCTTTCTTTTTCTCTCTCTCTAGCTTCTCTTCTTTCTTCCTTTTTCCTTTTCATTTTTTTTTTCTCTCTCTTATCTCCTCTTTACTTTGCCGGCCAGAGATCCCATCTCCCCAAACCCATCTCGCCAAGACCCCATCTCCCTAAGCCCCATCACCGATCTGTTCTATTGGATCTTCATCTTCATCGTCGATCTGTTTTGGGTTTGTCTCCGGTTTGTGCTGGGTTTGTCTTCGGAGACCCATCTCACCCACGTCGCCGACCCATCTCGCCTAGTCCTCCATCTCATCGCTCACCCAATGCCAAAAAGCCTAGTCCTCCATCTCACTGCCGATCCAAGCTCCATTGTCGACCTAAGCTTCATCATTGATCCAAGCTCCACTGGCACTGCCTTCATCGAACTTAAGAGCACCGCGAGATCGATCAAGGTAGAAATGAGGCAGAAGAATTTGGCTTTGGTGGTGTGGCTAGATTTCGTGGGTTTCTCTAGATTTCATGGTGGTGATTTGGCTAGGTTTCATGGTGGCTGGGTTTTGTAGGTCAGTGATGGTATGGCTATGTTGGTGGTGATTTGTGTGGTGGTTTTTGGCTAATTTGGATTTTTGGTAGTGGTTGTGGGTGGTTGTTCTTGGCTTGCTAGTGGTTGTTGGACGGTTGTGGGTGGTTGTTCTTGGTTGGCGGTGGTTGTGGATTGTGCCATTTATCAGTTTGTGGTTTTTTTTTTTTTTTTTGGTAGTGGGATGTATTATTTTATTATAGTAGATATATTATTTTATTGTGATGTTTATATTATTTTATTGTGTTGAAAGCTAAAATAAATCTATTGATGCTGGATGTTTTGTAAAATGAGTAGGTAAAATAGATAAAGTAACTTTTTCTAGTGCCAAATAGCTAAAAAAATAGCTCCACTGTTGTGGATGCTCTAAACCATTTTTAGACACTAGTGTCCCACCTATCATTTAACATGACAATGGGAACAAGGACAAGCACTCTATAATGCACTAATGCCATGTGTGAATATTGATTATGACATATAGCTACTAACTATATATTTTGTCAAGTAAGTTTGGGCCACACAATTGTGAGCATCATCACAAGAAAGAAAGAAAGAAATACGGGTAAATTGTAAATTACACTCCTAAAGTTTGAGGGTGTTTGAATTTTACACCCAAAAGTTTTAGAATTTGGATTTTACTTTCTAAAGTTTGAGGTGTTTAGATTTTCATTCTGATATTTTAGAACTTGGATTTTACCCTCTAAAGTTTGGAAGTGTTTGGATTTTACATCCCCAAATTCTAAAACTTTAGGGAGTAAAATTCAAACACTCCCAAATTTTAGAGAATAAAATATAAACACCCTTAAAATTTCCAAATTTTGAAACATAAGGGTGTAAAATCCAAATACCCACAAACTTTAGGGGGTAAAGTTCAAATTCTAAAATTTCAAGGTGTAAAATCTAAACACCTCAAACATTAGGGATATAATTTGCAATTTACCCAAGAAATAAGGAAAAGTGACATTTTGAAGTTTTTATCGTTAAATCAATTTTTGGAGTGGGCTCTCTCTCCCAAAGCAAATCATTAGTTTTTGTTATTAAAATGATACATTTTTCTCCTTCAATAAAGGAGATTTTGATTTCAATCGATAGGAGATAAAGGATTTTTGGTGGGTGGAAGGTAGACTACACATGTTCTAGTTTACATATTCCCCATTTGAAATTGAAAAAAGAAAAAAAAAAATTCTAATTGGTGCAACTAGTGAAAAGAAAATTCAATTTACAATAATTGGGATTGGACCATGACATGCCACAGGGCCAAATTGTGAAGAGGTGAAAAGGTCCATGCTCAACACTAGGTCCAAGCCCACGGGATGAAATACACATACGTACAAATTTCTCTCTCTGTGTTCTGAAAAACACAAATATACATTTCATTTCATTTTGCAAGTATGAAGGCAGTTTTTGCACACTTTCATAGCTAATTACTCTCCTTGGACAGATACATTTCATTTTGCTAGCACATAACTGAATAAATAGTAAATACTATAAACAAATGGATTTCTTTAAAATATGATTAAAAAAAACAAATGAACTATGGAGTTGTGTATGGGATGGGTTGGGTTTGGGGTATTTTTTTCAACCCAACTGACTTCTTAGGATTGATAAATCTCCAACCCTTGGTAGCTCTAAAAACAACGCAATGTAAGGTTTGGATTGGGTAATCATGTTAGGGCCATTTTGCCAAACCAAATAGAAAAATTGCGGTTTCATTTAATTATTTAAGTATATTATTCAATAAACTAGTATTATTTACATAATTAGTCATCGGTGAGATCAAGTTACTCCAGTAAAAAATCTTGCCAACCCGCACCTAACCCGACCCAAACTTAAAAAAAAAAGAAAAAGAAAAAAGAAAAACAAACACAACCCAATCCATCACCTAATTCAACCCACAAAAAATAACCTGAAATATTGGGCTGATTGGTGGGTTGAATGTACTCCCTTGCCTCTAATATTTATTTATGTGATGAGCTTGTATTGTAAGTGAGCTAAATATTAATTACCGGAGTATCTTGTTTGTGAGACCACAATTTCAACCAAAAAATTGTTTTACAATCTTGATAATTTTTTTTTTTATCAATACTTATTCCAATAAATATTAGTTTATGTCATGGCATTACCAATTGAATTGCAAAAGTACTGAATTAGCAAAATTCCCAATATGTATTAGTTCAATCTATGCTGCTTTAGCATAAAAAGTAGTTTGGAAGATGATTTTTATGATTCTATGTTTCTAGTTTGCATTCCCAGCAATTTCAACTAGTTGATGACCTTAATTTATTTATTATTAATTGCTAAAAGCTAGTTAATGACTTGATGCTAACTAACAGGATTACACTTTAAAAATATTTATTAGGTCATAAAATCACTTATGGACATCAATGTTAAACATTAATTTCCTAAATAAACATGTAATATTCATAGAAAGAAAGGACTTAGAAACAAATCACAGGGGAGGGAATTAATCCCTTCTCCATCTTGTGATTTAAAACGAAAATTTAGTGAGGAAGAGATGGGGGTATCTCTCATTTGGCTCCATTTTATGGGCAAAAACACAAGTCTTCCTAAAAATATGATTTATAAACCCAAAAAAAAAAAAAAAAGGAGATAGAAATTAGAAGGATCGCACTAATTAAAATACAAATTAGCTATTTTCGACTAAAAAAAATTTAAATTCATTTAATTAAAACCAGCCTAAAGTATAGGTTCAAAAAACGAAATTCACCACACAAAAAAAAGTGAAAAAAAAAAATTTTGCTGTTTGCAATTGCAACTACTCTCTCAAGTTTGAACTCCGGCAGAAACCTTAAACCCCCAAAACAAAACCAAAAGCGGATGTTCCAAAGTCCAAACTTCCAATGTTCTTCTCGTTGTCTCCATGATTACACACCTCAGAAGAATAAACCCACTTGAATTCAGGTCTCCAAATCGCTTCCCTCTCTGACTATTCTCAACTCTCTTACAAAACCCGTCTCCACACCCCAAAACCCAAACTCAAAACCCCATAAAAACCCTCACAAAACCCCACCTCAAAGCCTTAGTTCTCACCCAATACTCTCAAGGCAAGTTCTCCAACCTTGTCTCAAACGTCATCGCTTTGCCCAATGTCCTCCTCACTGCCTGCCAAAACATCACCACTTCACAGCCCAACAATGGCCTCAGCTCCCTTGACTCACAGTCTCTTCTCAACTCGGTCTCGAGGCGGTTTGATGTCAAAGAAATGGGAAGCCAGCTCCGTGAGAATCGGTTTGATATTGAAGCTTGTTGTGTCACAATGACGCCTTCAAAAATGAAAGGTGAGTCCTTGGTCTTGCCCAACTTGAAATTAAAGGTTTTGATTGAAGCTATTAGGATGGTATTGGAAATTGTGTATGATGAACGGTTTGTAACTTTTTCTTATGGTGGGCGTGTCAGTATGGGACGCCACACCGCCATTAGGTACCTTAAGAACTCGGTAGAGAATCCTAATTGGTGGTTTAATGTCACGTTTGATAGAGAAAGGTTTGATGATAGGCATGTAAATAAGTTGTGTTTGTTTATTGAAGAGAAAATAAAAGATGGTTCTTTGATTGGTTTAATAAAGAGGTTGTTTGAGTGTGAGGGGGTGGGAATTGAATTGGGTGGTTGTTACTTAGGAAGGGGGTTTCCTCAAGAAAGCGGGTTGTGTTCGATTTTGATTAATATTTACTTTAATGGGTTTGATAAAGAAATTCAAGATATGCGTCTTCAGAAAAATCAGGAGAATCCAAAGTTTAAATCAGAGCAGCTTGTTTGGATGTCTGGCCTATTTTATAAGCCGGTGAAGATGTACGTGGTCAGGTATTTGGATGAAATATTAGTGATAACCTTGGGGTCAAAGATGTTGACCATGGACTTTAAGAATTGGGTTTTGAAATATTTAGAAGGTAGGTTGGATTTGAGGGTGGATAAAATGAAGACGGCAATTCATAGTGCAGTATCTGAGAATATTAGTTTTCTAGGTATGGAACTACAGGCAGTTCCACCTTCAGTTTTGCATCCTCCCATGACGGAGAAAGCAATTAGGGCACGGAAGAAGTACCTTAGGCAGAAGGAAGTTAGAGCTTTAGAATTTAAAAATGCCAGAGAGAGGAAAAGAAAGATACTGGGGATGAAGATATTGCAGCATGTTTTTAAGAAGTTGAAGCAAAGTGATGGGTTTAAATTTGACTTTCAAATTGAAAATGAGGTTTGAGAAATCTTCAGAACTTGGACTGATGAAGTGGTCCATGATTTCTTGGGTTCCTTGGAAGAGCTTTGGGAATGGCATTGGATGCTTACAGCAGGCGATTTTCTCTCTTTAAGGCACATTAGATGTCGATTGCCCCAAGAGCTGGTTGATGCGTATGATAAGTTCCAAGAGCAAGTTGACAAGTATTTGAGTCCGGTCCAAGCTAGAAAGGCATTAGAGAAAGAAGAAAAGAGAGTGGAGGAGGAAGAGGAACAAAAATACGCTAAGAGCACGGTTGAGGATTTGACAAGGCTGTGTATGAAAGTTGATGCACCAGTAGAACTTGTTAGGAAGGCAGTTAAGATGGCTGGTTTTACAAATAACATGGGTCGCCCTAGGCCGATCAAGTTACTCATTGCTCTTGAAGATATTGATATTATCAAGTGGTATGCAGGAGTAGGGAGAAGGTGGCTTGATTTCTTCTGTTGCTGTCACAACTTCAAGATGGTTAAAACTGTAGTAACTTATCACTTGAGGTTCTCTTGCATTTTGACACTAGCAGAGAAGCATGAGTCAACCAAACGTGAAGCCATTAAGCATTACACTAAAGATTTGAAGGTCTCTGATTTTAATGGAAATGAAGAAGTGTACTTCCCCTCAGAAAGAGAGGTTAAAATGATGGGAGAACAAAATCTTTCGGATCCAAGGCCTGTTGATGGGGCTTTATCTTTGGCTTTGATCAGGTTGGCTTCTGATGAGCCTTCATGTTCCTGTATCGGTCATTTCTGTGACAGAATGGATACTGTTTATTATCGGGTATGGTTACTGCAGAACCGTTTGAATGTGAATCCATCTGTTGAGGACAAGTGGGTCCCAAGGATGGGTGCAATTCATGAAAGTCTCAATCGGAAATGCCTCCCTCTCTGTTCTCATCACATAAATGATTTATATATGGGGAATATCACCCTGCAAGACATTGACTGCACTGCATTTGTAGATGTGGACTGAATGTTGCATGTTCTGTTGCAGTTTTCTACAAAATTGGCATTGGTTCTGGTGGCTGCTATTGATCTGAACCGTGTTCTAGAAATTCTTCTGTATTTCTTTTCTGAAATGAGGCCAGGCAGGTGATGTGTAAATTTTTTGCGTTTTTATTGATTTTCATTTTAGCTACTAATGTCATTGTCATTTGTGGTGATGAATCATCGTGTGAAGTTTATTATAAACCATTATAGAGAAACATATTCAAGTAGTCATTATCCAATACTTCTCCAGGATTTTGGATGGTTAGTTTGTAACTTCTCTAGGTTTTTGTGAAATGCATCCTTTATTTTCCCAACCCTGAGCACTTGATTTATCTCATTGCTCAGTCTATTATGATGGAAACGGATTACAAAACCATTTTGTCCCTGAGAATTCTGTTCTTGTGCCTTACGTATCCTTTCAATATGATAATCATGTCTTTCCTTAAATTGTTTTTTCAGTGCCTTCTTACCTTCTATGTAAATGTAAGTATCTCATGTTGACATGCTCAATTTATTCTACAGCATTGTGACTGTCATGCTCACCACACCAGCTGTTTGATCCTTAATTTGTAGTTTGATTTATACAAACCCCACAGAAACCCTCACAAAACCCCAACTCAAAGCCTTAGTTCTCACTCAATACTCACATGTCACATTCTCGAATCTTGTCTCAAATGTCCTTGCTTTGCCCAACGTGCTCCTCACTGCCTGCCAAAACATCACAACTCCACAACCCAACAATGGCCTCAGCTCCCTTGACTCACAGTCCCTTCTACACTCGGTCTCGAGGCGGTTTGATATTGAAGAAATGGGCCGCCAGCTCTGCGAGAATCAGTTTGATATTGAAGCTTGTTTTTTCACAATTATGCCCTCAAGAATGAAAGTTGAGTCCTTGGTCTTGCCCAACTTGAAATTAAAGGTTTTGATTGAAGCTATTAGGATGGTGTTGGAAATTGTGTATGATGAACGGTTTGTTAATTTTTCTTATGGTGAGCGTGTCGGTATGGGATGTCACACCGCCATTAGGTACCTTAAGAACTCAGTATCCTAGTTGGTGGTTTAGTGTCACATTTGATCGAAATTTTTTTGATAATAGGCATGTAAATAAGCTGTGTTTGTTTATTGAAGAGAAAATAAAGGATGGTTTCTTTGTTGGTATTATAAAGAGGTTGGTTTGAGTGTGAGGTGGTGGGAATTGAATTGGGCGGTTGTTACTTAGGAAGGGAGTTTCCTCATGAAAGTGGGTTGTTTTCGATTTTGATTAATATTTACTTTAATGGGTTTGATAAATAAATTCAAGATATGTGTCTTCAGAAAAATCAGGAGAATACAAAGTTTGAATCAGAGGTGCTTATTTTGGTGTCTGGCGTGTTTTACAAGCCAGCCAGTGAAGATGTATGTGGTCAGGTATTTGGATGAAATATTAGTGATCACTTCAGGTTCAAAGATGTTTAGTTCAAAGATGTTGACCATGGATTTGAAGCATTGGGTTTTAAAATATTTAGAAGGGGGGTTGGAGTTGAAGGTGGATAGAATGAAGACATTGACTACACTTTGTTTGCAGATGTGGACTGAATGTTGCTTGTTCTGCTGCAGTTTCCTATGTAATTGGCTTTGGTTCTAGAGGCTGCTGATGTTCTGAAACCTTATTCAAGAAATTCTTGTGTATTTCATTTCTGAAATGAAACCAGGTAGGTGATGTGTAAATTGATTGCGTTTTTATTCATATCTTTGCTACTAATGTCATTGTTCATTTGTGGTGATGAATCTTTGTGTGAATTTTATCTTAAGAACATAATAGAGGAGCTTATTCAAGTAGTCATTATCCAAAACTTTTCCATGATTTTGGAGGGTTATTTTGTAACTTCTCCAAGTTTTTGCGAAAGGCGTCTTTTGTTTAACCAACCACGAGCATTTGATTTATCTCATAGCTCAGTATATTGTGATGGAAACATTGGAGAGGATTACAAAACCATTTTGTCCATGACAATTCTGTCCTCTTGCGTTGCTTGAGTGTCCTTTCAATACGATAATCTTGTCTTTCCTTAAAACTGTTTTCTTGGTGCCTTCTTACCTTCTTCTATGTAAGTATCTCATGTTGACATGCCCAAAATATTCTACAACATTGTGACCCTCATACTCTCCACACCAGCAGTTTGATCCTTAATTTGTTTGATTTATACAAAAACACTTAGTTCTTCACAATGGATACAAGACATTAATTAATTTTTTTACTCTTATTATTTTTTATTTGTAAGTTACACAAACTAAAAGATTTCCTCTGGCTTGTCTATCGAAAAAATAAGTTACTCTGGCAACTAAGGGGACCATTTGTTTGTTTCCCTAAGCTTCTTTTGTTTTAATAGGAAATAGGACTGGTAAACCTTTGTCTCATCGAAGCTTCTTTCCCATGAGTTGCCCATTTTTGGTTGACCCATAAGAAAAGCGTTTCTCCAGAATCTGTCTTCTTTTGTTTGATGTTTGTTTGTTTGTTGTATAGTGTCTCTTGTGATCTTTCTGGCTTTTATTTTAACTAATACTAGAATTCTCCCAACTCTTCTCATGCTTGTTGTAGGTACATGTTGAGAGCTGTTCTCAAGTGCTGTAGGGCTGAAAAATGAGCCAAGCTGCTCGCAAGCAGCTCGATCAAAGTTTGCTTGGCCTGTTTGTTAAGCAAGATGATCTGAGCTTGAACTATGTTCTGAGCTTAAGCATCATTATGCTCAGCTTGTCAGCCCATGATCTGGCTTGATAGAGGGTCTCCATCATAGATCTGATCTGAGGGAATATTCTTCTTCTCAAACTGATCTGAGTATTTCATTTTGGGAATTAAGCACAGACAGAACATTCTTCTTAATTTATCTGTTTTTTAATCTGTGGGATTGAACCACCACATAAAAATGTTATGGGCTTTTCATGTATAAGAAGAATTTTGCCCTCTTTGGTTCCCAAATTCCAAACAAGAGATGAAAAGAGTAGCCATTCCTGTCATAACAAGTCCTGCTTTCCTATTAGCAACTGTAGGTCACACATAGGAGAAGAGGACACACTGAGGTGCCTTTTTTGGGAATATACATAAACAACCGTGCTCCCATGGACACATGAGAGAAAAAATGGCCATTGCAGGTGTTGCTTCCTAAGCTGTACAATAACCTTACCCTTGTTGTAGAGCCCATCAGCTTTTGAAGTTTAAATGCCCAAAACAGCTAGCATTTAGAAGTTTTTTGGAGCTTGCAATCAGCTTGGAAGACATTCAACTATTGCATGAGCTGAGCTCCAACCAGAATGTTGAGACTGGAATCAAGCTCAAGCCTATCTTGAATTCTAGAAATATTTTGCAAGAGCCAAGTATGAGTAGTTGGAAGTTGGGCTTAGCTCAGTTTGTTTACAGTTCCCATTGTATGATTGGCTACCAAAGGTCTGCGAGTTCATATCTTAAGTACTGCCATTTTGTGCAAAAAAAAAATTATGATGGGTGATGTATGTGCATATACTTGCATTGACTTGACAATTAATCTTCATTTTTCTTTGATGATTGACTTGTATTGTATTTACCTCTTTTGCTTTTAGAGTTTAGTCTACGTTTGGCACTTTTGAAAAATGCAATATACTTTTTTTCCCATCGTTTATTAAAATTTTCATAGTCAGTATTGAACACTTGTTTCCTTTTAATTGGTCTTTGTGGTTTTTCATTATAGGAATGGCTGCAGTGGGGTCCTGTGAGTCAGCTTTAAATCAGAGGTACTGGATTTCCAGGCTTTAAGTAAAAAACAATATTTCAGAAGGGAAAGTGTTGATCATTTTTGTGACGAAGCAGGCTGAGCTTTTGGCAGACTGACCATGAACAGGCTGAAGAAGATTTTATTACTAATGAAGTGTAATGGTTTGTGGGGTTTTGAGGTTTTTAGTGAGCAAGAAAGAATGACATTGTTTCATTGTTTGGCTTTTGCAATATCAAGTTTAATGGGTGAGTGAGGAGAAATGTGGTTTCTGAAGATGGAAGGTAGTTTCTAGAAGATAAAGTTGATATATTGTACTGTGTACAGAAAATGAAGATGGAGGGTAGTTTCTAGAAGACATACATGATATACTATACTGTGGATAGAAAATGGTAATGAGAAATAATATGGATAATTAGATTAGATTTTTCATTATATATTTTGCTGTGGTTTTACTTTGAGACACATAATCTCTCTCTCTCTCTCTCTCTCTCAAGAAGTGGTGTTTTTGTGTTTGACCAAACTATTCTACTTCCTATCCATGAGACACCCCGAAACCCCATAGATTGATAACGTGGTGAATTGAACCTTAGACCTTCGGATGTCATATCCCAAACCTAGCTCAATAAGTCCAAAACACTATCAAGGTGTTCGATAGATTGATAGTGTGGTAAATTGAATCTTGGACCTTCGGATGTCACACCCCAAACCTAGCTCAACGAGTTCAAAACACTATCAAGGTGGGCAACTAGTCTGAATAGAAAAAAGAATGTTTTTCATGATGATGTGAATTAGATTATCAAGTAATCAAACAATTGAGATTGAATTATTTGGCACTTTAGAATCAGAAGAAAATTCTCAGTTTGCTTCAGATATGAATTTTCTTTTGCTTCTTTTAGTCCAACTAAATCTAATAAAGAGAAGGCAAATAATATTCAATCAAGAAGAGCGTTGGCACTTGAAATTCTACTAGAAGTTATTGACACCAAGTAACATAGGGCATTTTACTATGGTAGCTTATTGTGGACTAATAATCTATCCCTTTTCATCAGTAATGAGATATTGTGTAAGAAATGGAAGGTAGATTCAGATGTAGTCCATTCGAGTTATTTTTACAAATCTGGAAGCATTAACAATGGCAAAGTAGTATTACTGAAGTTGCTTGGATGGTTGTCACCATTGATAGATGCTATTATAAGTGCCATAGAATGCCAAATTGGAACTGTCCCCGTTTGAATTGCAAATTACTCAAAGCTAATTCTTCCCCACTTACTAGTGGGATTTGTGGAAGAAATGACGGTCATCCACGAAATGTGTCATAATCTGCACTACCAGAGTTGTCCAAATTTCTATTTTCCAACTCTCAAAATGTCCAACATCTTTGTAAACTTGCCTTGGTGGACAAATGAAAAAATTCCAAACTTGTCCATGCTGATGTCTAGGGGCTACCACCTCTCACATTAATAAATACTTTTCTTTTCCATTGATCTTTGTTGATCATTTCACCATATTACATGGTTGTATCTGTTACAAAATAAATCAAAAGTATTTGCTATATCTTAGCATTTTAAAGCCATTATGGAAACACAATTTTCATTTTAACTTAAAATCCTAAGTGAAAGTGGAGATGAATATACTTCAACTAAAAAGGTTGTACCTAGTACAAAAAACTCCCACTTTTGGTGGGTTTGGAAGAGGTTATGGTAGGTAGTCTTACTCCTAATTTTCTTTTTTGGAGGGGTAGATTCCTTAGCTTGAACTTTTGGTGGAAGGCATTTGCAATTGCACCAAGGCCTGGCCTCTAGGTGAATGTTCTAAAACTAAATTTGATAAATTTTGTACTTCACAGGGTATAATCCATTAGTGTTATTTTCTCGATTTTTTTGGCATTTGGCACATTTTTGCTAACATTTTTGTTATGTAGCTCAAAAGGCAAACATATTAGTTAAGTAGCATCTTGTGTCTTAGAGACTCAAGTTCAATGAAGAAACTCGAATTCAAGACTCGAGTCCTAAGTGGTGGCAATTTGATGTGGATTAAAATATCCATGTGTAACTTGAGTCTTAAAAACTAGAGTTCCTTAAAGACCAAATTTCAATTCCTCACCAGCAAAACCAAACCCAACAAAAAACAAATCTGTAAATGTCTCACTTGAAAACCCAAACCCAAACTCAACAAACACGCCGCCACCTCATCCCGATTGGAATCTGCAAATCCAAACCTAACAAACACACCACCACCTCATCCCGATCAGAACCTGCTAAGAGAGGGGGAAAGTTCATGGGTTTTGATCTAGCATTTTGACCAAAAGAGATAGGGAATGGGGACAAAGTGAGAAAGAACCACCTCGATGGTGAGCTTCAGCCTTGGAGGCCTAGTTTGGGCTTGATCTATAGATATAGCTAGAGCGAAGAAGAGAGGTTCAGAGAGAGAAGAACAAGAAGAAATTGTCATGTCAATTTCTTGATTTTTTTTCTTGGTTTTCTTTTGAGGAAAGACTCAAATTCCACATGGAAATTTTCCACATTAGCTTTGCCACCACTTGGAACTTGACTTTTAGAGACTTGAGTTCCTTCACTGAACTTGAGTCTCTAAGATTTAAGATGCTACTTAACTAATATATTTGCCTTTTGAGCTACATACCAAAAATGTTAGCAAAAATATGCCAAATGCCAAAAAAATCCGTTCTTTTCCACACACACCCTAACAAAATGGGGTAATTGAAAGAAAACATGTCATTTTGTGGAAACTTCCGTAACTTACATTAAATAAGGTCCAAAATAATGCTCATTCAAAGATTCAAGTGTTTTTTATAATCAAATAATACACATTCTTAACATCATTATTACACAACAAAGAGGTTTATAATATCTCATTACATAAGAAAAACCCAATTAATTTAGGATGAATGAGAGTTTAACCTAAAAGGACCAAATTTTAATTATCAAATCAAGAAAAAATAATTATGATGAATCAGGTCAATAACTTAAATTGTTCAACCAGCTTAGTTTAACCCGACTTTGACAACTTCCTAATCATTGGGTTCAAATTTCTCATAGTAATGACATCAAATCAAACAATCAAATTCGAATTTCATATTTTAACAACAAAAAGTTTTAAATAAAAAAAGACAAAGAAAAAAGTTCATGTTTTGTTCACGTATCAACAGAAAATACTATATCAACCAAAAGTTAGTGAAACAGACTGAAATTTAGGTCGAGGTGGGGGATGATTCATCCCGATAAATAACTTGAACAAAATGGAATTGATAATTTTTCTTTTGCATTGACTTTTTGGTGGGTCTCTAACTCTATTCAAACACAAAAAGAAGGAAAATATTGTAGTATCACAAATACAACCAAGTTTGACTAATCCAACTAATTCAAAACTAATAAGTCCTTAAATATTTTAAAATGAATTATTGGGAATGGCACTGGAAGCTTACAGCAGGCAATTCTCTCTCTTTAAGGTGCATTAGAGATCATTTACCCCAAGGTCTAGTTGATGCCTATAATAAGTTCCAAGCAAATGATGACAAAATTTGAGTCTGTTTCTAGCTAGAACGGCATTAGAGAAAGAAGAAAGGAGACTAGAGGAGGAAGAGGAACAGAAATATGCTAAGAGCACAATGGAGGAATTGATGAGGCTGTGTAAAATGCACCAACATAACCTGTTAGGAAGGTGGTTTGGATGGCTGCTTTTACAAAAATCATGGGTTGCCCTAGGCTGATCAAGTTACTCATTGCTCTTGGAAATACTGATACTATCAAGCGGCTTGATTTCTTCTGCTGCTGTCACAACTTCAAGATGATAAAAAAAGAAGTAACTTATCACTAAAGGTTCTATTGCATTTTGTCACTAGCAGAGAAGCATAAATTGACCAACAGCCCAACAAAATTATATTAATCAACAAACCTCAAGAGAAATTTTTTAATGAATAATTAATTTTTATTGATCAAAACACTAGAAGATAAAACTTTAAACAAAGCATGACACACAACCAACAGCCCAGTAACAATACTTAAAACAACCCTGTCTGCCACCAAAGTACAAATAGCTACATTTGCAACTACACTAAACAAGCCCGACAAGGCACTCAAACATTACAACAGTGCAAGTGTGCAACTCTATCAGACATTGCTCTAATCACAAACTGTTGAGTTGGTGGAAGCTTGAAATGCTTATATTCTGTGTAACAAAATAATAGTAGGTTATGCAAAATAGAAATAGGAGAAATAGAAAAAGACATCACACATGAAACACTTCTGCCTTGGGGGCCTACATCCATGGACAATGTCTAATAGAAAATTTCACTAAGAAAATAGGAGATTGCAAAATAGCACGGGACAAGAGAATCTTTAATTTCTATAAACTGATGCCAGTGCTTAAACTCTATAAAACCAATTGAACAAAGCCACACACATACAGCAAAAAGGAACCCTCCAAGGCTATTTCTTGACCACTTTAACGAGGGCCCAGGTGGGTGTGAGAGGAGAGACCCTCCTTGGCTAATTCTTCAACGACCTCTGGTAACTATCCCTCTTACTACCACCTTAGGCTTCAAGAAAAATTTGAACAATTTGAACAATTTAAACCTGATCAAAAAACTAGTAAAAAATAGAGTGATGTGGAATGATTTTAATTTTTGAGTTTGTGGTGATTGGGATGTGAGTGCCAAACGGTAATAATGTTAAGGTACAACTACTCAATTAGCACAATACTTTTGAATTTTTTTTTCTTAAACCTGACAATCAAAACCCACACTTTCATGTCATTATATTGTAATAGGAAGAAGAAAGATGATGACTTACAGGCAAAGAAGTCAAATAACTCCCTAAAGAATCAGCCATACATACTCCAGGTCTTTGGATCTGGTCTCTCATTAAAGTAGTCTTCTCCACTAGGTCCAGCCCCATCATCCTCATAATGACTTCACTTATTTCTGCTACCTTCAGCAGCAAAATTGTCAATATCATGACGGATTACACCCAGATCCTCATAGAGCATGCTGTTGTTGCTGCTGCACTGTGTCATAGTAAATATGGAATTAATTGGTATTCATATTCCTTTTCGAATGGAATTAACTTCTATTAATAAAAGAAAATCCAACAATTTAGAGTACAACCACATAAGGCATCCACAAGAAATTATAGAGTTCCCTCCCTTGTACTACTTATCATTTTTGAAGCCAATATTAAGACAGATCGTATGATGGTTAGTTATAGGAGCTTAAGAGTTAAGCGTGTGACAAATAGATGTGTGATGATTTTTTGATTTGATATAGGTGTTCCAAATATGCATCTTATTCTTTTGGTAGGATTCTTTTATTCTTGAAACTTAAGGCTCCTGTGAGTTTAAACAATTGTCTTTGAATTTCTAAATAATTAAATTTTAATGTTGGGTGGCTCCTGATAAATTAGTTTAGAGATCCTGAGTTTAACTTGGATTTTATAGACGGGAAACAGTTTTGTTCGTTGTATCTTATGACACTCTATAGGGCTGAATAGCTACTTTTATTCTAAAGGAAACCAAAGAACCAACCCGCAGGGTACACCTTTAGTACTTCAGTAGGGCAAGCTCTTTAATAGGTTTCTTTTTTGTTTTAAAGCCAGCTAGCTCAATTAAGGAAGCATGATGCTGCTAGAGGAAGGCAGCTTCAACTTATTCGCCTCTTGTATATACATGCATACCTATACATGTGACAGCTGAGTATGTTCAAAGGTACACTCATTTTTTATGACTGGCCATGTAGAAAGCATTCGATACTGCTTTCGTTTGTCAAGCACAATAAAAAGATTATCTTACAGGTAAAAATTGAGGTGACTGTTTGGCATGATTTTTTTTTTTTTTTTGGGAATTTTCTCATTAGAAGAAATATTACTTATTTGGTTTTATGGCACATTTAATCATGCATTCCCCTGTAGAATGCAACAGCCAGAACAACTGACCTAACTAAAGATATCTAAGGCAAACTGGGGCTGAAAAGCGAGAAAAAAGAAACCGTCCCATGTTAAGTCTTCCCCAGGAAGAGGGGGAGAAAAATGGTAAATGAAACGAAGGAAGAAGAACTGACATTGTGTTCCAATGAAAGGGGTGTAGATTTGAATAACAGTCTGAAAGAAACATTTTAAAACATGTGCTGCTGACAGTTACTTTAATTTCTCATGAGTTGTTAGTGTATGGTATTTCTCTCATGGCTTTATAAGTGATCTGAACAAGATATCCACGTTTGTCACTAAAATTTGATTTCAACTGCAAGTTCCATTGTGTCAGACTTCATAATCATATCAGTAATATATATTAACATGTTCAATGTTGCAGATTTCCTGCTTCAAGAAATTACTTATTGTTATCATGTATAAGCATTTATTATCCTTGTTTTGGAAGTTGGACCACACGAAGAATAAAGCAAATAATTTGCACTATTATATCCTCCATCTGAGCTGAGTCAGATAATTTTTCCCTTTTTGACAGTTTTCCCTTTGTGTGTGTATGACTTCTAAATTTTGTGTCAAGATCAATGTGCTGTTTTGGTTCTTATTTTTAACTTTACTGAATTTTGGGTCAGGAAATCCAGAAGCAACTATTAAGAAGCACCTAGTTTGCAGTAGTTTTTTCATAGTAATTGGAGGAGTTTGCAAATTTGTCTGATTTGGCTGGTAACTCTCAAAAGAAAGAGGTTTTCTGTGCTGCTGTCCCAGATGGGCTGAAGAACCAAAATTTTGAGCTTTTACAATTTAAAAAAGCCTCACTGCTGGTAATATACCTCGGGGTTCTTCCAATTTCTTGGAGTTGTTGTGTAAGAAAATGTATGCCCCTTCTTGAGATAACAGGCAGAATTGAATCCTGGCAGCAAGGAATCTTTCATTTGCAGAATGGCTCCAATTGATCCAATCAGTTCTTTATGGCCTTTAGGTTTTACTGGTCAAGCATCTTCATATTGCCAAAGAAGAGTATCAAGCCTATTGAACAGAAATTTAGTAGTTACCTATGGAGAGGAAGGAGCTTTAGGGGCTTTAGTATCGTGGGATTTTGTATGCTAAAGAGAAGGTGGATTAGGTTTGAAAGGGGTGTAAGAAATGGAACAAAGCAGCCATAATTAGACATATATGGAATCTGTTTGCTAAGGCGGGGTCAATTTGGGTAGCTTGTGTTAAAATATTTTGTAACACAAGTTTCGGACTTTCGGGTTTGTTAACATCCCTCAAGATAGCTCTCAGGGCTAGACGAAAATTCTAAATCTTAGAAGCATTTTCAGGCTAAATACTGAAGTTGAGGTTGTAGCTGATTCCTATGGCATGATTGGTGACATCCAGATGGAGTTCTAATTCAGAGGTACGGTACTCGAGTCATATATGATGTTGCTAGCAGATCAAATGCAAGGGTTTCAACTTTCAAGTGTTTTGAAAGATAAAAACTGGTCTTGGAAGTGAGTAAGATCAAATGGCCTTGTATCCATTCAGAGTAAACTTTGTTCACTAAACACTGGCGAAAGAGATAGAGTGGTACCTATTCAAGTGCAGAAACATGGAAGTGGGTTAGGGTTAAGCTTTTAACAGTTGGATGGTGGAAAATCACGTGTTTCTTTCAAGTTATTCCAAGATATTTATTCCTCTATTGGCTAGTAACAAGGACCAAATTAAGCACTCAGGACAGAATGCTACATTAGGTTTACACTGGTGATCTAAAAATGTGTACTCTGTAGGAAAAGCTTGGGATGCACACTTGTACTCTTGAGTTCTTTTAACTAGAAATTTGGAAAGAATTAATGGAGTGCTGCTTAATTGATTTCCTTTAATATGTGTGGGAAGACATCATTGTTTGGGGAGAAAATCAGTGGGAGGGAAAATCTCTTAAGGGCTGTGGTATGGAAGTTGGCCTTAGGTGCTGCTGTGTACCATTATGAGAACTGAGGAGGGCATTATGCAGTCCATATAGAGAGAGGTTAAACTAAGGTTCGAGACTAGATGTAACAATGTAATCTTTCTTAAATTGAGTCATTTGTAGTAAATGGGTAATTAATTTAGTTGTCATTGGTGAGTTCTGAAAATGAATTATCTCGGATTTTTATGTTGATTTAACATGTGTTAGACTGATTAAAATGAAGTGGTAAAATCAACTTCCATGTTTTAATATATAATAAAAAGTGATAAGAAATAAAAAAGAAAGAGAACCTATTTATATTTCTTTCCATAATAAGATGAAAATTGAAGTGAAGTGTGTTTTGTTTTTGGATAAAAGCGTTCATGCCTAATAAAACAACATATTGTACAAATTATAAGACAAATTCATTGAAAATTTATTCAATCTTTTGGGTAATATTCTCAACTCTCATATGAATAGTAAATTCTGCTATAAACTTTACTAAGACTCATTGTCATGGAACATTGAATAGTTATCCACTTATTATTCATTTCTCTTTTTTGATCACCAAACAGTGAAAAAAATAGTTTTACAAACTTCGACATTTTTTCATTACTTTTCTTTTTCTAACTTCAATTGCATATAAGTTGTGCAAATCATGGTCCAAAATCAACATCCGAACCACGCCAGGTTTTTGTTGGATATTTCTTAAATATGAATCATAGACCCAAATGCCAGCAAGGGAAAAGAAAAAGAATACATTATATATGTGGGACTGTTGGAGAAAAGGCAAAACAACAATTATATAAATGCAACAGTCCTCAAGAGAAATTTCAATAAGTATTTGCATAGAAATAGAAGTTCAACAGAGAATTACATTTGCAGGACAAAATAAAAACATGATTTAATCAATAATAAGAGCCATTTGACAGTTAATTTAAATAGCTGACCATTTTGAGTCCTTGAGCTTGACCACTTTAGAAAGAGCCCAGGTGGATGTGAGAGAAGGAACCCTACTTGTCTAATTCTTCAACATGGCTCTGCTAACAATCCCTCTTACCGCCGCCATATAAAAGTGCCCCAACAAGACAGCAAGAAAAAATTAAATTATTCCAACCTGATTTTAAAGGGAAAAAAAAGTGGCTATATGAGGGCCAAAAGGTAATATGCTACGGTACATCTGCACACTAAATGCTATGATTTATATTTATTTATTTATTTATTTTTTAAATGCTATAAGGGAACTCCAAAAAGAAAAACTCTATAATTTTATACCTATGACAAATTAAGTTTGTTGTCATGCCAAAAATAAACCTGACAATCAAAACCTACACTTTCATTTCATTGGATTCCCTCCCCAAAATAAAGAGAACATCAAGATTTGTAAATTGCATAATAGAAAGAAGAAAGATGATGACTTACAGGCAAAGAGGTCAAAAATTTCTCTCATATTGGAGGTGGTTCGTCATAAGAGTAGTCTTCATCACTAGGCCCCACCCATCATCGTCATCATGGAATCACTTATTTCAGGTACCTTTGGAGGCTGTATCATCAATATCATGATCAATTGCACCCAGATCCTCACCGGGCATGCTGCTTGTATACCACATGAATCCCATTTTTCACTACCACCAAGTTATTGGTACTTATTTCATTATCAAGTTTACTGGATCCAGTCACATCAATTTGACTAAGTTTATTTCCCAATCCGTTCCACTTAAAATAGATAGAGGACGCACAGAAGAGGAGCGTACTGTAGATGTCCTTGCAAATCCATTGACTTTAAACAAACATGTAAGCTTAGAGTAATTACACAACTCTTTTGTAAAAAAAACAAAGCACAACGCAATTCCCATCAACTTTTCATCACTCCCACAATAAGGCACTTGTATGTTCTCACCCGTACATTCAAGGCTAAACCCTTTCAGAATACCACTTTGTCCAGGAAATATTCAAATCAAAATTAATGTTTAGAACTTAGGGAGAGAGAGAGAGAGAGAGAGACTTGAAGCATGTTACTGCCGCTTTGAATATTGTCAACCAATTTGAAGCAGTTGAGACAATGGATACACAATTTGGAGTGATACAACCCGGAGGGATCATTTTGGAAATCTCTCAACCACACTGCAAAAACAAATGCTCAATAATTTTAGGGGCATTATTACACAAAAAGAAATTTAAAGAAGAAATGGGAAATCGATTGTTAAGAGCAAAACAAGTTGGTTGAATGTTGCAGCACATTTTCCACAAAAGGTTTTTGAGTCTGGCATTAAATTTAAGCTTCCATAAATCCTTCCAATCTTTACTAAGCATGTGAGGCTGGTTTGGAGAATGCAGCCCTTTACTAGCATTATAAGCAGATTTCATTGAAAACTCGCCTGAAGGAGTAAGACACCAGAATATTTGGTCATTCATGGTTTGATGAGATAGATGAATGTTTAGGATTTTAATTACTGTGGGAGGTTCAAATAAGATTGAAAGTTTACCTTTATCCCATTGCTTGGTATCTTGATCAATTAGATTTGCAACTAGGTGAACATCAATAGAAATACTGCATCTTGCTTGGGGGATGAACCTTGGCTCGTTGGGGACCCACGGGTCTTCAAAGATCCAAGTGTTGAGGCCATTGCCAATTCTATGGCACGACCCCTTACTAATAACCTTCCTACACTCAAAGATACTTTGAGATGCCCAAGAAACACCCTTCGAAATGGACATTTTCATGAATTTTCTATTCCGAACATATCTCTTCTTGAAAGCCATCACCTACATTTT
The DNA here is from genome assembly GCA_028535165.1 of Quercus tomentella. Taxonomy (NCBI): domain Eukaryota; kingdom Viridiplantae; phylum Streptophyta; class Magnoliopsida; order Fagales; family Fagaceae; genus Quercus; species Quercus tomentella. The sequence continues at coordinate 39,625,690 of JAPQVY010000012.1, read as the reverse complement.
ATCGCTGTTATTGACCACATTCCAAGTCATTTTGGCCACCAAAGCTTTATTCATGTCTGCTGTTTTTTTAATGCTAAGACCTTTGACATTTTTAGGTGCGCATATTGAATCCCAACTTTTGAGACAACAACCTTTTTTACTGTCATCCATTGTACCCCACCAAAATCTTTGGTTAAAGGATTCAAGTTTTGAACAAACTTCATTTGGGAGGATTAGGGATGATGCTTGGTAAATGGAATGGAAGAAGCCACATATGAGATGAGTGTCACTCGACCAACTTGAGAGAGTGTTTTCATTTTCCACCCTTGCAGCCTTGGCTTAACCTTCTCAATAATCTCTTCAGTTGCTGCTTTTTTGTCTCTTCCAGAGGCTATTGGAATACCAAGATATTTCTCCTTATTTGAAGCATTAATTCCAATAGAATTTGCTAGCGAAGATTTCAGATAATGAGGAGTATTTCTACTATAAATTATAACCGATTTAAAGAAGTTTATCATTTGCCCCAACCAACTTGAAAAAACATCCAGGCAATATTTTATCCTTTCTAAATTTTCCTCATTAACTTGAGCAAAAATAAAAAGATCATCTGCAAATTGTAGATGAGTAATAGGAGTTAGATCTCTGGCTAGCTTAAAACCCTTTATCCCATTACACAAGGCTTCCCTCTCAATCAATCAAGCCAAAACCTCCCTTGCTAATACAAAAAGGAAGAGAGAAAGAGGATCACCCTGCCTCACCCCTCTTTGAGGCCTAATGAACCCAAACGGACTTCCATTTATAAGGATGGAGAAGGATGTTGTAGAAACAAGCATAATCCATTGTATCCAAGTGTCAAGGAACCCAAAACAGTGGAGGACTTTCTCAATAAAGCCCCATTCTAGGCGGTCATACGCCTTTTCCATATCTATTTTTAAAGCCATCCAGCCTGTTTTACTCTTCTTCTTCTTCATTGCATGAAGAATTTCTTGAGCCAAGAAGGTGTTTTCTTGGATTTTATGACTAGGAATGAAGGTTGTCTGCCATGAAGAAATCAATTTGTTAAGGACTTACTTGAGCCTATTTGCAAGGAGTTTAGAGATGATTTTATAAAGCATATTACAAAGGCTAATCAACCTAAATTGATTTACTAAAGCTACATTGTTGCCCTTAGGAATAAGAGCAATAAAGGAGTGATTGATTTCTTTTAACATGTATCCCCTCCTAAAAAAACTAATAATTGCTTCAGTGACCTCTCCTCCTATGATATTCCATGGTGAGTGTTTAAAGCTTAATTTTTATTTTCTTCTCCTCTCCTAGAAACATCATGACAAAGTTGTTAGAATTGCACTAGCAAACATCATATGAGTTTATTCATATGAAAATGCTTTATTGTCAATTTGTCATGCTGATCCAACTTCTCTCGATTGGGATCTTCAAGATTTGTTTCTTTGTTGAAGTATGCAATATTGCAGTTTGCTGAAGTATGATGTGTGTCTTAAAATTTATTGGTCTTTTTTAGTTTTTAATTGTTCGACCCAATCAGAGAAGCATAACAAGCTAAAGTTTTTAGTAATGACGACCGTTACTCATCAACCTTGAACTCCCATTAAGATAGAGACCATTATACACAGGGAAATAATTACAAGCAATTATGTACATGAAGACATTTATGAGTACAACAACTACCCAAACTACCTATAAAAGGGACAATTTGTCTATTTGTAAAGATATATCAAAACATACTACAAAACTACTATCTATATACAAAATATATAGGTTGATACTAACTTGAGCATCAAAAGCTCCCTCACCGAGCACAACCTGGTAGTCTCTTCGATCAACTCTATTTTTCTTACAGGTACTTCAAGATTGTCCAAAGCTTTGGATTGGACGAGTGACCCAAGTGACAATTTTTGTCATCATCAATAATAATAATAAGTGATACTGTAAACTTTAAAAAATTCATTTTTTTAGAATACTTTTTAATTTTGAGGTGGTTACTAGGATCATTGAATTCCATCACAAGTGTAAATATAATTGTATAAATAAAATATTTTTTATGTTTAAATAACTCTTGGTATATGGTTATTTGTTCTAATCATAGTTACACATATTATAAACAATGATTTTGTAGCCGAAGCTTATATTTATTTACTTTTATTGTTTGATTTTATAATTTGTGCCTTATTTATTTATGTTTGATTGTTGTGGTGGGAAACCTTAGAAAGTTTTCATAGTAAGGTATGAATTATGGAATTGCATAAAGTTAGGACATTAGTATGCATGATATGTTCTCTATGGAAGACAACTATAATTACATAAAAATAAAAGAAAGTAAACAGAACAATAACCAGTATATATGACCTCTTATTCCTTGGCCTTTTTGTGATATTTTTCTTCTTTTTATCATTCAATTTCTCGTCCTTGTCTTGCATCACCACCTCCTTTTTCAGTTTTATTGACGAATCAATGAGGTTTTTATTGACTAAGAAATCAACCAAAATACAAGGCAAAACAACCAAGCTATAGCAAAACTAAGACTGGCCTCTACAAAAAACAGTTTATAACAGACCCGCTACAACAAAACAGCAGGCTATGACAGCTTACACCCCTCAACAGTGTGCCATGATCTCAAAAAATCAAGCTAAAAACTGGCCATTCCTAAAACACAATCTAGAACAAAATTTATACATTAACATCATCAAGGTATTACAACTTTTTAACACAGCAGCAACATGTCACAATTGAGAAATGAAACAACAGATCCACCAAGCTTTGACAATAATAGAGCACCACAAGATATCCAGCAATACCAAGCTTTCAATAATTCTCCATCATAGGATAGATCAGTCACTAGTTTGATAATGTAGTATGCATTTCAGATTTGAGTCCCCATTTATAGCAAAGGATATGATAAAGCATTAAGTCACAACTGCATAGTTTACTCTCTAGTCTCCCTTGAACATCCTTCTTTATAATGCCAATGAGTTGATCTTCAGTGTATACCTTCTTAGAAAACATTATAGAATTTCTTCGCTTCCATACATGATAAACAGAAGCCCACAAAGCTACTTTGCAAAGGGTTGTTCTTAAGCCTTTTCCTTTAAGATTATTTCTCCCTAACTCATACTATCCTGCCAATCAGTCTTAGCAAAAGATACTAGAAACAAGTTAATTGTTATTTCCCAGACCCCCCTGTTAAAAGAAGAACCAAAAAATAAATGGTCCCTAAACTCAATGCTAGAGCTACAAAAAACACACAAACCATCCACTGGAACTTGGAAGAACCCATCGCAAGATTCTAGCTTTGGTTGAAAGCTTATCTATATATATCTAAAAGTTGAAGCGTAACATTTATTGTTGCTACGCTCCAGTTGAGTCACATTATCGTCCACCTCATTATCATTTTCTTTCCAATTTTCCTATAATTGTTTTTAACATTTACTTTTTATTTTATTTTAATATTTACACTTTTTCCACACTTTCTCCACCTTTACCTTTTCATCTCCCCACTACCTTCTACATAAATATTATTCTTTTTCTTTTCATCTCCTCACTACCTTCTACATAAATATTGTTCTTCTTCTTTTCATCTCCCCACTACCCTCCACATAAATATTTTCTTCTTCTTTCTCTTCATCTTCCTTTATTTTGTCTCTTCTTATTCACATTCTTTTACTATAAATTTGTAACTATCTATTCCATTCTATGCATGGTTTTCTCTCACAAAAAAGAGGTTCTCTCTCTCTCTCTCTCTCTCAATTTTTCGATGAATTTTTTTATACATTCTTCTATTTATGCCAAATTACTAATCTTTGGGAATCCTTTCTTTTCTTTTTCTTTTTTTTTTTTTCTACACTAGAATCATTATGCTCATTTTCTCACTTAATTTAATTGGGTAGTTTGCTAGAATTCAAAAAAAGGTTCTCTCTCTTTCTCTCTCAATTTTTCAATGAATTTTTTATACATTCTTCTATTTATGCCAAATTACTAATCTTTGGGATTTTTTTTTTCTACACTAAAATCATTATTCTTATTTTCTCCTTAATTTGATTGGGTAGTTTGCCGGAATTCAAGTAAAACCAGACAATAAGAAATTTATGGCATTGGAGAACGCCTGAATATATACTAGCCAAAAGTTGAAAGTCAGCAAATTAGTGGAGCTATGATTAAGCTTTAAACGGGATTGATGGTATTGCCAATGTTTTTCAATTAGCATCCTTATTTCTATTTCTCTATATATGTTTCCTAGAATTAGTATTAGTCTCATTTTTATTTTCTCTATTATATTCTAGGTAGACCAAGAGTTCATTAAAACTCCACATTGGTTAATGCCATTTAGATTTGTTTTTTAAATTGTTTTTTTCTCTTTAATTGTTAAATGTTATCCTATTTTTGTTCTTTCTTATAACTCTAACTAATGTTGATGGTTTTTTTTTTTGGATAGTTAAGGTTGATGGTTCTTTCTTACAGAGGAAAGAAGAAATTGAAAACAATTAAATTCCATATAAACCTATACCTAAAGGGGACAAGAGCCTTTGTTTATTTGATTAGAGACAATATATTAAAGGGGCATATCCTTTGGTCATTGCATTGCATTTCTTAGAGGTTAAAAGATAAAGCTTGTCATTATAGGAAAACATTTGGGGTGGATATCATTTTAATATTTTTTTCTGTGTATTTCATTAATATTTTTTAAGGTGAACCATATTCTTCTAACTTTGTTGTAGTGTGGTACATTTGCTTAATATACAACTCATCTCTTATGGAATAAGGAAATTACCATAATAATAAAAAATCATCACAAAATTACAAGGTTAACTTAACCAAAATTAAAATAAAACTAAAGAAATAAAAAATAGATTTTATAATAATTTATTAGTCAAAAAATTGGTAGGCATATTCAAATTCCTATTTCCAAGAACAACTAAGTATTAATCCAAACCAAAATTCAATGAAAATTATAAAAGGGAAAGAAAAGACTTTCTAATAGGAAATTAAAAAAACACAATACTAAAACACATATTAAAAAAAAAACCATCAATCTTAACTAGAGTTATAAGAAAGAATAAAAATCTTTTATGTGCAATTGTTCTCTTTATTGGTATTTATTGTTATATATTTTATTTTTACTTTTTTTTCTTCTCATCTTATGTTATTCAACAGTTAAATTTAGTCACATCTCTCTCTCTCTCTCTATATATATATATAATAATTAAACATGGAATATTTTATTTAAATTTAAATCAATAAAATTATCCTTAAAAAATTGTACTTTTTTTTTTCATCTACACTTTGTCCAAGCTTTTTCCTTACCTTTATCTTTTCATCTCCCCACTACCTTCTACATTAATATCACTATTCGTCTCCTCACATCTTCCATATCATTAAATTATTTATATTTTAATTTCTCTCCTTTTTTTATTTAAAAAAATTAAAAATTAAAAATTTTACTTAAATTCAATAAATAAAAGTGTCCTCATAAAGTGGAGTAATACTAGGGACACACTCATTCTCAAACCCAATACATCAAAGAAAAAATATAATACAAAACAAATGCCAATTGGGAAACACTAAATTAAAAATAATAATAATAAAAATAATAAAAATAATAATGAGGATATCAAACCAAATATAATATAAAGAAACTAATAGTTATGGATATACTAACTTAAGGGTAGCAAAATTAAATGAAAAAAAAAAAAAAAACTACAATGCATATTTAATGCAATGAAATAATCATCAAGTTTTGGAAAACGATAGGTTGCCTATGGAGAGAGAGAGAGAGAGAGAGAGAGAGAGAGATGGTAAAGAAAAAAAAATCAAATGTCAATTAGTAACTATTAATTGGAAAACAAAGAGGTTGTAAGGAGAAGTAAAAATAAAAAATAAATATGACCAATATGAAGAACATTAAAAACTTTATAGTGCAATAAAATCAATTGTTACATTCACTTAAAAAATTGAATCATTAGTCAATAATTAAACACAATCATAGCAATATATTTAAACTTAAAACTAATCAAACTCTAATTCATAACTAAAAGGAGATGTTCTCATGTAATAAGAGAAATTACATAAGAAATGAAATTATGATAATAGTAAAAAAAGTTATAAATGAAATTATGAAAAAAAGTGATAAAACTAATTAGCTACTATCATTATGAAGTAGTAGTCTATGATTTTGCACATCTAAAGAAGTGGAATATATAGAGTTTACTTAAGTTATATGTAAAGATTGACATTAAAAGAAAGATATGTAAAGGTTAAAAAAATGTATATTCTATAAATAAATAAAAAGGTATATGTAAGGTTTTTATTAACTTAGAAGAAAATGAAAAATCAATTATTAATAACATCAACAACAACAACAACAACAACAATAATAATAATAATAATAATATAGAGGTAATTACTTTCCTCTTTCTTGAGGTTTGAAGAAATGACACTCTACCTCAAACTTGAAAAGAAAAAATATTTTCACCCTTTACATTTGTTTGACCAAACTTTGTTAAATTAATATTAAAATTTTGTGTACTAACTTGCATGTGCTTAAGGTAGGTTCCAAAATTAACCTTATTTTCAAAATTAAATTCTCTTATTTCAAAATTTTAAATTAAAGTGTATTTCAAAATATTAAGTAATGTCTTTTCCTTTTTTTTTTTTTTCCTTTTCTTTTCCCAATGAGTTATGGAGAGATTTGTCCTTTCAAATGTTTTGGTATTTTATAAATTTGTATTTTAATTCTAAAATTATGAGTAATGTCTTTACTAAACATGGTTAAGCATTTATAAACAGATTCTTAAATAAAGTTAAAATATTTTGTTATTAATATAAACAAAATGGGAGAGTGTTATTACTCATTACCCCAAATATATTTAATAAGATCACCCTAAAAAAAGATTATGCGCAATACGCGGGTCTGTGACTAGTCTATATATATCTAAAAGCTGAAGCGTAACATTTATTGCTGCTGAGTTCCTGTTGCGCCACCTCATCGCCACGTCAATCGCCACATAATTATTATTTTTCTTATTTATTTTTTATTCTTATTTTTTTACAAAAAAATAAATAGATTATTGACTTTACACATTCATCTTGGACAGTTTTAACATTATATATTAATTTTGCCCTCACATATTCTCCTACTTTAATTTAGAATTTATTTTTTATTCTTATATAAATCAATTGATTAAACTATAGACACAACTTTCTGTCTCCTAGGAAGTTACAAATTTTGCACCATTTATATTCCTTTCCACAGAAAACAAAAAGGAAAAAAACTTTTTTTTTTTTACTCTCTACGCTCTTCTTTCTTTGTAATTTATTTCTTGCACAACTTTGAAACCAACGCCACTTCGTTTTAGAGGAGTAATAGTAGAAGAAAAAGAAGGAAGATGAGAGGACTGTCTGCGGTCTTCACCCTGATAGAGCATCTCTTCTTTCTCCCACTATTTTTTCCCATAATTTAAATGGTTAATTTGACATGCTCTGTTTTTTTTTTAATCTTTTTTTTTTTTTTTTTTTTTTTTTTTTTTTTTTTTTTTTTTCTGTTTTTTATTGTTGTGTTTGGTTTTGGGGACAGAACTTCAAAGCATAAAAGCCCTAGAACCATCTGTAAACCAAAATCTACAATTTTTTTATTTATTTATTTTCATTTTACTTTCTACTTCTAATTTGTTTTGTGTTTTCTTCATTACAGATATGCCTTTCTTTTTTGGTTTTCAGGAAACAAAAGTCTCTTCTCATGAAAGCTTGCAGCAAGTTGTCGTCCTAGCACAGATTCTAATATGTACATCTTATTTCTTTTTAAAATTTTATTTCTAGACTTTGTTTGCTTAAGTAATCCAATTTATTGCTCTCTTAACACATTATTATTATATTAATATGCACTTGAATATTGTCCTAGCAACGTTGATCGAATATGGGCTCAAATTGCAAATTTGGAATTACTAAGTTGTAAGTGTAAAACCACATAAGTGATTCATTTTAATATACATACCTGTTTAGGACGTTTTTCAGTGATTCATTAAGTGTTGTTTCTTTACACGTGATGTTTTGTTGGCCCAGCTTTAGCCCAAAACACCGACTCCTTCAAGAAGGTCACTCTTTTCCTCTCTCTCCGAAAAAATCGGATCATATATTTGTGAATCATTTTAATTTTTATTTAGTTTTACTAATTCGTTTATTTTCAAATTACTTTTAGTTTGAGCATCGTTGGTTTCAAAAGTCAATTTGGATTATAAGACTCTAATCTGCACCTAAGAATTTGTTAAATTGTTTGTTTGTTTTTCAGATTTCAATTTGCCTCCAATAAGGTTCCCTTTCTTTCTTTCGGCATGTTTTCTTTTTCCTTTTTTCCTTTTTATTGTTGTGTTTGGCCGCAGAGAAAAGCTCAAATATTTTCGGTAGTATAATTTGAGTTTATTTATTTATTTGTAGGTGGTATTGACAACTTTGATTGTGATTTAATGGTTGGGATGGTGCACACGAAAGCTTCTTCGAGAGAAACTTGGCCATTGTTGGTGGCAATGTACGGTTAGTGAGGACAGTTATGACTTGTGAGGTGATTGGAGCAACGGTATTCCATATTACCTTTCTGTCACTCTTAATTTCTTGCTTAAGGTAATAAAAGGTTTCCACCTTCTGTTGGGTGTGAAAGGAGTGTGGGCTGTTTTTTATTTTTTGGTTTTGATGGGTTTTCCCAACTCTTTCATGTTAGAGCTTATTGCATTGATATTAGCAATGGTCATGAATTTTTTTGGGGGAAGGGTTTGTGTATAACATGACTGATAAAATTCCTCAATGAAGGAGTGGTACTGGAATAAAAATATATATATATATATATATATATATATTAAAAAGGAGTTGTAGCTGTAGTTTCCTTTATTTAATTTAATTTTTTTGTTAGCCCACCAAGGAGGTTAAATTTAATCTCAAACCATTGATATATATGTAGAACAAGATGCTTCTTTTTTTTTTTTTTTTTTTTTTTTGCAAGTTATCCCATTTAGTTATAAAATCTACTAAAAGTTGAAACTATCTATGTTTGGTATGGCTTTTGGAGCCTAGATATATGTCTTCTCTAGCGATCACTTCAGCCCACAGATGTTTGCCAAAGCTTTGTAGGAGTTTCTTTATGTTGTCTTGCTCTGAGTCTCTCACCCTCAGTTCGTCTTCTTCTCCCTTCAATTATAACCTTCTTAGATGCCTATTTATTTATTTATTTGAATAACATATTGGTAAGCTATCTCACTAAGTGCAATATATATATATATATATATATATATATATATATATATATATATATATATTAAAAAGGAGTATTTTTCTTTAATGTTTGGTTTTTCTTTATGTCTTTTAAGTTTTGGATTTTCTAAAAATAAATTAGTCTTGAAGGTGTTAGCAGTTAGCACTATTTGAAGAGTGAATTGCACTGGATATAGGATCAAGAAAGTTAACCAGTTTGTGCTGAAAATTTAGAATTGGGTATTGTTGAGAGTGATTTATCTAATGAGGAGAAAAAAATAATCTATTCAAGTAGTAATTCTGCACTAACAAATGCATTTAAGAAATGAGAACCATGAGAACAAAAAAGAAAGCTTGATACTTTACAACTACTAAGTTTGGTCTAGAATATCAAATTTTAAGGCCTACTGTTATTGGCATCATAAAGCATGAAACAACTTGCCATATTCTATTTTCATTAAATACTTGGTATTATTTTGTTATGAGAGATGGTAGTTAAATAGTATTAATGTTATAGGTTATAGCAATCTAACACTGATCATCTTGAATGCCATTTGATATTCTATTATGAATTAAATTGCCATAAAAGGCTAGGATAAATCTATTAGCCAAAAAAAGAAAAAAGAAAAAGATAGATCATCTATCTTAGCATTTATCTAGAGATTGTGTTTGTGTAATGTGTAATGAGCATTGACTTTACTGTGTGTTTGTTGAGTTTGCATCATCTTTACATGTTTGATAAATTATGTTTGGTCCTGCATTTTATTATTGTCATGTTTTTTTTTTCTTTTTTTCCCTCCCAAATGAAAGGCTTTGGAGTGCCATTTGTTGGGTCTAAATTGCTAAATTATTTGATTGGTTGCACTTGATGTCATATGAGCTTGCTGTACTTTTTTGTAGAATATTTGTGTGGACCGCATAACAATAGATTGTATGGATTAGGGGTAGCTATTCGTGATAGTGCAAGCCAATGTATATGAGCAATGTGTGTAAAATTAGAAGTAGGGAATGACCATATTGAAGTGCAGGCTATAAGATTACAAAGTGTAGTGCTTTGTGAATTTGTGGCTTCAAGAAGTTGAAGTAGAGTGTGTAGTAAAAAATTTGATAGATGAACTAAAGTCAGTTGGTCCACTAATTTGCAGATTGCCCAGATCCTTAATGATAGTAGTGGGCTTGACTCTATCAAGAATATATGTTTCTCTTATCATCTTCCTCGAAGCAGCATATGAAGCAAAGAACTATATTGATGCAATATATTGGCTAGAGGAGTCCCTTCCATGAGTCTAATAGGCAGTGATGTACCTGTTACTTAATATTATTAATAAAGTATACACTATAGTTTTATTCACACACACAAAAAAAAGGTGTCTCTATTAAGCAAATTCAAAATATTGTTATTTTTCCAAGAATCTAAAAACATTTTTAGGCATGTATGATTAGAGATTCCAAACATGTAGATACCTTTATACAAATGCATTTTTAGTGTAGTTACTCCTTTGTTTGATATTCCGTGTGTACTTAGATACATTTCAATAAAGATTGTTGTTCATAAAAAAAAGAAATAGTCATTTTATCCATTTTAAAATCATAGTACCTTCAAGCAAAGTAAATATTAGTAATTTTTATATTTAACTACCCCGTGCATCGCACGGGTTAGCGACTAGTTAAGAATAACCATCCAACCAACAAATGAATGTTTGGGAATGGCCAAGTTAAACCACAGTAAATGCCACCATTCCATATTACTACCTCTGCTCCTAATTTCATTTCAAATACCAGCACAATCAAATTTATAAGAACCAACCCATAAAGCTCTGTCTTGCTCGTGAGTGTAACTAAGAAAAACTTACTTTAAATATTCACTAAGTTGTCTAATCTGGCAAAGCAATGAAACAACACAAACCCACATACACATGCTACTTCAAAAGCACAAACAGACACAAACACTAGAAACCCACATACCCTTATATGCGAAAGTTTACGATAATAATAAATAAATAAAACATAAGAAATGAATATTGATACTATTAATCAACTCATATAACAAATCAAGATTCCTCCCCACCACCCCATACCCAATACCCACAAAAAAATCGACATTAATCCTTTGAAATAATTGCATATATCTACCTTTTCAAATGGGTAGCCCTGAAAAACCAACAAAGAAAAAGGGGATACTAAACAATGGCAATGAAACTAGGTTTCATCGTTTGATCCTTACCTTTAACAATATCAAAAAGATTTTGATCATCTCAAGAAACCTTCACCGGATAGTAAGTCGAAGAGATGCTAAAGGAGATTGACAGAAAGAATGCAAGAAGGAGCAATCTGGTTTTTTGAGAAGAACTGAAGAAGCAATTTGCAAAAACTCAAAGAACCGCAAGAGAGAACAGCGTGAAATGAACAATCTAAAATTTATTTTAGGTTTATATATCTAAGCTACTCTACCAGTAATCAGTAACCCATTAAAATAAAATGAATAGTTAGGATTAAAACTCCATCAAATTTATGGTTAGGACTTGTGTGAGTACCGTGCCCCTAAAAAAAATTAGAGGTTTCCGTAGAATGACCCTAAAGTCAAATAAACTGTAAATCAAAGAAAAAGAATTAAATTTCTAAACCAAGTAGAAAAAGACAATAAGGTTTTTATAAAAGAAAGGAAAAGGAAAATAAGCCTAATAAGGGTTAACTAATTATGCATAAATAAAATAAATCCAAAATTCAATTGTTAGGCCTTAAGGCCAACTAATAGCATTCTTGAACTATAAGGCAATTGGTTGGGCTGTTTTCTTTTTATGTTAATGTAAGTTTGTGTTATTGGAGACTTGTATCTTGTGTCCATACCAAATGGGTTTGTAACATATTGAACTCTTCAAGCCCAAAAGGCTAGGCTTAATGGGAAAAAGGGGCTTCCCATTTCTAATACACTGTGTCCTTCAAAGGTGTTTCTCATGCGGCACAAGGCTTATGACATGTCCTACCAACAAGAAGAACATTCCTCTAATTCTATTTCTAACACCTTCTATTGCTCAAGCCCCAAAAGTTGGTCTTTTGGGGCTCGAAGGATCCAAGGTGTTATATTTTTCAATTTGAGTTACCTACTTTTCAAATACAACAAATTTTCTATTCTCTCTCTATTATATATATATATATATATATATATATATATATATATATATATACATTTGTTGAGAAAGCTCTCTCTCTCTCTCTTTTATGTAAGCCTTCATTATTCAATCTTTATTGATTTTTTTTTTTTCTTTCCAATGGTCTTATTTTTTAAAACAACCATATATTTCTAACAATCGTATTTTCCAAATCCAATTTGAAGTGGGTAACTTTTTATCTTTGGGTATGAAAGTAGATGTCGGTGGAAGAGTTAAACCAGTTCAACATTTGGACACATGAGAAATTGAGATTATCTTTTCTATGTAATTTCAAGCCAACAAAATTCAATAATAAAAATGAAACGATAGTACGGCTATGAAGAACAAAGAAGAAAGCAAATATTAGCAAACCACTACAGGTTGTGACTTGGTGGTAAGAGTTTTTGTATTGCTTCATATAATGTTTTGCAGTAATTGAGCAGTTTGAGTAGTGATGCTTCGACAAATGTGTTATGCCCATGATAATTGTCACGACCCAAATCCATGGAACATGAATTTAGATGCACGACTAACTTGCTGAACTTATATAACTCAATAAACATAATTAATCCAAAATAAATTAAAACTCCAAAGAAACAATGCTTTTAAAAAAAACCTTTTATAAAAATCTAAACTCCACAAATTGGAATAATCTCCACTATATATAAAACATGAATTACAAAATAAAGGTAACTAAAATTCTATAAGTCTTCAAGTAATACTGAAGTTGCCTACAACTTCCACGCTCTACCTTGCACCTTACAAAGCAATCCAAAGGTTCTATATTCCCAACTTCACTTTAATCTGAAAACAGTAATTGATGGGGTGAGCCACACATCTAGTAAGTAATTATACAGAATACACAACGGAATAGTGTCAAGCAAAGCACAAGTATTTTGATTTTTCACAAACTCATTCAATAATTTCAAAAATAATTATTCCAAAACATATAATGATACTTATGTAATCACATCTTAAAATCATTAGAAAACACATACATATAATTAACCATAGCACAGTGTCACATATACACATCACATATTCTCACATACAATCCTGTGAGCGGATACCAACATCTAACCCCTGCTGGTGAGGGATCAACACATATTCTCACATACAATCCTGTGAGTGGATTTACACATATATCTGATCAATTCTAAAAATACTTATTTTGAGTCACATATCACAAAACAAAATATATACAAAATAGAATAATTATCTTAATATTAACAATTATTCCAAATATAGAGACATATCGAATATCACAATATTGAATTGAAACAGAATCAAAGGATGCTTGACTTTCTTAGGGAATGAATAGGAACTGAGGAGTTTCTATAAATATTTTACAATTCTTGAGTAAGTCTGAAATCTCAATTTTCTTAAAGAAAAGTTTTAAATACCATTTGAAGAATAGGAATATGACTTTGAAATCACTTGGTTTTACACAAATTTAAAAAACAAAACTTACATTGAAACTCAATTATTTTAGGAAAATAGTTTAGTTTAGAAATCATCTTTTAAATGAGATTTTGGACATTCAAAACGTTATTTAAAATTCGAAGTTTCTCTCTAAAACATTGTCTAAAAGTCGAAGTTTCTCTTTCAATGATGTAAAAATAATGCTTTTGATAAATTTTAGAAAACGTAAGCTTTAAAAACATAACTTTTGAAAACCTTTAACTTCTAAGAACCCAAAGAACAAAACTTGTGCATATTATGCATAATTACTTACAGCACTTGAATTACTCTGAAAGTCCAGCTGAAACAACCTCCAAAAAGCCTCAAAACACTCTTAAATAGGACCTATAATTAATCATGGGAATTACTTAATATCCTCCACAAAAATATAAAGCTTATCGAATTATACAAACTGACTCACTAAGATTATACTTTGTTGAGCTAATTAATAACACTAATGCAAGGAATCTCTACCCAAAATGTTTCCTTGAATTCATCAAACCTTAGAGGCAGTAACCAATATATTGTAAACTCAGGATTTGATATATGCCCCAACGGAAAGTAAACCCTTATATATTATTTAAGCTTTATAATCTTGACTTTTGTTCTAGAATACAAGCTGTAGAGACCCTAGGATTTAATATATATATATATATATATATATATATATTTATACATATATAACCCAAAGAAACGTAAAAGCCATGTACATAATCAAACTGTGTAACCCGTGGCTTTACTCTAGCAAGTTTTGTAATCCATGGCTTTATCTAGATACACACAATGAGCAACCTAGGATTTAAGGCCAAAATGCGCTTTTACCCATTTCTTACAAACTTTCCAGCAAAATGCCCCATGTCTGAAACTAATTAGGGAAATGGCCCTGTTTTGAAACTCGATTTTCTAAAAGTCGAGTTTCAAATGTAAAACTCGATTATTGGAACATCGAGTTATAGTGAATGTGGACTTAGAATTTTTTTTTTTTGGAACTCGAGTACTTTATATAGTTCCAAAATTTATTATTATTATTTTTTAATTTTCAGTTCGCTATAACTCGATTGTCCAAAAATCAAGTTTTAAATTGAAATTCGATTTTTAGAAAATTGAGTTTCAAAACAAGGGCATTTCCCTAAATAGTTTCAGATATGGGGCATTTTGCTGAAAAGTTTTGGCGAAAGAGGCAAAAGCCCATTTTCTCCTAGGATTTAATATACATATAACCAAAAGGAGAAGTAAAGCCATATACATAACCTTTTTCAATTTACTGCTTGTACTAGAATGCACACAGTGGCTTTGTTCTTAAATGTAATCTGTGGCTTTATAATCCCCAAGTAAAAAAACGTTAAGCCAATCTAATCTATATAACCACCAGGAAACGTAAAAGCCATGTTTTCCTTGAATTAGGATTTGCAATCTAGGAATTAATATGTATATAACCCAATGAAGAACGTAAAATCATCTACACGAATTAAGATTTATAGTGTAAACAATCCCCTTTTAAACAATCTACCCATCACTACCGATTCCATGATAAGGTTCTAACTTTTTAATTCTTTGATTCTAACAAACGAGAAATTATACTTGAAATTCTTTGGTTGCCTCTTTAATTAACTCTAAGGAAAAAATACCTCCTAGCCTCCTTAGTGATGAATCCCCTTCTATGAAAAACCTTAATTTATCTCTTCATCTACCTTATATTCAACACATCAAAGATGTGGATAGTGGGTTGAAGTTTAAAACCCACTTGAGCTTATCTCTTTAGTCTCCAAGAAGCTCATAAAACATCTTCCTCTTTTATTTATTTATTATTTTAATTGCCTCACTAAATTGTATGCACTAAAACTTTAATTTCCTCACCTATTTGTAGCACCACAAAATTGTTTACTCCCATCTTACTGTGCACACACATATAGTACCTCAACTCTATATTAAAAAAAATGACAAGGTACAGTGATAAATTGATAATCATAAAACAAAATTGGGATATTACAATAATAGCTTCATCAAGGTCTCGATGATACACATGATATTACCCATTGTTGTCACGTAGCGTAAAGTTGATAGTAAAACTGGAGAAAGATTTTTTTTTTAATGTCAAACTTTAAAAGTGTCATTGATTTTCTTACAACCTATTTTGGGTTTTTGTACAGTCGTGTGGTTCAATTAAGCACCATCTCAAATGCTACGTAAGTAAAATGAGAAATATTTGTTAAATATTTTGGTATCCATAGGAGGATTGTAATTTAAAAACAATATAAAATGTGGGTTTAAAAACGTAATTCACCAAAAAAAAAAAAAAAAAAAATGTTTGCTATTTGCAAAGGCCTGGCCAGCGGGTCAGGTATCCAAACTACCACTTCTCTTTATGCAACTCAGAATAATAACTAATAAGCCCACTTTAATTAGTTAGGAGATGTCAAACGCCGTCGTTTTTGGGGCAAAAGATTTAAAAAAGAAAAAGAAAGAGGAATCTTCAAATTGCAAGAGACAAAAAAAAGAAGAAGAAGAAGAAGAGAACATTGAGACGAGGAGCTGTGATGGTTCCAGTTTTCTCTGAGTCAGACTCACTCAAATCCAGTCCTTCAAAATTGCCGTGTTCTCCATTTTTACTTCAACAAGCTCTGCTCTGAAATTGCAAGAGACAAAAGAAAGAAGAAGCAGAAGAAGAAGAAGAAGAAGAAGAGAACATTGAGACGAGGAGCTGTGAAATGAAAAATGGTGGCAATTGCCAATTACAGACGGCGTCGTTTTTTTATTGTTAGTATATATATAGAGACAGCAAAAATATAAGATATGGTGTTTAAAATATGATTAAGGTTTTATTTTAGTTTGAAAATATTTAATTTCCGTTCCCTATAAAATTGGAAAAAGTGGGCATATCATATCAATAATAAGTTGTTTTGGAGAAATGTGGTGTTTGAAGAAGGAATGTGGTTTCAAAGAGGCACTGTACTGTACCGTGTGCAGAAAATGGTTCTGAGAAATGAGCAGGATTTGAGGATTATTAAATGAGTTTATCAAAATAACCTTGCCCTTTGTTCCCAAAAGATGAACATGAGAAGCAGATTCAATTTGCATTAGAGCAAGGAATTGGCGGAGTGGTCTCTGCTTTAGCCAGGAACAGATACCAGACCCCAGTAGAGCTTGAGATGGTTCACTGTTCAAGCTTGTTGTGTCGATTGGCATGAGAATGGTACCTAGCCACCCTGAAGATATTTATTTATATTGCATTTCTTGAATGGGAAATGGAAATCTTGAAGCAACTATAGGCATAAGCAACTAGTTTGCTTTAAGGTTTTTCATGGTATCTGGAGGAATTTAAATTGTGTCTGGTTTTGGAAAGAATAAATGAAGTGCTGCTTCATTAATTTCTCAATATGAATCAGAGAGCCAAATGCCAGGAAGGGGGGAAAAATATTATATCTGTTGCGACTGTCGGAGAAAAAGAAAAACAACAATTATTTAATATAACAAAAGAGAGAAGGTGGATTAGATTTGAAGAGTGGAAGAATTGAACAAAGCAGCCATAATGAGACATATATGGGATTTTTTTTGCAAAGGCAGGCTCAAATTGGGTAGCTTGGGTTCAATCTAATCTTTTAGAAGATGAGTTTCTGGAGTATTAACATTCCTCAAGACAGCAATTGAGGTTGGAAGAAAATTCTAAATCTTAGAAGCACTGTTCAGCCATTACTGAAGTATGAAGTGGGATCAAGTTGCAGCATTTTCTATGGCATGATTAGTGGAATCCAGAGGGAGTCCTAATTCAGAAGAATGGTACTTGAGTCATATATGATGCTGCCAGTGATCAGATGAAAGGGTGTCAAGTGTTTTGAAAGAAAAACTGTTTTTGGAAGCCAGTAAGATGAGATGGCCTTGTATCTATCATAGTAAACTTTGTTGGTGCATCAAAGTCCTCAAAACGTTTCAGATAGAGCCTGGTAGTGGTACCTATTCAAGTGCAGAGTCATTGGAGTACATTAGAGCTAAGCTTCTTTTGTTGGTGCATCAAAGTCCTAAAAAACTTTCAATTACATGTAGGTATGCAAATCACGGTCCAAAATCAAGTTCTGAAAACGAGCAGGTCTGTTGCATGGGGAAAAAATATATAGAAAACATTAATATATCGGACTGTCTTTTTTTTTTTTTTTTTTTTTTTAAAGAAAAGAAAATAAACTTTTTTTTATATAAGTAAAAAGAAAAGAAACTAAAGAGACAGATTTTAATTAGCTGAAATTTTTTGTAAGGTAGGAAGAAAAAAGAGAAGACAGTCCTCCAATCATAAGATCTCCTCATTCTCCTTTGCATACCCCACTAAACCATGTGCTGTTAAATTACATTTCTTTAATATTGCATGAAAACTGAAAAAATTTGTTTAAAACAACCTGCAGTGTGAGCACTTTTATATCTTTCTTGACCTCAAACAAATAGCTTTCATTCAACTTCAATGGAACTACCAACCTGAAATTGGAACAGTCCACCATGAGGTCTTGTATTCCAATATCAAGACTAAATGTAACAGCTTGATTCATCAATAACATTCCACCATGGGGCTGCACAAAGTCTCGACAGAACTTGCAGTTTCTCTTAGCCCAATTTCGTCAAGATTATGCCACAGCAGCCAGGCCATGGTAAAACTGATCTCAAGCTCAGGTGAACCCAACTTTAACATTGTCATTTCCACAAAATCTACAAAAGGCATCATCAAATGGGCATTCCCTAAGTACCGGAGAAACGGTTACGCCATAATCTGAGAACAGTAAACATCAAACTGTGGAAGAAAAAGCAAAGCAACAATTATATTAATACTAAGGAAGAGAAATTTCAATATGCATTTGTATATAGAAGTTTAACAGAGCATTGCATTTGTAGGTCATAAAAAAAAAGAAAAAAAAGAACATGATTTAATCAATAATAATAGCTGACCATTTTGAGTCCTTGACAACTTCAGCAAGAGCCCAGGTTTGCTAATTCTTCAGCGTGCCTTTGGTTTCTATCCCTCTTAATTACCACCGCAATGGGCCTCAAGATTCTCCTCCTTCCATTATATTAAAGTGCACAAACAAGACAACAGGAAAATTTGATTTCAAGCTGATTAAAAAAAAAAAAAAAAAGAGAAAAAATGTGGCTATATGAAAGCCAAAAGGTAATGCTAAGGTACAACTAGCAGAATACAATGATTTTATTTTATTATTTAAAATGCTAGTAAGGGAAATACAAAAAGAAAAAATCTCTATTATATACCTAGGACAAATTAAATTTGTTATCATGCTAAAATAATTCAAAAGCCACACTTTCATTTCATTGGATTCCCTCCCCAAAATAAAGAGAAAATCTAAACTCGTAAATTGTAATAGAAAGAAGAATGATAATGACTTACCGGAAAAGAAGTCAATAAATTCTCTAATAGCCTTAGGAAGTGGTTAGTCATTACAATAGCCTTCTCCACGAGGTCCAGCCCCATCACCCTCATCACAGCTTCACTTATTTCGGGTACCTTTGGAGGCTGAATCATTAATATCAAGATGGATTACACCCAGATCCTCACAGAGACACTGTTTGTATACTAAATGCATCCCAATTTTCACCACCTCCAAGTTATTTGAAGTACTTATTCTAATCGCAATTTTATTGGGTCCATTTGCATCAATTTGATGAAAATTTTTTCCCCATTGGGAGTTGAAATAGTGAGGAGACAAATAGAGCAGCCAAAGGTTAGGTGATATAACTTTACCATATTTTGTCCTAAAAGAGGAGCGTATTGGTGATGCTCGTTCAAATCCATTGACTTTAATCCAACATGTAAGTAGAAAATCTGTAAAGGGACGAGAAACCTTTGGGACTGAAAAAACAATGCACAATTCAATTCCCATTAGCTCATCACAGCCATAAGGCACTTGTACCTTCAATTCATGACCCACAAATTCATCGATAAACCATTTTGGAATTTCACTTCCAGGAATAATAATGTCAAAGATATCTGGTAGTCTACCACATTGTCCCTGAAATATACAAAGCATAATTAATGTGTAGATGAGAGAGAGAGAGAGAGAGAGAGAGAGAGAGAGAGAGAGAGACCTGAAGTATGTTATCGCTACATTGAATATAGTCAGCCAATTCGAAGCAGTTAACACACTGGAAATTCAAGTGGGAGTGATCTGACATAAAAGGATAAAATTGCAATTCTGGCAATCTCTTCAGTGATTTACAATTGTTTGCAATTACAAAATTAATAGTTAAAGGAACATTTTCCAATGATTGAAGCCTTCTGCAACACTCCAAATGGAGTCTTCGAAGATTAGAGAGTTGAGACATGCTTTTAGGAAGGGAAACAAAATAATTTCCACTTAGATTTAAGTGCTCTAAAGAGGACAAGCAGCCAATGTCATTGGGGATTGACAGAAGATTGCAGTCACTAAGATGCAAATATGTTAAAGATTGAAGACCTGATAAGGAAGGCAATAATGGTTGAGGAAATTGCATGGAAACATATTCTAAGCTCCTCTGATGCACTATTATGGCCTTCACATGACTTGCTGAAATTAATGAAGGCAATGCTAAGCCCATCAGCTCAAGACTTGTTGGGAGGGAATAAAATTCAGAAAATCTACAAATATAAAGATGTTTCAGATTTTTAAGGAGAACAATGGAGGAAGGAACCTCTTTTATGGCTGTCCAACACAAATTTAGCAGCTCCAAACCTTTTACATTTCCTATATTCTTTGGCAAGTTACCAAATTTTAAGCATCCAAAAAGATCAATAGAATTAAGCAACTTCAAACTACAAATGGTGTTAGGAAGGCGCACAAGATTCATGCAATATCTTAGCGTCAATGAAGTAAGGTTAGTCAAACGTTCAATTGATGAAGGCAGCTCTTCTATATCTGCTTTGCTCAAATCAAGCACCTCTAGGCCTTTGACTATCCATAGGTTCTCTGGCAAGTTTTTAATTAGTTCCACAACTGCAGTGCGATCCAAAGAAATCTCCTGTAAGAATTCCTTGTTTACCACAAATTTTGGATTTTCCTTGCATTTTGAGCAATTAGAAAGTTCAAGAGTCACAGGAGACTCCATTCCAAACTTTCTTGGAAGACGAATTAGTCTTTCGCAATCTTGTAAATTAAGATGAATAAGTTTTTTAAGAATTCTTATGGATGGGTGAAATTTGCGTAAATTTGTACACCTTACAAGAACTAATTTCTCAAGATTTGGGGCTCCAGTGAAGTTTGGAGTTACAATCAGGTCTGAGGAGTCGGTCAAGTCAATGAACTTCAACTTGTCAAAATTCTGTTAGAAGAAAAACAATTGTTAGAATAATTAGCTTCATAGTGTTCATTTATTTAATTTTAAAAAGCAAAGTTTTAGGAGGATATTTACCTTTATTCCTCTCCAAAGTTGTTCAATTTTGCTTTGTTGCAAACAAAGTTGAACAAGCTCAACTAGCTGGAAACTTGATTGCAAATATTTTGATGGATACAAAATCCAATCAAGAATTCTTAACTCATTAGGAAGGTGTGTGGGGACGTGAAGAATGCCATAAATTCTAAGAAATTTAAGATTGTCCATCTTCAAAAAGGCCTCAGGGTTCCAACATGCAACTTGCTGTTCATTATAAGTACTCACAATATCCATGGCTTTAAGTGCTTCTGTCCCCTAATAATCAAGAAGTAATTGGTGAATTGCAAAATTAATTATTAGCATTAAAATTCAAGTTCCAAATTGTCAAACATGAAGGTAGGGAATGAGCTCAAATTCTCTAAATAACCTTACCTTATTTTTTTTTAACACTTTGTCAATGTCCTCGTAATCCCACAATCTACTACGCTTCCCAGGATCATCAAGGCACTCTTGACGAACTATGTTCCTACCCATTTCTTCAAGTAAGTCATGCATCCACACTATATCATTATCCATAATTTTCAAAAGAGACTTATCAGTGAGTTCCTTCAATCCAATAATAGGGTAAAGGCCAAGAATATCTAGTATTTCTAATACATAATCTTTCTTCTGATTATTAAAAAAACATGCAATATGCAAGAATATTTCCTTTTGTGGTTTTTGGAGTCCATTAAAACTTATTTTAAGTACTTCGAGAATTGCTTCGTCTGGAAATTCTTGGAGTCTCTCTAATGCAATTGTCCATTCAACAGTACTTTTTCCAAATAAAAAGGAACCCAAAACCTCAAGAGCTAAAGGAAGGCCAGCAGCATAATTCAAAAATTGGTTAGACAACTCTCTATAATCATCAAGGACATGCTTTTTTTTAAAAGCTTTCGAGGAAAAAAGTTGGAGAGCATTTTCATCATTCAATCCTTTAACTTCATATATTTCATCTACTTGATGTGCCTCCAACAAATGTGCATCTCTTGTTGTTATGATAATTCTACTACCAGAACCAAACCAATCATGCTCCCCAGCTAACATTTTTAACTGTTTCATCTTATCTATGTCATCAAGAACAAGAAGAATCCTTTTACGACATAACCTATTCTTGATCTTAAGAACTCCATCATACTCCTCTTCTATTTTCAAATTCTTTTCCTTCAAAACTTCATCAATAATTTTCTGTTGTAGTGGAACAAGACCATATTTTTCAAACTTTTCCCTAACATCCTCAATAAAACCACGAGCTTCAAATTCTTTAGAAACCATATGATAAACAACTCTAGCAAGAGTTGTCTTACCCATCCCTCCCATCGCCCAAATCCCTATAAAACGGACATCTTTTGAACCTAGAGCTAAGCATGACTCGAATTCCACTAGTCGAGAGTATATTCCTACTAGGTCTTTGGTAATATATGAGAATGCATCATATTTCAAGTTGAGCAATATCCATTCTACTATTTCTTGGATATCTAGTGACTCAGGTCTGCAATTAAAAAAGTAGGAAGTGCGTTAAGTTTGAACCACCAATAAGTTAGACAAAAAAATTCGATTCATGTTTAAAGTTCAATTTTGTTGACTGAAACAAAAACATGTACATTGATCCGCTTAGGAAAAAACTGAAAGAAGTACAATGAAACATGTATATAGCTTTGCTTAAGGTTTCAAATAAAGTTATATATAAAAAATGGGTCATTTGAATATTTAAATGAAACAAATATGTCCGGCTAAATTACCTAGTATCCTTTAAATGCCATCCGGCGAGGTTGCCCACTTGTCTCAAAGCATCTCTCCATTTATCCACCCTTGTTTTTTTCTCCTTTTTTTCATGTTCATCAAATGCCTGTGCAAAAGTTCCCATTTGTTTTCGTACATCAGATGGATCAACATAGTGAAAAACAGGTAAAACTACCATTTTAATATCTTTCTTGCAAGCAATGATATATGCAACTTCATCTAAGCACCAAGTAGAAGATGCATAGTCTTTTGAGAGAATGACAATAGCAAATCTTGATTCTTCTATTGCTTTCAACAGCTCTAGTGAGAGAGATTTTCCTTTCTCAAGTTTTTCATCATCTTTAAAAGTGTTAATGCCTTTCTCTTTCAAAGCAATAAAGAGATGATCCATAAAATTGTTTCGGGTGTCCTCGCCTCTAAAGCTGAGAAAAACATCATACTTCCATCGGTCAGTAGAAGAACTCGGGAAAGATGATGAGGCAGTTTCCATTTCCATTAAAGCCATTGCAAATACACTACTACTAAATATTGAATCACTATATATATATATATATATATATATATAGATCTGCATACCAAAAAAAGAAAAAAAAAAAAGAAAAAGAAATCAAATACTACTGAAGAAAAAATGAAACGGAAATAAACTAGGGAAGAAATCCCTCCATTCATCAGATCGATCAAACAACTTTACCTTTTTTTTTGGGTTAATTTATGAGAACGCCCAGTTGAACTGGAGGTTCACAAAGTTAAGCAAATAAACTCAATCCAGCCAAACGTACATCACCCTGCGACTCGCTGTGACGAAGCCAGTAACGCCATTCATGAACACCGTTGAAGTCTCACCGTTCGGTATATTTTCTAAAACTCAATATATAATTAAATCTCTGAACTCGGCTGGGTATGTTTTGTTGATAACTCAAATAAAATGGTGGAGATGGGTTATGTGTCTGTGGTTATCTTTTAGTCAAGTCAACTGCGTGTATAGGTAAGGCTCTATTTTGTAGGAACATTTATTAGACTTTCTCATTCAATAATTTCAGAGAGAGAGAGAGAGAGAGGACTTGGTTACGCGTAAGAGAGGACTTGGCAGGGAGCTTTCATGTAAGAAATTTCCATGAATCCTCCACTCTAGTGCTCCTGTGTAAAACTTACGTTATGTTTGTTGATGTAAAATATTTTTAGAAAAATAATTTTCAATTTTATCATGATTGTTTTATAGTAAAATATTTGATCAAAAATAAAATATTTTCAGTCAACTAAATCAACCTAAGCAAATTTTTGTAAAATATTTTATACTTAAAATTTTGGTAAAATATTTTACATTTGCTCACTCCGTCGCACCCGATACTTATCACCATCTTCACTCCTACAGTCCTACTCACTTTATGCTTAAACTCTCCCAAATCAAATTTCTCTCCAAAAACCCAGCCACCTCCGGTCCCCTTTCCCACCAATCTCCGGCTCCAAGTCTTAGGCACCACCGGTCAACTTTAGCTTCCACCGGTGCCCCCATCATCAGATCTATCTCCCTCCTCTCATACCCATCTCGCACAGAAAAAGAAAGTCATGAGGAGGCTTCTTGGTGGGGAGCTGTGATGCTGGTGGTGGTCAAGGAAGCTTTTCGGCATGATCTGGATAGCGGCAATCAAAGGAAGGTGATACGGTTGTGATCTACCATTAATGTCTGGAAGGTGCTACGATGGCGAGCAAAGATAAAACGAAACTGTGATCTGAAATTGATTTTTATTTCGTGGGTTTTTTTTTTTTTTTTTTTGCTTTCTTTTGGGTGGTTATGTGGTTGTTTGATCGGATTTGTGGTTTAATGCTCATTGTGGATTGCTGGTGGTTTGTGCTCAGATTTGTGGTTTAATGCTCAAATTTTTAGGTGGTGGCTGTCTTTTTCCTCTCTTCCAGATCTGGTTTTTGGGGTGGTTGAGGGTGGTTTAATGGTTTATGCTCATTTTGGGGTGGCTGTTGGTGGTTTTTGCTCATTTGCAGTGGCTGGTGGTGGGTTGCATTTTCGCGTGTTTTGTCGTTTCAAACACTTGAAAATATTTTACGATCAAATATTTTACAGTAAAATTTTTTACATGTAAAATATTTTACATCGAAACAAACAGAGTGTTAATAAATAAAAATCGAAAAAATGTTAAAATCAAATATTTGCATATTAATGAATATAATTCCCAGACTTGCTTATTATAGATAAAAACTAAAAATTAAATAAAAAAATAAAAAGCTCACGTGAACCTACAAATAATAAGAAAAAATAAGCAATAAATTACATTATAATCAAGACCCAAACACATATATCCAATATTTGAAACTTTTAAGTTATTAGTGATACATTATTTTATAATCATCAATAAAGCTATGAACAAACAAAAATTCACAACATTGTCAATTTTTTTTGAGCAAAAGGAAGTACATTGCCAAATTAATCTAACACCTCACACATGGACCATTAAAACAAAATTAAGTTACAGATTGTAATAGGTTCATGTGTGAAGTCACTAAAGTGGTAGTCTACATCAACAACAAAATTTTAGTCCCAAAAGTTGGAGTCGGCAATAAATCCTTAATAGAATAGATTTACATCACTCATAGAATAGAATAGATGATCCTTGACAGTCGGCAATGGATCCTTATAGTAGATTTAACATCACTCATCTAAATAAATACTTGATGTATATTGTTTTTAGTACTTTCTCCATTCTATTTATATCGTTGACCAGTATGCGTTTTAGGTAGTCGATAGTTGGTGTTTTAATGTAAGTAAGAAATTTCCAAGAAACCTCCACTCCAGTGTTCCCATGTAAATCATAATATCGTGCTTTTGCTCAATTTATAGAAATACATAGCTTTAATAAACAAATAGTCACATACCCATGATGCACGGAAAATTTTGATATAATTATTTTTTATTAGATAATTATTAAATTAATATATTAGATTTTATATTTTTTAAAGGAAAATGCTAACGAATACCCTTAGGGCATTGATTAATAATCAATTTAAAGAAAGTTTTTATGGGAAAAGAAAAAAACAATTAATATTTTGATTATTTTTTTCATTTCCTATAAAAGTGATGTCAAAAATTTCCTAAAATAGATTGTTAACTAATGCCCTAAGGGTACTCATTAGCATGACCATTTTTTAAAAGTTAGTATGTGTTATTTGAAATTATGTTTTAAATTAGAAATTTTCTATAGTGTAATATAATATACTTTGTAGTCGGGTATTATATATAGTGAGATATGTATGAAAGCAAAATGCAATAAAAAAGTTTTCTTTTCTTTTATAGTCTGAGAATTATTAGACCAAGTTGTAATCATGTATACTTTGTTAATTACTATACATATATATATGTGAATCAACTCTTATAGGTATTTTTTTTCCCAAAAAATAGACCGACATCTCTTTCTTCATAATCAATAAATCATATATCATAATGGGATCCGGTTAGTTCAATCGGTAAAATCTCTGACGATTGAATGAGAGATTTGGATTTCAATCCCCACCTATATTAAAAACTGATTGGTGTCTTGGTCTGATGATAAAGAGCTATTATCAGGAGTGGACTCTATAAGATGAAACTCTCTCAAAAAAAAGAAATCATATATCATGAAGTGGAAATATAAAATAAAATAAAATAAAATGCAAAAGGCAAACTTTTTTTCATAATATGAACATATTAATAAATCTTGCAATATATAATTACTTATATCATATGGTAATATAAGACCAACCTATCCATCATGACATTGTAGTATCGTCTAAATATAAGTATATAAAAATCACATTTTGCTGATCTTGTCTCATAAACCAAAAGTACCCTCTATATAGTTATTAAGATCTTTAGAGAGCAACATATGACAGAGAATTCTTAATTTGAACAGTCAATTTTATACATATCTTTAGAGATCTTTAAAAATATTTTTGCACACCCTGATCAGATCAGTCTAGCCCAAAACCAAACAAAAACACACATCAGCCATCCCAAAAATTATAGTTATAAAGTTAGTGATTCAAGAAAAAAATATATATTAAAGTTAGTGATGTTCATGCTTTTTATTGGTTAAGTAAATACTTAGTGTATTATTTATACATGAATGAGTGTGTTAATACACTGCTAGTGAATTGAGATTTGTCAATTAGTTCAAAATATTTTTATAAAAACAGTGACAAATACATAATGACAAATGCATAAAAATAAAAATGTTATGCAAATTTAACAAAATAAAATTGTCACACTTGCCCAAATTGAAAAAAATAGATAATGAAAATTGATAATGAACTATCATGTTACAATTTCAAAATATGAAAACTCGTAGAAGAAAATTGTAAAATGTCATATATTTGTATTTTTTTTTCTTATCAATAACTCGATATATTTAAGTTCTTTTTTTTATTAAATTTTATTTAATTTAAGTTTCTTAATGACCATCTGAAATAAATTTCTAAAGCCACCATTAAGTAGAATTTAAAATTTTGAGATTATATGTAGTCAAATTTAAAATTTTGATATTATATATAGTAAAAGTTATAGTATACGAAGGAATCAGTACATCACTCATCAAAGTAAATAATATATTTGACAGATATGGTGTTTAGGCAGTTGGTGATTTTCGTGCTTTACTCCATTCCATTAATGTTGTTGAAAATTTGATGACACACGACACACCGACACTTGCCCCGTTTCCAAAGAGAGGATAAAACTTAAAAGGACAACCTGTAGATTCTTTTTATTTTCCTTTTGAGGGGAGCGAATTTTGACTAAGGAAAATGATTATTCTTCTTCTTTATTTGCTTGTATGATCTTTCCATTATTATTCAGAAATTTTCCTAGGATAATCGCTTGAAAGATTTCTTCGTGAAATACATCTTTTCAAATTACTTAAAAACTACCAAAATGGCCACTAGTAATAAAATACGTGAAAATAAGACTAAAATGGCAAAAGATTTGATTAAATTAATAATAATAAGTAACCGAAGGACATAAGCAGCTGGCTCAAGACCAGTTTCATCAAAAAAAAAAAAAAAAAGGTGGCTCAAGACCAAGAAATTGGTCATACAAAGACCGCAGGTCAACAAGCTCGTCAAAGTCTTCAATCCCCCGAGAAAAGTCCAATTTTGGACAGACCGAAGCTGTAAGAAGGTAACTCAGAAGCAATTACATGAAAATATAATGATGATAACAGGTCCAGAACAAGAAAGACATGCACCAAGCAAGGGAATCTCCCATTTGCGTAGCAACCTAGGAACCTCGCCCCAAACCTCGTCAAGAACGGTTTCCCAACTACTTCTAGAAAAAAAGAAATACCTCAACTTCTAGTCATAAAAATAAGAGGGGAGATTGTTAACAAACTTAAATTTCCTATCCCACGACAAAAGCTCATAGTACCCATAGTGAGTGGAAGGCTTAAGGCGGTAAAGGTACAAGAACTCGTTCACTCTTATCATATCTTCCTCGTGGATGAACATCCATATCGACATACAACTAATTATTATCTACCAAGTGTTTGGGACAAGCTGGCCTGGGGCTATCTTTAGACGACTAAGTAGTTCTATAATAAAGGGATGGATGGGAAAACGAAGACCACACAAAAAGGAGGCTTCATAAAAACACATTTCACTATGAGCAAACGCACAAGCCTTTTCATTTGGTCGAGGAAGACAGACTATGGTCCCCTCAGGGAACTGGAACTGATAAGGGTGATTTTGGAAGAGAGTAAACTCGTCTACATGCAAGGAAGCCGACGGCCCCAATGAGCCTGTCAGCTTCACTTGCGCATATGGAGGGATGAAAATGACGATATCATAGGCCGACGACATCATCTCAATACCCGACGGCATCTGTATGAGGCGATAGGTATACTCGAATGGGATAAGAGGTCAACGGAAAGAAGCCGACAAGAAGAAAGAAGCCTATGACGGGTCCAGCGTGGCCTTGCTTGGCCTCCACAAATGTCTATACAAGGAAATATCTTGTATCCCACGTTTAACCCTAATCATGAGAACCCCTATAAGGAAAGGATCCCACAAGATATGTGTCTTTATAAGGATCTTCCTTACAAGGAAAGACCTTCTCTGCCAAAAAACGGATGTTAGTTCTACACTACTATAAAAGATCTAAAGCCCTCATAAACCAAGGTACGCATAATTTACCCTAGCTCTGGCACTCTAAAGTTGTGAAAGCTCTCTAACTTAACATTCGGAGGGTATTTGGCCAGTACCACACCAGTACTCTATACAAGGTCTTCCTCTTCTTTGTTGTGCAGGTTTTGTCTAGAGCACGTGAGAACTATGTGACTTACTGACGATTTTTGACATCATCAGTTGGTGCCGTCTGTGGGAAAGAAAACAGTAACAGCCATATTACCACTTCCTAGAAAAAAAATTTGTATGGTACTCACTCGCTTGATGGCAACCAATAACCATATCGGAGAAGAACCACGCACTACTGCCCTTGAAATACAAGTACAGACCCTAGTTGCGGCTGTGGAACGCCTTACTAAGCAAAACCACGACTTGGAGGAATAGCTATGCCAAAGGGATGCTGGGCCTAACAGTCATGGAGAAGAGCAAGAGGGCACCATTGCCAAAAGGAGGGACCGAGAAGGACCAAAAGGCAGCAATGCTTTGAGCAGACAAGAGTGACAAAGATACTAGCCGTCCATCCGTCGCAGAAACAGCACCACCACACATAGCCGTAGAGATGCAGATGATGAAGGAGTGGATGAACTTCATAATGAACGCCTTCAGAGGACGAGTGTCAAGCGACCTCGACGAGTTAGTACACTAGACAGACTCGCCTTTTACTACACCTGTCACTTCGTTCCCCCTTTCGCTGAAGTTCAGTATGTCACAGGTAGAAACCTACAACTGGTCAAAGGATCCCTTAGATCACCCGGAGTCATTCAAAACCCTTATGCACTTGCAAGGTGTGGCGGATGAGATCATGTGTTGAGCCTTCCCAACTATGTTGAAGGGTCCTGCAAGGGTATAGTTCAGCAGGTTGATGCCTAACTCCATCAGTACCTTCAAGGAGCTGAGCGCGCAGTTGGCCTCGCACTTTATCAAGGGGCATAGGTATAAGAAGTCCACTGTATGCCTGATGAGCATTAAACAACAGGAGGATAAGACATTAAGATCCTACATAACCCGCTTTAATAAGGAAGCCCTCTCGTTAGACGAAGCCGATGACAAGATACGTGTTGCTGCATTCACCAATGGATTGCGAAAGGGGAAGTTTATGTTCTCTTTATACAAAAATGACCCGAAGACTATGTCAGATGTGCTTTATCGAGCTACTAAGTACATGAACGCCAAAGATGTATTACTAGCTCGAGAGGAGAAACCCAAGAAGAGGGAAGGGCAAGAAGATGCACAACAGGATAGGGGATGGAAGACAACCAGAACCGGAGATTGACGGAAGGATAGGTGCTCTAAGCCCCCAGTTGGAAGATTTGCGAACTTCACCCCGCTGACTGCCCTTATCGATCAGGTTCTGATGCAGATCAAGGATGATGCAGCCTTGACATGGCCTAGCAAGTTGAAGGGAAATTTAGTAAGAAGTCTAGAGACAAGTATTGTTGTTTTCATCGGGGCCACGGTCACGACACGTTTGAATGCTATGACTTGAAGCAGCAGATTAAAGCCCTTATTAGACAAGGGAAACTACAACGATTCGTTAGTAAAGAAAGGGCAGATCCACCATAGGAGCAAGTTGCTAGAAGGAATAACGAGCACCCCAAGCCATTCATAGGGGACATAAGGATGATTGTAGGGTGCACCACGGCTTCTGGTTCATCCAAGAAGACTCGGAAGACCTACCTTAGGATGGTTCATAATGTCTAGTTGACAGGTTTCGTCCCAAAGATGGCAGGGGTCGACAGCCCTATAATTGGATTCTTGGAAGAAAATCAGGGCCGGCCCAAGGCCCCCACCACGAATAAATATTTACCCTTTACAAAAAAGGCCCCATCTCATTGTAAAAGACTCAAAATTTTATAAAAAAATATGAACTTTTTCAAATTGTTGTGTACTTTTTATTTTAGTGATGTAAGGGATATCACAAATTTTATTATAGATTTACAAACTGACATGTTACCAATCACAAAAAAGTATTTTAATTATTCATTAATTACATTATTGAAGCTCATCCTTCACTATTATTGTCACATTATATTGTGAACATTTTGTAATACCTTTAACATTTTACTTTTTTATTTCCAACAAGGCTTTAAAAAAAAATTTGCAAATGTGTTAGATCATCAATAATGATTAATCCTCCCTAATAGTTTGAAACTTTAATATTTGTAAACTAATCTACTACAAAGCCACACATCAATTAATATCATAGATTATAAATGTAATTAACTATATATGTATTGCTATATATCCAAGATAAATTAATTTTCTTTTTTAAAAAAAATTCTTTTTGTTAAATTAATTTTTCAACTATGATATCCAATTCTCTATATGAAATAAACCATAGTTTTAGTTAGTATTATTCATTAAATTATGTATTTAATACATCAAATTAACCTCAATTTGATTTATATTAAATAATTTTATTTAATTAATATTTATATAAAAGAGGCCCCACATATATATTTCGCCTTAAGCCCCAAATTAGGTTAGGCCGGCCCTGAAGAAGACGCTCGATGTCTCCACCACCCACACAACGATGCACTCGTTGTTAGTATTCGGGTAGGGGACTACAACACTCATCGGGTCCTAGTTGATAATGGAAGCTCTGTTAATATCCTTTACTACTCGGCATTCTAGCAGATGAGGATCGAGAGAGAGTGACTTGTATAAGCCAACGCGCCGCTCGTTGGGTTCGGAGGAATGAGAGTATACCCCTTCGGCGTAGTCACATTGCCCGTGACGGTTGGTGACTACCCTCAGCAAATTACTAAAGATGTTACATTCCTTGTTGTCGACTGCTCATCTGCCTACAATGCCGTACTGGGCCGACCTACCCTCAACTCATGGAAGGCCACGACTTCAACCTATCACGTGATGACCAAATTCCCCCACCGAGTATGGAGTAGGAGAGGTACGTGGGGATCAAGTGGCAGTATGCGAGAGCTACATAGCAATGTTGGAGATGGACGACCACTTGCAGACCATGAGCATTGAAGAATAGAGGGCAGTCGTAGAGCCCGTTGAAGGATTGGAGGAGATACTTCTCGACAACTCTAGGCCCGAGCGAATGACTAGGATCACCACCCTCACCAGTCCACCAATCTATCAAGTGCTCACAGCATTCCTAAAAGAAAACTAGGACGTCTTTGCTTGGAGTCATAAAGACATGCCCAGGATTAACCCTTCAGTCATGGTGCACAAGTTGAATGTGTCACCCTCTTTTCCTTCTATCCGTCAGAAGAAGCGAGTGTTCGCCCAAGAATGAGATAGGGCTATAGCAGAAGAAGTCCGCAAACTGCAAGATGCAGAATTCATTAGGGAGGTGTACTACCCTAACTGGCTAGCCAATGTAGTGATGGTTAAAAAAGCCAACAGAAAATAGAGAATGTGTGTAGACTTCATGGATTTGAACAAGGCATGCCCCAAGGATAGCTACCCCCTCCCGCGGGTTGACATCCTAGTAGACTTGATAGCAAGACATTAGTTATTGAGCTTCATGGACGCATTTTCTGGTTACAACCAGATCAAATTGGATGAAGCTGATTAGGAGAAAACTTCATTCGTCACTAGTCAAGGCCTCTTCTGCTATAAGGTGATGTTGTTCGGTCTTAAGAATGTGGGCGCAACATATCAAAGGCTCATGAACAAAATGTTTGCACATTAGATTGGAAGAAATGTCCAAGTTTATGTGGATGACATGCTAGTAAAATGCTGAAGGGATGACGATCATTTAGACGACCTCAAGAAGACCTTTGACACCTTCCGCTCTTACAACATGAAGCTCAATCCAAGCAAATGCACATTTGGGGTGACGGTTGGAAAATTCTTAGGGTTCATGGTGTCTCAGAAAGGTATTAAAGTTAACCC
Organism: Quercus tomentella; assembly: GCA_028535165.1. Classification (NCBI taxonomy): domain Eukaryota; kingdom Viridiplantae; phylum Streptophyta; class Magnoliopsida; order Fagales; family Fagaceae; genus Quercus; species Quercus tomentella. The sequence goes on along the minus strand of JAPQVY010000012.1, from coordinate 39,592,709 downwards.
AGACAAGATCTGGGCCATAATAGAGATGGCACCACCAAGGAGCATAAAAGAAGTACAATGCCTCAATGGCAAGGTAGCTGCGCTGAACAAGTTTGTGTCAAGGGTAATAGACAAGTGTCTACCTTTCTTTCGTACACTAAAGAAGTTCTTTGAGTGGACAGCCAAGTGTTAACAGGTGTTCGAGGACTTAAAGGCGTACCTCTCTTCCCCATCGTTGCTAAGTCCTTCCAAACCTGGAGAAGAGCTGTTTCTCTACCTGGCCGTTTCCCCAACTACCGTCAACACAGCCTTAGTCAGAAAAGAAGACAGGGTGCAGAAACCCGTATACTACACAAGTCAAGCGCTCTGAGGCGTGGAAGAGAAATACCCTCCGATGGAGAAGCTAGCCTTCGCCTTAGTCACCGCAGCTCGCAAGCTCAAGCCATATTTTCAGGCTCACACGATGGTTGTATTGACAGACAAGCCTTTATGGAGAGCAATGAGTAATCCTGAAGCCGCAGGACAGATGGCGTTGTGGGCAATCAAGTTAAGTGAGTTCGATGTACAATACCACCCACGTACTGCTATATAGGGACTGGTCGCTAACTTCATTACGGAATTCACCAATATGGAAGGCTAGGGGGCAGAAGAGCATCCTTAATGGAGTATCCACATGGACGGATCGTCTAATAGGCAGGCTAGCAGAGCAGGCATAATGCTTCATTCTCCAGAAAGGGACGAGACCGAATGCATGATCCATCTCGACTTCCCTACGACCAATAACGATGTGGAGTACGATCTTGCCAAAGCCGCAAAGGCCACAAATGTGGTTGTGTATTGCAACTCTCAGGTGGTCACGAGTCAGGTGAACGGTGACTACGAATGCAAAGGGAAAAGAATGAAGAAATACCTGGAGGAAGTAAGGAAATAGGTGGGCGAGTTTTAAGCCAAGTTTGTTCAAATTCCCAGGGAAGAGAACGAGCAAGCCGACCAACTTGCCAAAGCCACATCAATAGAACACATCTTCATCCTCAGTAAGGTACTTTATTTTGTTCAGCTTTTACCTTTGATAGATGGCGTTGGTATGTAGGAAATAGACTCGAAAAGCAACTGGACCACACCAATAGTTTCTTATTTGAAAGACAGCACACTACCTGACGGTAAGGAGGCCGCAAGAAAGCTGAAGGTCTAGATAACACGATTCATCCTGATAAAGGATGTCTTGTACAAAAGAGGCTTCTCCTGCTAGTACCTAAGGTGCTTAGGCCCCAAGAAAGCAGATTATGTCATGAGAGAAGTCCATGAGGGGATTTGCGGGAACCATTCAAGGTCATGGTCCTTGGTACACAAACCAATTCGGGCTGGTTACTATTGGCTTACCATGCAGAAGGATACCCAGGCTTATGTAAAAGCCTGCGACAAGTGTCAAAAGTTCAGCAACATCATTAGACAGCCAACAGAAGAACTCACTCCAATGACAGCCCCATAGCCTTTTGCTCAATGGGGGTTGGACATCATGGGCCCATTCCTAATAGCAATGAGACAGCTGAAGTTCCTAGTGGTTGGTATAGATTACTTTACCAAATGGGTGGAAGATAAAGCCCTAGCCACTATCACAGAAAAGAGCATACGAAGCTTCGTCTAGAGGAACATCATCTACAGATATAGGATCCCTAGAGTCTTGGTCTTAGATAACGAAAGACAATTCGACAACGACTCGTTCTGAGATTTTTGCTCACAATTAAGAATCAAGAATCACTACTCCTTACCTGCCCACCCTCAGGCCAACAGGCAAGTTGAGGTCACGAACCGATCCTTGCTCAAAATAATCAAGACTCGGCTTAAGGGGGCAAAGGGTATATGGCTAGAAGAGTTGCCAAGCGTACTATGGGCATACAGAACGATAGCCAGGACACCTATAGGAGAGACGTCGTTTCAACTAGCATACGGAAGTGAGGTAGTTATCCCAGCTGAGGTCGGACTCACAAGCTACAGAGTGGACAACCATGATGAAAGTAGGAACGACGAAGCCATGTGTCTGCAGCTTGACCTTGTAGACGAGGTCAGGGCAACAGCTGAACAGAGGCTAGCACAATACCAGGATCTCATGGCCAAGCACTACAACTCCAGAGTCAGACACAAAGACTTCCAAGTTGGAGACCTCGTCTTGAGAAAGGTGATAGGTGCCATAAGAGATCCCTTCTAGGGAAAGCTCGGACCTAACTGGGAAGGATCCTACAGAATTACTTCATGGCAAAAGAAAGGCACCTACCACTTAGAGACGCTAGAAGGACAGAAGTTGCACCACCCATGGAACTCTGAGCATCTTAAGAAATACTACCAGTAGACGACGACACGAAGAACAATACTCCTCATTTCTAGTTTACTTCCTTTTAGTTAATTTTTACTATCTACGGTACTTTTTAAGCCCAAAAGGTAGCTTTTTATTCTTTCAAGAACAATTTTTTATTATGCACATATTTATCACAATAAAAGGAGTTATTTAGATATGACTTGTGTATGTATATGTCTTTACGAAACTACATCTATTATAAAGTCCACAAGTGGACGAGTTCATTATTAAGTCCATAAGTGGATGAGTTCATCCCATGAGGATGCCTCGAAATTATTAAGTCCACAAGTGGACGAGTTCATTAGTAGGTCCACAACTGGATGAGTTCATCCCATAGGGATACCTTGAAATTATTAAGTCTACAAGTGGACGAGTTCATTATTAAGTCCACAAGTGGACGAGCTCATCCCATAGGGATATCTTGAAATTATTAAGTCCACAAGTTGACGAGTTCATTATTAAGTCCACAAGTGGACGAGCTCATCCTATAGGGATTCCTTGAAATTATTAAGTCCACAGGTGGACGAGTTCATTATTGTTGATACTTCATTTTGCAACTCGCATTTAACTTCACATGGAGGGTAAAAAGATAATTTTGCCTTGGAAATATGCATCTTGATTCTGGTCATTAGATCCTTAATCTCATTTCACCAAAATGATCTTGATGTTGTAATGATCAAATCGACTGGTTATAAGCCCTAATCGGACCATCAGATTGAATGTTATCATCAAATCAAGTTTTAATGGCCGAGATACACTATCACAAATTAAGTCCAACTATACGCGATTATGAACAATTGATTCTAATTGGTTATAATTATAATTAATTTGAGATTAATGATGTGTCATAATTTAATTAGTTAGGACTACATTTTATGGTAAGGTTGCACACACCTAATTAATTAGATAGTTAAATATTAATTATTTAATGAGTAATTTGTGCAATTATCTTTTAATTAGGGTAAATTTGGAACCAATTAGGTCTGAAATGGGAGTGATTGGAGCCATTTAATGTTATTTAGGAGCTAATTTGAGATTTATTAATGTTAATTGTGCTATTTTATAACAAATGGCCTCTGCTCATCATTTCGTCGATATCTCTCTGAATATTTTGAATCAGTGAATGAGGTTAATTTTTCCAGAAACTAGATATTTGGGGCTTCAATTTGAGCACAAGAATGAGACAATTCCTATCAGAATTGAGTTAGATATGATTTTTCGAAGTTGACATTATGGGCTGTTATAGCAGCTATTGGAAAACAGAATTTTGCTTGCTCCTCACTCCCACCAATCTCTACATTTAATGCACTATATTTCCCCCAAGGCTAAAATGAGGTCTAAGTTCATGATTCTTTGTCAACCCTTATTAAAAGGCCTTCCATTCATATTTTCTCCACCACTACTATATAAACCCTCCCTCTCCTTCATTCCAGAGACACAACACCCCCCTATCTTCTCCTCTCTTGAGTTCTAAGAAGTTGAGTAGTCTTGTCATATCTTGGTCTTCTTGAGACTCAAGGTATTGAGTGAGACTCACTCTTCCTCTCCTAACTCTTCTTTTCCTCTACCTTTAAGACCACCCTCAAGAGTCTCCTCCTCCACCATATGGATCTTGCATGAAGGTATAATCCCTTTTCCTAATTGTTTTTTGTGTTGCCATGATGACAATTTAAGATTAAAGCATGATAGTAATTATTTAAATTCTCTTGAATATGTTTGAATGTTCTTAAATATTCTTATATGTTCTTCACATGTTCTTGGTTGTTTATCACATGTTCATGTATAACACTAATTTTAATCTTAAATCCACATAAAAAATATGAAAAAAATGTTTGTTTCATAATTCTTTTAAATCATTGAACCTAGGTTATCATCGTCCACACAAATTCACTAGAATTTATTTTTTAATCCAAATGCAATGCTTAATAAATTGAATTAGGGTTTATCACATGCTCACACATTAAACTCAACATGTAAATTGATTGACATATTGGATGATATGATATGAATGTTGGCCATCACAGTCTAGAAGACCAGTTTCACTGGGCAAGGTGGGTACCTAACACCTTCCTACCTTGTAATGTAGCCTCCGAGTTTAGATCAAGGGTTGATAGATCATATGCTTATCCATGTAATTTTCGATTTTTAGATTGTAACTAGGAAATAAAGCTATGTACTTTATCTTAGATTGTATCTAGGACCAAAACTATGTAATTTTCCTATAATCAATGTAAATTCAATTAAAAAAAATAATAAAATGGAGAATTTTTCAATTTTGGTTTTCTTATTTATCCCAATAATTAAATAAGTGGTGACTCCATTGTAAAACCCTTAATCTAAAGGGGGAAATACAATTAGTCGAACTTCCATTTTGAGAGGTAATAATATGACTCCACCCATTCACGTGGGTTTGGCCCAACACCATATAAAACGGGCTGGGGTGCGGTCTCTCACAGTGGCGACTCCGCTGGGGATATTAAGGGCTATGCTTCAATTAGGTTATGATAGCTAACCATGTCATTGTTTGTTTATTGCTTTTTGAATATAATATGTCATTATATTGCATGTCATGCATCATTTGCTTGAGTGAAATTTATTTTATTTGTATGTTAGCCCGGAAGCCCGTTAGTATTAGCTGTAGATTGTGGTCTTCTTGAGACTCATATGCCCAGCAGTGAACCTACCACCCACCGTGACAAGGATCATCATGGTTATGCCATGGTGGTTCATAGGGACAAACTGTACCATTTGGACTAACACGGCGCTCCTAGCATCACAAGTTGGGAGGTACGACGTCCTAACTTGTGGGGACTTTTAACCCACCTTCTACCCACATTGTAATGACCCATAAAACCTAACTTTAGGTCCGTTCATGTAAATTGTGTTTCATTACGCAGTTTTTTGGTCGTTGTTTGAACCATGATGACTTAAGTTCAATGCTTGAGCCCATCATGATTGTTTGAACCTTGTATGTTGTGAATTAACTCAAACCCAAAAGCCTAAGATTTAACTCTACTAGAAATGGAAGCCTAATTTGTTTCTTGAATGAGTCTAAGCCCAACACTTGAGCCCATCAAAGGTGTATATGCATGATCAACATCAAAGGCCAAAAGCTCACAAGATGCATGCCTTCCAAGTGTAAGCCCAAGCCATTTCAAGCAAATACCAAAAGATCATAATCAAGGTTCAAGCCTTCCAAGTGCAAGCCCAAGCCATTTCAACATAATCAAGGTTCAAGCATACCCAGTCTCAAGCATTCTAAATGGACCAAGAAGAAGCAAGTGGCCTAACTTTGTCTCACTCCATATTTGGTTTGCAACATCATGATTAAGCTTAAAGTTTGTTTATTCCATGTTTCTATGTTTCTTTGAATTCTAAAAATCCATGTAGCATTTGATGTATTTTGTTCATGTATATATTTTAAAAAATTCCAAAAAAAATAAAAATCAAGATTCCCAAATCTTCACCCCCCCCCCCCAAAAAAAGAAGAAGAAGAAGAAAAGAAAAGAAAAATTCAAATGAGAAAGTGTTTGGACTAGGGGCATTGGGCCTTTGAGTCATTTAAAAAAATCTTTGAACTAGAACCATTGAACTTCCTAGTGACTTTTCAAAAAGACCCAATTTTTTCCCAAAAAAAAAAAAATGAAAAAAAGAAAAGAAAAGAAGAAGAAGTCTCTTTTTCAAAATGGTACATGAGGATCCCTTGGACAAAACATTTTCTAAATCTTGATGTTTAAAGGCTTGAGCAATCAACTTGTACCAAGGAATGATTAATTTCATTTGATCCATGTAAAGACTTTTGCTACTTGACTTAGAATATAAGAAGAAATGGTCTTAAAAGACAATAAAAAAGAATCCATCCATCGGAAAATCCCAAGAATCCATGCACTTGATCCAATTTTCGAAAGTCTTTTGTTTCACATCATTAGAGGATTCATACCTTTTCTTTTAAGATGAATTTATTAAAAGAGCTTGAATCACTGTGCATACAAGCAAGCATTACTAGGGATAGGAGGCCGCCTTTGGTTAAACAAGATTATACCTTAATACCTAGAATGATCATTGTCCATTGCTAACCCATTTGAGCCTTTAAACACTTAGCCTCTTTTTTGCATGAACCCACTAAAATCTAAACCGAGGGTGGAAAAAATCAAAGTATGCATGCTTAAATCTCATGTTGAGGAGGAGTCAACCTTGTAACTTTGAAGCTAAGTGATAAAGCTCTCCTAGAAGACATGAAAGACAAGTAGAGAATTCATTATGCTAAAGATAAGAGATATCACTCAATCAAGGAAAGATAAATGAAATTTCATAAATGTGAGAGAAAAAAAGTGTGCATCAAGTTTGAAGAGCTCAAAATTCATCATGCCAAGAGGAATACAAGATTCATCTAAAAGAAAGTTCATCAAGCACAGAAAGGTGTAAGTACATTGAGGTAAGAAATAAATCTAGAGAGTGCATCAAAATGACTTAAGCTAAGAAAAACAAGGAAGGCAAAAGATCCTCAAAAGTTCATTCAATCAAGAGATGAAAGACAACAAAAAAAGAAAAAAAGAAAAAAAAGAAAGCCCGCTAGGTTGAAAACCCAAAAGGGCAGTCTAAGCAAAATTTAGGGCCAAAGAAAAGAAAAAACGGGAAAATATTGGCAAATTGAAACTTGAGGATGTAACCTAAAAAGAAAAGGATTTTATAAGATGAAAGTCTGAAGATATAATTCAAGAGGAATAAGCATGAAATAAATGTTGATACAAGTGACAATGAAGACTAGTGAGAAGATGACAAGGAAGAAATGGGAAAACTCCTCCAATACTTGATTTCTAAGTAATGCATACTTTAGGGGGAACATCATAGAGAATTTTGAGCCTTTTTATATCATTCATTTCATAACCTAAACCTGGCCTATATTACAACCCATGAATAAGACCTCCTTGAAGTCTTGCTAATTGTAGGCACATCTTAAACTCTAATAACATTTTCTCTTGAATTAAAAAGGAAAAATGCTTAAGATTTTCAAACCCCAGTGGATGATATGTTGAAGGACAAAACTTCTCAAATTCTCAAATCCCCAAATGGCTAAAAAGAACTTTCAAACTCTGAGCACTCTCCTTATTTGCACCCACTAATCTGATTCCTAAATATTTTCACATTTCATTTCTTGATTGCCTTTGGAGACTTCATCTGACAATGTTCCAAAGAAAGAAGCAAATTTTGATTACATGAGTTTAATGATCTTGATCCTTCATAATCAAAGAGATTTGTTTGGTTCTTAAACACTATGATTTTCCAAAATGGTTGTTCAAAGGATCACATCTTGTTCCCAAAAAAAAAAAAAAAAAAAGGAAATTTGTTTTTTTCAAAAAAAAAAAAAAAAAGAAGAAGTGAAATTTCTTTTCAAAAAAAAAAAAAACTTTCTTTTCCAAAATCTAGTTCTCTGAACTATGTTTTGACCTGATCCTTTATGAGAGAGGTACGTAGGCAGCCTTTCAGAGGCCCGGTCCCAATCACCCAAACAACCTTGGAGAACAAAGTCAAAACAATGTGACAAAATTGTTTGGGTGCATGTTAGGTTAAGCCCATTTGTTTGCATTAAGCATGTTTAAACTTGGAGCATTGGCCTATTTATATTGTATGCAAATATGTTCTTCTTGCATGGAAGTATGTTTTCATTTGAGACATTAATCCATTTGTTTGCAAGCATGTCCACACTAAGGACATTGGCAAAAAATGTTTTCATGATAATTGGTTTCTAACAAGTTAGAGAAAGAAAGCCTTTTTGCAGGAACCAAGGATGGCGGACTATGATCTTCTTTCATATTCCCCAATGGTCACAACATTAAATGAATTTAGCTTCAATCTAAGCATGGAATATGCCCAAAACTAGGGGCATTGGGTAAGTACTTTCAATTCATTTCAATGAATAAACCCATTGCTAATTGAAATTATCCTTTTGCAGGAATTAAGCAAGGATTTATCCAGCAATCCGCATTAACTTCCAACGAAAGTTATTCTCATTCAAAGGATATATAGGTTTTTCAAAAAAAAACATCATAAATAAATCTTCATCACTTTTACTCCATCTTCTTCACTTTTTGATAATGAACAAATCTTCAAATCTAAAAAAAAAAAAAAAAAAAAATTGAAGAAAAGAAAAGAGAGAATTTTCAAAAAGCCATGGGACTAGAGGCATTGGGCTTGTGCTTCTTAATTTGCTTTCAAAAAAAAAAAAAAAATCAATCAAGATTTTCAATTCTTTCAAAAAAAAAAAAAAAGGAAGTCCCAGGATAAATCTTCATTAAATTCTTCCTCAAGAACCAAGAACAGAAAGATATGATCCTCTTCCATATTCTCTAGTGGTGCAACATCAAGCATGAGATATGTCCCAAACTAAAGGCATTCGTCAGGTATGCCAAAGTCTTTTCAATGAATAAGTCTATTACTAATTGAAAATATTTATTTTGCAGGTACTAGGGTAAAAGGCCCACAAATATCGGCATGAATAATGCCTTCCAAATTCTTGGACCTCTAGGAAGCATGTCCAAACTTCAAATCCATCGGACCTCTAGGAAGCACGTCCAAATTCAATTTAAATGGACCTCTAGGAAACACGTCTAAAATTCAAATCCTTGGACCTCTGGGAAGCACATCCAAAATTCAATTTCAATGGACCTCTGGGAAGCACGTCCAAATTCAATTTCAATGGACCTCTAGGAAGCAAGTCCAAAATTCAATTTCAATGGACCTCTGGGAAGCACCTCCAAATTTCAAATCCATCGGAACTTTGGGAACCACGTCCAAACTTCAAACCATCGGACCTCTGGGAAGTACGTCCAAACTTCAATCCATCGGACCTCTAGGAAGCACGTCCAAATTTCAAATCCATCGGACCTCTGGGAAGCACATCCAAATTCAAATCCATCGAACCTCTGGGAAGCACGTCCAAAATTCAATTTCAATGGACCTCTGGGAAGCACGACCAAATTTCAAATCCATCGAACCTCTAGGAAGCATGTCCAAACTTCAAACCATCAGACCTCTGGGAAGCACGTCCAAACTTCAATCTATTGGACCTCTGGGAAGCACGTCCAAATTTCAAATCCATTGGACCTCTGGGAAGCACATTCAAATTCAAATCCATCGGACCTTCAGGAAGCACGTCCAAACTTCAATCCATCAGACATTTGGGAAGCACGTCCAAACTTCAATTTATCGGACATTTGGGAAGCACGTCCAAAATTCAAATCCTTGGACCTCTGGGAAGCATATCCAAAATTCCAATCCATCAGACTTCTGGGAAGCACATCCAAAATTCAAATCCATCGAACCTCTGGGAAGCACGTAATCCATCGGACCTCTAAAAAGCATGTCCAAACTTCAATCCATTGGACCTCTGGGAAGCACATCCAAATTTCAATCTTTTGGACCTCTGGGAAGCACGTCCAAATTTCAAATCCATTGGACCTCTAGGAAGCACATTCAAATTCAAATCCATCGGACCTTCAGGAAGCACGTCCAAACTTCAATCCATCAGACATTTGGGAAGCACGTCCAAACTTCAATCCATCGGACATTTGGGAAGCACGTCCAAAATTCAAATCCTTGGACCTCTAGGAAGCATATCCAAAATTCCAATCCATCGGACTTCTAGGAAGCACATCCAAAATTCAAATCCATCGAACCTCTGGGAAGCACGTAATCCATCGGACCTCTAAAAAGCATGTCCAAACTTCAATCCATTGGACCTCTGGGAAGCACATCCAAATTCAAATCCAAGGACTTCTGGGAAGTACGTCCAAAATTCAAATCCTTGGACCTTTGGGAAGCACGTCTAAAATTCAAATCCTTGGAGCTTTGGGAAGCACGTCCAAATTCAAATCCTTGGACCTCTGGAAAGCACGTCCAAATTCAAATCCATCGGACCTCTGGGAAGCACGTCCAAAACTTCAAATTCATTGGACCTCTAAGAAGCATGTCTAAAATTCAAGATCACAACTGACATCCTCATTTTGTCGTGACCACTGGTAAGCATGTCTTGTACTCATTTTTTTCCAAAAAGAAAAAAAGAAAAAAAAATTGCATGCATGAACTACGTTTGGACCTGATCCTCCCACCAAGAGGTACGTGGACAATCTCCCCTGAGATTCAGTCCACATTTTGATCCACAACATGATCGTCTGCATTTTTATCTACATGCATCATACATTCACCAAGGTTAAATACTGATTGCAAAGTTAGGTGTCTCTTTCATACATTAACATTCGCTATACAAGCTCTGCCAATAAGGGGCATTTTGTTGACACCTCATTTTGCAACCCGCATTTAATCTCACATGGAGAGTAAAAGGGTAATGTTGCCTTGGATATATGCATCTTGATTTTGGTCATTAAATCCTTAGTCTCATTTCACAAAAATGATCTTGATGTTATAACGATCAAATTGACTAGTCATAAGCCCTAATCGAACCATTAGATTGAAAATTATCATCAAATCAAGTTTTAATGGCTGAGACGCACTATCACAAATTAAGTCCGACTATACGCGATTATGAACAATTGATTTCAATTGGTAATAATTATAATCAATTTGAGATTAATAATGTGTCATAATTTGATTGGTTAGGACTACATTTTATAGTAAGGTTGCACATACCTAATTAATTAGATAGTTAAACATTAATTATTCAATGAGTAATTTGTGCAATTATCTTTTAATTAAGGTAAATTTGGAACCAATTAAATCTGAAATGGGAGTAATTGGAGCCATTTAATGTTATTTGGGAGCTAATTTGGGACCTATTAATGTTAATTGTGTTGAAATCATTTTCTAACAAATGACCTCTGCTCACCATTTTGTTGATATCTCTCCGAATATTTTGAATTTGTGAATAAGGTTAATTTTCCCAGAAACTAGACATCTGGGGCTTCAATTTGAGCACACGAACGAGACAAGATCAGAATTGAATTAAATATGATTTTTCGAAGTTGTCTCCACAGGCTGTTACAATAGCTACGGGAAAACTGAATTTTGCTTACTCCTCACTCCCACCAATCTCTACATTTAATGTACCAGATTTCCCCCAAGGCTAAAATGAGGTCTAGATTCATGATTCTTTGTCAACCCTCATTAAATGGCCTTCCATTCATATTTCCTCCACCACTACTATATAAACCCCCATTTTCCTTCATTCCAGAGACACAAAACCCCCTCTCTTCTCCTCTCTTGAGTTCTTGGAAGTTGAGTAGTATTGTCATATCTTGGTCTTCTTGAGACTCAAGGTATTGAGTGAGACTCACTCTTCCTCTCCTAACTCTTATTTTCCTCTACCTTTAGGACCTCCTTCAAGAATCTCTTCCTCCACTATATGGATCTTGCATGAAAGTATAATTCCTTTCCCTAATTGTTTTTTGTGTTGTCATGATGAGAGTTTAAGATTAAAGCATGATACTAATTATTTAAATTCCCTTGAATATGTTTGAATGTTCTTAAATGTTCTTATGTGTTCTTCACATGTTTTTGGTTGTTCATCACATGTTCATGTATAACACTAGTTTTAATCTTAAATCCACATCAAAAATATGAAAAACATGTTTGTTTCATAATTCTTTCAAATCCTTGAATCTAGGTTATCACCATCCACACACATTCACTTGAATTTATTTTTCAATCCAAATGCAATGCTTAATAAATCGAATTAGGGTTTATCACATGCTCATACATTAAATTCAACATATAAATTGATTGACATATTGGATGATATGATATGAATGTTGGCCATTATAGTTTAGAAGACCGATTTCACTGGGCAAGGTGGGTGTCTAACACTTTCTCACCTTGTAACATAACCTCCGAACTTAGATCAAGGGTTGATAGATCATATGCTTATCCATGTGATTTTCAATTTCTAGATTGTAACTAGGAAACAAAACCATGTACTTTATCTTAGATTGTATCCAGGACCAAAGCCATGTAATTTTCCTATGATCAACGTAAATTCAATTGCAAATTAATAAAATGAAGAATTTTTCAATTTTGGTTTTCTTATTTATTCCAATAATTAAATAAGTGGCAACTCCATTGTAAAACCCTTAATTTAAAAGGGAAAATATAATCAATCGAACCTCTATTTTGAGAGGCAATAACACAACTCCACCCATTCACGTGGGTTTAGCCCAACACAACCTATAAAAATGGGCCGAGGGCGCGATCACTTACAATTATTAAGTCCACAAGTGGACGAGGTCATCCCATGGGGATGCCTTGAAATTATAAAGTCCATAAGTGGACGAGTTCATCCCATGGGGATGCCTTGAAATTATTAAGTCCACAAGTGGATAAGTTCATCCTATAGGGATGCCTTGAAATTATTAACTCCACAAGTGGACGAGTTCATTATTAAGTCCATAAGTGGACGAGTTCATCTCATGGGGATGCCTTGAAATTATTAAGTCCATAAGTGGACGAGTTCATTATTAGGTCTACAACTGGACAAGTTCATCCCATAGGGATGCCTTGAAATTATTAAGTCCACAAGTGGATGAGTTCATTAGTCCATAAGGGGACGAGTTCATTATTAAGTCTACAAGTAGACGAGAACACCAAAGTGAACGGGTTCATCCCAATTATTCACCAAGTCCTTTAGGGGACAGGTACATCCTGACATGTATACTAGTCCCAAGGTGGACAAACAAATGCATATCTCAAAACAGAAAATCAACACATAATAAAAGCATACTCATGACAACCAAAAGCAACGGATGTAACAACAAAATATTAAATAGACGCCATGAAAAAGGGAAGTGCTTACAACAGGGCACATAACATCGTCCAAAAATAAGATGGGATACAAAAAAGTTAAAGAGTTAAAACTAGGCTGAAGGATTCTGGGTGTCCTGGGCAGGAGGGTTCTCAGCATCTTCAGTAGAAGGATTCTGGGCATCCTAGGCAGAAGGGTTCTCAGCATCTTTGGTAGGAGGATCTTTAGCAAATGGGACCAAGGGAGTGACGGGTCTTTCCAGAGCAAGTTGAGCAAGAACCACCCCGTCGTCTTTCGAGTCCTTGTCTGTATGAGTAGAGTCGTAGGTCTCCTCACTGATGGTGTCACCACCTGCAGGAGTTGTCGGCACTGGGTCATCCATGGTGATCTTAGACAAGTCAAGGTTTTGGTAGACGGACCTAACTTACTTCAGGTAGTCGTCAAACCCATCACCATAGTATACCGCGCATGCATCAATAAAGGGCTGGGAAGCCCTAAACTTTGCTATGGCGTTAGCCTTGGCCATCTTCGACTACTCATAAAGGGTCGTTAGCTCCGTCTCCAAGCTTTCCTTCTCCTTCTGCACCTTCTCTCGAAGGCGGGATTCTTGCTTCAATTTCTCAGTAACAGCCGTCACCTCTTTGTTAATGGTACGAATGGCCTTCGTGTACTGATTCATCTCCTTGTTGTGAATATCTTGACGTTTCCTGTAGCGATGGATCACCCCCTCTTGGGCGATGCACTTGTCTTGAAACACCTTCATGCGCACCAACGCCTAAAACCAAACCAACCGTCAGCAAGAGAATAAAATGTAAGTAAAAAAGAAATGAAGGGAGAAGACTTACATGATTAGTTGATGACTCTAAAAAGGCGACGGGATCTGCAAGTTGATGGCAACAAAGGTGATGGAACGATAGCTCTCCCTCTCAAGATTTGCAAAAATGAAATAAGGAAAAATGAAAGGAAAATGTGAGCTATTTATAGGGCGAAAGAGTACGGGAAATGAAGCGACGCTCTTGTTTAGAAACGAGACCAACTAGCCTGTGCCACGTGTCCTAGCATTTAGTGATAGCTGCTTGAAGAGCCATTAATGAACGCCCTTTTTTCCAATGAACAAAAAATAATAGAAAAGCTACAATTTAAACTCCATGAGCTGTCAGCCAAAGCCGACGAAGCCATGGAGTAGGGGGCAACTAATAAGGGTGATTCTGGAAGAGAGTAAACTTGTCTTCATACAAGGAAGCCGATGGCCCCAATGAGCCTGTTAGCTTCACTTGCGCATACGGAAGGATGAAAATGATGATACCATAGGCTGACGACATCATCTTAATACCTGACGGATCTATATGAGGCGACAGGTATACTCGAATGGGACAAGAGGCCGACGGAAAGAAGCCGATGGGAAGAAAGAAGCCTATGACAGGTCCAATGTGGCCTTGCTTGGCCTCCACGAATGTCTATATAAGGAAATATCTTATATAAGGAAATATCTTATACCGCACGATTAACCCTAATCACGGGAATCCTTATAAGGAAAGGTTCTCACAAGATACGTGTATTTATTAGGATCTTCCTTACAAGGAAATACCCTCTCCATCAAGAAACGAATGTCAGCTCTACACTATTATAAAAAGCCCTAAAGCCCTCACAAACCATGGTACGCATAATTTATCCTAGCTCTGGCACTCTAGAGTTGTAAAAGTTCTCTAACTTAACCTTCTGGCCGGTACCACACCGGTACTATTTGTAAGGTCTTCCTCTTCTTTGTTGCGGAGGTTTTGTCTAGAGTACGTGAGGATTGTGTGACTTGCTAACGATTTTTGGCATCATCAGGAACCTTTTTCTAAATCTCCTAATGTGTTTCTCTTTTAAGACACACACCTCTCCAAAGGCAAATGGAAGGGTTTTTGCTCGGAAGACGATGAAGACTTAGATGCAGCCATGTCTATCTCCATGCTCATGGGCTCACCACTAGACAATAAGCCTATATTTAGTTAACTCAACCTGACCTCAATGTCCCTCACCCTTTCTTCTGCCATTTCTCTTGCTAGATGGTACTGAATTAGAGATTGACGAATTAAGGGATAGAGTTCGAATAACACAGGCCTAAGAGCACAACTACATGACACAAACAAACCAACTTGAGGCGTTGACCACTCAAAAACTCAAGATAAATGCCTAATCTAGCAAAGGAAAAAGAGACGGAAGGGGAGTTTTGCCTAACAAGGGTGTAATTAACCATGAAAAAGCAAAGAAAATAATCTTACCATAAAATTGCAGGAGGACTCAAGCTTGGAGAAAACGCAGGAGAAATAAACTTCACTTTCCTACCGGAAGGGGAGTTTTCCCAGCTGCATGTTTTGACTTTTCAGCAGTGAACAGTGCACCCATGCACTGTTCACTGTTCACGGGTCCTACAAACTTTACTTTTCAGCAATTTTTTCATTAAAAATGGGTCCCACGGCACTATTCATACATTTTAAAATTATTTTGCTACAGTATTTTCAGTTTTTAGTTTTCAGTTTCAGTAAAATAAGTTCTATCCAAAAGGACCCAAAAAAGGAAAAGAAGCAAACATAAGGTTTTTTTTTTTTTTTTTAAAGAACGAAAAGTAAGGTGTGGAAAAATCTTGAAAGCATGCTCGCACGACCAGCCAGTAAGACAATGATATGTGTCCATGATCTAATGGCCGAGTCGCATCACATTAACACTATGTTTGGTTGGGGTGAATTTAAGGGGGATGGAAAACATAGGGAGGAAAATAGGGTGGAAAACAGTGTTTTCCACTATTTGGCAAAAGAAGGAAAATGGGGAGGAAGGACAACCTGGGAGAAAATTTTCTCTCCTGGGCCTTCAAAATTCATACTCCCAAATCGGGAGGAAAAGGCTAGAGAGAAAGTGCTCTCACAACACTTTTACAAAAATGCCCTCTCCCAACATCTACAACAACCCAGCACGGAAGAATAAGAAGAAGGAAGCAGAAATAACCACCCAACCACCAAACCCATCACCACCACCAAGCACTGCAACCTAGCACATAAAATTAACCCAAAATCAATAGAAAATTAACCCAAAATCAATGGAAAAGCAATTAGAAAACCTAACTCAAAATCAAGACAAAACCACTGGAAAACCCAACTCAAAATCAATCAAAACTCACTGGGAAACCCAACCCAAAATCATCACAGACACACCACAAAATCATCAAAATCGTTCTAAATCTAGATCCAAATTTATCAAACCCATATACAAATTCATATAAATAATCAAATCGAAATTGAAAAAAGAAGAAGGAGAAGAAGAAGAAAGAAAGAAGAAGATGTTGAAGAAGAGGAAGAAAAACCCAAACCAGAGAAGAAATTTCACCGCCCAAAATCACTGCCCTTAATCAAATCCAACCTGAAATTTCATTTATAATAAAAACATAAAACTCAAATTGTAAAAGAAGAAGAGGAAAGAAAAAGATTCTCCAAAAAAAAAAAAAGAACAAGAAAGAAAGAAAGAAGGAGAAGAAAGAGAGGCGGAGATAGAGAGATAAGAGGACTGAAGAGTGTTATTATGAATCAGAAAAAGGAGGAGGGGTTAGGTGGGGGGTAGTTGGAAAATAATAGAAAAAGGGAAGAGAAATATTATTTTAATAAAAAAAATGTATATAATAGATAAATTGATGTGGGTGTTTTGTAAAAATGATGGTGTAAAATAGAAAAAATAAATTTTTTGTGTAAAATAGACGGAATTTTTTAGACAAACTAATGTGGTTGCTCTTATCACTTTTGCCTCTTCTCATCTTACCTTCACAGCACACCAACGTCCAACAGTCCAGGTTCTCTTCTCTCTTTTTTTTTTTTTTCTTTTTTTTTTTCAACGTGACCTGATCAAGTTGTACATTATTGTAATTTTTCCATTATAATAGTAAAAATAATAACATAAATTTATATAAATATAAATATATATATATATATATAATGTAGTAAATTTTATATTATTTAATGAATACAAATAAGTATATTTCTTACTTATTATGTAACAAGAGTATAATAGTTAATTTATATAAATTATATTTTCCATCATTCCATTTTTCTCTTCAACCAGACAAAAGAGTTTTCCACCCTTTTACTTTTCCACCTCTCCAACCAAACACACAAGAGGGAAAACTAAATATTTTCTATCCTCCCACTTTTTCATCCTCTCACAATTTTCCATCATTTCACTTTTCCACCACTCCAACCAAACGGACCCTAAAGGAGGCACTTTCCACCACTCCAACCAAACGAACCCTAAAGGAGGCACTTTCCACCACTCCAACCAAACGAACCCTAAAGGAGGCACCTAATGAGTGAGGAACTGATGAGTGAGGAATATAATGTCATCTAGAGTACTAGACGACCTTATAGCATTTAAAGGCTAGTCATAAACTCGCTCATAACCAATAGACCACAACGGTCAAATGGCCGAAACAAATGGCAATAAATAGCCATAAATTGCCTCAAAGGTGTTTTTCTGACCATAAATAAGCCTCCAATGGCTACATAAAAGCCAGGCTATATAACGTCATATAAGAAAGACAAGAGAGGTATGTTTACACACAATCACTTAATACTTTTGAGTATTCAGATATATCATACAACTCTCTGACTTAATTATTGAAGGGTCCTTGGCAGGCACCACCCAAGTGTTGTTATCTTTTGTGTTGTTCTCTCTTTTTTGTAGTGAAACTTTGCTTGTCTATCGATTGTACAAGTTTAGTGACTAACGACTATTTTTTGTTTCATCAATTGGTATGGTTTTTTGATTGAAATATTGGTATCCAATTGTTACGCCACCAACTTGACACCAACGTTTGATTTGATCATGTCAAACTTTGATTTGATCATGTCAAAGAGAAGGAATTCATCAGTCAAGAAAATGTTTTCTTCATTTTGATATTCTAATACAGGGTCAGCTTTAGGCCTAGGCCTAAGGCCACTTAAGCGAAAATTTCTTTATGACTCTTACTCTTCATCTCACATACATACCTAGGCAACAATGCACATTTCTTCATAGTTAAATTAGATTCAATGGTTTGCCAAAACTGGTTTGATCATGTCAAAGAAAAGAAATTCATTGGTCAAGAAAATGTGTCCTTAAGTATGATATAAGTTCGTTTGGGAACATCTTATTTAGCTAAAACTGAAATTTTTTTGCTAATAGTACTGTAGATAAAGCTAAAAGCTAACTGAAATAGTACAGTAAGACCCATGAATAGTACCAAAAGTACAATATGTCCTATAAATAATAGCAAAAATAAACTAAATAGTAATAAAAACTGCATTTTTCAGCCAATGACAAACGTAACCCAAAAAACATAGGACCAACTTTAAGTCTGGGCCTAAGGCCTTTTATACTAAGCCTAAAGCTCTCTTTCAGAAAAAGGCCTTAAAGAGTAATGACTATAACCCCTAAACAAGAATCCTTTGCTCTTTTTTGCCATTTACTTCACAAGGCATGCTAGATGTGTCTCAAACTTAAATAGTCTAGATGGAAGAAGTTCTACTAAAGCTATATAGCCTATATATCAAGATTTACTTGGCCTCATTATCTATAATAAAAGCTTTGGATTTCAATTTTTTTTAAAGGCTTAAAATTAGGGGATAATTATTTTAATTGAAAAAAAATAAAAACAATTACAAAAAATATAGGTGAGTTATTTTTAGAAGGTCCTAAAATTATGGACCAATATAAACTCAATTTAATTGAATCCCTAAATTTTTTGACCGCCATAAAATTATTGCGTGTGTACTATATCATGATTGATGATCAATTTCCCCTAACACTTTCACTTTTGTTTGCCAATCTCTCACCCAAGAGATTGTTTACATTAGCCACACAATTTCATAGGATCCCACACCAATGGATTTCTCTTTCTCCAACATCAAAATCAAAATTGAGAATTAAATTTCAATTTTCCTTGACCATGCACGACCTTAATCAAGGTAAAGTGGATCTCATTTTAATATAGATATATATACACTCTTGAACCATAATATTTTTTATTCTCTATATGAAATTAGTTTGGTTTGATTAATACTAATCAAACCAAATTAATTTCATTACTTGTTATAGAAGAAAGAACTATCTCAAGCTATTCTTTGCAACACAAATTTCCAAAATCAGCAAAACCAAAGACAGCTTCACCGGCACGGTAACATCGAAAGTGATGGCAAAGAATTGGAACAGACTGATTGCTAATGTGGTAGAAAATGATTTAGATGAGGACAAGATGTTGTTGCCGCATGTAATTGTGACGAAGGGCTCTAGAATGTTGCCGAAGACTACATTTTCATCATTGAAAGGGTTTGGAGTTTGGTAGGACTCTCAAAAGGAAAAATCTACACCATGTTAGAAATGTGGGGAAAATGGGCATTTATCCCTAATTTACAAATTATACAGCCAAATGCCCCTATTTTGAAATTATTTAGCAAAATGCCAAGTTATAGGTGGAACTTGACATTAACAATATCGAATTTTATGCATATTTTGCAGCTTAAATTTTTTTGAAAATTTAAGTGAAACTCGACATTACTAATGTTGAGTTCCACTTAAAAATATTCATATAACTTGATTTTGAGGACATCGAGTTTTACAAATAACTTGATTTTGTTAAAATGGAGTTTCAAAAACAGAGGCATTTTGCTAAATAGTTTCAAAACAGGGGTATTTTGCTACATAGTTTGTAAATTAGAGGCAAATACCCATTTTCCCCCTAGAAATGCTATCTAACTTGGTTTTTTATATTGACTTTTTGAGTTTTGGTGCTTGTTGTTAGGGTGAGATATGTGAGGATTTGTTTTTAAGTGTGTGTGATATATAAATTTTGGACAAGGGAGACTTTTAGATCATGAAATTAAAGTTATAAGTGTATCAAAGGGGATCTTGCATAGGCCTAAGAGCATTTACATTGGAAATGGTATATGCCATATGTTGGTGCAATTTAGCATAAAAGCCCAAAAACCCCAGTGCATCTGGACTTGTAAATGTAGACTATTGCAAAAAAAATTTGCAATTGTGCTACAGTGTGATTCTAAATATAGAATCGCACTATATCTCAATTGTAAAACCAAAAATATTATTTTATTCTTTTTCTCTCTTAACTATCTCCCTGACTCTCCCACTTTCTTAACTCTGTCTCCTATGTCTCTCTCTCTCTCTCTCTCTCTCAGATTTCTCCCTCTCCCTTTGCTTTCCCTCAGGCCACCGTTGGCCACCATCGCCTAGTGACGCCCAGCGACGTGGATCGGTGGAGATCGGAGATTGTGTTGTGATGTGTGCTGTGTGTGTGGCTTTGATGTTTTGGGTTCAATGTGGCTTCGATGTTTTGCTTCGATTCTGGTGGCGTGGGTTTTATTAATGGGTTTGCTCCGATGTTTTTTTTATTTTTTATCTGTTGTGGCCGGTGCTAGAGGTTGAAGGAGAAAAAGAGGTTGGTGGTGGGAGCTTGCCGTGGTGGTGGAGGATTTGATGAGTGTGGGTGTGGTTGGATTGGTTCATGAGTTGTGGCTCTCTCAGTGATGGGTTTTGGTTGTGGGTTTGGCCATGGGTATGGGTATGGTCGTGGCTTTTTTTTGTTTTTGTTTTTTGGTGGTGGTGGGTTTATGACTGATGTGGTGGTGGTGAGGGTTGTCGTGGTAGTGGTGATTTTTGGTGGTCGTGGGTGATGTTCATGGGTGTGGTTAAGTTGTGTATTGGCCGTGTTTTTTCTTGGTGGTGGTGGGTTTGTGACTGATGTGGTGATGGTGGTGGTGATGATTTTGGGTGGTCGTGGGTGATATTCACGAGTGTAGTTGAGTTGTGTTTTGGACGTGGGTGATGTTTATGGGTTTGGGTTGGTGGTGGGTGGATGAGAAAGAGAGAAAAACAGAGAGAAGGAGAACAGAGATGAAGAGAGAAGAGAGTATTGTAAAATAGTATTGTATAATTTATAAAGTCGTTTTTTAGAATGGTAAAATAAGATAGAATAACATTTCCAAATGGGGATGCTTTAAGTGCCTAACAAAATTTTGGGTCTTGAGTTCAATAAAAGTGAAAGAGCAAAAGGTACGAGAAAAGTAGTGATAGAATTTGTAAGAGAAATTATGAAATCTTTTTTTCAAAATACAATTTTACCATTTTACAATTTTAAATGAAGTAGTGTTAATATGATGTGCGACAATAATTAACCAAACAAAATATACAGTTTAAATCAAAATAAGAGCCGTTAGCCGTGGAAAGAATTATCAGTGTAGAACAGAACACACGACGGTGTAGTCTGTCTCTTTTATTCATTTCACCATCAATCAGACAATAACAAGAACACACCTTTGTTTGTTCAATCTATAAACTTCAATATTCCTTCGCTTCTCCATCATGTCTTTCATCCTCTTCGCCTCTCCTTTCTCCCTTCACAACTTCCTCTTCTTCTTCTTCGCACCCATCACCTAAATACTCATTCTTCTTCTTCTTCTTCTTGGCTATTACATTCATGCAAGGACCTTCAAACTCTGAGACAAGCCCATGCTTCTCTCATTGTCTCAAAAGGTCTGTTACCAATCCCTGTTGCCTCAAAGCTCATTGGCTTGTACGCCCAATTCCATGACCTTCACAGCGTCGTCCGTGTATTTAATACCTTGGAAGAACCCCATACTATTGCATGGAATTTGATCATTAAGTCTCATCTTGATTTGGGTCTTTTTTATTCGGCTTTGTTGTTATACAAAAGAATGAGACGTCTGGGTGTTGCCCATGATAGTTTCACGTTTCCTATAGTAAACCAAGCTGTTTCATCGCTTCAGAATGATGTGATGTATGGAGAGATGGTCCATTGTGTCTCAACGAAAATGGGGTTTGGATTTGATGTGTATTTTTGCAATACCATGATTGAGGTTTATTTGAAATGTGGGTGTGTAGATTATGCCCGTAAACTGTTTGATGCTATGTCACAGAGAGATTTGGTTTCTTGGACGTCGATGATTTCAGGGTATGTTGGTGAGGGAAGTGTTAGTAGCGCTTTCATTTTGTTCCAGGA
The DNA here is from genome assembly GCA_028535165.1 of Quercus tomentella. Lineage (NCBI taxonomy): Eukaryota > Viridiplantae > Streptophyta > Magnoliopsida > Fagales > Fagaceae > Quercus > Quercus tomentella. The sequence goes on along the minus strand of JAPQVY010000012.1, from coordinate 39,570,587 downwards.
AATGATGGTAAAGTCTGAACCCAATGCAGTGACTTTGATGGCAATGTTGCAGGCTTGTTGTGCCAGTGAAAGTTTGATCCATGGGATGCAACTTCATGGTTATGCAATCAAAAGTGGGTTAGTAATAGATGGGTCAGTACAAAATTCAGTTTTAAAAATGTATACTAGGACAGGTAGTGTTGAAGAAGTCGAAATCTTTTTCAGCAAGATTGACAGAAAGGATGAGGTTTCCTGGAATATTCTGATTTCCTATTATTCCATGGAAGGGGATATTGAAAAGTTAGTGAATATTTTTAGTGAAATGCGGGGTAGTGCTGCACTCAGCATTGAGACTTTAACATTACTTATATCAGCATTTGCTAAGTGTAGAGATCTTTTTCAAGGAGAAAAGATACATTGTTTAACCGTTAAAACTGGTTTTTGTGATGATGTTTTGCTCACTTCTTTGTTAGACTTTTATGCAAAGTGTGGGGAAATAGAGATATCAGCTCAGTTGTTTAGAGAAATTCCAAATAGAAACATTGTTACGTTTGGTGCTATGATGTCGGGATTCATACAAAATGGATATATTAAGGATGCCATAAATTTGTTTTATCAAATGCAAGCTGCAAATTTTGAGCCTGGGGCTGAGATTTTGAGAAGCATTCTTGATGCATATACTTATCTGGGAGCACTGCAATTGGGTAAGGCAATCCATGGCTTCTTTATAAAAAATTTGTTTTACAGATCTATGGAGGAAACCACACACATGGAAACCTCCATCTTGAACATGTACATAAGATGTGGAAATATTTCTTCTGCTAGAGCGTGTTTTAATAATATATCGGTCAAAGATTTAGTAACCTGGACAACAATGATTGAAGGCTTTGGAAGCCATGGGCTTGGTCTTGAAGCCCTAGAACTTTTTGGTCTAATGCTAGGGGAAAGAATAAAACCAAACTGTATCACCTTCTTGAGCTTGCTGTCTGCTTGTGGCCACTCTGGTCTTGTCAGAGAAGGGTGTGAAGTTTATAATTCAATGAAATGGATATTTGGTATTCAACCTGATTTGGATCATTACACTTGCATGGTGGATCTTTTGGGTCGATGTGGAAAGCTTAAAGAGGCCTTAGCTATAATAGTGAAAGTGGTGATTTTTCCTGATAGTAGGATTTGGGGTGCTCTTCTTGCAGCTTGTAGAATTTATGAGGACATAAAACTTGGGGAATATACAGCACAAAGGCTTTTGGAATTGGAACCTGGTAATATTGGGTATCATACTCTGTTGAGTAATGTACAAGCAAGTGTTGGACAATGGGATGAAGTTGAAGAAGTAAGGAGATTAATGAATGAAAAGGATCTGAAGAAGAAACCAGGGTGGAGCTGTGTTGAGGCTAAAGGGATGATCCATGGTTTTGTTTCTGCAGATAGATCACACCATCAAGTGGAGGAGATTTACGAGATTTTGGGGTGTTTAAGTAGAATGATGCTGGAATTTGTATAGTATTCTTAGACTAAATTGATCAATTAAGTCTTGCATTCTAATACCCATGCAAAGAATTTATCCTGGGCTAATGAAAAGTGCTGGAGAGGAGTAGAAAGAAACTGGGGATGAGAACCTTGCTGCATGTTTTAAGAAGTTAGAAGCAAAGTGATGGGTTTAAATTTGCGTGTCAAGTTGAGAACAAAGTTTGCGAAATTTTCAGAATTGGGCTGATGAGCAGTCCAAGATTTGTTTAGAGTCCTTGGAAGAGCACTGGGGATGGCATCGGATGCTCACAGCAGGCGATTTTCTCTCTTTAAGGCACTTTAGAGATCAATTACCCCAAGAGCTGGTTGATGCCTATGATAAGTTCCAAGAGCAAGTTGACTCATATTTGAATCTGGTCCAAAATAAAAGGCATTAGAGAAGGATGAAAGGAGAGCAGAGGACAAAGAAGAATGGAATATGCTAAGAGCAAGGTTGAGGATTTGACAAGGTTGTGTGTGAAAGTTGATGCACCAATAGAACTTGCTGGTAAGGCAGTTAAGATGTCTGGTTTTACATGGGCCAATCAAGTTACTCATTTATCTTGAAGATACTGATATTATCAAGTGGTAAGCAGATGTAGGGATAAGATGGCTAATCTTCTTCTGCTGCTGTCATAACTTCAAGATGGTCCAAACTGTTATTGCATTTTGAAACCAGCAGAGAAGTATGAATCGACTAAACGTGAAGCCATTAAGCGTTAGACTAAAGATTTGAAGGTCTCTGATTTGAATGGATATGAAGAAGGGAACTTCCCCACAGAAAGAGAGGTTAAAACAATGGATGGTCAAAATCTTTTGGATCCAAGGCCTGTTGATGGGGCTTTATCTTTGGCTTTGATCAGGTTGGCTGCTATGAGCTTTCATGTTCTTGTATCACTCATTTCTGTGATGGGTACCCTTTTTCATCGGGTGTTATTACAGCAGAACCGTTTGAATGTGAATCCATCGGGTATAATAGAGCCACTTTTGTTGCCTGCCGTAACCTCCTTAGAAGATACACCAGTTATGGGATTTAAAGAAGGAGAATTTTCCAAACCCTGAATTTCAACCTCAGTACTTCTTTTGTGGCTTTATTAAAATATGTTGCAACTGGATTCTTTTTGTTAAAGTTTCGTTATATTTTTGAAAATGGATATGCAGTAATATTCATTGTTATAACGACATCCAGTACTTTGGAATACAAAAATAATGCTGGCAAACATATATATATATATTAATACAAAACAAAATGATTTTGTAGACTTCAACACAAATTAAACCATCTTACCTTAGTTAGCTTTAAACTTCTCTTATTTTGAGTTCAATCTAGTTGTAATATATTATTGTTCAATTCATGATACTCTTGTAAGTATTAAAAAATATGATAGAAAAAACATAGAAAAATAAAACAGGAAATCAAATACTGATATATCTTATAAAATGACTGACATGCTTAATGTACTGCATATATCTTTTGTACGTTTCTTTATATTCAACTACATAATAAGCTTTTCAAATGCTTTAAAAGTCTTTAAATTGATTATGGAGAAGATTAATAAATAAAGCTTGAGAAGTATTGACAATACAATAGGGACAATCTTCTGTGTTAGTAAAGCGATTTCAATGGCATTGCTCAGAGGACCAAAACTATAGATTCAGAATTGCTGGTATAACAATCTGCCTTTGGCACAAGAGGTGAAATATAAGTTCATACTCTACATCTCTTCTCTATCAGTTAACGAAAATATCATCTTTGTTCTCGATACAAATTACTCAAAATGTATCAAATGAGTCAATTTTGGAACATTCAGTAAAAATAATATTCTCAAGTTAAAATGCAAGTTTAGCGAACTATTTTTTGTACTCAATTAATTGACTCATCTTGGCATCCTGTAACTTATTTATTAGTAAAAAAATAAAACAAATTATGCTGATTTTCAATAAAATGTGACAAAAAAACAAAAGAACTAAAAGCTATAGGGTGTGACACAAGTCACAAAGAGCACATATTTGTCAATGAAAGACCTTCTAGGTTGCACAGCAACTCAAAGCTCTAAATGAGTAAAGTAACCGAGATAGATAATTTCAACACCCTAAGAATGACTTTAACTTCTAACAGCGCCTTTAAGATTTTTGTTCCCTTAATTTCAATCTTGTTAGTTTGCTCATGTAAGATTCCAGCAAAGATGACATTGTCATGATGTGGTGGGAAGAACTCCACAAAGGAATATGAGGCTGTACAACTTCTATAACACTTCTATATACCCAAAAGGGAGAACTGCCTCAATTCTCCAGCTCCTGTTAAAGAAGCTCACTCCTCTTCTAACCTTTCTCATGACCTCATCCCTATTACTTCTCCAGGCCAATCTAGAAAGCTTCTTGCTCTAGAATTATTTAGGATCAACGCTTGGGATCATGATCCTACGTGATCCCACGATTTGCCACGCAATTCTACCTTGAACCTAACACATAAACAATCCTAAATGATCTAGGTCGATTTAGGAATGTGGGATCAAAGGATCCGATGATCCCACAATCCGGATCATGATCCAAAGTCCATCAAACATGAGTATGTGTCTTCTAGCAGTGCGAGTACAAAAAATGTTTAAATTGGGCTGTATCAATAAAATTTTATTAAGGTTGAGCTAGAGTTAAAGAAAACCAAGTTTCAATCCACTCAACATAAAGAATTGATCTTTTACCCATATTTTTTGGGTCACACTTAATTGGAGTAAAATTTGCTTAATTAGAAAGTAGACATTTGGAGTTCTAAAACGGATACAAATTTGACCCAATTTTAGATTTCAATGAGTAAGATATAGTCATTTGAAGTTGACATAATTACACTTGTGAGCAGAGTGTCATATGAACTAGGGGTAGGATGGTAACTTCACCTAGGTTGGCCGATATCGATAAATGGTCATAGGCCAAGGGTGATATCCAGTTTCATACAACCAACCTGTATGGCCTAGGAAAGTAGGCAAAGGATCAAATCAGTAATTATCACATTAATTACTCCTAATCACCTACTCTTATTACCCACTTAACGTTAAATGTGATGTAACTTGTCCCCTCAGTGAGGGTCCTAACTAGTTGGGAAGGATGCCTAGGAATGGGCCTATCACATCCGCCAAAAGCAATGGAAGAGAGTCATGATGGTTTCTCCCAATCCAACGCATGCCAATGAAGGGTATAAATATTCCCTCATCTCATCTTCAAGGTATGCAATTGAAGACATATAAAGAAAATTACTTAGAGCATCCTATTCTTGCTCCCTAACTTAAGCTTCAATGTGCTTACCACAAATCCCACAATGGTGTTGTGCTCTATGTGTCCTGGAACCTAAAATACTAGACTTCCGTTGGAGCTTTCAACTTTTTTACTAAATGTTACTAAATTGATCCAACCCTTTATTCCATCACCGACACTATTGAATTTAAGAATTTGGCTCAAGCAAAAATACGATAATTTAGAATTTTAATACTATTAATGGAAGGGCTTTTATTCGGTTTTAACCCTATTTTGTACATCTATATAAAAGCACCTTATACTTGAATTTTAGAGGGAGAAAGGAGGTGTTGAGAGCTCTTTTTTGACACTCACGTGACACAATCTTGTTCACAACCCACACCACATCAACATAAGAAAAAATAAAGGGTTTCAAGTTAAATCTCTTTAAAACCCAAAAAAACTTAAATTTTATACAACTATATGGATTAGACTTTCTTTCCAAACATCCATATTGAGTTTCAAGAAGCTAAATTATTCATGATCACAATTAATTTGAGTGCAAACAGAACAAATCAAACCTAATTAATGAACGGATTGATGGTATGCAGAAAACAAATTGAAGCCTAAGTAAAAATGTTGAACTTCAAAAATCAAATTAAAGACATGGATCGAACATTATTAACAGTTAGCCTTGGGAACTTGAATCAAACTAAAATATAATAGTACAAACAAGATTAAGCTGAGTAACAAGATTACAAATAAGTACTTACTAGTTACTAGCACGAATACCTTTTAAAGCCTCATGAACCACAAAAAAGAAAAAGCTCTTAATTAATTAAGGAACTACTTTTACAAGATAATGATATATATATAGATAAATTTGTCAGTAAAGAGTGATATCCTTTTAACCTAAGTAGATATAAATAGCAAGAGGGAAAAAGGTGTCATTGTCACGTGAATCACACGTGCACTCATGCCCGTGCAAAGTATAAATAAAAAAATTGAAAATAAAAAAAGCAGGTAACATAAAATTTTTCACAGCTTGGGAATGGGAGCAATCTGGTGGTAGTGTCGTCTTCTTCCTCCTCCTCAGATTTGCAAATGTGGATTCAGTCCTTATGAATCCTGCAAATTCAAGAAAAACCCATTTGAGATAGAAAGCCAAAAGCAGAGTAGAGAAGGCGAAAGAAGCAAAGCGAATAGAGGCAGAGAAAATGAGTGGCTTTGCGCTGGGTTCAGCGTTTGATTCCAAATCGGGTCAAATGATAATGGTGGCTCTGCTTTTAATGGTTGGGACCTTCTATGCTGGCACCCTCTTTGGCAACAATGGCCCCATCTATGTCTCCGAGCTCCCTTCCAATTCTTCTTCTTCTTCTTCTCCTTCTTCCTTTTCCACTGGTAACACCTCTCTCTCTCTCTTTAACTTTAATGGGTATCTTTTTTTTTGGTGGGTTTATGTTGTTGGTTTGGTAAATTGGGCAGCTTGAATAGTTATGCGTGGTGTAGTTGGAGTTTAGATTGATGGCTTATGTTTTCTTTGTGTTTCTAGCTTTTATGGGTGTTCAAATCTTTGCTTTTTTTTTGGTGGGTAATGTTGTAGGTTTGGTAAATTGGACAGCTTGAATAGTTATGCATGGTATAGTTGGATGTTAGATGGGATTGTTTTTAACGGGGAGTATGATGGATCTTGTTTAGTAGTGATCTTTTGGTTTATGCTGGTTTTGGTGGGGGAATGTATTTGATTTCATGGTCAAGAATATGAAATTGTATGGACATGATACATTGTGTGGTTTAAGTGAGACTGGGAACTGGCATAAGTTGGGTCTATGTAATTTTTCAAAACTAAACTTTGTAGAAGGTGTCTACATTCTCTATCTTAGTCTTTCATTACACATGCAAAGCTAAGATGGAGAGCGCATAGTCGACTATGAACCCAAAGCGTAGCTAGCTCATCCTTATTAGAAGTTGTCTGGCTGAGTGTCTTTAGTATATGGCGTGAGAAAAATGGATGAAAACCATGTTAATGAATAAGGTCATGGGAGTTGTTCAGTGCCATACCCTTATGATACCGCTCCCATAGCATAAATGTAGATTGGATTTGAAAGGAAGTTCTTAGGCCAGTACTGCATAATTCCCACAAACTGAGTATTGTTTGATGTCATTTAAGCATTTGAATGCTTAATATGCAATAGATCTTATGGATATATGTTGTGAAATTCCAACTCAATAATTATTGCGAATGCATGGTAGAAGTCTGTTCTTAAGTGCTGTACTTCAGGGCATGAACATATAATGCATATGTGCACATTGTATAGTCGGCTGGAATGTCTTAATCTATGATTTGACTTATTTGATGTATCGCCTTGATTGTTGCTATGAGGTCAACAGTAGTGGATGCCTATAAGACATTGTATCGTCTTGAGATTTGGTATTTTACTAAGATATGCAACCTCGTGTTCTTGTGATTGATATTGTTGTATTCCACAATTTCAGGTATTTCTACATTTACAAACAAGGTTGCTCTTACTTATAGAAAAACACCACTTTTGATCCCTGAAACTGGAATGAACGTGTGCCCATTAACATTCAATGAATATATTCCTTGCCATGATGTTTCTTACATTAAGAGTTTGCTGCCCAACTTGGATGTTTCTAGAAAAGAAGAGCTAGAGAGGCATTGCCCTCCACTTGAGAAACGATTATTTTGCTTGATTCCACCTCCAGAAGATTATAAGATACCAATACAATGGCCAACAAGCCGGGATTTTGTGTGGCGGAGCAATGTGAACCATACACGACTTGCTGAAGTCAAAGGAGGACAAAATTGGGTACATGAGAAGAATCAGCTCTGGTGGTTCCCAGGTGGTGGTACCCATTTCAAACATGGGGCCCCTGAGTATATTCAAAGGTACGCTTGTTTTACATACTCTATTTTGTTCAGATGTGTTTCATATTCTACCACTACCATGATGGCCACGTAGTTAGCATTTGATGATGATTTCGCTAGTCAAGCACTGAAGTAAAGTTTATCATATGTAAATTTGAAGTCACCATTGGCATTAATTTTTTTGAATTTTCTTATAATAAAATAATAAATTAGTTATTAGGTTTTTTGGAGCATTCAGTCATGCTTCCATGTAAGCAATTCACTCCCCGTCCTCCCCCATACAAGATGCAATTGCCAAATTTAATGGGTAGCACAATTGACTAGGGACCATGCCTCATGTAGCAAGGTTTACCAGTTCAAATCTCCCCTTGGGACCAAAACTTATCTAAAAGAAATGGCAACAGCCATTACAAATAACCTAATTAAACATACCTAAGCCAAACTGGGCCCGAAAAACCAGAATAAAGAAATAGTCCCATGTAAGTCTGCCCTAGGAAAAGAGTGAGGATAAAGGGGATGTTGTCTAACCTAGGTAACCCAAATTTGTCACTAACATTTTATTTCAACTGTAATTTCCATAGTTCCTGAGTTTATAATCATATTTGATTGTGGTGCTACCAGTCGTTTAGGATACCTTTCGGCTTCAGTAAAACTCTTCCCCCTTAGTTTTTATTTTTTGTGATAAGTAAGAAGAATCTATATTGCAAAAGCTACTTTATGCCAAACGAGCATAAAGAGTAAAAAAATACAAGGAATGAAAAGAAAAGCGAAAAGAAAGTATGAGCAAGAGAGAAGAGAATTAATGAACAGAGGGAGGGAATCACTATTTGTGAGTCCCCAAGCTTGAGGCCAATCATACAAATGATGCAGATTTCATGCTTCTAGAATTTCCAAATTGGAATTTACTTATTTTTATTATTTATATAAGTATTCACTATCCTTGTTTTGGGAGTAGGACCACCTGAAGAATTAAGCTACCGTAATTCTATGCAGTATTTAAGTCTTAACAATTTTGTTCTGTTTTGTCTCTTAATACTTTTGATTCATACTATGAAGATTCCACCTAACTTGTGGTAAGGATTTATTACATTGTAGTGTTGGTTTTAACTAACAATTGAGGTTTTTATGAATGAAAAAATAATGTTTCTCCTTCTAGGATCATTACTTTGTAATGGATTTTATAAATTGAAGTTATGGTTTGTGATCCAAAATAGTTCATAGTTTTTGGTTTTGACATTTCTCTGTTTGTTTAGGTGGAAAAACATTTTGTAGAAATTTTTTTCTGCATTTTCTATGGTGGAAAACATTTTCTGTGATCAACAAAAAACAAGTCAATAGAGAAGAAAACAATATTTTTTTAGGTGCAAAAAATGTTTTTCGGAACGTCACATGCTCAACAAACCACCACAAATTAATTTCAAACCACAAAAGAATTTTCCCAATGGTAACTTCTCCCTCTTTGCTGCCCTTTTTCTTACCACAGACCAATCATTGACTATTGTTTACTGATTGTTGACTTTTTTGCTCAAACCAGTCTCTTTCCCACTTACATTTTTGCTTAGATTCCAAATTTAGAGCCCGATTTTGCGATTTCCCATTTGAGACTCTCAAATTGCCCAAAATAGGGAAAATGTTTTGCTATTTATGTATGTTTTGTGAATGAAAGTTTTAATTCATATAATTTTTTGGAATGAAAAGAAATATTAATGATTTTCCATGCAATTCAAACAACTGAAAATTGTTTTCTTGCTCATTTTCAGGGTCACTATCAAACATAGGAAAACAAGTCAGTTTTCTATTGAAACAAACAGATTAAAACATCTAAAATATTTGGGCTAGTTAAAGGCTGTGAAGTTTGGGAAACAATTGAAGTAAATTGGTCTGTTGAACAAACTTATCACAACTACACACAAAATAGAGTCATTGAAGTCTAAATGCCTAAAATCTTAGACAAACTATGTTTTATTTTGTAATGGGAATGTCAAATTCTACATACTTCTAAGTTTTGTGTCAGGATCAATGTGTTCTGTGATGTTTCTAGTCATATGTTTTGAACTTTATTGAATTTTATTGTAAATTCAGGTTAGGAAATATGACTACAAGTGAGACAGGTGATCTGCGTTCTGCAGGGGTAGTTCAGGTTTTGGATGTTGGTTGTGGGGTTGCCAGCTTCTCTGCTTACCTCCTCCCACTGGATATTCAAACAATGTCCTTTGCTCCCAAAGATGGACATGAGAATCAAATTCAATTTGCATTGGAGCGAGGAATTGGTACAATGATCTCTGCTTTAGCCACAAAGCAACTACCATATCCCAGTAGCTCCTTTGAGATGGTTCACTGTTCAAGGTGTCGTGTCGATTGGCATGAGAATGGTACTCTTCCATCCTAAAGATATTTATATATACTGCATTGGAGAAAGTAAGAAAGTGCTACATAACATATGAATTTAATTAGTTTAATTATCTTGAAAAATAATAAATTAATAAGTATCCAAGAAAGTAATTATTTGTTATAGAGATTAGCGATGAAGCAAACATGCTTCTATGTATGTTTGTTATCAAACTGTTGTGTGACATACCTGTACCTATTGGTTGCATGTACTGTAAACTTTGAATAAAAATCTGCAACAACCAGCTTGCAACTAGCAGGAGCCCATATATCTACTGCACCTCCACCTAAAATTACATTATTTTCAAGATGCTTTCCTATTAATAATGTACAAAAGCCAATATGACCATGTTGAGTGTGAACATAGGGAAGAGTAATTAATACTTTATCATCTCCTTTACGAATATATGAAAAATATTATGAAGCAAACGGACTCTTGAAAAGAGTATGATTTCTTCCATTTTTAACTAGACATAGACCACTTTTCCAAACAAAAAAGTTTATGGTATGAGATATATTTTATTTTATGTTGCTATAAAAGTATGATATTTTACTATAGAACCAAATTATAAGGTCTTCTTTCATTTGGAGGCCTTAGGAAATTCTCTAAGTGGATTGACAATAAAGCCAGCCCTGAGTGAAGGATGCTTTCTGCACCAGTGGGATCTGTAAATTGCCAAGTTTTGATTTTTTATGCTAATTATTTTAATGTGAAGTGTGCTTATCCTTTTTGCTCCTAATTTGTTACTTGCAGATGGGATTTTACTCAAAGAAGTGAATCGCCTTCTGCGATCTAATGGGTACTTTGTCTATTCGGCTCCACCTGCATATAGGAAGGATAAAGACTATCCATTGATTTGGAATAAGTTGGTAAATCTGACTTCAGCAATGTGCTGGAAACTCATTGCTCGAAAAGTTCAAACAGCAATCTGGGTTAAACAAGAAAATCAGGCATGCCTTCTGGACAATGCCGAGCAGAAACTTTTGAACATATGTGATGCTGTCAATGATTCTAAACCATCATGGAATACACCAATGAGGAACTGTATACAAGTAATTAGTGGACAAACAAATATTCAGAAACTCCATACTAGGGCAGAGCGTCTTTCTGTGTATTCAGAGAGTCTCAGCAAAATAGGTTTGTCTATTTTCTTTTTCAAAACTTTAAAGAAGCTAGTTCTATGTTTCTGTTTGTCATTTTGCATGAATTCTTTTTAAGCATGTTGTTATTGCCTTCGTATTTATACAAAAGGACAGATTTGATACATATCAAACCCAATTAAAGAAATAAAGCTGAAGATTAGGCTTCTTAGATGCATATTTCATTTAATGTTAAAATGGACTTGCTTTGGACTAATAAGAATTGAGCTTGTGCTAAGTTTGCAATCCCACATGGTGGACCTGAAGAGAAATATTTGGGCAGTCTGGCTTTTGACAAGCTCAAATTTTTATTCGTTAGATCATTGGAATCTTAAACAATTGATTGTTTGCAAATAGAAATTCAGTTTATCCTAAAAGAGTTATGATAACCTAAAGCAAATTAAAATTAATTATAATATAGTCTAAGTGATGAACAAAAATAAACAAAATGTGATTTTCTGGTGAGGAATCTTGAGATAGCATGATGGCACTGTGCCAATGAGCTTTGTATCGATGGCACCTCATCCTCCCTTAAGAAAGGTGGAGGGTAAGGTCTTTGGTTCTCACTAGGGGTGTGTGTGTAAGCTAGCTAATCAAAAAGAAAGAAAGAAAGAAAAGAAAAAAAGAAAAGAAAAGAAATAAGAGCACGAAAGCATTGTAGAGTTGAATAAGTGATTTGTAAAATTCAATTACTAGTTTATTTTTCTTCAAATATGTTAAAACCATTTATTGAAATCTCAAACAAAATGGTATTTCTGATTCATTTAGTTCTTGCAACACTGCTGTTTGCTCATCTTTTGGACCTTTAAAGTTACAAATATATGGACATTATTATTAAGCATTACAAAGAAGTGTTATTCAGTCTGATGACATGATTAATCTGTTCGCAACAGATATTAATGAAAAGGAATTTAGTTCAGACACTTTGTTTTGGCAAGATCAAGTTAGCCTTTACTGGAGGTTGATGAATATTAGTAAGACAGAAATACGAAATGTCATGGACATGAATGCTTTCTGTGGTGGATTTGCTGTGGCTTTGAATACCTTGCCTGTTTGGGTGATGAATATAGTTCCTGTAAGCACGAAGAATACCCTATCTGCTATTTATGACCGAGGACTGATTGGTGCTTTCCATGATTGGTAAGATTGTGTGAATTTATTACATACAGCTGTTAAAATTTTCAAATTCTTTAAAAACAAAATTTTCTAATATTGCTAAGCTATGTTTTTTAACATCAGGTGTGAACCGTTCTCAACTTATCCACGCACATACGATCTGCTGCATGCGGACCATCTTTTCTCTCTATATAATAACGAGGTAGAAGGTTGCTTACTGGAGGATATCATGCTGGAGATGGACCGTATGATAAGGCCCCAGGTAATTAATCTGTAGTTGTCTAGATTGATTATCTGAAATGTTAAAATGAAAATTGCCATGAATTAAATTCATCTCCATGATTGTCTCTAGTCAGGGTTGGAATTTATAATTTTCTTTTGCATTTGTTAGTTATGGCTTAGTAGCAAAAGTTTCCAGGAAATTTATTGAGAATGTATGTGCAGGGATTTATTATTATTAGAGATGTGGAATCCATCGCATCAAGAATCCAAGATCTTGCTCCCAAATTTCTATGGGAGGTTACATCACATATGGCAAAAAACAAAGAAAACAATGCAGAAACTGTGTTATTATGCAGAAAGAAGTTTTGGGCAATTGTCTAAAATACAGCGTAAAGAGCTTTGCCAATACAACAGCAACAACAACAACAACAACAACCACCAAGCCTTCGTCAATATAGTTCTTTCTTTGGCAAACATGTAGGTTGTTCGTATAATGACCCTTTTTTCCCTGTACTTGCTTTTGCTTGTCGACCTTGCGAATGAAGTGAGGTTGTAAGTCTTAAGTTGTTTATTGCTTCATAATCATATATTGTGTAAATTTCTAGAGAGACTTTCAATGTACAACTTTCTCCTTTCTATTTTGCCAATGGTGGCAATACAAATTTTGAATTCCTCATGATCATCAAACATATTCTAGCAGTCACTTCTCTCTTCTGTGGACATGCCTACATGACCTTAGCAAATGACCGTTTGGTTGTGACACCTCTCATTCCTTTGTTAGGCTTTTATTCATCATTCATATCTGATGTATTTTGCATGTGTTAAAATAATGATTAAGTGATTAATTTTAATATTTTCAATCAGCATAAGCTTTTGACATAAGTGGTAATTTATCATGATAGTGCAGTGATTCTAATTTTGCACCCCATATATGTCACACCTCCCCCCTAGAAAATAAAATATTCAGATGTTAGGAAAGTGGTAGTTTATCAATACCAGTGGAGTGGCAAAGATCATTCTTTTTTGGTACCTAATTCTTTAGGACTAACAAGTCAGATGTGGAGAGGTCAGGCCAAGTTTGAGAATTTGTTTACTACATGATATCATGTAGTCTGTATATCTTTGTATTTACTGTGAAGCTGTAGGTACATTTGAAACCAGGTGTCCGAGCATGAACAGGAAAATCAACCCAATTTGATGCTTCGCTTCTATGCATTCCAGTTAGTTGGGTTTGACAGTATGTTAAATGTTTTGACTAGTGGACCAAAGAAGATGACCTTTTTAGACCCATTTTAGAACTGGAAACAAGCCCAAGATGGCTAGAGAGTAAAGCCACTCGAATCCTTGCAAGAAATCTCTCTATTCTTGTCACCTTTGAAACATGTTTGGAATGTATCCTTTCATCTCCTCTCCCTCTATATCCCTTTATCTCAAACGAAACCTTTAGCATTTTGGATTGCTACATTATGGCCTATCCTTTAACCAAATTTAGTAATTAGAGGTTTCTCTATGTGCCAATTGTCAAAACTTTATAAGGTGTTCCTTCCATTTCGAATATGGTAACTGTATAATGTATATCCTTTTTAATCACTTGACTCATTTTTTATTCAATGTTCAAACCAGTTTCTTATGATGGTTGGTGGAGTTCAAATATCTTACAGTCCTAGGAGAAACAAATTGAGTTGGGCCAAGTATTTTCAACCCAACGCGACTTTCTAAAGTTAAGAAATCCTCGAATGGGTTGGATTGTTGGGCTAGTGTTATTTTATTAGCTTTAATAAAATATTGTAAATTTTATTTAACTATTTAATCTTGTTATTAAATAAATTATCATAATTACTTTGATATATTAATTTTATCAAAACTATAATAATTTTTTTTTAAAAATACATATTTTTTCATATTTTTAATAGAGTAGGTTTTTTTTTTTTTTTAATCAACCCAAACTCCAAACCATTAACCCATGAAAATAAAAACCAACTTGAGGGGTATATATATAAATTTCTTTTTTCTTTTGTGAATTTAAAAACAAGAACCAAACGGGGCTGTTAGTTTTGATCTTTTTTTCTGGTTGAAAAACAGTAAGCTTTTTTTTTTTTTTTTTTTTTTTTTTTTGAGAAAGTGAAAAACAATAAGCTGTTCAAGGCGTCTCCTAATGAGACAACCAGGATCTAATCTCAAGTGAAGACGTTTGTTTTGAACCCAAGCCCATAGCAGATGGAGGCTCTACTGGAATGCAATTAGCCCACATAATCAAGAGGACAGTCAATTTAAATCCTGGCCCATCCATTAAATGTCTGGGGCCTTGATAGACATTCAACATCTTCACCTCCAGTACATATGTTTTTCACTACTTCGCTAAATGAATAGTAATCTATAAAAACAACAAAGCAATAATCTCATATGATATTTTTCATTTTTTGGAATCAAGGTTGTGGTCAGGATACAATTCTACGAGTATAACAAAATCTCAATTATGATGATGAGTTATGACCTTGGGTCACTCAAAATACACATAACAATAATAATATCTCTCACATTAAAGGACTCCCAAAAAATTAAAAAAAAAATAAAAATAAAAGAGTTTCTAAGAGAGAGAGATTGAGAGGGACAAGATCTTGGAGTCATTGACCCTCCAATGAGATGGAAAATTAAGATAGGAGGACAATAAAGTAAATCCAAAAGAAGTGCCAATAAGGATGGAGAAAAAAAAAAAAAAAAAAAAAACAAAACCCCCCTTGGCCTTGAATGTGTCAAAAGAAAGGTGAGGCCACTAAATTGGAGTTGACATGACTAGACAACCCCACGCTTGTCGCCTTTGCCCCCCTCCCCCACATAAATCTGCCCCCATTATTATTATTTCATTTTTTTTTTTTGCAGTTGGTGCTTCCTTGCTCTCTCTCTGCTGCAGTGCTTTGACCTCTTTTAGCTCCATCACCCTCTTCTTACTTCCCATCTTTCTTGTGGACTTTTAAGGTTTTATACTGTTTTAATAAGATATTGATGAGGTTCAACCATTCAAGTCTATGTTACAAACTTATGATTAAATCTATAATTAGGAATACCTATAGTCCCTATTCCATTTAAGTCTCTTAGGTATTTGGTGAGGTTGTTACTTAGCAGTTCATTTTACGGCTAAACTTTATGTTGCTTTTAATGCTAATTTCTCTTGCAATAATTGGAATTTATCTTCTGTGGTTTCGGAAGCATGCATGTGCGATAGGAGCTACTATGATCATACCTAGTTTGCATATGGAATGTTCATGAGATTGACCATTTCAATATCATTTTATTTCTAAAGGAAAAAAAAAAGAAAAAAAAAAGGTTGGATTGGTTTCTTATATTGTGATACATGTGGGTTCAGGATATGTTGCCATCAATCGCCATTTCATGGACACATCTTGACTTATGTCATTTAATATTTGGTCTACAAATGTACTCAAAGTCCTCATAGAAGTAAATGAAAGTTTTTTTAGATTAGTGCTAGTAGTATTTTTGGCTAGAGCTTGACTTTTGTTTGATTCCAAAGTTAATGATAATATCTCATTGACGGTTGTGCACTTGTGGTCGTTTTAATTAAGTTTTGTTTAGATTAATTTTTAGTTGACTTTTTGATATTGTTGGATTTGATGTTGTTCACACTGAATATTTTCACATCAATTAGACTGGGTGGAATATGTCAAGACTCTTAATTCTTCATTTACGTCTAATTAAACACAGCATTATAAAAGTGACATTGAGAAGGCAAAATATGGGTCAACGATTATAACACCAAGGAAATTAACAAGACATGATTGATTACATATATGACAAGAGACAACACATGATCAATCATGAAAATAAAAGAATAAGGGGAAAGAAATTTCGGGGTGTTGCATATGAATAGTTTAAAATGATTGCAAATGACAAACATTAGAGTTGATAAATTAAGATAGAAGCAGCTCCACATAAATTTCCAGTTCTTTCTCAAACTTGATTAGGTAAAGTTTCATTTCCCCTTTCTTAATGTTAATGTTAGAACAATAAAATTGAGCAAATTCTATATGGTGGCACACAAAGGTGAAACAAGTTTGTGAAGAGAAGCATTTATTTGTAAATAACTAAAATAATTTTTAGTATGTAGAGGAATGAAAGGAATTGATGTTTAATATTGCTTATTCGGCTCCTGAGCGATGACATATTTATTTAGGACCTTACCTTTTCAATCTCTGTTCTGTACATAAAAGGAGGTTCATTATACATTTTCATGATTTCACATTGAGAAAAGGAATTTAATGAAAGACGTGCCATTATGAAGGAGACTATGAAAGGAGTTGCAGAATTTTGTAAAATTTAGGTGTAGGTGGAAATGGAAATAACACTCGGAAAAGCTTTTTTTTTAGAGATGCTTGACTCTATATGTGCCTCTTTCTTTTCTTTTTTTCTTTTTTTTGAAAGTCGGATAGGTGAAAGAGGGGAATTCAAACTTGATTTCTCTAATAAAGAAAATCAAATTATGTCACTGAACTATAAGACTTTTGACATATATATGTGCATATTTAAACTAAAATAATGATAATATCCACATTAATAAGCTAGAGCTAATGTTTTTTCAAAGTTTCCCAAAATGATTTCTCTCTATCTTTTTTATTTTTCTAAAAGATAATTTGATAGTTATAAGTTAGAATAGGAGAGAAGAGATTTGGATTTTGGAACACTGCTGAAAATAACATGATGTATCAATCAATTGAGCTACAAAACTCTTAGTTTTACCCTTTCATAAGACTAAATATGGTAAGCTAAATCCTGCATAGAAATACGTGTTTAGCCTCGACCTAAAGTATACAAACATTATGCGCTTCTTATTTGTAGTTTTGTACATCTTCATTTAACAACAGGCCATCGCCAAAAAGGAGAAAATTAAGGTAAAACCGTAAAAGCAAGTCTCAGTATGTATTTTGCTTTGTTAATTAGTAGTGGGTAATGTTATAAATACAAACTTTTTTACAAACTTTTTACAAATCATGGTATGACAAGTTCTTATTGGTTCTTATCTAAACCCACCACTAATATTATTTTTCTACTTCTCAATAATCACTCATCACATCAGCAGTTTGTAAAATAATTTGAGTGCATTTTCCATAAGTAATTAGCAACTTGACCAATTAAGTGGAAGAAAAGTGAACACGATGCAATATATGAATGGTAAACTCAGGTGCAAGAAAAGTGAACACGATGCAATATATGAATGGTAATCTGGTCTGGACATTAATTTCGATCTTATCCATAAGGCCAGGTATATGTGAGTTATATATGGTTCCTTGGATGCTAATCTTATCAAGAAAGTCTAGCAAGTAATTTATGGCGGGGTCTTCCTAGCTAATTTTCTTTCTAGATTTCAACTTAGTCCATAGATTTGTAAAGTTATTCTTCTTTCTTTCTTTCTTTCTTTTTTTTTTTTTTTTTTTTTTTTTTTTTTTGACTTCTTGTATTAATACATGGACAAGAATGATTTATTGCACTATTGATATAGTGAAGAAAACCAAATCTCTTTTATCAATGGTTTTCTTATAATTGTTAAAAGCTTTATAATTTAATTGGTTGGCTCTTTTTGGCATTTTCAGCGGAGATATCTAGAGTTCAAATTCTCATTTTTTTATTATTAAGATAAAGAAATAATTTTCTTATAATAGTTTCTTTTTATGCATTTATTTTATAGTCTTGCATCTTAATTTAGACATAATATTATGATAATCTACTTCAACACTTCTATTGATGGTGATATTATAGAATAGGGAAGGCATCTCGAAGAATAGAGCATTCACATTGGGCACTCCCTTTGTTTGTTTGTTTTGTTTTTTGTTTTAAACCAATTTAACCAGCACTATAGTTAGTAAAATAGTAGTGATGATCAAATTATGATCCTAAATTTCACATTGAGTATTATAAATGAATTATTTGATACCAAATTAAGAAAATTAAAATGAACACTTGGGACAAAATTAAACTAGATTTAAAAGCTAATTTGCAAAAGATTAGTGCTACGGCTGGGTACTTTAAGTTTTACTTCATTGAGCTCACAAATTGATGCGTTACCAATCATAAATAGGCAATTTAAATATTTATTCATGAAGTTATTATAGTCCACTAATCACATTTATTGTCACATCAATTTGTAAGTTTTATATAATAAAATTTGTAATACTTTTAATATTTTCATTTGCAAAAAGCCACATTACTCGGTAACAATACCAAGTACATTAGCTTTTGTATATACATTTTCACCTTTTTCTTTTTCCCTCCCTATCTCCTTTAATTAAAAAATTGAAAGAAACTTTCTTTCTCTCTCTCTCTCTCACTAGCGGCAAAAATGTGGGTGGGCACTGTATTGAGTTAGTAATGCTAAGCTTGGGTGTTCATTAGGCTTCAGGCATTGCTAGGTGTGTCACTGAGGTGGTTGATTTGGTCGTGGGTGGTTGATCAATGTTTGGGTGTTATTATTTAGTGTGGCATTGCGATGATTTATCTAGCCATGGGTGACTGATCAACATCTTCAGGTCGCTGGGCTTTGTTGCAAATTCTACTTTGAGTATACAATTCTCTTTTTATTCCTCCGTTCACACGTTACATATATGAAGATGAGGTTAGGTAAAATTTCATGTGATTCAGTAAACATAATACAAATTAGATCATTGCTAGATCGATCCATATGATTCGATGAAGGATGAGCAAATAATGAATGGTTTTTTTTTTTTTTTTTTTCTATATAGAAAAAGGGAAATTAAAATGCTTGGGGGTAGAAATGAGGGAATGTATACAATACTTGGGTTTAATCAAATACAATTTGAAGGGTTTTGTAGGTTCATTGATGATGGCTTAACAGAAGAACTTTATAAGTTTCCAAAAATGGAAGATATAAATCAAGAAATTGAATTTCAATTATTTGTGGAAACATATCAATTGGTAGAACCGGTGATAAAAGAAAGAGATGCTGTAAATGAATCGCTCACATATTCTTCTGAATTATATGTATCCGCGGGATTAATTTGGAAAAACAGTAGAGATATGCAAGAACAAACAATTTTTATTGGAAACATTCCTCTAATGAATTCCTTGGAAACTTCTATAGTAAATGGAATATACAGAATTGTGATCAATCCAATATTGCAAAGCCCCGGTATCTATTACCGGTCAAAATTGGACAATACCGGCATTTCGGTTTATATAGGCACCATAATATCAGATTTGGGGGGGAGGGGGGGAGATTAGAATTAGAGATTGATTGAAAGGCAAGGATATGGGCTCGTGTGAGTAGGAAACAAAAATATCTATTCTAGTTCTATCATCAGCTATGGGTTCAAACCTAAGAGAAATTCTAGAGAATGTTTGCTACCCTGAAATTTTTTTGTCTTTCCTGAATGATAAGGAGAAAAAAAAAAGGGTCAAAAGAAAATGCCATTTTGGAGTTTTATCAACAATTTGCTTGTGTAGGCGGAGATCCAGTATTTTCTGAATCCTTATATAAGGAATTACAAAAGAAATTCTTTCAACAAAAATGTGAATTAGGAAGGATTGGTCGCCGAAATATGAACCAGAGACTAAATCTTGATATACCTCAGAACATTCCATTTTTGTTACCACGAGATATATTGGCAATTGCGGATCATTTGATTGGAATGAAATTTGGAATGGGTACACTTGACGATATGAATCATTTGAAAAATAAACTTATTCTGTCTGTAGCGGATCTCTTACAAGATCAATTCGGAATGGCTCTATTTCGTTTAGAAAATATGATTAGAGGAACTATAGGCAGAGTAATTAGGCATAAATTGATACCAACTCCTCAGAATTTAGTAACTTCAACTCCATTAACAACCACTTATGAATCTTTTTTCGGATTACATCCCCTATCTCAAGTTTTGGATTGAACTAATCCATTAACGCAAATAGTTCATGGGAGAAAATTGAGTTATTTGAGCTCTGGAGGATTGACAGGTCGAACTGCTAGTTTTCAGATACGAGATATACATCCTAGTCACTGTGGGCGCATTTGCCCAATTGACACGTCTGAAGGAATCAATGTTGGACTTATTGGATCCTTAGCAATTCATGCGAGAATTGGTCATTGGGGGTTCCTAAAAAGCCTATTTTATGAAATCTTTGAGAGATCAAAAAAAGTGCGGATGCTTTATTTATCACCAAGTCAAGACGAATACTCTATTGTAGCATCAGGAAATTCTTTGGGGCTGAATTGAGGTATTCAAGAAGAGCAGGTTGTTCCGGTTAGATATTGTCAAGAATTCCTGATCATTGAATTGGGAACAGGTACATCTTCAAAGTATTTTTACCTTCCAATATTTTTCTGTTGGAGCTTCCCTCATTCCTTTTATCGAACATAATGATGCGAATCGAGCTTTAATGAGTTTTAATATGCAACGGCAGTCAGTTCCACTTTCCTGGTCCGAAAAGTGTATTGTTGGAACTGGGTTGGAACGCCAAGTGGCTCTAGATTCAGGGGCTCTCGTTATAGCTGAACACGAGGGAAAGATCATTTCTATCGATGCTGACAAGATACTTTTATCGGGCAAGGTGGATATGGGGGATATTATAAGCATTCCATTAATTATGTATCAACGTTCTAACAAAAATACTTGTATGCATAAAAAACCGAGGGTTCCGCGAGGTAAATGCATCAAAAAGGGACAAATTTTAGCGGATGGTGCTGCTACAGTTGGCATTGAACTTGCTTTGGGAAAAAACGTATTAGTAGCTTATATGCCATGGGAGGGTTACAATTCTGAAGATGCGGTACTCATTAGCGAGCGTCTAGTATATGGAGATATTTATACTTCTTTTCACATACGGAAATATGAAATTCAGACTCATGTGACAAGCTACGACCTTGAAAGAATCACTAATGAAATACCACATCTCAAAGCCTACCTACTTTGAAATTTAGACAAAAATGGAATTGTGATGCTAGGGTCTTGATCAACGTTGTTGAGTATCTAGATGTAGTTGTTGTGATGGTTGATATGGATTTTGGTTTTGATTCCAAATTATTGTTATTCTTGTTAGATGTAGTGTTGGTGAATCCATGACAACGTAAGTCTTGATTCAGTTGTAATTTTGTAAATCAAGAACAAGACCAAGTCCAAGATTCAATTCAAGAAAAAGGTAGTTTCGGTTTCTTCAACTATCACTAGATCAATCAAGAAATGCTTATCAATCTACTCTCGATTATGCCTCAATCAATCAAGGATTGGATCAATTGATTCTCATCAGACCTATTAAATCAATTGTTAAGTGCAATTCCCGTGCCCTACACCTAAAACTACATAAAGGCAGATAAGAGTCGACGAAGATAGAGATTTAGAGATCTTATGCAATGTGCTTCAAAAGAAAAACCAATACCTTGGTTTTACCAATCATGAGTTTAGAATTCAAATTCAAGATTGAGTTTCTTTTTGGTGATCAGAGATGAAGCACAATACCTTCACTATTCCACAAGAAGAATCTTCAATGTGGTCCTTGAAGTCACAATCATGAGAAAAATTTCATAGTAAAAGAGTCCGAGTAGCTTAAAGCAGATTGCGGAGTTACGTCTGTAAGTTCTACTAGGTAACAATTAGGAATATGGGTATACTTCTGCTGTCAAATTTAATTCTGATAGTGAAATTTTCCTTGAAGTTGGGGTTAACTCTGTGAGTATTTCCTTTGGATGCGTCAATTGGTTCTTCACCAGTCATCACATCAACAAATCACCTATGCTATTTATTTTCTGCTTTATAGCTTCTACTTGGTGATTTGTTATCGTTGGCAATTAACTAAAAATCAATTGAACTTCATTATTGGTTAATTTAACAAAATTGATTTAGTTCGGCTTTAAAATCAACCTATGGGTCTAATTTCCTTTCAATTCTGATTCCAATTATTTGTATGTTCTTTTCTATCAAATTGTTTTTCTTCAGAAGTTTATAATCTGTTTGGTTGCTAAGAAAGCGAGAATGAAAAGATGATAAGACAATTATTTGAGCCTCATTTGAAGAATCTAAAACAACCACCCAATAGAAAGTGAAACATGTGCAGATTTATCTCCCTTTGATTTTTTTTCTTTTTCATATGTATGGCCATTGACCCAATAAAGAATTCGTGAAGAAGAAGTAATCGATTTTGGGTATCCATGTTCTCTTTTGTAGCTTTCATTTGAGATAATTGGAGTGACTTGAGTCTAAACAGCTACCCGGTATTTAGGGGAGTGTAGAAAAAAAATAATAAAATAATTATTTAAATAAAATGTATTATTATAAAATAAAGAGTGAGATATATGGTGTATAAAGTAAAATTAGATAGCTAAAACAGAATAAAGTGACTTTTCATTTAAAAATTTATAAATGCTCCTGTAAGTAATTTGCAGGTTTCATCTAGTGGTCAATAATGAAGCACATGTCATAGGATTAGATACTTTTTAGAGAAAAAAAGACACTTAAAAAAAAAAATCCAACAATAAAAAAACCAATCTTTCGATGGTCATATTTATAAAAATATATATGGAGGATCAATGAAAAGTAAAAATATTTATTTTATTTTCAATAACACCCCCACCCCCATGCACTATTGGTGTATTAATTGCTCTCTTTCTCACATTATCTATTTGTTTTGGGTCCCCAAAAGATTTCATATCACTTCTTTTACTATCAAGTAAAAGAATATGATGTTTCAAAAGCTTGTCACACAAACTCTTTAAAAAAATGCTCGATCATCCACCACTTGCTAATCTTGTTTATTTGTTGTCTTATTTCTTCTTCAACACAAAAAAGGAAATGTCTTAACTTCCATTTTGAGGCATAAAAAGCAGTTTGTGCTTTTAAAAAGCAAAGTTTAGAAATTTTAAATACGTAATTCGTACAACTTAATTAATAATAATGCTTGGCAAATGGCAAGGTCTGGACCAAAAAGGAGTTGTTTGGTAAGGGAGGCCCACGTCTCAAATTTTGGGTATTTGAGAACATTTTTGTGATCCAGTTGTGTGGAAAAGTTTACTGTATTATTATTATTATTATTATTTTGCTTTTAACTATATATATAAAAGGTGAGGTGCATGGAATAATGGCTATAGACAGGGATTGCAACCGGAGGGGAACGATTGGATCTCAGGTGCCACATTGCCACCCTCTTCTAGATGGGCTCATGACAAATATATCATGGTTGCAATATGGAGACATGTTTTTATCCCAAATGAGGTGATCCAACACCAGTAAAATAGAGACGAGAGAAAAAGGAGTGCTGACAATGAGAGAGAGAGAGAGCAAAAAGTGTGGGAATAGTACATGTATGATACAATTAAGATATAAATTGGATATGTATGAAAAATATTAAATTTTATGTAAATAATTTAAATTTGTATTAAATGATCATCAAGTATATATCATTTCCTTTTTAAGGTTAGAAAAATATGTGTCAAAGACTTGACTCTCAGCCTTTACTCTCCCCAAACCAACAAGAACTTATATCACGCTAAGAATGTGTGATGCGTTTTTTTTAACAAGTGGAGTAATGTAAGAAATATTGCAAATTTTACTATATAGGTCTTACAAATTAACATGTTACTAATCACAAAAAAGAGAAAAAATATTGACATTCATTTTTAATAATTTTGAAATCAATTAATCACTTTCACTAACACATTAGTTTCTAAATGTTATGTAATAGAACTTATTGAGTTATGTAGTGGTTGAAACCCAAGTTTTTTTCCTATGGAGAACTCGTTGAGTTACAAGTTTCTTGACAACCAAAAATGAAAATCTGAATTAAAAAAAAAAAAAAAAATCTAATTCTTCAGATATAAATAGATATTTATAAACTTACATTTTTTCTCTCCTTTCCTAACGATATGTTATTAAACTTTCATGTAAAATTATCAAGATTTTTTTTGAGAAGGAAAAATTATCAAGAGTTTTTTTTTTTTTTTTTTTTTTTTTGAGTAAGTGATATTAAGTTTATCATTTTTACAGGAATAACCTAGATAGGAATTCTAGTTGCCCCCGTACGTGAAAGTCCTATTATTATTATTATTAAATATTCGAAATTATTGTTTATTATCATAATAAATGAATAATATTATATTTGATGTAATATTCTATTGAATAAAAAAAATATTGGTAGACAGAGCCACTTCAACAAATGATACGAACCGAAAAGGAGAATGTGCAAAGATGCAAATATGCTGGCATTAATTAATTAATTTGGTATTTTAATTTGAAGTACATCTTCATTAGCTCTTCTCTTCTCTTCAAAAAAAGTACATCTTCATTAGCGAATAGCTAATTAGATTCCCACATCATTCACTTCGTTATTAGCAGTCTAATCATTAAAGAGAACAAAAAGTGATTGCAAATGGCAAATTATAAAAAAGAGTTCATCTTAGCCAAAAAGGTGAAAGACAATTCATTGGATACTAATCTCATCATGAAAATCTCCTATTCCCTAATTCACTGCTTGTGGGGTCTTTGTTTCGTATCTTTCATTTCACTTCAAAAAAAAAAAAAAAAAAAAAATGCAGTTTCAGTCTACACGTCCATTTACAGTGAAATATATATGAAGAGATTATTTTGAAACATATATATAGGATGGTAATTGTGCATGCAAGTTAGAAATATGAAATATATTTTATTTACTTGTTTCCCAACTATCCCTCATTTTGTTCTTTTTCTTAAACAAACTGATATATTATTGGTCTCTCCTATGTAAATTTATATTCCTTTATTTGTCTGAAATCATCAAGACCAAAACCTAACAATTTTTGTTGCAATGGCCGGCATTGGACCCATCAGTCAGATATGTATTTTTTGCAAATTTTTCCAAACCTTTCTTTGCTATTTATTTGTAGGGAAAACAAATTGATATTATATAGATTATCATATCTTCACTTATAAGTTATAACCCTAAGAAGTACAGACATGGTAAAAAGGACTATGTGTTTTTGTCAAACAATGTTTCCGTAGAATGTTTTGTCTGTTAAGGATATCAAGGTCTTTTGAGTGCACAGAAAATAGTCCGATAAGTGAAGTAATTTTTAGTTGTACTTGAAATACAATAGCCATTTAATCATAATACTAGCTGTAGTTCAAATATTGCTAATTAGAATTTAGCACATTGTAAATACCCTTCAATGGGTTCATTGTAATTCACATCCTCATCTAAGGAAAAATATAATCATCTAGGGCTTTCCACTATGAAAATAGTGGAAAGATATAATCGTCAGGTTAAAGGTCGTTAATTGTTTTTCTTTTTTTTGTTTCCATTTTATCTCTCTATATTATTTTATTTATTTCTTTCTATTTTCATAGACTGAAAATTATTTTTTATTACAACACAATCAAATTCGATAGGACGCAGCACAGCTTACCAAAAAATTTTAAAAAAAATAAATAAAGAAAAAAACAGTACGTCCTTTCAATTCTTTCCCTCTCTTCCCCTTGTTATTGCATTATTGGCCATCGATACACTATTATTGTCAAATCAGCTACCCATAAGCCCCATCGCACCTCGCTAGCCATCCTTATTGTCACATAGACGATCCATCGTTTCTTGATTTGCTTTCTTAAAACTTTACTATCAATTAATCAGTGATTCAATTATACATCTCTTTGTCTCTCTTGCCCACCCTTATTTTGTTTGTTTGTTTCTTCTTTCTTCTTTTTCTTCTTCTTCTTCTTCTTCTTCTTCTTCTTTTTTTTTTTTTTTTTTTAATACTTTTCTTTTTTGGTATGTGTGTGTAGAACTCTATACAACTCTATCTTATAATGTGATCTAATGGGTCTTAATTTTTTTTAATTGTTATAGAGTATGACCGATTATATTGTATCTAATGGGTTTTAACTTAAATTTTTTTTTATTAATTTTCATAAATTTATTATGGATAAAGTTTAGTTACAAAATTGGTTGTAACTTAAGACTACAACCTTATTCAATATCTTTTTATTGAAGCCGAATTTTAACAAATCTACCATTGGATCATATCTTCTTCTTATGTTCTTCATGTTTGCAAAATACCTAGAAAATTAAAGATCAATAGTTTTGTTACCAATAAATTGTTTAAATTGCAAGTTTTGTGGTTTAAAATTATGCATAAAATATGAGCTTATAGATCATATGATAAATAATATCGAATTGATACAAAATTTGACATGTGTATTAAAAGTGTAAAGAACATGTAATTCAACGGTTAGATTTTCAAAATATGTAGTAATGTTTATTTTATTGAGTAAGGTTGTAGCATTAGGTTACAACCAATTTTGTAACTAAACTTTGTCAATTTATTATTAAAATTTTATTTATTTACTGATATTAAGATTGTTATTTATTAGTATATTATGGTCTAGTTACTGTTAAACATATTTATTTCTTATTAGGACTACAGTTAAAGTGTTAGTTAAATCACTGAGTTGCATTGTTTTATTTACTCTTTTTTATTTATTTAAATATTATAAAGTTAAAACATTTTGATCGTTGTTTTATTGTTTAAAAAATATAAAACAAATATAAATTATACATAAAATAATTATTAATTAATCAAATTATAACCATACTCCCATTGTGTTGTGTAGTTTTTAAAACTTGACATACTATCGTATCCTGCATCATTATCAAGTTCGTGCTCACGCTCATGTCTATTTTTCTTAATTTATAATGTGGTGAGAAATCGGTAAACCAATCAAATTCAGAAATTGTTACCTAGATTAATTAAGAATTCAAAATTAAAATCTTACAAGGGAAATTATTTTACTTTTTTTAATATTATGATTACTTTTCAGTATAGGTAATACCCTTTCTGGTGTAATACAAAATATTGCTTATCACGTGACTACTTATAAATAATATATACCTTTGTTGCATAACCAGTTACCTTTCCTTTTTTTATATCAAAAAAAAAAAAAAAAAGAAGAAGAAAAAAAGGAGAAGAGAGTTTCCTTTCCTTTTATTTATTTATTTATTTTTAAAATGGACACAAATCTTCAACTTGACCTTTATAGCATTGCAAGTGTGAGATTTATGGTTCATATTTCCACAAAAGAATAAACAATCGATTAAATAAAGATATCTGATCTTTCTCTCTCTCATAATGTAATTGTTTTTGGTAGAATATTTTCTATTATTTATGCTCTTTTACTGTAAAAAACGAATAATTTGATGTCTTAAAAGCTTCTTATAGAATCCTAAAATATGCTTATCTTCTCCACTAGTTAATTTTGTCGACACTAAAAGGTAACATCTTTCTCTTAACAACTTTCTCCGTAAAGAAAGCACTTGGTGCTTTGTAAAGGCAGAGTTATGATAACGATCCCGAATTTGTACTTCCTTAAAGTTTAACAACCAAGGCCCTCGTGTCAAAGTCTGGTATCTTAGAAATTTTTTTTTCTTCAAATTTGAAGTGGTAATCTAGTGATAATAACATATTTTTTCATACATTTAAAACTTACTTATATCATTAATTAAAATAAAGTTTAGAATAGTTTGGGATAAGTTGTAGTATATATTTGGCTATCAGCCACACCTAGGATGAACATAAAAAATAACAAAAGAACTAAGAGCATTAGCATCCGGGTGGCCAAAAAAGTTCTATTTTACCACCTCAAAAGTTACTTTATCTATTATATCAACTCACTTTACAATACACCCAAAATCCAAGTTTCTATTTTTATATACAACCCAATAAATTAATATATACTACCTAATAAAATAATATTGTAAGGACTCAATTTGTAACGACTCCAAAATGATATGGGGTTCGCACGGTAAAGGCCCTAACAATAAAATTTATAGAGCGTGGGATGAAAGGCTAGGCCTCGGTCATCGGACAGTGGTTGGTCATGGTGTTCATGGTAATCGCACAAGGGTTTACCATGCTTGCCCAAGAAGATTTTCTCCTCGACACGACTTGGGAGGATCTGGCTCTTGGCCTTCGTCCTGCTCTCCTTTTGGCTTACTTCCCTCTCTCTTTATACTAGCATTTACCCTCTCCCCAACGTCCACGTGTAGGTTCAGCTTTTGAGGGCTGATGCCTGTCCCATCGGCCCATACCCAAAGTGGTTGGGGGCGGTTGTAAAAGCTGAAAACCATGGCTCTGTCAGGCGCAGAGTACTTAATTACAGTAATAGCAGCCTTTCCCTTTTCTTTTGTCTATTCACTGTTCAGGGGTCCTTTTCCCATCAATGCGGAGGTGTTTAGCTTTTCCTTAAACAGCTCCTATACCGTACTCGCCCTTTCTTCCAGGAGCAATTTAGGATGCCGAGGACAGAATCATTCTCGGCTATATTTCTAGGCCATTTAGACTTCGGTTGCATGTCCTCAGCAACGCCTGTCCTCGGTGTGGGCCTGGGTCACAAATATTCTGGCCCCACAAATATAAACTACTTCTCTTTCTCTTTCTTCCTAACCTCTTTTTCTCTCCACTCACAACCACAAATAAAACCAACCACCACACCCCAACCACAAAAATAACCAAACACCACCTCCACGATCAAAACTAGCCACCTCCACATAATACCGCCACCACCCACCCACCAGAAATAAATCACCACTATCACAACCACAAAAACAATCACAACCAACATCAACCACCATCATCACATAGTACCCATACCAGAAATCAAATAAAAAAAAAGGAGAGAGAACAACAACTCACTGTGATACCACCGCCGCAGCTCTCCACCACACCAAACCATCTCACCACCACAATCCATACCATACACCAAATTGCATGAACCACCAAAACCTACAACCCATAACCCATGACTAGGGGTGTCCACGGGTCGGGTCGGGTCGAGTTTGTGCCAAACCCGGACCCGACCCGAATTATTCGGGTGGAGGAAAATATGGCCCGAAATCAACCCGGATGATCTGGTCGGATTTCTCGGTTTGGGTCTCGTCGGTTTCAGGTTGTATCAATTTGGGTACCGGGTTTCATCGCCAGAACGATTTTTGGTCGGATTCGGAGAGATCTGGCTGGATCCGTCGAGATCTGGCCTAGATTTTGTCAGATAACGGCGAGATCTCGCTGGATTTGATCTGGGATGCTTAATATTTTGCTGGAAACGTTAAAGGTATCGGTCCGGGTCGGGCTTCACGGGTTTTGAAATGCAAAACCGACAACCAACCCGCTGGGTCGGGTTTGACAGTTTGAAACCCACGTCCGACAGCCAGAGTCGTCGGATCGGGTGGCAGTAGGTCGGACTCGGGTGGGTTGGCCGGGTTGAGCGGTTCAACAGGTCTCTTGGATAGCCCTACCCATGACCTCCACACCACCACAACCATCATGAAACTACAAACCCATAGAAAACCCCACCCCAACCACCACAGCAAACCCCCACCACCATGAACCTACAGACCCACGACAACAATTTGAATCCAAAAACCCACAAAAAAATTTGAACCCACCACAATTATAAACCTCACCACCACAAAAGTTTGAATCCCAAAACCCACAAACCCACCACAATAGAACCAACAGTAGTAAAACCCACGGTGGTACCAAGAAAAAACCCACCACAAGAAAAAACCTCACCACCATACCAAGACAGCAAGCAAAACCCACCACCAATAGAACCCACGACGGCAGGAGCAGAAGCATCGGTGGCGGTAGCAGCAACAACCCACGGTGGTGAGAACCCACAGTAGCAAATCGCCATAAACTGCCACAGACCCACCGGGATCCACCACAAACCCAACCCAGAAAATTGCCACAAACCCATCGGGATCTACCATAAACCCAACCCATAAAACAAACCACCACAGAGACCCACCATAGAGAGAAGATGGAAAAACGGGGAAGAGGGAGAGTGGAATAGAGAGAATAGGAAGAGTCAGATGAGAGAGAGAAGTGGGAGAGAATAAAATATTTGTTTTTAAGTTTACATCCTGTGAACAGTGAGGTTGCATATATGCAACCTCACTGTTCACAGGATGTAAAAAATTTTGGGTTTACAAACTCAGATGTTGTATGGTTTTAAGGTTTTAGGAGCTAAAATAGCAATTGAGGGGTTTTTACACCCCCAATGCTAGTGCTCTAACAACACAACAATCTCTCTCTCTTTTTCTTTTTTCTTTTTTTTTTTTCTTTTTTTTTCTCACAATGGGAGATCCGTATAATGGTTTCCTTCCCAATGTGTTCTTCTATTTCATACTTCAACTAATACATAATTGGATTGGATCATATGAGTATTGTTATGTAGGCCTCTACCAAGTCCTACATTGAGTGCTTACTAGCTAGGTGGATGTTGGATTTAAAAGTGATTTTGAGGATCCCTAATTGTAACTTGATTAATCCTTTTAGGGTATAAACACAGATTTAACAAATGCTTTCTGTATGTTTTTACAGGTTGATTATGGATGATCCTCAACAGATTCTACTTTACAAGAAGTTATACTCTATGTTACTTACTTAATTGATGTGTCTTTTTGTGAAGATTTTAGGTGTTGACTAATTCCAAGTCAATTTGCTATGTATTGTAATATATCAAGGCTAAAGTAGTAGCTTATTCAATGTGCTTCAAAGAAGATCTCAGTAGTGCGAAATTAAATATCAATTGTGTGAGATTTAAATTCTCGGTAGTGTGAGCATATTTTTAATTGTGTGAAAAACTCTAGCTAAAATCATATTCCTATATAAACCCTATATTAACCCAAATATGCAGAGAAGGAAAAAGGTTACTAGAACCAAAAGAAAAACCTTGTGAACTCATATTGTCTTCCAATCCTCTCCAAATTGCAAAACCTTTTGAGAGGAGAATTCAACCGCCCAAAACACCATATCACCACCTGTATTATTGGAGAGTAGTATTTAAACCACAAAGATTACAAAAAATCTTCAAGTGGCCTTGAAGTAACCAAGAGGTCAGTTTGTTAGTCGATGTCTCAACTTGTGATAGCAAATTACTGTGAAGATGGAGGCTTGAAGAGTAGTTGCATCAAGAGTTAGAAGCTTAAATACAAGTCAATTACATGTACTAGAGCTCTTGTAAGATTGGTTGTATCGCAACTTCTTAATAGTGGATTTGACGAGATCGAGCCATAGGCTTCAAAGCATTTTTCCTTGTTGGATTTTCCACTTGGTGAAAAATTCATCATCTTCTATGTGTGTGATTATTCTTGTTATGATTTGATTTAATTTTTTATCCATATTGTAATTGAATTCAGCTAATTAACTACTTGGACTTAACTTTGATAAATCATAAAATTGGTGGTAATTTGTACTATGGATCAGAACATAACTAAAACCCTTTTTCTTTACTACATTTACCAATCTTATTTTTGGTCTTCCTCTACCCTTTTTCATATTCTCAACTTAAATCAACTTACACCTTTTTTTTTCTTTCTCAAAAAAAAAAAAAAAAACTTACTCTTTTTCATTGGTGCATTAATCACTATCTTCTAGATATGAACAAACCATCTCAGATGACTTTCTCTCATATTTTCATCAATAGGAGTTACCCTTATTTTTAAGTGAATTTGCTCATTTTGAATCATATCTTTTCCCATATTCCAACTTATCCATCTTATATACTCATTTCAGATACACCCATTTTATGAATATGTTGGTTCTCAACAATCCAACATTCTTTACCATAGAGCATAACTAGTCTTATAGCAATTTTATAAAATTTTCCAATTAGGTTTTCTACAATTATACAATATACTTGATGCACTTATCTATTTCGTCCACCTCACTCTTATCCAATGATTCGCATCCTCTTCAATCGCTCAATCTTTATGAATTATTGATCCAAGATATTGATTATCAAATTAGTAATACATTTTAGAGCATTCTCATCCAAAGGGCCAAAAACTATATTTTTCCTCTTTTTTTTAGATAATAGCAAAATATCATCAAAACCCTCTCACATCCGATTATTCAATTTGCCTCAAACTTTTATACAATGCTATATTGTTATCTAGAAATTCATCACCATTGTAGCAATGTGAAAAAATTTAACAAACATTTTTTATTCCTCTCTCTCTCTCTCTCTCTCTCTCTCTCTCTCTCTCTCTCTCTCTCTCTCTCTCTCTCTCTCTCTCTCTCTCTCTCTCTCTCTCTCTCTCTCTCATCGAGGTTGAAAACCTCAAGGGTCATGGTGGTGGAATCGTCGGAGAATCAGAAGAAGTTTGGGTTTGGGTCGTATCTATGTACTTTGTGGTTGTTGTTGGGTTTTGCATTATTGGTTGTGTGATGGGTTCTAGGTTTATGTAGTGGGTGTAAGTGTGTGATGGTTACCACAAAATTGATCAGTTTCAATTTGGACTGGGTCAAACTGTATCAAGGAAAAAGGATCTTGTTGCCACAACATAGTAGTGATGAGATTGGTGGTGAGCAAAAGGGAGCTACTTCAGCCTTGTGAGGAGCTCAAGTCTGATGAGAGAGAGAGAGAGAGAGAGAGAGAGAGAGAGAGAGAGAGAGAGAGAGAGAGAGAGAGAGAGAGAGAGAGAGAGAGAGAGAGAGAGATGAGAGGACGAGGAGAGAGAAGGAAGCGATCAAGCTACCAACAAGTATCACTAGCAGTGGTAAAGAAATGAGGCAAGAGTTTTGCTTCGGCCATGGTGGCTTGAGAGGGAGAAAGAGAGTGAAACCATAAAAAGATTACTTTTTTCTTTTAGAAGAAAGACCTCAAAATTTTATTGAAATAAACCTAGTCATAATTGGTCATAAGAACACCATGAAGATGGGAGGGAACATTATCCATCTACATTGATAAACCTTTAACATATTTAGTATGTTTAGTTAAGTTATGAGTTACAATATTACCTATTCTATGAGTATGAGAAAAGGAAATACTCCTGATGAAGACAGTTATGGTTGGTTGCATTTATGCAAGGAGATATATGAAGAGGGCCAAAAATGCTTCTTCACTTTTTAAAAGTGTTAATAACCACCATGGAATCTCCCTCAAGAATAATAGAAGAGAGGCTATGATCATGAACAAAGATTACTTTCTTTTCTTTTCTTTTTTGAGAATTTGAACAAAGATTACTTTAATATGATATATTGCAAAATTAATAATAGAATTTAGGGTGTGTTATAAAAGTATTTATGGAAAATAGATAAGGTTACTTTTGGTAAATTATAGTTTTGTTTTGTTTTTTTGTTTGTTTGTTTTTTTTTTTTTTTTTTGCATAATTGGATGGGAATGCCATTATAGAATCACATCCATTCTCACTCTTTAATAAACTTGGGGTCATACCTATAAAGTCCTTCCCCTTCTCTTTCTTATTTACTTAGTGAAAGTAGATTAGTTCGAGTTGCATATATCAATTTAGGAGAATTGTTCTTGCAAGGAGATTGACATTTCTATCATATTTGAAGTGTTTTTTTATTAAACAATATTCAATATTTCAATTTTAAGCAAAGACTTGATAATTTTTTTTAATAAAAAATTCTAGGTGTGATTTAAATTGGTCGTCCATGCCCTTGTTAAAATTGGTTTTAATGCTCATTGTTCTTTAGTTTGTAATAATTGTTCCACAGTATTAACTGCAGTTCCGCTGTGTTTGGGATGCATGGAAGCTAAAACTTTGTTCATATTTCTTCTCTTTAATGAAAATTTGTTTTCTTTTATGATTGGTTATATAGTTTCTAGTTTCACTATTTGAACTCAATGTGGGTGCAATACTACTGACCCCAACACAAATTAACCAAAAGCAGCATCAACACTTGTACATTTTACTCTCTCTTTCTCCCTTTCCAAAATGTTAGGCCAACAAAAGAATATCCAGGGTTCAGAGAGATTGAAGCATGAGGTGGGCTAAGTCTAACGTATGTAAATTTACAATGTCAAGCTGTATTTTGCAGTCTAAAACACCAAATTAGTAATAAAAAAAAAAGTGTAATTGTTTTTATAAGATGACAAGAATGCCCCCAGAGGACATGTTTGTCTGGCAGCAAAAATTAAAACCCAATGGTCACAGATTTCTGAACTGCAGTTGAAACTGTGTTGTCCTTAAAAGGCACAGAACAGACCAAAGACTGAGTGAGAAGGAGAAAGATTGATCAATGACAATCTCAGAGGAAGAAAAAGGCAAAAGGAATGAGAGAGACTTTGGATAGAAGGGACGTGTGAGAGAGGTTTCTCTCTGTTTTTAATGAAGTGTCTCATGCCTATCTAGCTAAGTAGCTATATCACACTTGGGTTGGGTGAATGTGTTTGTGTTTCGTGTTTGTGTTTGTGTTTGTGTGTGTATAATATATGTATGTGTGTGCGAGTGTGTATGTCAGATAGCAAGAGTCATATAGTTGGCACGTGGGAGTCAGTGCCCATTACACACACAAACACACAATGAATGACACAATGAACACACAAATATATGAAATGCCTGTCACCTTTCAAAACCAGAGCTTCTGTTACATGTCTGTAATTGTTATAACTGTATAACCTCAGAGGAAAGAGGGGCTGGTAGAGAGTACATGGGTTGTTGACGCGTGTATGTTGGTGATGTGGAGGTGTTAAGGCCATGGGACCGTTTCTAAGTAAATAGTACGAGTTCTTTAGCCGTTTTTTTGGTATAAAGGCTCTGTGGTCTGTGGCTTCTGTGCCTACCTACACTGCCAAGGCTAGCTTGGTTTGAAAGGTCAGGTCAAATGTCTACATCATATCCCTCACATGCACTCACTCGTCTTGTCAAATCATTTGGAATCATTAAACAAAAAAAAAAAAATTACCCTACCAAAAATTACATATGGACGTATATATATATATAATATCACATAATTTTTATACAGTATGAATATGTAACTTTTTCCTGTGCATGAAGATGGTTATGGCTTATCTTTTTATTGGGTGGGAAATGGGTTCGGAAAACTAGGAAAGGATCTAATTGAGTATGTTAATTAGTGGTTTTCTATGTGTTTACTTTAATAATTAAAGGGTTTTTGCTTTGGAAGATCAATCATAGTTATCCATGCCCACACCTTAACTGAAAGTCACTGTTGTTATTTATGGCTTGGAAAAGTCACTGTTTCTTAATGAAAGTTTGATACAGAATTCTAACAAACTCAACTCATTGGTTCAAAAGCATGCATGGGTTTTAAAGCATGTCCTTTAGATGTTGGAGACAGCCTTTGAAAACAAGATATCAAAGATTTTCATAACATATTCGAGGAGATCTTGTATAAAGTCTACAGTTTTCTCACCGCACTTTTTTTTTTTTTTTTTATTAAATTTTATCTGAGGGCATCATTGGAAGGAAAACTCAATTGTAATGTATTGTAAAAACTAAAAACTAGTTGTTGCATTGGATGAAGAACCTTTTAAGGGCTATTTGGAAAATTAAAATAAATAAATACGGCCCTCCAATGGATTGGTCCTATTTTAGTGGGACCTTATTGGATGCTTGCACAACAAACCATTTATAGTTATGGTTTTTTTGTTCAAAAAGATGATCAATATTGGAAACTCCCAAACAACCCTCTAGAATGCAAGTTGGATTTCCATCAAACACCACTAGATTTAATTGTTCCACAAATACTATATATGACCCTAGAAGGAAGACAAGCCATCAATCTAAAAAGAAAGAAGAAGAAAAAAAAAAAGGGGGCCCCAATAAGGTTTTTATTAGAAAGAGGGATATAAGGGAAGCCACAAACTAATACCCACTTAAGTAAATGTTCTGCCAATGTCATGATGGTATGGTAGCCCCAGTTGGTGGAGGTCAAAGGGGTGTAAGAAAGTGGATTTCGCTAGGATCCGTCGTTCTATGCTTTTATATAAGTGGGTGGTGGTCTCCTAAAGGCCTGCAGTGTCACTCAAGGGATTAGACTCTTTGTCAAAGTCCAAAACTCCTATTGAACACTCTTTGACCATAAGTTTCGTCTTCTTGATTCTACAAATAAAATGCTGCCATATATACTTAAAACAAAAAATTAAAAATTAAAATGTTCTTGCACAAATCATTACTTTTTTTTAAAAAAAAATTTGCTTGCACAAATCATTACTAATGCGGATTATCATATGTATATAAATAATAAAAGAAATGATTAATTACAATTATACATTCTAAATTATAGGTACATTTGCAACATAACCCTAAACTTTAAACTTTAGTAATTTGCATCCTCTTTTGATGTTTGCAATTTCCACCTAAAATTTAAATTTGTGTAACAATTACAATTGAGTGAGCGACTTTCCACCCAAAACTATAAGAACATTATAAATGTACACTATAAAGTATGAAAACATTTTCAACTTGTACTCTAAATTATAATAGTACTAGTTGAGTTTCTGCATAATGTGAAAGAGCATTTTGTCATTATTTTCCTTCAATATTTTAATAGTTTTTCATGTAAAAAAAAAATTAATCTTTAGTATTCTATTTTATAGACATAATAAAAAGACAATAAGAATGGTGTAATGATTTGATCGTATGTTTATAAATTTGAAAATTGCATGATATAGTGATTAATATAGATAGGCATGTTGCATGTTGCATGTTTCATGTATATCCAAGAATGCAAATATCATTTGGATAAAATAAAAATGCAAATATCATTCAAGTATATATATATTTACTTTCTTTACTTTTTTTTTGGGGATTTGTGCACAAAAAAGTTATTTCAATTGTGGATTTAAATTAGAACTAATAACAACCTCTCACATAAAATTTATTGTGAAAGTATTGTGAAAATGTTATGGACGTAGCAATTCTGTATAAAATTTATAAAATGACCATATATTTTCCTCTAATATAAACAATTAATGTATAACAATAGATAATTAATATTTGCATTTACTCCATTGACTTATTCAATGAGTTAATACTTTGATATAAATGCAAACTTTTTTGAGGTGGAAGCTTACATAAAGAAAATCTCAAGAAATGCACCACATGATAGAATTTCATGTTCTTTAATATGAAGTCTCTGCTTTTATATATTGCAAATTATTTTAAAATTAGAGTGTGGGTTGCAAAACTTTTAAAGAGTAGGGTGCATGCTACAAATACTCCTATAATTTTATCAGGATAGCTAAAATTAGCCCTAAAAGAAGTTATATAGCAGTTTTATGAGCACAAACAACTTCAAATATGTTTGGAGCTATATTTTTCAACCTATTACATGTTGATTTATAAGATTATTTATGTATATTATTTAAACAGGCCACATAACACATTAACAATGCCATTTACATTGCTATTTTGGACTTTAATTTAAATGGTGGGTAGATATTGCAAATTATTTTAAAATTAGAACGTGGGTTGTAAAATTTTGAAAGAGTAGGGTGCATGTTACAAATACTCCTATTAGCCCTAAAAGAAATTATATAACAGTTTTATGGGCACACACAACTTCAAATATGTTTAGAGCTATATTTTTCAACCTATTACATGGTGATTTATAAAACTATCTATGTATATTATTTAAACAAGTCACATAGCTTATTAACAAAGCCATGATAGCTAAAATTACATATGAAAGATCTCTTCAATAACCACATAGTGGGTTAGAAAAAAAGTGCAAACATTTTTGGACCAAAACTTTTTCCTTATGAGCACCTAAATTATTAAATTTTGCCGTCATGATTTTGAACCATGAATGCAATAA
This sequence comes from Quercus tomentella, assembly GCA_028535165.1. NCBI lineage: Eukaryota > Viridiplantae > Streptophyta > Magnoliopsida > Fagales > Fagaceae > Quercus > Quercus tomentella. The sequence continues at coordinate 39,532,545 of JAPQVY010000012.1, read as the reverse complement.
AATTCATGGAAATAGTAAAAAAAAGTTTACCCTTAAACTAGTTTGGATGAAAATTCCTTCAACCCACTATGTAACGATTAATAGAACCATCCATATGCCTATTTAATGAATCATATGAATTATTTAAGTAATACATATGAATAATTTTATGAATTGCCACCTAATCTAATTGAAAGATATTTCATTAATCTAGTTTGAGGAAAGTTTTGTCCAAAATGAAACTGGGAAGTTAAATTAAAGTGGCAATAGCTCTACCCTTAATCATATATCATATATGATTGATATTTGGATGAGCTTTAGCTAAGTACTATCCACGCATACATGATCATGTTGGCTGGCCGACACTTAATTATACATTATCAACGAAGAAACCGGGAACTACACGAGGTAGGACCTACGTACAAATGGCTCCATTTGATCACCAATAAAGTTTTTGCAAGAAAGTTATTGGTATGGGTCCCCCATTTATCAAACATAAAAGAAGTTCCACTATATGATCATACTTGCAATGATCCATTTATTTTGAGAGAGGGAATAGTAAAACTGGTACGGTCAATAACAAAGGAAGTTAGGATGATGATTTTATTAAGCATTTAATTAACTTAATCATTTGAGAGTTTAGCATTCCTTCCAAAATGTGCTTTAACACTTACTTTTAATAGTTATCATTTACTTGGCTCTTTTAAATAAAAGAAGGAAAAAAAAAAAAAAAAGTTAACGGATGCTCTAAATATCGGTTTAAGTAATATTTTTAGAAATTTTTTATGAGAAAAAAATTGATTTTATTAAAGCTTTTATATATTTTACATAAAATTAATATCAAAACTTTCTTAAAATAGTTCATTAACAAATGTCTTTAGGGCATCTGCCAGACCCATAAATTATTAAGAGATAACTTACACTTTAAACACTAAACAGTTACTTCATTTACCATTAATGCCTCTTCTAATCAGTCAATTCAATTTGCGTAATTGACACTCAAATTTGATAGATTAAATAAAGGTGTCCACTATCGTCTAAATTCAGGGTTATGAGAAATTTAGGTATAATGACAAAATTACCCTTCTTGATTGCAATGAAAATCCATCATGTTTTCCCTGCCTCTTTTAATAAAAGAAAAAAAAAAAAAAAAAAAAAAAAAAAAAAAAAAAAACCATCACTTTTTACTCATTTTAAAACTTGATTTAGACTGTAAAATGGTACATTGATACAATTATCTCAAATTAGGGTATCAATCAAAGAAATTGATAATTTGAGGAGGACATTGAAAATATGTGAAAATTTTTGGTGAAAAATGTAATCTCCCATCATTTAATAAACAAAATCGAGTTACAAAAAGGAGTTTTACTCTCCCATCATATGTTGATGTAATCTAAAAAAAACAAGGATTTTGAGGATAGAGGTTAATATGTAATATAATTTATATATGAGTAAGTAATATGTGCTTCTTATCCAAAAGCAGGGACGAGCTCAGTAAAGCTTCGAATCTAAAACTCCCAGTAAAATTAATGGACTCCACATCCTTTTCCACGGGTTAATTCAATTTTGATGTTGTGTAGATGAATCACAGAGCAAGCTTGACAATAATTATAAAGAATGTGAGAAGTGAAGTCGTTAAAGCTTGGGTGGAGAAGGTTGAAGCTAGTTCTGCAATTACGATAAAGGCTATAGCAATACATTGGGGTTTAGAATTGGTAAAAAAATAGAGGATATTAAACAAGTTATTATTGAAGGGTCATAATACGTGTCAATTTTCAGACACGTGTCATGATCGCGGCGGGTCTAATGTCACAAGACACTGGACAAAAGCCATATCCATTATTGAAGGGTATGCTAAGATGGTAATTGATGGTGTGTTAGGCTCAACTAATAAGCAGCTAAATTGGGAAGTCTTTCATTAGATATAGGACATTCTAGGTTTGTTGTTACGGTGTTTGAATCAAAGGTTGTCCCTTTAGTGGATTAAAATTAAGAGATGAAACTATAGCTGTTCATCATTGTGCACACTGATTTTCTTGTTGTAAAATAGTGGAAGCTCAAAATACTAAGAATGATCGTGAAAATATGTTAAACTTTAGAAATATCTTCAAAAAAAAAAAAAAAAATGATAGGAACGAAGAAAACCAACCCAGAAGAAAAATAGACACAAATACACCTGGAATTACATGGTCAGTAATAGCCTACATCTACGAGGGATTGAAGATTAATTCACTCTATTAAAGAGAGATAACAAAGTATATACACATTCAAAAAGCACTCACAAATAACGAAGATGGTGTAGAGGCATCTCACAAAACACAAAACTTCAATACACACAAATACAAACAACAAAGAATAAAATCTCTCTAAGGCACACTCAAACTAATTCAAAGCCTCTCCCAGAGTAGGAGAACCTTTGGGCTAAAACCAATAAAATACAGATTGTTGTAGTGCACAAAGCAAAAAGTGAGCTGCCAAACAAATTTGTAGCACCAACACAAATCCAAAGATGTAGTACATCAAGAGAGAGCAAATAACCAAAACCACAACTTACAAACCAAAGCAATCTCTCATCTTCTAATTTTAGCACTCTCCAACTTATCTATGGTCTCTCCCCATGTGGGAGGATCCTTGGGCAAAGCTACCAAATCCTTTGTGGTATTATCTATTTATAAGGTTACAATATCTATTCCTCTTTGTGGATAAGGAATACATTTCTTGATAGACAAAGAACACTTTTCTTGATGGACAAAGCTTTCTTTCCTTTCACATCCAAAAAATCCAAACCAAATCAAATTAGGAATTTGAGACAAAATCAAACCCAAGGTGTTATCTCCCCTAGTATTTCTATCTCAGTGATAGGAGAATTTGGTTAGGATTTTCATAGCTACTCTTTAAAATGATTGGGGCTAAATCTATGTATGTGAGTGCCTTTTTTTCTTTTCTTTTTTGTTATTGATTTTTTTTTCCTCTAAGGGAAAAAAAGAAAAAGAAAGTAAGTAATGTGGGCATTGTAAGAAAATTTTTATGACAATTTGGTGATTAAAACCTGCCTAAAAATTGCTCAATATATAATACGCATAGTTTTGAATTTACCTTCTGTGGTGGGCAAAAAGTGAAACAGATAAGTTGGGCTGGTGTTAATCGTGTTATTATTTGCTGACACAATTAATTTATAGAGGTGGAATGCAAGGTAAACCTTTAAGTACCCATTATGTGATAAAGATTGAAAGTTAGATCAATATTATGTGTGTAGTAATAAATATTCAACTAGAAAAAGCCTTGAAATGACTAAGTGTTCGTCTTCCGATTTGGTCCGAGAAAGAAGTTATAATTGGATAATCTTTCTCTTCTTTTTCTTTTTCTCCAAAAAAAAAAAGACCTCCCCTAATCCAGGTGCTTCCTGGCTTTATATAACTTAGCAAAAATGCATCTGAACTTTACATTTAGAGGGTTAGGATCAGGCTTTCCTGATACTTGTCCCATTAAGACCTTGCTAGAAGGTTTTTACACTAGGGTGTGAGCTGTGGGAGCACTATTCATGGTTATTTCCCCATTAATGCGGTTAGCTAAGTGGTTGCAATGCATTTAATGCGGAGGGGATGGCTATTTTGTCCTTTCTTTTTTTTTTCTTTCTTGTTCAATGCCAAGTTACCTTTGTCCACCCTCGAATTGCGCCATGCTCCCTTTAACTCTGACCCTTAACCTTCCGAGGTTAGGTAGATGTCCTCGGCACCCTTGCCAGTTGTGGTTGTTCAGCTTCTGTATTAGTTAGGTGTATACTTTCCAAGGACATCCCACCAATCTTTCTCGAGATTTACCTCCTCATGAATGCCCTTAACCACTTCATCAGCTGTTTGGATCCTTGCCCCCCACACCTTCGGTCATAAATTGTCTCAGTTTTCTTATGTGATTTGTTTAGGCTATTTATTATTTTGAAATGGAAGGACAATCAATTCTATTTTTAAAATAATAATAATTTTGAATCACTTATCAATGAAAGAAGGTATTTTAAGTCAAAGAAGAAATAAGTAGTTAAATCTTATATAAAACAATGACGTAAAGGATTCGGTGTTATTGGCCAAAAAGTTCCTCTCATATATATGTGAAAAGAGGAAGACTCTTAGAAAGTTAGAAGAACATAAAGAGGGTTTTTTTTTTTTTTGGTGGAATTGTAGTCTTTTGGGATTAAAAAAATACCCATGTGGGTGGGATGAGAGTTTATAATTATTTGAGTGAGAGAAAATCAATAAATGGGTTTTAAGATTGTAAATATCTTATCTACGTGTTTGTTAGTTGGTATGAATAGAGTTGGCAAAAATGTCTTGTCCCACTTGACCTGCTCTACCCCGCTCTTCCCTACATGGGTTAATTTCCTCACCACAGAGAGGTGATGGGGAGGGGAGGAGACTTGCTCGCCCCGCCCCGAATGTGTGTTATAAATATCAATACAAATTTATATATGAATTATTTATCATATAATTTTATCTTATTTATTTATCCAATTTGCAATTTATTTATTTGGTACAAAATTTATTGCCATATTCTAAAACACTTTTCTTTTTCTTTTTCTTTTAGAGCTTTCATACTTTCCCTCTCTTTTCTCTTTCATATGTTCCTCATTATTGTTGAACCACCTTAGTAAAGAGAGCAAAATGCCTCCAACTTGCTTCTGTCCCCAATCTACCACGCTCTCGCACCGAAGAAGGGATGGGACTCCCCTAAGTTGACCATGCTTCGTCCCGTTATCATCCTTAGATATGAAGAGTTTGTTTTGGGTGTAATGGGATTCAAGTCAGTTTGTGTTTGTGAGATTAATTTCTTAGTGTTTTTCTTGAGATTGTGTTAGTTACTTTATGAGGGTGTTTTGTGAGTATGATTTATGAGGTTTAGCTTAGTGTGTTTGTAATCCATAGGTTGTGATAACTTAGATTGTTTAAATGACTGATTGGATTAAATTGCATGAGTATGCACTGTACGGACGCGTGTTGAGTCATACATTAAATATTTACTAGATAGATCTTGGCTATATAAGTGATTACCAAAAAAAAAAAAAAAGTCTTGATTGTAACTTGGCTAGTTTTATTGGGAATATATTTGCTTCAATTTTTTTTTTTTTTTTTTTTGGGGGTATAAGGTACATGTGACTTGCTGTCCTTAGGTTGTGACCAATGTTATAGAGCGAATTTGATAACACTTTGTGGCTCGGGTAGTGCCTTAGCCAATAGAACATTTAGGTGTTAAAATATTCCATATCATTTTTCATGAGTTTGTTCCTTTCAAAGCTAGACCCTCAAAGACTAGGCGTACAACTTAAAATGGTAAGAGCATCTCCAACAAATTCATCAAATTTTTGTATTGTTTGGAGAATGAACGGTGACTTTTACCTATATTTACCCACTTTTTCAAATACACTTTCCAACAAATTCTCTATCGCATTCTCTATCTCATTTAAATATTATTTCTTCATTCATTATTTATTCTTTTTTTAACAACTACACATCTTCCAACATTTTTTTATTCAACACCTGATTATTATAATAAAAAAAAAATTGAAGAATGAACAGTAGCCCATCAAACTTGATGAGCTACTGTTCATGAGCCAAAATTTTTTTTGGTTATAGAGAATCCATTGGAGTGGCTTTTTTTGGTCTCATTCTCTATTATAGAGAATATTTTGCTTTTGCATAAACCATTGGAAATGCTCTAAAACCAAAGTAAATTGGAGGGATACTTCTATTTATTAATACTAAGAATTTAAAATGTCGTGAACAAGTACTTGTTGTAAGGTTGAATTTAATCAACCATCTAATTGGCTTTATTCCGTGCCAAATTTGCTTGTATTTCAGCATTTAGTAACCCTGTATTTAGGTGGGTTTGTTGTAAGGGTAGTGAGTGAGATAGAGTGTAGATTGCTCAAGAGTGTGCAAGAAAACAGAGACTCGCGGCTTGATCTCGCGGGTTACTCGCGGCTGCAAGCCGCCAGATGCAGCACATGTGCCAAGCATGCCAGAAGGTGAACCGTCATGCTAGCTGGAGCACTACAGGACAAAACAGGACAACTGGCCATACGGTTATCTTGCGACTGGGTCTCGCGACTCAGTCAAGTCGCGAGGCCAAGCCGCGAGCCACCCCTGTTTTGAAAAACCTGACGTTTCACATTCTCCTCTCACTTCAGTATAAATACCCCTTATACCCACAAATGAAAGAGAGATTCCAGAGAGAATTTTGAGAGAGAAACCCTAGAGTAAAACAAGATTGATTCATCTACAATCTTTACATAAGAGTCTCTTCAAATTCCTCAACTCTCTTCCTCTCCATTGTCAAACCCTTGAGAGGCATTTTACCAAAACCTTGTTTTCACCATATCCATTACTGTGAGAGGGCTGTTTGGTGTTTTGGGAAGCAATTAGGAAGGAACCAATCTTCATTGGTTGATGCTATGGTCAAGTAGCGGAATCCGGGAAGCTAGAAAAGAAAAAGGTTCGGTGCAACCTCGTTGGAGCAAGAAGGTTAGAGGGCTTAGGTGCACTGGGTAGATTAGGCTTGGAGGGCCTATTGCTGTCCATGTATCCCAACTATATTTTCTAGTGGATTGTTTACCGCTTGGAGGGCGGCGGAGAGGTTTTACGTCGAGGGCTTCGGTTTCCTCTTTGATAACACATCGCGCGTTGTCTTTGTGTTTGCATCTTCCTTCCCTTTTATCTTTGCCTTTTATTATCTGCTGTGGGTTGTGATTTTAATTTGGCTTAGATAGTTTTTCCAATTCTGGTTTATAGCTTTTGTTCATTTTCCGCACACTAGTTGTTTGATATAAAGCTTGAATTGGTTAACTTGTAAATTGGGGGTCTAAACGTTCAAGGGTGTTTTTACACTATTTGAACTTTCACTTGTAGTTGTAAGTCACATAAAAAAATATATTTTCAAATTATGTCTCTTCCTTCATTAGAAAACTTTATTCGCGGGAATCGAACACAAAATAGAAAAAACATTCAAACATAGCCTTTTTTTATTGCTACAAAATGCATCTTAGATTAAGAAATCTCGACCTTAATAATTGCCAAATTGAGGATCAGAACAAGGTATCATTTTTGTTTATTGATATAATGAACGTTCCTCCACATGGATTTCGAAAGTGGCCCTTTCATGCACTCCATAATTCATGTCACTAATTGATGAGGACAAATTGTCTTATTTTTTTCTTTTTTTGTCGTATGCACAAACTATAAAATTCATATGTTCTAGCAAATTAAATATTAAATATTTTATATTATGTATATTGGTTCCATTTGCATAGATTAAATATAAGTTTGGCAATTAGGGTACATCTTAGATTATACTAAACTAGCATATATTATGGATGCCAATGCCATGGTCCAACTTTTAGCCATTTTCATTATTTAAAATTTGGGTATCTTGTATGGAATTAAACAAAAATTTAATTTTCTAGCTTGCATTATTGTAGGAAAATAACCTTAATTTGTAATGTCTTGCATTCCCACATCATTTGATAGTGATCGAATGGTCAATCATATGTGTCAAAGGCTAATGATTTTGGCTAAGACCATGTGGACATGTGGCAAACCACATGTTGTCAAAACCTAGTGTGTGTCACCTTTAGGTCTATCATATCACCAAGTCAAAATTGGCCGACCTTCCATTGGAAAAACCCCAAAAAAAAAAGAAAAAAAAATGTCTTCTCCAAAACACAAAGGGTTGAGAAGCCATGAGAGTTGTGAACTTTGTGAGAGTGAGGGTGAGAAACTTAACAGCCTTAATTGGTGGAATGTGCATTAGAGAAGAAGGATTCTGTAATGGATGGAAAGCCATTGAGCTGACTCCAATAATATTCCACCACCCACCTAAGGAAAATTAATTGTGTTATTTTTGACCATACACACACCACAAAAACCTAATGTGATTTCTCACACCCACTTCCCATATATGGAATTCTCATCCTTTCCCAATAACATAATATCTAATTACCAACTCACCAAACATCAATCTCAACTGGAAGAGAGAAATAAAGGGAGACCTACAATCCAAATGGGCACCACCTAAGAGTCCCTAGTCAAAAGTCAACCAAATCCTATCATTGTAACCATTCAATAGACATAATTTAGTTGGACAACTTACCCATTAGCCATTACCATTTCTCTCTCTCTCTAAAGAAAGAATGTACTAGAAGAAAATGTTATGATAATTATGCCATGCTGTCCTTTAACCTGGGAGATGTATTCAAAGAAAAATTTTGAATCATACAACTTTCAGGTTTTTCAACAGGGGAGCGATAGACATACGCCTAGGATCTTTAATAGTATGTTTGATTGAGACTTTGAATACAAACAAATTGGACACGCTTTCAAAGGAGTATTTCAACTTTGAAAAACTAGCCTTCATTTGAATGAGTAATAAAGTCTAATCCAACTAGACACTTATGTCACATTGTCACTATATGACCTTCAGTAATAATTTACTTAAAAATGAAGCATTTGTTGCATTGTTTTCCTCAAAATTCTTCAGTGCTCAAATAGTTTCCTGATTCCTGATTAAGTAAAAATGGCGTTGTTCCAACTAAACATAAAAGGAGCTGGATTAAGAGGGGTTGAAATGGACAGCATTGCTCTTCGGAGTAAATTAAATTTCTGTTCAATTACAGTAAAAAGCAAATTTAATAAGACAACATGCCTTCCAAATTTACTACTTACTACAAAGCACTATTTTCTCCTTATTTAATTTACAAGTTTCGATAAATGGACTTGATGTTACTAAAATTAACTTCACTGTCATTATTTCCAACCTCTCCTTCTTACAATTGAGATTCTCTAACCTAACAAATGAGATCCCTGACTGAGATTTGGCCTAGCTAGGATGTGAGGGCTCTTGCACAAGGTGCAGTGCATAAAAATCCATGTGCTGTATAGGGTATGTGGTTTCAAGAAAATTAGATTTACATAAAAATCATAGCCCCGCAAAAGAGCTAAGTCAAGTCAAGAAATCGGTTTCTTAGGCTTGACTTATTTGTCTTTGTATCATTCTATGGAGTGAGACATATTTATGATGTCAGTTTTAGTAAAACTTAACCAATCTGGCATTTTAAGAATCAAAATTTAAATGGACCAGTCAAGTAAAAGATTGTTCAGGATATATAGGCTCGATTGGCCTACAAAGTCAATTTCTAGCTGAGGTTGAGCAACTTTTCTAATCTTTCCAAAGAAATGAGATTCAATGTATAATTTTTCTTTGTTAGGCGAAAATTTATAATATTTTAAGATTGTAAAACATAACCATAGTTGGTATGTAGGTGTTTTTTTTTTTTCAATTTCTTAGTAAGAGAAGTGGACATTGCGTTAGCTTCTACAAGCTTTGTCAATACATGAAAACATTGCTACATTTTGAACCACTCGATTTGTTATCACATGAAAACAGTGCGGGAAATGATCCCCTTCAATTTCCTTTTAACTGAATGTGAAACATGTGGTATTTATATGATTTTAAATGTAATATATATATTATATCTAAATAAAATTGGAGGAATTTAGAGAATTCAATAGGAGAGGATCTTATCCCAAACGGTAATCTATGTTTGACAGTTTGGATCCATTTTATATAAGTGGTAGATCCAGCAACATGATTAAACTCCATAAATACATAACAGTATAAATCAATCCTAATCCTTTGCGTCTAATTAAAAAGATGAGAAAGATTGTTTTATAAATAAATAAATAAGAGGAAAAAGATCACAAAATTACAAAATTAATTTTTAATATAGTATGTTTTGTTTTGGAACTAACTATATTAAACTATATGAGTATATTATTTAGCTAAAAAAGTTATAGTGCTTATTCATTACAAATTAGTACTTCATACAATATTTTTCCAACAAAATAAAATACTTCTTATAATATTTAAATGGTTGTAATAGGAAAAACATGTGTTCTTATTATATGATCTATAGATGTTCACCACTTGGCATGTATTTTGAGAAGTTTTGACTTCATTTGCTTGGATATTGTCTATAAATAACCTGTAAAAAGTGCATAATTATAAAATATTTTGGGGATCAGGTATTAACTTTCCTAGGTCTACCTTGTGAATATGATTAGAATAGTAGGGCTATAAAGAATTTCAAAAGAATTGGGTTGGACCCACGGTTGCTGCGGTCTATATGTGGCTCAACCACTAGTTGGATAGAATAGAATAGAATGAAGCCAGCCTCGTTTCATGTTCTCCTATAGGACAGGGAGTCAAATTTCATTCAAATCCAAACCTAAAACCTAACTCTGTGTCAAACAAAGCAGGAGTCTTTGCTAGTCATATAACATAATATAATCCAGTGTCAATAGTTCCTTGCCAGGGGGCTCCTTTAATTTATTGTGACAATTACTCCTCAGCCTAACACAGTAACTTTTAATCACGAAACCTGAAACCTTCTGAAAATTGTGTTTATTTTACCCCATGCTTTTGAGCCAAAATCACTGTTGTGTTACTGCATTTAATTCCTTGTTTGTTATTTAATTGCCAGTTCTTTCACTGTTGAAAAATAGTTCTATGCCATGGTCTAATCTTTCTGTACTACATTCATTTTAATCAATAGTTTCCAAAAAGAAAGAAAATTACATTACCACCCGTACACACATTTTGAAACTGAACTATAAAGATGACTGTGATATGCAATGAAGGCAGTTTCCCGCGGCTGTACTTCTTTCAAGTAGTTCAAAGACATTGTTCTTAGCCAAGGTTATCTATGAATTATTTTCAATATTCACAAATACAAGTACATCCGCATGTACTTAGAGTGATACGGGTCACCTTTTAATTTGGAAGAGCTTATTTTCACCTCGAAAAATAATGGTTTGTTTTGAAGTAGTAATATATTTTTCAAACGTCGAAAAGAAGTTCGTTCAAACACACAACATTGATAGTTGATCAAGGCATGAAAATGTGAATTCCATTAAATGAGGAAAAAAAAGTAAGACTTATTAGTTAGAGTTTCAAAATTTTCAAAAGAATTGGGTGAAAGATAAAGATAGATTTTGTGTATCATGGATGCAAAACTAATGTCAAGAAAATCACGACAAATATGGGTCAAGCACAACGTGGGGAGAGCGCAAAGGTTGAAAGGTTACAGTGAAACAAATCCAAGGCTGCCATTTAATTGTAGACAGTCTTTTTTTTTTTTTTGGCAACAACAAACACTGGCAGTTCGATTCTGGATCCACAATAAGTTAAGCATGGATAAAGTAAGAAACTAGCTAATAAAGCTTGAAATGACTCCTCAGTAGACAAAAAGGACCAAATCACATCTGCTTTTGGTGATGCCCATGTAATTTTAGGATTTTACACCCTAATTTTACAGCAACTTGAAGATGCCTAGCCATAAAGAATGCGTAGAGACATATAAACTGCTAGCTTGGATTATCTATTTCGGAGTAAGTTGGACCTCTTCTCCAACACGCCAATCCATGTAGTTCAACCTTGAAAGCACCCTCCAAACACAAGAATCATGGCTTTAACTAACAAAAAAGATTGTTAAGTACTGAGCATTTTACTTTAGAGGGTTACTATCAAAAATCTTGTAGGAAAGGTAGTAGTATATTATGTCTCCCATTAGACAAAGGAAAGGGGGAAAAAAAGAAGTAAAGTTCATTCTACAAATTTGGTGACGGTGTTCACAGAACCTAGCTACACATCTACAAGTTAAAGAGATGGTATATAGTGGATCCGATATATATAACTATATATTTTTTTTCTTATATAGGAGTGTTCCTTATGGGAAAGAGTGATTACATATGTTCGGTACATAATGAATCTTCTCTAAATTAAAGGAGAGTTTGTGTAATTAGGCCAACAAGAATTTGGACTTAGTAATGTGGTATTTATAGGCATCACAAATAAAATAAAGGGTAAGTCTTGAGAAATAAATCAGAAATGGTTATTCAGAAATAAATTTGACCACTAATAAGAGGCAAAAAAAAAAAAAAAAATGTTGAGAGGGAAATTGTAGTAACTTGATGTCATTAAAAGAATAACTACTATATAAAAAAATATATTTCTCTCATGGAATAGAATGTTTTTCACACTCTTTGTATCAATTTGAATTAGGTCACTATTGTTTTGCACTGTAATGTAGTAAGAAGCCGAAAAGCATTTTGACTTTCTTTATTAGGAGAAATTCACGTTGATTTTTGCACGTCTCTTTATTTCCTTTCTTTTTCTTTTCTTTTATATTTTTTCCTTTTACATTTGGGTAATTTTGTTTTCAAAGAAACAAGTGAATATATTTTAACTCTTCTCAAACTCTAGTTACTCTACCCACCAGGTCCTTGTTCTTGTTCAAAAGCAAAAAAAAAAAAAAAAAAAAAAAAGGAAAAATCCACTCAAGCTGAGTGATCCCATCCCAATCGTTATCATTAAGAGAATTTTCCAAAGATAAATCTATGGAGGCTTTCTTAGTTTACCACAAAGCCGTTGGTATTACAAGTCTATAGCTACAAGCTTGATTTTTTTTTTTTTTTTCGTCAAAGTGAGTAGCTACAAAATTAATTCATTTGGTTGCTCTTGAAAAAGATGTGTTACCCGGTCAATTAAAACTCTATCATAAATTAGATAATGTTACACGCACCTGCACTTCTACTTTTTCCACCTTATAAAGACACCAAAAATAAAAATATAATAAAGTAATCCACCAATAATGATACCGTAAAATAGTCATCACATGGACCCATATTCTCTTACATCCTCTATGTCCTTCCTATTCTCTCTCACCTTCTTTTTCACAAACAATACATTTGACAATAAGAATATGCTTGCATTCATATGGAGAAGGAATAATGAAGGATAACTAATGGCCGAAAACATCTAAAATATATTGAAAGCTTGAGCATCTTTTTCGAATTAATTTGAAGTGTGTTAGGGTGAAATATTGTTGTGTTAGTAAATTCAATTCAAAATCATTTTTTAATGAATTTGAGTCTAAGTTTTTAGTGTCTAAAAGTTGGAAAAGAAGTAAACTTGAAAACACAAGAAAACTGCTCAATGTTTTGCTCAAATATGAGAAGAATCTGTTATCTCGACAATGGCCGACATCTAATATATATTGAAAGTTTGTGCATCTTTTTAGAATGAATTTGAAGTGTGTTAGGGTCAAATATTGTTTTGTTAGTATATTTGAGTTAAAACACACTTTTTGATGTATTTTATATAAGTTTTTAGTGTTTGGAAATTAGTAAAGAAGTACACCTGAAAATACATGAAATCTGCTCAAATATGAGAAGAATTTGCTGTCTCGACACCAGCTGATCGATTGAGGTAACTTATACCTCAACTCTAGTCAATCAATAAAGTTTCGAGAATTTTGAATTTTCTGTTATGTTTTAGATGATGTGGCAACCTTGGGATTTGTGTACTAAGGTTCCAGGACAACTTTAATAGTACATACTTTTTGGGAGCGTCATCATTTGAGATCTAAGAGAACTCATGTGTGACCTCATAGTGAATGATTTCAAGATCCAGAAGAATGTTACACTGAGGAACCGGTTTCAACCTTGTACGCCTAGGGTTTTGCACCAATCTGAGTTTTCGGAGCTGGAAAGTTTAGTGTGTTATAGTTGAAGATTATTGCACTTTCAACAATCAAAGTGTGATTGTGTGAAGTGAGTCACATATTAGATATTTGTTTACTGAAGAGATTCACACAAAGAGTAGTCCAATTCGGTTGGGGATACACCTGGATAGTTTAGTAAGTTCTACTATAGGTAGCAATTTTGAGATCGGGATATTCCTTATTGTTGTTTCAAGGAGTGGTGACCTATATATCACTTATTGAGTTTCTTTTGTTAGGGTTTTCTCATCGTGACCATATCAACTTTTTGTCAATTTTATTTTTCCTCTACATTATACTCTAAATTGGTGATGAGGTTATGCCTCAATTAATTGAACTAATCTTTTGCATAATTTACTTGATTAATCAACTTAAGTAATTGCTTAATTAGTTTGGTGTCAACTCTAAACCAACAAAAGTGTATATTGATAGTTATCAAATTCTTCTTGAGATATATAATATTAAAATTTTGTGGGTTTCAATTAGTCTAAATGGTGTATATATATATATATATATATATATATATATATATATATATATATATAATTTGGGATGAAATCTTGCCTAAAAAGTATTGATAAAAGCAATAATATATAATATATTAAAGTCTAAGCACAATCGTAATTCAAAGTATTTATTTTTAATTTTGGTATCAAATGACCAGTTCATAATATAGAATGCACAAATTGAAATAACTACCTCTCACCTAGACAAGACTATCTCATCATCACTATTGTTAAATATTTTCGTACATAAACACAACTTAGAACCTAATTATCATAAACCATACATCATGAAATCAATTCCTATTATATCCATTAAAGAAAAAAAAAAATTGATCTAATCCTCCGCAAACAAGATTGCTTTTATGCCCTCTATTTAACCATTAGAAGCATGTTTTGACCTCCCTGGAAAATCTTTGACAAATCGCTATAATTACTTATTATTATCATTATATATTTATGAAAAAAAAAAGGGCCGAAGAAGTTCATAAAAAAAGACAATTGACCGTAGCCTTTTATTTATGGTAAGCAATCGTAGCCTTTTCAACGGGCAAATCATAACATCTTCTGAAGCTGATTACAATGGAAGTGAAATCACACACTGCCATGAAGCACGTGTGTCTGCAAGAGTATAGTATTAAATATATATTAATACATTCAATTTGGTACATCTAAAAGTTCTTTCATCTTTGTTTTTCTTTAACTGTACAGAATTGGCTAAAAACTTATGAGATGTCAAATTATTGTGTGTATTTATGCACAACCATACCTGTCATACAGAGAGAGAGAGAGAGAGAGAGAGAGAATATAAAGGGTGGGTGGGTTCTTGGGTTGGGGTGGAAGGAGTAAGATAGAGAGTGAAAAGACAAGTCAAACGTCAAATCGAGGGTCTTTGAAATCATAAGACAGTCAGTGGGATGTGCTGTCAATCAATGGGATTTTTCTTTTCTTTTTTTCATTTCTTTCAATTTTTTTTTGAAAGGGGGCAAAACAACAGCCCTTCTTCTTTTCTTTTTTTTCTTTTTTTTTGTTTTTTTTTTTCTCTTTCTCTCTTTGTTTTTTTCTTAATATTTACTCACCACTAAAAAAAAAAATTTATTTCAAAAAAAAGACAGTGAGTAATTAATTTAATTGGAAAAAAATATTTATCATGAAATAAAATATTTAGAATTAAGCCAAAAACAATACATAAAAACTAAAAATAAGCTCTTAAGTATCTTAATATAATTTTTGCAAAAAAGAAAAAGTTATCTTAATATAATAATAAATAGTCTATTGCATATCATCGTAGAACAGACACAATAGATTTCGTATGTATCAAAAGGGCAATACCTCCTTCTACACGTGCAAAGTCTTGTCTCACGTGCACACACGGCTTGAATAATTGTCCCCCACAGAAACTAAAATTGCTAAAATTAATTAATTTGAACCCTCCTATCATGTTTTTGTTGGGCTCCAGTCCCAATAATATGAATCTTGAACCCCCTAGACCCGGCCGACACGCTTCCCTAGGCTCTCAAACTCAGCTCGAGCCCCCTACCCTTACTGTTTTCAGTTCCATTCTAAATTTCTATCTTGTTGTTTTTGCTTCATTTAAATCTTAGTACTATGTATGTACTTATTCTCTCTCTCTCTCTCTCTCTCTTCCATGCATAATGTTTCATTAATCCATTCTAGATGTTTTAAGAGTTAAACCCTCTTCATTTAAAAACCAAAAGTGTTAAACTTAACTATAAACTCACCAAGAAATTGAGTTAATGGAGTTTATAAACAGTAATTTTTAAAGTTTAGATTAAGAAAGTTATTATTTTTTTAATATTTAAGTTTCTTTTTTTCTTTTTTTAATTTTGTAGTGAAAATATTTTAAGTTGTTAATTTGTATGGAAACATAGGAATTGAATTGAGATGCATCTCAAAATTTGCATTGACATATATATCAACTAAATTCTTTGTGTGTTCCTCTGCTGTGCTATTATTAAATTCTTCGAGTTTATCCTATATTTGATTTTAGAATCTCTTGCATTAGACTCACGCTATTGACCAATGACCAGTTGAAATCAAAACCTTCTTTTCAGGAAAAAAATAATAAATCTAATGATTGATTCTATAACAGGATAGTTGTCCACCTTCTTTTTAGTCCTGCATCTCTCGTGTGAGCTAAATTTGTAATATGATGTCAAAATATTTTACTAATTCAACTCTGTGATTCTGACACTCACAAATCAAACCCTTAATTTCAACAATAATATAAATATTTATCTCCTTTAAAACATCGAATTATATAGAAGGAAAAGGAGATGAAAACTTGCCGTGTAGCATTACATCATGGAAGCCAATCATCCAAATCTGAAAACAGAGATTAAAATATATATATATATATATATATATATATATTACAGCCAAAAGGAAATATTAAAGTACAGAATTTTGGTCTGTATAAACAATTGCTAGTAGTGTATTCATATACATCAATGATTATATTAAATTTTCAGTAGGTAATTTAAATAATTATGCATATGACGTGTTTGAACTCTGATTGCTTACAAATATATAGTACCCAATTCAGCTATTTGTTATTGAAATTGCTCTTAATTTATAATGAATCTCATCCAAAATGGATGGTGGTTCTATCTCCACAATTATTAATGAGCTGTATAGTACTGGTTGTACAGTGGTATCATATATGGGCTTCTTTTATTATTTATTTCTCTTAATTTTCTGCTCTTCTTTTTTCTATTTGGCCAGCAAATTGCAATGAAAAAAGCTGAGAGTGTAGTACTTATAAAAATAAAGAGGGATAAGTATGTAGGTTTAGGTTGGTCCCAAGTTTGATTCTCTATAACGAGTATCTAGAAAATGAACAGGAAGGGAAAAGAAATGTACTTGCAAGCATTATAATACTTTATACATGAACACAACTCATAAAATGGTTGGTCACAATTAATTTCTTGTTTACTAACAAGGACCGAAACTATTGAACACCTCTAACATCGATAAGGTAAATTTGTAAGGAAGTCAAGCCCAGCTGCAAAAGAATCTTTTCTCATGGGAAAAAAATTTCTTCTGGTTTCTAATTTTAATATACATCCAAGTGGTTGGGCTTTTCTCAGGTTTTGTTTATCTTGGGTATATACTTGAGGTTAGGCATCTTAAAATGAATGCAAAAATAATTAAATCTTTGACGTCCTCATCATCCCCAACATTACAATGTTTTGGAGCTGTAAAGCGTTTAGGTTAACTCTGAGACTTGTTATATTTTGAGAAAAATGTTAGTTACATTTACATTGTGCCTAAAAAAAAGTTATATAATAATTAAGATTCTTCATAATCATTTATATAACTCATATCGACTTGATAAATGCCCGATATGAGAATCAAATGCACGCATAATTTGCATTTATCCAATCTATTTGCGGTGTCATATATACCAACCATATGTTAAATCAGACTTAGTCTTGTTCAGTAAGCATGGCAAGTTACATTCCATGGAGCAAGATAGTGGCTAGAAAGTGATGGAAGAAGAGTTTGGCAGAAAGCAAAAAGTTCTTTAAAACTTTTCTATTTGGCCATTACATAAAATTGAACTTATAAAATCCATTCAATGATAAATCCACTGGATCATGGTGAAAGCTCAATGATTTTAAGAGCTTGTTGTATTTTTTAAAAAATAGAGTTGAAAGACTATTTAATTTTCATTAAAAAAAAACTCTAATACATAACATTTTCAATGATTTTTTTTCCTAAACTAAAAACAGAAACCAGAAATAAAATGCACCATCTTTTATGATATTTGGAAATAGATTATTTTTCAGAAGAAGCTAGTCTTAGACATTTGTTGAAAACACATTTAGAAGAAAATTGTTTCCAAAATTATAAACCAAAAAAGTGAAAGGTTTATTGTTTATTCTTTAATGTTTCATGACAAAGAAGTTGTCCTTCTTTGTTTTCTTTTTTCCAGATTCAACTTTTCTTTTGAGCTTATTAAAGAGAATGCACAGTAGTTATCCCAAACAGTATTTGCCTGAAGGACATGAAATTCTAAAAGGTTTTAGCCAGGTAAAATTTGTTTCTTATAGGGATACTGTGATTACCCCCACAAAACCTCCATATAAACTATGAAACCTTGAGAATATATTGTCAAGACCATATTAGTTTTCCTAGCTAGTCAACACATCCAAGTCATAAAGTACATATTAATTTCCCCTCAATTCCTTTCTCTAAACTTACTCGAGTATAGTTAGGGTAATTATTTAGTATTATACATTTATGAACAGGATAATCATTAAAATAATTATCTTGTCAAACTTTTTAAATTAACAAAAAAAAAAGTAATATAATCAAACGTCTCATATCCCTCCCATCATTTTCTCCCTCTCCCCCATCTTTTTTTAATTGTCAATAATTTATTCATTAATTCTAGATTTTCTTTTTTTAAATACCTCAGCCGCCCAGAACAGCCACCCATATTGCTCTCTCTCTCTCTCTCTCTCAAAATATCTACCAACACAAACACACCACCACCTCTTCACACACACACCACACCACTCCATTTCACACAAAAGAATCTCAAACAAAAACTCACTCAAATAGTAACCATCATCATCAACAAACAAAAACAACAACAAAGAGCAAAGAAGAATAGCTTTCAAATGAACCCAATCCTCTTCCTTTTCTACTTAATCTTTTCTTACACCACTTCTTACTAACCCTTCTCTCTCAAACTAAGAGAGAAACTCAACCCTAAAAAAAACTAAGAGAGAAAAAAGAAAAAAAGAAAAAAAAAAGCATAAACCATGACTCTTGATGAGTCTTTAAGATCTCTTTCCCTAGACTACCTGAACTTGCTGATCAACGGCCAAGCTTTCAGCGACGTAACCTTCAGCGTAGAGGGTCGCTTAGTCCATGCTCATCGATGCATCTTAGCAGCGAGGAGTCTGTTCTTTAGGAAATTCTTTTGTGGACCAGACCCACCTTCGGGTTTGGACCCAGCTGGGTCCAGAATCAACTCTGGTGGCTCAGCTCAAGGCTCAAGACCCGGTGTTATTCCGGTGAACTCTGTGGGGTACGAAGTTTTCTTGTTGCTGTTACAGTTCTTGTACAGTGGACAAGTCTCTATTGTGCCTCAGAAACATGAGCCTAGGCCTAATTGTGGGGAGAGAGGGTGTTGGCACACGCATTGCACCTCAGCCGTTGATCTTGCTCTTGACACTCTTGCTGCCGCTAGATCTTTTGGTGTTGAACAGCTCGCATTGCTCACTCAGGTTTTTGCTTTCTTGAATTCTTGAATTTTTTTATAGTTCTGTACTAACCTACAGTAATATGATGATGGTGGTGATGATGATGTGTTTCTCTTCTATCTCTTCTGTGAGTTCTGTCTCTCACTTGTCTCTCATCTCATCTCTTGGTCAGTGTGTTAGTGTGTGAGGAGTCATATGTTTTGTGGGTTTTGGGAATTTGGACAAACAATTCACAGTTTTGGTTTTTGGGATGTGGATTGAGTTTTGATTTTTACTTTGTGCTTGTTTTTTTCTTTTCTTCTTTTTTAATAATGTTTTTGTTTATTACTATTTTGGGATTTCCATTATCTTATGGTGAAGTGGGTGAGATTGGATTCTCTTCTATAAAATTCAACTCTTTCTTTTCTCCAAATTGTCTTAATCTTTTCCACTAACAAAACTTGGGTTTGATCTCCACCACATGCATTTACTTCTTTTCTTATCACATTTTAATTAGCGCTTTCTCCTCTGAGTAACTGAATATCTGTTATTCAGTTTGTCTCTGAAGACTCTCATCCAATTATTGTTTCAATTTTCCTGTACAATTCTTCTTCTTTTCTATCAACCTCATCCTCTTCCTTGTCTTCTTTTACTTCTACAGTTTCACATTTAAAAAGAAAAAGAAAAAGAACAACTTTTCTTTTTATCTTTTTCTTTTCCTCCGGGTAAATGTAAAATACATGTTCGTGTGACATATAATAAGCCTTATCTTGATTTCATGTACCATTTTCAAGTTTCTCAAATTGGTTCCCTCTTTTCTTTATGCTGCAAACCCAAGAGTTTCTATATTTAGATCACGATATCCAGTCTTGTCTTCAACAGTAAGCACACCAAATCTTTCCCAAACATTCACTTTCCTCATTTGGGTTTAAATTGAAAAAGAGAACAAACTACAACAGAACCACGACTTAGGCTCAAATTTAGCACAAACATCCCATCATTTTTTTCAACTACGCAAAACCAAAACCTTCCCAAATATTTCTCATTTTGATGTAAATTAAACTTACCAATTTTGTTCGTCTTTTTTTGGCTTTTTGGATCACAGAAACAATTGGCAAGCATGGTTGAGAAGGCCTCCATTGAAGATGTCATGAAAGTACTATTAGCTTCAAGAAAGCAAGACATGCACCAACTTTGGACTACTTGTTCTCACCTCGTTGCAAAGTCTGGTCTCCCTCCAGAAGTCTTAGCCAAGCACCTTCCTATTGATGTTGTAGCCAAAATTGAAGAGCTTCGTCTCAAATCCTCACTTGCTCGTCGTTCACTCATGCCTCATCACCACCATCACCATGATCTTGGTGCAGCAGCTGATCTTGAAGACCAAAAGATTCGTCGAATGAGAAGGGCACTAGACTCTTCCGATGTTGAACTTGTCAAGCTCATGGTCATGGGTGAAGGGCTCAATCTAGATGAAGCATTGGCTTTACACTACGCTGTTGAGAATTGTAGCCGAGAAGTTGTGAAAGCCTTACTTGAACTCGGTGCAGCCGATGTTAACTACCCAGCTGGCCCGGCTGGGAAAACCCCGCTTCATATTGCAGCTGAAATGGTGTCTCCAGACATGGTGGCAGTCCTTCTCGACCACCATGCTGACCCAAATGTTCGAACCGTTGATGGGGTTACTCCACTTGACGTACTCAGAACCCTAACATCAGATTTTCTCTTCAAAGGAGCTGTACCAGGACTAACACACATTGAACCTAACAAGCTTAGGCTTTGTTTGGAGCTTGTTCAATCAGCTGCGCTTGTTCTTTCACGTGAAGAAGGGAATAATGCAAATGCTCCTTCTAATTCCACCACTATATATCCACCAATGAGTGATGATCATAGCAGTGGTAGCAGTGGGAACAACATGGGAAACCTTAACCTTGATTCAAGGTTGGTTTATCTCAATCTGGGTGCTACAGCTTCAGCTCAAATGGGATCAAGAATGGATGCAGAAGATGATAGCAGCCACAATAGCCAAAGGGATCATCATCATCATCATCTTGCTATGAATAGGCATGGGTCACAAGGTGGTTGTGACTCAACAATGTACCACCACTCTCATGACTATTAAGCTGAATTCACATAATATTTATTAATCTATTATTATTATTATTATTATATAGCCATGGATGGTGAAGGAGGAGGTGAAGGAATGAAGTTCATGAAAACTACTCATGGGGATTATTGGATTATATATTTTCCGTTTAGCTAGAAGCTAGCTTTGTCAGTTACTTGCTTTTCTTTTTCATTCCCTCTATGTTATGTTCTGTGGGGTTGTTTTTTTTGGTTTTTTGTAGGCTTTTCAATGATCATCATATGAAGTGCAGTTTCATTGGAGATAGGAGATGAGACAAGGGAGAATCTGAAATTTTTTGCACTAAGCTTAGGATGTACATGATGGAGAGGAGAGACGCAGGTCAATCTTTTCACACCCCGGCCTGTCAAAACTCCTTTGTATTTATTGATCAATATCTAATATCATGGCTTATTTATTGTGATTATTTCACTTCTTGTCCCCCCACCCACCTTTTTTGTTGCCCCCATTATATATATTTTTATACACAGGAAAAATCTTTGGTTTCTTTTGCAAGGGGGGTTTCTAGTTGTTATTCCTTTTTCAAGGTTTTTGTTTGGATATGGGTGTGCTTTATATTCTAATCAAGCAAATGAGCTGTCTCTGCTATTTTTTTACCTATTTCTTTTCTATATAGCACCCATAGGCTTTTGGAGAAACTTCATTGGCTATTGTTTTGGCTGATTCTTTTTTTTTTTTTCCTTATTATATCTTTTTAATAAAATATATGTCTATGGACTAATTGATTGGTTGTCTTGCATGAATGCAACATTGAGTGTGACTACACACGACAGCTTATAAATATTTGTTACTATCTAATTCTGAATTTACTCCATGCAATCCTCTTTTTTGTCCCCCTTGCCACTTTGTGCCAGATCTTAAGACTTCCAAAATCTCAGTTAAAACCCTAGGTTTTCTAATGCATTTTTCACTTAACCTCTGTGGGTACAAATGTTGTTGATCCTTGAGATTGTCTATTTTCCAGTGTATCTTGATCTTCTTATCTTCTTTCTTTGACTTGATGAGGCTTCGTTAACTTAAAATAAACCATATAAACCATAATGAGCAAATGCGGCATGCATTTTGTTCACTAGTCTCTGCTGCCCACTCGGAGAACACTGTCTTCATCATATTTCATGGACCCTATTCTCAGACTCCATAAGAGAAGATTGTCTTCATCTTATTTCATGTACAGTAGGTCAGACCTGGCCTATTCTCTCAGAATCCTTATGTAATCTTATGATATTTTAAATGAAAGCAACATTGAGTTGAAATTATTAAAGTTTCACTTCACATTTATCAAGTCAATGGAATTCATTAGTCCTAAAATGTTCCATTTTTGCTTATTGCATGAAATTAGCACTTGTAAATCTATCTTGCCGTGATGGCGTAGCCATTAATGGGCAGATTAATGGTACTAAGGGACTGATTTTGTGAGTTTATTCATTGATTGATTGGGCTTAAAAAATAAGTTGGAGAAAGTATTATTGTACATAGAAAAAGTAAAACTTTAAAATATAGTATATAAGCCGAAAAAGCAGCCCCAAGCCTTTTAAAGTATTGTTTCTAATTTATCTTGAATCTTCATGATGTGTTTTAGCATAAAGAGCATGGTCTCTCTCTCTCTCTCTTTGAAGTTCTTATTAAGGTAAATAAGTGAATTTATGAAATAATATAATCACTTCTCATTGAGAATTTATGGAGGAAGTCTTTAATCTCATATACTTACTATAAATGCATGATAATTTTATCGTGATCATCACTGATGCAAATTGTTCATTTTTCTTGGCTCAAGATTCTTTTATTAGAGCATGTCATAAATGAATAACCAAATAACACACTTTTAATTGGTGTGGTTGTCTTCACCCATGATAACCAGAGAAATTTTGATTTACTTGATTATGCTTGAGTGCCTTTTGAAAAACCCTAAGGAGAAATTTGTCAAGTTCATGGTAGTTATATGAAAACAAGTAATTGTGATTTAGTCATATATCTTAGTCTCTAAATAGATTCCGATCCCATAATATATAGGAGTTCTAATGAGTTACACTTGGTAAAATGTGTTCTCCAACTTGTTCATAATTGTCTAAAAGCTTCTTCTCCTGGGAAAGCCATTGAAGTGTTATGTACAGGCAGGCACGCATCTAAGCCAAGCTTCCACTTTATTGATTATGCTTGGTTAATTGTTGTTTCATCCTAGTTTACTTAATTGCCTTAACTTCATTTTGGTAAGTTGATATAGTGGTCATAGATGTTCATCCCATCTGTACTACTTTTTCTAATATGTAATATTAGCTTGGAATACAGAACTTTATATTTGGATTTCATCAAGAAATGATTCTAGCCATGGCAATACTAACACTTTTTTTTTAAGGAGGCAATACTAACACTTGATATGTATGTTATATCCTCTCTCTCTCTCTCTCTCTCTCTCTCTATTTTGCTTGCTTGACTAGATATGCCTTTGCTACGATAATTCATCTGTAGGAGCCATTTCATGCAACATTAATGGTTTTGAAGAAGATGATGCATCTAAAATCCTCACTTTCCTCAATGTTATCTTCTTTTGTCACATTTTGTTTATATTGCGGCAACTTCGTTTGCTAGACATGCTTAAAGTGAATGTTGTGCATGGTTTCTAGCTAGTGCAACCATATGATGTGGAGTGGCTATGGTCCTTACTACCACTTTTGCTATTAAATGATTATTAATACATGTGACAATATATATATATATATATATTTATTTATATATATGATTAATGTGACATCAACAACATATATAATAAATTAATTTCTTAGTTACTTTTTTTTTGTATTTAAAAATTGATATATCAACTTAAGGTTTATGTAGCAAAATTTATAGTCTCCTTAACATCACTCTATAATAATATCATATACATTAAGTGTTCTTTGAACTATAAGTATGTAATGAGTGTAAAATGGAATTTTTATGCTAATTTAATCAAAATGGTTTGAAGTTGACTTGATGTTGCTTCCCAAATAATTCTATTCAGTAATTGCTTTGTTGAATAATAATTTCAACTACTATTACTTTTGTTAAGGCCATTAATTAATTGAGCAATCAGCAGCTGTCTTGATCAGATGACTGTTTTCTCTGCACCGGGTTAATTCTTAAAAATTTATATATATATATATATATATATATATATATATATATATATTTATATAAAAAAGGAAATAAGAGGAAGAAGACAAAAAAAGAGCAATTTAGGTCCTGTTTGGTACACCCACTCAAACACATGTTTTCAGTTTTTAAACAATATTACATGTATTTTCACATACTTTTTCACCCACACGTATCTTCACACATGTTTTCAAACACATGTTTTCAGTTTTTAAGTGTATGTATCAAACACCCCTTTGCATTGGCGATTGTTTTGCCGTCTATTAACTAATTTCCTTCTCTTTTTTTTTTTTTTTTTTTTTTTTTTTTTTTTTTGGGGGGATTGCCGTTGTCTCAGTCTTGTTTTATGTATTAAAATTTCTTTTAGATAAGATGGTTATCATTTCTTGGATTGAAAATTAGGTTCTCATCAATAAAAGATTGGGGTATTCCATTCTTACATTTGAATGTTATAACTCATAAGTTAGTAATTTTCGTGGTTCACCTTAATTAGTAGTAGAATTATGTGATTTCTACCTCAACTATTTTCACGGTTGCAAATATAGGTATTCCATTGTACGCATTTTTGCTATAGAATAGTGCTACATTTTGCCAATAAGAGTTTGACTAGCTAGCTAGCATCTTAAATAACTTGCAAAAATTAAAGCTAACAACTGTTGCATTTAGCCTTGTCTTGCTATAGAAGGAAACAAAGTTATGGTAGGAAATGAGGCAAACCTAATATATGTTGATGTCATTGCTGTCACATAAAGGTATTGGATTTTATATATAACTACTTGAGGTTGAAATAATGGTGATGAGATTTTTCCATTTACTCTTTTCAATATCCTTCTCTCTTTATTTATTTTTATTTTTATAAGAATATCCTTCTCTCTTGGTTTTTGATAAAACCTTTTATTCATTTGAATATATATATATTTATGTAGAATGACACCTTATTGCAAATCAGCACTTGGGTCATCTCAAGTCCATTCATACACGATATGGTCAAGTTTGTTGTTCAAAATAAACCATATCTTCCAAATCAACAATGCTGACTTGCTGTGAGAGAGAGAGAGAGAGTATGATCCTCAATGAATGGATTTGACGCAAGTCCTAACTTACACGAGTGAAATTTGAAATAGAAGATTTCTTGACTGCTTCCAGTTGTTTGACAATGAAGTATTGGACATTTGGACCTGTCATGTGATTGATTTAAGACACTTTGTTTGTGTTCTCGACATTCAAGTATGAAAGAGCGTACCCTATTTTGGAGGCTTTAGGCGAATTTTCCCCTCTAGACTGAAATCAATTTTTCAACTAGCCAATAACCATCAAATTAATAAATAAAATAAATAAATAAAAAAGGTATATTGCCTTTGGCGTGTGTGAGAATTTCCACGGGATTGAAAATGACGATATGCGACCATGCAATATCTGAGGGAAAAAGAAACTGACACATGCATGGAGTCATCGAAAGTAGACAATTATCTACTCCATTATTTGATGAGTAATATGGATTTGGCACAAAGTGACAAGATGTAAACCCAAATGAAAACTACCCTCTTGCACTTTCGTCCATCTTCACCCACCATCTTTCTGGACTCATTCAGTATTATGAAAGAAAGTGAAAAGAATTAAGGGGAAAGGAAATGAAATGGAGGTTTAGTTCTTAAGTAATCATTATCTTAAGGGGCACAACAGCACAATGAAATCCTAAAATAAATATAGATTGTAAAGTCTATGTGTGAATGTTTATGAGCTTATTATAAGCATTTACAATGAATGCTTCTTGTGATTATTTTTTCACATATCGTGTGAATGTTTTTGAGCTTATTATAAGTAATTACAATGAATGCTTCTTGTGATTATTTTTTTCACATACCATGCAGATATGATGTATGCCCTAAGATATGATCATGTCTTGAAGCGAAAGAGATCAAATCATCAAATCCCTTCACTTAAATGAAACTGAACCTCAAATTTTTGTTTGAAAATTCAATTCCTTCACTCCAAATAAAAATATACTTCGAATACTTGACAATCTTTGAAACTTGTTTGGAATTATTTTACACTCGCATAACCAAAAATTTTGCCTTTCACTTTTCTACTGATGTGCAACATTAACTAACAAAAAAAAAAGGATTAAAGAAAATATTTAAACTTTCCAATTTCCATAGAATCAATATAGATTGTGTTACCGTAGTCTTAAGCAAATCAACTTGATCTTAGGAATTATGGGTTATAGACTCATTGTCATATTTGACTTCAATTGGATCTTCCACAATATTCTCAAGAATATCCTTTTTATTATTTTCACACATTCTCCTAAATGAACTCAATCTTCTTCTCTTTGATCTCATCATCAATTTCTTGAAAAGTATAATTTTCAAGCTTTAATACATCAACTTGTTGAAAGAATTGATCTTTTCTAACCACTTCATGATTTTCGTTCAAATTGGACTCTATATTATGATCTCCAATGTTATTAATTCTCTTGATGTTTGAATATAGAATTCATCAAGATAATTTCTAGGGTATAAACTTTTTTACCAATAATTTTGATATGACAATATTACACCATATTGCATAATCCAAGGGAAAAAAATTCAATTACAAGCATTTTTGTTTTACATCGTTGACCATAAACAAATTTTGTCTTCACCTTATATACATAACTATGCAACTATATTTGTCTCCACCAATCTATGGCATACCAACTAAGCTTATACAAAGCAAATTTAACCTTTCTCTCCTCAAAAATATCCATATAATTAAAAAAGAAATCCTTTTTATCTAGTAACTAATTAAGAAAAACTTCCTAATTATAAAAACAACAATTAAATTTTGCAATTCTTTTATAAAATATAATCCTTATGAATAACATGAAAGGAATCATTCTTATCAATAGGTTGATTGTGAACAAGATCTTTGCAACAGTTATCCCTCTAACTTGATAAGCATGTCCCGAATCTCGTAGAATTCACTAGTTATTTTCTCATCATTAGTTTGAATCACTGTTCTAAGGGCTAGCCTAGCTATGATCATCTTTAGCAAAGTGATTACTTTCATCATTGCCTTCTACCATATATATCAAGATGATAATGGGCTCTAATACCAATTAATGCAAAACAGGAAACAAGAAAAGGCTAGACACAAATCCTTAAATCCGTAATAAATTCCTTAAAACCACAATGAAAGAACTCTGGTATCTACCAAAAACCAAAAGTAAAAATGCCAATTTTATTGTAAGTGAATTGTTATTTTCATTTTATGAAGGTGCGCCTATTTAAAGGTGAAAAAAAAAAAAAAAAAACCCTTTATTTCACAACTAAAACATTCCTGAATTTCTATCTTTTCTCTCAAAAAAAAAAAAAAATCCTGAATAGATCTTAATTAATAAAGTATCATAATAGAATTCTAAATTAACTAAGAAAGTTTTTAAAATACCTAAAATTACTAAAATTATATCATATATAAAAATTAACCCCATATTTTATCCAATATCAATATGTTTGTTTCATCATTTAGGCATTATTTATTTCAGTAATAATTTCATACAATCAAAAATGTATGGGGCTTCAACCTCCGGTTCTTAGGCACAAATTATTATTATTATTTTTTTGGTTCTATTTTTCTTTGAAGCTTTAAAATGGAGAATAGTTTTTTTTTTTTAATATATATAAATAAAATAAAAAAACCAATACCCAGAAAAAGACATGCTGCAAGAATCTCTTATGGTCTGCCAGATGTACGTACACGAAAGAGAGGGGCAGAGATTTGGACGTTTCACATTCTTAAAAACTCATAATTTTGAATTTTAATTTTGTCTGCAACTCAGAACACATGGATTGTCACATTTTGCTTCTAAGCACACCTCTTTATCCACCTTCTCTATCTCTCTGTCCCTGAAACTGCAGACACTTCTTATTTAAGATTCATTTTTATTAAATTTTATATGAATAGAGTACGAGTTAAGGTTTAGCTTAACAATTAGCACAACTTTGAAAACTAAGTTCATTAAATTTTTTAACTAGTTCTAATTGTTGTCACTAGCTTAATTCATTGAGTCTTTCCCTTAATGTCAATGACAAATGATTAGACATTATAACTAGAACATCGGATTTCTACCAAAATTTGACTTTAGCCTTCCTTATTACTTTCTTAATTTTTATAGTTGATGCTTACAATAAGGAAATGGAATTTAAATCCTAAAAATCTTCTTTAAAATTACTAGAAACTATCAGTTGAATTATAAAACTTTTGACTATAGTTTATTACTTATGGTTCATGTAATTTATTAACTAAGCATTCTTTTATAATTTATTTGTCATGCATAAACCCTATATAAAAATATTTGTTTAAATTAAATCCTTTTTTTAGAAAGAAAATTAAATCCTGAATATATTCTTCTATTTAAACTCAATAGGTAATACATACTTATATTTGTATATACAAACATTTATGTACCTTTTTTTTAAGCTTGTCTATAGGTGTGGCAAAATCTGACACGACTTGTGAACCCAACACAACTAACTCGTTTATAAATAGGTTATGAGTTGAGGTTGAACGGGTTCAGGTCATATTCAAGTTGACATGACTAACTCGTTTAATAAACGGGTCGTGTTCATGTTCAATATATGAACATGTCTGATCTGTTTAGCTTATAAATGTATTAGCTTTTGCTATTATTATTTTTTATTATTGTTGCTTAATTTTTTGTTATAATTACATGTTTATTACTATATTTATGGTTGTAATTGTATTTTAATTTTAGATATATGGGAATTGATAATAGATTATTTAGGTTAGGTATGACCTATTAATCAAACAAGTTATTAAACGGGTCATTTGTATTGACCTTTATATAACTTATTAATTAAACAGGTTAAACGTGTCGTGTCAGGCTGACCTGTTTAATAAGCATGCCAGGTTAGGGTTGAGAATTCTTGATACGTTTACTAAACAAGTTAGGCTCAGGTCAACCCATATAGCCGAATACTCATATCTCGACACAACACAAACCCGACCCGCAAACACGAATTGCCAACCCTACTTGTCTGTGAAGAATTGATCAATTCACCCTTTCAAACTTGTTTTGTTCAAAAGTTAAGCTTCATTGTTTCAATTTATTAGAGAATTCGTATTAGTTCATACAAAAATTTTCTATATATTTTACCATAAGAACCTTTTTTTTTAATTGCATAACCACTTAATGAAAACACATCTATCAATGGGTTTCAATTAGCTCAACTAGTAAAATTTCTTATTATAAATCAACACTATCTCTAAAATAAAACAAAAAAACACATATATTAGATATTTATTTTACACTATATTTCATTCAAATCTTTTTTTTTTTTATCAATTTTTATTACACACGCTCTATGCGTGTGTGTGTGTGAGAGAGAGAGAGAGAGATTAAATAAGTATTAAAACTAGATTTACACGATTACTGTAGCTCACATTTTATTTTACACAAATTTTCATATACTGATGTGGGTGATTTTTGGGGTTAAATGTACAAAATTTACCTCTTATGCTATTATGAATTGAGCTCAACCTCAAAATGAAGAGGTTGCTTCAATCCTTCCATCCAATGAATAATGTAAGTTGAAAAAAAAATACAAAGAAAGAGACACCATATGAGTGGGCGCATGGTGAAGGGGGAAAATGCCACAATCAGTAACGATATTAGCTAAAAATGAGTAGGCCTACTTTTTTTTTTAGATAATATAGACAGAAAACACAAGGAATGAGGAAAAAGGGAGTGAGTATGCCAACTTTAATTTTACTAGATGACTGTAAATAAATCAAATGGCTCATAAATAACTTGAGACCAGTTTGGAAAAAGATTGTTTATATTTGTTTATTTAGCAAATAAACCTATTTCAAGCTCAAACATAATAGTGTAATATTCGCAAACAAGCTCTAAGTATGAGATTCTAATTGAGTATACATGTAAAAAAATTATATGTTTATATGATACAGTGATACGTGTACAAAATATATCTATATAGACTTGAAATAAGATTGTGTTAAGTTTAAAGTTAAGTTCGTAGGATATCAAACTTATTAGTTATAATTTATTGAAATATTTTTTTGAGAATAATTTTATTGATAATATAATTAGTCAATTTCGTAGTAAAACTTATATAATATTTAACAATACAAGATTAACCAATCTAATTTTTATAATTTAATAGACAGAAACAATATTACCTAAATAATTCAAATAATATAATATTAATTATAAATTTTTTCTCAAAAAACAATTATAATTTTTATTAATTATAAGTTAATATAATTATGTGAAAGAGCAAAAACTTTAGCGGTACAGTACTGTTTACTATATATGAAAAAAAAAAATACACACACAAGTTAATAAATTAGCTCATAAGCAAGTTTGAATTTATTTAAAAACTTTTTTTAGAAAAAAAAAAATAAACTAAACTTTAACATATATAATATAGTTTAATGATTCGTGTTCAAATAAAATTAAATATTGTTAAATACATTACCAACGTGATGTGTTATATCATGTTGTATATGTTAGAGTGGATACAAAAAGAGAAGTATAGAATAGGAATATCTAGAACATGAGGGTTACATAGTTCAGTCTTGTCGGCTTACATCCACAGAGAAAACCTTTAGGAGCTACATCTTTATTATGTAAGAGTGTAGTACAATAAACTGTATTACAATAAACCATAACATGTGTATATATAGGCGACTAAACCCTTTACTACTAATACATAGTAAGTATTGGCTTGGACCTATTACGTACATAGAGCTAATATATCTAATATATCTCTAACAAATAAAAAAAATTGATAAATCTTTTAATACTCGACTCAAGTCTCTTGTAGCTAGATTACAACTCTGCTGCTCCCTAAAAAAATTATAAAAAAAAAAAAAAAAAGTATAATTTTTAAATCTTAGATGGCGTTCATACATGAGTATTCAAGTTTATTTTCTTACTTACTCGGCCGTTGAGCTTAGTTGAATTGTTGACTTTAAAAATATTGTTTGGCAAATTGATATTATTAAAATTATATTTGGATAAAAAAAAAATTATTTTTATGGATATGGATTAGATAGAATCTGATAATTAATACTTATAATCAAATAGCATTAAAAAATAAGAAGAATGCTAAGGTGATAGTCCACCCGTATGTTCACACTAGGGCTGAGCATAGACCCGGCCCACCCGACCGACCCGACCCGAAGGGTCTTGGGCGGGTTGAATGGATGCTTGGGTCGGGTTCAGGTCCAATATTTGGGTCTGCCTTGGGTTCGGGTCTGTTTCAGGTCCAACCCGACCCGACCGATCTTAAAAAAAAAAAAAAAAAAACACAACTAATGTATCAGACAAGCGAAACCAATCCAATACCCCATTATGAACTATTTCAAATAAACTAAAATACATTAAGATTCACCATAATCGAAAAGTAAAACACTAAAATATTTTCAATTAACACAAAGGAAATCAGCTAATATTGCATTAAAATAGCAAAGATAATTAGATAAACACTCTAAGAACCCAGGAAAAAAAAAAAAAAGGGAAGAAGATAAACACTCTACGAACCCAGAAAAAAAGAAAAAAAAAGAAAAAGATAAACACTCAAAAAAAAGAAAAAAAAGAAAAGAAGATAAACACTCCAAACACTCTAAGAACCCAGAAAAAAAAAGAAAAAGAAAAACACTCTAAAAAAAAAAGAAAAAGATAAACACTCTAAGAACCCAGGAAAAAAAAAAAAAAAAAAAAGAGGAGAGAGAGAGAAACAAAGACTGATATTTGCATCGAGTTTCGCAAGATTCCAAGAAAAATAGAGGAACGAGTCAGCAATGTACAGAGAACTCCGAAAGAAAAAATCCGAAATTTGAGAAAATAAACCCAAAAATCTCGAGCTAGAGAGAGAGAGAGAGATGGACCTAGACATGGCAGCGTCGTGAGAGAGATAACAAGAATGAAAAATCTTAAAAGGAGTGGTCATAGCTGTTGCTGTTGCTATTGTTGTTGTTGTTGAAAGCATTTTTTCATTGGAGACTCAGCCTTGTTCATCGTCTAGGGTTTTACCTTTCAGCCACCATAGGAGAGAGAGAGAAAGAGAAAGAGAGATAGAAAGAGAGAATTTTATTGTAGAAATGGTGCTTTTTTTGGGGAAAAAAGGACAGACCCGACCCAATATCCGACCACCCGACCCAACCCGAGACCCATACTTTTCGGGTTGGGTCGGGTTTCTCCCTGATAAACCCGATTGTTATCGGGTCGGGTTGCGGGTGGCAATAAAACCGACCCGACCCGACCCGACCCGATATCAGTCCTAGTTCACACCATGATTTTAGAATAGAGTTTCCCTTCCTCCCTCGTGACATGTGATACATTCTTATAAATTTTAATAAGAACCGTAAAACACACTATATGTAAGGATAAAAAATATTGGATTAAAATCCTCTAGAATTTGTAAAGAAATTTTAGGATGAAAATTTTAAAATCTTATCTATCTATTTTGAAAATACTAAATTAAATTTTACAACCTAATCAACAATTTATATAAGACTTACGGTATATTATAAAATTTGTAATATCCCTAATAGCATTCAATTAACAACTTTGAACGTTATCTCTAAATTATTTTTCCAAATACAGATTTGTTGGTCATATGACAATTTATTGACTTGAAACTTTTATAAGGTATCAAATTTGTGATCCATTTGTCAAGAGACTTGTAACTTAATTGATTAGCATCTTTTAATTTTTACTATGAAGACATTCAATTTAAGGTTAAATCTCTCATCCCTCCATTATCAATTAAAAAAATGGTTCAATTAACAAGTGCATAGTGGCGGAACTAGGAATTTATTTTTGGGGGGGCCATATATAAATTTGTGTGTGTGTGTGTGTGAAATGTAAAATAGTAATATACAATATTTCATAACTCAATTTTTTCCCTTTTATTTGTTGAGATAATTGTTAAAATACTTATGTGTTCATTTTAAAAATGATGAATGTTTAATTATTGTAATTTGTTGACATATGTATTTATGGATTGTATTTTATTTAAATGAAAATTAAGTTTATTTTTAGACTTTCTTAAATATATATATGTATATTATCAGGTATGAGGAGCCAAAATGATAAGGTTATTTAAAAATTTACAAAATTTTTAGTATATTTTCAAAAAAAAATTATTTTTTTCAAAAATTTTTGGGGGGCCTTGGTCATCAAGTGGCTCCGCCACTGCAAGTGCACTTAGGATATTTGTTATTACCATTTTTTTTTTCCAAGTTTTTAAAAATATTTTATAGACCAATGTCTCAATGATTAAAATGCTGTTCTTTTTTTATCCAGTAGCACACCTTAATTGATAACAACAACAACAACAACAACAAAAATAATAATAATAATAATAATAATAATATTTTGCAGTCCTACCGTCGGTAGCATTTTCCTAGTCAGAATGAAGTATTTGCATGAATTAAATATGGAATCTTTGTGGAATTTATCGTAATTAAAAATAGCAAAGTTAAAAACATCATGATTGAGAATAAGATCTTTGGAAAATATACATAGATTCCTTGCCTTAATTAATCTTGTCCATAAAGTAATGTCATAATACCAGACTATGAAAGGTCAAACACTTTTACACAATGTACTTCTAATGGCTGTCAAAAACATTTACTCCTTGAATTTATTCCAATGTCACACCATAAGGTCCTTACAATAATGATATCAAAAACGAAAATTTCACTATGTTGATCCGTGCCATTGCAATCTGTGTCACCAAAAAACTAAGAAGCATCTATTGGGAGAGAAAGTGATTGTAAGAAGACAATTTTGAAGTCCACCATTAGTGTTAAAAGAACATAATTAATCATGTGTAAGTTAAAATTTAGATTGCGACACATTGAGACAATGAAAAGGCCACAATGCAAGTTATAATTATTTTGACTAATTAATGTTTCATACTTTTGATTGTGAAATATCCCACACAATATTCACATTTTATACATAACATGAAAGAATGTGGGAATTATTGGATATGAAACAATCAAAGACCAATTATTTTGTGTACCCCAGTCCCATTGTATGGTGCGGGTGTCTCATAACACCAGTTGCATTCTACAGAAGTACAAGATACCTCCTCCCGTACAAATCTAATCAAATTTAAGATAAAAACAAAAGGATTAGAAAAAATGGACTAAGTTGAGTCTTCCTTGACTCACAACCTTATCGATTTAAGCAAGACTTTTAGCTAGCTTCATGAAAATACTAATATTTAAGTTATTTACTCTTTTGTTGATATTTTCTCAATACGATACATTTATTATATGAATTTTAAATTAACTAAATGACAACAGATTAGAATTGTCTTGACTTGATGATTGATTAAAAAAACTCCACGAAACAAATGTAGTGGATTAAAATTCTTTGGTTTGGAGGTGATGACATGGTCACATGTAGGCTACGGATTATGGTCACAAACGTTTTGAAAAGTCTAACACCAATTGGTTTCTCAGACAAGGCTTAAGTTCTCTCTTACTCGATGACAAAAAAAATTACCAATTAAGTTAATTAAAATTCACGGCATTCAGTGTAATTGAAAATCTTAATCAACCTGAAATTTATTTTATTTTATTTTTTTTAGAGTCCCACAAAAAGGTTGTAAAATGTCTTACATTTCCGTGATACACGATTTCGCATCCCATTGATAGTCTCTCCCTAGTACCATCGCATCACGTTGATTGGATTATCAACCCTAACCATTGATGCTCAACTCTCCATCCAAGGTTCGTGTGGATTTCTCCAATGCCTACATCGCATTGCTAGATGCTACGCTACACTCTGTAGTCTTTTGCTCCTGAATTCAGTGTCATTTCATCGCCACACCCAAGATGAGAAACAACCTCGACCTCGAGATGAGCTTGTCTTGCCAAAACATCTTACAATTCAAGACTAGATTCCCTAGTCATTGCATTAACTGTCAGACCTTTCGGGTTTGGTAACACCATCCTCTAGGTTAATCATAGCACAATAAATTTGGTAATTTTGGTTTGATTTCTCTTTGAAATTTGGAAATTTGGCTTTATTTTCTTTTTTAAAATTGGGTTTTTGGGGTTTATGTTGTGAATGAAATTTGCTTTTTATATAATTTGGAATCACATAAAAATTTTTGTGATATTAGCCGAACAAGGCAACACAAGTCATTTTCCGTAAATAATTTTATGTTGAAATAAATGTAAACTCAGTAAAAAGTTTACTTAATTAAAGTCACAATCCCATTTTTAATGAACTATCGATCAACTGCTTAAATCAGTTTACCATTGTTATAATTACTATAACCACGTAATAAAGATTTTCAAAGTAAAGTGAAAGCCAAGACTTCTTGAATACTTTTTTTTTTTTTAAAACGCTATTGTTAAATTAAATTTTAAAAAAAAAAAAAAAAAAAACGAAAAAAAAGAAAAAAAAAAAAAAGAAAAGAAGAAGAGGTCGCAACCAGTACATAAATTTTTTATGTAAAGTCTGTTATTGTCAAGTTATTTTAAAAAAAAAAAATCATTTCAAAATTTTGTTGAATTTGGATTTTTTTTAAATTTTTTATTGGGGTTTTAATAGCAGATGATTATTTTTACCCAAGAAAGAGAAATTTTAAGATGTAGTTTATCTCAGCGGGGCCCAAGATGACCAAGACAAGCCTGAATTTTCAAGGCCCAAAATATGGGCCCACAAGGCATATCAAGAGGGGGCCAGGCCTAGTGGTACGACCTATCTCAAACGGGTTGTAGCAATAATTTACTTATCAAAAAATTAAGCTTGGAAAAAGAAGAGGTTATTTAGAATGGAAGTTGGGAGGGAGGTAAGGATAGAAATATAAAATGGGATTCCGATGGATATATGATAAAAAGATAAAATATGTTAGATTAAAAGAGAGAGAGAGAGAGAAAAAAAAAAAAAGCACTTAAAAATATATGAAATAAAAAGATCCTATTAATAAATGTCCTATTGATGAAAAATTTAATGCAATCAAGCTACATTTTATGGACAATCAATCACTTTCAATTAAAAAACCCAAATTTTAATTAACTTTTGCTCATTTTGCTATTTCCCAATACATGTGAGTGAGACAAAATGGATGCTTAAAAGAGAAAATGTGTCAAATAAGAAAAAAGAGGGAAAAAAAATACGTATATAAATTGGAAGGATGTGCCTATCCTCAAATTTTACAAAGTAAAATAAAATGGGTAAAAAAAAAGGAAAATAAAGGGTCTGGTTAATTAACAAATGCCCTAAAAATGGGGACCCCAATTCAATCAAGCTACATATTACAAATCATTCACCAATTAACAAAAATCATTCATATGAATCTGTTTATCAAATGCTCCAAGGATGGGAAAACCAATGCAATCAAGTTACTTTTTATAGACAATTGATAAAAGTTCAAATTTTAATTAACTTTTGCATCTTTCAATTAAAAAGCCCAAATTTTAACTAACTTTTGCTTCTTTTACTACTTCTAATTCTTAATGCATATGAGACCCAATCGATGCTACCTTATCGAATGCTTAAAAGCATCTGTTAACAAAAAGAGATAGCGAAAGCTTCTTCTTTTTTTGGGTACTTAAGTTTTTTGGTTTTATTTTTTTTTTTTTTTTGTTTTTTTGTTTTTGTTTTGTTTTGTTTTTGTTTTTGTTTTGTTTTGTAAGTGGGTATGCAAGTTGAAACTGATAAAGTAGTACTGGTAGTGTCAGTTAGGCAAGTATGCCCATCTCATTGACCCCATTTGCCTTACTTTCTGAAGTTATTGGAGTTCCAAAGTCAAGTGATAAAATAGCTAGTGTATGCTAATGGAGAGACAGGCCGGCAAAGTTCTTTTACATTTTGCAAATAAACGGGCATAGCACAGAGCTATTAGGCATTAGTCTCATCATCTTCAGCTCTTGGAAGGCGTTAAAAATTTGTGAGTTGAGGGTCCTTTTTTCTGTTCTGTCCCTCTCGGATTTGTTGTAAAACTAGTACTTTACTTTTTAATTTACTTCGTACTCAATACGGTCTGGACTCTGAGACCACGTATGATAAAAGTAACACTTCCCACACAGAGCCATTAAATTTGTGTTAGCAATTATATCATGAAGAGAAATAACACACCCTTGTATATAAGCATGCAATTATTGAAGAATGATTTGCTTTAACAATGACACAAACCTTTTACAGGCAGCACCAGGCTCCAAAAGTTGTGCCACCCCATGAGTCCATGACTTGACCCCACGAAGTGCACTTCAGTGTATTGTACCAGACCTCAGATTCACTAGCTGTGCTGATTCTGCAAAACTCTAGGAAACAAGTTGGGGTGCCATTCGAGAGGCTTTTGTGCATAGAGATATTAGGCACAGAGCTCAGCAACTAGAATATAATAAGGTCTTCAAGATGCCAAGAAAATTAGGATACAAGCTAGTTTAACACATTATTATTAAGAGACTTGAGTTCAAAGTTCCTTCATGTGTCAATGCACATAGCTAGATTTGTGTGCTCAAGACAGAACTAGATTTCAAATCTTTTCTTGAATTTGGAAAATAACTAGGGGTTCCCATTATTAAAGATAGAGGGACAAGATCCTATACTAGTTTCCAGCAATTAGGTATAGGCTTTTTAGGCTGGAAAACTAGAACACTCTTATAGCAGGCAGAATCGTTCTCATAAATTTGGTCACAACAGCAATATCCATGCATTGTGTCCTCCCAAGTACAGCCTGTAAAAAGATTGATAAACTCAAAAGGAACTTTAGGGAGACACACCAGAGAGTAAAAAAAAAAAAAAAAAAAACTACACTGAATTGGATGAGATATTGTCACCAAACTAAAGGTTCAAAGGGGTCTATAGGAATCAAAGGTCCAATTGGTGTAACAAGGCCCTCCTTTCCAAAAGAGCTTGGGCCTTGTGGCAAGGATTAGAGGAGATTTGGGCCTCAACACTAAAGAAGAAATATTTCAACAAATAGGGGTGTGCATAGATAAGGTTGAAAGGTTTTTTCAACCAAACTCAAACTTGTCATGTTGATAAATTTCTAACTCAACCAAACTCATCGCATGTGTAAAAACCATCCCAACCTAAGTAGGTTGGGTTGGTAGGTTGTGCTTGCATATTTCATGCCTTGTAAAAATTTGGATTTTCATTAACTATTTAATTTTTTTTAATAAATTATTAAAATTCATATAATATGCCTAAATTATATTGCAAATTCCCAAATTCATCAAAAAAAAAAAATTTAAGGCCAAAATAAATCAAACTAAACAAATTAAAATAAGGTAATAAAACAAATCTATATATATGATACATCGAGTTGGATCAGATTGGTTGAAAAAACTATCAATTTGAATCTAACTCAACCTGAGACTTAAAATAAACTTCCAACTCAAGTCAACCCACTAACTCACAAAAACCAACCCAAGGCGTCGGGTTGGATCGGTTTTTTCATGTTGGTGAATTGTATGCACCCATGCATAAGTAATGCAAAGCAAAAAGTACTTGCACCAAGAGCTCTAAGAGCATCCACATTGGTGGAGCCATAAATTTAGCAATATGGCTCCACAAAAAACTACTTTATCTATTTTACATTCTCACTTTACAAAACACTCAACATCAGTGGTTTTATTTTAGCTTTCAACACAATAAAATAATATATCTATTACAATAAAATAATATATATTGACTACAATAAATAATCTGACCTACGTAGTGTGAACATGTGAATTAAAGTAGCTAGCAGTGTGAACACGTGAACATTGGCAAGAGAAAAAGAGAACACGTGAATAATATATATATATATATATATATATTTTTTTTTTTTTTTTACCTATGAGCTAGCCAAAAGTAGCTATGCACTGTAACTGTGGAGCCAAATTATTTGGCTTTGGCTCCACCAATGTAGCCATATTTTTGTATTTGGTGATGCTAAAAATAGCAATATAGCTTTTTAGCACTACTAATACTAATGATAATGCTATTAGCCTTAGGTGATAAAGAATGACATGTCCTTAAGCTTTTGGAATGGCAATTGGACTAGCATTGGACCCCTACAAGGGACCATTAAGGGCCTATTCAACAAGGAGGATAAACTCAAACTTATATATGTCTAGGATGCCTAAGGAAACAGAAGTCATGAAAAATCTTCTCTTAGTTTAAATTTTCAACTCATAAAAATCATTAGAGTTGTTCAAAACCTCTAATCTCAAACCAATAGGAATGTTTAACTTGGGCCCCATCCAAGGACGAAGCTAGAATTTTAAGTTAGGGGGGCAAAGTATAACCAAAAACAATTATGGGCTGATTATTGGTTGTCATTTTTACCTTTTCTTTTAATAATCTTTGTAATAAGTTTTTGTTAAATTTTTGGGTTGATGATCTCAATTATTGTTGTTTGGCTAATTTGTGATATTATATGGGTTTAATTGTGAAGTTGTTTGGGGTTTGGGCTAATCTACGAAGGTAGGGCCAAGTTTTATTTTCCTTGGACACAATTTGAATTAGGTCCTAAAAAAATATCCCGAGATAGCATCGACCTACCAAATCACCCTTCCTCGACCTAATCTAACCAATCGGAAATGGCTAGTTTGTCATGAAAGTCTCTCAGACTAATGGCTTCTTAAAACAGAGAAGAGTATACATGTTTGCCCTGTGTGTAAGAATGCTCCTAAGATTTTGCTCCATATACTTCAAGACTCCCCTTCCCGTGCTAGAAAGGATTGGGTGCCTTGTGGGTGGGTCTATCTAACTTCTTCCTCCAATTCGTGGACAAAATGGAATAAACAACCCTCCAACTCTGATTCATCAACCTTCATCAATTATCACTTATCAGGGGGGTCCATAGCCTTGTGGCAAATCTAAACAACCTGATATAATTTTTTTTTTTTTAAAGATAGATGCCCTTGAAAACCATGTTTTTGAGCCCATGACAGTTTTCAAAAGAATCAAAGCACTAACCATAGATTTCTCTACTGCTCTCTAACTCCCAAAGGAAACAAACACAAAAGCCTTAGACTTGTCGACTGGGTACCATGGCTCTATGTTAGGAAATCCAATATTGGGATAGCTTGGTTCAGTGACTTCTCTAGAAACATGGGCCACACAAACACACTAATGGCAAAATTTTGGGCTCTGACACTTGATCATTCTCAAGATCATTATAGAAGTCGATGCCAAATTTATAGTGGACATCCCTAACTTCTTGTAGTTCCGTTTTAATTGCCACTTGTACAATGCCAGAATATCTTATTGCAGATTTCTACTTCAATATTTTTAAGGAGGGCTCGTCTCCATCATGCTCACCATAAAAAAGAACAATTATGTAGATTTGCAAGCTAAGGCAGGAATTAATAGTTGGGATGCTTTTGTGTTGTACTCTAATTCCTTGAATTTTGTTGTAAGCCAACTTTTGGCGAGTGCTTGGAACATTACATTCCCAGATTATTTTGTACTTAGTTTTGCCTTAATCCATACTTCATTTTTTGACTGAAGAAAATTTTGCTATAGGGCCAAACTAGAGTATGGATTGTGAAACTTGGGAATATTCTTACTGCTCCTTTGACATTGCTGTAATAAGTAGAGCTTTGGATTGTAGAGTTTAGTAGTACAGTTTTTACAATATAAAACTTCGACTGAAGATATTTAGCATTTCAAGTATTTGACGAACTATAGTGGATAATGCTTTGAAATTATAGATTTATAAAGCATGAACAATGAATTGTAAAATTTTTCCTAAAACTTCAAAATTCAGTTTTAAGGAACCCTCTTAAAGCCATTTAGCGAATTTGTCAAACACTTTTCTGGTAATGCATTATTAACTGGGAATGAAGCAACGTAAAGCCACTCCAGTAGAGGGGCCAATTTAGCTAGATAATGCCATGCTCCTTTTGTGATCTAATGAATACTCTTTTCCACCTATCAAAAAAGAAAATGAAAATTGAATACTCTTTTTACAATATGTTATAGATAAGGATAATCTCAGATGAGTCAATCCATTTTTCCAAAACATTATAGTTTTGAGAATCAGAACCAATAATATTTGCAAGCAAACACATCCTCAGAATAATTGCTTTTCGAATATGACATCCTCCACAAACAAAAAGTGAAGATTTTTATATTCTTAACAGATTGATACGCTTCCAAGGTGGCGTTCATATGCAGCATAATATGCAGAATTCTAATCCTGCTTTCTACCATTCATGTAATAGTGGACAAAAGTATCACCAATAGTGCGTTCGTTAAGTGTGTTTGTTTGACAACGTTGGAATCAAAGCACATATTCTTTGGACAAAGAAGCAAACTTAATGGCAGAACATTCTCATTAACTTTCATGCTTTCAAAGCTACATATTCCCTCTTCACTAAGTAAAGAACCCAAATAAAAAAGCAGTGTCTACGTCTGCTGGATTTATACACTTTTTTTGATCTCAAACCTTTAAATTAGGCTTTCCTTTTACTTTATAATTTATGAGGTGGAGAACTCATGCTTGCGTGCAATGCAATAAGCTTTATCATTCATAAATAGAATCCAGTTCTAAAAAATAAAGTACTAAGATTGAAAAAAGCTAAGGGGTGCAAGTGTCAACATAAGCTATTTCAACTCAACAAGTTTAAAGCAAAAGGAATAAAGGCTAAATCGTGTTCACAAAGAACAACAAACTGAACAGGCTTGTACTAGCTAAGTGAACCACGCTAATGCAATACATGTAACAAAACCTGAAAGGCCAACCGTGAAACCATTTTGATAACTCCCCTAGAAAAATCCAACTTATAAGACATTATTTAAGTGCCAACTGGCTAAAGTACAAATTTTCCTTCATATTCAATTGCCCCTTCCAAAATTAGATACGAGCTAGTGTGTATATATACAATGACTCTGATTACCATTTAAGCACTACATAAAGGTTGATACCAGTGAATAAGACTCATCACTAGCTAGCAGCTGTTTCTCTTCCCAAATGCCAAAGTCAGAGACACAACAAGAGACTCCACCTGCAGGTTCCTCCTAATACATCTCTCTCTCTCTCTCTCTCATTGATTCTTATTCATCAAGGGATACAATTAGAGAACTTACTTTTATCTTGGTTGTTGAAAGGATACCCAAATGGGAATCCCCCCAAAGGAAATAAATGCTGCACTCGGGGTAGCAAGAAGAAAGGAGACAGAGGCTTCATAGAGGGATGGTAAGTAACATCTTTTTTAGCAATTTAAGTAATGAGATGGAAGCAGTCACATACACAACCCCCCAAAAAAATTAAAATCAGAGGACAAAGTTGGCTTTTCTAACTAGATAATTTTTATAGATGATCATTGGAACTAATGACCTCCACTTCATGAGGCGTAGTCAGCCAATTATGCTACCACCTTGGAGTAAGAGGAAGAGAGTATAGTGTCAAGAGTCTCGTAGCTTGGCACTTCCTAGTGTTTCCAACGGAAATATCCAGAGTTCAAATCCTCCCTCCCTATTATAACTATTGAATTATGAGAGAGAAAAAAAGGGAGGGGGGGGAGATTATAGTAAACAAAAATGTTTTTAACTTGTATCATTAACTACAATGAAAAGTCCTGGATATTCTTCCCATTAATAGTTTCGGCTTACACAGCAACTGAGTACCAGAAAGCATCAGGTTTGGA
This sequence comes from Quercus tomentella, assembly GCA_028535165.1. Lineage (NCBI taxonomy): Eukaryota > Viridiplantae > Streptophyta > Magnoliopsida > Fagales > Fagaceae > Quercus > Quercus tomentella. The sequence continues at coordinate 39,489,336 of JAPQVY010000012.1, read as the reverse complement.
AGCCATTCTTCCAATGGTGACTTGAAAAGCTGCAGCCCTACCAATTTTTTTTCTTTTAGTCCACTTTTTTTTCTCAATCTCCACGTAAACTAATCTTGTTTCATTTAATTCTTATTGGTGCAGCCTTTTTGCTCTCTGCTGCTGTTGGCTCTGTGAAGAATGCTTCTAATTGACGCTTCTTGTTGTAAAAGAGGATTTCAATCAAGCAAAGCTATTATGTCAGCTTACCAGTGTTGATCTGTCTTTTGTTTTTCGTTGGTTTTCTGATTATTTTTCTCTATGATTATATATTATAATAACTTTTTTTTTATAGGTAATTATATATCATAATAACATGTGAGTTGAGACCTACATATGATCCTACATCAGCTACTTGATGTTGATTGCAGAAACATATTTCTCTACTCTCATCACTCCCTTTTCTTCCTTCATTCTTTCATATTAGTAAGTTTCCCGTGCATAATGTTGTAACGTTTTATGTAAGATGGGTGCATAATGTTGTAATGTTTTATGTAAGATGGTATAATGTTGTAATGTTTTATGTAAGATGGTATAATGTTGTAATGTTTTATGTAAGATGGTTTTGAAGAATGTTTTACATATATTATAGCATAATTGTTATACAACTTTGTTAGTAATGAGCTCTTCATAAGAAGCAACAATTATAAATTGCATATACATATCCATTATAATTATTTAGTTCAAATAATGAGCAATAAAAAAAAAACTTTAGAGGAATATTGTAGAATAAAAGTTAATATAACATGTGCCTTTCTCTTTCTTCTTAATTCTAAAACAAATACACTTATGGCTTTCCCACATCAACATCCAAAACATCCACAGTCAATCACAGCCTTTAAAAAACCCACTAGTCCACAATGTTCGACCTCAACATCAAAAAAATTGTAATTGCCACTGTCACTTAATATAAAATGCAAGCCTCCTTCCCTAGTTGTAACCAACTCTATATGGGTAAATATTAGATGGGACAACAATGTTGAAGCTAGGTAGGTGATGTCGAGAGATTAAAGGTAAATGACATTGTTTTTTGTCTGTGTATTTGACTAGGAAAGATATGAAGGGCTATGGGTAGGTGTATATAAAAGAGTAGAAGTGCAAGAGGTGAAAATAATGAATTGAAATGCAAAGAGTTTTGTTTTTACATATGAGGAAGGAAAAGTTTTGAAACAATAAACCAAAGGAAACAATGAATATTTATTTTTTTAATTTGAAAAGTCTTAAAACATTGAATCAAATGAAACAAGAAGTCAATATTTAATTTGCAAAGAATGCGTCACACGGCCGAACCTTATGCTCCCCACATGAGGTCTCTCTTTTTATATATATATTGATGAATGATTTTACTAAATTTATTTACGATGTCAAATTATCCTAAACCAAGAAATTAAATAAGAAGGCATATTATTTCCATTGTAGAGCACAAAATCAATTCTATTTGGGCAGAATTCTAATCTGACTTAATGTAAAAGGCATATGATTTCCATTGTAGAGTACAAAACCAATCCCACTTGGACAGATTCATGTAAAATCTGACTTAACAGGGCACACTAGGTAAAACCAAGCAAAAATTTGAACCATCATGCGACAAGTAGAACTAGATTCTTTGTAGTAACCACAAGGTTGAGTTTTCGATATAACATCCTTTCCTTCCCCACTGGCTAGAGTTCTAGAAAGGCCATTGGCAAAGCTTGTGCCACCACTAAAAATAACTTGGGTGTTTGTTTTTTGCCAATTTCCATCCGGATGTCGAATTTAACACTGTTTGGTTGCACCTAGGGAAAGGGAAGAGAAAGAGAAACGAAAGGAAAGGAAAGGAAAGGAAAAAGGAAAAATCTTCCTCTATGTGTGTTTGGATGTAGGAACAAAAGGAACGGAAACAAATTCTTTCCCTTGTTTGGTTTTCAAAAAAATGGAGAGCAAAATAAGTATTTTACTTTTATACCTTGAATATATAACTTGTAAGAAGAATACAAGGCATATTGTAATTTTATAATAAAAGTTAAAATAACCCCCAAAATCCCTCTCCTTTCCCCTCTCTTTCCACCCAATTTGGGCTGATAGCAAAAGTGTTGGCCCCACAGAAATTATATCACTCCAAATCAACCCTCTCTTTTCTCTTCTCCCATCTAATCAAACTAAGGAAACTAAATCCCTTCTCTTCTCTTCCCTCTATTTCTTCCAATCCAAAGTGTAAGTGTAAGAATTTAGACTACAACAAAAGGGAAGAACTTTCCTCTGTCCTTGATATTGCTCCCACTGATAATTTAAAGAAATACTTGATTACCCCTATTATTCACGGGAAGGCATACATGCAAATTGGAAAACATAACTGCTCTACCTTGCTGGGTGAATTACTCTTATGTCCTTGGTGATAAATTATGTAAGGTAATATGCGGCATTCCTGAAAATAAACTTGTGATGATCTATAGGATCTGAGTTCACTGAAAGCCTCTTAAGAGGGATGGGTTATATATAACAGCGATGAAAATCTTTGACTAATCCTGGCCCGTTGATATAGTGATCAGTTAGGTTCACAAGGGATCAGTAAGAAGGGCAGAAAGTTGGGCACTCAGATTAGGAGGCTCTCCAATTGAGATCCAACTTCCAAATGGAGATGTCTATAACGACAAAGGCAGCTATCCAATAGCAATGATGACATTTAAAACCGGTTCAATCGTGATACTCAAATGAACTGGCCCATTTGTCTCACATGCTAAAAAGATTGATATCCCACTTATATTTACTTAATCATTCCAAGTTGTGACCCTTTCATAAGGAACGAATTCCTGTTGCTTCAAAAATAGACTTTTAAAACTTTTCTTGACCCTGTTTTTCTACTCTTCTCTTCAAGCTTGAAATCCCACTTCAGCAAGATTTATTATGAGTGAGAAAAGACTGATAAATAGCATATTGCTTCTTCTTGTCTTGCTTAGGAGAATAGTATGAAAAGGATTAGTTGGATATCGGAGAGATAAAGGTAAGAATGGTTTCATCTCAAAAACGTGTTCTTCTCCAACACAAAGAAATCTGATGTAGGAAAATTTAAGCCCAAAAAAGAAGGCCATAAATCCACTGTCTTTTATTTTATATGTCATGATTTAGTCATTATTATGTCTTGAGTAATTTAAAAGGTTATGTGACCAGCATGTGACTTTTAATGAAGTTGGACAATTAGGATCTAATTGTTAAATGTAAGTGAAGGGCTAGGATTCTAGGGTTAATAACAGATACTATGAATACTCTTTTGAGCCTTTCATAAAATTTCAGATTTAAATATTTCTTGAGCTCTTTAAGCCTAGAAACTAGAAATTGATATTTGATTGTTCCAACTTCAATCCTATTAAACCCTTCTTCTAGACTAGACCAAAGTTCTTGTCACCACCTCACATTCACTTGAAAAAGTACTAGTGTCATGTATTTAATGGGATTGTGTCACCTAACTTTTATACATTAATAAATAGGAATACTCAATAAAAACTGTTAAATAATTTTCTAAAAATCTCACCCTTAATCAGCAACTAAATACTTGCTGAATTTTTTAACTTCACTTGATCGATGAATATGAATTTTATTCACCAATTTATGGTGACTTGGGTAGAGCCTTATCTAAAATAATATGCAAAATAAATGTACCTTTTGCATCTCTAGAGTAAAAATCTCTATATGGTGCCACATCAGAACACAACCAAAGTTGCATTTAATTTTATTTATTTTTTATTTAGAAAAATTAACAGGTGGCAAATTATAGCAAAAAAACAAAAAACCAGCACAACTAGTACTAGTTGGTAACTGCATTTTTATACAGAATTTAGAAAGAATATATTGTCAATAAAGCAGGAAAGCACCAAAGACCAAATGCTTGCTTCTTTGTTATCATAGACAAACCTAACAGAAAACATCCTTATATCTCAAAATTCCCCTTAATTTAATGTACAATCAATACAGGATTGCTAAAGATCCTCACAGCAATGAGCAGACACAAGGAAAAACAAAAATAAGATATATTTGAATAAATAACAAAAACTACAGATGAATAACTAACCATCATAGCATGCTTCTTAAACGGTGTCTGATGATGGAAACAGCTTCTCCAGCTTGTTATTAGAAAGGATCACGTTGGGGTCCAATTCCCTTCGTGCTTTATTGTATGCATCCACTGGAAAACGCTTCCTTAGCCTTGCTTGGAGAGCTGCAAGCTCTTCTTTGTCCTTTGGAACCTGTATTGTGTGTGGATATATGAATTAAGAAGCAAATCCTTGTAGGGAGAGGAATGCTAGGATTTTTGTAGGAACCAAAAGATCAATTCAAGATTTAAAGATGTATTTCTTCCAGACTTTGTTTGGGTGGACAAATGCATTGAGTGTTTCTATTTTACTTATTTGACTGATCTGCTTGATAGACGTAGTTTTTATACTTTTTAGTTATGTTTGTTCTCTCACTTACCTTAGTCCATGTCCTGTGTGCCTTGGCTTTTTGTATTGATTTTTTCTATCAATGAAGCTTATTTACTTATCAAAAAAGAAGAAAAATCCTTGTAATTTAACACCCTCTTGTTTCGACAGTTGGTTCACCAAGATTAAATCAGTGCAATCCTTTGAAGAATCAAACTTGATGAGCTACTCAAAGGTATCATGTTTTATACATTTTAAGTTGGTTCACACTACTAGACTTGGTGGAATATCAAAAAGTTTGAAATAAATTTAAGCCAGACAAAAAGCTCATTTCCCTCCTAGTTACCATTTGGGTGACTCTTCATTATTTTAAATAAGTCAAAAGTGCAGTTTTTCCATGATCTATTTGGTACCTCAATCTTAGCCCAATGTTCATAAGCAGAATACCGATCCCACAATCGTGACTGGGTCAGATGCCGGTAGTGGAAGAACTCTTCTGTTATTTCCTTTCTCTGGCGGGCATCCATTGTAGGCAGGTACATGATAATTCCAACCTGATGCACAATCAAAAGTACATTGACTACTTTTACTTACAAAAAAAAGTACATTGACTATTTTTGTTTATAAAAAGTAAAGTTTCATGCCACTATATTAAACAGGATGAAACATCACTTAAACACCACTTTTTTTATCGGTCAGTTTAACCCCACAAATTTAGCAACAATTAAGTATATTATAACAAAGAATGTTAAGACTTAATATTTCTGTATGATTGGATGGCTGCTTTAGAAAATATTACTTATTGTTCTTTTTTTTTTGAAAAGTTACTGGTTCTTCTTTCTTAGAATTACTATATAATTTGAATTTGACAGTGTAACCTTCTTTGTATCTTTGTGTGTGCTCTATCCAAGACTTTTTTCTTTAAGTCGAAATAAGGAGGCCTCGGTGGCTGAGTTGATGAAGTTCCCAAATGGTGTTCTTTTTTGGGATCTAACTTTTAGAAGATATAGCGAAGATTGGGATTTGGAATCTTTCTACAGTTTAATGTCTAGAATTTATGGAGCTTCTTTGAAAGGAGTTGGGGACGATAAGACGTGTTGGAAACCTGCTATGAGAAAAGGTTTTGCTATTCGTTCTTATTACCAGGTGCTGACAAAAAGTTTCGACCAGTCTTTCCCTTGGAAGACTATTTGGAAGTCTACGGTCTCCTCTAGAGTTGCTTTTTTTGTGTGGACTACAGCTTTGGAGAATATTTTGACTATTGATAATCTTAGGAAACGGAAGATTTTGATTTTGGATTGGTGTTGTATGTGTAAAAGAAATGGGGAATCAGTTGACCACCTCCTCATCCATTGCTCTATTGCTTTTGATGTATGGTCAATGGTGTTTACTCTGTTTGGCATTCATTGTGTTATGCCGAAAATAGTAGTGGAACTGTTGGCTTGTTGGCAAGAAAAGTTTTGGAGGCATCAAAATTCTGCTATTTGGATGGCTGTGCCCCATTGTTTGATGTGGTGCATTTGGAGGGAAAGGAATAACCGGCATTTTGAGGATTTAGAGTGATCAGTTTCTGATCTTAAACTCTTCTTCCTTAAGACTCTTCTAGATTGGGTTACAATGTTTGGCTTTCATTCTTTTTCTTTAGTCCATGGTTTCATGCACTTTTGTACTTTATGCACTTGATTTGTTTTTGTCCTTGATGTTTACTTCCTGTATACTCGGGTGACACCCCTCTTATTTTAATATATTTTTATTACTTATCAAAAAAAAAAAAAATCTATTTCTTCGTTAAATTTGGAGACCTGAAAGTTCAATAACTTTTTAGGTTTATTTCATAAGTACTAAATTTTTTCAGAAAGAGAGAAGGAACTGGAAGTGTAATTTGTCCATATGATTGATTCCAGAAATATTTACAATCTATTGTAATTTTGAACAAGGCCAGTTTACGGTTTACCACAAGTGAACTTCATGTCTAAGCAATGTCATAATATTTTGACAAATAATCGTCACCCAGATAAGATCAAGAAGACTCTTGGATTCAACTTACTGTTCAAACTCTTAAAATTTTCTATTGCAGAAGGGTCAAAATCTCAGCTTGTCAAGAAATTGGAGTCATTCTAGTCAGAGCAGACTGTCAAAATATTTTAACAATGTAAAATATAGCTTTCAGTTCCCAGTCACTCACCAGTAAGACATCTAAGAGGTATGAAAAAATAGTAATATATGCAACAGACTACAACTACATGACATTATATCACCAATTTATGCATCATCATATAAATTGAAACGCTGCCCAAAACCTCAAAAAAATCTCAAATTGTGCTGAGGGTATGTTCAAGAAGAGAGTCAAAATTTCAAAATATTACAAAATCAAACTGGAACATTTAGGCACGGATTTTAAGAGAGCAACGGCCACCCCAAAGCCCTCCTTTTGTATGATTTTTCAGGAAAAAATTCTACAATTCAAACATTAACCAGACCATACCAAGTACATACATTTACTTCACAAAATTTTAAATGAACCCCCCCCCCCCCCCCAACCCCAAAAAAAAAAAAAAAAAAAACAGTTCTATATTAACATAAAACCAACATTCAAAATTAAGAAAGATAGAAACAAATGGGGTTAAAGCAAAGATGCAATTGAAATTTTACCCATGAGAATATATCATCCTCTCCAGAGCTTGAAGCAGGACTCATGGGACTCTTGCTGCGAGCTGTCCAACGCTGCTCTATTGGTGCAGGTGCAGGTATATCTTGCTTCTCTATGAGCTGCTTCAGATCTTCTATGAATTCAAGGTCTTTCATGCTTGGCTTGGCTAGCGTTCCTGCAGGGAAACATGTTTCAGAAACCCACTGTTGGCCACCGCAATCAAAGCCCAATATTTCATCACTCCATCCCACTCTGTATCCCTCTGACTTCCTCCAGAACTCAGCCTCAGCTTGATTGATCTTTATAACATAGTCCTTGTTGAGAGGATCCATGGCAAGTAGTTTATCTCTCAACTCTGTAAATGATAGCTCATTTATGTCTGGTTCATTGCTGTCTGGAGATTCAGTTGTAATTTTTCTGCAAGTAACTAACGTAAGCAATTAATTGACAGAATCCAAGTAGCACACAATAGCAATGCTAACATGTAAATAAAATTGACAAAAGATGACAATATAAACATATAGAACAGCTTAGCTCAAGCTTTTTTTAAACAGACAAACCAATAAAGCTGCAAACTGATCTATGCTCTTCTAGTTCAGATTGTGATTGGCCTGTCTAGCTGCTCGCTTCTATATTAATCAAGCTGAACTTGAACAGAAATCCTTTCTAATTATTTTTTCAAGCCAAGCTTTCAAATATTAGATAGCAATATATCTATCTATCTCTGGAGTGTTTTCTTCAAATTGTCATGAATTCTTAGAGACTTAGTTGCCAACCTTACCAGGATAGTTAAATGAGAAGTTACTAAAAAAAATTGATAAGTGAAAAAAAAAAAAAAAGAGAGAAGTTATAAAATTGATTGCAATTTAGTTTACACTCTTAACCCAAATCATAGTAGGTAGTGATTCAAGGTTAGCAAACTTAACCAATGTGATCAAGAAAAATTTTAACGCAAACTCACAAAGGAAGAGGAAACAAGCAATCATCCATATAAGAAATTCTAAAAATTCCTATTTTCTTCTGACTAAGCCAAATAACTTCAGCACTCTTCCCACATATATGATCAACTACTCTCTCTAAGCCCTTCACTAAGGACTATATTAAATCTCAGCAAGTAGAAAAGATCACATCAAAATAAAAGGAGAGAAGCAGTAAAATCATCACTTATGATTCAGACTCAACAAGCTAGAATAAGTTTTCTTTATTACACATTAACAAAAGCAGACACCAGCTTTACCTGTATTTCTGGAGGGATTCCTTATAGAGATCACGAACATGCTGTATGGCTTCATCACTACTATATTTGGGTGTGAACTTTGGGGGACCTCTCCACTTTGAAACAGGATTGCACGTCACAACCACAACAGTGTCAGTATATGGAATATGTAGGTACTTCACATGCTTATTGTCAGATAGCAATTTCCTGCAAAAGGAAAGAAGCGGGAATATAAGTTGAAGAGTAACAAATTTAATCCTCCCTCATCCAATAATTGATTATAAATTATGCTACACACACACACACACACAAAAAAAAAGCAGAGAGAGAGAGAGAGAGAGAGAGAGAATATTCCATAAAGAAAGATGAAATAAGAGAGCATAATGCCTCTGAACCTTATCACAGAAATAGAGGTTGTTTAGCACCAGCCCACAGCCATCATAATAATTCAATTTTGTGATGCACAACTAAACCCTAGGTGCACTTCAAAATCCTCATTTCACAAGTCATCACAATAATAAAATCTTGTACTAATTGAACAAAGCATTTCTCCAGCACTTGCTCCAGATTATTTCACCTTTCAATACATCATGGTAAAGTCATATGCTCAAAAGTACTAGATTAATTATAAAAAGTACTGCTAGGTCTCAATCATTTAGTTGCTAGTTGCAAGCTATATCCACAAACCATAATGTTCTTACAATGAATGAAAGAAAGAATTTGCACATTAAACAGGATGGTGATTACTTGTGGTTTTTCTTGATTTCTTTCACATTTGAGACAGTTGTGTGCTCCACAAGCTCCTGTCTCTCAACACATTGGATTGTGACTTCAGCTACCACACCAAGAGCGCCTAGACCACAACGAGCTAAATAAAACAGCTCCGGATCTTTCTCTTTTGAAACCTCTATTGTCCCCTTGGCAGGAGTTACCAGTTTCATGCTGATGACCTGCTCATCAATGGGAGGCAGTCTTGCACCAGTACCATGTGCCCCAACCTAATGACATGAAAATTTTTAAAAAGCTTAGAACCAAACTACTAAAAAAAAAAAAGACATACCTTACTGCAATATGCTTTTATAGACTAACTACTTGTCAACTAAATTCTGTCTTCACCCCCTTTTTTATTTTTATATTTTTTTCTTTTCTTCCTTGTTTTATCACCAGAAATTGCAAGTATGATGTTGACAATCTCAAACTCTATTCTGCATAGCAGTGCCACAAAATTATAACTGCTCATTAGTTTCAAACTCTGATGTTCAAAACACAAGTACATTCTTTATGATGAAAGACAACTACAAGATTCCTATGAAAAATAAAGTCACTATAGACTCACGTTCTTGGATTTGCATTTTCAAGAAATAGATGGGATATGAAAGTTTCCTGAGAATAACATACACACACACACACACTACTGTAAGAAGATAAACCCAGTCTGTATCAGGACCAGGGCTAAAATATATGCACAGACAGATGTGAATCACACTCTGGTGTGGTTAGGTAGCCGCATGGGGTGGGGCTTTGGAAGCACATCAGGATGGGATGGAGCCATTTTGTGTTTTTCATTCAGTTTGAGGTGGGAAATGGTTCCCAAATTCTATTCTGGAAACATCATTGGGATGGAAGTAAAACATTTCAAGGCAGATATCTGGAGTTATTCAGATTTTTTAGAGATAAGAGATGCTTGGGTTTCAGATTATATGGAGTGGGTAAATGATAAAGTACATTGGAAACCTATGTTTACAAGAGAGTCACAAGACTGGGAGTTGGAGTCAATGGTTCAATTCTTGGATGATCTGTATGCTGCACAGGTTACTGCTAATGCTTATGATAAATTGGTTTCGATTTCTTCTTCCAAAGAAGGATTTCAGACAAAGAGCTATTATAGGGTGCTTCAAGCAGGTGCTGAGGTCACTTCCCCATTTCCTTCGAAGTGTGTATGGAAGTCTATATCCCCTCCTAGAGTTTCCTTTTTCGGTTTGGAAGGCGGCCCTAAGAAAAATTTTGGTGACTAACCACTTCTGGAAGAGGGGTTTTGTTATTGCAGATTAGTGTTGTTTATGTAAATCTGATGGGGAATCTGTTAGTCATCTATTGCTGCATTGTCCTTTTGTTTCTGATTTGAGGGTGATCATTTTTTATCTAGTTGGGATTGATTGGGTCATGCCAAATTCTGTTGCCACCATGCTGAAATCTTAGGATGGAGTAAGGGGAGGTCAAAGATGTGTGAAAAATTGGAGGGAAGTTCCGGCATGTCATAGTGGTGTATTTGGAGGGAACGAAATAGTCACACGTTTGAGGGAAAGAAGCTATCTCTGTCAAATCTCAAGTTTCTCTTTTTGAAGACTCTATTCGAAGGGGCATCACAGTCTCTTACCCTCTCTATGTACTCTTTAATGGAGTTTCTTGGTCCTTTACGCATTTGTCGTTGTTACAAAGGCTGTGATATTTCTTGCATGTTCTTGTTTTCAATCTGCTTTTTTATTTTTATTTTTATTTTTTTAACTTTTAGTATACTTTCTGTATATGTTTTTTATCAGTTTTCTAGGGCTACTTTGCAAACTAGATGTTGAAAAGGCTTTTGATCATGTAAACTGGAAATTTCTTATGCAATTGCTAGAATAGGGTGGGTTCTTTGCTAAGTGGAGGCTGTGGATTTTCTTTTGACTATTTACAGTTCACTTCTCTATTCTAATTAATGGCTCTCCTTGCGGGTTTTTTGAGAGCTCCTAAGGGTTGAGACAAGGTGACCGATTGTCTCCTTTGCTGTTTGTCTTGGTTATGGAAACCCTTGGAAAAATGTTGGATAAAGTTGTCCATGAAGGTCGCAAGTCAGGCTTTAGTGTGGGTAATTTTTTTTTTTTTTTTGATAAGAAGCTTTAGTGTGGGTAATTTAGAGGGAAGATACTTGGCAGTGTCTCATCTCCTTTTTTAGGACGACACTCTAATTTTTTGTGATGCTGATCTAGATCAGATTTTGTTTCTCCGTATGATCCTTATTTGGTTTGAGGTGGTCTCTGGTCAAAAGATAAATTTGGGCAAGTCAGAGTTGGTTCTTGTTGGTGTGGTGCATAATTTTGACTTACTGTTGAATGTACTTGGCTGCAAGCAAGGTGCTCTTCCAATGAAATATTTGGGTCTTCTTTTGAGAGCTAAATTCAAGGATAAGACAATATGGAACCCAATTCTGGAGAAGATGGAACGGAGATTAGCGGAATGGAAACGTTTGTACTTATCCAAAGGAGGTAGAGTCACTTCAATTAAAAGCACTCTATCTAATTTACCCACTTATTTTCTATCTTTATTTCTTATTCCTGCTATTGTGGCTAACCGAATTGAGAAATTTCAGCAGAATTTCTTATGGGGTGGCATTGGTGATGAACCCAAATTTCATTTGGTTAAATAGGCTACTGCTTGTTCTCCCATTTCTTCGGGTGGCTTGGGGATAAGGAAGGTAAAACTTTTTAATGAAACTTTTCTTGGGAAGTGGCTATGGAGATTTGGGATTGAGAAGGCTGCCCTTTGGAGGCAAGTGATAGAGGAGAAATATGGCAGCATATGGGGTGGCTGGTGTACTAGGTCTGTTAATGGTCCATGTGGTGTTGGTTTGTGGAAAAATATTAGTCGGGAATGGCCTTCTTTTTCTTGTCACATTCTATATGATATTGGGGATGGTTCTAGGGTGAAGTTTTGGCAAGACCGTTGGTGTGGTGAGACATCTCTTGCAGTCAGCTATCCTAAATTGTTTAGATTTTGCTGAGATAAAGAGGCTAGTGTGGCTAAGCTTATGAAGTCCATTAATGGAGTCTTCTTTTGGGATGTAAGTTTCTTTAGGGGTGTGCATGCTCAGGAGAGGCTATGTCAGGTTTCATGGATACCATATACGGTTCTTCAATACGGGGGTTTGGTGAGAATAAGATATGTTGGAAACCTGATAGAGATAAGGGGTTCATGGTTAAGGATTATTATAGTATTTTAGTGGGATCTAATGACTACTATTTTCCTTGAAAAAGTATTTGAAAACAGAAGATTCCTTCTCGAGTGGCTTTCTTTGTTTGGACTGCTGCTTTAGGGAAATGCTTAATAATTGACAATTTACGAAAAATGAAGGTTTGGATATTGGATTGGTGCTACATGTGCAAGTGTAATGGTGAATCAGTTGACCATCTCTTTCTTCATTGTCCGGTTGCTATGGATTTGTGGTCTATGGTGTTTGGTTTATTTGGAGTAAGCTTGGTTATGTCGCAATTTGTTGTGGGGCTTCTAGCTTGTTGGCAAGGTAGGTTTGGTCGTCATCAAAATGGGTATAAATGGTTGATTGTTCCCCATTGCTTATTGTGGTGTCTTTGGAGGGAGAGAAATAAAAGGTGTTTTGGAATGTATTCAGAGGAATTTTTTATGGGGTTCTTCAGTTGAGTGTTTCAAATATCCTTTGGTGGCTTGGGAAAAGGTATGCCTTCCGCGCGAGTTGGGTGGTCTGGGAATTCGGAATTTGGTGTATTTTAATCAGGCTCTATTAGGGAAATGGCTTTGGAGGTATGGCCATGAAATCACTCATCTATGGCGGAGGGTCATAGCCATGAAATATGGGGAGGGGAAAGGGGGTTGGTGTTCTAGAGTTTGCAGAAGGGCTCATGGTTGTGGTTTATGGCGGAGTATTAGTGAAGGGTGGGAAAGTTTTGCTAAGCATTTGTCTTTTGTAGTGGGGGATGGTTCCCGTATTCTTTTTAGGCATGACAAATGGACTGGAGATGTCCCTCTTAAAATTCTCTATCCCCAGTTATATTTGTGTTCTGCTAATAAAGAGGCTTATGTTTCTGAAGTGTTAAGCCCTTTAGTGGGTGATAACGACAGAGTGTGGAGTTTAAGCTTTTTTAGGCGTTTCAATGATTGGGAGTTAGCGGCTTCTTATTCCCTTCTTCATTCCATCCAAACCCGAATCCCTAGGGGTAATGGGGGAGATAGGTTGCGTTGGGGTCTTAATGGAAATGGGAAGTTTGACACTCGGTCTTTCTATCATAAGATTCGAAATGCAACTCCTTCCATTTTCCCTTGGAAGGGCATTTGGAAAGTCAAGGTTCCTAAAAGGGTGGCCTTTTTTATGTGGACAGCAGCTCATGGTCAGATCCTTACCTTGGATAACCTTATGCTTCGTGGTCGCCCTTTGGTGAATCGTTGTTGTATGTGCTGTTGTAATGAGGAATCTGTGAATCACCTATTACTTTTCTGCCCGATAGCTCATTCTTTGTGGACTCATATGCTTCGGTTATTTGGGATCGAGTGGGTCATGCCAAGTTCAGTAGCGGACTTATTATTTTGTTGGTACCATTGGCTTGGGAAGCATAGCTCCGATATTTGGAATCTAGTTCCAGGTTGTTTAATGTGGATTATTTGGACTGAACGGAATCGGCGTTCTTTTGAGAATAAGGGGAAAACTGTGGTTCAGTTAGTAGATTTGTGCCAACGGACCCTCTTTGATTGGTCTCGGTGTTGGGGTTATTCGGATTGTTTTACCCTTATGGAATTCCTTTCGTCTATTAGCTTTTCTTAGTGGTTGTTTGTGTCTTTTTGTTCACTACCGTGAACCCTTTGTATTTTAATGCTTTTCCCTTATTAATAATATTTTCTTCTTACTTATCAAAAAAAAAAGAAGATAATGAGAGATCCATACCAGACCTCAAGTTATTTTTCTTTAGAACTTTATTGAATTGGTGGGCTGCTATGCAAAACCAATCATTCTTTTCTTTTCTTGATTTCCTAGATTCTTGTAATTTTTGTTCTTGATTTTTTTGACCCCTTGTACACTCCCTATGTACTAGGGTGTTCCATTGTTGATAACAATAAAACTTATTACTTATCAAAAATTTATTTTACTATAAATTCAAAGGCTTCTCTTCTTCTTCTTTTTTTGCTAGGTAATATGAGTACTATTATTGATGAAATAATAAAAAAGTAACATACAATGTGTTCATGAGAATGAACAACAGCAAAGCACAAACATAAAACAAATAGAACAGCAAACAGGAAACAGGAAACTAAATTCAAAGGCTTCTCAATTCTTTCTTAGCTATCTTCCTCAGTTCCCTACTTCTCACATGCTCTACAACACAGTTAATGCTCCTCACACGATCAATCATTCTTTTTAAACATGAATAGTTCCATAAGTGAAAAGGGGCACTAACATCACATCAGTGTGTGTTCCCAGAGTTGATGACTAAAACACATTCCTACGCTGATAACCCAGCTTTTTCTAATAGGAGATCCATTTCTTTCCCAAACCTTCCATTATATTAATAGAATGTACCAATACATTTGCTAATACATTTCCTCATTCTCACCTTCAACATGCATTTGCTAATACCTCCATTTCACAAATGGACAATCCCTCCATTTCCTCATTCTCACCCTCAACATGCATTTGCTAATACACATGTGCCAATACTAAAAGTAAACAGCTGCTAAGGAGAGATTGTACAAGTTGAGAATCTGGGCAACTTGAATACATTCTTCCTACCACAACAAGAAAAGATATACAACGAGCAATCTTTTTTTTTTTTAAATAAATCATTCAATTTCAAGCACTATATAAGTCAATCCTGGGATGTAGCTTTTTCTGAAAGCTGATTTTAGGAAATGTTAATTAAAGTATAGTTATACTTAGAAAAAAGTGAGGCTTTAAAACTATAAGATAGAAAGCCAAAAAAAAAAAAATGTAGCCAAACAGAGGCACGATCTCCCACCAAACATGCAAATGAATGAAACCAACACAAACCCAATAGGTGAAACATAAGAAAGTAGCAACCTTTAATTTTTTTTGAATTGCCTTCAATCTCAAGCAAGTACTATATAAATGAATTGAAACCTTATAAAAAAAACACTCATTTCCCACCAAACCCAACACGCAAATAAATCAAAACCAACACAAACACAAACCCAATACCATAAACAAGCCCACCTGCAAAATAATGAAACCTCAAAAACACTCATTTCTCACCAAAACCAACATGCAAAAACTAACACAAACCAAATAGGAAAAGCATAAGAAAACAGCAAACTTTTTTTTTAAAAGGCTACCTTCAATCAATCTCAAGAAAGCAATATATAAATGAATTGAAACCACAAAAACACTCATTTACCAGCAAACCCAACAAGCAAAAATATATGAAACAAACCCAAAAAACCTTGATCCCAGATAAACCCAAAATACCAAAAACAATCCCACCTGAACAATGCCACCAATCTGCTGCTCTCTAATGGAAGCAAAATTCTGCAAAGTAAGCCCAGAATCCTTAATCCCATCAACCAATTGCTGAACCCTTATCCCAGCTTCAACTCTCACAGTCTTCTTCCCTTTATCCACTTCCAAAACCTTATCCATCAACGCCAAGTTCACCATCCCAGTCCTGGATAACCCGATCCCATTCGGCGAAAGCCCCGACCCAACCGGCCTAATCCGGGTCTTAGCTTTATGAGCTTCCTTAACCACATTCTCCAACTGCTGGAGATTCTCGGGTTGGTGAAAAACCCGGGTTTGGACCTCGTGGGTCCCGCTCCAGTTGGAGACAGTGTGGAGGTCGTCGGGCAGTGGGGCGTAGCGGAAGAATTGGGCTTTTTTGTGTTTGGCGTTTTCGGGGAATGGGAAGGAGTAGTAGGTGGCGACGCCGCAGAAGAGGACGAGAGCTGTGTAGCCGAGGTATTTGCGGAGCTCTGAGGTGGTGGAGGAAGCGATGGGTGTTGGGGTTGGGGTTGGGGTTGGGGTGGTGGTGCAGAAGGGGCGTCTGGATGTGGTGGCGGTGGTGGAAGAGGTGAGGGGTTTGAGGAGGTGGTGGTGGTGGAGAGAAGAAGGGTGGGAGCGTTTGAGAATGAGAGCTCTGAGCATTTTTGTGAGTGAGTGTGTGCGTGTGTG
This sequence comes from Quercus tomentella, assembly GCA_028535165.1. Taxonomy (NCBI): domain Eukaryota; kingdom Viridiplantae; phylum Streptophyta; class Magnoliopsida; order Fagales; family Fagaceae; genus Quercus; species Quercus tomentella. The sequence continues at coordinate 39,473,152 of JAPQVY010000012.1, read as the reverse complement.
GGGTTTAGGAGTTGCTTCAGGAGAAGGGGAGATGGGTTTTTATCATTTTCTTTTGTTGAGAGATTCCTGTAAAAATTGTGCAGTGACCGTTTAGTATTGGTTTAAATTTGTGTAGTGTTTTATTTGGTATATTACACTAATAAATATTAAATAGTGTCTCTTAAAGCTTTAAATTTGTATTTCTCAAAAAAAAAAAAAAAACAAATTAAATTTGGATTTTTTTTTTTTTTTTTTTTTTTTGAAGACTGAAAGAGTTGAGATTTTTTTTTTTTTTCCTGTTAATACTAAAAAGAGATTCCTTTCTAAAATTTAAAAATAAATAAATAAATAGCCAAAGGCTTTGTAGTTAAATTGACATATTTTTATGTACTAAGTACTTAGAGTTTTAGGAGAAAAATATTCGAGTTGCGAGATTAGTAATATATTGTAATTATCTCTAAAAAAAAATAGAGAATTTGTTCATGGACTTAAAAACCCTTTTTATTCTTAATGAAGTTGAATCCTATGTTGCTTAAGTGAGTGTCCCAAGTTTGGTTCATATGGAGAGATGTCACTCTTTATTGTAACTACGTGTTTACGGTCAAGTAAGGAGAGAAGCAAAGTCATGAGGGCCTAATGAAGGAGGAAATACACCATATATGGGGTCCACCTCCATATGAGAGGGAAAAAACATATATCCGATGCATGATATATCTCCTCCTAACGAAGTCAAAACAAATTTTAAAAATATTAGAATTTTATTACTAAGAATATTTATAAAATAAAATAATTTTTTATTGCTATAAATGTACTTTATTATTAAAGTTTCAAAATTTTAAAAAATATTATTTTCATCAAAATTTTATTATTAAAGAAATTTATAAAATTAAAAAAAAATTATTGCTATAAATATTTAAAAATTTTCCTTTCAAAAATGCAATATCACTTAGAAAAATTCCTTTAACTCACTAGTTGGTAATTCATAAACTGTAAATGTGTGCTAAATCTTCCTAATATATTTGAAAAAAGGAAATTTCGGTGTTGCAATATATTTGTGTTTTTAATATGCTCTCCTCTTTCTCGCATCATTAGTATACCTAACGTAGGGAGTAAAAAAGGAAGAAATTTTCGGAATTTTTGCCAGGTTGCTGTTATTTTTTATACTAAGAAAAAGTTTGCGATCATTTATTTACGATATAATTATTGGAAGTAAAAAGAAAAGGGTAAATGCCTTTTTCTTCAACTTGGCAGCTTATATCTTTTCTCTCTCTCTCTCTCTCTCTTTTAATAAATTTTTGTTGTTATAATTTATTTAGAGGAAGGAGACACTGAGGGAAGGTCACATTGTCAATTTATTGAATCTTAAAAGATTCTTAATAACAATTATTATAACCTTCATAGCGTGCATTTTTGTATTTGTTAACAAGTCTCTTGATAATCACTTGTAGTTGTGGGTTTTTTCTTTAAAAAAATTATTATATAATAATTTGACAATGGGGTAGGAATTTGAATCTTAAATATTTCAATTAGAAAAACTAGGAAACTCTGGGTCCGTTTGATTGGGTGTTTTGGAAGCTTTAAAAACGAGTTTTGAAAACTCAAAATTCTAATTTGTAACAACAACTCTTAATAACTTTTTTACAAACACTCATTTTAAACCAAAAATATAATTTTACAACAGTTTATATAAACGTACCTTTTATCATAGAAGAAGATGATAGTAACCTATGTCATATTTAGTACCGGAGCATTTATTCTCAAAATAAATCTTAAGGATATCCTTATCGATCACAAATCCAAGTCCACACACAGCTTAGACAAAATAATCCAGTTCAAACAACATACATTTCCTAATATTTCTTTGGTCACATTTATTGGATTTTGTTAAGAATCCAATTCCATAATGTAACATAACAACATTGGAAATTTACATGATCCATGCCATATTGATCAACCCCATGAAAATGGTAAATTTCCTAGGTACAACTGTCATAAGAACTGTTAGAGATCACCACCTAGCAACAAGATTATGCTATAGGATCCTAGGAATTCTCTAATTCAGAGTTGGATCTACATCCTCTGGTTCAGATTCTGGTTCCTCATCTGCTGAAAAGAAAAGTTCATCATCTGAATCAGACTTCTCCATTGCAATAAGCTTTTCTTTATCTGACATAGGCTCCTCTGCATCATGTTCCTCTGTTACACTCTCTTCCTTATCTACAGGAGGCATCTCTTTCTGAAAAGCACCATTCTTCTCGTCTTTACTTTTTTTTCTGAAGACATTATTTTGGTGCAAAACTGAAGAAAATAATAGAAGACATCGTGTTATTACTATTAGGCAGCAGGAGCGCTTGAAATTATTTGAAGATGTGCATGCAAAATAAGAGAAACAAATTTTAAGAGTGAAGAAAAAAAAAATTATAAATAGCCAATTACCTTGACCAGTGTTCTTTGATTTGCCGCAGCCCATAACTCTCTCTCTCAAAGAGATAGACACACAAGTACACCCAAATAGTGATTGGAGCTTTAAATAGAGGTTGGTTCTTGATACGGTACTTTCCCTAGGGTAATGATATGATCAATGGCATTCACGAATCCAATTAAGCAAATTTATTGATTCATATTTCATGCACACCTGGACGTACAATGCACATGAAGAGAGATCGAACACTTGGATTATAATGGTTAATATTAACTGTACCTTAGACAATTAGCTATATGGAAATGTGCATTGGTATATTATACCTTAGTTTTAAATTTTTTGTTTTATTTGTTACTAAACTTTTAAATTTGAGGATAACATAGGGATATTGTTGTGATTTTATTTTGTTCTTAATATTGGTCATAATGATCTTATTGGGGCATTACATTTTGCGTTTAGTACTTTAGCCTGAAATTTAATTATGACAGGATAATTTTGTCAAATTTTAATATCATTTCTCTCTTTATCATACTTATTAATTTGAAGATGACAAAATCAAGAAAAAACCTCTGCCATCTGTGGCTTCTAGGTGCAGAGACCATTAAGACACCCCATTTCAACAAGGGTTCGACTTCTGTCCAGTGGCCACTGGACCCATTAGGATACAGACATGTGTCCAGTCTTGAAAACGTGTCCGCATCGCAACGTGTCCAGTGATCACTGGCACTGGACACAAGCTGCTCCCTTTCAACAAATCCTTTGTGTATGTTATTTGTTCTCACTTCCCAAGACCAGCACCTGTTTCAACTTACAAGAGGCAAGCAAAAACAGCTAGTCATCCATATTAACAAGCCCAAAAAATCATCAAACACTGCACTCCTTGTTCATCTTCACTATCCTGTCTCCTAAAATCTCAGCAACGGTTTCCTTCTCTCCTTCCAGGCACCTCCTCTACTCCCCACATCCCAAACCCTCCAGTGTCCAGACTCCCCAAACACTCCCCACTGCCACAACCTCATCCTCCTCTCCCCAACCCCTCCCTCCACCACAACTTGCTCCATAGGCTTCAAGAATCAGGAAGGTTTTTAGAACAAACTTTTGTATGATGACTATCTATTATTTGGACAGAATTCATTGTATTTTACCAAATTTTGCGGAAAACTAATTAAAGAATAAATGGCTACTGTTCAATGAAGCATCATCCTGTAAATCATCCAATCCACCATTTCAATTCTATGGTTGAGGTAAAAACCAGAGGTTCAAAAGAATTATAACAGGAAAATGTAAGTATCATGGTTTTATAATGGATGCACTATGATTACTTAGGTTGAATCCAGGATGGGTTGTTTAAACAAACACGTAATCATAGAAAATTTTAACAATTTTAATCAAACATGAAGAGTTACTAAATATCACTCAACATAAGTTTTGATCAGAAATAGAAAGCTACAGGCTTTCCAAGAGGAGGTACACAATACAAGGGAGTAGTCTGTACAGAGAGCTTGTATATACATAAGATTTGCAACAACTCAACGGCAATCCAATTTCATGGACCTCACTGTCTACTTCTTAGAATAGCTAAACTATGACATGTACTCCCTTGATGTCCATCTCTCTTCATATCTCCCAAATGAGTAGGCCATGGAAGGAATTTCAGCCAAGTGTGAAGGGTCTGGTTCAATGCCATAGTCTGTTAGTGGTCTATGCTCAAGAATGTCATCATGGTTTTTCACAAATTCAGGAATCTCGACCTCTGCCTTCTTAATATCTTCCCAAAGGTACTGCAGGCGGCTCACATACTTGATTTTCCAATATAAACTACAAACAAAAAGAGAGAATATGAAACAAAAATGCACCCAAAACCACTGATGGGCATAGCTCAGACACAGATCAAATTTGGAAACAACAGTGACATGTATTTAAGATATCAAGGCCAGGGAACCATGCATGTTTAATTTTATTTGATAATAATTTGGGACTAGAAATTCTAAGGCCATTTGCAACACCAGAGTTATTTCTGCATATTTCACATGTTAACTACCAAATCAGAAAGCAATTCACTTGTTGTCTACATGCTAAAGTTTTCGTTTAAGGCTTAATATGTATTTCAAATCAATTTCAAGTAAAATGGATACTGGTAGGCATTTGAATGATTTCTAATGGCCTGAGAGACATAAGTCCCCCAGAATTACTTCCTTTCCATATTCTATCATCATCAACTGCAGCTCACCCAACTTTCTAGGACTGTTACTTTACAAATTACATCAGCATTGTTGTATGACTTGCAGTTATTGATTTATGTGCATTAAATAAATAAAGAAACAACAAAAGTTTTTGCATTCAAATAATAAATTTAAAATTTCAGAGACCTTTGTAAGTGTAAGAATCTGGAGTATTGTCTAGCTTAGAACATACTTTGTTCACAATCTCTAACATGAGACCTTTTTACTTTAACAAACTTTGCTAAAGAATTAGAACATGGCAATGCCCATGCAACTTGTAACTTTTAATTCAACTGTGGCCTGATATCAATAAGCATATTGCACTAAGGAAGAATTTTAAGCTATCCCTGTTGCCAAATAATTTTATAACATTCATAAACAAAACAAAACCACTCACCCTCCACTAAGGAAGAATCTGCCAAGAGTAGCAAAAACTAGTCTTGAGCGAAGCCCAGGGTGAATAAAATAAACAGTTTGAAGCCTCTCCTTGATGTTCGGGGGAAGTTCTTCATAAATCCACCTCAAGATAGTCATTCCAGGGGAGTTGTCCTCCTTTTGCACAGTACTATGCATGTAAACAATGCAGAATGGCCCTTCTGGCACTTCACTGCATATTTTGTGGAAAATATACTTCTTCAGCCTCTCCCCACTCACAACCACAGCTGCTCCATAAAAGAAAGAGGCATCTCATAAGGGTATCAAATAATTAAAATATGTCATTTAGAAAAAGGTTACCCAACAACATTAGGAGATAAAACTGCCCAAACAAGAAAATTTTAAGTTTTTAAACTTCTTATAGAAACAGGAGATACTCTCTTACATCACTCATGGCATACAATTGATTTTATGAAAAAAAGCCTTGTTTTGAATGGTACGATGTGAACCACCACAAACATCTACAACACTGCCCCCACACTGTTTGTATTCATCAACAAAATCGTTTTAGCTGATAAATTAGTGCTAAGGTATAAAAGCTATGGAGAAATAAATTAGTAGACATGGGGGGACAGTAAAAATTAATAACCAAAAGATATCCATAAGTATGGTTTCTATAACTTGAATGTAACATACACAAAGAAGAAGTTGAGGTGGTTGCAGCTAAATATGATTAGAAACAAAAAATAAACAGGAAACTTGCATTCAAAGTATTGTAAGACAATGGGAACAAATTATGAAAATATCAGATTAATATGACTATAAGCCCAAACATTCAAAGAATGTTGATTATTCAAGATGTAAAATGCGTTTAAATGTAAGTACCGGTAAATGAGAATGATAAGAAAAATAAGCAGTGACACAAAAAATCATTGAATAAGGTAAAAATCAATTGGAAACAAAATGATAATAAATAAACAAATTAAAATATATATATATATATATATTATCAAGAACTTAGACTGCAACAGAAAGGAAGTGCTATGGGTTCAATGTGAAGAAGTCACAACTCACAAGAAATTAGATGGAAACAAAGGGGTCAAAACAAAAAAGAGAGGAAAATGAAAGAGAAGAAAAACAAAGAATGAGGTGTACAGAATAGATTCATATCTTACAACTAATCTAGAAAACATTGATGAGAAAATCATACAGCTGCACCCAAGATAGTTTTTTTGACTGAAAAGAATCTGTACAGCAGCCCCCAATATAGATTTTTTTTTTAATGAAAAGAATTCATACAGATGTCCCCAAATTGTTCGAAATTTATTACTTTATTTAACTAGTATTTGAATATTATAGAAACATCAGATAATCCTTTCCATAAGTAAAAATATATTGAACTTAGGTAACAAATTCCTGTAAAGAAAAGTAATTTCCAGGTACCAGTTTCAGCCATTAAAGCAATTAACAGAACAAAACACGAAAAGTTTTCAACATTATCAAGAGAACGCTAGGTGCTCTCTCAAGTCCTTCACCATTGTTTAGAGTTTCTCATAAGCTTATAATGTTGATCCATCTCCATATGCCATAACCATTTGTTTAGAAAACTTCAACATTGAACCTATCAAACACACTGTTTGTGTCTCGGGAATATGGAGAACTGAACAGAAATCACACAAATGTGGCAAAAGAAAAAGCTCTCAAATCAAAATTAGTCAGCTTCCACAAAAGACCACATAGAACCCATTTCACTAACTAATCATTCAGATAAAACCAAACAAACCCCTTACCTGATTAATCAGAACTTAAGCAAAAATAAACTATCTTCCGTATAAAGCATGAAAACAAAACAAACCCAGATGCCAAAATAACCTAAAATTTATTCCCAACATCACTTAAATTCGAATCAAATTACAACACCACAAAAAAAGAGGTTTTTTTTTTTCAAAACCAACAAAAACCCAGATGCCAATCTAGCTCAAATTGCTTAAAACAATAAGAATCAATATCAATCATCATATAAAAATAAATAAAAAAAGATACACGAATTAAACAAAACCAAATAACAAAAACACAAAACGAAGTGAAGCAACAGGCGAGAGAGGTCTTGGTCATGTTTGTTTACCAGGAAAGTACTTTCCCACAACACGGAAAATGCGGTTGCCGTGCTTGTCTGAGCCTTGGAGGCGAAAGAACTGGAGGAGATCGAGATCGGAGAAGTCTTCGTCGGGAAAGAGGTACTGGTCAGAGCAATCATGCCAGTTCTCTTGCTCTTCTTCTTCTTCTTTGTCTACTTGACTGTGAGCCAAGAAGGGTCGAGCATCTACGCCAAGATCCGAAGCCAGGACCAGCACCGAGAAATCGTCCGATGAGGCAGCCATTTCTGGTTTCTTTCACTGTCTCGTTTTTTTTTTTTTTTTTTCTCGCACTTTGTTTTGGGAAGGAATAGGATTGTGAGCGAATCGTACGTGGAATTTGCACGTGTGGATACAGGGTTGGCTGAGAATAGTGTGGAGGAATAGTCCAAATATTGAGACCGAAAGCCCGTTGTGATAAGGTTATAATTTTATTTTATCTTTATATATATATATATATATGTATATACATATATCCATGGTTTACCCCAAAAAAAAAACATAAAAACCCTATCAAAAAAACATAAAAACACTCCTGTCAACTCTTTCCAAAAAAAAAAAAAAACTCCTGTCAATGTGTGTATAATAGAAAATTTTGTTAAATTTATACATATATGTTTAAAAATTACCTCTAAATTGAAAAAAAAAAGTCTAAAAACTACCCAAATTAGTTAATTTATAAATGTATATATTTACATTATTATTATAATAATTGCATATATTTACATAATTACTATTCACGTGCAAATTTATTTTTTTATACTACTTTATTCATATATACAAAATAGGAAGAGATCATTTAAGATAATAACTAGACTTTGAGCACGCGTTTACGCGCGTGCTCAAAGGCTCTTCTATTTTTTGGGTAATGGTTAATTTAGAACATTTATTATAATTTGAGATTACTACATTTTCCAATCACAAAAAAAAAACCTAGGAGTGTGATAAGTGTCATGTGTGGAAAAATAATTTTCCAATCACAATAATTTTTCATCACGAAAAAAATTAAGGGGTGTGATTGGAAAATTATTTCTCCACACATGACACTCATCACACCCCTAAGTTTTTTTTGTGATTGGAAAATGTAGTAATCCCAAATTATAATAAATGTTCTAAATTAACCATTACCCAAAAAATAGAAGAGCCTCTGAGCACGCGCGTAAGCGCGTGCTCAGAGTCTAGTATTCCGTAATTATTATCTATTTTTGCCAATTTTTTTTTATGTAGTAATCAACTTACGTGTGTGCTCAAAGGCTAGTATTCCGTAATTATTATCCATTTTTGCCAATTTTTTTTATGTAGTAGTCAACGTGTTATTGATTGGAAGAAGATGCAATAATTTGGTATTGACCATTAGGGGGAGGGAAAAAAAAAGATCCTCTAAATAAATCTTATAAATAGTGCATATATTGAAAATGCATAATAAAATTGTAACAATAAGACTACTTACAAAATACATGTGATGACCTTTACAAAAGCAATTATGAAGAAGTTGATGGATCAATGTAGAAAATTGATATATTTACATCAGGTAAAACTATAAAATAATGCACTACATCTGAAACATGGAATAGGTGAACTTATTAATATTATGACGGCTACGGTGGAGAAGATTTTTGACATATATACGTGCCTCATTTCATTAGAAGCCATGAATAGTTGCTTGATATCTAAAACTACATTGAATTTGGGTAAAGATTAATAATTTGCATCCATTATAATTTGGGATTGCTATATTTTTCAATCACAAAAAAACTTAGGGGTGTGATGAAGAATTATTTCACCACACATAATACTCATCACACCCTTAGGTTTTTTTTTTTTTTTTTTTTTTTTTGTGTGATTGGAAAATGTAGTAATCTCAAATTATAATGGATGCAAATTATTAATCTTTATCCAAAAAACAGAAAGAGCCTCTAAGCATGCGTGTGATCGCGTGCCCAGAGGCTAGTTTGTTTTTAAATGCAAATACTTTACAATTTTCACAAATGCATAATATTGTTGGATAAATGCATAAAAGTTAATATATCCTTAGAGCAATGCAAAGCGCATGCAATAAGTTTTAAGCCTTATACGTTTTCATTGGATACACCAAAATATACCAATGCTTGGCTTTGTTTTTCGCAATGATATACTTTTATTTGTAAACAATGTAGAAGTGAATAATGTGGACATCATTTGTCAGTAAAGAATATTAATTTTAAAAGATCAAGATTTACATTTTTTACCAAAAAAATGGATCAAGATTTATAGGGACAACTCCAAAGTCCAAATGTCTCATCTACAATAAATCCCAAAACACAATCAATTAACCAAATGTCTCATCTACAATAAATCCCAAAACACAATCAATTAAGGACTACTATTTTTCTTATAAGAGGATTACTAAAGTGACTTAAAAGTGAATTTTTTAAAAACTTTTATTAGAGATGAGCTATCAATTCATGTAGAGCCACCTTAAAGTATTCTTTTAAGACAGTTTTATGTTAACTTGAACTAAATTTTGTACATAAGTCAATGCAATGTCAATGCAAAAGAATGCCCAATTTCCCCACAATTATAGGCTTATAGCCGATTCTCATCCATGCCATGGTCATATTCTTCTTATTAGGGCTATCTCATCAAGGCCCTTTTTTTTTTTTTTTTTTTTGTGTTAAAGGAAGGCTCAGGGTTATAAATTTTTTTTAATCCAAAATTTTAGTTTTTTAATCCTAAAATTTAGCCACTTACTACACATCCATAACAATAGTTTAAAAGAGCTTAAATTTAAAATTTATCAACTACCTTTAAAACCGAGAAAAGGTAAGTAACATTTTTGATATAGTAGTAAATTAATACTTATAAAAAAAAAATGTAAATTGAATTTCACATTGAAGAATACAAATGATAAATGTAGTTTCTATTACAAAAGAAATTTTTTTACAAAAATTTCTTAGATAACAACCACTTCATTCATGTGAAATTGAATCATACAATAATTCTTATAAATTCTCTCACCCGAACTTATCTAATATTCCATTCCAATACCTCCTCAATGCTAATGTTCCATTCCAATGCCTCTTTAATGCAATCCAATAAATTTGTGCATATGTCAACCTAAGAAAAAAAAAATTAGGCGAAAATGCACTTTTGGTCCCTACATTTTGGGCCTTGTTACAATTTGGTCCCTAAATTGATTTAGGTCCTAGGTCAGTCCCTGATTTTCAAAAATCGTTTTTAAAATAGTCCCTACCATCAACCCAGTGACAAAAAATGCTGAGGTGGCAAACCGGAAAACACTATTTGCTGACGTGGCTAATAAAATAATAATAAAAATATATATTTAACATTTTTTAAATGCCATGTCAGCATTTAAATTAATAAAAAAAAGCCATGTCAGTTTAATGAAAAAAAAAAAAATAATTTATATTTTTCAATTTCAATTTAGTTCAAACTAAATTAAAAAAAAACTTTTAAATCTAATTTTATTATTTTCATTATTTTTTAGGTTAGGAGGTAAGATCACAAGAACTTGTTCTTCATGTTCTTCCTAAACTAACAATCAAACCCAGAACATCAAACCCAGAACAATGCAAAATTTCATACAAAATCTCTATCCTCCATCGAAACCTCCAGAACATGAAAAAATCATCAAACCCAAACCCACATGAGAAAACCAACCCAGAAAAATCATCAAACCTCCAACCCAGAACATGAACTTCATTCTTCATGTTTTTCTCCAAATCAAAACAAACTCAATTAACTAACCCACTCAAAATCAATCTCAGCACAAAAAATCCATACCCACAAACTGAAACCACCACCAACAACCAAAAGAACCACCACAATCACCCACACCACCAACCACAACAACCACAAATCACCACAAAAAAAAAAAAAAAACCAAATAATGAAAGCAAAACAGATCCAACACTCGCGGCAGCCCATGGCGAGCAAAACCACTGCCACCCACGAGCACCAACGGGCCCACGCCAGCCCACGGCAATCTGAATCCCACTTGTGCCGATCTGAACCCACCCACGGCGAGCCACGACCATCGAAACGCCACTACTCAACCAGAAATCACCGATTCGAAGAGAGGGAGACCAACCCAGAGGCGCTTGAGCCAGCGGTTGCGTCGTCATTGTCAAACGAAGAGGAGGAGGAGGAGGCAGCGGAGCCACCACTGGCCTCACCAAAACCTGCAGAGGCTGGCTCTGAGCCGCAACCGCCACTGTAACCGTCACAGTCTAAGTCTGCGGGTGTTCCGGCAAAACCCTAGTAGCGGAGGCGCTGGAGTCAAAAGCTGTGAAATCAAGCTGCCTCGCGAGCTTCTTAGCCGCCGGAGCCTCCGTCGTAGACAAGCAGGCCGCCGATCCGTCCGATTGAGCTTTCTTCAGAGGGAAATCGTTTCCCTCACCTTCCCCCATGAAATTCAAATGAATTTTTATTTTTTAAGAAATGATTTCAGTTTAAATTAGATTTAAGGTTTTTTTAAAAATTTTAATTTACATTTTTTTTTAATTTTCTTAGGGCTGGTTTTTTTTATTAATTTAAATGCTGACATGGCATTTAAAAAATGTTAAATATATATTTTTATTATTATTTTATTAGCCACGTCAGCAAACAGTGTTTTCCGTTTGCCACCTCAGCATTTTCTGTCACTGGGTTGACAGTAGGGACTATTTTAAAAACGATTTTTGAAAATCAGGGACTGACCTAGGACCTAAATCAATTTAGGGACCAAATTGTAACAAGACCCAAAATGTAGGGACCAAAAGTGCATTTTTGCCAAAAAATTAATGTTAAACCAAGTATTAAAAAAGAAGAAGGAAACTTTAACCAACAAACTATAAATTTACTATAAATTCACTCTTTTTCTATCAACTTAATGCGCGTGTCCTTTCTCCAAAGAAAAAAAAAAAAAAAAAAAAACCTTAATGTGCGTGTCATTAATGTGCATTTAAGTATTTAATGACATTTGAGTATTCCATATATTAGGTATGCGATTTAAAACTGAAAAAACAACTCAAAGGCAAAACAAATACAATGTGTCTATAATTCATTTTGATTTAGCTTTTTGGAAGAATTTACCAGAGAAAGTAGTGATGGTCTTGGTCAAAACTTATCCACCATCAATGATTCTGAGATACTTTATTAGAGTTTGTGTTTGATTAGGAAACCAAGTAGCAGTGTAATCCGTAATAAAAATAACATAAATTCCTCAAAAAAAAAAATAAACCTAGTAGCGTAAATACCCTTTATTTTATCTCTCCTCCTTCTTTTGGCTTTTCTCTCCCTATTTCTTCATGCCTGTCAAAAAAAGATTAGATTTAGGAAAGGATTATAGTTATCTGACTCTACCATGAAAGAGTCAAATGACTAACATCCTATCTCATACTAATATTTTTCCTGTACACTACCCGCATTAAAGAGTTCAAATCAAACACAAACAAATAATATCATAAATTTTTGTGTGGAAGTTAATTTTTTTTTATTGAAACGGATTTAAGATTGTTTACATGTGTGGCTAACACAATAACAAAATACAATGAACATTCATAGCAGTACATTAATCTTGAATTCGGCCAATTGATGAGACATTCTAGAAAAAATTACTCTAAAAAAATGTATGAAGTGAAGGCATAATGTGATCAAAACCATCAGACACCCTTGAAAAATAACAACAAAAAAGTTCCGAATTATAATTACTACAAATTGAAAGGTGTATTGATACCCTTAATAATGCTTCTAGCAAACGAAGTATCATAATCTCCTAAACCCACAGCCGCAATCTATCCCGTAAACTAAAAGTAGAGGATGACGATGATGATAATCCAGTGGAATTAGTGAGAAAGTGTCCAAAACCAAAAACCTATCCCCGACCTTCCTATTGAGGACCAACAATGACCAAAACACCACATTGGAGCCACTATTAGAGCCTTTGCCCATTTCAGATTCAGAGGCCTACCATTTTGACATAAAAACATGTATCAATTTATGAATAGGATTTGAAAAAACTGTGAAGACTTAACAAAGTGAGAGTGAAAGATGCTGGAAGATGATTGGGTGGATGACGGAAAAAGAAACTGAAGGAGAAGGATAATATTGTGGTGGATGTTAGAACGTGGTTTTTTTTTTTTTTTTTTGAGAACAAACGTGGTTTTAATAGGTGTAGCAATCCAACTTTTACAATTACCTTCAGTTATATATATTTTTTTGAAACGTAAGATATATTGGAGAGTTGGAACTAAAATTTAGGATCAAATAGTTTGTAACGGTAGATGTGGGTTTTATTTATTTATTTATTTTTTTTGTACGATAAATGTGTTTTTTTTTACTAAAAAAGTGTGTTTGTTTTAATTTTAATTTTTTTAAATGGATAAAGCAATTTGAAAACTATTAGGAGAGTGATCCTATTTTGTAGGCAACATTTTAATGGGAGTTAAAGATGTATCTACTTATCAAAAAAAAAAAAAAAAGGTGTATATATCTATTTAGTTTAGTTTTTTTTTTTTTTTTTGTGATAACTATTTAAATTTTTTTTTGACATTTATTTATTTATTTTTATAAAAATTAAACTAAATAGATATATACACCTTTTTTGGATAAACTTAGGGTTTTTTTTTTTTAATAATAATAAAGTAGTATTAGAAACGTAGGTTTTTTTTTTGGAAAAAAACAACAAAAACCTAGGTAATTTAACTAATTTTTCTATTAAAAAAAATAAACGTATAGTTAATTTGAAGAAGTGGGTTAGTGGGAGAGTGTTTCTATTTTGTAGGCGATGTTTTAGTGTAAGTTAAACATGTTTTAGTCATTTAATACACATCCATAACATAAGTAAATAAAAGCTTAAATTGAAAATTTTATGGCAAGAGATACACGTTAATTGTATACAAAAGAAATATAGTTTCTATTAGAAAAGAAATTTTTTTACAACACTTTCTTAGATAACAACCACTTTATGTGAGGTTTAATACATATAATAATTCTTGTAAAGTCTCTCACCCAAACTTATCTAATATTCCATTCCAATGACTCCTCAATGCAATCCAAAAAATTTGTGCGTACGTGAACCTGAGAGAGATAAAAGAATTAGGGTTAAACCAAGTATTTAAAAAAAAAAAAAAAAACTTTAATTAACAAACCAACGTTAGCGTACATGTTATTAAAGATAATAGCTTAAGTTTGTTAGAGTTTGTGTTTGATTTAAATTTTGATAAGATCATTTTTCCTGAAAATTCTATTAAAATTGTTCAGAATAAAGATACATATCTAACTCCCTACAAAATATGACAACTTTCTGTTAGTTTTCAAAGCAAACTCACCTCACATTCTCTCTCTCTCTCTTTTCTTTTTTCTTTTATCAAGATTTATTTTTTTATTTTTTTAAACTTCACTTTCCTTACTCACGTTTAAAATTATTCAGTCACCACCAACATTTCAAAATTAAATTTAAAAAAGAAAAAAAAAAAGAGTTAACATGATACATATATATTAAAAAAATAAAAAATAAAAGTAGAACTCAAGTTGGCTATATACCTAAATTAAAAAATTAAAAAATTTAACGCCAAAAACATATACATTCAGTCACCACCAACATTTCAAAATTACCTTTTTTTTTAAAAAAAAAAGAAAAAAAAGGATAGTTAACGTGATACATTAAAAAAAAATGTAGAACTCAAGGTTGCTACATTACCTAAATAAAAAAAATTAACATCAAAAACATATACAATGATGGTAAAAAAAAAAAAAAAAAAACTTTCTTAAAAAGAAAAAATAAAATATGAAGAAGGAAAAAAAAAGAAGTGAAGTGAGGAAGGAGAAGGAAATAGTAATTGATCATTTATATGTAACTATTTTTATTTCAATTCAAATTTTTTAAATAAAATGTAAACAAAGGCTGTTAAAGGAGGTAAGGGAAGTCATATTGTTTAACTGTTCACGAATGATTTTGAATGCTTCTTTTGTAGCATAAGGCAGCCTTGTCTTTGGATCACAATACCTAGAACATGAAATGACAATTCATTAAGAATTACAATGGTAGAGTATATGAAGGAACCATTTATTTCAAAATTACATTTTAAAAAAAGAAGAAAAAAAAAAAAAGAGTTAACGTGATACATATAAGAAAAAAAAAGTAGAACTTAAAGAAAGTCAATCATAAACAAAAGAAAAGAAAACAAAGAGGAATTTGCAAAAGATAGAACCTGAAAATTTGTTGGAGCCTCTGACAGTAAATGTCTTTAATCTGAAGAAAAAGAAAGGAGGATGTAGAGCTAAACTAAATGTTTTCAATCTGAAGAAGAATGAGGGAGAAAGTGAGATAGAAACTGCAAAGAGTACGTGAGTTTGTGGTTTTAAAGTGCAGAAGTTTTAATTTACATATATATCCCCAGTAGTTGAAAACTTGTAAGTGAGTATGATGAGGGTATCTTAGGCATGAAAAATGTGGAATCCAAACAAGGGAAACCCCTTAAATAGTAGTATAGATAATAAAAATAATAATGAAATAAAATTTAATTGAAATATCGTGTAAAATAGATTATTTGATATATGTGTTTTTTTAAAACCAGTTGTATAAAATAGAAAAAGTAGGTTTTTATACTAAAATATACATAAATTTTTTTTTTTATTAAAAAAAGAGCATTAGAATAGTAAATTTATAATCTTATTTGTGCTGGTTTGATTTTTAAATCAAACTTGAGCATAGCACCAAGTCAACGCAAATAACAACAAATTTATAACTTTACAAACATAAGCATAGAGCCAAATCAATACAAACTATTTTATTAGTAAATCAAACCATATACTAATTAAACAATAAGACCATATCATATATATTAAATATAGGTGGGTTGAATCGGGTTAGGTGGAGTTGTGAATTTGCTAACTTGCACCCGACCTAACTCATTAACTCCTAAAAACCGACCCAAACAGCACGAGTTAGGTTGGGTTGAATTGGGTCGCTTTTAACAAATTGGTGGGTTGACTGCACACCCTTAATTGTAATTTGTATGGGAATCAAAATGTATTCAAAATTGTGTTGAACTTCTTGTTGAGAAATTAGTGAGATACAGTTGTTCAAAGTTGGGGGAAATTAAGTTTTTGCATCTATGAAGGCCATGTACTCAACCTTCAAGGCTGCAGACACAACTTGCAGCCAATCCCCCTTTAAAAAAAACCCTGAAATGAAGTTCTAAAAAATAAATTTTGACATAAAGACATGTGACACATGGTTTAGGTATATTAGACTTTCATTTAAAGGTTAAAGTTGGTTCCTAGACTTGTAACCATGTGACAACTCATTCCTCCACCCTAACCTCTAAGTTAGTGGTGTATTTTTAGATCCATGTTTAGGATGAATACACACAAGCAACATCTAAAAGATTTATTTAATTGGCAATGTCAAGAAGAGTTTAATGGAACTCACATGACTATCCACGATTACTTTATTTTTATCACATTAAATTCTTTGTAAGATTGTTTGTTTGTTGACATTAGAATGAGCCTCCAATTTGTACAGGGAAAATTCACCATGTTTGTTAATTAGTTTGGACTTCTTTGATTACCAAAAAAAGGGACTAAAGATGGAATGAGAAGAAGCCTACAAAACAATTAATCCTGACCCTTGATTATTGTTACAGTTAATGTGGAGATTCTAGCCTTTTGCCCCTATTGAGCAAAATATTTGACAGTATGTCCCTGTTTCCAAACTATTTAGGAGTGTGTCCCTGTTTCGATACTCAATCTCTACAAAATCGAGTTATTTAAGTAACTCGACTATAAAGAAGCTGAGTTTTGGGCAAGTTCTTGCCATGGTGGCTATCCAGTGTGGCTTTTTTGGGCAATATAATATAACAGGGTACTGTTCATAACTCGGCAATAAGGAAACCGAGTTACTTAGAACTCGATTACTCTGAAATTGAGTCATTAACGGAATCCAAATTACCTGTTTGCACGTGAAGTATAACCCGATGAATGAAAAATCGAGTTATTTAAGTATAATTGACTAATAGATAATCGAGTTGTTCTGCTATTTACTTCATAAATACACAGATTAGCTTCTCATGTAGCATTATCTCGTAACAGGGCATATAAGTGGGAACCTCGAATACGCCCACAGCTGCACCAACATTAGTGCTCCTCCAATCTGCTTTGCCTTCATCTCCAATGCCTTGCATAAGTGCCTGTACAGCCAGGCTATTGCTCCACTGCCCCAATTAGGGGTGTCAATTCGGGTTAGCATGTCGGGTTCATGTCGTGTCGAGCTAGAGGTATTCGACTAAATGACTTAACCCTAACCCGACCCATTTAATAATTGTGTTATGATCCTTCAACCCTAACCCGACTTGTTAATAAGGCGGGTTAACCCAACCCATTTGATATGCTTAATAAACGAGTCGTATTAGGTTGACACGAATGTAACACAACCCATTTCAACCTGCATAATATTAAATATAACATCCATCTAGAAATAATTTTTTTTACATCCCAAAAAGCAGTGCATACACTTCAAGTCTTCAAACCACATTCAAAATAATATAGTTCAACAAAAATATAACATTCATCTAGAAATAAGTCCTTTACACTCCAAAAGAAGTGCATACACTTCAACCCAAATTCAAAATAACAAAGTTTAACAAAAAAAAAAAAAAAAAAGTTCAACTAAAATATAATATCCTTCGAACTCGCCAAATGCTAAGTATCAATATTGAAAAAATTTGAGCAAACAGCAAACTAATCCTGACTATGACCATGATTATCATCTATAGATTCTTTGTTGATGTCCAAATTCATAACATCTTCCACAAGCTCATCCAATTTCATTTTTGCAAGTTCTATGCTCAAAAAAAAATATATATATTAGTAGTTCTAGGGTTTGTAAAGTTTTAATTTCCAATTATATTCCTAGTAAATTTTGTAATTATTCACTTTTCTTTTTAAATTTAAAATATATGTTGAATATAAAAGGTATTTGACAAATCTAAAATAAAATAAATATTTATTTGTTATACGAGTTAAATGGGTTGTGTTAAGTGGGTTATTTCGGGTTGACATAAATAAATTGACGTGTCTATTACGGGTTACGCTGGTTGACCCGCTTATGACACATTTCTTATCGTGTTGCTTTCGGGTCGACCCGTTTATGACCCAAACCCATTAAGGCCTAACCCTAACCCCAAAAAACCCGTGTCGGGTTCATGTCGTGTTCGCGGGTTGGGTCGAACATTAACACCCCTAGCCCCAACTATATCTCTTTGCATCGCTAATTGGGTTTAGGAACTAAAGAGGCATCACCGACACCCAATCTTTTGACTTGTCCATAAATAGAATGGACCCCAACCACACTGATATGTGATAACGCGCACGTTGTTGCGCTACCTCATCAGTAGCATCCGCAAGTAGGGGACCTCTAAACTGTTCCTTCTGCCAATTGACTCTTATCCTTACCCCAACAAGGATAGACATGTTCTCATAGGGATGTGGTACCGGGTCTGGAGGATGATGACCTAGTAAATCATGGCATAACGTAGGTCAATCTAGCTTGACACTCCCAGTCACCAGCAACCCATCAACAGGAACCCCTAGTATCACCTCAATGTCTTGTAAGGTGATACCCATCTCTCCATGCAATAAGTGGAATGTGTGCGTCTCCGGAAGCCAACGCTCGACTAGTGCTATGATCAATGTGTGATCAAGTTCCATGTTTGGAACCTTAAATAACCTTTCGAAACCCGCCTCAACTATGTAATGGGCAATCCGTGGGTCTAGCCCATGTCGGGGTAACTCGCAAGATCGGCGTCTGCACTTTAGCACGCTTGGCACTACCTACACACAAAAGATCATTGTCTTAGGATAGTGCACACAAAATAACTATAAGAATGCTACATAATAATAATATGCAAGAAATAGTAGGCTAACTGGTTAGTTACGAACATTTTGCAATATGTTAGTTATGATGTTAACTGGTTATTCAATCTAGCTCAATAGCAGATAGGATCAATTCAAGATCAATGACATTGTTTAAAATTAGCACTAAGGTGATGGGCATTATGTTTTGAAATGAATGAACAAAGTACCTCACTATGTCAAATGGAGTAGGGAATTAGGAATCAAAGTCAATTGTCTTATGCGTAGCCATGCCTATTTATGTGTGCACATTTGGAAAAATAATGGCAACGAGTTCAATTTAATTGATTACTATAACTTTTAAATGAGATCTACTGACTTTGAATATACCTTTTCATTAGCCACTACTGATGTTTAATATTTTTTTTTAGCATTAGTAGTTTCACGATTATTTCTGTTTCATTCAATTTTCTCTTTGGATTAAATAAAATTCTGCCTAAACCAAAAGAGAAATGATACCATTTTCAACATCTATTTACAAATAATCAAAGAACCCTACAGAAAGAAAAATAAATGATTTCAACATGTCCGAAGTTCAATACAACTACGTACCTGACCGACGACAGGCGTCTCCCATAGCACTGTGGATCGATGACCCAACCTGCGTCAACTGTGTACCAACCACGGGTCCAAGATCCATATTTGGCAGTTGCTGCATATCTGACACGCATGCAATCATGTTAATAAACCATTGATCGTAGGCAGACATTAACAATACAGCCAGGACTTGCAATTATAAACATTCATAATTTCCAATACAGTTAGGACTTGCAAAAAACATAGAACTTGCATATTAACTATGAAAGTTTCATAACAACTAACATGCAGCTTTAGATAGAAAACAACTTTTGAAAAGATAAAGCTATTAGGGGAAAAATACTTTTTCCCCTAATCTTTAAGTACCTCCGTACTTGACATCATATTCTAAAAGATATTTTATTTCATAAAGCAAGAAGTGAAAAGGGTTCATAGCAAGTTAGTGGCAGTGAGGAGTTTTTTCAAGAAAAAAGGGAGAGACAAACATGGAAGTAGGTAATGGACATCTCACTCACAAGCACAGCTTTGGAGACAACTAATAATAAATTAATATTGAGCTTAATTAAATGGATTAAACAATTGTGAGACCTATACCATCAAATGATGGTGTGTGCCATCTAATGATGGTGTGTGCACAGTTATGTGTCAAATGAACATTGAATTGGTGACCATAATAGTCCAAGAGCTTTGCTTTCTTTTCTTTTGGGTTTTTTTATTATTATTTATTTTTATGAATACAGTCCAAGAGTTAACAATTTTGAGATTATGGATAATGAATCTTTTCTATTTCTCTTATTCTTCAAATTAGTTAGAAAAAAAAAATCATCAATTTTATAACTAAATAAATAGAAAAAAAAATCTTTTAAATTTGAACCTTAAAATGGTTAGACTTACAACTGCAACTAGTCTCAAGAACTGTTGGTCAAAATTACACTATAAAACAGTCTTCCTTTTGCCAAAAAAAAAAAAAAAAAAACAAACGAAGACAAGATTCCAAACAAAGGTATTTTACCAAACTCATGGTATTCTCTATAAACATGTATCAAGGGTTCAAAAGTCCTTTAAAATTACGAAATCATATAATTCCCATGACTTAAATCATTATGAAATTCTTGTCATTGCTGAATGTTGTAATTGATCTCTGACATCTAAATGAGATTAAGTACAATCCAAGCAAGCCATGCTCACACTGTTAAAATTGAACATGCATGAGGTTCAAATTTGGCATAACAGAATTTCAAAAAGTTTAAACTTTCCATCAGAACCGATCACCATGAAATTTGGAGGGTAAGCTTACTATAGAAATTATGTTTTTAAATTATCAAAACCATTACATATATGAACAAGATAGACATACTTAAGATTCAGGTAAAAGATAACAACAATTCAGGTTAAATTCCCACAGATCAACACCAGGACAAACTAAAACCAATAAATTCCACTGTAATGAATGTTTTACTCAGGACTTTATCAGAGCCAGATTATAATCATACAACCCAGACCCATGTGCTTTATAAACATATAAAAAGGTCGTAAAATAGGTTGTACACTTGTACAAAGTCAAGGAAAGGTGATTGGGAGGCAATGCAATGAAAGTTTAGCTCATACTTACACCCCCCCCCCCCCCCTCCCCCTTTTCTTTGAGTCTCAACTAACTCAAGAGTGAGTACATATGTAGCTATAGCTTTAATATAAGCAGGGGCGTAGCCAAGATTTTTAGTTTATGGGGGCCGAATTACATATTCATACATACATTTAGGCCGAATTACATATTCATACATACATTTACACAGCTACATTTTTACCCCCTAACAATAAATTATCCTCTATTTTTTTTCATTCAACATGTTCAATCTAGATCAGCATTGAAAAACAATTGGAAACTTAACAACAACAATAACAATAAAAGACTCCCAAATTGAAAATTAAATATAAAAATTATTTGTGTGCGTGTGTGTATTGAAGAGAAATTTGCTTTTTAAGTATTGTCACTCCCTAACGTTACATATCCTCAGTGTAGTTTTTTTTTTTTTCATTTGATGCTTTGTGACTAACTAATTAAGTATTGACAAACAATTTGAAACTTAACAAAAACAACAAAAAGACTTAGTCTCAAATAAAATAACTCTAAGAGAAATTTATTTTATTAAAAACTTACCATTTGAACTCAACAAACAAAACTTACCAATTAAGAGAGGAAAAAACTAAAAATTTGAAAGTAACAACTATTTATGTTACAAGGTGGATAGTTTGTTGTTCTTAACAACTATTTTTTGGAACCTAACAATTAGTTGTTCAATTATTTTTTGCAGGGGCTAGCTCTTATTTTTTGGAGGGGCCAAATATTGATTTTAAGGTCAAATATTTTAAACAATTGCAAAATATACATACATTATGAAGTTTTTAAAAAATTTTGGGGGGGCCATGGCCCCCCATTACTAAGTGTAGCTCCGCCCCTGAATATAAGGGGAAAGACCTTAACTTTTAAACTCAAAGTTTGAATCCCATATGGTTGTGTGCATTGTACTTACCTTTACAAAATAGGTTTACATTTAAAAAAAGAAAAAGCACTAGAGTTTAAACCTAAAAATATTCTTGAACCGCAAAATATACTTAAAATTCCACAATCATAGTCAATCTCAATTCAACAACCTTGTCTTTTGACATCACTCCTAGGATTAAATATATATAGCACTAGTAAAGCCTACATCAAACCACCCAATTCAGGCCTTTTTTTTCTTCTTCGAATGAACTCCCAAATAAGTCATTAATGCCCCCTACTCTCTATGTCTATTTAAGAAGGCTTACTTAATTCCAAACCGTTAATCATCATACACAAGCTAATCAACTAAATCAAGAATGAGTACACATGTAGCCATAGCTTTTGCATGAACTGAATTCAAAATATCAGTTCTCCTATGGACACACCCATCCTCACACCTAATTTTACAATTTGTTGCCTTATGCGATAGCAAGTGGTGGGTCTACATGGGCAAAAAGTGTCTGCCACTCACAGTCGCATAAGTCAGCAAGTTGTGAAATTAGGTTTTTTTCTATAATTATTTACAAACGAGTATTGCTATAGATACGAGTACTACTACAGATACTACAAGTTTTACTACATTGACTCAACAAATTGATATGTCACCAATCATAAAGAGACAATTCAAATGTTCAGTTAAGAGGTTGTTGAAACCCACTAATCACATTCATTGACTCATCAGTTTGTAAGCTTTATGTAGTAAAACTTGTGTCACCTTTAGCATTTTCCTTCACAAAAGAGTTCTACTACTTTCCTAAAAAAAGAAAAGTGTTCTACTACATACACAACATTTTGCATTAAAATTCAATCTCTCACAAACCCACCTCACAACATTTTGCATTAAAATTTAGTCTTTCAAGATTCATAATAAGAAACTTGGATGGAGTGTGGAGTACATACTATCTAAAATGTAATCCCATTGTCAATAGCATCCACAAAGTCGGGTCATGAAAGTGAAGTCTCTAGCTAGCTTTCAAGATGATTATTATTTTTTAAATTATAAAATTCAAGCTAGCTATACCTTTTGTTAGAGAAATCAAGAAACGTAATTGAGACACACTTCACATTTCCTGCCATAAGATGTGTCTATAGCTTTATTGAGTCTCTAGTCAGTTTATTATAAGTATGTGGAAAAATTATATTTTAAAGCTCCTACTTTAAGAGAACAAATTAGACCCACAATCCATATTAAAGCCCAAATACAATATAGTTCTAGGGTAAAGATTAGATTTTTTTTTTTTTTTTTTTAACTTTCTGTCGAAATTATATAGTTTGAATTGATACAGTTTCAAACTATATGAATTAAAAAGCAATTTTCCCTAATAATGAACACCATTGTCATGCCAACTGTATTTTACATGAATTTGTGCCCTAGTTTTGCATCAAAACCCAGTTCAAAACCAAACCCAACAAAGCTCAAACAATAACAATAATAATGAATAGAGAAAAATCTAACAGAGAAATACTTAAATTAGAGTACATGCACAAGCCACACTTAACTCAGATTAAATGCAAAGGGAAAAAAAATTAAATTCAGCATTTACAAATTATCTTAATACGTTTCTAATCCTTTAACTCTGAAGATGGATTGGGTTGACCTTCAGCTATGGTGAGGGTTATGGTGAGGGTTATGGTGAGAGTTTTGGGTGTGGGTTTGCGTTGAGCTTCGGCCTACGGGTAGAAATAAAAGAACTTGAAGATGCGAACTTGGCTTTGTCTACTCTGAACGGATTGAGGGAGGGAGACATAACGGATTGAGGGTGGGAGACAGAATGGATTGAGGATGGCTACTGATCAGACTGAGGGAGGGAGACAAACTGTTTTGGAGACGTTACATTCAAAATTCCAATTTATTCTACATAAAACTCAATTTCCATATTACCGAGTTCTAAACAGTTATGCGGGAATATTTTATTGCCCAAAAGCTACGATGGATCACCACTGTATGGATCACCATTGTGGCAAGAACCTGCCAAGAACTTGGATTTATAATAGTCGAGTTCCTTAAATATCTCGATTATTTGGTGGTTGAGTATCGAAACAGGGGCACACCCCTATATAGTTTGAAAACAGGGACATATTGCCAAATATTTTGCTCAATAGGGGCAAAAGCCTAGAATCTCCCCATTAATGTTGTTGTGTGATTGAAGCCCAATCCTACCCTGTGTGCTAATATATCTCTAACATGAATGATGACTGGAAGCATGAATAAAAGAGTAAACAAAAAGGTTTACATGGTTTGGGCCATATATGATTTATATACTAGAAAACTCAAACTAATCATAGGCTAACTATAAACTAACCGAAGATTAATTTTGTTGTTCTACAAATACATAAGCCTACAACTGATTTAGGCCTCTCAGAATATAATATGTTATATGTGGTTACCATAATATTGTAACTATATGTTTATAAACATCCAAGTTTTGTATCTCATGTAACAAATAATATATAGCTACTTCAATTTAGCATGACTATTGCTTTAGTTGAGATAGAGAGAGAGAGAGAGAGAGAGAGAGAGAGATGTGAAGGCATATTGTACTTTTTTCCCCCTTCGCCATAGATTTTAGTTCCCACTAAATTTTTCCTATTCACAAAATTTTAATGGGACAAATTTTTGGCCAATAGTCAACTAAGGAGAAGTCTTGTGAAGCTTGGGTGACACAATTGTCTCACACAACAATTAAGTGTCACCCAACCAATCAATATTTGTTTTGGGTTAAACATTAGGTCTGCCACTCAACTTGGAGTAACTATATATTTATACTATTATTAAGAGGGGTTCAGTTAACCGCATTAGGTACTTGTTAATGGAAAATTTTAAGAAAATTTTGATAATATTTTTATAAGGAATATAAGAAGTTATCAAAAAATCAAGAACATTTTTTTTTTCCATAAAAAATTTCTAAAAATATTTTCTAAACTAATTATCTTAAGATTTTTGTTAACTTTTCTCTATTAAGAGAATAGAAGTCATGTTATCCACTTTTTATACTTTTCAACCAAAAAAAAAAATAAAAAATTAACAAAGTAAAAGTTATTTATCAACAAGACAAATTAATTAATTAAAGATACAAAAGTAAAATTGAAAATTTTAAAACTATTCATTATCTATCAAATTTTACTCCCACAAAACATCCCCACATAAACATCCACGTAATGGCTTACGATTACAAACAATTTTAAGAAGTGATTTAAAAAGATTTTAACCATTAATTTTCAATTGTATAAGAAATAACTATTTATTTATAATAAAATTCTGCCTCTTATGCTCTTATAGCACTCGTTTAATCTAGGTTGTAAAACTTTGAGACACTCGTGTCAATCAAATTTATAGTATTTTTGTAGATGACCACTTGAAGAACTTAATTTTATATACCATGTCATTTTTAAATTTCTTGGCAATGTCTCTAATATTTTATTTTACAACACTTTAAAAATAGGATGAATTCCTGATTTTGAGATGTTTAGGATTCAAATTAATATAGTTGTCTTCACAAAAAAAAAAAAAAAAAAAATCAATATGGTTGTCAGCTTATCTTTGTTATGTATAGACTATAGAGCATGCTTGAATATCATTTTTACATGTATTTTTTATTCACTATTCACAATCACACATACCAACATTTAGACAATTTTTTTTTTTTTTTTTTTTTTTTGTGATAAAAGTTATGTCAATAAAGTTTTATGTTGGGTTTGATTAACAGGTGCTTTTAAGACAATTATTAATAAACAATTAAAAAAAATTTAACATCAGGAGAAATTAAAAAATCATTAAAAAAATAATTACTTTTTCTTTTTCTATAATTTTTTTTTAAAAAATATATCTTAAACTAATACTCTTACACATCTATTAATTTTTGGGTAAAATGTTATTTTGATCTCTAAACTTTATCAAAAGTTTGATTTTCATCCCTAACCTTTGAGAAATTCATTTTTCATTTCTAAATTATTAAAAAGTTTAGTTTTCATTCCAAAAATATTGAAATTATTTTATTTATGTTCTTAAATTATACTAAAAATTTGTTTTTCATACTTAAACCATTGAAAAAAAATGATTTTTTATCTCTATTTTTCTCCCTAAACTATTGAAATTTTTTTTTACAAAGTTTAGAGATAAAATTTTTTTTTTTAAAGTTTAAAGACAAAAAATAAAACTTTTGACAATTTAAAGAGCAAAATAGTAATTTACGCTTAATTTTTTCCCAAATTGAACTTCCAGAACCAGAAGGGGAATGAGGCCGCCTCATCAAAGCCGCAGTCACAGTCACAGTCACAGTCACAGTCACAAGTCACACCATTAATCCATTTTTATTAATTTATTATATTTTCTCTAGGTAGCAGATAATTATTTTATGCTTGGAGCTGTATTATTTGAGAATTCACGTAGACCCACTTCCGTTTGTCGTTGAGGACAGGCCACACATGCTTTACCATCACCAAATCTCTTCTTTAGATTCCCTTTTTTATTAGCTCCTGTAAGTTTAGGCTTCGAAGTTTAAAAATGCTTCCTTTTCTATCTGACTTATCTCTGTCTCTCTCTAACTCAAAGGTAAGCCATCCGCTTTGTTTACTATGTTTCTTTTGATTAATAGATTCAATTGTTGCACTTCTTTGTAGAAGTTCTTGTGCTTTGTACAAAAATCCAGAAACTCTGTATACCCTTTTCAATTTCACCCCGTTTTGCTTTCCTTACTGCTTGGAGTCTTTTGCAACTATTTGGTAGTGAATTGAGTTCCACTGCAAACTAGTTAATGTTTGTGTAATTTCAAAACCCGGGCTTAATTTTACTTGGAATTGTGATATTCCTTGGACCCAGATTGTCTTTTTAGGATTTTTTCCTGACCCAGTTAAGATTTTGAGGAGATATCTTCAACCCTTATTGGAATTTCATGGATACTTTACTTAAAACACCTAACAAGCTTGAATTTTTTAACCCACTTCATGGCTTTTCTGAAAAAGTTAGCAATTCAAGCTCTTCAAAGCTTCAAAACCAGGAGTTTAGATTTGGCCCCAAGAGGTCTCATATGAGATGGGGTAGGAGTGGTTGTGTTAAGGCTAGTGGTAGTGCTCTCTTGGAGCTTGTTCCGGAAACTAAAAAGGAGAATCTTGACTTTGAGCTTCCTTTGTATGACCCTTCAAAGGGCCTTGTGGTGGACCTAGCAGTTGTGGGGGGTGGCCCTGCTGGCTTAGCCGTTGCACAGCAAGTTTCAGAGGCAGGGCTTTCAGTTTGCGCGATTGACCCGTCACCCAAATTGATTTGGCCCAATAACTATGGTGTTTGGGTGGATGAATTTGAGGCCATGGACATGCTTGATTGCCTTGACGCTACCTGGTCTGGAGCTGTTGTGTTCATTGATGATCAATCAAAGAAGGACCTTGATAGACCTTATGGAAGGGTTAATAGGAAGCAGCTGAAGTCAAAAATGCTGCAAAAATGCATATCAAATGGCGTCAAGTTTCACCAAGCTAAGGTTATTAAGGTTATCCACGAGGAGTCTAAATCTTTGTTGATTTGCAATGATGGTGTCACAGTTCAGGCTGCCGTAGTTCTTGATGCGACTGGCTTTTCTAGATGCCTTGTTCAGTATGACAAGCCCTATAATCCTGGTTACCAAGTGGCTTATGGGATTTTGGCCGAGGTTGAAGAACACCCATTTGATGTAGATAAAATGGTTTTCATGGACTGGAGAGATTCACATCTGAACAACAATGTGGAGTTAAAAGAGAGAAATAGTAGGATCCCCACTTTTTTATATGCAATGCCCTTTTCCTCTGACAGGCTATTTCTTGAGGAAACTTCCCTAGTTGCTCGGCCTGGAGTGCCTATGGAAGATATCCAGGAAAGAATGGTGGCTAGATTAAGGCACCTGGGCATAAAAGTGAAAAGCATTGAAGAGGACGAGCGTTGTGTCATTCCAATGGGTGGGCCCCTTCCCGTGCTCCCCCAAAGAGTTGCTGGAATCGGTGGTACTGCCGGGATGGTGCACCCCTCAACTGGGTATATGGTAGCAAGGACTTTAGCAGCAGCTCCAATTGTAGCGAATTCCATAGTTCAATACCTTGGTTCTGATGGTCTTTCAGGAAATGACTTGTCTGCCGAAATTTGGAAAGATTTGTGGCCCATACAAAGGAGGAGACAAAGGGAGTTCTTCTGTTTTGGTATGGATATTCTCCTCAAGCTTGATTTACCAGGTACAAGGAGGTTTTTTAATGCATTTTTTGATCTAGAACCTCACTATTGGCATGGATTCTTATCATCTCGACTGTTTCTTCCTGAGCTTTTAGTTTTTGGGCTTTCACTATTCTCTCATGCTTCTAATATGTCTAGAGTAGAGATTATGGCAAAGGGAACTGTTCCTTTGGTAAACATGATCAAGAACTTGGTAAAGGACAGTAGTTAAGATGACTGGGAATTGGATATCCATACATTCTATGCTAATTGTATTGATGTAGCTGCTCCTTGAAGTTTACTTTCCATTGCCTATAATTCTCTATACCATAAATATGATGACCTGCTGCTGTGCTATTACTTATCTCATGTGCATTTCTTAGCTTGTGGTGGTTCCTTGTGCGAGATGAGCCAATGTCTGTTTTTTGTTTAGTGTATTCATACATGTGAGCAAACATTGTTTATGTTTGATGCCTTCACATCAAATGAGGCTATTTTTATTTGTTGTTGTTTGGATACCCATTTTGTTGAGTAAAAGTTCTGTTATGCGATTTGAAGCCCATCACATTATTTTAGTAACAGCATTGGAAACAAGTCAATAAAATCAATTGCTTTTACCATTTATTTTTTCTCTTCATTTTTTTTACCTTTTTGCTGGAAAGCCTACATGCCTCCTCTGTTTCTTGGCTTCTTAATTATAATATTTTTAGCACATTATTGACTGTGTAGTTCAACCAAACAAGATAAGAAAGACAACCAGAGTCTGTTTCTTTAAGGTTTAATATACATTCAAGATCTTACAAACTCAAGGTTTCATCTTAAGTTGAAGAGAGAAAAAAGGGGGGGGGGGGGGTGCGCATACATATTGTAGGCCTGTGTACTCTACAACAATGAAACTAACCTTAGGTTAGTCTAGGGTAAGCCTAGGTTTCTTTACTATATAAACTTTACATTGGGCTCATTATAATACAACTTGAATAGAAAAAATGCGTGGGTTATAATTAGGTCAACTAGTAAAATCTTTTGTTATTGAATAAAAGATTTGGGGTTTGAACTCCGTCTACACCATACACCAAAAATCAGTTGATATTTTGGCCTGATAATAAAAAGCAATCATTATGAAATAGACGCTATAAGTTGAAATTCTATTATGTCTATCAAAAAGAAAAAGAAAAAAGAATAGCAAAGATGTAGTCAACTAGTTGTTAAGGGCTTTTTCCTGTGGATGTAGGCTGTCAAGCCAAACCATGTTAAATATTTGCTTTCACTTTTCTCTTTTCTCTCTTTCAATCACTTCAATCACTCAAACAACTATAACAACTATGAAATAAGAAAGAAATACCACTCATGACACAATCCAACTCTTGTTTTTCTTAGACACACTTACATAATTAAAGAAATTACATACATTCTCTTGACTTATTTAGACTCACAAGATTAAAGCAAGAAAAAGTGCATGACATGGCTTTGGATGTACCTTAGGCATCCCATGCCTAAGTGTCATTAGAAAAGACCAAAGAAACTCTTCAGATACCATTTATTTGGAAATCATGTATAAGAGGTATAAGAATCTGTGCATGCAACAGCAGCACAACAAATTTTCAGTAATGTTTATCATTAAGATACTACGGATAAGTTACCTCAGTAGCTGTGTGAAGTTGGCTTGACTGTGAACCAAGCTTGGATGACACTTAAACGAGCTCTAATAATATGCCAAAAAAGGCTGGAACCGACCAGGGGCTATCGAAATAGTCATGATAGAATTGAAACATATGACTCAACAATGCTTGATGGTGCCTTTGGATGTCTGCTCTTACATCTGAATATATGTTGAGGTTTGGAACCAAGCTGGTGCCAAGCTCATTGAAGAGTTTAGCCACTGCCTGGTCGCTGCCGAGGAAGTTGTGGAGTATTCCCACTTTCCTTAGCTCCATAACATGGTCAGCGTGATTCATGAGTGAATTAAGGAAGCATATGTAAGAAGTGATCTCAAAATTGCTGTCCAAGTCCGGACACATTTCAAAGGCCATCAAGTTGAAAGAACTTTTGCCCTGTTGAGTTGTCCACTGAAATCTTAGGAAGGTTAAGATATCCAATGAAACATGAAGGATTATAACAAATGTCATTTAAGAAGGTAGTTTTAGGCTTCAACCAGATCCCTGCATTTTTAAGGTCCTTCACGTTGCGATAGGATTGCCAATCCTGCTTCTTTGAATTGTTTGGGCTGCTGTTATTAACCTTTTTTAGATTATCCAAGGGAGTTGTCCTCAGAAGGTGGAGAAGATGGATGGGCTCCGACTCTCCATCCATCGATAATCTTTGTTCATGTGGGATCTCCATTGAATGAAGGCTTTCCCCTTTCTTGCTTTCTGCTTGATGAGCCTCTAATTGCTGTTGGGACAAGCTTTCAATGAAAAACTTAATCAATTCCTGCAACTCTTTTTCCTTCACACTCAACCTCATCAACCATTTGAGGAGACGATAAGGAAGTTAGTTCTCTAGCAAAAACAAATCCTGTTGTCCAAGGGCTGCACAGTCGTTTTTTATATTCAAATCTTTGAACTTGTTAGTAGTAGCACAGTATTGCACAGCCATCCACGAACAAAATCCAAGTGAGGGCCTTATCCGGATGGTCTTTAGTCGCCTCCTCCTCGTAGCATTCCCTCAGTTCCTTGATGTTGTCCTCAATCTTCTTGTATAATTCGTCTATAACCTTGCCGCTATTTTTGATGAACTCAGAGGCCAATATAAGCTTGTACTTCTCTGCTAGCTGGTATTTTGGCTTGCCACAATGGATAGGACCAAGTGATACTGCTCTTGGCTCATAGTACTACTTGAAACCCTTGTTCTCTCGCTGCAGGAATGCAAACTTTTGTAAAAGTACATCAAGTTTGAATTTTAAATTTCTTATCTGACGAGAAGATACTTTACCAATTTAAATTTAATTTATCATATAAGTGAAAATAAAATATAAAAAGACTGAAAACGCAATGGGTTTGAAGCCCGTCTACACTAAAAATCAATTAGTGTATTGGTCAGATAATAAAGATCGTGCAATTATAATGAAGTAAATGCCATAGGTTGAAAATTTATTGCATCTATCAAAAAGAAAAGAAAATAGCAAAGATGAAGTTGTCAAGCGCTTTTCCTTGGATTTAAGCTGTCAGCTGAACTATAACAAATATTTTCTTTGACTTTTCTCTTTTTACTCTTTCAATCACTCAACAACTGTAGCAATTGTGAATTAAGAAAGAAATACTACTCACGACACAATCCAAGTCTTATTTGTCTTAGACAAGCTTAATTTAAGAAATTACATACATCTTGAAAGCTCAAATAGTGTAAAACACTATAACTTGTTTAGACTCCCAATTTTAAACTTACCGCTTGATTAATTTGTTTAACATACTTAGTGAGCGTTTGGTTTGCGCGTCTCTCCCCCTGCATCTGCGTTTTTTTTTTTTTTTTTTTTAAAACCAATGCCTATTGCACTGTTCATGGGACATGAATAGTGCATTTAGGCTAATGAACAGTAACCGTAGTATGAACAATAACTTTTTTATTATTTGTTTTATTGTTTTCAATTTTCAGCAAAATAAGCGGTATCCAAATGGATTTTTAATGCAGAATATACGTGGTTAGCAAATTAATCAATCGAAGCATTTAACAATTGCATGGATGAACAAATAAGTGCAATGCTATAATGGAAATGGTAGTGGGTAAAAGATTAGCAAACCCAAGATAACACAGCGATATGTTATCGAAGAGGAAGCCGAAGAGCTTGACGAAAAACCTCTCCGCGACCCTCCAAATCGACATGATCCATTAGTGAATAAGTTAGAGTACAAGGATTAACTCTAAAATTTACTAGTTGTATATAAACCCTATTAGGGTCATTTTAATTTGTTTGCTTCATCATGGTAGAATAACAATGTAGCTAATAGGGTTTTTCACCAAATTAGGCCTATTGGGGCTTTACACAACAACCATAATAATATTATCCCTAACATGAACTATGACTCTTAATAAAGGAGAACAAGTTATTCCTCTAAGCTATAAAGGTTTGACGATCATGATTAACCTTAATCTTATAGGTGTATAATTGCATAATAGCTAGGGTATTTGAAAGGTTTGGTTTTACAAAAGTACGAGCCCATGCACAAACCCCACCCCCCAAACAAAAAAAATTAGTTCAATGACCATTTTAATTAAAGAAGTGACTGATTGGCTAAGTTATTAAAGAGAAAATTTAATTTTCTTTTCAATTTCATTTCTTATTGTAAAATTTTCTCTTACGTTTGCTAAAGTTTTTAGATCATTTGCTATTACATTTGCTAAAGTTTTTAGATCATTTGTGATTTTAAAGATTTCATTGGTTCCATTGTTGTTTTTACTATGTACTTTAGGAGACAATTTGATTATATATATTAACAATGAAATTTTTTTAAGAAATTAATTCACTTTGGAGATGAATGATAATAGATGAATTTAATACTAAGTGATGATGCAAAAAATTGTCAGTTGAACTCCTCGTTGATACAAATGGACGAAGGCATTCGCTTCGTTCAGAGATGAACCTGTTGGTGTTGTTCTTCTCTGGCTTTATAGCTTTTAGTGTTGTTCTTCTCTCCTTGTCAATACAAACGGACGGAGCTATTGGCTTTGTCTAGAGATGAACCTACAATAAGATATAAGATGGAGAAATATGGATACACTGGTTTGGCGTTTGCTAAACACCCTCCGATGATTAAGTTAGAATGAGATTCAACTAAAGTATATTGCAAAAGAATTCAACTTGAGAATAATTTTTGGGATCAAAATTGTGTGTACCTTTGCCTTTGATTTGTGTGGGTTTTTATAGCCCTTGTCTTCATTGTCTGAATGAATATGTGCATTCATGAGATATGGAATCGTTGGTATTAATGGCTGGCTTTAATTGTCTACCAGCAGCTATTCGTTTGTTGGTGCCCGTACATTACTCTTGAGCTGTCTTAGGCATTGAATGTCTTTTATGGCTTCATCCGTCATTGATGTCTATACGTTACGCCTTGCATTGAATAGCATTTAATTTGTCCATCAAGAGATGGACAATCTTAATAATTCATCAGTAATGAATGTGGAGGCGTAATAGACTTTAATGGTCTTCTGCCTGTTGGTCTGTTGGTTATGCTTTTTCCTGTCTAGCGCATTAACCGTTACTCATGTCATTTATGGGGAACTCATTTAATGTATGATGTAGTCGTTTGTCACATGGACAATGCTGGCTTGATGGACAAAGCTGGGTTTCTCTTCTTTTGGATAAGGGTGATTTTTCTTCTCATTAGTTGCCCCCCTCTTCCTATCGTTGTCTATATAGGCACGGTTGGAATATGAAAGGTGATGAAGCAACTTTCATTAGTCGATAGGTTCATCCAGGCAGAATCTGACGTGAATGAGTCTGAAATTTACAAGAGAATAACAATGGTGTTTAGACCTTCCACCCATAGGCAACTTTGTGTTTAGACCGTCCACCCGTAGGCGACTTTGGTTGTCTATCCACCCGTAGGTGACTTTGTTTAGACCATCCACCTGCAGGCGACTTTGGTTGTCCGTCCAACCGTAGGCGACTTTTGTTTAGACCGTTCACCCGTAGATGACTTTTGTTTAGACTGTCCACCTGTAGGCAACTTTGGTCATTCGTCCACCCGTGGGCGACTTTAGTTGTCCGTCCACCCGTAGGTGACTTTATGTTTAGATTGTCCACCCATAGGCGACTTTAGTCATTTGGTTCCTTCTACCTAATGCATCATAACTGGAGAAAATGTTTTTATTCAAATGGTAAGCTCACAGAAAAGTAAGTTAAGTCTCAAATAAGAAAATAACATCAAACTATAAGTTGTGTCAAAGCATGACACTTATAAGCAATGTATGCAAAGGGAATGCAAATAGAGTAAATGTAAACATGGTTGCAAGGAGTGAAGGAGTGAACTACTGGTATTAAAGTGTTTGGCATTCCCAGGAACAGGTAGCTTCTACCCATCAAGTGTCTCTTGTT
The DNA here is from genome assembly GCA_028535165.1 of Quercus tomentella. Classification (NCBI taxonomy): domain Eukaryota; kingdom Viridiplantae; phylum Streptophyta; class Magnoliopsida; order Fagales; family Fagaceae; genus Quercus; species Quercus tomentella. The sequence continues at coordinate 39,438,839 of JAPQVY010000012.1, read as the reverse complement.
GGGTGGTTGTCATCCAAAGAGACTTTCTAGTTCCTCTTTTGGTTCTATCATCAATCTTTGGTCTTCAAAGGGTGATTTAAGTCGCTATTCCACTCTGCCATCAATCTTGCAGTGCCTCTTGTGATCATTCTTATCTTTTTAAGGGGTGCTCTAGACCGCTCTTCCACTTTGCCTAGTTGCTCTGATCCTTGTAGAGGTTGTATCCCAGGTCCACCTCTGATAAATCATTGCAACTTCTCTTTTCTAATAAGGGCTTTGATTTGACTTTTCAGTTCGTAGCATTCAGAAGTATTGTGCCCATGGTCATGATGGAAGTGGCAATATTTTTTCCTAGATCGCTTGTTTGGGTCCCCTTTAAGCTTTTCTGGCCAATTGAGTGCGGGGTCATCACTGATTTGCATCAATACTTGATCCAATGGAGTATTCAGTGGGGTGAAGTTGATGATTCGCCCGGATGGAGGCCTTGCCTTCCTGTTGTCTCTCTTCCTATCGTACTAAGAGGTCTTCTTTCTAGTGTCAGGTTGGGTGTCTTCTATGCTTTCTCTCTTCCTCTTACCTTTTTCATCGTTATGAGCAATCAGTGCATCTTCCGCATTCGTGTACTTGGTGGCTTTAAAAAGCATATCAGCCATGGTCTTCGACTCATTCTTCAGCACAAAGTAGAGGAATTCTCCTTCTTTGAGCCCACTAGAGAAAGCTGTTGCAAGGACCATCTCGTCCGCTTTGTCTATTAGTAGGGCTTCCTTGTTGAATCAAGCCACGCACGATCTCAAACTCTTGTCTTCCTGTTGCTTGATTTGTATTAGAGCATGTGTTGAGCATTTATGCCTTTGCCCCCCGATAAAGTGGGTGACGAAGCTATTGTTCAACTCCTTGAAGGTTGACATAGAGTTTGGCTTGATCTTGTTGAACCAAACTTGTGTTGGCCCTTTCATGGTGGTAGGAAGGGCTCGATACATTATCTAATTAGGGATGCCTTGGAGGTGCATGAGAGTCTTGAAATATTCAAGATGGTCAAGTGGGTCTTTCGTCCCATCATAAGTCTCCAAGGACGGCATATGAAACTTAGGTGGTAGAAGGCAAGATGTGACTTGTGCTGTGAAGGGAGAGTCAGTGTGATGTACTAGGTCGTTAAGCATTGCTGTTTGTCCTTTCATGGCATTCATCATAAGATCCATCCTATCCTTCATTGCCTTCATCTCAACCTTCCATCGTGCATTGCCAGCTTCTGGTTCGCGAAGGTGGTGCATTTCCTCTTTCGATCCGCCTGTTGGGTGCGTTGCTCTTGGCCTCTTCTTCCTCACGACGATCATTCCCTGACTAGTGATGGTTGTTGCGCACTTAGTGGTTGCTGGCTTCAGGTCGTGGCTTTTGCAGTTGTTCGATTCATACTTCCAGCACTTGATTCTGTTGCACTACGGTTTCATTCTGTTGGGTAAGTTGTTCAATGGAAGTCGAAAGCATCTATAGCTACTTCTCTACGGTGGTGGGGGGATTTCCAATTTCTGGATTGACTGATGTCATTGATCGAGTTTGGACCATATGGCCTTTTATCTTAGGAGTAAAGCGATGGCTAATTACTCAGTCCCTACTAGTGATGCACAAAATCCTCAGTTGAGTTCTTCGTTTGTGTAGATGGACGGTATCAACACAGCAGCTGTGAGACCCTACAAATTTGCTGTGCTGTGGAATCCAACTAGTATTGAGAGGAATTCTTTTGTCAAGAAAAGGGAAAATGTATGGTTTTGCAAACATTCCCACAGATGGCGCCAAACTGATGATGCAAAAAATTTCAATAAATTTAGCATCTAGCCCAAAGCAATTTTAAGAACTACATCAATACTATCTGTTTATCCTCAAAATCCTAGGGGCGTAATAAGTTTAAGGGTCTGTTTGGTTATCGCTTATTACTGAAAACTGAAAACACTGAACAAAATAATTTTTAAATGTGTGAATAGTGCCGTGGGACCTAGTTTTAAAGTTAAATTTGCATTTTTCCCAAGTTACGGATCCTATGAACAGTGCCCATGGACCCACCTGTGTGAAATGTAGACGCACTGGATAGCGCAAAATGCGCTATCCAAACGTGCACTAAGAGTAATGCTATCGCCACAGCCTATTTTACAAACTATTGATGTGACAAAATCTTACTAGTTCTAATATGGGTCCATCACTAACATCATATTTTTACTTACCAATAAATATTTGGAAAATGGTAAAACCATAATAGCAGTTTGTAAAAATGTTGTAAAATAGTTTGTGTTTGTAACATTTTTAAGTTTAATTACAAACAATAATTTATAGAAAATTTGTGAAATTTTTGGCATCATAAATAGGAATTTCAAGAGCGGGGGGGGGGGGGGGGGGGGGGGTTGGTTGGCCCATTGGCCCCGCCTAGCTTCACCTCTCTCTCTCTCTCTCTCTCTCTCTCTCTCTCTCTCTCTCTCTCTCTCTCTCTCTCTCTCTCTCTCTCTCTCTCTCTCTCTCTCTCTCTCTCTCTGTGGGCGCGCGTGCTCAAGACCTTACAAAAATGAAAGATTTATGCATTGAATACAACTATCTATTTTTCATTAAATAAATTAGAAACTACACCGTCAGAGTACAGTAATAGTTTTAAAACTTTTGAAACATATACAGATTTATTTAATTTAAAATAATTTAAATAATAAGTCACTTTTTATAAAAGACAAATGCAATAAAAATATCTAATTCCTAATCACTTATTATCTTCTAAAAGTAATATAGTGTCATCTCTAATTCTCCAAAACAAAAAAAGAAAAAAGAAAAAAAAAGGATTTTGCTTATGAAATAGTGCATATAATTATATGTTTCTTCAAAATGTAATGTGTTTTGCTTAGAAAAAAGAAAAAGTTAGGCTTAAAAAACTGTAATTTGAAAAAGTGTAGTTTTAAACAATTGTATTAACTATTAAGTAGGCACATAATTATATATTTAGATCTAAATTGATGTTGTATCGAAGAAATTGAGTAGGGAACAAGCAGAAAACATAATTTGACTTTAGGGCGTGTTCAAATTACTTTCTTCAAGGTGATATATAATTAGCCCCTACTTTAAAGAGTTTGCTGCTGGGTTACAAGAAGTCACATATCTATGCAATAAAACCACAAACTGCAAACAATAATCAATTCTGATTTTTTTTTTTTTCAAAGAAGTTCTTACAAAAATTGTGTTAGGACAACTTGTAAGTTAAATGACTGCTTAAAATGACATTAAGCCTTTGGGCTTGGACTGTCAACAAGGATAATTGTTTTATGTTATTTGCTATCCCTATCATGAGTATCCACATGAAAATTTATTTATTTATTTTCTATTTGGATTTTTAATTGAAATAATTCAACATTTCTTGTAAGTAATAGTTTATTTATTCATCTCCTTCATTCAGAAAGAAAAATAATAAAAATCTCACTGAGTTAGCCACAGAAATGAAGATAATCCCCCCTCTACAAAAAAAAAAAAAAAAAAAGATAATCCCCCTCATTACTCAAAAAGCTGCCATGACTTTTGTGCAATGACGAGAATGTGGCATTAATTAAGCTGATGCATTTGACCATAGGCAATGCAACTGATGCCTTGCACTGTATTAATATTGCATGCTGCAAATTAAAAGAGAGGACCGAGAGAACTGTGTCTACTTCGACCCTGCTTTGCAAAATTAGTAGATCATAACATATATAGGCCAGACACATGTGAATTTGGATGAAGTATATATTAATCTTTAAACTTTATTACATTTAACACTTAAACACTTATCACGCACAAACTCTGACACAATTATTTCCATTCATCAACACACAATTATTTTGTACTTGCAATGAAACAACAATACCAAGTTAAACAAATTAAAGATGACTCTGTATGGGGAAAACCCATGGAAATCATGACTCGTACAATAATAATGCTAATACTACACATTTTCACACATATTTTGTCACAACTGTATTATATAATAAGTTATGAATGGTAGAGAAAAAATAGCGGATTCATATAATATAGTAATGGTGACAAACAACCATTCATATTATGACATATAAGAAAGTTGTGACAAATTATAAGCGGAAGTGTGTGGTACTAATTATTTTTGCTCGTAGAATCCCTAAAGCCTTATTATTGGGAAACAGTGGTCTGAAAGGCGTTAGCAACCACATAATTCTCAGCTAGCTAGACACACTTGGAAAAAGAACAGCAAATAAAATTTTAGCTTTTGCATATTTTGTCTGGTGTCAATTTCTTGCATAAGTTATCGCAGGAAGAGTCGACAGCATACCAAGTCTGAGTGATAGTTAGAGCAAGTACCAACAATGCGCCGAAGAAGGCCGTGAACGTCCAGGGACTACTGAAATGTTCGTGAAAGACTTGAGCTATCCAGGTCCTACCCTGCTTCTTGTAGAGGTTCTGAATTTTTCTTTTGACATCACTGTATATTTCGGGGTTAGGCACCAAGTCGGTACCTATCTCATTGAAGACTCGAGCCACTTCATCATCGCTGCCAAGGCAGTTGTAGAGTATTCCTGCTTTCCTTAGCATCTTAACATCGCTGGCTTCATCGATTAGTGAATCGAAGAAGGATATGTAAGAGGTGATCGCAAAATCATTTTGGAAATCTAGACACATCTCGTAGGCTATCAAGTTCAAGAACACTGGCCTTGTTGAGTCATCAACAGTTATTGGAGGAACCCAAAGGTATCCCAAACAACCGAGTGTAGTAAAATCTATGTCCCTCAAGCAACTATTTTTCTTTTTAGTTCGTTCCACAAGAATACCTGCTGCTCGAAGCTCCTGAACATTGCGATAGGACTGCCAAGGTATTTGGCCATTCTCATTTCGTTTCTTATGCTTGATTTGTTGTTTCTTATGCTTGATTTGTTGATTCTTAACCCAAGAGACGTGTCCTCAGAAGATCGAGAAGATGGATGGGGTCCTCTTGTTGCTTCGCCTTTGATTGAAGGCTTTCTTCTTTTTTGTTTTCTGCGTATTGCGAGCAATGCCACGACAACGAACTTAGCCATTTCCTGCTGAAAATTACTGATTGATCGTATGGAGGTGGTACCATAACGAGATTTTTAATGTAAGTGTCAATTGATTTCCTCAACTTGCCTTCATTCGCAGTCCAGGTCATCAACCAACTGAGCAGACGATAGGGAAGCTGGTTCTCAAGCGAAAACAAATCCTGTTGTGTAAAGGCTATGCTGTCGCGTTTTATCTCCAACACTTCGAAGCTGTTGTTAGCTGCGCAGTCTATGTATTGTAGTATTGCGCAGCCGTCCACCAACAACAACCAAATGAGGTCCTCATCCTTATGGCGTTCGATCACTTCCTTCTCGAAGCACTCCTTCAGTTCCTCGATCTTTTCCCCAATCTTCTTGTACAAATCATTTATCATCTTTTTGTTACCTTTGACGAACTCACATGTCAACTTAAGCTTGTACTTCTCTCCTAGCTTGTACTTCTCACTACCATAATGGATAGGACCGAGTGATACTGCTCTTGGCTCATAGAGCTTCTGGAAATCCTTGTGATCTCGCAGCAAGAATATAACCTTTTGTATCTTTGGTGGTGGGGATGGTGTCAAATTTTTTCTTGCCTCTATTACTGCATCAATCCTTGCCTCCAGGGTAGTAGATTCAATAGAAATGCTGTACGTCTGGGCGTCCTCAGTGACACCGCTGCTTGTTTCACCGCCTTCTCTTCTGAAAAATCCCTCCATAGAAACAACATGCTCCTTCCCGGCCATAGCAAGTTTGTACCAAAGAAAGAGAATTGAAATTTGTAAATTTACTGTCCTTCCTCGTATTTAGTTTACTACGTGGAAACTTTAGCGTGAGAAATTTAGGGCTCTTGCTCTTATTTCAATGTAGAAATATTCCTAAACTAACTAGTTTTTATAATGAATAAATATACCGGGATTGGAATTTAAAATACAATATATTAAAAAGTACAAATAAAGGAAATGAAATTGTGCTTATCACTTTCATTAACATGGTACACTTTTCTGAATAGGAAAATTATTTGTACATATAAATAGTACAATCTACACTATACATGTTTTTTTTTTGGAGAAAAATCTACACTTTACACTGTTCAATTCTTCATTCATTAAAAAGAAGGTTTATGTTATCTACTAATATACCATGTGGGGGGTCATCCTTTCTGTGAAAAGTGTATATATATCACTATTTAAAAATTGGATCGGACCAGCCAGTTCAATCAGGAACCAGGCACCAACCAATCTAGTAAAATCCCCAAAAACTGAAAACCGAAGCCAAACCGGTTCTTTGACCGTACATGCATGTTTTTAAAACCATGATATATATACACACACATACTGATTCCTTCCTACTTTATTTATCTAACTAGTTTGGTATGATATATTATATTTTGCATAGAGCCAGAGTTATACATGGTTTTCCCAAGGGTTGTGGTTGTTTTACTTTTTATTTTGTATAATTCCATAGTTACAACTAAGGCTATAAATTACTAAGCCAAGTTGAGTCGAGCCAATTATTAAGTTCAAACTTTTTTATTTTGAACATGAGCCAAACTCAAGCTCATCACATATAAAATTACATGTTCAAGTTTGTTCATGAGCTTCTTTTTTCATATATAGAAAAATCATGACTAAAATATTTTAAGTTTTCATATATTATGATTAATTTTTTCTAAGAATTGACTAATTATATTATCAATAAACTGCAAAGAATAATTTTTTTCAAGTATATATAGATATATTTTTAGATAATTATACATATTAAACTATAATATTTTTTATAGTCAAATTAAGCATCATGTTTACGACCACATTATTATTTTTGAGCTTGATTCGTTTAATAATTGAGCCTAAACTTGGGTTTAAACTTTAAATTTAGTTTTTTTTTTTTTCATGAATGAGCTCAAACTATTTATAAATAATTTGATTCATTTACAATCTTAGTTATAACAATGAGGAGAGAGAATTCGAACACTGACTCTCCTAATAGAGGAGAGTAGGCTATGCCGCTGAGTTATAAAGCTTTCTGTTAATCTTAATCTTTTATATATATACGGGCTTAAAAAAAAATTATGTTATGCCTAGGGCAATTGAAGTGATTGGCTTACAAAAATACATATAGGAGCCCCTACCCAAGAAAAAAAGAAAGTAGTTCAATGATCCTTTTAATGAAAGAAGTGAGTATTGGTTAATGATTATAGATACGTTATTTTTCATTTCACTTCTTGTTTTAAATTTTGTCCTTCCATCCGCTAAAATTTTGGATCACTTGTGATTATAAGGATTTCATTATTAGTGAAGTATGAATGATGTAAATGTGAAATGTTTTTTTTTTTTTTGGGAGAATTTGTGAATGTGAAATGTTAAGGTATATATAGAATTATATTTAGATTATTTAAAGATTTTAAGTAGGAATTGGTTGAACCGGCCAGGAGATTTTGATCAGATTAATTATGCAATGTATCCGCTTCAAACAATAAAAAGTAAAAATGTGATACGCGTGAAGCAGCCTTTACCTACATAGCAAGTTTCGGATAAACTTTTGCCACAAAACTGTTTTTGTTTCCATCTTTTGCATCAAGCATGGTATCAAGCACAAGTAAAACTGTTTATGCTTCTTGTTCACGGTTAACTTTTTCAGGGAACAAAAGGTAGAACGGTATATATTATGCCATTCGTGCTTCAGACAATGCGAGTTAATTGTGATACACAAAAGATTGATTGCGACGGATTGAAACTCTAGCTTGAAGAATTTAGAATCTTAATTTGAGCTTATTGATAGACCCCTAGAACTAATTAAGTGTAAACAATTTTGTGAAGTTTTAACTTGTTTTATAACTCAAGTTGAACGAAATGTGTCCGAGACTGACTCGGAATCAGAAATTTCTTTAGGAGACGAAGGTAAATATATCAAAATTTAAATATAAAAATAACCTCTAAATTAATAATGTTATATATAATATAAATATAAAGAATACTTTTAAAATGATTTAATATATATGTAGGGGCACAATTTAGTAACCAAGTTCTTGCTATCACAAGCCTTGATCCAAAAAGCCCAACACAATGAATTCTTGTAGAGTATGGGTTAAAGAACTCGGTTTAAGTAAGCTTAAACGGGTTGTTGTATGGGCTAAGGGAACACACGAAAAAGAACCAATGCTATTGTGTTGAAAGGTCACCCGGTAATGATAGAGCTAAAAACCTGATTAACAAATCAATGCAGTAAAACTTCTCCACCGTATTCTCTCTCTTTCTTTCTCCCCCCTTTCTCTTGGGGGACTTTTACATATTATATAGGCCCTTTTCAATCATCTGGGCTTTACACTTGTTAATCATCCAAACCCCCACTTGAGCACCTGTCCCATCAGACACCCTTCTCAGTTCTTTGCGAGTTGCAGTAGCTAAGGTAGCACTATTCAGGGGTCTTCTCCTCATTAATGCGGCCAGGAGAGTAGTTATAATGCATTTAATGTGGAGATGGCAGCCTTTTTTGAGATATTTCAGGTTTCCTTCCCTTTTACGTATTTGGAAGATGGACTATAGTGGCTTGGATGTACCTTTACTCCGGATTTCACAGTATCCGAGGAGAAATTACTCCTTGGACATGTTCTCTTTGCCCCAATGGGCCTGAATAAGGATTGCTTGGGCCACGCTGACTCCTTGGACGGGTTGAGTCCTCGGACGGGCCTAGGGCCTAGCCAGCACGTTATTTTGGGCCGGTCCCCACAATAGCCCCTCAAAACTCCGGTTTTCGATCTCCTTCCGAGGAGAAAAGCGGGGTTTTGACATTATAAAGGATGGAATTAATTTGCTCGTGATTCACACGTGTGGGAGCAGTTACTTTTGACGCGTTACAATTTACGAGGCGCGGCTATTTACTCCAGCCGGCTACATGTCTCCCCTATCTAACGGCGCGGCGCAGATCTAACGGCTGACATTCTTCCCCGAGTTCTTGAGCGGGAGCGATTCCCTTTTTCTCCCTTGCTATATAAAGCCTTAAGGAGACTTGTTCTTCTTTTCGTTCACCAGCGTATAAGAAGTTTAAAGAACTCCGGAGAACTCCCGTGTCCAGACATCCACGAATACTCCCGACCTTCGGATTTCTGTAACCATTTTTGTGAGGCGTCCTTCCCTGAAGAGATTTCTAAGTGTTTCAGAGATCGTCGCAGGGACACCCGTAAGTTCCACTCGCTTCGTTGCTTCAAACTTCTCCTCGGCTTTCAATTTTCACTTCGGCTTTCTCTCCGTCCCTCCAGTTTAACTTAGATGGGTAGATTCAAGGATTTAGTAGATACCCTGGCTGCCATGGAGGCTTTTAGGGCAAAATATCATATCCCACCGGGTGTGGTTCTGCAGTACTGTCCCCCAGAAGGAGTATTAACAGATAGAGACGTGGGTCAAGTCGTCATTCCCATGATTGCTTTTATAGAAGGAGGAATGACACTTCCCATGCGTAAGATTACCCGGGACTACTTGCACCACCATAGGTTGACACCGTATCAGTGCGCTCCAAACATGTTCAGGATATTAGGCAGCATAGATGTCCTGAACGAGCGGATGGGTCTAGGCCTTACCTGGCACGATGTGGTTCATATGTACGAGTGCCACTACCTCGAGAAGGGGGGGTATTATCTTAAATCTCGGTCCGAGGTCGTTAGGCTAATCTCCTGCTTCCCTATATCCAATAAAACTATGAAGGATGATTTCCTCATTGCTTCAGGAGAGTGGAGCGATGGTTTTCATTGTCCAACTCGGGCAGGAATTCCAGGTGTGGCGCCTCTAGGGCCAATCCTTTAGGGAGGGGGCTTAGCTCTTTAGATTCATTCCCTTTTTTTTTTTTTTTTTTTTGCTTAAGAATCAAAAATTTTTATAAACTATCCATAATCTTCTCCTTGGCTATTTTGCAGATAAAGCTCAAGTTGCTCCTCAGCTGAGTCACGTAAACGTTTCGGCCTTGAACTATCTTTTGAGGTCAGAAATTTACGTTAACGAGGACGGGCAGCTACGTGTGGCTCATCTGGTTTTGGGCTACCAACCCCTATCCCGCGCCTTCCAAGACATTGGCCACGCCATAAGAGCTGGTAGTCCGAGGCTAGCTAGGATCGATGTGTCCAAGCCCAAGTTTTTAGCTTGAAACGATCTCAGGCCAGTCATTTTGCCTCGCATTCAAAATCCTCAACCAGTTGTGCAATTGCCTCCACCAGATAATCTCGAAGTTGCAGGATAAGCTGAAGAAGGAGCTGAATCATCTCGTCTTTCCCTAGAGGAGGAGATAGACGAGTTCTACTTCGAAGAAGATACCCCCAAAGCTCCTCTGATTGAGCTTTCAGATCTCGAGGGAGAGCAGGATCGAAATTCAGTGGTCGGCGTGCCAATTGTTATAGCCTGCTCGGACGACTCCTCAGACGAGGAGGTAGATAATATGGCCTTCGGCAAAGGAAAAAGCCTACGAGAGTTGATGGCCTCCCGAGGCAAAGGTCAATCTTCAAAGGCACCCTCCAAGTCCCAGACCCCTATTCTTCCCCCTGTTGCCCTTCAACTCCCTTATGATCCCAGCCTAAAAGTTAACCCGGATCTGAAGAAGAAAAGGCCGGTTGAAACCCTTGAGGAAGGCGAGGTGGGCCACCGCCAGGGCAAGCAGCAAAAAACCACCTGGGAGCAGAGGAATAAAAGGACTCCCTTCGTAGAAAGTCGGGAGGAAGAGAATCGGGCCGAAGTGCTTGTTAATCCGCGCAATTGGAGCCCGAAGCTCGAGGTAGACGGGGTTGCCATTCCTTATACTGCCTCGGTCCGAGAATACAATAGGGACCGAGCAGGATATATAGCTGAGGCCCTAGAGCAGCTAGTGCTCCTTCCCCGGGATATGGAGGCCTACAGGCGATTCTCTCAGCCTGAGCTCTTTCTATCCCTCAAGAGGGACCTTGCAATGGTAAAGTAACTCTTTTAGCCTTTGACAAAATCATTAGACCTTGTCACATTCTAAGATATCATTTTGTTGTTTTGTGGGCAGATTACTTAGCAAGTGTTTGTGGCCGAGGAGTATTGCCGCAACAACCGCAGTTTGGCTGAAGCTAAGGCTTAGTCTTTTGACGAGGTGGAGAAATCTGTAGGGTCCCTCAAGCAGGAGAATTTTGAACTTTTGGAGAAGTTCAAAGAGGCGGAGAAAGGCCGCAAGAGCACTCTGGCTGGACTTAAGAACGCTGAAACCCAAGCCGAGGACCAGCGACAAAAATTGCACGTGACCAAGATCAACCTTGCCAATGAAAGGCAAACAGTGTTGGATCTCAAGGCCGCGTTACAGAAAGCTGTGGAGGAGGTTTGGCTAGCTAAAGAAGAGGCTCAGTTAGTTCGGGAAGCAGCCGAGGCTGAAAAGAAGGCTTCTTATCAGCTTGGGGCGGAGGAAACTGAAGCCAGGCTCTCTGAGGAGCTTCCAGAGGTATGCAGGGATTACTGCAACATCTCATGGGCTCGTGCCCTTGATGCTGCAGGGGTTCCTGTAGAATCAGCCTTGAGGTTGCCCGAGAAGGTCTTCTTCCCTGCTGAGATCTGAGAGATCCCTGACGACGCCCCTGAAGCTTCTGAGCAGGCCATGGTTATTCCTGATGCCATCCCTCTGCTTGATAAGGCCAAGGATTTTGCCAAGGAGTCCGTCTCTGAGGGTCTCGGGGCAGATTCCCAAGCCAAAGAGGTTCCTCTTCCTCAGCCAGACCAGAAAGAGAATTCTCCTGCTGAGGCTTAGCTTCTAGGGTTTTTATTACTGTATTTTCTTTAGAACGGGAGTTATCTTATTTTTGTTCTTTTGTAAAGACTTCCCTTTGTATTGAACTCGGCTTATTAATATAGAATACTCTTTTTTTTTTTTGTTTCTCTTTTGTATTTATGACTGATGTTGATATAATTTCACTATTTGGTTCAAAGTTAATACTACTGTTCTTCTAGTTAATGTTTGCAACAATCCTTAAGATTCTATTAATATAAACAAATGAGAAAGGGCAGTGCCGCGCGGCGAACTTAGAACAAAAAATGCTATTATACGAAATTACGAATGTACCTTAAAATTGCACAGGAGTCCTGAGTTGTTAATTTCCCCTAAGTCTATGGTCCGAGGATCCATACAGGACTTAGGTTCTGTTTAAAACTTGAATAGATGCCTTAAGTTGTTAATTTCTCCTAAGTATGTGGTCCGAGGTGCCATGCAGGACTTAGGTTCTATTTAACACTTAGATAGATACCTTAAGTTGTTAATTTCCCCTAAGTCTGTGGTCCGAGGGGCCATGCAGGACTTAGGTTCTGTTTAAAACTTGAATAGATGCCTTAAGTTGTTAATTTCCCCTAAGTCTGTGGTCTGAGGGGCCATGCAGGACTTAGGTTCTGTTTAACACTTAGATAGATGCCTTAAGTTGTTAATTTCCTCTAAGTCTGTGGTCCGAGGGGCCATGCAGGACTTAGTTTCTGTTTAAAACTTGAATAGATGCCTTAAGTTGTTAATTTCCCCTAAGTCTGTGGTCTGAGGGGCCATGAAGGACTTAGGTTCTGTTCAACACTTAGATAGATGTACCAAGTTGTTAATTTCCCCTAAGTCTGTGGTCCAAGGGGCCATGCAGGACTTAGGTTCTGTTTAAAACTTGAATAGATGCCTTAAGTTGTTAATTTCCCCCAAGTCTGTGGTCCGAGGGGCCATGCAGGACTTAGGTTCTGTTCAACACTTAGATAGAAAGAAATGGACCAATGGGTATGCGATGATCATGGAACAAACATAGGTAGAGCCGATTTCATTAATAATAGTATCTTCTTAGATTATTTACATTCCACGGGCGGGGTACAGTTTTTTCATCTAAGTCTTCTAGGTGATAAGCACCTATTCCGGCCACAGATGTGATGCGATACGGTCCTTCCTAGTTGGGTCCCAGCTTGCCCCAGGAAGGGTTCTTAGCGCTACCGAGAATCTTCCTCATCACGAGGTCGCCTGGACTCAAAGGTCGCAGCTTTACATTAACATCATACCCCTGCTTTAGCTTCTGGTGATAACAGGCCATATGGATCATCACTTTTTCCCTTTTTTCCTCAGCTAAGTCTAGACTTCTCCCTAGTAACTCGTCATTGTTTTTTGGGATAAAAGTGCTAGACTTCAACGTGGGGAAGCTGGTCTCGAGCAGGAGTACGGCTTCAGCCTCATAAGTCATTGAAAAAAGGGTTTCACCCGTTGACCGTCGCGGCGTCGTCCAATAGGTCCATAAGACGTGTGGTAGCTCTTCCACCCATCTCCCCTTTGCATCATCAAACCTCTTTTTCAACCCGCTCACTATGACTTTGTTCACGGCCTCGGCTTGCCCATTTCCTTGGGGGTAGGCAGGAGTGGAATATCGGTTTGTGATTCCAAACTCGCAACAGTATTCCATGAAGTTCTTACTATCAAATTGAAGACTATTGTCCGAGATGAGGGTATGAGGAGTTCGGAAGCGCGTAATAATGTTTTTCCAAATGAATTTCTTGTCATCCACGTCCCTAATGTTGGCCGAAGGTTCAGCCTCTGCCCATTTGGTGAAATAATTGGTGCCGACTATTATGTATCGCTTATTCCCTACTGCTTTAGGGAAAAGACTGACAATATCAAGACCCCACTGAGCAAACGGCCAAGGGCTGGAGAGGGGGTTGAGGACTCTTCTAGTTGGTGGATGTTTGGGGCGAATCTCTGGCATTGATCACACTTCCTTGCATATTCTTGGGCCTCTCTTTGCATGTTCGGCCACCAGTATCCCTGGGTGAGTGCCCTGTGCGCCAGCGATCTTCCTCCTGTGTGACTTCCATAAATCCCCTCATGTAGCTCTTCAAGCAAGGACTCGGATTCCTCTGGGTGTATACATGATAGGTATGGTCTAGAGTAGGAATGCCAGTATAGCTTGTGGTCTTTTGATAACCAAAACCGAGGAGTATTCCTTCGTATCTTCTCGGCCTCCAATTTTCCTTTTGGTAATGTATCATCTTTGAGGAAGTTCACTATAGGATCCATCCAGCTGAGACTCTTTCTAATCTGATGGACCTGAACTGTGCCTCTTCTAATTGAACTTGTCTGGCATAGATCCTCAACAAGGATCATTCGCGGCAGATCATGCGCAGAGGACGTGGCAAGAGTGGCCAGTGAATTTGCATGCGTGTTCCCACTTCTGGAAACATGCGTCAGATTGAAGGATTCAAAGTCTAACTGCAGGCGTTTGACTTGACCGAGATACTCTTGCATTCTAGCATCTCTAGCTTCTAACTCACCCATTACTTGGCCAACGACCAATTTGGAGTCCGAGAATGCTTCCATTGCCTTTCCGCCCAATTTTTGAACTGTCATCATTCCTTGAAGTAAAGCTTCGTACTCGGCCTCGTTGTTTGTAGCCGAGAATCCGAGTTTTAGCGATTTTTCAATGGCAATACCTTCGGGCGATATTAGAATAGCCCAATTCCAGATCCTTTTTGGTTGGCCGCGCCATCCATTCCAACGTGAGATCTCCCGTGCTGAGATTGTGCCAACCGATTTTCCATCAATGTCTTCCTTTTCTATTATTTTTTCTATAGAGGGTTCAGCGAATTCTACGACTAGGTCTGTGAGGACTTGACCCTTGACAGAGGACCTAGGCATGTATTTAATATCAAAGGCCCCCAAAAGTGCACTTCACATGGCGATCCTTCCTGTGTAATCGGCGCTGTGGAGCACCGATCGAAGGGGAAGCTGGGTTAGAACAATGACCGTGTGCGCCTGAAAGTAATGGGGGAGTTTTTGCGTAGCATGCACCACTGCTAGAATTGTTTTCTCCAATGGTAAGTAACGCACTTCAGCCTCATGTAGTGATTTACTTATGTAATACACTGGTCGCTGTATTCCATTATCATCCCGTATCAGTACCAGACTTACAGCATGAGGGGCTACCACGATGTATGCGAACAGTACCTCATCCGCCTCAGGGCTAGACATGATGGGTGGTCGCGATAAGTATTCTTTGAGTTGCTGGAAGGCCAGGACACAATCCTCCGACCACTCAAACCCTTTCCACTTATTTATTAAGAGGAAGAAAGGTCGGCATTGGTTTGCAGATTGTGATATGAACCGGTTCAACGCTGCGATCATGCCAGTGAGTTTCTGCACTTCTTTCGGATTCCGAGGAGCCTGTAGGCTATTAATTGCTTTGATTTGATCTGGGCTTACCTCTATTCCTCTATGAGTTACCATTTAACCCAGGAATTTCCTAGATCCGACCCCAAATGAACACTTGGAAGCATTGAGCCGCAACTTATGCTCCCTTAAGATGCCAAAGATGATCTCTAGGTCTTTCACGTACTCAGACACCACCTTGCTTTTTTACCACCATATCGTCTATGTAGACTTCAATAACCTTGCCTTGCTGAGGTTCGAACATTCTGGTCATCATCCTTTGGTAGGTTGACCCTGCTTTCTTTAGTCCGAAAGGCATCACCTTATAGTGGTAGTTTCCGACGGGTGTCATGAACGCCGTTTTCTCCTGATCCTCTAGTGCCAGTGGTATCTGATGATAGCCCTGGAAGGCATCCAGGAAGCTCATTCGAGGGTGGCCCACAGTCGCATCTACCAATCGGTCAATTCGAGGTAACGGGAATGGGTCTTTTGGGCATGCCTTGTTCAAGTCTGTGAAGTCCACGTAGACTCGCCACTTCCCCGTTTTCTTTCTTACCACTACCGTGTTTGCCAGCCATTCAGGGTAAAAGACTTCTTTGATAGCCCCTGCCTTTTTCAGCTTTGTCACTTCGTCTCTAACGACACTGACATGTTCTTTCGAGGGACGTCGGGGTGGTTGCTTCTTTGGAATGGAAGATGGGTTAACATTCAAATGGTGACAAATGAGACTAGGGTTAACCCCCGGGGCATCGTAAGCGTCCCATGCAAACACATTAACATTTCTCCTCAGAAACCCGATCAGTTCCTCTTTCTCTTGAGGAGGCAATTCCGAGCAGACTTGGAAAAATCGCTCTGGGTCATCGTCAACGATAAACTTTTCCAAACTTTCACACCTTATCTCCTCGGCTGGCCTACTGACTTGCCCTACCGAGGTGGCTAGTTGCTATAAGTTTTCAGAAGCCGAGGACTCGGCCTTGGACCGATGTGAGATGGCGGCCACCATACACTGCCTAGCCATGGCCTGATCTCCTCGAATCTCTTCCACTTGGCCTCCAGACGGGTATTTTACCTTTTGGTGAAGTGTGGAAGATACGGCTTCTAGGGCATGGATCCATGGCCTGGCTACTATCCCTGTGTAGGGCGAGTAGGCATCGACCACGATAAAGTCCACCTCCACCACCTCTGACTCGGTCTCTACGGGTAATCTGATCTACCCTTTTGGTACAACTGTCTTCCCTTCGAAGCTGATAAGGGGAGAGTCATAAGCCGTCAAATCCTCCGGCCTTAAGTTCAGCCCCTTGTATAGATCATGGTACATTACCTCTACTGCACTACCCGGGTCTACCAGTACCTTTCTCACATCGAAACCTCCGATTCTCAGTGTAACCACTAAGGCATCATTGTGAGGTTGGATAGTTCCCCTCTTATCTTCGTTCGAGAATCCTAATGTTAAAGAGCTTCCCTTTTTAGACCTTTTAAATTCTCTTTCCCTGTCCTCGGCGGAGAGCCGAGCCACAGACAGCACCTTGGAAGGAAATGACTCGGTTCTTCCTGGAGCGGCGAGGATGACGTGTATCGTCCCCGCGGGAGGTCTTAATGATACATCTTTTCGAGGCTCTTGCATTGCCTGGCCTAGATGATCGCTTGAGGGGTGCAAAAGGTGACGTAGCTTTCCTTCTCGGACTAGATGGTCTAGGTGATTCCATAGATTCCCGCAATCCTCAGTGGTATGCCCGTGGTCCTGATGATAGTGGCAATACAGGTTCTAGTTGTGTTTCGAAGGGTCCCTAGCCATTTTTCCCGGCCATCTGAAGAAGGGTTCGTTCTTGACTTTCTCTAGAACTTGCTGTACTGGCTCTCTGAACATGGCATTAACCGTTTGCATGTTGCTTTGTCCAGCCTGTCTTGAAAAATCTCTCCTCGGTTGGTTAAGGTTATATCGTTCCTACCTGAAATCATTCCCTTTGGGGGGAATGATCTTCTCCTTTCCTTTTCCTTGTAGTTGATCTTTTTCCACCTTTTTGTACTTATCAATTCTATCCATCAACTGATGAACGTTGGCAACGGGTTTACCAGTGAGAGATTTCCTTAAGCCATGCTCAGTGGGGAGACCGCTTTTGAATGTGCTGATAGCGACATCATCGTGGTTCTCATCTAACTCGTTGTACATCTCCCAATACCTATCCGAATACGCCTTTAGGGTCTCTCCCTCGCGCATGGATAAGGACAATAATGAACTTAGGGGTCGAGGGACTCTGCTATTTGTAATAAAGCGAGAACAAAAAGCCTGAGTGAGCTGCTTATAGGAGCCTATGGAGTTTGTCTTTAGGCTGTTGAACCATCTCATCTCCATTGGCCCCAAAATGGATGGGAAAACTTTGCACATCAGAGCCTCATTTTGGGAGTAGATGGCCATTCTTTGGTTAAATTGGCTCACGTGCTCCACCAGGCCTGCTCGACTGTTGAAGATGGCAAACGTTGGTTGATTAAAATGTCGAGGTAATTTAGCCCCTTCGATCCTGTGCGCGAAGGGTGATCTGGAGATCTGATCCAATGCCTTGTTCATGGCGTCATTACCCAATCCCTTGCTAGATGGGCTCTCATACCTTCGTGCAGGGTGCACCTCTTTCTCGTAAGAAAAATTTTCGCTCGGGGGAGTTCTCGACCTTCGTCTATAGCTGACGTCCTCCTCCTCATTAGAGGACGCATCTGAATTGGAAGGAGATTGCTTTCGCCGTGCATGACGCATCTTTCTTTTCAGGTCTTCTATTTCTCGTTGCATGGCTTGGTGATTGTTTCGCCTTCGGGATACACGACTACCTATTTGGGTACGGCTTTGGCTGGTCTAGGTAGTATGTACGCTTCCCTTATGATTCCTTCCATTGCTTAGATTTGTTCCCGGGTTGGGAGGATTATTTTGTCGTTGAGAGCCAACAGGTTCCGTCAGTTGAGGGTCAGCTTGGTGGGGATTCTCCTGGTGTGGACCTAATTCTGCCATGCCTAACCGTCGTACTTGCCAACACTTAAGTTTTTCCCACAGACGGCGCCAATTGTAGGGGCACAATTTAGTAACCAAGTTCTTGCTATCACAAGCCTTGATCCAAAAAGCCCAACAAAATGAATTCTTGTAGAGTATGGGTTAAAGAACTCGGTTTAAGTAAGCTTAAACGGGTTGTTGCATGGGCTAAGGGAACACACGAACAAGAACCAATGCTATTGTGTTGAAAGGTCACCCGGTAATGATAGAGCTAAAAACCTGATTAACAAATCAATGCAGTAAAACTTCTCCACCGTATTCTCTCTCTTTCTTTCTCCCCCCTTTCTCTTGGGGGACTTTTACATATTATATAGGCCCTTTTCAATCATCTAGACTTAACACTTGTTGATCATCCAAACCCCCACTTGAGCACCTGTCCCATCAGACACCCCTCTCAGTTCTTTGTGAGTTGCAATAGCCAAGGTAGCACTGTTCAGGGGTCTTCTCCTCATTAATGCGGCTAGGAGAGTAGTTATAATGCATTTAATGTGGTGGTGGCAGCATTTTCTAGGATATTTCAGGTTTCCTTCCTTTTTACGTATTTGGAAGATGGGCTATAGTGGCTTGGATGTACCTTTGCTCCGGATTTCGCAGTATCCGAGGAGAAATTACTTCTCGGACATGTTCTCTTTGCCCCAATGGGCCTAAATAGGGATTGCTTGGGCCACGCTGACTCCTCGGACGGGCCTAGGGCCCAGCCAGCACGTTATTTTGGGCCGGTCCCCACAATATATATATATAATTTTTTTTTTTGAGAATTAAGTAATTTCATATAACAAGTGATAGTAAGTCTACACACTCAGATAAAAAATAGAGTCAACTCCTTTGGCTACAACCTGTAAACAAGAGGACAACAAAATTCCATCTAACATTCCTATTTGATGTAGAACAGACAATACAGTCCTTCATGGAGCAGCAAGGGTGTTGGAAGTCACGGAGTAAGATTAAGGGGGGTTCCAGTAGAGGCCATCGGAGAGATGATGTCAGAATTGAATGAAATTTGGTAGTTTGAAGGGAAACAACATTTTGATCTAGACTCAAAACCTTGATCGTCCCCTAAATTGAGGCAAATTCCTTTGTTAAGGCCCGGAAAATAGTGTTTTTGCTATTTATAGTGATATTTTTTTCCTTAATAACTTTTAATTTAAAAGTCAGAATAATGTTCCATTTGTTTTAAGACGTCTCTTAGAAATAGTATTTTCAATTTCCGCAATTATTTCAATTTAGCTATTTTTGGCAAAAATTACTATTTTGCCACCTAGTTACGTGATTAGTGCAAATTAGGGGTTTTGAGTGTTTTCCTAGCCGCCCTAGAGTTTCTTTTTACTATTTAAACATATTGTGGCCTCTAGGGTAGTTTAGTTTTCAGATTTATAGAAATACAAACTTTGTCTATTTCTCTTTGGTGATTCCAAATCCCTATCACCTTGTGGATTCAATGGACCCCTCGTGGATTCAAGGTTTTCATTAAGAAGTTAATGTGTTTTGTTTCTTTTTTCATTTAGAAGTTAATGTATTTAGTTTCTTTTCCATTCAGAAAACAACGTATTTGTTTTCTTGTAACTTCTGTGACATTATTATTACACACTGACTAAAGCAACAACTTAATCTATAGAAAACACTAGTAAACATAATTGGCCTTGGCCATAAGAGCCATTATCATATCAAAGAAGTATGTCCCATCTAGAGCTTAAAACTTTGTGAAGCATGATATTTCCAGCCACAACAACATGCTCCATTTCGGCTCTAATATCCCATTTAATTCTTTGTATAATTTGATCCTCTATCTAAACAACTCCTCCATGATATCTGCTATTCCTTTGCAACCATATATGGTAAATTGTAGCCCACTAGACTAGTTTGCAAAAGGTAGCTCTAAAACTTTTGCCCTTTAAAATAGTCACTCCCGGTTGGACTATTTCATCTCAAATGATAGGAACATCATTTACTAGGCAAAGCCCCATAATATGCTTCCAAATTCTCTTGTTAAAGTAGCACTCAAAATACAAATGTTCTTTTCTCTCTATTTTATTTCTATAGAATGCATAATAATTATCCCGGAGAAACCCCATTGCATCAATCTATTTTTTGTAGTCAACCTATTTTTCAAAGTAAGAGCATTCACACCCGGACTATTATATGCCAAATGTAGATATATTTTACCATCAAAACACAAAGAGGTCCCATTATCTAGTCTTGTATCCTAACAAAATTTTCAATTGTGCTACAGTACCGTCACAAATTTGTGACGGTACTGTAGCACAATTGTAAAACTAGATAATAGTTTTTTATTCACCCATAAATGAATCTGACTCTTTCTCTTTCTTTATTTTCTCCGTTTTCTCATCTCCTCTCTCCTTCTCCACAACAGCCTCTCTCTCTCATCACATCTCTTTGTCATGGTGGGCATATTCTGGTGTGGGTTCGACTTGTGTTTGGTGGCGGTGTGGGTTGCTCAAGCTTGCAGATGATAGGTTGTGATTTCTCGTCGATGATGGGTTGCCAAGCTCGTCGATGATGGGTTGCTCAAGCTCGGTGATGATGGGTTGGGTTTTGTGTGTTGTGGTGCGATTGTGGTGGCGTTGATCTAGCAGCGGTGGTGCGATGTGTGTTGTGTTTTGCATGTTTTGATCGGGGTTGATCTAGGTTTTGCTCTACAACTGTGTGTGTGTGTTTCGGTGGGATTTTGGTAAGGGTTTTGCTCAACAACTGTTTAGGTTTTGACCGGGGTTGATCTGGGGTTTTTTTATTTTTTATATGGGTTTTTGTTCTGGTGGCATGGTGGGCAGTGGTGGAAGCGTGGTGGTGGTGGTGACTGGATTGTTTGTTTTTTTTAATGGGTTTGGTGGGGTTTTTTTTTTTCTTCTTAATTTGGATTTTGGTTCCGGTGGGATTTTGGTGGGCAGTGGGCAATGGTGGCATGGCGGGCATGGTGGTGGTGGTGGTGATTTGGTTGTTTGGTTGTTGAGAAAGGGACATAGAGGCAGGGATAGAAATGAGAGAGAGAGGAGTGATAGATAAATTGTTTATTATTTTATTGTATAATTTATATTATTTTAATGTGTTGTATTGTAAAATAAAAATTAGAATGTTGGGAGTATTGTAAAATAGAATGATATAATAGATAAAGTAGTTTTTGAGATGATAGTATAGAATAATTCGAAGATATGGGATGTGAATGCTCTAAGCCAACCTATAAAAGCATGTTTTTGTATTGCTCGAGGAAACCATAAAAGTAGGGTTGTAAACGAGCCGAGCTTTGTCAAGTAATGCATGTTCAAGCTTGGCTAGTCAGGAAAAATCAAAAACTCAAGCTTGTGATAATCCTAAAAATAGTGTTTGAGCTTGAGCTCGTGCGCAAGCCAAAAAGTTTGAGCTTAGATTGGCTTAATTAATTAGTCAAACCAAACTCAAGCTTAATATCAAGCTCAAACTCGAGCTCAAGTCAAGTTTTTGAGCTTGATATCTAAAAAAATTACATTATTAAATGCTTAAATCTCTAAAATTAAGAAAAAAAAAAAATAGTATACTCATTTTATCATGTATCTAGTCTTGCTTATGATTAGTTATTATTCAAATTAATCATTTACATAATTAAATTAATTCATTCATCATTCCTTATCTACAGTTTCAGCAATTGATCAAAATACAATTTTTACATTCACATTAGATGGTGAAGAACTAGAAAAATACATGTTTGTAATTATTATGAATGAGAAAATACTAACATATTTTATAACTTTACTTTAAATAATTGATAGGGAAGGATCACATGTAGCTTACTTAATTAATTAATTATTTATTTTTAAATGTAATTATAGTCTAAAGTGATTCTTGATCAGTTTAAAAGGAAGGAAAAAATTAAGGTAATATAGGTAGTGGTCTCATGTTGGCCATGTCATTATTAAGATATGTGTAATGAGTATATTTAGCTAACACATATAAACTTATAAATAAGTCTATACTTGAATTGTTATGTATCAAGCCTAATAGCTCACGAGCTTGTTCGTGAACAAATTTTTTAACTTGGGCTTGGCTTGTTTATTAAACGAGCCTAAAACTAAGGCTCAAGCTTGGCTTATTTATAAACATGAACAAGCTTTTTATCGAACCGAGTCCGAATTGTTCATGATCAGCTTGGTTCATTTATAGCCCTATATAAAAAGCATGTTTTCCCACCATATCACCTCCATCTCTTTATGTCTTAACTGATTTAATATATGTTATTTTATATATAACCAAAAATTATGTCATGTTAGTCTTTAAAATAAACTAGAAAGATCACATAAACGAATCTATAGAATTAACATTTCCAAAAGAAAATTTTAGGTGGCCTGCTAATTACTTTTCTAAACCTTGCAAAAGTCGAAGATTTATGCCTTGAATAAGACCTATTTTTTTTTTTTACACCATTAGAGTTTGATAATAGTTTTAAAACTTTAAAAACATATATAGATTTTGTGGGGCCCGGCCCAAAAATAATGGGCTATTCCAAATCCAGGCCCGTCCGAGGAGCGTCCTTTCCGAAGAGAAACCACATATGAAGCATTACTCAACCCCAATAACGCCAAGGAAACCTGTCCGAGGAGTAACTCCTCCTCGGACATCACGAAGTCCAGACGAGGAACTCTCCCCATCCATTTCAGTTCATCCTCCCAACATATAAAATGAATAAAATCCAAAATATCTCATGGAAAGCTGCCACCACCACATTAATTGCGCCCCAACCATCCTCTTGGCCGCATTAATGAGGAAAAGACCCCTGAACAGTACCACATTGGCCTCTGCAACTCACAAAGGGAGAGATGAGGGCGTCTGATGGGACAGGTGCTCAAGTAGATGCTTAGATGATCAACAAGTGTAAGGTTGAGATGAGAGGAGGTGAACTATATAATGTAGTGGAGTCCCTCAAAAAAAGGGAGAGAAAGACTGTATTAGGAACGGAAGAATCACACGGGAGAGATCCATTCTTGTGTTTTTATTTTCTGCAACTATATTGTCCATGTATCAGACCGAACAGGCTCACTGAGGCGAAGTTCTTTGACCCATCCTCTACAAATATTCATTGTGGGTTGCGCTTTGGGCCAAGGCCAGATCAATAAGATTTGGGCCAGGAAAATCGTGCAACTACAATTGGCGCCGTCTGTGGGAAGAACTAGGGCATCAGCTAGCACAACGGTCGAGCATGGCAGAACTAGGTCCGCACCAGGAGAATCCTCACCAGGCTAACTCCCAACAGACACAACCCGCCGAGTCCCAGAGGCAAAATAACCCCGTCAACCCAGGCCACAGGGGAAATCATGAGGGAAGTATGCATACTATCCGGACAAGCCAGAGTCACACTCAGATAGGTAGTCACGTGTCCCAAAGGCGAAATAGTCACCAAGCCATGCAGCGAGAGATAGACGATCTGAAGAGGAAGCTACGACGGGTACAGCGAAAGCGATCTCCTTCAGACTCAGACGAGTCTTCTAATGCGGAGGATGCGAGTTACCGACGGAGATCAAGGACCCCCCCAAGTGAAACCTTTTCCTACGAAAAGGAACCACGCCCTGTGCAGAAATATGAGAGCACATCCAGCAAGGGTTCGGGAAACGATGCCATGAAGAAGGCGTTGGACCAGGTTTCAAGGTCCCCCTTCACGTACAGAATTGAAGGGGCTAAGCTGCCTCGACGGTTCAACCAACCGGCATTCGCCATCTATAACGGTCGAACAGATCCGGTAGAGCATGTGAGCCAATTTAACCAAAAGATGGCGATCTACTCGCAAAATGAAGCCCTTATGTGTAAAATCTTCCCGTCCAGCTTGGGATCAATGGCGATGAGGTGGTTCAACGGCCTGAAGACAAATTCCGTAAGCTCATACAAGCAGCTCACTCAGGATTTCTGCTCCCGCTATATCACCAACACCAGAGTCCCCAGGCCCCTCGGTTCGCTATTGTCCTTATCCATGTACGAGGGAGAGACTCTGAAAGCATATTCGGATAGATACTGGAAAGTGTATAACGACCTGGATGACAACCATGATGCTGTCGCTATCAGCACATTGAAAAGCGGGCTCCCCACCGACCATGGCTTAAGGTCCCTCACTGGTAAACCGGTTGCCAACGTTGATCAGTTAAGGGATAGGATCGACAAATACAAAAGGGTGGAGGAAGATCAGCTGCAAGGGAGGGGAAAGGAGAAGGTTATCCCCCCCAAAGCGACTGATTTTAGGTCAGAACGACACAACCCTGGTCAGCCGAGGAGAGATTTTCCGCGACAGGCTGGGCAGAGCATCCCGCAAACAGTGAATGCCGTATTCAGAGAACCAGTACAACAGGTACTGGAGAAAGTAAGGGATGAGCCCTATTTCAGGTGGCCGGGGAAGATGGCTAGAGACCCTTCCAAACGTAACCAGAACCTGTACTGCCACTATCATCAGGACAACGGGCATACTACTGAGGACTGCAGGAATCTATGGAATCACCTAGATCAGTTGGTCCGAGAAGGAAAGTTGCGCCACCTGCTGCACCCATCGAGTGGCCATCCCGGCCAAGCAACACAAGAGCCTCGAAAGGACGTGTCCTTAAGACCCCCCACCGGGACGATACATGTCATTCTCGCTGCACCAGGAAGAACGGGGCCACCCATCCCCAGGGTGTTAGCTGTGGATCGGCTCTTCTCCGAGGGCAGGCAAAGGGAACCCAAGAGGTCAAAAAAGGGAAGCTCTTTGATACTGGGATTCTCGGATGAGGATAAGAGAGGAACTATTCAACCTCACGATGATGCCTTGGTGGTCACGCTGAGGATTGGGGGCTTCGACGTGAAAAGGGTGTTGGTGGATTCGGGAAGTGCAGTAGAGATAATGTACCTCGATCTATACAAGGGGCTGAACCTGAAGCCGGAAGATTTGACAGCTTATGACTCTCCCCTTCTCAGTTTCGAGGGAAGGATTGTTACGCCAAAAGGGCAAATCCGACTACCTGTGCAGACTGGGGCGGAGATAGTGGAGGTAAATTTTATTGTGGTCGACGCTTATTCACCTTACACCGCAATAGTTGCAAGGCCGTGGATCCATGCCCTAGAGGCCGTGACCTCCACAGTTCACCAAAAAGTAAAATACCCATCCAGAGGACAAGTAGATGAGATCCGAGGAGATCAGGCCATATCCAGGCAGTGTATGGTGGCCGCCGTCTTACATCGGCCCCATGCCGAGTCCTCGGCCCCTGAAAGTTTATAGCAATCAGCCGCCTCGGCAGAACAAGACGATGGACTAGCCGAGGAGATAAGGTGTGAAAGTTTAGATAAAATCGCTGTCAACGACGACCCGGAGAAGTTCTTTCTGGTCGGCTCTGAATTGCCCTCTCAAGAAAAGGAGGAACTGGTCAGATTTCTTAGAGAAAATGTCGACGTGTTCGCATGGGACGCCTACGACGCCCCGGGCGTTGATCCTAGCCTTATTTGTCACCACCTGAACGTCAACCCCTCTTCCACTCCGAAGAAGCAGCCACCCCGACGCCCTTCAAAGGAACATGCTAGTGCCGTAAAAGACGAAGTGGCAAAACTAAAAAGAGCAGGGGTTATTAAAGAGGTCTTTTACCCGAAATGGTTGGCAAACACTGTGGTGGTAAAGAAGAAGACAGGGAAATGGAGGGTCTGCGTGGACTTCATGGACCTGAACAAGGCGTGCCCAAAGGACCCATTCCCCCTACCCCGAATTGATCGATTGGTGGATGCAACCGTGGAGCACCCTCGAATGAGCTTCCTGGACGCCTTCCAGGGCTATCATCAGATACCCCTTGCGCTAGAGGACCAAGAGAAAACGGCTTTCATGACGCCCATCAGAAATTATCATTATAAGGTGATGCCGTTTGGGCTAAAGAACGCAGGCTCAACATACCAAAGGATGATGACTCGGATGTTTGAACCACAACTGGGCAAGATCATTGTGGTTTATATAGACGATATGGTTGTGAAGAGTAAAAGGGTGCCCGAGCACGTGAAGGACCTCGGAACAATCTTCACTATATTAAGGGAGCACCGGTTGCGGCTGAATGCCTCCAAATGTTCATTCAGGGTCGGGTCTGGGAAATTCCTAGGGTATATGGTCACCCACAGGGGAATAGAAGTAAGTCCCGACCAAATCAAAGCCATTAACAGCCTACAGGCTCCTCGGAATCCGAAGGAAGTACAGAAGCTCACTGGCATGATTGCGGCGTTGAACCGGTTCATATCGCGATCGGCGGATCGATGTCGGCCTTTCTACCTCCTGATAAACAAGTGGAAAGAGTTCAAATGGTCGGAGGATTGCGTTCAGGCTTTCCAACAGCTTAAAGACTACCTGTCCCGACCACCCATCATGTCCAGCCCTGAGGCAGATGAGGTGCTGTTTGCCTACATCGCCGTAGCCCCCCACGCTGTAAGCCTGGTACTGATACGGGATGATAATGGGGTGCAGCGACCGGTGTACTATGTGAGCAAATCACTACATGAGGCCGATGTGCGATACCTACCTTTAGAAAAGGCAATTCTGGCGATAGTGCATGCAACCCGAAAACTTCCTCATTACTTTCAGGCGCACACGGTCATCGTTCTAACTCAGCTTCCCCTTCGAGCAGTGCTTCGAAGCGCTGACTACACCGGAAGGATCGCCATGTGGAGTGCGCTTTTGGGGGCCTTTGATATTAAATATATGCCCAGATCCTCTATCAAAGGACAGGTCCTCGCAGACTTGGTAGCGGAGTTTGCTGAGCCCTCTATAGAAACAATAACCGAGAAGAAAGACATGGATGGAAAGTCGGTTGGTGCGATTTCAACAGGGAGGAACACGCATTGGAAGGTCTATGTAGATGGCACAGCTAACCAGAGGGGGTCAGGAGTTGGGATAGTTTTAATATCCCCGGACGGTGCCGCCATTGAAAAATCATTGAGGCTCGGATTCTCGGCTACGAAAAATGAAGCCGAATACGAAGCCTTACTTCAAGGGATGACGATGGTTCAAAGATTGGGCGGAAGAATAGTAGAAGCGTTCTCGGACTCCAGACTGGTTGTCGGACAAGTGATGGGTGAGCTGGAAGCTCGAGATACTAGGATGCAAGAGTATCTGGGACAAGTCAAACGGCTACAGACAAGTTTTGAGTCCTTCAGGCTGACGCACATTTCCAGGAGCGTAAACACCCATGCAGACTCGCTGGCCACTCTCGCCACGTTCTCGGCACATAATCTGCCGCGAATGATCCTTGTTGAAGATCTGGCACAGGCAAGTCCCGTCGGCAGAAACCCGGCTCAGGTCCATCAGATCAGAAAAAGTCCCAGCTGGATGGACCCCATAAAGAGCTTCCTCCAAAACGACCTCTTACCGGAGGAAAAACTGGAAGCCGAGAAGATACGCAGGAATGCTCCTCGGTTCCGGCTATCAGAGGACCACAAACTATATCGACGCTCTTACTCTGGACCGTACCTACTCTGCGTGCATCCAGAAGAGTCCGTATCTTTACTCGAGGAGTTGCACGAGGGGATTTGCGGAAGCCACACCGGAGGAAGGTCGCTGGCGCACAGGGCACTCTCCCAAGGGTACTGGTGGCCGAACATGCAAAGAGAGGCCCAAGAATACGCTAAGAAGTGCGACCAGTGCCAAAGATTCGCCCCGAATATCCACCAACCCGGAGGGGTTCTCAACCCCCTCTCTAGCCCATGGCCGTTCGCACAATGGGGCCTTGATATAGTCGGACCTTTCCCCAAAGCTGCGGGGAACAAGCGATACATAATAGTCGGAACTGATTACTTCACTAAATGGGTGGAAGCTGAACCCTTAGCCAACATTAGGGACGTGGACGCCCAAAAATTCATCTGGAGGAACATCATCACCCGCTTCGGGACTCCGCGGACACTCATTTCCTACAATGGTCTGCAGTTCGACAGTAAGAACTTTAGGGAGTATTGCCGCGAGTTTGGAATCATTAACCGATATTCCACCCCCGCCTACCCTCAAGGAAATGGACAGGTCGAGGCCGTGAACAAGGTCATAGTGAACGGACTGAAGAAGAGACTAGACGAGGCAAAGGGGAGATGGGTAGAGGAACTCCCCCACGTCTTATGGACTTATCGGACGACGCCGCGATGATCGACCGGTGAGACCCCCTTCTCGATGACTTATGGGGCTGAGGCCGTGCTCCCGATCGAGAACAACTTTCCCACACTGAGGTCTAGATCGTTTACCCCAAACGATAACGACGGTTTATTGGAACGGAGTCTGGACCTAGCCGAAGAAAGAAAAGAAAAAGCGATGATTCATATGACCTATTATCACCAGAAGCTGAGACAAGGGTACGATGCTAACGTCAAACTGCGGCCTCTGGGTCCAGGTGACCTCGTGATGAGGAAGATTCTTGGCAGCGCGAAGAACCCCTCTTGGGGCAAGTTGGGGCCCAATTGGGAGGGACCATACCGTGTCACATCCGTGGCCGGAATAGGCGCCTACTACCTAGAAGATTTGGATGAAAAGCCTGTACCTCGACCATGGAATGTAAATAACCTCAGAAGATATTATTATTAATAAGAATGACTTGGCATACGTTTTCTTTCATGACTATCCGTTGCTTGCTGGTCCACTGACAACTGTTCATAGTTTTAAACAGAACCTAAGTCCTGCATGGCTCCTCGGACCACAAACTTAGGGGAAATTATTACTCATGACAATTTTTATAAGTTTTAAACAGAACCTAAGTCCTGCATGGATCCTCGGACCACAGACTTAGGGGAAATTAATACTTAAGGCAACTATTCATAGTTTTAAACAGAACCTAAGTCCTGCATGGCTCCTCGGACCACAGACTTAGGGGAAATTATTACTCATGACAATTTTTATAAGTTTTAAACAGAACCTAAGTCCTGCATGGATCCTCGGACCACAGACTTAGGGGAAATTAATACTTAAGGCAACTATTCATAGTTTTAAACAGAACCTAAGTCCTGCATGGCTCCTCGGACCACAGACTTAGGGGAAATTATTACTCATGACAATTTTTATAAGTTTTAAACAGAACCTAAGTCCTGCATGGATCCTCGGACCACAGACTTAGGGGAAATTAATACTTAAGGCAACTATTCATAGTTTTAAACAGAACCTAAGTCCTGCATGGCTCCTCGGACCACAGACTTAGTGGAAATTATTACTCATGACAATTTTTATAAGTTTTAAACAGAACCTAAGTCCTGCATGGATCCTCAGACCACAGACTTAGGGGAAATTAATACTTAAGGCAACTATTCATAGTTTTAAACAGAAACTAAGTCCTGCATGGCTCCTCGGACCACAGACTTAGGGGAAATTATTACTCATGACAATTTTTATAAGTTTTAAACAGAACCTAAATCCTGCATGGCTCCTCGGACCACAGACTTGGGGGAAATTATTACTTATGATAGATTGGGAGATTATTACTTAAAGGAAATCGTTTTAATACGTGCGCGCAGTCTGGCACCATCGCAACCCTCAAATGCGTAGCCCAAAAACCCATTTTATTTTAACTATTTGCCTATATCTACATCGTTGCAAATGCTTAAAAAAAAAAAAAAAAAAGCCTAAAGGGCTAGGCCTTAACAGGAGGATCTTCTTTCTGCTCGGGCTGAGGGGGAGGAACCTCGATGGTAGAGTCTGCGGCGGGATCCTTCGCCATATCAGGCACAAGGACGGCATCAGGCACCGCCAGGTCCTGCTCTGAGGCCACTTGGGCGTCATCAGGATTCTCTCGGATCTCCGGAGGATAGAAGATGTTCTCGGGCAGTCTTAGTGCCGAATCCGCAGGAACTCCTGCAGCATCGAGAGCATGAGCCCATGAAATACTGCAGTAATCCCTGCACACCTCGGGGATCTCCTCGGATAGCCTCGCCTCCGTTTCTGCGGCCCCGAGCTGGCAAGCAGCATTCTTCTCAGCCTCTGCAGCCTCTCGGATCAGCTGGGCCTCCTCTTTGACCCGCCTCAGCTTATCCTCGACTTTTTGCAGGGCAGTCTTGAGATCCTGCACTGCCTTGCTCTCGGTGGCGAGGTTAATCTGTGTCGAGTATAGCTCTTTGCGCTGGTCCTCCGCCTGGGTCTCGGCACTCTTCAAACCAGCCTCTGCACTTTTGCGCCGGTTCTCCGACTCCTTGAACTCGTCCGTGAGTTTAAGGTGATCGTGCTTAAGGGACCCCAAGGCTTTCTCCATCTCCGTCCGAGCCTGGGTCTCAGCCTCAACCCGATTACGATTACCTCGGCAGAATTCCTCAGCCACAAATACCTGCTGAGTGATCTACGAACGAAACAAGATTGCTTTAAAAAAAAAAAAAAAAAAAAAAAAAGGGTCCCTTTTAATGAAGCAGTAGAAGGGTTACTTACCATCGCGAGGTCCCTTTTAAGGGATAGGAAGATCTCGGGCTGAGAGAACCGCCTATAAGCCTCCATATCCTGAGGAAGGAGTAGGGGTTGCTCTAAAGACTCGGCCACATACCCTGCCCGGCCTCGGTTGTTCTCTCGGACCGAAGCATTGTAAGGGATGGCAACCCCATCCAGCTCCAACTTGGGGCTCCATACACGCGGGGTAGCTCGTACCTCCGCAAGGCTCTCCGCGTCCCGATTCTCCGAGGAGTTGCCCCTTCTGCTCCTTGGTGCCCGAGCAGTCTTTTGCTGCTTGGTCGGCTGAGCAGCCACCTCACCCTCCTCAGGGGTGTCAACTGGCCTCTTCTTCTTCAGGTCCGGATTAGCCTTAAGGCCAGGTTCCGAAATGCCCTGAGGGACAACAGGAGGAAGGGTTTTGACTTGTGATGGAGGTGGTCCCTTCGATGACTGGCCTTTCCCTCGGGAGGCCATCAGCTCCTTCAGAGACTTTCCCTTTCCTGCCATGGGCTCTGTCTCTTCGTCCGAAGTATCTTCCGAGCAGATAACAATGGAAGGAACGCCAACTGCAGAATGTCGGTCTCGTTCTCCTTCAGGACCGGAAAGTTCCACCAAAGGGGTTTGCTGAACTTTCTCCTCAAAATAAAACTCGTCTATCTCTTCCTCAAGGGAAAGACGAGATGATTCAGTTTCCTCTTCAACCTGAACGGCAACACCAGGCTCGTTTGGCGGAGGTAGCTGCTCTGCTAAGTAGGGATTTCTAACACCAGGCAACACAACTGGTGGCAGATCGTGTTCAGCTAGGAACCCGTCCTTGGACACGTCAATCCTAGCCAACCTCGGACTGCCAGCCCTTATAGCGTGGCCGATAGCCTGGAAAGAGCTGCTCAGAGGTTGATAGCCCAGAACCAGATGGGCCGCACGCAACTGTCCGTCCTCGGAAACGTAAATCTCTGACCTAAGAAGGTAGTTCAACGCTGGCACGTTCACAAAGTTTAGCCGAGGAGCGACGTGAACTTTATCTGCAAGCAACCAAGAAAAGTGGGGTTAGTTCATGAAATTTTCCAATTACAAAGAAAGCAAGAAAAATAAACCCTCAATACTAAATCCTTTCCCAAAAAGGACCGATCCTAAAAACGTCGCACCTGGGGTTCCTGCCCGAGTTGGACAATGAATACCGTCGGACTTCTCCCCAGAAGCAATAAGGAAGTCATTCTTCACGGTCTTATTGGATACTGGGAGACAAGAGATCAACCTAACGTCCTCGTTCCGGGATTTAAGATAATACCCATCATCCCCGAGGCGGTGACATTCGTACAGATAAGCCACATCGTGCCAAGTAAGGCCTAGATTCATCCGCTCGTCTAAGACATCTACATAGCCTAGTATCTTGAACATATTCGGGGCACACTGATACGGCGTCAACCTATGGTTGAACAGGTATTCCCTTGTAATCCTACGCATGGGAAGTGTCATCCCTCCCTCTATAAAAGCAATCATAGGGATAACAACTTCTCCCATACCTCTCTCTGTCAATACTCCTTCAAGAGGACAGTACTGCAACCCAACCCCCGGGGGAATGTGGTATTTAGCCCTAAAGGCCTCCATAGCGGCTGGAGTGTTTACTAATTTCTCAAATCTACCCATCTGAACTGAACTGGGGAAACGAAAGTAAGGACTGAGAATAAAAGTAGAGTCCGAGGAGGGAATTGAAACGGCGAGATGAACGAAATGTACTGGTACCTTCGCAAAACGCTCAATGGGACACCTGGAAATCTTTCCTGGAAGGAACGCTTCACGAAAGACGGCTACGGAGGCGTAACGGGCGCAAGTATTCGTATGTCTCTAGGGTTCGATGGAGTTCTCTGGAAGCCTCTGAGGTTTATGAAATGCAGATAAAAAGAACTGAACCCCTCTGACGTCTTATATAGCCGGGAGGAGAGAGAAAAGATCATTCCTGCCTAAAAAATACGAGAAGAAACGATGGCCGTTCGATCCACGCCACACCGTTGGATGAAGGGAACATAACGCCTTCAGAAGTTAATGACCACGCCTCGTAAATTGTAACGCGTCAAAAGTAACGGTCCGCACGCGCGCCCCAAGCTCTCCTTATTTCCATCCTCTCACTAACATCAAAACCCCGCTTTTCTCCTCGGAAGGAGATAAAAACCGGAGTTTTGAGGGGCTATTGTGGGGCCCGGCCCAAAAATAATGGGCTATTCCAAATCCAGGCCCGTCCGAGGAGCGTCCTTTCCGAAGAGAAACCACATATGAAGCATTACTCAACCCCAATAACGCCAAGGAAACCTGTCCGAGGAGTAACTCCTCCTCGGACATCACGAAGTCCAGACGAGGAACTCTCCCCATCCATTTCAGTTCATCCTCCCAACATATAAAATGAATAAAATCCAAAATATCTCATGGAAAGCTGCCACCACCACATTAATTGCGCCCCAACCATCCTCTTGGCCGCATTAATGAGGAAAAGACCCCTGAACAGTACCACCTTGGCCTCTGCAACTCACAAAGGGAGAGATGAGGGCGTCTGATGGGACAGGTGCTCAAGTAGATGCTTAGATGATCAACAAGTGTAAGGTTGAGATGAGAGGAGGGGAACTATATAATGTAGTGGAGTCCCTCAAAGAAAGGGAGAGAAAGACTGTATTAGGAACGGAAGAAATAGAATCACACGGGAGAGATCCATTCTTGTGTTTTTATTTTCTGCAACTATATTGTCCATGTATCAGACCGAACAGGCTCACTGAGGCGAAGTTCTTTGACCCATCCTCTACAAATATTCATTGTGGGTTGCGCTTTGGGCCAAGGCCAGATCAATAAGATTTGGGCCAGGAAAATCGTGCAACTACAGATTTATTTAACTTAAAATAGAGGTTAAAATGCAAAAAATACCTTCTAAGTTTGGCTAAAATTCATTTTAGTTTTTCAACTTCATTTTTGTTCAATTCAGCCCTCTATTAAACTATTAATCTCTCCGGTGGTAACTCCCAAAACTACGTTGTTTTGATTTTCCAAATTTTCTTTAATTATACAAAAAATTCCGGAAAACTATAAAATAAAAATAAAAAAACATTTTCCCAACTATTTTTTTTTAGAATCATTTTCGCACCATTAAAAAAAAAAAATGAACTCAAAAATATGCTCCACAGAAGCATTAAACTCATAATAACTAATCTATACACACAATTTCTGCACATTCAAACCAAACTCCATTCGCAAAAGAACAAAGCACTTGAAGGAAATTTTTTCTCTACACCAAAAGCATGACCTGAACGGTTTACGCTGAGAGAGTGGGACGCGAAGCCATTCAACTTGACAAATGGGTCGACAAGAATGGGTTCGGATCTACAAAACGTACCGGAGATTTGTGTGTTTCTGTACCCGATTCCTTTAAGATTTGTAGCCAAGTGAGGTTGATCCAGGCATTTCAGGGTTCGGCGTCGTCGGATTCGGTGTGGGAGCAATTTTTATAAAAAAAAAAATATAAAATTGTTCTAGATCTGGGTTTCTTTTGCTGATTTTAGTGCTGTTCTTGTTGTTAGATGGTGTTTCTTTCACTGGCCGATGTAAATTTTTGGTTCTAAATTTTTACGTGTTGTGATTGGATTGTTCTATAGTTTGTTTGGTTGCGTGGAAAGTTTTATGGATTGCTGGGGAAAATTTGCTGGATGTTTTTGGTAAAATATATCAATATCTTTTTAATTTATTTTTTCTGAAAAAAAAAATTATTAGCTTTTTGGATTTATTTTAATTGTAAAACCTAAAACGATGTAGTTTTGAGGTCTCTGATGGCACAATTCTAACGGAAACTAATGGGAGTACTGATTTGAATCATGTTGAAGTTTAGAAGATTGAATTGAATAAAATTAATAAGTAAAGTTAGAATGCTGAAATTAATTTTGGTCATATTTAGACTTATGTTTTACATTTTTGCCTAAAATAAATGTCAAGTTAATATAAGGACAATATAGTTTCATCTCTAATTCTCCAAATGCAAAATAAAAAAATGTGATTTTACTTTTGAATTTTTATTTTTAAAATTTCAAAAAGTGAATATTTATAAATTTATTGAAAATGCATTGTTTGAAATTGTTGTGCTTAAAAAAAAAAAAGTGAGGCTTCAAAGACTAATTTGAAAAAGTGTAGCTTTAAACCACTGTATCAAGTAGGAATATAATTATACATTTAGTAAATAAATGTTTTATCAAAGAAATTGAGTAGAAAACAATGATAAAAAAAACATAATTCAACTTTAAGGCGTGTTGAAAATGCTTTCTTCAAGGTGACAATAGAAAACAATGATAAAAAAAACATAATTCAACTTTAAGGCGTGTTGAAAATGCTTTCTTCAAGGTGACAATGTGCCCCTGCTTAAAAGAGTTTTCTATTGGGTTATAAAAAATTCACCTCCATGCAACGAAATTACCAATTGCAAACAACAATATATTCTGAAGTTTTTTTTTTTTTTTTTCAAAGAATTCTTACAAGAATTGTATTAGGCCAACAATATATTCTGAAGATAATGCTCTCTCATTACTCAAACAGCCACGCTTACTGCAATGACGATAATGTGGCATAAAGTTGATGCAACTGACAGTGTCCTTTGCAACTGCCTTACAATGTACTAATATTGTTGCAGAAAAAGAACAGAGACAATTGTGCTTACTGCCACCTTGCTTTGCAAAATTAGACATATTTGAATTTGAATAAGTATATTCTTCTTGAAACTTTATTACATATGAAACTTTAACACACATCACGCACAAACTCAGACACAGTTATTTCAAATCCACACATAACTACATCAAATTAGAAAGTACAATCACCCTGACTTATTTCAAGAAAACTTCAACGCCAAGCTGTAAACGAATTAACAAGATGATATGGCTTTGGAATGACCTTATTATTTGGAAATGGCCGTCTGGAAGGCATAGAAATTAAACCATGTAATTCTCAGCAAGCTAGACACACTTAGAAAGAGATCAGCAAATAAAATTTTACCTTTTGCATATTTACTTTGGTGTTAAGTTTTGGCAGAAGTTATCGCAGGGTCTTGGGGGAGAGTTGACAGCATACCAAGTCTGAGTGATAGTTAGAGCAAGTGCTAACAATGCGCCAATGAAAGCAATGAACGTCCAGGGACTACTGAAATGGTCGTGAAAGACTTGAGCTATCCAGGTCATCCACTTGCTCTCATAGTGCTTCTGAATTTCTGATCTGACATCCTTGTATATTTCGATGTTAGGCACCAAGTCGGTGCCTATCTCATTGAAGAGTTTAGCCACTTCTTCATCGCTGCCAAGGAAATTGTGGAGTATCTGTGCTTTCCTTAGCTTCTTAACATCATAGGCTTCATCGATTAGTGAATCAAGGAAGGATATATAAGAGGTGACCCCAAAATCATTTTCAAAATCCAGACACATTTCATATGCTATCAAGTTCAGGAACTTAGGCCTGGTTGAGTCATCCACAACAATTGGAGGAAGGTGAAGTTGTCCACGAAAAAGAAATTGTTTAGTGAATTTTATCTTACTCAAGTAACAATTTTTACCACGTTTCAAATGGATACCTGCTGTTTTAAGCTCCTGGACATTGCGATAGGATTGCCACTCTTGGACATTTTGTATATTTTGGTTGATTTTACCAACCTTTCCACCATGAATGTACCCTTGTCCATGAAGCATTCGTGTCCTCAGATGGTCAAGAAGATGGACGGGCTCTGTAGCCACTGATATGGTACGATCTTGTGGCTTCTCCTCATCTTGGCTTTCTTCTTTCGCCCTTTGTGCTTGTTGTGGCTTCGATCTTTGGCAGAGTCTCCATGATAACCAATTCGATTGCTGATCCTCTGGTACCTTAACGTGCAAGTCAATGTAAGTTTCAATTGATTTGCTCAATTCTTCTTTCTTCACACTCGAGCTCATCAACCATGTGAGTAGACGATAGGGAAGTTGATTCTCCAGCAAGAACAAATCCTGTTGCCCAAATGCTACACTATCCGTTTTTATATTCAACTCTTTGAACTTCTTGTTAGTTGCACAATATATGTACTGTAATATTGCACAGCCATCCACGAACAAAATCGAAGTGAGAGCCTCATCATCATATGCCTTGGTCACCTCCTCCTCGAAGCATGTCCTCAATTCATAGATTTTCTCCTTAATCATGTTGTATACATCTTCCATATTCTTACCGCTACCTTCAATGAATTCATATGTCAACAGTAGCTTGTAATTCTCTCCTAGCTGGTAATTTGGATTACCATGATGGATCGGACCGAGTGATACCACTTTTGGCTCATAATTTTTGTGGAAATCGTCTTGTTCTCGCAGAAAGAATATAACCTTTTGTATCTTTGGTGTTTGAGATTGATTCATCACATTTTTTTTTGCCTCCCTTATTTTTTCAAGCTTTGCCTTGAGATTAGTAATTCCGATTGAAATGCTGGGCACCTGGGGCTCCTCAGTGATGCCCATGCTTGTTTCACCTTCTCTTCCGGGCATTGAAAGTTCGCACCAAAGAAGGCAATAGAATTTTTTAAGTTTGCTGTCCTCAGTCGTATTTACTGTAATTTATTCTTGACATAGTACGTGGAAACTTTAGCCTGAGAAATTAGGACTGTCGCTTTTATTTGAATATAGAAACTTTCCTAAAGCAACTATATTTTATGATGGATTAACATATCAAGCTTGGAATATAGTCTACAAGATATATCTAGAAAATGCAAAATAAATTGAAACTTGCTTTATGTCTTTATCCATAAATAGATGGACATGCGCAATTTCAACATCTTTTCTACTAATATACCAAGTCGGGGGACAGGGATAATCTTTTCTATTAAATTAAAGATAATACACAAATGTTGAATGATATAGTGAATAGGCTTGTTTCTTCTTACTTTATATACCTCGTTAGTTTGGCATGGCATGATGTATTATTTCGAAGCAAAGGTAGAGTTAGTAAATGCTTGTAGGAGGCGAAAATTTGTCAAGCCAACTACAGTATACCATGTCAAATTTATGTGTCATTAAATTAATTAAATAAATAATGACATGTGTTATCCAAATTGACATAACATTGGCATATTGAAATTTGCCATGCATGTGTCATTTGGCTCACAAGGTAAAAATAAATTTTATATTCAAAATTTATAGATAGTTATCTTTATTAAAATAAATAAATAAAATAAAGATAAACTTTCTATTCAAAATTTATGAATAATTATCTTTATTAAAATAAATAAACAAAATAGAGATAATTATTTATTTTTGTTGATTATTATTTTTATCAAAATAGATAAATAGAGATAATTATCTTTAAGCAAAATTTGGGTCAATCAAAGTCTACTACATATCTTCAAGCATATTAATTCAATGTGGAGCTTATTCTTTGAAACCACTATAAATAAAGGACATCCCTTCTCATTTTCAACACCAAGGTTTCAAGAAGACCAAACTCTGGAGAAATTCTGTCTCAAGAATCTTTGAAGAACTTGAAGAACATTTGAAGGATTTGAAAAACATTCGATCCATCTTCCAACCAAAGTCAAGAGAATTTCTTGTTCAAGTCAAGTTCAAAGAAGACAGAATCAGATGAGTATTTTTTTGTAAAAGAATCGAAACAGAGATTGTACTTACTACTTGATTAATACAAAAACATATTTGTGACACCTTTTTCAATTTGTTTGATTTGCAAACTTTGTGAAATTTTTTTGTTTACAATGTTGTTAATTGTTAGGATATATGTGAATCATGTTAGGAACATATGTCATTTAGTGTTGGCTAATCCTTTGACAAAACACACTTTACTTGTACTTGGGTAAACCTAGGATGTGTTTAATACTTCAAGGAACAAGAGTTCAAATCCAAGTGTTAAAGCCATGCAAATCTGTCCAAGAATCAAGTAAAGAAGTGTTGTATATTCTTTAAGGAACAAGAGTTCAAGTCCATGATGTTCATATTACTGCATGTCATATGCTCATGCATTCATGCATACGTACCTTCTTTTCTCTATCTTATTGATATTGATCTGTACTTGGTACTTTTTTGTCTGTCTCTCTCCCTCTATCTCTTTTTTTCGGTTAGTTTGCTCTATGGCACCCAAAAAGAGCAAGTCTACTCCATCCCAGAACCCTCTTCGTTCCGGGGCATCTACTTCTGATTCTACCCCCTCTCACGTTCGGTTTTGTGATGAGAAGGCTTATACGGACTTCTCGGAGAACTTTTCCTGATGTGGCATTCATTTGGAACGCCAAGTTGTCCTATCGGAATTTTCCGATATTGACCTTCCCACTGTCATCTACAGTAGGGGTTGGGAGTCACTTTGTGGCATCTCGGTTACTTGTCCTTCCGTGATCATACATGAGTTTTACTCCAATATGCATAGATTTGATTACTCTGTACCTCATTTCATCACTCGCGTTTGAGGTACGCGCATTGTAGTCACTCCGGATCTTATATCTGAGGTGCTACACGTTTCGAGGGTAGAGTTTGCTGACTACCTTGGCTGTGATCGTCTTCGGACTATGTCCAAAGACGAACTCATGTCTCTATTCTATGAGACACCATCATCTTGGGGTGATCTTCAAAACACCCCTTGCTCAGGCTTTGCAATTCTAAATATGGTGATGACAATTGTTTTACATCCCTTGTCTCACTATAATTCGATTACTGAGTCTCGTGCTGGATTTTTGTTATCCCTACTTGAGGGACTCATTATAGATTTTCCCTTTTACTTCATACTCTCCCTTGTAGATGTCTATAAAGATACGACGATCCATGGTAAGTTCATTTTCCCTTCGGCTATCACGTGGATTCTTCGCCATGCGTCTGTCTCCTATCCTGAGTCTTCACACTTCTCTGTCATGTATGCTATAGATGCAGTGATCGTTAGACAGAGCGAGGCCCAGCTTCGACCGAAGCGGCCACGGACTGAGACGACGACTCCTCTAGCTTCTTTCGCTCCATCCACCTTTGCTCCTTCTTCTTCTGCGGGTGGAGTGACTCTCGAGGCCATCATGGCATAGCTTGTGCGCAAGGATGCTCGCCTTGACACTCTCAGTGATGAGTTGTGTCAGGTGAATACCCGTGTTGGTCGTATCGCACGACGACAGGCTGTCACGTCACTGCTTCCTCTCCATCTCCACAGGCTTTAGAGGATTAGAGTGATGATGGCTCCAGTAGTGATGATGCTGATGAGGATGATGGTGTTAGCTCTTCTGGTGACGAGGCGATGACTACTTCTTAATGACTTACCCTATGTCATTCGTGACAAAAAGGGGGAGTAGTTTTGAGTATGAGAGTAGTCATGTACTTAGAGGGAGAGTTAGTATAGGAGATATTTTTGTTAGGGAAGTGTTTTCTTTTTGAGGGATGTAGTGAGGACTTTTTGTATCTTTTCTTTTCTTTTTAGATACATTTTTCTTACATTGTGATAGCAAACCTTGTACTTATTTTGAGATATATATATATATATATATATATATATTAAGGTTGTTATTACATTCTTTCACCTATCTCTTCATGTGTAGTTTCTTTTCCCTCTTTATGCACATGCTTCTTATTTATTGTATGTAATCTTTTATATTTTTGTTTTACACTAAAATGCCGTGATGAGTTTTGTTCAAAGTGTTTCAGAAATACAGGTTTTTGCCATGAACTCTCTTCTTGCAAGTTTTTAAAGAGTTTGTGTTAGGATTAGATTTTATTGTATTTAACAAGTAAGTATGAGCTGAGTGATTTATGACTTCTCTCATATGATCATTTGTTTGTTGTGGTTTTGTCACGGGTTGCCAAATGGGGAGATTGTTAGGACATATGTGAATTATGTTAGGAACATATGTCATTTAGTGTTGGCTAATCTTTTGACAAAACGCACTTTACTTGTACTTAGGTAGATTTAGGATGTGTTTAATACTTCAAAGAACAAGAGTTCAAGTCTAAGTGTTAAAGCCATGCAAATTTGTCCAAGAATCAAGTAAAGAAGTACTGTATTTTAAAACTTGATAGCTAGCTCGACAGCTAGCTCGACAGATAGTATCTATCGAGATTTAAAAGGGATCTTTAGCTCGATGCTCGACAGCTGCTCGATAGATAACCTATCTAGCGAGATTTACGTAAATCAGTTTTACAGATCTGATTTCACACAAATCTGTGTATATTTGTTTAGGCTTTCTTTTCTCACAACCTTAAGCATATAAAAGGATTATATAAAAGGATTATTCACAAGCATATTGTGATTGGAGACATATGCCCTAGTTCATCTTTCTCTTGAAGAAGTTGCTGCGTTTATATGTCGTAGAATTTTGTAACCAAGAAGTTTCGTGATCTTCATGGTGTTGATGAACTAAAGAACTTTGTAGCTTACATCCTTCTCAAGTTGGTGGTTAGTCACGTACTTGGATCTATGCATTGATTAGTTAATCACGTACTGGGAGCCGTGCATTGAAAATGAGAGATTGTCACTACAGAACAAGTCCAATTAGGTATTGGGGTAAAGGTTCAATTATAGGTCGGTATAAGGTACTGGGATTCCTTTACTTGTAACCGCTTTTTGTGATAATAGTGAATTCTCGAGAGTGGTGACCTTAAAATCACCCGTTGGGGTTTTGCCTTGGAGGTTTTTCCCGTTCATAAACAAATCACTGTGTCAACTTTATTTTTTGCTGCATATTAACTTAGATGGTGATTTGTTTGTGCTATCACGCATATTGCATGTTAATCAGATTAATTAATTAACTTGGCTAATTAATTGGTTAATTCATCACAAGGGGTCAATACATTCTTGGCCTATCATTATTGGTGATTTTTTTATTAGGTTTCCAGATTCATGACCTCTTATTTTCACGCATGTGTGATGAACAAAATCTTGAAGTAGGGCTTTGGTGCTTCCATACTTGTTCATATTGTTTGTGTGTTCTACCCTAGAAAGCACAAATATGGACACAGGTTGAGTATGGACATGACACAGTGTCACAAGTAATTTTTGAAAAATTATAACATTAAACAATCTGTATGACATTACTCATAAGACACGAGTGCAATATATATATGACACAAGTACGACACCCAAATTACATTATTCAGTTCTCTTGAAATTGCTTTAATTCAGTATTGCGCACAAACTATTTGTTAGAAACCACTCACAAGTTCATATTGCGTAAATCATTGTGTGAACTTCATGTACTCTAGCCTAGCACTTGGTTAGGAGTGCATGGACTTGCTTGATTGCCTTGCAACTACCTGTTCTGGAGACTGGAGCTGCTGTGTTTATTGATGATCCGTTGGAGAAGGACCTCGATGGAACTTTGTGGAAGGGTTATTCAGAAGCAGCTGAAGTAAAAAATACTGCAAAAATGCATATCAAATGGTGTCAAGTTTCACCAAGCTAAAGTTATAAAGGCTATTCATGAGGAGCCTAAATCTTTGTTGATTTGCAATGATAGTTTCATAGTTCAGGCTGCCATGGTTCTTGTTGTGACTGGCTTTTCTAGATGCCTTGTTTAGTATGACAAGCCCGATAATCCTGGTTACAGAGTGGCTTATGGGATTTTGGCTGAGGTTGAAGAACACCCATTTGATGTAGACAAAATGGTTTTCATGGACCAGAGAGATTCAAATCTGAACAACAATGTGGAGCAGAAAGAGAGAAATTGTAGGATCCCCACTTTTCTATATGCAATTCCCTTTTCCTCTGACATGATATTAATTTTTTTAGGAAACTTCCCTAGTTGCTCTGCCTGGAGTGCCTTCAAAAGATATCAAGGAAAGAATGGTGGCTAGATTAAGGCACCTGGGCATAAAAGTGAAAAGCATTGAAGAGGATGAGCGTTGTGTCATTCAAATCTATTAAGGTTATTTTCATTGGCCTTTTCTCTTTTGGCTACTCATTTTGTTATAAGAGGAAGAGTTCTGATATGCCGATTGAAACCTGCCAGAATATTATTTATTTATTTATTTTGGTTCAAAGAAAACTTGTTAGATTATGTTAGCAATAATAGCACTGGAATCAAGCCAATACATATAATTTCTTTTACCACTTCCTATTCATTTATTTTGCCTCTTTGCATCGAGCCTGTATGGAGGGTTTACATTTTCAGAAATTGAAAAAATACATATTTGGATTTTTAATTGAAATAATTCAACATTTCTTCTAATAAGTTTGATCTACTAATCTACTTCATTCAAGTGTCTGAAAAAAAAAAAAAAAAAAAAAAAAAAAAAAGCTATTGGGCTTAGTAGGCTTGGGGAACGGTTAAATTTCTAGTTTGAAATAAATCAAACGAGTAAAACAGTTTCACAAATGCAAATTTGTATTGATGAATGTGTGGTACAATTCACTGTAATTACAAAAGTGTGATCCTCTGATTTGATCTCTTTGAAAGATTTGTTGATTGGAATTGTAGTAATGTGATTTTGATTCGAACACCAAATATACTTCAATTTGTCTGAAGAATAGATCAAAGATCTTTGAAACAGAATTATAATGAATCTCTAGTTATGAGCTTATTAGAAATCTTTTGTTCTTCACATTCTTCGTGTTCTTCGTGTGTTCTTCGTCTTCGAAAGTTTGTGGTGGAAGTTCTTTGGGGCTTTAGAGGCTTGAAGCCATAGAACTTCACTGATTTGTGGTTTATTGAGGTTTCTGGAGATTTTTGAGCTTGATTCTAGTGAACTTTGAGGTCTAAATTGGATTCTAATTGTTATCTAATTTTGCGCCGTGTATCTTATCTAAGTTTTCTTAATTTTTGTTCTAAGTGAGTTAATATTGTGCAAAAGACAAAGAATTAATATAAATAAACTATAAAAAAAAGCCAATAAAAAAAGTAAAGCCATCTATATATCCAAGAGAGAAAAACAAACTAAAACTCAGGTATACATGCACGGGTTATACACTAATACGTTACTTTTTTTTTTTTGATAAGACACTAGTAACACTTAAAGACATGCACAGCACGCACAAACTCTTTACTTTTATTTCCAACCCAAACACATTGCATCAAATTAGACAGTACAATCACCCTCACTTATTGCAAGAAAACTTCAATACATTGACACTTAAACACATGCACATCACGCACAAACGCTTAATATTATTTTCAATCCAAACACATTGCAGCAAACTTAGCCAGTACAATCACCCTCACTTATTACAAGAAAACTTCAATACCAAGTTAAACAAATTAATAATATGATGTGGCTTTGGGACAATCTTTGGCCTTATTATTTGGAGAAAGTCATCTTAAATATTGGGTAATACCTAAGCAGTCTTGGAGCAGTATTTTGGACTCTCACATAGGGATTGACTCCATGGTACGACTGATCTGTGGGACTCATCCTTATGTGAGAGCCTAGAAAACTACTAGGAACTATGTAATTCTCAGCTAGCAAGACACACTTGAAAAGAAAACAGCAGATAAAATTTTACCTTGTCGATGTTTAGTTTCATGTGAAATTCTTGCAGAAGTTATCGCAGGGTCCTGGTGGAGAGTTGACAGTATATTTAGTCTGAATGATAGTGAGCACAAGTGCCAACAATGCGCCAACAAAAGTCATGAACGTCCAGGGGCTGCTGAAATGTTCGTGACAGAATTGAGCCAACCAGGTCATAAATATGTTCTTCTTGTGTTTCTCAATTTTTGATTTGATATCCCCATATATTTCGCTGTTAGGTACCAAGTCGGTGCC
Source organism: Quercus tomentella (assembly GCA_028535165.1). Lineage (NCBI taxonomy): Eukaryota > Viridiplantae > Streptophyta > Magnoliopsida > Fagales > Fagaceae > Quercus > Quercus tomentella. The sequence goes on along the minus strand of JAPQVY010000012.1, from coordinate 39,394,598 downwards.
TATTTCATTGAAGACTTGAGCCACTTCTTCATCACTGCCAAGGCAATTATGGAGTATTCCTGCTTTCCTTAGCATCTTAACATCGTTAGCTTCATCGATTAGTGAATCAAGGAAGGATATGTAAGAGGTGATCCCAAAGTCATTTTCGAAATCTAGACACATCTCGTAGGCTATCAAGTTCAAGAACTTTGGCCTTGTTGAGTCATCCACAATTATTTGAGGAAGCCAAAGTTGTCCCAAACAACCGAGTGTAGTAAAAGATATGTCACTCAAACAACTACCTTTCTCTTTACTGCGTTCCACATGAATACCTGCTGCTCGAAGCTCCTGAACATTGCGATAGGATTGCCAAGTATGCATTTCTGATTTCTTTCCATTGTTTTTTTTTTTTTTTTACTTACCCGAGAGACGTGTCCTCAGACGATCAAGAAGATGGATGGGATCTACATCTCTAGATCTATCAATTGATATTTCTGAGAGATACCGTGACGATGAATTAATTGATGAGTGATCCTCTTCCTCTGGTTGCAGTTTCTGTCTCTGAGCGAGATTCCACGATAATGAACTTGGGCATAGTTTGAGGAAAACTGATAACTGATCCTCTGGTAGTGTTAATATCGCCTGCTTATCAATGTAACTTTTAATCAATCCCTCCAACGTGCTTTCATTCCCATTCCAGTTCATCAACCATTTGAGCAGACAATACGGAAGCTGGTTCTCAAGCAAAAACAAATCCTGTTGCGTAAAGGCTACACAGTCGGGCTTTATATTCAGGTCTTTGAACTTGTATTTTTCTCCTTAGTATATGTATTATAGTGTTGCGCAGCCGTCCACCAATAACAGCCAAGCGAGGGCCTTATCATCTTCAAACTTCTTGTCTGCCTCCTCGTTGTAGCACGCCGTCAGTTCCATGATCTTCTCCCCAACCTTCTTGTACAAATCGTTTATCTTCTGTGCGCTGCCATTGACGAACTCATGTGCCATCACAAGCTTGTACTTCTGTCCTAGCTCGTACTTTAATTCTTATCACCATGATGGATAGGACCGATTGATACCGCTCTTGGCTCATAGTGCTTTTGGAAATCCTTGTGATCTCGGAGCAAGAATATAACCTTTTGTATCTTTGGTGTTGGGGGTGGCTTCACATTTTCTTTTGCCTCCATTACTGATTTAATACCGCTCCGGGTCCTCAGTGATGCCGCTGCTTGTTTCACCGGCTTCTCTTCTGGCCATAGTAGTTTGCACCAAACAAGGCAATTGAATATTGTAATTTTGCTATCCTACCTCGTATTTACTACCCGGAAACTTTATATAGCTTGACAAATTTATGTTGCTCTTATTTGAATATAAATACGAACTTTCCTAAAGCAAATATACCTTATGATGGATAAACATATCAATTAAGCTAGGAAAAAAACTACAAGACATGTCTTGAACATTTAAAAATAAATTGAAACTTTCTTATTGCTATCGTAGTTTCATTAACACTGTACATTTTGCTAAATAAATCAATAATGTGCATGTTAAGTTACCCATTAATAATAACTTTTTGTAGGATTTGTTGTGAAATTATTATGAAAAATTTTAAATATAACATTACTCATGTAAGATATAATGTTGGCTAGGGTAAGACATGTTTGTCTTGGCACCTATATTAGCCGCATTGGGGCACAAGAGGAAGTATGTGTTATGCGGGATATAATCCCATTCTATGCATTTGCACCACATGTCAACTAGGGTAAGACGTGTGGGGTGGCTTGTTTTGTTCATCAATATAATAAATAAATTTTTGTATGGGCCTTTTTTGTGTATTGTGCGTTGGGCTGGGCTGCCTCCTGCTGTAATGGGCCCGGATGTTTCTGAGTAAGGGAGTTGGGGCTGGTCCAATTGAAACTCAACTTGGGCCGGTTTGTGCACAAACTTATGCCTTGTCTGCCAGGAGTAGGCTTACGGCAAGCAGAACTGTTTCAGATGAGTTACGACAAGCAGATATAATAATAATAACCAAAACATGGTATTCTGACTATTTAAATAAATGGCTAAGTAATCCCTACTTATAGAACATGATTACAGTTGTGATAATGTCATTCACAAAGAAAGTAAAGGGGAAAGAAAATAATATGAACTAATCAAGAATGGGTATAAATCAAGTTTTAAATTTGGTCTGCTAAAGCAAAGCCAAAGAGGGGAGAACGCCTCTTCTCAATGCAAATAATCTCCCAGGAAAAGATCTTGTTGTGGGGATTAATGGCTTTGAGGGAGTCGGACCTGAATGGTTATTGCCCAAAAGGAGTCCTTGTTACGTTTTGGAAGAGAGCAGGATTTGAAGGGGGAGAGAGGGAAACCGACCTACTGGTGCATGCTCATTGAACTATCTCTCTTTTTTTTCTCCATCTCCTCTCTTTGCTTCTCTGTTTTCTTTCTTATCTTTTTTCTTTTCCTTTTACTCTGTTTTTCTTTTTACTAGGTGAATGCTTTGTTTTTCGGTCCTGTTTTCAGGGCATGACAAGGGCCCTTTTATAGTGCCTGCCGTGACCAATGTTTTACCACTTTGTCCCTTAACCGCCTTTGTCTGGTCTGGGCGTACTTGCCGACCACCAAGTCTGTGCGATATTCAGCCTTGCCAGACAAAGGCAGGTTTGTTTCGTTCCTCAGTCTATCGTAGCACTTCTTTCCTGCCACGGTATAAATGCTTTCTCTCTTTATTCTCAAGGCATGCACCCAACGGTCCCCCCTCAAACTTGCCTCTTTTGGGTGGTCTGTCATCCCAGTAGGACGTACCTCCCAAAAGGGCTTGGGAAGGAGTCGTAAAATAGATCTTTTCCCTTCTCCCCACCTCCAAACCATACCCCCTTTACCTCTTACCTCTGGCCCATGGCCCCACCACGTCCTATATTGGCTGGGTACAGGCTGGTGGTGCTTGGGCCTTGCGCGTGCTTCCCTTTCAGATATGTCCAAGAGTCCGCGTGCTACTCATGCGTTTGCCGTGATCTGGAGACTCTCCGTCTGTGTTTTCTGACCTTTCATGTGGGCTTTTCTTTGGCTTCCCGCTCCATTCAAGAGCTGGGCTTTGTATGATGATGGGCCTTACATTTCTTTGGTCCTCTCTTGACTTTCTTTATTTCTTGCAACGTTGAACTGTTATTCCTGCCGTAATAACTTAATCCTGCTGGACCTCTTTTGGGCTAGCTACTTATTCCTTTTCTCAGTAGCTTGTCACGGGCACTATTTTGCTTTTACTTATGGGCTCCTATGTCCCTTTGGGCTTTCCTTTGGGCATCCACGGCCAGATTGCTTTCTTTGGGCTTCCTCAGCCCGTTTACTAATTCCACACTCCCATGGGCTTTTTACTAACTTCATTGGGCTTCCCCGGCCCAATAACCTTATTCTTATCCTTGGGGTTCATGGGCTTGCCATAAACCCCTTACTTTCTTAGTTTGCATTGCCTTGGGCCTGCGGTGACCCTTTTTCACTTTTCTACCTCATACATTGCCCATGGGATGCTATTTCTTTCTTTCCTGACTTCTTTTGAGCCCGCTTGTCTCTTCAAGACCCATTTATTTATTTGTTGGGCCTGTGATCCATTATTCCTGCCACTTGAGCCTAATGGGTTTTTGCTATCTATTTTGTCAATTCTTTGTTGCCCTCATTATTGGGCTTTCTTTCTGTCTGCCTGGGCTTCCACAAATGGCCCTTAACATTTAGCCCCCTGAACATATGAAACGTTCCTACGATTCATATGTGAATGAAAAAGACGTTTCTGCCCTTCTCTCATCTTTTTTCTTCTTTTCTTTTTCGTGGGTCTTTTTTTTTTTTTTAAGCTGTGGACCCCTTATTATACATATATATATTTTCCTTCCCGCCACGAACAGGGTTGTCTCTTCGAATTTCCCAGTTTGGCAATTATTTTCGAAACAGAGCCGCCGCTTCATTAATTTCATCCCATTCTGATGGTTGACCCGTCACCTTCTTTCGTGCTGTTATTAATGATCTGGGTATTTAAGGAAGAATCCTTCTGCACTTTAAACAAAAACTCTTTCTTTTCCCAAAACACACAATCTCCGTCTTTTACTCTCCTTTTTCTTTTCAAGCACCCATACCCATCTTCTCCGACTAAAATTTCTCACCATGTCGCCGGTGAAAAGCCAAGGCTCTTCCCACCATAAAGGGAAGGCAATCGCTTCCAACTCTCCCGCCGTTCCTGATGTAGGCGAGGAGATGGAACGTTCTGAGTCGGAGCGGTCCACTGAGGAAGCGACGCAGCATGATCCTAACAGCGAATGTGCTCCCTTGATCGACCCGTGGTATGAAGTCCATCCTCACTTTCCAAAAGTTCTCGGTGACTACGCGCCATCGTCGGCAGGTCGTGTATGGCTTGCCCTTGTCTGGCGAAACCCTGATGTCTCTTGGGCTCCCTTAGCATCTTTGATCCCCGATCTGGCCATTCGCCAAGGTACTCGCTTCCTATACCCCTTCATTTCGCATTTGGGTCTGGCACAGCCTCGGGTTGGAGGGAATGGGTTGACAGTGAGCTTTCCGATGCGGGCTTTATGGGTTTGTTGCAACGTGCCGGCGTCTTGAAGGCTATAGTCTCATCTCGCTGCCTGTCGAACTTCTGGGATCTCTATAACCTCCGTCATTTGGTTCAACGATGGTGTACCACCATCCACACCTTCTTTTTCTCGTGCGGCGAACTCACTGTGACCCTTGAAGACGTGGCTAATCAGTTGCTCCTGCCCATTCTTGGCGATGCCGATCCTACCGCCCTAGAGTTTTCTCCGGAGGAAGAGGCCATTGAGGCTGAATTAAGGAAAAGGATGGTTGGAAATGCCAAGTTGTCATACTGGGTGAGTTCTTCCTCTAAGTTTTCAGTTGCTGCTTGCCGTGCGGCTTTTATTGCATTTTGGCTTTGCAAATTTGTTTTTGGGTCCCACCCCTACTACGCCATAAAGCTTTTGTACTTTCGTTTGGCTATTAAAATATCTGCTGGGGTGAGCCTACTACTGGCCCCCATGTTCCTGGGACATTTGTATGTTCAATTAGACATTCTCTGTAGTGATGAGAGTCAGGTTGGGTCCTGCCATATTGTTACCTCTTCCGTTCACTGTACCATACTTCAGCAGTTGTTGTTTGAGCATTGTGCTCAATATTTGACAAAGTGTAGACCTATTCGGTTTGCCAGAGAGAAGTACCAGACATGTCCGAGAGTGATTACTGACTTTTGTGGTAGGTTTGAGTTCGATTTTCCGCTTGCTTTTTGTTGGTCTGGTTTGAAGCCGATTGGCTATTTTGTAGTTGAATCTTTTGATGAGGGCGTTGGTTTTTCTTGGAGAGCCTATAGGAACTTGGGTGTAGATTACACTTGTGTGGATTCTGCCATGGGTTTGTTTGTTGACACCATTAGGACCACTACCTCATTGTTTAGTTTTGATGAAACAGGGGTCACCTATCTTACTACTACTAATGCCGGATGGCTGCCTTACCTAACCGATGAAGGCATTATGTTTGTTCACTATCCTGCCAATCGGGTGAGAAGGCTGTTTGGGTTGGATCAAGATATCCCCGATGACATTCCTTTTCTCGTGGAATCTCCTACTTCAGTCCGCCCTTTCCTGTGGCATACTGCCTTTGAGTTTTGGAGGCAGCGCTTCAGCGCCGTTACAGTTTCTGGTTCATTAAGGGAGGGTCTCTGTACTCCTCCCATGCACGGTTATTGGCACACAGTGATGACTACATTTGTGGATGAGCTAGCGGGTAGTTGTGGCTTCTCCCTTATTCCTCCTGACGGGCTAGGTATGGTTGTCTCAGTTAACCCTCACCTGCTGCTTCCTTCTAAGTCTGTTTTGGCGTATGCTAGAAAACAAAGCCGGTCAGCCATCTTTGAATGGGACGCAGAGAAGAAAGGATGGTTCTGGCACGCTGGTGACTATCCCCTTGGTTGGGAGAAAAAAGTTAAAGTAATAAACATCTCTGTACCGAGCAAGAAAGCGCCTGCTAAACCCAAGTCCGCCGGCAAAACCAAGCCTGCCACCCCACTACCTCCTACAGGTGCTCCTTTGGCTAGCAGAACTCATGGTAGCAAAAGGAAAACTACTCCTCACCCCGTATCTGCCGCTGAACGGAGGGTAAGTTACTTCTCCCCTTTTTTTCTTCTTTGACAAAACTTCTTAACTTTCTTGTGGCTAACTTGCTAATTTCCTTTGCCTCTTTCCTTTTAGTCCAAGCATAAGGAAGATTCGTCAGTTACCCGCCCCATTTTGCTTGATGAGCCTGAATCTGAGGTAAGTCCTTTTTCTTCACTTCTCTTTTTTTTTTTTTTTTTTTTTTTTTTTTTTTTTTTTCCTTTTTTGTACGCGCTTCATCTGCCACGTGTCTTTTTTTTTTTTTGTTTAGGAGGAGCCTGAACCTCTATCCATATATCGCCCCACTGCCGAGGAGATTTCCGCTTCCATGGGTGTACCCATGGAAGGCTTTTTTGATGGGGCCGATGCAGTATTCGCAACGTCTGCTCCTTCTACTGCTGCACATAAGTCTCCTGCCAAAACTCCCACCCCTTCTGCCGAGCCGGTACCTAGAGAGGGTACTCATGTCGAAGGGGTTGGTGAGACTACACCTTTGCCTGCCGAGAGACCTACTCCTTCAGAGGGAGCCATTCCTCCTGCTGCTGTTCAAACCAAGATCACTTCTTTCGTTCTACCGCTTGTGATTTCGACTAGTGACCCTTTTGCAGCTATCTCCCAGGCTGCAAAGGGTGGTGCCTCACTTGTTGTTACTCCTTCCTCCATTCCCGGCTCCGCTACCCGTGGTCCTGATACGGACTTATCCTCAGAGGGATCCGATGACATTCTTGAGGATCCTGATGATGCACTAGTCCTGAAGAAGAGGATTTCCGATTCCGATAAGGAGAAGAGTGTTTCACCCGAGCCTGACTTCATGGGTATGTATATCTTTCCTCCCCTTCTCTTTTTTTTGTTGTATTTGCGTTTCATTTGCATACTTATCTCCCCGCTTGCAGAGACTTTTGAGGGGCCAGAAATTGCAGCAGGCGTGGGAATGACTGCTCCTGCCACACCCATGGCGCCTATTCCTGCCACACCTTCAGCACATGTTTCAGCCGTACCTACTACTCTTGCTTCTTTTGTGCCTGCAGTACTTGTTTCTACTACACCCACAGCCCCCATTCCTGGTAACTTTGGCAAATTTCCTTTTCTTTTTTTATTTCATCCCCCTCTTTTTTTTTTTTTCTCGTGCCATGGCTTCTCATTTTGTCTTACGTTTCCCTTTTTTTTTTTTTTTATAGGTCCACTTCCTACTATCCCTTTTCAGTTTGAGGCGGGTAGTAATTCTGCCGCCGTCCCGGATGATGCTGTGACCTTCCTTGCCCGCTTTGACCAACCGGAGGTTAACGACCTTGGTCCGGCAAACTTCTGGGCTTTCGGTCCCCCTTACGTAGACTTTTATGGCTTCCGAGTCCCTGAGGATTGTGTTTCTCACTTGGTGATGATCTACAGCAGTCGTGGCAACTTTATGCAGGAGTTTCGTCTTGGCCGTTCTGCCAGGGAGCATTTCTTGAAGATGTTAGGGTGCGTGCTGAACGATCTTGAGCATAACGTCATCGATTCTGTTTCTGCCGAGAGAATCCTGCAGTGGAGGGCTGTGATTCAAGAACTTATCAGTGTGGGTTTTGCCGTGGTGTTTGTTCTTGATCATCTTCGTGAGGTTGCCCGAGCCCTTTTTATGAGGAGAGTTCAGCCAGCCGTTGATGCCATAGATGCCCATATCGAGCTTTTGAAGAAAGAAGTGGCGGATTTGGAGGGTCGTCGTGAGCAGCTTCTTTCTGGTGTTAGTGGGCCTAGTCGTTTTGGAGATCAGAGCCTCATTTTCAGACTCCTTTGATGATGGCGCGGTTCCCTTTCCTTTTCTCTGTTTTTCTGTTTTTGTTACGTCACACAGAAAATTTATATGTTTCCTGCAGTAGTTATTTGGCGTGTGTTTGCCACAGTTTGGGTTTGTAATAATGCTACATTTTGCTACCCTTTTTTTTTACTATTGCTATGACATGATGCTAATACTTCGTACTTTTTCATTGCATACTCATGAAAGAACGTTACAATTTCTTCTGTGACGTAGTCACTTGGAGGAATAGAAAGAAAAGGTGAAGGAAACATAAACAAAAAACTAAAGAAAGGGACAACCACATAACTTTCTCCTCTAAGCAAAATAACGCTTTAGCCATTTTCCATTGATGGGATCCATCAAGTCCCTGCCATCCATTTGAGTTAGGCGATAATACCCACTTTGATGCACTTCCCTTATCACAAGGGGTCCCTCCCACTTTGGTGCAAACTTGGATGGTCCTGCCAGTCCTCTTTTGACATAGTCTGCCACCTTTAACACTAGTTGTCCTTCCGCAAACACTCTTTCCTTGGTCATCCTGCCGTAGGCTTTAGTCATCTTCTGCCTGTAACTTCGGCTGCATTCCTGGGCTTCTTCCCTCTTTTCATCAAGCTCTTCTAGGTCCTCAAACCTTTCTGCCGCAAAGACTTCTCCCTATTTTTCTTTTTCTCGCATCTGCATGACCTTCAGGGACGGTGTCATTATTTCTGCCGGACTCACTACTTCTGTTCCGTAGACTAAGGAAAAGGGTGAGAAGCCCGTGATGCATTGTCCATCCTCTCGTATACTCTTGGCTCATTTTACTGATGATCTTTATGAGAATTTTGTTTGTTGCCTCTGCCTGCCCATTCCCTTGAGGGTAATAAAGTGATGACCTGTGGTGCTTGACTTGATAGAACTCTAGCATTCTCCTTACATCACTGTTGACAAATGGCGTGCCATTGTCACTGACGATCTTGTGGGGCACTCCAAACCTCACAATTATATTTTCTTTGATGAAGTTTGCCACGACTCCCCCTGTGGCCTTACGGAGTGGCACTGCTTCTGCCCACTTAGTAAAATATTCTGTAGCCACTAATATCCATATGTATCCACGTGATGGTGGGTTGACTGGCCCTACCAAATCCAGCCCCCAGGTGTGGAGGGGCCATGGGGTAACCATGCTGTGCAAGCCCTGTGGATGGGTATGAATCAAGTTGGCTTGTACTTGACAACTGTGACACTTTTTCACAAATTCTGCCGCATCTTTTTTCATGGCTGGCTAGTAGTAGCCCATCTGTAGCAGGCACCTGTAAAGTTTTTTCTTCCCCTGGTGCTTACCGCATTCTCCTGAATGCACTTTTTTCACCATTTCTTTTGCTTCTTTAAGGCCTAAACACCTCAAAGGGTCCCCATCATATCCCTTTTTGAAAAGGACCATGTTATGCAAGAAGTAACGTGTTGCCAACCTCTTAAGCTTATATCTTTCACTGTGCTTTTGTGGCAGGATGCCTTCTGTTAGGTACTATATAAAAGGGCTTCTCCAATCCTCGCTGACGAATACAGCGTAACTTTCCTCCCTGTCTGCCGCAAGCTGGCAGGTCCCACAATGGGTTTGGACTTGATTCGCATCTTTACCCATACTTGGCCAATAGAAGCCTGCTCTCTGAAGTCTGCGGTAAAGACTGACTTCTCCGCAAGACCCACAAGTCTTGTCGTGTATTTCTTTCAATTTTCTCTGGGCTTCTTCTTGCCCCACGCATCTGGATAAGACCCCACCTGGCATCCTGCGGTACAACTCTTCTTTTACCAAGGCATAGTCTTTTAACATCTTTAATTCTGCTGTATCATCTCCCTTCACCAAGATTTCCTTTATGGGTATCCGCCAATCCACTTCGCTCTATTCCTTTCGGAACTTTTCCTTCAACACATCGATGATGGATTCTTCCCTCTTGCTGACTTCTATCCTGGTGCTACTCCCCTCGAAGATTATTTGTGAACCCAGTGCAGCTAATGCGTCCGCAAATCGATTTTCGTTTCTCGGAGCATGCTCTATTTCGAATGTTGAGAATTTTTCTTCCATTCTTTGGGCCATCGCTCTGTACGGGGCTAGGCTAGGCTCCTTTGAGGAAAAGCTTCCCTTTGCCCGGCAGACAACCAAGTTCAAATCTCCCAGTACTCTCAAGTGTTTGACTCCCATTTCAAGTGCCGTGGCAAGCCCGGTTAAATGGGCTGCGTATTCCGCCATGTTGTTTGAACAGGGGAATTCCAGCTTAAATGACAGTGCCACTGCCTTGTCTTCTTCATGATACAAGACTACTCCTACCCCTCCGGAATGGGTAGTAGAAGACCCATTGAATTTCATTATCCACTGTTCTCTGACTTCCTCTGCCATGGCTACTTTCCCTGGAACTTCATCATCCAGTGGGAACTCTTCCTCTCCTGGAAACTGTGCCAATAAATCTGCTATAGCCTGACTTTTTACTGCCCTAGGTGTCCCCATCCTTAAGTCATATTGTGATAACTGTAGCAACCACTGGGATATCCTGCCGGAGAGGATCGGCTGTTGTAACAGAGCTTTAATGGCATGGGACTTAGTCATCAGCCATACTTCGTAGGCCAAGAAATAGTGTCGCAACCTCTGCGAAGCATATACAATGGCTAGGCACGCTCTCTCTGCCCTTGGGTAACGAGTTTCTGTGTCTTTTAAGGCGTGGTTGATGTAGTATATTGGCTTCTCGACACCACTTCTATCTTCCTGAGCGATTAGTGCGCCGATGGCATACGAGTTGGTGGCCAAATAGAGTAGCAGTAGTCTTTTATGAATAGGGGCCTGCACCGTGGGGAGGTTCATCATTATCTGCTGTAGCCGTTTGAAGGCCGTCTGCTGCGCTTCCCCTCACTTAAAACTTTGCCCCTTCTTAAGCAATTTCGTGAAGGCAGAGGTGATTGATTCCAACCCAGGGATGAATCTCCGGATATATGAGACTTTTCCTAAGAAGCTCTTCAATTCTTTTACTGTGGCCAAAGGTCTCATAGTTGCTATGGCCGTGGTTTTGGCCGGATCCATGTCTATGCCTCTGCTGTGAACCAGGAAACCCAAAAATTTCCCAGAGGACACTCCGAATGTGCATTTGAGGGGATTCATTCTTAACTTAAAAGCTCTGCATCTTTCGAATATTCTTTTTAACACACGAAATTGTTCTTCTCTCCTCCTTGACTTAACCACTATGTCATCCACATAGTCCTCTAGCTCCTGGTGCATCATGTCGTGAAATATGGCCGTCATTGCTCGTTGATAAGTTGCACCTGCATTCTTTAACCCGAAGGGCATCACAGTATAGTAAAAATTGCCCATGGGTGTTCTGAAGGCAGTTTTCTCTGCATCCTTTGGCGCCATCTTGATCTGATTGTACCCGCTGAAACCGTCCATGAATGGGAACATGGCGCTTCCTGCCGCAGAATCTATTAGTAAATCCACGTTTGGCAATGGGAATTCGTCCTTTGGACAAGCTTTGTTGAGATTTCTGAAATCTATACAGCATCTTATCTGGTCGTTCTTTTTCTTTATTGGTACTATGTTGGATAGCCAGCGAGGATGCTGGATAGGCTTGATGAATCCTGCGGCTAGCAACTTCTGCACTTCTTTGACTATCTGCCCTTCTATTCTTGTGTGAAATATCCTGGCAGGCTGGGCCATCGGCTTGGCCTCTGAATCCACATTCAATGTATGCGTAACAAGCCCAGGATCGAGCCCTGGCATTTCATTGTAATCCCAAGCAAAAACGTCTTTGAATTCTTTCAACAACAGTATGAGTTCTGACTTCTCATTTTCTGTCAGGCTTGCACTAATTGAGATAGGCCTTGGTTCTCGCAAGTCAGACCCTAAGTCAACTTCTTTCAACTCTTCCTCTGCCATAACCTAGATGTCCTTTTCTGCCGCAACTACCTCATCCTTCTCTTCTTCTTTTCCCAAACTTCCTTCAGCAACGCAACACGCCAAACTCTTGTGTTTCCCTTTTTGGGTGGGACCCACTTGCATCTCACCTGTGGGCCCCACGCACCTTCATAATTTATACACAATCCTGCCATCAAGGTCTCGGACCCTGATGCACTGAGGTATCTCGTCTGGCTCTACGGCAGGCGTTTCTTTTCTTTTCTTCTTTCGCACCAGTAGCTCTCTTAAGTCGGGTTCTGGGTCATTTTGAACATCTTCCCAGCTAGGCACAAAGGTGCCTCGTGGCTTTGAAACTGAATTTTCCCCAGATGGAGCCTATTGGTCATAAAACATGGTTTCCACCAAGTGGGCTTTTGCCTGCTCGAATGACGAGGGGTTTGCAACTATGCGTATCATCCTGCCGTTTAATCTTCCTTTCACACATTGGTGGTAGGTGGATGGGACTAGTCGGTGCTTGTGTAATCAGGGTCTTCACAAAGGCATATGGTAAGATACTTCCGTTCTAACCACATGGAAACGAGCTAAAGAGGCTATAGGGCATACTTTCAACCATAACTGAATGTAGCCTGCAGTGTACTCACCTCTTCCACCGAACCCCGTTACTTCCATCGGGCATCCTTGGATCTTTCTTTTTGAAATTCCTGTGGCTTGCAAGGTGCTTAATGGGATGAGGTTTACGGAAGCACCCGTATCCACCAGGGCCCTCTTGATGGGGATTTGATTTATAGATACTGCTAAATAGAGAGGCTTCCTATAATCTGGGTTCCCCACCTCCATATCCTTGCTGCTAAACGTGATTTCTGTTGATTCCTATAGGAGGGCCCTGTCTTCTGGCATCTTCGCTGACAGGCACTCCACCCCTGCTCCGGAGGCGATGCTTACCAAAGCCTTCGTGGCCATTTTTCTTTCTTTTGCTGTAAGTCCCAACTGGTCAAATAGATTTTTGAACTTGGCACTCTACTGAAGAGTGGTAATCGCCGTGGCAGGAAGGGCCAAGTTTTCTTCCTCGTCTTCTCCCGGGTCTACACATATCACCACTGCTGCTACACCCTTTCCCTTATGGTTTGGGAGTGGGTTTCTTTGGACTTCCTGCGGGGTTAGCTCTAATGTGCCTTCTTTAATCCTGCGGTGCACCAGCCTGCGGAGCGCCCAGCATTCTGTGGTGGGATGTTGTACATAGTTATGCAAGCGGCAGTAGCGAGGATCCCTCCTTTCTTCCTCCGTGGGCTCTCTAGAAACCTGGTTGGGCTTAAAGATCCCGTCCGCTATCCATTTGTCAAGTAGCACATCCAGCTCCTTAGGAGTACATGGTAAGGGTGGGGGCGTATCATACTCCCTCCCCTCTGTTTTCCTTCTCTGATTTTCAGTGGACACCGCCATAGCTTGTGGGGCGTTTCTCTTGTCTGAACTGGGTTTTACAGACTGAGCCGTCTTTCTAACTTTCTGCAATAGCTGTGCGAACTGGGAAATCTCCAGATTTTCCAGGACAGCTTTGAATTCCCGAATCATATTAGTCATGCACATTTCTACTAACGTCCTTTCTTCATAGTGGTTGTAGCAATCGAGTGCTATGTCTCTGAACCGTTTGATGTATTCCATCAGATCCTCTCCATTCCTTTGCTTGGTCGCTTGCAGAGTTGCAAGCGTTACCGTTTCTTCCCCGTGAAAGTATTTAGTGCAAAATACATCCACCATGTCATCTTAAGTTGGGATTGATCTTGGTTTTATGCCAATGTACCAGGTGTATGCCCGGTCGCACAGTGACTTTGAAAACTCCTGCAGACATAAGTCCTTGTCTGCTGCGTAAGGGCCAAGGGTGTCAATAAATTTGCTCACGTGCTCTACTACACTTCCCTTCTTGCCATCGTACTGGGCAAAGGCCCTTGGTTCATACCTCTCAGGGTATGGTTTGCTGAGTACTTTCAGAGGATAAGGAGGTCCTCGTGCGTAAAACCTATCCTTTGGTGTTCTGGCTCTCTCTTACTCCAAGAGAGCCGCTACTTCAGCCATGGTAATGAAACGATGTTCTGTGTTCCGTGGGACACCTCCTGCCAGTGTCTCTTCTTTGTCTGCCGCATGATTCGGGTCATGCTGGCTGCCTTTCTCTTTTGTTTTGTCTGCCTTCAGTTGACGGATCTCTTCCATCATTTATTGTTGCGAGTGCTGTAATGATTGCAATACTTCGATGAAGGTGTTGACATAGTCCGCGGGGACTCTCGTTTGAGGCTGAGGATCAGCCCTCATTCTGTTGGGACCTTCTGTTTGGTTAAGTTGCTGTTGGTGAGGCGTTGTTGGCCTGGATTCTGCTTGTGAGGGTACGACACTCATATTCCATGTCGTCCTGGACTTTGGTGGCATTGTTTGCGAGGGGCTCTATTTTCTTTTCTTTTGCCCCTATCTACTTCCCAGCTCCCTAGTGGAGTCGCCAATTTAATGTATGGGCCTTTTTTGTGTATTGTACGTTGGGCTGGGCTGCCTTTTGCTGTAATGGGCTCGGATGTTTCTGAGTAAGGGAGTTGGGGCCGGTCCAATTGGAACTCAACTTGGGCCAGTTTGTGCACAAACTTATGCCTTGTCTGCCAGGAGTAGGCTTAAGGCAAGCAGAACTGTTTCAGATGAGTTACGACAATCAGATATAATAATAATAACCAAAACAGGGTATTCTGACTATTTAAATAAATGGCTAAGTAATCCCTACTTATAGAACATGATTACAGTTGTGATAATGTCATTCACAGAGAAAGTAAAGGGGAAAGAAAATAATATGAACTAATCAAGAATGGGCATAAATCAAGTTTTAAATTTGGTCTGCTGAAGCAAAGCCAAAGAGGGGAGAATGCCTCTTCTCAATGCAAATAATCTCCCAGAAAAAGATCCTGCCGTGGGGATTAATGGCTTTGAGGGAGTCGGACCTGAATGGTTATTGCCCAAAAGGAGTCCTTGTTACGTTTTGGAAGAGAGCAGGATTTGAAGGGGGAGAGAAGGAAACTGACCTACTGGTGCATGCCCATTGAACTATTTCTCTTTTTTTTCTCCATCTCTTCTCTTTGCTTCTCTGTTTTCTTTCTTATCTTTTTTCTTTACCTTTTACTCTGTTTTTCTTTTTACTAGGTGAATGCTTTGTTTTTCGGTCCTGTTTTCAGGGCACGGCAATGGCCCTTTTATAGTGCCTGCCGTGACCAATGTTTTACCACTTTGCCCCTTAACCGCCTTTGTCTGGTCTGGGCATACTTGCCGACCACCAAGTCTGTGTGATATTCACCCTTGCCAGACAAAGGCAGGTTTGTTTCGTTCCTCAGTCTACCGTAGCACTTCTTTCCTGCCACGGTATAAATGCTTTCTCTCTCTACTTTCAAGGCATGCACCCAACGGTCCCCCCTCAAACTTGCCTCTTTTGGGTGGTCTGTCATCCCAGCAGGACGTACCTCCCAAAAGGGCTTGGGTAGGAGTCGTAAAATAGATCTTTTCCCCTCTCCCCACCACCAAACCATACCCCCTTTACCTCTTACCTCTAGCCCATGGCCACACCACGTCCTATATTGGCTGGGTATAGGCTGGTGGTGCCTGGGCCTTGCGTGTGCTTCCCTTTCAGATATGTCCAAGAGTCCGCCTGCTGCTCATGTGTTTGCCGTGATCAAGAGACTCTCCGTCTGTGTTTTCTGACCTTTCATGTGGGCTTTTCTTTGGCTTCCCGCTCCATTCAAGAGCTGGGCTTTGTATGATGATGGGCCTTACATTTCTTTGGTCCTCTCTTGATTTTCTTTATTTCTTGCAACGTTGAACTGTTATTCCTGCCGTAATAACTTAATCCTGCTGGACCTCTTTTGGGCCAACCGCTTATTCCTTTTCTCAGTGGCTTGTCACGGGCACTGTTTTGCTTTTACTTATGGGCTCCTATGTCCCTTTGGGCTTTCCTTTGGGCATCCACGGCCAGATTGCTTTCTTTGGGCTTCCTTGGCCCGTTTGCTAATTCCACACTCCCATGGGCTTTTTACTAACTTCATTGGGCTTCTCCGGCCCAATAACCTTATTCTTATCCTTGGGGTTCATGGGCTTGCCATAAACCCCTTACTCTCTTAGTTTGCATTGCCTTGGGCCTGCGGTGGCCCTTTCTCACTTTTCTACCTCATACACTGCCCATGGGATGCTATTTCTTTCTTTCCTGGCTTCTTTTGAGCCTGCTTGCCTCTTCAAGATCCATTTATTTATTTGTTGGGCCTGTGATCTATTATTCCTGCCGCTTGGGCCTAATGGGTTTTTGCTATCTATTTTGTCAATTCTTTGTTGCCCTCATTATTGGGCTTTCTTTCTGTCTGCCTGGGCTTCCACAAATGGCCCTCAACAGTTTTTTAATTACTATTTTCTTTTACTAAAAATTACTTTTTTAATGACATGCTTTTGGAGAATAATTTCTCATGGCATTGAATTCTATAACATAGAGTTCTTTTAATTTTGAAAATTTATAATAAATAATTTTGACCAAGAATAATTTTTTCTTTCATTTTATAATAAAAGATTAAGATTATACAATCTTAATAATCCACTAAAAAAAATCTTATAATAATGATGTCACATCAACAACTAAAAAAAATTGACATGCCAGGTTATTTAGTTTTCTGTGGGTTCCAGTTAGCTCAACTGGTAAAGTTTTTGATAGCTGTATAAGAGATTTGAGTTCAATATCCACCTACACCAAAAACTGATTGGTGTATTGGTCTGATGATAAAGAGCAATCATTAGGAGCGGACGCCATAGGTTGAAACTCTCTAAAAAAAAAAGTTATTTAGTTTTCTTATTTATTATTATTTTAAAACAAAATAAAAGCCCATAATGTCCATGTCACTACTGTGCCTTCAATGGTAGAGTTTGTCTCTTGCAGCTGCGAGATCTTGGCAGTAACGAAAACCTAGAGCACTTGAATCAAATCCCTTTTCAATTTCCATTTAAGAGTTCTTATGTGTTTCCAATCCCCAAAACTGGAAAAATGGATAGATTCATTTTCTTATATTATAGGAACACCTACAAGATTTGTCACTGCAAAAAGAATAATGGTAATCTCACCATTGACTACTTCGTTTTTAAATTTCATAGTAATAGGAGCTCATGTCTTATCGATACAGAATTTGTAACTTGCTATCCTCTTGTCAAGTAGGTAAAGAAGTTGTAGCTCCAAAAAAAATTCTATGACGACATAAAAAATCACAATTTTTGTCACAACTTTTCATGTGACAGACTATAAGTGATGAAGAAAAGTGGTAGGTTCATTTAAAGTAATAGACAATCAATTATAGTCTATTATGTAAGATAGTTATGGCTTTTTATGTGGTACTAGAATTACCCATAGAACCATATGAAAAATCTCTTCAGGTATACGAGGAAATCCAGCCTTCTACACCTATCATACAATTTTTAGATCTTTTTATTTACAACATAATAACTCTAGCACCTGATCCCCCAACTAATTTCACCCCAACCTGAACGAATCACAAAAACAAAAAACCAAAGAAGCACAGGCATTTCATAATTCTCCCTCAAAGGCACCCTACCAATCATAATTTATAATAAAATGACAACATTTTTTTTTTTGGTTAAAACGAAATCTTAATTAAACGACAACTGTTTTTTCTGGTTAAAACCAAATCATATAAAATAAACACTAATCAATGGAAATATGTCATGACATCAAGTTCAATGAAACCACCCTTGAGTTAAAACAAAGGCATCGCTGATAAGGAAATCCAAATGTCCCCACGGAATTGGAGGGATTTAGTTACCTGCTGATTTTTTAAGACCATACAGTGCTCTCTTCATTTTTTAGACATTATTAGGTCTGAGTGAATCCACAAATCCTTTAGGCTGTTCCACATACACTTCTTCTTGCAACATCCCATTAAAAAATGCACTCTTCACATCTATTTGATATAGTTTGAAGTTCAAGTGACATGCAATAGCTAAGAGAATTCGGATAGACTCAAGTCTAGCTACAGGTGCAAAAGTCTTATCAAAGTCTACTCCTTCTACTTGAGTATACTCTTGAGCAAAAGTCTCATAGAGTGTTCAGCAAATTCAAGATAGAAGAGTCCGTGAAGTCGGAGCTGCACATTGTCGTGTTAGTAAGTTCTACAAGAGGTAGCTTTAGATTTAGAGTTTAAATCTATTGTAAACTTTCATTCTATCACAGTGGATTTGTTTACCTTGAGGATAGCTAGGTTAAATCCTCCCTAGGTTTTTTACCTTGAAACTGTTGGTTTCATTGGTTTTCCAAGATCATCATATTATTGTCTTCTTTACTTTTACGCACTAAGTAATATGTTTGCATGAGTTTAACCTCGATTTCATAGTTAACCTAAGTAACTACTTGGCTAATTTATTAGGTTAAATAAATCTGATTTAAAAGGGGTCTAAATAGAACAAACACTAACAACAATATAATAAAAAAGTTGCGATTGAGTTTCATTGTTGTAATCTATCTAGGATTCTCTAAGTTGCAACTTTTTTATTATATTGTTGTTAGTTAGAGAATTGCTATAAATGGGTTCCCATAGAACTACAATGTAGAGCAATCACACCAATCAATGTAAAATACAAAAAGTGGTAAGTTTTACACATTTTTGCTAAAAAAAACTATCCCACATTAGTGAGTCTATAATCCTGTTCATATGCAAAAATGCTTCACTAACCATGTATATTTACACGGTTATTGTAGATTTGCATTTTAATATTTTATTAGTTTTTTTTCTCTCACCATCAAACCTTCACTGTCAAGTCCCAAACCCAAAATGGTCGAAAGCATGAGAAAAACATCTCAAAAGTACATGTAGATTTTTCCTTTTTGACAATTCAAACCCAAATAAATCATATCAAGTACCAACATCAAGAACGATCATAATAATTCCATTAGATATACTCCCAAAGTAAGTTAGAGCTCTATGCAATAATTACAAGGACCATTGGCCACAAAAGAATGGAAGTCTGAATAAATACAATTACATATCAATAACTTGTCTCATCAATGGAAATAAAGTCATAATCACTATAATATTCAAAAGAATGAGTCAAGTCTACTCTATGATGTACATCATCTAAATATCTCCATTACAAAGGTTTAGCCTCCACCAGTAGTTAGTTTAACTACTGCTAGCCTCCAAAAAGTTGTCTCAAAATGATTGTTGTCTACTCTGAAAGTTTATAAAATAATGAGATGAGACAAATCCCAGTAAGTAGCATAATTAGTGGGGGTGGGGGAAATGCAAGTTTATGATAATGAGAATTTTAAAAACATGCTATAATTTGGGAATTTCCATTTGAATTCTGCAGAATAACTTTCCTTAACATCATGACAAGAATGATAGACATATTGTAGCACCAAGCTTCCTAAAGTAGGTATGAAACTACATCTTAGTCAATGTGAGCCATAAGTATATCCAATACCATTTCAAAAACAGAAACCTCACCCAAGGCCACATGACAAGGTCATCACATAGACAGGGTCGTCACACAGACGGGTCGTCACACCAACGAGTTCGTCACACGGACGAGGTAATCACTAATATCATGGCACAATGACAAATCCACATCAAAAGCTCACAAGTTAATGTATTTGAAACATATAGTTCACTTCCAAGTAGTTTCATAAAATATTTCAATAACCAAATATCCATAATATTCTCTAGGTCCTCAAAACCATTTCTTGTCGTAAGTATTTTGCATAAATTTCCCAAATATTACAAGCTAAGATAAAGCATCTTTAGAATTTGCAAATAATGCAATAAATTCATAAAATCCATTCCCAAGAATTTTATAAAAGTTGCTTATCTTTTCCATGTTGACAAATCATGCATTTCCCCATTTGCATTACCAAATATGATGCACTTTTCATAAATAGTCATATATAATAGTGTCACAACACAACACTTTCAAGAAAACATATATCCATATATAATTTTCTAAAATGTGTTTGACCAAAAAACAATGTTTATGCAACATGGTTATTTTCCAAAAATCCCATTAAAAAACTACTTACCTCGTGACCCACCAAAAGCCTAATTCTCCAAGCCCCAAAGGAGATTAGCTAGGACCTAAACATTACCAAACAACCCTATCATGATGATCATAAGGATTGACCTTGTATCTAGCTACGAATTGTAAATCGCTAGATAAGAAATTAATTAGGCAAGCCTAAGTACTTAACCTCACAAATAATGTATTTCATTTTCAAAGTTTCTCAACAATTTCGTTTACAAGGCTTAGACTCAAATTTATAATCATGTCATTCAAAGCCTCTCCTTTACCATAAGAGATCCTAGCACTTTATGAATTTCTTCCACCATATATGCAAACCATTTTCAAGAGACCCATGAAGCAACATATATAACAATATCCTCCAATACAAACCATTTAAATCTTTTACTATCTCCAAATAAACTCAATAAAAAAATTATATTCACAATTTATTTCACATTAAAAAGCCAAAACCCCCCAAATATTCACCACTTAGATAGTCACCATTGTAAAAAATCATAAACCCACTCATCAAATAAATCCACCAAGACAAAACCCATACATATTAACACATGAACATCACTTTCAAAGCTCATAAATCACATGAATATCATTCCGTAGGACCCAGTTTTAAAGTAAAATTTGTTGAATTCCATACTTGCGGGTCCCGTGAATAGTATACAGGACCCACATAAAAAAAACGTAGACACACATTCTTTTCCTTTTCAGTGCAATCCAAACCTATCCTGAACCATTCTTTCACCTTTTACTAAAAAAATCAATTAACATTGTAGGCTCAAGTCTATCTAATTGATCTTCTTCAACGAATTGAGATGTCAAAGTTCAAATTTTCCACTAGTTATTGAATTATCAAAAAAGATTTGGTATTTTTTGAACTAAACTTATAATTTTTGTGCAAGAAGTAATTATTTTGCCCTTGAGAGTCCAGTTTGATGCGTATTATGTTTTTTTATTTATTATTATTTATTTTTTTTGAGAAACATTTCAAAGTCTTATTAACCAAAAAATAGGTAAATTGGCTGTTATAAGACTACTAATGTTAGGAGAAATAGACTCCATCCAAACTGAAAGCAAAGAAGAAAACCTAGCTCTCTTTGCTATGTAAAGAGTTGACCTAAGACATAGTGATCTTTACTAAATAACCAAAAGCAAAATGAAACATATTTTCATTTCGAAGGGAATTGATGACAATTTTAGAGTCTCCTTCCATAATGGATTTCTAATTGAGACCTACTTCGTGGACAAAAAGGACTGTTCATCATGCTACTAACATTTCAAGAACAACATCCATGGTTTTAAAAACTAGAACGGTCAAAGAACCGAGAAAGGGTGTGGTTCTTGCTTTTTCCCGATTCTTGACCGGTTTTTTATTGGTTATTCTAGTTTTACCAAACTGGTTCTAGGTCCAATTCTCGATTCAACCGGCTAACCAGGTCTGGTTCAGTCCGGTTTTTAATGCTGCCATAACTTCCCCTCTTTCAAGTAAAGTGATGGCATGAAAATGACATTTTGCCCTTTGGTTTGGAATTCTCAGCCAACAAATTGAATTTTTATTTGGTAGCAAAAGAGAATGTCAACAAAGATAAGCGGTTGTTTGCTAGACCTAGGAGAATCCATATAATTTTTATTTTTTGATACTATTTGGATTTCTAACTGAAATAATTCAACATTTCTTTTTAAGTAACAAGTTTGATCTAATCATTTCCTTCAATCACTTGTCTAAAAATGAAAAGAAAAAGTCATTAAACTTAATGGGCCACAGAAATGAAGATAATCCTCTCTCATTATTCAAACTGCCACGACTTTTGTACAATGACAAGAATGTGGCATTAAGTAGATGCAATTGACAATGGCCAATGCAACTGCCTTGCATTATACTAATACTGTTGCAGAAAAGAGGACAGAGACAGTTTGTATCTATTGCATTGCTCCGCCGTAAAAGTATTTTCTTCAACGTTGAGATTTTGGTGCGACTAAAAATCTTGGTCAATGGTTGCTGAAGATTTTCTTAAAGGATTGTGTAGTACAATCTTAGTGTTAAAACGTACTTGAATCAAGATTAAGATCTGTTTGTGTGAAGAGAAAGTTTGAGAAGAAAAGAAAAGAGGAACAAAGAGAGAGAGAGAGAGAGAGATTTACTGAGAGAAATAGACTTTCTTGCTTAATGAGAAAACTGAGAGTACAATCATATGTATAACACAATCTGCCTAAGAAGCTCAATAACAAACTAATCCAAACTATACGGATCAATTCCGTGAAATTAGGAAATGAAACCAACTACCTAACTAACTGATCCTCGCGCCAGAACTTACGGATCCTTCACACAGCAAGACGACGTCGTTCTGTCCTCTGTACGTTAAATATCAAATACATAAAAAACGGTGCGTTGCTGCTTTAGTGAAACGGTGCGTTGCGCCTATATTTAAAAAACCTCAACGGTCATCCCCAAATTCAGTCATCTTCAACCTCGCGCCTACTGTGCAATTCAACCATGACTGTGTGCAAATCAACCATTGGCAATCTTCTTTAACTTCTCTGAATTAGAACCACCACGATCACGATCACTAACAGTTGCGACCTCCGTAGATTGGTGAGATCAATGGTTGTTGGCATCAAAGCGTTGCAGTGGTTCGTCAGTCTCAATTCATCGAAGTGTTGGGACTTCAATCTCTCACTCTTTTATTTTAGTTATAATTTATTAGTTATAACTATCAATATACACACTGAATCTATTTGAAAGGAGAACTGCGTTTTCTTTTACCTGCACTTAATGGCTGTTTGATGTACTTACTGGTGGGTTTCCGAAGGAACTGTATGTATGATATATCAGATGAAGTATTAATGCAGTTAAAATTATAAGCCACAAAATTATTTGAGCAAATATCTCAGGATAAGAAAGTCCAGAAATCTGCGTAATTGAGCTGGAGAGTATGGCGGACAGGGGTGGTGGATATGAGACTAATTGTAATGGGGAACTACTGCCTTTTAATTTTTTCACAGATGTGCAAGTGCGACTAGCAGACTAGCTAGCACAAATGGCCCCTGGATGTATTGATGAGTGTGATACATCTAAAAGTAATAAAGAAAAATACATTCACCTATAAAAAAAAAGTAGAAAGGAAAAAAAGGAAAAGAAGAATTGGTCACTTATCTGATTAATACAACCCCCTTAATACTCCATTATAATTCTGAAGCTTTGAATCATGAAATAGGCTGCAAATTACATATTGTGTCACACCTTTTATTATGAAATAAATTAAGAAATTACACACGTTCCCTTGACTTATTTAAAGTTTAAACTCACATGATAAAAGTACGAAAAGGGCATGACATTTACTTGGAAAAGACGACTCTTCTGGTGCCATTTACTTGGAAACAAATGTCTGGAGGTAGTAAAAATATAGAATCAATGCATGCAACAAGATCACAAAATAAAATTCCAGAAACCGTTTTTCATTAAGATGATACTGGAAGTGAAAGTTACCTCCTGAGGAGCAACCGATTGAGCTAGCTGTGCCTTTGTGAAGCTGGGTTGACTGTGAACCAAGCCTGTATGCCACTTAAGCTAAGTGCTAATACTGCGCCCAAAAACCCTGCAATCGACCAGGTGCCTCCAAAATGGTCATGGTAGAATCGATATATCCAACTCACCAAGGATTCACGATACTCTTGGATTTGTAATTTGACGTTTAGATAAATATAGGGGTTAGGCACCAAGTCGGTGCATATCTCATTAAAGAGTCCAACCAGTTCTTCATCGCTGCCAAGGAAGCTGTGGAGTACCCCTGCTTTCCTCAGCTCTTTAATATCGTCCACTTCACTGATTAGTGAATTGAGGAAAGATACGTAAGAGGTGATTCCGAAGTCGTTTTTGAAATCTAGACACATTTCGTAGGCTGTCAAGTTCAAGAACTTTTGCCTCGTTGAATCATCCACAATAATGGGCGGAAGGTATAGGTATCCAAGCAATCGTCCGGTAAAATATATGTTACGCAAGCAACGATTGCTACTGTGTTTGAAATGGATACCTGCTGCAGGGGCGGCTTGATACATTTGGGGGCCTAAAAATTGGTTATCTTGTTTCATATAAAAAATTACTATTAGTCAACATGAACCATGTAGAATTTTTTTTTTCTTTTATTTAAAGTTTATAAACAGAAAAAGATTTGACAAAACTTTTTACATTTGTTGATGTGACAGATTGATAGTCGTGAGTAAAAGAGTGATGTCAGTGACGAATCTAGTTGAAAACTAGTAAAAGTTTGCTAACTTGACTATTGTGAAAAATGTTGTGAATTTTTTTGTGAATTGCTTTTTTTTTTTTTTAGAAGTTCTACATTCAAAATATTTTTCATGACAAATCTTAGGTGTTAAGTTGCTTCTTGTTTTCTAGTTGAACCTACCACTAAAATTATTTTTTTACTGTTAATAACAACCTTTAACAATCTGCTATTAAGATTTTTTGTAAAAATGTTGTGAAAAATATCGTGGACATAACATTTTTTTCTCTTTTTTATTTGTTTTTCATTTAATAAGAAAATATTATTTTATTTATTAGTTAATATTTTGACTTAATTAATACTATTAGTTAACATTTAGGAGCCCTTTTTTTACTTGGAGGCCTTAGGTGGCCGCATCAATGGCTTATACCATTGAGCCGGCCCTGCTGCTGCTTTAGCCTTTAAGCTCCTGAACGTTGTGATAGAATTGGAAATCTTGGCTTGATTCTATCTTTGGAATCCGAATAGAAACCAGTTGCGCTTTACCCAATAGTTTTGCCCTCAGATGATCGAGAAGATGGATGGGCTCATTATCCATTGATATTATTTGTTCTTTTATCTTCTCATCTGAACGAACCGTATCGCGGCTATCGCCTCTATTGCCTTTTGTTTGTTGCTGAATCAATAGCTGGTCGTCTGTTACCATACCGTAGGGTTCAACAAAAGTTTTAATTCATTCCCTCAGCTCCTTTTCCATCTTACTCAAGCCCATCAACCATTTGAGGAGACGATAAGGAAGTTGGTTCTCCAGCAAGAACAAATCCTGATGTACAAATGTAACAAAGTCTGTTTTTATATTCAACTGTTTGAACCGGTCTTTAACAGCGCAGTATATGTGTTGTAGTATTGCACAGCCATCCACGAACAACAGCCAAGCGAGGGCCTCATCATCATATTCTTTGGTCACCTCCTCCTCAAAGCATTCCCTCAGTTCCTTGATGTTATCCTCAATCTTCTTGTATAAATCTTTTATTTCCTTGCCGCTACCATTGACGAAATCATATGTCAACACAAGCTTGTACCTCTCTCCTTGCTGGTACTTTTCATTACCATGATGGATGGGACCAAGTGATACCACCCTTGACTCATAGTACTTCTTAAAATCCTGTTGATCACGCAGCAAGAACAGAACCTTTTGGATCTTTGGTGATGGAGAGTAATTCTTTACATCTTCTCCTACCTTCTTTACCGTTTCAAACCTTGCCTCCAGGGTACTACTAGTTTGTATTGAAATGCTGTGAATCTGGGCCTCCTCTGTGGCGCTGCTACTTGTTTCACCAGCTTCTCTTGTGACAGCGTTCCTCAGACAGGACTTCATAGAAACAACATGCATAACAAGTTTGCACCAAAGAAGGCAATTGAATTTTGGAACTTTGCTATCCTAGTATATTTACAGTCATTTATAGTACGTGGAAACATAAGCTTGAGAAATTTAGGACTTATGCTCTTAGGCGATTATTTAATTACTTGGGGACTAAATTAATGTACAGTGTTATGAAGCAGCTACGTTTTATGATTTGATAAGCATCGCAAGTATGGAATATATTCATCTACAAGATACGTGGAAAAAATAGAGAAGAAAGTGCAAGTAGCTGATGGATTTTATTACATGGCACAACTTTTGAATAAACTATGAATTATGACTAGTTTTTTGCCCTTATCCATTGAACAGGAATTAGTTTCAGGGAATTCTTTATTTTTATACTAGCTTTATGCTATCTGCTAATTGTCGGGATCATCTTTGCCCAGAATTTTAAAAAAAATGTAATTGACACAGAAGAAATAGTGGGTTCCTATAGACTTTATTACATAACAAGTTTTATATGACCCCCTTCGTGATTAACCTAGCGTTTATGCTTTATCTTTACATCAATCAAGGTTTATGACTTATAATATCAAAGATTAACATTGTAGTGTTAAGAATTTGGTTTTTAAGCTGTTTAGGAACTTTTAGCTTTAGGATCTTGACTCTTGACTCTTGACGTTATGCTACTCCCGAGTTAGTCTATTAAACAATCATACTGTTGTGAAGAATCATATTTTGACTTTATCCCCATATCAAGCTTGGAATATTTAACTCCTATTGTCTAAAGCACGAATAGCATGCTATCTAATTTTTTTTTCCCTGAAAATGTTAACCGTGAATAAGAAGCATAAACAGTTTTACTTATGCTTGATACCATGCTTGATGCAAAAAATAGAAACATAAACAGTTTTGTGGCAAAAGTTTATCCGAAACTTGCTATGTAGGTAAAGGCTATTTCACGTGTATCACATTTTTACTTTTTATTGTTTGAAGCAGGATACATTGCATAATTAATCTGATCGAAATCTCCTGGCCTGTTCAACCAATTTCTATTTAAAATATTGAAATAATCTACATATATAGATTAACATTTCACATCCACGTCATTCATACTTCACTACCAATGAAATCCTTATAATCACAAATGATCCAAAATTTTAGCAGACGGAAGAACAAAATTTACAGCAAGAAGTGAAATAAAAAATAACGTATCTATAATTGTGAACCAATACTCACTTCTTTCATTAAAAGTGCCATTGAACTACACTCTCTCTCTCTCTCTCTCTCTCATAGGGGTAGGGGCTCCTATATAAAGCTAGTAATATTAATTAATAGTTTATTTGGAAGGAAGAACTGAACAATGTAAGGTGTAGAATGCAGATTGCACTATTTTTTTTTAGGAAAAGATTTTACTATTTATATAAACAAATAATTTCCTATTCAAAAAAGTGTATAATGTATCTATATATATCTAAAAGCTGAAGCTTAGTATTTATTATTGCTATTCTCCCGTTGATCCACATTAGCTGTCACATCACCTGCCAATTCCCCATTTCTCTCCACTACTTCCAACCATAACTTTTTTTTTTACCTTTTCATCTCCCCACTACTCTCAATCTTAATGTCACTCTTCATCTATTTCTTTCTCTTCATTTTATTTTGACTATTCTTATCCTTATTCTGCTACTATAAATATGACATTTTCTCTCCCATTTTATACATATTTCTCACATGAAAAATGTGATTATTCTCTCTCTCTCTCTCTCATGTTTTATTTTGGTGTGAATTTTTTATTTTTTGTATCTCTAATTTAGATTGATGTATTTATGACTTCTTTAGAATTTTATTTTGGGTTGCAATTTGGTTTTGTGTTATTAGTTATTATCTTTTCTTTTTTTCCTTTTCTATGATTGTTAAATGTTATTCTATTGCATATAAATATAGTTTACAAAAATATAATATTATTCTATTATATATAATAGCTTGGATAATTTGGTGTTTGACTTATGACTATATTTTTTATTTTCATGTTTCTTTTTCTCATTTTATTTTCTATTACTCTTGAAAAAGGTGATTACTCTCTCTCTCTCTCTCTCTCTCTCTCTCTCTATATATATATATATATATACACACATTATTTATTCTTTTTGATGAATCATTGTATCTTTGTATATAATACTATTTTGGGTTGATATGATTTGGTAGTGTGTTTGATTTTTTAACTTTTTTGTCACAACTCTTCTCTCTCCCTCTTTTGGCTTTTGTTTGATTTTTTTTTTTTTTTGACATAATACTTAATTATTTTGGAAGTGAGATTTTGAATTTGTATCAAAATACAATGTTGGCTATGTATTTGAATGTGTCTATCAACTATTAAAATTAACCACCCAAGATGAATATGTATACACAATATTTTAATTTTAGCTTTTAATTCATTGATTTATTATTTAGTTATAACATCAAAATTAAAGTAAATGAATATGTAAAGTTAAAACTATCTAAGATGAATTGTAAAGTCAATATATTTATATATTTAATATTTTCAAAAAATTAAAAGTAAAAAATAAATAATAAAAAGAATAATGATGTGGCCAATGATATGACAGATGAGAAGGCTCAGCAAGAGCATAATAACAAAAATGCAATATGAAGATTCAGTTAAAGGCAATTAAATCTTAATAAATAAAGGTATATGTAGTCAAAAAAATAATTTTAATTATGTTCTCTTTATGTTTTTATACAAATTATTTTCTTTCATTTCGATAGGTGAAGTGTTCAATATTAGACATAAAGTCTACTTTTTTCCTACATATTATTTTAAATATTAAATTTATAATATGGTATAGTCTCTTAGGAATGTCTAAGAAATATACAGTTCCAATCTCATGTATATATATTAGTAAACAAAATTCAAATCAATAGTTCGAAGCTACTCTTGCAATAAGAAAAATTATAAATATAATAATCTCTTTTTAAGAGAATGAAAATTTTGAATAATATATTTGAAATTCAAACAGTTTAGTTGTACAGGAAAAACAAATCAGGAAAATAAAACGCATAATTATATAATTTATCAAAATATAGACCGCCTAAAAATGAATAATATCAATCAAATAATAAAATGATGATATATTTTTTGAAATAAATAAATAAAAAATAATTTTAAAAATTGTTTAAAATTTTGGGAGAACAAATTATTTTTCACAAAATTTATAAAAAAAATTATATATTATACCGTAATTAAAATAAAATTATCTATTCCAACGTATCATGTAGGCCTGCAACTAGTGTTAATAAAAGTGATAAGCAAAGTGTCATTTCCTTTATTTATTTTTTAGACATATATTGTATTTTATATTCCAATCCTGGTATATTTAATTATTTCTTTTTTAACAAAACTAGTTACTTTAGGAATGTTTCTACATTCAAATAAGATCAGCAACAGCCCCAAATTTCTCACGCTCAAGTTTCCACGTAGTAAACTAAATACGAGGTAGGACAGTAAACTTACAAAATTCAATTCACTTTCTCTGGTACAAACTTGCTATGGCCGGGAAGGAGCATGTTTGTTTCTATGGAGGGATTTTTCAGAAGAGAAGCCAGTGAAACAAGCAGCGGCGTCACTGAGGTCGCCCAGACGAACAGCAGTTCTATCGAATCTACTACCCTGGAGGCAAAGATTGATGCAGTAATGGAGGCAAGAAAAAAGATGACACTATCCCCAGCAACAAAGATACAAAAGGTTATATTCTTGCTGCGAGATAACAAGGATTTCTTCCAGAAACACTATGAGCCAAAAGCAGTATCACTCGGTCCTATCCATCACGGTAATGCCAGGTACCAGCTAGGAGAGAATTACAAGCTTGTGTTGACATATGAGCTCGTCAAAGGTAGCAAAGAGAAGATAAACTATTTGTATAAGATGATTGGGGAGTGCTAAGAATATAAAGTGTGAGAAAGACTGAACAGTCTGTATATAGATATGTGTGTAACAATGTACAATAGAGCGCCTTATATAGGCTAGATATGTGTGCAGTACAAGTAAAAGAAGTAAAGTATAAGTACAGTATACTGGGCTAAGCCTAATGGGCTAAACTAGTCTAAGTTATACACTAACATCCCCCCTCAAACTCGAGGTGGCAAGGAGGAAGCCAACTGGAGTTTGGATATAAGATTTTGAAGACGACCAGGCGGGTGAGTCTTGGTAAAGATATCAGCAGGTTGGTCAGCAGAGGAGATGGAGAATAACTTGAGATTTCCTTTCTTGAGATGCTGGCGAGTGATGTGGCAGTCAATCTCAATATGCTTAGTGCATTCATGGAAGACATCATTATGAGCAATGTAGATAGCACTACGATTGTCACAATAAAGAGGAGTGGCAGTGGGCTGTGGAGCATCCATGTCAGCCAAGAGCTAGCGAAGCCAAACAAGCTCACAAGTGGTGTTGGCAAGGGCACGATACTCAGCCTCAGTACTGGAACGGGAAACCACATCCTGCTTCTTGCTGCACCACGAGACCAGAGAAGTACCTAACAGGAAACAGAAACTTGTGACAGAGCATCGATCAGTCGGATCACCTGCCCAGTCAGCATCTGAATAAGCTGAAGCTCGAGAGAAGATCGAGAGGAGTAATGCAGACCATGATAAAGTGTGCCTTTGACATAGCGGAGAATTCGAAGAACAGCAGCATAGTGGACAGAACGAGGTGCATCCATGAACTTGCTAACCATACCCACAGCATGTGAAATATCCGGACAAGTAACAGTGAGATAGATCAAACTGCCAACCAACTGACGATAGCGAGTAGCATCGGATATAGGTTCACCGTCCAAGGGTGTGAGCTTTGCACTGTATTCCAAAGGAGTGGAAACAGTCTTATTATCGGTGACACCGGCTTTGGAGAGAAGATCAGAAGCATATTTAGCCTGGGAAAGATAGTATCCATCAGAGGATGAGGTAACCTCTAGTCCAAGAAAATAGCTGAGAGTGCCCAGATCTTTCATCTCAAAATGCTGACTAAGGAAGTGTTGAAGAGAGCTGATACCTACAGAATTATCTCCAGTAATAATCATATCATCAACATAAAGAAGAATAAGAGTGGTACCAGTAAAGGATCTTTGAACAAAGAGAGCAGTGTCATAAGGACTCGAAGTGAAACCCTGCTGAGCAATAACTGAGCTAAACTTTTCAAACCAAGCTCGAGGAGCCTGCTTGAGGCCATAAAGAGCACGACGAAGGCGGCAGACTTGATTGCCTGAGTGTGGATAGCTAGGGGGTGGTTGCATGTACATTTCTTCATGGAGGACTCCATTGAGGAAAGCATTCTTCACATCCATTTGATAAAGAGGCCAACGGCGAACAACAGCCATAGCAATGAGACATCTAACAGATGCAAGACGAGCAACAGGAGCAAATGTTTCCTTATAGTCAATAACATACTCCTGAGTAAAGCCCTTGGCAACTAGGCGAGCCTTGTATCTTTCAACAGATCCATCAGCCTTGGTCTTGATCTTGTAAACCCACCTACAACCTACTACAGACTGACCAGGAGGCAAATCAACTATATCCCAAGTGTGATTCTTATGAAGGGCATCTAGTTCTTCATTCATAGCTTGCTGCCAAAGAGGGTCAGTATGAGCCCTACGATAGGTGTGAGGTTCATAGAGAGTGGCAAGAGCAAAAGAGCAATGATAATCAGTGAGATAAGGGGGAGGAATGCTTACCCGAGTGGAACGACAAAGTTCAGGACCAATAGGAGACTCAGGAGAGGGTGGTGCCACAGGATCCAAGACAGGCGGGTCATATGCCGGAGACAGAACCGGAGATGAGTCGTCTGAAGAGGCAGTCGATGTTGAAGAATCCTCCACAAGTTCAGGATAGAGAGGGCGAAAAAGATCAGTAAAAATGGGAGACTCTGAGGAAGAAGATGCAGGAAACTGCTGAAGACTCGTGAAAGGACGATGTTCCCAAAACTCAACATGACGGGAGACACGAAGGCGATGAGAAATGGGATCATAGCAGCGAAACCCTTTTTGAGACATACCATAACCAAGGAAACAACAGAGACGAGTACGAGGTTGGAGCTTTGTTCGTTCATGAGGAGGAAGAGAGATAAAGCAAGCGCAACCAAAAACTCGAAGAGAGGAGTAGTCAGGAGTTTAACCATAGAGAAGCTCAAATGGTGATTTGTTGTGTGTAGTTGGTGAAGGAATACGATTAATGGTGTGCACTGCAGTGAGTGCGGCCTCACCCCAAAAGCGTTCAGGAAGAGATGCTGAAATGAGAAGGGTGCGGACAACATCAAGAATGTGACGATGTTTTCGTTCTGCACGACCATTTTGTTAAGAGGTGTAAGGACAAGACCGCTGAGGAAGAGTACCATGTCTGTCTAAAAAGGATAGGAAAGATTTATCATTATATTCTTGAGCATTATCTGATCGAAAGACTTTAACGGTGCGATTGAACTGTGTTTCAATTATTTTATAAAATGTTTGGTAAATAGACACAAGTTTAGACCTATGGTGAAGCAGATAAATCCAAGCATATCGAGAAAAATCATCCACAAATATGACAAAATATTTAGATCCCCCCTCAGTGGGAACAGGTGCAGGACCCCAAATATCAGAATGTATAAGATCAAAAGGGGCAGAAGAAAAGGAGTCACTTTTATTAAAGGGTAATTTTGTTTGTTTGCCAAAATGACAGGAAGTACAATCAAATTTTTGAAACTGAACTGAACCTAAATGACCTTGAGAAGCTAACAACTGAAGATGAGATAAGGATGGATGACCAAGACGAGCATGCCATAGATCAGGTGAGGAGGTGGCAGTGGTAGCAGTTGCAGAAACAACTTGTGGAGGAATCTTCAAGTCATGAACATCAAACATGCGACCAACCTTGCGGCCTGTCCCAAGTACTTGACCCGTCTGGGGATCCTGCACATCCACACTATGATTAGTAAATAGAAGATCTACGCCTAATTCGCAAAGTTGACCAACAGAAAGCAAATTGAGGGATAACTTTGGAATATGAAAAGTGTTACTAAGGGATAAACAAGAAGAAGAGATTGTTCCTTTATGACTAACAGGCATAGGAGTTCCATCAGCAGTGTAAATGGTGATTGGATGTTCTAAGAGTGCCTTACCAGAAAATTGGGATTCATCAGGAGTCATATGGTTACAACATGCAGTATCAAAAAACCAAGGTTGTTCACCTGAGGTGATAGAAAGGGCAGTGGAAGTGCGGGATAAAACCTGTTGAACAACTGCCTCAATATCAGCTGTAGTAAGTGAGGAAGTCAAAGATGGACTTGTAGGAACTGATGGATCTGAAGGACATACAACAGCTACCTGAGGAAGAGAAGCTTTATTCTGCTCTTGCACAAATTTCTGTAGCTTACGACAAACAGAAATGTCATGGCCTTTGGCACGGCAAAACTTGCAGTGAGTACCTTTGGAAGACTGAGAGGTGGGACGCCGGGAGTTTATTCATGGAGGAGCAGTGAATACAGCAATGGGAGGCTGTGGTGAGGGTGTAGCCAATACATGATCAGATGATGTCATGTGATAAGTAGGCCGACAATTCTCCTCAGAAATGAGCTATTTGACTACAGCATCAAGAGAAGGAGTAGGAGACCGGCTAAGCAGAATAGCTCTAGTAGGCTCAAAATCCTCACGTAAACCTATCATGAAGTGCATAAATCTACAAAGATCCCGATATTTGACAAAGAGCTCAATGTCCTTAGAACACACCAGTGGAGGATCTGCAGCAGAGAGTTGTTCCCACATAGTAGAAGTTTGAGAATAAAAATAAAAAATAGACTGACTTGTCTCTTGGCGCATTTGATAAAGTTTTGATTCAATGTGAAACTCCAAGCTTGAATCATTAGTGCAGTTATAGCGATTGGCCAAAAATTTCCAAGCAGCCTCAACAATTTCAAGATGAGGAAGAAGATTATGAATGGAGGGAATAGAGGTATTGATAAACCAAGACAAGATCTTACTCTGAATACTCTCCCATTCCTCTAGACGTTCTTCATAATCATCTGTTGTAATAGCAGTCTTGGAAGACTCTTCAGCATCAGTGGCTTTAGACTTAGGGTTTCGTATTGGCTTAGGAATTGAACCAGTCACATATCACCACAGTTTACGACCCTTGAGAAAGACAGTCATATTCTGAGACCATGTATGATAGCTAGTAGGACCATCCAACATGATGGTGATAGGACGTATGATATCTCGTTCACTTTGTTGAGCCATAATGAATAAAATGACAAAAAAGTGAGATTTAGAGACCTTAACTGCAGAAACGGAGCCCAAAATCAGAATCTACACGAAAAACTGAGCAAGACAGGTCCTGTTGAAAAACTTTGACTTGATCAACGGTCAACGGTCAAGTCAACGGTCTGGTCTGGTCAACGGATGACGTGTGCTGACGTGGCAGTGTGACGTCACACTAGGGCTGACGTGGCAGTCCGTGAAACAAAGCTGGCGCGTGGAGTCCGTCTGGTCTGGCGCATGTGGCGCGTGAGTGAGAGTGACGGCGCGTGGCGGCGCGTGGAGCGCGTGCTCGTGAGGCAGAAAATTCAGGCGGCGCGTGTGAAGTGTTTTCTGGCCGTTCTTGGTTGGGTTTTTCTCGGGATTTTCTGTTCTGTCACTCAATGCCTTTGCTTTTATAGTTGGATGAGCAGAACGATGAGATTCGAGAGTTGCTGGGACTGTGGGCATGACGGCGGTGACTCGCTTCTGACAGTGGTTACTGGATGAAGGCGAGGGCAGCAGAAGGACGCCGGAGATGTCCACAGGAACCAGAAAGTCAGAGGAACGGCTCTGATACCATGTTAAGTATATAAAGTGTGAGAAAGACTGAACAGTCTGTATATAGATATGTGTGTAACAATGTACAATAGAGAGCCTTATATAGGCTAGATATGTGTGCAGTACAAGTAAAAGAAGTAAAGTACAAGTACAGTATACTGGGCTAAGCCCAATGGGCTAAACTAGTCTAAGCTATACACTAACAGGGAGAATATCAATGAACTGAAGGACTGCTTTAAGAAGGGAGTGATTGAAAGCTATGATGATGAGTCTCTCATTTGGATGTTGTTGGTGGACGGCTGTGCAACACTACAATACATATACTGCGCAGCTAACAGCAAGTTCGAAGATTTGAATATAAAACCAGACAGTGTAGCCTTTACACAACAGGATTTGTTTTTGCTTGAGAACCAGCTTCCCTATCGTCTGCTCCAATGGTTGATGAGTTGGAGTAAGAATGAAGCCGATTTGAAGAAATCAATTATCGATTATATTAATTGGCACGTGAAGGTACCACTACCAGAGGATCAATTACCAGTTTTCAGCTGCAGACGGTTAAGTTGGTTATCATGGAATTGGTCGCCCTGCCAGTCATCAAATATCCTACGTTTGTTATCATGGTGTCTCTGCCGGCAACAAGCATAAATTGAGAAAGAAGAAAGCGATTACTGTTCAACAGTAGCGAATGGAAATGGAAATGGAGATCCAATCCATCTTCTTGATCTTCTGAGGACTTGTCTCTTGGGTAAGCCTCAACGAAGAAGCCACCCAGGTCCTAAGAAACAAAAAGTCCAAACTTGGCAGTCCTATCGCAATGTTCAGGAGCTTCGAGCAGTAGGTATTCATGTGGAACGTAGTAAAAAGAAACAAAGTTGCTTGAGTGACATATCTTTAACTAAATTCGGTTGTTTCGGATACCTTTGGCTTCCTCCAATAAGTGTGGACGACTCAACGAAGCCGAAGTTCTTGAACTTGATTGCCTATGAGATGTGTCTAGATTTCAAAAATTATTTCGGGACCACCTCTTACATATCTTTTCTTGATTCACTGATTGACGAATCCAGCGATGTTAAGATGCTAAGGAAAGTAGGAATACTCTACAACTGCCTTGGCAGTGATGATGAAGTGGCTCAAGTCTTCAATGAGATAGGTACCGACTTGGGGCCTAACATCAAAATATACAGTGTTGTAAAATCACAAATTCAGGATCTCTACCAGAAGCAGTGTAGGACCTGGATTGCTCAATTCTTTCACGACCATTTTAGCAGCCCCTGGACGTTCTTAGCTTTTGTTGGTGCATTGTTGGCACTTATACTAACTATCATTCAGACTAATTATGCTGTCAACTCTCCCCCAGGACCCTGCGATAACTTCTGCAAGAATTTCACACAAAACTAAATACGGACAAGGAAAAAATTTATTTGCTGTTTTCTTTCCAAGTGTGTCTAGCTAGCTAAGAATTAATTTCATGGTTTCTATGACTATTGTTTCCAAATATAAAAGGCCTACCGCCTTAGGAATTTTACGAGTCATGATTTCGCATGGGTCATATCCCAAGGCCCATCATCTTATTAATTTGTTTCAAGGGAGTCACTTTCGTACTATACTGGCGGGTATGGCCGAAATTTATCGTACCGGCTGGTCAATCGGCACTAAAACACCATTGTTTCGTACCATTCAAAATACCGGACTATACCAGATATATCGGTGAATATCGGACATATTGGCCGGAAAATAAGAATCGGCCGGTACAAAATATTGAAAAAAAGAAAGAAAGAAAAATATAAAAAATAAGTTAATGGAAAATAACTCATGATCTCTGCTGTTGTCACTACATTTCCGATCGTCACTCCCACATTGCCGATCATTTGCCCCGCTTGTTTTGTTCATCTCCCTCTTCTTCTTCTTCTTCATCTTCAACTTTGAGATTTAACTATCTTCCTTCCCTTCCCTTTCATTTCTTTTTATTTTGGGCATTTTAAGTTTTTGTGGCTATTGTTTTGTGTGCCACTGACAACTCACATGAAGTAACTGTGCTGTAAAAGTAATAACTTTTGAATTTCAAATTTCAACTACACCACTTTGGTTTAAGAATCTTATGCATGACATCTGTTAACAAAAAGATTTTGTGTATTATTATTATTATTATTATTATTATTATTATTAAATATATAAAATAGCGGTAAATCTGAAACAGTACACTGGTATTGACCGGTACCCGAAATATATCGTACCGTTGGCCAAACTGGTATAACCTCTGGTACGGTATTGACTTCTTTGATTTGCCTCGGTGTTGAAGTTTTCTTGCAATTCAAAATAAGTCAGGGTGATTGTACTTTCAAATTTGATGTAATGTGTGTAGATTGTCTCAGAGTTTGTGCGTGGTGTGTGTTTAGTTTTATATGTAATCAAGTTTAAAGAATCCCCCTAACAAAAAAAAAAAAAAAAAGTTTAAAGAAGAATATATATAGTTGATCCAAATTCAAATATGTCAACCTATTAATCTTGCGAAGCAAGGACACCGTAGACACAATTTTCTTGGTCTTCTCTATTTTGCAACAATATTGGTACAGTGCAGAGGCAGTTTCATTGGCCATTGTTAATTAACAAATTATTGTTGCATACTCTGAATTATATACATAAGAGCTGAAATCAAAATATATAATTTCCTGTGCATATTCTATGTAACTGTAACCACTCATTGTCAATTGCATCAACTTAATGCCACATTCTCGTCGGTGCACAAAAGTGGAGATAGTTTGAGTAATGAGAGAGGATTATCTACAATATTTTTATGGCCCAATATATAAGCTCAATGACCTTTTTGTTTTTGACCTTTTCTTTTTTAGAGAAGTGAATAAAGGAGATGAATAAATAAAACTTATTACTTAAAAGAAATGTTTTGAATTATTTCAACTAAAAGTTCAAATAATAGAAAAAACAAATAAATTTTATGTGGACTCATTACAACAAAATGTATTTTTAGCGACAAAAATTAGTGAAGAAATATTTTTCGTCGCTAAAAATATAGCTTTAGTGACGAAATATGAATTTTGTCACTAATAATGAAAAAAATTATAACATTTAGCGACGAAAAATAAATTTCGTCGCTATTGTGATCTGAAAAATGGGCATCAGTGTAGGGAAACTTTGGTGCGAGTTTAATTAATCTATAGCGCTAAAAGTTGAAATTTTTAGTGACGAAATATTTCGTCACTGTAGGTATTGCTATGGATAGTATTAGTGACGAAAATACTTTCGTCGCTATAAGGAAGAATTAGCGATTAAAAATATTCGTCACTAAAAATAATAATAGTTTTGCACTTATATGTTTTTAGTGGTGAAATCACAATTCGTCACTAAAAGTATGATTTAGTGACGAAATATGAATTTCGTCTCTAAAAATCTTAACAAAGCCTGGTCTTTAGTGACAAAACTGAAATTTGTCACTAAAGACTTAAAAGCCTACTTTCAATACCCAGCTAAACCACAAACATTTCAATACCCAAAACATTTCTCTTTGAGCCATTTAGGTAAAAAAAAAAAAAAAACCAAGAGCCAACCAAAAAAACCCAAATCGCATGTGAAGCCACCATTGCCGATGAACTCCCACCGTCGCCGATTAAGCTCCCACCATCGCTGATTAAGCTCCATTAAGAGCCAACCGTCGCCGATTAAGCTCAACGGCGACGCTTCAGCTCGCCGTTGCGACAATTCAGCTAACCGTCGCCAATTAAGTTCAACGAGGATGCTTCAGCTCATTGTTGTGACAATTTAGCTCACCATTGGCAACGCTTCAGCTCGCTGGCGATGCTTCATCCTTCAATTTGCGACGCTTCATTCGGTGACGCTTCAGTTCGTGACGCTTTCGGCAACGCTTGAGTTTCTTTGGTCTTTCTCTCTAACTGGTCTCTCTCTCTTTTGCTTTTTCATTTTTGTTTCTATTTTGTTTGATAATATTACCATGATGATGACACCTTTTTCTTTTTTTTATTTATTTTTTTTTAAAAATTATATTGTGTTTGGTTGCTGAGAAAGTATTGGAAAAGAAAAAAAAAGTGGGTAATTCAATTTTTATTATTATAATGTATTGTTATCATCTGAACCTGAGAGAGGTGGAAGCAACCACCTCCACCAGTGGAGAGCTATTGAAAGCTTTGGTTTTAATGGGTTTTGGGTGATATTTTATTTTGTGAACCAGAGAGTGTGATTTGTGAAATTTTCATAGGTTTTGTTGGGAAATAAGCAAAGGGTTTAAAAGTTCTAGAAATGTGAACTGGACATTGCATCTATCTATTTACTTGTTGATTTTTAGTTGGAAGTCCAATAAGAAATTTATCGCTTAAAAATTAGATTGGCAATGCAAAAATTACTATGCAATGACTATGTTATTAATGTTATAGCTCTGAGGTCTTAGTTCCTACATTTTTTAACTATATGAACATTGTGCTGGGGGATACCATGTAGGGTCTAAAAACATGGATGGAGATGGTTAACATTTGTACAACTCCAACATTACTTGTTAATCTTTGGCGGTCTTAGAGAAACAACCTAGTCATCATTTGTTGGGGATTTGGCTTCTAAGAAGCATGGACACTTTCTTGAAAATTTAAGTCACTACAATAAATTAATGAATTAATATCTTTTGGTCTTGTAACTTCCTAACTCCTCATTGGCAAGATATTATTGCCATGGCTGGATTGTTTAACTGGTCTCTTTTTACTTGTCCTTTCTCATAATTGCCATGTGATTGGGTCTTGTGGGTATTGGAGTTTATTGACAACTTATACTTGTTTTCTTGGTAATGGTTTTTTGTTAGTTTCAGAACCAGTCATATATATGAAAATCTAATTTGTTTGTTCAACTAATTAGTCCCTCCACCAATTATTACCATTATTGCAATTCCCACATTCCTTGTTTTTCTTAACTACTTTTGAGTTTAGTCTTTAGAGAGAGCCAAACCCAACACTTTGTTTTGAAACAGACACAAGTAAAGTGATCTCAAATGTTGTTGTGAACAAGAACTGGACACTGGTCATATATAATCATAAAGGTAAGATTATTCATGAGTGTTTTTATGTTTTGCTTTTCTGTACTCCCTTTGGTTGTTATGTGTTTGTTATTGGTTTTAAGCTTAAGTAGGGAACTAATTTTGGTTGAGATTTTTTCTTTGGTGGGTTATCCATTTCTTAGTAAACTAAAAGGGTTTTTTTTTTTTTTTTTTTTTTTTTTTTTTTTTTTTTGTATGTGGTCTAAAGCTAACAAAAAGTTATCTTTCTTTTATCTCCAGCTCTCTTTCTCTTTTGTGGCTGAAGAAATTGTGAGGAACAAGGTGAAGAACACAAGTTAACTTTGGACCAAGAGGCGCGAGCTAAGCAAGAAGAGGTCCAAAAGAATATTCTTAACTTTTTGAGGAGCAAGGGTTATGACGATGCTCTTACCTATGGGGGTGGTTCAACCTCAAGTTAAAACACTTTCTGGTTAGTACTCTTAATGCATTGTTAGAAATGTTTCTTATAACATAGTTAATGTTTTTACTTTATGATTTCAATGTATTATTGTTTTTATATTTGTGCAGATTTCTTATTGGTGGCTTTTAGGGGATTTACTTTTGGCATTACTTGAAGACATATGAGGACATCTTCCGTTAATTCTAATTATATTATGATACCCTTTTTGTATTGTTATAAAACATCTTGAGTTATTGTATGTATTGCAAACAATTATTGTATGGAAGGAGTTTGAATTAGATACTTGTTTTATTTTTTACTTGTGGAATGTATGGATATTTTTTTATAAATGTGTTGTTGAAATAAATGTGTTATTCAAATGTGAGGTTTTAATAATGTAATGACAGGTTACAGTTTAATATCAAAACCATGAAAAAAATAAAAACAGAAAATAAGTTTTAGCGACGAATTTTTTCATAAAAAATGTAGCAACAAAAAATTGTTTCAATTACGAAATATTTAGTCGCTAAATGTAGCAAAATTTTGTAAGAACTGGTTTTAGTGACGAAAATTTTTGTCGCTATATGTGCTTGGATTTTCTTAAAAATAGTTTTAGTGACGAACTTTTTCGTCACTATATGTACCCGAACATAGTTTTAGTGACGAAATTATTCGTCACTAAATATGATTTAATAAACTAAAGTGTTTTTAGTGACAAAATATTTTCGTCACTAAATAGTGTTTTTAGCGAGGAAAACATTTAGTGACGAAACGTTTTCGTCACTAAAAGTTAAAAAAAAAAAAATCAAATCGAACTTTTAGTGACGGGGTTTCAGTGACGAAATGAGTTTCGTCACTAAAAGTCCAATTTCATCACTAAAGGTCCTTAGTGACGAAAAATTGGATTTTTAGTGACGAATTTTTTCGTCACTGAAAATATATTTTGTTGTAATGACTATGATGATACGAGTAACAAATAACATAAAACAAGTAAATAACTGCTTATCCTTGTTGACATTCCAAGCTAGCCCAAGGGTTTAATTGTCAATTTTTACGCCATCATTTAACTCAAGAGTTGGCCCAACACCAACTTTTATAACAAATTCTTGGGAAAAGAAACTTTAGAATTAATTTTTGTAAGTAGTTAGTGATTTTGTTGCGTAGAGGTGAATTTCTTATAACCCCACACCAAACTCTTTTAAGTAGGGGCAAATTATCACTTTCAAGAAAGTATTTTCATCACTTGCTAAAGTTAAATTATGTTTTTTTTTTTTTTTTTTAATCATTATTTTCTACTCAATTTCTTCCATACAACATTGATCTTAGATCTAAGTATATAATTATGTGCTTTTTTTGAATGCATTTCCCCCGTATTTTTTATTATTATTATATTTTTCTTGTATTAACTTAAATCCTATATGTTGTAGATACGTAAAGTGGCATTTGTTATTTACTTTATTTTAAATTAAATAAATTTATATATTTTTTGAAAATTTTAAAACTATCATGATACTCTCAAAGTGTAATTTCTTAAGCCTTATTGTTTCTAATTTATTACTATAAGGACTGTAATAAGAACTTCAGCCACCAAGAATAGTGGATGATAGCCCAATAAGCCCAAAACAATATATTTGTTAGAGAATGGGTCTTGCAAGAAAATGTCCTAGCAAATTAAATATGGCCACAGTTAATAGGATTCATGCCAATAAGATTGAGAACACGAATTGATAGAAATAATGCTCCTCGGTCAAGTCCGAGTATGATATGTTCTTGTATTTAATCAAGTTTATCTAAATATAGTGTGTTCTTCTTTTTTTCTTCCTTCTCCGATTACATGCCCCATTTTTTATGGTGGCCATTTCCTTATATAGTCCTTCACTTCTACATCACAGCCTTCCACCTGTTGAGTTTTTAGGAAATCCCTTGGATGCTTGTCCCATCAGGACCTCTTGGAAGCTTTGTGAGTAGTTGTAAGCTCGGATGGTACTGTTCAGGTGTCATTTCTTCATAAATGCATCTAGTTCATTTGGTGTAGTGCATTTAATGTGATGGTGACAGCCTTCTTCTCAGATATTTCTTTTTTTGTTGTTGGCTTAATTTTGCTACCTTCCCTGAGGCTTATCTTTCCAAAATGGTTACCTCCCTAAAGCTCTCCCAAGGTGGCTCGGCTCCTCAGGAATCACAACTGATCCGTAATTCTCTTCCCTTCTACTCGGCCCATTGACTTAGGCTTATACAATCCCTTTGACCATCCTCGAGCTTTTATTCGTCCTCGGGCATGGCCCATAACCCAATATATGTGCTCAATCTTCTTGTCCTCACAATTACTATTATGAAGATCATACTCAATGCATAAATCTTTTAACTACTATTATTTCCAATTTATTACTATTATGAAGATTGTATTCAATGAATGTATAAATCTTCCACTTTTTCAAGGTTTCAAAGAAGTGATTAGTAGGTCGCCCAAATTTATTTTTTGGAAGGACTAATTCTCTATATTCAAACTTGCGAGCTTTCTAATTTATTTGAAGACTAACATGATGTAAGTGCACCCTCATCATTGTTTGAATAATAGAAAAAATATCACATTTTAGTCAACCAAGTTTAAAATTCACCCACATCAATCAATGTAAAATTGCATAAAAATACATGTTACTATATGGTTGCTAGAATAATCATGTAAATTTAATCTTACATTTAGTTTTTTATTCTTTCTTTACATATCCCAAAGATAAAGGAAGAGATTGTAGATGATGATTGTTTTGTGTAAAGAAAAAAAAAACAATTAAAAAAAATTTTAATATTTAAATGGGTGTTTTGAAAAGTGAGTATGTAAAATAAATAAAAAAGAAGGTTTTTACACTAAAATAAATATTAAAAAAAATGGCACAAATTGATGCAATTTGATTTGTGATCCAGATAGTAAGAAGTGTTTGTGGCTACTCTTTTCAGCTGCTTGTTTTTTTTTTTTTTTTTTTTTTTTTTTTTTTTTTTTTTTTTTTTTTTTTTTTTTTTTTTTTACATTTGTAACTCCCAAAACAATGTCGTTTTGATTTTCTAAATTTTCTTTAATTATAAAAAAAATTCCAGAAAACTATAAAATAAAATAAAAACCATTTTCCCAACTATTATATTTTAGAATCATTTTCGCACCGTAGTTAAAAAAAGAAAAGACATATAAAGACGAAAAAAGAACTCAAAAATATGCTCCACAAAAGCATCTAACTCATAATCATTAATCTATACACACAATTTCTGCACATTCAGGGTCTGTTTGGATACCGTTTATTGCTGAAAACTGAAAACTTATTGCTGAAAACACTATAGCAAAATAATTTTTAAATGTGTGAATAGTGCTATGGGACCCAATTTTAAAGCAAAATTTCCATTTTTCTATAATTGCAGGTCCCGTGAATAGTGCACGAGACCCAAGGAAATGAAATGCAAATGCGCAAAACGCTTGCTCTGCTGCTATCCAAACTCACACTCAAACCAAAATCCTTTCGCAAAAGTCGAAAGCACTTGAAAATTTTTTGTATAAAAATTGATGACATGACAAGTAGCCAAAATTAAATTTTAGGGTATTTTCACATCAATGGAAGCTAATTTTTTATTTTGGCCATTAGACACGTCATCAATTTTAATTCAAAAGATAACAGTAGGGATTAAATTGACACGATACTGAAAGGTTAGGAACCAAATTAAAATATGATGTATAGGATAGAGACCTCATACTTAGTTTACCCAAATTTAATCTATCAGATATGTAAAAATAAAATATGAAAGACTGAAACTTGCGTATGGCTTTCATTATGTGTTATACTTTTCCGAATATACTATTGATAGTGACTCGCTTTGTGTCCTTTACCTGTTGAGCAAGTTTGGTATAAAACATGCCTAATTTCTTAATGAACCGCATACGTGAAAAAATACTTTATTGTACACTTGTTAGCGTATATCATTTATACATATCACTTATTTCATGCGTTAAATATATCATCTACTCCATGTATTAAATGTAAATATATTTAAAAAATGAGATTAAATTCGGTAAAGATGTGGTATAAAATTCATGTTTTGTCCCTCCAATTCCAACATGACACATCATCTTATCACATATTTAAGAATAAGTACAACAATACCTAATCAATTCTAATACCCATATATAAATCCAACCAAATTGGGAGAATATTGAGATGTTATTAGGTGTGGTAGGATGTATTAAATTTTAAGTAAAATGCTAATGTGATAATCTCTTATTAGATGGCATAAAACATGGGTTGTACACCTCATCCTTACGAAATTTAGACTCTTAAAAAATATGGATAATATATGCGAAATTATAGACATTAATTGTGTGCATGAAGCGTACATTAATGAGTGTGTAATAATATTTTTAGAATCAAGCTCGACTATAAACTTGTTGTAGCCTAAAGTTACAACTCCCATTCAAGAAATTAACATGGTTGCATATTTTGAAAATTTTATCATTGAATTGCATGTTATTTATGTTTTTAATATACATGTCAAATTTATGTTAGCTAGATGTTATTTACTATTCAATATATAAACTTATTTTTTACATATAATTTTAAACTAAAAAGCTCAAAACTTAAACATTTGAATCTTGATTGATGGTATAATTATTAATTATTAATCTTCTCCTACAACTATACTAGTAATAGGATATGGCCCTCCCAAAAAATTATTTCCGACTCCCCTAATTATTTCTATGATTTCTATTTAGTCCAATGGATTTCTAGTTGGCCTCCTTAATTGTCTAAAACTT
This sequence comes from Quercus tomentella, assembly GCA_028535165.1. NCBI lineage: Eukaryota > Viridiplantae > Streptophyta > Magnoliopsida > Fagales > Fagaceae > Quercus > Quercus tomentella. The sequence goes on along the minus strand of JAPQVY010000012.1, from coordinate 39,350,099 downwards.
TATTACAGGTCCACCCCAATTATTCTTAAGATTTACATTTAGTCCAAAGGATAATGACTAACAGTTGATCTTCTTGATTGTCTAAAAAATTTATAATTAATCCAATGGATAATAACTCACTTTCTAGCATCATTGACAACCAATTTCCCAACATAATTTCAAATTTTTTTTTTCATCTTTAGATACTTACGGAGCTTTGTTGCAGCTGCTGCTAGTGCCAGCCCATTGCACCTGCTGCTAGTGCCAGCCCATTGCACCATTTTCTTTCTTCTCAACACAAAAACTCCTATCTTAACCAAAACTATTATTCCATTTTTTGTCCAGGTGCAACATCATCTTCTTGACTCTTTGAAGAAGTGAATATGCAAGTGCATTTTCTTCCCTATCTTTTATCAATCATCATTATTCTTTTACCATTAGTATTATTTTTGTTTCTTTCTTCTGCCATTGAGTGTGTAGGGCTGTCCACGGTTCGGGTTGGGTCGGGTTTAGGCTCAACCCGCATCCGACCCGAATTGATCAGGTGGAGCCATCATCAACCTGCCGTCGATTGGGAGGAGAATCAGATAGGACCGATTGGAGCTTTGATGGATGTCAGGCGGATCGGGTTGAGGCTAAAGTGTTAGGACATATGTGTTTCACTTGTTAGGAACATATGTCACTATTTTATGTAATTGGCTTATCCTTTGACAAAATGAATTTTACTTGTATTTGGGTAGATTTAGGATGTATTTAAATACTTCAAGAAATCATGTTTCATGATCAAGTGTTGAAGCCTTCAAATCTATCCAAGAAAACAAGCTGATAGTACAAATTCATTAAAGCTCGACAGCTGGCTTGACAGCTACATCTATCGAGCTTAAGAAAGCTGTTCAAAGCCCCGTGTGCTCGACACTTGCTCTACAGCTGCTCGACACCTACTATCTGTCGAGGTTTAAGAATTTCAGAATTCTGATATGATTTTCTTAGGATCCGTGAATATGTCTTTAGGCTTTCTTTTCTCCTAACCCTAGACATATAAAAGGATTGTTTTAAGGGCTGTCAAACAGTTCACAAGTTGCACAAGCATTGAGCAAATTCTGTTCAAGCTGATTGTGGCCGAAAACGAAGTTCTTGCCCTAGTTCATCTATTTCTCTTGAAGAAGTTGCTGTGTATATTGCATCGTAGGGTTTTGTGACCAAGCATCTTCTTGATCTTCATTGTGTGGATGAACTGAAGAATTTTGCAACTAACAATCTTCTTAGTTGGTGATTGAAGTTACGTACTGGGATCCGCGCAATTGGTTAGTCACGTACTTGGGAGTTGTGCATCAGAAAGGGGAATTGTCACTACAGAACAAGTCCAATTGTGTATTGGGGTAAGGATTCAACTGTAGGTTGGTAAGGTACTTGAGATTCCTTTACTTGTAACCGTTTGTTGTGATAATAGTGGAGTTTCGGGAGTGGTGACCTAAAAATCACTCGGTGGGATTTTTGCCGTTAGGTTTTCCCCATTCGTAAACAAATCACCGTGTTATTTATTTTCCATTGCATAATTAGTTTATTGGTGATTTGTTTGTACTACCACGTGTTTGCATGATAAATTGATTAATTAATAACTTGGCTAATTTATTAATTAATTTCTATCATAAGGGGTCATTCAGTTTGTAGCCTATCATAAAGATCTGGAAAACAACAATAATCCGACGAGAAAAGATGAAAAATGGCAGAAATCCGATGAGAAAAAATTGTAAAACGGCCTAAATCCGACGTGATCTCGCCAGATCTAGCAAGATCTCGACCGTTTTCAGCAAGATCTCGGCTAGATCTAGCGAAATCTCACCAAATTGAGCTAGATCTTCCCCAAAAAATCAAAAATTCATTGGAAAATACAACTAGGTCGGTTGGTTCGGGTTTCTCGGATTTGAGAGGTGAAGATCCGATACTTGAATCATTGATCTCGATTGTTGGAGAATAAAATCCGTTGCCGACCACCGGAGAAATCGGTTTGGTCGGCGGTGGGTTGGGTCCGTTTGGCAACGGCGGATGGATCGGGTCTGGTCGGTGGAGGCGGGTGGGTCGGGTCCGGAGGGTCCTTGGACAGCCCTATGTGTGTGTGTGTGTGTGTTGATATGCATATTGGTATTTAAGATTTTGTTGGTCACTTTTTTGTATTGCTATTTTTATTCCATGAAAGATCGTTGGGCATAATTTTGATGTGAAATGTTCTTTTATTGGATTTTTTTTTTTTTTATATATATTTGTCTATAATAAACTACATAATTTTTGTATGTTCATTAATATTTAAAAATATGATAATATATCAAAGTTAATAATTTTGTATTCAGTATGAACTATGGTTAATGTGTCAATGCTACTATTCGGCCTCTTCAAGTAAAATTTCCTAGCTACCACCCTGGATGCAATGAAAGTGAATCAAACTAGCCTTCTTTTCACGTCTTAGATATTGACTAGAGAGTAAATGAGGAAGAGAGAGAAAGAGCACTAGTTTCTAGTTTCTAGTTAGCAAGAGGAGCCTCTCTGTCTCTCTCTCATCTAAAGGATAGGAAAAATAAATATCTCTATAGTAGGCCACCTAAAATTTTCTTTTGGAAAGGCTAATTCTATAGATTCCAATATGTGATCTTTCTAATTTATTTAAAGACTAACTTGATGTAATTTTTTGTTAGATATAAAATAACATATATTAAATTAGTTAAGGCATAAAGAGATGGAAGTGGTATAGTGGAAAAAACATGCTTTTATGGTTTCCTCAACCAATACAAAAACATGCTTTTATTATGGGGTGCCTTGCTTTGAAAAATAGACTTATGCAGTGAGGTTTCTCTCGGGATAGTTATTGGGGGAAATGGGTAAACACCCTTAATTTTAAAACTATATAACAAAATACCACTCTTTCCAAACTATTTAGCAAAATACCACTTGGTTTGTGATCCAGATAGTACGAGCATTCGCATTAGGAAATGCTATCACATCCCATTTTATCATCCTAAAAAACTATTTTATCAATTACACAATACCATTTTACAATACATCCATCATCTCAACTTTTATTTTCCTATTCTTCTCATTAAAATAATATTTCTACAAAATAAAATAATATATCCCAAAATCATCATCATTTACAATACAACACATTATTTATTCTTTCTCTATCATTCTTTCTGTTCAAGAACGACCACAAATTTACTGAAACCACCATCACCACAAGCCCACCACCGCTACACTACACACACCTGACACCACCACCACCAACAACACATAATCTACCATCAACACCCAAAAAAAGAAAAAGAAAAAAAAAGGGAGAGACTATAGCACCAATCCACCATCAACACAATTAACACCAAATGCAGCAACCCACGGTCTCCACCACCATAAGCAAAACCTAAACCCATAGCAGGCAAAACCCAGACCCACAGCCACAATCAATAAACACCATGATGGCAAACCCATGTCGTTGCTGTCAACTAAAGAGAGAGAGAAAGCGTTGTCGCCGTCAGCCAGGCTGATATGAGTGGGAGTGGTGGCTCGCCGTGGTGTGGTGGCTATAGGTCCCACGATCTCATGTCTTCATTCGCATCAACGCTGGCTTAGGCCTTTTCGTCATCGCGCTCCTTATTGTTCCCTTGTTGGATGTGTTCTACCTCTGGGGTTGGATCGGGTTGTACGACGGGTTTTACATCACGGTCGGGGCAATGGGTCTTTGCAGCCTAGCCGACGCATTGGTCCAAGTTGGTGTCATCGGCGCCGACAATGAAATGCTTGAGCATTACATGCAAGCAGTTGTATATAAGTTTACCATTCAGCTACATTGCAATTCTACATGTAGAATTGCACTGTAGCTGTATTGTATTGCAAATTTTTTTGCAATGCTTGGCTTTTACAATTTTTGATGGAATGGAGATTTTGGGCTTAAATGCTAAAAAATGCTTACATTTGGCATTTGACATTTGGGGTGTGAATGCTCTAAGAAGTGTTTGTGGCCGCTCTTTTCGCCTACTTGTTTCTTTTTTACTCATTTCCATTAGTAGCTCCCAAAACTACTTCATTTTGATTTTCTAAAGTTTCTTTAATTATAAAAAAAAAAATTCCAGAAAACTATGAAATTATAAAAAATAAAAAAAAACATTTTCCCAACTAATTTTTTTAGAAACATTTTCGCAGCATAATTAAAAAAGAACAGACATATAAAGACACAAAAAAAAAAAAAAAAAAAAAACCCTCAAAAATATGTTCCACAAAAGCATCAAACTCATAATAACTAATCTATACACACAATTTCTGCACATTTAGTCCAAACTCCATTGGGAAAAATGCTCACACACCCCCTAAACTTTAAAGTAGTGGCTAAGACACCTCCTAAACTTTTATATTGGCCAATTTACTCCTTAAACATTCTACAACTGCTAAATCAATACATCCGTTAGTCTAACGTTAAAACATTAACAGAAGTGGCATGTGAGACTCACGTGAAATTAAAAAGCCACAGAGTCCTAAGAATCTGAAACACAATAGAAAGAAGAAAGAAGAAAGACAGACCTGGGTCTAACCGGCAGAGAGTAGAGAGAGAGGCGATAGAACCATGTGATAAAAAAAAGCTTGTTTTGATTCCCTTTTGAAAATTTTTTGGTTGATGTTCGGATCGATCACAAAAACCTAACTCACCTTAGCGACCCATCAAAAACATATCTTTTTAATCTTTTCTCTTGATTCTCTTTTGGCTTTTGCTACTTTAGTTATTTGATATTAGGGAATAGATTACCAAGTTATGTAATAATGGGAATCGATATCCTTTTTTGGCATCATATTAACTATTGTAATGAATAAAATAATGGGTTGATGCTTGATGGACAAATACGTGTTGGTATAGGAGAGAAATTTTTGGGAAAGTATGAAGGAAAATGGAACTTATCAAAAGACATAGTTGCCTTTTAGATTTTGACACTGAGAAAACATAAAAAATAAAAATGTGCCACGGATCAATAAAACGAGTCAGCTTGTTCTGAACACACCAAGGCACCTTTAGGATACAAATGGCGAGACGATGGCGGGATAAAGAACTAGGCGTCAACACGCCGCAGTGGCTCTCTCTCTCTCTCATCTTTTTTCTTTCTATCACGTTCAAATTTTTGGGACTGTTCTATTTTTATCTAAAATAAATAAATAAATAAAAATTGGGACTGCGTTTTTTTTTTTTTTGAGTTCACGTGAGTGTCATGTGCCACTTCCGTTAGTATTTTAACATTAGATTAACTGATGTATTGATTTAGCAGTTGTGGAATGTTTAACGAGTAAATTGGCCAATATAAAAGTTGAGGGGGGGTTTTGACCACTACTCTAAAGTTCAGGGGGTGTGTGAGCATTTTTTCCAACTCCATTCGTAAAAGTCCAAAGCACTTGAAGAAAAATTTTCCTCTACATCGAAAGCATGACTTGAATGGTTTACGCTAAGAGAGTGGGAGACGAAGCTATTGAACTTGACAAATGGGTTGACAAGAATGGGTTCAGTTCTACAAAACATACCAGAGATTTGTGTGTTCCTGTACACGACTCCTTTAAGATTTACAACCAAATGAGGTTGATCCAGGCATTTCAGGGTTCGACGTCGTCGGATTCGGTGTGGGAAGCAATTTTTATAAAAAAAAAAAATATAAAATTGTTCTAGATCTGGGTTTCTTTGGCTGATTTTAGTATTGGTCTTTTTGTTAGATGGTGTTTCTTTCATTGGCAATGTAAATTTTTGTTTCTAAATTTTTTCTTGTTGTGATTGGATTGTTCTATAGTTTGTTTGGTTGCGTGGAAAGTTTTCTGGATTGCTAGGGAAAATTTGCTGGATGTTTTTGGTAAAATATATCAATATCTTTTTAATTTATTTTTTCTGAAAAAGAAAATTTTTTATTAGCTTTTTTTTTATAGCATTTTTGGATTTATTTTAATTGTAAACCTAAAAGGATGTAGTTTTGAGGTCACCAATGGCACAATTCTAACAGAAACTAATGGGAGTAGCGAATAGAATAAAATTAAAAAGTAAAATTAGAATGCTGAAATTAATTTTGGTCATATTTAGACTTGTGTTTTACATTTTTGCCTAAAATAAATGTCACTTTTACATATCTAAACATATACAAGTTAATATAAAGACAATATAATTTCATCTCTAATTCTCCAAATGCAAAATAAAAAAATGGGATTTTACTTTTGAATTTTTTTTAAAAAAAATTTCAAAAAGTGAATATTTATAAGTTTATTGAAAATGCATTGTTTGAAATTGTTGTGCTTAAGGAACAAAAAATGAGGCTTCAAAAACTGTAATTTGAAAAGGTGTAGCTTTAAACCACTGTATCAAGTAGGAATATAATTATACATTTAGTAAATAAATGTTTTATCGAAGAAATTGAACAGAAAACAATGATCAAAAAACATAATTCAACCTGAGGGTGTGTTGAAAATGCTTTCTTCAATGTGATAATGTGCCCCTGCTTAAAAGAGTTTTCTATTGGGTTACAAGAAATTCACCTCTATGAAACAAAATCACCAATCGCAAACAAAAATATATTTTGAAGTTTCTTTTTCCAAAGAAATTCTTATAAGAATTGTATTAGGCCAACTTTTGAGTTAAATGATGGCATAAAATGACATTAAGCCCTGAGCTTGGAATGTCAACAAGGATAAGCGGTTGTTTACTTGTTTTATGTTATTTGCTACGCATATCATGAGAATCAACATAAAATTTATTATTATTTTTATTTGATTTGATTTTTTTGTTGAAATAATTCAACATTCACTACAAAACGCAGGGGCCTTGGGCCACGATTTTTAAACCGTGGCTATAAAAAACGCGGCCCAAGATAGACTGAAGCCGCGTTTCATAAAAACGGGGCCATAGACGGGCTCTTAGGCCGCATTTTTTAAGCGGGGCCATAGACGGGTTCTTAGGCCGCCTTTTTTTGAGCTAAAAACGCGGCCTAAGGACCTTCGTATTTTTATTTTTTGGCAAACTTTTTTTTTTTTTTTTCTTTACCTTAACTGTGGCCGCATTTTTAAAACGGGGCCATAGACGGGTTCTTAGGCCGCGTTTTTTAAGCGGGGCCACAGACGGGTTCTTAGGCCGCGTTTTTTTGAGCTAAAAGCGCGGCCTAAGGACCTTTGTATTTTATTTTTTGGCAAACTTTTTTTTTTTTCTTTTCCTGAACTGTGGCCGCATTTTAGAAACGGGGCCATAGACGGGTTCTTAGGCCATGTTTTTTAAGCGGGGCCATAGACATGTTCTTAGGCCGCGTTTTTTTGAGCTAAAAACGCGGCCTAAGGACCTCCGTACTTTATTTTTTGGCAAATTTTTTTTTTCTTTTCCTTAACTGTGGCCGCATTTTAAAAATGGGGCCATAGACGGGTTCTTAGGCCACGTTTTTTAAGCGGGGCCATAGACATGTTCTTAGGCCGTATTTTTTTGAGCTAAAAACGTGGCCTAAGGACCTCCGTACTTTATTTTTTGGCAATTTTTTTTTTTCTTTTCCTTAACTGTGGCCGTATTTTAAAAACGGGGCCATAGACGGGTTCTTAGGCCACGTTTTTTAAGCGGGGCCATAGACATGTTCTTAGGCCGCGTTTTTTTGAGCTAAAAACGCGGCCTAAGGACCTCCGTACTTTATTTTTTGGCAATTTTTTTTTCTTTTCCTTAACTGTGATGGGGCCATTCAATAGTAATAGCACACCAAAAAGAAACCCAAAGCCACAAAACATTTCAACCCAGAGCCATTTCGGTCAAAAAAAAAAAAAAAAAACACAAACCACAAACACCGTCGCCGTTGAGCTCAGCCGTCGCCGATGAAGCTCAACGGCGACGCAGAGACTCCAACCCACACCGATCGCCAGCGCTGAAGCATCACGATCGGCGTCGATCGCCAGCGCTGAAGCGTCGCGATCGGCGTCGATCGCCAGCGCTGAAGCGTCGCGATCGGCGCCGGTCGCCAGCGCTGAAGCGTCGCGATCGGCGCCGGTCGCCAGCGCTGAAGCGTCGCGATCGGCGCCGGTCGCCAGCGCTGAAGCGTCGCGATCGGCGCCGGTCGCCAGCGCTGAAGAGTCGCGATCGACGCCGATCGCCAACGCTCGGCGTCGATCGCCAACGGCGACGCTCAAGCATCGATCGCGACGCTTGAGCGCCGCTGTTCGCGATCGACGTCGATCGCGACGCTTGAGCGCCGCCGTTGGCGATCGACGTCGATGGCGACGAGGCACCGATGGTGATGATTAAAACGTCGCCGTTGGCGCTGATCGCGACGCTTCATCTCGCAGAATGTTCACGATGCTTCAGTTCGCACCATCCAGCGACGCTTCAGTTCGCACCATCCGGCGACGCTTCAGTTCGCACCATCTGGCGACGCTTCCAGCAACCCTTCGCCTCCCACCACAACCTGCAACGCATCAGTTCGTGTAATGGGTATTTTTTACCTTTTTTTTTTCTTTTGAGTTAATTTTTGTTTAATTTTTTTGTTAATTTTTTTTTAATGATCCAAATTTGTGTGTTGTTAGGACGCATGACAAACGAATCAACCAAAACCTTTTGTTGTATTGCTGTTAGTGTAATTGTTGATTTGGGCACAGACTCTGGAATTTGTGCTGTTACATTTCTGTTTGTGTAGATGTAGATATGGGTATAGACCCATGAATTTGTGTTTGGAGGGGATATCACCACATATGTGGAATGATTTACCAAAACCTTTTGTTACATTGTTGTTTTTGCAATTAATGATATGGGTATAGACTCAAGAATTTTTGTGTTTGCTTTGGTTTTTTTTTTTTTTTTTGGGGGGGGGGGGGGGGGGTATATTACTGCATTTATGGATGATCGACCAAAAGCTTTTGTTGCATTTTTGTTTGTATAATTGTTGACATGGGTATAGATGCGAAAATTTGTGTTGTTACGATGTATGATAAATGATCAACCAAAAACCTTTTGTTGCGTTGCTGTTAAGTGTAATTGTTGATTTATGTAGACTCAGGAATTTGTGAATTGTCTTTTGTTGCATTGCTGTTTGTGTAGTTGTTGATATGGGTATAGACACATGAATTTGTGTTGGGTGGGGGTGGTGGGGGATATAACCACATGGACGCATTTTTTTTTTTTCTTTGTTCAGTTTGGCAAAATTCATGTTTGTTGGGATAAAGATAGTTTTTTCCCCTTCTGTTTTGATAGTTGGCAAAAGCTGATAAAAGATGAGAATTTTGAGTATCTTGAGCCGTTTGTTTGTTTGTTGATTGAATGAGTTGTTATAGCTGTACCCTTTCTTTGGTTGCAGGGAAAACGAACATGATAAGACAATCAAGTTTTGATTTTGAATCTGTTGCAAAAAGAAAAAGAAAAAAAAAAATTAATGAGTAGTCGAGTACTATTACTATTGAATAATACTAGGCTAGGTAGCATAGTCTTTTTATTTTTCCTGGAGGATGGATTGAGTTTGGTTAGGCTCTGTTTTTTTTCTTTTTCTTTTTTGTTGGATAAGTAGCTAATAGCAGGGTCCCTGACAGTGCTCCGCTTTTGCAATGAAGTTCTCATTTAGTTAGTGGTATCCCAAGTATTTAGGTAAATACCAATCATGAATTAGTCGATGTCCTCTTTTACGCTACTTTTTAGTGCAATTGTGACTTTTGTCATGTCATAATTCTCATTATTTCTTGATTTTTGAAGTTGGGTTTTATGAATTTTTATTTATGGAAAACCACATTTATTAAGGCTGTTATGTCCTTGTAACCTGGCTATTTTGCTGTCAAACTTTTTTTTGTGCACACTGTAATATATATTTTCTGGTTTCTTTTTAGACTTTGTCGTCATCATGGAAGGTGCCACTCAAATCCTGGCTATGTTGTTGGTCTCCTGATGGGTAATAAGGTACGTATTTATTGTTTTGTGATATTTATCCTACTATATTTATGCTTTTGAGTGTTGTTGAAATTACATGAACTATGATTGGTAGATATTCTAGTATGTTTCAGAAGGCAGTCACTTGTGTGTTTTTAGGCTAATCAAAATGGTTTGTTATTCTTTATTTTAAAAATAGGTCCAATTTTGTTGCCTATTGGGTTATATTTATGCATATTTACCATTTTCTCTTGATATTTAACTATTTTTCAGTTCATTTATCAATTTGTTTTCAATGGCTTAGAACAAGCGGATGGAGCCTTCAACTGAGAAGAAAACTGATGATGAAGAGGTATGTTGGTTGAACAAGAAATATCACAATTAATTTTAGATACATTATTTTCAGCTTAGAATAAAAATTATTTATCTAAAGCGGTCAATTAATTAGTATGATATCAAAAGACAATAACAAATTTGATTTCCTAATTAATTAGATGATAGAAAATAATTGATGCTCAAGCCCAAGCCTATTTTTAATTAACAATATATTTTGTCCAAGATTGAAGTTCATAGCAAGCCCAAGCCCATTTTTTATCCCAGCCAAACTCTAATAAGTAATAATTAATAGCTACAATTAACCCATGCACAGAGAACAACGTAGTGCCTTTTGAAGTTCTCGCTCATAACACAACTCTCTCTTTATGTCTCTGACTCTTACAAAATCCAAATGTCTCCTTAATTACACAAACTCATAGCTTTCTACCTCTTGCTATTCTGACTTTTGGCCTTTCACTTTTCCGTTTCAATCTCAATCTCAAATACACGACCAAGATGTTATCCATAAGATGTTATCCATGCTTGGCATCAATATTTTGCCAGATGCATATTATCAATTTGGCTGTTAATACTTAGTCTCTAAAAAGATTCTATAAACTTGAAAATTTTTAATATTAGTTCTTATCCTTCCAATCTTTGAACTTTTTTTTTAACCTTAGTTCTTGTGTGTGTGTGTGTGATGTCTTGGGGTGAGGGAGAGGAAGAGAGGCAATGAAGTTGTGGAAAACCCAGTTCGGTGAATTTGCAGAAAATGAGTTCAATTGTCGAGCCTTTTCTATCTCAATCTACCATAAAGTTTGTGTCTTCAATATTGCTTCTTTTTTCCCCCCATAGTTTCCTTTTGTATACTTATCTAACTGTCTCACTTTTGCAGGTCTTACGAAACAAGCCTGATTTTCACCACAAACCATGGCCAACCATAAGCAACAGTGCGAAAGATTTTGTAAAGAAGTTACTGGTGAAGGATCCTCGGGCAAGACTAACTACTGCCCAGGCCCTATGTATGTATTGAATTTGTCTCTTAGTAAATATCAATTTTGATTACTTCTGGCCTATTGGAATTGGCTAATGCAATTACAAAAATTTTTAGGCAATAGAGTTGTGACTCAAACTGAGATTCTTTTAGTTTTCTTTTTATTTTACAATTTAGTCCCTGAGAATAGTTACTGTGTTATGTTCTTCCCCCCTTTTATACTCATAAACATTTGGGGGGGGGGGGGGGGGGGGGGGGGGAGATATATGAATATCTTTCATTTCATTTTAAAGCTTGTTTCTTTGGTTTCTTTTATATCATATTCAGATATGGATTTCTTTTTTGTTATGTTTGATTAAATGCCTATTTTGATTTACTAAGCAAAAGGTTAGGAGTCCCAACTTAAGTGTTTACTGTGTGGGTGGAGATCTTGTAAGGAATACAGTAAATTGAAATTGAAAACAAGGATTTCGTTTGAGGAGAGTTACATTGATAAGAATTTGATGATTTATTTGACAGTGAATGTCTTTCTTCAGCATTGTGCAGAAGAAAAAAGGGCTATAGGAAAAAGAAAAAGGAAAAAAGGGCTATAGCCGCGTTTTTAAACGCGGCTAAAAATATGTCCTATAGCCACATTTAAAAAATGCGGCTATAGTTGTCACCTATAGCCACGTTTTAAGTGGGGCCATAGGTCCTGGTCTTAGGCCACGTTTTAAACGCGACCATTGGTCCAATCCTATGGCCACGTTTTAAACGCGGCCATAGGTCCTGGTCTTAGGCCACGTTTTAAGCGCGGCTATAGAATCTGGTCTTGGGCTGCGGTTAAAAAGTGTGGCCATAGGACCGTCAGTCCTATAGTCACAGGTTTGAGGCCACACTAGAAAGCGTGGCCTGAAAAAACGTGACTATAGGCTATAGCCACGTTTTTTTGACATATAGCCGCGTTTTAAAAACGCGGCCATAGAACCTTTTTTTTGTAGTGATTTCTTTTAAGTAACAAGTTTTATATATTCGTCTCCTTCATTCACTTCTCTAAAATAGAAAAGGAAAAAAAGATAAAAAAGAGAGTCATTGAGCTTATAAATAGGGCCACAGAAATGAATATGATTCTCCCTCATTACTCAAACAGCCACGCTTACTGCAATGACGAGAATGTGGCATAAAGTTGATGCAATTGACAGTGTCCTTTGCAACTGCCTTACAATGTACTAATATTATTGCAGAAAAGAGGACAGAGACATTTGTGTATACTGCTACCTTGCTTTGCAAACTTACACATATTTGAATTTGAATCAAGTATATATTCATCTAGAAACTTTATTACGTATAACAGTGTAACACTAACACACATCACGCACAAACTCAGGCATAATTATTTCCAATCAACACAAATTACATCAAATTAGAAAGTACAATCACCCTGACTTATTTCAAGAAAACTTCAATGCCAAGCTGTAAACAAATTAACAAGATGATATGGCTTTGGAATGACCTTATTATTTGGAAATGGCCGTCTGGAAGGCATAGAAATTAAACCATGTAGTTCTCAGCAAGCTAGACACACTTAGAAAAGAGAGCGGCAAATACAATTTTACCTTTTGCATATTTACTTTGGTGTGAAGTTTTTGCAGAAGTTATCGCAGGGTCCTGGGGGAGAGTTGACAGCATACCAAGTCTGAGTGATGGTTGGAGCAAGTGCTAACAATGCGCCAAAGAAAGCAATGAACGTCCAGGAACTACTGAAATAGTCGTGAAAGACTTGAGCTATCCAGGTCATCCACTTGCTCTCATAGTGCTTCTGAATTTCTGATCGGACATCCTTGTTTATTTCGATGTTAGGCACCAAGTCGGTGCCTATCTCATTGAAGAGTTTAGCCACTACTTCATCGCTGCCAAGGAAATTGTGGAGTATCTGTGCTTTCCTTAGCACCTTAACATCGTTGGCTTCATCGATTAGTGAATCCAGGAAGGATATATAAGAGGTGACCCCAAAATCATTTGCAAAATCCAGACACATTTCATATGCTATCAAGTTCAGGAACTTAGGCCTGGTTGAGTCATCCACAACAATTGGAGGAAGCTAGGTGAAGTTATCCACGAAAAAGAAATTGTTTAGTGAATTTTATCTTACTCAAGTAACAATTTTTACCACGTTTCAAATGGATACCTGCTGTTTTAAGCTCCTGGACATTGCGATAGGATTGCCACTCTTGGACATTTTGTATATTTTGGTTGATTTTACTAACCTTTCCATCATTAATGTACCCTGGTCCATGAAGCCTTCGTGTCCTCAGATGGTCAAGAAGATGGACGGGCTCTGTAGCCTTTGATATGGTACGATCTTGTGGCTTCTCCTCATCGTGACTTTCTTCTTTCGCACTTTGTGCTTCTTGTGGCTTCTCCTCATCGTGGCTTTCTTCTTTCGCACTTTGTGCTTGTTGTGGCTTCGATCTTTGGCAGTCTCCACGATAACCAATTCGATTGCTGATCCTCTGGTGCCTTAACGTGCGAGTCAATGTAAGTTTAATTGATTTGCTCAATTCTTCTTTCTTCACACTCGAGCTCATCAACCATGTGAGTAGACAATAGGGAAGTTGATTCTCCAGCAAGAACAAATCCTGTTGCCCAAATGCTACACTGTCCGTTTTTATATTCAACTCTTTGAACTTGTTATTGTTAGTTGCACAATATATGTACTGTAATATTGCACAACCATCCACTAACAAAATCAAAGTGAGAGCCTCATCATCATATTTCTTGGTCACCTCCTCCTCGAAGCATGTCCTCAGTTCATAGATTTTCTCCTTAATCATGTTGTATACATCTTCCATATTCTTCCTGCTACCTTCAATGAATTCATATGTCAACAGTAGCTTGTAATTCTCTCCTAGCTGGTACTTTGGATTACCATGATGGATTGGACCGAGTGATACCACTTTTGGCTCAAAATACTTGCAAAAATCGTCGACGGGTTCTCGCAGCAAGAATATAACCTTTTGTATCTTTGGTGTACATGTTCGAGATTGATTCATCGCATTTTCTTTTGCCTCCCTTACTTTTTCAAACCTTGCCTTGAGATCAGTGATGCCGATGCTCGTTTCACCTTCTTCTCTTCCGGCCATTAAAAGTTCGCACCAAAGAAGGCAATTGAATTTTGTAAGTTTTGTCCTAACTCGTATTTACTGTAATTTATTCTTGACGTAGTACGTCGAAACTTTTAGCTTGAGAAATTAGGACTGTTGCTCTTATTTGAATATAGAAATTTTCCTAAAGCAACTATATCTTATTCTTATGATGGATTAACATATCAAGCTTGGAATATAACCTACAAGATTTATCTAAAAAATGCAAAATAAATTGGAACTTACTTTATGTCTTTATCCATTATTTATGAAAGATAGATGTTGAACATGCGTAATTTCAACATCTTTTCTACTAATATACCAAGTCGGGGTACAGGGACGCATGTTCAACATCTTTTCTACTAATATACCAAGTCGGGGGACAGGGACCATTTTTCTATTAAATTAAAGACAATACACAAATGTTTAATGATACAGTGAATAGGCTTGTTTCTTCTTACTTTATTTACCTCGTTAGTTTGGCATGGCATGATGTATTATTTTGAAGCAAAGGTAGAGCTAGAAAATGTTTGTAGGAGGCAAATTTTTTTTTACAATATGCCATATCTAAATTTAGTGACAAACTACAAATTAATGTGTCATTAAACAAATGATGACATATGTCATCCAAATTGACATCACATTGGCATATTGAAATTTGTCACGTGTCATCATTGGCCTATAAGATAAAGATAAATTTCCTATTCAAAATTTATGGATAATTATCTTTATTAAAATAAATAAATAAAATAAAAATAAATTTTCTATTCAAAATTGATGGATAATTATCTTTATTAAAATAAACAAATAAAATAGAGATAATTATTTATCTTTGTTAATTATGTTCTTTGTCAAAATATGATCTTTATCAAAATAGATAAATAGAGATAATTATCTCTAAGCAAAATTTGGGCCAATTAGAGTTTACTACATATCTTCAAGCATATCAATTCAAAGTGGAGCTTATCCTCTAAAACAACTATAAATAGAGGACATTCCCTCTCATTTTCAACACCAAGTTTTCAAGAAGCCCAAGTTTTTGAGAAATTCTGTCTCAAGAATCTTTGTCTCAAAAATATTTGAAGAACATTCGACAAACTTGAAGAATCAAAACAAAGATTTGCTACTAATTTGTTAAACAAATTATTACAAACAATGAAAGAAAATTGCATAAAGATCAAGGTCTTCATCTGCACTAACTGTTCTTCATCCGTTTGTCCAACTATCTCATTGTTTTTCAAATAAACTAAAACCTGATAACAACATGGAATGAAAAATCAGATCAACAACAAACATCATTCATTAAAAGTATTTAGTGTTGTAAATAAGACATGTGAATATCTTCAAGGAACACATATGAATTAGTGAATAATATGACAGTGAGGGATACAAACCTCTAGTAGGTGATCCTCCTATGAGTAGTTATCAGGTTGTATCTCTTCTACCTTCAACGATTAAATAAGACATGTGAATATCTTTTTATAAACAATTTAAAAAAAAAAAATTTTTATTAATCATTGATTTCATTTTTTTAATTATAAACAACCAAAAGTAGAGTTCTAAAAAATTCAAATATTTATCAATCTAAGGTAGAGATGCATGAAAAATAAAAAATTCTAAAAAAAAAAAAAAATTTGAGAGAGGAAGAATATACATTTTTTTTGTATGAGAAAAATATGCCTAAAATAGGAGAGAGTGGCAAAAATTTATAGTAAGAGGATGAGAATAAGAAAACCTAAAATAAAGGAATATAAATGGGCAAAATAATATTTAAAGTTAAAATTGCCTAAGAGGAATGTATATAAACAACACTTTTGTATTGATTTATTATTTATTTATAACATTAAAATTAAAGTAAATGAATATGTAAAGTTAAAACTGCCTAAAATAAATTTGTAAATCTAATATATTTATATATTTAATATTGTAAATAAATATGAAAAAGACTAATGATCCAGCCAATGACATGGTAGATGAGGTGGCTTAACGGGAGCATAGCAATAATAAATATTATGCTTCAACTTATATATATAATTTTTTTATTAATCATTGATTTCATTTTTTTTAATTATAAACAACCAAAAGTAGAGTTCTAAAAATTTAAATATTTATCAATCTAAGGTAGAGATGCACAAAAAATAAAATAAAAAAAAATTTTCTAAAAAAAAATTTAAGATAGAGAAAGAATGTACCTTTTTTTTTTTTTTTTTTAATGGGAAAAATATGCCTAAAATAGGAGAGAGTGACAAAAATTTATAGTAAGAGAATGAGAATAAGAAAACCTAAAATAAAAGAATATAAATGGACAAAATAATATTTAAAGTTAAAATTGCCTAAGAGGAATTTATATAGACAACACTTTTGTATTGATTTATTATTTATTTATAACATCAAAATTAAAGTAAATGAATATATAAAATTAAAACTGCCTAAAATAAATTTGTAATGCAAATATATTTATATATTTAATATTGTAAAAAAATGTAAAAATATAAATAAATATGAAAAAGACTCATAATCCGGTCAATGACATAGTAGACGAGGAAGCTTAACGGGAGCAATGCTATGACATGGCTCTGGTGCCATTTACTTGGAAACAAATGTCTGGAGGTAGTAAAAATATAGAATCAATGCATGCAGCAAGATCACAAAATAAAATTTCAGAAACCATTTATCATTAAGATGCTACTGAAAGTTACCTCCTGAGAAGCAATCGATTGAGCTAACTGTGCCTTTCTGAAGCTGGGTTAACTGTGAACCAAGCCTGTATGCCACTTAAGCTGAGTGCTAATACTGCGCCCAAAAACCCTGCAAACGACCAGGTGCCTGCGAAATGGTCATGGTAAAATCGAAACATCCAACTCGACAAGGTATAATGGAACCTTTGGATTTGAGATTTGACATTACTGTATATTTCGATGTTAGGCACTAAGTCGGTGCCTATCTCATTGATGACTCGAGCCACTTCTTCATCACTGCCAAGGCAATTATAGAGTATTCCTGCTTTCCTTAGATCTTTAACATCGTTGGGTTCTCTGATTAGTGAATCAAGGAAGGATATGTAAGAGGTGATCCCAAAGTCATTTTGAAAATCTAGGCACATCTCGTAGGCTATCAAGTTCAAGAATATTGGCCCTGTTGAGTCGTCAACAGTTATTGGAGGAAGCCAAAGGTATCCCAAACAACCGAGTTTAGTAAAATATACGTCCCCCAAGCAACTATTTTTCTTTTTAGTTCGTTCCACGTGAATACCTGCTGCTCGAAGCTCCTGAACATTGGGATAGGACTGCGAAGTTATTTGGCCATTCCCATTTTGTTGATTACTACCCAAGAGACGTATCCTCAGAAGATCGAGAAGATGGATGGGTTCCTTTTGTCGCTTCGGCTTTGAGTGAAGGCTTTCTTCTTTTTCTGGGTATTGCGAGCGACGCCACGACAACGAACTTAGCCATTTCCAGCTGAAAATTGCTGATTGATCGTCTGGAGGTGTTACCGTAACGAGACATTTAATGTAAGTGTCAACTGACTTCCTCAACTTGTCTTCATTCGCACTCCAGGTCATCAACCAATTGAGCAGACGATAGGGAAGCTGGTTCTCAAGCAAAAACAAATCCTGTTGGGTAAAGGCTACACTGTCGGATTTCAACACTTCGAAGTTGTTGTTAGCTGCGCAGTCTATGTATTGTAGTATTGCGCAGCCGTCCACCAACAACAACCAAATGAGGTCCTCATCCCCATAGCCTTCGATCACTTCCTTCTCGAAGCACTCCTTCAGTTCCTTGATCTTTTTCCCAATATTCTTGTACAAATCGTTTATCATCTCTTTGCTACCTTTGACGAACTCACATGTCAACATAAGCTTGTACTTCTCTCCTAGCTTGTACTTCTCACTACCATAATGGATAGGACCGAGTGATACTGCTCTTGGCTCATAGAGCTTCTGGAAATCCTTGTGATCTCGCCGCAAGAATATAACCTTTTGTATCTTTGGTGGTGGGGATGGGGTCAAATTTTTTCTTGCCTCCATTACTGAATCAATCCTTGCCTCCATTACTGCGTCAATCCTTGCCTCCATTACTGCATCAATCCTTGCCTCCAGGGTAGTAGATTCAATAGAAATGCTGTACGTCTGGGCGTCCTCAGTGACACCGCTGCTTGTTTCACCGCCTTCTCTTCTGAAAAAACCCTCCATAGAAACAACATGCTCCTTCCCGGCCATAGCAAGTTTGCACCAAAGAAAGAGAATTGAATTTTGTAAGTTTACTGTCCTTCCTCGTATTTAGTTTACTACGTGGAAACTTTAGCGTGAGAAATTTAGGGCTCTTGCTCTTATTTGAATGTAGAAACATTCCTAAACTAACTAGTTTTTATGATGAATAAATATACCGGGATTGGAATTTAAAATACAATATACTAAAAAATACAAATAAAGGAAATGAGACTGTGCTTATCACTTTCATTAACATGCATGCATGGTACACTTTTCTGAATAGGAAAATTATTTGTATATATAAATAGTACAATCTACACTTTACATGTTTTTTTGGAGAAGAATCTACACTTTACACTGTTCGGTTCTTCATTACTTAAAAAGAAGGTTTATGCTATTTATTAATATACCAAGTCGGGGATCAGTGTGTCTATATATATATATATATATATATATATCACTATTTTAAAAATTGGATTGGACCAGCCGGTTCAACCAAGAACTAGGCACCAATTCAATCTAGTAAAATCCCAAAAAACTGAAAACCAAAGCCAAAATCTGTTCTTTGACCGTACATGCAAGTTTTTAAAACCATTATATACTCACACACATACACTGATTCCTTCCTACTTTATTTATCTAACTAGTTTGGTATGATATATATTTTATATTTTGCGTAGAGCCAGAGTTATACATTGTTTTTCCAAGGGTTGTGGTTGTTTTATTTTTTTATTTTGTATAATTCCATAGTTACAACTAAGGCTATAAATTACCAATCCAAGTTGAGTCGAGCCAATTATTAAGTTCAGACTTTTTTATTTTGAACATGAGTCAAACTTGAGCTCATCATATATAAAATTACATGTTCAAATTTGTTCATGAGCTTCTTTTTTCATATATAGAAAAATCATGACTAAAATATTTTAAGATTTCATATATTATGATTAATTTTTACTAAGAATTGACTAATTATATTATCAATAAACTACAAATAATAATTTTTTTCAAGTATATATAGATATACTTTTAGATAATTATACATATTAAACTATAATATTTTTTATGGTCAAATTGAGCATCATGTTTATGATCACATTTTTATCTTTGAGCTTGATTCCTTTAATAATTGAGCCTAAACTTGGGTTCAAACTTAGTTTTTTTAATGAACGAGCTCGAACTATTTATAAATAATTTGGTTCATTTACAATCTTAGTTATAACAATGAGGAGAGAGAATTCGAACACCAACTCTCCTAATAGAGGAAAGTAGGCTATGCCACTGAGTTATAAAGCTTGCTGTTAATCTTAATCTTTTATATATATGGGCTTAAAAAAAATTATGTTATGCCTAGGGGCAATTGAAGTGATTGGCTTACAAAAATATATATAGGAGCCCCTACCCAAGGAAAAAAAAAGTAGTTCACTGGTCCTTTTAATGAAAGAAGTGAGTATTGGTTAATGATTATAGATACGTTATATTTTATATCACTTCTTGTTTTAAATTTTGTCCTTCCATCCGCTAAAATTTTGGATCACTTGTGATTAGAAGGATTTCATTATTAGTGAAGTACGAATGATGTGAATGTGAATTTTTTTTTTTTTGGTTGAGAATTTGTGAGTGTAAAATGTTAAGGTATATATAGAATTATATTTAGATCGTTTAAGGATTTTAAATAGGAATTGGTTGAATCGGCCAGGAGATTTCGATCAGATTAATTATGCAATGTATCCGCTTCAAACAATAAAAAGTAAAAATGTGATACACGGGAAGCAGCCTTTACCTACATAGCAAGTTTCAGATAAACTTTTGGGACAAAATTGCCAAATGCCCATTTCGGGCAAACTAATCAGTCATTTGCCCTTCTTCTCAAACTAAATAGGGAAATGCCCCTCTTTTGAAAATCAAGTTTTTAAAAATCGATTTAAGCCCTATAGCGACGTTTTCAAGGACCTATAGTGACGTTTATAAGAACCTATAGTGGCGTTTTGTAACTTGATAGCCATAAAATTGAGTTATAGGCAATTCTATTGCCTATAACTCGATTTCATGAATATCAAGTTATAAAACGTCACTATAGGTTCTTAAAACGTCACTATAGGTCCTTAAAAACGTCGCTATAGGGCTCCAGAAAATTTTTTTTTTTAACTCGATTTTAAGAAACTCGATTTTCAAAAGAGGGGCATTTCCCTATTTAGTTTGAGAAGAAGGGCAAATGACTGATTACTTTGCCCAAAAAGGGCAAAAGCCCATTTTGTCCTAAACTTTTGCCACAAAACTGTTTTTGTTTCTATCTTTTGCATCAAGCATGGTATCAAGCACAAGTAAAACTGTTTATGCTTCTTATTCACGGTTAACTTTTTCAGGGAACAAAAGGTAGAACGATATATATTATGCCATTCGTGCTTCAGACAATGCGAGTTAATTGTGATACACAAAAGATTGATTGTGACGGATTGAAACTCTAGCTTGAAGAATTCAGAATCTTAATTTGAGCTTATTGATAGACCACTAGAACTAATTAAGCGTACACAATTTTGTGAAGTTTTAACTTATTTTATTACTCAAGTGATAAACTTTTGCCACAAAACTGTTTTTGTTTCTATCTTTTGCATCAAGCATGGTATCAAGCACAAGTAAAACTGTTTATGCTTCTTATTCACGGTTAACTTTTTCAGGGAACAAAAGGTAGAACGATATATATTATGCCATTCGTGCTTCAGACAATGCGAGTTAATTGTGATACACAAAAGATTGATTGTGACGGATTGAAACTCTAGCTTGAAGAATTCAGAATCTTAATTTGAGCTTATTGATAGACCACTAGAACTAATTAAGCGTACACAATTTTGTGAAGTTTTAACTTATTTTATTACTCAAGTGATAAACTTTTGCCACAAAACTGTTTTTGTTTCTATCTTTTGCATCAAGCATGGTATCAAGCACAAGTAAAACTGTTTATGCTTCTTATTCGCGGTTAACTTTTTCAGGGAACAAAAGGTAGAACGATATATATTATGCCATTCGTGCTTCAGACAATGCGAGTTAATTGTGATACACAAAAGATTGATTGTGACGGATTGAAACTCTAGCTTGAAGAATTTAGAATCTTAATTTGAGCTTATTGATAGACCACTTGAACTAATTAAGTGTACACAATTTTGTGAAGTTTTAACTTATTTTATTACTCAAGTTGAACGAACAATGTGTAGGAGTCAGAAATTTCTTTAGGAGAGGAAGGTAAATATATCAAAATTTAGATATAAAAATAACCTCTAATTAATAATGTTATGTATAATATAAATATAAAGAATACTTTTAAAATGATTTAATATATATATTTTTTTTTGGGTTGTTGTTGAGAATTTAGTAATTTCATATAACAAATGACAATAAGTCTACACATCTATATAATATACTATATAATAAAAGTTGGGCTTAAACAGCGTGGTCGTGTCAAGTGGCTTCACCAAATTGCAGAAATTTTTTTAGATTTAAAAAAAAAATATATATATATATATATATATATAATTTATCTTCTCCTATAATTTCTAAGTTGATGAAATATTAATTTGATTACAATACAAACTCTTCATATAATCCTACGTAAAAAATGTCCATGTAATCCATATATTTTTAAAAAATTATATTACTACACTTAAAAATTGCAATTTTTTTAGATCTATAAAAAAATAGATATAATTTTTTTTGTTCTTATCTTCTTCTTCTCCTATAATTTCTAATATTAATTTGATTACAATACAAACTCTTCATATAATCCTACATAAAAAATGTCCATGTAATCCATATATATTTTTTAAAATTATATTACTACACGTAAAAATTGCAATTTTTTTTAGATCTATAAAAAAATAGATACAATTTTTTTTGTTCTTATCTTCTTCTCCTATAATTTCTAAGTTAATTTTTTTTTTAATTTTATTACCACCCAAATTAATTTAATCTAATCCTTATCTTAAAAGTATAGTTTAGGTCCATCTAATCCTTATTTTTTAATTCCTACACGTAAAAAGAAACAACATATAGCTAATAAAATTTATTTTTAAGCAAATTGTCTTTAATATAATATAAGAGTGTAATTTTGAATAAATTTTCTTTCTTTCAATGTACAACCATTCTTTTTTATATTAAAAATCCTACGTAAAAAATGTCCATTTTATCCATATATTTTTTTTAAAATTATATTACTACATGTAAAAATTGCAATTTTTTTTTTTAGATTTACAAAAAAATAGATATAATTTTTTTTCTTATCTTCTTCATTTCCTATTGATGGTTTTTAGACTCCTTAAAAACACAATTGAATTAACCTAGGTAATTAGCCAAGTTGTTACTTAGTCCAATTTAACAAATCTAGGTTATCACAATCACAAAGATCATATCATGCAAAGCAGCGGAAAGATAAATAACACAAGATATGATCACCCAGGAAACCAAACCAGTAAAAACCTGGGAAGGATTTGACCTAGCTATCCTCAAGGTAAACTTAAATCCACTATCTTGAAAGAATCGAAGTTCATACAATAAGACTTACAAGTCTCCACGCTCGACTTCTTATTGCTACCCACCAGTAGAACTTACTGACACGACCACGTGCAAGTTTCGAATCCACGAACTTCTTCTTTCTTGGATTCACCACCAGATACAAGCACACTTGCTTGTGTTTTCTTTAAGCTTCAATGGCAGCAACCGAGTTGATCATCAAGGTGTAGATAATATTTTCTCCTTGAAAACCCTAAGTTTGTGTAAAGGAAAGCTCCTCTAGATCTCACAAGAGATTTACACAAACCGCAATATGAGCAACACTAAAACGTGGCTAGGGTTTGCCTTTTATACTTAGGATAAATTAGAAAACCCTAAAAACAACTAGGGCTGAGTTGGAAATCTGTAGAAAAAAAACATTCTTCCCGAGTTTCGATCGATCGAGCCTAAGCTTCGATCGATCGAGCCAGGCCGAAATGCATAATGCTTTCTGCATTATCTCGATTCCAACTTTACATAAAACGTACAACTTTGAGCAAGACTAAAATACTTCTAAACACATTGTTTTGATCATGGTTTGCCAACAATACACATTAGAGTTCTAAATACATAAATACCTAAGTCTTTAGAACCTAACACCTATAATTTCTAATATTAATTTGATTACAATACAAACTTTTCATATAATCCTACGTAAACAAATGTCCATGTAATTTATTTTTTTAAAATTATATTACTGCACATAAAAATTGCAATTTTTTTTAGATCTATAAAAAATAGATATAATCTTTTTTGTTCTTATCTTCTTCTTCTCCTATAATTTCTAAGTTAATAAAAATCTTAATTTGATTACCATCCAAATTAATTTCATCTAATCCTTATCTTAAAAGTATACGTTTAGGTCCATCTAATCCTTATCTTAAAAGTATATGTTTAGGTCTATCGATCTAATCCTTATTTTTTAATTACTACACGTAAAAAAAAAAAAAACAACGTATAGCTAAGAAAGTTTATTTTCAAGCAAATTATCTTTAATATAATATAAGAGTGTAATTTTGAATAAATTTTCTTTCTTTTAATGTACAACCATTCTTTTTTATATATATTTATAATAAAAAAATTGTTCTCTTGGGTATTTCCAAAAAAAAAAAATCTAAGGAAGTGAGAACTAAGTACATGTCCAGATGTCCTGCCATCAAAAAAGTAAAATCAATTCTAATTAAACTCTCAAACTCAAACTCTTAATAATTAAACTTTCCCACCATGTCACAATTATTCAGAAAGTGAAGGAAAAAAAATGTTAATATCAACATTAAGCTTTTGTGTCTATCCAAAAATAAATAGAGGAAAGTTGACAAGAAAAATTGAAATTTTGTATTTATCCAAAGATTAGTAGAGGAAAAGTTGATAAGAACAATTTTTGTCTCTATCTAAAAAAATTGCTGCAATTTTTGCTTACCTTCAAGTATATCTAAAACTTGCGATTAGATCATAGGGAATAAAATCAGTCAGAAAAAAAAAATTATAAATATTTTTGCTCCACGTCCCTCAAACTTCTCATTCGGACTATGCTCTCTCTGTAAATCTGTGATGAAGGTTATATTTTTTGTATTCTTAGTTTTTTTGTGTATATTTTTAGTTGGATGGTTTTGTTCTATAATGGGTTTATTGATTTTTAAGTTTCTAGGTGTATCAACAACCTAATCCAATAGGAAATGGGTTAGCAATGGAAGCTATAATCGAAGAACTAGAGTGTACTGTACCAGGCCAGATTGTGTGGATACTTTAAGGATGCCTACAATGAAAGCTCGAAGTTCTATTTTCCTCTCCAAGGTTATTTAACTCTATCTTTTTTTCTTTTTTTCCTTTTTTGTTTAATTATGTTCATAAATACATCATATTTTTTATACTACAAGTAACTATATTGGAACTTTTTGAAGCTATAGAGTTTGAAGGAAACTTTGAAAAGCCTAGTTACTATATAAGCTTGAATTGTTGGAACTTAATTAATTAGATCTTCATCACTATAATTTATTGGGATATGATCGCAACAAAGGATTCTCAAGAGGAATAAAAATGTAGTTGACTTAGAAAGTTTGGGTCAATTGAAATTTACACCGGAATAAAATAAGAAAATAATTGCTAAAATGAGATTTATTGAAGGTGTATGGTTAAAATATTGGTCAAAATATGGCATGATCCATTGAAGTTTTAAACACCTTAAAGTTTTAACCTATATTCCAAATGCATCATTTACTCATAATATATATTGTTGTTCACAAAAATAGCCTAGGAGGGATATGCAGGACCTCGCAAAAAGTATTACTTTCTAATTTTCATCACATCTCAACGCTAATGAAGCTATTTTCAAATATTTTTAGGGTCTTAACTCTTAATTTTTCTCAAAAAAAATTTCTTGAAGTTTATATTTACACATTTTGTTTTGATAGGTTGAAATTCGGTACCTCCTCTCTCACTTTCAAATACAAAAATTCAGCTCTTATGTAAATTCTTAATGTTTAGTAATCACTACAAGAAAAGAGTCTACTAGCGAGGCTCAAATACCCTCGCAAAAATTCAAATATCGTCGCAAAAAGTTATTAGCAAGGGCATATGACCCTCGAAGGCCGTCGTATTTGCTCTTGTCTCTAAAAGAGATTTTGCGACCACACCTTCGCAAATAAATAATTTACGAGGGCAACCCACTATCGGTACTGAACAAATTCGCCCTCACAAATATATTACCAAACGACGAGAAAAGTCGACGACTTATTTTTAGCGAGGGAAAACAGTCGTCGATAACAACTATTTGTGAGGACCTTTATACCCTCGCAATTAGTTATTTGCGAATTCCAAATTGACGACATACTTTTTAGCGACAAATAATGACATCGCTAAAATTTATTTGTGAGAGCTTTTAACCCCTCGCAACTTATTTTTAGCAAGGGAAAACAGTCGTCGTTAATAATTATTTGTGAGGACCTTTATACCGTCGCAATTAGTTATTTGCAAATTTCAAATTAACAACGAGACAAATAATGTCATCGCTAAAATTTATTTGTGAGGGATTTTATCCCCTTGCAATTAGTTAGGAATAATAGTGACGACATTAAATTGTCACTTAAAACGTTTTTGCAAGGGGTTAAGGAGAGTCGCTATTCTATAAATTGCAAGCGACTTTGTTGTCACTATAAAGTTATTTATGACCAAATTTTTATGTCATCAGTGATAATATTTTATATAATTTTTGAGATATTTTATTATTTATTTATTTATAATTTATTTTATATCATTTTTGTTTAACTATCACAATAGTACAATAATTACTAAAAATTGATCCATCAAAAGATAAAAATTCATATAAATTCAAACTTTAAAATATAGAATATACAAAGAAATCCTGAAATTAAACCTTGTTTTAAACTTAAACAACTAGAATTATGACAAAATCTATATTAATCTTCCTCTGAGTCACCCTCCAAGCTGTTTTCGACCTCCTTGTTATTGTTTGAGTTGTCCTCTTCATCTCTGCTAGTACCATCCTTAAAATAAAAAAATAAAAAAGCATTAAACATGAGTTAAAATGAAACAATTAAAGTGAATTTGTATTTGTATCAATGCTTCAATAAATAAGTACACATATTACTATATCAAATCTAATCATATAATAATATATCATAAACAACAGTAATAACTTTTTTAAAAAAAATTTAACAACAATAATAACTTAATTTGATTACTTAAACCACTATCAAAATTAAATATAAATTAAAATAATATAACAATTCCGGATTTATGTGCAACAGCCAACAAGGCCCTCTACACAATCCAAAGCTTGAAGTCAGGAAAAATATTTCTTGGCCCTTGAAGTTAACAAAAGTGAAACTTCAAGTCCAAACCTAGCCACTGGTTACAACAAGTTCACCCAATGCAAACCTTGGCCAATACTATTAATTATTGTCAGCAGTAATTTTTTCCTAAAACTAAAAGATAGGATAGGCCAAACCATCAAAGAAGGATGCTTCTATGATGGTCTTGCAAGAGAAAAAAAAAAAACACCAAGGCACTTCATGAACATCAAGGAGAGACCCTTAACAGTGCATGAAGACAAGAGTTTAGAGCTGTGGTTTTACTAGTAGAAACAAGACAAGAAGCAATCAATATAAACATATATGGAAAAAATCACAAAGTTTTGTTTGGTTCTTATAAATGTTAACTGTTCTGTACCCAGAAAACAAAACATTTTGGTAGGAAAATTGGTCAAGAAATTTTTTTTTTTTTTTTGGGATAAGTAATAAAAGTTTTATTGAAGAAGAAAAATTCTTTATGTTTGCGATGATGAACACAAAGTATCTTAAAAAAATTACAAGAAGGTCATACAGAAGATCTAAAAGCGTTTTGGAACCCAAAAATAGAGGTAAAATGTGTAAAACCCCATGCCCAAGAGCAAACAAACAAGGTACGAATCAACAGGGATTTCATCTGATTGAGAGACCCCCCCAACATCCTCGAACATAAAACTATTCTGTTACTTCCACACTATCCACATCAAGAATGTCGGCACCAGATTCCATACTTCCATTGAAGAAATGGTAAACAAATTTGATTTGGCACAATTAATAAACCCACAAAAGCAAAAGTTGAGGCTGTCCAGTACGGGTTTCTTTATTTATTTTTATAGGTAAGTAAAGCCTAATAGAAATTCAAACAGGAAACTTAAGCAGAATCTTAAATTATTTATTTTGGTGAGAAAGTTAGAGCAATGAATCTCAAGAATTCTATTCTTGAAGTAAAGATTTAGTCCTCAAATCTTAGCCTATCCTAGCTTGGACATGATGATTCATTTTAGTTCTTAATAATTTTAAGTTTGTGCAAAAAAGGTCCTACAGTTAACTCTAACATAAAATTTTTCTTTTTTATCTCCAAATAATTGTGAAACATAGACTAAATGTGTAATGTCTCAAATAATTCTGAAAAACTCTAAGCAACCAAACTCTAATAGATGTTAGAAAGAAAGAGAGAAAGAAGTACCTCGGGGC
The DNA here is from genome assembly GCA_028535165.1 of Quercus tomentella. NCBI lineage: Eukaryota > Viridiplantae > Streptophyta > Magnoliopsida > Fagales > Fagaceae > Quercus > Quercus tomentella. Next base: position 39,322,060 of record JAPQVY010000012.1, on the reverse strand, counting down.
TAGACTGGGATTGCTTCTGGGACATATCGAGCTTGCCTTTCTCCAAGGTAACTGCACCAAACGCACCATACTGCCCTTTCATAACCAGACTTAGCATAGAAAAAGAAGAAACAGCCGATGGCGCTACCAAGCAACGCTCCAATAAACTCACGGAGGAGGAGTCTCCTTCCACCACAGCCAACGACGAAGAAGAAGAAGAATAAATGTTAATCTTCAAGAGGCAGCAGTGAAGAGGCGGTAGTGATCGAGCGGCAGTGAAGAAGCGGTAGTGATCAAGCGGCGGTCACTCTTATGTGTGATCCATGGGATGCCTGCTAGTATCTTGTCATTAAAAGAGATTGTTCAAAAATCAAGGTGAAAAAAATGGATTTTAAACAAAATTTTAAAGGATGTATATTAGATTTTTTGGTCAAGGTAGTCAAAGTTTTTCCTTAGGGGATAGGTATAGGGGCGCAGAGGCGGCCCAACATAATTTGGGGCTTAAGACGAAAAATTCATGTGAAGCATTTTTATATGTAAATATTAATTAAATAAAATTATTTAATACTAATCAAATCAAGGTTAATTTGATACAATATTAAATACTTAATTTGAAGAATAATACCAAACTTAACTAATGTTAACTTCATATAGAGAATTTAATATCATTGTGGACACTTTTTCTTGGTGCACTGAGTCCCTCTCCTTAGACAGCACTGATAGTGCTTAGCATTCTATAAGAAAAAGACAGCTGGTGTATGAGTGGAGTCTCAAGACTCTTAACCCTTGGAAGTTTATGAAGAATTAAACATATATAAAAAAAATTAAATATTTAACTCCGTCTTGTTTAAATGTTTGAAAGGAAATGAAGTAATCATGTTTGGGATTTAAATGAGAGAAAAAAAATCTAATTATTCTTATTACTAGCCAATGTCCCACGCGACACACATACACTCTATAAATTCATTTTTAAAAATTTGATAAAGAATTATTTCTACATGTTATAATATTTAAGAAAAAAATTCTAATTAGATTACACATCATTGTAAAGAAAGCAAATCTAAATTATTATGATTATTATAAGTAAGAATATGAACTTCTTTCTTAAGTGAATTGAAAAATATTAAATTATATCCACTATGTTAAGTGCACTATCAATAATGTGTCCTAGAAAATAATGTGTCCACAATTACACATAAGGTCGTGCACCTCTAAGAAACAAACGTCACCTGTATGAGTAGCTCAGTTTTCAAACGCCTACTTGCTTCATGCTCACTACGTCCTTCACCACTACATTGACTAATGATAGCATCAATCTGTCAAATAACACCTTAACTAACTTCTCTGAGTCACTTGTAATGTCATATAAGCAAATATCCATTCAACCGCTACATGAATTAAGTTTTTATAAAGAAAAATGCATTACAAATACTATAAGTTTGTCCTTTTTCCCCCCTTTTTTTATAAGCCCTTTTTTCCCCTTCTCCTAAAATCAATAGAGCAAGAAAAAAATTTAAGAATGGGAGAAATCAACAATGAAGGGCACCACATCTTTATGATGAGGTTGCACCACTTTAATACACAATAAGTGGGGCAATTTTAGACTACAACCATTTTTTAATTGAGGACACTTACTTGAAAGTTGATATAAAGCGAGAAAAAGGAGAGAATTTTTGAATTGGGTTAATGATGCGGAACTCTTTACATGTTATAATGATTAATGACTTGACATTTCACAGCAACACAGTATAAAATCCAACTTTTTTTGACAAGTAATGCAATTCTTATTGATATCAAAAAAGAGAATCGCCCAAGTATACGGGTACAGCCGGGGACCATACAATCAATCACACAAATTACACAAATCTATGACATGGGGAGACACTCTTGCATAGAAATAAACATATGCTTCTTAAAAAGTTTTGGCCTCTTCTAAACTTATTAGTTCTTACGTCCTGTCTTTGATATTTAGGAATGCTCTAGTAGGAAGAACCTTCAAAGTTTAGTAACAAAATTACCAAAGTGCAAAATGCAGCATGAAAGAGTCCATTTTTAATATGGCCAACTAAATAATTCCAATCAAGAGTCTAACAACCAAATACACAGAATACAATTTCTGCTCCCATAAATATAAAGAAACAACCACAAAGACCTTAAAATATACAGACAAAAGCTTCACAAACTCAACCAAATGGATAATTAAATTTTAAAAGCAAAAATGCCAGGTTTTATTTAATATTGTTCAGAAAGAGCATTAACGATGAAAACAAAACATTGTGGGAGCAAACACAATAACCAATGGGCCATTACTACAGTGCACACAGCACATGTGCCCGATAAGGGTGCATTGGCATGTGAAGCTAAACTATGTTTCGTATTGGCGTGTGAAGATGAGCATCACCAACTTCAAGTACGGACTTAACTACACACAGTGGACCCTTGTTGTTTAGCATCCAAATCTCAACAATGTCACTCAAGTTTTTAGCTTTAATTACCAGCCGCTCATGCCGTACAAATCCACTAGTAAGCCCAACATGACTCTTTAACAATATTGTGAGGCACAGAAAAATAAGTGAAACAAACAACCAAATTTTGGAAATTGTCTTTTATTGCACAACTAATGCTTATATTGCTTATATTGTTCCACTACGAATTCTCTTTTAATCTCTTTTAATTGACATAAAAAAGAACCTCATGAACAAAACAAAACAACCAGCTGAGACCAGCAGCAATGCAGCACAAGTTTAACAGAATTCCAAAAGACTCAGGTTTATTCCAAACTCCAAACAGAGTGACACGCATAGCTAAACTCTAGACTTAACAAAAACATAAGAAGATAGCCTTGAAGAGTCAGTTTAGCTCCAAGCACAAACAGATGCAATGTGGACAATCAGGTATGGGGTGGGAAAAATCAAACCCAAACATCACATATCAAGTCTAAGAGGGATTTCATCGAACATGTTGAATGCAATAAAAACAAATATGTAGAACCGTGCAAATTTTAATCTACAGTCAAAGAAACCCAATAATTCAAATTGGGTCCAATTTAGTAACATCATAGATACAACAGCAAACAACTAAACACATATTGCAGGATTTGAATATTTATATGAGCTTACCAATAAAATCTATTGTGGCCCAATTCATTGTCGAATAACCTCATCATTGAAAAACCAAAAACCCAAGACAAATATTGCATGAAAAAACAAAAATAAAAAGTGCTAAATAAATAAAGAGTGGAAGCTTTACCGTCAGGGGTGTGTCAGGCGGCTGAGGCAGGAAAGGAGTTCGAGGATGGCCGCGGTGGCTGTGTTGTTGGAGGTGGTGGTGTCGGCGGCAGAAGGCAAGGCTGACGGAGTGTGAGGGAGAGTGAGGAAGGGAGTGAGGGAGAATGAGGTTGTCGGAGGACTGTTGGACCCGCGGCGGGGAGGACGGTGGTGGCTCGGCTGTCCGAGCGACGAGGGTACGGAGACGTGAGTGAGGGAGAAAGAGGTAGAGAGTGTTTGGGTGAGGCTCGGCAGTCAGATGGTTTGATTTGTGAGAGAGTAAAGAAACCCCAAATTTTTACTAGGTGTTTTGGTGGGAACCGAAGAGTTTTAGAGGGAATTCAGAATTTTTATTGTGACAATATTTTGACCTATTGTGACAACATACAGAATTTTAAAGCCGCTGCAATAAAGAAAGAGTGGGCTAAGGTTTATTATGACGGGAATATAAATTTTTGTGGCAAAAAATAAGACCGCCTTAATATCTCCTTAAGGATTTTTTTAATAAAATAATATTCAATACTTGAAATTAATAAAATATAATTTAATAATTAAAAATATATCATTTAATCCTAAAAATTAAAAAATATATAATTTAATACTTCAAATTACTAAAATGCAATTTAATACTACAATTGTCAATAAAATATAATTTACTAATTAATAACAATATAATTAATACTTCCAATTATGTAAATATATTTTAATACTACAAATTATTTGAGTATAATTTAATAATTAATAAGATTTAATAAAATACTTCAAATTAATAAAATATAATTTAACACTACAAATTAATAAAATGAAATATATTAGTTAATAGAAATATATTTTCATAATTCAATTTAACAAAATTTAATTGAATTTAATACTTCAAACTAATTAAATATATTTTAATTTAATACTTTAAATTAATAAAATATAATTCCTCGCTACAAATTACTAAAATATGATGTAATAACTAGAAAAAAAATGTAAGATGAGATTAGAGGACCAAAAAATTAAAATATCATTTAATATTACTTTGGAATTACTAAAATATCCCTAAAACTAAAAGAATGCCAACTTACCTGCATAACCGTAGAAAATGACCGAAACACCCCTACCACCCAAAAAATGGCTGAAACACTCCCGAAGCAAGAAAAATAGCTGAAATACCTTTGAAGCCTAAGAAAAAGATCACAATACCCTTGAATCCTAAGAAAACACCAAAATTGGAGGAAATATAATGTATTATTCAGTGAAAATGACTGAAATACCCCTAAGACTAAAAGAAGACCAACCTACCCCCACAAACTCAAAAAATGGCTAAGACACCCCCAACACCCAAAAAATGACTAAAATACCCCCGAAGTAAGAAAAATAACTGAAATTTAGAATGAAGCCTATAAAAAGCCACAATACCTTTGAATCATAAGAAAAAAACCAAAATTGGAAGAAATATAATTCAATATTCATTTAAAAACGACTGAAATACCCCTAAGACTAAAAGAAGGCCAACCTACCCTACAATAAACTCAAAAAATGGCTGAGACACTAAAATGCCCCCGACAGTTGAAAATGAACCAAATTCCCCATAGGTAGGGGTGGCAAATGGGCGAGTTAGGTCATAAATGGGTTGGGTGTGTAATTACCCGTTTATATATAAATTAATTATCTATTACCAACACAACCCATTTAATTAGTAATCCACCCATTTAACCCGACATCTCTAAAATTATCAAATATGCTCAAAAACAACTAAAATGACCAAAATATCCTCAAAACCTCTAAAATGAGCAAAATACCCATGAAACCTCTAAAATGACTAAAATACCCGCCCAAAACCTAAAAATTACCAAAATACCCCCAAAACCCAAAAAATGACAAAAATACACCTGAAAGGCCGAAACCTAAAAATTACAAAAGTACCACCAAAACCCCAAAAATGACCAAAATTCTTATTATTGAATTCATATTTTGAAATTCCAACCGTTGGATTACATGTTCTATATGGTCTTAACATGCATGCCAATTTTCATGCCAATCAGATGTAATTTACCACTTGATCTATGAACTCATATTTTATGCATTACTTTAAACCACTAAAACTTGAATCAAGACAATTTATTGATGACATGGTTATTAATCTTTGATCACCTTGAAATTTTGTAAGCATGAAAAATATATGAAGATAATGTAATCTAATGGTAGATTTGTCAAAATTCACATCAGATTAAGAAATATAGGGTTGGGTTCGAGTTACACCAGACGTAACTCTAAAAGATGTTACACTAACCAATAACTTATTACTGAATTCATATTTTGAAAATCCATCAGTTGGATTCCGTGTTCTATATTGTCTTAACAAGCATGCCAATTTTCATGTCAATCGGATTTAATTTACTATTTGATCTATAAACTTATCTTTTATGCATTATTTTAAACTACTAAAACTTGAATCTAGACAACTGATTGATGACATGACTATTGCTCTTTAATTACCTTGAAATTTTGTAAGCATGAAAAATATACAAAGATAATGTAATCTAATGGTAGATTTGTCAAAATTCACATCAAATTAAAAATATAGGGTTGGGTTCTAGTTACACCTGATCTAACTCTAAAAAATGTTGCACCACCCAATAACTTATTATTGAATTCATATTTTGAAAATCCAACCATTGGATTACATGTTCTATATGGTCTTAACATGCATGCCAATTTTAATGCCAATCGAATGTAATTTACCATTTGATCTATAAACTCATCTTTTATGCATTATTTTAAACTACTAAAACTTGAATCTAGACAATTGATTGATGATATCACTATTATTATTTGATCACTTTGAAATTTTGCAAGCATGAAACATATATGAAGATAATGTAATCTAACGGTAGATTTGTCAAAATTCACATCGAATTAAAAAATATAGGGTTGGGTTCAAGTTACGCCTGATCTAACTTTAAAAAATGTTGCACCACTCAATAACTTATTATTGAATTCATATTTTGAAAATCCAACCGTTGGATTACATGTTCTATATGGTCTTAACATGCATGCCAATTTTAAAGCCAATAGGATGTAATTTACCATTTGATCTATAAACTTATCTTTTATGCATTATTTTAAACTACTAAAACTTGAACCTAGACAATTGATTGATGATATCACTATTATTATTTGATCACTTTGAAATTTTGTAAGCAAGAAAAATATATGAAGATAATGTAATCAAACGGTAGATTTGTCGAAATTCATATCGAATTAAGAAATATAGGGTTGGGTTCAAGTTACATCTGACGTAATTCTAAAAAATGTTACTCCACCCAATAACTTATTATTGAATTCATATTTTGAAAATCCAACCGTTGGATTACATGTTCTATATGGTCTTAACAAGCTTGCCAATTTTCTTGTTAATCGGATGTAATTTACCATTTGATCTATAAACTCATATTTGATGCATTATTTTAAACTACTAAAACTTGAATCTAGACAATTGATTGATGACATGACTATTGATTTTTGATTACCTTAAAATTTTGTAAGCATGAAAAATATGCGAAGATAATGTAATCTAACGGTAGATTTGTCAAAATTCACATCGAATTAAGAAATATAGGGTTGGGTTCAAGTTACACCTGTCATAATTCTAAAAAATGTTAAATCACCCAATAACATATTATTTAATTCATATTTTGAAAATCCAACCGTTGGATTACATGTTCTATATGGTCTTAACAAGCTTGCCAATTTTCTTGTTAATCAGATGTAATTTACCATTTGATCTATAAACTCATATTTGATGCATTATTTTAAACTACTAAAACTTGAATTTAGACAATTGATTGATGACATGACTATTGATTTTTGATTACCTTAAAATTTTGTAAGCATGAAAAATATACGAAGATAATGTAATCAACGGTAGATTTGTCAAAATTCACATCGAATTAAGAAATATAGGGTTGGGTTCAAGTTACACCTGTCATAATTCTAAAAAATGTTAAATCACCCAATAACATATTATTTAATTCATATTTTGAAAATCCAACCGTTGGATTACATGTTCTATATGGTCTTAACATGCATGCCAATTTTCATGCCAATCGGATGTAATTTATTACTTGATCTATGAACTCATATTTTATGCATTACTTTAAACTATTAAAACTTGAATATAGACAATTGATTGATGACATGACTATTAATTTTTGATCACCTTGAAATTTTGTAAGCATGAAAAATATGTGAAGATAATGTAATCTAACGGTAGATTTGTCAAAATTCACATCGAATTAAGAAATATAGGATTGGGTTCGAGTTACACCAGATGTAACTCTAAAAGATGATACACCACCCAATAACTTATTACTGAATTCATATTTTGAAAATCCATCCGTTGGATTACATTTTCTATATAGTCTTAATATGCATGCCAATTTTCATGCCAATCGAATGTAATTTACCATTTGATCTATAAACTTATCTTTTATACATTATTTTAAACTACTAAAACTTGAATCTAGACAATTGATTGATGACATCACTATTGATATTTGATCACCTTAAAATTTTGTAAGCATGAAAAATATACGAAGATAATGTAATCGAACTATAGATTTGTCAAAATTCATATCGAATTAAGAAGTATAGAGTTGAGTTCAAGTTACACTTGACGTAATTCTAAAACATGTTACACCATCCAATAACTTATTATTGAATTCATATTTTGAAAATCCAACCATTGGATTACATGTTCTATATTGTCTTAACAAGCATGCCAATTTTCATGTCAATCGGATGTAATTTACTATTTGATCTATAAACTCATCTTTTATGCATTATTTTAAATTACTAAAACTTGAATCTAAAGAATTGATTGATGACATGACTATTGATTTTTAATTACCTTGAAATTTTGTAAGCATGAAAAATATACAAAGATAATGTAATCTAACGGTAGATTTGTCAAAATTCACATCGAATGAAGAAATATAGGGTTGGGTTCAAGTTACATCTGACGTAATTCTAAAAAATGTTACACCACCCAATAACTTATTATTGAATTTATATTTTGAAAATCCAACCGTTGGATTACATTTTCTATATGGTCTTAACATGCATGCTAATTTTTATGCCAATCGGATGTAATTTACCACTTGATCTATAAACTTATATTTTATGCATTACTTTAAACCACTTAAACTTGAATTTAGACAATTGATTGATGACATGACTATTAATCTTTGATCACCTTCAAATTTTGTAAGCATGAAAAATATGTGAAGATAATGTAATCTATCTGTAGATTTGTCAAAATTCATATCGAATTAAGAAATATAGGGTTGAGTTCGAGTTACACCAGAAGTAACTTTAAAAGATGTTACACCACCCAATAACTTATTACTGAATTCATATTTTGAAAATCCATCCGTTGGATTACATGTTCTATATGGTCTTTACATGCATGTCAATTTTTATGCCAATCGGATGTAATTTACCATTTGATCTATAAGCTCATCTTTTATGCATTATTTTAAACTACTTAAACTTAAATATAGACAATTGCTTGATGACACCAATATTGATATTAGATCACCTTGAAATTTTGTAAGCATGAAAAATATACGAAAATAATGTAATCTAATGGTAGATTTGTCAAAATTCACATCGAATTAAGAAGTATAGGGTTGGGTTCAAGTTAAACTTGACGTAATTCTAAAACATATTACACCACCCAATAACTTATTATTGAATCCATATTTTGAAATCCAACCATTGGATTACATGTTCTATATTTTCTTAACAAGCATGCCAATTTTCATGCCAATCGGATGTAATTTACTATTTGATTTATAAATTCATTTTTATGCATTATTTTAAACTACTAAAACTTGAATCTAGACAATTGATTGATGACATGACTATTGATCTTTAATTACCTTTAAATTTTGTAAGCATGAAAAATATACGAAGATAATGTAATCTAACGGTAGATTTGTCAAAATTCACATCGAATTAAGAAATATAGGGTTGGGTTCAAGTTACACCTGTCATAATTCTAAAAAATGTTAAATCACCCAATAACATATTATTTAATTCATATTTTGAAAATCCAACCGTTGGATTACATGTTCTATATGGTCTTAACATGCATGCCAATTTTCATGCCAATCGGATGTAATTTATTACTTGATCTATGAACTCATATTTTATGCATTACTTTAAACTATTAAAACTTGAATATAGACAATTGATTGATGACATGACTATTAATTTTTGATCACCTTGAAATTTTGTAAGCATGAAAAATATGTGAAGATAATGTAATCTAACGGTAGATTTGTCAAAATTCACATCGAATTAAGAAATATAGGGTTGGGTTCGAGTTACACCAGATGTAACTCTAAAAGATGATACACCACCCAATAACTTATTACTGAATTCATATTTTGAAAATCCATCCGTTGGATTACATTTTCTATATAGTCTTAATATGCATGCCAATCGAATGTAATTTACCATTTGATCTATAAACTTATCTTTTATACATTATTTTAAACTACTAAAACTTGAATCTAGACAATTGATTGATGACATCACTATTGATATTTGATCACCTTAAAATTTTGTAAGCATGAAAAATATACGAAGATAATGTAATCGAACTATAGATTTGTCAAAATTCATATCGAATTAAGAAGTATAGAGTTGAGTTCAAGTTACACTTGACGTAATTCTAAAACATGTTACACCATCCAATAACTTATTATTGAATTCATATTTTGAAAATCCAACCATTGGATTACATGTTCTATATTGTCTTAACAAGCATGCCAATTTTCATGTCAATCGGATGTAATTTACTATTTGATCTATAAACTCATCTTTTATGCATTATTTTAAATTACTAAAACTTGAATCTAAAGAATTGATTGATGACATGACTATTGATTTTTAATTACCTTGAAATTTTGTAAGCATGAAAAATATACAAAGATAATGTAATCTAACGGTAGATTTGTCAAAATTCACATCGAATGAAGAAATATAGGGTTGGGTTCAAGTTACATCTGACGTAATTCTAAAAAATGTTACACCACCCAATAACTTATTATTGAATTTATATTTTGAAAATCCAACCGTTGGATTACATTTTCTATATGGTCTTAACATGCATGCTAATTTTTATGCCAATCGGATGTAATTTACCACTTGATCTATAAACTTATATTTTATGCATTACTTTAAACCACTTAAACTTGAATTTAGACAATTGATTGATGACATGACTATTAATCTTTGATCACCTTCAAATTTTGTAAGCATGAAAAATATGTGAAGATAATGTAATCTATCTGTAGATTTGTCAAAATTCATATCGAATTAAGAAATATAGGGTTGAGTTCGAGTTACACCAGAAGTAACTTTAAAAGATGTTACACCACCCAATAACTTATTACTGAATTCATATTTTGAAAATCCATCCGTTGGATTACATGTTCTATATGGTCTTTACATGCATGTCAATTTTTATGCCAATCGGATGTAATTTACCATTTGATCTATAAGCTCATCTTTTATGCATTATTTTAAACTACTTAAACTTAAATATAGACAATTGCTTGATGACACCAATATTGATATTAGATCACCTTGAAATTTTGTAAGCATGAAAAATATACGAAAATAATGTAATCTAATGGTAGATTTGTCAAAATTCACATCGAATTAAGAAGTATAGGGTTGGGTTCAAGTTAAACTTGACGTAATTCTAAAACATATTACACCACCCAATAACTTATTATTGAATCCATATTTTGAAATCCAACCATTGGATTACATGTTCTATATTTTCTTAACAAGCATGCCAATTTTCATGCCAATCGGATGTAATTTACTATTTGATTTATAAATTCATTTTTATGCATTATTTTAAACTACTAAAACTTGAATCTAGACAATTGATTGATGACATGACTATTGATCTTTAATTACCTTTAAATTTTGTAAGCATGAAAAATATACGAAGATAATGTAATCTAACGGTAGATTTGTCAAAATTCACATCGAATTAAGAAATATAGGGTTGGGTTCAAGTTACACCTGTCATAATTCTAAAAAATGTTAAATCACCCAATAACATATTATTTAATTCATATTTTGAAAATCCAACCGTTGGATTACATGTTCTATATGGTCTTAACATGCATGCCAATTTTCATGCCAATCGGATGTAATTTATTACTTGATCTATGAACTCATATTTTATGCATTACTTTAAACTATTAAAACTTGAATATAGACAATTGATTGATGACATGACTATTAATTTTTGATCACCTTGAAATTTTGTAAGCATGAAAAATATGTGAAGATAATGTAATCTAACGGTAGATTTGTCAAAATTCACATCGAATTAAGAAATATAGGGTTGGGTTCGAGTTACACCAGATGTAACTCTAAAAGATGATACACCACCCAATAACTTATTACTGAATTCATATTTTGAAAATCCATCCGTTGGATTACATTTTCTATATAGTCTTAATATGCATGCCAATCGAATGTAATTTACCATTTGATCTATAAACTTATCTTTTATACATTATTTTAAACTACTAAAACTTGAATCTAGACAATTGATTGATGACATCACTATTGATATTTGATCACCTTAAAATTTTGTAAGCATGAAAAATATACGAAGATAATGTAATCGAACTATAGATTTGTCAAAATTCATATCGAATTAAGAAGTATAGAGTTGAGTTCAAGTTACACTTGACGTAATTCTAAAACATGTTACACCATCCAATAACTTATTATTGAATTCATATTTTGAAAATCCAACCATTGGATTACATGTTCTATATTGTCTTAACAAGCATGCCAATTTTCATGTCAATCGGATGTAATTTACTATTTGATCTATAAACTCATCTTTTATGCATTATTTTAAATTACTAAAACTTGAATCTAAAGAATTGATTGATGACATGACTATTGATTTTTAATTACCTTGAAATTTTGTAAGCATGAAAAATATACAAAGATAATGTAATCTAACGGTAGATTTGTCAAAATTCACATCGAATGAAGAAATATAGGGTTGGGTTCAAGTTACATCTGACGTAATTCTAAAAAATGTTACACCACCCAATAACTTATTATTGAATTTATATTTTGAAAATCCAACCGTTGGATTACATTTTCTATATGGTCTTAACATGCATGCTAATTTTTATGCCAATCGGATGTAATTTACCACTTGATCTATAAACTTATATTTTATGCATTACTTTAAACCACTTAAACTTGAATTTAGACAATTGATTGATGACATGACTATTAATCTTTGATCACCTTCAAATTTTGTAAGCATGAAAAATATGTGAAGATAATGTAATCTATCTGTAGATTTGTCAAAATTCATATCGAATTAAGAAATATAGGGTTGAGTTCGAGTTACACCAGAAGTAACTTTAAAAGATGTTACACCACCCAATAACTTATTACTGAATTCATATTTTGAAAATCCATCCGTTGGATTACATGTTCTATATGGTCTTTACATGCATGTCAATTTTTATGCCAATCGGATGTAATTTACCATTTGATCTATAAGCTCATCTTTTATGCATTATTTTAAACTACTTAAACTTAAATATAGACAATTGCTTGATGACACCAATATTGATATTAGATCACCTTGAAATTTTGTAAGCATGAAAAATATACGAAAATAATGTAATCTAATGGTAGATTTGTCAAAATTCACATCGAATTAAGAAGTATAGGGTTGGGTTCAAGTTAAACTTGACGTAATTCTAAAACATATTACACCACCCAATAACTTATTATTGAATCCATATTTTGAAATCCAACCATTGGATTACATGTTCTATATTTTCTTAACAAGCATGCCAATTTTCATGCCAATCGGATGTAATTTACTATTTGATTTATAAATTCATTTTTATGCATTATTTTAAACTACTAAAACTTGAATCTAGACAATTGATTGATGACATGACTATTGATCTTTAATTACCTTTAAATTTTGTAAGCATGAAAAATATACGAAGATAATGTAATCTAACGGTAGATTTGTCAAAATTCACATCGAATTAAGAAATATAGGGTTGGGTTCAAGTTACACCTGTCATAATTCTAAAAAATGTTAAATCACCCAATAACATATTATTTAATTCATATTTTGAAAATCCAACCGTTGGATTACATGTTCTATATGGTCTTAACATGCATGCCAATTTTCATGCCAATCGGATGTAATTTATTACTTGATCTATGAACTCATATTTTATGCATTACTTTAAACTATTAAAACTTGAATATAGACAATTGATTGATGACATGACTATTAATTTTTGATCACCTTGAAATTTTGTAAGCATGAAAAATATGTGAAGATAATGTAATCTAACGGTAGATTTGTCAAAATTCACATCGAATTAAGAAATATAGGGTTGGGTTCGAGTTACACCAGATGTAACTCTAAAAGATGATACACCACCCAATAACTTATTACTGAATTCATATTTTGAAAATCCATCCGTTGGATTACATTTTCTATATAGTCTTAATATGCATGCCAATCGAATGTAATTTACCATTTGATCTATAAACTTATCTTTTATACATTATTTTAAACTACTAAAACTTGAATCTAGACAATTGATTGATGACATCACTATTGATATTTGATCACCTTAAAATTTTGTAAGCATGAAAAATATACGAAGATAATGTAATCGAACTATAGATTTGTCAAAATTCATATCGAATTAAGAAGTATAGAGTTGAGTTCAAGTTACACTTGACGTAATTCTAAAACATGTTACACCATCCAATAACTTATTATTGAATTCATATTTTGAAAATCCAACCATTGGATTACATGTTCTATATTGTCTTAACAAGCATGCCAATTTTCATGTCAATCGGATGTAATTTACTATTTGATCTATAAACTCATCTTTTATGCATTATTTTAAATTACTAAAACTTGAATCTAAAGAATTGATTGATGACATGACTATTGATTTTTAATTACCTTGAAATTTTGTAAGCATGAAAAATATACAAAGATAATGTAATCTAACGGTAGATTTGTCAAAATTCACATCGAATGAAGAAATATAGGGTTGGGTTCAAGTTACATCTGACGTAATTCTAAAAAATGTTACACCACCCAATAACTTATTATTGAATTTATATTTTGAAAATCCAACCGTTGGATTACATTTTCTATATGGTCTTAACATGCATGCTAATTTTTATGCCAATCGGATGTAATTTACCACTTGATCTATAAACTTATATTTTATGCATTACTTTAAACCACTTAAACTTGAATTTAGACAATTGATTGATGACATGACTATTAATCTTTGATCACCTTCAAATTTTGTAAGCATGAAAAATATGTGAAGATAATGTAATCTATCTGTAGATTTGTCAAAATTCATATCGAATTAAGAAATATAGGGTTGAGTTCGAGTTACACCAGAAGTAACTTTAAAAGATGTTACACCACCCAATAACTTATTACTGAATTCATATTTTGAAAATCCATCCGTTGGATTACATGTTCTATATGGTCTTTACATGCATGTCAATTTTTATGCCAATCGGATGTAATTTACCATTTGATCTATAAGCTCATCTTTTATGCATTATTTTAAACTACTTAAACTTAAATATAGACAATTGCTTGATGACACCAATATTGATATTAGATCACCTTGAAATTTTGTAAGCATGAAAAATATACGAAAATAATGTAATCTAATGGTAGATTTGTCAAAATTCACATCGAATTAAGAAGTATAGGGTTGGGTTCAAGTTAAACTTGACGTAATTCTAAAACATATTACACCACCCAATAACTTATTATTGAATCCATATTTTGAAATCCAACCATTGGATTACATGTTCTATATTTTCTTAACAAGCATGCCAATTTTCATGCCAATCGGATGTAATTTACTATTTGATTTATAAATTCATTTTTATGCATTATTTTAAACTACTAAAACTTGAATCTAGACAATTGATTGATGACATGACTATTGATCTTTAATTACCTTTAAATTTTGTAAGCATGAAAAATATACGAAGATAATGTAATCTAACGGTAGATTTGTCAAAATTCACATCGAATTAAGAAATATAGGGTTGGGTTCAAGTTACACCTGTCATAATTCTAAAAAATGTTAAATCACCCAATAACATATTATTTAATTCATATTTTGAAAATCCAACCGTTGGATTACATGTTCTATATGGTCTTAACATGCATGCCAATTTTCATGCCAATCGGATGTAATTTATTACTTGATCTATGAACTCATATTTTATGCATTACTTTAAACTATTAAAACTTGAATATAGACAATTGATTGATGACATGACTATTAATTTTTGATCACCTTGAAATTTTGTAAGCATGAAAAATATGTGAAGATAATGTAATCTAACGGTAGATTTGTCAAAATTCACATCGAATTAAGAAATATAGGGTTGGGTTCGAGTTACACCAGATGTAACTCTAAAAGATGATACACCACCCAATAACTTATTACTGAATTCATATTTTGAAAATCCATCCGTTGGATTACATTTTCTATATAGTCTTAATATGCATGCCAATTTTCATGCCAATCGAATGTAATTTACCATTTGATCTATAAACTTATCTTTTATACATTATTTTAAACTACTAAAACTTGAATCTAGACAATTGATTGATGACATCACTATTGATATTTGATCACCTTAAAATTTTGTAAGCATGAAAAATATACGAAGATAATGTAATCGAACTATAGATTTGTCAAAATTCATATCGAATTAAGAAGTATAGAGTTGAGTTCAAGTTACACTTGACGTAATTCTAAAACATGTTACACCATCCAATAACTTATTATTGAATTCATATTTTGAAAATCCAACCATTGGATTACATGTTCTATATTGTCTTAACAAGCATGCCAATTTTCATGTCAATCGGATGTAATTTACTATTTGATCTATAAACTCATCTTTTATGCATTATTTTAAATTACTAAAACTTGAATCTAAAGAATTGATTGATGACATGACTATTGATTTTTAATTACCTTGAAATTTTGTAAGCATGAAAAATATACAAAGATAATGTAATCTAACGGTAGATTTGTCAAAATTCACATCGAATGAAGAAATATAGGGTTGGGTTCAAGTTACATCTGACGTAATTCTAAAAAATGTTACACCACCCAATAACTTATTATTGAATTTATATTTTGAAAATCCAACCGTTGGATTACATTTTCTATATGGTCTTAACATGCATGCTAATTTTTATGCCAATCGGATGTAATTTACCACTTGATCTATAAACTTATATTTTATGCATTACTTTAAACCACTTAAACTTGAATTTAGACAATTGATTGATGACATGACTATTAATCTTTGATCACCTTCAAATTTTGTAAGCATGAAAAATATGTGAAGATAATGTAATCTATCTGTAGATTTGTCAAAATTCATATCGAATTAAGAAATATAGGGTTGAGTTCGAGTTACACCAGAAGTAACTTTAAAAGATGTTACACCACCCAATAACTTATTACTGAATTCATATTTTGAAAATCCATCCGTTGGATTACATGTTCTATATGGTCTTTACATGCATGTCAATTTTTATGCCAATCGGATGTAATTTACCATTTGATCTATAAGCTCATCTTTTATGCATTATTTTAAACTACTTAAACTTAAATATAGACAATTGCTTGATGACACCAATATTGATATTAGATCACCTTGAAATTTTGTAAGCATGAAAAATATACGAAAATAATGTAATCTAATGGTAGATTTGTCAAAATTCACATCGAATTAAGAAGTATAGGGTTGGGTTCAAGTTAAACTTGACGTAATTCTAAAACATATTACACCACCCAATAACTTATTATTGAATCCATATTTTGAAATCCAACCATTGGATTACATGTTCTATATTTTCTTAACAAGCATGCCAATTTTCATGCCAATCGGATGTAATTTACTATTTGATTTATAAATTCATTTTTATGCATTATTTTAAACTACTAAAACTTGAATCTAGACAATTGATTGATGACATGACTATTGATCTTTAATTACCTTTAAATTTTGTAAGCATGAAAAATATACGAAGATAATGTAATCTAACGGTAGATTTGTCAAAATTCACATCGAATTAAGAAATATAGGGTTGGGTTCAAGTTACACCTGTCATAATTCTAAAAAATGTTAAATCACCCAATAACATATTATTTAATTCATATTTTGAAAATCCAACCGTTGGATTACATGTTCTATATGGTCTTAACATGCATGCCAATTTTCATGCCAATCGGATGTAATTTATTACTTGATCTATGAACTCATATTTTATGCATTACTTTAAACTATTAAAACTTGAATATAGACAATTGATTGATGACATGACTATTAATTTTTGATCACCTTGAAATTTTGTAAGCATGAAAAATATGTGAAGATAATGTAATCTAACGGTAGATTTGTCAAAATTCACATCGAATTAAGAAATATAGGGTTGGGTTCGAGTTACACCAGATGTAACTCTAAAAGATGATACACCACCCAATAACTTATTACTGAATTCATATTTTGAAAATCCATCCGTTGGATTACATTTTCTATATAGTCTTAATATGCATGCCAATTTTCATGCCAATCGAATGTAATTTACCATTTGATCTATAAACTTATCTTTTATACATTATTTTAAACTACTAAAACTTGAATCTAGACAATTGATTGATGACATCACTATTGATATTTGATCACCTTAAAATTTTGTAAGCATGAAAAATATACGAAGATAATGTAATCGAACTATAGATTTGTCAAAATTCATATCGAATTAAGAAGTATAGAGTTGAGTTCAAGTTACACTTGACGTAATTCTAAAACATGTTACACCATCCAATAACTTATTATTGAATTCATATTTTGAAAATCCAACCATTGGATTACATGTTCTATATTGTCTTAACAAGCATGCCAATTTTCATGTCAATCGGATGTAATTTACTATTTGATCTATAAACTCATCTTTTATGCATTATTTTAAATTACTAAAACTTGAATCTAAAGAATTGATTGATGACATGACTATTGATTTTTAATTACCTTGAAATTTTGTAAGCATGAAAAATATACAAAGATAATGTAATCTAACGGTAGATTTGTCAAAATTCACATCGAATGAAGAAATATAGGGTTGGGTTCAAGTTACATCTGACGTAATTCTAAAAAATGTTACACCACCCAATAACTTATTATTGAATTTATATTTTGAAAATCCAACCGTTGGATTACATTTTCTATATGGTCTTAACATGCATGCTAATTTTTATGCCAATCGGATGTAATTTACCACTTGATCTATAAACTTATATTTTATGCATTACTTTAAACCACTTAAACTTGAATTTAGACAATTGATTGATGACATGACTATTAATCTTTGATCACCTTCAAATTTTGTAAGCATGAAAAATATGTGAAGATAATGTAATCTATCTGTAGATTTGTCAAAATTCATATCGAATTAAGAAATATAGGGTTGAGTTCGAGTTACACCAGAAGTAACTTTAAAAGATGTTACACCACCCAATAACTTATTACTGAATTCATATTTTGAAAATCCATCCGTTGGATTACATGTTCTATATGGTCTTTACATGCATGTCAATTTTTATGCCAATCGGATGTAATTTACCATTTGATCTATAAGCTCATCTTTTATGCATTATTTTAAACTACTTAAACTTAAATATAGACAATTGCTTGATGACACCAATATTGATATTAGATCACCTTGAAATTTTGTAAGCATGAAAAATATACGAAAATAATGTAATCTAATGGTAGATTTGTCAAAATTCACATCGAATTAAGAAGTATAGGGTTGGGTTCAAGTTAAACTTGACGTAATTCTAAAACATATTACACCACCCAATAACTTATTATTGAATCCATATTTTGAAATCCAACCATTGGATTACATGTTCTATATTTTCTTAACAAGCATGCCAATTTTCATGCCAATCGGATGTAATTTACTATTTGATTTATAAATTCATTTTTATGCATTATTTTAAACTACTAAAACTTGAATCTAGACAATTGATTGATGACATGACTATTGATCTTTAATTACCTTTAAATTTAGTAAGCATGAAAAATATACAAAGATAATGTAATCTAACGGTAGATTTGTCAAAATTCACATCGAATGAAGAAATATAGGGTTGGGTTCAAGTTACACCTGACGTAATTCTAAAAAATGTTACACCACCCAATAACTTATTATTGAATTTATATTTTGAAAATCCAACCATTGGATTACATGTTCTATATGCTCTTAACATGCATGCCAATTTTCATGCCAATTGGATGTAATTTACCACTTGATTTATAAACTCATATTTTATGCATTACTTTAAACCACTAAAACTTGAATATAGACAATTGAATGATGACATGGGTATTAATCTTTGATCATCTTTAAATTTTGTAAGCATGAAAAATATGTGAAGATAATGTAATCTAACGGTAGATTTGTCAAAATTCATATCGAATTAAGAAATATAGGGTTGGGTTCGAGTTACACCGGATGTAACTCTAAAAGATGTTACACCACCCAATAACCTATTACTGAATTCATATTTTGAAAATCCATCCGTTGGATTACATGCTCTTTATGGTTTTAACATGCATACCAATTTTCATACCAATCGGATGTAATTTACTATTTGATCTATAAACTCATCTTTTATGCATTATTTTAAACTACTAAAACTTGAATCTAGATAATTATCGATGACATGACTATTGATATTTGATCACCTTGAAATTTTGTAAGCATGAAAAATATACGAATATAATGTAATCTAACGGTAGATTTGTCAAAATTCACATCGAATTAAGAAGTATAGGGTTGGGTTCAAGTTACACTTGATGTAATTCTAAAACAGTTACACCACCCAATAATTTATTATTGAATTCATATTTTGAAAATCCAACCGTTGGATTACGTGTTCTATATTGTCTTAACAAGCATGCCAATTTTCATGCCAATCGGATGTAATTTACTATTTGATCTATAAACTCATCTTTTATGCATTATTTTAAACTACTAAAACTTGAATCTAAACAATTGATTGATGATATGACTATTGATCTTTAATTACCTTGAAATTTTGTAAGTATGAAAAATATACAAAGATAATGTAATCTAATGGTAGATTTGTCAAAATTCACATTGAATTAAGAAATATAGGGTTGGGTTCAAGTTACACCTGACGTAATTCTAAAAAATGTTACACCACCCAATAACTTTTTATTGAATTCATATTTTGAAAATCCAACTGTTAGATTACATGTTCTATATGGTCTTAACAAGCATGCCAATTTTCTTGCCAATCGAATGTAATTTACCACTTGATCTATAAACTCATATTTTATGCATTATTTTAAACTACTAAAACTTAAATGTAGACAATTGATTGATGACTTGACTATTATTCTTTGATTACCTTGAAATTTTGTAAGTATGAAAAACATACGAAAATAATGTAATCTAACGGTAGATTTGTCAAAATTCACATTGAATGAAGAAATATAGGGTTTGGTTCAAGTTACATTTGATGTAATTCTAAAAAATGTTACACCACCCAATAACTTATTATTGAATTCATATTTTGAAAATCCAACCGTAGGATTACATGTTCTATGTGGTCTTAACATGCATGCCAATTTTCATGCCAATCGGATGTAATTTACCATTTGATCTATGAACTCATCTTTTGTGCATTATTTTAATGGGAAGAAATTTTTATTCACGTTTGAGAGAGAGAGAGATAGAGTACAAAAGGTTGAAATTCTTGGATTTTAGGCTACTATTTTGAAGTTGAAAGTGCTATCATTTTTTTTTATGTGTACAATTGTTTAGAAAATAAGGACAGACTTTTCTTCTGTAGGATGTATATAAAATGTTTTTTTTTAGATTGTAAACAAAAGGTTTAACTAAAGAATACAAAGTGCTATATGTTTATGCGTTTCTTTTTATTTTTATTTTTTGAATTTTAGAATAATTTTTATCTCCAAAAAAAATTAATATTTTAATGATTTTTTGCGAAGGTCAATCGTGACCCTCGCAAATAATTTAGTATTAGTAAGGGCATATTTTTAACCCACACAAAAAATAAACTTTTTGCAAGGGATTTTTATTGTCCCTCGAAAATAATTTGGTGGGAACATTTCCCTCCAAATTTTTTGACATTTTAATGATTATTTGTGAAAGTCGATTCTAGCCCTCGAAAATAATTTAGTATTAGTGACGGTTTTTTTTAACCGTCACAAATAATAAACTTTTTGCGAGAGATTTTTAATTGTTCCTCGCAAATAATATGGAGGGAAAATTTCCCTCCAAAATATTAGTATTTATGATGGCTATAACACATAATTGCGACAGTTTTTTTTGTTGGTCACAAATATTTCACATTTTACCAAGTATTTGCGAGGGTTTTATTTTGCCATCGTAAATAAGATTTTTTGAGAGGGCTTTTTGGGTCCGTCAAAAATGCTTGGTCGCTAATAGGCATTTTTCTTGTAGTGAATTTGGGTTGTTTATAATTCTTAACTATTAAATTGAGATTACCACTTAAATATATTTTATTATTTAAGTTTAATTAAATTAAAAAATATTTTGTTATTTTTTTAGTTTACACATGATTCTTGATGAAGCCGTGTATCGCATGAGCATAATACTAGTATATCTAAAAGCTGAAGCGTAGAGTTTAATGTTGTCGTGCTCCTGTTAAGCCACATCAGCGCCACACCAACACCACATCATCAATCTATTTTCAATATTTTCTCTCTTATTTTTAATTTTTTTTCTCCTTATTAATTTGTCACTTTACAATTACATATTTTCCAACATTTACTTATTTTAACTTTTTTATCTCCCCACTACTCTATATCTTGACCTTACACTTTCTCCATCCCTTTATCTTCCTTTTATTTTGACTCTTCTTCTCCCCATTTTTTGACTATAAAAATTTGTTATTTCTCTTACATTCAATCCATATTTTGCTCATACAAAAAGGTGAATACTCTCTCTCTCTCTCTCTCTCTCTCTCTCTATATATATATATATATATATATATATTCTTTATTTTGGTGGATGTTTGATTCTTTAGATTGATAAATTTTTATGTTTTACTCTACTTTGGATTGATATGATTTGGCTATATTTTAATTTATTATATTTTTAATATTATTTTATTTATTTGTTACATGTTATCCTTTGAAATTATAGAATGATTTACTGTTATTCTATTACATAACATGACTTAGATAATTTGGTATTTAGAACTATACATTTTTCTTTTAAATATTTTTCTACTCATCTTATTTTATATAATTTTATTATTTATCTCACATTCTCTTCCAAAAAAGATGATTGTTCTCTCTCTCTTTCTCTCTCTCTCTCTCTCTCTCTCTCTCTCTCTCTCTCTCTCTCTCTCTCTCAATTATTAATTCTTTCTTGCAATTGTAAATTTAGATTAATGAATTTTTTTTGTGTCTCTACTTTTGGATGATACACTTTGGTGGTGTGTTTTTTGAGTTATTTATCACATGTACTCTCTATCTTATAGTTTTGTTTTGAGTTAATTTTTAAATATTTAAGAAGTGAGATGATTATGTATTTGAATGTTTCTATAAATTATTTGAGTAATATCAATTGTAAATTTGTAATGAGGTTTGATTATCATGATAATCTTCTTAAGAGAATGAGAAATTCAAATAATTAATATTGGAACTTAAAAGTTTTAGTTGTAGAAAAAAAAACCATAACACACTATACAAAAGTTTGAATAAAATAGATCACTTGAAAAAAAAAATAGTATTTCTATCTTTCATCTCAAAAAATATAATAGACTAATATTAATTGAATGCACCTAAGTTTTTAAATAATAAAAAAACTCAAAATAATAGAATAATATATTTGTAGAGATGAAGAAATGAAAAATAATATCTCCAGTACGTTTAAACGTTACAAAATAGTTGTATATTCCCATGCATCGTGTGGGTCTGCGACTAGTTTAGATAAAAACAGAGTCAACTCTTCTGGCTACAACTTGCAAACAAGAGAACAACAAAATTCCATCTAGCATTCCTATTTGATGTAGAACAGATAGCACAGTTCTTCCTAGAGTAGCAAGGGTGCTGGAAGTCATGGAGTAAGATCAAGGGGGGTGCTAGTAAAGGCTATCGGGGCGACGATATCGGAATTGCATGAAATTTGGTAGGTTGAAGGGAAACAACATTTTGATCCAGATTCAAAATCTCAAGTGTCTCTTAAATTTAGACAAATTTCTTCATTAAGGCCTAGAAAATAGTGTTTTTGCTATTTATGGTAATATTTTTCTTCCTTAATAACTTTTATTTTAAAAAGTCAAAATAAGGTCCCATTTGTTTTGGGATGTTTCTTAGAGACAGTATTTTCAATTTTTGCAATTATTTCTGATGGTTGCTTGGAAATCAATAGGTTGATAAGTCTCGGGCGTTGATGATCTTAGGGCTTGATCTTGAAAACAAATACTAAGTTAGATGGGATCGATGGGGACCGGCCAAAAGTCCTCTGATGATGAAGTTAGTGAATTTGTAATTCCAAGTAAAAAGGAAGTAATTTCTGAAATAAGTGTCTGAATGATCCTTACCTTCCCATCGAAGAATGCTTATATAGCATGTGTGAAACGGTTATCTGTTTAATAACCGTTCCTATTGTCGAGGAGTCCGGAGGATTTGGAGGTAACTTCCATAACCGCCATGGAAGTTACCTCAGTTGGATTTGTGTTCCATAGTGGTTAATGGAGAACTTGACACATAGTAGTCCAACCCAATGAACTCGTCCATCCTTTATTAAGGACGGACGAGGCTATTAGGGACGACTTTTCCTTGTGCATTTACTTTTTCTTAATTTCATGTAAAGCTCGTCTGTCCAAACGATTCTAAGGATGGACAAGCTTCTCATGGGACCTCGTCTGTCCAAAGACGAACGAG
This sequence comes from Quercus tomentella, assembly GCA_028535165.1. Lineage (NCBI taxonomy): Eukaryota > Viridiplantae > Streptophyta > Magnoliopsida > Fagales > Fagaceae > Quercus > Quercus tomentella. The sequence goes on along the minus strand of JAPQVY010000012.1, from coordinate 39,297,671 downwards.
GTCATTAAGGACGATTGGGATGATTGTTCATGTGCTTGGTTCGCCCTAGTTGGTCTTTCATTGGACGAGCCATATGGACGAGTTCAGGAGTTGGTGTTTTTTTTTGTAGCACCATCAGTTGCCCCCTTATCCATATGGATCATCTTAAAGGATTTGTGCATTCAATGTCTGAAACTGTACGTGCCATGTGTCATAACTTAACTAATGTCCAATCTCGTCGATTTATTTTTTCGAGGGGTAGGCCACGTGTCGCATCTTGGTTGGTCGTGTCGTTTCGAATACCCAGGTCAGATGTCTATAAATAGTGGAATTCCTCCCCTACCCTTTACATTTCTGAAATCTTTCTTCTTCTAGAGCCTTCGTCTAGAAGTTTCTCCACGTCCATATTCCTCTCTCGTCTAAAGCCAAGTACTCTCTTCCTTCTCATCTTTAGGTTTTTGGTTTCCAAAAAATGTCTCAAACTATTATTTCTTCGTCTAGTGATAGTACAGGGAAAGCTATAGATGAGTATTACGATTCAACCAGTAATGGTAGTTCAAGTAACAGTAGTCATAGGAGTGGGGAGAGTTCTACGGACGAGGGGTATACCTCTGGTGTGCCCGGGCTTCCTTTAGAAGTCATCCAAGAACAACTTAGGAAAGCTTCTGGTTCCAAGGCTGGCACTTCATCCAATGTGCCTCCGTTTAGTCCTTTGGACGAAGAGGAGATAGTTTACAGTTGTGCTGTAGGTGTTCATTCTAAAATGAATGAGCAAAGTCTAAACAATCTTAGGGCATGGTACCAGATCCCGGATGAGCTTAACCCTAGGTTGCCCGTTCGTGGAGAGTGGTGTTGCAATCCCCATTTTGGGGTGGGCGTCTACGAGGTTTATTTCTTGGGGGGTTTTAGATTACCCTTGAATGCATTTGCTAGAGAATTATTGGTTAGGTTAGGTTTAGGTATATGTTAGTTTAACTCTAATGCGTGGAGACTAGTTATCTCTATGCATGTTTTGTGGAATGAAGTATTTGGGAGGGACCGTCCCCTTACTATGGACGAGTTCCTTTTTTGTTACAAACCTTCAGAGATAAATCAATCCCTTGGCTTTTACCAATTCACAGCCAGGGGTAAGGATTGTAGGCTAATCAAGTCTTTGGCCTCGTCTGACAGAAATTGGAAGATAGAGTTTATCTTTGTCTCCGGTTTTTGGGTAGGGAATCCTGTGGACATTGGCAAGGACCCTTTTGCTCCTTACTCTAGGGACTTAGGGAACCTTCGTCCTGAAAGTACGTCCCTCCCCTTTTTCATCTTTCTTTCTTTCAACTTATTTTTTATTTACTTCTAACTTTTGTTTGTCATTTGTTTAATAGGTGTTAAACGTCCGTCCTTAAGCAAGTTTCACTGTGATCGCGTCCATAGAGCTCGTCTTTTCGCTGATAGGAATTTTCATTCTTTAGTCACCCTACGACGTCTTGCCAAGTGGGGACTTGGCCCTGAACCATTAGACGAGGCTATTGCTCACGAGGTCACAGTTAGAAGAAGTAAGTTTCTACCTAATATCATTTTGAACACTTAACTTATTTCCTAATCTACTTATAATTTCTCACTTATTGTCATTGTTCTCCACCTTTAGGAGTGTCAACCATGAAAGAAAATAAGGGAAAAGAGGTTGTAAATGAAGAGGATCATCCTAAGTCCCAGCCACAAGTTCGTCCATTGGCTGGGGACAAGAAGAGATCCCTGTCCAAAAGTCTTGATTTGGGAAATCTCCCCAACCGTCAAGGCAAAAAGGCCAAGCATGGGCCGTCCCAAATAATTAAGCCCAACATTTCCTTGTCTCAGCAGCCTGTCAAAATTTACGACATGGACTCGTCCACTCCAATTGAAACTACTCCATCAAAGACTCCTCTGTCCAAGACGACTGTGCCTGCCAGATCCCAGCCTTCTTAACAGGTCCCTTCCAATATCATTGAAAATGAAGACCTGGCTTGGGAGCATTTTCAGAAGGCTATTTTAGACGAGGACATAAATGTTTGCTATGACATGTCCTTGAACGATTTTGAACATTCTGGTGTTCACGATCTTTTCAAGGTAAGTAATTTTATAGTTTTCCTCGTCTTTGCCAATATATATATTTTCATCTAACCTTCATCGCATTTCCTTTTTTTTTTTTTTTTTTTTTTTTTAGGCTATGTCAAAATTTATAGCAATGTCTAGGCAAGCTCCAGGATTGGACAAGATGAGAGTCCTGCTAGAGACGAGGATTCAAGAGGTGAAGTAGGAATCCAAGAAATGGGTTGGGGTGGCTACTTAGGCTAAGGAGAAAACAACAGAGCTCTAGAAATTGATTGAGGAGTTGAAGATTGATGTAGCAGAAAAAGGCACTTGTCTTGATCATTTACAGAAGAAGAACGACGAGCTGAGTGTTCTTTTGTCCAAGGCTAAAGAGGATGCAGTGACTGAATTTAAGGCATCCAAGCAATACACTAATCTTCTGGACGCCAATTATGCAGCAGGTTTTGAGGACTTCAGAGCAGATGCTATGGAAAACTTCCCAGAAGTTAACTTTAGCTCTATTAAGCTTAACCTTGTTGTTGCTACCAGCTCTCTCCTTCAAACCAGCTCTGAGGACGTCAATGTAGAAGACGATGCCAGTACTCAGCCACCCCAAGATGACCCCAATGCCAATGCCCCCTCTTCTTAAGGACGAGACTTTTACTCTTAAAGCAATCCTTGTATTTGTTTTCCTTTCATTTGGTTTTTGTTCGGTCCTTTGTTTTGGGACCTTTTTATGTAACCTACGTACATTTGCCTCGTCCATGGTTTTAGGATGGGGTTTTAAACAATCATTTTAGTTTTTTGATTTAACAAGGGTTTTTGGATGTAGGATGTCCACCCTTTTAGTTAATGAATGAAAGTTTATTTTCTATCTCTGCATGGATGAATGCTGTTATCTATATCAACTCCAACTTTGGCTTGTCCATGGCAAAAAGAGATATATATATATATATATATATATATATATATTTATATTATTTTTGTTAATGTAGCTCGTCTTTGTGGGTAGTATTTTCATTTTGCTTTATTCGTCTTAAGACTTGCAAGCTGATTTTACATACTATCCAGTTTCCTTTGCCTAACTTTTCACTCGTCCAAGGATTGGATTGTTTTAGTTGGTTTTTGAATCTCATCCTTAAATTGGATGAACATGCTTTATAAGGCTTTCCCTCGTCCATGACTTGGACGAGTATGCCTAAGTTTTTTCCTTGTTTTACTTAGGAAAGCTTATAGACGTTACATCTTTGCGTCTAGAGAATTTATTCGTCTTGAATCTTTTAGGCTCCTTGTGGGTTAGCTTGAAAGAGAATAGCATGGAGATTCGAAATTCACACAACATTTTGTACATAACAAAAATATCGTTTACAGACAAGGCACATGCATGCTAATGCCTTTTTTATTTAGTAAGTACAAACTCCATAACTTCGTCCATAATCACGACACAAATAACCACAACATAAATAATAAAGTATTAGTATCAAACACAAACAACATCAAACATAAGCAAAACATAAGTAGATAGATAAGCTCCAAGCTTGTCTATAGTAATACTCGTCCAGGCTCACTTTTACTGATAGTACCTTCTCAGGTGCTCCACATTCCAAGGATGTTCCAATTTTCTCCCATCTAGGGCCTCCAAGTAGTAGAATCCTTGCCTTTTACAATTGATAAATCTATAGGGTCCTTCCTAATTAGGGCCCAATTTCCCATTAGCTGGGTTTTTGGTTGCCAAAGAGACCTTTCTCAGGACAAGATCTCCTATGTTGAAATGCCTTGGCTTCACTATTGCATCATATTGCCTAGCCATGAGGTTCTTGTAATTTGCTGCCCTATGCTTTACGTCTGCCCTTACCTCGTCTATTAGATCGAGGTTTAAACGGAGTTGCTCCTCATTATCCTTATCTTAATACATCATCACCCTGTGATTGGCCATATGTACTTCTGCAGGTATGACTGCTTTACTTCCATAGGCTAGCTTGAAAGGAGTTTCCCCCGTAGGGTTTCTCACTGTCGTCCTGTACGCCCATAAAACACCTGGTAACTCATCTGGCCATACTCCCTTTGCCCCCTCAAGACGAGTCTTGAAGATTTTCAACAAAGATCGGTTTGCAACTTCAGCCTGGCCGTTGGCTTGGGGATGAGCGGGTTAGGAATAATGATTTTGAATTTCGAAGTGTGTGTAGAAATCCCTGAAGAGTGCATTGTCAAATTGTCTTCCGTTGTCAGACACCAATACCTTGGGCACTCCAAATTTGCACACAATGTTCTTTCACACGAAATTTTTAACATTCTGTTGTGTGATATTTGCTAACGGTTCAGCTTCCACCCATTTGGTGAAATAATCGATTCCCACCATTAGAAACTTCATCTGCCTTGTGCCCAGCGGAAAGGGACCCAAAATGTTTAGTCCCCATTGTGCAAAGGGCCATGGTGCTATTAATTATCGGGGTAAGGTACTCTGATGGTTGTCTGGGGACGTTGCTAAACTGTTGGCATTGGTCGCAGACCTTGACGTATGCTTTAGCATCAGCTTGCATATTTGGCCAATAATACCCTGCACGGATGACCTTGTGGACAAGTGACCTGGCTCCTGAGTGATTGTTGTACGCTTCTTCATGAACTTCTCTCAATACATAGTTTGCTTCATCCGGAGCCAAGCATCTAAGATAAGGTTGAGAAAAACCTCTTTTATATAGCACTTTGTCCATGAGAACGTACCTAGCCAATCTTACCCTCAAATTCCTGGCTTCATCCTTCTATTCTGGGAGTCGTCCGTCTTTCAAGTATGATACAATCGGGGTCATCCAATTTCCTCTGCTCTCTACCTGTTGTACTTTCGGGATATCTATATTTGGCATATACTGAATCTCATCAAATTCGTCCATGGATTCATTTGCTGAGGCTTCTTTCGCTATGGTATCAGCTTCCACGTTCTCCTTCCTTGGGATTTGAACGAAGTCAACTTTTTCAAATCTTTTGATAAGGCGCATCACCCTACTAAGGTATTTCCTCATCCGTTCTTCTTTAGCCTCATATACCCCATTCACTTGACCCATAATCAACTAAGAAACCCCCAAGACAAGTATAGACTTGGCTTCCACAGACTTAGCCAATTCTAGCCCTTTGAGGAGGGCTTCATACTCGACTTCATTATTAGTTGTTTAGTACTGCAAACGAACTTTGTGACTTAGTTTATCTCCTTTCGGGGATCGTAGGACCACACCAATTCCTCCTGCGTGCCGTGTAGACGAACCATCCACATGGACGACCCATCTCTTACTGTTGTCCGTCTCATCATGATTTGGGGTAAACTTTGCAATGAAATCTGCTAGGGCTTGAGCTTTTATGGCATGCCTTGGTTGATATCTAATGTTAAACTCACTGAGCTCTACAGCCCATTGGATCAATCGTCCTGCAGCTTCTAATCTGTTCATTGCCTTCTTGAGCGGATGATCTGTCATGACATTAATGACATGTGCTTGGAAATAATGCCTTAGCTTCCTAGAAGCAGTTATCAATGCGAAAGCTAATTTCTCCATCTGTGGATATCGTTCTTCTGCCCCCCTCAATGCCTTGCTTGTATAGTACACAGGCCTTTGCACTTTGTCTTCCTCTCTTATCAATGCTGAACTCACGGCATGCAGGGTGACTGCCAAGTACAAATACAACTTTTCTCCCACCACGGACGGACTTAGCAAAGGAGTCATGGTGAGATATGCCTTCAGATCTTCGAAAGCTTTCTGACACTCATCGGTCCATTCAAATGCTTTTTTAAGAACTTTAAAAAATGGCAAACATTTGTCAGTGGCTTTAGAGACAAACCTGTTAAGTGTAGCAACTCGTTCGGTGAGGGATTGGATTTCTTTGGTATTTTGTGGAGGCTTCATGTCTAGTATTGCTTGAATTTTGTCAGGATTCGCTTCAATTCCCCTATGGGAGACCATAAAGCCAAGGAATTTCCTTGATGATACCCCAAAAGCACATTTGCTAGGGTTCAACTTCATGTGGTACTGTCTAAGTGTTTCAAATGTTGCAGGTTGTCCAGATGCCTTCCCTTATCCTGACTCTTCACCAGCATGTCATCTACATAGACTTCCACATTCCACCCAATCTGCGGATGAAACATGTGATTAACCAATCTCTGATATGTTGCCCTTACATTCTTGAAACCAAAGGGCATCACCTTATAACAGAACAAGCCTTGACTGGCGACAAAGGATGTCTTCTCTTGGTCTGCTTCGTCCATCCTTATCTGATTGTATCCAGAGAAAGCATCCATGAAGTTAAGCAACTTGTGCCCCCTAGTGGAATCTACCAACTGGTCAATGCGTGGTAGCGGGTAGCTATCTTTGGAGCAAGCCTTGTTTAGATCGGTGAAGTCTACACACATTCTCCACTTACCATTTGCCTTCTTGACCATCACTACATTAGCCAACCAATTGGGATAATACATTTCTTGAATAAACTTCGCCACAATTAACTTTTGAACTTCGTCTTTGATAGCATTATCTTTCTCAGGGGCAAACACCCTCTTCTTTTATCGCACTGGCTTGGAGGAAGGACATACATTCAAACGGTGGGTAATGACACTAGGATCTATACCCGGCATGTTCTCATGACTCCAAGCAAACACATCAATATTTTTCTTCAAAAACTGGACGAGGTCCTTTTTAATCTTCTCTTCTAGATCTGCTCCAACCCTGGTACACCTCTCAGGGTTATTTTCATCCAAGGAAATATCTTCCAATGCTTCAGTGGGCTTTGCTACAATTCTCTTTTCTTCAATATTCATGGTCTGAATTTGTTCATCCATGGCCAACATGGCCAGGTAACACTCTCTTGCCGCTAATTGGTCTCCTTGTACCTGTCCTACTCCATGTTCTGTTGGAAACTTGATTGATAGGTGGTAGGTAGATGTAACAGCCTTCCAACTATTTAAAGTTGGCCTTCCAATTATGGCGTTGTATAAGAATGAACAATCTACCACAAAGAAGTTCACATCCTTGGTGATTTGTTGCGGGTATGCCCCCACTACCACCGATAATGAAATAGTACTCATAGGCTGTACTTTCATTCCACCGAAACCTACTAGGGGGGAGTTCACTGGACGGAGCTGGTCTCGTCCTAACCTCATCAGCTGAAAATTTGGATAATATAAAATGTTTACCGAGCTTCCATTGTCCACTAATACTCTTCTGGTTGTGTATTCAACAATAAGCAAGGTGATGACGATAGCATCATCGTGAGGGTGATGAATTCTCTCAGCGTCTTCGTCCGTGAAAGTGATTGCTTGTTCGTCCGTGGACCTTGCCCTTGGTGATCGTCCAAAAAGTTTGACGCTCTGCACCACCTTCAAGTATGCTTTCTTGGACTTGGATGACTGGCCTGTCGAACCTCCCCCTATTATGACTCTTATTTCTCCGAGCGGTGGTCGCGATGATTCTTTTATCTTCCCTTTCAATTTCTCGCCCTTGTGGTCTCGTCCAAGGAAATTCCTCAACTTCCCTTGCCTTATGAGATTTTCAATCTGCTGCTTTAAATCAAAACACTCGTTTGTATCATGCCTATGATCCCTATGGAAGCGACAATACTTGTTCCTATTGCGCTTATTGGGATCTCCCTTCATTTTCTCCGGCCACTTCAAGGAAGGATCATCCTTGATTTGCATAGGGACCTGCTCAAGTGGCATGTTCAAAGGGGTATATTGCTGATTCTGTGCTGAAGAGCCTGGCTTCTTATTATCTCGGTCTTTCCTTTCTTCTGTCCGTCCCTTCTTTGGACGAGAGCCTTGCTCGGAATGACAATTGGGGTTTGCTTCTACTTTTTCAGATATCTTCCTTTTCTTAGCAATGATCCCGTCTTCTGCATTCATAAAATTTTGGGCTGAATGGACGAGTTCGGCCATGGACTGAGGCTCTTTTTCATAGAGTTTATGTATAAATAAGTCTGAATTCACCCCATTATGGAAGGTCGCCAATAGAAACTTGTCATCTACTTCGTCCACACTTAGGGCTTCTCTGTTGAAACGAGTGATAAATGCCCGCAGGCTCTCATTCTCCCCTTGCTCTATGGTCAACAAGCTGGACGAGGAACGCTTGTGTCTTTGTCCCCCAATGAAATTATTAACAAACAACTTGCTCAACTCTTCGAAAGAACTTACGGAATTAGGGGGTATTTTACTGAACTAGACTCGTGTCGGACCTTTAAGGGTGGTAGGGAAGGCTCTACACATGATTTCATTAGGGACTCCTTGAAGATGCATTCTTGCCCTGAAAGTAGCAATGTGATCAAATGGGTCACGCGTTCCAACATACGAATCCAGAGAAGGCAACTTCAATTTTGATGGTAGAGGGTGACCGTTGATGGAAGCCGTAAAGGGGGAATCAGTTCTATGGACCAAATCTTCTATAGGATTGGCCCTTTTCATGTTCTCTTTCATTTCTTCCATGACTTTCTTCATTTGGTCCATCTCTTCTTTCAAGTGTGGTACCGTTCGTGAAGTGGTGCCGCTTAACTGACTTCCAATTTCAGTATTTTCTCTATCATCATGACTCTGTGTTTGTCCTCCTCCTTCACGTTCCTCACGTGTCTGCCTTCTCAGATTAATCTCCATTCTTAACTCTTGGTTTTGGCGAGTTAACTCCGCCATTGCAGCCGCTATAGATTGCACGTGTTGGACAGACGATGTCTGCATGACCGGTGCAGATTGGCGATCGCGATGAGGATTGCTTGAAGCATCTCTGCTTCCTTGATGGCCTGGGCTAGTAGCCCTCGATTTGGTCCGAACCATCCAACCTTTTGTCATGGAAAAGAAAACTGTAAAACAATCTCTCTTTCCCATAGACGGCGCCAACTGATGGTTCCTTGGAAATCAATAAGTTGATAAGTCTCAGGCGCTGATGATCTTAGGGCTTGATACTGAAAACAAATACTAAGTCAGAGGGGACCGGCCAAAAGTCCTCCGATGATGAAGTTAGTGAATTTGTAATTCCAAGTAAGAAGGAAGTAATTTCTGAAATAAGTGTCTGAATGATCCTTACCTGCCCATCGAAGAATGCTTATATAGCATGTGTGAAACGGTTATCTGTTTAATAACCGTTCCTATTGTCAAAGAGTCCGGAGGATTTGGAGGTAACTTCCATAACTGCCATGGAAGTTACCTCAATTGGACTTGTGTTCCATTGTGGTTAATGGAGAACTTGACACATAGTAGTCCAACCCAATGAACTCGTCCATCCTTTATTAAGGACGGACGAGGCTATTAGGAACAACTTTTCCTTGTGCATTTACTTTTTCTTAATTTCGTGTAGAGCTCATCCATCCAAATGATTCTAAGGATGGACAAGCTTCTCATGGGACCTCATTCGTCTTTGGACGAACGAGGTCATTAAGGACGATTGGGACGATCACCTCATGTGCTTGGTTCGCCCTAGTCGGTCTTTCATTGGATGAGCCATATGAACGAGTTCAGGAGTTGGTGTTTTTTTTTTGTAACACCATCAATTTCAATTTTGCTATTTTTGGTAAAAACTACCTAATTACATGATTAGTGCAAATTAGGGTTTTTGAGCATTTTCCTAGCCACCTAGGGTTTCTTTTTACTATTTAAATATATTGTAGCCTCCAGGGTAGTTTAGTTTTCAAATTTATAAAAATACAAATTTTGTCTATTTCTCTCTGATGATTCCAAAACCCTTTCATCTCGTGAATTTAATGGACCCCTCGTGAATTCAAGGTTTTCATTAAGAAGCTAACATGTTTTGTTTCTTTTTTCATTCAGAAGCTAACATTTTTAGTTTCTTTTTCATTCAAAAAGCAACGTGTTTGTTTTCTTGTAACTTCCTTGACATTACTATTACACACTGACTAAAGCAACAACTTAATCTATAAAAAATACTAGTAAACATAATTGGCCTTGCCCATAAGGGCCATTATCATATCAAAGAAGTATGTCCCATCTAGAGCTTAAAACTGTGTGAAGAATGATATTTCCAGCCATAACAACATGCTCTATTTTGGCTCTAATATCCCATTTAATTCTCTATATAATTTGTTACTCTATCAAAACAACTCCTCCATGACATATGCTATTCCTTTGCAACCATATATGGTAAATTGTAGCTCACTAGACCAGTTTGCAAAAGGTAGCTCTAAAACTTTTGCCCTTTAAAATAGTCACCCCCGTTGGACTATTTCATCTCAAATAATAGGAACATCAGTCACTAGGCAAAACCCCATAATATGCTTCCAAATTCTCTTGGTGAAGGAGCACTCAAAATACAAATGTTCCCTACTCTCTATTTTATTTCTATAGAATGCACAATAACTATCTCGGAGAAACCCCATTGCATCAATATATTTTTGTAGTCAACCTATTTTTCAAAGTAAGCCACCCCATAGAAGCATGTTTTTGTCTTGCTTGAGGAAACCATAAAAGCATGTTTTTCCACCATACCACTTCCCTCTCTTTACGCCTTAACTGATTTAATATATATTCTTTTATATCTAACAAAAAATTATATCATGTTAGTCTTTAAAATAAACTAGAAAGATCACATAAACGAAGCTATAAAATTAATATTTCCAAAAGAAAATTTTAGGTGGCCTGCTGATAACTTTTTTAGACCTTGCAAAAGTCAAAGATTTATGCCTTGAATAAGACCTTCTATTTTTTTTTCTTACACCGTTAGAGTATGATAATAGTTTTAAAACTTTAAAAACATATATAGATAATAGATTTATTAACTTAAAATAGAGGCTAAATTGCAAAAAAACACATTTTAAGTCCTCTATTTTTTCTCCAAAGAAAAAGAAAAAGAAAGTCCTGTATTAATTTCCCCATTAGTAACTCCCAAAACTATGTTATTTTGATTTTCTAATTTTCTTTAATTATAAAAAAATTCCAGAAAACTATAAAAAAAAAAAAAAAAAACATTTTCCAAACTATATTTTTTAGAATCATTTTCATTTTTGCACCATAATTAAAAAAAAAAAAAGAAGAAGAAGACATATAAAGACGAAAAAAGAACTCAAAAATATGCTCCACAGAAGCATCAAACTCATAATAACTAATCTACACACAATTTCTGCACATTCAAACATAAATCCATTAGCAAAAGTCCAAAGCACTTGAAGAAAGTTTTTTCTCTACACCAAAAGCATGACTTGAACGGTTTACGCTGAGAGAGTGGGAGACGAAGCCATTGAACTTGACAAATGGGTCGACAAGTATGGGTTCGGATCTACAAAACATACAGGAGATTTGTGTGTTCCTATACCTGACTCCTCTAGGATTTGCAGCCAAGTGAGGTTGATCCAGGCATTTCAGGGTTCGGCGTCGTCGGATTTGGTGGGGGAAGCAATTTTTTTATAAAAAAAAAATTTGATTTTTCTAGATCGGGGTTTCCTTGGTTGATTTTAGTATTGTTCTTGTTATTAGATGGTGTTTCTTTCACTGGCGATGTAAATTTTTGTTTCTAAATTTCTTCGTGTTGTGATTGGATTGTTCTATAGTTTGTTTGGTTGCGTGGAAAGTTTTCTGGATTGCTAGGGAAAATTTGCTGGATGTTTTTGGTAAAACATATCAATATTTTTTTAATTTATTTTTTCTGAAAAATAATTATTAGCTTTTTGGATTTATTTTAATTGTAAAACCTAAAATGATGTAGTTTTGAGGTCTCTTATGGTACAATTCTAACGGAAACTAATGGGAATGCTGGTTTGAATCATGTTGAGATTTAGAGGATTGGCTTAAATAAAATTAAAAAGTAAAGTTAGAATGCTGAAATTAATTTTGGTCATAGTTAGACCTGTGTTTTGTATTTTTGCCTAAAACAAATGTCACTTTACATATTTGAACATATCCAAGTTAATATAAGGATAATATAATTTTCATCTCTAATTCTCCAAATGCAAAATAAAAAATGGGATTTTGCTTTTGAATTTTTTTAAACAAAATTCAAAAAGTAAATATTTTTAAGTTTATTGAAAATGCATTGTTTGAAATTGTCGTGCTTAAGAAAAAAAAAAAAAAGTGAGGCTTCAAAAACTGTAATTTGAAAAAGTGTAGCTTTAAACCACTGTATCAAGTAGGAATATAATTATACATTTGGGAAATAAATGTTTTATCAAAGAAATTGAGTAGAAAACAATGATAAAAAAACATAATTCAACTTTAAGGCGTGTTGAAAATGCTTTCTTCAAGGTGACAATGTGCCCCTGCTTAAAAGAGTTTTCTGTTGGGTTATAAGAAATTCACCTCCATGCAACAAAATCACCAATTGCAAACAGCAATATATTCTGAAGTTTTTCTTTTTCCAAAGAGTTCTTACAAGAATTGTATTAGGCCAACAATATATTCTGAAGATAATGCTCCCTCATTACTCAAACAGCCACTCTTACTGCAATGACGATAATGTGGCATAAAGTTACAATGTACTAATATTGTTGCAGAAAAAGGACAGAGACAACTGTGTTTACTGCCACCTTGCTTTGCAAAATTAGACATATTTGAATTTAAATCAAATATATATTCATCTTGAAACTTTATTACATATGAAACTTTAACACACATCACGCACAAACTCAGACACAATTATTTCCAATCCGCATATATTACATCAAATTAGAAAGTAAAATCACCCTGACTTATTTGAAGAAAACTTCAACACCAAGCTGTAAACAAATTAACGAGATGATATGGGTTTGGGATGACCTTGTTTTTTGGAAACGGCTGTCTGGAAGGCATAGAAATTAAACCATGTAAGCATAGAAATTAAACCGTGCAATTCTCAGCAAGCTAGACACACTTAGAAAGAGAGCAGCAAATAAAATATTACCTTTTGCATATTTACTTTGGTGTTAAGTTTTTGCAGAAGTTATCGCAGGGTCCTGGCGGAGAGTTGACAGCATACCAAGTCTGAGTGATAGTTAGAGCAAGTGCTAACAATGCGCCAAAGAAAGCAATGAACGTCCAGGGACTACTGAAATGGTCGTGAAAGACTTGAGCTATCCAGGTCATCCACTTGCTCCTATAGTGCTTCTGAATTTGTGATCTGACATCCCTGTATATTTCGATGTTAGGCACCAAGTCGGTGCCTATCTCATTGAAGAGTTTAGCCACTTCTTCATCGCTGCCAAGGAAATTGTGGAGTATCTGTGCTTTCCTTAGCTTCTTAACATCGTAGGCTTCATCGATTAGTGAATCAAGGAAGGATATATAAGAGGTGACCCCAAAATCATTTTCAAAATCCAGACACCTTTCATATGCTATCAAGTTCAGGAACCTAGGCCTGGTTGAGTCATCCACAACAATTGGAGGAAGGTGAAGTCGTCCACGAAAAAGAAGTTGTTTAGTGAATTTTATCTCACTCAAGTAACAATTTTTACCACGTTTCAAATGGATACCTGCTGTTTTAAGCTCCTGGACATTGCGATAGGATTGCCAGTACTCTTGGACATTTTGTATATTTTGGTTGATTTTACCAACCTTTCCATCATGAATGTACCCTTGTCCATGAAGCATTCGTGTCCTCAGATGGTCAAGAAGATGGACGGGCTCTTTAGCCACTGATATGGTATGATCTTGTGGCTTCTCCTCATCGTGGCTTTCTTCTTTCGCACTTTGTGCTTCTTGTGGCTTCACCTCATCGTGGCTTTCATCTTTCGTACTTCGTGCTTCTTGTGGCTTCGATCTTTAGCAGGGTCTCCACGATAACCAATTCGATTGCTGATCCTCTGGTACCTTAACGTGTGAGTCAATGTAAGTTTCAATTGATTTGTTCAATTCTTCTTTCTTCACACTCGAGCTCATCAACAATGTGAGTAGACGATAGGGAAGTTGATTCTCCAGCAAGAACAAATCCTGTTGCCCAAATGCTACACTATCCGTTTTTATATTCAACTCTGTGAACTTGTTGTTAGTTGCACAATATATGTACTGTAAAATTGCACAGCCATCCACGAACAAAATCGAAGTGAGAGTCTCATCATCATATGCCTTGGTCACCTCCTCCTCGAAGCATGTCCTTAATTCATAGATTTTCTCCTTAATCATGTTGAATACATATTCCATATTCTTACCGCTACCTTCAATGAATTCATATGTCAACAGTAGCTTGTAATTCTCTCCTAGCTGGTAATTTGGATTACCATGATGGATCGGACCGAGTGATACCACTTTTGGCTCATAATTCTTGTGGAAATCGTCTTGTTCTCGCAGATAGAATATAACCTTTTGTATCTTTGGTGTTTGAGATTGATTCATCACTTTTTTTTTTGCCTCCCTTATTTTTTCAAGCTTTGCCTTGAGATTAGTAATTCCGATTGAAATGCTGGGCACCTGGGGCTCCTCAGTGATACCCATGCTTGTTTCACCTTCTTCTCTTCCGGGCATTGAAAGTTCGCACCAAAGAAGGCAATTGAATTTTGTAAGTTTGCTGTCCTAATTCGTATTTACTGTAATTTATTCTTGACATAGTACGTGGAAACTTTAGCTTGAGAAATTAGGACTGTCGCTCTTATTTGAATATAGACACTTTCCTAAAGCGACTATCTTTTATGATGATGGATTAACATATCAAGCTTGGAATATAATCTACAAGATATATCTAAAAAATGCAAAATAAATTGAAACTTGCTTTATGTCTTTATCCATTATGAAAGATTGATGTTGAACATGCGTAATTTCAACATCTTTTCTACTAATACACCAAGTCGGGGGACAGGGATCATCTATTCTATTAAATTAAAGACAATACACAAATGTTGAATGATACAGTAAATAGGCTTGTTTCTTCTTACTTTATTTACCTCGTTATTTTGGCATGGTATGATGTATTATTTTGTAGCAAAGGTAGAGCTAGAAAATGTTTGTAGGAGGCAAAAATTTGTCAAGCCAATTACAATATGCCAAGTCAAAATTTAGTGACAAATTCCAAATTTATGTGCCATTAAATTAATTAAACAAATGATGACATGTGTCATCCAAGTTGACATCACATTGGTATATTGAAATTTGCCATGTGTCGTCATTTGGCCCACAAGATAAAGCTAAATTTCCTATTCAAAATTTTTGGATAATTAGCATGTAACTTTATGCAAATGCATGAATGCATTTAAAATTAAAAAAAATTTTAATTATAAAAATATAAATAATTAGTCAAATTAATTTTTTTTAAAGCATGTAACACATGCGTTCATGCATACATATAGAAACATTTAAAATTAAACACAATTTTCATCATAAAATATAAATAATTAGTCAAATTATTTTTTTAAGGTAAACGTAATTAGTCACATACTAAAATTCTTACCTAATTTTAATACTACTTATGATCATTTTTTTCTTCTAATTTTTAATAAAATAGAACTTGTGGTGATTTTTGTTATGTTGTGATTTTTATTTTATTTATTTTTTGAGAAACATATGGTGATTTTTATTGAGTATATGTGATTTTTTTTTAATTTTATAGTTTATTAATATTAGATTCTTAGTATTTTGCACTCATTAACTCATTTGACACAAAGATTAAAAAACTTAAGTAGACACATGGCACAAGCTTAAGTGGATAATTATGGTGTAGTTCCTACATAAATTTAGACACATGGTGTAAAATTGGATTATAATTTCAAATTCTAATTCAATTTTCTCTAAATTTTACCTATTAATATATAAATATATATATATATATATATATATAAATGACTTATAAATTTGATTTTTTTTAGTTATATGATCATGTTTTTTATGGTTTATTATATTGGACTCCTCGTTTTCTACACTAAATTAACTAATTTGACACAAAAATTTAAAAAATTAAATTAGATAGGACACATAGCACAAAATTAAACTCTAATTGAAATTCAATTTTTACACTAAATTAACTCACTTGACACAAAATTCTAAAATTTAGATTAGATGAGACACATGGCACAAAATTAGACTCTAATTGAATTCCAATTTGAAATTTAATTGGATTTTCTCTCTGCTTTACCTATTATTAAATATATAGATTATCTTTATCAAAATAAACAAATAAAATAAAGATAAATTTCCAATTCAAAATTTATGGATAATTATCTTTATTAAAATAAATAAATAAAATAGAGATAATTATTTATTTTTGTTGATTATTATCTTTGTGAAAATATGATCTTTATCAAAATAGATAAATAGAGATAATTGTCTCTAAGCAAAATTTGGGCTAATTAGAGTCTATTATATATCTTCAAGCATATCAATTCAAAATGAATTTTATCCTCTGAAACTCCTATAAATAGAGGACATCCCCTTTCATTTTCAACACCAAGTTTTCAAGAAGACCAAGTTCGGGAGAAATTCGGTCTCAAAGCTTTATCAAAGAATCGAAACAGTGTTGTGGGTGATTTTTTTTATTAGATTTGCAGATTTATGACCTCTTATTTTCACGCATCTGTTATGTAAGGTTGAATTTATTCAATCATGTGTTGGCTTTATTCCATACCAAATTTACTTGTATTTTAACAGTTAGATACCCTATATTTAGGTGAGAATTATGTAAGGGTTGTGGGTAAGAGAGTGTGAAGAAAACTCAAGATGTGTGCGCTCAAAGGAGTCTCGCGACTAGATCTCGTGACTGGCTCACGACTGGTAAGTTGTCAAAGTGGCACACGTGTGAAGCATGCAGGGAGCTAAAGGGTCATGACAGCTGGAGCACTACAGGACAAAAAGTACAGTTTGGCTTGGCAGTTATCTCCGACTCAGACTTGCGACTAGTTCCAATCGCGAGGCCGAGTTGCCAGAATGCCCTGTTTGGATGAATATGCCTTTTCACATTCCTCATGTACCCTTCTATAAATACCCTTATACCCACGATATGTAGAGAGCTTCCAGAGAGAATTTTGAAAGAGAAACCCTAGAGAAAAACAAGATTGATTCATCCACAATCTTAATCTTTTGATTCTCCAAATTTCTCTACTTTCACCCTCTCCATTGACATAACCTTGAGAGGTTCACTTGCCAAATCCTTATCTTACCATACCTATATTAGTGAGGAGTTATTTTGGTGCTTGGGAAGCAGTTTAGAGAGTACTAATTCATTTGGTTGTTGCAATGGGCTTATTGCAGGATTCGGTAAGTTAGAGAAGACAAGGTTCGGCGTAACCTTGTTGGAGCAAGAAGCTTGGAGGGCTTAAGTGCATTGAGTAGATTAGGTTTAGAGGCTCTATTGCTATTCATGTATCCCAACTTCATTCTCTAGTGGATTATTTGACTGCTTGGAGGGCGGCGGAGAGGTTTTTCGTCGAGTACTTCGGTTTCCTCTTCGATAACACATCGTCGTGTTATCTTTGTGTTTGCTTCTCTCTTCTCTTACTATTTACTATTTAATTATTGTTGTATTTGTGATTAATTTTGGTTTAGAGTGTTTCACTAATTTGGGTTTAGCTTATATTCATCATTTCGCACATATACTGCTTGTGTATAAGCTTGTGTTGGTATTTTTGTATTTGAGGGTCTAAACGTTCATTGGTGTTTTATACGCTATTTGAACTTTCATGTTATGAACAAAATCTTGAAGTAGGGCTTTGGTGCTTTCATACGCTTTCATATTGAAAGCACAGATATGGACATAGGTCGAGTATGGACATGACACTTGTAAGACACAAGTATGACACATATACGACATGGGTTAGGCATACAACACCCAGATTACATTATCCAATTCTCTTGAAATTGCTTTCATTCAGTATTGCGCACAAACTATTTGTTACAATGCCACACACAAGTTCATATTGCGTAAATCATTGTGTGAACTTCATGTACTCTAGCCTAGCACATGCGCTGTCATCATACATGGTTAGGAGTGCATGGACTTGCTTGATTGCCTTGCAACTACCTGTTCTGGAGACTGGAGCTGCTGTGTTTGTTGATGATCTGTCAGAGAAGGACCTTGATAGACCTTTGTGGAAGGGTTATTCAGAAGCAGCTGAAGTAAAAAATACTGCAAAAATGCATATCAAACGGTGTCAAGTTTCACCGAGCTAAAGTTATTAAGGTTATTCATGAGGAGCCTAAATCTTTGTTGATTTGCAATGATAGTTTCACAGTTCAGGCTACCATGGTTCTTGTTGTGACTGGCTTTTCTAGATGCCTTGTTCAGTATGACAAGCCCTATAATCCTGGTTACCGAGTGGCTGATGGGATTTTGGCTGAGGTTGAAGAACACCTATTTGATGTAAACAAAATGGTTTTCATGGACCAGAGAGATTCAAATCTGAACAACAATGTAGAGCTGAAAGAGAGAAATTGTAGGATCCCCACTTTTCTATATGCAATTCCCTTTTCCTCTGACAGGATATTAATTTTTTTAGGAAACTTCCCTTGTTGCTCTGCCTGGAGTGCCTTTGGAAGATATCAAGGAAAGAATGGTGGCTACATTAAGGCACCTGGGCATAAAAGTGAAAAGCATTGAAGAGGATGAGCGTTGCGTCATTCAAATCTATTAAGATTATTTTCATTGGCCTTCTCTCTTTTGGCTACTCATTTTGTTATAAGAGGAAGAGTTCTGTTATGCCGATTGAAACCTGCCAGAATTTTTTTTTTTTGGTTCAAAGAAAACTTGTCAGATTATGTTAGTAATAATAGCACTGGAATCAAGCCAATAAATTTAATTTCTTTAACCACTTCTTCCTATTCATTTGTTTTGCCTCTTTGCATCGAGCCTTTATGGAGGGCTTACATTTTCAGAAATTAAAAAAAAAAAAATATTTGGATTTTTAATTGAAATAATTCAACATTTCTTTTGGATAATAAGTTTCATCTACTAATCTACTTCGTTCAGTTGTCTGAAAAAAAAAAAAAAAAAATGAATAGGAAGAAGTGGGCTTAATAGGCCACCATCGGTATTCAGAGTGTGCTCCTAGGATCCTCTCTACATCAAGTTTTCTTTATTTTTTCCATTGCACAATTTGTTTTTTAGATTTAACATTCTACAAATTGTCTTGTCATTTAAAATTTTAAGTGATTGACAATTTGTACACTTTTTTTAAATTTATAAAATTTAATTTGTATCATAGATCAATTTCAAATGGAGGCCATCATTTTCCCTTTGAAAAGTTGGATCAGAGCCCAGGACTGTTGTACAATGATAAGAATGTAGCATTAAGTCAATGCAATTCACCTAAAGCAAATTTTTTTTTTTTGGTTGCAAGATTAAAATTATCAATAGGCAGCATTTTGGATAAGAATGTGTTCATCTATATTCAGGAGAAAAAAAAAAAAAAAACCAGTATATATTCATCTTTTAACTTGATTACGGGTGTGTTTGGATAGAACTTATTTTGCTGAAACTGAAAACTGAAAACTGAAAACACTATAGCAAAATAATTTTTAAATGTCTGAATAGTATCGTGGGACCCATTTTTAAAGAAAAAGTTGCTGAAAAGTGTAATTTGTGGGTCCATGAACAGTGCACAAATGCACTGTTCATGGACAAAAAGTCAACAAGTGCGGCTAAAAAAAAAAAAAAACAGCTGAAACGCTAAACGTGAACGCAGAAGCTGAATACAAACACACACTACATATAACACTTAACAGACATTACGCACAAACTCTAGCTGACACAATTATATTAAAATCCACATGCATTACATCAAATCAGAAAGTACAATCACACTAATTAACTTCTATTAGACTTGCATGAAAACTTCAAAACCATGTTAAAGAACTTATAAAATGACGTGGCCTTGGGATGACTCATGTGAAATCACAACTCGGAGAATTCTTGAGGCCTTTTTTATGAAAATTTTTAAAATTTTTTTTTCTAGATTTTCACTTTTTTAAAAAAAAAAAACTATTATCATATTGTGTTAATTGCTAATAACAAATTCTCTTAAGAACCCTTTTTGAGACTTGGTTAATTTTTCAATAAACTTATTATTGTTATTATTATTTTTTTGTGTTAACAACTAGTATGTATATAAAGCTACAAAAATTTAAAAATAAAACAAAGAAAGAAGTAGATAGTGTTTTTTTTGAAAACGAGGCATTCATTCATTCACTAACATGTAAAGAATCTTGGTACAAAGCCTCCACCGCAGGTGGTGGTGAGTCCTCTAACCAATAGACTACATCACTAATATTTTTTGCAATAGACTACATCACTAATATTTTTTGCATACTTTGCTAAAGAATGCACAACCATATTCCCCCCTCTCTTAATACAACTTATTGAAACCAGCTGCATCCCATTTAGATAAGCACAAATATCTTCATATACATGCCCAAGCAAGGAATTATGGTAAGACAAACCCGAGATGGCTTTCATTATTGTGCTGTTATCACCCTCAATTACAAGCTCTGAAAATCCAGCTTCCAAGGCAAAAACAACTGCTTGTCGACACGCCAAAGCTTCTGCCTCTTCACTATTTCTCACATAGGGCCCTTTAGCTGACATTCCAGCCATTACTTGCCCCTGTGCATTTCGGATTATTGCTCCAATTCCAGAACTCTGCTGCTCCGTGAACACAGCTGCATCAAAATTCAACTTATACATAGTCTGAGGTGGAGGCTTCCAATGGTGTCCGTTTGAGTTTGTATTCGAAACAACCAGCTGTTCCTGTGCGTTTCTGTACTCGTCCAGGTAGTCTGTTGCACGTCTGTTTAGCCAGCAAGGATTCTTTATCTGTTTGCCATGCACCATCGTGTTCCTCTGATTCCACACAGTCCAAGCTTGCACCACAAAAAGCTCCAGCCTAGTTGCATCAAGTCTATTCATCAAAGCCTCAAAAAGCTGCATAAAATCATGAAAGTTAGTAGCACATTTCTGCATCATGGTGGAACTGCCAGCCCACACATCTTGGGCTGCTGGACATTCCCAAAGAGCATGAATCACGGTCTCTGGAGCTTGCTGACAGCAAAGGCATAAATTCTCTCTGATAATATTTCTTTTGGCCAAATTTACTCGGGTTGGCAGTATCTCATGACAAGCCCTCCACGCAAATACCTTCAATTTGTTAGGCACCCTTACTCTCCACAATTTCTTCCATAGTTGCTGCCCAGAACTTGTTGAACTTTCAGCCCATTCCCTAAGCACTTTTCTAGCCATATGATACCGGATCTAACTGTGTAGACACCTTCTTTATTATGCAACCACACCACAACATCATTCACACGCCTATGGCTTAAGGGAATTTTACATATAGCCTCCGCATCCTCTCTATTAAATAGTGTCATGATGGTATCTCTCCTCCACCCATGTAATTCCAAATCTATAAGATCCGAAACCCTCCAATCCTCCACACCCTCATGAACCAGATGCAACACACTATTTAATGGATAATTAGGAATCCATTTATCCACCAAAACTTTTATAGATTCACCATTTCCCACACGCCAACAAGATCCACTTCTCAAAATTGGCTTGGTAGCCATAATACTTCTCCATACATACGAACAATTGGGAGACACAACAGCATCCAAAAAGTGGCATCTCGGAAAGTATCTAGCTTTGAAACATTTGAAGAAGAGAGAATTTTGGTCCTGCATTAACCTCCAGCCTTGTTTCGCTAGCATAGCATGATTGAACAACCTTAAATCCCGAAATCCCATCCCTCCATCCGCCGTTGGTTGAGTTAGGCTACCCCAATTCTTCCAATGAATCTTTCTTCCATTACCCACTTGTCCCCACCAAAATCTAGCACACAAAGCATTCAGTTCCTCACACAATTTAACTGGCAATTGGAAAACCCCCATTGTATATGTAGGAATTGCTTGTATAACTGCCTTTATTAATACTTCCTTGCCTGCTCTTGACAACATCATGCCCTTCCACCCTTGTAATTTTTTCCAAACTCTATCCTTTAGATAGGAAAAAGTTTGATACTTTGCCCTTCCCACCAGTGTAGGTAGCCCCAAATACGATTCAAATCTGTCCACCACCTTCACCCCTAACAATGACACAATCTCTACTTTTTTCCCTTCTTGAGTGTTACTGCTGAAATAGATCGAGGATTTCTCCATATTAATGCATTGACCAGAAGCATTAGCATATGTCTGTAAAACTGCATTAATCACCCCAACCTCTCCACTAGTGGCTTGACAAAAAATTATTGAATCATCAGCAAACATTAGATTTGATACTCTAGGCGCCCTACGACATATAGAAGCTCCCCTGATACGCCCCTCCAGCTCTGCTTTCTCTAATAATGAAGTGAAGCCTTCTGTACATAATAAGAACAGGTATGGGGAAAGGGGATCCCCTTGTCGGATTCCTCTAGTTGGCCGAATATTTCCATATTCTTTTCCATTAATGAGAATGGAAAATGAGGGAGTAGTTACACACCCCATCACCCACTGAATCCATATGTCTGGAAATCCCAATTTAATCATCATGCCTTCTAGAAAATTCCACTCAATACGGTCATATGCTTTACTGATGTCAAGCTTTAATGCCAATGATCCTATTTTTCCTTTTTTTGGAGAATGCATAGAATGTAAAACTTCATAAGCCACCAGCACATTGTCAGTAATAAGCCTCCCTGGTATAAAAGCACTCTGTGTAGGAGATATAACAAATGGCAAAATCTATTTCAACCTGTTAGCCAGAACTTTGGAAATAATTTTATAAATTACATTGCACAAGCTAATTGGCCTAAAATTAGACATTCTCTCAGGAGATTTAATTTTAGGTATCAGAACATTATTAGTGTGGTTTATATCAGGCCCCATAACACCAAAATGTAAATAGTCTAACACTGCACTAACTACATTATCACCCACTATATGCCAAAACTTTTGGTAGAAAAGAGCATTCATACCATCAGGTCCAGGCGCCTTTGTTGGTCCCATTTGGAAAACCGCTATCTTAATTTCCTCAGCAGTAAAATCACTGGACAATATCTATTGCATATCCGGGGTCACCTTATGCTCCACTGTGCTAAGACAATCATTAACCTGAGTACAAGTACCTGCATGAAACAAGTTCTCAAAATAATTTATTGCTACCTGAGAAATATCTTCCACCTCCTCAACCCAATCTCCATCAGAATTTTTTACACCCTGAATATAATTTCTCCTTCGCTGTTGTGATGCTTTAGAGTGAAAAAATTTAGTATTCTTGTCTCCATGCTTAAGCCAAGAAACTCTAGATCTTTGTGCCCAAAAAATCTCTTGCTTCATCAGTAAATCATCCAACTCCTTGCTCACCTCCAAGAATTCTGCCCTTGAAGCTTTCGTGGTCACCACCATGTTCAAATTTTCCAATCTTTTTTGGAGCTGTTTGATATCTTCATTGTTCGGCCTAGCCTTAGAAGATCCCCAAGCTCGTAATTGATCCCCACAGTTTTGAATTTTCTACTTGATATCTACCAACCCGTACCCTCCATTATGCTCCAACGTCCATGCTTCTTTAACAATAGCCTCACATTCTTCCCAAAGCAGCCATGTTTCCTCAAACTTAAATCCTCTCCTTCCTTGTCTACTATTCTTCTCAAATTTCTGTGTGTGGAGAACAATTGGCAAGTGGTCTGAAGCATGAGGGGCCAAATGCACCACTAAACTCAGTTGAAATTTTTCTTTCCATTCCCTCGTTGCAACAGCTCTGTCTAACCGGATTTTGGTGTTTGCCTCTCCTGGTCGCTTATTATTCCAAGTATAAGGATATCCCTTAAAGCCCAAGTCCTCCAAATGACACTCCTCCATTGCAGCCCGAAAATCTTCAACTTGGTTAACTTGTGCTGGCCGTTTACTGAGCTTTTTAGAAGATTGGAGAAAAGCATTAAAATCTCCGATACATAGCCAAGGACCCTCCACAAAAGACTTTAAATGGTTTAGTAACTCCCAAGACTTATGTTTTTGCTGCGCTTCCGGCCATCCATAAAAGCATGTGAGCCACCACTCAGACCCGTCTTCCTCCTTCACTTTTGTCAGCACATGATTATTGGTGAAATTGATCAAGTCCATCCTAATATCATCCTTCCACAATAAAGCCAACCCTCCACCCAAATCAGGTTTCTTCACAATGATTTTATTTTGATAAGGCAATTCACCATACAAATTTTCAAAACCCTCCTTATCTAGCCATGTCTCCATAACAAAACCCACATTGGGAGCTTGTTCCCTCATAATCTTGCGAAGGCTACGACTTGTCCAAGGGTTCCCAAGCCCTTGGCAGTTCCAACTTAGCAGCTTCATTGCCTCCGGCAAGGGTGGTCAGCCACCCCCGCCGATTCACCATCATTAATTCGACATAGTTTCTCCCGCTTCACTCTCTGTGCTTCCCCTTCTTCATCTGATATAGCAGCCTCTGTTTTAGTAAAGCTTCCTCTCTTTCCAAGCAAAGAAGTATCCGTGGGCCTTCTAATACTTCCAAGCCCATAATCCATCCTCATAATCCTGGTCCACGTTGACTTCAGTTTAGGCTGTGCTGTTCCATGTAGATACGGCCCAATCTGCTCATCCACTATAATAGCATTATCTCTATCTGATTGTGACTTTGGACTCTCATCAGCTATTGCCATGTTTGTAGCTATAGAATTATTATCCGTGTCCACCACTCCTTTATTCCCAGTAGGACTCCTCTGCTGAATATTCGGGTTCATCTCATGCACTTCAACATTATCTACGTGATTTGAAGAATCCACTCCTAACTTCTCGGACTCCACCTCCTGAATATCAGTATCCATTCCATGATTTTCGTTTGTACTCCTCATCCAATCATGCAAGTCAGGCTCCACCGTACTCCGTTGTGGCGGTGATCTTTGCCGGCCTCCAGTAGCCTTTAGCCAATCTCCATATTGGTAATCTACCTCCACCCCCTGTTTTTCTGCTGCAAAATGGCTTGCACAGTGACGTAAGTCATGCCCAAGAATACCACAGTAATAACAAAAAACCGGTAACCTTTCATATTTAAATTTTACCCAAGTGCGTTCTCCATCTGAATCTTCAATGAATCCTCCCCGCCTCAATGGTTTAGAAACCGGTATCGCAACCCTCAGCCTCATAAAATAATTCGGTGTATCCTGTCCCCTCCGTTTCTCCACATCTTCCACGATACCCAGTCTACTGCCAACCGCTGCTGCCACTTGTGAAGACACCATATCAAATGGAGCCCCCCAAATTTGGATCCATAAGGATGCATGATCTAATTTGACATTACTCGCAGTCATCCCTTTATGCCATCGCTTGAGTAAAAGCAGTTGGTTATCAAAACTCCACGGTCCCCTTTCAATACACGGTTTAAATCAAAATCTGTTTGGAACTTAAACTGGAACAAATTTGATCCAACCTCAACAATCTTCAACTCAGTATTCATGCCCCATGCTTTCCGTATTGTACTCATAGCCGCCCTTTTGTTAAAAGCCCTGCACGTCAAAATTTTTCCAATGAGACTCAAATTGCAGCTCTCAATCTCGGCTAATCTAGCCTCATCAGATATCACAATAATCTCTTCTTCCTCAGATGTTAGTTTCATGTTTTCCATGCTATCAATCACGTCGTCAGCCATTAGGAATCGAATAAAAAATTGTAAAAGCAAGCCCTTAGTGTTAAAACTGAGGGAGGGAGAGTCTCGTTTTTACAAAACGAGAGAGAGAAGCTCATACCTCTGACAAACTCATATGTCAATGTAAGCTTGTACTTCTCTCCTAGCTGGTACCCTGGGTTACCATGATGGATAGGACCGAATTGAATGATGCCACTCATGGTTCATAGTTCATCACGAAATTAATTCTTGCCATGTCGCAGAGAGAATATAACCTTCTGTATATTTGTTGTTGGATATTGATTCATCAAATTTTCCCCTGCCTCCGTTACCGTTTTAAACCTGGCTTCCAGCAAGCGTTTTGGGAATGAAACCCTCTGACTGTGCCTCCTCAGCTGGTTGGTCGTGGTCACTGCTGGTTTCCCCTGCTTCTCTTAGACAACGTTCCATGTTCTAGAATTTAATTTATATATACTTGATAGTGCGTTGAAACTTTGCTTGAGAAATTTAAGACTCTGCAAATTTTTTTTTTTCTTTTGATGAATGAGCAAGAATTTTGGAACACAAATACAAAGATATTACAAAGAACAAGCAGCTTATTAAAAGATCAGCCGCAAACACTCCTTACTGTCTAGATACTGTCTAGATCACAAACCAACTACTGCATGTACTTTAGGCCAACATGTTCTATTCGAATATTTAAATGTTGGGAATAAATATACACACTTTTGACTTTTCTTAATCAACTATATTTTTTATGACTTTATAAAATCACAAGTTTATAATTTAATCTACCAGATATGTGGAAACAGATATAAAAGACACTGAAACTTGCTTGGGGTTGTTTTCCCAAAAAAAGGAAACTTGCTTGGGTTTCATTACATATATGGTACACTTTTCTGAATAAGGTATTGATAATGACTAGCTTTTATGTCTTTATCCATTTTAACAGGTCCAGTATTTAAACATGCATAATTTTATTTTGGTCTTTGCCTTTATACCAGCTTTATGATACCCTTCTTCTCAAAAAAAAAAAAAAAAAAAAAATTATGCAACTCTTCTAATATACAATTAGTTACTTAACATGATATCAGAGTAGGACGTTTTGAGTTCAATCATTGCGTTCTCTACTCTATCTCCTATTTAAAATCTTAAGTATTGGGTCTCACTTATTAAAAGGTAGTTTGAGCCCACACATAACAGGGAATGATAAAATTATATAGTTAAATGATTAAATTTACTATTTCCAAATAGCTCAAACTTTTGAAAAGATTAATAATTTTACAGTTGTTGACACTCATTTTCGTGACACATTTTCTACAAGCTCAATTCATGTATTATATTATATTTTATTCTTTTATGCATGACCCAAGCCCATGTAATATATTATATATTGGGGAAATTGAGGGATTGTAGCTTGGAGGGTATAGGTTGGTTGCTTTCAGAACTTTTGTATGAGCTTATTAGCCCATGCATATATGCTACCAAGCGAGTTAGGGACGTTGGTAGAATCCTAGGCTATGGAGGAGGTCTTGTACCAAAATTTTCCACCCCAAAATGAGGTCTTATGTTTTTGTTGTCTGTAGCCAAAGTTTGCTGCCTTGCTCTCTTTTCCACACGCACCCCCCCACCCCCCCCCCCCCAAAAAAAAAAAAAAAACCAGCTACTAAACTATAATTAGCCTAGCTTGGC
This sequence comes from Quercus tomentella, assembly GCA_028535165.1. Classification (NCBI taxonomy): domain Eukaryota; kingdom Viridiplantae; phylum Streptophyta; class Magnoliopsida; order Fagales; family Fagaceae; genus Quercus; species Quercus tomentella. The sequence continues at coordinate 39,270,483 of JAPQVY010000012.1, read as the reverse complement.
TATTTTGGCCACCAAATACAATACCCAAGAGTTGCAATGATCAAGAAACAACAACCCTTGAGTTAGGGCCATTTTATTTCCCAAATAGGGTCATTTTATTTCCCAAATCATGCTTGCATGCCAAACTCTTCCCTAAACAAAAGCAACTTAAGCCAAGACACAAAATTAGTGTCATGGGGGCTAAAAACCTCTTCTACTACCCAAAAACCAAACTTTATATTAAATGCCTCTCATCGGCTCAAAAATGAGTAGCTACATATTACCCTAAGAACTGAAACTTTAGGGGTGGAAATATTGGTACAGGAGAATCTTCCATCTCTTTCTCATTACTTCTCTTAATTTCCTCTTCTTGTTGTTTGTAGTTCAAAGTTTTAGACCTATTGTTTTTAAGCATTTTTCTGGATTTCAGTTATTGGCATTTCAATTTTTCTCTTGTTAAAGCATTATTAGCCTTTGTTCATCATACAATTAATTGGAATTTTGGGCTTGACTCTCCACAAAAAAATCACTTCTAAAGAACCCAAGGGAAGATTTGGGTCATTCTTGTATTTTTGGCCCTTTTTGCAAAAAAGATCCCCTACAACAGTTCAATGATACAGTGAACACAACTTGTTCCACCTGACTTGATTTAGATTGCAAATTTTTATGACACACTTTTGCAATAAACCTAGTCTTTATAATTTTTCTTGCCATAAAAAATATATACTTTGTCATATTCTGTGCTACGGTACTTATCTAATAATATATCCATTTGGGGTCATCTTTTTAGTGAAAACGGAAAGAAATGTTATTTGACTACACCAAAATTGGAGAAACGGTGGCACTGAATTCAAAGAATAAGAGCTAGTACGATCAGTGAGATTAGTTTCTAACTTTCTATATATCAATTAAAGGAGATTTTTTCGTCTCAAAATAGTGAAGTATGAATGAAGTGAATGTTAAATGTTAAAGGTATTGAATTATTGTTAAGATTATTAAAAAGTTTAACAAGGTATTGGTTTACCCGACCAGATTAATTGTGCAATATTGTATCGAGCTTCAAACAGTAAAAAGTAAAAATGTGACTCACCTTATTACCTAGCTACATATAGCAAGTTTCGAATAAACTTTTGTGATAAAACTGTTTATGTTTCTATATTTTGCATCAGGGATCAAGCATAAGTAAAACTGTTTATGTTTCTTATTCACAGTTATCTTTTTTAGGAAAGAAAAGGTAGAACGATTTATTCCATTCTTGCTTTAGACAAAATGAGTTGAATAAATGTGATACAAAAAAGATTGATTGTGTCGGATCAAAAATTTTGAAACTCTAGCTTGAAGTATTTAGAATCTTAATTTTAACTTATTCATGATATACCACTAGAAGTAAGCCAGTTTGAAGAAGCTGTGCATGAGCACGAACCAAACAATTTTATTTCATTTATTTTTCCACCGTAGTAATTAACAAAGCTTGGTATTTGATATGCAAAATGTATGCTGGAGTCAGAAGGTAAATATATCAACATTTAAATGTAAAAAATAACCTATTAATAATATATATATTATTAATATATAAATATATAAATTATTTTTTAATATGATTTAATATATATGTTATTTTATACTTAACAAAAAAAACTGGACAAAATGGGCTTTTGCCATTTTCGGGCAAATTAATTAGCTTTATACCCCATTTCCCAAACTAAGTAGGGAAATGTCCTTCTTTTAAAACTCGATTTATGATAAATCGAGTTAGAAAAAAAAAATTTCTGAAGCCTTATAGTGGCGTTTTAATGAGCCTATAGTGACATTTTTAAGACCTATAGTGACGTTTTTTAACTCGACTTCAATGAAATCGAGTTATAGGCAATTTTTTTTACCTATAACTCGATTTCATTGAGGTCGAGTTAAAAAACGTCACTATAGGTCTTAAAAAACGTCACTATAGGCTCCTTAAAACGTCACTATAGGGCCTAACTCGATTTATCATAAATCGAGTTTTAAAAGAGGGGTAGTTCCCTACTTAGTTTGGGAAAGAAGGTATAAAGCTAATTAATTTTCCCGAAAAGGGAAAAGCCCATTTTGTCCAAAAAAACTACATCAAGTTAGTCTTTAAATAAATTAAAAAGGTTGTGGATTTGAGTTTAGCTAAAAATTAATCTTCGCAAAAGAAAATTTTGGGTTGTTTACTAATCACCTCTTGCAGACCTTGCAAAAGTAGGAGATTTGTGCATTGAATATAACATTTTATTTTTTTATTAAATAAATTAGAAATTACATGATTAGAATACAATAATAGTTTTAAAACTTTGAAGCATATAAAGATTTATTTAATTTAAAATCATTTAAATAATAAATGTCAATTTACATTTCTAACACATGCAAGTCAATATAAGAAAAATATAAATATAATAAAAACTAGAGGGGAATCGTATTAATAAAAGAAAAATGCATTAAAGTTCTCTAACTAATAAAAGAAAAATGCATTAAAGTTCTCTAACTCCTAATCTTTTTTCTTTTTTCTTTTTTTGTGGAGAAAACTTTAACTCATAATCTTAAAAAATGCAATAGTTCTTTTCTTCAAAAATAATACAGTATCGTCTCTAATTCTAATGGTATCGTCTCTAGTTCTCCAAATGTGAAATAATAGAATTTTTTGTGTGAAAAAAATATGGTAATTTGAAAAGGTGCATATTTTTAAGTACCTTGAAAATGCAATGTTTGAAAAGTTGTACTTAGAAACAAAAAAGTAAGGATTAAAAAATCTATAATTTAGAAGAACACATAGTTTTAAAGCATTGTATTTGATGAAGTGCAAATTCGTTAGTCAAAGTAAGTGCGTCCAGATGGAGCCTAGCCATTGTCTCTATGACTATAGAAATGGTAAGGTAGCTCCTTCAGAGTGGTCAACGGTGTGGTGCCTGCTACAACGTCTCCGATGCCAAAGACAGTACAAGGAAGCTCTTTGGAAAAAATAAAGCAATATAGTGGAACAATAATAAGTATTTCTAGGTGTGTCTCCATACCTTGTGCCAGTGCTTGTGAGGGCCTTATATATGTTTCTACAGCCCCTAGCCATTGTGGCAGTTATTGTGGCTTTAGTGCCTCTCTTGATAACGCCTTGTGCTCAATAATGTGGACTTCAATGGGCTTCCAACGGTTCATACAGCTGTCTTTGTAACCACTCAAGGTATTATTGCCCGTATTGAATGACTTTGCTACCTTCGTCAGTGATGTGGACATCTGATCAGCTTGTCTAAGGGGATGACCTCATTGGTAACGATGATATCGTCCATGGAAGTTGAGTTCATCAGTCCCATTAGTTGCCCCCCAGGCTCTGTGGTCGTCCGTGTGGCGGCGATCACCAAGAGGCGAAAGGTTTATTTTTTTATTTTTTTATTTTTTTTGGTCTCTTGGGATTTCCCTCCGTATTCAATACGCAGTGGCGGCGCTGGGTGTGTTGTGGCCACATGGCACAGCCTGAAGGGTGGTTTTAATGCTTCACTTCGTGTGACTCTCGGTTTTCCCACTATTTTTTCAGTTTTCTGTGCTTAGCTTTTTAAACTTCCTTCCTTCTCTTTCTTCCTTACTTTTCACTTTCCCTTTTGCTTTGTGTTTTCAGAGTTGCCATTGCTTACCTTATGCTACCATTGTTGCTGTGAACCTTCTGTGTTTTGCCCTCTCTCTCCACCGCTTTTGAGGTATGGCCTCTTTCCTCCCATTACTTTTCTTTAAGTAGATAACTCTGTGGCAATTTCTGATTTTTCTTTGGCTTTTCTGTGTTTTTTGGTCTTTCAAGGATTTTTTTCCCTTCTTCTTTTTTGAGTCCTATGCTTAGTAGCTCTGAGGTTAGGGCCCTTTGTCCCTCTGTCTCTTTCCTTTTCGCCTGTTTTGGGGGGTCTTTAGGTATTTTCTCACATCTTGAGAAGTTCATATTAGAGGGTAGTGGCTTGTGTATAGTATTGGGTGACTTGCTACCATTGCTTCGTCAATCAATCGATTGGTTTGAGGGTTTGATAAGGGAGCGGGGAGTGATGTCAAAGGTGAAGTCAAGCGAGTTAGAGACTGGGTTATCATCTAGTGATAGACCCGTGGAGCGGGATACTGCTATCTTTGCCCCTCAAGAGGTTAGGGCTTTCCATGCTCTCGAGGAGGTGTGTGGTTTAGACGGCAATACACTCTCTAGGTTTAAGGACAGATTTCAATTCCCAAATAGGGTTAGGGTCTATCTACCTAGTGAGGAGGATTGGGCTTGCCACTTCTTCCCTAGGGAGGCATGCTTCTATGAGACTGCCTTTCTTTGTGGGCTTAGGTTACCCGTCTATCCCTTTATCATGGAGTTGTTGGGCCACTTTGGTATTGCTCCTAGGCAACTTATGCCTAATTCGTAGAGGATAGTGGTCAGCTGTATGGGGATATGGTTGGCTATTGCGGACGGAGATATGATCAGGGTGGACGAGCTCATCTACCTGTATCGTTTGAAAGCGTCTAAGGAACATGGGTATTATGAGCTGGTGCCATGGGAGAAGAGGATTAGGATCGTCCGGAATCTACCCTCGTCATTCAGATATTGGAAATCCTGATTCTTTTTTGTGTCCGGGGACGATTAGGAGACTCCCTCTAACGAAGTTTAGGGTGATCTCCTAAGGCTTCTTCATTGGTGGAGTACCCCGAATTTAGGTGCATCATTATTCCTCCTAGCTTCTTAATTTTCTTTGTTTATTTGTCGTCACTTAACTCTTTTGCCCGTTGTCTTGTGCAGTTAAGAGACGACCCAAGCTCAAAAGTAGGTAAAAGGGATGTGTTGAGAAGGCAATCGAGCACATAAAGACGATCGAGGACTTTGACAATCTGGTGGATCAATAGACTCTTACCTTAAACTCTCTTGGTTCGGAACCATCTGCTTTTGTCCTGTGAAACTTGGACATTGAAGAAAAAAAGAGTAAGTGTTAGGCTCGTCCATGCTGATCTTGTTGCTTTTTTTTTTTTTTTTTTTTTTTTGCAGGAATGACTACTAAATTTAACTAGGGAATGTATGACCGAATGAGGGATAAGAAGAATGAGTCGCTGTCCAATCTTGGGACCAAGAGCATGCGAGTGATGGAAAAGGGGATTCTCGTCACTATAGTAACACCATCCACTCCTGCTGTCAAATCGACGAGGACGGCTTCCCCGACCACTTCAATTGAGGAGATTCCTCCTTAACAGAGTAAAAGGCAGAGGATCGGGGATAAGCAGAAGTAGAAAGTTGACTCCTGGTGTTCTAGCGTTTGGAATGATGTTGGGGTGGCGCAGGCTCGGGCGCAAGACATTTTTACCCCCGATGATATGAAGGTGTTTTCGGAAGTGTCGGCCGACGAGGTTGTGGGTCGTCAGCTCCACAAGCTTGTACAGGTATTGTACTTACGTGATCTCAATTTTCTTCCTTTTATGCCGTCTCTAACATTTGTCTCAATTTTCAAGTGCTTGGGGAGAGCTTTCATATCACTTCCGCAAAGATTACTTCGTTAGTGTCTAGGCTGGAGGCTTTGGAGGTGGAAAATTCTAAATTGAAGAAGGATTTGATCACTGCTATGGACAAGGCTAACTCCGTCAAGGAGAAAGTTAAGTCTCTAGGAGATGACCTTAGGGCGGATCACATTGGAAAAGGATGAACAACTCCTAGCCGCTCGGGAGAAGCTGAAGGTCATTGTTGCCAAGGTTGTCGAGGGTTTCCAGCAAACTGATGAGTACAATACTGTGCTCTTTAATTGGTACTTCAAGGGTTTTGAGCTTCTTCATTGGTACATGATCAAACATCCTACTAGAGTAGACCTCAAGAATCTTGATATGGAAATGGTTGATCAAGAGATGGCTACTCTCAGGGACACTCCTATGCTTCCTCCAGATGGTGACGATGCTGCCGCTAATGTTTGACCCTGCCTTATATTCAATTTGTTGTTTTCTTTATGTATTTCACTGCCCGGTGTATTTTGGGCTTTTAGTTATATTTTCCAAACAATATTTCTAATTTAAGAACAATGCTTTTAGCCCCAGCATTTATGGGCTTTTAATTTTAACGTGAAAACAATGGTAACTACTCATTGTTTTTGGGCTTTTAGTTATATTCATGATTGCATACTTACTTGCTCATCACTCTTTTTCTTGTTGTGCACTTTTCGTCACTCTTTTCCTACGTCAGTACTTTATTTTTGTCTAGGTGGATTTTGTCGTACATTAGCCTCGTCAGTAACTTACATCCGTCCAGGCAGAATCTTGTTACTTATTTTTTATTTTTTATTTTTTTTTCTCTCTCTCATGACTTACACCCTCTTAAGCGATCTTGTCATCTTTTGGATTTGTCAATAACTTACATCCGTCAAGATGAAATCTTGTTACTTAGCCATTTTTTTCCATGACTTACGCCCTTTTAAGGGATCTTGTAGTCTTTTGCCTTCGTCTGTAACTTACATCTGTCTAGGGAGAATCTTGTTACTTAGCCATTTTTTCATGACTTACACCATCTTAAGGGATCTTATCATCTTTTGGCTTCGTCAGTAACTTACATCCGTCTAGGCGGAATCTTGTTACTTAGCCATTTTTTTATGACTTACACCCTCTTAAGGGATCTTATCATCTTTTGGCTTCGTTAGTAACTTATATCCGTCTAGGCAGAATCTTGTTACTTAGCCATTTTTTCCATGACTTACACCCTTTTAAGGGATCTTGTCATCTTTTGGCTTCGTCAGTAACTTAAATATGTCTAGGCAGAATCTTGTTACTTAGCTACCTTCAAATGACTGGACTTGCTTGCATTGACACATTGGTTGAATAATTCTTTTATTGCTTTCAAGAATGAATACATTTGTCAGTTACATTTATTGGTGGTACTTCTTCAAATGCTCGATGTTCCATGGTCGTGGGAGCCTCTGTCTGTCTATGGTCTCCAGGTGATAGCTGCCTTGCCTGGAGTAATGGACGACTTGGTAGGGTCCCTCCCATGTGGGGCCTAATTTCCCTTGGACAGGGTTTTTGGTTGTTGGGGTGACTTTGCGCAGGACGAGGTCTCCTATGTCAAGTTGTCTGAGCTTCACCCTCCTGTTGTAGTACTCGACCATCTTCTGCTGGTACTTCATCATCTTGTGAGAAGCTTTTTCTCTAACCTCATCTAGGCAATCCAGGTTGACTCTTAACTAGTCATAGTTACCCTCCTCTTGGAATATCTCTTGCCTGATGCTGGTTGCTCCTATCTCGACCGGGATAACTGCTTCGGTGCCATAAGTGAGTCTGAAGGGTGTTTCTCCTATTGGCATCCTTGCTGTAGTCCTATAAGCCCACAAGACATTAGGCAATTCTTCAGGCTAGGCCCCCTTTGCGTCGTCCAACTTGGCTTTGAAAATCTTGAGTAGCGTCCGATTAGTCACCTCTGTCTGTCCATTTGCTTATGGATGCCCCGAGGATAAGAATTGGTTCTTGATCCCTAGGTTTGAACAGAAATCCCTGAAGCCTTGGCTGTCAAACTGCCAACCATTATCTGTTATGATCGTCCGTGGAATCCCGAACCTGTAAATTATATTCTTCCACACGAAGCCCTGGATTCTTGCTTCGGTAATGGTTGCTAATGCCTTTGCTTCAACCCATTTTGTAAAGTAATCAATGACGACTAAAAGGAATTTTACTTGTCCTTTACCTTGAGGTAATGGGCCAATGATGTCGATTCCCATTGTGCAAATGGTCAGGGGGAGGATATCATTGTCAATCTCTCAGCTGGAAGGCGTTGGACATTGCCAAACCTCTGGCACTTGTCGCACTTCCTGACGAGCTCCCTTGCATCTACCTGCATTGTGGGCAAGAAATAACCCGTCTTGACAACTTTACTTACCAGGGATCTGGGGCCTGCATGGTCTCAATAAACCCCTTCATGGATCTCTTCGAGAATATACTTGGCTTCCTCTTCGTCTATGCACTTTAGGTAAGGCATGGAAAAGCCTCTTTTGTACAGTATGTCATTCAGGATTGTGAATTTGGCGGCCCTTTTCTTGACCTTCCTGGCTTCCTTGGCATCTTGTGGGAGGTGTCCATCTTAGAGAAAGGATATGATCGGTGACATCCAGCTACCTGTGTTCTGGATTGCAAATGTGGAGATTTTTTCGATGTTAGGGCATTTCTGGGCTTCCATCTCCAGGCTCGGGCTGATTGATCCTTCTTCTGACGATGCCAGTTTCGCAACTTCATCTACTCCCATGTTCTGGCTCTTGGGGATCTGCATGAATTCTACTCTATCAAATTCTTAGGTCAGATGCTTCGTCAGCTTGAGGTATTTCTGCATTCTTTCCTCCTTTACTTCATATTCCTACTGAATCTACCCTATTACCAGCTTAGAATGACTTTGGATAAGCAGGTTTTTTGCTCCTAGTGCTTTCCCGAGTCTTAACCCTGTCAGTATTCCTTTGTACTCGGCCTCATTATTGATGGCCGGGAATTGCAGTTGAACTCCATATCTGAGCATTTCTCTGTCAGGGTTGGTTATGACGACCTATACTCCCCCCCTCTTTTGGGCTGACGAACCATCAGTTTGTATCGTCCACCGTTCTATCTCGTTGGTGAGACCATTCTTGTCTGGGAGGGTGAACTCAGTGATGAAGTCTGCCAAGGCTTATGCCTTAATGGCTGTCCTGGGGTGGTACCCAATGTCGAATTCGTTGAGTTCGATCGCCCACTAGACCATTATCCCTGCTGCTTCAGGCTTGTTCATGGACTTCTTGATGGGTTGATCTATCATCACCAGGATAAGGTTTGCTTGAAAATATGGTCACAGTTTGCGCGAGGCTACTATTAACGTGAATGCAATCTTTTCAATCCTTGGCTATTTAGCTTCAGCACCTTGGAAAGCTTGACTGATGTAGTAAACTGGGAGCTGCTTCCTGTCCTCTTCTCGAATGAGGGCTGCGCTCACAACCGTGGCTGATACTACCAAATACAAATATAATTTTTCCTCTTCCTTGGATGGACTCAAGACGGGTGGATTACTCAGGTAACATTTGAGTTCCTGAAATGCTGCCTCACATTCATCAGTCCAAGCGAAGGCCTGCTTCAATTTCTTGAAGAAGGGCAAGCATTTGTTCGTCACTCTATTGAGAGCTACAATCCTTCCTATGAGCTTCTGGACTTCTTTGATGGTCTTGGGCGATGTCATGTTGAGTATGGCCTGCACCTTCTCTAGGTTTGCTTCTATCCCCCTTTGGGACACCATGAATCCCAAGAATTTCCCCGAGGCTACAACAAAGGCACACTTGTCAGGATTCAACTTTATCCGGTATTGTCTAAGGGTGCTAAACATCTCTTTCAGGTTGTCCAGATAGGCAAGTTCTTTTTTATTCTTGACGAGCATGTCATCCACGTATACCTCCATATTCCTGCCAATTTGTTTGCTAAACATTTTGTTCACTAACCTCTGGTAAGTTGCTTCTACATTCTTCAGTCCGAAGGGCATTACCTTATAGTAATAAAGCCTTTGACTTGTGATGAAAGCAATTTTCTCCTGACCTTCTTCAGCCACTTTATCTAGTTGTATCCTAAGAAAGCATCCATGAATGTCAGTAACTTATGCCCGGTTGTAGAATCCACTAGCTGGTTTATCCTTAGTAGTGGGAAACTATCTTTCGAGCAAGCTTTGTTTAGGTCCGTGAAGTCCACGCACATTCTCCATTTCCCATTTGCTTTCTTCACTAGGACGACGTTTGAGGGCCAATCAGGATAGTAGACCTCTCGGATAAAGCCTGCTAACAATAGTTTGTTAACCTCGTCTGTAATTGCTTGGTTTTGCTCTGGGGCGAAGACTTGTCGTCTTTGCTGGACGGGCTTTCTCTCAGAGTCCACGTTCAGCTTATACTGAATGACTTTTGGAGATATGCTTGGCATGTCCTTGTGACACCATGCGAAGACGTCAAGGTTTTCTTTAAGGAACTGGACGAACCATGTTCTCATCTCGGGACTTAGTGACGTCCCTATTCTTGTTGACTTGGTTGCCTCTCCTTCGACCAGTTCCACTGTCTCCAGGGCTTCCACTTTATCTTCTTCTTTCTCCTCGATCATCCATGTATGGTTCTCTTTTGCAGCTAACACGGCTTGGTAGCACTCTCTGGCTAGGACTTGATCTCCTTTTACCTCGCCAACCCCATTCTCTGTTGGGAACTTTACCTTTAAGCAATAGGTGGATATGGTTGACTTCTATCGGTTGAACGTGGGCCTTCCAATAATCACATTGTATGATGAGGAGTAGTCTACCACCAAGAAGTCTAACTGATAGGTCAACTGCCTCGGGTAGGTCCCCACTGTTATTGTCAATGTCACTATGCCTTTGGGATATACTCTGTCTCCATTGAAACTGATGAGGGGGGAGTCAAATAGGCGCAATCTTCCTGGATCTAGCTTCAGCTGTTGAAAAGCGGGAATGTAGATGATGTTTATAGAGCTACCATTGTCCACGAGGATTCTCTTGGTATTGAATCCTTCTATCGTGAGCATTATGACTAAGGGGTCGTTATGAGGCTGCTTCACTCCCTTAGCATCTTCCTCGTTGAAAGAAATGTCTTGGTCCGTCCGTCTCTGCTTAAATGGGGGTATCATATGGACACTGTTCACCTACCTCTGACATGCTTTCCTAAGGGATCTAAATGACCCACCAGTGAATGGCCCTCCTACGATTGTCTTTATCTCCCCGATCACATTCTGCGGGGGCTAGGACGTGTGATCCTCGTCTCTGGGTGAGGACTCGCGTTGGTTTTTGTTACCGTCCCTAAACCTACTAGACTCCCCCTTCTTTACATACTTTTGCAGTTTTCCTTTCCGTATCAACTTCTCTATTTGCTCCTTTAGGTCCCGGCAATCTTTAGTGTAGTGGCCATGATCCTTGTGAAACCGGTAGTACTTCTTCTTGTCACGAATGCTAGGGGATGAATGTAATGGCCTTGACCATTTGAGGTAGTGCTCATCCTTAAATTGCGTCAAAATTTTATCAACATGCATAACTAAAAGAGTGAATTTTACTGTTCTGGGAGTTTTCTCGTCTTTCCTTCTACTCTCATCATTAGTTCGACAATATGGACGCTTCCTTTTTTGTCCTCTGCGATCGTCAACCTTCCTTCCCTTGTCCCCTGGCTTTTCCACATCCTTTGTGGCAGCTAATGCATCCTCAACGTTCATGTACTTCTGTGCCTTCATGAGCATCTCCGCTATCGTCTTAGGGGGATTTTTCACAAGTGAAACCACGAATTCTTTTGACTTCAACCCTGCTTTAAAGGTCGTCAACTGCACCTTGTCGTCAGCTTCATCTACCTCCAGGGTCTCTTGAGTAAAGCATTTCACATACAACCTTAGGGTTTCTTTCTCTCTTTGTCTAATGATGAGTAAATGGTCTGCTAGCCTCTTCGGGCATTGTCCTCCAACGAAGTGGCGCAAAAAGGCGTTGCTAAACTGCTCGAAGCTGTCGATGGACGATGTTGGTAACCTTGTGAACCACTCCCTAGCAGCTCCTTTGAGAGTGGTGGGGAAGGAACGACACAATATTTCATTAGGAGGCTGTTGAAGGCCCAAATGTCGTCTTGTAGGTGTCGAGGTGGTCCTGAGGGTCTTTAAGTTCGTCAAATGGCTAAAGCGGGGGCAAGCGAAACTTCGATGGCACAAGACATTCTAAGACTGCCGTGGTGAAGGGCGAATTTGTTGCCTTGACCATTCTATCCAGGCTTCGACCCATTTTTTCTTTAATGGCGTTCCTTTGCTCGTCTATCTCCTTTCTCATCTCCTGGAGAAGATCCAAGTTTTGTTCATCAGGGGTATCCAGCCCTCGACGGTGACTCATTCTATGGCTATCCCCTTCGTCCTATCAATTAGCCTTAGACTGGTTCTCCTCCTGCTGAAGCCGTAGCCTTATTTCCTAGTTCTGTCTGGTGAGCTCTTCAACGGTGGCCGCTAGAGCCTGGATTTGCAGAGCTAAGGCTGCAAAATCCTAGTTGGACTCCATCTGAATATAGAAGTTGATGGAAATTACGTTTTCGAATCTGAGTACGAAAATGTCGTTCCCACAGACGGGGCTAAACTGATGAAGTGCAAATTCGTTAGTCGAAGTAAGTGCGTCCAGATGGAGCCTAGCCCTTGTCTCTGTGACTATAGAAATGGTAAGGTAACTCCTTCAGAGTGGTCACTGGTGTGGTGCCTACCACAATATCTTCGATGCCAAAGATAGTACAAGGAAGCTCTTTGGAAAAAATAAAGCAATGTAGTGGAACAACAATAAGTATTTCTAGGTGTGTCTCTGTACCTTGTGCCAGTGCTTGTGAGGGCCTTATATATGTTTCTACAGCCCCTAGCCGTTGTGGCAGTTATTGTGGCTTTAGTGCCTCTCTTGGTAACGCCTTGTGCTCAATAATGCGGACTTCAATGGGCTTCCAACGGTCCATACAGCTGTCTTTGTAACCGCCCGAGGTATTATTGCCCGTATTGAATGGCTTTGCTACCTTCGTTAGTGATGTGGACATCTGATTAGCTCGTCTTAGGAGATGACCTCGTTGGTAACGATGATATCGTCCATGGAAGTTGAGTTCATTAGTCCCATCAGTATCAATTAGTAAGTACATAATTATATATTGAAATCTAAAATTGATTTTGTGTTAAAGAAATTGAGGAGTGAACAATGATAGAATAATATAATTCTACTTTAGGGCGTGTTGAAAATACTTTTTCCAAAGGTGATAATTTGTCCCTATACTTAAAAAATTTTGTTAGTTACAAGAAATTCACTTATATGTAACAAAATCACAAACTGCAAATAAAAAATATGAACTTTCTTTTTCCAAATAATTTCTTAAAAAAATTGTGTATTGATTCCGTCCTTAATGAACAGTAATGGCTTTTCAGTTGAATTGAGGCATTTTTTTAACATCATGAATTTCAGATTAATTCATAAAACCTTTTAAAAAAAATTGTCTTATAAAAGTTAATTGTTTGTATTTTAGAAAATATCGTCTATGGGTTGTGCTTTAAGTACATTTCATTTTATTTCAACAAAATAGAATACCTCGATCTGATGTTGATGATCACGCACGAGTGTACCACCTTGTGTCATACGCGTGAAGCGTGTGTTCTAGTGCAGTATTTGTATAGATCACTTTATATATATATGGGTCAAGCTTATTGAAACTATGTACAACATCACAAGCCTTCCTAGAGCAGCGAGAACGCTTAAATCATTGCACAAGATCAAGGGGTGCTAGTAGGGATGGAGATATTCTTTGATCTTGGGGGGCAATGGCTCCTTCATTTTTTATTTATTTTTTATATTTTAATATTAGTATATACATATGTACTAATTTTAACAATTTTATTTTCTAAAATTACATTTTGTCTCTCTTAACAATATAATTGATTCTTTTAAAAGTAATATTATAGCAACAAAATTTCTATGACTTTTTTACAAATTATTGATGTAACAAATTATTCTAATTGGTTCATATCTGGGTCCATTACTTGCACAATTTTTTTACTTACCAATAACTATTTACCACATTAGCAATTTGAAAAAATGTTTGTAACTCTAGAATTTTCCTCCTTTTAAAGAGCATAAAAAATTTTATAGATAGAAAATCTAAAAAAAAAATATACAAGAGCTCAAAAAATTAGCCTAACAACAAAAATTACTTACAATAAAACTAAAAAAAAAAAAAGGTACAGTCAACCAATTTTAAACAAAATAATTTTTCCCTTACCCAACAGCAAATGCATGAAAAAAGGAACCTTAACCGCTACACATAGCCAACAACAAAACTACCTCCTAACTTTAAATCTTGGCTCCGTCTCAAGGTGCTAGTATATAGAACTCATCAAGGTAATGATGTCATAACAGCATAAAATTTAAATTGCCGAAGGGAAACAATTTTCTAATCAAAACTCGTGTCTATGTCACTAGGTGTGCCTTAATTTTGGTGAATTCCTCTATTAAGGCACTAAAAATAATAATTTTACCATTTTTAGTAATATTTATTTTCTTAATAACTTTTAGTTTATAAGTCAGGATAAGGTTCAGTTTTTTTAGGATGTCTTTTAGAGACAGTAGTTTCAACTTTTACATTATCTCAGATTTTCCATTTTTTGGGTAAAAATTACTGTTTTGTCACCTAATTACTTGATTAGTGTGAATTAGGGTTTTCTGGGTGTTTTGCTAGCAGCCTTGGGTCTTCTTTTTACTATTTAAACGTATTGTAGCCTTCAAAGTAATTCAGTTATCAAATTTATAAAAAATACATATTTTTTTCTATCGTTTCTCTTTGGTGGATTTTAGAACCCTGTTACCTTATGGATTTAAGGAACTTCTCATGAATTCGAAGTTTTTCAATTAGAAGCTAATGTGTTTAGTTTCTTTTCACTCAAAAAGTAACATATTTGTTTTCTTGTAACTTCTGTGAAATCTAATAGATTGAAACACAAAGCCAATTCCTTCCATTTCTATTCACAATCTACACTAGATTTTTCTTAGGAATCCCCCACTTAGATTGTCCAAAAATTCGCATAATTGAACTATTGAGTATGGCAATTATTTTCTATTTTTTATTATAATTTGATAGTTATAATAATAGGAGAAGGGATATTTGAATCATAAGCTTAAGATTCTTGGCGTGATACTTTTACATTTAAAAGTAAGTAGGGAGATATTTATTTTTTGATGAAATGAGAATTTTTGAAAATTTTAAGGGATAATTGCATGATTTTTATAATAATTATGTCCTCATTTGATTAATTTGACCATAAAAGTAATTAGATTTTTGAATTATCAAATTATTTACTCATTTAAATAAAATAATTACATCTAGTAATTGTAAATTCTTTCCATTTCTTTTATGAACTCTCAAACAAAATGTAACTGTCACACGTATGCATGTTTACTTCTATTCCTTGATTTGGACTAATAATAATTAAAAATTTTAATTAAATAAATTATTCTTATCAAGGACTAATTAAAATCAATGAACATTTATCATGTATGGGCAAATCTATTTTAACGATGTTCTCCAACCAATGAGTATCAGGATTTGGTATTTTTTGAACTAAGCTTTTCATTTTTGTGCATGTGGTGATTACCTTGCCCTTGAGGGTCCAATTTGATGCGGATCTTGTGTTAGGCCAACTTTTTAGTTGAATGATAGCGTAAAATGACATTAAGGCCTTGGAATTGGACTGTAAACAAAGACAAGTAGTTATTTTATGTTATTTGCTATCCCTATTACATGAGAATCCGCATGTTTTTTTTTTTTTTTGGATTTTTAATTGAAAAAATTCAAAATTTTTTTTTAAGTAACAACTAACAAGCTCAATCTATTCATGTCCTTCATTCACGTCTCTGAAAATAAAAAATAAAAGAAAATGTGGCATTAAGTTGATGCAATTGACACTGGCCAATTAATGGAAGTATGTAACTGCCTTGCACTTGCAAAAAAGAGAGGCCAGGAGAATTGTGTCTATTGCAACCTTGCTTTGCAAAATTAGATCATAAAATAGGCGACATATTTGAATTTGGATCAAGTATATATTATTTCTAACCTTTATTATATTTAACACACTTTTTTAGAGATAATTTTAGCCTATAACTTACACTTTAGTACACACACACACACACACACATATATATATATATATATATTTGAAGCCAAAACTGAAAAAAATAATTTAATTAGATTCTAAAATAGACTCTAATTGTTGTCTAATTTTGCGTTGTGAATCTTATCTATGTTTTTTTAATTTTTGTTCTAGGTGAGTTAATATTGTGTAAAAGACGAAGAGTTAATATAAATAAACTATTAAAAAAAAAAAACCCAATAAAAAAAATAATTAAAGCCATGTATATATCCCAGAGAGAAGGACAGAGTAAAACTTAAGTATACATGCACGGGTTATACGCTAATACACTACTGTTTTTTTTTTTTTTTTTGGATAAGACACTAGTAACACTTAAACACATGCACATCACGCACAAACTCTTCCTTTTATTTCGAATCCAAACACATTGCATCAAATTAGACAGTACGCCCTCACTTATTGCAAGAAAAGTTCAATACATTGACACTTAAACACATGCACATCATGCACAAACGCTTACTACTATTTCCAATCCAAACACATTGCAGCAAACTTAGACAGTACAATCACCCTCACTTATTGCAAGAAAACTTCAATACCAAGTTAAACAAATTAATGATATGATGTGGCTTGATGATCCTTGGCCTTATTATTTGGAGAAAGTAATCTAAAATGGGTAATACTTAAGTAGTCTTGGAGCAGTAATCTAAAATGGGTACAACTGACTTGTGGGATTCATCCTTACGTGAGAGCCTAGAGAACTACTAGGAACTATGTAATTCTCAGCTAGCTAGAGACACTTGAAAAGAAAAAAGCAGATAAAATATTACCTTGTCGATGTTTAGCTTCATGTGAAATTCGTGCAGAAGTTATCGCAGGGTCCTTGGGGAGAGTTGACAGTATATTTAGTCTGAATAATAGTGAGCACAAGTGCCAACAATGCGCCAACAAAAGTCATGAACGTCCAGGGGCTGCTGAAATGTTCATGACAGAATTGAGCCAACCAGGTCATAAATATGATCTTGTAGTGCTTCTCAATTTGAAATTTGATATCCCCATATATTTCGCTGTTAGGTACCAAGTCGGTGCCTATTTCATTGAAGACTTGAGCCACTTCTTCATCACTGCCAAGGCAATTATGGAGTATTCCTGCTTTCCTTAGCATCTTAACATCGTTAGCTTCATCGATTAGTGAATCAAGGAAGGATATGTAAGAGGTGATCCCAAAGTCATTTTCGAAATCTAGACACATCTTGTAGGCTATCAAGTTCAAGAACTTTGGCCTTGTTGAGTCATTTATAATAAATGATTAAGATTATACAATCTTAATAATCCACTAAAAAAAATCTTATAATAATGATGTCACATCAACAACTAAAAAAAATTGACATGCTAGGTTATTTAGTTTTTTGTGGGTTTCAGTTAGCTCAACTGGTAAAGTTTTTGATAGTTGTATAAGAGATCTAGAGTTCAATCCCTGCCTACACGAAAAACTGATTGGTGTATTGGTCTAATGATAAAGAGCTATCATTAGGAGCGGACGCCATAGGTTGAAACTCTTTAAAAAAGAAAAAAAAGTTATTTAGTTTTCTTATTTGTTATTATTTTAAAACAAAATAAAAGCCCATAAAGTCCATGTCACTACTGTGCCTTCAATGGTAGAGTTTGTCCCTTTTCAATTTCCATTTAAGAGTTCTTATGTGTTTCCAATTCCCAAAACTGGAAAAATGGATAGATTCATTTTCTTAACTTGAATCAAATCCCTTTTCAATTTCCATTTAAGAGTTCTTATGTATTTCCAATTCCCAAAACTGGAAAAATGGATAGATTCATTTTCTTATATTATAGGAACACATACAAGATTTGTCACTACAAAAAGAATAATGGTAATCTCACCACTGACTACTTCATTTTTAAATTTCATAGTAACAAAAGCTCATGTCTTACCGATACAGAATTTGTAACTTGCTATCCTCTTGTCAAGTAGGTAAAGAAGTTGTAGCTCCATAAAAAATTGGACAAAATGGGCAAATACCCTTTTTTGGGAAATTAAACATTCGTTTGCCCTCTTTCTGAAAGTAAATAGGGAAATGCCCCTCATTTGTAACTCGACAATAGAGAAATCGAGTTTTAATGAATAACTCGATATTTCTATGATCGAGTTAGTCTGACCTTCAAATTTTTCCCAATAAAAAAATGTTTGTTTAGACGTTCATAACTTGGGAAACTGGAAATCGAGTTTTAATGAATAACTCGATATTTCTATGATCGAGTTAGTCTGATTCTAATTTTTCCCAATAAAAAAATGTTTGTGTAGACGTTCATAACTCGGGAAACTGGAAATCGAGTTTTTTTCAGCGGTTTGAATCAATAGGACCCTAACGTCTCACAACGCTATTCAGTCACTCGCTCTCCCTGTACACTCTCTTTCCCTCGCTCTCTGCCATCACTCTCTCTCCACAGTCTGTCTCTCTCGCTCTGCGATCAGGCTTCCCCACTCTTCCTCGAGTCTCCATCAGTCGTCGTTGGTTCCCGCCGCCGCTGATTACAGGTACAGGTACGGTCCTCTCCCTCTGAAATATTTTCTGATGTTGGTTAATGTTAGGTTGCGTTTTGTGTGGGATTTTGATTATTTTATTGAAACTTAAGAAGTAGTAAATTTACTAATGAAGATGAGAATTTTGTTGTCTTTTATATGCTGCAATGATGATTTTCTCATTAATGATTTTAAATGTGCTTGGGGTTTTGATGAGGGGTTTTGGCAAATCGAGTGGTGGTGTTTCAGTGTGTCTCTGGGTTTAGTACAGCAACAAAGAGATTAAGTTATTTGATATCCCTTAAAAGTTTTAGTACTCATTGTTTTTGGTATATCTAGGTTGTTATAAATTTCATTATTTCTTGGGATTGACACTACTTTTGTTGTGCATATCAGTCCAATGTCTTACTGAATCTATGCTTTTATTTTATATTAATTGTGGTTTACTTGTTAGAAAATTGCTAACAATGTATTTGCTGCCATGTCAGATATGCAGGCACTAGATAGAGTGCGGCCTGGACCCGATGTGGATACCCAGTTGGCCCAGCAGCCGAATCATCGGTCAAGTCCGCTTTGGAGGTGCGCCGCTGACGAGGTATGTAGTAGTATTATTAATACATGTTTGTTTTATAATTACCTTGTGTTTAATCTCCTAACACAATACTCGTCCGTGTGCAGGACGTGCCTGGCATGATAAAGGTTCGACGCCGTAAATGTGTATTGCCACAGGGTGGGCTTGATCACGGCGTTGGTTGAGCGGTGGCGTCCGGAGACGCACACGTTCCACTTACCCCATGGAGAAATGGGTATCACCTTGCAAGATATGGAGGTGATTCTGGGGCTTCCGGTGGATGGGTTGCCTATCACTGGGAAGACAGACTACCAATGGAGTCAGCTGTGCGAACAGTTGTTGGGCCATAAACCTCCACCCCCGATACCAAACTCAAACAAGTCTACCCTTGCTGGGGCGAGGATAAGATACACCTGGCTTGATGCACAGTTTGCCGATCCCTTAGCTGCGGATGCTGCTGACGAAGTCGTGCAGCAACATGCCCGCTACCACCTACTTGTACGGATGGGGGCCCTCTTGTTCATGGACAGGTCTGCGGACCGGGTCTCACTGTTGCCTCTGCATTTGCTCAACCTAGTCAGCAATGCGAGACGGTATAGCTGGGGTAGTGCAGCATTGGCCTGGCTGTATAGGCAACTTTGTGGTGCATCGAAGAAGGATGCGATGCAGATTGGAGGAGCACTCTTGTTGGTGCAGCGATGGGCCTATTCAAGGTTCCCACAATTATGCCCTGTTGTGAGGCCGCCTCTACCGCCAGTGCACTCAGGGCCCCTTGCCATTAGGTACGTTCATTGAGTTCTCGTTATTTGTCTCTTTCATATAATTAAAAAAATGCCAAACTAACAAACAAAAGAAACTTATCAATGCTTAGTATATGGATGTGAAATATAAAAGCAAAGTTTGTTAAATGTAAGGTTAAATGTAAGGTTCAGTAATGAGCATTTGTCGACACCCCATGTTTGGTAGGTGGAGCGGGCCAAAATGCACCGCAGAGCATGCCACACACGTCCTTGCTGCGTACCGAGCGTCACTGGCTACACTACGGGCCGAGCAGGTATTCGGTTAATTTAGTTTGAATTCTTATGACCACGTTTCCCTCAATTCTTATGACTACGGGCCGAGCACGTTTCCCTCAAATGCACCGCACATGCTTTTATTTTCGTTTCCCTCAATTGCATGACCACGTTTTTATTTTTATTTTATTTTGAATTCTTGGATTGTTGTACGAATGAGTTGATTTCATAATACCATCCCATCATTTTGTTTGATACTTGGATTTCCATCCCATCATTTAACTCAATTGGAATGTCCATCGTGAAGTACTTCACATTAGAACTTCCATTTGTAGCACCTGCATGAATACGACCAAACATAAAGTAAAAAATTCTTGAATGTTAAATCAAAGGGTTTTTTCCAAATTGGGTTGGATTGAAGGGTTTTTTCCAATGCAACCCAACTCATATGACTCAGGTTAAGTTGGGTTAAATCAATGGGTTATATATAAATTTAGTCATATATATATAAAGTAGAATTTGGCTATATTCTTCATTATGTACGGAAACGTTTGTGATTTACACCGAAAAAAAAAAAAAAAAAAAAACACATAATAAATTGTCCCTTTTCCAAGATGTTTGAAGCATGTGCAAGACAGTGAGTTCAAACTTGTGTTGCAACCAAAAAACAAAAACTCCACCAATTGTTACAAATGTCATTAATCTGATGCAATGAAGAGAAGATGCACATATTGGATTATGTAATTGGTTATAATTCAATGAGAAATGAATTTACCTAAGAGTATACCAAAGATAATCAGATTTGTCTTTGGTTGTATTTATGTGCTCAAGTAATTCATTTGATTTTAATGATGCATCTTCAAAACTGAGGATGACATCTTTAAATTCTTTCCAGCTACTAACTGAATCAAAAGTTTGTGTTCGTTTTCTGATTATGTCATTATACACCGTTTCAACCTATTTAACACGAGAAAATAGAACTTTTAGCCTGCTATGAAAATAAACTAAAAAATTTCAAAACAATATTTCTTAAGACTTTATATAAGGCGAATGATTGTAAACGCAGAAGATATCAATTAAATTCTAAACAACAAATTTCCTACTATAAACTTGACAAATATGGGTCTTTTCAGAACAAGGGAATCAAGGCATATTAGAATACAAATGATATTTTCAAAACGCATGGCCCCTGCGCAAGGATGACACGCATAAATCGAGAAATGGTCCAAATTTTTTTCTTTCCCTAATCCTTGCGTGAATTCTGCTTCACTGTCTTCTTCGTTCTTTTTGCACTTTCTGCTTGTTTACATGCGTTTTGGAGTCTTGCTCAACAGGTTAGCCCAGACTTCTGCTCATAATTCTTTTAGAGAGAGTTTGAATCTTTGATAGTCGTTATACTTCAATATTAAAGCTTTAAAATACAATTTTTGTTTAGAACTGTTGAAGCTTATTAATATTTCACACCTTCTGGATTCGCTATATTTTTGGTGGTTGACTTAGATATTACCACAATTATATTCCAGATTTTCGTTGAATTACATTTGCTGAGTTAGAGCTTCTCTTCACTGTTGTAATATAGTTGGCTGTTAAATCTCATAAAATGATAAAATTCTTTAAATTTAGAACGTTGGTAAAGCTGCAAATGTTAAACTATGAAAATTTTATCTAATTATTGTGTAATCATGACATGAGAGCAGAAATATACAACCCCAATTTGCATTTTTGGCCTAAGTACAGAAACAGAGGGAATGATGACATTATTGATCATTGGCCCGTAAAACACATGATCACTTCTTTGGCTTTCATTGAAATTTGAAATTAAGCAAACTAAAGGATGGACTTACTCTGCCTTGAATGTCATAGAGTGACCATACGCTAAGCCATTGCCATAGCTTGTCCTTGTCCAATGCTGGATGGTTGTCATTGCTTGGGTCCACACTGTGAAATTTCCAAAATACGAAGCCATTAGTGCCCCCCCCACTAGGAACTCGAGAGTCCAGGGTATAGGTTATAAGCATAAATGAGATTTGGGGTTGTTTAGGATGCCAGAGTGAGCACCCAAGATAGTCTCAATTGTTGCTTTGCCTTCAAAAACTTACTAATGTTTGGAGTTTATGCATTGAACTACCCCTGTGACAGAACATAGCAATATTTAGTATTAAGTGACCATCTAAGGTTAATATAAACTTTTATGTTATCTAAACATCCGTTTGGGATGTTCTAGTTGATGGTGTTTTCATAGGTAGTCAATGTCAATCTAAGCTCTTCACAATTCATTGGTGCCACTGGTGCTGCAGGTGGTTTTAGTGTGTGAGCTCCATTTGGGCATAGATATAAGTTTCATAGGTACGATCGAACTCTCTTGGCTAGAAGTTTCATATGTACAATTGCTTGTTCTTACTATCACGCTCTACTTTAGTCGGTTGTTTTTGCATATAGTCTCAATATATGCTACAAATTTGATTAAACAAATAAAATTTAAGCTTGTACGGTTTGTAATTAAGCCTGTACAGTTTGTAATTAATTAATAAAATGTTATGAGCTTAAAACCATAGTTATTGCTCTGCCTAATAAGTAGACAATTTAGTATTTCTTCTTCTAACATAGGGGTATCCAGGATTACAAACATTGTTATTGTGATGCAAAAAACATTGTTACATTGTAAGTTATAAATTACCTTTGCTGAATTGAAGGTTATATTTTTATAGTCTAGTAGAATACTATTTGACTTCGATTTACGTATTCAAGTGGTATATTTTGAATATGCACAGCCTCGATTGTCTTCTTGGAAAACAATGGCCTAAGTTTAAAGAAACAAATAATTGTTAATCAGTGATATATGAGAAAACATAAAGATGCTTGACACATTACCTCTTGTTGTTGACCTAAATGAAAAGTTAGTTCGTGCTCCTTGCACCAAAGTTGGAGAGCACAATTTAATTGCAGCATGCAACTCCTTAAGTTGTCCCCACTTTAGCTGCCTTAATAGTCCTAAAATTATTAAAAGCTATGGATTATTAATGAGTACTTTATTCATATAATTATTAGAAGCGTGCAAAATATGCTACTCACCATATTCTTCAAGAGGAATGTAATTTTAGACATTGACATGATTAGTTTGAGATAACTAAAAGGCTTACGTAATTTCCAACACTAAAATTTATAAGAAATATATATTTACATAGAAATATAATAACAGTATTTGATGAGGATTAGACCATGTAATAATTTACATAGCTTCCATTTCTTGCAATATAAAGTGCTACTTGAAATGCAATGTCTTCAGTAGACCTTATATATGTCTTTCCTCCATATTTTTTATAGCTTCAAGAGCAAATTAAGTACAGTTACTTTAGTGTTA
This sequence comes from Quercus tomentella, assembly GCA_028535165.1. Classification (NCBI taxonomy): domain Eukaryota; kingdom Viridiplantae; phylum Streptophyta; class Magnoliopsida; order Fagales; family Fagaceae; genus Quercus; species Quercus tomentella. The sequence goes on along the minus strand of JAPQVY010000012.1, from coordinate 39,247,417 downwards.
CAATGATTAATAGTCATTTTGTTCTCATTCATTGAAACATTGTTAATGACTAATGCAATTAATGTAGCACAATATTTCTATTACGATAAAAAGATTTTGCGAAATCATCAACTTGGATTCATCTTACAGCCATAAGGATGCTCTAGTACCCTCCTCTAAGTTTGGTTTAGATTGAAAACCCTAGTATTTGATGGTGTCAGTTAGCTTTGAACCCTATCCAGCATATGAACATGGGGCTGAAAATGGTGGACACGAACAACCTAGATCTTTTAATATTTTTTGCAGGTCAATTTTGTTGTTCTTTTACTTTCTGCCCAATAATCCCTGAAGATTTTGTGTACGACTAGAAGCAAGAAATTCCATGCTTTGCATATTACATATCACAAACATAATGTTAAATTAGTATGATGTCTCACTATCACAAACATTATGCTTTTATGCAGATTGTATGGGAGCCGTACACGCATACGCTGGGCTCCCTACCTGCGTATTGCACTGCCGGGCAGCATATTTGGAGGGCCGAAGTGCCGTTGATATTCTTTTGGATAGTGGAGTGGCATCATCCTGAGCGAGTCCTTCGTCAGTTTGGGATGAAGCAACCAGTTCCAACTGTCGTGGATATGTCGCCTACCCTTCACAAGATATCCCTTCAGGGTAAATGGGAGAAGAACTGGGAGGTAGAACATGATCCCTTTATTCGGCAATGGGCCAACCGAGTGAATGTAGTTCGCGGGTCCGATCTCCTAGACGGTGATGATACGTACCTCGTTGAGTACATGATGTGGTACAATCGCCACACAAGGCGGTACATAACACCAGAGTCTGCGTATTGGGAACTCATGTTGAGGCAACAATTCCTATTTTATGGATGAAACCATTGTTCGATTAAATATCCTCAGCATCTTTATCATGCATGCAAAAGTCCGCAATAATTATCGTTGTTACATCTCTATAAGTTTCTCTGTCATTTTGTTTTAAAGTCAAAAAATACTGCATGAGTCTGTCATTATGTTTTAAAGTCAAAATACTACATGATTTAAGTTGTTCATAACAAACTGAATTTGTCTTGATCCAATTTGTTTGCGTGAGGAATGGTTAATGGGCAATGACTAATGATGACCACACCTTTGTTCATATAATTACATTCAACTTTTAAAAAGGGTGGGTTAGGTTGGGTTTTATTGTATTTTATTTTATTTTTTGTTTAATTTTTTTTGTTTTTGGTTGGCTTGTACTTTCAAATGGATGGTGCAACTCAGTGTAGTAGTGATAAATTCACATTTCATGATAGTTTAGATAGCCTTTCCTCCAGGACTGATTAATGTATTACATATTCCTTGATAGATATTACCTCTAGGATTGGGAAGTCCCTTACTAAACTGTTGGTAGAATGCAATTCCGAACAGCTTAAAGGTCATTTAAAATCTTGCAAGTATGCAGCAAGGAGATGTGCATTTATACTAGATTCAAGTATGATATATGTTCTAAGTTTTTGGTACTTCCCTTAATTGAAACTTGAAGCTGACATTTGATATTTTCAATTCATTTGATTTGGGCATGTACGTTAGGAAATAATAACTTCAAAATATGTGTCCTGATTGCAATGTGATATTAATGGAGTTGTAAATCTGGTGAAGCCTAGATACAGAAGTGAAATTTTGATATTTTCAGTTATGCTAAGATTGAACTTATGTACAACCAACTATACGTGTTTTTTAGAAGTATTATCTCAATGTTTAGATTGCATAGCGATAAACATAACAGGAAACTGAAAATTCCTGAGTGTTGGGTTGGAACTATAAATTTTTGCACAGGGGGGGCCAACCCCTATTTTTATACACTGTCTTTTTAAAGATGCTTCATAATTATAAGTAATATAAGGATTTCATTATAGCTATGTTTGCTACATTTTCTTTTGATTTTGGAACAGATTTATCCAAGTTTTGCATCATACTTGCGTTCTTGCTTTTATGACGCCCTTGTTTTGTAGGTTCGGACGATGATTAGGTCTATACAGAGGTGCGATGAAGGTTCTGACATGCACACTGACCTTACATTTACACTAGAGCTTGTGGAGGAGCTAGGCCGACTTAAATTGGCGAATGCGCTTGCAGAAGCAGTTGACATTGGTACACAGGCCCCAGTTCGTGGCGGGCAACGTGGTGGGTCTCGTGGGGGTGGACATCGTGGAGGTGGTCAAGCTGGTCGCAGCCGTACGACCGAGTCGGCTCCCATCTACGAGGAAGGGAATGAGTCGGGTGCAGAAGAGGAATGGCTTGGCACTGATCGGGTACTGTCTGATGACGACGGCAGGACACCGCGATGCACGCCTGGCGATGGTGCTGGGCCATCCCATAGCATCGATCATCAGGGCACTGTTCCAGTCCACACTACATCCCATGGTGCTAGCACGGACTATGAGGGCCCTCCTCGTATGTCGCCCCCAGTTTTCAGTGGATCTACTCATGATGGTGGATGCATATTTGTCCCCACACCAGGCATGCCCACCCCACCTCTAGTGCATGTGGACCCCACCATGTCAGCTCCATCTCAAACCCCCCACGGAGAGGCTGTACAAATTGAGCAGATACCAGCTGAGGACATTGAGCCGGTGGAGGCTTTGCGGAGATCGCGACGCCCGCGTGCGCATGCTCCCGATTGCGGGACCGGTGATGGTATGTACTTCGTCTACACTTCCCATCTTCTTGAGCTACTTCTACTGTGCATTTGATTGATTATGTTAATTTAATTATGCTTTTGTGTCTGATGAAACAGGTAAGATTAGACCTGTCAGGGCATATGGGCGGAAACGAAAAGATCATTAAATGCCTTAGTGTATGCTTATGCTTCCTGCCTATAGGTGACTGCATAGTTACGTTTCACTTTTCTTCTAAAGTAGCCTTTTTTTTTAGACCTAACTGCAATGGTGGACACGAAAAGGCCATTGAGCCGGATTGTCCTTGTGTGCTTATTCTTCATGTGTATAGGTGTTTGGAATAAGCATGCAAAATGTTCTACTAATTGGGGAGAATCTTGGTGGCTGTGCATCTATTTCTGGATCATTGCTTGGGGAGAATACTGGCTATCAATGTGTTTGTTGTCAAGAAATTGATATTTTGGAGAAAACCCATAAGGCGTATTGTATTTATTGATGTATTAGGAAGTTTTTCTGCACTTTGAGTTTTGATTGCAATTTGACAACTGTCTGGATTGGTATTCATTTGAAGCCAAACTTTCTTGTGTTTTTGTATGTTGTTAGCTACAGTAAAGTGGGTTGTAAGAGAGTAATTTGTTTTTTTGTTTTTTTTTATTTTTGTGAGAAACAAATGTGTGGTATTGTTGATAAGCAAGAAGAAGTAATTTGATACTTTCTGTAAAAGAGTTTGATGACGAAGTTTATGCGGATCAATGGCAGAACCAAGTCCTTTGTAGCAAATCATTTATCCGAGCCTCTACAATGCTTGGCTAGGTATGTGTCTCTCTCCTAATTTTCTGATTCGCCTTCCCTAAAATTCCTAGATTGGTACATCCTCCTTCCCATTTTCTTATTTTTAATCTCCTTTAAATCCCCTCCTCTCTAGAATGATTAGATTTGTGTACATTTGATTACAAGTTTGTTAGTAGGAACTTTGGAGAATAGAATTTATATTTTTTTTTCTGAGTTCTAGAGCAGCTCACAATATAACTTACCTAAAGCTGAAAACGGAAAAAATCTTAGTTATGTGTGCATGTTTTGTTCCTTTCGCTTCTTGGGGTTTGTAATTGTTATTTATCATTGTATATATTAGCTTTTCATTTTGGTAGCAATTTGGGAACCCAATGAGAAACATTTAATTGATTATTGATTTTTTCATCAATTAGCCTTCTTATTTTATGCTTTTCAGTATATATATATATATATATATATGTTGTGTGTGTCATTGGCCAATGAATCAAATCTTGTCCATCATTTGCTTTAATGAAATGATGGAGGCGTTCATTGCTTGAATTGGGGATGAAACAGCCTAATGATTATCTTGAGGGCATGGTATCCGTTAAAAAATTAAAAAGTAATTGAGTGTGTTTTCTATTCTGGTTGGAAAAGTAATAGGATTTAAAGCTGCTCACTCTTAGTGTTGTACGATGGTTACTCACACCATCAGAGCACACTCCTATAATTATTGCATTTGCACGATAGGCTTGTTTTGTTGAATTTTGTTTGTAGTTTCGAGAGATACTTATATGATGATATGTGTTTGATTTTACATTTATGTAATTCAAGAAAGTGGTTTAGTTGGCCTCAAGATTGGTGGTTTGATTTGCACGGTGGAAAATCTGATATGCAAGGTTGAAAACAGAACCACCGTCCGGCATTCATTACCAATCTGACTGGTTTTCTATTTATCTTCACATGATTGAGAGTTGAGTTATTTGCTTGAAAGTTGGCTTTATAATATGTATATGGGTGTTAGAGGACGCTAGAATTGAAAAAAATTTCCAAGGCTTTGCTTACCCTTCCAAGTAGTTGCAAGTCTATGTTTATCCTCTATTTGGTTGAATGCCTTGCTAATCAATTTGCTCAAAATTTTATGAATTTTGGCTAACCATTTTTGCGAACACATTCTCTGAAGATAACAAGGCGGAGTATAAATTATAGATCTTGATAATAATCTCAGCCATTTCTCTTATATGTTATTCTTCAATAATTCATCAATATTTTATAGGTTGTTTTATCTGTTGAATACATGGTTGTTCATGCTTCTAATTGTATAGTTTATGCTTAGGAATTTTCATTTTTCCTTGGAGGGAAATGCAGTTAAGACCATTGAGCTGACATATCAGCTGGCACGTGAGTTGTAGGAGAAGAATGAGGACTTGTCTGCTCTAGAAAACGGTATGCAGAGTAGCAAAAATATTTCGTAGAGAATGAATTGCTGAATTATTGCTTCGTTGCTGGCATTTATCTGGTTTTTCATTAGACAATTTGTTAATGCTATAGGACTTTCTACCCCTACTTGCATATGAAGGGCTGAATAAATTCCTAGCGGTTCATCTGCTTAGCAAATAGTTGCTGAAACTTTGACTTGGCCTTTGTGCTACACATAACTCGATTCTTGTTATTTGTGCTACACATAACTCGATTTACAGACAATCGGTTTATGTGCAAGCCCTTGTGCTGGAAATTTGGATTGCATGTAACTCGAGTTCTTGAAAATCGAGTTATATGGACATTACAAACTATTACCCATTTTTATTAACTCTTCCCCAGTTCTGCAGAACTTGCAGCTGTCCGAAATTACATCTTCGATTGCTCTCGCTTCATCCGGCTAGAACCCACAATTTCCCGCGCAAATTCGTCGAGGATTTTACATAGTAAGACTCTTTTAACGGTTGCTGTCTTTGAAATTACACATTGTTGGTGCATTATTCTCAAATTTTGCATTTTGATGCTTCACACTTCTATGTCTATGTCTATGAACATTGTGATGAAATTGGGTGTTTGGCTAGTCAAATGCATTGTTTTTAGTAAGGTTGCCTATGTCATACGTTGTCTTCCTTCCACAAAATGAACTTGCCAGTGGCTCCATATGTGTGTGGTATAGATATATGCTGGTTGTATGTCTGAACTGTACATTGTGGTATAGATATATGCTGGTGAAACTTACTACATGTAGCTACGAATTTCGAAAATATGTCACTTCCTAAATCCACTTGTATGTTTCCTATATAATAAGACTTCTGTTATATACTCTAGGTCTCTAACTTCAAATTATTGACTCGGACCAAAATGCATTACAATTATTGCACCAACTAAACAACCCGTGAATAAGAATATTGTTTTTTCATTGTGTAGTTGTAAACTGCTCTAGACAGTATATTGTGTGCATGATTTTCTACACATGATATCTGGTTACTCTTCAATTTTTGTTCTCTGCTTCAAACTTCATTTTGGTTCTGTTTTTGTGTGAGCTGATCGTGTTTGCACTACTAACCATCGATTAGTTATGGGTCCGAAGAGGACTAAGAGGGGAAAATGCAAAGCTGCATCCGAACCTGAAGTGGTGTTTGATCAATTAAGGTTCCTCACGCCAGAAAATGAGCAAACCTTTGAAACCTTGATTAAGCGTAGGCGTATTTGGGGAGAAAGGCAAATCAATTTACAGGAACTGCATCCTTTTGTTCGTGAGAATCTACAGTCTAGGCATTGGCTGTCCCTATGTACAAACATACAACCCCCTCCAGCTGACTTGATTAGAGAATTCTATTCAAATCTATTGGTGCATGAGGATCTTGGTGGTCACAAGGTGGCATCGTCCATACGTGGTGTACCGTTTACAATAACTAGGGAGCACGTATCTAAAGCCCTTGATGTACCTATAATTTGTACACCTACTTATCCAAACTCTATATCTCCTCGTATTGATGATGTTATGGATGTTCTTTGTGGACGATCAAACAATCGGGATTCTGGCCGAAGTATTAGCTCAAGTGAGTTGACTGAGCTTAATTATATCTTCTTTAGGATAGCTTGTCACAACATTTTCCCTATCTCTCATATCCATACAATCCCTGTAGACAGGTGTATCTTGCTTTACGCCCTCGTCACCAATAGTTCCATTTGTTTTCCTTCCCTTTTCATCGAAACCATTGTCAAGGTGCGTAGGAGCAAGTATAAGAGGCATGCTTTGTTTTTCCCAGTTCTCATCCATAGGGTCCTCAAATATTTAGGATTAAAGAACTTTCCTTCCCAGGAGTTGGTTCACATCCAAGCCCCTATAGGAGCCAAATTTCTGAAACAGCGAACTGCCCAAAAGAAGGTTGTCGACCTCAGTGTTGGTCCATCCAACAGACCACGAGTACGGTCTACTACTGGAGATGTTCAAGATGAGGACATGCATGGGGATCCCACATCTGTTGTTGCCGAGGATGGTGATGATGAGATAGATGTTGACATTGTTGATGCAGCGCATACATGCCCTCTTCCTCCCTCTCTTCATGCTATGATGGAGACCATTATGACGACTCAAGCAGCCCATGGTCAGCTTCTACATGGTCTTCTTGCCGAGGTTCGAGCTATGCGAGCCGACTTAGGTCACTATAGACGTCCTGTTCCACCTTCTACACCATCTGACTCTTGATGATTCCCATTGGGCATTGTACCCAAGGGGGGGACGATTTTCAGTTCGTGGTTGGTATAACATATTTGGAGAATTGTATGACAGTTCTATATTTTGTTATTTTAGTGGCAATTTGAAGAACATGGTATCCGTTGAAAGTAATTTGATATATTAATATGATGGTTAGTTTCATGCCCATCGCTACTATCATTAGTATTATTGAAATTGATGTAATGGTCTAAGAATTTTTTATGTTATTATGTAATTCTATATAATATCAAGTAGATCCAAGTCTGTGTGTAAATAACATTTATTTCATAATTCTGTACGACGCTCACGTGTTTTTAGATTATAGTAATTATTAATACAAATGGAAGGTTTGTGAAAGCACAATTCGTTTACAGGTTTTGATATTAACGATGAACCACCTAGGAGATTTTCCTTGGAACAATGGCTGAAGCTATATCTTGACTTCAGGCAACCATTTTTATTGGAGGTTTTGCTGAGCTTACATGTATTTTCCACTAATTGGACATTTTTGTCGATCTTAAATCATCAACTATATTATTCTGAATTTGATCCTCGCCTGGACTATTCCTCATGCATCATATTTTCATTACAAAATTTATTGATGAAACCTTGCAATGCAGACTCGTCAAAAAAGATAAAAGCGACACTTGGCATGACCTCATTCACTCTAGCATTCGGTCTAACGGATTTTTTTTAATCAAATATGAGGAATCCAAACAGGGGAAGCCCGTTACATAATATATTAGATAACAGTGAGCTGAAGATAATAAACATCGTGAAGTTTAATGTTGTTGTGAAGGACCAAACACGATTAAATAGATATAACAGTGAGCTCGAGCCACTAACATCAAAGTTCTGAGAGTAAAGTGGTGCTTTCAACCTGTAAATGTGTATGGGACGTGATTGTTTGAGAGCTCAATTTCAGTGTTCAAGATGGTTTTACCATGTGCAATCTCTTCTAACCAACAGTCACGGATTATGAGAAGAGTGTTTTGACTACCATCCTTGAAAATGACCAACGATAATGAACACCCTGATGTTTAATGTTTTTACGAATGACCAAACACAATTAAACAGATATAACAGTGACCTCAAGCCACTAACATCAAAGTTCTAAGAGCAAAGTGGTGCTTTCAACCTGTAAATTATTATGGCACGCGTTTGTTTGAGAGCTTAGTTTCAGGGTTGAACATGGTTTTACCATGTGCAATCTCTTCTAACCAACAGTCACGAATTATGGGAAGAGCGTTTTGACTAGCATCCTTGAAAATGACCAACGATAATAAACACCCTGATGTTTAAGATTTTGTAAAGGACCAAGCACAATTAAACAGATATAACCAGGAGTTGAAGCCACCAACATCTAAGGTATAACAGATGTGGTATTCAGTCCAAATTGGGCCTCGCTTCAAACCGACAAGTCTTTCACCACGATGTTTGATCGAATAGTCGAGTAAGTAGGTATTCCCTCAAATGCAGTGTCACATTAATTGGCTACGATTACAAGAGAAATTTCAGTGTTTCAGCCTGTGGCGCTACGTAATTTGTAAGAGTGATGGTTCTGAGACCAAAGTGATGCTTTTAACCTGTAAATGTTTAATGACCAAAGATAATGAACACCGTCATATTTACACACCATGATGTTTACAGACATTCAAAATGACCAAATCATAGAAAACACTGTGATCTTCATAATTTATTTTGTGACAGACCAAACATAATTAATAAATTAATATTGCGAACTTGCTGGTGAAAGACAAAACACAATTAATATAGTGAAGTTTGAAGGTGACCAAGTTCCAACTCTAAACACACGTCACCAGCCTGCTTCTGTAGCACCAACTGTAGTCATATCAAACTCCTTCAATCGCAGCACATGCGCCAACAGACGATGCTACTTAGTCAAGTCATGTTCGATGCTCTACACGATGTGGATACCCAGGTCGACACTGTTTCACACCCATACTCACGTGAATACAGAATTCTGAAATTGGATGCACAGATGTCTCATTTACATCTACTGTTGCAACTACTGCCCACCTTTGATGTGACATTAGGAACATTTAAAATCTTGTTCATATAGCGTTTTTCCTGAAGGGTTTGACATGACAAGCCCTAGTAAGTGAAATTGTAATGCCTGGACCGTGAAATGAGGTTATAAATGCACCAGTGACATAATGTTAACTTTCTACCCCGTTAACTTCGTAGATTGATTAAGCTATGAGTCGCAATGCCTCAACATCAAATCGTACAATGCGAAACAAGTTTGGACCTACTTCAACAAATGCATCATCACAAGTTCCAACAGATCAACAACTACATACATACACAGACCACTATGGAGGAAAATGGGTTGGAAAGAAGAGAGATTTCGTTAATATGCCAATATACACGTATGAGAGTCTTGGAAGCGTCGGACACATCATGGTCGGCAAACCTACAAAACTAAGTACAGATACCACCTCAATAGAGTTCACTATAGCAGAACCACCATGGTCAACCCTATACGAGAAGAGGTGTGAGTTAGAGGTGTATTGTCGATGGCACGGGTTACGAGTTCCTAAGGCACGCTCTGCCGAGTTACCTAGAGATGAACCTGCCAACATACTTGCTCGTCTTGAACAAGAGAACAATCAAATGCAAAGGCGACTAGACCGTTTTCATGCAATCCAAAAAGCTAGGAAGCATCTAAAGGGGAAGGTGCAAGAGCGAGCCATGAAGTCTATCAATGAAATTACTGCGTTAGATGATGAAACAGATATTTCAGACTTCTCAGATTCAAGCAATGATGATTTCCAAAAATTTCTACCTACGAACATTAGACGTTGTTGTTAATGTCTACACATTATGTGCAATACATAATGTTATTGTTAATGTGTGACAAATGATGATTATGTATGTTCAACTTTTGCAACTCTAAAGATTAACTGTTTATTACTTTTGGCTAAGTTTATGTGAAATCACTTTCTCATTTTTTTCATACGTGTTCTTTGTTGCTACATTCAAGTAATGTGGGTCATGGACGGACAATGTCCTTTGCTTTGTAATGTAGGGAAAACCTTAGGAAGTGAAATGGCTCCAAATTATATTTATTGCACATTACTTGTAGGAAAATTTAATAGATTCAATACATACAGACTGATCCAAACCACATAGACCAACCACGAATATGATTCAATAATACGAATAATTCTTTTATAGGAGTTGTTTGGGTCACGATATAATATGCACGTATCTGTGTATCTTAGTTGTAATAGCGTCCTACTTTATATAGATACATTATATAAAGACTCGTCCAAACCAGACTAACCACTCACTCACTGAAAATCCATATGGCTCACCCAACACACTCTCACAACGATATTTGGTTTGCTTAAAAATAGGGTAAAGGCCTAAAAGCCTGATCAGTCTTTAAAATGTTTCATTCAAGTTATTGGTTTGTTGTAGCATTGCTTGAAAGCTCCCTAATATTGCAATTGTGATGATCGGAAGCCATTGATGTAAAACTTGGAAGCATAGTTTTCTTCATGTAATTTTACATTGATGTTGAGAAAATGTAACTACATTTTCTACCTGCAAAGACTCTCTGAAAAGTTTGTAGGGAAACAGGGGGATAAAACTCTCTACTGTTGCTACACTCATTGCTCATAATACTAGCATTTGGCAAGTGAGGTTGGAAAAGGCTAACACAGCTCGACACTGTTCGACGAAGTCATGTTCGCAGTTCTGCATGTGCTGCTTACCAACTCGACACTATTGAACCCTGTCCAGTCATATCATCCATGCTCACGTGAATAAACAGATATGCAACATTTTGCAATGCACTATTTTCAAGGATGCAGAGGACCCCTCATAAGTGTAAGCAAATTTTTGGGGGTAAGCTGTCCATCATTGCTACACTTGATTGATGTAGTTCTGCATGTGATACTCAACATCTCGAAACTATTGAACCCTGACCACACGTACCCATCCCCACTCACGTGAATACACATATGTGCAACCCTTTGCAATGCACCGTTTTCGAAGAGGCAGAGCATCCTTGAATTGGTTATGCATCAATTTTGAGTGTGAGCTGTCCACCATCGCTACATAGATGTTGTTCGTAGTGCTACATGTGCTGCTTAACAGCTTCGCACTGTTCAACCCTGTCCAATCAATACACAGATATGCCTTCTTTTGTAATGCACCGTTTTCAAGGATGCAGAGCATGGCTGAAAAGTTTATGATACATTGAACACAGCTTAGTACTGTCTCAACAAGTCATGTCCGATGAAGCACAGGAATTCTGAACAGTTTTGAACAAGACATACCAAACTGGTCAGAGAAAAGTCTTAAAACCACATCCATCAGAAATAAACCATAGTAGTGATCAAAGTCCCTAATTAAATATAAGCATAAACATCACTAGTTTAAATTTTAAATAGGTTATCCTTGTCCAAACTCTGATGGTCAACCAAGTGAAATATTGAGACACTAATCACAACAGGAGTCCTTTCGATCACCTCAAAGACACAGACATCTCCTTTTTCTAAATTATTGTCTTTCGAAAATGCAACCCAGCCTTCCCCGAATCTCATTGCTTAATATGTTTTGATGGAGGGTAATAGCACAAGACATTGATGTGTGACAAATTGCTTCCCAATAATATACTTGCTTCCCATATATGTTTCCAAGCCATATTTAAGAGAACATCATAATCACATTATGTATAAAAGCTCACCATATTATGTGGCCACGAGATACCCATGAAAGAAGGATTTTTAGGCTTCAACTTTTTGGCTGCTTGGATTGCTCTCTCTCTCTTCCTGTAGACATAATCGGTAATTTTTTAAGAACAAACTTTTCTCTGACTTCATGTTTTATGGGTCTGTACATTGAGGAAGAAATGTTTGTATCATCTTCATCTAAGTTTTTGATATTTTTACCTGATGATCTTCCAATTTACAATTCTTCCTAGGTGGATATTGAATCTCAATGGCAGTCTTATCAAATATAACAATATGGAAGCTTGAATTTCCTTCATATCTGAAGACTAAAAAATAACCATAACAAATAGAATGGTATTCAGCGAAATCCTGCCAACCATTACAAAACCAAATGTTGTTATCAACTTTCTTCAATCACACTTGCCAAATTCCACCATAGGGAGCAATGACTGTAGCTACGGTGGATAGCTCAGTATTGTTGAACCCTGACCAGAAGTACCCATCCACACTCATGTCAATACACATAGCAGCGCAAAAAATTTTGTGCATCAATTTCGGGTGTTATTGGTCCTATTGCTACATTGATGTTCGTAGTGCTGCTCAACAGCTTTGCACTATTGAACCCTGTCCAGTCATATCACCTACACGCACATCAATACACAGCCATGCATCCTTTTGCAATGCAGCATTTTTAAAGGATGTACCTATAGCATCCCTGAGAAGTTTATGATACATTTAACACAGCTCAACATTGTCTCGTCAAGTCATGTCAGATGAAGCACATCAATGTTGAATAGTCTTCACGTGAATAAATACGCAACCTCTTTTGCAGTACATAGCACCAGCCCGCTACTGTAGCACAAGCTATAGCCATATGAAACAGCTACCTCAACGAATCACATGCACCAACAGACGCCACTGAACAATATACTGTCAAGTCATATCATCTTTATTCACGTGAATACTTATAGTCACATCCACCTGAATACTTGCCCTTGCAAAACCCCTATATAAAGTCCCATTTACATCTACCCTTGCAAAACATCTACACATACCGAAGTCCCATTTACATACATCTACCCTTGCAAAACTTCTACACATACCGATCTGAAGTCACATTTTCCAATGTCAATGCGTAATTGGATGCTACCTCGTTTTCCAAATAACTATAGAACGCAAAGAGATTCTGACGAAAGGGAATACAATGCCGGATTGCAACAGGAGTGGGACTTTCGCGTGAACGAGTCCAACGCTCTGCACAATGATCTCCTGCAACTCGGAGCGCCTCTTGTCGAGCGTAGCTCGCTCACACTGCCACGACAAAACATGCACCAGTATAAGCGTGCAGTGACGAAAATAAAAAAAGAGAACAATCTTATGATACTTCGTAGGTCCAGGTATCATATGCTACAATTGGCGGAGGAGCAAGCCGTTGCAACAAATAGGCAACTCACTCCGGCAGAACGTAACAATGTCCTCAACTACGAGGACTACCTATCAGAATGAATGCCACTGTGGTGTGTGTGTGTGTGTGTTATGTCTATGGTTAAGTTAATAATGTTAGTGTAAGTTATTTTATGTTTTCTGTGTTATGTCGTACGTGCTTATTGAAAAACATCATGTGTGAGAATATTTGACTTTTATGACTTATGTGAGAATAATCTACATTACGAATAACGTGCATGCTTCTCATAATCAATAATAAGGTTTACATAGTACAAATGCAACCATACATATAACACATAGTTAAGCAAAATAGTTCTCCAACAAAATCTAATTACACCACGACACGACACGATTACTCTTCATCTGACATCTCCACATCTGACTGATAAATGGGATCAGCAAGAAGTGATTGCATGAACTGTGCATGCTCATACCACCCTTCCTGCACTGACTCTCGAATCTCGACTTGGGTCCGATATCGATTAAGACGTATCTTCATTCGATTATTTTCTTCTCTTATGCGGTTCAATGCTTTACGAAGTTCGTCCATGCTGTCTCTGGGCATCTGTGATGCGAGTTGCCGAGGCACTGGCAACTTAAAACCAACCAACTCATCATAAAACATTTGTTGTTCACGAAATAACCAAGCCCACTCCTGTCTCATGGTATTGTGAACGTAAGCACTATTTCGCAAATTCGGATTGATTGGATAGCTGAACTCATCTTCCAATACCCAACAATGACCCATAGCAGTGAACATATCATGAGGCCTATAGAGTTGTGGGTTGCCAGAACCAGACATTGACACTGAATACAATAACACCAAATGATCAAGTTAACAGTGTGTATCAACTATTGCTAAATAATGTAATCCTACATAGAATGGTACACAGCAACGACATTCATAAAATGCAAGAACTATTGCATGCTAAAAATGAAATACTAACACTAACACCAACATTTGACCATAGACATCGAATGGTACACAACAAAGACATTCATAGACATTGTTGGTAATGTCTACACATTGTCTTCAACACTAAATGTTGTTGTAAATGTCTGACCAATGATGATTATGTGCAATACAAAATGTTGCTATAGTAAAGAAATTATTTCATTCTCTTCTGACCAACGTTTACTACAACAAATAACCAAAATCACACCAATGTACTTACTTCACATTCATTCAACCTAAAAAATCAAAATTTAGTACAATATCAAATGAAAATAACATTGCCCTAAAATTGTGATGTGAATTTTTTACCTGAGGTGATACAAATTTCAATTGAGTTTGAAAGCCGCTGTTGATCCGTGGAGGAGTTCCAACTCAGTTCAGCAGAAAGCGTCCTCAGTTCAGCAGAGAGCAAGGCACACTGAGTGGGAGAAGGTGTGCAGAAATTATAAGAGAATAACTCGACTTTACGTATATCAAGTATACTTTATAACTCGATATTACATAAATCGAGTTACATTGAAACACTCCACCTGACACAAAGACAGTACGAAATCAGTGTTTATAACAGCATAACTAACTCGATTTTTAAGTAATCGAGTTATGTAGAGATTCAAAAAAAAAATACCAGCAGTGGGGGGAAAACCTGTATATAACTCGATCATAGGAATATCGAGTATTTCATATAACTCGATTTTAGTATTATCGAGTTACAAAAGAGGGGCATTTCCCTATTTACTTTCAGAATGAGGGCACAAAGATGTTTAATTTCCGAAAAAAGGGCATTTGCCCATTTTGGCCTAAAAAACTCTATGACGACATAAAAAATCACAACTTTTCATATGACAGACTATGAGTGATGAAGAAAAGTGGTAGGTTCATTTAAAGTAATAGACAATCAATTATAGTCTATTATGTAAGATAGTTATGGCTTTTTATGTGGTACTAGCTAGAATTACCCATAGCACCATATGAAAAATCTCTTCAGGTATACGAGGAAATCCAGCCTTTTACACCTATCATACAATTTTTAGATCTTTTTATTTACAATATAATAACTCTAGCACCTGATCCCCCAACTAATTTCACCCCAACCTGAACGAATCACAAAAACAAAAAACCAAAGAAGCACAGGCATTTCATAATTCTCCCTCAAAGGCACCCTACCAATCATAATTTATAATAAAATGACAACATTTTTTTTTTGGGGTTAAAATGAAATATTAATTAAACGACAACTGTTTTTTTTTTGGTTAAAACCAAATCATATAAAATAAACACTAATCAATGGAAATATGTCATGACATCAAGTTCAATGAAACCACCCTTGAGATAAAACAAAGGCATCGCTGATAAGGAAATCCAAATGTCCCCACGGAATTGGAGGGATTTAGTTACCTGCTGATTTTTTAAGACCATACAGTGCTCTCTTCATTTTTTAGACATCATTAGGTCTGTGTGAATCCACAAATCCTTTAGGCTGTTCCACATACACTTCTTCTTGCAACATCCCATTAAAAAATGCACTCTTCGCATCCATTTGATATAGTTTGAGGTTCAAGTGACATGCAATAGCTAAGAGACTTCAGATAGACTTAAGTCTAGCTACAGGTGCAAAAGTCTCATCAAAGTCTACTCCTTCTTCTTGAGTATACTCTTGAGCAAAAGTCTCATAGTGTTCAGTAAATTCAAGATAGAAGAGTTCGTGAAGTCGGAGCTGCACATTGTCGTGTTAGTAAGTTCTACAAGAGGTAGCTTTAGATTTAGGGTTTAAATCTATTGTAAACTTTCATTCTATCGTAAACTTTCATTCTATCATAGTGGATTTGTTTACCTTAAGGATAGTTAGGTTAAATCCTCTCCAGGCTTTTTACCTTGAAACTGTTGGTTTCATTGGTTTTCCAAGATCATCATATTATTGTCTTCTTTACTTTTACGGACTAAGTAATATGTTTGCATGAGTTTAACCTCGATTTCATAGTTAACCTAAGTAACTACTTGGCTAATTTATTAGGTTAAATTAATCTTATTTAAAAGGGGTCTAAATAGAACAAACACTAACAACAATATAATAAAAAAGTTGCAACTGAGTTTCATTGTTGCAATCTGTCTAGGATTCTCTAATTTGCAACTTTTTTATTATATTGTTGTTAGTTAGAGAATTGCTATAAATGGGTTCCCATAGAACTACAATGTAGAGCAATCACACCAATCAATGTAAAATACAAAAAGTGGTAAGTTTTACACATTTTTGCTAAAAAAACTACCCCACATCAGTGAGTCTATAATGCTGTTCATATGCAAAAATGCTACAGTAAACATGTATATTTACACGGTTATTGTAGATTTGCATTTTAAAATTTTATTAGTTTTTTTTCTCTCACCATCAAACCTTCACTGTCAAGTCCCAAACCCAAAAGGGTTCAGAGCATGAGAAAGACATCTCAAAAGTACCTGTAGATTTTTCATTTTTGACAATTCAAACCCAAATAAATCATATCAAGTACCAACATCAAGAACGATCATAATAATTCCATTAGATATACTCCCAAAGTAAGTTAGAGCTCTATGCAATAATTACAAGGACCATTGGCCACAAAAAAATGGAAGTTTGAATAAATACAATTACATATCAATAACTTGTCTCATTAATGGAAATAAAGTCATAATCACTATAATATTCAAAAGAATGAGTCAAGTCTACTCTATGATGTACATCATCTAAATATCTCCATTACAAAGGTTTAGCCTCCATCAGTAGTTAGTTTAACTACTGCTAGCCTCCAAAAATCTGTCTCAAAATGATTGTTGCCTACTCTGAAAAGTTTATAAAATAATGGAATGAGACAAATCCTAGTAAGTAGCATAATTAGTGAGGGTGGGGGAAATGCAAGTTTATGATAATGAGAATCTTACAAACATGCTATAATTTGGGAATTTCCATTTGAATTCTGCAAAATAACTTTCCTTAACATCATGACAAGAATGATAGACATATTGTAGCACCAAGCTTCCCAAAGTAGGTATGAAACTACATCTTAGTCAATGTGAGCCATAAGTCTATCCAATACCATTTCAAAAACAGAAACCTCACCCAAGGCCACATGACAAGATCGTCACATAGACAGGGTCGTCACATAGACGGGTCGTCACACCAACGAGTTCGTCACACAGACAGGTCGTCACACAGACGGGTTAATCACCAATATCATGGCACAATGAAAAATCCATATCAAAAGCTCACAAGTTAATGTATTTGAAACATACAGTTCACTTCCAAGTAGTTTCATAAAATATTTCAATAACCAAATATCCATAAGATTCTCTAGGTCCTCAACACCATTTCTTGTCGTAAGTATTTTGCATAAATTTCCCAAATATTACAAGCTAAGATAAAGCATCTTTAGAATTTGCAAATAATGCAATAAATTTATAAAATCCATTCCTAAGAATTTTATAAAAGTTGCTTATCTTTTCCATGCTGACAAATCATGCATTTCCCCATTTGCATTACCAAATATGATGCACTTTTCATAAATAGTCATATATAATAGTGTCACAACACAACACTTTTAAGAAAACATATATCCATATATAATTTTCTAAAATGTGTTTGACCAAAAAACAATGTTTATGCAACATGGTTATTTTCCAAAAATCCCATTAAAAAACTACTTACCTTGCGACCCACCAAAAGCCTAATTCTCCAAGCCCCAAAGGAGATTAGCTAGGACCTAAACATTACCAAACAACCCTATCATGATAATCATAAGGATTGACCTTGTATCTAGCTATGAATTATAAATCACTAGATAAGAAATTAATTAGGCAAGCCTAAGTACTTAACCTCACAGATAATGTATTTCATTTTCAAAGTTTCTCAACAATTTCATTTACAAGGCTTAGACTCAAATTTATAATCATGTCATTCAGAGCCTCTCCTTTACCATAAGAGATCCTAGCACTTTATGAATTTCTTCCACCATATATGCAAACCATTTTCAAGAGACCCATGAAACAACATATATAACAATACCCTCCAGCACAAACCATTTAAATCTTTTACTATCTCCAAATAAACTCAATAAAAAAATTATATTCACAATTTATTTCACATTAAAAAGTCAAAAACCCCCAAATATTCACCACTTAGATAGTCACCATTGTAAAAATCATAAACCCACTCATCAAATAAATCCTCCAAAACAAAACCCATACATATTAACACATGAATATCACTTTCAAATCTCATAAATCACATGAATATCATTATCAAAACTTAGACTAAAGAACCTCAAGCAAAAGCATATAAACCCACCAAAAAGATTAGGAGTCTTACCTTAAATCAAAAGTGATAAAGGTGCCTTAGAGGTTCCTAGAGAGTTTTCCAGTGATCTTGCCAGAAAAATGATGGTGGAGATGATTGGGAAGGACGTGCACAGTGGGAATGGATGAGAGAGTGTGAGATGAGTGTTTGTATTTTGTGAGAAAATGAAAAAGGAAACAAGCATAAAGGGCCCTTGTTGACCGGCCAAGAGAGTGAGAGTGTGAGAAGATATTTGTTTAGTGGGGAAGTGAGTGGGGTAGGTGGGCACATGTGAAAGCAAATAAAAATCTGAACATAGCTTTTTTTTAAAATTTTTTTTAAAATGGGCTGGGCTGTTACATTCAAGCTCTCTCTCTTCACTCTTCTATTGCATCTCTTCTTCTCTCTCTCTCTCTCTCTCTCTCTCTCTCTCTCTCTCTCTCTCCAACTGATCAATCCTTCCACCCACCGCCACAACCCAGCATCACCCAAGAACCACCACCACCACCACAACATCATAATACACAATAATTGGAGCTCAAAATCAACGGAAAATAAAACACACTCACACACAGACACACCAATAGAGACAAAGAGAGTATTGTTATGAACTTGTGGTTGTGGGACGTTGGTGTTTAGAGGTTGATTGGAACATGTCTTGGTGCTTGTGAAGGAGATTGTTGTTTATGGGTCGATTGGAATGAGTTTTTGCGCTTGACCGGCTAAGAGAGAAGAAATAGATTATGGGTTTGGATGATAGAAGGGTGAAAGGTGAGAGAGATTAGATCTCAGAGGTTACCGTGTTTTTACTTTTTAGATGTGAGAGGAGAGAGATATTAAATAAAAATACTAATAAAAAAAAAAGAATAAAACTAATTATTTAAATAAGATAAGGTGTATAATAGATAAATTGATATGGGTATTTTTGAGAAGTGGTTGTGTAAAATAGAAAAAATAGGTTCTTTGTGTAAAACAGACAGAGAAGTTTAGAAAAATTGATCTAATGCTCTAAGGTTCCTCATGGAACTAACACAATTTGCTCACAAAAGAGGTAAAGCCATAAGGCCATAGGCTCCCCCACCCCCCCAAAAAAAAAAAAAATTTAAATGATACAATAAAAAAAAACTGGTTCCTTTATAGTATATTTACGCATAGCAAGTTTGGACTTTTGCATTAAGATCAAAACTGAGGTGGGGGTTTTGATTGGATATGGGTGTATGGATGTGGGCAATTATGCGTTAGAAGGGATTCATTTAGAAAAGAAGATTTTGGTTTTCTCTAGGCAAAATACTAGGTAACCCTAAAAAGAATAATATTTTTGACTTTTTAATTTAATTACTCATCTAAGAAGAAAAAAACAAATTTAATAATTGTGAATTCCCAAAAATCGTTTATGTTGCTATCGCATGTGACGTGTATGCATGTTTATTTCTTTTCCTTGATTTGGACCTATGAAATTAAAATTTTTAATTTATTAAAATTATTCTTATCGAGGACTAGTTAAAATCAATTAAGATTGACGTAGCCGTGGCGTGAGTACAGAGTGAGGGTCTATTTGGATACCGTTTATTGCTGAAAACTGAAAATACAATAGCAAAATAATTTTTAAATGTGAGAATAGTTCCATAGGACCCAGTTTTAAAGTAAAATTTGCTGAATTCCATACTCTTGCGGGTCCCGTGAACAGTGCACGGGACCCACACGAAAAAAAGTAGACTCATATTCTTTTCCTTTTCAATGCAACCCAAACCCATCCTGAACCATTCTTTCACCTTTTACTAAAAAAATCAATTAACATTGTAGGCTCAAGTCTATCTAATTGATCTTCTTCAACCAATTGAGATGTCAAAGTTCAAATTTTCCACTAGTTATTGAATTATCAAAAAAGATTTGGTATTTTTTGAACTAAACTTATAATTTTTGTGCAAGAAGTAATAATTTTTCCCTTGAGAGTCCAATTTGATGCATTCTTTTTTTTTTTTTGAGAAACATTTCAAAGTCTCATTAACCAAAAAATAGGTAAATCGGCTGTTATAAGACTACTAATGTTAGGAGAAATAGAATCCATCCAAACTGAAAGCAAAGAAGAAAATCTAGCTCTCTTTGCTATGTAAAGAGTTGACATAAGACATGGTGATCTTTACTAAATAACCAAAAGTAAAATGAAACATATTTTCATTTTGAAGGGAATTAATGACAGTTTCAGAGTCTCCTTCCATAATGGATTTCTAATTGAGACCTACTTCATGCAAGGTTGTTAAACCCGGACCGGACCGTACGGTCCGATCGGGAAACCCTTGAACCATTCACTTTCATGGTCTGTTTAAGGTGAAGAACCGTTCCATGCGAAAAAAGCATGGACCCGTCCGGACCGCGGTCCGATCGTCCGGTTCACACGGTTCAAACGGTTGCCTTGTTTCAAGCCTTAAAACGGTGTTGTTCCATCTCTTTCCCCCCCCTATACGGCATCGTTTGGAGCATACATTTAACCTTGAAACAAAAGTCACTCTCAATCACTCTGAAACCCTCGCCTCACTCTCTCAATCACTCTCTGCCTCTTCCTCACTCTCTTAATCACTCTCTCGTCTCTGCCTCTCTCCCTCGTTGCTGTCACAGCTCAGCCCAGATCTCTTCCCCACTCTTTCAATCACTCTCTCATCTCTACTTCTCTCCCTCGTCGCCGACGCGGCTCACTCTCTGCCTCGTCGCCATCGCCGTCGTTTGGTACTTTATTACCTCTAATCTACTTTTTCTTTGTTAATATTTGCAAGTTGATTGTGGATGATGATATAGATCTGAAGTGGTGGTGTGTAAATTGATTTGGGTCAATTGAAAATGATTCAAAGTTGGATATTATTAGTGTTTTATGAGCAAATAGATCTTGGGTTGGGTCAGGATTCAGGACGACCAAAATTTCAAAACAATCAAGTTTATTGTTGAATCTTGGTTTTTTTTTTTTTTGAAAACTGAGTTGCTCAGTAACTAAGATGCCATTAGTCTAGTTCCTTGTAGGTTGGTATGGGGTTGATATTGTTGAATCTTGTTTCTGCTAGTCCAGAGGCACCAACAAAGCATAATAAAATAAAGTCTTCGTTGTCCTATTTGCACAGTTCAAGGACTTACTGTGGTAAGTCAAAAGAATTGGAGAACCTCCAAGGCTGCGACTACTTAGATTTGAACTGATTTCAGTTTCTTCCTAGTCTTCTTTTTGATAGATTGACAGCCCCAAGCAACATGAATACACCATCTTCCACTTACATTAAACATGCTTTGAGTTCATGTGTGTATAATTTGTAACAAAATCAAGTTTATTTTTCTAACAAAAACAATAATCAAGAGAGAGAGAGAGAGAAAAATCCAATCCGTGTTTCTTGTGCATTATAGTTTGTTAATATGCTGCTGCAAGGATTTATGCTTCAATTTGTGTTTATATTTTACAATTTTTGTTTGATAAGTATGTGTTTATAATCTGTGAACATGACGAATGAGAAATGGTTCATGATAAGTATATTTTACAATTTTTGTTTGCAAGCACAAATGTGTTTAAATTTGTGCTTCAATCTTTAACTTGTGAAAGTTGTGAATCTTGAGATGGGTCTGTTGTAAAAAATTGGTGAATTTCACTATTTCAGAAATTGTATGAAGTTGTGAATTTGTGATTCTTTGACTCTATGACTCTGTGTATATTAGTTTGTTAATTTGACTTTGTGTATGAAGTTGTGATTTTTTGACTATCTGAATTTCAAAAATTGATGGGTCTATGCGTGTTTGACTGGTTGTTTAGTCTTTTAGATTAAAATGGAAACAGAGACCGGGTCTACTCCATCACATGAAGTTGATTCCAATGTAGTGGAGTCTAGCTCAAGAGTAAGGGAAAAGGTTGATCCGGCTCGGGAACATTTTAGCCTTGGGATGGATAATAAGGGACAGAATACTTTTACATGTGTGTATTGTAGGCAAACATATAAAGGTGGGGGTATTAATAAGATGAAAAAACACCTTGCGGGGATAAAATGTGATATTGGATCGTGTAAAAAGGTTTCTCATGATGTGAGATACCAAATGTTGGAATATGTGAAGGAGTTTGAGTTGAAGAAAAAAGCTGAGAAACAACGTCAAGAAGAAATGTTTAGTGTGCCTTCCACAAATAGTGATATGTAAGAAGATGAAGATGTTCAAGAAGTATTTAGTAGTAGGTTGCCTAAAAAACCTGTTTTAGGTAAAAGAAAGGGTACAAATCTAGTGGATAATTACTTTGCTCCAAGAACTACTCCAGGAGCTCAACCTGGTCTTAAAAGTGTGTTCCAAAGTAAAGAAAGGGTGAGGCAAGCTGATATGGCTATTGCAAGGTTTCTTTATGACAATTGCATTCCTTTTAATGTAGTGAATTCAGTGTACTACCAAAGGATGATTGTTGCCGTAGCTGCTGCTGGTCCTGGTTACAAAGGTCCATCTTATCATGTTGTATGAGTCCCTTTGTTGAGGGATCAAAAGAAAGAGGTTCAATTGTTGGTTGAGTCACAACGTAGGCATTGGGCAGAAGTTGGATGTACACTTATGGCTGATGGTTGGACAGATACTAGACATAGGTCATTGATTAATTTCCTTGTTTATTATCCTAGGGGAATGATATTTGTTAAATCAGTTGATGCCTCAGATATTGTGAAGAGTACTAGAAACTTATTTAAATTGTTTGATGAAGTAGTTACATGGGTTGGTCCAAAAAACATAGCCCACATGGTTACCGATAATGCTTCCAATTATGTATTTGCTGGTAAATTGTTGTGTGAAAAGTATAAAACTATTAGTTGGTCTCCTTGTGCAGCACATTGCCTGAATCTTGTGTTGTAGGATATGGGAGACATGTCTCATGTGGAGAGACTCAAAAAACGTGCATCCAAAGTTACAGTTTTTATTTATAATCATGTGGCTTTGATTTCTTGGTTGAGGAAGAGACTTGGTTGGACAAATATTGTACATGTAGGAGCAATAAGATTTGCTACTACTTTCCTTTCATTTGGAAGCCTTCATGTGCATAAGCATGACTTGCAAGCCTTAGTGACTAGCAAGTTCTTTGTGGACAATAGATTGGCAAGAGAGTCAAAGGCAAAAAAAGTAGTTTCTATCATTTTGGATAACTCCTTTTGGGATGATATTAGTGTTCTTGTCAAGATTTCATCGCCACTCATTTGTTTGTTACAGATTGTTGATTCTGATAAAAGGCCTGCAATAGGATATGTGTATGAGGGCATGCATAGAGCACGGTTGGGAATCAAGAAGATCTTCCGAATGAAGAAGCACTTGTACAAGCCATACACCTCAATTATAAAAAAATGTTGGGACAAACATTTGCGTAAAGATCTTCATGCTGCTGCATATTGGTTAAATCCCGCTTTTCAATATGATGAGGAGAATTTTTGTCGGAAACCAGCAGTACATATGGCTGTTTTGGACTACATTGGGACAAAATATGATGGTGACAAAGAAAAGGTAATTAAGGAAACCCAATATTTTCAAGACCGTATTGGGAGCTTTGATAGAGATCTTGCATTGTTAACAAGCACGACCACTCATCTAGGTGAGAAGTAATTAGTTTACTTTAATACTATAAACACATCTTAGTTTTTTTTGTTCATGTTGAAAGTTAGTTTTGTCACTATAGTTAGAATAACTGAAGTGATTCTTCAATTAAAAGTTTGTTTGTTTATGTTGATTAATATTAGATTATATTGTGTTATGAAAATCAAATGAATGGTAGAAGTTGTGGGGTGCTGATGCTCCAAACTTGCAAAAATTGGCAATTAGAATCCTTATCCAAACTTCTGCCTCTTCTAGATGTGAGCGTTGTTGGAGTTTATTTGACAAAATACACTCTAAGAGGAGAAATAGGTTGGAGCATCAAAGGCTCAATGATCTTGTGTTTGTTCATCATAACTTGTGATTGAGACATAGGTAACTAAATGCTATATCTTGTCATTATATTAATTTTTAAGAAGTCATTTATATAATGTAATTGTTAGTTACTAATTATGTTCAAATTCCAATAATGAGTATGACATTTTATGATGCAGGCTTTACAACAAAAAGTTTAATTTTGACCCTATTGATTATGCAAGCTAGTATCGACAAAACTGATTTTTGGGTATTTGTGGAAGAGGAAGACCCATATCTTAATTATGAAGAGTTGGAGAATGCAATTTATGAAGAGGGTGCATATCCAGCAAGTGCAATGTCTTCTTCTAATATTGAATGTTAGTTTATATGTAAACAATTTGATAACCTATAGTGATTTTTCTTTTATTTTTTTCAAACTTGTGTAAACATTATAATGATTTTTCTTTTTATTTTGTTCAAACTTGTGTGTAGAATCTGTAGATGATAGCAATGAGGTTGAAGGAATTGATTTGGGAACATTTGGACAACTTGTTGGCCCTCCTCTTGGATTTCCAGGGAATGATGATGAGCATGATAACTATCATGACATTGATGATTTATGATCATAATAATTTTGTTTGAACTTTGAAGATTTATTTTGTATTTTAAAGATAATTTCTATGTCTTTTTATAAGACACAGTGTGTAACTTGGAGTTTGAAGTTTTATTATTGTTTTTTAGAAATAAGTTTTTATGTATTTTTGTAAGAAAAAATGTGTAGTTGTGTTTGTGTACTGTAACTTGGAAAACATCATTATGAGAAACAAGGCTGTATATAATGTGTAGTTATATTATGAGAAACAATGTGTAGTTTTATTTTGGATTAACAAACAAAGTTAATGCACACAGTTTATGCATAGAGTGTTTGTACAGTTTATGTTTGGATTAACAATGTTTTATGCACACAGTTTATGTTAATCCAAACACAAACACAGTTTATGCATAGTTTATGTTTGAATTAACATTGTTTTATGCACACAGTTTATGCATACAGTTTATGCACACAGTGTGTAATTATGAGAAACAATGTATAGTTTATGCACACAATGTGTAACAATGTGTAGTTGTGTACTGTATTTTTGTAAGTTTTATGTATTTTTTAGAAATAAGCTTCTCTAAATGAATTAGACTATTTTAGTTAATTTTTCTATTTTTTTATTAATTTAATGTTTTTATATATATTTAAAATAATTATTAAATTAATTATGACGTCATCATGGTTCGACCCCGGTTCGACCTCAAAACCCTTGAACCTCTTCCTTTTACAGTTCAATAAACGATCTGGGTCTGAAAATATTGACTTCATGGACAAAAAGGACTGTTCATCATGCTGCTAACATTTCAAGAACAACATCCATAGTTCTAAAAACTGGAACGGTCAAAGAACCGAGAAAGGGTGTGGTTCTCGATTTTTCTCGATTCTTGACCGGTTTTTTATTGGTTATTCTGGTTTTACCAAACTGGTTCTAGGTCCAATTCTCGATTCAATCGGCTAAACAGGTCTGGTTCAGCCCGGTTTTTAATGTTGCCATAACTTCCCCTCTTTCAAGTTAAGTGATGGCATGAAAATGACATTTTGCCCTTTGGTTTGGAATTCTCAGCCAACAAATTGAATTTTTAATTGGTAGCAAAAGAGAATGTCAACAAAGATAAGCGGTTGTTTGCTAGACCTAGGAGAATCCATATAATTTTTATTTTTTGATACTATTTGGATTTCTAACTGAAATAATTCAACATTTCTTTTTAAGTAACAAGTTTGATCTAATCATTTCCTTCAATCACTTGTCTAAAAATGAAAAGAAAAAGTCATTAAACTTAATGGGCCACAGAAATGAAGATAATCCTCTCTCATTATTCAAACTGCCACGACTTTTGTACAATGACAAGAATGTGGCATTAAGTAGATGCAATTGACAATGGCCAATGCAACTGCCTTGCATTATACTAATACTGTTGCAGAAAAGAGGACAGAGACAGTTTGTATCTATTGCATTTAGGGGTGTGCAGAAAACCCACCGACCCGCCAAACCCGACCCAACCCAACCCGACCCGCCGGGTTGGGTCGGTTTTTCAGGCTTGGTGGGTTGGGTTGGGTTACAAAATTTTTTTTTATAGTGGGTCGGGTTGGGTTTGGGTCATAAAATTACAAACCCGCCAAACCCGACCCGACCCACCGACCCACCCATATTTAATATATATTTAAAATATATTATATATTTAATAAATTTTTTTTTAAAACCAAGGCACTTTTATATATATATATATAATAATTTAAAAAAAAAACTAGCTGTAGAGCAGCACTTCCTCTGTTCCTCCTACTAATACTAATTTAATATATATATATATATATATGTATAAAATATATTATATAATTAATAAATTTTTTAAAATAACCAATCCTTCCTATCTTATATAAAAGCTAATTAGGTCACACAAACCCTAATAAATTACTATTGTTGTTTAGTCATTAGTGTTATTCGCCTTTAAGGAATTACATTGATACTAATCTTTGAGTTTTTTTAATATATTAATATTTATATTTTTTTCTACTCAATTTAATAATAATAATAAAAAAAATTTGTCAAACCCATGGGTTCAACCCGACCCAACCCGACCCATGTGGGTTGGGTTGGGTTGAATTTTTTTTGACCCACCATGGTGGGTTGGGTCAAAAAATTCCCTCAACCCGACCCAACCCGACCCATGCACACCCCTAATTGCATTGCTCCGCCGTAAAAGTATTTTCTTCAACGTTGAGATTTTGGTGCGACTAAAAATCTTGGTCAATGGTTGCTGAAGATTTTCTTAAAGGATTGTGTAGTACAATCTTAGTGTTAAAACGTACTTGAATCAAGATTAAGATCTGTTTGTGTGAAGAGAAAGTTTGAGAAGAAAAGAAAAGAGGAACAAAGAGAGAGAGAGAGAGAGAGATTTACTGAGAGAAATAGACTTTCTTGCTTAATGAGAAAACTGAGAGTACAATCATATGTATAACACAATCTGCCTAAGAAGCTCAATAACAAACTAATCCAAACTATACGGATCAATTCCGTGAAATTAGGAAATGAAACCAACTACCTAACTAACTGATCCTCGCGCCAGAACTTACGGATCCTTCACACAGCAAGACGACGTCGTTCTGTCCTCTGTACGTTAAATATCAAATACATAAAAAACGGTGCGTTGCTGCTTTAGTGAAACGGTGCGTTGCGCCTATATTTAAAAAACCTCAACGGTCATCCCCAAATTCAGTCATCTTCAACCTCGCGCCTACTGTGCAATTCAACCATGACTGTGTGCAAATCAACCATTGGCAATCTTCTTTAACTTCTCTGAATTAGAACCACCACGATCACGATCACTAACAGTTGCGACCTCCGTAGATTGGTGAGATCAATGGTTGTTGGCATCAAAGCGTTGCAGTGGTTCGTCAGTCTCAATTCATCGAAGTGTTGGGACTTCAATCTCTCACTCTTTTATTTTAGTTATAATTTATTAGTTATAACTATCAATATACACACTGAATCTATTTGAAAGGAGAACTGCGTTTTCTTTTACCTGCACTTAATGGCTGTTTGATGTACTTACTGGTGGGTTTCCGAAGGAACTGTATGTATGATATATCAGATGAAGTATTAATGCAGTTAAAATTATAAGCCACAAAATTATTTGAGCAAATATCTCAGGATAAGAAAGTCCAGAAATCTGCGTAATTGAGCTGGAGAGTATGGCGGACAGGGGTGGTGGATATGAGACTAATTGTAATGGGGAACTACTGCCTTTTAATTTTTTCACAGATGTGCAAGTGCGACTAGCAGACTAGCTAGCACAAATGGCCCCTGGATGTATTGATGAGTGTGATACATCTAAAAGTAATAAAGAAAAATACATTCACCTATAAAAAAAAAGTAGAAAGGAAAAAAAGGAAAAGAAGAATTGGTCACTTATCTGATTAATACAACCCCCTTAATACTCCATTATAATTCTGAAGCTTTGAATCATGAAATAGGCTGCAAATTACATATTGTGTCACACCTTTTATTATGAAATAAATTAAGAAATTACACACGTTCCCTTGACTTATTTAAAGTTTAAACTCACATGATAAAAGTACGAAAAGGGCATGACATTTACTTGGAAAAGACGACTCTTCTGGTGCCATTTACTTGGAAACAAATGTCTGGAGGTAGTAAAAATATAGAATCAATGCATGCAACAAGATCACAAAATAAAATTCCAGAAACCGTTTTTCATTAAGATGATACTGGAAGTGAAAGTTACCTCCTGAGGAGCAACCGATTGAGCTAGCTGTGCCTTTGTGAAGCTGGGTTGACTGTGAACCAAGCCTGTATGCCACTTAAGCTAAGTGCTAATACTGCGCCCAAAAACCCTGCAATCGACCAGGTGCCTCCAAAATGGTCATGGTAGAATCGATATATCCAACTCACCAAGGATTCACGATACTCTTGGATTTGTAATTTGACGTTTAGATAAATATAGGGGTTAGGCACCAAGTCGGTGCATATCTCATTAAAGAGTCCAACCAGTTCTTCATCGCTGCCAAGGAAGCTGTGGAGTACCCCTGCTTTCCTCAGCTCTTTAATATCGTCCACTTCACTGATTAGTGAATTGAGGAAAGATACGTAAGAGGTGATTCCGAAGTCGTTTTTGAAATCTAGACACATTTCGTAGGCTGTCAAGTTCAAGAACTTTTGCCTCGTTGAATCATCCACAATAATGGGCGGAAGGTATAGGTATCCAAGCAATCGTCCGGTAAAATATATGTTACGCAAGCAACGATTGCTACTGTGTTTGAAATGGATACCTGCTGCAGGGGCGGCTTGATACATTTGGGGGCCTAAAAATTGGTTATCTTGTTTCATATAGAAAATTACTATTAGTCAACATGAACCACGTAGAATTTTTTTTTTCTTTTATTTAAAGTTTATAAACAGAAAAAGATTTGACAAAACTTTTTAAATTTGTTGATGTGACAGATTGATAGTCGTGAGTAAAAGAGTGATGTCAGTGACGAATCTAGTTGAAAACTAGTAAAAGTTTGCTAACTTGACTATTGTGAAAAATGTTGTGAATTTTTTTGTGAATTGCTTTTTTTTTTTTTTAGAAGTTCTACATTCAAAATATTTTTCATGACAAATCTTAGGTGTTAAGTTGCTTCTTGTTTTCTAGTTGAACCTACCACTAAAATTATTTTTTTACTGTTAATAACAACCTTTAACAATCTGCTATTAAGATTTTTTGTAAAAATGTTGTGAAAAATATCGTGGACATAACATTTTTTTCTCTTTTTTATTTGTTTTTCATTTAATAAGAAAATATTATTTTATTTATTAGTTAATATTTTGACTTAATTAATACTATTAGTTAAAATTTAGGAGCCCTTTTTTTACTTGGAGGCCTTAGGTGGCCGCATCAATGGCTTATACCATTGAGCCGGCCCTGCTGCTGCTTTAGCCTTTAAGCTCCTGAACGTTGTGATAGAATTGGAAATCTTGGCTTGATTCTATCTTTGGAATCCGAATAGAAACCAGTTGCGCTTTACCCAATAGTTTTGTCCTTAGATGATCGAGAAGATGGATGGGCTCATTATCCATTGATATTATTTGTTCTTTTATCTTCTCATCTGAACGAACCGTATCGCGGCTATCGCCTCTATTGCCTTTTGTTTGTTGCTGAATCAATTGCTGGTCGTCTGTTACCATACCGTAGGGTTCAACAAAAGTTTTAATTGATTCCCTCAGCTCCTTTTCCATCTTACTCAAGCCCATCAACCATTTGAGGAGACGATAAGGAAGTTGGTTCTCCAGCAAGAACAAATCCTGATGTACAAATGTAACAAAGTCTGTTTTTATATTCAACTGTTTGAACCGGTCTTTAACAGCGCAGTATATGTGTCGTAGTATTGCACAGCCATCCACGAACAACAGCCAAGCGAGGGCCTCATCATCATATTCTTTGGTCACCTCCTCCTCGAAGCATTCCCTCAGTTCCTTGATGTTATCCTCAATCTTCTTGTATAAATCTTTTATTTCCTTGCCGCTACCATTGACGAAATCCTATGTCAACGTACACAAGCTTGTACCTCTCTCCTTGCTGGTACTTTTCATTACCATGATGGATGGGACCAAGTGATACCACCCTTGACTCATAGTACTTCTTAAAATCCTGTTGATCACGCAGCAAGAACAGAACCTTTTGGATCTTTAGTGATGGAGAGTAATTCTTTACATCTTCTCCTACCTTCTTTACCGTTTCAAACCTTGCCTCCAGGGTACTACTAGTTTGTATTGAAATGCTGTGAATCTGGGCCTCCTCAGTTGCGCTGCTACTTGTTTCACCAGCTTCTCTTGTGACAGCGTTCCTCAGACAGGACTCCATGGAAACAACATGCATAACAAGTTTGCACCAAAGAAGGCAATTGAATTTTGGAACTTTGCTATCCTAGTATATTTACAGTCATTTATAGTACGTGGAAACATAAGCTTGAGAAATTTAGGACTTATGCTCTTAGGCGATTATTTAATTACTTGGGGACTAAATTAATGTACAGTGTTATGAAGCAGCTACGTTTTATGATTTGA
Organism: Quercus tomentella; assembly: GCA_028535165.1. Taxonomy (NCBI): domain Eukaryota; kingdom Viridiplantae; phylum Streptophyta; class Magnoliopsida; order Fagales; family Fagaceae; genus Quercus; species Quercus tomentella. The sequence continues at coordinate 39,216,344 of JAPQVY010000012.1, read as the reverse complement.
TAAGCATCGCAAGTATGGAATATATTCATCTACAAGATACGTGGAAAAAATAGAGAAGAAAGTGAAAGTAGCTGATGGATTTTATTACATGGCACAACTTTTGAATAAACTATTTTGCCCTTATCCATTGAACAGGAATTAGTTTCAGGGAATTCTTTATTTTTATACTAGCTTTATGCTATCTGCTAATTGTCGGGATCATCTTTGCCCAGAATTTAAAAAAAAATGTAATTGACACAGAAGAAATAGTGGGTTCCTATAGACTTTATTACATAACAAGTTTTATATGACCCCCTTCGTGATTAACCTAGCGTTTATGCTTTATCTTTACATCAATCAAGGTTTATGACTTATAATATCAAAGATTAACATTGTAGTGTTAAGAATTTGGTCTTTAAGCTGTTTAGGAACTTTTAGCTTTAGGATCTTGACTCTTGACTCTTGACGTTATGCTACTCCCGAGTTAGTCTATTAAACAATCATACTGTTGTGAAGAATCATATTTTGACTTTATCCCCATATCAAGCTTGGAATATTTAACTCCTATTGTCTAAAGCACGAATAGCATGGTATCTACTTTTTTTTTCCCTGAAAATGTTAACCGTGAATAAGAAGCATAAACAGTTTTTCTTATGCTTGATACCATGCTTGATGCAAAAAATAGAAACATAAACAGTTTTGTGGCAAAAGTTTATCCGAAACTTGCTATGTAGGTAAAGGCTATTTCACGTGTATCACATTTTTACTTTTTATTGTTTGAAGCAGGATACATTGCATAATTAATCTGATCGAAATCTCCTGGCCTGTTCAACCAATTTCTATTTAAAATATTGAAATAATCTACATATATAGATTAACATTTCACATCCACGTCATTCATACTTCACTACCAATGAAATACTTATAATCACAAATGATCCAAAATTTTAGCAGACGGAAGAACAAAATTTACAGCAAGAGAAATAAAAAATAACGTATCTATAACTGTGAACCAATACTCACTTCTTTCATTAAAAGGGTCATTGAACTACTCTCTCTCTCTCTCTCTCTCTCTCTCTCTCTCTCCCTCTCTCTGGGGTAGGGGCTCCTATATAAAGCTAGTAATATTAATTAATAGTTTATTTGGAAGGAAGAACTGAACAATGTAAGGTGTAGAATGCAGATTGCACTATTTTTTTTTAGGAAAAGATTTTACTATTTATATAAACAAATAATTTCCTATTAAAAAAAGCGTACAATGTATCTATATATATCTAAAAGCTGAAGCGTAGTATTTATTATTGTTATACTCCCGTTGATCCACATCAGCTGCCACATCATCTGCCAATTCTCCATTTCTCTCCATTACTTCTAACCATAACTTTTCTTTTACCTTTTCATCTTCCTACTACTCTCAATCTTAATGTCACTCTTCATCTATTTCTTTCTCTTCATTTTATTTTGACTATTCTTATCCTCATTCTGCTATTATAAATATGACATTTTCTCTCCCATTTTATACATATTTCTCACATGAAAAATGTGATTCTTCTTATCCTCATGTTTTATTTTGGTGTGAATTTTTTATTTTTTGTATCTGTAATTTAGATTGATGTATTTATGACTTCTTTAGAATTTTATTTTGGGTTGCAATTTGGTTTTGTGTTATTAGTTATTATTATTATTATTTTTCCCCTTTTCTATGATTGTTAAATGTTATTCTATTGCATATAAATATAGTTTACAAAAATATAATATTATTCTATTATATATAATAGCTTGGATAATTTGGTGTTTGACTTATGACTATTTTTTATTTTCATGTTTCTTTTTCTCATTTTATTTTCTATTACTCTTGAAAAAAGTGATTACTCTCTCTCTCTCTCTCTCTCTCTCTCTCTCTCTCTCTGTATGTATATATATATATATATATATACATTATTTATTCTTTTTTGATGAATCATTGTATTTTTGTATATAATACTATTTTGGGTTGATATGATTTGGTAGTGTGTTTGATTTTTTAACTTTTCAATCACAACTCTTCTCTCTCTCTCTTTTGGCTTTTGTTTGATTTTTTTTTTTTTTTGACATAATACTTAATTATTTTGGAAGTGAGATTTTGAATTTATATCAAAATACAATGTTGGCTATGTATTTGAATGTGTCTATCAACTATTAAAATTAACCACCCAAGATGAATATGTATAGACAATATTTTAATTTTAACTTTTAATTCATTGATTTATTATTTAGTTATAACATCAAAATTAAAGTAAATGAATATGTAAAGTTAAAACTGTTTAAGATGAATTGTAAAGTCAATATATTTATATATTTAATATTTTCAAAAAATTAAAAGTAAAAAATAAATAATAAAAAGAATAATGGTGTAGCCAATGATATGACAGATGAGAAGGCTCAACATGAGCATAATAACAAAAATGCAATATGAAGATTCAGTTAAAGGCAATTAAATCTTAATAAATAAAGGTATATGTAGTCAAAAAAATAATTTTAATTATGTTCTCTTTATGTTTTTATACAGATTATTTTTTTTCATTTCGATAGGTGAAGTGTTCAATTTTAGACATAAAGTCTACTTTTTTCCTACATATTATTTTAAATATTAAATTTATAATATGGTATAGTTTGTTAGAAATGTCTAAAAAATATACAGTTTCAATCTCATGTATTTATATTAGTAAACAAAATTCAATCAATAGTTCGAAGCTACTCCTGCAATAAGAAAAATTATAAATATAATAATCTCTTTTTAAGAGAATGAAAATTTTGAATAATATATTTGAAATTCAAACAGTTTAGTCGTACAGGAAAAACAAATTAGGAAAATACAATGCATGATAATATAATTTATCAAAATATAGACTGCCTAAAAATGAATAATATCAATCAAATAAATCCAAATAATAAAATGATGATATATTTTTTGAAATAAATAAAAATAATAATTTTAGAAATTGTTTAAATTTTTGGGAGAACAAATTATTTTTCACAAAATTTATAAAAAATATATATATATATTATACCGTAATTAAAATAAAATTATCTATTCCAACATATCGTGTAGGTCTGCGACTAGTATTAATAAAAGTGATAAGCAAAGTGCCATTTCCTTTATTTATTTTTTAGACATATATTGTATTTTATATTCCAATCCTGGTATATTTAATTATTTCTTTTTTAACAAAACTAGTTACTTTAGGAATGTTTCTACATTCAAATAAGACCAGCAACAGCCCCAAATAAAATTTCTGACGCTCAAGTTTCCACGTAGTAAACTAAATACGAGGTAGGACAGTAAACTTACAAAATTCAATTCATTTCTCTGGTACAAACTTGCTATGGCCGGGAAGGAGCATGTTGTTTCTATGGAGGGAATTTTCAGAAGAGAAGCCAGTGAAACAAGCAGCGGCGTCACTGAGGACGCCCAGACGAACAGCATTTCTATCGAATCAACTACCCTGGAGGCAAATATTGATGCAGTAATGGAGGCAAGAAAAAAGGTGACACTATCCCCAGCACCAAAGATACAAAAGGCTATATTCTTGCTGCGAGATAACAAGGATTTCTTCCAGAAACACTATGAGCCATGTTAATGTATATTATGTTATGGGCTTTAGGCCCAGTTAGGTTACTTTACTTGTATAGTACACTTTACTTGTACCGCACACATACACTTTACTTGTACTGCACACATATGCCTCCTATATAAAGGCACTGATGTATATTCTTTTACTTAGGAAACACAATACAATTATTCTGTATTTCTAACATGGTATCAGAGCCACCTTCCTGTGGCCATGGTTTTCTATCCTTACGGTATATTTAAGAGCAATCTTTGTCTTCCTCGGTGTTTTTCTTCGCTACGTTCATCTTCTTTGGCTTCCTACTGCTGCCGTCAAAACTCTCCGGTATAGTCAAGCCACCGTTAGAAGTCGCATCAACACTGCAAGACCATTGTCTTCCTCAAACTACCGTCACAGAGCCAAACTTCATTCAAGGGATCTTCTCAACCTTATCAAATCTCAAGATTTCATCAAGCTTCCATCTTGAGTTTGAGAGGGGGTGTTAGAGATATATTAGCTCATTAGTATAGGCCCAAGCCTAATTCTACTTTGTGTGCAAGCCAAGTCTCCTACTTGTACTAGAAGTCTATTAGTCTAGGGTTTAGTCTACTATATATACATATGTTATAATTCATTGTAACATAGGATTTGTACTACACTCTAATATATTATTGATGTAGCCCTTTAGGGTTTCCTCCGTGGATGTAGGCCATTAGGCTGAACCACGTAACTCTCGTGTGTTACTGTGTTCTATACTTTATGCTTTCGCTTCCGCATCCATACTAGCATATTCAACATGGTGTATCAAGCTATGCGTAGTTTTCTTAAGGGTCGCATGCTCTGGCATTATTGCACTGGTGCAATGACTATTCCTGTCAAGGGAGCAAGTGAAGAAGATGCTGCCTTCCTTAGTCGCATGATTGAATGGGATAGTCATAACCACATGATCCTCACATGGATTCGGAACACTTCCATTCCCTCTATTTCCAATCTGTTGGGCAGCTTTGATGATGCAAAATCTGCATGGGATATGTTGGCCAAAAGGTACTCCACTACTCATGGATCCATGAAATATCAGTTAGTGGTTGAATTGCATCAACTCAGGCAAGAACCAGGGCAATCCATCAATGACTATTATGATCAGCTTCGCTTCATTTGGGACCAAATTGACCTTTCTGATCCAACTTGGGCATGCTCAAAGGATGCTCAGCAATATGCTTCCATTAGAGATGAATTTCGCCTCTATGAATTCTTGATGTCACTTCACAAGGACTTTGAGCCCATTCGTGGTCAACTGCTAAATCGCAGTCCTGCTCCCTCTCTTGATACTGCTGTGAATGAGTTGGTTAGAGAAGAAGCTCGTCTTGCAACCCTTCAAGCCCAGAATAAGCTCAATGTTTTGGCTATTACTCCATCTACTCTACTCATAGAGCAGCCTCAACAATCAGGTGATTCTTCTAGCTCTAGCAATCGTCGCAGGCAGACCAACAAAAAGTTCTGCCACTATTGCAAGCGTCCTGGCCACACCATTGAGACTTGTTACCGTCGTAACAAATCTACTGCTGCTGTTGCTAATACTGAGCCTACTCCGCCAACGGTTTCCACCTCAGCTGAGTCCCAGTCTTCTGGATCTACTATCAACCTCTCCCCCACTGAACTACAGGAGATCATAGCTCAGGCTGTTCGTATGGCTGGTAATGCATCTCTTTCCACTGCCTTATCTGTTCTACCTGGTAAGTCTCAAACTTGGCTTTTTGATTCTGCCTGCTGCAATCATATGACACCTCACTCATCCCTGTTCTCCAAACTTGACCCTGCACCACATCCTCTAAATATTCATATAGCTGATGGTTCCACCATGCATGGGAATAGTCTAGGTTTTGTTTCAACCTCTAATCTTTCTGTTCCTGGAGTCTTCCATGTACCTGACCTATCCTATAATCTGTGCTCTGTGGGCCAATTAGTTGAACTAGGTTATCGCCTTATTTTTGACTATTCTGGGTGTATTGTGCAGGATCCGAGGACGGGGCAGGAGCTTGGGACCGGTCCTAGAGTTGGGCGTATGTTTCCCGTGAACAATCTTCATCTTCCACCTATTGCTCCTATTTCTGTTGCTGTTGCAGCTGCTGCAGTTTCTTCCTTACCTTCTCTTGCACTTTGGCATTCTCGTCTTGGTCATGCACCATCTTCTCGGGTACAACAGTTAGCGTCTAGGGGTCTGTTGGGTTCTGTGTCTAAAGACAATTTTGATTGTACTTCATGTCAGTTAGGAAAACAGCCAGCTTTGCCTTTTAATAACAGTGAATCCATTTCTAATAGTATTTTTGAGTTAATTCATTCTGATGTTTGGGGACCTTCTCCTGTTGCTAGTATTGGTGGATCTCGATATTTTGTTGTTTTTATTGATGATTATTCTCGTTATAGTTGGATTTTTCCTATGAAATCTCGTTCCGAAATTTTACCAATATATAGCAATTTTACAAAAATGGTTGAAACACAATTCTCCAAACGTATCAAAACCTTTCGATCTGATAATGCTCTTGAATATACTCAATATGCGTTTCAAACTCTGTTACATTCCTATGGCACTGTACATCATCTAACTTGTCCAGGTACCTCTCAGCAAAATGGTCGAGCCGAAAGAAAACTTCGTCATATTCTTGACACTGTTCGTGCTCTTCTTCTTTCTGCCAAAGTTCCTGCCCCATTTTGGGGTGAAGCTGCTCTTCATGCTGTTCATGCAATTAACCGCATTCCAAGTGCTGTCATCCATAATCAGACTCCGTATAAGCGTCTCTTTGGGTCACCCCCTGACTATCTTCACCTTCGCTCATTTGGATCTGCCTGTTTTGTTCTTCTTCAGCCTCATGAGCACAACAAACTTGAGCCTCGATCTAGACTTTGTTGTTTCCTTGGTTATGGCGAAACTCAAAAAGGGTATAGGTGTTATGATCCTGTCTCTCATCGTCTCCGTGTTTCTCGTAATGTTGTCTTTTGGGAACACCGATTGTTTGTTGAACTCTCTCACTTTCGTTCTTCCTTGACTAACTCCTCTGTTTTAGAAATCTTTCCAGATGAGTCTCTTGTTCCTTCTACAAATACTGTTGATCCTCCTTTGGACTTCTCTCCAGATATTTTTGATGCTTCTCCTAGACAGGTTGCAGATGAACAGATTGATGACGAGCTACCCCACCTTGAGCCTGGGTCCCCTGCTCCTGCTCTGCCTGAAGATCCTCCACAAGACATTCCACCTCGCCACTCAACCCGGGTAAGATCCATTCCTCCACACTTACTTGACTATCATTGTTACACTGCCCTTGCTACACTTCACGAGCCTCAAACCTATCGTGAGGCCTCTACTGACCCTTTATGGCAGATTGCAATGAAAGAGGAACTTGATGCATTAACCAAAAACCATACTTGGGATCTGGTTACTCTCCCTCCTGGACAGTCTGTGGTTGGTTGTAAGTGGATCTATAAGATCAAGACTCGCTCTGATGGATCCGTTGAGCGCTACAAGGCTCGTCTTGTTGCCAAAGGTTTTACACAGGAGTATGGGATTGATTATGAAGAGACTTTTGCTCCAGTTGCTCGTATCTCATCTGTTCGTGCTCTCTTAGCTGTTGCTGCTGCTCATAAATGGGATCTTTTCCAGATGGATGTTAAAAATGCCTTCCTTAATGGGGATCTGAGTGAAGAAGTCTATATGCAACCTCCTCCTGGTCTCTCTGTTGAATCAAACAAGGTTTGTCATCTTCGACGTGCACTTTATGGTCTTAAACAAGCCCCACGAGCTTGGTTTGCCAAGTTCAGCTCCACTATTTTTCGCTTGGGTTACACTGCCAGTCCGTATGATTCTGCCTTATTTCTTCGTCGTACTGATAAAGGCACTATTTTGCTTCTTCTATATGTGGATGACATGATCATAACTGGTGATGACCTCAGTGGCATTCAAGAACTCAAGGATTTTCTCAGTCAGCAGTTCGAGATGAAAGATCTTGGACATCTCAGCTATTTCTTGAGTCTTGAAATTACTCATTCCACAGATGGTCTTTATATTACTCAAGCCAAGTATGCTTCTGACCTGTTGTCTCAAGCTGGACTCACTGACAGCAAGACTGTTGACACTCCAGTTGAACTTAATGCGCATCTGACACCCTCGGGGGGGAAACCATTGTCTAATCCTTCTCTTTACAGACGATTGGTTGGCAGCTTAGTTTATCTCACAGTTACTCGTCCAGACATCTCTTATGCTGTTCATCAGGTGAGTCAGTATTTGTCTGCTCCACGATCAACTCACTGTGCTGCTGTTCTGCGCATTCTTCGATACCTGAAGGGTACCCTTTTTCATGGCCTTTTCTACTCAGCTCAGTCTCCTCTTGTACTCCGTGTATTCTCTGATGCTGATTGGGTAGGAGATCCTACTGATCGCAGGTCCACTACAGGTTATTGCTTCCTCCTTGGTTCCTCTTTGATTTCTTGGAGAAGTAAGAAACAAACTTTTGTGGCCCGTTCCAGTACTGAAGCAGAATATCGTGCTCTTGCTGATACCACATCTGAGCTCCTTTGGCTACGATGGCTTCTTAAAGATTTGGGTGTGTCCACCTCCTCTGCTACTCCTCTTTATTGTGACAACCAGAGTGCCATTCATATTGCTCACAATGATGTCTTTCATGAACGGACTAAACACATCGAGATTGATTGTCATTTTATCCGTTATCATCTTGTCCATGGTGCTCTTAAGCTTTTCTCCGTCTCCTCCAAAGATCAACTTGCAGATATCTTCACCAAGTCACTTCCTAAGAGACGCACTCGTGATTTAGTTGACAACCTCAAGTTGGTCTCACATCCACCTTGAGTTTGAGGGGGGCTGTTAATGTATATTATGTTATGGGCTTTAGGCCCAGTTAGGTTACTTTACTTGTATAGTACACTTTACTTGTACCGCACACATATGCCTCCTATATAAAGGCACTGATGTATATTCTTTTACTTAGGAAATACAATACAATTATTCTGTATTTCTAACAAGCCAAAAGCAGTATCACTCGGTCCTATCCATCATGGTAATACCAGGTACCAGCTAGGAGAGAATTACAAGCTTGTGTTGACATATGAGTTCGTCAAAGGTAGCAAAGAGACGATAAACTATTTGTATAAGAAGATTGGGGAGAATATCAATGAACTGAAGGACTGCTTCGAGAAGGGAGTGATTGAAAGCTATGATGATGAGCGTCTCATTTGGATGTTGTTGGTGGACGGCTGTGCAACACTACAATACATATACTGCGCAGCTAACAGCAAGTTCGAAGATTTGAATATAAAACCAGACAGTGTAGCCTTTACACAACAGGATTTGTTTTTGCTTGAGAACCAGCTTCCCTACTGTCTGCTCAAATGGTTGATGAGATGGAGTGAGAATGAAGCCGATTTGAAGCAATCAATTATCGATTATATTAATTGGCACGTGAAGGTACCACTACCAGAGGATCAATTACCAGTTTTCAGCTGCAGATGGTTCAGTTCGTTATCATGGAATTGGTCGCCCTGCCAGTCATCAAATATCCTACGTTTGTTATCATGGTGTCTCTGCCGGCAACAAGCAGAAATTGAGAAAGAAGAAAGCGATTACTGTTCAACAGTAGTGAATGGAAATGGAAATGGAGATCCAATCCATCTTCTCGATCTTCTGAGGACTTGTCTCTTGGGTAAGCCTCAACAAAGAAGCCACCCAGATCCAAAGAAACAAAAGGTCCAAACTTGGCACTCCTATCGCAACGTTCAGGAGCTTCGAGCAGCAGGTATTCATGTGGAGCGTAGTAAAAGAAACAAAGTTGCTTGAGTGACATATCATTAACTAAATTCGGCTGTTTGGGATACCTTTGGCTTCCTCCAATAAGTGTGGACGACTCAACTAAGCCGAAGTTCTTGAACTTGATTGCCTATGAGATGTGTCTAGATTTCAAAAATGATTTCGGGATCACCTCTTACGTATCTTTTCTTGATTCACTGATCGACGAATCCGGCGATGTTAAGATGCTAAGGAAAGCAGGAATACTCTACAACTGCCTTGGCAGTGATGATGAAGTGGCTCAAGTCTTCAATGACATAGGTACCGACTTGGTGCCTAACATCAAAATATACAGTGATGTCAAATCACAAATTCAGGATCTCTACAGGAAGCAGTGTAGGACCTGGATTGCTCAATTCTTTCACGACCATTTTAGCAGCCCCTGGACGTTCTTAGCTTTTGTTGGCGCATTTTTGGCACTTATACTAGCTATCATTCAGACTAATTATGCTGTCAACTCTCCCCCAGGACCCTGCGATAACTTCTGCAAGAATTTCACACGAAACTAAATATGGACAAGGTAAAAATTTATTTGCTGTTTTCTTTCCAAGTGTGTCTAGCTAGCTGAGAATTAATTTCATGGTTTCTATGACTATTGTTTCCAAATATAAAAGGCCTTACCGCCTTAGGAATTCTACGAGTCATGATTTCGCATGGGTCATATCCCAAGGCACCGTCATCTTATTAATTTGTTTACCTCGGTGTTGAAGTTTTCTTGCAAGTTCAAAATAAGTCAGGGTGATTGTACTTTCTAATTTGATGTAATGTGTGTAGATTGTCTCAGAGTTTGTGCGTGGTGTGTGTTTAGTTTTATATGTAATCAAGTTTAAAGAATCCCCCTAACCAAAAAAAAAAAAAAGTTTAAAGAAGAATATATATAGTTGATCCAAATTCAAATATGTCAACCTATTAATCTTGCGAAGCAAGGTCACCGTAGACACAATTTTCTCGGTCTTCTCCATTTTGCAACAATATTGGTACAGTGCAAAGGCAGTTTCATTGGCCATTGTTGATTCACTGATTATTGTTGCATACTCTGAATTATATACATAACAGCTGAAATCAAAATATAATTTCAATTGTGTCCTGTGCACATTCTATGTAACTGTAATCACTCAATGTCAATCGCATCAACTTAATGCCACATTCTCGTCGTTGCACAAAAGTGGAGACAGTTTGAGTAACAAGAGAGGATTATCTCCATTTTTGTGGCCCACTATATAAGCTCAATGTCCTTTTTTTTTTTAACCTTTTCTTTTTTAGAGAAGTGAATAAAGGAGATGAATAAATAAAACTTATTACTTAAAAGAAATGTTTTGAATTATTTCAACTAAAAGTTCAAATAATAGAAAAAATAAATAAATTTTATGCGGACTATGATGATTCGAGTAACAAATAACATAGAACAAGTAAATAACTGCTTATCCTTGTTGATTTTTTACGCCATCATTTAACGCAAGAGTTTTTTTTTTTTTTTTTTGGAGAAATACATAAACATTTCATTCATCTGGAAAAGAGATACAAAAGAGAAAGTAGACAACAACTGGGAGAAAAACAACAAACAACTACACACCCCTCTTCTCAACAAACTTGAAAGCACAGCAATTAACCTGTGTTTGCATATTAAAATTTTGGGGTTTCTTTTTTGGGCTGTAGCAACCCCATTTAAATGCCCACTCTTTGGGCATAAAGGGGTATTGATGGGCTCATTAAAAGGAGAGGGAATACTTGTGGGTTCCGGGCTGGGTGATATTTGGGCCTCAAAGAAAGACATTGGAAAGCCCAAATCTGAGGCTTTGTCAACCACTTCCTTACCCTTCAGTGAGGACCATTGGAAACACGTGATAGCACAACAGAAGAGGGCGCTGGGCTCAAGGGGCATACCAGAGCGTCATTGCTCTGGCTCTCTGACAGCATAACATTGGAGCTAGTGTGATTTGACAACGCCATAGAGTGCCTCGCTTACTCCATACCCAGCCACGCTGGACTAGCAGCCACCAGAGTGTGCTGAACACTTGTGATCTCCACCATTCTTTCCTCCTCCGACCCTCCTCTACTAGCAGCACAATGTTTCTCAAAGACCCCCTTAAATCCATTGCTTTTTTTGGTCCATCCCCCAAAATGCCAGAGACATTCGGCCTCACCAAGACCCAAAACACCACAAATAAAGCAAAAGAGAGGAAGCCACTCCATATGAAACCAAGAACTGAACATTAACTGGAAGACCTTTATTTCCATATCTACAAACCTTATATCCGAACCCACCTTCCAGGCAGTTCTTTGAGTGGACTTGAAGGCTCGCGTGCACACCTTTAAGAGATCCGATCTCGTGGTTGAGATGGAGATTTCATTTTCCTCTTCTGTAGTGAGTTGAAAATGCTGAAATCCCCCAGTGATTATTAGATCCATGTTGCTGAGTGGGTTTTCTCAAACCTTGTAGGTGACTAAACTTAGAGAAACCCATATAGGAAGAGGGAGGGAGGGCTTGTACTAATGCAAGAGAAAACAAAAACTCCTACTGGCCAATCACTATTTAACGCAAGAGTTGGCCCAACACCAACTTTTATAACAAATTCTTGGGAAAAGAAACTTTTGGATTAATTTTTGTATGCAGTTGGTGATTTTGTTGCATTGAGGTGAATTTCTTATAACCCCACACCAAACTCTTTTAAGTAGGGGCAAATTATCACTTTCAAGAAGTATTTTCATCACGCCTTAAAGTTAAATGATGTTTTCTTATCATTATTAACTACTCAATTTCTTCCATACAACATTGATCTTAGATCTAAATATATAATTATGTGCTTTTTTGAATGCAATTCCCCCGTAGTTTTTATTATTTTTATATTGGGATAATTACAAATTACCTACCTGTGGTTTAGCCCTAATTCTAAGTGCCTACCTGTGATTCAAAATTTGACACTTTACCCACCTGTGATTATCACCGTTTATGTGCCATGTGCCCACCTCTCCCTCACCGTTACTCTAACATAGGAAATAGGTGAAAGTCACTCCCATCCAGATCAAAACACTCACTTTTCCAAAAACCACTCAGTCACTCTCATCCGGCTTGCTCACCAAAAATCACTCAGTGTCACTCCCAAGAATCACTCAAAATCACTCACTCACTCACTCACACCCATCGTTCATGCAAATCGAATCGAGGAAGACAGCTTCTCCGTTCAGCTGTGGCAGGAAGACTCACTCATGGGTATCGCGCTTCGCTTCACTTGACTGGGATTTGAAAGCTTGAGGTCGTGCATGCAAACCAATTTGAGGAAGATCAAGATTATTGCCTCTGTTCTGTTCAGCCGTTGCAGGTAGATTAGGATTTTGCATTTTAATCTTTGAAATCTAGGGTTCTAAATTGGGTATTAAAATGCCGGTGGATTTTAAAATGCCGGTGGTGGGTTTTAAAATGCCGGTGGATTTTAAAATGCCGGTGGTGGGTTTTAAAATTGGGTATTCTTTCTTCCAAATTCTTTCTTCCAAATTCGGTTCTTGCTTAACCATGGAACTGGTTAAGCAAAAACCCATTTTTTTGTTTTTTACAGAGTCGGAGAAATTTCCAGTTGAAACCCAATTTTTTTTTTACAGTTGCTCCTCGTTTTTTTATGTTGTAGGCTTTGATGATTGTTCTGTTTAGTATTACCCACCTCTCCCTCACCCGATCATGCTCATGATTGTTCTGTTGTAGGCTTTCTCTCTGCCGTGATTTGTATTGTTTAATTGTTTTTGTGGAATGTTACCAAATTGAAATCAGTTTGATCATTGGTTACTGCTTCTGTCCGTTTGAAATCTGTTTGATTTACTGCTTCTGTCACCAAATTGATCATTGGTTTTGATTTTCAGATTAATTAGAATGTTACTGGTTGAGTCTGTTTTGGACAGCATGTTATAGTTAGTGTGTAATGGACTAGTGAACTAATTATGAATTTGACCAGTGAACTAATGGACCAGTGAACTAATGCTCATGATTTTATTGAAATAATTATTCAGTCAATTATGAATTTGATAAATAAAATAGTAGAGATAAAAAGCATTCAAACAATTATGAATATATCTGCATTTTCTGATTACTTTAAAATAAAGGTTTATGGCTCATCAACTTTTTTAACAATGTGGTTGTAGCATGAGTAGTTGTTACTAAATTTAGATGAGTTGATTCTTGCCACTTGTAACAGATTTGTTGGTCTATAAGCTTGTAACAAATTTTTGCTATGTCTTCATCAACTGGCAATGGCTCTACAACTAGTGGTTTCTACCGTGTCGGAGATGGTCATTTATGTACCCTTGAGAATTGTGCCCTAAGAACAAGTCGAAAAGCTGGTAACTATGGAAGAAAATTTGTTGGTTGTAGTCAATTTAATGTAAGTAGCAATTACATTATTGTATTTGAATTGAATTGAATTATTAGTTGTGATTAATTGTGAACTGTGAAATTAATTGTTATAATTGTAATGCTCAGGTTGGTCCAAAATGTGGCTTCTTTCAGTGGGTGGATAACGAAACTTGTAAGAGTGACCATGAAAGGATAAGTATGCTTGAGAATGAACTGCAGCTTGCAACTCAGAGAGAAATGACAACTAAGGAAATGGAAGAAAGATGTAACCGGAGGGAAAGAGAAGCTCATGAGCTTTATGTAGAAATTAGAGAGAAACTTAAGAGAGTTAGAGAGAGTGAGAGATTGTACAAGATGGCACTAGTTTTGTCATGGTTATTTTTCATTTTTGTAATGTTGTTGTTGTGCTTTGCCTCAATGAACAATAATGTAAGAGTGAGGAACCTTAATCTGCCATGATGCTTGGTGGGATGTTGAAATGTTATTGGGTAATTGAAATGGAAAGTGTTGTTTTGTGCAAATATTCTTTAGTATAATTTTTTTTTTTTTACTTCATCCTGTGATTGATATATATTGGCACAAAGTGTTATGTGGAAATGTTAATAACATAATAACTTGAATGGAACATGTTGGTTCAATATATACACCTGTGTCAATGCACACCTGCCTATAAATGGTACATGATTTACACATACACATGATTTGTTGCACACCTGCCTATAAATGGAACATGTTTTACACATATACATGATTTGTTATGTGAATACATACACTGTGTAAATCCACCAAAAGAACAAGACAAGAAAAACACAGTCCACCAAAAGCACAAGACAAGCACAACACAACAAAATACTTTATCCTGTTTCAATGCACATTAACATTAATAAAAGTGAAGAGATTAACAAAATACTTTATGTCACATGCATACAAAATTGCCAACATTGTTTTTGGCACATCCTGTGACTTTACACAGCTTCCAATTAAAACCCATCATCCAATACTTTAGTCCACTAGTGCTCAGACATACACATTTCTAACCAAAATTGCCAATATTGTTTTTGACACTTGACATATACATTAAACGAGTGAATTATAACAAAAAAGTGGTTGAAACTTTAACATCTTCCAAGTTGTCATTTACTACTTTAGGTGCCCTTGCCAGCTGCATTCTTGCCCTTTCCACCAACTGGTTGAAACTTTCTGCCTTTAAACCCCCTAGCAGCACCACCACCACTTCCTTGACTAGTGCTCACAGATGCACTTGGCTGCATAACCAAAATCCAATAATTAGCAAGATGATCCAACAATAGCAAGTAAGAGGAAAAAAAAAAACAAAATAGAATAAGACAGAGGTGCCTGAGATGGTAAAGAATCCCATGTCTCTCTAGGGGTATGGAAGCTCGGTTGTGAGGATGAAGAGAACCAGTTGGCCCTAGATCTAGTTGGAGGTTGAGTTACAGCCTCAGATCTATTGTTTGGTGCAGGTTGAGATGCAGTTTGACCAAAAGCTCTGTATGCAGGCTGAGATCTAGTATTTGGTGGCTGAGATGCAGTTTGAGCTGTTGCAATCTGCTTTGTTCTTGTAGATTTACTGCCTTGTGCCTACAAAGAGGGTAGTACAAGTTACATACACACGAAATACTTGAGGAAATGAATATAGTTCAAAGCATGGAAATACTTACAGCTGCTGATTCAGCAAGTCTATCTCTTCTCTGCCATGGAGTTTCACCAGTGATGCCTGCCTTGCACCCTCTTGCATTATGTCCTTCTTTCTTGCACTTCCCACACTTGATTGTCTTGTTCATCCTAGAAACTCTATAAGGGTTCCTTGGCTCTTCAGGATCTCTTTTTCTTTGCTTTGGTGGTCTGCCAAGTGGTTTATACACATGAGGAGCAACAGGAGCAGGTTGGTTAGTCTTAACCCACTCAAACTGGCCAGGCATTGGTTGTATTATCTCTTTGTAAGTTTCAGCAAATGTCTCTTTTAAGTAACAAGGATGCACATAGTCCTCCACTTTCTCCAGGTTCTTAACAATAGTAGAGATCCCATGTTTGCAGGGAAGTCCTGTCAAATCCCAAATCCTACAGCTGCATGCTTTCTTATCCAAGTCAACCACATGTCTCTCATGACCATTATCAACCTCATACATGAAGCTGCCTGCTGGAGTAGCACTGAAAGGTATAGATTCATGTTTTAACTTCTCTAATTTGTCTTGAATATTAGGACAAACTTTTCCAGTGTATTTTGCTATACCTCTCATCTTTTTGTATTGTTTGGTCATGAGCCTAACTCTAATCCACTCCAACATTGCTAAAATTGGCTTATCCCTAGCTTCTAAGATCATGGCATTAAAAGACTCACTCAAGTTATTAGCTAAACAATCACACAAAACTCTACTACTAAAGTGAGACTTAGACCATTGTGCAGGGTTGATGTCAGCAAGATACTCCCATGCCTTGACATCCAAATCCTTCATTTCCTGCATTCTTCTCTCAAACTCCCTCATTGTTGTGGCTCCAGCACATCTCCACAGTGCATCCTTCAACTCCAAGCCCTTATGATCCACTTTGAAATTATTATAGATATGCTTCACACAATATCTATGCTCACAAGTTGGGAACAGCATCTCAATTGCAGGTATAAGGTCTTAATTCATATACAAAACAGATCAAGTAAATATGTTAGTTAAACATGTTGAAATGAACTGAAGCATGTATTATTGAACTTTAAATATGTGGGTTAAATATGTTAGTACAATTGTAGGTCATACCTTTTGTCTATCACTGATGAAGACCAGATTAAGTTGCTCTGGATTCCCAATGTCATCTGAAAACTGCTGCAGAAATCATACCCATGAATCTTTGTTTTCTTGCTCAACAACAGCAAATGCAACTGGGAAAATATTATCATTTGCATCTCTAGCTATGGCAGAAAGTATTTGCCCCCCAAATCTCCCTTTCAAGTGGCACCCATCTAAACCAATGATTGGTCTACAACCTCCTAAAAACCCAAGTTTTTGTGCATTATACCTAATATACATTCTCTTAAATTTGGGCTGTGCATTTTCATCTTCCATTTCAGTTTGCAAAATAACCCTACTTCCTTTATCATTCAATGTTATCATTTCTGCATAATCCCTAAGTTTCCCATATTGCAGCTGTTCATCCCCAGTAATCAAGTCAGTAGCTTTCCTTTTTGCCCTATACACTTGACTGTAACTTATGTCAATTTCAAGTGCTTGCTTCACATGATGTTGAACACCAACCACTTTCCAATTGAGGTTTTTGTCAAACTCCTGTATAAACTTCTTTGCAACATAACTTGAAGTCACTTGGCTGTGTTTGAAGGATCTAGGGCAAGTGCACTCCGGATTGAAAGTTTTTATTTGGAATGTCAACTCTCCAGGTAGTTGAGATGCATAACACCTCCATCCACATTCATTGATGCAATAAACTGATATCTTCTTCTTCTCATTCAGCTTGAACTTGATATCTACTGGCTTCTTTATCATATATTCCCTCAATGCCTCCCTAAATACTTTAGATTTTGGAAACTTCATTCCTTTCCTTAACTCTGGTTTTCTCATGTCAGTTTGGACATTAAACTCAGGTTCTTTTGCAGCTGGTGCTGGCTGATCATCATCAGACCCTACTAGACTTTCCATGTCATCTTCAAGAGGTGGGTTATTGTCAGCTGCAGTAGTCCTATGTAGGGGTGCATCTGTAGATGGCCCATTATCTCCTTCAAAGGGCCTATGTGGGGCTGCATGTGTAGATGGCCCATCATCTCCTTCAGAGGGCCTATGTGGGGCTGCATGTGTAGATGGCCCATCATCTACATTTCCAAATACATCATCATCAAAATCTGGCCCCTCAAACCCTTCCTCTAACCAATCAATATCTTGTCCACCACCTCCTTCAGCATCCACATTACCTCCCTCACCCACCTCTTGCACATCATCATCACTCTCACCTACCTCATGCCCATCATCATCATTTGCTACTTCCTCATTACCAAACAGTTGTTCAACTGCAAGTGGCTCCTCACCACCCTCAACATATAGTGTTATCTTATCTGTAGGCCATGCAGCATGAATCTCACACATATAAACAACATCATCATCTCCATTTATAAGCCTTAACCATTGCTCCAAATTACCTCCAGGAATAAGATAATGATATCTACTTGTACTAAGTGCCCCCACATCACAACAAATATCTTGTATTTCAAAATAACTAAGTCTATCTGGGTCAACATTATCAACAAAAGAAGTACTACCTCCTAAATATACCAAATCTGGGTTCCACACAAACTGCCCACCATGATGAATCTCAAAATTGAATGCCAAGTCAGCCATCTGCATATAAAACACAACAGAATAAATGAAGATGATAAAACTTCTAAATGAAGATGATCAAAGCCTTAAAGCATACATATAAAAATGAGGCATCTAGTTCTATTGTTAATAAAGACTTAATACCTATATGGATAAGAGTAGTAATAAAAGCAGCACCATTAGTTCACTGGTCCAAGACCTAGAACCAGTCTTGAGCAAACAAGGTCCATTATTATCACAAACTTATTTCAAAACAGAATTGAGCAAACAAGAGAACTCAGAATGCAGTTGGACTTATTTTAAAAATGCATATATAACCATCCAGCTTATATCATAATTGACTGAATAATTATTTCAATAAAATCATGAGCATTATTCAACTTTTAAAGGGAATGGAGGGTTTTTAGTTCACTGGTCCATTAGTTCACTGGTCCATTAGACACTAACTATATCATGCTGTCCAAAACAGACTCAACCAGTAACATTCTAATTAATCTGAAAATCAGAACCAATGATCAATTTGGTGACAGAAGCAGTAAATCAAACTGATTTCAAACTGACAGAAGCAGTAACCAATGATCAAACTGATTTTAATTTGGTAACATTCCACAAAAACAATTAAACAATACAAATCACGGCAGAGAGATGATTTTAGCAGAAGCAGTAACCAATGATTAAACTGATTTCAATTTGGTAACATTCCACAAAAACAATTAAACAATACAAATCACGGCAGAGAGATGATTTTAGCAGAAGCAGTAACCAATGATCAAACTGATTTCAATTTGGTAACATTCCACAAAAACAATTAAACAATACAAATCACGGCAAAGAGAAAGCCTACAACAGAACAATCATGAGCATGATCGGTTAAGGGAGAGGTGGGTAATACCAAACAGAACAATCATCAAAGCCTACAACATAAAAAAATGAGGAGCAACTGTAAAAAAAAAAAAAAAAAAAAAAAAAAAAAATTGGGTTTCAACTGGAAATTTCTCCGACTCTGTAAAAAAACAAAAAGGGTTTTTGCTTAACCAGTTCCATGGTTAAGCAAGAACCGAATTTGGAAGAAAGAATACAGCATTTTAAAACCCACCACCGGCATTTTAAGACCCAATTTAGAACCCCAAATTTCAAAGATTAAAACACAAAATCCTAATCTACCTGCAACGGCTGAACAGAACAGAGGCAATAATCTTGATCTTCCTCAAATCGGTTTGCATGCACGACCTCAAGCTTTCAAATCCCAGTCAAGTGAAGCAAAGCGCGATACCTATGAGTGAGTCTTCCTGCCACAGCTGAACGGAGAAGCTGTCTTCCTCGGTTCGGTTTGCATGAACAATGGGAGTGAGTGAGTGAGTGATTTTGAGTGATTCTTGGGAGTGACATTGAGCGATTTTTGGTGAGCAAGCCGGAAGAGAGTGACCGAATAGGAGTGACTTTTCACCTATTTCCTAAGTTAGAGTAACGGTGAGGGGGGAGTGAGTGAGTGAGTGAGAGATTTTGAGTGATTTTTGGGAGTGACACTGAGTGATTTTTGGTGAGCAAGCTGGATGAGAGTGACTGAATGGTTTTTGGAAAAGTGAGTGTTTTGATCTGGATGGGAGTGACTTTTCACCTATTTTCTATGTTAGAGTAACGGTGAGGGAGAGGTGGGCACACGGCACATAAACGGTGATAATCACAGGTGGGTAAAGTGTCAAATTTTGAACCACAGGTAGACACTTAGAATTAGGGCTAAACCACAGGTTGGTAATTTGTAATTATCCCTTTTATATTTTTCTTGTCTTAACTTAACTTATATATGTTGTAGATATGTAAAGTGACATTTATTATTTAAATTATTTTAAATTAAATAAATTTATATATTTTTTTGAAAAGTTTTAAAAATATCATTAATTATAATCTCACATTGTAATTTCTTAAGCATTATTATTTCTAATTTATTACTATTATGAAAGATCATATTCAATGCATAAATATTTTAACTATTATCATTTCCAATTTATTACTATTATGATGATCGTATTCAATGAATGTATAGATCTTCCACTTTTTCAAGGTTTCAAGGAAGAGATTAGTAGGCAGCCCAAATTTATTTTTTGGAAAGACTAATTATCTATATTTGAACCTGCGAGCTTTCTAATTTATTTGAAAACTAATATGATGTAAGTTGTAAGAGCACTTGCATTAGTGTTTGAATAATAGAAAAAAAAAAAAATCACATTTTAGCCAACAAAGTTTAAAATTCACCCATATCAATTAATGCAAAATTGTATATGTAGGGGCTGGGTTCGAACACTGCTTTCGTGAGAGAAGTGGATTCAAGCCCAACTAGCCCAATACAATAAATTTGTAGAGAGTAGGTTCAAGAACTAGGTTTCAGCGAGGATTGCAACGACTGGACATAGTCATGAATGGATTGAATAACAGATACACAGGCTAAAACGGAAAACTCCGTCCTCGGGCCTTTCGTTCGAGGAGCTTAATGTTCTTATTATTTTGGTCCTAGAGATGATACGTAATGCTACTGACTTCTTTCCCTTTTTCTCTCCATCCCCCTTTTTCTCTCCATCCCCCTTTCATGGAGGAATTCTTACATTATATAGCCCTTCTCAGTTGATCCTGACCTTCCATCTATTGATCAGACAGGTTATTACTTGAGTGTTTGTCCCATCAACCGCCTTCTCCCACCCTCTGTTAGTTGCGGCAACCAAAGCCACACTGTTCAATGGTCCTTTCCCCATTAATGTGGCCAGAACGTTAGTTGGTGCATTCAATATGGAGGTAACAACTTCTCCTTGAACCGCTCCTACACTGTACCTCCGTGCGCGTCCTACTGTACTCGCCCTTTCTTCTGGGAGCGCTTTGGGGGCTGCCTTTGATGGCGTGCCATTCTTTCCTTCTAGGTTCTGGGATGCCGAGGACAGGGTCGTCCTCGACTACATCTCTAGACCATTTGGACTTTCGTTGCACGTCCTTAGCAACATCTCTCCTCGGCGCGGGCCTTGGGCCTTAGTGTAAAGTGGGCCGGGATCACAAATTCTTTGGCCCCACAATAGCCTCTCAAAATCCTACTGTTTGGCTCCTCGGACAGAAAGGAGGGTTTTTATGACATCAGGCCTCTGTCATGGCTTGTCAAGCCTTGTCATCTATCAATACCAGAGCCTCTTCGTCTGCCCGAGACACGTTCCTGGCGCCTTGGTATGTGAAGCGTGTCTTCATTAAATGCGGGCGGCTCTGTGCTCCCCACGTTCAATGGTGCGATGGTAATCTAACGGTGGAGATTTCCTTACCTTTATGGGCGGGAAAATCCGCACAGTTACTTTTAATAGGAGGTATAAATAATCTTTAGAACTGATTTGTCTCTTCACTTTCGCACTTAAGAGTTCTGGCGCACATATCCTGGGTTCAGTCATTTTCCAGCCAAACTCAAGTCTCTCTCCAGCATAAAAAGCCCGTCCGAGGAACTTTTCCTCATTTCTGTAAGTTTTCTGCTTTCACTAACTCGTGTTTCCTCTCTTCTAAGTTTATCTTTCTTTTGCTCCTCCCCTTCTTTCGTCGTCCCCTGAGTCTCTTTAGTGGTTTCTAGGGATTGGTAGATTAAAAAAGTTGGTTGAGATTGAAGAGGCGATGGAAAAGTTCATCGCCGATTATAAGATACCCCCCAATGTAGGTTTGAGGTACTGTGAGGAAGGGGAATGGCACTTTAGGAGAAGAACGGGTGAGGTGGTGATTCCCCTACTCGCCTTCATGGAGGGGGGGTGTGAGAATCCCCATGGGGCCGGTAATGAGGGATTACCTTAGGCATTTCCGATTAGCTCCCACCCAGTGCGCTGCTAACGTGTTTAGGATCCTAGGCTGCATGGATGCCTTAAACGAGCAAATGGGGCTACGATTAACCCATCACGACGTGAACTGGTGCTACAACCTTCAACACTTGAAGGGAAAATCCTACTACATGAAGACAAGGGGCGATAAGGTTTGGCTCATTTAGTGCCTCCCCGAGTCCAGCAAAGGGTTGAACAAGGACTTCCTTATTGTATCTGGGGAGTGGCATGATGGCCTTCCTTGCCCAACTGTGGAGGGAGAACCAGGTGGGGTAAAGAGAGTAGGAGGGGGTTAATCTTTTGTGCCATCATAACTTGTATGGTTCGGTTACTAATCATGAACATGTCTTCTTTTCGCAGATCCGCACGCCTTTCACAAGGCGGGGCGATTTAGATACCATTCTCAAGGCGGCAGTTTTTGTAAACGAAGAGGATAACCAAGTCAGAGCTACTCACAAAATTTTAGGGTACGACCTTATCCAGAAGTCGTTCGCCAACCCAAAGCACGTGATCAGAGCAGGCGATCCTCGGCTTCAGAAAATCACTATAGCAGAGCACGGATTCTCGATCCCCGAGGGATCTCTCGTCCCAGAGGGCATCCCGTTGGCTGGCTCTTCTTCGTCCCACCAAGCCGCGGAGGCCGAGGGTGACTTGGGTTTATCCGAAGAAGGATTCGGAGTGTTTGACCAAGCTAGTCCATCCGAGGATCCTTCCGGCGATTTAGGTGACCCAGACTTGTCCAAGGCGGATCTTTTGCTGGTGGGAACATCATCTCGGGCGGAGATGGGTTTTAAGAGGAAGCCCCCGGCCAGCTTGTTCGACTTAATTGAAGGCTAGCCGGGGAAGGATGTACAAGGAAAGTCGCAATCCAGTCTTCCAACTCCCCCACCACAGCCCCAGCCTGTCCAGACAAGGTTTTCTCCCTCCCGGTCGCAGTCACAATCTCCCCGACCCAAACTTCCTGCCCCTCCCCAATCGACTCTGCCTCTTCGACCTGAGCCCACCGACCCAAAGAGGAAGAGGAGTTCCAAGGGTAAGGAGCCAATGGATGGGGGGAAATCTCGCTCCTCTCAAGAGGAGGATGAAGCCCCACGAGCTCAAAAACAGTTAAAGATTGGGCATCAAGGCCAGGGGAAAGGGGTCGATGCCCAATCCGCGCCCAATGCTTGGCTTCCTGCCCCAATGCTCCACGGGGAGCCACTGATGGAAGATGCATCCATGAGGAGCTTTCGAGACGACGAAGGCGCTTATGTGGCCGACGCGTTGGAGAGGACCCTGCTGCTCCTCACTGACATGAACGAGCTGAAGAATATAAGGATGCAGGAGGTCTTCCTCAGCATGAAGAGGTACCTGGGTATGGTAAGGCTTCTAATACCTGGGACTTCATCAACTTTTGCTCCAAAATTTTCATTCATAATGTGTTTGTTCCAATTGGCAGGCCGTCCAGGCCACTTATAGGTTAGAGGATGAGGCTAAGGGGCAGAGCAAGTCCGTGGAACTTGAGCATAATAAGCGTGTGGAGGCTGCGCGAACCCTTAAAAACTTCGAGGCTGACCTCATGAAGGCCAGGGAGGAGTTAAAGGAGATGACCAAAGCCAGGGATAGTGCTAAAGTAGGCCTGGCCGGTGCCCAAAGACAGGCTGAAGACCAGACGAGGCGCTTGCTCGCCGCCGAGGAGCAATTGAAGATCGCCAAGGAGCAGATCGATGATTTAAATAAGAAACTGACCGAGGCAGAGGGGGCTAAGGGTGTCGTAGAATGGGCTAGGGATGAAGCCTTCAAGGCTAAGACAGAGGCTGAGTTTGCCAGGACGGAGGCCGAGACCTCCAAGGACAAAGCCGAGGAGGAGGCTTATGACGCGGGGGGGCTGATACCCAGGCCATTCTTAAAGCTCAAATCCTTGGTGTATGTAGGCTCTACTGCTCCCAGGTCTGGAATGAAGCCCTCAAACGAGCTGGGGTGGAGGCTTCATCCGATCTGTGGAAGGTGGAGAAGGTGTACTATCCTCTGGCCATCCGTGAGACCGCCTCTGCCAGCTCCGAGGCTGTGAGCGCTCCAGAAGAGGCTGAGGCTGCTCGGCCAGAGGTTACCTTGGTTGCTCCCATTCCTGACGAGTCAGCTAAGGGGGGCGAGCTTCCTGGAGTGGCAGAAACACTGGGAGGCCTGAATCCTGAAGTGCCCCAGGAGGCTGCCAGGTCCTCAGTCAATGCTCAGGTCCCTCATGCCGAGGAGCCGGCCCTCTTAGTTCAGCCCCTTCAAACCATTCCCCCTGCTGATGTCTCCAAGGGTTCTGAGGCTAATCCTGCTCAGCTTCCCGAGGAAGGGGATGTCTTCCAGGGTCCCGAGGCTAATCTTGCTCAGCTCTCCAAGGAAGTGGCCAAAATAAAGTCGAAGAAGTAGGGGTCCTGGCCAACTTTTGTTTTTGTTGTTAGTTTAGCTGTTAGCTAGTTTCCCTTTTGTTTTGAGGGCCTTGGAATTTACTTGTAATTAAGCTTTTTGACCATATGTATGGAATTCCTTTTTCTTTTGAATTATGCATTTGTTGCCATCACCGATATTATTATTGCTGCGAGTCTCATGGTTTGTGAATTAGTTATCGTAACATGTATGAATGGTTGTGCATATGATATATTTGAAATTAAATCCCAGAATTCTAACTTACCAGCGCCCATGGGACGCTTAGTTTGCGTCTACACATATTTCTAGGGGGCTAAGTGCATAATCCGAGGTGCTGAGCGTGTTCTTAGGCCATATCTGGTACTTAGATTTTCTTGGAGTATCTAGTTTTCCCATAGGTTTGAGTCCGAGGACCATGCAAGACCTTGGTTCTGTCTAGTACTTAGATTTTCTTGGAGTATCTAGTTTCACCATAGGTTTGAGTCCGAGGACCATGCAAGCCCTTGGTTCTGTCTAGTACTTAGATTTTCTTAGAGTATCTAGTTTCCCCATAAGTTTGAGTCCGAGGACCATGCAAGACCTTGGTTCTGTCTAGTACTTATATTTTCTTGGAGTATCTAGTTTCCCCATAGGTTTGAGTCCGAGGACCATGCAAGACCTTAGTTCTGTTTAGTATTTAGATTGTTACCAAGATACGAGACACATAATCATAATAGACTTAAAATTTTGAACTAGAGAAGTACTTCTATTAATAATAATACCTTCTCAGGTTATTTACATTCCACGGACGGGGTACAGCTTTTTCATCTAAGTCTTCTAGGTAGAAAGCTCCTATTCCTACAACTGAGGTAATTCGATATGGCCCTTCCCAATTGGGTCCAAGCTTACCCCAGGACGGGTTCTTCGCAGCACCCATAACTTTCCTCAGTACCAAGTCCCCTGGTGCTAGCGGTCTGAGCTTCACATTGGCATCATAGCCCTGTTTGAGCTTCTGGTGGTAATAGGCTAGATGGATCATTGCCTTTTCTCTTCGTTCGTTGATTAGGTCTAGGTTCTTCCCTAGTAGTTCATCGTTACCGTCTGGGGTGAAGGAGTCCGTCCTCAGTGTTGGGAAGTTTGCCTCTATGGGGATAACAGCCTCGGCCCCATAGGTCAGGGCAAAAGGTGTCTCCCCTGTTGACCGTCGTGGTGTAGTCCGGTAAGTCCATAAGACGTGCGGCAGCTCTTCTACCCATCTTCCCTTGGCGTCGTCCAATCTCTTCTTAAGCCCATTAACTATGACCTTGTTGACAGCCTCGGCTTGTCCATTCCCTTGAGGATAAGATGGGGTTGAGTACTTGTTAGTAATCCCCAGCTCGCAGCAGTATCTTCGGAAGGCCTTGCTATCAAACTGGAGTCCATTATCTGAAATAAGGGTGCAAGGGACCCCGAATCGTGTAACAATGTTTCTCCAAATGAATTTCTTAGCATCCACGTCCCTGATGTTGGCTAGGGGCTCGGTTTCAACCCACTTGGTGAAGTAATCCGTGCCAACCAGTAGATACCTCTTATTTCCGGTTGCTTTCGGGAAAGGTCCCACAATATCCAGGCCCCACTGGGCGAACGACCATGGACTGGATAGAGGGTTGAGGATCCTGCCTGGCTGATGAATATTTGGGGCGAACCTTTGGCACTGGTCACACTTCTTAACGTATTCCAGGGTTTCCTTCTGCATCCCCGGCCACCAATACCCCTGGGTAATAGCTCGATGGGACAGAGATCTCCCTCCTGTGTGACTCCCGCAAATCCCTTTGTGCAGCTCTTTAAGTAGTAGTTCTGATGCCTCAGGGTGGACACACAGTAAATATGGCCCAGAGTATGAGCGTTTGTACAATTTGTGGTCCTCGGACAACCAGAACCGAGGAGCTTTTCTTCATATTTTCTCCGCCTCTGACTTTTCCTCGGGCAATACGTCATCCTTGAGGAACCTCACCATAGGGTCCATCCAGCTAGGGCCCATTCTAACCTCATGAACATGGGCCATGCCCTTTGCTACTTCGCTCGTTCTATCTAGATGCTCGACAAGAATAATTAGAGGCAAATCCCCTGTCGAGGATGTGGCAAGCGTGGCCAGTGAATCTGCATTAGTGTTTCCACTTCTGGAGATGTGTGACAGGCTGAA
Source organism: Quercus tomentella (assembly GCA_028535165.1). NCBI lineage: Eukaryota > Viridiplantae > Streptophyta > Magnoliopsida > Fagales > Fagaceae > Quercus > Quercus tomentella. The sequence goes on along the minus strand of JAPQVY010000012.1, from coordinate 39,189,857 downwards.
GAGATCGAAGCCCGTCTGAAGGCGTTTGACCTGGCCTAAGTACTCTTGCATCCTTGCATCTCTGGCCTCTAATTCCTCCTTTACCTGGCCCACTACCAGTCTCGAGTCCGAGAACATTTCCACTGCTTTTCCCTTCATTTTCTGTACCATGGCAATTCCTTGTAGTAAGGCCTCGTACTCGGCTTCGTTGTTCGTGGCTGGGAACCCAAGTCTAAGGGACTTCTCTATGACGGTTCCTTCAGGAGATATTAGGACTAGCCCCACTCCGAATCCCCTTTGATTGGCTGTGCCATCAACGTACACCCTCCAACATGGGGTTCCTAGCGTGGAGATTACTCCAACCGATTTTTCATCCATGTTCTGCTCCTTTGCTATTATTTCTACTGGTGGTTCAGCAAATTCGACCATTAAGTCGGCTAGGACTTGGCCCTTTATGGAGGTCCGAGGCATGTATTTGATGTCGAAAGCCCTCAGAATCGTGTTCCATATGGCGATCCTTCCAGTGTAATCAGCGGTTCGAAGTACAGACTTCAAGGGTAGTTGGGTTAGAACAACCACTGTGTGGGCTTGAAAGTAATGGGGAAGCTTCCGCGTGGCGTGGACCACAGCCAGTATGGCCTTCTCCAAGGGTAGGTATCTGACCTCAGCTTCATGCAGTGACTTACTCACGTAATAGACTGGCTTTTGGATGCCATTGTCATCCTGTATTAGCACCAAGCTCACAGCATGGGGGGCCACAGCAATATATGCGTACAGGACTTCATCGGCCTCGGGGCTGGACATGATAGGTGGTCGGGATAGGTACTCCTTGAGTTGCTGGAAGGCCATAATGCAGTCCTCGGACCACTCAAACCCCTTCCACTTGTTGATCAAGAGATAGAACGGTCTACATCTGTCTGCCGACCTGGAAATGAATCGATTGAAGGCTGCGATCATCCTAGTAAGCTTTTGGACCTCTTTTGCGTTTTGTGGTGGTTTCAGGTCGTTTATAGCCTTGATTTGGTCGGGGTTAACCTCGATTCTCCTATGAGTAACCATGTAGCCCAAAAACTTGCCCGATCCCACGCCAAACGAGCATTTGGAAGCATTTAGGCGCAGCTTATGCTTCCTTAAGACGCCAAAGGTGCTGCCGAGGTCCCTTAAATGTTCGGACACCGCTTTACTCTTCACCACCATGTCATCGACATAGATTTCGATGCTCTTGCCCAATTGTGGTTCGAACATTCTTGTCATCATCCGTTGATAAGTGGATCCTGCGTTCTTCAGACCAAACGGCATTACCTTGTAGTGGTAGTTCCCAGTAGGTGTCACGAAGGTCATTTTCTCCTGATCCTCCAGTGCTAGTGGTAATTGATGATAGCCTTGAAAGGCATCTAAGAAGCTCATCCGAGGATGGCCCGCTGTTGCATCCACTAGCTGGTCTATCCGAGGCATTGGGAATGGGTCCTTAGGGCACGCCTTATTTAGGTCTGTGAAGTCCACACAAACTCGCCATTTCCCACTCTTCTTCTTGACCACCACAGTGTTGGCCAACCATTCGGGGTAAAAAACTTCTTTGATAGCCCCTGCACGCTTAAGCTTTGCCACCTCGTCTCTAATCACATCAACATGCTTTCTCGACGGGCGACGAGGTGGCTGCTTCTTGGCAATGATGGACGGGTTGACATTGAGATGGTGACAGATGAAGGCCGGATCGATCCCGGGAGCATCGCAGGCATCCCAGGCAAACACGTCGATGTTTCTTTTGAGGAACTCAATCAATTCCTCCTTCTCCTGAAGAGGCAGCTGAGCCCCTACCCGAAAGAATTTCTCCGGATCGCCGCCAATAACCACCTCTTCCAAGTCTTTGCATTTCGCCTCATCGACGGCTGTGTCAGGGGGCGAAGTTGGGGCCTTTAATTGCTATAGACTCTTTTCAGCAGAGGCCGAGGACTCCACATTGAGCCTATAGGAAACGACAGCCACCACACAATGCCTTGCCATGGACTGGCTCCCACGGATTTCGTGGACCTGGTCCCTTGACGGGAATTTCAACTTCTGATGCAGGGAGGAGGCGACAGCCCCCAATGTATGGAGCCAGGGTCTGCCAACGATGGCCGTATATGGAGAGTAGGTGTCTACCATGATAAAGTTCACTTCCACCGTCTCTGGGCCGGTCTGGATGGGTAGCCTAATCATGTCCTTTGGGATAACAAGCTTCCCATCGAAGGTCATCAAAGGGGAGTTATAGGGCATCGGGTCCTCTGATTTTAACCTCAGCCCTTTGTAGAGATCGGGGTACATAACCTCGGCAGCACTGCCACCATCCACCATCACCCTTTTCACATTGTAGCCCCCGATTCTAAGAGTGATCATCGTCATGGGGTTGGATGGTACCGACCATGTCTTCTTCTGAAAAGCTCAAGGCTGGGTGAAGATTCCTTCTGGCCTTCTTCGGCTCTTGCTGGGACTTCCCGGCAGGCAACAAAGCCACAGATAACACCCAAGAAGGGCGCGTGCCTGTTCTTCCTGGCACAGCCAAGATTACATTGATCGTCCTTACGGGTGGCCTTAGGGCAGCGTCTTTCTGGGGTTCCTGATGGATCTGGCCTTAGTGACCACTGGAATGATGTAGGAGGTGCTTCAGCTTTCCTTCTCGGACGAGTTGGTCCAGATGGTTTCAAAGGTTCCTGCAATCCTCCGTGGTATGCCCGTGGTCCTGGTGGTATTGGCAGTAAAAGTTCTGATTGCGCCTCGTGGACTTTCCAGCCATCTTATTCGGCCATCTAAAGTATGGCTCGTTCTTGATTTTCTCCAACACCTGATGTACTGGTTCTCGGAATACAGCGTTAACAGCTTGTGTGTGGGTTGCGCCAGACTGCCCTATGAAATCTCTCCTCGGTCGGTTGCTGTTGTATCAATTCGACTTGAAATCCCTCCTCTCTTGGGGGATAACCTTCTCTTTTCCCTTACCCTGCAGCTGGTCTTCCTCTACTCGTTTGTATTTGTCAATCCGATCCATCAACTGGTGCACACTGTTGACAAGTTTGCCTGTCAACGACTTCCTCAAGCCGTGCTCGGCCGAGAGGCTACTTTTGAAGGTGCTGATGGCGACTTCGTCAAAATTGCCTTCCAATTCGTTAAACATCTCCCAATAACGGTCCGAGTAGGCCTTTAGAGTTTCTCAATCATGCATGGACAACGATAATAGCGCACTCAAGGGCCGAGGAGCCCTGCTATTTGTAACGAAACGGGAGCCAAAGACTTGGGTTAGCTGCCTATACGAATCTATGGAATTCGTCTTTAGGCTATTGAACCATCTCATCGCCACAGGTCCCAAGCTGGATGGGAAAACCTTGCACATTAGCGCCTCGTCTCTAGAATGTACAGCCATCCTTTGGTTAAACTGGTTCACATGCTCTACGGGGTCTGTTTTGCCGTTATAAAGGGTGAAGGTTGGCTGTTGGAATCGTCGAGGAAGTGTAGCCTCTTCTATGAGGCGCGTGAAGGGTGATTTGGAGAGCTGGTCCAGTGCCTTGCTCATGGCATCTTTTCCCAAGCCCCTGGGAGATGGGCTTTTACGTTCGCGCCTTCGGAAATACTCTTCTTCATGGGAGAAGGTCTCGCTTGGAGGAGTCCTCGATCTTTGCCTATAATCGTCATCACTTTCGTCATCGAAGGGTATGTCATGCCTGGAATGAGATTGCCTTCGTTATGCATGGTACAACTTCATTTTCAAGTCTTCTATCTCTTGCTGCATGACCCGCTTATCATTCTGTCTCTGAGATGCATGGCTCTTAACTTCTTCTGGTTGCGTGACCCGATTGTTGTTTTGTCTCTTGAGCACATGGTTGCCCACACGAGAATGGCTTTTGCTGGTTTGAGTGGTGTTCACACTTCCCTCCTGGAACCTTCCATTTTCTTCATTTCGAGTATGCTCAGGGTTGGGGAAATTACCCTGTTGTTGGGATTTGGCTGGTTCGGGCTGATGGGAGCCTGCTTGATGAGGGCCTGATCCTGCCATGCCTGATTGTTGTCCTTACTAACACACAAGCTCTCCCCACAGACGGCGCCAATTGTAGGAGCTGGGTTCGAACACTGCTTTCGTGAGAGAAGTGGATTCAAGCCCAACTAGCCCAATACAATAAATTTGTAGAAAGTAGGTTCAAGAATTAGGTTTTAGCGAGGATTGCAACGACTGGACATGGTCATGAATGGATTGAATAACAGATACACAGGCTAAAACGGGAAACTCCGTCCTCGGGCCTTTCGTCCGAGGAGCTTAATGTTCTTATTATTTCTTTTACGCTAGGTTACAATGGTCCTAAAGATGATACGTAATGCTACTGACTTCTCTCCCTTTTTCTCTCCATCCCCCTTTCATGGAGGAATTCTTACATTATATAGCCCCTTCTCAGTTGATCCTGACCTTCCATCTGTTGATCAGGCAGGTTATTACTTGAGTGTTTGTCCCATCAGCCGCCTTCCCCCACCCTCTGTTAGTTGCGGCAACCAAAGCCACACTGTTCAGGGGTCCTTTCCCCATTAATGCGGCCAGAACATTAGTTGGCGCATTCAATGTGGAGGTGACAGCTTCTCCTTGAACCGCTCCTACACTGTACCTCCGTGCGCGTCCTATTGTACTCGCCCTTTCTTCTGGGAGCGCTTTGGGGGCTGCCTTTGATGGCGTGCCATTCTTTCCTTCTAGGTTCTAGGATGTCGAGGATAGGATCGTCCTCGGCTACATCTCTAAGCCATTTGGACTTTCGTTGCACGTCCTCAGCAACATCTCTCCTCGGCGTGGGCCTTAGGCCTTAGTGTAAAGTGGGCCGAGATCACAAATTCTTTGGCCCCACAGTATAAAAATACATGGTTATTACATAATTGCTACAACACTCATGTAAATTTACATCGGTACTATTAATCTTACTTTTAGTTTTTTATTATTTCTTTACATATTCCAAAGATAAAGAAAGATAGTAGATTATGATTGTTTTGTATGAAGAAAAAAAAATTAAAAAAATCAAGAAAAATTAATATTTTAATATTGAAATAGATGTTTTGAAATAAATAATCTGATTTATGGTACTTTAAAAATTGAGTACGTAAAATAAAAAATAAAAAAAAGTTTTTACACTAAAATAAATATAAAAAAATTTGCACAAATTGATACAATGTGGTTTGTAATCCAGACAGTAAGAAGCGTTTGCAGCCACTCTTTTCACCTACTTTTTTTTTTTTTTTTAGTAGCTCCCAAAACTAGAGTCTTTTGGCTAAAAATTGCAAAAAACGAAGTTTATTGTTGTTATAGGTACTATTCAAAGTTATTTGGCAAAATGAGGAGAGAGACTGAATTTCGGTAACGGAGTTGCCGAAATTGCAAGAAAAAGTAAAATGTGTCAGGGGAGAGAGAAAATTGAATTTTGGTAATGAGATTACCGAAATTTTTGTCCTGCCCGTACTGACCGAAATGGAAACCAATTGTGGCAATGGCATTGCCGAAAATGGGAGAAAAAAAAAATTTGTGGCAACTAAGTTGCCGAAAATGGAGGAAAAAAAAAAGATGCTACGTGCATAACATTTTTCACAACAAATTACAGGTGGTTAGTTGTTATTGGTTCAAATTTGAACCTAACACTAAGATTACTTTTTTGTCCTAATAATAACAATCAGTAACAACTTGCCACTTAAAATTTGTTGTAAAAATGTTGTGAAAATGTTGTGGACGTATCATTTCTAAAAAGAAATTGTGGTGCTGAAAGAGAAGGGAAAAAAAAATGTGGCAAATTGTTTTTTTTTTTTTTTTTTTTTTTCCCTCTATTGGCCGAAATAGAGGGGAAAAAAAAAACAATTTGCCACTTTTTTTTTCCTTCTCTTTCAGCACCACAATTTTTTTTTAGAAATGATACGTCCACAACATTTTTACAACAAATTCTAAGTGGCAGGTTGTTACTGATTATTATTGGGGCAAAAAAGTAATCTTAGTGTTAAATTCAAATTTGAACCAATAACAACTAACCACATGTAATTTGTTGTGAAAAATGTTGTGGACATAGCATCTTTTTTTTTCCTCCATTTTCGGCAACTTAGTTGCCACAATTCTTTTTCTTTTTTTTTTTCCTCCCATTTTCGGCAATGCCATTGCCACAATTAGTTTCCATTTCGAAATTCAATTTTCTCTCTCCCCTGACACATTGTACTTTTTTTTGCAATTTTGGCAATACCGTTGCCGAAATTCAGTCTCTCTCCTCATTCTGTCAAATAACTTTGAACAGTACCTATAACAATAATAAACTCTGTTTTTTGCAATTTTTAGCCAAAAGACTCCCCAAAACTATGTCATTTTGATTTTCTAAAGTTTCTTTAATTATAAAAAAATTCCAGAAAACTATAAAATTAAAAAAAAAAAAAACCATTTTCCCAACTATTTTTTTTAGAAACATTTTCGCACCATAATTAAAAAAGAACAGACATTAAAAAAAAAAAAAAAAAAAAAAAAAAAAAAAAAAAAAAACCCTCAAAAATTTTTCCACAAAAGCATCAAACTCATAATAACTAATCTATACACACAATTTCTGCACATTCAAACCAAACTCCATTCGCAAAAGTCCAAAGCACTTGAAAGAAAACTTTTTCTCTACACCGAAAGCATGGCCTGAACGGTTTACGTTGAGAGAGTTGGAGGCGAAGCTATTGAACTTGACAAATGGGTCGACAAGAACGGGTTCGGATCTACAAAACATACCGGAGATTTGTGTGTTCCTGTGCTGGACTCCTTTAAGATTTGCAACCAAGTGAGGTTGATCCAGGCATTTCAGGGTTCGGCATCGTCTGATTCGGTGTGGGAAGCAATTTTTTTTTATAAAAAATATATTTAATTTTTCTAGATCTGGGTTTCTTTGGCTGATTTTAGTATTGGTCTTGTTGTTAGATGGTGTTTCTTTCACTGGCGATGTAAATTTTTGTTTCTACATTTTTTCGCGTTATGATTGGATTGTTCTATAGTTTGTTTGGTTGCGTGGAAAGTTTTCTGGATTGCTAGGGAAAATTTGCTGGATGTTTTTGGTAAAATATATCAATATCTTTTTAATTTATTTTTTTCTAAGAAAGGGAAATTTTTATTAGCTTTTTGGATTTATTTTAATTGTAAAACCTAAAACGACGTAGTTTTGAGGTCACGAACGGCTCAATTCTAACGGAAACTAATGGGAGTACTGATTTCAATCAGATTGAAATTTAGAGGATTAGATTGAATAAAATTGAAAAAAAAGTTAGAATGCTGAAATTAATTTTGGTCATATTTAGACTTGTGTTACATTTTTGCCTAAAATAAATGTCACTTTACATATCTAAATATAGTTTCATCTCTAATTCTCCAAATGCGAAATAAAAAATGGGATTTTACTTTTGATTTTTTTTTAAAAAATTTCAAAAAGTGAATATTTATAAGTTTATTGAAAATGCATTGTTTGAAATTGTTGTGCTTAAGAAAAAAAAAAGTGAGGCTTCAAAAACTGTAATTTGAAAAAGTGTAGCTTTAAACCACTGTATCAAGTAGGAATATAATCGTACATTTAGTAAATAAATGTTTTATCAAAGAAATTGAGTAGAAACGTCGCTGGGGCACATATTTTATAATCGTACATTTATTTAGCTAGCTAACAGAGAATTACACGGATACTCCGCATTGTTAAGTTTTTGCAGAAGTTATCGCAGGGTCTTGGGGGAGAGTTGACAGCATACCAAGTCTGAGTGATAGTTAGAGCAAGTGCTAACAATGCGCCAAAGAAAGCAATGAACGTCCAGGGACTACTGAAATGGTCGTGAAAGACTTGAGCTATCCAGGTCATCCACTTGCTTTCATAGTGCTTCTGAATTTCTGATCTGACATCCTTGTATATTTCGATGTTAGGCACCAAGTCGGTGTCTATCTCATTGAAGAGTTTAGCCACTTCTTCATCGCTGCCAAGGACATTGCGGAGTATCCGTGCTTTCCTTAGCAACTTAACATCGTTGGCTTCATCGATTAGTGAATCGAGGAAGGATATATAAGAGGTGACCCCAAAATCATTTTCAAAATCCAGACACATTTCATATGCTATCAAGTTCAGGAACTTAGCCCTGGTTGAGTCATCCACAACAATTGGAGGAAGGTGAAGTTGTCCACGAAAAAGAAATTGTTTAGTGAATGATATGTTACACAAGTAACTATTGTTACCACGTTTCAAATGGATACCTGCCGTTTTAAGCTCCTGGACATTGCGATAAGATTGCCACTCTTGGAAACTTTGGTTGATTATTGGAACTTGTCCATCATGACTGCAATTTGGTCCATGAAGCATTCGTGTCCTCAGATGGTCAAGAAGATGGACGGGCTCTGGAGCCACTGAGCTGGTATGATCTTGTGGCTTCTCCTCATCGTCGCTTTCTTCTTTCGCACTTTGTGCTTGTTGTGGCTTCGATCTTTGGCAGAGTCTCCACGATAACCAATTCGATTGCTGATCCTCTGGTACCTTAACGTGCGAGTCAATGTAGACGTCAATTGATTTCCTCAAATCTTCTTCCTTCCCACTCGATCTCATCAACCATGTGAGTAGACGATAGGAAAGTTGATTCTCCAGCAAGAACAAATCCTGTTGCCCAAATGCTACACTGTCCGTTTTTATATTCAACTCTTTGAACTTCTTGTTGTTAGCTGCACAATATATGTACTGTAATATTGCACAGCCATCCACTAACAAAATCGAAGTGAGAGCCTCATCATCATATTTCTTGGTCACCTCCTCCTCGAAGCATGTCCTCAGTTCATTGATTTTCTCCTTAATCATCTTGTATACATCTTCCACACTCATATCCCTACCTTTAAAGAACTCATTTGTCAACAGTAGCTTGTAATTCTCTCCTAGATCGTACTTTGGATTATCATGATGGATTGGACCGAGTGATACCACTTTTGGCTCATAATACTTGCGGAAATCGTCGACGGGTTCTCGCAGCAAGAATATAACCTTTTGTATCTTTGGTGTTCGAGATTGATTCATCGCATTTTCTTTTGCCTCCCTTACTTTTTCAAGCCTTGCCTTGAGATCAGTGATGCCGATGCTCCTTTCACCTTCTCTTCCGGCCATTGAAAGTTCGCAACAAAGAAGGCAATTGAATTTTTTAAGTTTTGTCCTAACTCGTATTTACTGTAATTTATTCTTGACGTAGCACGTGGAAACTTTTTGCTTGAGAAATTAGGACTGTTGCTCTTATTTGAATATAGAAATTTTCCTAAAGCAACTATATATTCTTCTTATGATGGATTAACATATCAAGCTTGGAATATAATCTACAAGATATATCTAAAAAATGCAAAATAAATTGAAACTTGCTTTATGTCTTTATATACAAGATATAATACACCAAGTCGGGGACAGGGATCATCTTTTCTATTAAATTAAAGACAATACACAAATGTTGAATGATACAGTGAATAGGCTTGTGTTTCTTCTTACTTTATTTACCTCGTTAGTTTGGCATGGCATGACGTATTTTGAAGCAAAGCTAGAGCTAGAAAATGTTTGTAGGTGGCAAAAATTTGTGAAGCCAATTACAATATGCCATATCAAAATTTAGTGACAAATTCCAAATTTATGTGTCATTAAATTAATTAAACAAATGATGACATGTGTCATCCAAATTGACATCACATTGGCATATTGAAATTTGCCATGTGTCATTTGACCCACAAGATAAAGATAAATTTAATATTAAAAATTTATGGATAATTATTGTGGGGTAGCAGTCCAGGGAGTCCATACCAATATACACGTTGGGCCAAAGGTCCAATCCATAGGAAAAATCCCTCCTCGGCCATGTGGAGAACGTCTCCTTGGCCGGGCGTGGCCGAGGACAAGGGGAACAGCCTACTATTGAGAGTAACACCCCAGGCCATTCCACGAAACAAGATGAGAACTTAGACAGAAAAGGACAATAGGAGGAAGAGAAAGCTGCCATGATGGCAGCAGGCGCTCAGTACCCACAGAGTCATGCCTTCCAGCCTTTACAACCACTCCCAACAACTCTGGAGAGGGACTGATCGGACAAGTATTAGCATGATGAACCTAAATCTACACGTGGACGTTGGAGAGAGGATGGAAACTAGTATAAAAGGGAAGTTCATCTCTGTTTGAGGAGGGGATTAACTATTGTCCATGAACTAAAACCTGGCTCTTTGATCCACTCTCTACAGAAATTATTGTACCGGGCTCGCTGGTCCAAGATCCCATACATCTTGAGCTTGGGCTTCAAAAACGTGACCCTACAATTGGCACCATCTGTGGGAAGTGCTTGTGGGTTAGTGAGTGCGACGGTTAATCACGGTGGGATCAAGCTCCTATCAGCAGGAGTCCCTAAAAAAGACCATTTCAGCGGTGGCGCATGCTACACGAAAGCCTCCTCGTTATTTCCAAAAACACATAGTTATTGTCGTAGCTCAGCTTATGCTTAGGTCTATACTTCAAAGTACTGATTACGTGGGGAAGGTTGCTAAATGGAGCACAGTTCTAGGAGCATCTGACATCAGGTACATGCCCCGTGCACTCATCAAGGGGCTAGTTCTCACGGGTCTAATATCCCGATTTGCCGAATTCCCATTTGCGTTAAGCTACACATTCTTTAAGGATTGCATTGTTCGTGATACATGGTTAACTTATCTAGAGCGAGTGGTCGGGTGTCCGTCTATTTTGATAAACAATAAGGTAACAACTTTTCACTATCATCAACAGCATCAATTCTAAGGTACTAATTGAAAGAAAAACACCGACACACACATTCATGAAGCCGTTATCACAAAAAAGGAAATGTTCGTAAAGCAAAATGTTGTTATCTTTTTATTAAATAAGAGAAAAATACATCGTATACAAAAGAGCTTAGGTAAGCCTGTTTCAAAAGCTAACTATAAAAAGCAGTACATAGGAGCAGTAAGTCCGCAATCTTGTTCTAGCAAGCAATCGAGCCAGTGTGGATGGTGCCAGCGATGAGAAGGAAGAAGTCAGATTCGTTGTGAAAACAATGGCGAAACCCGACTCAAAGCCGAAGCAAAATTCAAAGCCAAAGGTAAAGAAAAACTACAGGCCTGCCAGAAAGAAGAAAAAGCGAGAGAGACTGATGGAACCCTCTTCTCCTAGCTACAAGATGTTCTGCTATCAAAGCCGGAAGGCAGAACGCCTGTCTACCCACATCCTTGTTGGTTCGCTTGATTAGACTGGGCCTGTCTCTACATCTGCGCGCACATGATACACGGCATCGGGTGAAACCTAGATTCCATTGCACCAAAAATCTGATGCGATCTACACCTGTTTCGGGTTTTGGCTGAAGGAGGAGAAACCTCTTCCTCGCGCAGATGAAAGTAGGAGGTGTCTCTGGCCTCTACTTTCCTTGCCTTAACTACGCCATCTTAAATCCTAACGGCAACCTTGGTTTCTAAAGAAAGATTGGTTCTCTCACCCCCACTTTTACCCCTAGCCACTTCATTTCCTAAGCCTCAAACATAACTTTGGAAGGGTTCCAGGGGCCGTATGAAAAGTTGAGAGCTTGAAACCCCCGCAGAATTCAAAGGTTCGTAAATAGGGAAGAACAACCCTTCCCTATGTATCTTATATAGGAGGCGGACCCGGGGGTAATTAATTCGCCTGAATCTCAAAGAAGGAATCACAGGCGAGATAAATCTCGCTCAATTTCCAAAACGGTCTTTAACCATTGGGTTTGCGTCGCCTCGTAAAAGACCATAATAAAAGCACGCCTCATGTACCAGAACAGCAAGAGCGCGGTATGGATGAACTAAAAGAATGTCTTGCAATCAGACACAGTGTAAAATGGGCGCGACAAAACTATCATCACATCGGGATCCTCCTTTCCTCCTATGGGAAAGAAAAGAAGAATCCCGAGGGGCTATTGTGGGGTAGCAGTCCAGGGAGCCCATACCAATATAAACGTTGGGCCAAAGGTCCAGTCCGCAGGAAAAATCCCTCCTCGGCCAGGCATGGCCGAGGACAAGGGGAACAGCCTACTATTGAGAGTAACACCCCGGGCCATTCCACGAAACAAGATGAGAACTTAGACAGAAAAGGACAACAGGAGGAAGAGAAAGCTGCCATGATGGCAGCAGACGCTCAGTACCCACAGAGCCATGCCTTCCAGCCTTTACAACCACTCCCAACAACTCTGGAGAGGGGCTGATGGGACAAATATCAGCATCATGAACCTAAATCTACACGTGCACGTTGAAGAGAGGATGGAAACTAGTATAAAAGGGAAGTTCATCTTTGTTTGGGGGGGGGGGGGGGGGGGGGCATTAACTGTTGTCCATGAATTAAAACCTGGCTCTTTGATCCACTCTCTACAAAAAATTATTGTACCGGGCTCGCTGGTCTAAGATCCTATACATCCTGGGCTTGGGCTACAAAAACGTGACCTTACAATTATCTTTATTAAAATAAATAAATAAATAAAATAAAGATAAATTTTCTATTGAAAATTTATGTATAATTAAATTTAGGATAAATTACAAATTACACCCCTAAAGTTTAGGGGTGATTGGATTTTACATCTTGAAGTTTCATAATTTGGATTTTGTCCCTTGAAGTTTGGGGTGTTTGGATTTTACACCCTGACTTTTCAAAACTTGGATTTTACCCCCTAAAGTTTAGGGTTGTTTGGAATTTACACCATCAAATTTTGAAACTTTAGGTTGTGAAATCCAAACCCCCAAAACTTTAGGGAGTAAAATCTAAACACTCCTAAAATATAGGGGTAAAATCCAAGTTCTAAAACGTTAGGGTGTAAAATCCAAGCACCCTAAACTTCAGGGGGTAAATTCAAATTCTGAAATTTCAGGGTGTAAAATCCAATCACCCCCAAACTTTAAGAGTGTAGTTTGCAATTTACCCTTGTCTTTATTAAAATAAATAAATAAAATAGAGATAATTATTTATCTTTTTTGATTATTGTCTTTATCAAAATAGATAAATAGAGATAATTATCTTTAAGCAAAATTTGGGCCAATCAGAGTTTACTACATATCTTTAAGCATATTAGTTCAAAGTGGAGCTTATCCTCTGAAACCACTATAAATAGATGACACCCTCTCATTTTCAACCCCAAGTTTTCAAGAAGACCAAGCTCTGGAGAAATTCAGTCTTAAGAATTCGATTCATCTTAAGAGGATTTCTTGTTCAAAGAAAGTTTTCAAGAAGACCAAGCTCTGGAGAAATTTTGTCTTAAGAATTCAATTCATCTTCCAACCAAAGTCAAGAAATGTCAAGATGATTTTTTGTTCAAAGAAAGTTTTCAAGAAGACCAAGCTTTGGAGAAATTCTGTCTTAAGAATTCGATTCATCTTCCAACCAAAGTCAAGAGGATTTCTTGTTCAAGTCAAGTTCAAAGAAGATAGAATCAAATGAGTATTCTTTTGTAAAAGAATCGAAACAAAGATTGTACTCACTACTTGATTAATACAAAAATATATTTGTGACACCTTTTTCAATTTGTTTGATTTGCAAACTTTGTGAATTTATTTTATTTATTTTTAAGTTTAAAAAGGTATTGGTTTACCCAACCAGATTAATTGTGCAATATTGTATCGAGCTTCAAACAGTAAAAAGTAAAAATGTGATACACGTGAAATAGTCTTTTACCATCAAAATACAAAAACGCCCCATTATCTAGTCTTGTATCTTTAAAAAAATTTACAATTGTGCTACACTACTGTCACAAATTTTTGATGGTACTGTAGCACAATTGTAAAACAAAATAATATTTTTTTATTCATTCACTTAACATATCTGACTCTTTCTCTTCATTTTCTCTGTTTCTCATCTCCTCTCTCTCCACAACGTTTTGGCCTCTCTCTCTCATGGTGGGCATATTCTAGTGTGGGTCGTGGGTCCAGCGTGAGTCGTGGGTCTAGCGTGGGTCGAGCGTTAGCGTGGATTTGGTGGCGTCGTGGGTTTGGTGGTTTCGGTGGTGTGGTCCTTTGATAGAGGCGCTCAACCTCACCTCCAATGATGGGTTGCTCAAACTCGTAGATGATGGGCTGTGGTGTGTGAGTGGTTTAAGGGTCTATGGGTTGTTGGGTTTTGGGTGTTCTGGTGCAATGGTGGCGGCATTGATCTAGCGGCGAGGGTGGCTAGATGTGGCAGTGAGGCATGGATAAATTGCTGAATTTTTTCGACAGTCTATTTCGTCTCCAGAATATGCTTGGTGTGTTTATATGTGTGTATTTTGCTGTGAGGCATGGATTGATTTTTGTCTTTTAGGTTCAAATGAGTTGGATTTTGGATTCTGATGGGGTTTGGGTTGGAGTTGGATTGGTTGGTTTGGGTTAGTGCGGTGGGTAGTGGTGGTGGTGTGGTGGTGATTGGGTTGTTTTTGCTATGGGTTTGCTGGTTTTATTTATTTATTTATTAAAATTTTGGGTTTTTGGTTCTGGTGGGATTTTGGTGGGCAGTGGGCAATAGTGGCGTAGTGGGCATGGTGGTGGCATGGTGATAATTGGGTTGTTTGGTTGTTGAGAGAGGAACAGAGAGGTAGGGACAGAAATGAGAGAGAGAGAGAGAGAGAGATGAGAGATAGATAATTTGTTTATTATTTTATTGTATAATTTATATTATTTTAATGTGTTGTGTTGTAAAATAAAAGTTGAGATATTGAAAGTAATGTAAAATGGTATGGTATAATAGATAAAATAGCTTTTGAGATGGTAAAATAGAATCGTTTGAAGATATGGGATGTGAATGCTCTAGTACCTGGCTACATATAGCAAGTTTCGAATAAACTTTTGTAATAAAACTGTTTATGTTTCTATATTTTGCATCAGGGATCAAGCATAATTATAACTGTTTATGTTTCTTATTCACAATTATCTTTTTTAGGAAAAAAAGGTAGAACGATTTATTCCATTCTTGCTTTAGACAAAATGAGTTGAATAAATGTGACACACGAAAGATTGATTGTGATGAAAATTTTGAAACTCTAGCTTGAAGTATTTAGAATCTTAATTCTAACTTATTCATGATATATAAACCACTAGAAGTAAGCCAGTTTGAAGAAGCTGGGCATGAGTACGAACCAAACAATTTTATTTTATTTATTTTTCCACCGTAGTAAGCAAGCTTGGTGATATAAAAAAATACGTTGGAGTCAAAAATTTTTATAGGAGGCGAAGGTAAATATATCAACATTTAAATGTAAAAAATAACCTATAATAATAAATATATTATTTATGTATAAATTATTTTTTAATATGATTTAATATATGTTATTTTATATTTGACAAAAAAATTACATCAAGTTAGTCTTTAAATAAATTAGAAATGTTGTGGATTTGAGTCTACCTAGCTAAAGAATTAATCTTTCCAAAAGAAAATTTTGGGTTGTTTACTAATCACCTCTTGCAAACCTTGCAAAAGTAGGAGAATTGTGCATTGAAAATAGCCTTTTATTTTTTTTACTAAATAAATTAGAAATTACATGATTAGAGTATAATAATAGTTTTAAAACTTTGAAGCATATAAAGAATTATTTAATTTAAAATAATTTAAATAATAAATGTCAATTTGTATCTCTAACACATGCAAGTCAATATAAGAAAAATATAAATATAATAAAAACTGGAGTGGAATCGTATTAATGAAATAAAAATGCAATAAAGTTCCTAAACTCCTAATCATAAAAATGCAATAGTCTTTTCTTCAAAAATAATATGGTATCATCTGTAATTCTAAACATATCATCCCTAATTCTACAAAGGGCTAATTACAACTTATCCATCTGTGGTTTGACCAAAATTTAAGCTGCCTACATGTGGTTTGAAATTTGGTACTTTATCTATTTGGGGTTAGCTCAGTTAGAGTTCCGTTATCCACCTCTGTTAAAAATGAGGCTAAATATGTATTTTTGTTCTCTTTTATATATCTCTCCTCTAAAAATATAAAAAAACATAAAAGAATAAGAGAATAAGGGATCAAGGTAAGGGTTTTGTAAAAATTAAGAAACCGGAGTTATTGGTCTAATGATTAAGAAACCAGAAGCTCAATTGAAGGAAATTTTTTTTGTTGAATTTTATTAAAGGGAAAGAATTATTATGTGGTCTGTGGAACAGAGTTTAACCCCTTGTGCTAGCGTTGCGGAGATAAACCTGTTAGCAGACACGGCGAAAATCGTAGACAAGAACAACAAAATTAACAAAAGTAAAGAGGATCTGAGAAAAATAGTGACGGATGGACTGTCATCTCTTGCCTATAATTCCTCTATTTGCAAATCCAAATGGGATAAATCTCCCTCTTACCCAGCAGGTATTCTCTGACTTTCTGTGTTTTGATTATTCATAAAGAAAAGAAGAAGAATTATTTAAGATTGTTTGTATGGTGACGTTGTTGTTCAGGGAAATATGAATATATAGATGTGATAGTGGAAGGGGAAAGATTGTTGATGGATAGGATATAGATTTCTGAACAGAGTTTGAGATAGCGAGATCGACTGGGACGTACAATCTCTACCATACATATATGTGGGAAAAGCTGATTGGTTGGGGCAAATAGCGTCGATACTCGATGGTATTGGAGGCAGCGAAGCAGAGTTTGAAGAAGGGGATGCACTCTCCGCCTTGGAGGAAAGCTGACTACATGCGTGCCAAATGACTCTCTCATTATTTCAATTGAGCTTCTGGTTTCTTAATCATTAGACCAATAACTCTGGTTTCTTAATTTTTACGAAACTCTTACCTTTGTCTTTTATTCTTTTGGTCATTTATATTTTTTATGTTTTGAGATGAGAGAAACATAAAAGAGAGCAAAAATACATATTTAATCTCATTTTTAATAAAGATAGATAACAGAACCCTAACTGAGCTAATATCAGGTAGGTAAAATGCCAAATTTCAAATCATGGATATGCAACTTACATTTTAACAAAACCACAAGTAGATAAGTTATACTTTGCCCTTCTACAAACGTGAAATAATAGGATTTTTTGTGTGAAAAAATATATTGTAATTTGAAAAGGTGCATATTTTGAAGTACCTTGAAAATGCAATGTTTGAAAAGTTGTACTAAGAAAAGAAAAAGTAAGGCTTAAAAAAACTATAATTTAGATAGCACGTAGTTTTTAAAGCACTGTGTCAAGTAAGTACATGATTATATATTGAAATCTAAAATCGATTTTGTTTTAAAGAATTTTTTTTTTTTTTCTTTTTTAGAAGATTGTGTTAAAAAAATCTATAATTTAGATAGCACGTAGTTTTTAAAGCACTTCATCAAGTAAGTACATGATTATATATTGAAATCTAAAATCGATTTTGTGTTAAAGAATTTCTTTTTTTTTTGAGAAGATTGTGTTAAAAAAATTGAGTAGTGAACAAAGATTGAAAAACATAATTCGATTTTAGGCCGTGTTGAAAATACTTTTTTCAAGGTGATAATCTGGGACAAAATTGGCTTCTGCCCTTTTCGGACAAAATAAGTAGCATTCTACCCCATTTCCCAAACTAATTAAGGAAATACCCCTGTTTTTGTGGTGTTTGCTGGATTTTTTTTTTTTTTTTTTTCATAATATTGCTATTACTTGGTTGTTATATATTTTAATTCACACATAGACATTGAGGGGATTAGGATTTTTTCCCTAACAAGTGGTATCAGAGCTATTGGTTGCTTGGGTTTGACAGTCTTGTGTTGGATTAAATGGAGAATATGGTTTTGAATACTATGATTAAACTCTCAGCATCGAATTATTCGATATGGAAGCCGATGATAAAGGATGTCATTTATTGCAAGGATTTGCATGACCCTATTAAGGGTGATAGTGCCAAGCCTAGTGATATGTCTGACAGAGACTGGGAGAAATTAAATAGAAAAACTATTGGGTGTATTAGACAATGCATCCATGTTAGTTTTTTTCGTCATGTGTCTCAGGAAACAAATGCAGAGGCTCTTTGGGAAAAATTAAGGAGTCTTTATGAAAGAAAGATAGCTCAAAATAAAGCTTTTATTGCTAGAAAGCTTGTGAATTTGAAGCTTAAGGAAGGTAAGTCCATTGCCAAGCACCTTAGTGAGTTCCAAGACTTGGTAAATCAGATGGTTACAATGAAGGTAGTAATAGATGATGAGTTGCAAGCTTTGTTAGAGCATTCTCATCGGCTCTCTTATAAAAAAATGCCATTTTGACACACCAAAAACCTACTTTATCATTTTAGCTCATCATTTTACAATATCTCATTTATCAAATGTTTTATCCTTCAATTCTATACATTAAAATAATATTTACTACACATTAAAATAATATATTAACTACTCCCTATTATCATCATTGTCAACAACAACAACGGCACAACCACCACTGCCGCAACAACGGCCACCAACAACCACTGCCGCAACAACACCAACAGCCACCACCAGCACAAACCCACATCCACCTACGCCACCTCAAAAAAAAAAAAAAAAAAAAAAAAAACACACACACACACACACACAACCAAAGAGATCAGCACAAACCCCACATCCACCAAACCAAACAAACCCACCATCGGCACAAATCCACATCCACCAAATTAAACAAACCCACATCCCAAATCCACCAAATCAATTATAAAATTAATTACAATTTACACTAAAATCATAAATTGAATCAGACATACATCGAGACATTTTGGGTGGGTTTAAGCTAGACATACACCGAGACATTTTTTTTTGCTCTCCATCTTCAGTGTTTGTTACCTTTCAAGAGCGACAATCAGATCAGGACAACCGCCTCTGTCGCCATTGCTGATGGAAGTTTTCACTTCCGGCCACCGTGTCCTTCACACTGGAGTTCCTCTTCGTCGCAAATTGGGTCAGTGATCAGTGACGAGCCTGGGCAGTCTCTGTCTCTCAGCGTGGTGAGATCGGTGTGGCGAGACAGCGATGAGAATGCCAGACAGAGAGAGAGAGATGTGTTGCAGACAAAGAGAGACAAATGATGATAGGAGGAGAGAGAAAAAACGAATTAAATAAGCCAAACAGTGTTTGGGATTCATGTCCGTACCGTCTCATATTTGAGACGGTACTATAGATGTGTGTCAAATTTTTGAGATTTGGAACAGCTAATGAGGGTTGGTTTTTGGATATACCCAAAACTACCAAATCCAAATCAATGGCTCTTAAGTCAGTTGATAATGTTGATAGTGGTGGATTTGATGATGAGCTCTCTGCTACAGAGATTGCCTATCTTGCCAAGAATTTTAGAAATTTTCTTAGGAATAACAATAGAAAGGCAAGAGGCACAAACACTGCTGAACTTAGAAATTTTAGGAAGTATGATCCCACTAAGGTTAATAACAATGATAAACCTAGAGAAAGAGTAGGTCAATCTTCCAATAATTCTTTGGGCTCTCAATGTTTTGGATGTCAAGGGTATGGACACTTGAAATCTGAATGTCCAACCTACTTGAAGTCTATGGGTAAGGCTATGGCTGTAACCCTTAGTGATGGTGAAATTTCTGATCATGATTCTGATTGTGATGAGGATGGAAACTTCATTGCTTTCACTGCTACTGCTGTAGTTGATGAGAGCATATCTGTTGAAGAGAACCCTTCTGATGGGGAACTCTCTGAAGATGCAGATCTTCAAGAGGCCTATAACAAACTTTGCAAAGTTACTGCAAAGGATGCTATGAATGTTGAACTTGGCCTAAAGAAAATTGAATCTCTTGAGCTTGAAAAGAAAAATTTGCTTGTTAAATTGTTTGATGCTAATGATCTTTTGAACAATGTGAAAACTGAAAACATGCTTTTGCTTGATAAAGTTAAATCTTTGGAACATGATTTATCTATTGCTAGATCTGCTAGTTCTAAACTTGATCAATTGCTGAGTGTTCAAAAGTCATCTTCTGACAAAACTGGTTTAGGTTATGTTGATAGCATCTGTGTGTCCGCTCCCCATTCCACTAAGTTTGTTCCTTCATCTTCTTCTTCTGAACCTTCAGTGAGTAAGATAGTGAGTGAAACTGTCAAACCCCCTGTGAGTGAGGTTGTTAAACCCTTAGAAGGTTCATCATCTAGGAAGATTAGGGTTGATCTGAAAGAATCTAAGCCTAAGAAGCCTACCCTATCTAAGGACAAGACACATGATAAACCTGCATGGGTTTGTCATTTTTGTGGAAAGACTGGACACATACGTCCAAATTGCTACAAGCTGCATGCTGCAAAGAGAGCAAACAAACCAAAAGCACCTGTGCCTCAAGCACTTGATCCTATGGTACTTATTGGTGATTTGGTAAAGGCTTTAAACCTTTATTCCAATCCTGGAGTTGGTAATCATTCTCAAGTGAATAAGAACTCCAATGCTCGTGGTGCATCTAAAAGGTTTTGGATGCAAAAGACTCGACCTAACTGAGTCTTTCTGACATGGTCCTTGTGCTTCATTGCTCTACCCTTTGTGACCATTGTTCTTTGGTTTTGTTTTTTTTTTTTTTTGTCTCTAGGATTTGCATAGCATAACATTCATGCATTTCATTCTAGGTGTTTTTTATTTTTATTAAAATAAAAAAATAAAAAAATAAAAAAAAAAGGAAAAAGGAAGCACATTTTGTTTTTGCACTATTCTTCTTGGTTTTTGAGAACTAGGTTGGTCAATTTATTTTCACATAACATGTCTATTGTACCTTGTTTAGCTTTGATGAGCTTATTTATTACACCTTACTAGTTGAAGATTTGTAGTGCATGTTGTGTGGGAAAGATGTGTATGGTTTTTGATTACTATGTCTTAATCTTGAAGTCACATGTTTTTAACTGTTGGACTTGAACTTTTAGAGAAAGGCATAAATAATCATCTTACCACTGTTCACTAGCCAATCATGAACACCTTAGTGCATATCATAAGATTTTGTGCTCGAGAAAGTGTAGCACATGCACAAAAAGATCATAAGGTGAAGCCTCGGTAAAAGTGCTTAATTCTTAAAATCTAATTGGTATGTACTATTAGGCTTGATGCCAAACTCACATAAACTTAAAATTGGAATGTATATTATGAGGCATAAATACAAGAAACTTACATGATTGCAAGCTTATGATCTAGGAGATGTGGGAGTTATATGATGTAACTCTTTAGGTGATAGTCTCTTTTAAATTCTATGTGATGAATTTTGTAGACTTTGTGATTGATTGCTATTCACATATCACCTCACATGTATCTCATGTCTTTGCTAGTCGCACACACTATACGAGTTATTCTTTGCTAAACCTTGTACATGTTATTGTGTGTGTTTATGGTCTGACCAACCATGTTTTTGCAATCACTTTGAATTATGTGCAAATTAAATTTGTTACTTGAAAATTTGTGGAGAATGCAAAATTTTGTTTTTAGGAATATTGGGCTTAAAATTCTTGTTTGGAAAATCATATCATCTCATACTCATGCATTTTTGTTCTTAAATTTCAATGCTTTGAGTTAAATCTTTTTGTTTTTCTAAAAATTGTGTTTTTCCAGAAAAATTTTGTGAGCCTCTGCCTGATTCGATCGGTCCATCCTGTTTTTCGACCAATCGAAATTTTTAAAATTTTAAATTTTTTAAGAGAGGGAGTCTCTGTCTGTTTCGACCGGTCGAGGCTGATTTTCGACCGATCAAAACTCGTATATCAGTTTTTTTTTAAAAAGCTGAATTGGACTTTTTCAAAGTCACTATTCAAACTTTTTCAAGCTTTTCTCTCTCTCCGCGTTGGCTCTTGGCTCCACCATCAAATTTTTGTCGTTTTCCTTCAAAATTTTTGCAAGGTTTTCGTCTTTAGAAGCCGGTAAGACCCTTTTGCCCTTCTTTTTCAAGTTTATTTCTTGTTTTCATGCATTTTTCATGCATTCTCATGGCTATTTTCGGCATCTTCAAAATTATTGGGGTTTTTGATGATTCAAGCCAATTCTTGTGTAATTGATCAATGGGTTTTTGTGCCATGATGTTATATTGATGTTCCCTATAGTTTAATTTGATCAATTTGGTGGTTTTTTGAAAAATTGAAAATTCTAGGGTTTTGAATTTGATCCGAATTGGGGATTTTGTCAATTTGGTTTAAATTGATGAAATTGGCTTCTCCAATTGATGTAATTGGTCATTATTGTTGTTCTTCCATCATGTGTAATGATCAATTCGTCAATTTTTAAAAAAAATTGATCAAGTGGTTTCTATATTTTGGGGTTTTTGTGTTAAAAACCTTAATGTGCAAGCCAATTTTGTAATTTGAATATTTTTGACTCAATTCACTGCATTAGCACGTGCATCATGACATTTAAACTTGTTCATGCATCATATAGATTTTGATTCTATTTTTTTTTTTTTTTTGTGCTAACTTGCAGTCTGCCCTTGTTTTGGTTTGTGGTTTTTGTTCTTTCGCTCTGTGTTTTGATCCTTATCTTAGCACCATGCCCAGGAAAACTAGAGCTCATAGGACCACTTCCACTTCCTCTGAGTCTCCACCTAGTGTTGAGCTGTTTAAGAATGATAAGTGTAGAGAAGCCTATGACACCTTGCACTGTAG
The DNA here is from genome assembly GCA_028535165.1 of Quercus tomentella. Classification (NCBI taxonomy): domain Eukaryota; kingdom Viridiplantae; phylum Streptophyta; class Magnoliopsida; order Fagales; family Fagaceae; genus Quercus; species Quercus tomentella. The sequence continues at coordinate 39,167,337 of JAPQVY010000012.1, read as the reverse complement.
GCGTAAGATCTGGTCTGAGTGAGCTGTTGTGTTTGATGAGCTTGATCTGGCCATTAGGGCCAATTTTGAGTCTAGGGGTTGGTTGCCTCTTGTAGAGATAGATCATCCACCTCCGACCAAACTGATTAGAGAGTTCTACTCGAATCTCTCTTGTCACATCTATGATTCCAACACCCTTGTTAGAAGTTGGATACGAGGTGTAGAGTTCACCATTACCCCTCGGGTGGTGGCTGAGGCTCTTGGGGTGCCGGTTGTTCGTGATGCTGACTATCCCTATGATGAGTCACCCTCTTTAGATGTTGTCATGTCTTACATCACTGGGTCATCTATCCAGTGGGGTTCTGATCCTCGGATCACGTCCGCTGAGCTTACCGAAACTACCTATCTCTTCTTTAGGATTGTGTGTCATTCCTTGTGGCCTATCTCTCACTTCCACACCATCCCTTTAGAGCGATGTGTGTTTTTGTAAGCCTTTGCTTCTGGAGTGTCTATCAGTTTTCCTCACTTGTTCCTTCATTCTTTGAACGAGATTCATAGGAGTTCTGCCATAGGACATGCACTGATTCATCCTATTTTCATTCCTAGGATTTTGCTCTACTTAGGTCTAGATGATTTTCCGTCTGGTGAGCATGTTCATGTGATAGCTCCGATAGGTGCCACCTTTCTTCGTCAGAGAGCTGCTCAGTTGAGAGGTCCTCCTCCTCGTCCTAGAGGTGCGTCATCTAGTAGTGTTCCCCCTCCTCCCTCTTCTACAGGTACAGCTGCTGCTAAGACTTCAGGTGTTGCTGCTGATGCTGATGCTGCTGTTCCTCCACCGACTGCTACGGAAGATTCAGACATTTGTTGCACGTTGGATCATGTCTTGACCGTTCAGGCGGCTCAAGGACAGATTTTGGTGGACGTACTTGATGAGATCCGTGCCTTGCGTGCGGAGTTGGCACAGTTTAGACCATCTCCCTTTTGATGATGGATATCTTGTTTGCCCTTTGGCATTCCGTCACAAAAAGGGGGAGTACTTGTAGGGTTTTTGTTTTTAGGGGGAGATTTTTTGATTTTGGTTGGAGCTTGTGGAGTTTTAGATTTTATCTAGGTGCTTCACTGTGTACTTAACATTTTTAGCTCTTACCTTGTTTTTGATGGGATATTCATGTTAGGGGGAGTTTTATGTTTTTATTGGTACTATATTTGTTTCTTGTTTCAAACTGCTTATTGATTTATATTTATGAGTTATTCATTGATATATGTCTTTATTTGTGTGTTGTTTGAGATCAAGAAGTTATTTTGTTTACTTGTATTATTTCCACACATGCGGTTATGCATTTTGTTTAGTGTTTCAGGAAATATACAGGTTGATTCAATTGAGCTGCTGTCTACACTTGCAACTGATGGATAGTAGTTAGGATTGAATTTGTTTTATGAGCATTATTTTGTAAAGGGCTTTTTATATTGTAAACTTTGAGCCTGCCAAAGGGGGAGTTTGTTAGGTTCTAAAAGTTAGGACTTTATGTATTTAGAACTCTAATTTGTATTGTTGGCAAACCATGATCAAAACAATGTGTTTAGAAGTGTTTAAAGCTAGCTCAAAGTTGTATGTCAATGTAAAGTTGGAATCGAGTGTAAAGCAGAAAGCACTGTGGCTTTCGGCCTGGCTCGATCGATCGAAGCTTAGGCTCGACCGATCGAATCTCGGGCAGATTGCTTTTCAGCAGAATTTTCCAACTCAGCCCTAAGTGTTTTAAACGTTTTTAGGGTTTCTTATTTGTCCTAAGTATAAAAGGCAAATCCTAGCCACGTTTTAGTGTTGCTCATAATTGCGGTTTGTGTAAATCTCTTGTGAGATCTAGAGGAACTTTCCTTTACACAAACTTAGGGTTTTCAAGGAGGAGATATTCTTTACACCTTGATGATCAAAACAGTTGCTGCCATTAAAGTTTAAAGAATACATAAGCGGGGGTGCTTGTAGCTGGTGGGAATCCAAGAAAGAAGGAGTCCGTGGATTCGGAGCTTGCACGTGGTCGTGTCAGTAAGTTCTACTGGTTGGTAGCATTAGGAAGTTGAGCGGGGGTGCTTGTAAGTCTTTTTGTATGAACTTCGATTCTTTCTGATAGTGGATTCAAGTTTACCTTGAGGATAGCTAGGTCAAATCCTCCCCAAGTTTTTACCGGTTTGGTTTCCTGGGTGATCATATCGTGTATTATTTATTTTCCGCTGCTTTGCATGATTTGATCTTTATTATTGTGATAACCTAGACTTGTTTAATTGGACTAAGTAACAACTTGGCAAATTACCTAGGTTTAATCAATTGTTTTAAGGGGTCTAAAAACTATCAATATATATATATATATTTTTTTTGCTTTTGAAAAAAAAAAAATTTGTAATTTGAAAATGTGCATATTTTTAAGTTTCTTGAAAATGGAATATTCGAAGCTGCTGTGGTTAGAAAGAAAATAGTGAGGCTTAAAAAAAATTTAATTTAGAAAAGTGCAATTTCAAACCACTATATCAAGTATACACATAATTATGCATTTAGATCTAAGATCAATGTTGTATAGAAGAAATTGAATAGAAAACAATGATAAATGTTAGGACATATGTGATTTGATGTTAGGAACATATGTCAAAATTTTATGTAATTGGATAATCCTTTGACAAAACGCACTTTACTTGTAATTGAGTAGATCTAGGATGTGTTTAATGCTTCAAGAAACAAGGTTTCAAGTTCAAGTGTTAAAGCCATACAAGTCTGTCCAAGAATCAAGTGAGAAAGTACAGGATTTTAAAGCTCGACAGCTAACATCTATCGAGGTTTAAAAGCTGCTGAAACCCGTGACTCGACAGCTATCTTGATAGATGGCTATCTATTAAGGTTTATGAAATTCAATTTTTCAGAGTTGATTTCAATCCAATCTGTGGGTATATGTTTGGGCTTTCTTTTCTCATAACCCTAAACATATATAAGGATTATTTTGAGGGCCGTAAAAGATTACGCATAGTTGCACAAGAGCATAATTCCATAAGTGTGAAGAAAGGTGTGACCGGAAACCTAGTTTGCCCTAGTTCTTCTTTCTCTTGAAGACACTGCTGTGTTTGTGCACCATAGGGTTTTGTGACCAAGCATCTTCATGATCTTCATCGTGTGATAAACAGAAGAACTTTGCAGCCAACATCTTTCTCAAGTTGGTAATCAAGTCGCGTACTGGGATTCGTGTAATTGGTTAGTCACGTACTAGGAGTCGTGCATTGAAAATGAGAGATTGTCAGTGCAGAACAAGTCCAATTGGGTATTGGGGTAAGGGTTCAACTGTTAGTTGGTATAAAGTACTAAGATTCCTTTACTTGCAACCGATTGTTTTGATAATAGTGGATTCTCAAGAGTGGTGATCTTAAAATCACCCGGTGAAGTTTTTGGCGTATAGGTTTTCCCCATTCGTAAACAAATCACCGTATCAATTTAATTTTCGTTGCAGAGTTAGTTTAATTGGTAATTTGTTTGTGCTGCCACGTATATTGCATGTTAATTTGATTAATTAATAAACTTGACTAATTAATCAATTAATTCATCACAAGAGGTCAATACATTTTTAGCCTATCAATAAAAATAACATAATTTGACTTTATGGCTTGTTGAAAATATTTTCTTCAAGGAAATAATTTGTCCGTACTTAAATAAGTTTGGTGCGGGGTTACAAGAAATTCACCTCTATGCAATAAAACCACAACTACAGACAACAATTAATTCAAAAGTTTCATTTCTCAAAGAATTTGTTACAAAAGTTGTGTTAGCTTGCTATATTACTAAAATTTATTTCAAAGGTTATTTGGTCCCTCAAAATAAGTTAAAACACCCTTGAAATAATTGTGAAAAAAAAAAAAAAAAAAAAAGGCGCCAGTTTTGCACCAAAACTTTTACATTTTTCAGCTCACAACCCTTGAGAAAATATCACAAATTTTTCAGCCCTTGAAAAAAGCCCACAACAAAATTTTCATCCCTTCAAAAAAGCCACAACAAAATTTAAAAATATAGCCCAGAACGTAACCAACAAACACATCTCGTTCCAAATAGCTCTATCACTCTCTCGCTGAAAGCCTGAAACTGAGAAAGCATAGAGATCTCATAGAGCTCGACGATCATGGAGATCTCATAGAGCTCTCCGATCATCGATTAGGTACGAGTTGATCTCAGTTTTGTGACTCTTAATCTCTCTTGGCATTGTGTTTCTCAGCTCTGATTAGGTACGAATCACAAACCCTAATTTCGTCTTTGATTTTTTTTTGTTTTTTTGGTTTTCTAACACTTTCATCGATTTCCCCATAATTTTCATTTCACATTTCTCAGAAAGCTGAGCTCATCATCGATTTCCTTATTTCGATTTCTAATTGTTCGACTTTTGCGATTTCATTATTCGATTTTAAATCATAATCTCTGTTTCCTTTACAGTTTTCATACAAATATTGATTGAGTTTTTTTTTTTTTTTTTGATTGTGAGTACATGCACAACGAGATTGGAAGACTCAATCCAAGGGATTACTAGTATTGGTTGTGTGGGAAATGTGCTTTAGACACTCTGTAAGCCTTGATTTATTTCCTAATATAATTGGCACATTCAATAACTAGGAATTTAATTTTCATTTTTGCTCTGTCAAGTGTGTTTGTGTATTCAAATTTAGTTTTCTTTCTCTCTGTGTGTGTGTTTATTTCAATCTGCATCGTCCAACTTGTTGGCTTTGGTGGGTGAGTGTTGACTTTGAACAATACGGATCTACTGGGTATCATTGTTAGCTATTGGGAATTTGTGTTTAGTAGTAGAGGAATATTAGTAGTGATTAAAGCTTACTTGGGTTTATAGTGAAATAGTAGTATTTTAACAATTCTAGAGTGGAGTTACCCTAAAACTTTGGAGACTCAAAGGACCTTAATTCGTAATTTACTATTTTAAACATTGTGTTTGGGATGATGGGTTTATTGAAATGCTATCGGTTTTTCTTTTGATGGTAATTTGGAATGGACACGGGTTTTTGTTTAGATAACAAAATGGTTGAGGCAAATTTAGTTTTATTTCTTGTTTATTTTTTTTCCAGTGCTTTGGTTCATATTTTATTCTTCTGAGTTTTATAAGGGAAATATTGCCAACGAAGAGATCCTGCCTCCTTTAATCCGTGCTAATAGCTGTCCAATTCTTTGTACTCATAAACAGAGCATTTTGACACCACCTGTGAAAACAGACTTGTAGCATCTAATTATAAATAGGTTACAAATTCTAAAGCCTACCAGAATTAACTCTTCTTTTCTGGGCTTGGGGTGAGGGGAAAGATTGAGATATGTTTGCATCTACTTGTGATGCTTCTTGTGTTAGTCATGTTGGATACATCTATTGACATAAGGTAAACGTGTGAATCAATTTGCAAACCTTGAATCAACAGAAAATGGCTGTGATAGATGGTTAGGATGAGTTAGCAAGTTTATGTTGAGCGAGCATCAGGGACCTGTTTTTAATGAAACTTGATTTCTTTTTCTTTTCTATTCTTCTTTTTTTTTTTTTTTTTGTGGGGGGGGGGGGGGGGGGGGGGTGTTGGGTCACTATTGAGAAAGTCCCAACTAGGATTGAGGTTAGAAAGATGGGAGAGAATGCCTTCATCATATAGCTCATAGGCCCGTTGGGTTGCTACTGGTATCAAAAGTAAATATAGCATGAGTAATTCAAAGCACATCATTATGCCAATGAGCTCTAACTCAAATGGTAGTACCTTCTCCCATAAAAATGGGTGAATGGCGAGGTTGTTGGTTCAAACCCCATTGGGGGTGTGTGTGTGTCAACTGCCAATTCACCAAAAAGAAAAAGAATCCAAAGCACATTGTTGTATTACCATCATGAAACTATTAGAGAGAATTTTGGAAATAACCAGATATCAAAAGCTTCAAAACTTAGATTGGTGAAAATTGAACTTTTCACCTAGTTAAATACCTGAAGAACCACTTGATATGTGCTTTAAACTTTTCACCATTGATCCCATTCTATCCACTATGTCATGCCTTGTACAGCTATCACTCATTTGGCAGTTGACTAGATTCTATTACTTCTTCTTTTGCAGCTTGCTTGGACCTACTACAACTTCTATCAGTCAGCACCAACAAAATTGGCCGGGGAGAATTATTTCTTTCATTCTGGGCAGGTGAGTTATCCCTATCCTTGTGATATACAATGTTTTTGTTTGTGTGTGTAAATGAATGCAATAATTTTCGTTGTTAGTGTTGGTTTGGATTTGCTTTTTTACTTGAAGTATTAAGATATGTCAAGGTTTGGGTTTGTTTATTCACTTAAAGCATTAGGATCTCTCCTATTTAAGAAAGTGAAGTTCTAACAAACATGAAATTATAAATAAATAAGTAAAATAAACTTAAAAATGGTAGCAACATAAAATTGATTGATGACAATGATGCTGCAACAAGGAGAATCCCCTTGATCTAAAAAATGTACATAAGTCAGCTAATAGTTTGTTTTATGCACTTTGGATGTTTGTTGTTAGAATCCCCTTGATCTCCCATTATTTGATATTTACTTATACTATTTTTGGGCTGTTCTTGTTGTCTAGTTTCTGATAGTTCTTAGCAATCACTTCTTGAAAAGTTTCTGCTCAACTTGCCAATGAGTTTCTGATTTGCTGCATTAACACATATATGCAGTAAATAGTAAATACACTTTCTAAATGACCAAATAAATTTTTCACCAAAGAAAAAAAAAAATTTTGTTTCTAGTCATTGAAACAGTGGGCTGGTAGATTGTTTCTAGTTCGTCTTTTATCATATCCTTACTTAAGATCATCAAGTAAATTGAAATATTCTTTTATGCAGGCTTTTCCACTGGATTTTGTACTCTTTTCTGGTTGAGGACAACTTAAGGTGTGTCAAAGGGCAGAACAAAGAACACATTATGAGAATATGATAATGCAAATGTTGAGTTATATCACCTCGCAATCAGCCCAATCTACTAGTGATCACTAAGGTATGAAGATCAACTCAAGCTAATCACTATATCTAAGCAAAGATTAAACTTCAATTTGGATCATATGTTTTAAACTCTGGAACTTTGGTTTCTTCAATTTGGACCAGATGTTATAAACTCTGTAACTTTGGTTTCTTCTTTGATGCTTTTTTTATAAGTAAAATGAAAAGTTTCTTCTTTGATGCTATGTGTTAAAACCTTGCATATGAGACTTATGTTCTTGCTCACAATGTTATTTAATTATTGTCATGGTTGTTCACATCTGTTAATCTTGTGTTCCAAGTTTAAGGGCTATTCAATTTTTTTTTTTTGCTGAATAAGGGCTATTCATTTGTGTGTGTGTGTCTGTGTGTATTAATAAATGCATGTATGTATGTGCTTGTTTAGATTTGCAGCAAACTTTGTCAGCTTATGTTGCAATAAAGGGTTGACGTGATACTAGTTTTTGTTGCCAAATTGAGTGCCTGAATTATTGCATGCTAGTGCCTTCTGTTCCAGGCAATGGTTAAGTGGAAACATTTTGCATGGATTTAAAGTTAATATCTGTTTTCATACTCATTTAACTCATGCAACAGTAGATTGTTAAGTGTTACTTCTACATTAATTACTAAATTTTCATGTGGGATGGTTATTCTTTTCAATATTACCTATGGATTTAAAGTTAATATCTGTTATTCTCTTATTGCAGACAAGGAAGTTTTGCTCCTGCATACAAAAGTTGACCTTGTAGTAACTCTTGGTGGGGATGGAACGGTCCTTTGGGTATGTGCATTTACTTTGATTTTAGCAATTATTTTTAAATCAGAATGTATTATAACATTAAAATATTATTTTAGACTACTTACATTACAGTTGCACTCTATCTTGTTTCATCATAGAACAAGCTAAATCAGATTTAAGTTTGTTTTGAGAACAAATAAATAAGTTTTCTTCTTTTTGGTGAATGACGTTTCTTTAATTAGCGTGTTTTATTTAGATATATGAACTTTGTTGTGCCTTTTTTGTTCTTTTTGAAATTTTGGATATCTTGAATTTGATATTGTGGAAAGGTGTGTAGATATATTTGCTAGGAAATTAACAAACTTTTGGTATCATTCTCTCTTTTTCAGAAACTTGAGGGCACCCATAATGGCTGAAATGTTCAATTGTACTAGCTGATAACTTCTTGCTTTGGAGATGATGATGAAGAATAAAATGTATCAAAACTTTTAACTCTTGGACAGATTTGGTCTTTGTACAAAGTGTGGTTGTTGATATCTTTTCTCTTAAACAATAATTGACATATCGACAATTTGTATGCAGCCCTTAATCTGTTAATTTGTAGGTTTGAGTTTAGAGATTAAAGAAACTGTAATTGTAGCAATATACCACTTTTGCTATACATCAATATCATAGTATATCATCTCAATAATCGTGAATTTTGTGTGTGTGTATATATATATTTTGTGCATGATTGTGGTTTTTTTTTTTAAATAAAATAAAATTTTATTTTGAGGGTCAAGAGACTCCTTAAATAATCTTGTTTATCAAGGGTTGTAAATATAAATCTTTTAAACCTTGGTAAAAGGTTATTTAAAGGTCTCTTGACCCTCAAAATAAGACTAGAGCACTTGTTTTGAGGGCCATGAAAGCCTTCAAAATTTCATTTTCGACATGTTTCGAGCGTTATCAAGGATCAATCGGACTCTTAAAATATTTTTTTTCAAGGTTTTTTAATACTTTTTTTAAGGGTTTTGACCCTTGAAAAAAGTCAGATTTGTTGTAGTGGCTAGGCCAACTCTGGCGTTAAATGGGTGTAAAAACATGACATTAATAGCTTGGATAAGAAATTGTTTACTTGTTTTCTGTTATTTGCTATCTGTGTCAGGAATATCTGCATAATTTTATTTTATTTTTTTTTCTATTTGGATTTTTAGTTGAAAAAATTCAACATATTTAAGTAATAAGTTTTAGGGGGGGGGGGGGGATTGTTTGGGGTCGTTCACAATTTTCTTTTTATCTTTGAAACCAACCAATTTCCCCTTTTATCTTTGAAAAATAAACAAATACCTCCAATTTGTTAATTTCTCAATTAATTCCAACATAATCTTTTAAATAATTATTACTCTTACATCACATGGAAGAGGAAAAGACGAGGAGTACATTGTTCTTTTCTTTGATTACATTTGTAATCATTGTGATGTGTGGGATTTAACTGAAAAAAATAACAGATTAAGCATATTTGCTCATTTCTCAAACAAAGAATGGACAATTGCTTGATTTCAAAGATAATGAGAGAAATTGTGACCCTAAACATATAGGGGGAAGTACTTTTTTTCCTAAGTTTTATTCATTCATCTCCTTCATTCACTTCTCTAAAAGAGGAAAGGGAAAAAAAAAGTCATTGAACTTATGTATTGGGCCACAGAAATGAAGATAGTCCTTCATTACTTAGTGTGCGATTGTTTGCACTTTTAGGAGCTGAAAACGCCCATATTACAAAAAGCTGAAGAAAAATTGCGTTTGGTTTAGCCCAAAACGCAACTTTTTGATAAAAGTTGCGTTTTGGGCCCAAGCAAAAAATGCGCTCAAAACGCGCAATATTTATGGACCGTAGGAGGTCCATAAATCAAAATGCGCATGCGCGTTTGAACTATTACCATTGGGCTGATGGTGAATTACGAAAATACCCATAAAAATTCCAGTTCTCTCACGCCTGAAGCCTCATGCCCCTCATCTCATCTCTCTGCTCTCCCTTTGCACGAAGCTCCTCTCACGCCTCCCATCTCAAGCATAATCAAAATACAAACTCAAAAACATAATCTTAAAATTAATCAAACCACGACAATAAAAGCAAAAAAATTCTTACTCTCATAAAACTGATATAATTTAAACAAATCTAAAATCAAACAACAACAACAACAGCAAATCAAGAACAGAAAAAAAAAAAAAATTTAGAACAACAATAAATGATCAAGAAAAAAAAATAGCCGATATGACCCCTGGTTGCATGCACTCCGCAGTAAGGAGGAGGAGCAGCGGTGGCGATGTGGTGGAGCAAAGACGATTTCTTCTCTCTCCATGGGTGTCTGTGTGTGTTTGAACTTTGAAGATAATGACACTAGAAAGGCAAGCAAGATTATAGAATCAAGTATCACAGAGTGAGCTAGAGAATTTATGGAATCAAGTAGGAAAAGGAAAAAAAAAAAAAAAAAAAAAAAAAAAGGAGAGAGAAGAAAATGAGAGAGCCGGAGAGCTTCTGGAATCAAGTGGAAGTAAAGGAAAAAAAGAAGAAGAAAGAATGAGGGAGCTTCTGGAAAGTGGAAGTAAAGAAAAAGAAAAAGGAGAGGATGTACTAATGGACAATGGTATACGTGTGTGGTGGACAAAATGCAAGAGAAAAGAAGAAAAAGAAAAAAAAAAAAAGGAAACGTATGGATGAAAGAAAGGCAAAGAATTAGAAATCACAATTTAAAAATATTACCACAATATTTTCACAATAAATTTTAAGTAATTAGCTAATATTGGTGAGTAAAAATATAATTTCAGTGGTGGGTTCAAATTAGAATTAGTAATAACTTTTCATATAAGATTTTATTATGATTCTTGTGAAAGTATTGCAAAAAATATTGTGGATGTAACATTTTTTGTTGAAAAATATAATTGTTGAGAATAAATAGAAAAAGAATAAATAAATATTAAAAAAGAATAAATTTGATTACAAAATAAAAATTAAAAAAGTGGGTAGGTAAAAGATAAATGTCACTGTTGATTGTCCAAACAGTACAAAAATTTGTCTAACTTGCTGGAGATGCTCTTATATATACATTGTCCTTTTTGGTAATTTATCGCTCAAACTGTCACTTTTATAAGTGCTAGCCAAACACTCAGTTTTTTCGAAAAGCACTTTTTAACAACTTTTACCAGACACTCAGCTTTTTGAAAATGCACTTTTTCATTATGCACTTTTTGAAAACTCTACTTTTTCATTATGCATTTTTACAAAAAGCTGAACCAAACTCACCCTTACACTGTCTCCACTTTTGTGCAATGACGAGAATGTAGTATTAAGTCGAAGCAATTAATAATGAGTAATGATAATTACATGGTGTTGGCACGGGACACACATAAAATCATATTGTTAAAACACAGTTTTACTTAAAACTTTTTTTTTTTTTTTGGGTGGAGAAAATTCTGCTTTAACTTAATTTCATATAACACATATATTACACCCCACACAGAAACTCTGAGATAATCCACACATTAATTACATCAAATTAGAAAGTACAATCATCCTGACTGATTGCATGAAAACTTCAACACCAAGGTAAACAAATTACTAAGATGATGGGGCCTTGGGATGACCCCTGCGAAATCATGACTATTAGAATTCCTAAGGCCTCTTTTTTTGGAAAGCGGTCTGCGAGGCATATAAATATATATATATATATAGAAACCATATGTAATTCTCAGCTAGCTAGACACGCTTGGAAAGATAACAACAAATAAAATTTTACCTTCTCTGCATATTTCGTTTCGAGTAAAATTCTTGCTGAGGTCATCGTAGGGTCATGGAGTAGATTTGACAGCATACCAAGTCTGAACGACAGTTAGAGCAAGTGCTAACAATGCGCCAAAGAAAGCCAAGAACGTCCAGGGGCTGTTGAAATGGTCGTGATAGACTTGAGCCAAACAGGTCATCAACTGGTTCTTGTAGTGCTTCTGAATTTGCAGTCTGACATAGCTATATATTTCGCTGTTAGGAACCAAGTCAGTACCTATCTCATTGAAGAGTTCAGCCACGTGTTGATCACTACCAAGGCAATTATAGAGTATTCCTGCTTTCCTTAGCATCTTAACATCATTGGCTTCGTCGATTAGGGAATCGAGGAAGGATATGTAAGAGGTGATCCCAAAGTCATTTTGGAAATCTAGACACATCTCGTAGGCTATCAAGTTCAAAAACTTAGGCCTTGTTGAGTCATCCACAGTTATTGGAGGAAGCCAGAGGAATCCCAAACAACCGAGTGTAGTAAAAGATATGTCCCTCAAGCAACTATTTTCCTTTTTACTACGTTCCACATGAATACCTGCTGCTCGAAGCTCTTGAACATTGCGATAGGATTGCAAAGACATGTCCTTAGAGACGTGTTTTGTTGACTTCCCTGGCTTGTTTTGTTGATGCTTATGCAGGAGACGTGTCCTTAGAAGGTCAAGAAGATGGATGGCATGTACATGATCTCCATCATCTTGCTTCTTCTTTGAGTGTTGCTTAGATTTTCGCGAGCGATACCACGATAACGAACTCAGGCAGGCGCAGCGGAGAATTGATGAGTGATCCTCCGGTAGTGGTACCGTAACGTGACTATCAATGTAAGTGTCAATCGATTCCGTCAAGTCAGCTTCATTCTCACTCCAGCTCATCAACCATTTGAGCAGACGATAAGGAAGCTGGTTCTCAAGCAAAAACAAATCCTGTTGTGTAAAGGTTATGCTGTCGGGTTTAATCTTCAACACTTCGAAGTTGCTGTTAGCTGCGCTGTCTATGTATTGTAGTATTGCGCAGCCGTCCACCAACAACAACCAAATGAGGTCCTCATCCTTGTGGCGTTCGATCACTTCCTTCTCGAAGCACTCCTTCAGTTCCTTGATCTTTTCCCCAATCTTCTTGTACAAATCGTTTATCATCTCTTTGCTACCTTTGACGAACTCACATGTCAATGCAAGCTTGTACTTCTCTCCTAGCTTGTACTTCTCACTACCATAATGGATAGGACCGAGTGATACTGCTCTTGGCTCATAGAGCTTCTGGAAATCCTTGTGATCTTGCAGCAAGAATATAACCTTTTGTATCTTTGGTGGTGAGGATGGTGTCAAATTTTTTCTTGCCTCCATTACTGCATCAATCCTTGCCTCCAGGTCAGATTCAATAGAAATGCTGTACGTCTGGGCGTTCTCAGTGACACCGCTGCTTGTTACACCGCCTTCTCTTCTGAAAAAACCCTCCATAGAAACAACATGCTCCTTCCCGGCCATAGCAAGTTTGCACCAAAGAAAGAGAATTGAATTTTGTAAGTTTACTGTCCTTCCTCGTATTTAGTTTACTACGTGGAAACTTTAGCGTGAGAAATTTAGGGCTCTTGCTCTTATTTGAATGTAGAAACATTCCTAAACTAACTAGTTTTTATGATGAATAAATATACCGGGATTGGAATTTAAAATACAATATACTAAAAAATACAAATAAAGGAAATGAGACTGTGCTTATCACTTTCATTAACATGCATGGTACACTTTTCTGAATAGGAAAATTATTTGTATATATAAATAGTACAATCTACACTTTACATGTTTTTTTGGAGAAGAATCTACACTTTACACTGTTCAGTTCTTTATTCCTTAAAAAGAAGGTTTATGCTATTTACTAATATACCAAGTCGGGGATCAGTGTGTCTATATATATATATATCACTATTTTAAAAATTGGATTAGACCAGCCGGTTAGGAACTAGGCACCAATTCGATCTTGTAAAATCCCAAAAAACTAAAAACCAAAGCCAAAATCAGTTCTTTGACCGTACATGCAAGTTTTTAAAACCATTATATATATATATAGACACAATGATTCCTTCCTACTTTATTTATCTTACTAGTTTGGTATTGTGGGGCTCAGTAATTTGTGGCCCTGGCCCATTTATTTGTTGGGGCCCAAGGCCCGAGCCGAGAAAGGTTATAGCCCAGGCTCGGTAATACAAGTACGAAATAGTCTTGGGACACAGCCGAGGACGATTCAGTCATCGGCATGTCCAAGGTCTCACCGAAAGGAAGGGTAAAAATGGTATAAGAGCTGCTTGGAAAAAATCTAAAATATCTAAGTCAATAGAGAAGGGTACGCTGGAAAGTATAACGACCAGGGAAAGCTGCCCTTACTGCCATTCAATACTCTGCACCTGACAGAGCCATACTCCCCAGCTTTTACAACCACCCCCAACCACTCTAGATATGGGCTGATGGGACAAGTATCAGTCTTGGAAAAGTCGACCCTACACGTGGACGAAGGATAAGGAACACAGGCTAGTATAAAAGGAAAAGTAAGCAATCCATAAAAGAGGCTGGGAAAAATGGCCAAAACCAGAGCCTCCCAGCTCACCTCTAGGAGAAAGACTCCCAGAGCGCACACGATTTATTTATGTATGAACACCACGGAATACCACCGACTTGTGATCAAGGCCTAACCTTTCAAACACACGCTCTATAAATGATATTGTTTGGGTCTTTTTACGTGCGAACCCAGTATCGTTTTGGGTCGTTCCAAATTGTGTCCTTACAATTGGCGCCGTCTGTGGGAAAGGCTTGTGTGTTGGCACAGGCGGTAGGTCGAAACAATCCCTTTGTCACTTCTAAACAGCCGGTTGTATTGTTTTAGCGTAAAGTTCCACCAAGAGCTATGTTTCTTTATTAGGGGCTGTGCTTCGTAGTGTCAGCAGCACAGATGGTTCTAGGGGCTTGGCTGAGGGGCTAATTCCCCGTAAACCAAGGTCCCGTGCCATAACCGAGAGGTTAATTCCCCCAACTACTTCTCGAAATCAAGTTTTGGATAGAACCAAGGTATTGCATGGTCCTCGGACTCAAACCTATGGGGAAACCAACTACTTATCAAAATCAAGTTTTTGACAGAACCAAGGTATTGCATGGTCCTCAGACTCAAACCTATGGAGAAACCAACTACTTATCAAAATCAAGTTTTGGACAGAACCAAGGTATTGCATGGTCCTCGGACTCAAACCTATGGGGAAACCAACTACTTATCAAAATCAAGTTTTGGACAGAAGCAAGGTATTGCATGGTCCTCAGACTCAAACCTATGGGGAAACCAACTACTTATCAAAATCAAGTTTTGGACAGAACCAATGTATTGCATGGTCCTCGGACTCAAACCTATGGGGAAACCAACTACTTATCAAAATCAAGTTTTGGACAAAACCAAGGTATTGCATGGTCCTCGGACTCAAACCTATGGGGAAACCAACTACTTATCAAAATCAAGTTTTGGACAGAACCAAGGTATTGCATGGTCCTAGGACTCAAACCTATGGAGAAGTCAGCTACTCAAGAAGAATTCTAAATCGTTCAGTTCTCGGACCAAATACCGGAAAAGGTTAAGATTATAAAAGTTACTAGCAAGATGGCGAAATGCCTTATTACTTAGCAACCTACAGGGGCTGTACATTTTTGGGTTATATGTCCTCGGATGATTACCTCCTACACCGCACCGAGTATTTAACTGTCATCTCGGCCATTTTTGGGGTAAGTGTTGTTTTCTTAGGTCGGCATTATTGTGCTAAACAGCTCTCGTAAGTTCATGATAACAACTTTCTTCTCAATAAGGATTTCAACCCTAAGTATCAGTTGTTCGATTCAATATTATTAAGTCGAGTAGCTTCAATAAGCTCATATTAACATATTCTTCTTTTTGCTTAGTAGGGGTTTCTGCCCTAAGTATTATTTGTTCAGATCAGCATTATTATGTTAAGATAGTTTTAACAAATGCAAAGTAAGGTCTTTTTGTTAACAAGGATTTCGGCCCTAAGCACCGTTTAGAATACCAGAATAAAGAAAAAAGTCATGTGGTAATACGTCTGTTTATGGGGTAATCATTTCAGAAAGAAGAGTTAGAATATACAAAATAAAGCAGTATTGACTTTTATTAATATAAAAAGGTATTACAGCGTACAATGAAGGGCTTAAACAAGCCTATACGGGAAACGAATTGCAAAAAAAAAAAAAAATAATAATAATAATAATAACAAACATACAAATAACCAGAAATCTTTTTAAACTCTGCTCCGAAGTCTCTCCAAATTCTGCTCCAGTAGCACCCATATTGAGAGGAGGACCTTCTGTGATGGATAAGGAGAAGGAGGAGAAGAAGAGGAAGAAGGAAAAGCACCAGGATGGATCTGGTGGTGGAAAGAAGAAGAAAGAGAGGCAAAAGGAGGCACCAGTGAAGGAAGAGAGGAAGAAACAGGGATACTTTGTCCCTGCGTCAGTCCTGATTCCTAACACGCTGGTGCTATGTTAGCTATGCTCATAAGAGAGCGGCTGGTACTGATAATGGGTAACCCCAACTCAGCCGCGCCAAGAGATTGACGCGACGAGCTCCTGCTTCAGATTTTGGCTGAAAGAAGGGTAAGAAGTATCTTGAGTCTCTGCCATCCCTGCCCTGACCGAGTCAGTTTGAGCTTCACAAGAACGTAGCATTTCTGAGAAGGGTAGGGTCTCTTCATTCCCCCTCCTGTCATGGACGAATCATAATTTAAAGTGTAAACGAGCGGATATGGGAAATTCTGGGGGAGGCTAAGAGTTTTTAGACTTTAAAAATATTGAAAGGTCTCTGTGAAAGAGAGGTAACCTCCTGCTTTTATTCTTATACGAAGAGCGAAACGGGAGGCATTTAATCTGCCCAAATCTCCAGGAAAAGCGGTAAACAAGAATATACCCGTTCCACTTCCCCACACCGTCAATAACCGTCGAATTTAAATGGTCTCGTAAAGGGAAATCATTAAAGCCGCGTTTTAGGTAATCAAACGGCAGGAACGCATTATGAATAAATTCAGAGGAATGTCCTGTAGCCCGGTATGTTTCCTGGGTAGATGAAGGGACGCCAACATTAATGAAAGACAGAGTTAAACGAGCCGTGATAAAGGCTTGGCATTACCAAAACCCTCCTCTCCCACCAAAAGGTTGGACAGCAGGATTTTGAGGGGCTATTGTGGGGCTCAGTAATTTGTGGCCCTGGCCCATTTATTTGTTGGGGCCCAAGGCCCGAGCCGAGGAAGGTTATAGCCCAGGCTCGGTAATACAAGTACGAAATAGTCTTGGGACACAGCCGAGGACGATTCAGTCCTCGGTATGTCCAAGGTCTCACCGAAAGGAAGGGTAAAAATGGTATAAGAGCAGCTTGGAAAAAATCTAAAATATCTAAGTCAATAGAGAAGGGTACGCTGGAAAGTATAACGACCAGGGAAAGCTGCCCTTACTGCCATTCAATACTCTGCACCTGACAGAGCCATACTCCCCAGCTTTTACAACCACCCCCAACCACTCTGGATATGGGCTGATGGGACAAGTATCAGTCTTGGAAAAGTCGACCCTACACGTGGACGAAGGATAAGGAACACAGGCTAGTATAAAAGGAAAAGTAAGCAATCCATAAAAGAGGCTGGGAAAAATGGCCAAAACCAGAGCCTCCCAGCCCACCTCTAGGAGAAAGACTCCCAGAGCGCACACGATTTATTTATGTATGAACACCATGGAATACCACCGACTTGTGATCAAGGCCTAGCCTTTCAAACCCACGCTCTATAAATGATATTGTTTGGGCCTTTTTACGTGCGAACCCAGTATCGTTTTGGGTCATTCCAAATCGTGTCCTTACAGGCATGATATATTATATTTTGCGTAGAGCCAGAGTTATACATTGTTTTTCCAAGGGCTGTGGTTATTTTATTTTTTATTTTGTATAATTCCATAGTTACAACTAAGGCTATAAATTACCAATCCAAGTCGAGTCGAGCCAATTATTAAGTTCAGACTTTTTTATTTCGAACATGAGTCAAATTTGAGCTCATCATATATAAAATTACATGTTCAAGTTTGTTCATGAGCTTCTTTTTCATATATAGAAAAATCATGACTAAAATATTTTAAGTTTTCATATATCATGATTAATTTTTACTAAGAATTGACTAATTATATTATCAATAAACTACAAATAATAATTTTTTTCAAGTATATATAGATATACTTTTATATAATTATACATATTAAACTATAATATTTTTTATGGTCAAATTGAGCATCATGTTTATGATCACATTGTTATGTTTGAGCTTGATTCCTTTAATAATTGAGCCTAAACTTGGGTTCAAACTTAGTTTTTTTAATGAATGAGCTCGAACTATTTATAAATAATTTGGTTCATTTACAATCTTAGTTATAACAATAAGGAGAGAGAATTCGAACACTAACTCTCCTAATAGAGGAGAGTAGGGCTATGCCACTGAGTTATAAAGCTTGCTGTTAATCTTAATCTTTTATATATATGGGCTTAAAAAAAAAATTATGTTATGCCTAGGGGCAATTGAAGTGATTGGCTTAAAAAATATATATAGGAGCCCCTACCCAAGGAAAAAAAAAAGTAGTTCAATGGTCCTTTTAATGAAAGAAGTGAGTATTGGTTAATGATTATAGATACGTTATTTTTTTATATCACTTCTTGTTTTAAATTTTGTCCTTCCATCGGCTAAAATTTTGGATCACTTGTGATTATAAGGATTTCATTATTAGTGAAGTATGATGTGAATGTGAATTTTTTTTTTTTGTTGTTGTTGAGAATTTGTGAATGTGAAATGTTAAGGTATATATAAAATTATATTTAGATTGTTTAAAGATTTTAAATAGGAATTGGTTGAACCGGCCAGGAGATTTCGATCAGATTAATTATGCAATGTATCCGCTTCGTTCAAACAATAAAAAGTAAAAATGTGATACACTTGAAGCAGCCTTTACCTACATAGCAAGTTTCGGATAAACTTTTGCCACAAAACTGTTTTTGTTTCTATCTTTTGCATCAAGCATGGTATCAAGCACAAGTAAAACTGTTTATACTTCTTATTCGCGGTTAACTTTTTCGGGGAACAAAAGGTAGAACGATACATATTATGCCATTCGTGCTTCAGACAATGCGAGTTAATTGTGATACACAAAAGATTGATTGTGACGGATTGAAACTCTAGCTTGAAGAATTTAGAATCTTAATTTGAGCTTATTGATAGACCACTAGAACTAATTAAGTGTACACAATTCTGTGAAGTTTTAACTTATTTTATTACTCAAGTGATAAACTTTTGCCACAAAACTGTTTTTGTTTCTATCTTTTGCATCAAGCATGGTATCAAGCACAAGTAAAACTGTTTATGCTTCTTATTCGCGGTTAACTTTTTCAGGGAACAAAAGGTAGAACGATATATATTATGCCATTCGTGCTTCAGACAATGCGAGTTAATTGTGATACACAAAAGATTGATTGTGACGGATTGAAACTCTAGCTTGAAGAATTTAGAATCTTAATTTGAGCTTATTGATAGACCACTTGAACTAATTAAGTGTACACAATTTTGTGAAGTTTTAACTTATTTTATTACTCAAGTTGAACGAATAATGTGTCGGAGTCAGAAATTTCTTTAGGAGAGGAAGGTAAATATATCAAAATTTAGATATAAAAATAACCTCTAATTAATAATGTTATGTATAATATAAATATAAAGAATACTTTTAAAATGATTTAATATATGTTTTTTTTTTTTTTTTTGGGTTGTTGTTGAGAATTGAGTAATTTCATATAACAAATGACAATAAGTCTACACATCTATATAATATACTATATAATAAAAGTTGGGCTTAAACGGCGTGGTCGTGTCAAGTGGTTTCACCAAATTGCAGAAATTTTTTTAGATTTAAAATATATATATATATTTATATATATATATATATATATTTATATAATTTATCTTCTCCTATAATTTCTAAGTTGATAAAATATTAATTTGATTACAATACAAACTCTTCATATAATCCTACGTAAAAAATGTCCATGTAATCCGTATATTTTTTTAAAAATTATATTACTACACATAAAAATTGCAATTTTTTTAGATCTATTAAAGAATAGATATAATTTTTTTTGTTCTTATCTTCTTCTTCTCCTATAATTTCTAATATTAATTTGATTACAATACAAACTCTTCATATAATCCTACATAAAAAATGTCCATGTAATCCATATATTTTTTTTTAAAATCATATTACTACACGTAAAAATTGCAATTTTTTTTAGATCTATAAAACAATAGATATAATTTTTTTTTTCTTATCTTCTTCTCCTATAATTTCTAAGTTAATTTTTTTTTTTAATTTTATTACCACCCAAATTAATTTAATCTAATCCTTATCTTAAAAGTATAGTTTAGGTCCATCTAATCCTTATTTTTTAATTACTACACGTAAAAAGAAACAACATATAGCTAATAAAGTTTATTTTTAAGCAAATTGTCTTTAATATAATATAAGAGTGCAATTTTGAATAAATTTTCTTTCTTTTAATGTACAACCATTCTTTTTTATATTAAAAATCCTACGTAAAAAATGTCCATTTTATCCATATATTTTTTTTAAAATTATATTACTACACGTAAAAATTGCAATTTTTTTTTTTAGATTTATAAAAAAATAGACATAATTTTTTTTTTCTTATCTTCTTCTTTTCCTATTGATGGTTTTTAGACCCCTTAAAAACATAATTGAATTAACCTAGGTAATTAGCCAAGTTGTTATTTAGTCCAATTTAACAAATCTAGGTTATCACAATCACAAAGATCATAGTATGCAAAGCAGCGGAAAGATAAATAACACAAGATATGATCACCCAGGAAACCAAACCGGTAAAAACCTGGGGAGGATTTGACCTAGCTATCCTCAAGGTAAACTTGAATCCACTATCTTGAAAGAATCGAAGTTCATACAATAAGACTTACAAGCCCCCATGCTCGACTTCTTATTGCTACCCACTAGTAGAACTTATTGACACGACCACGTGCAAGCTCCGAATCCACGGACTCCTTCTTTCTTGGATTCACCACCAGATACAAGCACACCTGCTTATGTTTTCTTTAAGCTTCAATGGCAGTAACCGAGTTGATCATTAAGGTGTAGATAATATCTTCTCCTTGAAAACCCTAAGTTTGTATAAAGGAAAGCTCCTCTAGATCTCACAAGAGATTTACACAAACCACAATATGAGCAACACTAAAACGTGGCTAGGGTTTGCCTTTTATACTTAGGACAAATTAGAAAACCCTAAAACGTTTTAAACAACTAGGGCTGAGTTGGAAATCTGCAGAAAAAAAACATTCTGCCCGAGCTTCGATCAATCGAGCCAGGCCGAAATGCATAATGCTTTCTGCATTAGCTCGATTCCAACTTTACATAAAACGTACAACTTTGAGCAAGACTAAAATACTTCTAAACACATTGTTTTGATCATGGTTTGCCAACAATACACATTAGAGTTCTAAATACATAAATACCTAAGTCTTTAGAACCTAACACCTATAATTTCTAATATTAATTTGATTACAATACAAACTTTTCATATAATCCTACGTAAAAAATTGTCCATGTAATATATTTTTTTAAAATTATATTACTGCACATAAAAATTGATAATTTTTTTTAGATCTATAAAAAAATAGATATAATTTTTTTTGTTCTTATCTTCTTCTTCTCCTATAATTTCTAAGTTAATAAAAATCTTAATTTGATTACCATCCAAATTAATTTCATCTAATCCTTATCTTAAAAGTATACGTTTAGGTCCATCTAATCCTTATCTTAAAAGTATATGTTTAGGTCTATCGATCTAATCCTTATTTTTTAATTACTACACGTAAAAAAAAAAAAAAAAAAAAAAAAAACCAAACAAACAACGTATAGCTAATAAAGTTTATTTTCAAGCAAATTATCTTTAATATAATATAAGAGTGTAATTTTGAATAAATTTTCTTTCTTTTAATGTACAACCATTCTTTTTTATATATATATATTTTTAAAAAATTGTTCTCTTGGGTCTTTCCAAAAAAAAAAAAATCTCTTAGGAAGTGAGAACTGAGTACATGTCCAGATGTCCTGCCATCAAAAAAGTAAAATCAATTCTAATTAAACTCTCAAACTCAAACTCTTAATAATTAAACTTTCCCACCATGTCACAATTATTCAGAAAGTGAAGGAAAAAAAATGTTAATATCAACATTAAGCTTTTGTGTCTATCCAAAAATAAATAGAGGAAAGTTGACAAGAAAAATTAAAATTTTGTATTTATCCAAAGATTAGTAGAGGAAAAGTTGATAAGAACAATTTTTGTGTCTATCTAAAAAAATTGCTGCAATTTTTGCTTACCTTCAAGTATATCTAAAACTTGCGATTAGATCATAGGGAATAAAATTAGTCAGAAAAAAAAAAAAAAAAAAAAAAATTTATAAATATTTTTGCTCCACGTCCCTCAAACTTCTCATTTGGACTATGCTCTCTCTGTAAATCTATGATGAAGGTTATATTTTTTGTATTCTTAGTTTTTTTGTGTATATTTTTAGTTGGATGGTTTTGTTCTATAATGGGTTTATTGATTTTTAAGTTTCTAGGTGTATCAACATCCTAATCCAATAGGAAATGGGTTAGCAATGGAAGCTATAATCGAAGAACTAGAGTGTACTGTACCAGGCCAGATTGTGTGGATACTTTAAGGATGCCTACAATGAAAGCTCGAAGTTCTATTTTCCTCTCCAAGGTTATTTAACTCTATCTTTTTTTCTTTTTTTCCTTTTTTGTTTCATTATGTTCATAAATACATCATATTTTTTATACTACAAGTAACTATATTGGAACTTTTTGAAGCTATAGAGTTTGAAGGAAACTTTGAAAAGCTTAGTTACTATATAAGCTTGAATTGTTGGAACTTAATTAATTAGATCTTCATCACTATAATTTATTGGGATATGATCGCAACAAAGGATTCTCAAGAGGAATAAAAATGTAGTTGGCTTAGAAAGTTTGGGTCAATTGAAATATACACCGGAATAAAATAAGAAAATAATTGCTAAAATGAGATTTATTGAAGGTGTACGGTTAAAATATTGGTCAAAATATGGCATGATCCATTGAAGTTTTAAACACCTTAAAGTTTTAACCTATATTCCAAATGCATCATTTACTCATAATATATATATATTGTTCACAAAAACAGCCTAGGAGGGATATGTAGGACCTCGCAAAAAGTATTACTTTTTAATTTTCATCACATCTCAACGCTAATGAAGCTATTTTCAAATATTTTTAGGGTCTTAACTCTTAATTTTTCTCAAAAAAAATTTCTTGAAGTTTATATTTACACATTTTGTTTTGATAGGTTGAAATTCGGTACCTCCTCTCTCGCTTTCAAATACAAAAATTCAGTTCTTATGTAAATTCTTAATGTTTAGTAATTTGGGTTGTTTATAATTCTTAACTATTAAATTGAGATTACCACTTAAATATATTTTATTATTTAATTTTAATTAAATTAAAAAAATATTTTGTTATTTTTTTTAGTTTACACATGATTCTTGATGAAGTCGTGTAGCCATGTATCGCATGAGCATAATACTAGTATATCTAAAAGCTGAAGCGTAGAGTTTAATGTTGCCTTGCTCCTGTTGAGCCACATCAGTGCCACACCAACACCACATCATCAATCTATTTTCAATATTTTCTCTCTTATTTTTAATTTTTTTTTCTCCTTATTAATTTGTCACTTTACAATTACACATTTTCCAACATTTACTTATTTTAACCTTTTTATCTTCCCACTACTCTATATCTTGACCTTACACTTTCTCCATCCCTTTATCTTCCTTTTATTTTGACTCTTCTTCTCCCCATTTTTTGACTATAAAAATTTGTTATTTCTCTTACATTCAATCCATATTTTGCTCATACAAAAAGGTGAATACTCTCTCTCTCTCTCTCTCTCTCTCTCTCTCTCTCTCTCTCTCTCTCTCTCTCTCTCTCTCTCTATATATATATATATTCTTTATTTTGGTGGATGTTTGATTCTTTAGATTGATAAATTTTTATGTTTTACTCTACTTTGGATTGATATGATTTGGTTATATTTTAATTTATTATGTTTTTAATATTATTTTATTTATTTGTTACATGTTATCCTTTGAAATTATAGAATGATTTACTGTTATTCTATTACATAGCATGACTTGGATAATTTGGTGTTTAGAACTATACATTTTTCTTTTAAATATTTTTCTACTCATCTTATTTTATATAATTTTATTATTTATCTCACATTCTCTTCCAAAAAAGGTGATTGTTCTCTCTCTCTCTCTCTCTCTCTCTCTCTCTCTCTCTCTCTCTCTCTCTCTCTCTCTCTCTCTCTCTCTCAATTATTAATTCTTTCTTGCAATTGTAAATTTAGATTAATGAATTTTTTTTGTGTCTCTACTTTTGGATGATACACTTTGGTGGTGTGTTTTTTGAGTTATTTATCACATGTACTCTCTATCTTATAGTTTTGGTTTGAGTTAATTTTTAGATATTTAAGAAGTGAGATGATTATGTATTTGAATGTTTCTATAAATTATTTGAGTAATATCAATTGTAAATTTGTAATGAGGTTTGATTATCATGATAATCTTCTTAAGAGAATGAGAAATTCAAATAATTAATATTGGAACTTAAAAATTTTAGTTGTAGAAAAAAAAAACCATAACACACTATACAAAAGTTTGAATAAAATAGATCACTTGAAAAAAAAAATAGTATTTCTATCTTTCATCTCAAAAAATATAATAGACTAATATCAATCGAATGCACCTAAGTTTTTAAATAATAAAAAAACTCAAAATAATAGAATGATATATTTGTAGAGATGGAGAAATGAAAAATAATTTTAGAAATAATATCTCCAGTATGTTTTATAGAATAAATCATATATTATAAAATGTTACAAAATAGTTGTATATTCCCACGCATCGTGTGGGTCTGCGACTAGTTTAGATAAAAATAGAGTCAACTCCTCTAGCTACAACTTGCAAACAAGAGAACAACAAAATTCCATCTAGCACTCCCATTTGATGTAGAACAGATAGCACAGTCCTTCCTGGAGTAGCAAGGGTGCTGGAAGTCATGGAGTAAGATCAAGGGGGGTGCTAGTAGAGGCTATCGGGGCGACGATATCGGAATTGCATGAAATTTGGCAGGTTGAAGGGAAACAACATTTTGATCCAGATTCAAAATCTCGAGTGTCTCTTAAATTTAGATAAATTTCTTCGTTAAGGCCCAGAAAATAGTGTTTTTGCTATTTATGGTAATATTTTTCTTCCTTAATAACTTTTATTTTAAAAAGTCAAAATAAGGTCCCATTTGTTTTGGGATGTTTCTTAGAGACAGTATTTTCAATTTTTGCAATTATTTCTAATGGTTCCTTGGAAATCAGTAGGTTGATAAGTCTCGAGCGCTGATGATCTTAGGGCTTGATCCTAAAAACAAATACTAAGTCAGAGGGGATCGATGGGGACTGGCCAAAAGTCCTCCGATGATGAAGTTAGTGAATTTGTAATTCCAAGTAAGAAGGAAGTAATTTCTGAAATAAGTGTCTAAATGATCCTTACCTTCCCATCGAAGAATGCTTATATAGCATGTGTGAAACGGTTATCTGTTTAATAACCGTTCCTATTGTCGAGGAGTCCGGAGGATTTGGAGGTAACTTCCATAACCGCCATGGAAGTTACCTCAGTTGGACTTGTGTTCCATAGTGGTTAATGGAGAACTTGACACATAGTAGTCCAACCCAATGAACTCGTCCATCCTTTATTAAGGACGGACGAGGCTATTAGGGACGACTTTTCCTTGTGCATTTACTTTTTCTTAATTTCGTGTAAAGCTCGTCCGTCCAAATGATTCTAAGGATGGACAAGCTTCTCGTGGGACCTCGTCTATCCAAAGACGAACGAGGTCATTAAGGACGATTGGGATGATCATTCATGTGCTTGGTTCGTCCTAGTCGGTCTTTCATTGGACTAGACATATGGACGAGTTCAGGAGTTGGTGTTTTTTTTGTAGCACCATTAGTTGCCCCCTTATCCATATGGATCATCTTAAAGGATTTGTGCATTCAATGTCTGAAACTGTACGTGCCATGTGTCATAACTTAACTAATGTCCAGTCTCGTCGTTTTTTTTTTTTTTTGAAGGGTAGGCCACGTGTCACATCTTGGTTGGTCGTGCCGTTTCGAATACCCAGGTCAGATGTCTATAAATAGTGGAATTCCTCCCTTACCCTTTACATTTCTGAAATCTTTCTTCGTCTAGAGCCCTCATCTAGAAGTTTCTCCGCGTCCATAGTCCTCTCTCGTCTAAAGCCAGGTACTCTCTTCCTTCTTGTCTTTAGGTTTTTGGTTTCCAAAAAATGTCTCAAACTATTATTTCATCGTCTAGCGATAGTACAGAGAAAGCTATAGACGAGTATTATGATTCAAGTAGTAATGGTAGTTCAAGTAACAGTAGTCATAATAGCGGGGAGAGTTCTACGGACGAGGGGTATACCTCTGGTGTGCCCGGGCTTCCTTTAGAAGTCATCCAAGAACAACTTAGGAAAGCTTCTGGTTCCAAGGCTGGCACTTCATCCAATGTGCCTCCGTCTAGTCCTTTGGACAAAGAGGAGATAGTTTATAGTTGTGCTGTAGGTGTTCATTCTAAAACGAATGAGCAAAGTCTAAACAATCTTAGGGCATGGTACCAGATCCCGGATGAGCTTAACCCTAGGTTGCCCGTTCGTGGAGAGTGGTGTTGCAATCCCCATTTTGGGGTGGGCGTCTACGAGGCTTATTTCTTGGGGGGTTTTAGATTACCCTTGAATGAATTTGCTAGAGAATTATTGGTTAGGTTAGGTTTAGGTATATGTCAGTTTAACTCTAATGCGTGGAGACTAGTTATCTCTATGCAAGTTTTGTGGAATGAAGTATTTGGGAGGGACCGTCCCCTTACTGTGGACAAGTTCCTTTTTTGTTACAAACCTTCAGAGATAAATCAATCCCTTGGCTTTTACCAATTCACAGCCAGGGGTAAGGATTGTAGGCTAATCAAGTCTTTGGCCTCGTCTGACAGAAATTGGAAGATAGAGTTTATCTTTGTCTCCAGTTTTTGGGCAGGGAATCCTGTGGACGTTGGCAGGGACCCTTTTGCTCCTTACTCTGGGGACTTAGGGACCCTTCATCCTGAAAGTACGTCCCTCCCCTTTTTCATCTTTCTTTCTTTCAACTTATTTTTTTTTTTGCTTCTAACTTTTGTTTGTCATTTGTTTAATAGGTGTTAAACGTCCGTCCTTAAGCAAGTTTCACCGTGATCGCGTCCATAGAGCTTGTCTTTTCACTTATAGGAATTTTCGTTCTTTAGTCACCCTACGACGTCTTGCCAAGTGGGGACTTGGCTCTGAACCATTAGACGAGGCTATTGCTCACGATGTCACAGTTAGAAGAAGTAAGTTTCTACCTAATATCATTTTCAGCACTTAACTTATTTCCTAATCTACTTATAATTTCTCACTTATTGTCATTGTTCTCCACCTTTAGGAGTGTCAACCATGAAAGAAAAAAAGGGAAAAGAGGTTGTAAATGAAGAGGATCGTCCTGAGTCCCAGCCACAAGTTCGTCCATTGGCTGGGGACAAGAAGAGATCCCTGTCCAAAAGTCTTGATTTGGGAAATCTCCCCAACCGTCAAGGCAAAAAGGCCAAGCATGGGTTGTCCCAAATAATTAAGCCCAACATTGCCTCGTCTCAGCAGCCTGTCAAAATTTACAACATGGACTCGTCCACTCCAATTGAAACTACTCCGTCCAAGACTCCTCTGTCCAAGACAACTGTGCCTGCCACATCCCAGCCTTCTTAACAGGTCCCTTCCAATATCATTGAAAATGAAGACCTGGCTTAGGAGCATTTTCAGAAGGCTATTTTAGACGAGGACATAAATGTTTGCTATGACATGTCCTTGAAGGATTTTGAACATTCTGGTGTTCACGATCTTTTCAAGGTAAGTAATTTTATATTTTTCCTCGTCTTTGCCAATATATATATTTTCATCTAACCTTCATCTCATTTCCTTTTTTTATTTATTTATTTATTTTTTTTTAAGGCTATGTCAAAATTTATAGCAACGTCTAGGCAAGCTCCAGGATTGGACAAGATGAGAGTCCTACTAGAGACGAGGATTCAAGAGGTGAAGTAGGAATCCAAGAAATGGGCTGGGGTGGTTGCTCAGGCTAAGAAGAAAACAACAGAGCTCCAGAAATTGATTGAGGAGTTAAAGACTGATGTAGCGGAAAAAGGCACTCGTCTTGATCATTTACAGAAGAAGAACAACGAGCTGAGTGTTCTTTTGTCCAAGGTTAAAGAGGATGTAGTGATTGAATTTAAGGCGTCCAAGCAATACACTGATCTTCTGGACGCCAATTATGCAGCAGGTTTTGAGGACTTCAGAGCGGATGCTATGGAAAACTTCCCAGAAGTTGACTTTAGCTCTATTAAGCTTAACCTTGCTGCTGCTACCAGCTCTCTCCTTCAAACTAGCTCTGAGGACGTCAATGTGGAAGACGATGCCAGTACTCAACCACCCCAAGACAACCCCAATGCCAATGCCCCCTCTTCTTAAGGACGAGACTTTTACTCTTAAAGCATCCTTGTATTTGTTTTCCTTTCATTTGGTTTTTGTTCGGTCCTTTGTTTTGGGACCTTTTTATGTAACCTAAGTACATTTGCCTCGTCCATGGTTTTAGGACGGGGTTTTAAACAATCATTTCAATTTTTTGACTTAACAAGGGTTTTTGGATGTAGGATGTCCACCCTTTTAGTTAATGAATGAAAGTTTATTTTCTATCTCTGCATGGACGAATGCTGTTATCTATATCAACTCCAACTTTGGCTCGTCCATGGCGAAAAGATATATATATATATATATATATATATATTTATATTATTTTTGTTAATGTAACTCGTCTTTGTGGGTAGTATTTTCATTTTGCTTTATTCGTCTTAAGACTTGCAAGCTGATTTTACATACTATCCAGTTTCTTTTGCCTAACTTTTCACTCGTCCAAGGATTGGATTGTTTTAGTTGGCTTTTGAATCTCATCCTTAAATTGGACGAACATGCTTTATAAGGCTTTCCCTTGTCCAAGACTTGGACGAGTATGCCTAAGTTTTTTCCATGTTTTACTCAGGAAAGCTTATAGACGTTACATCTTTGCGTCTAGAGAATTTATTCGTCTTGAATCTTTTAGGTCCCTTGTGGGTTAGCTTGAACGAGAATAGCATGGAGATTCGAAATTCACACAACATTTTGTACATAACATAAATATTGTTTACAGATAAGGCACATGCATGCTAATGCCTTTTTTATTTAATAAGTACAAACTCCATAACTTCGTCCATAATCACGACACAAATAACCACAACATAAATAATAAAGTAGTAGTATCAAATACAAACAACATCAAACATAAGTAGAACGTAAGTAGATAGACAAGCTCCAGGCTCGTCCATAGTAATACTCGTCCAGGCTCACTTTTACTGATAGTACCTTCTCAGGTGCTCCACATTCCAAGGATGTTCCAATTTTCTCCCATCTAGGGCCTCCAAGTAGTAGGATCCTTGCCTTTTACAGTTGATAACTTTATAGGGTCCTTCCCAATTAGGGCCCAATTTCCCATTAGCTGGGTTTTTGGTTGCCAAAGAGACCTTTCTCAGGACAAGATCTCCTATGTTGAAATGCCTTGGCTTCACCATTGCATTATATTGCCTAGCCATGAGGTTCTTGTACTTTGCTGCCCTATGCTCTATGTCTGCCCTTACCTCGTCTATTAGATCGAGGTTCAAACGGAGTTGCTCCTCATTATCCTTATCTTGATACATCATCACCCTGTGATTGGCCATATGTACTTGTGCAGGTATGACTGCTTCGCTTCCATAGGCTAGCTTGAAAGGAGTTTCCCCCGTAGGGGTTCTCACTATCGTCCTGTACACCCATAAAACACCTGGTAACTCATCTGGCCATACTCCCTTTGCCTCCTCAAGACGAGTCTTGAAGATTTTCAACAATGATCGGTTTGCAACTTCAGCCTGGCTGTTGGCTTGGGGATGAGTAGGTGAGGAATAATGATTTTGAATTTCAAAGTGTGCGCAGAAGTCCCTGAAGAGTGCATTGTCAAATTGTCGTCCATTATCAGACACCAATACCTTGGGCAGTCCAAATCTGCACACAATGTTCTTCCACACGAAATTTTTAACATTCTGTTGTGTGATATTTGCTAACGGTTCAGCTTCCACCCATTTGGTGAAATAATCGATGCCCGCCATTAGAAACTTCATCTGCTTTGTGCCCAGTGGAAAGGGACCCAAAATGTCTAGTCCCCATTGTGCAAAGGGCCACGGTGCCATTATCGGGGTGAGGTACTCTGATGGTTGTCTGGGGACGTTGCTAAACTGTTGGCATTGGTCGCAGACCTTGATGTATGCTTTAGCATCAGCTTGCATATTTGGCCAATAATACCCTGCACGGACGACCTTGTGGACAAGTGACCTGGCTCCTGAGTGATTGCCGCACGCTCCTTCATGAACTTCTCTCAATACATAGTTTGCTTCATCCGGAGCCAAGCATCTAAGATAAGGTTAAGAAAAACCTCTTTTGTATAGCACTTTGTCCATGAGAACGTACCTAGCCAATCTTACCCTCAACTTCCTGGCTTCATCCTTCTATTCTGGGAGTCATCCGTCTTTCAAGTATGATAAAATCAGGGTCATACAATTTCCTCTGCTCTCTACCTGTTGTACTTCTGGGATATCTATACTTGGCATATACTGAATCTTATCAAATTCGTCCATGGATTCATTTACTGAGGCTTCTTTCGCTATGGTATCAGCTTCCACGTTCTCCTCCCTTGGGATTTGAATGAAGTCAACTTTTTCAAGTCTTTTGATAAGGCACACCACCCTACTAAGGTATTTCCTCATCCGTTCTTCTTTAGCCTCATATACCCCATTCACTTGGCCCATAATCAACTAAGAAACCCCCAAGACGAGTATAGACTTGGCTTCCACAGACTTAGCCAATTCTAGCCCTTTGAGGAGGGCTTCATACTCGATTTCATTATTAGTTGTTTGGTACTGCAAACAAACTTTGTGTTTCAGTTTATCTCCTTCTGGGGATCGTAGGACCACACCAATTCCTCCTGCGTACCGTGTAGATGAACCATCCACATGGACGACCCATCTCTTACTGTTGTCGGTCTCATCATGATTTGGGGTAAACTCCGCAATGAAATCTGCTAGGGCTTGAGCTTTTATGGCATACCTTGGTTGATATCTAATGTCAAACTCACTGAGCTCTACAGCCCATTGGATCAATCGTCCTGCAACTTCTAATCTGTTCATTGCCTTCTTGAGCGAATGATCTGTCATGACATTAATGACATGTGCTTGGAAATAATGCCTTAGCTTCCTAGAAGCAGTTATCAATGCGAAAGCTAATTTCTCCATCTGTGGATATCGTTCTTCTACCCCCCTCAATGCCTGGCTTGTATAGTACACAGGCCTTTGCACTTTGTCTTCCTCTCTTATCAATGCTGAACTCACGGCATGCGGGGTGACTGCCAAGTACAAATACAACTCTTCTCCCACCACGGACGGACTTAACAAAGGAGTCATGGTGAGATATGCTTTCAGATCTTCAAAAGATTTTTGACACTTATCGGTCCATTCAAATGCTTTTTTAAGAACTTTAAAAAATGGCAAACATTTGTCAGTGGCTTTAGAGACAAACCTGTTAAGGGCAGCAACTCGTCCGGTGAGGGATTGGATTTCTTTGGTATTTTGCGGAGGCTTCATGTCCAGTATTGCTTGAATTTTGTTAGGATTCGCTTCAATTCCCCTATGGGAGATCATAAAGCCAAGGAATTTCCCTGATGATACCCCAAAAGCACATTTGCTAGGATTCAACTTCATGTGGTACTGTCTAAGTGTTTCAAATGTCTCCTGCAAGTCGTCCAGATGCCTTCCCTTGTCCTGACTCTTCACCAGCATGTCATCTACATAGACTTCCACATTCCACCCAATCTGCGGACGAAACATGTGGTTAACCAATCTCTGATATGTTGCCCATGCATTCTTGAAACCAAAGGGCATCACCTTATAACAGAACAAGCCTTGACTGGTGACAAAGGACGTCTTCTCTTGGTCTGCCTCGTCCATCCTTATCTAATTGTATCCAGAGAAAGCATCCATGAAGCTAAGCAACTTGTGCCCCCTAGTGGAATCTACCAACTAGTCAATGCGTGGTAGCGGGTAGCTATCTTTGGGGCAAGCCTTGTTTAGATTGGTGAAGTCTACACACATTCTCCACTTACCATTTGCCTTCTTGACCATCACTACATTGGCCAACCAATCGGGATAATACACTTCTCGAATAAACTTCGCCACAATTAACTTTTGAACTTCGTCTTTGATAACATTATCTCTCTCAGGGGCAAACACCCTCTTCTTTTATCGCACTGGCTTGGAGGAAGGACATACATTCAAACGATGGGTAATGACACTAGGATCTATACCCGGCATGTCCTCATGACTCCAAGCAAACACATCAATATTTTTCTTCAAAAACTGGACGAGGTCCTTTTTAATCTTCTCTTCTAGATCTGCTCCAACCCTGGTACACCTCTCAGGGTTATTTTCATCCAAGGAAATATCTTCCAATGCTTCAATGGGCTCTGCTACAATTCTCTTTTCTTCAATATTCATGGTCTGAATTTGTTCATCCATGGCCAACATGGCCAGGTAACACTCTCTTGCTGCTAATTGGTCTCCTTGTACCTGTCCTACTCCGTGTTCTGTTGGAAACTTGATTGATAGGTGGTAGGTAGATGTAACAGCCTTCCAACTATTTAAAGTTGGCCTTCCAATTATGGCATTGTATAAGGATGAACAATCTACCACAAGGAAGTTCACATCCTTGGTGATTTGTCGCGGGTATGCCCCCACTACCACTGATAATGAAATAGTACCCACAGGTTGTACCTTCATTCCACCGAAACCTACTAGGGGAGTTCACTGGACGGAGCTGGTCTCGTCCTAACCTCATTTGCTGAAAAGCTGGAAAATATAAAATGTTTGCCGAGCTTCCGTTGTCCACTAATACTCTTCTGGTTGTGTATTCAACAATAAGCAAGGTGATGACGATAGCATCATCGTGAGGGTGATGAATTCTCTCAGTGTCTTTGTCCGTGAAAGTGATTGCTTGTTCGTCCGTGGACCTTGCCCTTGGTGATCGTCCAAAAATTTTGACGCTCTGCACCACCTTCAAGTATGCTTTCTTGGACTTGGATGACTGGCTTGTCGAACCTCCCCCTATAATGACTCTTATTTCTTCGAGCGGTGGTCGCGATGATTCTTCTATCTTCCCTTTCAATTTCTCGCCCTTGTGGTCTCGTCCAAGGAAATTCCTCAACTTCCCTTGCCTTATGAGATTTTCAATCTACTGCTTTAAATCAAAACACTCATCTGTATCATACCCATGATCTCTATGGAAGCGACAATACTTGTTCCTATTGCGCTTATTGGGATCTCCCTTCATTTTCTCCGGCCACTTCAAGGAAGGATCATCCTTGATTTGCATAAGGACCTGCTCAAGTGGCATGTTCAAAGGGGTATATTACTGATTCCGTGCTGAAGAGCCTGGCTTCTTATTATCTCGGTCTTTCCTTTCTTCCGTCCGTCCCTTCTTTGGACGAGAGCCTTGCTCGGAATGACGATTGGGGTTTGCTTCTACTCTTTCAGATCTCTTCCTCTTCTTAGCAATGATCCCATCTTTTGCATTCATAAAATTTTGGGCCGAATGGACGAGTTCGGCCATGGACTGAGGCTCTTTTTCATAGAGTTTATGTATAAATAAGTCCGAATTCACCCCATTATGGAAGGTCGCCAATAGAAGCTTGTCATCTACTTCATCCACACTCAGGGCTTCTCTGTTGAAACAAATGATAAATGACCGCAAGCTCTCATTCTCCCCTTGCTCTATGGTCAACAAGCTGGACGAGGAATGCTAGTGTCTTTGTCCCCTAATGAAATTATTAACAAACAACTTGCTCAACTCTTCGAAAGAACTTACAGAATTCGGGGGTATTTTGCTGAACTAGACTTGTGCCAGACCTTTAAGGGTGGTAGGGAAGGCTCTACACATGATTTCATCAGGGACTCCTTGAAGATGCATTGTTGTCTTAAAAGTAGCAATGTGATCAAATGGGTCACGCGTTCCAACATACGAATCCAGAGAAGGCAACTTCAATTTTGATGGTAGAGGGTGACCATTGATGGAAGCCGTAAAGGGGGAATCAGTTCTATGGACCAAATCTTCTATAGGATTGGCCCTTCTCATGTTCTCTTTCATTTCTTCCATGACTTTCTTCATTTGGTCCATCTCTTCTTTCAAGTGTGGTACCGTTCGTGAAGTGGTGCCTCTTAACTGACTTCCAATTTCAGTATTTTCTCTATCATCATGAGTCTGTGTTTGTCCTCCTCCTTCACGTTCCTCACGTGTCTGCTTTCTCAGATTAATCTCCATTCTTAACTCTTGGTTTTGGCGAGTTAACTCCGCCATTGCAGCCGCCATAGATTGCACGTGTTGGACAGACGATGTCTGCATGACCGGTGCAGATTGGCAATCGCGATGAGGATTGCTTGAAGCATCTCTGCTTCCCTGATGACCTAGGCTAGTAGCCCTCGATCTGGTCTGAACCATCCAACCTTTTGTCACAGAAAAGAAAACTGCAAAACAATCTCTTTTTCCCATAGACGGCGCCAACTGATGGCTCCTTAGAAATCAATAGGTTGATAAGTCTCGGGCACTGATGATCTTAGGGCTTGATACTGAAAACAAATACTAAGTCAGAGGGGATCGGCCAAAAGTCCTCCGATGATGAAGTTAGTGAATTTGTAATTCCAAGTAAGAAGGAAGTAATTTCTGAAATAAGTGTCTGAATGATCCTTACCTTCCCATCGAAGAATGCTTATATAGTATATGTGAAACGGTTATCTGTTTAATAACCATTCTTATTGTCGAAGAGTCCGGAGGATTTGGAGGTAACTTCCATAACCGCCATGGAAGTTACCTCAGTTGGACTTGTGTTCCATAGTGGTTAATGGAGAACTTGACACATAGTAGTCCAACCCAATGAACTCGTCCATCCTTTATTAAGGACGGACGAGGCTATTAGGGACGACTTTTCCTTGTGCATTTAGTTTTTTTTAATTTCGTGTAGAGCTCGTCCGTCCAAACGATTCTAAGGATGGACAAGCTTCTCATGGGACCTCGTCCGTCCAAAGACGAACGAGGTCATTAAGGATGATTGGGACGATCACCTCATGTGCTTGGTTCGCCCTAGTCGGTCTTTTATTGGATGAGCCATATGAACGAGTTCAGGAGTTGGTGTTTTTTTTGTAACACCATCAATTTCAATTTTGCTATTTTTGGCAAAAACTACTATTTTGCCACCTAATTACATGATTAGTGCAAATTAGGGTTTTTGAGCGTTTTCCTAGCCACCTAGGGTTTCTTTTTACTATTTAAATATATTGTAGCCTCTAGGGTAGTTTAGTTTTCAAATTTATAAAAATACAAATTTTGTCTATTTCTCTCTGATGATTCCAGAACCATTTCACCTCGTGAATTTAATGGGCCCCTCGTGAATTCAAGGTTTTCATTAAGAAGCTAACATGTTTTGTTTCTTTTTTCATTCAGAAGCTAACATTTTTAGTTTCTTTTTCATTCAAAAAGCAACATGTTTGTTTTCTTGTAACTTCCTTGACATT
Source organism: Quercus tomentella (assembly GCA_028535165.1). NCBI lineage: Eukaryota > Viridiplantae > Streptophyta > Magnoliopsida > Fagales > Fagaceae > Quercus > Quercus tomentella. The sequence continues at coordinate 39,131,840 of JAPQVY010000012.1, read as the reverse complement.
ACTATTACACACTGACTAAAGCAACAACTTAATCTATAAAAAACACTAGTAAACATAATTGGCCTTGGCCATAAGTGCCATTATCATATCAAAGAAGTATGTCCCATCTAGAGCTTAAAACTGTGTGAATTCCAGCCATTACAACATGCTCTATTTTGGCTCTAATATCCCATTTAATTCTCTATATAACTTGTTACTCTATCAAAACAACTCCCCCATGACATATGCTATTCCTTTGCAACCATATATGGTAAATTGTAGCCCACTAGACCAATTTGCAAAAGGTAGCTCTAAAACTTTTGCCCTTTAAAATAGTCACCCCCGTTGGACTATTTCATCTCAAATAATAGGAACATCAATCAATAGGCAAAGCCCCATAATATGCTTCCAAATTCTCTTGGTGAAGGAGCACTCAAAATACAAATGTTCCCTACTCTCTATTTTATTTCTATAGAATGCACAATAACTATCTCGGAGAAACCCCATTGCATCAATATATTTTTTGTAGTCAACCTATTTTTCAAAGTAAGCCACCCCATAGAAGCATGTTTTTGTATTGCTTGAGGAAACCATAAAAGCATGTTTTTCCACCATACCACTTCCATCTCTTTTCGCCTTAACTGATTTAATATATATTATTTTATATCTAACAAAAAATTATATCATGTTAGTCTTTAAAATAAACTAGAAAGATCACATAATCGAAGCTATAGAATTAATATTTCCAAAAGAAAATTTTAGGTGGCCTGCTGATAACTTTTTTAGACCTTGCAAAAGTCAAAGATTTATGCCTTGAATAAGACCTTCTATTTTTTTTCTTACACCATTAGAGTATGATAATAGTTTTAAAACTTTAAAAACATATATAGATAATAGATTTATTAACTTAAAATAGAGGCTAAATTGCAAAAAAATACATTTTAAGTCCTCTATTTTTTCTCCCAAAAAAAAGAAAAAAAAAAAGTCCTCTATTAATTTCCCCATTAGTAACTCCCAAAACTATGTTATTTTGATTTTCTAATTTTCTTTAATTATAAAAAAAAAAATTCCAGAAAACTATAAAAAAAAAAAACATTTTCCCAACTATATTTTTTAGAATCATTTTCATTTTTGAACCATAATTAAAAAAAAGAAAAAAGAAGAAGACATATAAAGACGAAAAAAGAACTCAAAAATATTCTCCACAGAAGCATCAAACTCATAATAACTAATCTACACACAATTTCTGCACATTCAAACATAAATCCATTCGCAAAAGTCCAAAGCACTTGAAGAAAGTTTTTTCTCTACACCAAAAGCATGACTTGAACGGTTTACGTTGAGAGAGTGGGAGACGAAGCCATTGAACTTGACAAATGGGTCGACAAGTATGGGTTCGGATCTACAAAACATACAGGAGATTTGTGTGTTCCTGTACTCGACTCCTCTAGGATTTGCAGCCAAGTGAGGTTGATCCAGGCATTTCAGGATTCGGCGTCGTCGGATTTCTGGGTTTCCTTGGTTGATTTTAGTATTGTTCTTGTTATTAGATGGTGTTTCTTTCACTAGCGATGTAAATTTTTGTTTCTAAATTTTTTCGTGTTGTGATTGGATTGTTCTATAGTTTGTTTGGTTGCGTGGAAAGTTTTCTGGATTGCTAGGGAAAATTTGCTGGATGTTTTTGGTAAAACATATCAATATCTTTTTAATTTATTTTTTCTGAAAAAAAATTATTAGCTTTTTGGATTTATTTTAATTGTAAAACCTAAACTGATGTAGTTTTGAGGTCTCTAACGGCACAATTCTAACGGAAACTAATGGGAATGCTGGTTTGAATCATGTTGAGATTTAGGGGAATGGATTAAATAAAATTAATCTGAAGTTAGACCTGTGTTTTGTATTTTTGCCTAAAACAAATGTCACTTTACATATTTGAACATATCCAAGTTAATATAAGGATAATATAATTTTCATCTCTAATTCTCCAAATGCAAAATAAAAAATGGGATTTTGCTTTTGAATTTAAAAAAAAAAAAATTCAAAAAGTAAATATTTATAAGTTTATTGAAAATGCATTGTTTGAAATTGTTGTGCTTAAGAAAAAAAAAAGTGAGGCTTCAAAAACTGTAATTTGAAAAAGTGTAGCTTTAAACCACTGTATCAAGTAGGAATATAATTATACATTTAGTAAATAAATGTTTTATCAAAGAAATTGAGTAGAAAACAATGATAAAAAAACATAATTCAACTTTAAGGCGTGTTGAAAATGCTTTCTTCAAGGTGACAATGTGCCCCTGCTTAAAAGAGTTTTCTGTTGTGTTATAAGAAATTCACCTCCATGCAACAAAATCACCAATTGCAAACAGCAATATATTCTGAAGTTTTTCTTTTTCCAAAGAATTCTTACAAGAATTGTATTAGGCCAACGATATATTCTGAAGATAATGCTCCCTCATTACTCAAACAGCCACGCTTACTGCAATGACGATAAAGTTGATGCAACTGACAGTGTCCTTTGCAATTGCCTTACAATGTACTAATATTGTTGCAGAAAAAGAACAGACAATTGTGCTTACTGCCACCTTGCTTTGCAAAATTAGACATATTTGAATTTGAATAAGTATATTCTTCTTGAAACTTTATTACAAATGAAACTTTAACACACATCACGCACAAACTCAGACACAATTAATTCAAATCCACACATATTACATCAAATTAGAAAGTACAATCACCCTGACTTATTTCAAGAAAACTTCAACGCCAAGCTGCATGTAAACAAATTAACAAATTAACGGCTGTCTGGAGGGCATAGAAATTAAACCATGTAATTCTCAGCAAGCTAGACACACTTAGAAAGAGAGCAGCAAATAAAATTTTACCTTTTGCATATTTACTTTGGTGTTAAGTTTTTGCAGAAGTTATCGCAGGGTCCTGGGGGAGAGTTGACAGCATACCAAGTCTGAGTGATAGTTAGAGCAAGTGCTAACAATGCGCCAAAGAAAGCAATGAACGTCCAGGGACTACTGAAATAGTCGTGAAAGACTTGAGCTATCCAGGTCATCCACTTGTTCTCATAGTGCTTCTGAATTTCTGATCTGACTTCCTTGTATATTTCGATGTTAGGCACCAAGTCGGTGCCTATCTCATTGAAGAGTTTCGCCACTTCTTCATCGCTGCCAAGGAAATTGTGGAGTATCTGTGCTTTCCTTAGCTTCTTAACATCGTAGGCTTCATCGATTAGTGAATCAAGGAAGGATATATAAGAGGTGACCCCAAAATCATTTTCAAAATCCAGACACATTTCATATGCTATCAAGTTCAGGAACTTAGGCCTGGTTGAGTCATCCACAACAATTGGAGGAAGGTGAAGTTGTCCACGAAAAAGAAATTGTTTAGTGAATTTTATCTCACTCAAGTAACAATTTTTACCACGTTTCAAATGGATACCTGCTGTTTTAAGCTCCTGGACATTGCGATAGGATTGCCACTCTTGGACATTTTGTATATTTTGGTTGATTTTACCAACCTTTCCACCATGAATGTACCCTTGTCCATGAAGCATTCGTGTCCTCAGATGGTCAAGAAGATGGACGGGCTCTGTAGCCACTGATATGGTACGATCTTGTGGCTTCTCCTCATCGTAGCTTTCTTCTTTCGCCCTTTGTGCTTGTTGTGGCTTCGATCTGTGGCAGAGTCTCCACGATAACCAATTCGATTGCTGATCCTCTGGTACCTTAACGTGCAAGTCAATGTAAGTTTCAATTGATTTGCTCAATTCTTCTTTCTTCACACTAGAGCTCATCAACCATGTGAGTAGACGATAGGGAAGTTGATTCTCCAGCAAGAACAAATCCTGTTGCCCAAATGCTACACTATCCGTTTTTATATTCAACTCTTTGAACTTCTTGTTAGTTGCACAATATATGTACTGTAATATTGCACAGCCATCCACGAACAGAATTGAAGTGAGAGCCTCATCATCATATGCCTTGGTCACCTCCTCCTCGAAGCATGTCCTCAATTCATAGATTTTCTCCTTAATCATGTTGTATACATCTTCCATATTCTTACCGCTACCTTCAATGAATTCATATGTCAACAGTAGCTTGTAATTCTCTCCTAGCTGGTAATTTGGATTACCATGATGGATCGGACCGAGTGATACCACTTTTGGCTCATAATTTTTGTGGAAATCGTCTTGTTCTCGCAGAAAGAATATAACCTTTTGTATCTTTGGTGTTTGAGATTGATTCATCACATTTTTTTTTGCCTCCCTTATTTTTTCAAGCTTTGCCTTGAGATTAGTAATTCCGATTGAAATGCTGGGCACCTGGGGCTCCTCAGTGATGCCCATGCTGGTTTCACCTTCACTTCCGGGCATTGAATGTTCGCACCAAAGAAGGCAATAGAATTTTGTAAGTTTGCTGTCCTTACTCGTATTTATTGTAATTTATTCTTGACATAGTACGTGGAAACTTTAGCCTGAGAAATTAGGACTGTCGCTCTTATTTGAATACAGAAAATTTCCTAAAGCAACTATATTTTATGATGGATTAACATACCAAGCTTGGAATATAGTCTACAAGATATATCTAAAAAATGCAAAATAAATTGAAACTTGCTTTATGTCTTTATCCATAGATAGATGGACATGCGTAATTTCAACATCTTTTCTACTAATATACCAAGTCGGGGGACAGGGATAATCTTTTCTATTAAATTAAAGACAATACACAAATGTTGAATGATACAGTGAATAGGCTTGTTTCTTTTGGCATGGCATGATGTATTATTTTGAAGCAAAGGTAGAGCTAGTAAATGCTTGTAGGAGGCAAAAATTTGTCAAGCCAACTACAAAATGCCATGTCAAATTTATGTGTCATTAAATTAATTAAACAAATAATAACATGTGTCATCCAATTTGACATAACATTGGCATATTGAAATTTGCCATGCATGTGTCATTTGGCTCACAAGGTAAAGATAAATTTCCTATTCAAAATTTATGGATAATTATCTTTATTAAAATAAATAAATAAAATAAAGATAAATTTTCTATTCAAAATTTATGAATAATTATCTTTATCAAAATAAATAAATAAAATAGAGATAATTATCTTTAAGTAAAATTTGGGTCAATCAGAGTCTACTACATATCTTCAAGTATATCAATTCAACGTGGAGCTTATTCTTTGAAACCACTATTTTTCAACACCAAGTTTTCCCTCTCATTTTCAACACCAAGTTTTCAAGAAGACCAAGCTCTGGAGAAATTCTGTGTCAAGAATCTTTGAAGAACTTGAAGAACATTCGAGGATTTGAAAAACACTCGATCCATCTTCCAACCAAAGTCAAGAGGATTTCTTGTTCAAGTCAAGTTCAAAGAAGATAGAATTAGATGAGTATTCTTTTGTAAAAGAATCGAAATAGAAATTGTACTTACTACTTGATTAATACAAAAACATATCTGTGATACCTTTTTCAATTTGTTTGATTTGCAAACTTTGTGAAAAATTTGTGTTTACAATGTTATTTGTTAGGACATGTGTGAATCATGTTAGGAACGTATGTCATTTAGTGTTGGCTAATCCTTTAACAAAACGCATTTTACTTGTACTTGGATAAATCTAGGATGTGTTTAATACTTCAAGAAACAAGAGTTCAAGTCCAAGTGTTAAAGTCATGCAAATTTATCCAAGAATCAAGTAAAGAAGTGCTGTATATTCTTCAAAGAACAAGAGTTCAAGTCCATGATGTTCTTATTATTGCATGTCACATGCTCATGCATTTTTCATGCATACGTACCTTCTTTTCTCTATCTTATTGATATTGATCTGTGCTTGATACTTTTCTGTTTGTCTCTCTCCCTCTCTCTCTTTCTTTCGGTTAGTTTGCTCCATGGCACCCAAAAAGAGCAAGTCTACTCCGTCTTGGAACCCTTTTAGTTCCTGGGCATCTACTTCTGATTTCACCCCTTCTCACATTCGGTTCCGCGATGAGAAGGCCCGTACGGACTTCTTGGAGAACTTTTCCTGATACGGCATTCATTCGGAACACCAAGTCATCCTATCTAACTTTTTCGATACTGACCTTCCCTCTGTCATCTACAGTAGGGGTTGGGAGTCACTTTGTCGCATCTCGGTCACTTTTACCTTTGTGATCATACAGGAGTTTTACTCTAATATGCACGGATTTGATTACTTTGTATCTTATTTCATCACTCTCGTTCGAGGTACACGGATTGTAGTCACTCTAGATCTTATATCCAAGGTGCTACATGTTCTGAGGGTAGAGTTTGCTGACTACCCCGGCTATGATCGTCTTCGGACTGTGTCCAAAGATGAACTCATGTCTCTATTCTATGAGACACCCCCATCTTGGGGTAATCTTCAAAACATCCCTTGCTCGAGCTTTGCAAAAGGTTCGAGGTTCCTAAATATGGTGATGATATTTGTTTTACATCCCTTGTCTCATTATAATTTGATTACTGAGTCTCGTACTCGATTTTTGTTATCCCTACTTGAGGGACTCACTATAGATTTTCCCTTTTACTTCATTCTTTCCCTTATAGATGTCTATAAGGATACGACGACCTGTGATAAACTCATTTTCTCTTTGACTATCACGCGGATTCTCTACCATGCATTTGTCTCTAATCTTGAGTTTTCACACTTCTTTATCATGTGTGCCATAGATGCAGTGACCATTAGAATATATGTGAGGACCATTTGTCTCTATTCTTTGTTTGCTGTGGTTTTGTCACAGATTGCCAAAGGGGGAGATTGTTAGGATATATGTGAATCATGTTAGGAACATATGTCATTTAGTGTTGGCTAATCCTTTGACAAAATGCACTTTACTTGTACTTGGGTAGATCTAGGATGTGTTTAATACTTCAAGGAAAAAGAGTCCAAGTCCAAGTGTTAAAGCCATGCCAATCTGTCCAAGAATCAAGTAAAGAAGTACTGTATTTTAAAGCTCGATAGCTAGCATCTATTGAGGTTTAAAAGGGATCTTCAGCCTGATGCTCAATAGCTGCTCGATAGATAACCTATCTATTGAGATTTATGAAAATCAGTTTTTCAGATCTGATTTCACACAAATCTGTGTATATTCGTTTAGACTTTCTTTTCTTACAACCCTAAACATATAAAATGATTATTTTAAGGGCTGTCACAGCTGATGCAACTTAATGCAAAAGTTTTTCACAAGCATATTATGACTGGAGACATATGCCCTAGTTCATCTTTTTCTTAAAGAAGTTGCTGCGTTTGTATGCCGTAGGGTTTTGTAACCAAAGAGCTTCGTGATCTTCATCGTGTTGATGAACTGAAGAACTTTGCAGCCAACATCATTCTCAAGTTGGTGGTTAGTCACATACTTGGATCCGTGCATCGATTGGTTAGTTACGTACTAGGAGCCGTGCATTGAAAATGAGAGATTGTCACTACAGAACAAGTCCAATTGGGTATTGGGGTAAGGGTTCAACTGTAGGTTGGTATAAGGTACTGAGATTCCTTTACTTGTAACCGCTTGTTGTGATAATAGTAGATTCTCAATAGTGGTGATCTCAAAATCACTCGGTGGGGTTTTGCCTTGGAGGTTTTCCTCATTCGTAAACAAATCATCGTGTCAACTTTATTTTCCACTGCATATTAACTTAGATGGTGATTTTTTTGTGCTACCATGCATATTGCATGTTAATCGGATTAATTAATTAACTTGGATAATTAATTGGTTAATTCATCACAAAGGGTCAATACATTCTTGGCCTATCATTGTTGGTGATTTTTTTATTAGGTTTCTAGATTCATGATCTCTTATTTTCACGCATGTGTTATGAACAAAATCTTGAAGTAGGGCTTTGGTGCTTCCATACTTGTTCATATTGTTTGTGTGATCTGCCCTAGAAAGCACAAATATGGACACATGTTGAGTATGGACATGACACAGTGGCACAAGTAATTTTTGAAAAATTATATCATTAAACAATCTATACGACGTCACTCATAAGACACGAATACAATACATATACAACACAAGTACGACACCCAAATTACATTATCCAGTTCTCTTGAAATTGATTTAATTCAGTATTGGACACAAACTATTTGTTGGAATGCCACACACAAGTTCATATTGTGTTGATCATTGTGCGAACTTCATGTACTCTAGCCTAGCACATGCCCTGTCATCATACATGGTTAGGAGTGCATGGACTTGCTTGATTGCCTTGCAACTAACTATTCTGGAGACTGGAGCTGCTGTGTTTATTGATGATCTGTCAAAGAAGGACCTCAATGGAACTTTGTGGAAAGGTTATTCAGAAGCAGTTGAAGTAAAAAATACTGCAAAAATGCATATCAAATGGTGTCAAGTTTCACCAAGCTAAAGTTATAAAGGTTATTCATGAGGAGCCTAAATCTTTGTTGATTTGCAATGATAGTTTCATAGTTCAGGCTGCCATGGTTCTTGTTGTGACTGGCTTTTCTAGATGCCTTGTTCAGTATGACAAGCCCTATAATCCTGGTTATAGAGTGGCTTATGGGATTTTGGCTGAGGTTGAAGAACACCCATTTGATGTAGACAAAATGGTTTTCATGGACCAGAGAGATTCAAATCTGAACAACAATGTAGAGCTAAAAGAGAGAAATTGTAGGATTCCTACTTTTCTATATGCAATTCCCTTTTCCTTTGACATGATATTAATTTTTTTAGGAAACTTCCTTAGTTGCTCTGCCTAGAGTGCCTTCAGAAGATATCAAGGAAAGAATGGTGGCTAGATTAAGGCACTTGGGCATAAAAGTGAAAAGCATTGAAGAGGATGGGCGTTGTGTCATTCAAATCTATTAAGGTTATTTTCATTGGCCTTTTCTCTTTTGGCTACTCATTTTGTTATAAGAGGAAGAGTTCTGATATGCCGATTGAAACCATCTAGAATTTTTTATTTATTATTTTTTTGTTTAAGGAAAACTTGTCAGATTATGTTAGCAATAATAGCACTGGAATCAAGCCAATAAATTTAATTTCTTTTACCAACTTCTTCCTATTCATTTGTTTTGCCTCTTTGCATCGAGCCTGTATGGAGGGCTTACATTTTCAGAAATTAAACAAATACATATTTGGATTTTTAATTTAAATAATTCAACATTTCTTTTGGATAATAAGTTTCATCTACTAATCTACTTCGTTCAGTTGTTTGAAAAAAGAAAGAAGGAAAAAAAAAAAGCCATTGGGCTTAATAGGCTTGGGGAATAACTAAATTTCTAGTTTGAAATAAATCAAACGAGTAAAATAGTTTCACAAATGCGAATTTGTATTGATGAATGTGTGGTACAATTCTCTGTAATTACAAAAGAGTGATCCTTTGATTTGATCTCCTTGAAAGATTTGTTGATTGGAATCGTGGTAATGTGATTTTGATTCGAACACCAAATATACCTCAATTTGGCTGAAGAATGGATCAAAGATCTTTGAAACAGAATTACAATGAATCTCTAGTTATGAGCTTGTTAGAAATCTTTTGTTCTTCACATTCTTTGTGTTCTTTGTCTTCGAAAGTTTGTGGTGGAAGTTCTTTGAGGCTTTAGAGTCTTGAATCCGTAGAGCTTCACTGATTTGTGGTTTGTTGAGGTTTCTGGAGGCTTTTAATTTTGATTCTAGTGAAATTTGAGGCCTAGGAAGATGATTTGGATGATTTCTCTTTGAATGTTCTTCTTATTCGATGGTTTGTGGTGGAAGTTCTTTGGGGCTTCAGAGGCTTGAATCCGTAGAACTTCACTGGTTTGTGGTTTCTTGAAAATTCTAGAGGCTTTTGAGCTTGATTCTAGTGACCTTTGAGATCTAGGCAGGTAGTTTGGTTGATTTTGCTTCGAATGTTCTTTGTATTTGAGGTTGAAGTTCTTGAAATTCCTAGAGGCTTCAGGGCTTGATTCCAACAGAGCTTCTTTACTTCTGAATCTTTTTTGATGCTGCTTGTGGCATGGATCTCTTGGTGTGTGTCCCAAGATATCTACCAAGGTGTCTTGGTGTGTGTGTGTGTATTGAAATGCCTTAGGAAGGCTTCTATTTATAGGAGTTTGGGGGTAGGTGAGCGACATGTGGTGAAGTTTGATTGGTGACACGTGTCATAGTCTGATTGGAGGGGCTTTAAAACTTTTTCTCCAAGACACGTGGCATCTTTTGATTAGCCGAAATGTTTTGATTTTCAAGGTGACACATGTCAGCACTCGATTGGACTGCCTGTGTCATTACTTACATGCGCTAGGCTACTTATGTCATCACTTACACCCGCTGATGTGTGATTGGTTTTTGCATGCATTTTATGCCCCTATTTCAATGACACTTGGCAAGTTTCTGTTGGTTTTTGAGTAGTGATAGCAAAACCTAGCAGCAATACGTGGTGTTTTGTAATTGGTTGTATTTTGTGGACTTGGTAGTACAATGTGTCAGCTTGTGATAGGTTGGGAATTTTCCCTCTCTACAATGCCACATAAATATAAAGATAAACCATGCACCATCGGTATTTAGAGTGTGCTCCTAGGATCCTCTCTATATCAAGTTTTCTCTATTTTTTCCATTGCACAATTTGTTTTTTAGATTTAACATTCTACAAATTGTCTTGTCATTTAAAATTTTAGGTGATTGACAGTTTTTACACTTTTAAATTTATAAAATTTAATTTGAATCATAGATCAATTTCAAAGGGAGACCATCATTTTCCCCTTGATAAGTTGGGTCAGAGCCCAGGACTTTTGTACAATGATATGAATGTAGCATTAAGTTTGTAAGGTTGAATTTATTCAACCATCTAATTGACTTTATTCCGTGCCAAATTTGCTTGTAATTCAGCATTTAGTAACCCTGTATTTAGGTGGGTTTGATGTAAGGGTAGTGAGTGAGATAGAGTGAAGATTGCTCAAGAGTGTGCAAGAAAACAGAGACTCGCGGCTGGGACTCGCGGGTGACTCGCGGCTGCAAGCCGCCAGACGCAGCACACGTGCCAAGCATGCTGGAAGGTGAACAGTCATGCAAGCTGGAGCACTACAGGACAAAACAGGACAACTGGCCATACGGTTATCTCGCGACTGGATCTCGCAACTTAGTCAAGCCGCGAGCCACCCCTGTTTTGTAAAACCTGACGTTTCACATTCCTCTCCCACTCCAGTATAAATACCCCTTTTACCCACGATTGTGTGAGAGCTTCCAGAGAGAATTTTGAGAGAGAACCCTAAAGAAAAACAAGATTGATTCACCCACAATCTATACATTAGAGTCTCTTCAAATTCCTCAACTCTCTTCCTCTCCATTGTCAAACCCTTGAGAGGCATTATACCAAACCTGGTTCTCACCATCATCATCACTGTGAGACAGCTGTTTGGATTTCTGGGAAGCAGTTAGGAAGGAACCAATCTTCATTGGTTGATGCTACGGTCTAGTAGCGGAATCCGGGAAGCTAGAAAAGAAAAAGGTTCGGCGCAACCTCGTTGGAGCAAGAAGCTTGGAGGGCTTAGTTGCACTGGGTAGATTAGGCTTGGAGGGTCTATTGCTGTCCATGTATCCCAACTGTATTTTCTAGTGGATTGTTTACCGCTTGGAGGGCGGCGGAGAGGTTTTACGCCGAGGGCTTCGGTTTCCTCTTCGATAACACATCGCGTGTTGTCTTTGTGTTTGCATCTTCCTTCCTCTCTATCTTTGCCTTTTTATTATCTGCTGTGGATTATATTTTGTTTTGGCTTAGATAGTTTTTACCAATTTTATATTATAGCATATGTTAAGTTTCCGCACACTAGTTGTTTGACATATTGCTTGAATTGGATAAGTTGTAATTTGGGGGTCTAAACGTTCAAAGGTGTTTATACACGTTTTTGAACTTTCAATTGGTATCAGAGCGGGTACACTTTTATTGGTTTCAATACCATTGTGTGATCCTTGACTCCCTTTTGAGATGGATAGGTCTCAATCCCTAAATGCACCTCCATATTTTGATGGTAGTAATTATGCTTTTTGGAAGGTTCGCATGAGAGCATTTCTGTGCTCCATTGATGAATCTGTTTGGGATGCAGTTGAGAGTGGTTGGACCAGACCTGAGGCAGCCAAATCCACATGGGATAAGGCAGCACTCGCTGCATCTAATGCTAACAGTAAAGCTTTAAATGCTATTTTCTGTGGTGTGTCTCCTGATGAATTTCACAGGATCTCCCACATCACCGTTGCCAAAGAAGCATGGGAGATATTGGAAACCACCTACGAAGGCACGAAGAAAGTGAAAGATACCAAGTTGCAAATGCTGACCACTCGGTTTGAGGAGCTCAAAATGAGTGAGGATGAGTCCTTCGACTCTTTCTATGGGAAGCTGAATGAGTTGGTAGTCAGCAAGTTCAATTTGGGGGAGAAAACGGAGGATTCTAAAATCGTAAGGAAGATCCTTCGATCATTGCCGGAAAGTTTTCGTGCTAAAGTGACAGCGATTGAAGAGAGCAAGGACCTAGATGACATCAAAGTCCAAGAGCTGGTTGGTTCTCTTCAGACTTATGAGATGTCGCTGCCCAACCAACGGAAGAGTAAATCTCTTGCTCTTAAGACCATTAATGAGAAGGTAGAAGTCCATGACTCATCGGAAGACGATGTGATTGACAAAGATGTTGCATACCTTGTCAAAAATTTCAGAAAGTTCTTGAAATTCAAAAATAATGGCAAATTTGATGATAAAAGAAAATTCCAAAGTTCTGGAAGGGAGAAAAGGGAATTCAAAAAGAAAGATGGAAAAGAATCCCAACCTACACAAGGTGTCACTTGCTTCGAATGTAACGGGCATAGACACTTTAAGAAGGAATGTCCGAATTATTTGAAATCGAAAGGTAAAGTGTATGCCACGACATTGAGTGACTCAGATTCGTCTGACTCAGAATCTGAAGAGAGCTGTGATGGAGAGGGGAACTATTCAGCTTTTATGACCATTGCTCATGTTGAGTCTTCAGATGGGTTGAATCTGCTTGTACAAGACCTTGGAGAACATAGTGATGATGAATCACTAGGAATTGTCGAGGAATCAGATGTTGAAGAAGATGTAAGCACAGCCAATCTTCAAAAGAATTATGACTCACTCCTTGAAAAGTCGGGTGAGTACACAAGGGTGGCCAAGGCAGCTGTGAGAAAGATGAAGAAGGCAGAGGAGGACTATAAAAGTCTCCTAATCCGATATAGGGAGGCCAAATGTGAGATAGAAGCTTTGAATGGTGAGCTGTCAGAAGCTTACACAAAGGTGAGATTTCTTGAGCAAGAGGTTGTGCAAGCAAATGCTAAAATAGACAGGGTCACCACCAAGAAGCTAGATGATGTTATTTCATCTCAAAAGAGCTTTCCAGACAAATCCGGATTGGGATATACCGGAGGAAGTAGCTCATCTGGAAATGTCACTAAAGAAGTGAAGTTTGTTAAGGCTAAAGATCCAGTTGATGTTGGTCCTACTGCTGAGAAGCCCAAGATAGAAGAGAAGAGAAATGTGGGGAACGAACGGTTGTTGAATTCCCGTAATCAATCTGTGGGCAGGTCAGAATCTCGAGCCAAATCTCGTCCACGACCACAAAGAGGTCCTAGATCAACTTATGTGTGTCATCATTGTGGACTTCAAGGACATACTCGACCAAATTGCCAAAAGCTGAGAGCAACGAACAGTGCAACACCTCAAAGGTCACGAGGACCTAGAATTGATAAAAGAAATTGGGCAGATGAACAATCGAGAGATCAAAATGGTGATCCCGGAATGATGAACGTGATGAAGATGATTGGTGCATTCACCAACTGCTTGGAAAGCTTCTCACGAAGGTTTGAAAGCCCTAACTCCCGTACCCATTCCTATAAGGAAATCACCCCAAACGCAAGTGACGTGTGGGTGAAGAAGGGTACTCATGCATAAGCATTACAACATGTCCATGCATTAATACTTCCTATGCTTTGCGACGATGTTTGTTTGTTTGCTTATTGTTTTTGCTGCTGGTTGTTTGCTTGTCTACTTGTGCATATTTTTTTTTTTGTTTTGTTTTCAATCAATCTTTTTCTTCTTATGTGTCAAAAATCCAAAAATCACATAAAAAATTAGAAAATCAAAAGTTTGATTGACATTGTTGAGCTTTTGTCTCAAAACATGTTTTGCCTTGTACCTTTGTGCTAATGGCTTTGTGCATTTTCGAGCATTGCTTGTTTCCTTGCACTCATATCTCTGTGGGAAAAATCTTGAAATCAATGTGATTGTTGTAAATAGATCTTCAATCTTGTCATGAATGATGAGTGAATGGTTATGTTGATCTTGAGACATGCATAGACTTGTGTCTATATATCTTCCCACTCTTTATTTTTGGTATTGCTAAAAAGAGCTCACTAAATGTAAATCTCCAAATGAAAAGAGATATTGAGCTGCAAAAGCCTGTCGCACATACTAGTATTCGACTAGGAAAAAGGGAAAGCGACCAAGAATTAAAGAGAAATGTTTATTCAAAAGGCCAAAGGCTTGTTCATTAAAGAGATTTATCAAATATCACTCTCACAATGAGAGGTGTTGTCTCAAAAGGATCAAAAAGATCAAATGTTATGACTAAAAGTGGAGTCAAATGTAAAGCTCCAAGTCATTTTATCAAGTTATGTGGGAGGTCATATATACATATTTCTATAAGTGAGATAGATCACATGATCTGGTGCTAATTGTGTATGCCTTGGTTGAATTGATCATTGAAGCTTCACATTAGACTAAGGACTATCTCATTGTTGATATCCACACACAACACACAAGTTTATGTTCAAAGAATGCCATAATCATTTGTGTAATTGTACTTGTTGAAATATGTTTTTCACATGCTCAATCTTTGTTGTTTCAAGCACAAAAAGATTTTTGAGTGTTTTAGGTGTTTTTGGATGGTATTTTGTTCTTCAAAAATGAAATTTTCAAAAAATTTTTTTGCCCTGTTTTGGCGACTCAGTCGCGGGTATGTCAAGTCGCGAGCCTCAGTCGCGTGTTCGCGGGTCCATTTTGGCGACTTGTTCGCGAGTGAAAGGTCCAGTCGCGAGGTTATCCAGAGATTTTCGCGGCTCAGCTCGCGACTCCCTCGCGGGTAGACCTTCCAGTCGCGAAAAACACTTAGAAAAATTTTTTCAAAATTTTTCCTTTGAGGGTCTTGGCGGCTCAACCTGGCGACTTGCTGGCGACTCACCTCAGTCGCGAAAAACGCGTGTTTGGCAAAAATAGGGACAGTTTTTAAAAGCATTTTCCAGTTTTTCCCTCGAACTCTTGTGACTGTTCATTGTCTTTCTAAAACTGCTCTTACCCATACACTGTGCCTTCAGTTTCTCACATCATTTTTGCTCCATTTGTTCTCAAAATCATCTAGTAAGGTATGGTTTTTCTATTCCTCACTACATATTTATGTTTTGAATTTCATTTTGTTGCTTTGTCTATAAGTTGCTATTGCTGTTAGAATCTTAATGTGCTCGATTTTTCTTGTTGAATGTACTGTTTTTTTTTGTGGGTTGTGTTTGATTCTGATTTACTCTATTGTTGGTTACATTGTGCTTTGTCGTTTGATGGGTCCTCTCACCCATTTGGGATATGGGTTTGATAATGTCTTCTGGGTTTTACTCCATTTGTGAGTACGTATGACTTTGATCTGTCTTTTGCTCTATTGTGGTTGTATGAGTTGTTCTGTGTGCATTTCATGGTCATGGTCGACTGTCTCATTGACAGTTATCTTTGAATATGTGGTTATCTATGCTCTTTTGCACTATCACCATTTTGCTGCACCTGTCGTATTATGCACATTAGTATTGATGGTAGTTTATTTGGGTCTGTCCTGTCTCAAGTCTGTAGTTATTTGCATCACATCATGTTGATATTTATCTCGTGCCGTGCTGTTTTGGTTCTTTGCTGTGGGCCTATTTTCTTGCAGATGTCTCGTCGATCTTCTAAGGATAAAGACATTGTTGCTGACAATCCAGCAACCCCAGTTGCTAAAAGGACTCGCCTCTCATCACAGGCCTCTCAAGACTCCAATGAGGAGAGGTTTAGAACCCCGCTTACTTCACACATCTACTCCAACATATTTGAGAAATCAACTGCTATAGTGGAACGGGTGGTGGAGTTTGACACCTTAGGGACCACATTCATTCCTCGAATCTTTGAGGCACGAGACTGGGCAAACTTGTTTGGGAACTTTGACGATCCAATGGCTGAACTAGTTAAGGAAGCTTTCTCCAATGCAACTGATCTTGGAGCTGAACTAATTTTCTGGGTCAGAGGAAAGGAGTTTATCGTCACTCCGAACTCCATAGCCGATACTCTTCGCATCACCAGGCCTCAGAATGTGGATCTAACTCCATATGATGATCGAACTCCAGGGATTCAAGATATTCTACATATCCTAGGTTCTGATCATGAAGTATCCAATACCGGCACATCCATCAGCACCGCAAAGTTTGCACCAGAGCTGACCACACTGAAGTTGATCATGTTCACTAATCTCTACCCATTGTCCAACATTACATTCATCAATCTTGGGAGAGCTCAATTCCTCTGTGATCTTATTACTGGAGCCCCCATTGATATCTGTGCTCACATCTTTTATACCTTGAGAAAGACCGCGGTTCGAACTGCAGCTCGAGGAATTATCCCATTTTGCAGTCTCATCATGAAGTTCATTCTTCGTGAAGGCATTGTTCCTCCTACAGATGGCAAAATGTTGACCCGTCCGCGTCCTATTTCCATGCTCTCTCTTCAAGCCAGCAGAAGTCACTCCTCTAGAACTCCAAAGAGTACACATATCCCTCCAGTTACTTCATCTGCCCCTGAGTCAGAGACACCTGCACATACCACATCTACTTCGCATGCTATTCCTGAAGTTCCACAAGCTAGTACTCCGCAAGCACAGACTGATTCTCATACTGATAAAATGGAGAGTTTACTTGTTCACATTCAGAAACGCATTGATGAGATTGTGGCACTTCTCTACTCCACAAACAATCAAGTTCAAATGCGTCTCGAGACTATGGAGAATCAGCTAGACGATATTCAACGAAAGTTGGACGACAGCCTTTAGCTATTCGTGCCAAAAAGGGGGAGAGCATGCAGTAAGGGGGAGAAAATTCAAAGGGAAGTGTGCATAGTGATAGGGGGAGTACACACATACTTTTGGCATACTTTTGTTTTTAGTCTTATCCTCTAAACTTATAGTGTTTGTATGGGTTTTATACACTGAGGTTTTGGTGTACTTTTGTGTTTCTAACTCATAACTTATAATCTTGGTTTAATCTTTTATATATATATTACTGTTGATTGTTTTTCAGGATTATATTGGTCTGTACCCATGTGCTTTTGTAAGCTTTTAGGGTTATTGTTTTATGCATTGTTTGTAGGCTTTATGGTATGTACCTTGCTTAATTGCAGCCTTTATGCTATGTTGAAATCAGTACTTTAATCTAAATGTCTTGCATTTTGATTTATGTACTGTCACTCTTGTGCCCTTGTAGGATTGTTCCTAGATGCATATACCTTGTGTACTATGCATTGGTTGAGTGTTGTACATACAAGTGTCTTGCCTTGTGCTTGTTAACTTGTATGTCCTTGTGTTCATTCCAAGTGTGAATGAGCACTGTGATCACTACCTTGTAGTGATTACTTGGTTGATCAAGCCATGGTTTGTTTCTTAACTCCATCTTTGCTTGATCACATATTGCCTGTTTCATATGCATTTTATGATTTTCTGCTTACAATGATCATGGTGTATTGTTGTGTTTCAGGAGTATTATGTTCATATGATTCAAGTGCTTCACAGCTTCTAGAGTTAGGTGTGAGTGAGTTTTGTTCAACTGTTCCCAACTCACATGTTAAGTCTAGAGTCTGTTTTAGGGTTTTGTCACGGAATAGCCAAAGGGGGAGATTGTAAGGTTGAATTTATTCAACCATCTAATTGGCTTTATTCCGTGCCAAATTTGCTTGTAATTCAACATTTAGTAACCCTGTATTTAGGTGGGTTTGATGTAAGGGTAGTGAGTGAGATAGAGTGAAGAGTGCTCAAGAGTGTGCAAGAAAACAGAGACTCGCGGCTGGGACTCGCGGGTGACTCGCGGCTGCAAGCCGCCAGACGCAGCACACGGGCCAAGCATGCTGGAAGGTGAACAGTCATGCAAGCTGGAGCACTACAGGACAAAACAGGACAACTGGCCATACGGTTATCTCGCGACTGGATCTCGCGACTTAGTCAAGCCACGAGGTCAAGCCGCGAGCCACCCCTGTTTTGTAAAACCTGACGTTTCACGTTCCTCTCCCACTCCAGTATAAATACCCCTTTTACCCACGATTGTGTGAGAGCTTCCAGAGAGAATTTTGAGAGAGAAACCCTAAAGAAAAACAAGATTGATTCACCCACAATTTATACATTAGAGTCTCTTCAAATTCCTCAACTCTCTTCCTCTCTATTGTCAAACCCTTGAGAGGCATTATACCAAACCTGGTTCTCACCATCATCATCACTGTGAGACAGCTGTTTGGATTTCTGGGAAGCAGTTAGGAAGGAACCAATCTTCATTGGTTGATGCTACGGTTTAGTAGCGGAATCCAGGAAGCTAGAAAAGAAAAAGGTTCGGCGCAACCTCGTTGGAACAAGAAGCTTGGAGGGCTTAGGTGCACTGGGTAGATTAGGCTTGGAGGGTCTATTGTTGTCCATGTATCCCAACTGTATTTTCTAGTGGATTGTTTACCGCTTGGAGGGCGGGGGAGAGGTTTTACGCTGAGGGCTTCGGTTTCCTTTTCGATAACACATCGCGTGTTGTCTTTGTGTTTGCATCTTCCTTCCTCTCTATCTTTGCCTTTTTATTATTTGCTGTGGATTATATTTTGTTTTGGCTTAGATAGTTTTTACCAATTCCATATTATAGCATATGTTAAGTTTCCGCACACTAGTTGTTTGACATATTGCTTGAATTGGATAAGTTGTAATTTGGGGGTCTAAACGTTCAAAGGTGTTTATACACGTTTTTGAACTTTCAAAGTTGATGCAAATCACCTAACGCAATTTTTTTTTTTGGTTGCAAGATTAAAATTATTAATGGGCAGCATTTTGGATAAGAATGTTGAAAGTTCGGATTTGTGCTAAAACACAAGAACTTGTTCAGACCTCCAAATAAAAATTACAACTAGATTGCTTTTACTCTAGCTTAGACTAATGCGGAACAAGAGTAAATGGGTGCAATGAACCAATAACTGTACCTTAAGCCATATTTATTCATCATCAACAATAAAATGAAAGCTTAAAGATTAGGGAAGAGATATGAAAACACAAGATAACACCACAACGTGTTATTAAAGAGGAAACCGAAGAACTTGGCGAAAAACCTCTCCGTGACCCTCCAAGTCAAAATCGATCCACTAGAGAATAAAGTTGGAGTACACGAATAACAAAAGACCTTCCAAGCCTAGTCTACCCCATGTACTTGAGACCTCCCAGCTCCTACTACCAATTGACTTCTCGGAGCCTTGTCTTCTCTAACTTTCCAGATCCCACAATTCAGCCCGATTGCATTTGCCAATGAATGACACCTTCCAATGCTTCCCAGCAACACCAAAATCTCACTTTACACTCAGAATGGGTGTATTAAGTGTTTGGGCTAGCAACCTCTCAAGGATCTAGAGATGGAGAGGTAGGAGTTGAGGAAAACCAACAAGGAAATGTGTAGATGATTGTAGGTATAACAATCTCTTACTCTTAAGTGTATTTTCTAGGGTTTTCTCTTTGAAAAGCACTCCTTACAATTTATGGGTAATAAGGGTATATATATAGTGTAGGTAAAGACTTGGTAAAACAAAACATAAATTTTTGCCAAACAGAGACTTTCGCAGGTCCTTTGCGGGTTGGCCTTACTCGCGAGATAGTTGCGAAAAATCTAGCTTGACACGACTCTTCATCTTCTAGGCATATACTCTACATGTGGTTCTTTTTGCGGGTTGCTTCTCGCAAGATAGTCGCTAGCTAGTTGCGAAATCTACTTGATCAACTTTTGGAGCTTGATTTTTTATTGATCTCTCACATTCATCCCTTACAATTAAACCCACATACATACAAGGAAAATGATTAAAGAAATTACAATTAAGTTTGGCACGGAATTAAAGCCAACACAAAATAGTTGGAAATCACAACTTTACAATTTACCCCTTTGGCTATTCCGTGACAAAACCCCTAAACAGACTCTAGACTTAAAATGTGAGTTTAGGAACACAGAAAAAACTCACTCACACCTAAATTAAATGCTGTGAAGCACTTGAACCATATACACTTGTATCTTGAAACACTTGCACATAACAAATAAACTTCATTAAGTACGAGACAAGTAGAACACAAGGCATGTATAAAGAAGAAGTAAGATGCGATCAAGATACCAAATGAAATGTAAGCTATAAAGCATAACTTGATCAAACATGAACAATCATTAGGAAATGACCACAATGAACATTTATCAAGTAAATGATCATCCGGACACGCAATGCAATTAAGAGCAATGCTAAAATCAATTACATGTCCAACAAACACATGATGCATTAAAGAAACTAGAGCTATAAGCAATACAAAACAATAAGCATCAAAACGGCTATAAAAACCAAGATACAAAACAGTACTAATGAAAAACTGAGTTTTAAACTAAAGTACTTGAAAGCTTTAAACGAAAGCACTGTAAATATCCTAAATCTATAAAGGCATAAAATAAACTAGAAACTACCAAAATAAACCAATGTTATACTAAATTTACTAAGTTACTAAGGTACTACTCCCCTTCAGGCTGTACTCCCCCTTTTTGACTGGAATGGCCAAAGAGACTAGAAAGCATCGGACTCCAAATCTGACTCCGGCTTTGATTTCCTCATAAAGTCATCAACTTGAGATGAGAGGGCAGTGATATGGCCTTCAAGGTATGTGAATTGAGTTGTGGAGTAGTTGATGTGTGAAGCTAGCATTATATGCAACTCTTTAACCCTTCCAATTAGATGATAAAGGTGATTGGGTGCTCTTGCTTGGGCTTGGGAAGAAGGTTGTGTAGTGTCCTCCAGAACTGAAGTGTACTGATCAATGTCCTTATCAGTGTTCCCTCCTTTTGTTGCTTCTTCATCCCTTGGAATTTGAGACACACCAATGCTTGGACCTGGAATGTGTGCTTTGCTTTGAATGATGGTCTGCTCACTAATAGGATCTTCCCTTTGCATCACTTGAAGTCTGCTTGGAATCCTCACTCATGCCTTTAAAATAAGAGACATGACAAGGCTTGGAAATGGTAGAATTAGCCTTGCATTCCTCTTCTTGATGCTTTTTATGAACAAGTGGTAGATGTGACCACAAATGTCGATCTCCTTGTGAGTGAAGAGATCATATAAGAATATGGTCATTGGTGCTGACAAAGTCGTCAAGTTCTTCATCAGATAGAGATTGAAGATCATGATGTAGACCAAAGCTCTCATTTCCGGGGTGAACTCAATAGTGTGTAGGGCCTTTTCCTTGAGTTGTCCACCAAGAACTTCCACAAGGGGCTCAAGTTTCTCCTTTCTCTCATCATACTGTAGAGAAGTGTCTAGAGTCGTTGGTCGAATCTCCAGAATCTCTTGAATTGATTCCCTCAAGATTGAGAACCCTCTCCCCCTAAACCAACAATTGATGTGATCACCTTCCACAATGACATTGGCAAAAAATTCTCTAATGATATCTTCAAACACATCGGCCATCAGATTAAGCAACTTTGTCCATGTCCTTTCCTTGAACACATCTGGAATGAAGGTACCCTCTAGGGACTCTAAATCCAAAGTCCGCTCTAGGACAATTGGGGCCCATTTGTAGTGAGGTGCGGGGACGCTTTAAAGGCTTCTTTGTGGCCTTTTTCTTAATAGGAGACATTTGCACAATTAACAACCACACAAACATGGAAACAAACTTGATTAGATACAAGTTAGTCCATAACAACAAACAAAAAGGTCCTAAAATTGCATTAAAACTATAGAACAAAGTCACAAGATCATGTTTTAAGTGCTAAAGGTCTAACAAGACTTATATAGCATGAATGAAATGCTAAACATTTCAAGTGATCAAGTGTGTGCGTCAAGTGTGTGTGTCAAGTGTGCTTGTGGTGAGGCATGAAGAATGCATGTCAAGGCACTTATGGGGTAAAGTGTGTGAAACACACAACCAATGTTTAAAGCAAGTTAAGAATGTAAAAACACAATAAACCCGAAAAGTCCAAAACAATGAGAAAATGCCATTTAGGCATTTTATTAAACACTTGGAGTGAATACACACCACTAACATGTAAAACAATGCATGAACATGTTGAAATCTTACCTAAATACATGTTAAAATGCCACTAGGGGCCAACACAAACACAAACAAACACAATGGGACACAACCCAATCAAGAAAATTAAAAAAAAAAAAATTTCAAGAAAAATAAGTTTTTCCCAACCCCTTTCAAAAATAACCCAACCCTAGAAATCCTAGAATCTAAGACTTAATCTAAGGATACAAGAGTGAAAAAGTGTTAAAACATACCTTAGATGAGTCTTAGGGATGAAAGTTCTAGAGATTTCGGTGAGATTTTGAGTGAAAATGTTTTTTTGGTTAAGAGAGGCACGGAGGAGGCAAATAGAGATATTTGAAAAACTGTCATTATTTACCCTTTAAAAACTAAAAATCCGCTCATTTTGCGGGTAAGCTACTCGCGGAGTTACTCGTGAAATGGGCTCTGAAGCACAGGATAGGTTTTGTGGGAAGCATCTTCTTGCGAAAGAGTCGCAAGGGAGTCATGAAATTCTTTGTGTAAAATTTTAGAAAAACTGAAAATGGCTTCCTTATTTTCGCAGGTAGGCTCTTACTCGTGACTTACTCGCGAAAATGTCTCTGAAGGAGTTTTTCAACAAAAACAAAATGGACTATTTGGAAAAATTCTTAACACAAAAATACTTTCAAAAACATATAAAATACTCAAAAATTATTTGAGTTTGATTATCAAGCAATTGAGTATACACATATGACATTTGAACACATACAATCACACAAATGAAATAGGCATTCATTGAATATTAGACTTGTGTGTTGTGTGTGTGAATCAAGTATGAACTAATCCATAGTCTAGCATGAAGCTTCAATGATCAATTCAATCAAGTCATATATGATTGGTACAAAGACAAGTGGCCTATCTCATTTGTTGAAATGAACATATATGACCCCTCACCAATGTGTCTACATTTAATTGAAAATTTTATATTTGGCTTCCATTTTTCATACTTTTGATCAAATACAACTCAAATTTTTGAGAAACGATGCCGTGAGCTTTTTGATATTTTTGACAAATAAGCCTTTGGCTTTGGCACCATATATTTTAGTACATGTTTGCTCCACTTTTTCCTAGTTAAACTAGTTTTTGAAGTAAAGCCTTTTCAACTCTTTCTCTTTTTAGAGATTGACATTATAGAGCTCTTTGAAAAAGGAAAAAAATTTGAGGAGATATATAGGCATAAGTCTACTCATGTATCAAGATCAAGCAAGACTATTGACCAATCATTCATGACAAGCTTGAAGATCTATTTACAACAATCAAACATAGATTTCTAGATGTCACTCACACTTAGAAAAAATGTGCATACATAACAAGCTAAGCTCATAAATGCACTATGCCATTAGTACGCAAGTACTGGGTTAAACTCACATGAGATATACTTAACACAAGCGATCAAACTTTTTCAGATTTTTCATTTTTTATGGGTTTTTGAATTTTTCAACACACTAAAAAACAAAGCAATTAAGTAAGATCAACAAACCAAAAACAAGGTAAACAAACAAAGATCTATAAAAGAAACATGATGACATGTGAGACCTTTTCTACATGAAAGCATTAATAATCAAATGTGGGTCACACAAGAAAAGTGAGTCCAGGGATGATACCAACACTGATGGTCTTACGAAGGGATTCAAATCGTGGACCATCAAGTGGTTTAGTGAAGATGTTAGCCTTTTGATTTGTGGTGTTGATAAACTCTAGACACATAATTTTCTCTTCCACCAAGTCTCAAATGAAATGATATTGAATTTCGATATGCTTTGACTTTGAGTGTTGGACTGGATTCTTGGATAGACTGATGGCACTCATATTGTCACAAAATACGCACATAGTGTCTTGAGAAATTCCATAATCATGAAGAAGATTCTTCATCCACAGTAGTTGAGTACAACAACTTCCTGCTGCAATATACTCCACTTCAACAGTTGACAAAGAGAATTTTGCTTCTTGCTCATCCATGACACCAAATTATTTACAAGGTAGAAACATCCTTTAGAGGTGCTTTTTCTATCATCAACACACCCAGCCCAATCAGCATCTAAGTATCCGACTAGATAGTCATTTGAGTCTCTTGAGTACCAAATTCCATAATCAGATGTTCCATTGACATATCAGATGATTCTTTTAGTTGCCATCATATGGGACTCTTTGGGTGTTGCTTGAAAACGAGCACATACCCCAACACTAAAAGCTATGTTCGGCCTACTTGCAATGAGATATAGGAGACTACCAATAATACTCATGTAAAGGGTTGGATCTACTTTCACACTGGCCGAATTGAAATTCAGTTCTTCACGAGATTTTTGGCATACTTTTCTGGAGATATGAATATCCCATCTTTTCATTGTTTCACTTTAAGACTAAGGAAGTAGTTTAGCTCCCCCACCATGCACATTTCAAATTCCTTCTTCATTTCTTTTGAGAATTCTTGAGCAAGGGCATCAATTGTTGAACCAAATACAATGTTATCCACATACACTTGAGCTATTGTTGACACCCCATTTTACAACCCGCATTTAACCTCATATGGAGGGTAAAAGGGTAATTTCACCTTGGAAATATGCATCTTGATTCTAGTCATTAGATCCTTAATCTCATTTCACCAAAATTATCTTGATGTTGTAACGATTAAATTGACCGGTCATAAGCCCTAATCGGATCACTAGATTGAAAGTTATCATCAAATTAAGTTTTAATGGCTGAGATACACTATTAAAAATTGAATCCGACTATATATGATTATGAACAATTGATTTCAATTGGTTATAAGTATAATCAATTTGAGATCGATGATGTGTCATAATTTGATTGGTTAGGAATACATTTTATAGTGGGGTTGCACACACCTAATTAACTAGATAGTTAAACATTAATCATTCAATGAGTAATTTGTGCAATTATCTTTTAATTAGGGTAAATTTGGAACTATTTAGGTCTGAAATAGGAGTGATTGGAGCCTATTAGTGTTAATTGGAAACTAATTTGGGATCTATTAATGCTAATTGTGCTGAAATCATTTTCTAACAAATGATCTCTGCTCACCATTTTATCAATATTTCTCAGAATATTTTGAATCTGTGAATGAGGTTAATTTCCCCAAAAACTAGACACCCGGGGCTTTAATTTGAGCACAAGAACGTGACAATTCCAATCAGAATTGTTAGATATGATTTTTCGAAGTTGACTCTACAAGTTGTTATGAGAATTATGGAAAAACCAAATTTTGGCTTACTCCTCACTCTCACAAATCATTCCATTTAATGCACCAGATTTCCCCAAAAGCTAAAATAAGGTTTAAGTTCATGATTCTTTGTCAACCCTCATTAAATGGCATTCCATTCATATTTCCTCAACCACTACTATATAAACCCCCTCTCTCCTTCATTCCAAGATACACAAAAAAAACCCTCTTCTCTTTTCTTCTCCTGAGTTCTAGGAAGTTGAGTAGTCTTGTCATATCTTGGTCTTCTTAAGACTCAAGGTATTGAGTGAGACTCACTCTTCCTCTCCTAACTCTTCTTTTCCTCCACCCTTAGGACCTCCTTCAAGAGTCTCATTCTCCACCATATAGATCTTGCATGAAGGTATAATCCCTTTTCCGAGTTGTTTTTCTTTTTGTGTTTCCATGATGAGAGTTTAAGATTAAAGCATGATAGTAATCATTTAAATTCCCTTGAATATATTTGAATGAATGTTCTTAATTGTTCTTAAATGTTCTTCTCATGTTCTTGGTTGTTCATCACATATTCGTGCATAACACTAATTTAAATCTAAAATCTATATCAAAAGTATGAAAAACATGTTTGTTTAATAATTCTTTCAAATCCTTGAATCTAGGAAATCACAATCCACCACACATTCACTAGAATTTATTTTTCAATCCAAATGAAATGCTTAATAAATTGAATTAGGGTTTATCACATGCACACACTTTAAATTCAACATGCAAATTGATTGATAACATATTGGATGATGTGATATGAATGTTGGCCATTATAGTTTAGAAGACCGGTTTCATCGGGTAAGGTGGGTGCCTAACACCTTCCCACCTTGTAACATAGCCTCCGAACTTAGATCAAGGGTTGATAGACCAATGTTTATCCTTGTAATTTTCAATTTCTAGATTATAACTAGAAAACAAGACCATGTACTTTATCTTAGATTGTATTTAGGACCGAAGCCATGTAATTTCCTATGATCAATTTAAATTCAATTGAAAATTAATAAAATGTGGAAATTTTCAATTTTGGTTTTCTTATTTATCTCAATAATTAAATAAGTAGTCACTCCATTGTAAAACCCTTAATCTAAAAGGGAAAATATAACTAGTCAAACCTCCATTTTGAGAGGCAATAACAGGACTCCATCCATTCACGTGAGTTTGGCCCAACATCCTATAAAATGGGCCAAGGGCCCAGTCTCTCACAACTACAAGTAGAGATTTCTCATCTTGTTTGACAAAAAGTGTTCGGTCGACTTGACCTCTTTTGAAACCATGATCCAGAAGATATGATATAAGACGATCATACCATGCCTTTAGCGCTTGCTTCAGCCCATACAAAGGTTTCTTCAATCGTAGTACATGGTCTGGAAAGTGAGGATCTTAAAATCCCTTTGGTTACTCAACGAATACTTCTTCATGTAGAATCTCATTCAAAAATGCACTCTTCACATCCATTTGATAAAGTTTGAAATTCATGATGCATGCTATGGAGAGAAGAATACGGATTGACTCAAGTCATGCAACCGGAGCAAATGATTCATCAAAGTCTACTCCTTTAACTTGAGTATAGCCTTGAGCCACCAATCTAGATTTGTTTCACACAACTTCACCATCCTTATCTGTCTTATTCTTGAAGATCCACTTGGTACCAATGACATGTGTGTCTTTGGGTCTTGGAACCAATTCCCATACATCAATTTCTAACAAATTGATGTATCTCTTTGTGCATGGATTCTATCCAATTTTCATCTTTCAGGACTTCTTCTACTTCCTTTGGTTCAAATTGAGTAAGGTAGCAATGATATGTCACATGATTTACACTATAGCTAGGTCCTCTTCTCAAACAAAGGCCTTTATCCAAATCACCAATTATGTTGCTTTTGGGATGATTGAGAATCACTCTTGACGAGGGTTTCTTGGAAGTGAAGGGTTCTTCATCACGAGAGATTGGAGGCTGAACTTCCGGTAAGGTGAGTAGACTTAACGACCCTTGAGTTGATCTAGTCTCCCTTCTCGATGTGGTAGGAGTAGTTTCCTTTTCCGGTGATTGTCTCCCACCATCATCACTTTGTGACATGTTACCGTCGCCATCATTCTTCTTAAGGCTTGGAGCTTTTCCATCCTCATCAACACTCTTTTCTGGAATGACATCATCTATAACCACATTTATTGACTCTATAACCGTCTTTGTGCGCTTGTTGTACACTCTATAAGCCCGGTTGTTTACGAAGTATCCTAGGAAAATCCCTTCGTCGCTCTTGGCATCAAACTTCCCAAGATTTTCCCTATCATTGAGAATGAAGCATTTACTTCCAAATACCCGGAAGTATTTCACCTTTGGCTTCTTTTCCTTCCATATCTCATATGATGTTTTCTTTGTTCCCGCTCGGAAGAAGATTCTATTCCCAATGTGGCATGAGGTGTTTACCGCTTCAGCCCAAAATTTCTGTGGGATATCTTTGTTAAGAAGCATAACTCTCATCATCTCTTGGATCACCTGATTCTTCCTTTCAACAACCCCATTTTGTTGTGGAGTCTTTGGGGCTGAGAATTTCTTCTCGATACCATGCTCTTTGTAAAATGCTTCAAATCTAGCATTCTTAAATTCCTTCCCATGGTCACTTCTGACTTTGATGATGGGAACTCCCTTTTCGTTTTGAAGCTTTTTACATAGTTTTTCCATATTTTCGCATGCCTTCGACTTTTCTCTAAGAAATTCCACCCAAGAGTACCTTGAGAAATCATTAACCACAACCACGATGTAACTTTTTCCACCCATGCTTTTCGTTCTTGTTGGACCCATTAGATCAACATGAAGCAACTCCAATGGACGAGATGTAGCAACAACATTTACTTTGGGATGGGTTGATTTAGTTTTTTTTTCCCAATTGACATGGGCCACAAACATTTTTCTCGATCTTTTCAAATTTCGGCAAACCAATCACGGCTTCATGCTTTGAGACTTTTGCCACTTGCTTGTAATTGGCATGTCCAAAACGTTGGTGCCATAACTCCAAGAGATTAACTCGGGCACTCTGGCATGATACATTGTGCTTGGGAACCACGCCATAGCAATTATTGGTGGTCCTAAGTCCCTTCAAGATTTGTACACCTTCTTCATTGAGGATTAGACACCCTTTCCTAGAAAATTGAACCAAAAAATCTTCATCACATATTTGGGTGATGCTGAGCAAGTTTGCTTTCAGCCCTTTCATGTAAAGAACATCGGTCAACAAGGGAAGTCCTGGTCACATAACCATCGGTCAATAGTTCCCTTTCCTAGGACAGTGGCTACCATCCCAAACATCACATAACCATTCCTCTTCTCCTTAAAGCTTTTAAAGAGAGATTTATTCCTGGTCATGTGCCTTAAGCACCCATTGTCAAGATACTACAAACATGAATTAAACACTTTCAATGCGGTATGAACAAAAAGACAAGCATGAGACAAACATTCTTGATTTTCAAAGCAAGACTCATCTTCCTTTACATTTTTCATGGATGAGTGAAGCTTTCTTTTTAGACCATCAAACTTATTACACAAATGTCTATTCCTTCTCTTATATTTTGCAATTAAGGAATTAGACTCACACAAGCTATTATGAAGCTCATGATTTCTATGCTCTAGACATTTCAGCATGTGTATGAACATTTTAGCATGTTTCTTAGACTTTAATAACTCTAAGAGCTCATTTCTAGGACAATCTCCAAAGATGCTCATAGAGTCATTATCACAAACACATGAATCACAATTCATGTTGGCCTTTTCCATTGCCATATCCATAGCAAAAAGCGGTCTAGGATCACACTAAGATAATGAAATCTAAGAAGTGTACCTACTTTGATACCTATTGAAAGCTCGGATTTGTGATAAAACACAAGAGCTTGTTCAGACTTCTAAATAAAAATTATGGCTAGATTGCTTTTACTCTAACTTAGACTAAGTGCAGAACAAGAGTAAATGGGCATAATGAACTAATAACTCTACCTTAAGCCATATTTGTTCATCATCAACAATAAAATGAAAGCTTAAAGAGTAGGGAAGAGAGATGCAAACACAAGATAACACCAAGATGTGTTATCGAAGAGGAAATCGAAGAACTTGGCGAAAATCCTCTCTGTGACCTTCCAAGTCGAAATTGATCCACTAGAGAATAAAGTTGAAGTACACAAATAACAAAAGACCCTCCAAGCCTAGTCTACTCCATGTACTTTAGCCCTCCAAGCTCCTGCTACCAACTGACTTTTCGGAGCCTTGTCTTCTCTAGCTTTTTGGATCTTGCAATTCAGCCTGATTGTATTCATCAATGAATGGCACCTCCCAATGCTTCCCAGCAGCACCAAAATCTCACTTTACACTCAGTATGGGTGTGTTAAGTGTTTAGGGTAGCATCCTCTCAAGGATCTAGAGATGGAGAGGTAGGAGTTGAGGAAAACCAACAAGGAAATGTATAGGTGATTGTGGGTATAACAATATCGAACTCTTAAGTGTATTTTTGAAGGTTTTCTCTCTAAAAAAAACTCCTTACAATTTGTGGGTAATAAGGGTGTATATAGTGTGGGTAAAGACTTCGTAAAGAAAAACATAACTTTTTGCCAAACAGAGACTTTCGCAGGTCCTTTGTGGGTTAGCCTTACCTACGAGATAGTCGCGAAAAATCCAGCCTGGCACAACTTTTCATCTTCCAGTCATGTACTCTACACGTGGCTCTTTTTGTGGGCTGCTTCTTGCGAGACAATAGCGAGCCAATTGCAAAATCCACTTGATCAACTTTTGGAGCTTGATTCTTCATCGATTTCTCATACTCATCTCTTATAATTAAACCCACATACATACAGGGAAAATGATTAAAGAAATTACAATTAAATTTGACACGGAATTAAAGCCAAAACAAAATAGTTGGAAATCACAACTTTACAAATGTGTTCATCTATATTTAGGAAAAAAAAAAATAACTAGTAAATATTCATCTTTTAACTTGATTACACGTAACACTTAACAGACATTATGGGAAAAAATAGTCAAATACCACTATTTTTTAAAATTATTAGTGTTTTACCACTATTTTAGAAATATTTAGCAATCTACCACTTTTTAAAACTCGAGTTTTTGAAACTCAAGTTTGACATGGAACTCGAGTTTAAGAAAATCGAGTATCATAAAAATGCCATATATAACTCGATTATGTGGAAGTCGAGTTTAGTGCAATGTGTTACTCGAGTTTAAGGCACTCGAGTACCATTCACATAGCCACAATTGTTGACTCCCACAACACGCCTGTAAAGTTGTAATTTACAACTAGTTTATGTTGGCTTTAATTCTGTGCCAAATTTGATTGTAATTTTGTTCAATCTTATGTACCCTGTATTTTATGTGAGATTTATTTTTAAGGGTTATGTGTGATAGAGAGAGAGAGAGTGTGAAGACTCAAGGAAATTAAAAATTGAAGCAGGTTTCGCAGGTAGCTTGCGAGTAAGCTTCCTGTGAAGTGAAGCATGTACCCTGCACATGATTAGAATGCGAAGAATCCGGACAGGATGGAGATAGCTGGTTTTTGCGAGTGTCTCGCGGGTAAGGCCTTCCCATGAGATACCCGCGAAACATTCTGTTTTGCTAAACTGTTATATTTGATACACACTTTCTTTACTCACACTATATATACCCTCATTACCCATAGATGTTGAGGAGTGCTTTTGAGAGAAAACCCTAACCACAAACCTTAAGAGTTAGAGATTGTTATACCCACATTTTTCTACACAATCCATTGTGGTTTTTCCTCAACTCTTACCTCTCCATTTTCATATTCTCGAGAGGTTGATAGCCCAAACACTTACCACACCCATTCTGAGTGTCAAGTGAGGTTTTGGTGTTGCTGGGAAGCATTGGAAGAAGCCAAGCTTTGGCGGATGCAATCGGGTGTATAGCAGGATCCGGAGAGCTAGACAATACATGGTTCCGAGAAGCCTTGTTGGAGTAGGAGCTTGGAGGGCTTAGGTGCATTGGTTAGATTAGGCTTGGAGGGTCTCTTGCTATTCGTGTATCCCAACTGATTGTCTAGTGGATCGATTTACCGCTTGGAGGGCGGCGGAGAGGTTTTACGCTGAGTACTTCGGTTTCCTCTTCGATAATACATCGGCGTGTTATAGATCCATCCTATCCTTCATTGCCTTCATCTCAACCTTCCATCGTGCGTTGCCAGCTACTAGTTCGCGAGGGTGGTGCATTTCCTCTTCCGGTTCGCCTACTAGGTGCGTTGCTCTTAGCCTCGTCTTCCTCACGATGATCATTCCTTGACTAGTGATGGTTGCTGTGCTCTTGGTGGTTGCTAGCTTCAAGTCGTGGCTTTCGCAATTGTTCAATTTGTACTTCCAGTGCTTGATTCTGTTGCACTAGGGCTTCATTCTGTTGGGTAAGTTGTTCAATGGTAGTCGAAAGCGTCTGTAGCTACTTCTCTACGGTGGTGGGGGGATTTCCAATTTCTGGATTGACTGATGTCATTGATTGAGTTTAGACCATATGGCCTTTTATCTTAGGAGTAAAGTGATGGCTAATTACTTAGCCCTTATTAGTGATGTAGAAAATTCTCAGTTAAGTACTTTGTCTGTGTAGATGGACGATTTCAACACAACAACTGTGATACCTTGCAAATTTGTTGTGCTATGGAATCCAACTAGTATCAAGAGGAATTCTTTTGTCTAGAAAAGGGAAAATGTATGGCTTTGCAAACGTTCCCACAGACGGTGCCAAACTAGTGATGCAAAAAATTATTAGTTGAATTCCTCGTTGATACAAATGGATGAAGGCGTTCACTTTGTCCAAAGACGAACTTGTTG
This sequence comes from Quercus tomentella, assembly GCA_028535165.1. Lineage (NCBI taxonomy): Eukaryota > Viridiplantae > Streptophyta > Magnoliopsida > Fagales > Fagaceae > Quercus > Quercus tomentella. The sequence continues at coordinate 39,099,446 of JAPQVY010000012.1, read as the reverse complement.
GTTTTGTTCTTCTTAGACTTTATAGCTTTTAATGTTGTTCTTCTTTCCTTGTCAATACGGATGGACGAAGTTGTTGGTTTTGTCTAGAGACAAACTTGCAATAAGATATGAGATGGAGAAATATGGATACACCGGTGTGGCGGTTGCCAAACACCCTCTAACGATTAAGTTAGAATGAGATTCAATTGAAGTATATTGCAAAAGAATTCAACTTGAGAATAGTTTTTGGGATTAGAATTGTGTGTACCTTTGCCTTTGGTTTTTGTGGGTTTTTATAGCTCTCCTCTTCTAAATGAATATCTACATTCATGAGATATGGAGCCATTGGTATTAATGGCTGGCTTTTATTGTTTGCCAATGGCTATTAAACTGTTGGTGCCTGTACATTACTCCTTAGCTGTCTTAGGCATTGAATGACTTTTATGGCTTTGTCCGTCATTGATGTCCGTACGCTACACCTTGCATTGAATTGCATTTAATTCGTCCATCGAGAGATGGAAAATCTTAATAATTCATCAGTAATGAATGCGAAGGTGTAATAGACTTCAATGGTTTTCTGCCCGTTGGTCCATCAGTTATGCTTTTTCTTGTCTAGCGTGTTAACCGTTACTCATGTCAAACTCATTTAATGTATGCTGTAGTCGTTCGTCACATGGATGATGCTGGCTTGATGGACGAAGCTGGCTTTTTCTTGTCTGGCGTGTTAATTGTTACTCATGTCATTTATGGGGAACTCATTTAATGTATGCTGTAGTTGTTCGTCACATGGATGATGCTGGCTTGATGGTTGAAGCTGGCTTTCTCTTCTTTTGGACGAGGGTGATTTTTTTCCTCATCACTAAGTATGATTATTATCTAGAATAATTTTAATAATTCCTTGAGAATATTGTATGTGTAAAAAATAACCTGACAACATTTACTAATATGTTAAAAAATTAAAATTTTTTATTAAGGGTACGTTTGGTACACTGTAATGATTATTATATGGGAATAAGAATAAATATTACAAGGAATACATTAAGTTGGAATATAATAAGTATTACTATTCATTAGTTTGGTGACCATTTAGAATTAGATTTCTGAATATACATTCACAATTTAGTAGAGTATAAAAAGAAGATGTAATTAAATCATTTTTAAGTCAAATTTCCTAAAATACACTTATTTTAGGGTGTTCAAAATAGAGCTAATAATTAACAACAAAGAAAATCTATTTTCTTTCCTTTTGCAGATGCGACAATTATTGGCTTTTTAGGAAATTTTTTTAAAAAGTTATTACATAAGGTGAAGGAATAGATATTCAGTACTTTTGATAAGGAATAGTTATTCCTCATTTTGAAGAATAGCTATTCATAAGGAATAACTATTCATTGTAATAAAAACATAATCAAACAACTGAATAGTTATGCCATAGGAATATCTATTACATTACAGTGTCTATTATAGTCTACCAAACGTGCCTTAAAAGTTTTGAAGAAAATGGTAATATATGTGTGTGAAAGTTGATAATTTTGCACTTCTTCGTAGAAATTCTTGTGCTTTGTATGAAAATCCAGAAACTCTATATACCCTTTGCAGTTTCAACTTTCAACCCGTTTTGCTTTCCTTTTTATTTGGAGTCTTGCAACCATTTGGTAAATAGGTAATGGGTTTGAGTTCCACTGAAGACTACTTCATGTTTATTTAGTTTCAATACCCGGGTTTGAGTTTGGATTTGTGATATCCCTTTGACCCAAATTATCTTTCCAGAAATTTGTGCTGACCCACTTAAGATTTTGAGGAGATATATTTAACCATTATTGGAATTTCATGGGTACTTTACTTAAAATACCTAACAAGCTTGAATGTTTGAATCCACTTCTTGGCTTTTCCGAAAAAAAGTTGGCAATTCAAGCTCTTCAAAACGTTAAAGTTTAGATTCGATCCCAAGAGGTCTCATATGAGATGGGGTAGGAGTGGTTGTGCTAAGGCTTGTAGTAGCTAGTAGTGCTCTTTTGTGATACACGTGATATAGTCTTTACCCACATGGTTACCTACATAGCTAGTTTTGTATAAACTTTTACAATAATACTGTTTATGTTTCTATCTCTTGCATCAAGCATGGTATCAAGCATAAGTAAAACTGTTTATGTTACTTATTCACAGTCATCTTTCTCAGGGTAAACATAAACAGTTAAAGAGGCAAAATATAAAGAAAAAAAAAATTTCTGGCTCCATCACTGATTTGAAGGGAGCACTGGCACTAGTCTTAGAGGCAAATTGTAGTGTGGAGACTACAACGGCCATATGATCCTATTGGTTTTTGTTTCTAGTCAGACTAATTTTTTTAGGTAAAGTGCAAATATATATGTTAGAGGAGTTTTTTTTGAAATTTATTTATGACTATTAAGGAGTCTTAATTTATACAAAGAAATATTTTTGGATATTGCCGATTTGGAAATTTATTGAAGTTGGTATTTGGAGGGGCTGGGCCAAGAAATGGGCTAGATGCTATTTTCTTCATGGTTCTCTGTATTTATTTTCTGGTGGTTTTTTTATTTTTTATTTTTTTATAAATAAATTTATTCAGAGATTTGAGGGAAGCCCAAAGCAATTTTAAGAACTACATCAATACTATTTGTTTTTGCTCAAAATCCTAGGAGTGCAGTAAGTTTAAGAGTAATGCTATAGCAACAACCTATTTTACAAACTATTGATATGACAAAATCTTACTAGTTCTAATATCGGTCCATTACTAATATCATATTTTTGCTTACCACTAAGTAATTGGAAAATGCTAAAATCACATCAATAGTTTGTAAAAATGTTGTAAAATAATTTGTGTCCGTAACATTTCTAAGTTTAATTACAAACAATAATTTATAGAAAATTTGTGAAATTTTCGGCATCATAAATAGGAATTTCAAGAAGCTGGGGGGCCATGGCCCCTTGGCCCCGCCTAGCTTCACCTCTCTCTCTCTCTCTCTCTTTGTGGGCGCATGTGCTTAGGACCTTACAAAAATAAAAGATTTATGCATTGAATACAACTATCTATTTTTCATTAAATAAATTAGAAACTACACTGTTAGAGTACATTAATAGTTTTAAAACTTTTGAAACATATACAGATTTATTTAATTTAAAATAATTTAAATAATAAGTCACTATATATAAAGGACAAATGCAATAAAAATATCTAATTCTTAATCACTTATTATCTTCTAAAAGTAATATAGTTTCATCTCTAATTCTCCAAAAGCAAAAAAAGAAAAAAAAAAAAAAAGGATTTTGCTTATGTAAAAGTACTAGTGCATATTCTTAAGTTTCTTGAAAATGTAATGTGTTTTGCTTCGGAAAAAAGAAAAAGTTAGGCTTAAACAATCAGAAAACATAATTAAGTAGGCACATAATTATATATTTAGATCTAAATTGATGTTGTATCGAAGAAATTGAGTAGGAAACAATCAGAAAACATAATTTGACTTTAGGGCGTGTTGAAATTACTTTCTTCAAGGTGATAATTAGCCCCTACTTTAAAGAGTTTGCTGCTGGGTTACAAGAAGTCACATATCTATGCAATAAAACCGCAGACTGCAAACAATAATCAATTCTGAATTTTTTTTTTCCAAGAAGTTCTTACAAAAATTGTGTTAGGACAGCTTGTAAGTTAAATGACTGTTTAAAATGACATTAAGCCTTTGGGCATGGACTGTCAACAAGGATAATTGTTTTATGTTATTTGCTATCCCTATCATGAGTATCCACATGAAAATTTATTTATTTATTTTCTATTTGGATTTTTATTTGAAATTATTCAACATTTCTTGTAAGTAATAGTTTATCTATTCATCTCCTTCATTCAGAAAGAATAATAATAAAAAACCTCACTGAGCTTAGCCACAGAAATGAAGATAATCCCCCCTCATTACTCAAACAGCTGCCACGACTTTTGTGCAATGAGGAGAATGTGGCATTAATTAAGTTGATGCATTTGACCATAGGCAATGCAACTTATGCCTTGCACTGTATTAATATTGCATGCTGCAAATTAAAAAGAGAGGTCCGAGAGAACTGTGTCTACTGCGACCCTGCTTTGCAAAATTAGTAGATCATAACATATATAGGCCAGACACATGTGAATTTGGATGAAGTATATATTAATCTTTAAACTTTATTACATATAACACTTGAACACTTATCACGCACAAACTCTGACACAATTATTTCCATTCATCAATACACAATTACTTTATACTTGCAAGAAAAAAACAATACCAAGTTAAACAAATTAAAAAGAAGACTCCGTATGGGAAAACCCATGGAAATCATGACTCGTACAACAATAATGTTAATACTACACATTTTTACATATATTTTATCACAACTGTACTATATAATAAGTTATGAATGGTAAAGAAAAAATAATGAATCCATACAATACAGTAATGATGACAAACAACCATTCATATTATGACATATAAGAATCCCTAAGGCCTTATTATTTGGAAACAGTGGTCTGAAAGGCGTAGAAACCACGTAATTCTCAGCTAGCTAGACACACTTGGAAAGAGAACAGCAAATAAAATTTTAGCTTTTGCATATTTTGTCTGGTGTCAATTTCTTGCATAAGTTATCGCAGGAAGAGTCGACAGCATACCAAGTCTGAGTGATTGTTAGAGCAAGTGCTAACAATGCGCCAAAGAAGGCCGTGAGCGTCCAGGGACTACTGAAATGTTCGTGAAAGACTTGAGCTATCCAGGTCCTACCCTGCTTCTTGTAGAGGTTCTGAATTTCGCTTTTGACATCACTGTATATTTCGATGTTAGGCACCAAGTCGGTACCTATCTCATTGAAGACTTGAGCCACTTCATCATCGCTGCCAAGGCAGTTGTAGAGTATTCCTGCTTTCCTTAGCATCTTAACATCGCTGGGTTCATCGATCAGTGAATCGAGGAAGGATATGTAAGAGGTGACCGCAAAGTCATTTTGGAAATCTAGACACATCTCGTAGGCTATCAAGTTCAAGAACTTTGGCCTTGTTGAGTCATCAACACTTATTGGAGGAAGCCAAAGGTATCCCAAGCGACCGAGTGTAGTAAAATATATGTCCCTCAAGCAACTGTTTTTCTTTTTAGTTCGTTCCACGTGAATACCTGCTGCTCGAAGCTCCTGAACATTGCGATAGGACGGGGTCCTCTTGTCGCTTTGCCTTTGATTGAAGGCTTTCTTCTTTTTTGTTTTCTGCGTATTGCGAGCAATGCCACGACAACGAACTTAGCCATTTCCAGCTGAAAATTGCTGATTGATCGTCTCAAGCTGGTTCTCAAGCAAAAACAAATCTTGTTGGGTAAAGGCTATGCTGTCGGGTTTTATATTCAACACTACGAAGTTGTTGTTAGCTGCGCAGTCTATGTATTGTAGTATTGCGCAGCCGTCCACCAACAACAACCAAATGAGGTCCCCATCCTTGTGGCGTTCGATCACTTCCTTCTCGAAGCACTCCTTCAGTTCCTCGATCTTTTCCCCAATCTTCTTGTACAAATCGTTTATCATCTCTTTGCTTCCTTTGACGAACTCATATGTCAACATAAGCTTGTACTTCTCACCTAGCTTGTACTTCTCACCACCATGATGGATAGGACCGAGTGATACTGCTCTTGGCTCATAGAGCTTCTGGAAATCCTTGTGATCTCGCAGCAAGAATATAACCTTTGTATCTTTGGTGGTGAGGATGGTGTCAAATTTTTTCTTGCCTCCATTACTGCATCAATCCTTGCCTCCAGGTCAGATTCAATAGAAATGCTGTACGTCTGGGCGTTCTCAGTGACACCGCTGCTTGTTTCACCGCCTTCTCTTCTGAAAAAACCCTCCATAGAAACAACATGCTCCTTCCCGGCCATAGCAAGTTTGCACCAAAGAAAGAGAATTGAATTTTGTAAGTTTACTGTCCTTCCTCGTATTTAGTTTACTACGTGGAAACTTTAGCGTGAGAAATTTGGGGCTCTTGCTCTTATTTGAATGTAGAAACATTCCTAAACTAGCTAGTTTTTATGATGAATAAATATACCGGGATTGGAATTTAAAATACAATATACTAAAAAATACAAATAAAGGAAATGAGACTGTGCTTATCACTTTCATTAACATGCATGGTACACTTTTCTGAATAGGAAAATTATTTGTATACATAAATAGTACAATCTACACTTTACACTGTTCAGTTCTGCATTCCTTAAAAAGAAGGTTTATGCTATTTATTAATATACCAAGTCGGGGATCAGTGTGTCTATATATATCACTATTTTAAAAATTGGATTGGACCAGCCGGTTCAACCAAGAACTAGGCACCAATTCAATCTAGTAAAATCCCAAAAAACTGAAAACCAAAGCCAAAATCGGTTCTTTGACCGTACATGCAAGTTTTTAAAACCATTATATATACTCACACACATACACTGATTCCTTCCTACTTTATTTATCTAACTAGTTTGGTATGATATTTTATATTTTGCGTAGAGCCAGAGTTATACATTGTTTTTCCAAGGGTTGTGGTTGTTTTATTTTTTATTTTGTATAATTCCATAGTAACAACTAAGGCTATAAATTACCAATCCAAGTTGAGTCGAGCCAATTATTAAGTTTAGACTTTTTTATTTCGAACACGAGTCAAACTTGAGCTCATCATATATAAAATTACATGTTCAAGTTTGTTCATGAGCTTCTTTTTTCATATATAGAAAAGTCATGACTAAAATATTTTAAGTTTTCATATATTATGATTAATTTTTACTAAGAATTGACTAATTATATTATCAATAAACTACAAATAATAATTTTTTTCAAGTTTATATAGATATACTTTTAGATAATTATACATATTAAACTATAATATTTTTTATGGTCAAATTGAGCATCATGTTTATGATCACATTGTTATCTTTGAGCTTGATTCCTTTAATAATTGAGCCTAAACTTGGGTTCAAACTTAGTTTTTTTAACGAACGAGCTTGAACTATTTATAAATAATTTGGTTCATTTACAATCTTAGTTATAACAATGAGGAGAGAGAATTCGAACACTAACTCTCCTAATAGAGGAGAGTAGGCTATGCCACTGAGTTATAAAGCTTGCTGTTAATCTTAATCTTTTATATATATGGGCTTAAAAAAAATTATGTTATGCCTAGGGGCAATTGAAGTGATTGGCTTACAAAAATATATATAGGAGCCCCTACCCAAGGAAAAAAAAAGTAGTTCAATGGTCCTTTTAATGAAAGAAGTGAGTATTGGTTAATGATTATAGATACGTTATATTTTATATCACTTCTTGTTTTAAATTTTGTCCTTCCATCCGCTAAAATTTTGGATCACTTGTGATTATAAGGATTTCATTATTAGTGAAGTATGAATGATGTGAATGTGAATTTTTTTTTTTTTTTGGTTGAGAATTTGTGAATGTGAAATGTTAAGGTATATATAGAATTATATTTAGATTGTTTAAGGATTTTAAATAGGAATTGGTTGAATTGGCCAGGAGATTTCGATCAGATTAATTATGCAATGTATCCGCTTCAAACAATAAAAAGTAAAAATGTGATACACGGGAAGCAGCCTTTGCCTACATAGCAAGTTTCAGATAAACTTTTGCCACAAAACTGTTTTTAATTGTTTCTATCTTTTGCATCAAGCATGGTATCAAGCACAAGTAAAACTGTTTATGCTTCTTATTCACGGTTAACTTTTTCAGGGAACAAAAGGTAGAACGATATATATTATGCCATTCGTGCTTCAGACAATGCGAGTTAATTGTGATACACAAAAGATTGATTGTGACGGATTGAAACTCTAGCTTGAAGAATTCAGAATCTTAATTTGAGCTTATTGATAGACCACTAGAACTAATTAAGCGCACACAATTTTGTGAAGTTTTAACTTGTTTTATAACTCAAGTTGTCCGAACAATGTGTCGGAGTCAGAAATTTCTTTCGAAGACGAAGGTAAATATATCAAAATTTAAATATAAAAATAACCTCTAAATTAATAATGTTATATATAATATAAATAGAAAGAATACTTTTAAAATGATTTAATATATGTTTTTTTTTTTTTTTTCTTTTTGAGAATTCAGTAATTTCATATAACAAATGATAGTAAGTCTACACACTCAGATAAAAATAGAGTCAACTCTTCTGGCTACAACCTGCAAACAAGAGAACAACAAAATCCCATCTAGCACTTCTATCTAATGTAGAACATATAGTACAAACCTTTTTGGAGCAGCAAGGGTGCTGGAAGTTACGGAGTATGATCAAGGTGGGTGCCAGTAGAGGCCATCAAGGTGACGATTTCTGATCCAGACTCAAAACCTCAAACGTTGCCTAAATTTAGGCAAATTCCTTCATTAAGGTTGCAAAAACAGTGTTTTTGCTATTTATAGTAATATTTTTTTTCCTGAATAAATTTTAATTTAAAAGTTAGAATACGGTCTGTAGGGGCGGTTTTTTGGGGCCCAGGCCCAACAAGTAAGTGGTTCTGGCCCAAAAGTCCCTAGACAATGAATTTGTAGAGAGCGGGTTACAGAACAAGGGCTGGATGAAGTGAATTGTTAGTTAGTTGTATGCCATGCAACGATCTGAATGTGAGAATATTCTACTTAAGTTTACGGGATACCGGTCCAAGGAGATGTATAAGTGCACCTCTTGCTCTTGCTCTGGTTAAAGACTACATAATTCTTCAACCTCCCTCCCTTTTTCTCCCAATCTCCCGATCCCCTCTTCATGGGGATTTCCTTCTCTTATATAGCCTCCTTAAATTGATCAGGACCTTACACTTGTTAACCATCAGGACCTTCACTTAAGTGCCTGTCCTATCGGATATCCACCTTATCTTTCTGTGAGTTGCACTGGCCAATGTAACACTGTTCGCCTGTCTTCTCCACATTAATGCGGCTGAAAAAGTAGCTTCCTTGCATTTAATGCGGCAGTTGTGGCTTCTCCCTGGACATCTTACATTTCCCGTTTTCCTGCTGTGTGAGACTCATCCTACTACCCACATTTGTCTGGGATGGTTCTTCATTGTGGAGGGGGCGCATATTGGGCCCATATTTGTGTGTCCGAGGAGACATTCCTCCTCGGACGTCTTTTAAAATAAACCAGGCTCAACAGGATTGGGCCAGAAGTCTTTTGGGCCCCCTTTTCCCTTTGGGTCATGGTTGGGCTCCCTGTGGGGCCCAAGGCCCACTGTTGACTTTGAGAATTTTACCCCAACAATAGCCCCTCAAAATTCCGGCTCCTTCTTTCTTGTCCGAGGAGGAAAGGCGGGATTTTGACATTCATAGGATTATTTATTGTGGATTCCTACTTCACCCGTGCGGAGGTATGCTTCTCACGTGCCTCATTAATGACGGAGGTGTTTAATGACCCATGAGGCGCTAATTATTGCTTTTACGGTTTTACATCTTTTCAGTTCGACGGTTGGATGCTAGATCAACGGTTGGGATTATTTCCATTTCTCTAGGCGGGAGTTTGTCTGTCCAGCTTCTCTCGGATATATAAGATTTTTCAAGGGCGTTTCCTTCTCATTTTTGGACAAGCACTCAAGCACTCAGAGCACTCCAGTACTTTCCCTTTCAAAGTGTTCAAACCTTCGCAATCGTTCCCTTGAAGATTTCCTGCAAGTTCCTCACCCGTAAGTGCACATTCCTTTTCCGTTGCCTTTTCCGGCGTTATTCCTTAAGTAAATCGTCCTTGCATCACCTAGGATTAGGGGGATGGGTAAGCTTGAGAAAATGGTAGATTCCCCGGCCGGTATAGAAGGCTTCAGGGCTAAATACCGTATTCCACCGGAGGTAGGTCTAGAGTATTGTTCTCTGGAGGAAGTCTTAATCAAGAGAAGAACGGGGCAGGTAGCCATTCCAGTGATAGCCTTTGTGGAAGGAGGAATGACCATCCCTATGGGGAGGATAACTAGGGATTATTTGCGTGGTCATAGGTTGGCCCCTCACCAATGTGTCGCGAATATGTTCCAAATTCTGGGGTGTGTAGACGTCTTGAATAATCAGATGAACCTCGGCCTTTCATGGTATGATGTGGTTCATCTGTATGAATTGCATAGCCTCGGCGACTCATATTACTTGAAGTCCAGGTCCGATGAGGTGAGGTTGATATCCTGCCTTCCCAAGTCCAACAAAGGCTTGAAGGACGACCTCTTGATCGTGTCCAGACAATGGCACGACGGTATTCACTGCCCGGTCAGGGCAGGAAAACCAGGTGGGACACCATAGAGTTAGATCCCTTGGAAGGGATCTTAGTTTTGATCTTTCTTTTTCTTCGTTTCAATTTTGGCTTCGCTTGTTTGCCTCCTCGGACTAACATAACCCTTTCTTTGGGCTTTGCAGACAAGGCGCATACAACTCCTCGGTTAAGTTTGGTCAACGTCTAAGCACTCGATTTCCTTCTAAGGTCTAAGATTTACGTGAGTACGAACGGACAATTGCGGGCTGCACCTCTGATTTTGGAATATGAGCCCCTTACTCGTGCTCTAGTGGAGGCCGGTCAAGCAATCAGGGCTGGCAGTCCGCGATTAGCACGAATCGACGTCTCTGTACCAGGTTTTCTCGCTTCGAGAGATTTACTTCCCGTCCAGCTGCCTGCTCAGCGTGCCTTTCCCGCAGTAGTTGCCCCAATGGAAGAAGCCGGTTTCTCGCACTCGTCTTTGGAAGATCAGATAGACCAGTTCCATTTCGCCGAGGAGGGAGAAGTGTCGACCAGGCCAGCAGAGCTCTCGGATTCTGATTCAGATTTAGACCGCGCCTCGGCAGCCCCTGATCTTGGTTTAGTAATCGCCCAAATTGATACCAGCCAAGAGCTTGAAGAAGAAGAAGAAGGAATGGATCTGAAACAAAGGTCTGGTCTCAGGGGCCTCCTTTCCAACAGGAACAAAGGGCAGTCCTCCAAGGATGTCCCGAAGGCGCAGCTGACCTCCAAGGCTCCTCCTCCTCTTCCTCCCACATCGGATGCGGCACTGCAGCCTATGTCCAATTTGAGGCGAAAAAGGCCTGTGGAGGAATTGGAGGAGGGCGAGGTTGGCCAAGAAAAAGCCAAGCCTCAGAAGAAGGGCAAAGAGACCAAAGAGCCTAAAGAGAAGAGGACCGGGTCCATTGATAGCCGAGACGAGGCGGCTATTCGGAGGGAACAACGAATATGGTCGCCACAGCTCGAACTGGACGGCACCCCGATTTCCTGGGATGCGACCCTGTGGGAAGCCCAGCGAGGGCAGGTGTCATTCTTGGCTGAGGCCCTGCAGCAGCCTCTTCTTTTGCCTCGCGACATAAAGGGGCTCCGGGATACTCGGCAACCAGAACTCTTCATGTCGCTGAAGAGGGACATGGCTATGGTAAGTGAAAACTTCTACTATCTCATTCTCTTGTTACGTATTTATTTATTCATCATGCTCTTTCAATTAGGCCTTTACTTTTCTGGCGCAGGTCACTCAGCAAATCTTTGTTGTTGAGGAGTGGGCCAAAAAGGCACGTGAGGACCTTCACACTGAGGCTCAGTCCCGCTGTGCTGCCGAGAGGATTGCTGGCGACCTCAGGCAGGAAAATGATCACCTGAGCAATGAAGTAAAGGAGGCAAAGAAGGGCCGTGCAAGTGCGGAATCCAGCCTTAAAAATGCCACTAAGCAGGCTGAGGATCTGCGCCAATAGCTCCGCCGATCCGAGGAAAATCTCGTGACAGAGAAGCAGGCGGTTTCAGATCTTAAGGCCGAACTTGCGAAGGTCAAGGGGGAGGCCCGTCTGGCCAGGGAGGCGGCCGAGAAAGCAGTGGCAGCCTCTTATGATCGCGGAGTCAGGGACACTGAGGTCAAGCTGACCGAGGAGGTGGCCACTGTATGCAGGGAATACATCACCCTGTCTTGGGGTGTAGCCTTGGATCGGGCAGCAGTCCCAGTGGATTCTGATCTCAGGAAATCTGAGAATATCTTTTTTCCGGAGGACATTCGTGAGATTCCCGACGTGGTTGCCCCTAAAGAGCCTCTCCCAACGAAGGCCTTGGCCTCGGACCCCCCTGTGCCTGAAGCTGAGGACGCGCAGCCGGCCGTGAAGGACAAGTTGCCCGAGGACAGCCTTTCAATCAGGGAGGTTGTTGCGCAGGCTAAGGAGGCTGTTCCGGGACCCCAGGCAGCAGACGATCAACCCAGGCCTACTCAGGGTTCAGACTTAGGAAAGTAGTGTAGGATTTTATTTGTTTTGCCCTTCATATTCTGTTTTGTTAATTTTTGTAGAAGGACTGCTTTTGGATTTTAATGAGAAGAGTCGTTTTCCTTTAAATCTTGTTGTTTTACTTTCTCTTCTGTTTTCATTATGAATGGATGTTTATTCTGTCATTAACTGTTGAAAACCAAGCATAAGTGAATGAATATGTGGAAAAATGATAGTCGATAATTTAGACAAAATGGCTGCGAGGTTAATTTCCCCCAAGTCTGAGGTTCGAGGAGCCGGGCAGGACTTGGGTTCTGTTTAATATGTAGTGAAAATAACTACGAGGTTAATTTCCACCAAGTCTGTGGTCCGAGGAGCCAAGCAGGACTTGGGTTCTATTTAACACATAGTGAAAATAATTGCAAGGTTAATTTCCCCCAAGTCTGTGGTCCGAGGAGCCAGGCAGGACTTGGGTTCTGTTTAACACGTAGTGAAAATAGCTACGAGGTTAATTTCCCCCAAGTCTGTGGTCCGAAGAGCCAGGCAGGACTTGGGTTCTGTTTAACACGTAGTGAAAATAGCTACGAGGTTAATTTCCCCAAAGTCTGTGGTCCGAGGAGCCAGGCAGGACTTGGGTTCTGTTTAACACATAGTGAAAATAGTTGCGAGGTTAATTTCCCCCAAGTCTGTGGTCTGAGGGGCCAGGCAGGACTTGGGTTCTGTTTAACACTTAGTGAAAATAGCTACGAGGTTAATTTCCCCCAAGCCTGTGGTCCGAGGAGCCAGGCAGGACTTGGGTTCTGTTTAACACTTAGTCCAAGTAGCTGTACAGTAATACGGCATTAAGAATGATGTCTCTCATTAATAACAGTACCCTTTCAGGTTATTTACATTCCAAGGGCGTGGCACTACATGTTCATCCAAATCTTCCAAAAAGTAGGCTCCTATGCCGGCTACGGAAGTAATACGGCATGGGCCTTCCTAGTTTGGTCTGAGTTTTCCCCATGCAGGGTTCCTCGCAGTGCCCAGGACCTTCCTCAGTCCTAGATCCCCAGGCGCCAATGGCCTTGACTTCACCTTGGCGTCGTAACCCTGTTTGAGCTTTTGCTGATAGTATGCTAGGTGGACCATTGCACTTTCCCTTTTTTCTTCGAGGAGGTCCAAGCCTCTTTCCAGAAGTTTGTTATTAGCAATGGGGCTGAAGGTAGTAGTCCTCTGTGTTGGGAAGTTTATCTCCAGTGGGATGACAGCCTCGGCTCCGTACGTCATTGAAAAGGGGGTTTCTCCCGTGGACCTGCGAGGCGTGGTGCGGTATGTCCACAAGACGTGGGCTAACTCTTCAACCCACCTCCCTTTCGCATCGTCCAACCTCTTTTTCAGCCCATTCACTATGGTTTTATTGATGGCTTCCGCCTGTCCATTACCCTGTGGGTAGGCCGGTGTGGAGTATCGATTGATAATTCCCATCTCACTACAGTATTTTCTGAAGGCTTTGCTGTCAAACTGGAGGCCGTTGTCCGAGATCAGGGTGTGCGGGGTCCTGAACCTAGTGATAATATTCTTCCAAACAAACTTCTTGACATCGACGTCCCTTATGTTTGCCAGTGCCTCAGCTTCGACCCACTTTGTGAAGTAATCGATGCCGACGAGAAGAAATTTCTTGTTCCCAGCCGCTTTGGGGAATGGTCCTAGTATGTCTAAGCCCCATTGTGCGAATGGCCAAGGGCTGGACAGCGGGTTAAGTTCTCCGCCTGGCTGGTGTATGTTCGGGGCAAACCTCTGCCACTGGTCGCACTTCTTCACATATTCCAGAGCCTCTTTGTGCATGCTCGGCCACCAGTAACCCAGCGTTATGGCCCTGTGGGACAGGGACCTACCCCCCGTATGACTTCCACAAATTCCTTCATGTAACTCCTCCAGGATGAGTTCAGTAGCCTCTGGGTGCACACACAGCAGGTATGGCCCCGAGAATGAGTGTCGGTAAAGTTTGGAGTCCTCGGACAGCCAGAATCGAGAAGCTTTCCTCCTGGTTTTGTCGGCCTCAACCTTATCGTCTGGCAAGGTGTCATGCTTTAAGAACAGCACCAGAGGGTCCATCCAGCTAGGTCCTGCCCTGACGTTGTGTACCCGAATTCCGTTGGCCTTCTCTGTTGTTGGGCGGTAAAGATTTTCAACTAAAATAACCCGCGGAAAGGGCTGGGTCGAGGAGGTGGCCAGCGTTGCGAGAGAATCGGCATGGGTGTTCCCACTCCTGGGTACATGCGTTAAACGGAAGCGATAGAAATGGGTCTGCAGGTGCCTAGCTCGAGCCAGGTACTCTTGCATTCTTTCATCCTTCGCCTCCAGCTCCCCGTTTACTTATCCCACGATGAGTCTCGAATCCGAGAACATGTTTACGAATTTTCCACCCAATTTTCGGACCATTGACATTCCTTCCAATAGCGCCTCGTACTCGGCTTCGTTATTCGTGGCTGAGAATCCGAGCCTCAACGACTTTTCTATGGTTATCCCTTCGAGAGAGACTAGGACGAGCCCCACCCCTGAGCCCCTTTGGTTCGCTGCACCGTCGATGTGTGCTTTCCACCAATTGTGATCATGCTGAGAGACTGTGCTAATCTGTTTCTCACAAGCACTTGGCGACCCCGACACTTCCATTCCTTCTAGGGTGGGCTCCACAAATTCAGCTACTAGATCGGCAAGGACCTGACCTTTTACGGCGGTGTGGGGCATGTATCTAATGTCGAAGGCGCCCAGGATCGTTCCCCACTTTGCAATTCTACCTGTGTAGTCGGCGCTGCGGAGGACGGATTTCAACGGAAGTTGAGTTAGCACAACTACTGTATGCGCCTGAAAATAGTGGAGGAGCTTCCGCGTGGCTTGTACGACGGCCAAGATAGCTTTTTCGAGGGGGAGATACCGGGTCTCCGCCTCCTGCAGCGATTTGCTCACGTAATAGACTGGTCGCTACGTGCCGTTGTCTTCTCGGATTAGCACTAAGCTCACCGCATGAGAGGCTACCGCGATATAGGCGAACAACACCTCGTCAGCATCGGGACTAGACATAATCGGTGGTCGGGCGAGGTATTCCTTGAGCTGTTGGAAAGCTAAAGCACACTCCTCAGTCCACTCGAAGCCCTTCCACTTGTGCAATAGGAGGAAGAAAGGCCTGCATCTGTCCGTTGAGCGGGAGATGAAACGGTTTAAAGCAGCTATCATGCCGGTGAGCTTTTGGACTTCTTTGGGATTCCGAGGAGGCTGCAGGCTATGAATGGCTCTTATCTGGTCAGGGTTAACTTCTATTCCTCTGTGGGTCACCATATAGCCTAAGAATTTTCCTGATCCCACCCCAAATGAACATTTGGATGCGTTCAGTCGTAGCTTGTACTTTCTCAGAATTTGAAAGACTTCGTCGAGGTCTCTGATGTGGTCGGCTACCAATTTGCTTTTTACCACCATGTCATCTATATACACCTCAACGCTCTTACCCATCTGCTGTTCAAACATCCTAGTCATCATCCTTTGATAGGTCGACCTGGCATTCTTCAAGCCGAAGGGCATCACCTTATAATGATAGTTTCCCACTGGGGTGACAAAAGCAGTTTTTTCTTGGTCTTTGGCAGCCAGGGATATCTGATGGTAGCCCTGGAAGGCGTCCAAGAAACTCATTCGGGGGTGTCCGACAGTCGCATCTACCAATCGGTCTATCCGTGGCATTGGGAAAGGATCCTTCGGGCAGGCCTTGTTTAAGTCCGTGAAGTCTACGCAGACCCGCCATTTCCCGCTCTTCTTCTTTACCATGACTGTGTTGGCTAACCATCCGGGGTAGAATACTTCTTTGATAGCCCCAGCTTTCTTTAATTTTGCGACCTCTTCTCTCACAGCGTCTGCATGTTCTTTTGACGGTCGCCGAGGAGGTTGCTTCTTAGGCGTTATAGCCGGGTTAACATTAAGGTGATGGCATATGAGATCTGAGTCAACCCCGGGGGCCTCATAGGGATCCCAGGCGAATACGTCCACATTCCGTCGGAGAAAATCAATTAGTGTTGACTTCTCCTGTGGTGGTAATTCTGAGCTGATCTGAAAAAACCTCTCAGGGTCTGATCCGACGAGTACTTCCTCCAGCTCCTCACAGCTCACCTCCGTGGCTGGTCCTCCACCACCCGCAGTTGGGACCGGGATCATTGATTGCTATAAGCCGTTCTCGGCTAAAGTGGAAGGTTCACTATTTGGTAGTCGTGAGATTGCCGACACCATGCATTGTCTAGCCATTCCTTGGTTCCCTATTATTTCTTTGACTTAACCTCCTGACGGATACTTCACTTTTTGGTGCAAGGTTGATGGCACAGCCCCTAGTGCATGAAGCCACGGTCGGGCCACGATAGCTGTATAGGGGGAGTACGCATCTATGACAATGAAGTTCACCTCTACCACGTCTGAGTCTGTTTGCACAGGCAGCCTAATCATGCCTTTCGGGGTAACGGTTTTTCCTTCAAAGCTGACCAGAGGGGAATCGTATGGCGACAGGTCTTCTGGCTTCAAGTTCAACACCTTATACAAATCAGGGTACATTACCTCCACAGCGCTGCCATGATCAACTAACACCCTTTTCATGTCGTAACCTCCAATTCTGAGTGTGACGACTAGGGCATCATCGTGGGGTTGAAGGGTTCCTCGCTTGTCCCTCTCCGAGAACCCGATTAAGGGCGTGGCACTCACTCTGGCTCTCTTGGATTCCCTGTCATCCGGCTCAGTCGGGAACCTGCCCACTGACATTACTCTGAAAGGGCTGGAACCGGTCCTTCCAAGTGTGGCAAGAATAACATTTATTGTGCCAATGGGTGGCCTCAATGTGCTTTGTCTGGTTTCGATATTTGACTGTTCCTGCCATCCTTCAGGGGGATGCAACAGATGCCTCAACTTCCCTTCTCGGACAAGCCAATCCAAATGGTTTTTCAGATTCCTGCAATCATCGGTGGTGTGACCTGGCTCCTGGTGGTACGCGCAATACAGATTCTGATTACGTTTTGAGGGGTTGCCTGCCATCCTGTTGGGCCACTGGAAGAAAGGTTCGCACTTCACCCTCTCTAGGATCTTGTGTAATGGTTCTTGGAACACAGCATGGACTGCCTGAGCCCTAGTAGATCCGGACTGTTCTGCGTAGTCCCTTCTCGGCCTGTCACTACTGTTAAAGCGGTCCGACTTGAAGTCCCTCCTCTCCTGAGGGACAACCTTCGCTTTACCCTTCCCCATCTGCTGGTCCTCTTCGACCCTTTTGTACTTGTCAATTCTGTCCATGAGTTGGCGCACGCTGGTGACTGGCTTCCCAGTGAGGGACTTTCTTAAGCCATGCTCTGTCGGCAGGCCCCTTTTGAATGTACTAATAGCGACGTCATCGTAATTTCCTTCTATCTCATTATACATTTCCCAGTACCTATCTGAGTAGGCCTTCAACGTCTCTCCCTCCCGCATGAACAAGGATATGAGGGAATCTAGGGGCCAAGGGACTCTACTGCTGGTGACGAAGCGGGAACCAAAAGCCTGTGTCAGCTGTTTAAAGGAATCTATGGAATTCGGTTGGAGGGCATCAAACCATCTCATCGCCATAGGTCCCAAGCTGGACGGAAACACCTTACACATTAACGCCTCATCCCTGGAGTGGACGGCCATCCTCTGATTAAATTGGCTTACATGCTCTACTGGGTCAGTCCGACCATTGTAGATGGCAAACGTTGGCTGATGGAACCGCCGAGGAAGCACTGCCCTCTCTATTCTACGCGTGAATGGCGACTGGGAGATGCGATCCAGGGCCTTGCTCATGGCATCGTTGGCCAGGCCTTGGTAAGATGGGCTTTTGTGGCCGCGTTTGCGAGGCCGCTCTTCCTCATAGGAAAAAGTCTCGCTCGGAGGGGTTCTTGATCTTCACCTGTATTCGTTATTCTCATCACTGCTAGTGTCCGAGCCGGGTGATGGACGTTTTCGCTGCGCTCGGCGCAGCTTCTTCTTCAAATCATCAATCTCTTGCTGTAGAGCCTTTCGATCGTCTTGCTTATGGGATGCATGACCTTTCCCTTTTGAGCGACTTCTACTCGTGTGAGAGGTGTTCACACTGCCCTCTTGTTGCTTATCTTGGTCCTTCTCTCGTTCGAGGTTCAAAAAATTGTCCTGCCGTTGGGAATCTGCACGTCCGGTTTGGCGCGGACCTGATCCTTCCATTTCTTACAGATTCACTTGTCGAGACACAAGTTTCTCCCCACAGACGGTGCCAATTGTTGTAGGGGCGGTTTTTTGGGGCCCAGGCCCAACGAGTAAGTGGTTCTGGCCTAAAAGTCCCTAGACAATGAATTTGTAGAGAGCAGGTTACAAAACTAGGGCTGGACGAAGTGAATTGTTAGTTAGTTGTATGCCATGCAACGATCTGAACGTGAGAATATTCCACTTAAGTTTACGGGATACCGGTCCAAGGAGACGTATAAGTGCACCTCTTGCTCTTGCTCTGGTTAAAGACTACAGAATTCTTCAACCTCCCTCCCTTTTTCTCCCAATCTCCCGATCCCCTCTTCATGGGGATTTCCTTCTCTTATATAGCCTCCTTAAATTGATCAGGACCTTAAACTTGTTAACCATCAGGACCTTCACTTGAGTGCCTGTCCCATCGGATATCCACCTTATCTTTCTGTGAGTTGCACTGGCCAATGTAACACTGTTCGCCTGTCTTCTCCACATTAATGCGGCTGAAAAAGTAGCTTCCTTGCATTTAATGCGGCAGTTGTGGCTTCTCCCTGGACATCTTCCATTTCCCGCTTTCCTGCTATGTGAGACTCATCCTACTACCCACATTTGTCTGGGATGGTTCTTCACTGTGGAGGGGGCGCATATAGGGCCCATATTTGTGTGTCCGAGGAGACATTCCTCCTCGGACGTCTTTTAAAATAAACCGGGCTCAACAAGATTGGGCCAGAAGTCTTTTGGGCCCCCTTTTCCCTTTGGGTCATGGTTGGGTTCCGTGTGGGGCCCAAGGCCCACTGTTGACTTTGAGAATTTTACCCCTACACGGTCCCATTTGTTTTGGGATGTCTCTTAGAGATAGTATTTTCAATTTCCGCAATTATTTCAATTTTGCAATTTTTTTACAAAAAACTACTATTTCGCCACCTAATTACGTGATTAGTATGAATTAGGGTTTTTGAGTATTTTCCTAGCCGCCCTAAGGTTTCTTTTTACTATTTAAACATATTGTAGCTTCTAGGGTACGTAGTTTAGTTTTCAGATTTATAAAATGCGTAAATACACTTTTGGTCCCTACATTTTGGGTCATTTCTTGATTTGGTTCCTAAATTGATTTTGCTCCTAGGTCAATCCTTGATTTTTTAAAATCGTTTTTAAAATGGTCCCTACCGTCATCAAAGTAATGGAAACCTATTACGTGGCAGACAGAGTGTCTTGGTTGCTGACATGGTGCTGACGTGGCACTGACATGACATTAAAATATTATTAAAAGAAATTATTTGGCATTTTTCAATGCTAGGTCAGCATTTTAAATTTTTACTTTCATATTATTATTATTATTATTATTATTGGCCTTAAATCTATTATTATTATTATTATTTTTACTTTCATTATTTTTTTCCGTAAGAACATACCAACCTGTTCTTCATGTTCTTCCCAAATTGAAGAAATAAACCTAGCAACCAATCCAATCTCTAGCAAACCCAAATCCAAATCCAGCAACCAAATCTAATCTCCATCAAATCCAAAAAAACAAGAAATAAAACCCAAAATCAAGAGCAAACCTAGAACAAATGCAAACCCAGAACAGTGCAAGTGAACCCAGAACTATTCTTCATGTTCTACAGAAAAGAAGATGAAAACTTGGCCAGAAAATTAAAATAATCAATATTTTCTTTTCTTTTATTGAATTTCTTAGCAAAATAATCAAACCCATGAACCCAGAAAAATCAAACCCATGAACCCATGAATCAAAAGAGAGAGGAAGAGGGATTCGGGTTTAGAGAGAGAATAAAAGACGAAG
This sequence comes from Quercus tomentella, assembly GCA_028535165.1. Classification (NCBI taxonomy): domain Eukaryota; kingdom Viridiplantae; phylum Streptophyta; class Magnoliopsida; order Fagales; family Fagaceae; genus Quercus; species Quercus tomentella. The sequence goes on along the minus strand of JAPQVY010000012.1, from coordinate 39,079,237 downwards.
ATTGACAAAGAAAGAAGCAAAAGAACGATACAAACACAAACAACACAAACAAGCAAAAGTCGGAGATTGCATGCTATGCTCATGTTGCTGATCTCCTCTGCCTCTTCTTATTCTTTTTTCTCAGACCGATCTCCTCTTCTAATTCATCTGGGCTGATCTTCTTCCCTCTTCTTTTTCTTAGCCATGGTTTGGGATATTTTTCAACCAACCCAATCTGAGGGCAAGTCGTCTCAGATCGAGAGAGATAGAGACTAAGAGAGACAAATGCCACACAAACTCACAAACTAATTTGGGTTTTTTAGCACGATAAATAAGCATCTCTGGTTGATGTTGTTTGGGATATTTATTAATTTATTTTTGTTTTGATTTTACTTTTTTGGTTTATCTTAAAAGAAAGAAGAAAATGAATTAGATACAAACACAAACACAAAAATGCCAACATAGAGCATGAATAGTGTTAATTGCTCTAAAATTTTTTTCCTCAATCTTTAAAACTGTAAAGTTTTTTTTTTTTTTTTTTTTGAATTTTTTCAGTTTAAATTGAAATTTTTTTATCAGAAATTAAAAAAATTTTAAAATGCTGACCTGGCATTGAAAAATGCCAAATAATTTTTTTTAATAATATTTTAATGTCATGTCAATGCCACGTTAGCACCATGTCAACAACCAGGGCACTCTCGTCTGCTACGTAATAGGGTTCTGTTACTTGGATGATGGCAGGGACCAGTTTAAAAAGATTTAAAAAAATTAGGGATTGACCTAGGAGCAAAATCAATTTAGGGACAAACTGAGAAATTGCCCAAAATGTAGGGACCAAAAGTGTATTTATGCCTTTATAAAAATACAGAATTTGTCTATTTTTCTCTAGTGGATTCTAGAACCCTATCACCTCGTGGATTCAACGGACCCCTCGTGAATTGAAGGTTTCTTAAGAAGCTAACGTGTTTTGTTTCTTTTTTCATTCAGAAGCTAATGTGTTTAGTTTTTTTTTTTTTTTTTTTTCATTCAGAAAGTAACATGTTTATTTTCTTCCGCAACATTACTATTACACACTAACTAAAGCAACAACTTAATCCATAGAAAACACTAGTAAACATAATTGGCCTTGGCCGTAAGAGCCATTATCATATATCAAAGAAGTATGTCCCATCTAGAGCTTAAAACTTTGTGAAGCATGATATTTCCAGTCGTAACAACATGCTCCATTTTGGCTCTAATATCCCATTTAATTCTCTGTATAATTTTTTATTCTATCAAAACAGCTCCTCCATGACATCTGCTATTCCTTTGCAACCATATATGGTAAATTGTAGCCCACTAGACCAGTTTGCAAAAGGTAGCTCTAAAACTTTTGCCCTTTAAAATAGTCACTCCCCCCGTTGGACTATTTCATCTTAAATAATAGGAACATCAGTTACTAGGCAAAGCCCCATAATATGCTTCCAAATTCTCTTGGTAAAGGAGCACTCAAAATACAAATGTTCCTTACTCTTTATTTTATTTCTACAGAATGCACAATAACTATCCCGGAGAAACCTCACTGCATCAATCTAGTCAACCTATTTTTCAAAGTAAGCCACCCCATAAAAGCATGTTTTTGTATTTTTTGAGGAAACCATAAAAGCATGTTTTTCTACCATACCACTTCCATCTCTTTACGCCTTAACTAATTTAATATATGTTATTTTATATCTAACAAAAAATTATAACATGTTAGTCTTTAAAATAAACTAGAAAGATCACATTTTCAAATCTATAGAATTAACCTATCCAAAAGAAAATTTTAGGTGGCCTGCTGATAACTTTTCTAGACCTTGCAAAAGTGGAAGATTTATGCATTGAATAAAACCTTCTATTTTTTTTACACCATTAGAGTATGATAATAGTTTTAAAACTTTAAAAACATATATATGTTATAAATTAAAATGAATATTAAGAAGATAAAGAAATGCATAGAGAAGATAGTATATAAACTTTATTCTTTAAGTGGTCATCCACATAAATTATTATCTATCTTGAATACAAGTGTGTCTTCCTTTGTAATTAGCTCACATATATATACATGTTAAGAATCAGATGGAGAGAACTCTTAAGAATGCAACCATGCATTAAAGAATATAACTCCATCCCTTTATGAAAGTAGCATTACTCACTCTTGTAACTTCATACATTTACAACACTCCCCCTTGGATGACCACTCACTAAGAATATGCCTCGTTAAAACCTTACCAAAGAAAAACCCCGCAGGAAAAAAAAAAAAAAAAAAAAAAAATTGGCTAAGGAAAAAGAGTACAATATTCTTGTATAACTTCTAGTGCCTTAGGATTGCCTCATTAAAACCTTGTAAAGGAAAACCCAGTGGGAAAAAACCTTAGTGAAGGAAAAAGATTACAATTAGCACACATCCTTTAGAAAATTTACTCCCCCTAATGAGTACATAGAACTTTCATTGTTCATGGTGTTAGGTTCTAAAGACTTAGGATTTTATGTATTTAGAACTCTAATGTGTATTGTTGGCAAACCATGATCAAAACAAGATGTTTAGTCATGTTTAGACTTGCTCAAAGTTGATTCATTTATATAAAGTTGGAACAAGCTAATGTAGAAATCATTTATACTTCTCGGCCTGGTTCGATCGATTGAAAATTGGGTCAAATGCATTTTCTATAGAATTCCAACTCAGCCCTAGTTTTGTTTTAAAACGTTTAGGGTTTTCTAATTTGCCCTAGGTATATAAGGCAAACCCTAGCCACGTTTTAGTGTTGCTCATATTGTTGTTTGTGTAAATCTCTTGTGAGATCTGTGAGGATCTTTCCTTTACACAAGCTTAGGATTATCAAGAAGGAGATTTCTTCAAGAGCTTGATGATCATTCAGTTGCTACCATAAGAATGTAAAGAAACACAAGCGGGTGTGCTTATACTTGTTGGAGAATCCAAAGAAAGAAGGGGTCTGTGGTTTCGGAGCTTGCATGTGGTCGTGTCAGTAAGTTTCTACTGGTGGGTAGCAACAGGATTTTAGTGGTCTAAGTCCTGTTGAATAACTTCGATTCTTTTATAGTGGATTCAGGTTTACCTTGAGGATAGTTAGGTTAAATCCTCCCCAGATTTTTACCGGTTTGTTTTGATTGTGATAACCTAAATTTGTTAATTTGGACTAAGTAACAACTTGGCTAATTATCTAGGTTAATCCAATTGTGTTTTTAAGGGGTCTAAAAACTATCAAGTGGTATCAGAGCGGGTTGCTCTCTTGTTGTTGATCTTTTGATCTCTGAGTTGATCCTTGACCCCTGTTGTCATGGAACACGGACATTCTCTTGTTATTCCTCCTCACTTTGATGGGAATAACTATGCTTATTGAAAAGCAAGGATGAAAGCATTCCTGAAATCAATTGATGAGAAAGTCTGGAACTCCGTCGAATATGGATGGGAGAAGCCCACTACTCCTGTTAGTGAGTGGCAAACTTCTCAAAAAGAAGTAGCCGCATTGAATAGCAAAGCTATGAATGCTATCTTTAACGCTGTTTCTATGGAGGAATTTAAGAGAATCTCAAATGTTAGAGTTGCTCATACTGCTTGGAATATCCTTCAGACTATGTATGAAGGCACAAAGGCTGTCAAAATCAACAAATTGCAGCAGTTAACTTCTAAATTTGAAAGCATTAAGATGTTTGATGATGAATCTTTTGATGAATTCTATACTAAACTTAATGATATTGTTAATTCTGCATATAACTTGGGTGAAATCTATGATCAACCTAAAATTGTTAGGAAGATTCTTAGATCTTTGACTGATGATTTTAGACCCAAGGTGACTGTCATCACTGAGAGCAAGGATGTGGACTCCATCCCTGTTGATAAACTTGTAGGATCTCTTCAATCCTATGAGTTGGACCTACCTAAGACTAGCAAATCCAAATCAATGGCTCTTAAGTCAGTTGATGATGTTGATGTTGGTGGATTTGATGATGAGCTCTCTGCTACAAAGATTGCTTACCTTGCCAAGAATTTTAGGAATTTTCTTAGAAACAACAACAGAAAGGCAAGAGATAAGAATATTGCTGAACCTAGAAACTTTAGGAAGAATGATCCTAAACCTAGAGAAAAAATAGGTCAATCTTCTAATAATTCTATGGGTCCTCAATGTTTTGGATGTCAAGGGTATGGTCACATGAAATCTGAATGTCCTACCTACTTGAAGTCTAAGGGTAAGACTAAGGCTGTAACCTTTAGTGATGGTGAAGTTTCTGATGATGAGTCTGGTTGTGACGAGGATGGAAACTTCATTACTTTCACTACTACTGTTGTAGTCAATGAAAGCATATCTGCTGAAGAGAACCCTTCTGATGGGGAACTCTTTGAGGACGCAGATCTTCAAGAAGCCTACAATAAACTTTGCAAAGTTGCTGCAAAGGATGCTATGAATGTTGAATTAGGCTTGAAGAAAATTGCATCTCTTGAGCTTGATAAGAAAAATTTGCTTGTTAAACTGTTTGATGCTACTGATCTTTTGAATAATGTGAAGACTGAGAACATGCTTTTAATTGATAAAGTTAAGAATTTGGAACATGAGCTTTCTGTTGCTAGAGAACAATCTAATAGGTCTGCTAGTTCCAAACTTGATCATATGTTGAGTGTTCAAAAATCTCCTTCTAAAAAAAACTGGGTTAGGTTTTGTAGAAAGCATCAATGTGTCTGCACCCAATTCCACTGTCTTTGTTCCTTCATCTTCTTTTGAACCCCCTGTGAATGAGGTTGTGAGTGATGTTGTCAAGCCCTTAGAAGTTACACCTCCTAGGAAGATTAGGGTTGATCTGAAAGAGTCTAAACCTAAGTAGCCTACCCTTTCAAAGGACAAGTCACATGATAAGCTTGTATGGGTTTTTCATTTTTGTGGAAAGTCTGGACACATTCGTCCAAACTGTTACAAGCTGCAAGCTGCTAAGAGAGCAAACAAACCAAAAGTACTTGTGCCTCAAGCACAAGATCCTATGGTACTCATTGGTGAATTGGTAAAGGCTTTAAACCTTTATTCCAATCTTGAAGTTGGTAATCATTTCCATGTGAATAAGAACTCCAATGCTCGTGGTGCATCTAAAAATTTTTGTATGCAAAAGGTTCAATCTAATTGAGTCCTTTTGACATGGTCCTTGCGCTTCATTGCTATTCTTTGTGACCATTGTTCTTTGGTTTTTTGTTTTCTTTGTTTCTAGGATTTGCATTGCATAACATTCATGCATTTCATTCTAGGTTTTTTTTTTTTTTTTTTTTTTTTTTTTTTTTTTTTTATAATAAAAAATAAATAAAAAAGGAGAAAAAGGAACCAAATTATGTTTTGCACTATTTTCTTGGTTTTTGAAAACAAGGTTGGTCAATTTATTTTCACATAACATGTCTTTTGTACCTTGTTTAGCTTTGATGAGCTTACTTATTGCACTTTTCTAGTTAAAACTTTGTAGTGCATGTTGTGTGGGAAAGATGTTTATGGTTTTGATCACTTTGTCTTGATCTTAAAGTCACATGTCTTTGACTGTCGGACTTGAACCTTTAGAGAAAGGCATAAATAACCATCTCACCACTGTTCACTAGTCAATCATGAACACTTTAGTGCATATCATAAGATTTTGTGCTCGAGAAAGTGTAGCACATGCACAAAAAGAACATAAGGTGTAGCCTCGGTTTAAATGCTAAAATTGGTGTGTACATTATTCTGGCTATTCTAATAAGTTTGTGAATAATTAAAATTTGTGTGTACAATATGAGGCAAAAATCAAGAAACTTACATGATTGCAAGCTTATGATCTAGGAGATGTGGGAGTTATATGATGTAACTCTTTTGGTGATAGTCTCTTTCAAATCCTTGTGATGAATTTTGTAGACTTGGTGTTTAATTGCTATACACATATCACCTCACATGTATCTCAAGCTTTTGCTAGCTGCACACATTTCACGAGTTACTCTTTGCTAAACATTGTACATGTTACTGTGTGTGTCTTTGGTTTAACCAACCAAGTTTGCAAATACTTTAAGTTTTTGTACAAAACAGATTTGACGATTAAGAATTTATGGAGAATGTAAGAAATTTTAACTTTGGGAAAATTGGGCTTAAATATTTGTTTTTGAAAAACATATCATCACATACTCATGCATTTTGTTCATCAATTTCAATGCTTTGAGATGTTTCTAAAATTTTTTTCAAAACTATGTTTTTTTCTCAAAAATTTTGTGAGCCTTTGTCTGTTTCGATTGATCCAATTTGTTTTTCGATCAATCGAAATTGTTTTAACATTGTTTAAGGAAGCCTCTGTCTGTTTCGATTGATCCAATCTGTTTTTAGATCAATCGAAATTGTTTTGAAATTGTTTTAAAATTTTTAATAAGCCTCTGTCTGTTTCGATCAATTAAAACTCGTGAATCAGGTTTTTAAAAAAATCAGATTTGACTTGTTCAAACCACTTTTTCAAGAACTTTTCAAAACCTTTCTCTCTCTCCGACTCGGCAAGGCTCCACAACAAATTTTTTGTCGTTTTCCTCCTAATTTCTTGCAAGGTTTCTCTCTCCATAAGCTGGGATGTCCATATTACCCTTTCTTTTGCATTATTTTTCATGTTTTCATGCATTATTTCATGGTTTTTGGGTAAATTTTCTGACTATGCATAAATTGGGATTTTTGTTTAATCAAGCCTTATTTTGTGAATTTAATCAATGGGTTTTGTTGCTATATTGATATATTCATGATCTATAATGGTTAATTTGATCAATTTGGGGATTTGTGAAAAATTAAAAATTCTAGGGCTTGTATTGAACCCTAATTGGGGATTTTGTTCAAATTGTTTTCAATTGATGAAATTGGCTTGTTGAATTGATGTAATTGATCATTAGTTTATGTAATCTATCTTGTGTGATGATCAATTGGTCAATTTTCTACAAATTGCACAAGTGGTTTTACAAATTTTTGGGGTTTTTGTTAGAAACTCTATGCTCAAGCCAATTTTGTGAACTTGAACTTAATTTGAACTTAATTTCACTGCATTAGGACATGCATCATGACATTTAAACTGTTCATGCATCATATAGATTTTTGTTCTATATTTTTTTTGTGCTAACCTGCAATCTGCCCTTGGTTTTTTGTTTTTTTTGCTTTGTGTCTTTGTCCTTATCCTAGCACCATGCCTAGGAAAACTAGAGTTCATAGAACCCCCTCCACTTCCTCTGTGTCTCCCTCTAGGAGTGAGGTGTTTAGGAATGACAAAAGCAGTGAGGTTTATGAGAAGCTGAACTGTAAGCGTAAGATTTGGGCTGAGCGTTCTGTTGTATTAGATGAGGTTGATCCTGCCATTAGGGCAAACCTTGAGACTATAGGTTGGTTGTCCTTGTTAGAGATAGATCATCCACCCCTGACCGCCCTGATTAGAGAGTTCTTCTCGAATCTCTCTGATGACTTGCATAATTGAGTGTAATTTATCACTTCTCAACTTTAAACTTTAGTCTAATTTTATTTATTTTGTTGATTTTAAACTTGATTTTTGTTATTTAAATTTTATTCCAGATTTGAAGAAAATAAAGATTTACTCAAATAAAAGAGATGTGAAGCAGCTAGAGAGAATATTTTTGGCCTTGGAAGTTGGCAAGAAAAAGAGAATGAGGCGCTTAAAGAAAAAAAGAAAAGAAGTGCTGAAACAGAAAAGAAAAGAAGTGGCGCTGAAACAGAAGAAAAATAGAAGTGCTGAACTGAAAAAAAACGTTTTGGGCTGAAAAAGTTCTTGGGCTGAAAAAGTATTTGGGCTGAAAAAGTGTTTTGGGCTGAAAAAATAGGGCAACACGTCTAGAGAAACAAGAAAAGTGGTGCTGAACAGAAAAAAGAGGAGGCAGAAACAGAAGACAAGAAAGAGTGGCGCTGAAACAGAGAAACAGAAAAGAAAGAAAGAGGGCTGAAACAGAAAACAAAACAAAGAGGGCTGGAACAGAGAATTTTTCAACATTTATTTTCTTTCCAATCTTCTCAGAAAAAATTATGGTGAACTCGTTTGTGTTGGATTTAATTTTTAGAATGAACTAAACTTTCTTTATTCTAGGAAAACAATGTAATCTAGTTTCGAACTATGCTTGCTTTTCTATGTTAATTTGAACAAATTCTCTTCATGTTTGTCTGATTTATTCTAAGCTTATTGCTTCTAATTAACTGGCCATTAATTAGATGATTTTAATCTTGTGATTTGCTGTCGAAAGAGGGGATTATAGGATAGATCTTGAATATTTCAGCATAGGTAAATATAGAGATCGAAAGACTTGTATGAACCTATGTAGTATTAAAATCATTGGTCTTAATGCTTTCTTGCTTTATTAAATTGCATACTCTTGTGTAAAATAATGAACAAGATTGTTTCCAATTGACTATTGAAAGAGGCTTTTGGATGAGTTTGGAGATTGCTAACAAATAGAGAGAATTAAATTCAATTAGCTAGATAAGTAAAGCATAGTGAGGGATTAGGTGAAATCGATTTCCTAGAAGTTTCTCTCTCATTAAGTTGATTTTCAAGCAACATCTTTCTTTTCCACTGCGTATCTTTTATTTAAATTGATTTTATTTTGAATTCCAATCACAAAAAACCTTAGTGACTTCTCTAGATAAAATCGAGATTAGCATAATTTTGGTATTTGTCAAAAGTAAGTTGCTAATCCCTGAGGACGATATTCTTCTCATCACTTTACTATAAAACTACGATACTGTGCACTTGCAGTTTTGCACCGTTCACTCTCTTGCCACGTCTATGATTCCAATACCCTTATTCAGAGTTAGATATGAGGTGTTGAGTTCACTATTACTCCTCGGGTAGTGGCTGATGCTCTTGGGGTTCCGGTCGTTAGGGAGCCTGTCTATCCCTATGAGGAGTCTCCACCCTTAGATGACGTCATGTCATACATCACTAGGTCTTCTATCCAGTGGGGTTCTGATCCTCGGATCATGTCTGCTGAGCTTACTGAGACTACCTATCTTTTCTTTAGGATAGCATGTCATTCTTTGTGGCCTATTTCTCATCTCCACACCATCCCTCTTGAGCGATGTGTGTTTTTGTACGCTTTTGTTTCTGGTGCGTCTATCAGCTTTCCACATCTGTTTCTTCTTTCTTTGAACGAAGTTTATAGGAGTTCTGCTGTAGTGCATGCACTTATTCATCCTATTTTCATTCATAGGATTTTGTTGTATCTTGGTCTAGCTGATTTCCCTTCCGGTGAGCCTGTTTATGTCATAGCTCCCATAGGTGCCACCTTCCTTAGGCAGAGGGCTGCTCACTTAAGAGTTGGTCCTACGCGTTCTAAAGGTGCGTCATCTGATGTTGTTCCCCCTCCTCCTTCTTCTACAGGTGCTGATACGGCTGAGGCCTTTGGTGCTGTTACTGCTGATACTGATGTTCCTTCATCGACTACTTCAGATGATTTAGACATTCGACGTATGTTGGATCATGTCTTGACCGTTCAGGCGGCTCATGGACAGATTTTGGTGGACGTGCTCGATGAGATCCGTGCTTTGCGCGTAGAGTTGGCATAGTTTCGACGATCTTCACTGCCACCTCCTTTTGATGATGGATTTTGATTGCCCTTTGGCATTCCGTCAGAAAAAAGGGGGAGATGATAAGTGGGAGAAAGAGTTAAATGAAAATCTCTTCTGGAATGGAAGAACTCCCATCCACTGACTACAAGACTGCAGCCTAGTACATATTTGTGCTTGTAGAGTTTTTGTTTTCAGGGGGAGAGTATTTCTTATTGGTTGGAACTTATGGAGTTTAGATTGTATCTAGGTGCTTCACATTGTATTTTTACCTTTTTAGCTCTTGCCATATTTTTGTTGGGCTATTCATGTTAGGGGGAGATACTTTTATTGCTTTATATGTTTCTTGTTTTGACTGCTTATTGATTTATATTTATGAGTTATTTATTGATATATGTCTTTATTGTGTGTTGTTTGAAATCAAGAATTTTTTTTGTTTACTTGTATTTTCCACACATGCGGTTATGCATTTTGTTTAGTGTTTCAGGAAATATACAGGTTGATTCAATTGAGCTGTTGTCTACACTTGCAACTGATGGATAGTGGTTAGGATTGGATTTGTTTTTATGAGCATTATTTTTGTAAAGGGCTTTTCTTTGTAAACTTTGAACTTTTAGTTGTTTTTTGTCACGAATTGCTAAAGGGGGAGTAGACTTAGGATTTTATGTATTTAGAACTCTAATGTGTATTGTTGGTAAACCATGATCAAAACAAGATGTTTAGTCGTGTTTAGACTTGCTCAAAGTTGATTCATTTATGTAAAGTTGGAACAAGCTGATGCAGAAATCATTTATGCTTCTTGGCCTGGTTCGATCGATTGAAGCTTAGGCTCGATCAATCAAAAATCAAGTCAGATGCGTTTTCTGCAGAATTCCAACTCGGCCCTAGTTTTGTTTTAAAACGTTTAGGGTTTTCTAATTTGCCCTAGGTATATAAGGCAAACCCTAGCCACGTTTTAGTGTTGCTCATATTGCTGTTTGTGTAAATCTCTTGTGAGATCTGTGAGGAGCTTTCCTTTACACAAACTTAGGATTATCAAGAAGGAGATTTCTTTAAGAGCTTGATGATCATTCAATTGCTGCCATAAGAACTTAAAGAAACACAAGCGGGTGTGCTTGTACTTGCTGGAAAATCCAAAGAAAGAAGGAGTCGGTGGTTTCGGAGCTTGCACGTGGTCATGTTAGTAAGTTTCTACTGGTGGGTAGCAATAGGATGTCAGTGGTCTAAGTCCTATTAAACAACGTCGATTCTTTCATAGTGGATTCAGGTTTACCTTGAGAATAGCTAGGTTAAATCCTCCCCAGGTTTTTTACCGGTTTGGTTTCCTGGGTGATCATATCATTGTGTTATTTATCTTTCCGCTGCTTTGCATGATATGATTGTTTTGATTGTGATAACCTAGATTTGTTAATTTGGACTAAGTAACAACTTGGTTAATTACCTAGGTTAATCCAATTGTGTTTTTAAGGGGTCTAAAAACTATCACATGGTAAAAATATCCTTAAGTCGATGCATGCCAGTGTTATGCACCATCTTCTTAAAAGTCGCAGTTGGTAATGGCTTAGTGAACATATCGACCAAATTATCACATGATCATATCTGCTTGACATTAATATCGCCACTCTTTAGGAGCTCATGTGTATAAAAGAATTTTGGTGCAATATGCTTGGTTCTATCACCCTTGATATAGCCTCCTCTAATTTAAGTGGTACAAGCGGCATTGTCTTCATATAATATCATTGGACTATTTTTTATTGATGATAATCCACAGTTCTCACGAATATGTTGAATTACCGATCTCAACCAAACACATTCACGACTCTCCTCATGAATTGCAATAATCTCTGCATGATTTGAGGAAGTAGCAGAAATTATTTGCTTAACAGATCTCCATGAAATAGCAGTATTTCCATAAGTAATAAATATCTTGTTTGTGATTGGCCTTTGTGTGGATCAGAAAGGTAACTTGCATCAGCATATCCAACTAACTGTGGATTTGATCCATTTGGATAAAATAATCCCAAATCAGTCGTCCCACGAAGATAACATAATATATGCTTAATTCCATTCCAATGTCTTTGAGTTGGTGTGGAACTATACCTTACTAGTAAGTTATCTACAAATGCTATATCAAGTCGTGTGTAATTTGCAAGATACATTAAAGCACCAATTGCACTAAGATATGGTACTTCAGGACCAAGAGTTTCTTCATCATCTTCTTGTGGTCGAAAAGGATCTTTCTTGACATCAAGTGACCGACCCACCATTAGAGTGCTCAAAGGATGAACTTTATCCATGTAAAAATGCTTTAGGACTTTTTCTATGTAAGTTGATTGATGAACAAGAATTCCATTTAGAAGATGTTTTATTTGCAGGCCAAGGCAAAATTTTGTCTTACCAAGATCTTTCATCTCAAATTCATTCTTTAAACAATTTGCTATTTTTGTTAACTCTTCTAGAGTCCCCACAAGATTTAAATCATCAACATATACTACGACGATAGCAAATCCATATTTTGATTTTTTGATAAAAAATGCATGGACAAATTGGATTACTCTCAAATCCTTCTTTCAAAAGATATTCACTGAGGCAATTATACGACATGCGTCTGGATTGCTTTAACCCATATAAGGATCTTTATAGCTTGGTAGAATACATACTTCGGGATGTAGAATTATATGTTTCAAGCATTTTATATCCTTTTGGGATTTTCATGTAGATATCATTATCTAATGATCCATACAGATATGTTGTAACAACATCCATTAATTGCATATCCAAATTTTCTTTTGCTACCAAGCTAATAAAGAATATGAATGTAATTGCGTCCATTACAGGAGCATTTGTTTCTTCATAATCAATACCAGGTTTCTACGAAAAACTTTGTGCTACAAGTCGCACTTTGTACCCATTTGTATCCAACAGGCATTACACCTTCAGGTGTTCGGACTACAGGTCCAAAAACTTCACGTTCAATTAGTGAATGTAATTCTGCTTGAATCACCTCTTTCCACATTGGCCAATAATTTCCACGTTAACATTCATCGACAGTTTGTGGTTCATATTCATTATCATTACTCTTGGTAATATCAAAGGCAACTTTATATGAAAATATGTTATTGACAACAATTTTATTTCTATCCCATATTTCTCCTATATATACATAATGTACCGAGATCTTGTTATTTTCAAGTACCTAATCCTCTTCAGGGGATAACTCATCTGGAGGTTCATTTTCAAGAGATTTTCGTTCATAAATTTTGGATAGATTAATTATTTCTGTGACCTATTTCTTGTGTATGGCCTCTTTAGTGGTCGCGACTTGTTTTTCTTGTACTTTTCTCTTTCAATGGATTTTATCTTTAGCATTGGCTAGTCTTCCATGGTTTAAGTGTGGCTTTGATTTATTTGCTTCTATATTAACTTATTGTCCTACAGGGACTTCAATCCGTGCTAGAGTATTAGCAATTGGAATGTAAGTTTTCACTATTATCTTACTGTTAGTGAATATATTCGGTAATTGATTTGCAATTCCTTGCAAATGATTAATCCTTTGAACTTCCAATTCACATTGACTTGTACAAGGATCAAGATAAGATAACATCAAAATATTCCAAGTAATCTTATGTCATGCTTCAGGCAACGATTTTTCTCCCCCTAATGGCGAGAAGATTGTTTCATTAAAATGACAATCCTTAAAACATGTCTTAAAAACATCAGCAGTTAGAGGTTCAAGATATCTAATGATAAATGAGGAATCAAAACCCATATAAATTCCAAGTCTACATTGAGGACCTATCTTAGTGCGTTGTGGGGGTGCAATAGATACATATACAGCCCAACCAAATGTGTGCAAGTGAAAAATATTTGGTTATTGGCCAAGTACAAGTTGCAATGGTGAGAATTTATGATAAACAATTAGTCTAATGTGAACTAATGATGCAGCATGTAAAATATCATGACCCCAAGCAGAAACTGGTAATTTTGATTTCATAAGCAAATGTCGAGTAGTAATTTAAAGTCTCTTGATAAATGATTTAGCTAAACCATTTTGAGTATGTGTATGGGAAACAGGATGTTCAACATCAATTCCAATTGGATAATCAGGAAATTGTACAGACAACCTAATTATTTGAGCAAGAAGCCTAGCATATGCAAATTTTTTAGTAGAAGGTAGACATACATGTGACCATTTGGTTAATGCATCAATCAAAACCATAAAATACTTAAATGGACCACAAGGTGGGTGTATAGGTCCACATATATCACCTTGAATTCTTTCTAAGAAAGATGGACATTCAACAACAATCTTTGAATGTGATGGTTTGGTAATTAATTTACCTTGAGAACATGCACTACATAGATAATCACTAAGTAAAAGAATCTTCTGGTTCTTTAAAGGATGTCCGTGAGAGTTTTCAATAATTCAACACATCATTATTGATCCTAGATGTCCAAGACAATCATGCTAAAGCAAAAAAACCTTTGGGTCCGAACACATCTGGTGTATTGTAACATTTGTTTTAACTGTTCTCATTGTAGTATAATACAACCCAGAAGAGAAAATAGACAGTTTTTCTAATATGAACTTCTAGCCCGATACTATTGAAGTAATATAAAGAAATTCTTCATTGCCTTCATTATTGGTTTCAATATGATAACCATTATAACGTATATCTTTAAAGCTAAGTAAATTTCTGCTTGACTTAGAAGAATACAAAGTATCATCAATACAAAGTTTTGTGCCCTTTGGCAACATGATAATCGCTCTTCCAGAGCCTTCAATTAAGTTCGATGAACTTGATATGATATTGACATTGGCTTTGCATAATTTTAAAATTTGAAAATATTTTTTATCTCTAAGGATCGTATGAGTTGTTGCACTATCTGCTAGACAAAAATCTTCACTAGTCATCTTGGAATTGATTTTACCAGTAAGACCCATGCATCTTCATATATGCAAAACATGAATTAAACTTTATTATTTTAAATGTAAATAAAACATATCAAAATAAAAATACTTATTACAATGCGATAATATATTAAAAGAAAATAATTAATTGGTATGGACGTTTCCATCACCAATCATACTTATTATAATACGATAATATAATTAAAGAAAATAATTAATTGGTATGGTCATTTCCATCAACATTCTCAAAGAAATTGTTAGGACATATAAGTTTCACATTAAGAACATATGTCATGATTTTATGTAATTGACTTATCCTTTGACAAAACACACTTTACTTGTATTTGGGTAGATTTAGGATGTGTTTAAATACTTCAGGAAATCATGTTTCAAGATCAAGTGTTGAAGCCTTCAAGTCTGTCCAAGAAAACAAGTTGATAGTGCAAATTCATAAAAGCTCGACAGCTGTATCTATCGAGCTTAAGAAAGTTGTTCAACATTTGGTGTGCTCGACACTTGCTCGACAGCTGCTCAACACCTCCTATGTGTTGAGGTTTAAGATTTTCAGAATTTAAATATGATTTTCTTGGGATCCGTGAATTTGTCTTTGGGCTTTCTTTTCTCCTAACCCTAGACATATAAAAGGATTATTTTAAGGGCCGTCAAAGAGATCACAAGTTGCACAAGTTTTGAGCAAACTCTGTTCAAGCAAATTATGACCGGAGACGAAGTTCTTACCCTAGTTCATCTCTTTTCTCTTGAAGAAGTTGCTGTGTATGTGCACCATAGGGTTTTGTGACCAAGCATCTTCTTGATCTTCATCGTGTGGATGAATTGAAGAACTTTGCAACCAACAACCTTCTTCGTTGGTGATTGAAGTCATGTATTGGATCCGCACAATTGGTTAGTCATGTACTTGGGAGTCGTGCATCTGAAAGGGGAACTGTTACTACAGAACAAGTCCAATTGGGTATTGGGGTAAGGTTCAACTGTAGGTTGGTAAGGTATTTGGGATTCCTTTACTTGTAACCGCTTGTTGTGATAATAGTGGAGTTTCGGGAGTGGTGACTTGAAAATCACCCGGTGGGGTTTTTGCCGTTAGGTTTTCCCCATTCGTAAATAAATCAACGTGTTATTTATTTTCCGCTGCGTTATTAGTTTATTGGTGATTTGTTTGTGCTATCACACGTTTGCATGATAAATTGATTAATTAATAACTTGGCTAATTAATTCATTAATTTCTATCACAAGGGGTCATTTAGTTTGTGCCCTATCAAGTGGTATCAGAGCAGGCACACTTTGATTAGGGGTTAATCTTTGCTGTGTTGATCCATTGACCCCTGTTTGTTAGGGATAGAGGACAGTCATTAATCATACCTCCTTTATTTGATGGCACTAACTATGCATATTGGAATGTACGCATGAAAGTTTTCTTGCAGTCTCTAGATGAGAAAGTGTGGCAAGCTGTGGAGATAGGCTGGCCTAAGCCTACAGAAGTGCCAGCCGACTGGGATGATGCCAAGATTAAGGTGGCAAACTTCAATAGCAGAGCATTGAATGCATTGTTCTGTGCAGTCATCAATAAGGAGTTCAAGAAGATATCCTCAACTGAAACTGCCAAGGAGGCTTGGACCATCCTTCAAACAACCTATGAGGGTACAAAGGCTGTAAAAGATTCAAAGCTTTAAAGGCTCACTACAAGCTTTGAAGAGATAAAAATGGAGGAGAATGAGTCTTTTTATGAGTTTTATGCCAAGCTAAAGGACATAATGAACTCAGCCTTCAATCTTGAGGAAACCATTCCTGAACCCAAGATTGTAAGGAAGGTGCTCAGATCTCTACCTGAGAGATTTCATGCTAAGATCACGGCAGTAGAGGAATCAAAGGATATTGATAAGATTCCTTTGACTGAGCTGGTTGGAAACTTGCAGACCTACGAGCTAGGGTTGACTAGAATTGGCAAGACAGGTAAAGGCAAGAGCATGGCACTGAAGGCCAAGAGCAGTGAGACAGATGAATCTTCTGATGATGAAGATTCCAAGATGAAGTCCTACATCACCAGACAGTTCAAAAAGTTTATGAAGAACGCCAATGGAAAGGGTTTCGACAAGGACCGCAGGCAATCCAGTTCTTCTCAGTTTAAAAGTCAAGACAAAGGGAAGAAGGATGCTAAGGAAGGTGGTCAGTACACTGTTCCCGCAGGACCTAAGTGCTTTGGGTGTCAAGGTTTCGGTCACATGAAGCATAAGTGTCCTACATACCTCAAGAGCATTGGGAAGAGCAAGGCACTTGCTATTACCTTGAGTGACACCGAGCCTGAGGATGATTCCGACAATGAGGATGACGGAATCTTAAATGCCTTCACAGCCACTGTTGATCCTACTGATGGGATTGTTGAAGATGTGGTTGAAGAGGAGGATTTGGTGGAATCCAAATTTGAGAAGATGGATGATCAAGATGACATTCATACAGCTTATGAGAAGCTATACAAGCTTTCTGAGAAGCATGAGAAACTATATAGGCTAACCACCAAGAAGCTTAGTGATGTGGAACTTGATCGTGAGGAGCTTTCCACAGAGTTTGATGAAGCCAATCAGACTATTGGAGCACTGAGGTTCTAGAACAATTTCTTGGCTGAGAAGACCAAGAAGCTTGAAGCGGAGCTGTTTCAAGTCAGAGCTCAATTGGAGAGGACTTCAAGTGCAAAGCTTGATGATATGCTCAACATTCAGAAATCTGCTTTAGATCGAACAGGCTTAGGGTATGGTCTTTCTTCCTCTAATACTGCTTCTTCTAGTATTACTGTTTTTGTTCCTCCTGCTAATAATGTCAAAATTGAGAACAATGAGATTAAAACTGAATTAGCTAGTGAGAACATAGATAAGGGTAAATCTATCTTAGGAGCACCCCTTAAGTTTGAGAAGAAAGATGTTAAAAACTCTAGGGCTAAGAAGGCTAACTCTCAAAAACCTAAATAAAAGAAGCAGCATCTCTGTCATCATTGTGGAGCTGCTGGTCACACTCAACCAAATTGCTACAAGTGGCTTGCCACTCAACAGAGCAACGGCATGATAGCATCTGGGAACCAGAATCAGCTTCAATCCTCTCTTACTCCCCTTGGAGATCTTCTCAAAGCCCTCATGTTCCTTTCGAACTTGAACAGTTTTTCCCCCTCACCGCCGGTTTAAAGGTTTAATCAAAGGAAAGGTTCTTCTAGGGTGTGGAAGGAAAAGGGCTCCAAGTGATTTTGTCACTTTTTTTTCTCTCTCTTTTTGTTTTTGTGTGTGCATTACTTTTGTGTTTTGCTTTCAAGTTTTAAGTCAGTCTAGTTTTTATGCTTTGGTTGTTTAACATGTTTTTGTTTGGTTATTTTTCAGTTTTACTTTGTTTTGTTTTTCATATAAAAAAAATTAGAAAAACTAGAAAAATACAAAAACAGTATGTGTTTTGTGTACCTTGAATGGCTATTGAAACAAAGTTTTCTAAACTTTGTATCATTTGTAACTTAGATGAGTATCTCTATGCACAACTAAGCAAGTGAGCTTTGTGACTCTTGTTTGTGATGAGTAAGATTAAGTTGTCTCTTATACTTAACACTCATATCACTCTTTTTTACGGAAAGGACTAAAAAATCCTAAGAGAAATGCATTAATAACCATCTCACCACTGTTGCCCGCCAATCATAATATGACACCTGTATGCTTCGGCATAACAAAAGTGCAGTGTCAATGACATCTGTGTGCTTAGGCATAGCAAAATTGAAATGTCAAATATCATTGGGTATTTCTTTTCTCTCTCTAATATGCCCATGCATGATATGCTCAAAAGAAAAATATGCAAAGAAAAATCAAAAGCAAAAAGATCAAAAATGCTTTAAAATGATTGTAAGTGTGTATTCTAGGAGATGTGGGAGTTATAGGATGTACTTCAAAGGTGATAGTCTCCATCAAGCAGTTATGATTGTGTGTGAGTTAAAGCGATTTTCTCATATCTCAAATCGTCATAACATATATACACTTATGCAATCTTGCGATGTTTTTCACACACAACACGCAATATTATTTGCTATTCTTGATACATGTGTAGGTACAATGTGATTTGGCCATCACAAGGTTTTACATGTGTTAATGTATGCTCACTAAACTGTCATGACTTGTTTTTGAAATATAAAATTGGTTAGACTGGTTTAGTGTGTGTGTGTGTGTGTGTGTTTCTTTTTGGAGATCCATGTGCTTAAAATTATTATTGAGAGATGATTTTGAGAGCTTAATATGTTGAGTGGATCATTGGTTGAGTTGCTTGTTGGATTGCATTCATGTCTGTGTTTTTCAAATCTTGAAAAACTGATTTTAAATGCTGGCTCAACACCTCCTCGATACCTCCTTGATACCTTGTTGTCTATCGAGCTTCTTCAGCTTTTTCTAATCGCAATCCCGACAGTTGCTCGATACCTGGTGGATCAATCGAGAATGGTTCTGCATCCTCGATAGCTTCTCGACACCTGGTGGATCGATTGAGCTTCTATTCTTGGTTTTGTTGAGTTGTTCCTCGACACCTCCTTGATACCTCAGCTGTCGACGACCATTTTTCTCGACACCTCCTCGACAGATATCTCGATACCTCTCAATACCTACATCTGTCGAGATTTATTGTCGGTGCTATTTATACATCCTGTGCGATCTGTCTCTCATTTCAATCGATCTCTCTCTCGATACTTCTCTGATTTCTCTCCCAAATTCTCTCATCTCACTCTCTTAACTATTCCTCAAGGTTTCTTCAAGCTTTTTCAAGTTTTTCTTCACTTGGTAAGCTTCTAATCCTTTCACATTCATGCATTTCATGTTTTGAAACCTAGGTTTTGGGGATTTTTTGAAAATTTTTTGGGGTTTTTCAAAATTAATGAGTTTTTATTGAAATTTTGGGATGAGTTTTCACTTAAATGAGTTTAAAACCTCATACATTGCATCACATTAGCATTATAATGGTATTGTCATGCATTTAGATGTGTGCTATCTGTTTGTGTGCTGATAGGTTTGGATTGGGCTGAGCCCATGATGCAATTTTTTTTGCATGTCACATGTTCATGCATTTCATATACATACGTACTCTTTTTGAATATACTTGTTATACTTGAAATTGCTTGGGACTTTTCTGATTGTCTTTCTTTCTCTCCCTCCCTTTCTGTTTACGTTAGTCGTGTCTATGGCACCTAAGCATAAATCCACTCTAGTCTGGAACCCTTTTCATTCCGGAGCTTCTTCATCATCTGATCCTATTCTTTCTCATATTTGGTTCCGTGATGATGATGCCTTTAAGGCATTTTCGGAGAACTTTTCTAGACAAGGCATTCATTCAAAATGCCAAGTCGTTCTGTCAGACTTTGCTGACACCGACCTTCCCTCTGTCATTCACAGTAGGGGATGGGAATCACTGTGTGACGTCTCGATCACCTGTCCTCTCGTGCTTATCCAGGAGTTTTACTCCCACATGCACGAGATTGATCGTTTAGTACCTCTTTTCTTCACTCGCGTTCAAGGTACGCGCATTCCTATCACACCACAACTTGTTGCGGATGTGCTTCGGGTCCCTAGGATAGAGTTTCCTGACTATCCTAGTTGTGAGTGTTTGAGGACTGTGTCCAGGGATGAGCTCATGTCTGCTTTTTGTGAGCGCCCTTCTGCTTGGGGTGAGCGTCTATTTACACCATGTCGACCTTTTGCTAAAGGTCCTAGATTCATGAACATGGTGATGACCTTTGTTTTGCATCCACTTTCTCACTATAACTCCATTACAGAGCCTCGTGCTCGATTTTTGTTATCTCTTTTTGAACATCTTACTATAGATTTCCCTTTTCATTTCATTCTGTCTATCATAGATGTTCATCTTGATTCAGCGTCTCGTGATAAGCTCATCTTTACTTTCGCTATCACGAGGATCTTATGCCATTTTTCCGTTCCTTTTCCCTCTTCCGACCATTTCAGCTTCATGTGTGCCATAGATTATGCTATCGTTAAACGTAGCGAGGCCCAGCTTCAGTCGCGGCAGTCGGATTCAGCAGCTCCTTCCTCTCGTTCAGCTCCATTCCGTTCTTCTCCATCCACATCCACTCCTCCCTCTACTTCGGGCGATGTGACTTTAGGAGACATCATGGCGCAACTGTAGCACATGGATGCTCGCCTAGATACACTCTCTACGGAGTTGTATCAGGTGAATGTTCGTGTCGGTCGTATAGCAAGGCGACAGGCGTCCATGGGTGGTTTTGCTCCTGAGGCTACTCCTTCACCCCCTTCTCCCGTGGCTTCTGCTTCTGAGGATGAGGATGATGATGATGGTGATGACGATGATGCTTCGGATGATGCTGATGGAGATGCTAGCTCTACCGATGAGATGTCTACTTGACACTCTTACCCTTTGTCACTCGTGACAAAAAGGGGGAGTAGTTTTGGATATGAAAGTAGTCTATCTTAGGGGGAGAGTTAGTATAAGACCATTTTTGTTAGAGGGGGTGTTGATACATTTTGAGGGATGTAGTGAGGATAGTATGTATCTTTTCTTTTCTTTCCTTTTAGATACATTACTCTTGTACATGAGGTCTTGTGACCATTTATAGACATACATTGTACTTATCTCTTTCTTTATATTGATGTATGTTTTTCTTTCACCTACCCTTCATGTGTTGTTTCTTTTCTCCCTCAATACACATGTTTCTTATACTTGTATGCAATCTATTATTTCTGTTTCACACAAAGATGCCTTGATGAGTTTTGTTTTAAAGTATTTCAGAAATACAGGTTGTCAAAGTCTACTTGCCATAAACTCTCTTCTTGCAAAGTTTTTCAAGAGTTTGTGTTAGGATAGATTTTATTGTATTCAACAAGTGAGTATGAGTTGAGTGATTTATGACTTCTCTCATATGTTCATTTGTTTGTTGTGGTTTTGTCATGGATTGCCAAAGGGGGAGATTGTTAGGACATATGTGTTTCACATTAAGAACATATGTCATGATTTTATGTAATTGACTTATCCTTTAACAAAATGCACTTTACTTGTATTTGAGTAGATTTAAGATGTGTTTAAATACTTTAAGAAACCATGTTTCAAGATCAAGTGTTGAAGCCTTCAAGTCTGTCCAAGAAAACAAGTTGATAGTGCAAATTCATTAAAGCTCGACAGCTGTATCTATCAAGCTTAAGAAAGCTGTTCAACATTCGGTGTGCTCGACACTTGCTCGACACCTCCTATGTGTCGAGGTTTAAGATTTTCAGAATTCAAATATGATTTTCTTGGGATTCGTGAATTTGTCTTTGGGCTTTTTTTTCTCCTAACCCTAGACATATAAAAGGATTGTTTTAAGGGCCATCAAAGAGATCATAAGTTGCACAAGCTTTTAGCAAACTCTGTTCAAGCAAATTGTGACTGGAGACGAAGTTCTTGCCCTAGTTCATCTCTTTTCTCTTGAAGAAGTTGCTGTGTATATGCACCATAGGGTTTTGTGACCAAGCATCTTCTTGATCTTCATCGTGTGGATGAACTGAAGAACTTTGCAACCAACAACCTTCTTAGTTGGTGATTGAAGTTGCGTACTGGGATCCGCACAATTGGTTAGTCACGTACTTGGGAATCGTGCATCTGAAAGGGGAACTGTCACTACAGAACAAGTCCAATTGGGTATTGGGGTAAGGATTCAACTGTAGGTTGGTAAGGTACTTGAGATTCCTTTACTTGTAACCGCTTGTTGTGATAATAGTGGAGTTTCGGGAGTGGTGACTTGAAAATCACCCAATGGGGTTTTTGCCGTTAAGTTTTCCCCATTCGTAAACAAATCATCGTGTTATTTATTTTCCGCTGCGTTATTAGTTTATTGGTGATTTGTTTGTGCTATCACGCGTTTGCATGATAAATTGATTAATTAATAACTTTGCTAATTAATTAATTAATTTCTATCACAAGGGGTCATTCAGTTTGTGGCCTATCAGAAATCATAGACATCATGATGATTCATATCCACTCCACGTGAAAGGTCAAGAGAATTCATGGGATCTTCAGGATCATTATGATTAACAAAATTGTTTCAATTACCTTTCCCTTTTCTTTTATGAAGGCTTAGTACAGATCTACCAAATGTTTAGGAGTACGACAGGTACGTAACCAATGACCTTCCATACCACACCTATAACACTTATTTTTAGGGCCCCTTGATGGTTTATTTTGTAAACCGTTGCCATTTTGATTCCTCTAATGGTAAGATGTGTTATTCATTTTTGAAGAATTATGAGTACTACACTCTCTATATTGGTTGTTTCAACCATGTCCACATCCACACCCACACCCACGATTATTATTTCCTCCATGTTTTTCAAATGAGGTTTCAATCGCTTCAGGGAATGGGGTAGAATTGATTGGGTGAGATTGATGGTTTTTTTATAGCAAAACTCATTATCTTGTTTAGTCACTAGAAGAAAATTAGTTCGTAATACTTTTTGAACTTATGCTCTTGAAATTGCTATTGCAAAAGCACATTCGAGGCATGATATATGTGTCTCCTATCACATAATTTAATTGTGGACTGATTTTAAATTGCCAAATTATAAATCACTTGCACTTTTGGATTATTGCAACTTCAAGTGCACAAGATATTAAGCTTTTACGATGATCAAGTTCTTTTGGAACTTGTATTTCTCCTAAAAATTTATGGGATATTTTATTATAAATTACTCACTTTTCATGGAGATGATGGCAAATTAAAATCATTGTTTTTACATGATCTTGCTGGGATTCTTGGTTGCCATCCATAATAATATCTCCAAGATTTATTATATCAACATGGATCTCATCAAGGATCCTTGATACGTAATTATTTTATTAATTTATATAAAAAATTAATAGACACGTGTCACATTAAAATTTAATATGCTTAAGATAAAATAAAAATAATCTTATATTTAGCAAGAAACCAATAAGATTATAATCGATTAAATAAACACTAAAAATTTTAAGCATAAAATAATGTGATGACAAATAAATAGGACAATTATTAATTCGTAGAAAGAAAACTTACAATGAGTTAAGAGAACTACACAAATAACCTCTGATGTTTGAAGAACAATTGAAATACAACTTCCTTTTCAAAATTGGATAGAGACTCGTGCTGATAACGTGTTATAAATTAAAATGAATATAAAAAAGATAAAGAAATGCATAGTGAAGATATTATATAAACTTTATTCTTTAAGTGGTCATTCATGTAAATTATTATCTATCTTGAATACAAGTGTGTTTTCCTTTGTAATTAGCTCTCTCTCTCTCTCACACACACACATATGTACACATGTTAAGAATTACATGGAGAGAACTCTTAAGAATGCAATGCCATGCATTAAAGAATATAACTCCATTCGTTTAAGAAAGTAACATCACACATTCTTGTAACTTCATACATTTACAACAATATGGATTTATTTAACTTAAAATAGAAGCTAAAATGCAAAAAACACATTTTAAATTTGACCAAAATTTATTTTAGTTTTTTAATTTTATTTTTGTTTAATTCAGTCCTTTGTAAGTACCCTCATTAGTAACTCCCAAAACTTTGTTGTTTTGATTTTCTAAATTTTCTTTAATTATAAAAAAAATACCAGAATACTATAAAATAAAAAAAAATAAAAAAAAACATTTTCCCAACTATTTTTTTTTAGAATCATTTTCGCACCATAAAAAAAAATAAAAAAATAAAAAAAAAAAAGAAAAAAAAAAGAAAGAAAGAAAAGAAAAAAAAGAAAAAAAAAAAGACGAAAAAAGAACAAAAAAAATATGCTCCACAGAAGCATCAAACTCATAATAACTAATCTATACACACAATTTCTGCACATTCAAACCAAACTCCATTCGCAAAAGTTTTCTTGAAAGAAATTTTTTTCTCTACACCAAAAGCATGACCTGAACGGTTTACGCTGAGAGAGGGGAGGCGCAGCTATTGAACTTGACAAATGGGTCGACAAGAATGGGTTCGGATCTACAAAACATACCGGAGATTTGTCTGTTCCTGTACCCGACTTCTTTAAGTTTTGCAGCCAAGTGAGGTTGATCCAGGCATTTCAGGGTTCGGCGTTGTCGGATTCGATGTGGGAAGCAATTTTTGTAAATATATATATAATTGTTGATCTGGGTTTCTTCGGCTGATTTTAGTATTGTTCTTGTTGTTAGATGGTGTTTCTTTCACTGGCCGATGTAAATTTTTGGTTCTAAATTTTTTCGTGTTGTGATTGGATTGTTCTATAGCTTGTTTGGTTGCGTGGAAAGTTTTATGGATTGCTGGGGAAAATTTGCTGGATGTTTTTGGTAAAATATATCAATATCTTTTTAATTTATTTTTTCTGAAAAAAAAAAAAAATTATTAGTTTCTAGGATTTATTTTAATTGTAAAACCTAAAACGATGTAGTTTTGAGGTCTCTGATGGCACAATTCTAACGGAAACTAACGGGAGTATTGATTTGAATCATGTTGAAATTAGAGGATTGAATTGAATAAAATTAATAAGTAAAGTTAAAATGCTGAAATTAATTTTGGTCATATTTAGACTTATGTTTTACATTTTTACCTAAAATAAATGTCACTTTACATATCTAAACATATACAAGTTAATATAAGGACAATATAGTTTCATCTCTAATTCTCCAAATGCAAAATAAAAAATGGGATTTTACTTTTGAATTTTTATTTTTAAAATTTCAAAAAGTGAATATTTATAAATTTATTGAAAATGCATTGTTTGAAATTGTTGTGCTTAAAAAAAAAAAAAGTGAGGCTTCAAGGACTGTAATTTGAAAAAGTGTAGCTTTAAACCATTGTATCAAGTAGGAATATAATTATACATTTAGTAAATAAATGTTTTATCAAAGAAATTGAGTAGAAAACAATGATAAAAAAAACATAATTCAACTTTAAGGCGTGTTGAAAATGCTTTCTTCAAGGTGACAATGTGCCCCTGCTTAAAAGAGTTTTCTATTGGGTTATAAGCAATTCACCTCCATGCAACGAAATTACCAATTGCAAACAACAATATATTCTGAAGTTTTTTTTTTCAAAGAATTCTCACAAGAATTGTATTAGGCCAACAATATATTCTGAAGATAATGCTCCCTCATTACTCAAACAGCCACGCTTACTGCAATGACGATAATGTGGCATAAAGTTGATGCAACTGACAGTGTCCTTTGCAATTGCCTTACAATGTACTAATATTGTTGCAGAAAAAGAACAGACAATTGTGCTTACTGCCACCTTGCTTTGCAAAATTAGACATATTTGAATTTGAATAAGTATATTCTTCTTGAAACTTTATTACATATGAAACTTTAACACACATCACGCACAAACTCAGACACAATTATTTCAAATCCACTCATATTACATCAAATTAGAAAGTACAATCACCCTGACTTATTTCAAGAAAACTTCAACGCCAAGCTGTAAACAAATTAACAAGATGATAGGGCTTTGGAATGACCTTATTATTTGGAAATGGCCATCTGGAAGGCATAGAAATTAAACCATGTAATTCTCAGCAAGCTAGACACACTTAGAAAGAGAGCAGCAAATAAAATTTTTCCTTTTGCATATTTACTTTGGTGTTAAGTTTTTGCAGAAGTTATCGCAGGGTCCTGGGGGAGAGTTGACAGCATACCAAGTCTGAGTGATAGTTAGAGCAAGTGCTAACAATGCGCCAAAGAAAGCAATGAACGTCCAGGGACTACTGAAATGGTCGTGAAAGACTTGAGCTATCCAGGTCATCCACTTGCTCTTATAGTGCTTCTGAATTTGTGATCTGACATCCCTGTATATTTCTATGTTAGGCACCAAGTCGGTGCCTATCTCATTGAAGAGTTTAGCCACTTCTTCATCGCTGCCGAGGAAATTGTGGAGTATCTGTGCTTTCCTTAGCTTCATAACATCGTTGGCTTCATCGATTAGTGAATCAAGGAAGGATATATAAGAGGTGACCCCAAAATCATTTTCAAAATCCAGACACCTTTCATATGCTATCAAGTTCAGGAACTTAGGCCTGGTTGAGTCATCCACAACAATTGGAGGAAGGTGAAGTTGTCCACGAAAAAGAAATTGTTTAGTGAATTTTATCTCACTCAAGTAACAATTTTCACCACGTTTCAACTGGATACCTGCTGTTTTAAGCTCCTGGACATTGCGATAGGATTGCCAGTACTCTTGGACATTTTGTATATTTTGGTTGATTTCACCAACCTTTCCATCATGAATGTACCCTTGTCCATGAAGCATTCGTGTCCTCAGATGGTCAAGAAGATGGACGGGCTCTGTAGCCACTGATATGTTATGATCTTGTGGCTTCTCCTCATCGTGGCTTTCTTCTTTCGCACTTTGTGCTTCTTGTGGCTTCGATCTTTGGCAGAGTCTCCACGATAACCAATTCGATTGCTGATCCTCTGGTACCTTAACATGCGAGTCAATGTAGATGTCAATTGATTTCCTCAAATCTTCTTCCTTCCCACTCGATCTCATCAACCATGTGAGTAGACGATAGGGAAGTTGATTCTCCAGCAAGAACAAATCCTGTTGCCCAAATGCTACACTGTCCGTTTTTATATTCAACTCTTTGAACTTGTTGTTAGTTGCACAATATATGTACTGTAATATTGCACAGCCATCCACGAACAAAATCGAAGTGAGAGCCTCATCATCATATGCCTTGGTCACCTCCTCCTCGAAGCATGTCCTCAATTCATAGATTTTCTCCTTAATCATGTTGTATACATCTTCCATATTCTTACCGCTACCTTCAATGAATTCATATGTCAACAGTAGCTTGTAATTCTCTCCTAGCTGGTAATTTGGATTACCATGATGGATCGGACCGAGTGATACCACTTTTGGCTCATAATTCTTGTGGAAATCGTCTTGTTCTCGCAGATAGAATATAACCTTTTGTATCTTTGGTGTTTGAGATTGATTCATCACATATTTTTTTGCCTCCCTTATTTTTTCAAGCTTTTCCTTGAGATTAGTAATTCCGATTGAAATGCTGGGCACCTGGGGCTCCTCAGTGATACCCATGCTTGTTTCACCTTCTTCTCTTCCGGGCATTGAAAGTTCGCACCAAAGAAGGCAATTGAATTTTGTAAGTTTGCTGTCCTAACTCGTATTTACTGTAATTTATTCTTGACATAGTACGTGGAAACTTTAGCTTGAGAAATTAGGACTGTCGCTCTTATTTGAATATAGACACTTTCCTAAATCGACTATCTTTTATGATGGATTAACATATCAAGCTTGGAATATAATCTACAAGATATATCTAAAAAATGCAAAATAAATTGAAACTTGCTTTATATCTTTATCCATTATGAAAGATTGATGTTGAACACGCGTAATTTCAACATCTTTTCTACTAATATACCAAGTCGGGGGACAGGGATAATCTTTTCTATTAAATTAAAGACAATACACAAATGTTGAATGATACAGTGAATAGACTTGTTTCTTCTTACTTTATTTACCTCGTTAGTTTGGCATGGCATGATGTATTGTTTTGTAGCAAAGGTAGAGCTAGAAAATGTTTGTAGGAGGCAAAAATTTGTCAAGCCAATTACAATATGCCAAGTCAAAATTTAGTGACAAATTCCAAATTTATGTGTCATTAAATTAATTAAACAAATGATGACATGTGTCATCCAAGTTGACATCACATTGGTATATTGAAATTTGCCATGTGTCGTCATTTGGCCTATAAGATAAAGATAAATTTCCTATTCAAAATTTATGGATAACTAGCATGTAACTCCATGCATATGCATGGATGCATTTAAAAATTTTTATTATAAAAATATAAATAATTAGTCAAATTAATTTTTTTTAAAGCATGTAACACATGCATTCATGCATACATATAAAAACATTTAAATTTAAACACAATTTTCATCATAAAATATAGATAATTAGTCAAATTATTTTTTAAGGTACACGTAATTAGTCACATACTAAAATTCTTACCTTTAATATTACCTATGATCATTTTTTTTTCTTCTAATTTTTAATAAAATAGAACGTGTGGTGATTTTTGTTATGTGGTGATTTTTATTTTATTTATTTTTTGAGAAACATATGGTGATTTTTATTGAACATATGTGATTTTTTTTTTTAATTTTATAGTTTATTAATATTATATTCTTAGTATTTTGCACTCATTAACTCACTTGACACAAAGATTAAAAAACTTAAGTAGACACATGGCACTAGCTTAAGTGGATAATTATGGTGTAATTCCCACATAAATTTAGACACATGGTGCAAAATTGGATTATAATTTCAAATTCTAATTCAATTTTCTCTAAGTTTTACCTATTAATATATATATATATATATATATATATAAATGACTTATAAATTTGATTTTTTTTTAGTTATATGATTATGTTTCTTATGGTTTATTATATTGGACTCCTCGTTTTCTATACTAAATTAACTAATTTGGCACAAAAATTTAAAAATTTAGATTAGATAGGACATATGGCGCAAAATTAAACTCTAATTGAAATTCAATTTTTACACTAAATTAACTCACTTGACACAAAATTCTAAAATTTAGATTAGATGAGACACATGACGCAAATTAAACTTTAATTGAATTTCAATTTGAAATTTAATTGGATTTTATCTCTGCTTTACCTATTATTATATATATAGATTATCTTTATTAAAATAAATAAATAAACTAAAGACAAATTTCCTATTCAAAATTTATGGATAATTATCTTTATTAAAATAAATAAATAAAATAGAGATAATTATTTATTTTTGTTGCTTATTATCTTTATGAAAATATGAACTTTATCAAAATAGATAAATAGAGATAATTATCTCTAAGCAAAATTTGGGCCAATCAGAGTCTACTACATATCTTCAAGTATATCAATTCAAAGTGGAGTTTATACTTTGAAACCCTTATAAATAGAGGACATCCCCTCTCATTTTCAACACCAAGTTCGGGAGAAATTTGGTCTCAAAGCTTTATTAAAGAATAAAAACAGTGTTGTTGGTGATTTTTTTTTATTAGATTTCCAAATTTATGACCTTTTATTTTCACGCATGTGTTATGTAAGGTTGAATTTATTTAATCATGTGTTAGCTTTATTCTGTGCCAAATTTGCTTGTATTTTAGCAATTAGATACCATGTATTTAGGTGGGAATTATGTAAGAGTTGTGTGTGAGAGTGTGTGAAGAAAACTTAAGATGTGTGCACTCAAAGGAGTCTCATGACTGGATCTCGCGACTAGCAAATCGTCAAAGTGGCACACGTGTTAGGCATGCAAGGAGCTGAAGGGCCACGACAGCTGGAGCATTACAGGACAAAAAGTATAGTCTGGCCTGACAATTATCTCTCGACTTTGACTCGTGATTAGTTCTAGTCGCGAGGCCGAGTCGCCAGAATGTCCTGTTTGGATGAAATATGCCTTTTCACATTCCTCACGTACCCATCTATAAATACCCTTATACCCATGATATGTAGAGAGCTTCTAGAGAGAATTTTGAGAGAAAAACCCTAGAGAAAAACAAGATTGATTCATCTACAATCTTAATCTTTTGATTCTCCAAATTCCTCTACTCTCACCCTCTCCATTGACATACCCTTGAGAGGTTCACTTGCCAAATCCTTATCTCATCATATCCATATCAGTGAGGAGTTATTTTGGTGCTTGGGAAGCAGTTTAGAGAGGACCAATTCATTTGGTTGATGTAATGGGCTTATTGTGGAATTTGGTAAGCTAGAGAAGACAAGGTTCGGCGTAACCCTGTTGGAGTAAGAAGCTTGGAGGGCTTAGGTGCATCAGGTAGATTAGGCTTGGAGGGTCTATTGCTATTCATGTATCCCAACTTCATTCTCTAGTGGATTATTTGACCACTTGGAGGGTGGCGGAGAGGTTTTTCGCCAAGTATTTTGGTTTCCTTTTCAATAACACATCGCCGTGTTATCTTTGTGTTTGCTTCTCTCTTCCCTTACTCTTTACTGTTCAATTATTGCTGTGTTTGTGATTAATTTTGGTTTAGAGTGTTTACCAATTTAGGTTTAGCTTATATTCATCATTCCGCACATATACTGTTTGTATATAAGCTTGTGTTGATATTTTTGTATTTGGGGGTCTAAACGTTTATTGGTTTTTTATACGCTATTTGAACATTCATGTTATAAACAAAATCTTGAAGTAGGGCTTTGGTGCTTTCATACACTTTCATATTGAAAGCACAGATATGGACACAGGTCGTGTATGGACATGACACTTGTAAGACACAAATATGACACATATACGACATGAGTACAGGCGTACAGCACCCAAATTACATTATCCAATTCTCTTGAAATTGCTTTCATTCAGTATTGCGCACAAACTATTTGTTAGAATGCCACACGCAAGTTCATATTGCGTAAATCATTGTGTGAACTTCATGTACTCTAGCCTAGCACATGCGCTGTCATCATACATGGTTAGGAGTGCATGGACTTGCTTGATTGCCTTGCAACTACCTGTTCTGGAGACTGGAGCTGCTGTGTTTGTTGATGATCTGTCAGAGAAGGACCTTGATAGACCTTTGTGGAATGGTTATTCAGAAGCAGCTGAAGTAAAAAATACTGCAAAAATGCATATCAAATGGTGTCAAGTTTCCCCAAGCTAAAGTTATTAAGGTTATTCATGAGGAGCCTAAATCTTTGTTGATTTGCAATGATAGTTTCACAGTTCAGGCTGCCATGGTTCTTCTTGTGACTGGCTTTTCTAGATGCCTTGTTCAGTATGACAAGCCCTATAATCCTGGTTACCGAGTGGCTGATGGGATTTTGGCTGAGGTTGAAGAACACCCATTTGATGTAAACAAAATGGTTTTCATGGACCAGAGAGATTCAAATCTGAACAACAATGTGGAGCTGAAAGAGAGAAATTGTAGGATCCCCACTTTTCTATATGCAATTCCCTTTTTCTCTGACAGGATATTAATTTTTTTAGGAAACTTCCCTAGTTGCTCTGCCTGGAGTGCGCGCCTTTGGAAGATATCAAGGAAAGAATGGTGGCAAGATTATGGCACTCGGGCATAAAAATGAAAAGCATTGAAGAGGATGAGCGTTGTGGCATTCAAATCTATTAAGGTTATTTTCATTGGCCTTTCCTCTTTTGGCTACTCATTTTGTTATAAGAGGAAGAGTTCTGTTATGCCGATTGAAACCTGACAGGATTTTTTTTTTTTTTTTGGTTCAAAGAAAACTTGTCAGATTATGTTAGTAATAATAGCACTGGAATAAAGCCAATAAATTTAATTTCTTTTACCACTTCTTCCTATTCATTTGTTTTGCCTCTTTGCATCGAGCCTGTATGGAAGGCTTACATTTTCAGAAATTAAAAAATATACATTTGGATTTTTAATTGAAATAATTCAACATTTCTTTTGGATAATAAGTTTCATCTACTAATCTACTTCGTTCAGTTGTCTGAAAAAAGAAAGAAGAAAAAGAAAAAAGAAAAAAACAGCCATTGGGCTTAATAAGCCACATAAATAAAGATAAACCACCATCGGTATTCAAAGTGTGCTCCTAGGATCCTTTCTATATCAAGTTTTCTCTATTTTTTCCATTGCACAATTTGTTTTTTAGATTTAACATTATATAGATTGTCTTGTCATTTAAAATTTTATGTGATTGGTAATCTGTACACTTTTAAATTTATAAAATTTAATTTGAATCATAGATCAATTTCAAATGGAGACCATCATTTTCCCCTAGATAAGTTAGATCAGAGGGCAGGACTTTTGTACATTGATAAGGATGTAGCATTAAGTTGATGCAATTCACCTAACGCAATTTTTTTTTTTTTTTTTTTTGGTTGCAAGATTAAAATTATTACATCAAATTAGAAAGTACACTCACACTAACTTCTATTAGACTTGCATGAAAACTTCAAAACCAAGTTAAAGAACTTATAAAATGATGTGGCCTTGGGATGACCCATGTGAAATCACGACTCTCGGAGAATTCTTAAGGCCTTTTTTTTTATGAAAATGTCTTAATTTGTTTTTTTTAGATTTTCACTTTTTTTAAATAAAAAAAAAACTATTATCATATTGTGTTCATTGCTAATAACAAATTCTCTGAAGAACCCTTTTTGAGACTTGGTTAATTTTTCAAAAACTTATTATTATTATTATTATTATTGTGTTAACAACTAGTACGTATATAAAGCTTCAAAAATTTAAAAATAAAACAAAGAAATGAGTAGATAGTGTTAAATATATCGTTTCCGCTACCTCGGATAAACTCATATGTCAATATAAGCTTGTACTTCTCTCCTAGCTGGTACTTTGGGTTACCATGATGGATAGGACCGAATTGAATGATGCCACTCATGTTTCATAGTTCATCTCGAAATTAATTCTTGCCATGTCGCAGAGAGAATTAACCTTCTGTATATTTGTGGTTGGATATTGATTCATCAAATTTTCCTCTGCCTCCGTTACCGTTTTAAACCTGGCTTCCTGCAAGCGTTTTGGGAATGAAACCCTCTGACTGTGCCTCCTCAGCAGGTTGGTCGTGGTCACTGCTGGTTTCCCCTGCTTCTCTTAGACAACGTTCCATGTAGTTCTAGAATTTAATTTATATATACTTGATAGTGCGTTGAAACTTTGCTTAAGAAATTTAAGGCTCTGCATTGTTTTTTTCTTTTGATGAATGAGCAAGAATTTTTGGAGCACAAATACAAAGATATTACTAAGAACAAGCAGCTTATTAAAAGATCAGCCGCAAACACTCCTTACTGTCTAGATCACAAACCAACTACTGCATGTACTTCAGGCCAACATGTTCTATTCGAATATTTAAATGTTGGGAATAAATATACACACTTTTGACTTTTCTTAATCAACTATATTTTTTATGACTTGATAAAATCACAAGTTTAAAATTTAATCTACCAGATATGTGGAAATATATATAAAAGACACTGAAACTGGCTTGGGGTTGTTTACCAAAAAAAAGGAAACTTGCTTGGGTTGCATTACATATATGGTACACTTTTCTGAATAAGGTATTGATAGTGACTAGCTTTTATGTCTTTATCCATTTTAACAGGTCCAGTATTTAAACATGCATAATTTTATTTTGGTCTTTGCTTTTATACCAGCTTTATGATACCCTTTTTCTCAAAATAAATAAATAAAAATTTATGCAACTCTTCTAATATACAGTTAGTTACTTAACTTGATATCGGAGTAGGAGGTTTTGAGTTCGATCACTTCGTTCTCTACTCTACCTAGCTCCTATTTAAAATCTTAGGTATTGGATCTCACTTATTAAAAGGTAGTTTGAGCCCACACATAATAGGGAATGATAAAATTATATAGTTAAATGATTGAATTTACTATTTCCCAATAGCTCAAACTTTTGGAAAAATTGATAATTTTACAGTTGTTGATACTCATTTTCGTGGCACATTTTCTACAAGCTCAATTCATGTATTATATTATATTTTATTCTTTTATGCATGACCCAAGCCCATGTAATATATTGGGAAAATTGAGGGATTGTGGCTTGGAAGGTATAAGTTGGTTCCTTTCAGAACTTTTGCATGAGCTTATTAGCCCATGCATATATGCTACCAAGTGAGTTAGGGACGTTGGTGGAATCTTAGGCTATGAAGGAGGTCTTGTACCAAAATTTTCCACCCCAAAATGAGGTCTTATGTTTTTGTTGTCTGTAGCCAAAGTTTGCTGCCTTGCTCTCTTTTTCCACCCCACCCCCCCCACAAAAAAAAAAAAAAAAAAAAAAAAAAAAAAAAAAAAACACAGCTACTAAACTATAATTAGCCTAGCTTAGCTATTTTGGCCACCAAATACAATACCCAAGAGTTGCAATGATCAAGAAACAACAACCCTTGAGTTAGGGCCATTTTATTTCCCAAATCATGCTTGCATGCCAAACTCTTCCCTAAAAAAAAGCAACTTAAGCCAAGACACAAAATTAGTGTCATGGGGGCTAAAAGCCTCTTCTACTACCCAAAAACCAAACTCTATATTAAATGCCTCTCATCGGCTCAAAAATGACTAGCTACATTTTACCCTTGGAATTGAAACTTTAGGGGTGAAAATAATGGTACAGGGTAACTTTCCCTCTCTTCCTCCTGACTTCTCTTAATTTCCTCTTCTTGTCGTTTGTAGTTCAAAGTTTTAGACCTGTTGTTTTTAAGCATTTTTCTCGATTTCAGTTATTGGCATTTCATTAAAGCATTATTAGCCTTTGTTCATCATACAATTAATTGGAATTTTGGACTTGACTCTTCTCAAAAAATCACTTCTAAAGAACCCGAGGGAAGATTTGGGTCATTCTTGTATTTTTGGCCCTTTTTGCAAAAAAAAACATTCCCTATAACAGTTCAATGATACAGTGCACACGACTTTTTTTTTTTTTTTGATTAAATGCACACGACTTGTTCCTCCTGACTTCACTTAGATTGCAAATTTTTATGACACACTTTTGCAATAAACCTAGTCTTTATAATTTTTCTTGCCATAAAAAATATATACTTTGTCATTTTCTGTGCTACGGTACTTATCTAATAATATATCCATTTGGGGTCATCTTTTTAGTGAAAACGGAAAGAAATGTTATGAAAGTTCAAATAGTGTAAAAACACCCTTGAACGTTTAGACCCCCAATTTACAAATTAACCAATTCAAGCTTTATGTCAAACAACTAGTGTGCGGAAAATGAACAAAAGCTATAATATAGAATTGGAAAAACTATCTAAGCCAAATTAAAATCACAACCCACAACAGATAATAAAAGGCAAAGATAAAAGGGAAGGAAGATGCAAACACAAAGACGACACGCGATGTGTTATCGAAGAGGAAACCAAAGCCCTCGGCGTAAAACCTCTCCGCCGCCCTCCAAGCGGTAAACAATCCACTAGAAAATGTTGTTGGGATACATGGACAGCAATAGACCCTCTAAGCCTAATCTACCCAGTGCACCTAAGCCCTCCAAGCTTCTTGCTCTAACGAGGTTGCGCCGAACCTTTTTCTTTTCTAGTTTCTCGGATTCCGCTACTAGACCATAGCATCAACTAATGAAGATTGGTTCCTTCCTAACTGCTTCCCAGAACACCAAACAGCCCTCTTACAGTAATGGATATGGTGAGAACAAGGTTTTGGTAAAAAGCCTCTCAAGGGTTTGGCAATGGAGAGGAAGAGAGTTGAGGAATTTGAAGAGACACTTATGTAAAGATTATAGATGAATCAATCTTGTTTTACTCTAGGGTTTCTCTCTCAAAATTCTCTCTGGAAGCTCTCTCTCATTTGTGGGTATAAGGGGTATTTATACTGAGGTGAGAGGAGAATGTGAAACGTCAGGTTTTTCAAAACAGGGCTGGCTCGCGGCTTGGCCTCGCGACTTGACTGAGTCACGAGATCCAGTCGCGAGATAACCGTATGGCCAGTTGTCCTATTTTGTCCTGTAGTGCTCCAGCTAGCATGACTGTTCACCTTCTGGCATGCTTGGCACGTGTGTGCATCTGGCGGCTTGTAGCCGCGAGTCACCCGCGAGATCAAGCCGCGATTCTCTGTTTTCTTGCACAGTCTTGAGCAATCTTCACTCTATCTCACTCACTACCCTTACAACAAGCCCACCTAAATACAGGGTTACTAAATGCTGAAATACAAGCAAATTTGGCACGGAATAAAGCCAATTAGATGGTTGATTAAATTCAACCTTACATGTTATTTGACTACACCAAAATTGGAGAAACGGTGGCACTGAATTCAAAGAATAAGAGCTAGTACGATCAGTGAGATTAGTTTCTAACTTTCTATATATCAATTAAAGGAGATTTTTTCGCCTCAAAATAGTGAAGTATGAATGACGTGAATGTTAAATGTTAAAGGTATTGAATTATTGTTAAGATTATTAAAAAGTTTAACAAGGTATTGGTTTACCCGACCAGATTAATTGTGCAATATTGTTTCGAGCTTCAAACAGTAAAAACTAAAAATGTGATTCAAGCGAAATAGTCTTTTATCTTATTACCTAGCTACATATAGCAAGTTTCGAATAAACTTTTGTGATATAACTGTTTATGTTTCTATATTCTACATCAGGGATCAAGCATAAGTAAAACTGTTTATGTTTCTTATTCACAGTTATCTTTTTTAGGAAAAAAAAGGTAGAACGATTTATTCCATTCTTGCTTTAGACAAAATGATTTGAATAAATGTGATACACGAAAGATTGATTGTGTCGGATCAAAAATTTTGAAACTCTAGCTTGAAGTGTTTAGAATCTTAGGGTTCGTTTGGATACAGTTGAAACTGAAAAACTAAAAAACACTATAGCAAAATAATTTTTAAATGTGTGAATAGTACCGTGGGACTCATTATTAATAAAAAAGTTGCTAAAAAGTGAGGTTTGTGGGTCAAGTTGAAAAAGTTACTCTGTGTGTGCTGTTCACACCCCAAAGTCAACAATCACGTCTTGGGGGGGAAAAAAAAAAAGAAGAAGAAGAAAATGCAAAACGTGGACGTGAGAAGCGCAAAACGTGCTTCCCAAACGCACACTAAAAATTAAAATTATTTCACTATTCGGCTTATTTTTGCTACTGTTTATGAGTCTCATTGCACTTTTGGCACTATTTATGGGCCCCACTGTACTATTTCAATTACCTTTTATTTTTATCTACAGTACTTTCAGCAAAATAAGTAGTATCCAAACACACCTTTAGTGTGCGTTTGGGTAGAGATTAAAAATTAAAATTATTTCACTATTCAGCTTATTTTTTCTACTATTTATGGGTCCCATTGCACTTTTTGACACTATTCATAAGCCACACTGTACTATTTCAACTAACTTTTATCTTTATCTACTTTCAGCAATAAATTTTCAGTTTCAGCAAAATAAGCAGTATCCAAACACACCCTTAATTTTAACTTATTCATGATATACCACTAGAAGAAGCTGTGCATGAGCACGAACCAAACAATTTTATTTTATTTATTTTTCCACCGTAGTAAACAAAGCTTGGTATTGGATATGCAAAATGTATGCTGGAGTCAGAAGGTAAATATATCAACATTTAAATGTAAAAAATAACCTATTAATAATATATATATTATTAATATATAAATATATAAATTATTTTTAATATGATTTAATATAAGTTATTTTATACTTAACAAAAAAAACTACATCAAGTTAGTCTTTCAATAAATTAGAAAGGTTGTGGATTTGAGTTTAGCTAAAAATTAATCTTTGCAAAAGAAAATTTTGGGTCGTTTACTAATCACCTCTTGCAGACCTCGCAAAAGTAGGAGATTTGTGCATAAATTAGAAATTACATGATTAGAGTATAATAATAGTTTTAAAACTTTGAAGCATATAAAGATTTATTTAATTTAAAATAATTTAAATAATAAATGTCAATTTACATCTCTAACACATGCAAGTCAATATAAGAAAAATATAAATATAATAAAAACTAGAGGGGAATCGTATTAATAAAAGAAAAATGCATTAAAGTTCTCTAACTCCTAATCTTTTTTTTTTTTTTTTGAGAAAACTTTAACTCATAATCTTAAAAATTGCAATAGTTCTTTTCTTCAAAAATAATACTGTATCGTCTCTAATTCTCCAAATGTGAAATAATAGGATTTTTTGTGTGAAAAAAATATGGTGATTTGAAAAGGTGCATATTTTTAAGTATCTTGAAAATGCAATGTTTGAAAAGTTGTACTTAGAAAGGAAAATGTAAGGCTTAAAAAATCTATAATTTAATTAGAAGAGCACATAGTTTTAAAGCACCGTATCAATTAGTAAGTACATAATTATATATTGAGATCTAAAATTGATTTTGTATTAAAGAATTGAAATTGAGGAGTGAGCAATGATAGAATAACATAATTCTACTTTAGGGCATGTTGAAAATACTTTTTCCAAGGTGATAATTTGTCCCTATACTTAAAAAATTTTGTTAGTTACAAGAAATTCACTTATATGTATCAAAATCACAAATTGCAAATAAAAAATATGAACTTTCTTTTTCCAAATAATTCCTTACAAAAATTGTGTATTGATTCCGTCCTTAATGAACAGTAATGGCTTTTCAGTTGAATTGACACATTTTTTTTAACATCATGAATTTCAGATTAATTCATAAAACCTTTTAAAAAAATTGTCTTATAAAAGTTAATTGTTTGTATTTTAGAAAATGTCGTCCATGGGTTGTGCTTTAGTACATTTCATTTTATTTCAACAAAATATAATACCACGATCTGATATTGATGATCACGCACAAGTGTACCACCTTGTGCCATACGCGTGAAGCGTGTGTGTTCTAGTGCCGTATTTGTATAGATCACTTTTTATATAAATATATGGGTCAAGCTTACTGAAACTATGTAAAACATCACAAGCCTTCCTAGAGCAGCGAGAACGCTTAAATCACTGCACAATATCAAGGGGTGCTAGTAGGGATGGAGACATTCTTTGATCTTGGGGGGCAATGGCTCCTCCAATTTTTTTTTTTTTTTTTTTATATATATTAGTGTATACATATGTACTAATTTTAGCAATTTTGTTTTATAAAATTACATTTTGCCTTCCTTAACAATATAATTGATTCTTTTAAGAGTAATGTTATAGCAACAAAATTTTCTATGACATTTTTACAAATTATTGAGGTAAGAAATTATTCTTATTGGTTCATATTTGGGACCACCACTTGCACAATTTTTTTACTTACCAATAACTACTCACCATATTAGCAATTTGAAAAAAAGTTTGTAGCTCTAGAATTTTCCTCCTTTTAAAGAGCATAAAAAAATTTATAGATAGAAAATCTAAAACCAAATATACAAGAGCTCAAAAAATTAGCCTAACAACAAAAATTACTAACAGTAAGGCTAAAAAAAAAGGCACAATCAACCAATTTTAAACAAAATAAATTTTCCCTTACCCAGCAACAGATGCATGAAAAAAGGAACCTCAGCCGCTACACATAGCCAACAACAAAACTACCCCCTAACTTTAAATCTTGGTTCCGTTTGGAGGTGCTAGTAGAACTCATCAGGGTAATGATGTCAAAACTGCATGAAATTTAAATGGCCGAAGGGAAACAATTTTCTAATCAAAACTCTGTCCAAAAATGTAAACTAATTGTCCTGATAAACTCATATGTCAATATAAGCTTGTACTTCTCTCCTAGCTGGTACTTTGGGTTACCATGATGGATAGGACCGAATTGAATGATGCCACTCATGTTTCATAGTTCATCTCGAAATTAATTCTTGCCATGTCGCAGAGAGAATTAACCTTCTGTATATTTGTGGTTGGATATTGATTCATCAAATTTTCCTCTGCCTCCGTTACCGTTTTAAACCTGGCTTCCTGCAAGCGTTTTGGGAATAAAAGACTGTTGAAAAGGATACCTTCTTCCACAAGCTTCCAAATTTAGCAAAGCAGCTTCCTCGTCCAATTGTCCTGAAAAAGGTGTGACATGGAAATTCTAATGTTATCTATCTACTTGAAATGTCTTTGAATGCCAACTTTTTTTTTTCTTGTTTACACAGTTAGTTCCATTATTTATTAGCTTCTGCACTTGAATTTGGTTCAGCTAGCCCCTGCTTTGGCTGCCTTGTTGAGCTCTTTTTAGTACCTTTACAATGTCCTTATTTTCATATGTTAATTTTTTTCTTGTAATGATCTGGGTTGATTGGTTATAGTACATTAGACTTTTGATGTATTTGGTTGTTGTATGTGGATTTTGTGCATAATTGTAGTTAAAATATATATATATATATATATATATATATTTTCAGGGTAAAGAGACCTTTAAATAACCTTATTTATCAAGAGTTGTATATGTAAATTTTTTAACCCTTGGTAAATAAGGTTATTTATTTAAGGGCCTCTTGACCCTAAAAATAAGATAAAACACTTTTGAAGGCCATGAAAGCTTTCAAAATTTCATTTTCGAAGGTATAAGGTTTGAAGGTTATTAAGAGTTGATTCGACTTCTTAAAATAATTTTTCTTGAGGTTTTTTAATATATTTTTCAAGAATTTTGGCCCTTGAAAAAAAGTCAGCTTTGCTGGAGTGAACCGTGTGTACATTATTTTATTAGTTTTTATTGTAGAGATCAACTCGAAGGTTCAATCAGATTAATTACGCACTGTATTGTGCTTCAATGTTCAAACAATAAAAACTTCTAAAAAGTAAAAATATGATACACGTGAAATAGTCTTTACCTACGTAGCAAGTTTCGTATGAACTTTTGCAATAAAATTACTGCTTATGTTTCTATCTCTTGCATCAAGCATGGTATCAAGAATAAGTAAAACTGTTCTTTTTATTTTTTATTTTTATTTTTTCTTATTCACGGTTATCTTTTTCAGAAAAAAGGGTAGAACGATATTATGCTATTCGTGCTTCAGACAATAGGAGCTAAATGTGATACACGAAAGATTGATTGTGACGTATTGAAACTCTCTAGCTTGAAGAGTCTTAAACTCTTAATTAGAACTTATTGATATACCACTAGAATTAATCAAATGTACACATTTTTATGAAGTCTTAACTTGTTTTATAACTCAAGTTTGATTAAGCTTTGTGCATGAGCAACGATCCAGTTTATTTTATTTTATCTATTTCCACCATTTACTAAGGTGAGCCTGGTATTGTTAAAAAAAAAAAAAAAAAAGTGAGCCTGGTATTTGATATACAAAATCTAACTTATTTTCACGGCCAGTTTATTATAGTTTTTTTTTTTTTTTTTTTTTCCCCCCTATAAAAAAGAGAGTTTACTATAGCTTTTTAAAACCATATTTATTTCATGCGTGGTTGTAATTTTATTCAACTTAATTTTTGAAGAAAATAACAAATGAAAATAAGCTGTCCCAAATGATTCCTACTGGGATAATTTTTTCCATAAAAGACCGAAAAAGAAAAGGAAAGAAAAAAAAATTAAATGATACAATAAAAAAAGCTGGTTCCTTTATAGTATATTTACGCACAGCAAGTTTGGTGTGGTATGGTACATTTTTGCAATAAGATCAAAACTGAGGTGGGGTTTGATTGGATATGGGTGTATGGCAATTATGCGTTGGTAAAGATTTATTTAGAAAAGAAAATTTTTTGGTTTTTCTAAGAAGAAAATACAAATTTAATAATAGTAAATCCCTAATTATCATTTAACTTGCTATCACATGTGATATGTATGCATGTTTATTTCTTTTCTTTGCTTTGGAATGAAAATTAAGTTTTTTAATTGATTAAAATTATTCTTATCAAGGACCAGTTAAAATCAATTAACATTAATTGTATGCTCAAGTCTATCTTAATTAACATGGAGAAAATGGGCTTCTGCCCTTTTAAAAAAAAGATCTAGCATTTTGCTCCCTTTCTTAAACTAATTAAGGAAATGCCCATCTGTTGAAACTCGATTTTCTAAAAATCGAGTTTCAATTTAAAACTCAACTTTTGGACAATCGAGTTATGACAAACTGAAAATTAAAAAAAAAAAAAAAATTACTGGAACTCGAGCTCCATGAACTTGAGTTCCATGCAATTTTTTTAAAGCCCTATAGTGGCGTTTTAAAACATGCAAGTTTTTTTTTTCTTAAATCTAATCACTCTACAGGGAGTCCTATAGTGGCGTTTTAACATGCAAGTTTTTTTTCTTAAGTATGATCGCTTCACAAGGAGCCCTATAGTGGTGTTTTAACATGCAAGTTTTTTTTTTTTTTTTTTTAAGTCTGATCG
The DNA here is from genome assembly GCA_028535165.1 of Quercus tomentella. Taxonomy (NCBI): domain Eukaryota; kingdom Viridiplantae; phylum Streptophyta; class Magnoliopsida; order Fagales; family Fagaceae; genus Quercus; species Quercus tomentella. The sequence continues at coordinate 39,036,964 of JAPQVY010000012.1, read as the reverse complement.
CTTCATAGAGAGCCCTATAGTGGCGTTTTTTATGGAACTCGAGCTCCTTGAACTCGAGTTCCATGCAATTTTTATTTTTATTTTTATTTTTATTTTAAGTTTTACCTATAGCTACATTTCATGGAGGCCTATAGTGGCGTTTTTTATGGAACTCAAGTTCCATGCAATTTTTTATTTTATTTTTAAGTTTGATCACCCCTAACTCAATTTTCTACAAATCGAGTTTTACATTGAAACTCGATTTTGAGAAAATCGAGTTACAAAAGAAGGGCATTTCCCTAATTAGTTTGGGAAAGGGGGCAAAATGCTAGATTTTTTTTTTTTTTTAAAGGGCAGAATCCCATTTTCTCCTAATTAACATTGAATTTTCATTGGTAGCAAAATAGAGTGTCAACAAGGATATGTGGTTGTTTGCTAGACCTATGAGAATCTATATGACTTCTATATATATATATATATATATATATATATAATACCATTTGGATTTCTCACTGAAATAATTTAACATTTATTTTAAGTAATAAGTTTTATCCATTCATTTCGTTCATTCACTTGTCTAAAAAGAAAAAGAAAAAGTCATTGAGCTTAATGGACCACATACGACGCTTTTAGTTGTCACTACAGTTTCCAGTAATTAATTTTAGCCCTTATCAACAACTGTGACCGTTTGCTATTGTTGATGTCTGTTTACAAACTGGTCGTATTATACGTTCAAGATTTCATAGACTCAAGGTTTCATCTAAAGTTTAAGGGTGGGGGTGAGAGATATTATAGCCCAAGAGGCCCATATATATTTTAGGCCCATGTTCTCTACAACTATGACACTAATCTTAGGTTAGTCTAGAATTAGGCTAGAATTATATAAATCTTACATTAAATTCATAATAATATAACTTGAATAGCAAAGATGTGAGTGTTAATTAGCTCTACTAGTAAAATCTTTTATTGTCAAATAAAAGATTTAGGGTTCAAAATATGTTTATACATAAAAACCAATTGGTTTGAAGCTCGCTTACACCAAAAACCAATTGGTGTCTTGGTCAGATAATAAAGATCGAGCAATTATAATGAAGTGAATACTATAGGTTGAAAATTTATTTCATCTATCAAAAAGTAAAGAGAATAGCAAAGATGAAGTTGTTAAGGGCTTTTCTCTTTTCACTCTTTCAATCACTCAACAACCGTAGCAATTGTGAAATTAGAAAGAAATACTACTCATGACACAATCCAACTCTTATTTGTCTTAGACTAGGTTAATTTAAGAAATCACATTCATCTCTTGACTTATTTAGACTCACAAGATTAAAGCAAGAAAAAGTGCATGAAATGGCTCTCGATGTTCCTTGTCATTGGAAAAGACCGAAGAAACTCTTCAGGTACCATTTATTTGGAAACCAGTGTATAAGAGGTATAAGAATCCATGCAGGCAACAAAAGCACAACAAATTTTTAGTAATCTGTTTTTCATTAAGATACTATGAGTCTGTTTGGGATTTGCTTATTTTGTTGTAATTGAAAACTTTTTGCTGAAAAATTGTAGATAAAAGTAAAAATTAATTGAAATAGTACCAAAAAGTACAATAGGACCCATGAATAGTAGCAAAAATAAGCTGAATAGTAAAATAAATTTGCTTTTTAATTTAAAGCCAAACGCACACTAGTTACTACAGATAAGTTACCTCTAGCTGCGTGAAGTTGGCTTGATTGAGAACTAAGTTTGGATGCCACTTAAAACAAGCTCTAATAATATGCCAAAAAAGGCTAGAATCGACCAGGGGCTATCAAAATAGTCATGATAGAATCGAAACATTCGACTCTTCAATGTTTGACGATGCTTGTCGCTCTTACATCTGAATATATATTGGGGTTTGGAACCAAGTTGGTGCCAAGCTTAGGCCAAAATGGGCATTTGCCCCTTTCGCCAAAACTTTCCAACAAAATGCCCCTGTCTGAAATTATTTAGGGAAATACCCATGTTTTGAAACTTGATTTTCTAAAAATCAAGTTTCAATTTAAAACTCGATTTTTGGATAATCGAGTTATAGCGAACTGAAAATTTAAAAAAAAAAAAAAAAAATTTGTGGAACTCAAGTTCCTTGAAAATATTCAAGTGGAACTCGAGTTCATGGAACTCAAGTTCCAAGAAAAAAAAATAATTCTAAATTCAATTTTGCTATAACTTGATTGTCCAAAAATCGACTTTTATATTTGAAACTCGATTTTCTATTCAAAACAGGGCCGTATCCCTAATATTTTTAGATAGACATTTTGTTAAAAAGTTTGTGAGAAAAGGATAAAACCCCATTTTGGCCGCCAAGCTCATTGAAGATTTTAGCCACTGCCAAGGAGGTTTTGTAGTATCCCCACTTTCCTTAGCTCCATAACATGGTCAGCATGATTCATGAGTGAATTAAGAAAGCATATGTAAGAAGTGATCTCATACTTGTTGATGAAGTTCGGACACATTTCAAAGGCCATCAAGTTGAAGAACTTTTGCCCTGTTGAGTTGTCCACTTTCATCTTAGGAATGGTATGATATCCAATGAAACATGAACGAATATAAGAAATGTCATTTAAGAAGATAGTTTTACAAGGCTTCAACCAGATCCTTGCATTTTTAAGGTCTTGTACATTGCGATAGGATTGCCAATCTTTCTTTGAATTATCTTGGTTGCTATTTGTTGGGATAAAATGAATTGACCCCTTACAAATTAATTAATTACTCAAGTTAATTACTTAGTCAAATTACATGCAATAACGTGGTAGCACAAACAAATCACCAAATAACTAAATGCAGCGGAAAATAAATTTGACACATGTGATTTGTTTACGAATAGGGAAAATCACCACGGCAAAACCCCATCGGGTGAATTTAAGGTCACCACTCCTAAGAATACACTATTATCAATCACAAGCGGTTACAAGTATAAGAAATCTTACCAAACCCTTTGGCTTATCCCAAAATACTAACCTACAGTTAAACCCTTACCCCAATACCCAATTGGACTTGTATTGTAGCGGCAATCTCTCCGTTCAATGCATGAATCCTAGTACGTGACTAACCAATGATGCACGGATCCCAGTACGTGACTAACTCACCAACTTGAAGAAGATTATTGGCTGCAAAGTTCTTCAATTCGTCAACAATGAAGATCAGGAAACTCTTTGGTCACAAAACCCTTGGCGTACAAATGCAGTAGCTTCTTCAGAGAGAATGATGAACTAGGTCACTTTTTGCATTCGGTCACACAATGCATGCGCAACGGCCTTTAAAATAATCCTTATATATGTCTAGGGTTGTGAGAAAAGAAACCCTACACAAATACATAGGAATATGCATGTAATCAGATCCGGAAAATTTGATTTCGTAATTCTTGATAGATACAGCTTGTGTCGAGCTTGTGTTAAGCTTTAACATTAAATCTCGATAGAAAGGATTCTGTCGAGACTTCTGTCAGGCTTTAATGAACATCATTGCCTTCACTTGTTTCTCGGTCAGACTTGCATGGCTTCAATACTTAACTTGAATACCTGTTTCTTGAAGTACTAAACCCATCCTAGATCTACCCAATTACAAGTAAAATGCGTTTTGTCAAAGGATTAGCCAATTACATAAATATGTCCCTAACAATCTCCCTCTTTGGAAATCCGTGACAAAACCACAACAAAACAAATAATCATGAGAGAAGTCTTAAATCACTAAACTCATAACCACTTGTTGAATTACCCAATAAATCTAATCCTAACATAAACTCTTGAAAAATTTTGCAAGAAGAGAGTTCATGGCAAGATAGACTTTTACAATCTGTCTTTCTAAAACACCTAGACAAAAATCATCAAGGCATCATGTGTAAAACATAAATAAAGATAGCGTACATAAAGAAACATGTGTATAAAGGGAGAAAAGAAACAACACCTGAAGAGATAGGTGAATAAAATGAACATACATCATCATCAATATATAAGAAAGTAACGTACAATGTATGTGATAATAAAATGGTCACAAGACTTGTATACAAGAGGCTAAAGTACTAAAAAGAAAGAAAAGTACATATAAGCCTCACTACATCTCTCAAAAAGATATACACACCCCCCCTAATAAAAAAAATCCTATACTAACTCTCCTCCTAAGTACAAGACTACTCTCAAACCCAAAACTACTCCCCCTTTTTGTCACGAATGACAAAGGGCAAGTCACCGAGAGGTTGTCATCTCGTCTGTTAGGACATATGTGGAACTTAATATGAACATATGTCATTTATAATTGGCTAATCCTTTGACAAAATGCACTTTACTTATAATTGGGTGGATCTAGGATGTTTTAAGTCTTCAAGCAACATTGTGTTCAAGTCAAGAGTTAAATCTATGCAAGTCTGTTCAAGAAACAAATGAAGAAGTGCTGTATTTTAAAGCTCGACAGATTGTATCTATTGAGGTTTAAAAGGAGCTTTTAGCCCGATGCTCAACAGCAGCTTGACAAATAACTTATCTAACGAGGTTTACGAAAATCAGATTTTCAGATCTATTTTTCACGCATATCCAAGCTATTTGTGTAGGGTTTCTTTTCTCACAATCCTAGACATATATAAGGATTATTTTAAGGGCTATCTAAGGTGATCAACTTGATGCAAAGTGATTATTCACTCAAATTGTAATCGGAGACAATTTGCCCTAGTTCATCTTTCTCTTGAAGAAGCTGCTGTGTTTTATACACCGTAGGGTTTTGTAACCAAGGAGCTTCTTGATCTTTATCGTGTGGATGAACTGAAGAACTTTGCAGCCAACATCTTTCCTAAGTTGGTGTGTAAGCCGCGTACTGGGATTCGCGCATTGATTGGTTAGTCACGTATTGGGAGCCATGCATTGAAAGGAGAGATTGTCACTACATTGCAAGTCCAATTGTGTATTGGGGTAAGGGTTCAATTTTAGGTTGGTATAAGGTACTGAGATTCTTTTACTTGTAACTGCTTGTTTTGATAATAGTGGATTTTCAGGAGTGGTGACCTTAAATTCATCCAGTGGGGTTTTTGCCTCGGTGGTTTTTCCCATTTCTAAACAAATCACCCGTGTCAAATTTAATTTCCGTTGCATTTAGTTATTTGGTGATTTGTTTATGCTACCATGTATATTGCATATTAAATTGACTTAATTAATTTACTTGGCTAATTAATTGATTAATTTACCTAAAGGGGTCAATACATTTTTGGCCTATTATCGTCATCACTGGAAGAGCTAGCATCATCCTCATCATCATCATCATCACCATCACCCTCATTAGCCGAGGCCTCTAGAGAAGGAGAGGGAGAAGGTGCAAAGCCAGCCATGTGAGCCTGTTGGTGGGCAATGTGACCAACTCGGGTTTTTATCTGACACAACTCATTTGTGAGATAGTCAAGACTACCACCAAAGTCAGCCTCCATTCGCTGAAGCTACGCCATGATGGCCTCGAGGGTCACTCCACCAACTATGGAGGTAGAAGGAGTGGAAGAAGATGGAATAGCAGAAGCGGTAGTATCATCCATCTCCACTCGTGGCCGCTTTGGTCGAAGTCGGGCCTCGCTTTGCTGAACAGAATTGGCACTGATAGCACCCATGGTGGTGAAGAAAGGAGAGGAAGGAATGGGAATGTGAAAATGCTACAAGATCCGTGTGATAGCCGAAGGAAAGATAAGCTTATCATAGGTAGCAATGTCCAAGTACACATCTAGAATAGATGTGATGAAGTGAGAGGGAAAGTCAATAGAAAGATCCTCCATCAAAGCAAGAAGAAAATGAGCACAAGGCTCAGTGATGGAGTTATAGTGAGACCAATGAGTAAGAGTGATTGTCATCACCATGTTAAGGAACCTCGGGCCTTTGACAAAGCCCGAGCATGGGGTGTTTAGCTTACCACCCCATGTGGAAGGAGTCTTACAAAAGTGAGAGAGAAGCTTGTCTCTGGACACAGTTCGTAGATGATCACAGCCAGGGTAGTCAAGATACACTACCCTAGGAACATGTAATACCTCGGATATAAGATCCGGAGTAACTATGATACGTGTACCTCTGAATGTGGTAGCAAACCGAGGTATAGAGGTGTCGATGCTGTGTATATTGGAGTAAAACTCCTGTATAAACACGACGGGACACCTCAAGGGTTTCTCACGAAGAGAATCCCATCCCTGAGTTCGAATGACATCCGGTAGAGGAGTGTCGGCAAAATCCGACAGGATAACCTGACGTTCCAAATGAACGCCACGTTTTTGGAAGTTCTCAGAGAAGTCCTTCTGGGCCTTCTCATCACGGAACTGGATGTGAGAAGGGGGAAAAGAAAAAGAAGACCCGAAACCTTGAAGAGGATTCTTAGTCAAAGTGGATTTACGCACTTTAGGTGCCATAGCGCAGTTTATGTGTGTCTGTGTGTGTGAGAGAGAGAGAGAGAGAGAGAGAGAGAGAGAGAGAGAGAACAGAACACATCACAACTCTAAATAGGAAAGGAAAGAAACGTATGCATGAAAAATGCATGAACATGTGATGTGCAAAAATTAAAAACATCATGAGTAAAAACCCAATCCAAACCTACTAGCACTCAAAATCACACATCTAAAATGCATGAAACATTGTTATAATGCAATAAGAATGCAATGCATGAGCATATATCACCAAATCAACATAACCCAACTCAAAAATTTCACAACAAACTCAAAAACTTTTTTTCAAAAACCCAAAACCTAGGCCTAAAAATGCATGAATGTATGTAGAAAGAGGGATCGAGAAGTCTTACTAAGTGATTGGAGTAAGATCTAGGCCAAAATTGGAGTGGCTAGAGAGATTTGAGTGAGAGGAGAGTGTTTGGGGCGAGAGAGAATGATTTCTATTGAGAGAGAAGTGAGAAAATGAAACTGAAATCACGCCTTAGCTTTATATAGAAATCCCAGCTTGATGGATTGAGCATTCTATCGAGGATCTGTCGAGCACCAAATCTTGACAGAAATGAATCTGTCGAGGTGTTGTTGAGGATCTGTTGACGACAAAAACACCTCAATGGATCGAGAAGCTATCAAGAAGAAACCCAAAAATCTCAATGGATCGAAGATCTGTCGAGATTCTATTGAGGCTGAAGAAAGAAAGCTCGATAGAAAAAGGAATCTGTAGAGGATCTATCAAGAAGCAGTCGAGCTTGAAGAAAAGGAGTTTTTCAAGGGAGGAAAAACACATAAAGATGAATGGAACAAGCAAGCTACTTAACCAAAGATCCAAGCAACATATTAAGCTCTCAAAACATCTCACAACATATAAGTATAGCATCCATAGATCCAAAAATACACACACACACACACACACTAAACAAGTCTAACCAAATTTTATATTTCAAAAAAAAGTTAAGACCGTTTAGTGAGCATATATTAACACGTGTATTCCTTGTGATGGCCAAATCACATTGTATCTGCACATGTATCAAAAGTAGCAAAGAGTTTACCTGTTGTGTGTGAAAACATAACAAGTGTGCACAAGTTTCTCATATTATGATGATTTGATATATGAGAGAATCTAATATACTCACACACAATCATAACTGTTTGATGGGGACTATCACCTTCAAGGTACATCCTATAACTTTCACATCTCCTAGAAACATGCTTGCAACCATATTGAAAAGCATTTTGATTCTTTTTGCTTTTATTTTTCTTTGCATATTTTCTTTTTGAACATATCATGCATGGGCATATAAGAGAGAGAAGAAATACACAATTATGTAAGCCAAAACATCACAATTTTGCTATGTTGAAGCACACAGATGTTATACATGATTGACGGGCTTTAGTGGTGAGATGATTATTAATGCATTTCTCTTAGGATTTTCTAGTCATTCCAGTCAAAAAGAGTTATATGAGTATTAAGTGTAGAAGATTACTTAATCGTACTCATCACAAACACGAGCCACAAAACTCACTTGCTTAGTTGTGCATTAAAGTGCTCATCTAAGCTACAAGAGATGCAAAGTTTAGAAAACTTTGTTTCAATGGCCATCCAAGGTACACAAGTACCAATATACACAAACACACACTGTTTTTGTATTTTTCTGATTTTTCAATTTTTTTTTTTTTTTTTTTTTTGGTTTATGAAAAAAAATAAAACAAGAACTGAAAAGCAACCAAACAAAAACATGAAGAAACACACAAAGCATAAAACTAGACTGACTCAAAAGCTAGACAACAAAACAAACAAGTAATGCATAAACATAAAGGGAGAGAGAGAGAAAAAGTGACCAAATCACTTTGAGCCTTTTTCCTTCCACACCTTGGAAGGACCTTTCCTTTGTGTGAACCTTTGATCCTGAGGAGAGGGGGAAGAATTGAAACTGTTCAAGTTCGAAAGGAACATGAGGGCCTTGAGAAGATCTCTAAGAGGATCCAAAGATGGTGAGATCTAACCTTGACCACCAGATGGTAACACACTGTTGCTCTGTTGAGTGGCTAACCACTTATAGTAATTTGAATGAGTAGCTCCACAGTGATGACAGAAATGCGGCTTCTTTTGTTGAGACTTTTTATTATTATCCTTCTTATTCTTAGGTTTTCTAGTTTCTTTCTTTTCGACATTAAGGGGTGCTCCTAGAATGGATTTGCCCTTGTCTAAGTTCTCACTAGCTATTTTAGTTTTAGATTTATTGTTCTTAGAATTAACATTATTAGCATGTGAGACAAGCACAGTTGTACTAGAGGAGGCAATATTAGGAGAAGAAAAATCATACCCCAAATCGGATTTGTTAGAAGCAGCTTTTTGAAAACTTAGTAACTCACCAAGTTTTGCATTGGAAGTCCTCTCCAATTGAGCTTTGACTTGAAACAGCTCCGCTTCAAGCTTTTTGGTCCTTTCAACCAAGAAATCGTTCTCAAATTGCAATGCTCCAATGGTTTAATTAGCTTCATCAACCTCGGTAAAGAGCTCTTTTCGATCTAGATCCACATTACTCAGCTTCTTGGTGGCCGGCCTATGGAGTTTCTTATGCTTCTCGGAAACCTTGTACAACTTAGCATAGGCTATATGAATGTTATCTCGATCGTCCATTTTCTCAAATTTGGATTCCCCCAAGTCTTCTTCTTCATCCACTGCTTCTACGATCCCTTCAATAGGATCCAATATGGCAGTGAAAGCACTCAAGATTCCCTCGTCATAACTGTCATCTGACTCAATCTCAGGCTTAGTATCACTCAAGGTAGCAACAAGGGCCTTGATTTTCCCAATCAACTTGAGATATGTTGGACATTCTTGTTTCATGTATCCAAAACCTTGACATCCGAAGCACTTTAGTCTGGAGGGAATAGTATATTGACCGCCGTCCTTAACATCCTTCTTCCCTCTGTCTTGACTTTTGAATTAAGAAGAACTAGATTACTTACAGTCCTTGTCAAAACCTTTCACATTGGCATTCTTCATGAACATCTTGAACTGCCTAGTGATGTAGGACTTCATCTTGGAATCTTCATCATCTGAAGACTCATTAGTCTCACTACTTTTGGCCTTCAGTGCCATACTCTTACTTTTGGTTCCTTTCCCAAGTCTAGTCAAACCCAATTCATAGGTTAGCAAGTTGCCAATCAGCTCTGTCAGAGGAATGAAGTCGATGTCCTTCGATTCTTCAATTGCTATTATCTTGGCATGAAATCTCTTAGGGAAAGATCTGAGCACCTTTCTCACAAACTTGGGTTTGGGAATAGTTTTCCCAAGATTAAAGTCTGAGTTGACTATGTCCTTGAGTTTGGCATAGAACTCATCGAATGTCTCATCCTCCTCCATCTTAATCCCCTCAAAGCTTGTAGTAAGCCTTCGTAGCTTGGAATCTTTAACGGCATTAGTTCCTTCATAGGTTGTTTGGAAAATGGTCCATGCTTCCTTTGCAGTTTCAGTCAAGGATAATTTCTTAACCTCCTCATTTGTGACTACACAGAATATGACATTCAATGCTCTGCTGTTGAAGTTTGTCGCTTTGATCTTTGCATCATCCCAATCAGCCGACGGTTCCTTTGGCTTAGTCCAGCCAATCTCCACAGCTCGCCACACTTTCTCATCTAAAGACTACAAGAAAGCTCTCATGCGTACTTTTTAGTATGCATAGTTAGTGCCATTAAATAAAGGAGGTATAATAAGAAATTGTCCTCTATCCATGACAAACAGGGGTCAATAGATCACACAACAAAGATTAAAACCTAATCAGAGTATGTTTGCTCTGATACCTCTTGTTGGGTTAAAATGAATTAACCCCTTACAAATTAATTAATTATCCAAGTAAATTAATTAGTCAAATTACATGCAATAGCATGGTAGAACAAAAAAATCACCAAATAACTAAATGCAGTAGAAAATAAATTTAACACAGGTGATTTGTTTACGAATGGAGAAAACCATCGAGGCAAAACCCCATTGGGTGAATTTAAGGTCATCGCTCTCGAGAATCCACTATTATCAATCACAAGCGGTTACAAGTATAATAAATTTGACCAAACCCTTTGGCCTATCCCGAAATACTAACCTACAGTTGAACCCTTTCTCCAATACCCAATTGGACTTGTATTGTAGCTGCTTGACAAATACTATCTATCGAGAATTACAAAATCAGAATTTTCAGATCTGATTTTTGGCCTATGCTGACATGTATGTGTAGGATTCTTTTCTCACAACCCTAGACATATATAAGGCTTATTTTAAAGGTCGTCACATAAGAGAATACAAAGAGAACACATGAAAAAGGTGACCGATGCCTTATTCTCTTTGAAAGAAGCTACTGCGTCTTTGCACTTTAGGGTTTTGTAACTAAGTGCTTCTTGATCTTCATTGTTGATGAAGTAAAGAATTTTGTAGCCAACATCTTCTTCAAGTTGGTGAGTTAGTCACATACTGGGAGCCGTGCATCATTAGTTAGTCACATACTGGGATCCGTGCAAAAAGGTGGCGTTCATATATTGAAGAGTTCAGAGATTCTGAAGCAATAGAAGGTTTCTACTGTAAGTTCATCTATGGGGATTGTAGAGTCTAGGGATAAAAGTTTTGTACTAGATCTGAAACTTCTCTTTACTATAGTGGATTGCTTTTCGGGAAGGTTTCCCTCGAGATTTTTTACTGTGAAACTAGTTTGTTTTATTAGTTTTCCTGGATCATCATATCTTGTCTTATTTAATTTTCCATAGTGCATGATATTGACACGATATTGATGTTTGTTTGTTTAACAAGGTTTATTCATAATAAATCTAATTAACAACTTGAGTTTAAAACTTATTAATTCTATCAAATGTGGTTTAAATTTCCCAATAAGTGGTATCAGAGCGGGTATACTCTAATTGGATTAATTTCCTGAGTGTGATCCTTGACCCCCGTTGTCATGGATCGTGGACAAGCTCTTTTGATTTCTCCTTTATTTGATGGCACTAATTATACGTAATGGAAAGTTCGTATGAGAGTTTTTTTTGCAGGCTCTAGGTGAACAGGTATGGCAAGCTATTGAAGTTGGCTGGATTAAGCCAAAGGAAGCACCGGTGGATTGGGATGAAGCAACAATCAATGCAGAAAATTTCAACAGTAGGGCCTTGAATGCTTTGTTTTGTGGGGTGACCAATGAGGAATTCAAGAAAATATCATCCACGGAAGTTGCCAAGGAAGCATGGACCATTCTTAAGACCTCCTATGAAGGTACCAAGGCAGTAAAAACCGTGAAGTTTCAAAGACTCACTAGTAGCTTTGAAGAAATAAGGATGGAGGAGGATGAGACATTTGATGAGTTTTATGCTAAACTAAAGGATATTGTGAATTCTGCCTTCAACCTTGGAGAATCTATAGCAGAATCCAAAATTGTTAGAAAAATCCTCAGGTCCTTACTTGAAAGATTCCATGCCAAGATCACTGCCATTGAAGAAGTGAAGGACATTGATCAAATTCCTTTGACTGAGCTTGTAGGGAACCTTCAAACCTATGAGATGGGATTAGGTTTAATGATAAAATGTGGAAAGAGTAGAAACTTGGCTTTTAAGGGTATAGAGGAAGAGATTGATGACTTTGAAGATGAAGATGAAAGCAAAGATGAAGATGAAGATGAGGATGAGAATGAGGATCTAACTTTCATAGCTGATGAGATTATTAAGCTTCTTCAGTTTAGGAAAAAGGGTAAGGACAAACCTCCTAGGAAATCTAAATCCTCTAGGAAGGGTAAGAGTGAGAAACCCCTTATCCAGTGCCATGAGTGCAAAGGTTTTGGTCATATAAGGATAGAGTGCCCAAACTACATTATGAAGAAAAAGGCAAAGAAGTCAAAAGATAAAAGGGTTGGTTGCTACTTGGAGTGATATTGAGAATGACTCTTTTGATGAGTATATAGATGAACGTGGTCACTTTATAACTTTTGTTGTCACAACTGACAAGGTGATTGTGGAGAGTGCTAGTGACAGTGAGGATTCTTCTGATGATGAAGTACCCAAAAAGTTGACCATTCAGGAAGCCTATTATAAGCTATGCACTGAATTTATAAAATCTAAGAAGACCTCTTATCTTTGTTAAAAAGAGCTTAATGAGGTAAAAACTAAAAAAAAACTGATCCGTTAGTCAAATTAGATGAGACTACAAGGTTGGTTGAGACGCTTGTTGTGGTGAACGCCTCATTAGAAGAGAAGGTCAAGAATCTTGAGGTAGAGCTTAGTAAAGCTAGAACTCAAATAGAGAGGATGTCTAGTGCAAAGCTTGATGAGGTATTGAGTGCTTAAAAGCCTAGTTCTAATAAGATTGGCTTAGGATATGCTGTTTCCTCTGGCCCCTCCTCTTCCACGGCTTCTAGATTAAGGATTGTCTTTGTGCCCCAATCTGAGAAAAGTGATAAAGGTATGAGATCCAAAATTGATTTGGCTAATTCTAAATTCTTTGTTAGACCTTATGTTTGTCACCATTATAGTATTTCTGGTTACATTCGTCCTAATTGCTTTAAGTTGTATCCTCAGAAGCAAGTGTCCAAACGGTCATAGGTTTCCTCTCAAGGACCTACACTTTTGTTTGGAGAGTTATTAAAAGTCTTGAGCTTTTTAACTCAATTTCAGGAGAATTATAATTCTTCTATGTCCTTTAGTAGACATACTAAAACATGTGCATTTTCATCTTCACGGCCAAAGACTCGTGCTGTGTGGGTGAGAAAGGAGCCTAAGACTTAATTGTCTTTTCTATTTGTCTTCTACTTTAATTCTTTCTATCTAAAGTGGGACTCTTTTTGCTTGATTTCTTATCTACTTTTGGAATCATGCTTTCATGCATCTGCATCTATCTTCATACTTTCATGTTGTTTGTCTGTTTTGTTTGGTTGTTTAGTTTTTATTTTGTTTTGTTTTCAAAATTAAAAAAAAAATGGAAAAATCAGAAAAATACAAAAACAACGTGTGTTTGTGTACATTGGTACTTGTGTATCTTGGATGGCCAAATGAAATAAAGTTTTCTAAACTTTGTATCTTTTGTAGCTTAGATGAGCATCTCTATGCATAACTAAGCAAGTGAGCTTTGTGGCTCGTGTTTGTGATGAGTAAGATTAAGTGATCTCTTGTACTTAACACTCGTATCACTTTTTTTGACGGGAAGGACTAGAAAATCCTAAGAGAAATGCATAAATAACCATCTTACCTGTTGCTTGCCAATCATGAAATGATATTTGTATGCTTCAGTATAGCAAAAGTGGAATGTCAAATGCTTAACATCATTGGGTATTTCTTTCCTATCTCTTATATGCCCATGCATGATTTGCTTAAAAGAAAAATATGCAAAGAAAAGTAAAAGAAAAAAGATCAAAATGCTTTACATATGATTACAAGCGTGTATTCTAGGAGATGTGGAAGTTATAGGATGTACCTCGAAGGTGATAGTCCCCATTAAACAATTATGATTGTGTGTGAGTTAAAGTGATTTTCTCATATCTTAAATTGTCATAACATGTAGACACTTATGTAATCTTGCAATGTTTTTCACACACAACATGGAAAATTCTTTGCTACTATTGATACATGTGTAGGTACAATGTGATTTGGCCATCCTAAGGAATACATGTGTTAATGTATGCTCACTAAACTGTCTTAACTTGTTTTTGAAATAAAAAATTGGTTAGACTTGTTTAGTGCGTGTGTGTGTTTTGGATCTAAATGCATTACATTTTTCTTGTTGAAAGATGTTTTTGAGAACTTAACATGTTGTTTGAATCTTTGGTTGGGTAGCATGCTTGATTGCATTTATGTCTGTGTTTTTCTCTTCTTTGAAAAATTGTTTTTTCCCATCTCGACAGCTTCTCAATAGCTCTCGACAAATTGCTATCTATCAAGCCCTTTTTCCTTCTTGTCTCGATAGAAGTTAACACAATCTCGATCCATTGAGCTTCTGGACTTTGTCTCGATAGCTTCTCGACAGATTCTCGATTCATCGAGAAACTTTTTGTCTGACTGATAGATCCTCGACAGATTCTCGATCCATTAAGGTTGGCTTCTGCTTGATAGCTGCTCGACAGCTTCTCGATCTGTCGAGATCCTCTTGCATGCATTGTTTTTCACATGTTTCGCATCTTTCTATTATCTTGTCATCCATAGAATCTTGTTTCATTACATTCATGCATTTATATGGATTCCTTGTGCCCCTTGATCATCTTTGATCATTTTTATGTTTCTCGGATGAAGCTTTCTAGTTTCTTGTACCCTTTGTCAGTCATGACAAAAAGGGAGAGATGAAATTGTGGAGAAAATGTGGTTTCTTTTTTAAGATTCTACATGTTAGGGGAGAAATACATGCCCTTATAAGGGGGAGTTGTATTTCATCTTGTTAGGGGGAGTGTTTACCTCCTTCTTCATGTACATCGGTCTTGTGATCATGTTTACATACATTGTGATTATCTTTGATATATATATATATATATATATATATGATGATGATGTATGTCTTCTTCACCTACCTCTACATGTGTTGTTTATTTTCTCTCTTTATACACATGCTTCTTATTTATTATATGCAATCTTTTTATTTCTGTTTCACACTAAGATGCCGTGATGAGTTTTGTTTAAAGTGTTTCAGAAATACAGGTTGTCAAAGTCTTTCTTGCCATGGACTCTCTTCTTGCAAAGTTTTTCAAGAGTTTGTGTTAGGATAGATTTTATTGTATTCAACAAGTGAGTATGAATTGAGTGATTCATGACTTCTCTCATATGTTCATTTGTTTGTTGTGGTTTTGTCACGAATTGCCAAAGGGGGAGATTGTTAGGTCATATGTAAATTATGTTAGGAACATATATCAAATATAGAATTGGCTAATCCTTTGACAAAATACATTTTACTTGTAATTGGGTAGATCTAGGATGTGTTTAATACTTCAAATAACAAGAGTTCAAGTCTAGTATTGAAGCCATATAAATCTATCCAAGAAACAAGTGAAGAAGGACTGTTCATTAAAGCTGGACAGATTCTTGACAGATAGCTATCTATCGAGGTCTTGATAGCTGCTTAACAAATAGTATTTATCGAGGTTTAATGAATCTCGACAGTTGCTCGACAGATACTATCTATTGAGGTCTCGACAACTACTTGACAGATACTATCTGATGAAGCGTAAGTTCGTCAGTTAGAGAAGACAAATGGAACCAATCTTTAGCCCGAGTGATTGTATCCTCAAGATGGTCATCGGTGTGGTGCTTGCCACAACGTCTTCGATGCCAAAGTCAATATCAAGAAGTTCGTTCAGAAAGAATAATGCAATATGACAGAGCAAGAAATATATTTGAGTATGTCTATGTACCTTGTGTTGGTAATGTGAGGGCTTTATATATGTTGCCTTGGATTCTGACCGTTGTGGTTAATAATGGGATGTTAATGCCTTTCTTGGTAACGCCTCCTACTTAGTAATGGGGTTTTAATGTGCTTTCAACAGTCTATGTAGCTGTTGTTGTAACCGTCCGAGGTGTTACTGGCGGTATTGAATGGTCTTGATACCTTCGTCGGTGATGGGGGCACTTGTTTGGGCTCGTCCAAGAGGATGGTCTCGTTTGTAATACTGGGTTCGTTGGTAGTTGATTTCATCAGTCCCATCAGTATCTATCGAGAATTATGAAATCAGAATTTTCAGATCTGATTTTCGGCCCATACTGACATGTATGTGTAGGGTTTCGTTTCTCACAACCCTAGACATATATAAGACTTATTTGAAAGGCCGTCACATAAGAGAATACAAGGAGAACACATGAAAAAGGTGACCGATGCCTTATTCTCTATGAAAGAAGCTACTGCGTCTTTGCGCTTTAGGGTTTTGTAAGCAAGTGTTGATCTTCATTGTTGATGAAGTGAAGAACTTTGCAACCAACATCTTCTTCAAGTTGGTGAGTTAGTCATGTACTGGGAGTTGTGCATCATTGGTTAGTCACGTACTAGGATACGTATAAAAAGGTGGCGTTCATATATTGAAGAATTCAGAAGTTCTGAAGTAATAGAAGGTTTCTGCTGTAAGTTCATTTATGGGGATTGCAGAGTCTAGGAACAAAAGTTTTGTATTAGATCTGAAACTTCTCTTTACTATAGTGGATTGCTTTTTGGGAAGGTTTCCCCCCAGGTTTTTTACTGTGAAACTAGTTTGTTTCATTGGTTTTCCTGGGTCATCATATCTTGTCTTATTTAATTTTTCGTTGTGCATGATATTGACATGATATTGATGTTTGTTTGTTTAACAAGGTTTATTCATAATAAATCTAATTAACAACTTGGGTTTAAAACTTGTTAATTCTATCAACCGGAGTCTAAATTTCCTAACATCAATTAAGGCATGCATAAAGAGATGGAAGTGGTATGGTGGAAAAATATGCTTTTATGGTTTCCTTAACCAATACAAAAACATGCTTTTATTATGGGGGTGGCTTACTTTGAAAAATAGATTTATGTAGTAGGGTTTCTCCCGAGGATAGTTAGTGGGGGAAAATGGATCAACACCCTTAATTTTAAAACTATATAGCAAAATACCACTCTTTCCAAATTATTTAGCAAAATGTCCTTATTTTTGGAATTTGATTTTAACAAAATCAAGTTACAAGTAAAACTCTACATTAGTAATGTCAAGTTCTATACATCTTATTCCACTTAAATTTTTTTGAAAATTTAAGTGGAATTCGACATACTAATATTAAGTTCTACTTAAAAATAAACATAGAACTCGATTTAGAGGATATCGAGTTTTACACAGAACTCAATTTTGTTAAAATTCAGTTCCAAAACAAGGGCATTTTGCGAAATATATAGTTTTGAAAGAGGGATATTTTGCTACAGAGTTTTCAAATTAAGGGTATTTACCCATTTTGCCCATAGTAACTGATATTCCTATTATTTGGGATGAAATAGTCCAATGGGGAGTGACCAATTTAAAGGGCAAAGGTTTTAGAGCTAACTTCTGCAAACTAGTATGGTGGGCCACAATATATCATATATAGTTGCAAAGGAATAGCAGATGTCAGGAGTTATTTTGACAGATGAACAAATTATACAGATAATTAAATGGGATATTAGCTTAGAGCCAAAATGGAGAATGTTGTTATGGCATGGAAGTATGCTTCACAATGTTCTAAGCTCTAGATGAGATGTACTTCTTTGATATGCTAATGGCTCTTATGGCCAATTATGTTTTACTAATGCTTTCTAGAGATTAAGCAGTTGCTTTAGTTAGTCTGTAATAGGAGTGCTAATTGGAATTTTGTTGTTCTTTGGTTTGCAGGTTGTAGCCAGAAAAGTTGGCTTGTTTTTATCAGTGTGTAGACTTACTGTCTTTCGTTATATGAAATTATTGAATTAAAAAAAAAAACATATATTAAATCAGTTTAAAAATATATTTATATTTATATTATATATATCATTATTAATTTATAGGTTATTTGATTCTCAAAAAAAAAAAATTATAGGTTATTTTTTATATTTAAATTTTGATATATTTATCTTCGTCTCCTAATGAAATTTCTGACTCCGACCCATTGTTTGTTTATCGATCACCAGGCTTGCCTTAGTAAATGGTGGAAAAAATTCAAATAAAATTAACTGGTTCGTGCTCAAGCACAGCTTCGTTCAACTTGAGTTATAGAACAAGTTAAAACTTCACAAAAGTGTGTACCCTTAATTAATTCTAGTGGTATATCAATAAGCTCAAATTAAGATTCTAAATTCTTCAAGCTAGAGTTTCAATCCGTCACAATCAATCTTTCGTGTATCACATTTAACTTGTATTGTCTGAAGCACGAATGGCATAATATTGTTCTACCTTTTTTTCCTGAAAAAGTTAACCGTGAATAAGAAGCATAAATAGTTTTTCTTATGCTTGATGCTAAAGATACAAACATAAACAGTTTTATGGCAAAAGTTTATACGAAACTTGCTATGTAGGTAAAGACTATTTCACATGTATCACATTTTCACTTCTTATTGTTTGAAGCACGATACATTGCATAATTAATCTGATCGAAATCTCCTGGCCGGTTCAACCAATTCCTATTTAAAATCTTGAAATAATCTAAATATAATTCTAAATATATACCTTAACATTTCACATTCACGTCATTCATACTTCACTACCAATGAAATCCTTATAAATAATCACAAATGATCCAAAATTTTAGCAGATGGAAGAACAAAATTTACAACAAGAAGTGAAATAAAAAATAACGTATCTATAATTATGAACCAATACTCACTTCTTTCATTAAAAGGGCCATTGAACTACTTTTTTTCTTTCGGGGGGTGGTGGGGTAAGGGGCTCCTATATTTTTGTAAACCAAACATTTCAATTGCCCTAGGCATAATAAAACTTTTTAAAGCCCGTATATATAAAAGATTAAAATTAACCGCAGCAAGCTTTATAACTTAGTGGCATAATCTACTTTCCTCTATTAGGAGAGTTGGCGTTCGAGTTCTCTCTCTCTCTATTGTTGTAACTAGGACTATAAATGAACCAAATTATTTATAAATAGTTCAAGCTCGATTCGTGAAAAAAGCTAAGTTTAAACCCAATTTTCAGCTCAATTATTAAACGACTAAAGCTTAAACATAATAATGTAATCATGAACATGGTGCTCGATTTGACTATAAAAAATATTATAGTTTAATATGTATAATTATCTAAAAATATATTTATATATACTTGAAAAAATTATTATTCATAGTTCATTGATAATATAATCAGTATATTCTTAGTAAAAATTTATAATATATGAAAATGTAAAATATTTTAGTCATAATTTTTATATATATGAAAAAAAGAAGCTGATGAACAATCTTGAACATGTATTCTTTATGTGATAAGCTCGAGTTTAGCTCATGTTCGAAATAAAAATTAAATAAAAAAGTCTGAACTTTTAATATTTGGCTCGGCTTGACTTAACTTGTTAATTTGTAGTCCTAGTTGTAACTATAGAATTATACAAAATAGAAAATAAAATAACCACAACCCCTTAAAAAACATTTTATAGCTATAATATACCGTACCAAACTATGTAGGTAAATAAAATAGGAAGGAACCAAGTTTTTCATTTTCATGGTAACATTATATATATATATATATATATATATATATATATATATATATATACTTTTCATAGAAAAGATGATCCCGAACTTGGAATATTAGTAGATAGCATAAACCTAAAACTAAAAAAGTGAAGACTTGGGGTCTGTTTGGTACGTGTGTTTAAACAACAATTTTTAATTTTTTTAGAAATACATGTGGGTGAAAAAGTATGTGAAAATATGTGTAATATTATTTAAAAATTAAAAATATATATTTAAAATAGTATACCAAACAAAGCCTTGATTTTTTGTTCACGTTAAATATCAATCTCTCATGTACAATGAATAAATAT
The DNA here is from genome assembly GCA_028535165.1 of Quercus tomentella. Taxonomy (NCBI): domain Eukaryota; kingdom Viridiplantae; phylum Streptophyta; class Magnoliopsida; order Fagales; family Fagaceae; genus Quercus; species Quercus tomentella. The sequence continues at coordinate 39,017,103 of JAPQVY010000012.1, read as the reverse complement.
ATAAAGCTAGTAATATTAATTAATAGTTTATTTGGAAGGAAGAATTGAACAATGTAAGGCGTAGAATGTAGATTGTACTTTTTTTTTTTTTTTAAGAAAAGATTGTACTGTTTATATAAAAAAATAATTTCCTATTCAGAAAAGTGTACCGTGTATGTTAATAAAAGTGATAAGCAAGTCGCATTTCCTTTATTTGTATTTTTTAGACATATATTGTATTTTATATTCCAATCCTGGTATATTTAATTATTTATTCTTCATAAAAACTAGTTAATTTAGGAATGTTTATACATTCAAATAAGACCAGCAATAGGAGAAATTATTATTTGTATTGGGAGGATTGCTGATGTGGTCTTTTCTGATTAATGAGATGATGTTACCTATGCAAATGTATGTATGAGTTTTCTAATTAATATAAGGAATAAAAAATAAAAATTACCGCATGATGTCACATTTGTATAAATAACAGTATTTTATTGGTTAGGAGGTCAGAGATGACCACTTCAACAACCCTCACCGTGAAGCTCATGATTTCTCCCACAATAGCCCCAAATTTCTCACGCTAAAGTTTCCACGTAGTAAACTAAATACGAGGTAGGAGTGTAGGACAGTAAACTTAACAAAATTCAATTCACTTTCTTTGGTGCAAATTGCTATGGCTGGACAGGAGCATGTTGTTTCCATGGAGGCACTTTTCAGTAGAGAAGCCGGTAAAACAAGCAGCAGCGTCACCGAGGACAGAGACAAACAGCATTTCAAGCGAAACCACTACCCTGGAGGCAAAGATTAAAACAGTAATGGAGGCAAGAAAAAATGTGACACTATCCCCAGCACCAAAGATACAAAAGGTTATATTCTTGCTGCGAGATAACAAGGATTTCAATATTCACTATGAGCCAAGAGCAGTATCACTTGGTCCTATCCATCATGGTAATGAGAAGTACAAGCTAGGAGAGAAGTACAAGCTTGTGCTGGCATATGAATTCGTTGAAGGTAGCGAAGAGAAGATAAACGATTTGTTCAAGAAAATTAAAGAGAAGATCAAGGAGCTGAAGGAGTGCTTCGAGGAGGAAGTGATCAAAAGCTACGATGATGAGGACCTCATTTGGTTGTTGTTGGTGGACGGCTGTGCAACACTACAATACATATACTGCGCAGCTAACAACAGGTTCGATGATTTGAATATAAAACCAGACAGTATAGCCTTTACACAACAGGATTTGTTTTTGCTTGAGAACCAGCTTCCCTATCGTCTGCTCAAATGGTTGATGAGTTGGAGTAAGAATGAAGCCGATTTGAAGAAATCAATTATCGTTTATATTAATAGGCACGTGACGGTACCACTACCAGAGGATCAATTACCAGTTTTCAGCTGCAAATGGCTAAGTTCGTTATCTTGGACTTGGTCGCACTGCCACTGCCAGTCATCAAATATCCTACGCTTGTTATTATGGTGTCCCTGCTGGCAACAAGCAGAAATTGGGAAAGAAGAAAGCGATTACTGTTCAACAGTAGTGAATGGAAATGGAAATGGAGACCCAATCCATCTTCTGAGGACTTGTCTCTTGGGTAAGCGTCAACGAAGAAACAACCGAAAGAAACCAAATGAGAATGTCCAAACTTGGCAGTCCTATCGCAATGTTCAGGAGCTTCGAGCAGCAGGTATTCATGTGGAACGTAGTAAAAAGAAAGAAAGTTGCTTGAGTGACATATCTTTAACTAAATTCGGTTGTTTGGGATACCTTTGGCTTCCTCCAATAAGTGTGGATGACTCAACGAAGCCCAAGTTCTTGAACTTGATTGCCTATGAGATGTGTCTAGATTTCAAAAATGATTTCGGGATCACCTCTTACGTATCTTTTCTTGATTCACTGATCGACGAATCCGGCGATGTTAAGATGCTAAGGAAAGCAGGAATACTCTACAACTGCCTTGGCAGTGATGATGAAGTGGCTCAAGTCTTCAATGAGATAGGTACCGACTTGGTGCCTAACATCAAAATATACAGTGATGTCAAATCACAAATTCAGGATCTCTACAGGAAGCAGTGTAGGTCCTGGATTGCTCAATTCTTTCACGACCATTTTAGCAGCCCCTGGACGTTCTTAGCTTTTGTTGGCGCATTTTTGGCACTTATACTAGCAATCATTCAGACTAATTATGCTGTCAACTCTCCCCCAGGACCCTGCGATAACTTCTGCAAGAATTTCACACGTAACTAAATATGGACAAGGTAAAAATTTATTTGCTGTTTTCTTTTCAAGTGTGTCTAGCTAGCTGAGAATTAATTTCATGGTTTCTATGACTATTGTTTCCAAATATAAAAGGCCTTACCGCCTTAGGAATTCTACGAGTCATGATTTCGCATGGGTCATATCCCAAGGCACCATCATCTTATTAATTTTTTTGTTTACCTCGGTGTTGAAGTTTTCTTGCAAGTTTAAAATAAGTCAGGGTGACTGTACTTTCTAATTTGATGTAATGTCAAATGTGTGTAGATTGTCTCAGAGTTTGTGCGTGGTGTGTGCTTAGTTTTATATGTAATCAAGTTTAAAGAATCCCCCTAACAAAAAAAAAAAAAAAAAAAAAAAAAAGGTTTAAAGAAGAATATATATAGTTGATCCAAATTCAAATATGTCAACCTATTAATCTTGCGAAGCAAGGTCACCGTAGACAATTTTCGCGGTCTTCTCTATTTTGCAACAATATTGGTACAATGCAAAGGCAGTTTCTATAAGGTTGAATTTAATCAACCATCTAATTGGCTTTATTCCGTGTCAAATTTGCTTGTATTTCAGTATTTAGTAACCCTGTATTTAGGTGGGCTTGTTGTAAGGGTAGTAAGTGAGATAGAGTGAAGATTGTTCAAGAGTGTGCAAGAAAACAGAGACTCGCGGCTTGACCTCGCGGGTGACTCGCGGCTGCAAGCCGCCAGACGCAGCACACGTGCCAAGCATGCCAGAAGGTGAACAGTCATGCCAGCTGGAGCACTACAAGACAAAACAGGACAACTGGCCATACAATTATCTCGCGACTGGATCTCGCGACTCAGTCAAGTCGCGAGGCCAAGCCGCGAGCCAGCCCTGTTTTGAAAAACCTGACGTTTCACATTCTCCTCTCACCTCAGTATAAATACCCCTTATACCCACAAATGAGAGAGAGCTTCCAGAGAGAATTTTGAGAGAGAAACCCTAGAGTAAAACAAGATTGATTCATCTACAATCTTTACATAAGTGTCTCTTCAAATTCCTCAACTCTCTTCCTCTCCATTGCCAAACCCTTGAGAGGCTTTTTACCAAAACCTTGTTCTCACCATATCCATTACTGTGAGAGGGCTGTTTGGTGTTTTGGGAAGCAGTTAGGAAGGAACCAATCTTCATTGGTTGATGCTATGGTCTAGTAGCGGAATCCGGGAAGCTAGAAAAGAAAAAGGTTCGGCGCAACCTCGTTGGAGCAAGAAGCTTGGAGGGCTTAGGTGCACTGGGTAGATTAGGCTTGGAGGGTCTATTGCTGTCCATGTATCCCAACTACATTTTCTAGTGGATTGTTTACCGCTTGGAGGGCGGCGGAGAGGTTTTACGCCGAGGGCTTCGGTTTCCTCTTCGATAACACATCGCATGTTGTCTTTGTGTTTGCATCTTCCTTCCTTTTTATCTTTGTCTTTTATTATCTGCTGTGGGTTGTGATTTTAATTTGGCTTAGATAGTTTTTCCAATTCTATATTATAGTTTTTGTTCATTTTCCGCACACTAGTTGTTTGACATAAAGTTTGAATTGGTTAATTTGTAAATTGGGGGTCTAAACATTCAAGGGTGTTTTTACACTATTTGAACTTTCAATTGGTATCAGAGTGGGTACACTTTTATTGGTTTCAATACCATTGTGTGATCCTTGACTCCCTATTGAGATGGATCGATCTCAATCCCTAAATGCACCTCCATATTTTGATGGTAGTAATTATGCTTTTTGGAAGGTTCGCATGAGAGCTTTTCTGTACTCCATTGATGAATCTGTTTGGGATGCTGTTGAGATTGGTTGGACCAGACCTGAGGCAGCCAAATCGACATGGGATAAGGCAACACTCGCTGCATCTAATGCTAACAGTAAAGCACTCAATGCTATTTTCTGTGGTGTGTCTCCAGATGAATTTCACAAGATCTCCCTCATTACCGTTGCCAAAGAAGCATGGGAGATATTGGAAACCATCTACGAAGGCACGAAGAAAGTGAAAGACACCAAGTTGCAAATGCTGACCACTCGGTTTGAGGAGCTTAAAATGAGTGAGGATGAGTCCTTTGACTCTTTCTATGGGAAGCTGAATGAGGTGGTTGTCAGCAAGTTCAATTTGGGGGAGGAAACGGAGGATTCTAAAATTGTAAGGAAGATCTTTCGATCATTGCCGGAAAGTTTTCTTGCTAAAGTGACAGCAATTGAAGAGAGCAAGGACCTTGATGACATCAAAGTCCAGGAGCTGGTTGGTTCTCTTCAGACTTATGAGATGTCGCTGCCCAATCAACGGAAGAGTAAATCTCTTGCTCTTAAGACCATTAATGAGAAGGTAGAAGTCCATGACTCATCGGAAGAAGATGTGGTTGATAAAGATGTTGCATACCTTGTAAAAAATTTCCGAAAATTTTTGAAATTCAAGAATAATGGAAAATTTGGTGATAAAGGAAAATTCCAAAGTTCAGGAAGGGAGAAAAGGGAATTCAAAAGGAAAGATGGAAAAGAATCCCAATCTACACAAGGTGTCACTTGTTTTGAATGCAACGGGCATGGACACTTTAAGAAAGAATGTCCGAATTATTTGAAATCGAAAGGCAAGGTGTATGCCATGACATTAAGTGACTCGGATTCATCCGACTCAGAATCAGAAGAAAGCTGTGATGGAGAAGGGAACTATTCAGCTTTTATGACTATTGCCCATGTTGAGTCTTCAGACGAGTTGAATCTACTTGTACGAGACCTTGGAGAATATAGTGATGAAGAATCATTGGGAGTTGTCGAAGAATCAGATGTTGAAGAAGATGAAAGCACAGCCAATCTTCAAGAGAATTATAACTCACTCCTTGACAAGTCGGGTGAGTACACAAGGATGGCCAAGGCAGCTGTGAGAAAGATGAAGAAGGCAGAGGAGGACTATAAAAGTCTCCTAATTCGCTATAAGGAGGCCAAATGTGAAATAGAAACTTTGAATGGTGAGCTGTCAGAAGCTTAGTCAAAAGTGAGATTTCTTGAGCAAGAGGTTGTGCAAACTAATGCCAAGATAGAGAGGGTCTCCACCAAGAAACTAGATGATGTTATTTCATTTCAAAAGAGTTTTTCAGACAAATCCGGATTGGGATATACCAGAGGAAGTAGCTCATCTAGAACTGTCACTAAAGAAGTGAAGTTTGTAAAGGCTAAAGATACAGTTGAAGTTGACCCTACTGCTGAGAAGCCCAAGATAGAGGAGAAGAAGAATGTGGAGAACCAACGGTTGTTGAATCCCCGCAATTAGTATGTGGGCAGGTCAGAATCTCGAGCCAAGTCTCGTCCACGACCACAAAGAGGTCCTAGATCAAATTATGTATGTCATCATTGTGGACTTCAAGGGCATACTCGACCAAATTGTCAAAAACTGAGAGCAATGAATAGTGTAACTCCTCAAAGGTCACGAGGACCTAGAAATGATAGAAGAAATTGGGCTGGTGAACCTTCAAGAGATCAAAACGGTGATCCCAGAATGATGAACGTGATGAAGATGATTGGTGCATTCACCAACTGTTTGGAAAGCTTCACACGAAGGTTTGAAAGCCCTAACTCCCGTACCCAATCCTATAAGGAAATCACCCCAAACGCAAGTGACGTGTGGGTGAAGAAGGGTACTCATGCATAAGCATTACAACATGTCCATGCATTAATACTTCCTATGCTTTGTGACGATGTTTGATTGTTTGCTTGTTGTTTGAGTTGATGGTTGTTTGTTTGTCTATTTATGCATACTTCTAGTCATTTGTGTTTTTGATCAATTTTTTTTCCCTTTTGTGTCAAAAATCCAAAAATCACATAAAAATTAGAAAATCAAAAAGTTTGATTGACATTGTTGAGTTTTTGTCTCAAAACTTGTTTTGCCTTGTACCTTTGTGCTAATGGCTTTGTGCATTTTCGAGTATAGCTTGTTCCTTTGCACCCTTATCACTGTGAGAGAAATCTTGAAATCTATGTGATTGTTGTAAATAGATCTTCAAACTTGTCATGAATGATGAGTGAATGGTTATGATGATTTTGAGACATGCATAGACTTGTGTTTATATATCTTCCCACTCTTTATTTTTGTTTTTGCTAAAAAGAGCTCACCAAATGTAAATCTCCAAATGAAAAGAGATATTGAGCTGTAAAAGCCTGTCGCACATACTAGTATTCGACTAGGAAAAAGGGAAAGCGACCAAAAATTAAAGTGAATGTTTATTCAAAAGGCCAAAGGCTTGTTCATTAAAGTGAATTATCAAATATTACTTTCACAATGAGAGGTGATTGTCTCAAAAGGATCAAAAAGATCAATTATTATGATTGAAAGTGGAGTCAAACGTAAAGCTCCAAGTTATGTTATCAAGTTTTGTGGGAGGTCATATATACATATTTCTATAATTGAGATGGGTCACATAATCTAGTGCTAATTGTGTATGCCTTAGTTGAATTGATCATTGAAGCTTCACTTTAGACTATGGACTATCTCATTGTTGATATCCACACACAACACACAAGTTTATGTTCATTAAATGCCATATTCATTTGTGTGATTGTACTTGTTGAAATGTGTTTTCACATACTCAATCTTTGTTGATTCAAGCACAAAAAGATTTTTGAGTATTTTAGGTGTTTTTGGAAAGTATTTTGTTCTTAAAAACTGAAAATTTCAAAAAATCTTTTTTGCCCTATTTTGGCGACTCAGTCGCAGGTAAGTCAAGTCGCAGGCCTCAGTCGCGTGTTCGCGGGTCTAATTTGGCGACTTGTTCCCGAGTGAAAGGTCCAATCGCGAGGGTTACTCAGAGATTTTCACGGCTCAGCTCACGACTCCCTCGCGGGTAGACCTTCCAGTCACGAAAAACACTTAGAAAATTTTTCAAAATTTTGTCTTTGAGTGTTTTGGCGGCTCAACCTAGTGACTTGTTGGCGACTCACTTCAGTCGCGAAAAACGCATGTTTGGCAAAAATAGGGGCAGTTTTTAAAAGCTTTTTCAGTTTTTCCCTCGAACTTTTTGTGACTGTTCATTGTCTTTCTCAACTGCTCTTACCCATACGCACCGTGCCTCCATTCTCAAACACCATTGTTGCTTCCTTTTAGCTCGAAATCTTCAAGTAACAGGTATGGGTTTTCTTTCTTGAACTCTATTTCACTTGATTATGTGCTTTTCCCTCTTGATTACTCAAATTTGTTTATGTTTTTTATATGGGTTTTTGTTTCGGCTGTTGCTCTTTGTCCTTGCTCAGCTTGTGGAAGCTATTGATTTAGTTTGTTTTTATCTTAGTTGTTGGTTGGCTCTTCTTCATGTGCTTAGCTAGGGTTTGCTTTTTGTTGGTTTCGCTTCTTGTCTGATCTTATGATAATATGTTGATTCAAAATGTTCCTATTTTGGCTGTGTGGTTTACTGTGCTGAATATGTGCCTGTCCATCTCTTGTGTGCATCTGTCTTTTGTTCTTTGTGTCAAGTCATACACATCAATTTGTATGTCTTATTGACATATATTTGTTTTTTGGATGTCTTCAAAATTTCTGTTGCATTAATACTCCCATGCATTATACCAGTTGTTCTTATGTATCCACTTTTAGGCTTGTTCATCTGTGTGGTTGTTTTAAGTAGCATGAGGTTTAATTGTTTTAGTTCATCTGAGTGGTGGCATTTTTGTCCTTGTCACTAACAATGTTCTGATTTGTTCTACACATGTATTGTACTATGTTGTTGTGGCCTCTTCTGATTGTTCACAGATGGCTCCCTCAACTCCGAAGAAGAAAACTCCTGCAAAGAAGGCTGACAAACAATTGAAAATGGATTATAATCTGTTTAGGTCGGTTCAACACTTTGAGAGATACAAAGATTCTTTCATGAAGGGAACCATAATTCAAGAGAGATTTGTGGATTTAGTGGACCTGAAAGATACATTTATTCCCACATGTTTTGAGGGCAGAGGCTGGGAAAAGTTGTTAAGTGGATTACCGGGTGTGTGTGAGCCTCTGATAAGAGAATTTTACTCTAATGTGAAGATTAGGGAAGATGAGCTAGATTGTTGGGTAAGAGGGCATGAATTCACTCTAGATGCCCATGATATTGATGGGGTCCTTGGTCTTGAGGGTTTAGAGGAGCATGAGTTTACCAACTACAAAGACAGAATGTTGTCTTTAGAAACTGTTCAAAACCACATTGGAGGACAGAGAGAAGGAAAGTGTCTCAATACCACAGCTTTTCCAGTTGACATGAGGTGCCTCACCATCATCATGATGAACAACTTGTATCCTGTGAAGAAACTCACTACAATCAACAATGCCAGAGCCATTTTTCTTATGGAGCTAAAGGAGAAAACATTCATTGATATCAGCTCTCATATATTTGATACAATCATGGAAGAGACCAGAATAACTTCCCAGGCTAAGTTGATTTTTCCTAGCCTCCTCATGCGGATTTTCAGGGCAAAAGGAATTCCAATTCCTCAAGACCTCAGCCTAATGCCAATACCCTCAGCAATCAACAAGCAAACCATCATAAGGATACAAGTACGGCTTCTGGGTGATGTAGATGAAGAAGGGGCTGAACAAGATGAAGGTGTTCCTATGGAGACTGAGACAGAGGCAGCAGGCCAGGCATCAACTTCAACACCCAGAAGGAGTGGCAAGAGGACTAGAGCATCAAATTCTTCAGATGTACCTCAAGACGCATTTCAAGTAATCCTGGATAGACTTGATGGACTCAGGGAGGTCCAGACAGAGCAGTCTGAGAGGATGATAGCCATGCAGGACCAGCTGGATATTCTTTCTGCAAAATTCGACAGCTTCACCACACATCATGGGCACTGACCCTTTGGCCATTCCGGTCAAAAATGGGGAGAAATTTTTGAGAAACAGACCTTGAGGGGGAGCATAGTTTATCTTGCTTGCTTACTTTATCTTATATCTTATGTTTTGGATAATGTGTTGTTTTTATGGGTTTTATACACTGTGGCTTTGGTGTACTTTTGTTTCTAACTCTTATCTTATTAACTTGGTTTACTTTATATATATATATATTGTTGATGTTATTCAGTTTATATTGTTTCTTGTACCCATGTTGCTTTTTTAAGCTTTTAGGGTTATGTTTTATGCATACTTTGTAGGCTTTTTGGTTTGTACCATGTTTTATGCAACCTTTTATGCTTTGTTTAAATCAGTACTTCTATATAAATGTATTGCATTTTCTTTTAAGTACTATCACTCTTGTGCCCTTGTAGGATTGTTCCTAGATGCATATACTTAGTGTATTATGCATTGGTTGAGTGTTTGGCATGCAAGAGACTTGCATTGAGCTTGTTAGCTTGTATGTCCTAGTGTTCATTCCAATTGTGAATGAGCATTATGGTCACTACCTTGTAGTGATTACTTGGTTGATCAAGCCATGGTTTGTTTATTAACTCCATCTTTGCTTGATCACATATTGCCTGTTTCATATGCATTTCACGATTTTCTGCTTACAATGATCATGGTGTATTATTGTATTTCAGGAGTCTTATGTTCATATGATTCAAGTGCTTCACAGCTTCTAGAGTTAGGTGTGAGTGAGTTTTGCTCAACTGTTCCCAACTCACATGTTAAGTCTAGAGTCTGTTTTAGGGTTTTGTCACGGAATAGCCAAAGGGGGAGATTGTAACGTTGAATTTAATCAACCATCTAATTGGCTTTATTCCATGCCAAATTTGCTCGTATTTCAGCATTTAGTAACCCTGTATTTAGGTGGGCTTGTTGTAAGGGTAGTGAGTGAGATAGAGTGAAGATTATTCAAGAGTGTGCAAAAAAACAGAGACTCGCGACTTGACCTCACGGGTGACTCGCGGCTGCAAGCCGCCAGACGCAACACACGTGCCAAGCATGCCAGAAGGTGAACAGTCATGCCAGCTGAAGCACTACAGGACAAAACAGGACAACTGGCCATACGGTTATCTCGCGACTGGATCTCGCGACTTAGTCAAGTCGCGAGGCCTAGCCGCGAGCCAGCCCTGTTTTGAAAAACCTGACGTTTCAGATTCTCCTCTCACCTTAGTATAAATACCCCTTATACCCACAAATGAGAGAGAGCTTCTAGAGAGAATTTTGAGAGAGAAACCCTAGAGTAAAACAAGATTGATTCATCTACAATCTTTACATAAGTGTCTCTTCAAATTCCTCAACTCTCTTTCTCTCCATTGCCAAACCCTTGAGAGGCTTTTTACCAAAACCTTGTTCTCACTATATCCATTACTGTGAGAGGGCTGTTTGGTGTTCTGGGAAGCAGTTAGGAAGGAACCAATCTTCATTGGTTGATGCTATGGTCTAGTAGCGGAATCCGGGAAGCTAGAAAAGAAAAAGGTTCTGCGCAACCTCGTTGGAGCAAGAAGCTTGGAGGGCTTAGGTGCATTGGGTAGATTAGGCTTGGAGGGTCTATTGCTGTCCATGTATCCCAACTACATTTTCTAGTGGATTGTTTACCGCTTGGAGGGCGGCGGAGAGGTTTTACGCCGAGAGCTTCGGTTTCCTCTTCGATAACACATCGCGTGTTGTCTTTGTGTTTGCATCTTCCTTCCCTTTTATCTTTGCCTTTTATTATCTGCTGTGGGTTGTGATTTTAATTTGGCTTAGATGGTTTTTCCAATTCTATATTATAGCTTTTGTTCATTTTCCGCACACTAGTTGTTTGACATAAAGCTTGAATTAGTTAATTTGTAAATTGGGGGTCTAAACGTTCAAGGGTGTTTTTACACTATTTGAACTTTCAGTTTCATATATTGGCCATTGTTGATTCACTGATTATTGTTGCATACTCTGAATTATATACATAACAGCTGAAATCAAAATATAATTTCAATTGTGTCCTGTGCACATTCTATGTAACTGTAATCACTCATTGTCAATTGCATCAACTCAATGCCACATTCTCGTCGTTGCACAAAAGTGGAGACAGTTTGAGTAATAAGAGAGGATTATCTACAATATTTTTGTGGCCCAATATATAAGCTCAATGACCCTTTTTTTTTTTTAACCTTTTCTTTTTTAGAGAAGTGAATAAAGGAGATGAATAAATAAAACTTATTACTTAAAAGAAATGTTTTGAATTATTTCAACTAAAAGTTTTTTTTTTTTTTTTTAAGAATTAATTACAACATACTGCTAACCTCGCAGCACGAACCATTTTCCTCCTAGAGCTCTAAACACGTTATGCATGAGAAAGTGTCAATTCAACTACAAGGCTTTTTGCTTTCAACTAAAAGTTCAAATAATAGAAAAAATAAATAAATTTTATGTGGACTATGATGATACGAGTAACAAATAACATAAAACAAGTAAATAATTGCTTATCCTTGTTGACATTCCAAGCTAGCCCAAGGGTTTAATGTCATTTTTTACGCTATCATTTAACTCAAGAGTTGGCCCAACACCAACTTTTATAACAAATCCTTGGGAAAAGAAACTTTAGAATTAATTGTTGTAAGCAGTTGGTGATTTTGTTGCATAGAGGTGAATTTCTTATGGGTCATGCTAACGAGTGCCCTTAGGGGCACTCGATAATAATCCATTTTAAGAAAGTTTTGATACCATTTTTATGGGAAATGAAAAAAACTGTCAAAATATTAATTACTTTTTTTTTTCCCATAAAAACTTTTTAAAAATAAATTATTAACCAGTGCCCTAAGGGCACTCGTTAGCATTTTCCATTTTTTATAACCCGACACCAAACTCTTTTAAGTAGGGGCAAATTATCACTTTCAAGAAAGTATTTTCAGCACTCCCTAAAGTCAAATTATGTTTTTTTATCATTATTTTCTACTCAATTTCTTCCATACAACATTGATCTTAGATCTAAGTATATAATTATGTGCTTTTTTGAATGCATTTCCCCTGTAGTTTTTATTATTTTTATATTTATCTTTTATTAACTTAAATTCTATATGTTCTAGATATGTAAAGTGGCATTTATTATTTAATTTATTTTAAATTAAATAAATTTATATATTTTTTGAAAAATTTTAAAACTATCATTATACTCTCAAAGTGTAATTTCTTAAGTCTTATTATTTCTAATTTATTACTGTAAGAACTGTAATCTGAATTTCAACCCACCAAAAACAGTGGATGATAGCCCAACAAGTTCAAAATAATATATTTGTTAGAGAATGGGTCTTACAAGAAAACGTCCTAGCAAATTAAATATGGCCACAGTTAATAGGATTCATGCCAATAAGATTGAGAATACGAATTGATAGAAATAACGCTTCTCGGTCAAGTTCGAGTATGATATTTTCTTGTATTTAATCAAACTTATCTAAATACAGTGTGTTCTTCTATTTTTCTTCCTTCTCCAATTACATGCCCCATTTTTATGGTGGCAATTTCCTTATATAGTCCTTCACTTCAACATCCCATCCTTCCACCTGTTGAGTTTTTAGGAAATCCCTCGGATGCTTGTCCCATTAGGACCTCTTGGAAGTTTTGTGAGTAGTTGTTAGTTGTGATGGCACTGTTCATGTGTCATTTCTCCATAAATGCGACTAGTTCATTTGGTGTAGTGCATTTAATGTGCTGGTGACAGCCTTCTTCTCAGATATTTCTTATTTTGTTGTTGGCTTATCTCTACTACCTTCCCTGAGGCTTATCTTTCTAAAATGGTTACTTCCCTAAAGCTCTCCTGAGGTTAGGGGTGTCCAACTAGACCCGGTACTCGACCCACCCGCCCAACTCGACCGATCTGGCCCGAGAACCGACCAACCCGACACCGGCGACGGTCAGTGGCGGATCTTCGATCCCAAAATCCTAGACCAGCGAGTTGGTTGACGGGTTAGAGCATGGAAAACCGATTTCAACCGACCCGATCGGAAAACACACCAGAAATAGCTTTCTCTGCCGATTGAAGTAGTTCCCCGGTGTGATTTTGTTCAATCTGTCGAGATCCGACGAGATCTGATGGAGATCTGGCTTGATCTCTTCGAGATCTCCCTTGATCTCTTCGAGATCTAGCAAGATCTCGCCGGATCTCTTTGAAATCGAGCCTGATCTTGTTGAGATCTGCCAAGATCTCTTCAAGTTCGGCCTAATCTCGTTGAGATCAGCCAAGATCTCTTCGAAATCCGATCAGATCCAGCAAAAATAAGCAGATTTCGGCAAAAATCCGGCGTGATTCGCACAGTCCGAGCTAGATCAGAAACTGACCGGAAAACTTTGACATCCGACCACCCGAACCGTTGTCGTTGGCGGGTCCATGTTTAGGAGACTCGAAGTGATCGGGTTGATTCCGGGTTGGGCACAAACCTGACCCGGACCGACCCGTGGACAGGCCTACCCGAGATGGCTCGGCTTCTTAGGAGCCACAACTGATCTGTCATTCTCTTCCTTTTTCCTCGGCCCATTGATTTAGACTTATACAATCCCTTTGACCATCCTCGAGCTTTTGTTTGTCCTCGGGCTCGGGTATGGCCCATAGCCCAATATACGTGCTCGGTCTTCTTGTCCTCACAATTACTATTATGAAGATCATACTCAATGCATAAATCTTCTAACTATTATTATTTCCAATTTATTACTATTATGAAGATTGTATTCAATGAATGTATAAATCTTCCACTTTTTCAAGGTTTCAAAGAAGTGATTAGTAGGTCGCCCAAATTTATTTTTTGGAAAGACTAATTCTTTATATTCAAACTTGTGAGCTTTCTAATTTATTTGAAGACTAACATGATTAGGAATGGCAACGGGTCGGGTTCGGACCGGGTTTTTCTATACCCGGACCCGACCCGCGGGCCAAGTCCCATGGCCCGGACCCGGCCCGTTAACTAAGCGGGTTTTTTTCCCGGGCCCCGGACCCGCCTCAGCCAGGCCCCGCGGGCCCCACGGGCCCCGTTAAAGGACTGGGCCCAATTCGTGGCCCAACCAAAAAAAAGAATTTTAGATCCAAACACAAACACAGATCCAAACACAATCACAAACACAAACACAAACACAAACAAAGAAATCACAAACACAAATTTCAGATCTACATTTTCCCTTTCAAAATCACAATCCAAACAAAAATTTCAGATCTATGATTTTCATTTTTCCCTTTCAGAAATCATAAACACAAACACAAATACAAACACAAATTCACATGATTGAGGCGAACTGAACCCAGAAAAAAAAAATAGAAAAAAGAAAAAAAATGGAGACATTGCGAGATCGGCGACGACGAGGACGAAACTGCCTCCTTCCCTTCTTAAATCTGTCGGAACGGCGAGGATCTTTAGCTCTTTTGGTATCGATACTTCCATCTGTCAGAAACGGGAGTCCTGCTAGCTTTTTTCTGATGAGTTCATGATGTTCATCACGCTATACATACGACTTGTGGCTGTGCGTGTGAGATCACTGAGAGATGAAGAGATGAAAGGCAGTGATTGAGAGAGCTGAGGAGATGAGAGGCGTGAGAGGCTGAACTGAGGAGAGGAAATGAAAATTTAGGGTTTAACTATATATATATATAGGAGGGTAATTTAGTAATTTTATATATAATATAACCGGGTCTTAACCGGGTCGGGTTTCGGGTTTTTTAATAAAACCCGGACCCGACCCAGACCCGCTTCGGGTTTTTTTTTAAAAAACCCATACCCGACCCTATTCTTTATCGGACCGGGTAAAATCCGGCCCATTAGGGTCGGACCAGGCTGGGTATCCGCGGGTCGGATCTACATTGCCATCCCTAAACATGATGTAAGAGCAACCTCATCATTGTTTGAATAATAGAAAAAATATCACATTTTAGTCAATCAAGTTTAAAATTCACCCATATCAATCAATGTAAAATTGCATAAAAATACATGGTTACTATATGGTTGCTACAATAATCATGTAAATTTAATCTTACATTTAGTTTTTTCTTTTTTCTTTACATATTCCAAAGATAAAGGAAGAGAGTAAATGATGATTGTTTTGTGTAAAAATAAAGAAACAATTAAAAAATTAATATTTTAATATTGAAATGAGTGTTTTGAAATAAATAATCTGATTTATGGTATTTTGAAGTATGTAAAATAAATATAAAAAAAAGTAGGTTTTTATACTAAAATAAATATAAAAAAAATTGGCACAAATTGATGCAATTTGATTCGGGATCCAGATAGTAAGAAGTGTTTGTGGCCACTCTTTTCAGCTGCTGCTTGTTTTTTTTGACTCTTTTTCTTTTGTAACTCTCAAAACAATGTCGATTTGATTTTCTAAATTTTCTTTAATTATAAAAAATTCCAGAAAACTATAAATTAAAAATAAAAATAAAAAAACATTTTCCCAACTATTTTTTTTAGAATCATTTTCGCACCGTAGTTAAAAAAAAAAAAAAAAAAAGACATATAAAGACGAAAAAAGAACTCAAAAATATGCTCCACAAAAGCATCAAACTCATAATAATTAATCTGTACGAACAATTTCTGCACATTCAAACCAAAATCCATTCGCAAAAGTCCAAAGCACTTGAAATTTTTTTTTTCTCTACACCGAAAGCATGAGCTGAACGGTTTACGCTGAGAGAGTGGGAGGCGTAGCTATTGAACTTGACAAATGGGTTGACAAGAATGGGTTCTGATCTACAAAACATACCAGAGATTTGTGTGTTCCTGTACCCGACTCCTTTAAGATTTGCTGCCAAGTGAGGTTGATCCAGGCATTTCAGGGTTCGGCGTCGTCGGATTCGGTGTGGGAAGCAATTTTTATTAAAAATATATATATATATATATATATAATTGTTCTAGATCTGGGTTTCTTTGGCTGATTTTAGTAGTGTTCTTGTTGTTAGATGGTGTTTCTTTCACTGGCGACGTAAATTTTTTCGTGTTGTGATTTGATTTTTCTATAGTTTGTTTGGTTGCGTGGAAAGTTTTTTGGATTGCTAGGGAAAATTTGCCCGATGTTTTTGGTAAAATATATCAATATCTTTTTAATTTATTTTTTCTGAAAAAGAAAAGTTTTTATTAGCTTTTTGGATTTATTTTAATTGTAAAACCTAAAACAATGTAGTTTTGAGGTCACTAATGGCACAATTCTAACAGAAACTAATGGGAGTACTGATTTCAATAAGTTGAAATTTAGAGGATTAAATTGAATAAAATTGAAAAATAGAGTTAGAATGCTGAAATTAATTTTGGTCATATTTAGATCTGTGTTTTACATTTTTGCCTAAAATAAATGTCACTTTACATATCTAAACATATACAAGTTAATATAAGGACAATATAGTTTCATATCTAATTCTCCAAATGCAAAATAAAAAAAGGGATTTTGCTTTTGAAATTAAAAAAAAAAAAAAATTTCAAAAAGTGAATATTTATAAGTTTATTGAAAATGCATTGTTTGAAATTGTTATGCTTAAGAAAAAAAAAAGTGAGGCTTCAAAAATTGTAATTTGAAAAAGTGTAGCTTTAAACCACTGTATCAGGTAGGAATATAATTATACATTTAGTAAATAAATGTTTTATCAAAGAAATTGAGTAGAATACAACGATCAAAAAACATAATTCAACTTGAGGGCGTGTTGAAAATGCTTTCTTCAAGGTGATAATGTGCCCCTGCTTAAAAGAGTTTTCTGTTGGGTTATAAGAAATTCACCTCCATGCAACAAAATCACCAATTGCAAACAACAATATATTCTGAAGTTTTTTTTTTTTTTTTTTCAAAGAATTCTTACTAGAATTGTATTAGGCCAACTTTGAGTTAAATAATGGCGTAAAATGACATTAGGCCCTTGAGCTTAGAATGTCAACAAGGATAAGCGGTTGTTTACTTGTTTTATGTTATTTGCTGCCCATATCATGAGAATCCAAACAAAATTTATTATTATTTTTATTTGATTTGATTTTTTAGTTGAAATAATTCAACATTTCTTTTAGGTAACAAGTTTAATATATTCGTCTCCTTCATTCACTTCTCTAAATTAGAAAAGGAAAAAAGGAGAAAAAAGAGTCATTGAGCTTATATTGAGCCACAGAAATGAAGATAATGCTCCCTCATTACTCAAACAGCCACGCTTACTGCAATGACGATAATGTGGCATAAAGTTGATGCAACTGACACTGTCCTTTGCAACTTCCTTACAATGTACTAATATTGTTGCAGAAAAAGGACTGAGACAATTGTGCTTACTGCCACCTTGCTTTGCAAAATTAGACATATTTGAATTTGAATCAAGTATATTCATCTTGAAACTTTATTACATATGAAACTTTAACAAACTCAGACACAATTAATTCAAATCCACACATATTACATCAAATTAGAAAGTACAATCACCCTGACTTATTTCAAGAAAACTTCAACGCCAAGCTGCATGTAAACAAATTAACAAGATGATACGGCTTTGGAATGACCTTATTATTTGGAAATGGCCGTCTGGAAGGCATAGAAATTAAACCATGTAATTCTCAGCAAGCTAGACACACTTAGAAAAGAGAGCAGCAAATAAAATTTTACCTTTTGCATATTTACTTTGGTGTTAAGTTTTTGCAGAAGTTATCGCAGGGTCCTGGGGGAGAGTTGACAGCATACCAAGTCTGAGTGATAGTTAGAGCAAGTGCTAACAATGCGCCAAAGAAAGCAATGAACGTCCAGGGACTACTGAAATGGTCATGAAAGACTTGAGCTATCCAGGTCATCCACTTGCTCTTATAGTGCTTCTGAATTTGTGATCTGACATCCCTGTATATTTCTATGTTGGGCACCAAGTCGGTGCCTATCTCATTGAAGAGTTTAGCCACTTCTTCATCGCTGCCAAGGAAATTGTGGAGTATTTGTGCTTTCGTTAGCATCTTAACATCTTTGGCTTCATCGATTAGTGAATCGAGGAAGGATATATAAGAGGTGACCCCAAAATCATTTTCAAAATTCAGACACATTTCATATGCTATGAAGTTCAGGAACCTAGGCCTGGTTGAGTCAGCCACAACAATTGGAGGAAGGTGAAGTTGTCCACGAAAAAGAAATTGTTTAGTGAATTTTATCTTACTCAAGTAACAATTTTTACCACGTTTCAAATGGATACCTGCTGTTTAAGCTCCTGGACATTGCGATAGGATTGCCACTCTTGGACATTTTGTATATTTTAGTTGATTTTACCAACCTTTCCATCATGAATGTACATTGGTCCATGAAGCATTCGTGTCCTCAGATGGTCAAGAAGATGGGCTCTGTAGCCTTTGATATGGTACGATCTTCTGGCTTCTCCTCATCGTGGCTTTCTTCTTTCACACTTTGTGCTTCTTGTGGCTTCAATCTTTGGCAGAGTCTCCACGATAACCAATTCGATTGCTGATCCGCTGGTGCCTTAACGTGCAAGTCAATGTAAGTTTAAATTGATTTGCTTAATTCTTCTTTCTTCACACTCGAGCTCATCAACCATGTGAGTAGACAATAGGGAAGTTGATTCTCCAGCAAGAACAAATCCTGTTGCCCAAATGCTACACTGTCCGTTTTTATATTCAACTCTTTGAACTTGATATTGTTAGTTGCACAATATATGTACTGTAATATTGCACAGCTATCCTCCAACATAATCGAAGTGAGAGCCTCATCATCATATTTCTTGGTCACCTCCTCCTTGAAGCATGTCCTCAGTTCATAGATTTTCTCCTTAATCATGTTGTATACATCTTCCATATTCTTACCGCTACGGCGCTACCTTCGATGAATTCATATGTCAACAGTAGCTTGTAATTCTCTCCTAGCTGGTACTTTGGATTACCATGATGGATTGGACCGAGTGATACCACTTTTGGCTCATAATACTTGCGGAAATCGTCGACGGGTTCTCACAGCAAGAATATAACCTTTTGTATCTTTGGTGATCGAGAATGATTCATCGCATTTTCTTTTGCCTCCCTTACCTTTTCAAGCCTTGCCTTAAGATCAATGATGCCGATGCTCGTTTCACCTTCTTCTCTTTCGGCCATTGAAAGTTCGCACCAAAGAAGGCAATTGAATTTTGTAAGTTTTGTCCTAACTCGTATTTATTGTAATTTATTCTTGACGTAGTGCATGGAAACTTTTTGCTTGAGAAATTAGGAGCCCGTTTGGTACATGTGTTTAAAAATTGAAAATTGTTGTTTGAAAACATTTGTGGAAATACATATGGGTGAAAAAGTGTGGAAATATGTGTAATGTTGTTTAAAAACTGAAAATTATTGTTTGAAAACACAAACCAAACAGGCCCTAGGACTGTTGCTCTTATTTGAATATAGAAATTTTCCTAAAGCAACTATATCTTATTCTTATCATGGATTAACATATCAAGCTTGGAATATAATCTGCAAGATATATAAAAAAAAAAATGCAAAATAAATTGTGTTAGAAATACTGAATGAAAGTATTGTATTTCTCAAGTAATAAAATATACATAAGTGTCTTTAGATAGGAGGCAGAGTGTACAATACAAGTAAGTGTGCTATACAAGTAAATAAGGTGGGTCTAAAGCCCACATACCCTAATACACGTTAATAGCCCCCCTTAAACTCAAGGTGGATGTAAGACCAACTTGAGGTTGTCAACCAAAGTACGAAGGTGTCCCTTAGAATGCGACTTGGTGAAGATATTTGCAAGTTGATCTTTAGAGGAGACTGAGATCAGCTAGAGAGCACCATGGACAATATGATAACGGATAAAATGACAATCGATCTCGATGTGTTTAGTCCGTTCATGGAAGACATCATTGTGAGCAATATGAATGGCACTTTGGTTGTCACAATAAAGATGAGTAGCAGAGGAGATGTGGACACACCTAAGTCTTTGAGAAGCCAATGTAGCCAAGGGAGCTCAAATGTGGTATCAGCAAGGGCACGATATTCTGCTTCAGTATTGGAGCAGGTCACATGAGTTTGTTTCTTGCTTCACCAAGAAATCAGAGAAGAACCAAGAAGAAAGCAATAACTAGTGGTGGACCTGTGATTAGTGGGATCTCCTGCCCAGTCAGCATCAAAAAATGCATGGAAAATAAGAGGAGACTGAGCAGAGTAGAAAAGACCATAGAAGAGAGTACCCTTTAGGTATCCAAGAATGCGCAGAATAGCAGCATAGCAAGTCGATCGTAGAGCAGACAGATATTGGCTCACTTGGTGAATAGCATAGGAAATATCTAGACGAGTGACAGTGAGATAAACTAGGCTACCAACCAAGCGTCTGTAAAGAGAAGGATTAGACAATGGTTTCCTCCCCTAATAATGATAGTTAAGTAAATGTGTAGGAATAGATCTTACCCGAGTTAAGTGACAAGGTGGAATGTCTTGTGCAAGATTTTCAGGCGAAGCAAAAGTAGGGGACCCAAGCTCAAGGTTGGATAGCTCGTCTTCGACCTATTCGTCTTCCACCTGTTTATTAAAGGGTGAACTGGGAAAGGGATCAAAGATATTTGATGGTTGGACAAAGAAGTCTATATGAGAATCAAGAGTAACTACAGGAGGATCAGGAGCAACTACAGAAGGAATATGTGCTTCATCTGGAAAGAGATCTAAGACAGAGGAGGAAGATAGAGAGGCACGAAAGTGAGAGAGCTTGACGAAGGAAAGATGTTCCCAAAAGACAACATGGCGGGAGATATGAAGACGATGAGAGACAGGATCATAACACCGATACCCCTTTTGAGTTTCGTCATAGCCAAGAAAAGAACAAAGCCTTGACCGAGGCTCAAGTTTGTTATGCTCATGTGGTTGAAGAAGAACGAAACAGGCAGAACCGAAGGAGCGAAGGTGATGATAATCTGGAGGAGACCCAACATGGCGCTCATATGGAGTTTGATTTTGGATGACAGAACTGGAAATGCGATTAATAGCATGAACAACATGAAGTGCAGCTTTGACTCAAAAAGGAGCAGGAACTTTGGCAGAAAGAAGGAGAGCACGAACAGTGTCAAGAATATGATGAAGTTCTCATTTGGCTCTACCATTCTGCTGAAAGGTACCTGGACAAGTTAGTTGATAAACAGTGCCATAGGAATGAAAATAGCTTGGAAAGCATATTAAGTGTATTCAAGAGCATTATCAGATCAAAAAATTTTGACGCGTTTGGAAAACTGAGTTTCAACCATTTTTGCAAAATTACAATATACTTGTAATAATTCAGAACAATGTTTCATATGAAAAATCCATCTATAGCGAGAGTAATCATCAACAAAGACAACAAAATATTGAGATCCACCAATACTAGAGACAGAGGAAGGCCCCCAAACATCAGAATGAATAAGATCAAAGATATCAGTGGATATTAATTCACTAGTATGGAAAGGCAAAGCTGGTTATTTTCCTAACTGACATGAAACACAATCAAAATTTTCTGTAGACATTGAACCTAACAAACCTCTAGAAACCAATTGTTGTACCCGAGAGGAAGATGCGTGACCAAGTTGAGCATGCCAAAGTGCAAGGGAATGAATAGAAGAAACTGCAGCTACTGCAGCAACAGAAACAGGAGCAACAAGTAGAAGATGAAGGTTGCCTACAGGAAATATATGCCCAACTTTGGGACCGGTCCTAAGCTCCTGTCCCGTCCTCAGATCCTGCACAATACACCCAGAATAATTAAAGATAATGCGATAACCCAACTTAGCTAATTGTCCCACAGAAAATAAATTGTAAGAAAGGTTAGGAACATTAAAAACCCCAAGAACTGAGAGGTTGGAGGTCGAAATGGAACCTATATTATGACCAGACATTGTGGAACCATTTACTGTGCGAATATTAAGAGGGTGTGGTGCAGGTTTAAGTTCAGAAAATAAGGACGAGTGAGGTGTCATGTGATTGCAACAAGCAGAATCCATAAGCCAAGAGGAAGGAGACATACCAGATAAAACTAAGAGAGAAGAGGAATAAGATGCATTACCAACCATACAAATGACATTAGTGATGATGTTTTGAAGGTCAACTGTGGAAATGGTGATAGTGGATCCAGAAGATGTTGACTTAGTGGAGATGGGAGACATTGGTTGAATGCTCTTAGTGTTAGCAACAGTAGCAGCATAAATAGAAATAGCTAATTTATTGCGATGATAGCAAGTCTTAATATCAATTGTTGCAATAAGAAGAAAACCTGTCATTTTCCTTCATTTAGAAGCAAAATTTACAAAAATGTACTGCAAAAATGAAATCTACGTGAAAAACTAGGTAAGGAGCACCTGAACTGCAAAAGTCAACTTTAGCAAAAAAGTCAATGGTCAACCCTGGTCAAAGTCAACATTCAACGGTCAACTCTGTAAAGTCAACAGTCAACAGAGGCAGGTCAACGGATGACGTCAGTAGGCTGACTGGGCGATGACATCAGAAGATGACAGGACACTGACGTCAGCTCGGGTTGACATGGCAAAGTTGTTGGCGTGTGAGGCATGGGGCGCACGTGGTATGTGTGAGGTAGCAGAGGCAGCGTGTGAACTTAGTGTAGGGTATATTGGTGGCATGTGGGGGACGTGTGAGCTATCCGATGAAGCCGATTTTTTTTTTTTTTTTTTTTTTTTTTTGAAGATGTAGATCAGAGAAAGACGATTCCGATGGTAGCGATGACAATAAGGTTGGAGCAACCTTGGTGGTGCGTGAAGCGCATGGAAGATTTTGCCGAAGCTTTGACCAGTGCGTGGCTGGTCAGATGGTGATGGTTCTGGTAGCATTGTGTAGAGCGGTTGAAAATCTACACGATGATATTTCTTATGTGATAATCAGAGCTCCGATGTGAGAGATTCGACAGAGGTAGTGGTCTTGGTGGTGGTGAGCGAACTTCTGACAGTGGAGATTCAACCTTGAGAACCTCTGATGGCAGTTGAGTAGTTAGGAGAGGACACTGAAAAGGTTTACTAGCTAGAGAAGTTGAGGTAGCGAAAAATACCAACAAAGATAAGACTGCAAGACATAAGAAAATTGGAGCAATGGCTTTGATACTATGTTAGAAATATTGAATGAATGTATTGTATTTCTCAAGTAATAGAATATACATGAGTGCCTTTATATAGGAGGCAGAGTGTGCAGTACAAGTAAGTGTGTTATACAAATAAATAAGGTGGGCCTAAAGCCCATATACCCTAATACACATTAACAAATTGAAACTTGCTTTATATCTTTATCCATTATGAAAGATTGATGTTGAACATGCGTAATTTCAACATCTTTTCTACTAATATACCAAGTCGGGGGGGCAGGGATCATCTTTTTTTTTTTTTTTGGGATAAGGATCATCTTTTCTATTAAAAGACAATATACAAATGTTGAATGATACAGTGAATAGTCTTGTTTCTTCTTTATTTACCTCGTTAGTAATCGGCATGGCATGGCATGGCATGATCTATTATTTTGAAGCAAAGGTAGAGATAGAAAATGCTATTGGTGAATTTTTTTTTTTTATAATTCGATAATTACAATAAATAGTCACAGATGCCTTGCGCGTGATAATATTTTTAGGAGGTCTCATTAAATTTATTTATTTATTTAGGACAAATTTAATAAATAGTAATGTAATTTAAAATCATATTTTTATTTATTATAGGCACAATTACAAATGTAATATACATATATAAATATATATATATAATTTATGTAGTACCAAAATTAAAATAGTACAATTTTTCTTAAGAATTCAAAAGGTAAATTAGCGAAAATATTAATTTTGTAATAAAATTTATTTATAATATTTTGTATATTATTAAAAGGTATATAAAATTTGGAAATTATTCTTTTAGTTTTAAACCAACTTTCTCAAACCCACATTTTTTTTTTCTACCATACGATTAACAACACCAAGAAACGTATCCCAAAAATTAATAAAACTAAACATAGCTACAATTCAAAAAAAAAAAAAAAAAAAAAAAAAAAAAAAAAAAAAAAAAACCAAGAGTATAATTCCAATGGGGAAAAAAGTAGAGAATTTTTTTTTTTTAAAGAGAAAAAAAAAAAAATAAAAAAAATAAGGGAAGAAGAAGAAGTGTTGTGTTAATGCTATCATAATCTAATCTAACATCTAATCCAACATGTGAAAAATGAATAGATAAATAAATAATTTTAAATATAAAATTGAATTTGTTTTTCTTAAAGATCTCAAAGAATACACTAATAAGATAAGGAAGATGAAGAACAATATAAAACATTCGTAAACGCTTAAAAAAATTACTCAAGTATCTAAGAATATCATATAACAAAAATATAACAATTTGCTTCTAATTTTTGAAACAAAATTTTACAAATAGTGCACTAACCGTTCTTCATCAGCTTGTCTAGATTATTCAGTTATTTTCTAAATAAACTAAAATCTAAAAATAACACAAAATATGACATATTATAATATGATTTTTCCCCAATTAAGATCAACAACAAATATCATTCATTAAAAGTATTTAGTGTTGTAAATTAAATGATAAAAAAAAAAAAAAAATGCTTGCATCAAGGAACACATATGAATTAGTCAATAATAGGACAATAAGGGTACAAACCTCTAGTAAGAGAAAACTCCTATGGGCAGTTATCAAGTTGTATCTTTTTAACCATCAATGATTAAGATAGACATGTGAATACCTTTTTATAGACAATTTTTAAAAAGTAGAGTTCTAAAAAACACAAATATTCATCAATCTAAGGTTGAGATGAAGGAAAAATTAAAAACTCCAACAATAAATGAAAAAAAAAATTGAGAGAGAGAGAGAGAGAGAGAGAGAGAGAGAGAGAGAGAGAGAGAGAGAGACTTTTTGTATGGGAAAAATATGCATAGAATGGGAGAGAGCGGCAATTTTATAGTAAGATAAAGGGAAGGAGAAGAGTCAAAATAAAGGAAGAAGAGACAAAATAAAGAAAGATGAAGAGGCAAAATAATATGTAAAGTTAAAACTGTTCAAGATGAATATATATAGAACATTGATTTATTATTTAATTATAACATCAAAATTAAAATAGATGAATATTTAAAGTTAAAATTTCCTAAGAGGAATTTGTAAAGCCAATATATTTATATTGTAAAAAATCTAAAGGTAAAAAAGAAAAAGAAAAAGAAAAAGACTAATTATGTGGCCAATGACGTGGTGATGAGTTGGCTCAATAGGAGCGTAGTAACAATAAATACTACGTTTTAACTTTTAGATATACTAGTCGCTAATTCGTGCGATGCACGGGATTGTTAATCTTGGAACACACTTGTAGTTTTTGATACTATTTCAATCCCTTAACAATCTTTACCTTTCTGGCAAAATATATATATTTGTTATCCTCAAACCAAACCTATTTAGCGCATCTTCTTTCTATTTGCTTCAAAATAAAGCATAACATTAATCTACAATATGCTTCTACCAATTTTACAGTAATATTTCCCACGTATAATCATTCCCATCCAAAATATTAGCACACAAAACAAAACTCCCCAATCAAAGCATCGAAACTTAAGAACATATGGAAAATGCTAAAGGTATTACCAATTTTACAACAAAAAGCTTACGCAACTTACATCAATAAAAAAATAAAATAAAATTTTTTAAGTGGGTGCATTTCATGAATTAGCCCATTCATTACAGTGATGACTCCAATTTTTCTAAAGCCTCATCTGATATGTTGGATTTATGAATGCAATATTATGCAAACTATGAACATTTCCAATTAATAGGCAACCAAACATATTCAAGAGATACACCTAAAAGGGAAACATGAAAAGAAAAAATTGTCAGCTCAAATTTTATTTGCTTTAGTCAAATGAGGTCCATAATAGCAAATTGCTAGCATCATAACTCATTTAGTTCACAAATACAATAATAGAATATAAACAGAATAAATTGCTAGCATCATAACTCAACTAAATGGTATAATCACTTAATACATTAATTTATGAAGTTAAAATAAAATATGAGGCAAGAAAATCCATTGAGGAAAAAAAAGTACTCACGTTAAATATAAGCCTATGCACCATAGAACTATGTTAACCTCAATATCAAATTACAATGGCTACAATACAACTTAAGAAATGAATGCAACAAAAAGTAAAGAAACTAAATAAGAAATGAATAAGTAGATAGTACACCCACCAAATAGCACCGTTTCTGGTAGGGATAGAACCCAAAACTATGTCATATTTCATTCCTAGACCTAAGAAATAAGGAAAAAAAGAAAGAAAGAAATAAAAAATTACCAATGGTAGTTCTGACAGTCTAATGGTAACAGTGTGCCTTACAGATTGTATATCTTGTGCCTGCGGTTCTAGTGGTCAGAGTATGGGGAGGGAATAGGTGGGGGCAAGAATGGCCAGCAATAGTTATTTCTCTCTTGGGTTTGTTCTTGAAAAGGTTTAGGGTTTTATCGCGAGGCAGCCTAGAGAGAAGAAGGCTTTCACTAGTATAAGCCGGGCAGAAATATAGTATTTTTTATTATATTATTATCACATTGTTGGCTAGTGTTATAAAAAAGAGAAGCCATTTTTCTAAGTTTTTCAACCAAATAGAGAGAAATTGTTTCAAAATTTTGCATATAAAATACATTTCAAAAGAGGGTAAGAGAAAGAGAGTGAAAGGGAGAAAGGAGCGTATAGGGAGTGAGATAAAGTAAAGTGTTTGATTTTTTTATTTTTTATTTTTTATTTTATATATATAGTTTTTTATGGGTAGGAATGTGAAACGGGTTTGTAACTACTACCCAAGAGTCAAAATGTTGTATTTTTTTTCTTTGAGAAGAACTTAATTTTTTATTGAGAAAACTTTTAAGATGAAGAATGTTGTATCTAATGAATTAGAAAATTGTTTCACATAAACCACCAAACCAAAAGTCACCTCTTTTAAGGTTTTTAAATGTAAACGTGGCAGTAATTTATGTAGCCATGTGGCGCAATGAGGAATAGTCAACAAAAAGTTAAACATTTGCACTATTAATTATTATATAGATATATAGGTGAGGACATGTTTTCAAACTATGGCTCTCCTAATATAGGAGAGCAAGTTATACAAGTGAGTTAATCTTATATCATCTTGACTAGCACATAATAATTATGTCATGAATCGAATGTTTAAATGTTTAAAATTTATGTATTTAAAATTGTAGAGGAAGCAAATCTAATCCATCAGTTGATTTGTTAAAATTGAATGCATCAAGTAACTGTAATTGTCAGATGAACCTACAATACATTTCTTAACATTGCAGCATTTTAATATTATTTAATTGAAATTGATTAATATTACAACATAAATATTATAATATGTGAGTTAATATGAAAGATAAAGAGTTGGTGGAATGTTAAATCTCACATTGAAAAGGAGATGGACTATTTTATTCTTTTTAATTGTGATGATTAATGGGTTGATATGTGTTGAGGACTCTTTTTTTGCCCCACATGGCACTACTTCATTGGCAACCCATGCCACATTAACATATTATTATTTTTTTGGGTAAATTTCTTTAAAGCCCAAAATAAGCTTATATCTCATGGATTAGGCTCACATGGCCCACAAGATTCTTACTTCAAGAGGCAGATTCATGGTCCACATTTCCTCTTCATAAATTGGGATCATAACCCTATGACATCATCAACATCAACATATGGATTGGGCTTGAGCAATGAATCAAAGCTCACGGTCCATATTACCTCTCTTACACTCATGGCAAGCGGCTTCTTCAACAAAAGCCCATATTTAAGAAAAATGACAACAAAACCCAAGGTACGTCATCTCATCTTTGGCTTATGATCCAAGTTCTTGAGTCTCTTTGGGAAAACTTTGGGAGTTGTGGTTTGGAGGGCCAAGAGGTATGTTCAGTAAAGCTCCAGCAGTTTAAAGTTGATAAAAGAAACATGTTGCT
Source organism: Quercus tomentella (assembly GCA_028535165.1). Lineage (NCBI taxonomy): Eukaryota > Viridiplantae > Streptophyta > Magnoliopsida > Fagales > Fagaceae > Quercus > Quercus tomentella. Next base: position 38,989,110 of record JAPQVY010000012.1, on the reverse strand, counting down.
TGTTCTGTCTTCTCCAACTCCCTGAACTTTGACGAGTCTATGTGTAGCGAGTAACATATGGTAAGCATCTCTTATCACATAGCACTTAAGATGATAAAACTCCCCATTGCTCTTTTACTAAAACTTATAATCAATATCTCCAACCATCTAAATGCTGAGGAAATAATTATTCATTCAACCTCAAGCTGTTCCTATACAAATTTAGAAACTTCATTATATTATTCTACATAAACTACATTACTACTTTCAGCTAAAATTCAAATCAAACACATGGCCTAATCTGATTGGCTTTCTTTAAATCTCCAAATACATAAAATGTTCATGATATCTCTAATATCCAGCTGCTGTCTACCACAATCAGACCAAATATTTCTCTGCCAGCTGCTAGAGCAGGGCATTAAATACTCTTCTTGCTCACCAAGATTAAGTCACAACACAATGAGACCTTGAATAAATCTCTAAAGCTTCTTTAACTTTCAACCAATCATCTTATTACTTACTAAAAATGTGTTGTAATGGAACCTTGGACCAAAAAATACAAACACCCAAAAAAGGAAACATTTCCAGCAGAACACCAGCAGTGTGTTCAGCACTTGACATTTGGCTGAAACTGATATCATCAGCCATTTAATGCTGAAATCCCAGCAGCTTGACATTTGACCTCATTTGCTTCTGCCCCAAGCAACAGTTGTCTTATGACAGTTGTGATAGCTTTTCCTGACAGCTGTAACAACTTTTCCTAACAGCTAGGACAGCTTTTTCAGAACAGCTGTGATAGCTGACCCAACAACCTTAACATTACTGATTTTCCTCATTTGGCTAAAAACTAAAACCAACTCAAGAAACTATTTTTTTCTTGCTAAAATACTTTCCTTTTCTACTGCTCTTTCCTCCAGCAGCTATTACCTAAAACAGCAAGAATACCTTAAAGCTAAACATACCATTTTTGGCCGAATCTTAGGATGGATTTTCTGAAAATTTATTGCTGATTAGGACAGATTTTGGTTGAGATTATTTGCTAAAAACCCCTCCTTAAACTCAGCTATAAATAGAACCCCTCATCAACAATAAAAAAAAGACCAATAGAGAAGAACATCTCTCTCATAAACTTCTCTATTCTTTCTCCCTCTAATTATCTTCTTGAGCTATTAATGAAGTACTGAGCTTCTGAGTTTTTAGTTTCTAAATTAGGAACTAAACTCTTCAGCCCTTAGCTCATAAATGTCCTTCACAAGCTCTATTCCATCCTCCAGCAGAAAATCCCAACAACAGCACTAAACACACTACAACACCATTACTCTCTTATACTCATTCTCTCATTCTCCATATTCTGAAAATACATCTATCTTGTTGCCCATATCTCTAAACATCTCTTTCTCCATTTCTCTTACAGAATCCTATACACACTTACTACACCATTACATATAACACACCACAACTCTTCTAAGCTCCACTCTTATATTCTCTCACTCTGAAATTCTAATATTTTGCTGCCCATAAACACATCTCAATACACTTCTCCACCTCTCTTATAAAAGCCCTTCTCATGGAAGGCATAAACTTCTAATACTAAAGCACTTTTCCTAGAAGGCACTAAGGCCTCATATCAAAGCCCTTCTCATGGAAGGCATAAATCTATTTTACATGAAGCCCTTCTCTTAGAAGCACAAATTACATCTTACAAAAGCCCTTCCCATGGAAGGCAATCCTATTCATAGTTTCACAACAACCAAAAGAGCACTGTCAAGGGGAAACTCATTTAAGTGCATGATAAAAGGGACAAGCTTAACCAGCCTTTACACACAGCTAGATATACTCTCTCTCCCTCCAGTTGCACCCATTTTTCCCCTTTAATCTTGAAGTTATCATGGTAAACTGCCTCTCCACCGCTAGAGTTATTCTGCTAGAATCCTATCAACTCACAGATGCTACACAGCTGGAGTTACAAACCATACAAAGATAAGTGACTTTGCTTCCATATCTTTAAATTTACATCATTGAGTACATGATTACTTCACATTTAAATACATATTACTTTATTCCAACTACTATTACAACTACTAATCAAAGCTATTATATCAAACGCATATTATATATTTATTCAACTATTATCATGGTTCTTAAATTTTGGCTTTAATGGTTTTGTAGGCTTAAAAGTACACCGGTAGCCATTGGACCACATGGCCCAATGTTGAGTTTTGGATGCATCTCCCCAAACACAACCTAGGCCTAGCAAGGCCACCCCTCTAGCGGACAACATGTGGCCGAGCTCCGAAAAAAGGGTCCCAAAAAAATATGTATTGGAGCAAATATTGAGCTAGATACATTCAAAATTATTTTCATATTCATTGGTGAGCAAATTACATTTTTATTATGGAAAATGAAGAGTCATTCACCCACTTAATGGATTAGCTGTTGGGCCTATTTATTTCTTCAGAAACTCCTTATTTCATCCATTTGATTGTGTAACTCCCCACTACATCAAAATTATGGACCTAATTAATTAGATTAATTTAGGTAATAATTTTATGAGGCCCATTGAGCTTATAAATAGAAAAATTTAGACCCAATCTAAGTTATTGCAATAAACAACGTAGTTACACCAAAAAAGAAAAAAAAAAAGTTCTTAGCAAAGAAGAGTGTTCTTTTTGGTGGAGTTTTGGGCTCGAACACTTTATGTAGAGGTTGTTGTAGCCATATGACATTTGTTGGGCTGTTGTATCATGGGAGAGACAAGTCAGAAAAGGGGGAGACAAGTTAGAAAATGTCTGCACCAGTTATAAAGTTTAGCCAACCAAGGGCTTGAATCTCCTAAGATAGCGAGTGCCATACCTCGGTCCAAATAGTGTTGTGTATTTTTTATCTTCAAAATAATAACATTCAGAAATATTATTTAGTTTCTCTCTGTGTTATTTTAATTAGGGTAAACTATATATTTGGTCCCTAACTTTTAGGCCAAATGTCAATTTGATCCCTAACTTTTTAAATGTGCCAATTTGGTCCTTAACCTTTTGATATTGTGTTAAAATGGTCACTGGCATTAAGTGATGGATGGAAAATAGTCACGTGGCTAACTGACAAAATAAAATATAAATTTATTGCCACTTGGACTACCACGTGTCCTAAACTAAATAATAAATAAATAAATAAAACTTTAATCTCATTAATTTTCTCTTTTTGCACGTTCTCATCTTCTTAGTAAACTTTTCTTGGAAACAAACATATAAAAAAAAATTTCAAAACCCAAACTCAAACCCAGATTCTCTTCAATCTTCACCACTTCCCTCAAATCCAAAACCCATACTGTCTACTCCCCACAATTGCACCCATAGACCCACACAGCCACACTCTTTCACTGACTCAACCCACCCACAGGCTACCTAGCCACATCTCCCTCTCTCTCTACCTAGACTTTCCATCCTCCACCATTCACCATCCACACCGGTCCACTCTCTCACCATCCAAGGCCCTTAATCCCACATGCCCATCTTCTTCACTCCCTCCCCCAAAGAATGCCCAATCAAAGGTCACCACATCACCCATTCTTTCTACCAGTACTCCTTCCCCATCACCTACTAAAAATAGATTTTATTGAGATTAAAATCAAGGAAGCAAGATGGTTTACCTACACTGTGGTAAAATGAATGGATTTTGTAAGATCATAGCTTGCCTCGACTAGCTGGTATATTTTTCAAGGCTAGTGATGATGGATTCAACATTTATTTAGTGGTTTTATTGAAGATGAAAGATCATCTTGCATGTGAGAGTGAGACACAATGGGGATTAGGGCCTCCTCTGCCTACTTGATGCTTTAAGGTTGCATCTATGACTCTAACTATGAGGGTTTTCTGTTTGGATGCCAAGAAAATGAAATTTTCTCTTAGTGGCTAGGGTTTCATCTTTGGTTCTGATTTTTTTTTTTAGTCGTGCTTGTTTCCAAGGAAAGTTTTCTAGAAAGATGAGAAAGTGCCAAAAAAAAGAAGGTATTTTAAGATGTGTTTACATGTGCACTTGCTCTCTCTCTTTTTTTTTTTTTTTTTTTAGGCCATGTGTCGATCCAAGTGGCAATTTATGTGTTAATAAATTTATATTTCATTTTGACCATTAGCCATATCAGCATTTTTCATCTATCACTTAACGGCAAGGATTACTTTAACACAATACCAAAACGTTAAGACTAAATTGACACATTTAAAAGGTCAAGGACCAAATTGACATTCAGCGTAAATGTTAAGGACTAAATATGTAGTTTACCTTTAATTATTATTGTGTTTGCACCGGTACTTAATCTTGTACATGAAACAGCTCAAGAAAAGAAATGTGTGAAAATTTCGACTATCATTCAACCAATCGACCTTGTTTGCTAAAGTTTCTGTCTTTTCGACCCATCTTCAAACGAATTGATTGAAAATTTCTTCGACTGTGTCTCGATCGAATACTTTTTCATGAGATTTTTTGGACTTTCTACTTTCTCTACCGACCCTCAATTGACCTTCAATCAATCAAAATCAAGTTCAACTGATGTCCAACTGACCTTTAATAGAGTGAAAGGCTCGAGATTTTAAATTTGGTCTTTCAGTTTTCCAAATCATTTGTAATCTTTTTCTTTAATAGTTTTTCAACTATATCTAGATTCTTCTCTCATACAAAAATTCCAAAATCACTTATATTTGCTCCATTTCTTCAAGGCTCCAATTCATCAATGTCCTTTACATGCTTTAATTCATTAGATCATGCGTTTTTTTTTTTTTTTTTCCTAGGTTTCCAGATTTATGACCTCTTATTTTCACGCATGTGTTATGAACAAAATCTTGAAGTGGGGCTTTGGTGCTTTCAGACTTGTTCATATTGTTTGTGTGTTGTGTGTTCTGCCCTGGGAAGTATGGACATAACACGGTGACACAAGCCATTTTTGAAAAATTATAACATGAAATAGTTGGTATGATACCAGTATGATATGGGTATAACACAGATATGATACGGGTATGACACCCTAAATTAGAAATTACCTAATTCTCTTGAAATTGCTTTAGTTCAGTATTGCGCACAAACTATTTATTAGAATGCCATACATAAGTTCATATTGCGTAAATCATAGTGTGAACTTCATGTACTCTAGCCTAAGAGATGTGCTGTCATCATACATGGTTAGGAGTGCATGGACTTGCTTGATTGCCTTGCTACTACCTGGTCTGGAGCTGTTGTGTTTATTGATGATCTGTCAGAGAAGGACCTTGATAGACCTTTATGGAAGGGTTATTCAGAAGCAGCTGAAGCAAAAATACTGCAAAAATGAATATCAAATGGTGTCAAGTTTCACCAAGCTAAAGTTATTAAGGTTATTCATGAGGAGTCTAAATCTTTGTTGATTTGCAATGGTTGTTTCACAGTTCAGGTTGCCATGGTTCTTGTTGCGACTGGCTTTTCTAGATGCCTTGTTCAGTATGACAAGCCCTATAATCCTGGTTACCGAATGGCTTATGGGATTTTAGCTGAGGTCGAAGAACACCCATTTGATGTAGACAAAATGGTTTTCATGGACCGGAGAGATTCAAATTTGAACAACAATGTGGAGCTAAAAGGGAGAAATTGTAGGATCCCCACTTTTCTATATGCAATTCCCTTTTCCACTGACAGGATATTTATTGAGGAAACTTCCCTAGTTGCTTTGCCTGGAGTGCCTTTATAAGATATCCAGGAAATTAAGGCGCTTGGGCATAAAAGTGAAAAGCATTGAAGAGGATGAGCGTTGTGTCATTCAAATGGGTAGGCCCCTTCCAGTGCTCCCCCAAAGAGTAGTTGATATTGGTGGTATTGCCAGGCTATGAAACACAAGTGCGTTTCCAGACTCAGGTGCGGGTGCGGGTGCGGGTGCGGGTACAGGTGTGGGTTCGGCGATTAAAAAATTATTAAAAATGTTTTTATTTATATATTTTATATATTGCTAAGCATGCTTTTTTATATAATAATAATAATAATAGAAAACTCATATAATAATAATAATAATAAAATAAATAGATGGTAATAAGTCCACAAAAGTTTTTGACACTTGAATTATTGACAGATGTATTAAAATAGATGAGGCCTTCCATAAATAAATAAATAAAAGATGTGCAGCCCACAGAGAGACAAGAGTAAGAGGAGCTGGATTATAGGGCTGAGCTCAACTCCTCTTACTACGCACAGAGAGACGAGAGTAAGAGGAGCTGAGCTAAGATGTGAGACGAGAATGAATTGGAGAGAGTGAGACGATGCGGTTCGCACCCTTTTTTTTTTTTTTTTTTTTTTTTTTTTTTTTTAATTTCGGCCTAAATCGGTGGTTTCGCCCAATATGGACCAATATGGCCCGAGTTGGCATAAATCGGCCCGAGTCTGTGCCGAGTCGGGAAATGAAAAAAAAAAAAAAAAAGAAAACTGGATGCGGCACTTACGCGCAGGCAGCGGCATCGCTCATGCGTCGTCCCGTTGGGCCGCATTGGGCGCGGGTGCAGCGGCCGTTTTGCCACGTCCGTGCATCCCAGTTGCCAGGATGGTGCACCCGTCAACTGGGTATATAGTAGTGAGAACTTTAGCAGCGACTCCAATTGTTGCAAATTCCATAGTTAGGTACCTTAGTTCTAATAAAGGACTTTCAGGAAATGACTTGTCTGCATAAGTTTGGAAAGATTTGTGGCCCATGCAAAGGAGGAGACAAAGGGAGTTCTTCTATTTTGGAATGGACATTCTCCTCAAGCATGATTTACTAGGTACAAGGAGGTTTTTTGCTGCATTTTTGGATCTAGAACCTCACTATTGGCATGGATTCTTGTCAAATCGACTGTTTCTTCCTGAGCTTATAGTTTTTGGGCTTGCACTATTCTCTCATGCTTCTAATATGTCTAGACTCTAGAATAAAGATTATGGCAAAGGGAACTGTTCCTTTGGTAAACATGATCAAGAACTTGATAAAGGACAGTAATTAAGATGACTGGGTATCCGATATCCATATGTTTTATGCTAATTGTATTGATGTTGCTCCTTAAGGTTCACTTGCTTATAAATGTCTATACACTAAATATTATGACTCTGCTGCTGTGCCTTTACTTATCTTATATGCACTTCTTAGTTTGCAGTGATTCCTTGTGAAAGAGGAGTCCCTATATGTCCGTTTATTGTTTAGTGTATCCATACATATGAGCAAACATCACTTATGTTTTATGTCTTCAAATCAATTAAGGTTTTTTTTTTTGGCCTTTTCTCTTTTGGCTACTCATTTTGTTTATTAAGAGGAAGAGTTCTGTTATGCCGACTGAAACATGTCAGATTTTTTTTTTTTTTGGTTCAAAGAAAAGTTATCAGATTATGTTAGTAATAAAAGCACTCGAATCAAGCCAATAAATTTAATTTCTTTTACCACTTCTTCCTATTCGTTTGTTTTTCTCTTTGCATTGAGCCTGTATCGAGTTACAGGGCTTACATTTTCAGAAATTATAAAAAAACATATATATTTGGATTTTTAATTGAAATAATTCAAAATTTCTTTTGGATAATAAGTTTCATCCAATAATCTACTTCATTCAGTTGTCTGAAAAAAGAAAGAAGAAAAAAAAAAAGCCATTGGGCTTAATATATCGCCACCATCGTTATTCAAAGTATGCTCCTAGGATCCTCTCTATATCAAGTTTTCTCTATTTTTTCCATTGCACAATTTGTTTTTTGGATTTAACATTCTCAAATTATCTTGTCATTTAAAATTTTAAGTGATAGGAAAATTTGTACACTTTTAGATTTATAAAATTTAATTTGAATAATAGATTAATTTCAAATGGAGACCATTGTTTCCCCTTGATAAGTGGGATCAAAGCCCAGGACTTTTCTACAATGATGAGAATGTAGCATTAAGTTGATGCAATTCACCTAATGCAACCTCTGGAACTGTACTAATATTGTTGCATAGAAAGAGAGGACAAATCGAGAGATTTTGTGTCTACTGCGACATTTTTTTTTTCTTGTCGCAAGATTAAATTTATTATTATTATTATTTATTTTTTGATAGGAACATTTAAATTATTAAATAGGTAACATTTTCGATAAGTATGTGTTCATCTATATTCAGAAAAAAAAAAAAAAAAAAAAAACCCAGTATATATTCATCTTTTAACTTGATTACACATATAACACTTAACGGACATTACACAAACTCTAGCTGACACAATTGTTTTAAAATCCATACACATTACATCAAATTAGAAAGTACAATCACACTAATTTCTATTAGACTTGCATGAAAACTTCAAAACCAAGTTAAAGAACTTATAAAATGATGTGGCCTTGGGATGACCCATGTAAAATCGCGACTCAGGAGAATTCTTAAGGCCTTTTTATTTGGAAAACAACCGTTTCAAAGGCATAGAAGCCATCTACATGAGCTAGAGCCTAGATAGACACACTTTGAAAGAAGACAGTGAACAAATTTTACCTTTTGGATGTTTAGTTTCGTATTAAATTCTTGCAGAAGTCGTCGCAACAATGGCATACCAAGTCTGAGTGCCAGTTCGAGCAAGTACCAACGATGCGCCGACTAAGGACAAGAATGTCCAAGGGCTGCTGAAATAGTCGTGACTCGTGAATGAATTGAGCTATCCAGACCATAATCAAGTTGTTGTAGTGATCATTCATTTGGAATCTGAAATTTCTGTATGTGTTGGGGTTAGCCACTTCATCATTACTGCCAAGGAAGTTGTAGAGTACCCCTGAATATCATTACCTTCACTGATTAGTGAATTGAGGAAGGATATATAAGAGCTCATCCCAAAGTCATTTACGAAATCCAAACACATTTCGTAGGCTATCAAGTTCAAGAACAAAAGCCTAGTTGAGTCAACCACAATAATTGGTGGAAGGTAAAGGTGCCCGAAAAGAAATAATCGCATACTAAATGATATGTTACACAATCAACTCTTGCTACGACGTTTCCAATGGATACCTGCTGCTTTAAGCTCTTGCACCTTGTGATTCGGATTGCAAAGGTGCGATTCAGATTGCGAATCTTGGTACCATAGCGTGCTTTGCAATTTAAGTTTCAATCGAATTGCTCAAGTCCTTTTGCATCTTGCTCAATCCTATCAACCATCTGGGGAGACAATAAGGAAGTTGGTTCTCCAACAAGAACAAATCCTGTTGCCCAATTGTTACACTGTTGGGTTTTATGTTCAACTCTTTGAACTTGTCGTTAGTAACACAGTACATGTATAAGTATTTAAGTCAAGGGCAGCCCAAGGGATTTAATTTAATTAGATTAATGTTTATTTAAATTTTTTTTTTTTTTTGGAATTTTCTGACCTGGCTTTTTGACGAACTCACATGTCAACATAAGCTTGTACGTCTCTCCTAGCTTGTACTTCTTACCACCATTATGGATAGGACCGAGTGATACTGCTCTTGGTTCATAGTGCTTCTAGAAATCCTTGTGATCTCGCAGCAAGAATATAACCTTTTGTATCTTTGGTGTTGGGGATGATGTCAAATTTTTTCTTGCCTGCATTACTGCATCAATCCTTGCCTCCAGGTCCAGGGTAGTAGAATCAATAGAAATGTTGTGTCTGGGCGTCCTCTGTGACACCGCTGCTTGTTTCACCGCCTTCTCTTCTGAAAAATCCCTCCATAGAAACAACATGCTCCTTCCCGGCCATGGCAAGTTTGTACCAAAGAAAGAGAATTGAATTTTGTAGGTTTACTAGGAGAAAATGGGCTTTTGCCCCTATTGAGCAAAAAATTAAGCAATATGTCCTTGTTTCAAAACTATACAGGGGTGTGTCCTTGTTTCGATACTCGACACTATATAATCGAGTTACATACGAAACTCGACTATTCCAGCTGGATCGCCACTATGGCTTTTGGGCAATAAAATATTCCAGATGGACTGTTCAAAACTCGACAATAATGAAATCGAGTTATATGCAGAATAAAATGGAATTTTAAATGTAACATCTCCAAAACAGTTTGTCTCCCTCAGTCCGATCAGTAGCCACCATTGTCTCCCTCAGTCAGTTCTGTCTCCCTCAATCCGTTTAGAAGACCCTTTTCAAGCTCGACCCATCTTCAAGTTCTCTTCTTTCTACCCGTAGGCTGAAGCTCAACCCAAACCCACACCTACAACTCTCACCATAACCCTCACCATAGCTGAAACTCAACCTAATCTATCTTCAGAGTTAAAGGATTAGAAACACATTAAAGTAATTTCTAAATTCTGAGTTCAATTTTTTTTGGCTTTGCATTTAATCTGAGTTAAGTTTGGCTTGTGCATTTAATCTGACTTAAGTTTGGCTTGTGCATGTACTCTGATTTGAGTTTGGCTTCTTAATTTTTCTCTATTAGATTTTTCTCTATTCATTATTATTGTTGTTGTTTTAGCTTTTTTGGGTTTGGTTTTGAACTGGGTTATGATGCATTTCCTTGTGTGACTATGAAATTTTTTGTATTACTGCTTGTTTTTCTATGATGCTTGAAGTTTTTTTTTTTTTTTGGTTGGTGGGAGGGGGGGGGGTGTTTTAATGGGTAGTTTTGTTTCTTAGTAAATTGTTCATTGGAAAAAGAAAGACCCCATTTTGTTTGTTTTGGTGTTAGAAGGTACTTACAGATTAGGGGAAAAAGTAAAAGGAAAGAACTTTAGAGCATAGCACTTTGACCGGGCTGGGTTTAATAACACTGGCTGTGATCCTCTGTATTAGAAAAGTAAATTACAACATAGCACTTTGACAACATATTGAGTTACAACCTACTACTTATTGCATTTAAAATTCATCTCCTTAATAACTAGAACAATGGACATTTGACAGGCCAAGAATGTATTGACCCCTTGTGTCACGCCCCAAAGCCCAAAGAGTCCAAAGCATGAGAAAGACATCTCAAAGTTCCTGTAGATTTTTTTTTTTTTTTTTTCCTTTTTGACAATTCAGTCCACATAAATCATATCCAGTACCAACATCAAGAATTATCATAATAATTCCATTGAATAAACTTTCAAAGTAAATCAGAGCTCTAAGCATTAATTACAATGACCATTGGCCACAAAAGAATAAAGGTCTAAATAAATAATTACATATCAATAGCTTATTCCATCAGTGCGAATAAAGTCACAACCACTAATATACAAAAGAATGAGTCAAGCCTATTCTAAGATGTACAACATCTAATATCTCAATTACAAAAGTTCAGCCTCCATCAGTAGTTAGTCTAACTACTATTAGCCACCAAAAAGCTGTCTCAAAAGATTATTGCCTACTCTGAAAAGTTTATAAAATAATGGAATGAGACAGAGCCCAGTAAGTAGCATAATTAATGGGGGTCGGGGAAATGCAAGTTTCATCTTCAATAATAATAATATAACAAGAATGATTTAATAATGAAACACAAAGTTTCTCAAAATAAATACCTTGAAACTATATACTATAATTTGTGAGCACCAACAATATAATTTTCAAAGTCATAATATCTAACATAGGGTAAATTATCATAAATATACCACATTACCATATAGACCGATTAGGGGATCCACCCATTCACAATTGGCATGATATTGTCCTCTCTGGTATGCAGACTCTTGGCTCCATGGACAGCAGCCTCACCCATACCCTCAAGGTTTTTCTCTCCCCCCATGAGCAGCAGAGAGAGCGCGTCAAATAGGACCTCTTTTGCATGTGGTCTCTTGGCCCCATGGGCAGCAGCTTCACCCACATACAATCAAAGAACCTCTTCCCCCCATGGGTAGCAGGGATGAACGCATCATCCAAAGTGAAAGAGCACTGACCTGGATTTGATTCCATTGTCACAAAGACTATGGAAGACAAATCGGGTGATCATCGGGAAATCACACATGGCATGGTGTTAAAACCACATAAACTCACAGGTTACATTACTTTGAAACACATAGTTCATATCTAGGTAGTTTCAAAAAACCTTAAATAATCTAACTTCTACAAAGTTTGTAAGGTTTTCAACTTTATTCTTGTCAAGAGATTTCTATCAATTTCCTAAATAATATAAGAGAAGATAAGCATCTTTAAGTTTTTCAATATACCATAAAATCATGATTTTCTTATCAAAGATTAAATAAAAGATGCTCATTTTTCCATATCAACAATTCATGCATTTCCCTCAATGCAATACCAAATATGATGCATTTTCATATATAATCATATATATATTAAGGTTACGACATGATAGTTTTTAGGAAAAATATAGTTTCCATAGGTAGTTTCCAAAAGCGTGTCTAACCTAAAAACAACATTTATGCAAAATTGCTATTTTTCAAAAATCCCATTAAAAAGCTACTTACCTCGCAACCGCAAAATCTTAACTCTCCAAGCTCCAAGGAGATTAGCTAGAATCTAAACAATATCAAGTAAACCTATCACAATAAGTATAGAGCTTGAAATTGCATCTAGCCACAATTTAGGAATTGCCAAATAATCACTTAATTAGGCAAGCCTAGTATTTAACCTCATCAATAATAATATATTCCACTTCCATAGTTTCTCAACAAATTGATTCACAAGGCATAAACTCCAATTTATAAAGTTAACCCATTTAATATCGTCTCCAACATTATGACTAGATTCCATAAAATTTACACTACATCATTAAGAGACCCATGAAAGCCAAATCAATATATCCTCCAAGACAAGAAATTTAGAACTTCAACTAACTCCAAATAAACCCAATGGCAATGGAAAAGTTAAATTTACCAACCACCACATGTTATAACTTAAAACTCCTAAATTTTCCACCATACATAAACCTTAAGTAGTCATCATTAGCACAAATTATATACGCACTCATCAAATAATTCCACCAATATAAAACCCATACATAAAAACATATAAATATCACTTCCAATGCTCATAAATCACATAGGTATCATTATTAAAGTTTAGATAAAAATAACCTCAAGCAAAAGTGTAAAACCCACCAAAAAGATTAGAAATTTTTACCTCAAAAAAAGGATGTGAAGTTGTTTATGGGTTCCCAAGAATTTTCTGGTGATCTTGCCGGAAAATGATGGTGGAGATGGTGGTGGTGGTGGTGTGGAAGTGCTGGTGGAGAAGATGAGAGTAGAGAGGAGAGCGTATGAGAGAAAACAAACAAAAACAAAAAAAAAAAAAAAAAAAAAAAAAAGGAAAAGAAGGAAAGGCAGAGAGTAAGCTGGTAGCACAAACAAACAAATTCAATTAACATGCAAAACGCATGGTAGCACAAACAAATCACCAATTAGCTAATATGTAGTAGAAATTAAATTGACACGGTGATTTTTTTACAAATGCGGAAAATTTACATGGCAAAAACCCCACTGGGTGATTTTAAGGTCACCACTCCCGAGAATCCACTATTATCAAAACAAGCGGTTACAAGTAAAGGAATCACAGCACCTTATACCAACCTACAGTTGAACTCTTACCCCAATACCCAATTGGACTTGTTCTGTAGTGACAATCTCTCTTTTTCAATGCACAGCTCCCAGTACTTGACTAACTAATAGATGCGCGAATCCCAGTACGTGACTTAATTACCAACTTGAGAAAGATGTTGGCTGCAAAGTTCTTCAATTCATCACACGATAAAGATCACGAAGCTCCTTGGTCACAAAACCCTCAGGTGTACAAAAACAGTAGCTTCTTCAAGAGAAAGATGAACTAGGGCAAATTCCATCTCCGGTCACAATTTGCATGAACAAAACTTTGCTTCACACTTGCGCAACCTTTTATGGCCCTTAAAATATTCCTTATATATGTTTAGGATTGTGAGAAAAGAAAGCCCAAACATATACACACAGATTGAATGAAAAACAGCTTTAAAAAACTGACTTCCAAAAACCTCGATAGATAGGGTATCTATTGAGCTAGCTATCGAGTTTCGGGCTTCAGCAGCTTTTTAAACCTCAATAGATACTAGCTATCGAGTTTTAAAATCTAGCACTTCTTCCCTTGTTTTTTGGACAAATTTGCATGGCTTTAACACTTGATCTTGAAACCTTGTTCTTTAAAGCATTAAACACATCCTAGATCTACCCACTTACAAGTAAAGTGTGTTTTGTCAAAGGATTAGCCAATTCTAAACTGACATATGTTCCTCACATCAAATCACATATGTCCTAACAACATTTAAGCAGAGGATGGGTACAAAAAGAAAATAGTGTAACCACTGAGTAGAACCTCAGAACACATAACTCTCTTTTATGTCACATAATTCATTTTGGTTTAGTGAAATGACTCTAAAAACAGCACAAGGAGGTTTCAATGCAACTTTGATTGTGAAATGTTTTTAGTCTCACATTTATCACAAGCCTAGAGCAGGCTTTCATGAAAATGTTCCACAAGGCTTCCATTGCTTTACTGCAGTCCTAAGTGCATCTAGGACTATAGTAGACCATGAAATCAAATCTGGCAAAGGTCTTGTGAGTGCAAGATAATTTTCACCTTCTCTGTTTGGCATTCTCTTCCAGCTTAACCATCATTCAAATTTCAAACTGCTTAGTTTTCTTCTGTCTTAGGGGCACTGGACAATAATAACAAGAAACTCAAAACTTACAGAAAAGGAAAAGCGCATCATAATTTAATACATGCTCGTTCATAATCAACGTTTACAATCTATTGGATGATTAGTCAGACTATGCAAGCTAGGAATGTCTCATTGACACTAGCTTGAGCAAGAAGCTGCAAGCATTACTCCTCTGTCACAATTGGATTAAAATCTTGCAGACATGCCATAACCTTGTAGATATTAAAACACATAATATCTCATATAAATTTTGACCACTTCACTTGTTTCTTGTAGGTAGTATTTTTGTATGATTATGTTGCAATACTTGATTGGTAAAACAATCAATAAGAAATCTATAACACTCATCCATATAGGTTCTATATGTTTGCATTAGGTATGTGGCATAAGTGATTATACATAAGTTTAAGGATGCTTAGAACGGTTCGTTCATCCATTCTTTGCCATACAATAGAAAATCGCTTCCTACAGTAATTTTTTTTATTAGTATATAATACATGTAACTTTGTCATTAATCAAATACTTATCGCTTAATTTTAACTTGGGATTTTTATTCCTCACATTATTTTATAATTTCCCATACTGCCCTCTTATTTTTTTACCAAAAGCCTCATTTGGTTTCCACCTTGCTCTTAACTTCCCATCTAATCAACCTGATTAGTCTTAAGCCTGCCCTTGTGTATTACACTATTACAGCATTTATGCACTACCAGATGTGATAAATAGCAGCCCATAAAGCAATTGCAAACCATAGTCTTTAAGCTTTTACGTTTGAACTTAAATTCTCCCTAAGCCATAATATCATCCTAACTGAACTTAGGGATTAATACTATTCCAGTTCATTAGCTGTCAAAATATTCTATAAGAGAAAGAAAACTGGAAAAATATCATCCCAACTGAAGATGGTTTGTTTTCAATGAATTTGATCTGTGTCTTTTTGAATTTGCCTAATATGTTATGCTTGCCTAATATAGTTAAGTGTCATTAATGTCTGCCTACGATCAATGGTTTATTAACACGATTGCATGTGTGTCAGATATGCAGTGACTACCAGATGTGGATCTTGGACCCGCGGTTGGTACCCAGTTGACGCAGCAGCCGGCTCATCGATCCACAACACTACAGGGGACGCCCGCCGCCAATCAAGTACGTAGTTGTACTAAACTTCGGACATGTCAAAATCATATCTTTTTCTTTCTAGGTTCTTTGATTATTTGTAAATAGATGTTGGAAATGGTATCATTTCTCTTTTGGTTTAGGCAGAATTTTATTTAATCCAAAGAGAAAATGTATGAAGTAGAAATAATCGTGAATTTAAAAACACTCTTTCATTAATAGCATCAAGTCTTATTTCCAGATATATTGAAACTACTTATGCTACAAAAAATATTAAACATCAATAGTGGCTAATGAAAAGGTATATTCAAAGTCACTAGATCTCATTTAAAAGTTATAGTAATCAATTAAAATGAATCTGCTACCATTATTTTTCCAAATGTGCACACACAAATAGGCGTGGCTACACATAAGACAACTGACTTTGATTCCTAATTCCCTATTCCATTTGACATAGTGAGGCACTTAGTTCATTCATTTCAAAACATAATGCACATCACCTTAGTGCTAATTTTAAACAATGTCATTGATACATCAGTAAACAAAGGCAGTTATATAAGCAAACGTCCAGATGTAAGCACAGTCAAGACATAGCCAAAGACCTCCCCTCATGAAAGATCACAATGTAGGAGAACTCAATAGCAGCAAACTATATAACATAATCTTATTGAACTCATTGAAACTCATTAATACAATAAACCAAAAAGTACACATAAAAGCAATGAAACACTTACCAGAACAGCTATTAATTTGCCAGTTGAAATGCTTGACACAAAGTGACAATGACCTTAGTTAAGTAGTCCCTTGCCACAAAAATCAATACTATGGAATAAAAAAGAAAAATTCAACTTAATTATTCACAATTACTGATTACAACAGAAGGGTAAATGCCTATTTATACAAGTTGTATCAAAGGGCAGGCATAAAATCAACCTGAATTGATCTTATCTGCTATTGAGCTAGAGTGAATAACCAGTTAACATCGTAACTAACATATTGCAAAATTTTCGTAACTAACCAGTTAGCCTACTGTTTCTTGCATATTATTATTATGTAGCATTCTTATAGTATTTCGTGTGCACTATTCTAAGTCAATGCCCTTTCGTGTGCAGGTAGTGTCAAGCGTGCTAAAGTGTAGACGTCGATCTTGTCAGTTACCCCAGGGTGGGCTAGACCCACAGATCGCCCGTTACATAATTGAGGCAAGTTTCGTAGGGTTATTCAAGGTTTTAGACATGAAAGTTGATCACGCGTTGATCACAGCACTGGTCGAGCGTTGGCGTCCGGAGATGCACACGTTCCACTTATAGTATGAAGAGATGGGTATCACCTTACAAGATATTGAGGTGATGCTAGGGGTTCTTGTTAATGGGTTGCCCATGACTGGCAGTGTCAAGATGGATTGGTTTGGGTTGTGTCGTGATTTACTTTGTCATCATCCTTAAGACTCAGTACTACATCTCCATGAAAACAAGTCTATCCTTGCCAGGGTGAAGATAAGAGTCAGCTGGATTGAGGCACGATTTAGAGGTCCTCTAGCTGCGGATGCTACTGATGATGTAGTGCAGTGACATGCCCGCTATCACATACTTGTGTGGTTGGGGTCCATTCTGTTTGTGGACAAGTTGGCAGACCGGGTGTCGATGATGCCTCTACAATTCCTGAATCTAATTAGTGACGTACGGTTGGGGTAGTGGAGCGTTAGCCTGGCTGTACAGGCATTTATGCAAGGCAACGGAGAAGAAGGCAATGCAGATTGGAGGAGCACTGATGTTGGTGCAGTTGTGGGCGTATTCGAGGTTCCCATTGATATGCCTTGTAACGAGGCCGCCACAACTGCCGGTGGAGGCATGTCCCCTCGCCAATCGGTATGTTATTTGATTATTTTGATACAATTGTCATGCCATTTGTCATTCACCGTGCATGTGTCATTATGACACCATGTGAGAACTTAAATATATGTTTTAAGTTTGAGTTTGATCCCAAGGAATAAAACATTCTTGTTAACCTCATCAATATTACAGCATGATTTTAAAAAAAAATGAATAACTACACAATGAAGTAGCAAGTGATCAGTAGCCATACAAAAGTGATCCACTAGAATGATATTTTGTTTAATCAAGTTATGCACATTTAGAATTTTTTTTTTTTTTTTTTTAAAGATGTGGAACCTCACCAAGGTTGATGTGGATCCCTTTGGACCCAACCCTAGGGAGTAAACCATGGACACAAAACCCCACCCTCCAATTACAAAATTTTCCCAAGGCTGATGTCCAAAAGAAAAAGGGTATCCTTTCTAGAAACTCTAAAACCTCCAAATACTCCACAGTAATTTCATACCAATAGATCCTCTTAATGCCTCATAATGCAAAGTACACTGAATAGATCACCAAGCCTTATCCTTCAATGTAACCTATCAACCACTTCAGTTTTGGCATATTAGAATATAGAAGATTGAAAAGAAGGGAAAATGGAAAAGTACCTGTGAACTTAGGATCAAACTCAAACTAAATCCGTGGTCTTTAATTCAAAATTATAAACCACTGAAGTTTTGGAAATTTTCAAATTGATCACTGAGTCTCACTTTTGTAAGCTGAACCAACATGTGTTTATGTTAATAAAAAATTATTTAAAAGCAAAATTTAATTCTAAAATCATTTTAAAATTTATTTCATTTTCCCCCCTTTATTCTTCTTCTTCCTCTCTACCCTCTACTGCCACAACCACCCCCCCCCCCCCACACAACCACTAACAACTCTAGTAATCAAGAACCACCACCAAACTAGCAACCTCATTCTCCCAATAACCAAACAAAATGGAATAAGAAGTAAAAACCTCGGATCTATCTCATCCCAATTCATATTATTTCAACAACTCGTTTAACTATTAAGTATGTCATGTGACTAAAAGTACACGTGGATGCTTATTTGACTTGGGGCAAAGTGGGTTGGAGGAACTTTTCCCCAAATCAGGTTCAAGGAAAATTCTGTCCATTTAGCAAAGTAACACCTTAAACCATATTACCGTAACAAAACATACAACCGACTCTAACACGTGCAATTCAGATGTCAAAAGTTTGTCTATTTCGGGGCAAATGACTAACCATACAACAAAAAATTAGGAGAGAATTGACAAGAATGAACTAGAAATTATTTTTTTGCAACACTTCATCAATTGTAACTAAAGATCCATCCAAATTTTAAGCCCTGCAAAGGACTTAGGTATTTCCTTACTTATTTCTAATAAGTATTTTCCACCGAAAAAGTAAAAGCTAATTAGTGGCTTCATTTTTGCTAAGCATTTTACTCTTATGGCAGCATTGTTGTTTGATATTAACTAATGAACATTGTTTGAAACTGTATGTTTACTAGATGGAAGGGGCCAAAGAGCACGACAGAGCATGCCACACATGTGCTAGCTGCATATTGTAAGTCACTGTCTATGATACAGGCCCACCAGGTATTCTATCGCTTCATGTCATAAGGATATAATTCTACCTAGTTTTGTTTTTCACTTGGTAGGGTTGTCAACTACTACATGTGTATAGTTTGTAATTTAACTTTGGTCGATTAGACCATATATATACAAGGAATTAGTTACGAATAATTCACAGATGTGGGCAGTCAATATAAAGTACCTTGATTAGTAATAATAATCTCGTCATTTGTGGTTTTGATTCCACACATATTTAGCTGTGAACCCTTAAAATTTCTCCCTTGGTTTCAACTAGTGCAACTAGTAGTATCCGGGTGCATCTTACCATGTCAAATCCAATAAGAGGGGGAAATATGTCAAGAATGTCTTAGGATTTTTAGTGAAGTGGTTCTTTAATGGTCTTCTACATATTTGCTCAAATTGAGGATTGACACAAATAAGTACGTATTTGATTTGTTTTTTTGTTGACCATTTATTTAGGTTGTTTGGGAGTCGTATAGGGATGTCCTAGACTCGCTACCCCTATATTGCACTGCTGGCCGACATATATGGAGGGCTGTTGTGCCGTTTATATATTTTTGGATAGTAGAGGAGCATCATCTTGAATGTGTCTTTGGTCAGTTTGGGATGAAGCAAGTGCCACCTAATCTTGTGGATATGTTGGTTGATCTCCACAGAATATCCCTCCAAGGTAAACTAGAGAGGAATTGGGAGCAAGAACATGCTGTCTACATTAAGGGATGGGCCCATAAAGGGGAACTTCTTGCTGATGCACCAATATTGGATGGGGACACAGCGTACCTTACTGCTTACATGGAGTCGTATCGACGCATGACCAGATGGTACATTACGCGAGAGTCGGCGTATTAGGAAATCTTGGTAAGGCAACAATTAGATGCTTCTTTTATGGATTGACAATATATGTGTGTTGCTACATGCATTATAAAAATTAAGTTTTATGGAGCCATTGAATCAATATTTTGACATTCATTCTGGAGAACATTTCATTTCTTGCTACTAGAACAGAATATTTTACAACCAATATGTACTGGTGTGCCATTTCAATAGTAGTGCTATATATGAATAAGCTCATCAGGCATAAGTTGCTTCCAAATATTTGAATACAACCTTTGTAATGGAATTCGCCAACACTTAAAAACCTAGCAAGAAGAAATCAACAATCATCCTAACGGAAAGTACAATGTTTGTTTTCCCTCACTTGGGAAGATATAATGACCTTGTACAGTGGGTGGAGTCTAGATACTCTGATGCAGGCAACATGCAATCATTTCTAACTTCACCCTCCAAACTTGCCTAACATTGGTTATGAAAACCAAGAATTCTTGACACCATTAAGGAAAGCTTGTATCCTGTTGCCCTTTGCTAGAGAAATACAATTGAAAATGAATGAGATTTACCAAATTGGAAGCCGACACCACATTAAATGACAACCCATGGAATATTTCTAGGAACTAATTTTTTGATGACCAAGTATTGTAGCAAATTCCAAATCCTGTGGACACCTATCATAGCTGATAATCCACACAGATCTAATCACTTGGTTAACAGGTCACATGCCAAAATCTTTGAGGCATTGTGGCAAGGGCATGGCATAACCACTTCCATTGAGTCTTACACAGTCCATAAAGCAGACCTCATGCCTTGTCAAGTACTCTTTGCTCATATCACATTCTGGGAATGGTCACACATTTCCTCTAGGTTTTATTCTCCTTGATCACCCCCATAAAACATGAAATGAATTAGTCAAATGGGAATGTGTGGCAATTGAACCTTATCTGACTCCACATGTATAATTTATTATAGTTATGACTCTGAAGAAAGAGAAGCAATGATGCTGAAGCCTAAAGTCATTAGGCGTGCAGAGTAATTAAAAATCAAAATTCAGATTTTTCATTTTCTATAAAAATGATTAACTCATTCCCATTGTGGTTCTGTCTTGCTGTGGTATTGTTAATTTGTTATATGTTACATTTATCATAATGTGAGTCTTTTATTTCATAGGTTGGGTCCAATGTTACATTAGTTTTGCAATGCGAACCAAATTCCGAAATGTACAACCACCTGAAGTGTACACTAGATCTTGTCGGAGAGTTGAGCCGAGTGGCATTTGAGAACGTGCATGCAGCAAGTAAGGCGAGCACATAGGCAGTGAGGCGAGCACATAGGCCACAGGCTGTGACGGGCGAGGTGATGGGTCTCGAAGGCATGGACGCGGTGGAGGTCGTGGAGGTGGTCGTGGGCGTACGCCTACACTCGTTCGCAGTTGTGAGGATGAGGATGAGTTGAGTAACTTCCAACTCTAATACCTACAATTCTTACTGACTTCCAATTCTAGTACTTTTAATTGTAATTTATTTAGAGGGCGTATTATAGTAATGAAGTATATTTTCATCACAGCCACACATGATATCCCATTATGCTGATTTCACAAATTTTAGTGGCTCAAACACCACTCTATTACCAAAACTGAAATGACTCTCACTTATCCCAGATCAAACTGATCAATCCCTTGTTGTCATCTTAATTAATACAATTGTTTTTGTATAGATGATGAGGCGTTGGAAGGCAATTGGGACATGTATATGGATGGCGCTGGGTCATCGTGATGCATGTCTGACGTTGCTGCTAGGCCATCCCACCCCATTGGCCATGACAATAGTGCAGAACAAACATCCTATGCTCAAGTCGGCCTTCGATCACCACTACCCACCCGGCTGTCTCCCCCATTGTTCAGTAGCTCTGCCCACGAGGATGGCTATATATTTGTACCCACACCTGGCTGACTGACCCCACCTGTAGTTCAGGCTGAGCCCACCCAGGAACCTTCACTTCCTAAACCCGACGAACCAGCTGCACAAATTGAACAGATACGGAGTGAAAATATTGAACTAGTACATGGGTTGAGAAGATCACTCTGCACTGATATACATCCCCCTGGTTGCGAGACTAGTGACGGTAGATACCATGCATTCTGCACTGACATACATCCCCCTGGTTGTGAGACCCAATGTACGTGTATATATAGCGCAGTTGTTGAGATTCTCTTCATTTAGACTTCCATCTCACCAAATGTTGAATTAATGTTAAACTAATAGTTCATTTAGATATGCCAATGGACTAAATGCATATAATATTATCAATAACTGTGAATTAATTGTGAATGGACATGGACATGGAGACCTTTATGACAACTCAAGCAGCTCATGGACAATTCTTAGATGGGTTTATTGCTGAGGTTGCTGCTTTGAGAGCAGATTTTTTAGAGTATAGGAGTGCTTTCCCACCTCCTCCACCCTTTGACTCTTGATGATTGCCTTTGGCAATACATAACAGACAAAGGAAGTAGAGATTGTAGCTTAGGGGGGAGAGTAGTTTTTGTAGCTTTTGTAGATTATATGAAAGTTATTTAATGTGATTTCCAAGTAATTGTATATTATTATATGTACTCTTCAAGGTCCACAAACATGGTTTTGATTTCATGATTATATGAGCATATTCACAATGTGTGATGACTTTTATATTGAATGATCCTTTTTCTTTCTTCTTTTAGTTCACTAGAATGTGGATAAGGTAACCTCACTGATAACATATGCATATTTCAAGAAAAACTACAGTCATTGAAATGATAACAGAAAGGGACCTACCTTATCAAATGCATCATCGATTAGTTCCATAATGGCTATACCAAAAAAAGAAAAAAAGATCATAAAAGTAGATTAAATAGATATAAAAGTGGGCTCAAACCACCAATAACAAAGTTATAACAGATTTAAAACTCAGTTCCAGTTGGGCTTTACTTTAGACAAGCGAGTCTTTGATTTAGCTCCCATAATCAAAGGTATATGACCACGATGTTTGATCGAACAGTCGAGTAAATATGTATACGAAATTTCAGTGTGAAAGAACAAACACAATTAATATAGCGAAGTTTCAAGATGCCCAAGTTTGAACTTTGAAGACACGTCACCAGCTCGTTGCTGTAGCATCAACTGTAGTCATATCAAACCCCTTCAACGAACCACATGTGCCAACAAACACCACTGTTTAGCCAAGTCATGTTCGCAATTCCGCATGTGCTGCTCAACAGCTCGACACTGTTTCATATACTGTCCAGTCATATCATCCACATTCATGTGAATACTTACCCTCACAAAACTCCTGTATATAGTCACATTTACCCAACCTCCATGACTTTTCTTTATACAATGATTTTCCATGAAAGTAAGTCAATGTGTATCATGCAACCCAAACTTCAAGTAACGCATGCCAACCTTAATGATAGCCACTAATTTAACAAATCTCTATAATACCAACACCAATTGAAACCCATGGAAACCATAGATTTAACAAATCTCTACAAGACTAAAGCAACCTTGTCACTCAACTGACACTTCTTGATGTGCCCATATTGAAATTCATACTCGCGTGAATACACAGATATGCAACCTTTTTGCAATGAACTATTTTCAAGGATGTAGGGGATCCCTGAAAAGTTTATGCAAAATTTTGGGGATGAGCTTTATAGAGTTGCTACACTGATGGTCGCAGTTCTGCATGTGCTGCTCAAAAGTAAAGGCACTATTGACTTTTGTCCAGTTATATCATCCACACTTACGTGAATACACAGATATACAACCTTTTGCAATGCACTATTTTCAAGGATGTAGAGGATCCTTGAAAAGTTTAAGCAAAAATTTGGGGATGAGCTATCCATTGCTGATACATTGATGTTCACAGTTCTGCATATGCTACTCAACAGCTTGCACTGTTGAACCTTGTCCAGTCATATCATCTACACTTACATCAATACACAAATATGCATCATTTTGCAATGCACTGTTTTCAAGGATGTAGACGATCCCTAAAAATTTTATAATACATTTAACACAGCTCGACACTATCTCGTCAAGTCAAGTTAAATGAAGCACAGGAATGCTGAATAATCTTCACGTGAATAAATACGCAACCTCTTTTGCAGTACACATCACCAGCTTGTTGTTGTAGCACCAGTTGTAGTCATATCAAACCCCTTCAGCAAACCACAAGTGCCAACAGATGCCACTATTCAGCAAAGTTATGTTCGCAATTCCGCATGTGCTGCTTAATAGCTCGGCATTGTTTCACACACTGTCGAGTCATATCATCTTTATTCATGTGAATACTTACCCTTACATATAGTCACATTCACATGAATACTTGCCCTTGCAAAAATCCTATATATAGTCACATTTACATCTACCCTTGCAAAACATCTACACATATTGATCTGAAGTCACATTTTCCAATGTCAATGCACAATTGGATGCTACCTTGTTTTCTAGATAACTATAGGAGGGAGAGAGATTTCGATGCGAAGGAATACCATGCCGAACTGAGGCAGGAGTGGACTTCCGCATGAACGAGTCCAACGCTCTGCACGATGATCTCATGCGACTTAGAGCGCCTCTTGTCAACCATATTTCGCTCACATTGCCATTGTAAAACATGGACCAATATAGGCGTGTAGTGGCTAAAATAAAAAAAGAAGAACAATCTTATGCTACTCCATAGGTACAGGTATTACTTGCTACAACTTGCAGAAGAGTTGGCCGCCGCAACCAACAGGCAACTCACTTCAGCTAAATGTAATAATGTCCTCAACTACAAGGACTACCTGTCAGAATGAATGCCTATGTACGACATCACCTACTTGGGTTTTATGTGGTGTGTGTACTATGTCTAGGATTAAGTTAATAATGTTAGTACGCTAGTGTTCAATATGCAGTGCATGCATATTGTTGGCATCATGTAAGAATATTTAAGTTTTCTTTGTTATGCATGTAATAAATTGGTTCGATATGTCGTAGGTGCGTATTGAAAAACATCCTGTGTGGGAATATTTAACTTTTATGCATTATGTGGGAAAATTCAAGATTACGAATAACGTGCATGCTTCTCACAATCAATAATAAGGTTTACATAATACAAATGCAACAACAGTGACACATATACATCTAAAACATAGTTAAGGAAAATAGTTCTCCAACAAAATCCAATTACACCATGACACAATTACTCTTCATCTGACATCTGCACGTCTGATTGATAAGGAGTAGCAAGAAGTGATTGCTTGTATCGTGCTTGCTCGTACAACTTACTCTCTACTAACTCTCGAATCTCGACTTGGGTCCAATATTGATTTAGATATATTTTCATTCGTCTTAATTACATGCTGAAAATGAAATGCTAACACTCACAAACGTAAATATATGGATAATCGTACCCTGGTGCCAGGGACATAGCACTGTGTCAATTAAAGATGATTCTCTGTGCAGGTACACTGCAAGATTGGGAACATTTAAAATCTTGTTTATATATTGTTTTTCCAGCCTGTATTGATATGACAAGCTCTAATAACCGAAATTATAATGCTTGGACCATGAAATGAGGTTATAAATACACCACAATAATGATCTTATTTCTACCCCACTAACTTTTTAGATTGACTAAGCTATGAGTCGCAACGCCTCAACATCAAATCGTACAATGCAAAACAAGTTTGGATCTACTTCAACAAATGGATCATCACAAGTTCCAATAGATCAACAACTACAGATATACATAGACCACTATGGAGGGGAAATAGATTGGAAAGAAGAGAGATTTTGTTAATATGCCACTATACACGTATGAGAGTCTTGGAAGCGTGAGGCACATCATAGTAGGCAAACCTCCAAAACTAAGTACAGATACCACCGCAATAGAGTTCACTGTAGTAGAACCACCATGGTCAACCCTATACGAGAAGAGGTGTGAGTTGGAAGTGTATTGTCGATGGCACGGGTTACGAGTTCCTAAGGCACGCTCAGTCGAGTTACCTAGAGACGAACTTGCCAACATACTTGCTCATCTTGAATAGGAGAACAATCAAATGCAAAGGCAAGTAGACCATTTTCATGCAATCCAAAAAGCTAGAAAGCATCTAGAGGGGAAGGCGCAAGAGCAAGCCATCAAGTCTATCAATGAAATCTCTTTGTTAGATGATGAAAAAGATATTTCAAACTTCTCAGATTCAAGCAATGATGATTTCCAAAAATTTCTACTTACAAACATTAGATGTTGTTGTTAATGTCTACACGTTGTGTGCAATACAGAATATTGTTGTTAATGTTTGACAAATGATGATTATGTATGTTCAACTTTTGCAAATCTAATAATTAACTGTTCATTAGTTTTGGCTAAGTTTATATGAAATCACTTGCTCTCTTTTTTCCTGTTGTTCTTTGTTGCTACATATGATTCTTGTGCTTTTGTTGGACAATCTCCTCTGCTTTGTAATGTAGGAAACTCTTTAGGAAGGGAAATGCCTCCAGTTAGATATGTTGATGTTTCCAATATTTTGTCTGTGTAATTTGAAATGTTACACACATAACTCTCATCACCCAAATTAGATTTATTGTACATTACTTGTAGCAAAATTTAATAGATTCAATACATACAAACTCTGAGACTCATCCAAACCACACAGACTAACCACTCTTTCACAGAAAAACCATATGGCTCTTAAAGCAAGGACTCGCCGGAGTAGAGTTAGGCCTAACTAGGACCATCACCAGCCATCGAGGTCTAGACATTGACATTTCTTCAAGATAATACTCCCTTCCACCATATGTGACATGAAACTGGTAATGTATTACATTGCTATGTCAGTATGTTATAATATTTTCTATTTTGGCTAATTTTATATGAAATCACTTGCTCTTTTTTTTCTACTATTCTTTGTTGCTACATATGATTCTTGTACTTTTGTCGGACAATGTCCTCTGCTTTGTAATGTAGGAAACACCTTAGGAAGTGAAATGCCTCTAGTTAGATATGTTGCTGTTTCCAATATTTTGTCTGTGTAATTTGAAATGTTACAAACATAACACTAATCACCCAGATTAGATTTATTGTACATTAATTGTAGCAAATTTAATAGATTCAATACATACAAACTCTGAGACTCATCCAAACCACACAGAACAACCACTCTTTCACAGAAAAACCATATGGCTCCTAAAGCAAGGACTCGTCGG
This sequence comes from Quercus tomentella, assembly GCA_028535165.1. Taxonomy (NCBI): domain Eukaryota; kingdom Viridiplantae; phylum Streptophyta; class Magnoliopsida; order Fagales; family Fagaceae; genus Quercus; species Quercus tomentella. Next base: position 38,961,946 of record JAPQVY010000012.1, on the reverse strand, counting down.
AGTAGAGTGGGGCCCAACTGGGACCATCACCAGCTGTCGAGGTCTAGACACCCACATTTCTTCAAGATAATACTCCATTCCACCATGTGTGACATGAAACTGGTAATGTATTACATTGCTATGTCAATATGTTGCAATGTTTTCTATTTTGGCTAAGTTTATATGAAATCACTTGCTTTTTTTTCCCTGCTGTTCTTTGTTACTACATATGATTCTTGTACTTTTGTTGGACAATAGCCTTTGCTTTGTAATGTAGGAAACACCTTATGAAGTGAAACTCCTATAGTTAGATATGTTGCTGTTTCCAATATGTTGTCTGTGTAATTTGAAATGTTACGATGGTTGGGAGTTATTTTTTTCATTTAAAGTGAGTTATAAAAAGAACTAAGTTTCTTGACCTGTCACAAGGAAAATTTATTCTCACACAACACACTGTCACAATGATATTTGGTTTACTTAGAAATAGGGTAAAAGCCTAAAAGCTTGATCAGCTTCTAAAATGTTTCATTTAAGTTATTGGTTTGCTGTAGCATTACTCCAAAGCTCCCTAATGTTGCAATTGTGATGATCAGAAGCCATTTATGTTAACCTTGGAAGCACAGTTTTCTTCATGTAATTTTACATTGATGTTAAGAAAATTTAACTAAATTTTGTACCCGTAGAGACTCCCTAAAAAAGTTTGTAAAGGAATATGAGGATAAACTCTCCGGTGTTGCTACACTCACTGCTCCTAATAGTAGCATTTGGCAAGTAAGGTTGGAGAGAGAAGGATAACACAGCTTGACACTGTTCAGCCAAGTCATGTTCGTAGTTTTGCATGTGCTGTTCAATAGCTTGGCACTATTGAACCCTGTCTACAAGTACCCATCCACACTCATGTGAATACACAGATATGCAACCCTTTGCAATGCATTGTTTTCAAGGAAGCAAAGGATCCCTGAAAAGTTTATGCAAAATTTTGGGGATAAGCTGTTCACCGTTGCTACACTGATGTTCACAATTCTGCATGTGCTATTCAACAGCTCGGTGCTATTGACCCTTGTCCAGTCATATCATCCACACTCCCGTGAATACACAGATATGCAGCCTTTTGAAATGTACTGTTTTCAAGGATGCAGAGGATTCCTGAAAAGTTTATGCAAAATTTTGGGGATGAGCTTTACACCGTTGCTACACTGATGTTCGCAATTCTGCATGTGCTGCTCAATAGCTCGGCACTATTGAACCCTGTCTAGTCATATTATCCATACTCATGTCAATACACAGATATTCATCCTTTTGCAATGCACTGTTTTCAAGGATGTAAAGGAACCCTGAAAAGTTTATGATACATTTAACACAGCTTGGCACTGTCTTCTCAAGTCAAGTCAGATGAAGCACAGGAATGCCAAATAATATTCACTTGAATAAATACGCAACCTCTTTTGTAGTACACATCACCAGCCCGCTGTTGTAGCACCAGCTATAGTCATATCAAATCCCTTCAGTGAATCACATGCACCAACAGACGCCATTGTTCAGCCAAGTTATGTTCACAATTCCGCATGTGCTGCTCAACAGCTTGGCATTGTTTCACACACTGTCGAGTCATATCATCTTTATTCACATGAACACTTACCCTTACATATAGTCACATTCACGTGAATATTTACCCTTGCAAAACTCCTATATATAGTCACATTTACATCTACCCTTGCAAAACATCTACATGTACCGATTTGAAGTCATATTTTCCAATGTTAACGCACAATTGGATGCTACCTTGTTTTCTAGATAACTATAGGAGGAAGAGAGATTCCGATGCGAGAGAATACTATGCCGAATTGAGGCAGGAGTGGGACTTCTGCATGAACGAGTCCAACGCTCTGAACGATGATCTCGTGCGACTCAGAGTGCCTCTTGTTGATAGTATTTCGCTCACACTGCCACGGTAAAACATGGACCAATATAGGCGTGTAGTGACTAAAATAAAAAAAGAAGAACAATCTTATCCTACTTTGTAGGTGCAGGTATCACATGCTAGAACTTGTGGAAGAGTTGGCTGGCGTGGCCGCCGCAACCAACAGGCAACTCACTCCAGTGGAACGTAATAATGTCCTCAACTACGAGGACTACCTGTCAGAATGAAAGCCTATGTACGACATTGCCTGCCTGGGTTCTATGTGGTGTGTGTATTATGTCTAGGATTAAGTTTATAATGTTAGTACTGTTAGTGTTCGATATGCAGTGCATGCATATTGTTGGCATCGTGTAAGAATATTTAGATTTTCTGTGTTATGCGTGTAATAAATTGGTTCGATATGCTGTAGGTGCATATTGAAAAACATCCTGTGTGGGAATATTTAACTTTTATGCATTATGTGAGAATATTCAAGATTACGAATAACGTGCATGCTTCTCACAATCAATAATAAGGTTTACATAGTACAAATGCAACAACAGTGAGACGCATACATCTAAAATATAGTTTAGGAAAATAGTTCTCCAACAAATTCCAATTACACCACGACATGATTACTTTTCATTTGACATCTCCACGTCTAACTGATAAATGGGAGCAGCAAGAAGTGATTGCATGTATTGTGCTTGCTCATACAACTTACACTCCACTAACCCTCAAATCTAGACTTGGGTCTGATATCGATTAAGACGTATCTTCATTCGATTATTTTCTTCTCTTATGTGGTTCAATGCTCTACGAAGTTCATCGATCGTGTCTATTGGCATCTGTGATGTGAGTCGTCGAGGCATTGACGACTTATAACCGACCAACTCATCATAAAACATTTCCTGTTCATGGAGTAACCAAGCCCACTCCTGCCTCATGGTATTGTGAACCTTTGCACTATTTCGTAGATTCGGATCGATTGGATAGTTGAACTCATCTTCCAATACCTAGCAACAGCCTATCGCAGTGAACACATCGCAAGACATATAGATGAAAGGGTTGCCAGAACCAGAGATTGATGCTAAATACAATAACATCAAATGATCGAGTTAACAGTGTGCATCAACTGTTGGTAAATAATGTATAGCTGCATAAGATGGTACACGACAAAGACATTCATAAATTTGTGTACTATTACATGCTAAAAATGAAATGCTAACACTCATATCTGACCATAGACATTAGATGTTGTTGTTAATGTATACACGTTGTATACAATACAAAATGTTGTTGTTAGTGTCTTACCAATGATGATTATGTACGTTCAACTTTTGCAAATCTAAAGATTAATTGTTCATTAGTTTTAGCAAATCTAAAGATTTTCATTTTTTGTCAATAAAATTTACACCACCAAAGACCCAATGTACACACATAACACTCATCACCCAAATTAGATTTATTGTACATTTCTTGTAGCAAATTTAAAGAGTGTTTTTTAGTAATTAAAGTTTACAACACCAAACAACTAATATAACCCCAATGTACTCACATAACACTCATTCAAGAAAATACCAAAGCACAAGTAATACAACCTATCAAATGAAAATTCTTCTCTAACAAAAACATACATTATGGATGATAAACTTTTGTAATATCTAAAACTACTCTTTTCCTACACCATAAAGTTCACTATGTACTTCAAAGAAGAAAATGAGTTTCTCACTTGAGATGATAGAGAGATAACACCAACTCCAAGAATGTATAGTTGTGGTTCTTATTGAAGAGAAGCTGATCTAAAAATGAGGAAATTCTGTTTTGTGCATTTGTGAGGGCAGGCGTAAATAGCAGCATAACTCGATGATGCTAGAGTTGAGTATGGGTTACTAAACTCAATTTTGCCTTAATCAGGTTAAGCACACGACAAAAACACTTCACATGCAAACAGGTAATTTAAATTCCCTCAGTAACTCGATTTCTTTAGGATCGAGTTCTTTTAGTAACTCAATTTCTTTACTGCCGAGTTCAGCTGGAATATTTTATTGCCCAAAAGCCATGGTGGCGATCCAACGTGGCAAAAACCTGATCAAAACTCGGCTTTATAATAGTTGAGTTTTTACGTAACTCGATTATATGGTGGTCGAGTATCAAAACAGGAACATCCCCTATATAGTTTTGAAACAGGGACATATTGCTTAATTTTTTGCTCAATAGTGGCAAAGGCCCATTTTCTCCAAGTTTATTGTCCTTCCTCGTATTTAGTTTACTACGTGGAAACTTTAGCATAAGAAATGTACTGGGATTGGAATTTAAAGTACAATATACTAAAAAATATAATATACACTACTGAATAAGAAAATTATTTGTATATATAAATAACACTTTACCTGTTTTTTTGGAGAAGAATCTACACTTTACATTGTTCAATTCTTCATTCCTAAAAAAAAAGGTTTATGCTATCTACTAATATACCAAGTCGGGGATCATCTTTTCTATGAAAAGTGTGTCTATATATATATATCACTATTTTAAAAATTAGATCAGACTAGTCGGTTCAATTAAGAACTAAGCACCAATCCGATCTATTAAAATTCTAAAAAACCGAGAACTGAAGCCAAAACCGATTCTCTGATCGTACATGTTCTTAAAACCATGATATATATATATATATATATATATATATATATATATGTTGAATGGTATTGTGAAAAGGTTGGTTCCTTCCTACTTCATTTATCTAGCTAGTTTGGTATGATATATTATATTTTACGCAGAGTCAGAGTTATACACTATTTTTTTTTTAGGGTTGTGGTTGTTTTATTTTTTGTTTTGTATAATTCCATAGTTACAACTAAGGCTATAAATTACCAAGCCAAGTCGAGTTGAGCGATTATTAAGTTGAGACTTTTTATTTTTATTTATTTTTTATTTCGAACATAAGCCAAACTCAAGCTCATCATATAGAAAATTACATGTTCAAGTTTGTTCTTGAGCTTCTTTTTTCATATATAGAAAAATCACGACTAAAATATTTTAAGTTTTCATATATTATGATTAATTTTTACTAAGAATTGACTAATTATATTATCAATAAACTACAAATAATAATTTTTTTTCTAGTATATATAGATATATTTTTAGATAATTATACATATTAAATTTTAATATTTTTTATAGTCAAATTGAGCATCATGTTTACGATCACATTATTATGTTTGAGCTTGATTCGTTTAATAATTGAGCCTAAACTTGGGTTTAAACATAGTTTTTTTCACAAACGAGCTCGAACTGTTTATAAACAATTTGGTTCATTTACAATCCTAATTATAACAACTAGCTTGTAACCCCATGCATATGTATGGATACGCTTAAAGATATACAATAAGATATATAATATAATTTATATATATATATATATAATTTAAATACTATTGATAGTCATTTATATATTTTGTCAAATCTTTAAAAAATTTTTTAAGGATATTATTAGGCATAAAATTGTCCATTTTAAAAAAAACATTATTGTGAAGCACTTTTTTTTTACGATTCATTTATTCTAGTCTTTTTGGTTTTTGTACTTAATAACTCACTTGGTTAAATATTTATGTTGTGGTCCCACATTTGATTCTCAAATTAAGAAATAAAACTCTTTAAGAATAAATAATTTAGGACACATGGCGCAAAATTAAAATTCTAATTTGAGTTTCTCTTAGCTTCACCTATTATTATATAATATAGATGAGGAGAGAGAATTTGAACACTAAGGGGCTGTTTGGATTCATTTTTTTGGTCACTCAATTTCCATCACTCATCACTCATCACTCTAAAATACCATGTTTGTTTGGCACCATCACTCACTTCCCATAACTCAATATTTTTCACACTATTTGTGGGCCCCATACCTGTCACCAGTGTAGCTTTTTCATTTTTTTTTTCCAATACCCAAACTCACTGAACCCAGTGTAAAAAAAAAAAAAAAAAAAAAAAAAAAAAAAAAAAAAAAACCGAACAGCCAACCCAGGAAAAGGAAAAAAAAGTCAAAAGGTGGTCAAAAGTTACGACTGTGGGTCCCCTATTTGTGTTTAATTACAATATTGTCATTGAGTTATGAGTTATGGAAACTGAAAACAGCCAAAATGTGTTTTCAGTTTCTATAACCCATAACTCAAAAATCAGAGAATTGAGTGATGGAAACAGAGTTATGTAAACAGAGTTACTATTTACCAAACAACCTTTTTGCTATGGGTCCTACCATCTTTAAGTTATGAGTTATAAAAACAGAGAATTGAGTTATGGAAATAGGCTATCCAAACAGCCCCTAACTCTCCTAATAGAGGAGAGTAGGCTATACCACTAAGTTATAAAGCTTGTTGTTAATCTTAATCTTAATCTTATATATATATATATATATATATACGGGCTTTAAAAAAACATATGTTATGTCTAGGGGCAATTGAAGTGATTGGCTTACAAAAATATGCATAGGAGCCCCTACCCAAGAAAAAAAAGAAAGTAGTTCCATGGTCCTTTTAATGAAAGAAGTGAGTATTAGTTAATGATTATAGATACGTTTTTTTTTTTTTTTTTTTTTTTTTTTTTTTTTTTTTTTTTTTTTTTTTTTTTTTCACTTCTTGTTTTAAATTTTGTCCATCCATCCGCTAAAATTTTGGATCACTTGTGATTATAAGAATTTCATTATTAGTGAAGTATGAATGATGTGAATGCGATTTTTTTTTGAGAATTTGTGAATGTGAAATGTTAAGGTATATATAGAATTATATGTAAATTATTTAAAGATTTTAAATAGGAACTGGTTGAACCGGCCAGGAGATTTCGATCAGATTAATTATGCAATGTATCCGCTTCAAACAATAAAAAGTAAAAATGTGATACACGTGAAGCAGCCTTTACCTACATAGCAAGTTTCGGATAAACTTTTGACACAAAACTGTTTTTGTTTCTATCTTTTGCATCAAGCATAGTATCAAGCACAAGTAAAACTGTTTATGCTTCTTATTCACGGTTAACTTTTTCAGGGAACAAAAGGTAGAACGATATATATTATGCCATTCGTGCTTCAGACAATGCGAGTTAATTGTGATACACAAAAGATTGATTGTGACGGATTGAAACTCTAGCTTGAAGAATTTAGAATCTTAATTTGAGCTTATTGATAGACCACTAGAACTGATTAAGTGTACACAATTTTGTGAAGTTTTAACTTGTTTTATTACTCAAGTTGAACAAACAATGCGTCGGAGTCAGAAATTTCTTTAGGAGACGAAGGTAAATATATCAAAATTTAAATATAAAAATAACCTCTAATTAATAATGTTATGTATAATATAAATATAAAGAATGCTTTTAAAATGATTTAATATATGTTTTTGTTGTTGTTGTTGTTGTCGTCGTCGTCGTCGTCGTTGAGAATTCAATAATTTCATATAACAAATGACAATAAGTCTACACACTTAGATAAAAACAGAGTCAACTCCTTTGGCTACAACTTGCAAACAAGAGAACAACAAAATTCCATCTAGCACTCCTATTTGATGTAGAACAGATAGCATAGTCCTTCCTAAAGTAGCAAGGGTGCTGGAAGTCATGGAGTAAGATCAAGGGGGGTGCTAGTAGAGGCCATCAGGGCGACGATATCGGAATTGCATGAAATTTGGCAAGTTGAAGGGAAACAACATTTTGATCCAGACTCAGAATCTTGAGCGTCTCCTAAATTTAGACAAATTTCTTCGTAAGGCCCAGAAAATAGTGTTTTTGCTATTTATAGTAATATTTTTTTCCTTAATAACTTTTATTTTAAAAGTCAAAATAAGGTCCTATTTGTTTTGGGATGTTTCTTAGAGACAGTATTTTCAATTTTTGCAATTATTTAAAATTTGCTATTTTTGGCAAAAACTACTATTTTGCCACCTAATTACATGATTAGTGAAGTAGGGTTTTTGAGCGTTTTCCTAGCCACCTAGGGTTTCTTTTTACTATTTAAACATATTGTAGCCTTCAGGGCAGTTTAGTTTTCAGATTTATAAAAATACAAACTTTGTCTATTTCTCTCTGATGATTCTAGAACCCTATCACCTTGTGAATTTAATGGACCCCTCGTGAATTCAAGGTTTTCATTCAGAAGCTAACATTTTTAGTTTCTTTCCATTCAGAAAGCAACGTGTTTGTTTTCTTATAACTTCCTTGACATTACTATTACACACTGACTAAAGCAACAACTTAATCTAGAAAAAACACTAGTAAACATAATTGGCCTTGGCCATAAGAGCCATTATCATATCAAAGAAGTATGTCCCATCTAGAGCTTAAAACTTTGAGAAGAATGATATTTCCAGCCATAACAACATGCTCCATTTTGGCTCTAATATCCCATTTAATTCTCTAAATAATTTGTTCCTCTATCAAAATAACTCCTCCATGACATCTGCTATTCCTTTGCAACCATATATGGTAAATTGTAGCCCACTAGACCAATTTGCAAAAGACAGCTCTAAAACTTTTGCCCTTTAAAATAGTCACCCCCGTTGGACTATTTCATCTCAAATAATAGGAACATCAGTCACTAGGGAAAGCCCCATAATATGCTTCCATATTCTCTTGGTGAAGGAGCACTCAAAATAGAAATGTTCCTTACTCTCTATTTTATTTCTATAGAATGCACAATAACTATCTCGGAGAAACCCCATTGCATCAATATAAAAGCATGTTTTTCCACCATACCACTTCCATCTCTTTACGCCTTAAATGATTTAATATATATTATTTTATATCTAACAAAAAATTATATCATGTTAGTCTTTAAAATAAACTAAAAAGATCACATAAACGAAGCTATAGAATTAACATTTCCAAAAGAAAATTTTAGGTGGCCTGCTGATAACTTTTTTAGACCTTGCAAAAGTCGAAGATTTATGCCTTGCCTTGTATAAGACCTTCTATTTTTTATTCTTACACCATTAGAGTATGATAATAGTTTTAAAACTTTAAAAACATGTATAGATAATAGATTTATTAGCTTAAAATAGAGGCTGAAATGCAAAAAAAACACATTTTAAGTCCTCTATTAATTTCCCCATTAGTAACTCCTAAAACTATGTTATTTTGATTTTCTAAATTTTCTTTAATTATAAAAAAATTCCAGAAAACTATAAAATAAAAAAAAAAAAAATTCCCAACTATATTTTAGAATCGTTTTCATTTTCGCACCATAATTAAAAAAAAAAAAAAAAAAAAAAGGACATATAAAGACGAAAAAAGAACTCAAAAATATGCTCCACAGAAGCATCAAACTCATAATGACTAATCTACACACAATTTCTGCACATTCAAACATAAATCCATTCGCAAAAGTCCAAAGCACTTGAAGAAAGTTTTTTCTCTACACCAAAAGCATGACCTGAACGGTTTACGCTGAGAGTGGGAGACGAAGCTAATGAACTGGACAAATGGGTCGACAAGAATGGGTTCAGTCCTGAACCCGACTCCTTTAAGATTTGCAACCAAGTGAGGTTGATCCAGGCATTTCAGGGTTCGGCGTGGTCGGATTCGGTGTGGGAAACAATTTTTATTAAAATATATATATATATATATATATATATATATAAAATTGTTCTAGATCTGGGTTTCTTTGGCTGATTTTAGTGTTGTTCTTGTTGTTAGATGGTGTTTCTTTCACTGGCGATGTAAATTTTTGTTTCTAAATTTTTTTGTGTTGTGATTGGATTGTTCTATAGTTTGTTTGGTTGTGTGGAAAGTTTTATGGATTGCTGGGGAAAATTTGCTGGATGTTTTTGGTAAAATATATCAATATCTTTTTAATTTATTTTTTCTGAAAAAAAAAAATTATTAACTTTTTGGATTTATTTTAATTGTAAAACCTAAAACAATGTAGTTTTGAGGTCTCTAATGGCACAATTCTAACAGAAACTAATGGGAGAACTGATTTGAATCCTGTTGAAATTTAGAGGGTTGAATTGAATAAAATTAAAAAGTAAAGTTAGAATGCTGAAACAAATGTCAAATTACATATCTGAACATATCCAAGTTAATATAAGAGCAATATAAGTTTCATCTCTAATTCTCCAAATGCAAAATAAAAAATGGGATTTTACTTTTGAATTTTAAAAAAAAAAAATTTCAAAAAGTGAATATTTATAAGTTTATTGAAAATGCATTGTTTGAAATTGTTGTGCTTAAGGAAAAAAAAAAAAAAAAAAAGTGAGGCTTCAAAAACTGTAATTAGAAGAAGTGTAGCTTGCTTTTTTTTTTTTTTTCTTTTTTTTTTTTTTTGAGAAGAAGTGTAGCTTTAAACCACTGTATCAAGTAGGAATATAATTATACATTTTGTAAATAAATGTTTTATCAAAGAAATTGAGTAAAATACAACGATCAAAAAACATAATTCAACTTGAGGGCGTGTTGAAAATGCTTTCTTCAAGGTGATAATGTGCCCCTCTTAAAAGAGTTTTCTGTTGGGTTATAAGAAATTCACCTCCATGCAACAAAATCACCAATTGCAAACAATTGGTAAATACATTTAGTAAATATATTCTGAAGTTTTTTTTTTTTTTTTTTCCAAAGAATTCTTACAAGAATTGTATTAGGCCAACAATATATTCTGAAGATAATGCTCCCTCATTACTCAAACAGCCACGCTTTCTACAATGACGATAATGTGGCATAAAGTTGATGCAACTGACAGTGTCCTTTGCAACTGCCTTACAATGTACTAATATTGTTGCAGAAAAAGGACAGAGACAATTGTGTTTACTGCCACCTTGCTTTGCAAAATTAGACATATTTGAATTTGAATCAAGTATATTCATCTTGAAACTTTATTACATATGAAACTTTAACTCACATCACGCACAAACTCAGACACAATTATTTCAAACCACACATATTACATCAAATTAGAAAGTACAATCACCCTGACTTATTTCAAGAAAACTTCGACGCCAAGCTGTAAACAAATTAACAAATTAACGGCTGTCTGGAAGGCATAGAAATTAAACCATGTAATTCTCAGCAAGCTAGACACACTTAGAAAGAGAGCAGCATATAAAATTTTACCTTTTGCATATTTACTTTGGTGTAAAGTTTTTGCAGAAGTTATCGCAGGGTCTTGGGGGAGAGTTGACAGCATACCAAGTCTGAGTGATAGTTAGAGCAAGTGCTAACAATGCGCCAATGAAAGCAATGAACGTCCAGGGACTACTGAAATGGTCGTGAAAGACGTGAGCTATCCAGGTCATCCACTTACTCTCATAGTGCTTCTGAATTTCTGATCTGACATCCTTGTATATTTCGATGTTAGGCACCAAGTCGGTACCTATCTCATTGAAGAGTTTAGCCACTTCTTCATCGCTGCTGATGATGGCGAAAATATCACCAATAGGTCACACAGCACTCGCGAATCAAAGTGGACTTGCACAACAAAATAACAGAAGACCTTAGAAAGCACTGGTGTGGTGCCGGCCAAATATCCTCCGAAGGTCAAGTTAGAATTATTCTCACAACTCTAGAGTGCTAGAGAGGGTAAATTATGCGTACCTTGGTTGGTGATGGTATTGGGGTTTTTATAGTGGTAGAGGGTTGACCTTTCCTTATTGGATTAGAAGTCTTTTCCTCATAGGAGTCTCTTTAGACGTATTTTGCGAGATCCTTTCCTTGTAGGAGTCTTTTTTATTAACACCAAGCGTGGGGCGCAAGATATTTCTTTATATATGCAAACGTGGAGACCAAGCAAGGCCACGTTAGGGTCGTCAGCTTCGCCTACCCCCCTCGTCAGGGTCGTCAGCTTTGCCTACCCCCTCGTCGGGATCGTCAGCTTCGCCTACTACCTCGTCAGGGTCGTCAGCCTCGTTAGGGTCGTCAGCTTCACCTACTCCCTCGTCGGGGTCGTCAGCCTCGTCAGGGTCGTCAGCTTCGCCTACTCCCTCGTCGGGGTCGTCAGCCTCGTTAGGGTCGTCAGCTTCGCCTACTCCCTCGTCGGGGTCGTCAGCTTCGCCTACTCCCTCGCCGAGGTCGTCAGCCTCGTTTGGGTCGTCAGCTTCGCCTACTCCCTCGTTGGGGTCGTCAGCCTCGTCAGGGTTGTCAGCTTCTCTTACTCCCTCGTTGGGGTCGTCAGCCTCGTCAGGGTTGTCAACTTCGCCTACTCCCTCGTCGGGGTCGTCAGCTTCGCCTACTCCCTCGCTGAGGTCGTCAGCCTCGTTAGGGTCGTCAGCTTCGCCTGCTCCCTCGTTGGGGTCGTCAGCCTCGTTAGGGTCGTCAGCTTCGCTTACTCCCTCGTTGGGGTCGTCAGCCTCGTCAGGGTCGTTAGCTTCACTAGGGTCGTCAGTTTCGCCTACTCCCTCGTCGGGGTCGTCAGCCTCGTTAGGGTCGTCAGCTTCACCTACTCCCTCGTCGGGGTCGTCAGCTTCGCCTACTCCCTCGCCGAGGTCGTCAGCCTCGTCAGGATCGTCAGCTTCGCCTACTCCCTCGTTGGGATCGTCAGCCTTGTCAAGGTCGTCAGTTTCGCCTACTCCCGTCAGCTTCGCCTACTCCCTTCAGCTTAGTAGTGTCAACTTCCCATTTATGAAAAGTTAACCCCGTCTTCGTAAAGCTGTAGACGTCCTAAAGCTATTTGACTGCCATTTATGACAAGTGAGTCTGACGGGTCTATTTTTGAACGTTGCTTCATGATACTATATTCATGAATATTCACATTCACAATTTTACCCTTATCAGCTGCCCCCCACTCCATGATCTCGTTAGCTTAAACTGACAGGTTCATGGAGTTTTAAGTCCTTTTCATTTGGATAATTCCAACTCGTCTCTTCAGTACACTTGTTCATCTCGTTATCTTTTATGTTAAAACCATCGTCTTGTAATATTAGTCATATCCTCTGGTGGACGAACTCGTCAACTTTATGGGCTCGTCCGCTTTGGGGACTTGGCACAATCGTCCATTTCGTGGGTATTATTAACTGACTCGTCCAATCTGTAGGCTTAATGATAAACTCGTCCACTTTGTGGACTTAATAATTTTTCATACTCTTAGGATTGGGTCGTCCACTTTGGACTTAGCAATGTCGTCCACTTTATGGATTTAATAGGGTCGTCCACCTTGTGGACTTAATAAGACATGGTTGTCCACTTTGTGTTCATTTTATGGACTTCATAATTTTTTCATCCTCTTAGGATGAAATCGTCCATCTTGTGGACTTAATAAGCTTGTCCATTTTATGGACTTGATAACGTTTCATCCTCTTGAGATGAGGTCGTCCACTTGATGGACTGCATATTAGGGTCGTCTATTTTGTAGACTTGGATTCCTCCACTTTGTGGACTTGTTGAGGTGACTAAGTGTTGGTACCTCGTCACCTTGTGAGTCGTCCACTTGGGGTCGTGGACTAATTAAGGTGACTAAATTTTGGTGCCTCGTCACCTTTTGGGTTGTCTACTTGTAGGCAACTTAGTATGGTGAACATCCACCCATAGTCGACTTCGGTCATGCGTTCACTCGTAGGTGACTTAACGTAGTGACCGTTCACCCGTAGGCGACTTTGGCCACACATCTATCTGTAGGTGACTTAACGTAGTGACCGTCCACCCGTAGGCGACTTTGGCCATGCGTCTACTTGTAGGTGACTTAACGTAGTGACCGTCCACCCGTAGGCGACTTTGGCCACCCGTAGATGACTTAGCGTAGTAACCGTCCACCCGTAGGCGACTTTGGCCATGCGTCTACCCGTAGGTAACTTAACATAGTGGCCGTCCACCCGTAGGTGACTTTGGCCATGTTTGAATAAACTCCTCTTATTATAATAAACCATGCATTCGTAGAAAAAGTAGTTCTTAAAAAGAAAACGAAGACCTGCCCTTTGGGCTTTAAAAGAGTTATTGTAGCAAAAACTAAGTAAACAGAAAAACTGGAGAGTATATAGCCAAAATTCACTAAGGCAAACTAGAAATAAAGGGGTGCTGCTCTTCATGCCATCCTTTTTGCTGGTAGTAGTTCCGTAGGTGCTTGGTATTCCACGGGTGGTGTAGCTTCTGTCCGTCTAGCGTCTCCAATTCTTACCATTTTCCGCCCTCTGTCTTGTCGTGTATCCTCATGTCTTTCTCTCTTCTCTTGAGTTAGAAGCGCGTCTTCAGCATTCATGTACTTGGTTGCCCTATAAAGCACGTCCGACATAGTCTTCGGGTCGTTCTTGTATAGTGAAAACAGGAACTTACCCTTCCGCAGCCCATTTGTGAAAGCGGCTACAAGTATCTTGTCGTCGGCTTCGTCGATCGAGAGCGCCTCCTTATTGAAGCGGGATATGTAGGCCCTTAATGTTTCCTCCTCTCGCTGCTTGATATTCATTAAGCAAGCTATAGACTTCTTGTACCGATGTCCTCTGATGAAGTGCGTAGTAAATTGAGCGCTTAGCTCCTTGAAGGTGCTGATGGAGTTTGGTGCTACCGGCTGAACCAAATCCTTGCCGCACCCTTTAGCGTTGTAGGGAAGGCCCTGCACATAATTGCGTCTACCACTCCTTGAAGGTGCATCAAGGTCTTAAAGGTCTCTAGGTGGTCTAGAGGGTCCTTGACCTCGTCATAACTATCCATATGTGGCATGCGGAACTTACTCGGCAAGGGGAAGGAGTTGACGGTGGTGGTAAATGGCAAGTCGGTCCTGTTGACAAGGTCGTCAAGGTCACTAGACACTCGTCCCTTGAGAGCGTTCATCATTACTTCCATCTATTCCTTTATCGCCTGCATCTCCGCGATGATAGGTGGCGGAGCCGTATCTGCAAGAGAGGGAAGGCTCGTGTCCCGTCGCTTTGGTTTGCTTGGGACGTTGCTAGCCGGTGGTCCCTCTTGATTCCTCCTTTCAGCGCTGGTTCCTTCTTGATCCGCTCCTTGGTTATTGGGTGTCGCGTTTTTCTGGTTCAGCTGCTCTTCTAGGTTGTGGTTTTGTTTGGTGAGGCGCTCCAAGGCTGTGGCGAGCGTCTTGACCTGCTTCTCAAGTGCAGTCGTGGGGGCTTCTTCTTCTTAAACGTCATTAGTAGTCGCCATTGAGCGAGTGAGTACCATGTAACTCTTTTGTCCGGGAAGCAATAATGTGCTACGTTTCCCACAGACGGCGCCAACTGATGATGGCGAAAATATCACCAATAGGTCACACAGCACTCGCGAATCAAAGTGGACCTGTACAACAAAATAACAGAAGACCTTAGAGAGCACCGGTGTGGTGCCGGCCAAATACCCTCCGAAGGTCAAGTTAGAATTATTCTCACAACTCTAGAGTGTTAGAGAGGGTAAATTATGCGTACCTTGGTTGGTGAGGGTATTGGGGTTTTTATAGTGGTAGAAGGTTGACCTTTCCTTATTGGATTAGAAGTCTTTTCCTCATAGGAGTCTCTTTAGACGTATTTTGCGAGATCCTTTCCTTGTAGGAGTCTTTTTTATTAACACCAAGCGTGGGGCGCAAGATATTTCTTTATATATGCAAACGTGGAGACCAAGCAAGGCCACGTTAGGGTCGTCAGCTTCGCCTACCCCCCTCGTCAGGGTCGTCAGCTTCGCCTACCCCCTCGTCGGGATTGTCAGCTTCACCTACTACCTCGTCAGGGTCGTTAGCCTCGTTAGGGTCGTCAGCTTCGCTTACTCCCTCGCCGGGGTCGTCAGTTTCGCCTACTCCCTCGTCGGGGTCGTCAGCCTCGTTAGGGTCGTCAGCTTCGCCTACTCCCTCGTCGGGGTCGTCAGCTTCGCCTACTCCCTCGCCGAGGTCGTCAGCCTCGTTAGGGTCGTCAGCTTCGCCTACTCCCTCGTTGGGGTCGTCAGCCTCGTCAGGGTCGTCAGCTTAGCTTACTCCCTCGTTGGGGTCGTCAGCCTCGTCAGGGTCGTCAGCTTCGCCTACTCCCTCATCGGGGTCGTCAGCTTCGCCTACTCCCTCGACGAGGTCGTCAGCCTCGTTAGGGTCGTCAGCTTCGCCTACTCCCTCGTTGGGGTCGTCAACCTCGTCAGGGTCGTTAGCTTTGCTTACTCCCTCGTTGGGGTCGTCAACCTCGTCAGGGTCGTCAGCTTCGCTAGGGTCATCAGTTTCGCCTACTCCCTCGTCGGGGTCGTCAGCCTCGTCAGGGTCGTCAGCTTCGCTAGGGTCGTCAGCTTCGCCTACTCCCTCGTCGGGGTCGTCAACTTCGCCTACTCCCTCGCCGAGGTCGTCAGCCTCGTCAGGATCGTCAGCTTCACCTACTCCCTCGTTGGGATCATTAGCCTTGTCAAGGTCGTCAGCTTCGCCTACTCCCGTCAGCTTCACCTACTCCCTTCAGCTTAGTAGTGTCAGCTTCCCATTTATGACAAGTTAACCCCGTCTTCGTAAAGCTGTAGACGTCCTAAAGTTATTTGATTGCCATTTATGACAAGTGAGTCTGACGGGTCTATTTTTGAACGTTGCTTCATGATACTATACTCATGAATATTCACATTCACAATTTTACCCTTATCAGCTGCCAAGGACATTGCGGAGTATCCGTGCTTTCCTTAGCATCTTAACATCGTTGGCTTCATCAATTAGTGAATCAAGGAAGGATATATAAGAGGTGACCCCAAAATCATTTTCAAAATCCAGACACATTTCATATGCTATCAAGTTCAGGTACTTAGGCCTGGCTGAGTCATCCACAACAATTGGAGGAAGGTGAAGTTGTCCACGAAAAAGAAATTGTTTAGTGAATGATATGTTACACAAGTAACTATTGTTACCACGTTTCAAATGGATACCTGCCGTTTTAAGCTCCTGGACATTGCGATAGGATTGCCACTCTTGGAAATTTTGGTTGATTATTGGAACTTGTCCATCATGACTGCAATTTGGTCCATGAAGCATTCGTGTCCTCAGATGGTCAAGAAGATGGACGGGCTCTGGAGCCACTGAGCTTGTATGATCTTGTGGCTTCTCCTCATCGTGGCTTTCATCTTTCGCACTTTGTGCTTGTTGTGGCTTCGATCTTTGGCAGTCTCCACGATAACCAATTCGATTGCTGATCCTTTGGTACCTCAACGTGCGAGTCAATGTAGATGTCAATTGATTTCCTCAAATCTTCGTCCTTCCCACTCGATCTCATCAACCATGTGAGTAGACGATAGGGAAGTTGATTCTCCAGCAAGAACAAATCCTGTTGCCCAAATGCTACACTGTCCGTTTTTATATTCAACTCTTTGAACTTCTTGTTGTTAGCTGCGCAATATATGTACTGTAATATTGCACAGCCATCCACTAACAAAATCGAAGTGAGAGCCTCATCATCATATTTCTGGGTCACCTCCTCCTCGAAGCATGTCCTCAGTTCATTGATTTTCTCCTTAATCATCTTGTATACATCTTCCACACTCATACCGCTACCTTTAAAGAACTCATTTGTCAACAGTAGCTTGTAATTCTCTCCTAGCTGGTACTTTGGATTATCATCGTGAATTGGACCGAGTGATACCACTTTTGGCTCATAATACTAGCGGAAATCGTCGACGGGTTCTCGCAGCAAGAATATAACCTTTTGTATCTTTGGTGTTCGAGATTGATTCATCGCATTTTCTTTTGCCTCCCTTACTTTTTCAAGCCTTGCCTTGAGATCAGTGATGCCGATGCTCGTTTAACCTTCTTCTCTTCCGGCCATTGAAAGTTCGCAACAAAGAAGGCAATTGAATTTTTTAAGTTTTTTCCTAACTCGCATTTACTTTAATTTATTCTTGACGGAGCACGTGGAAACTTTTTGCTTGAGAAATTAGGACTGTTGCTCTTATTTGAATATAGAAATTTTCCTAAAGCAACTATATCTTCTTCTTATGATGGATTAACATATCAAGCTTGGAATATAATCTACAAGATATATCTAAAAAATGCAAAATAAATTGAAACTTGCTTTATGTCTTTATCCATTATGAAAGATTGATGTTGATCGAACATGCGTAATTTCAACATCTTTTCAACTAATACACCAAGTCGGGGACAGGGATCATCTTTTCTATTAAATTAAAGACAATACACAAATGTTGAATGATACAGTGAATAGGCTTGTGTTTCTTCTTACTTTATTTACCTCGTTAGTTTGGCATGGCATGATGTATTTTGAAGCAAAGGTAGAGCTAGAAAATGTTTGTAGGAGGCAAAAATTTGTGAAGCCAATTACAATATGCCATATCAAAATTTAGTGACAAATTCCAAATTTATGTGTCATTAAATTAATTAAACAAATGATGACATGTGTCATCCAAATTGACATCACATTGGTATATTGAAATTTGCCATGTGTCATTTGACCTACAAGATAAAGATAAATTTCCTATTAAAAATTTATGGATAATTATCTTTATTAAAATAAATAAAATAAAGATAAATTTTCTATTGAAAATTTATGGATAATTATCTTTAGGGTAAATTACAAATTACACCCTTGAAGTTTAGGGGTAATTGGATTTTACATCTTGAAGTTTCATAATTTGGATTTTACCCCCTGAAAGTTGGGGTATTTGGATTTTACACCCTGACGTTTCAAAACTTGGATTTTACCCCCTAAAGTTTAGGGTTGTTTGGAATTTACACCTTCAAATTTTGAAACTTTAGGTTGTGAAATCCAAACACCCCAAAACTTTAGGAAGTAAAATCCAAACACTCCTAAAATATAGGGGTAAAATCCAAGTTCTGAAACGTCAGGGTGTAAAATCCAAGCACCCCAAACTTCAGGGGATAAATTCAAATTCTGAAATTTCAGGGTGTAAAATCCAATCACCCCCAAACTTTAAGAGTGTAGTTTGCAATTTACCCTTATCTTTATTAAAATAAATAAATAAAATAGAGATAATTATTTATCTTTGTTGATTATTATCTTTATCAAAATAGATAAATAGAGATAATTATCTCTAAGCAAAATTTGGACCAATCAGAGTTTACTACATATCTTTAAGCATATCAATTCAAAGTGGAGCTTATCCTCTGAAACCACTATAAATAGATGACACCCTCTCATTTTCAACCCCAAGTTTTCAAGAAGACCAAGCTTTGGAGAAATCCAGTCTTAAGAATTCGATTCATCTCAAGAGGATTTCTTGTTCAAAGAAAGTTTTCAAGAAGACCAAGCTCTGGAGAAATTTTGTCTTAAGAATTTGATTCATCTTCCAACCAAAGTCAAGAAATGTCAAGAGGATTTTTTGTTCAAAGAAAGTTTTCAAGAAGACCAAGCTTTGGAGAAATTCTGTCTTAAGAATTCGATTCATCTTCCAACCAAAGTCAAGAGGATTTCTTGCTCAAGTCAAGTTCAAAGAAGATAGAATCAAATGAGTATTCTTTTGTAAAAGAATCGAAACAGAGATTGTACTCACTACTTGATTAATACAAAAATATATTTGTGACACCTTTTTCAATTTGTTTGATTTGCAAACTTTGTGAATTATTATTTTTTTTTTAAGTTTAAAAAGGTATTGGTTTACCCAACCAGATTAATTGTGCAATATTGTATCGAGCTTCAAACAGTAAAAAGTAAAAATGTGATACACATGAAATAGTCTTTTACCATCAAAATACAAAAAAATGTCCCATTATCCAGTCTTGTATCTTTAAAAAATTTACAATTGTGCTACAGTACCGTCACAAATTTGTGATGGTACTGTTGCACAATTGTAAAACAAAATAATACTTTTTTATTCATTCACTTAACATATCTGACTCTTTCTCTTCATTTTCTCTGTTTCTCATCTCCTCTCTCTCCACAACGTTTTGGCCTCTCTCTCTCATGGTGAGCATATTCTGGTGTGGGTCGTGGGTCCAACGTGGGTCTAGCGTTGGCGTGGATCTGGTGGCACCGTGAGTTTGGTGGTTTCGGTGGTGTGGTCCTTTGATGGAGGCGCTCAACCTCACCTCCGATGATGGGTTGCTCAAGCTTGCAGATGATGGGCTATGATTTTTCTAGCATGGGTCTGGTGGTGGGTTGTGGTGTGTGGGTGGTTTAAGGGTCTATGGGTTGTTGGGTTTTGGGTGTTGTGGTGCGATGGTGGCGGCATTGATCTAGCAGCGGGGGTGGCTGGATGTGGCAGTGAGGCATGGATAAATTGTTGAATTTTTTCGGCAGTCTATTTCGTCTCCAGAATATGCTTGGTGTGTTTATGCGTGTGTATTTTGCTGTGAGGCATGGATTGATTTTTGTCTTTTGGGTTTAGATGGGTTGGATTTTGGATTCTGATGGGGTTTGGGTTGGAGTTGGATTGGTTGGTTTGGGTTAGTGTGGTGGGCAATGGTGTTGGCGTGGTGGTGATTGGGTTTTTGGTTATGGTAGGATTTTGGTGGGTAGTGGGCAATAGTGGCGTAGTGATAATTGGGTTGTTTGGTTGTTGAGAGAGGGACAGAGAGGCAGGTACAGAAATGAGAGAGAGAGAGAGAAAGAGAGAGAGGGAGAGAGAGATGAGAGATAGATAATTTGTTTATTATTTTATTGTATAATTTATATTATTTTAATGTGTTGTGTTGTAAAATAAAAGTTGGGATATTGAAAGTAATGTAAAATGGTATGGTATAATAGATAAAATAGCTTTTGAGATGATAAAATAGAATCGTTTGAAGATATGGGATGTGAATGCTCTAGTACCTAGCTACATATAGCAAGTTTCGAATAAACTTTTGCAATAAAACTGTTTATGTTTCTATATTTTGCATCAGGGATCAAGCATAATTATAACTGTTTATGTTTCTTATTCACAGTTATCTTTTTTAGGAAAAAAAGGTAGAACGATTTATTCCATTCTTGCTTTAGACAAAATGAGTTGAATAAATGTGACACACGAAAGATTGATTGTGATGAAAATTTTGAAACTCTAGCTTGAAGTATTTAGAATCTTAATTCTAACTTATTCATGATAAACCAATAGAAGCAAGCCAGTTTGAAGAAGCTGGCCGGGCATGAGCACGAACCAAACAATTTTATTTTATTTATTTTTCCACCGTAGTAAGCAAGCTTGGTATTTGATATAAAAAAATACGTTGGAGTCAGAAATTTTTGTAGGAGGCGAAGGTAAATATATCAACATTTCAATGTAAAAATAACCTATAATAATAAATATATTATTTACGTATAAATTATTTTTTAATATGATTTAATATATGTTATTTTATATTTGACAAAAAAATTATATCAAGTTAGTCTTTAAATAAATTAGAAATGTTGTGGATTTGAGTCTACCTAGCTAAAGAATTAATCTTTCCAAAAGAAAATTTTGGGTTGTTTACTAATCACCTCTTGCAGACCTCGCAAAAGTAGGAGAATTGTGCATTGAAAATAACCTTTTATTTTTTTTTTACTAAATAAATTAGAAATTACATGATTAGAGTATAATAATAGTTTTAAAACTTTGAAGCATATAAAGAATTATTTAATTTAAAATAATTTAAATAATAAATGTCAATTTACATCTCTAACACATGCAAGCTAAGTCAATATAAGAAAAATATAAATATAATAAAAACTGGAGTGGAATTGTATTAATGAAATAAAAATGCAATAAAGTTCCTAAACTCCTAATCATAAAAATGCAATAGTTCTTTTCTTCAAAAATAATATAGTATCATCTGTAATTCTAAAGGTATCATCTCTAATTCTACAAAAGGCTAATTAGAACTTATCCATCTGTGGTTTGGCCAAAATTTAAGTTGCCTACATGTGGTTTGAAATTTGATACTTTACCCACCTGGGGTTAGCTCAGTTAGGGTTCCGTTATCCATCTCTATTAAAAATGAGACTAAATATGTATTTTTGTTCTCTTTTATGTATCTCTCCTCTAAAAACATAAAAAACATAAAAGAATAAGAGAATACGGGATCAAAGGTAAGGGTTTTGTAAAAATTAAGAAACCAAAGTTATTGGTCTAATTGTAAGGTTGAATTTAATCAACCATCTTGTTGGCTTTATTCCGTGCCAAATTTGCTTGTATTTCAGCAATTAGTAACCCTGTATTTAAGTGAGATTGTTGTAAGGGTAGTGAGTGAGATAGAGTGTTGAAATGCTCAAGAGTGTGCAAGAAAACAGAGACTCGCGGCTGGATTTCGTGGGTGACTCGCGGCTATAAGCCGCCAGAAGATGCACACGTGCCAGGCATGCCAGAAGTTGAAGCGTCATGCTAGCTGGAGCACTACAAGACAAAATAGGACAACTGACCGTTCTGTTATCTCGCGGCTGGATCTCGCGACTCAGTCAAGCCGTGAGGCCAAGCCGCGAGCCAGCCCTATTTTGAAAAACCTGACTCTTCACATTCCATTCTCACCCCAGTATAAATACCCCTATACCCACGAAAGAAAGAGAGTTTCCAAAGAGAATTTTGAGAGAGAAACCCTAGAGAAAAACAAGATTGATTCATCCACAATCTTCATATAAAAGACTCTTCAAATTCCTCTACTCTCTTCCTCTCCATTGTTAAATTCTTGAGAGGCTTTTTACCAAAACCTTTTCTCACCATATCCATTACTGTGAGAGGGCTGTTTGGTGTTCTGAGAAGCAGTTAGGAAGGAACCAATTTCACATTGATTGATGCTATGGTCAAGTAGCGGAATCCGGGAAGCTAGAAAAGAAATAGGTTCGGCGCAACCTCGTTGGAGCAAGAAGCTTGGAAGGTTTAAGTACACTGGGTAGATTAGGCTTAGAGGGTCTATTGCTGTTCATGTATCCCAACTACATTTTCTAGTGGATTGTTTACCGCTTGGAGGGCGGCGGAGAGGTTTTACGCTGAGGGCTTCGGTTTCCTCTTCGATAACACATCGTGTGTTGTCCTTGTGTTTGCATCTCTCTTCCTTTTATCTTTGCCTTTTATTTTCTGATGTGGATGTGATTTTAATTGGCTTAGATTGTTTACCAATTCCGTTTATAGCTTATGTTCATATTTCGCACATTAATTGTTTGATATTAAGCTTGAATTGGTAATTTGTAAATTGGGGGTCTAAACGTTCAAGGGTGTTTTTACACTATTTGAACTTTCAATTGGTATCAGAGCAGGTACACTTTTATTGGTTTCATTACCATAGTGTGATCCTTGACCCCATTTTAATATGGACCAATCTCAATCCCTAAATGCACCTCCATATTTTGATGGTAGTAATTATGCATTTTGGAAGGTTCGCATGAGAGCATTTTTATGTTCCATTGATGAATCGGTTTGGGATGCTGTTGATATAGGTTGGACCAGGCTTGAGGCAGCCAAATCCACATGGGATAAGGCAGCACTCGCCGCATCTAATGCTAACAGTAAAGCTCTTAACGCGATTTTCTGTGGTGTGTCTCCAGATGAATTTCACAGGATTTCTCATATTACTGTTGCCAAGGAAGCATGGGAGATATTGGAGACCACCTACGAAGGCACAAAGAAAGTGAAAGACACCAAGCTGCAGATGCTGACCACTCGGTTTGAGGAGCTCAAAATGAGTGAGGATGAGTCCTTTGACTCTTTCTATAGCAAGCTGAATGAGGTGGTTGTCAACAAGTTCAATTTAGGGGAGAAAATTGAGGATTCTAAAATAGTAAGGAAGATCCTTCGGTCTTTGCTGGAAAGCTTTCGTGCCAAAGTGACAGCGATTGAAGAGAGCAAGGACCTTGATGACATCAAAGTCCAAGAACTGATTGGTTCCCTTCAGACTTATGAAATGTCGCTGCCCACTCAACGGAAGAGCAAATCTCTTGCTCTTAAGACCATTAATGAAAAGGTGGAAGTCCATGACTCATCAAATGAGGATGTGGTTGACAAAGATGTTGCATACCTTGTGAAAAATTTCCGAAAATTCTTGAAATTCAAGAATAATGGCAAATTTGGTGATAAAGGAAAATTCCAAAGTTCAGGAAGGGAGAAAAGGGAATTCAAAAAGAAAGATGGAAAAGAATCCTAATCTACACAAGGTATCACTTGTTTTGAATGCAACGGGCATGGACACTTTAAGAAAGAATGTCCGAATTATTTGAAATCGAAAGGCAAGGTGTATGGCACGACACTGAGTGACTCGAATTCATCCAACTCTGATTCTGAGGAAAGCTGTGATGAAGAAGGGAATTACTCTACTTTTATGACTATTGCCCATGTTGAGTCTTCAGATGAGTTCAATTTACTTGTCCAAGAGCTTGAAAAGTCATTGGGAGTTGTTGAAGAATCAGATGCAGAAGAAGATGAAAGCACAGCCAATCTTCAAGAGAATTATAACTCACTCCTGGAGAAGTCAGGTGAGTACACAAGGGTGGCCAAGGCAGTTGTGAGAAAGATGAAGAAGGCAGAGGAGGACTATAAAAGTCTCCTAATTCGCTATAAGGAGGCCAAATGTGAGATAGAGACACTGAATGGTGAGCTGTCAGAAGCCTACACAAAAGTGAGATTTCTTGAGCAAGAGGTTGTACAAACAAATGCCAAGATAGAGAGGGTCTCCACCAAGAAGCTAGATGATGTTATTTCATCCCAAAAGCATTTTTCAGACAAATCCAAGTTGGGATATACTGGAGGGAGTAGCTCATCGGGCAATCTCACCAAAGAAGTGAAGTTTATAAAGGCCAAAGAGCCATTTGAAGTTGGCCCTACTACTGAGAAGCCCAAGATGGAGGAGAAGAGGAATGTGGAAAACCAACGGTTGTTGAATCCTCATAATCAATCTGTGGGCAGGTCTGAATCCCGAGCCAAGTCTCGTCCACGACTACAAAGAGGTCCTAGATCAAATTATGTGTGTCATCACTGCGGACTTCAAGGGCATACTCGACCAAATTGTCAAAAGTTGAGAGCAATGGATAGTGCAACTCTTCAAAGGTCACGAGGACCTAGAAATGATAGGAGAAATTGGGCTGGTGAACCATCAAGAGATCAAAATGGTGATCCCGGAATGATGGACGTGATGAAGATGATTGGTGCATTCACCAACTGCTTGGAAAGCTTCACACGAAGGTTTGAAAGTCCTAACTCCCGTACCCAATCCTATAAGAAAATCACCCCAAACACAAGTGATGTGTGGGTGAAAAGGGGTACTCATGCATAAGCATTACAACATGTCCATGCATCAATACTTCCTATGCTTTGTGACTTTGTTTGGTTGTTTGCTTATTGATTGTGTGAGTTAAAATTTGTTTGTCTGTTTTTGCATACTTTCGTTCATTTTTGTTGATTTTGATCAACCTTTTCCTTCTTATGTGTCAAAAATCCAAATACCACATAAAAAGTAGAAAATCAAAAAGTTTGATTGACATTGTTGAGTTTTATCTCAAAACTTGTTTTGCCTTGTACCTTTGTGCTAATGGCTTTGTGCATTTATGAGAATCGCTTGTTCCTTTGCACTCTTATCACTGTGGAAGAAATCTTGAAATCTATGTGACTGTTGTAAATAGATCTTCAAACTTGTCATGAATGATTAGTGAATGGTTATGTTGATCTTGAGACATGCATAGACTTGTGCCTATATATCTTCCCACTCTTTATTTTTTTTGCTAAAAAGAGCTCACCAAATGTAAATCTCCAAATGTAAAGAGATATTGAGCTGCAAAATCCTGTCGCACATACTAATATTCGACTAGGAAAAATGGAAAGCGACCAAAAATAAAAGTGTATGATTGTTCAAAAAGCCAAAGGCTATCTCATCAAAGTGAAATATCAAATATCACTCTCACAATGAGAGGGGATTGTCTCAAAAGGATCAAAAAGATCAAATATTTTGATTGAAAGTGGAGTCAAATGTAAAGCTCCAAATTATGTAATCAAGTCTTGTGGAAGGTCATATATGCATACTTCTATAATTGAGATGGGTCACATGATCTAGTGCTAATTGTGTATGCCTTGGTTGAATTGATTATTGAAGCTTCACATTAGACTAAGGACTATCTCATTGTTAATATCCACACACAACACACAAGTTTATGTTCAATGAATGCCATATTCATTTGTGTGATTGTACCTGATAAAATGTGTTTTCACATGCTTAATCTTTGTTGATCCAAACACAAAAAGATTTTTGAGTGTTTTAGTTGTTTTTGGAAAGTATTTTGTTCTCTCAAAAACTGAATTTTTCAAAAACAGTGTTGCCCTGTTTTGGCGACTCAGTCGCGGGTAAGTCAAGTCGCATGCCACAGTTGCGAGATCGCGGGTCAGTTTTGGCGACTTGTTCGTAAGTGGAAGGTCCAGTCGCGAGGGGTACACAGAGATTTTCGCGGCTCATCTCGCGACTCCCTCGCAAGCGAGACTTCCAGTTGCGAAAAACACTTAGCAAATTTTTCAAAATTTTTGTTTTGAAGTGTTTTGGCAGGTTATTTTGGCAACTTCCTAGCGACTTGCCTCAGCCGCAAAAATCGCGTGGTTTGCAAAAAGAAGCTCATTTTCAATACTGTTATTAAAAAGAGTCTTAATTTGTTTTTCTTGCATCCTGTGACTGTTCATTTTCTGGTCTCACTTTCAATATTTCAACACCACCATGGTAATCTCCAAAAATCTTCCACTATTTTGTCACCATTGTCTCAAACTTCAAGGAAAGGTATTGGTTTTTGTCCTCTACTCTTTATTTTTCACTGTTATTGCCTTTTCCTCATGGATTTTGTGCTCTCTATGGTATTTGTATATCTCTTGACTGTGTTTGGATATTTGATTGTCTGGTGTTTTCATTGTATTTTTTTTGGTGGATATACTCTGATCTACTCTATATTGTGTCTACTTTGGGTCATTATTGTCCCTCATTGTCATTTTCTGGACATTCCCATCTAGTTCTTAGGGTTTTCTTCATTATCCATATTTTGAAACTAATCCACTGCTAATAATGTCGTTTGGATTGTGCTATTTCTTTTCCTCTATTACAAGATGCAGACTTGAAATGTCTCCATTCAAGAAAGCAGCTGTGAAATGAGGTAGTTCCAAAGGAAAGGAGCCTGTCATTGATGTCGATGACTACTTACCTCAAACAAAAGGGACTCGTTCTTCATCAAGAGTGTTCGATCCCAACAAGTTCAGATCCTATGCTGCCTTTCAGACTCATGAGAATTATTTCTGAAATACTACACCATTACTGGAAAGACCTGTTGACCAATCGTCACTTCATGACACTGACATTCCAAAATGGTTTGCCCACAAGGATTGGAATTACCTTCTTTCCAATCTGGATGAAGCTTATGAGAATTTGGTAAAGGAATTTTATGCCAATGCAATTGTGGAAGGAGAAGAACTTAAGTGCTGGGTTAGGAGAAAAAGCTTTTCAGTCTCTCTTGCATATTTGGTAGAGATCCTTCACATCAACCGGCCAATGTTTAAACACTCACCGGTTTATGATGATCTATGTCCAGATGAGGAACTTCTTAAGGATGGTCTTGGACAAG
This sequence comes from Quercus tomentella, assembly GCA_028535165.1. Taxonomy (NCBI): domain Eukaryota; kingdom Viridiplantae; phylum Streptophyta; class Magnoliopsida; order Fagales; family Fagaceae; genus Quercus; species Quercus tomentella. Next base: position 38,934,721 of record JAPQVY010000012.1, on the reverse strand, counting down.
GCTTGGAATTTTCATCCAATGGAAACTCAGTCAGCGTTTCCTCTCTTCCTCCGAAATTGAGAGTGCTTACAATAGTGATGTTTCACAACTTGTACCCCCTATCCAGCATTGGGTATATAAACCTCGGACGTGCCTTGTTTCTTCATAACCTAATCTCTGATGTAGAGATTGACATCTGTGCTCATATCTTTCACGTTCTGCGCAAAATGGTCCTACGAACTGAGTCACGAATATGTGTTCCTTTTTGTTGTCTCATTTCTAGGATCTTGAAGCTCAAAGGAATTTACCCATCAGCAGATGAATCTCCCTGCCCAAATTCGAGTCCAATCAACATGCGTACATTCAACGCAAGCATTGGTCATAGTTGGAAGAGAGTCAAACTGGAAACTTCCACATCTCACAGTGATTCACATTTTAGCACTTTCTCCCTTGACGAAAAACTCGACAACATTGTGACATCTGTCCACGAGTTGAGTACCAAGATGTCCGGACTCACATCTACTTTACACCATCACAACACTCGGTGGGATATGAAGTTTACCTCCCTACAAACTCAATTGAATCAGATTCAGAGGAAGCTAGAAGAGGATATGTAGCTATTCCATGACAAAAAGGGGGAGATGTTGTCATAAGGGGAATACAATGAAAGGGTGAGTGATAGCTTGATCAAAGGGGGAGGAAATTATCTAAGGGGGAGTTTTTCAGCATGCAATTTCAATATTTTACTTTAAGTTGTTTTTCATTTTTTGGTGTTGTGTACCCATGTTGCTTTTGTAAGCTTTTAGGGTTTTTTTTTTTTTTTTTTTTTTTTTTTTTTGTATTAGGCTTCATGGTTTGTATCATGCTTTATGCAGCCTTTATGCTTTGTTAAATCAGTACTTCTAACTAAATGTAATGCATTTTCTTGTTAAGTACTGTCACTCTTGTGCCCTTGTAGGATTGTTCCTAGATGCATATACTTAGTGTATTGTGCATTGGTTGAGTGTTGGGCATGCAAGTGACTTGCATTGAGCTTGTTTGCTTGTTTGTTCAAGTGTTCTTTCCAAGTGTGAATAAGCATTGTGGTCACTACTTTGTAGTGATTATTTTGTTTGATCAAGCCATAGTTTGTTTCTTAACTCCATCTTTGCTTGATCACATCATGCTTGATCACATCATGCTTGCTTCATATGCATTTCATGCTTTTCTGCATATAATGATCATAGTGTATTGTTGTGTTTCAGGAGTTTCATGTTCATATGATTCAAGAGCCTCACAGTTTCTAGAGTTAGATGTTAGTGAGTTTTGCTCAACTGTTCCCAACTCACATGTTAAGTCTAGAGTCTGTTTTAAGGTTTTGTCACGGAATAGCCAAAGGGGGAGATTGTAAGGTTGAATTTAATCAGCCATCTTGTTGGCTTTATTCCGTGCCAAATTTGCTTGTATTTCAGCAATTAGTAACCCTGTATTTAGGTGGGATTGTTATAAGGGTAGTGAGTGAGATAGAGTGTTGAAATGCTCAAGAGTGTGCAAAAAAACAGAGACTCGCGGCTAGATCTCGCGGGTGACTTGCGGCTACAAGCCGCCAGAAGATGCACACGTGCCAGGCATGCCAAAAGTTGAAGTGTCATGCTAGTTGGAGCACTACAGGACAAAATAGGACGACTAGCCGTTCTGTTATCTCGCGGCTGGATCTTGCGACTCAGTCAAGCCGCGAGCCAGCCCTGTTTTGAAAAACCTGACTCTTTACATTTCATTCTCACCCCAGTATAAATACCCCTTATACCCACGAAAGAAAGAGAGTTTCCAGAGTGAATTTTGAGAGAGAAACCCTAGAGAAAAACAAGATTGATTCATCCACAATCTTCACATAAGAGACTCTTCAAATTCCTCTACTCTCTTCCTCTCCATTGTTAAATTCTTGAGAGGCTTTTTACCAAAACCTTTTCTCACCATATCCATTACTGTGAGAGGGCTATTTGGTGTTCTGGGAAGCAGTTAGGAAGGAACCAATTTCACATTGGTTGATGCAATGGTCAAGTAGCGGAATCCGGGAAGCTAGAAAAGAAATAGGTTCGGCGCAACCTCGTTGGAGCAAGAAGCTTGGAGGGCTTAGGTACACTGGGTAGATTAGGCTTGGAGGGTCTATTACTGGTCATGTATCCCAACTACATTTTCTAGTGGATTGTTTACCGCTTGAAGGGCGGCGAAGAGGTTTTACGCCGAGGGCTTCGGTTTCCTCTTCGATAACACATCGTGTGTTGTCCTTGTGTTTGCATCTCTCTTCCTTTTATCTTTGCCTTTTATTTTCTGCTGTGGATGTGATTTTAATTGGCTTAGATTTTTTACCAATTCCGTTTATAGCTTATGTTCATATTCCGCACATTAATTGTTTGATATTAAGCTTGAATTGGTAATTTGTAAATTGGGGGTCTAAACGTTCAAGGGTGTTTTTACACTATTTGAACTTTCACTAATGATTAAGAAACCAGAAGCTCAATTGAAGGAAATTTTTTTTGTTAAATTTTATTAAAGGGAAAGAATTATTATGTGGTTTGTGGAACAAATTTTAACCCCTTGTGCTAGCGTTGCGGAGAGAAACCTGTTAGCAGACACGGCGAAAATCGTAGACAAGAACAACAAAATTAACAAAAGTAAAGAGGATCTGAGAAAAATAGTGACGGATGGACTGTCATCTCTTGCCTATAATTCCTCTATTTGCAAATTCAAATGGGATAAATCTCCCTCTTACCCAGCAGGTATTCTCTGACTTTTCTGTGTTTTGATTATTCATAAAGAAAAGAAGAAGAATTATTTAAGATTGTTTGTATGGTGACGTTGTTGTTCAGGGGAATATGAATATATAGATGTGATAGTGGAAGGGGAAAGATTGTTGATGGATAGGATATAGATTTCTGAACAGAGTTTGAGATAGCGAGATCGACTGGGACGTACAATCTCTACCATACATGTATGTTGGAAAAGCTGATTGGTTGGGGCAAATAGCGTCGATACTCGATAGTATTGGAGGCAGCGAAGCAGAGTTTGAAGAAGGGGATGCACTCTCCGCCTTGGAGGAAAGCTGACTACATGCGTGCCAAATGACTCTCTCATTATTTCAATTGAGCTTCTGGGTTCTTAATCATTAGAGCAATAACTCTGGTTTCTTAATTTTTACGAAACTCTTACCTTTGTCTTTTATTCTTTTGTTAATTTATATTTTTTATGTTTTGAGAGGAGAGAGACATAAAAGAAAGCAAAAATGCATATTTAACCTCATTTTTAACAGAGATAGGTAACAGAATCTTAACTGAGCTAACATTAGGTAGGTAAAATGCCAAATTTCAAATTATGGATATGCAACTTAAATTTTAACAAAACCACAAGTAGATAAGTTGTACTTTGCCCTTCTACAAATGCGAAATAATAGGATTTTTTGTGTGAAAAAATATATTGTAATTTGAAAAGGTGCATATTTTGAAGTACCTTGAAAATGCGATGTTTGAAAAGTTGTACTAAGAAAAGAAAAAGTAAGGCTTAAAAAAACTATAATTTAGATAGCACGTAGTTTTTAAAGCACTGTATCAAGTAAGTACATGATTATATATTGAAATCTAAAATCGATTTTGTGTTAAAGAAATTTTTTTTTTTTTTTTTTGAGAAGATTGTGTTAAAAAAATTGAGTAGTGAACAATGATTGAAAAACATAATTCGATTTTAGGGCATGTTGAAAATACTTTTTTCAAGGTGATAATCTGGGACAAAATTGGCCTCTGCCCTTTTCGGACAAAATAAGTAGCATTCTACCCCCTTTCCCAAACTAATTAGGGAAATGCTCCTATTTTTGTGGTATTTGCTGGAATTTTTTTTTGTTTCCATAATGTTGCTATTGCTTGGTAGTTATATATTTTAATTTACACATAGACATTGAGGGGATTAGGATTTTTCCCTAACAAGTGGTATCAGAGCTATTGGTTGCTTGGGTTTGACTGTCTTGTGTTGGATTAAATGGAGAATATGGGTATGAATACTATGATTAAACTCTCGGCATTGAATTATTCGATATGGAAGCCAATGATAAAGGATGTCATTTATTGCAAGGATTTGCATGACCCTATTAAGGGTGATAGTGCCAAGCCTAGTGATATGTTTGATAGAGACTGGGAGAAATTAAATAGAAAAACTATTGGGTGTATTAGACAATGCATCAATGTTAGTTTTTTTCATCATGTGTCTCAGGAAACAAATGCAGAGGCTCTTTGGGAAAAATTAAGGAGTCTTTATGAAAGAAAGATAGCTCAAAATAAAGCTTTTATTGCTAGAAAGCTTGTGAATTTGAAGCTTAAGGAAGGTAGTCCATTGCCGAGCACCTTAGTGAGTTCCAAGGCTTGGTAAATCAGATGGATACAATGAAGCTAGAAATAGATGATGAGTTGCAAGCTTTGTTAGAGCATTCTCATCGGTCCTCTCATAAAAAATGCCATTTTGACAAAAACCTACTTTATCATTTTAGCACATTATTTTACAATATCTCATTTATCAGATGTTTTATCCTTCAATTCTATACATTAAAATAATATTTACTACACATTAAAATAATATATTAACTACTCCCTATCATCATCATTGTCAACAATAACAACAACGGCACAACCACCACTGCCGCAACAACGGCCACCAACAACCACTGCCGTAACAACACCAACAACCACCACCGGCACAAACCCACATCCACCTACGCCACCTCAAAAAAAAAAAAAAAAAAAAAAAAAAAAAAAAAAAAAAAAAAAAAAACACACACAAACCCACATCCACCAAATTAAACAAACCGACATCCCAAATCCACCAAATCAATTATAAAATTAATTACAATTTACACTAAAATCATAAATTGAATCGGACATACACCGAGACATTTTGGGTGGGTTTAAGCTAGACATACACCGAGACATTTTTTTTTCTCTCTTCCTTTAGTGTTTGTTACCTTTCAAGAGCGACAATCAGATCAAGACATCCACCTCCGTCGCCATCGCTGATGGAAGTTTTCACTTCCGACCACCGTGTCCTTCACACTGGAGTTCCTCTTCGTTGCAAAGTGGGTCAGTGATCAGTGGCGAGCTTGGGCGGTCTCTGTCTTTCAGCGTGGTGAGATCGGTGTGGCGAGACGGTAATGAGAATGCCAGACAGAGAGAGAGAGATGTGTTGTAGATGGAGAGAAACAAATGATAGAAGGAGAGAGAAAAAACGAATTAAATAAGCCAAACAGTGTTTGGCATTCATGTCCGTACCGTCTCATATTTGAGACGGTATTGTAGATGTGTGTCAAATTTTTTGAGATTTGAAACAGCTGATGAGGGTTGGTTTTTGGTGTTTGGTGTGCCAAATGCCAAATATTTGGCATTTGGCACACCTGATGAGAGTGCTCCGAATGATAGTGTCACTTAGTAATTCTACTCTGAATGGTGTGTTACAACTTGCCATGGTTAAAGATAGTTTGCTTAATGAAGAAACTAGAAGAAAGGATATGGGCAAGGATATTGCACATGCTCTTGTCATAGAGAACAGGGGGAGAAGTAAGAGTAGAAATTCTAAAGGGCGAGGTAAATCCAGAAGTCGGTCAAAGTCAAAAGGAAAATTCAAGTGCTTTTACTCTGATAAAGAAGGTCACATAAAAAGAAACTATATGGCTTGGAAGAACAAATAGAAAGAGGATAAAAAAAATAAAAAAATAAAAAAAAAAGGCGGATGATGAGAACACTACTGTTGTTATAGTTTTGGAAGATGAGGTCCTAGCCATAGGACAAGATGATTGTTGTACAGTTTTAGATCCTTATGTTAAATGGGTGATTGATTCAGCTGTTTCATGCCATGTCACTCCAAGAAAGGAGTTATTCACTTCATACAAAGCGGGAAACTTTGGGAGAGTGAAGATGGGCAATGATAGTTATGCCGACATTGTGGGAATTGGTGATATTTGTGTTAGGGCTAACATTGGATACACCCTAATTTTGAAGGATGTGAGACATGTTCCGGATATTCACCTGAATTTGATTTCCACTCATGTTCTTGATAAAGAAGGTTATAGTAATTATTTCCGTGATGGAAAATGGAGGCTTGCCAAAGGATCATTGGTGTTTGCTAGAGGGAAGATTTATTGTACACTTTACAAGACACAAGTAAAGTTGTGCAAGGATGTTGTTAGTGCGGCTTAGGAGGATTCTTCACCTAACCTGTGGCATAGGCGGCTGGCGCACATGAGTGAAAAAGGGTTGCAAATTTTGGCAAAGAAGTCTCTCATTCCCTTTGCCAAAGATACATCACTAAATCCTTGTGATTTTGTTTATTTGGTAAACAACATAGAGTTTCATTTAATATACCATCTATTAGAAAACCCAATGTATTAGATCTTGTTTGTTCTGATGTATGTAGTCTCATTGATGTTGAGACTTTAGGTTGCAATAAATATTTTGTTACATTTATTGATGATGCTTCACGAAAGGCATGGGTTTATGTTTTGAAAACAAAAGACCAGGTATTTGAGCACTTCAAGAAATTTCATGCCATGGTGGAAAGAGAGAAAGGGAAGCCTTTGAAGTGTCTCTATAGTGATAACAGAGGTGAATATACATCTAATGAATTTAAAAATTTTTGCTCCGAGAAAGGTATTAGACATGAGAAGATAGTTCTTGGTACCCCATAGCAAAATGGTGTGGCAGAGAGGATGAACCGCACTATGGTTGAGAAGATCAGATGTATGTTAAGAATGGCTAATCTGCCTAAGTCATTCTGGGGTGAAGCTGTTGTGACTGCATGCTACCAAATTAATAAATCTCCATCAGTTCCTTTGGATTTTGATATTCCAGAAAGAGTATGGATAGGGAAAGATGTTTCTTACTCTCACTTGAAGGTATTCAGGTGTAAGACATTTGTTCACGTGCCTAAGTAATAAAGATTGAAACTTGATAGCAAATCTACTCCTTGTAAATTTGTTGGATATGGAGATGCAGAATTTGGTTACAAGTTATGGGATCCAAAAGAAAAGAAGATGATCAGAAATCGAGATGTGGTTTTTCATGAGAATGAAAACTTGGCAGACTTTGAGAAAATTGAAAAGCCTAAAGCTACAGTTGAAGGTGTTCCTGATTTTACACCTACCTCTTCTTCCTCAGATAATGCCACAAATAGGAAAGAGGTATAAGATGAGAATTATGGTGATGAACCAACTGAATTTGATGCTGATGAGCCAGCAAGTGTTAATGGTGACGATGTGACAGATATAGATGGTGTTGAGCAGGGGGAGCAGCCTCCTCCACTAGAGATGGTAGAACCTCAGGTGAAAAGGTCTACTAGAGAGCATCGTCCATTGACTAGATATTCCACTTCTAGGTATACTATGATTACTGAAGAAGGAGATCCAAAAAGTTTTCAGGAAGTGCAATCTCATAAGGATAAGCAGAGCTGGCTGAAGGCTATGCATGAAGAGATGAATTCTTTAAACAAGAATAAGACTTATGACTCGGTGGAACTTCCTAAAGGCAAGAAGGTATTGAAAAACAAATGGGTGTTCAAGCTAAAGAAAAATGGTGACAAGTTAGTGAAGTATAAAGCTCGATTGGTGGTCAAGGGTTTCAGTCAGAAACAAGGGATTGACTTGGATGAGATATTCTCTCTAGTAGTCAAGATGAGTTCCATTCGAGTAGTTCTAGGATTAGTAGATAGCTTGGATCTTGAGCTTGAGCAACTTGATGTGAAGACAACTTTTCTTCATGGTGATTTGAAAGAAGAAATCTACATGAATTAGCCAGAGAGATTCAAAGTGAAAGGGAAAGAACACATGGTTTGCAAGTTAAAGAAGAGTTTGTGTGGCTTGAAGCAAGCTCCAAGATAGTGGTACAAGAAGTTCGACTCATTCATGGTGGGCACGAGTACACAAGGACAAATGCAGATCATTGTGTGTATGTTAGAAAATTTCCCAATGGTAAATTTGTTATTCTTTTGCTATATGTAGATGATATGTTGATAGTAGGACAAGATGCAGGTGTGATTGGAAATTTGAAAAAGGACTTGTTCAAGTCATTTGATATAAAAGACTTGGGTCCAGCAAGACAAATTTTGGGTATGTAGATTCTACGTGATAGGAAAGCTAAGAAGCTATGGTTATCACAAGAGAAATATATTGAGCGGGTTCTTGAAAGGTTCAATATGAAGCATGTCAAGCCAGTCAGCACACCTCTTGGTTCTCATTTCAAGTTAAGAAAGAGATCTTGTTCTTCATCAAAGAAAGAGAAGGGAGACATAGCATCAACTATTTATTCCTCAGTAGTTGGGAGTTTGATGTATACTATGGTTTTCACACGACCAGATATTGCTCATGAAGTTGGTGTTTTTAGCAGGTTCACGGTAAATCTTGGCAAAGATCACTAGGAAGTAGTGAAGTGGATCTTCAGGTATTTGAGAGGTAGCTCTAAATTGTGCTTGACTTTTTGGTGATTCTAAACCAGTTTTGGAGGGTTATGTAAATGCAAATTGGGCAGGTGACCTTGATGGTAGGAAATCTACATTAGGGTATTTATTTACTTTTGTAGGGGGAGCTGTATCATGGCAGTCAAGATTGCAGAAGTGCGTTGCCTTATCTACAACTGAAGCTGAGTATATTCTAGCTAATGAAGCAGGTAAAGAGATGCTTTGGTTGAAACGGTTTCTCCAAGAATTGAGTTTGAAGCAAGATGGGTATGTAGTTAATTGTGATAGTCAGAGTGCTAGTAATTGAGGTGAGATAAGAATTTTATGTACCATGCACGCTCGAAGCACATTGAGGTGAGATACCATTGATTGAGACTAGTTATTGAGCAACAGTCATTTGAATTAAAGAAGATTCACATAGATTAAAATCCAGCTGACATGTTGACCAAGGTTGTGTCTAGAAGAAGCTAAAGCTTTGTGTCGGGTTAGCCGGCATGAATTCTAACTGAAGACTTGGGTTGAAGATCTCCTCCGTAGTGTGCTGGAGGGGGAGATTGTTGGGTGCACGTGACACCCTTTAGATTCCATCACACACATTTGTCAAATCTCATTTATGAGCTTGTTCCAAAAGTCTTCAAAGCTAGCTTTCTCATTTATTGAGAAATGACCAAAGCTTGGGAGAGGTCTAACTTCTCTTAATGAGAAGTGATGCAAGGTGTGTGAGACACGCTAAGGAAAAGAAAAGAAGAAGAAAAAAAGAAACTAAGGCCATTCGGTCTTTTGGAGAGCTAAAGCAAGAGAGCCATTTTTTTTGGCCATTTGTGTGAGTTCTAGAGAGAGCAAGACACAGAGAAAGAGAGAGCTTCACCTTGAGAGGTGCAGTCCGAAGAGATAAAGAGAAACACAGTGAGAGTGTGAGAGAGTGAAAAAGAAAAATGTGACATTTTTCTTTGCTCAAGTTACACATAAGAAAGATAAATTGGTGGAGTTCTCATGGTGTTTTTGAGTGCTACAACCATGGAGAGTTGGAGTATTCAAATGAAGATTTTGCTACTGGTTTTGTGGTGAGATTGTATTTACTCATTGAGATTTATTTGTTGTATATCCAATTTGTTGTGGACTCAAGCTTAGCACAAACTTGAGAGTTGTAATCTCTATTTCATAGTGGATATTTTTCGGGGCTGCCCCGTGGTTTTTCCCTCTACATCGGAGGGTTTTCCACATAAGATTTGGTGTTCTTATGTGGTTGTGTTTTTGTGGTGTTTGTTGGAATTTTTTTTGTTTCCATAATATTGCTATTACTTGGTAGTTATATATTTTAATTCACACATAGACATTGAGTGAATTAGGATTTTTCCCCAACAATTTTAACATCATGAATTTCAAATTAATTCATAAATCCTTTTAAAAAAAATTCTTTTAAAAGTTCATTGTTTCTATTTAGAAAATATCGTCCATATGTGTGAAGCGTGTATGTTCTAGTGCCGTATTTGTATAGATCACTTTATTATATTATATATTGAGATGGGTACAAGTTACACCTGGTGTAACTCTTTAGAGTTACATCTTTTTTAAACCGTTGGATTTAAGTAGATCCAACGGTTAAGAAAAGACCCTCATTATTACAAATATTCTTATTAGGATCTCATTAATTACTCTCATTTATTACATTCTAAACCTATCTCTAAACCCAAAAACGTTTGACTCTCTCTCTCTCTCTCTACGTTTCTTTCTCTCTTTGTTTCTCTCTCTCTCTATCTCCTCCACCATTGCTCCTCCACCATTGTTCCACCTCTACAGGTTGCCAGCAGAGGAAAAAAAAAAAAAAAAACCAAGCCGAACACAAACCAAGCTGAAACAACAATATGAGAGAGAACGATATTTGCTCTTTTAGCCATAATGTTGGAGCTGGTATTAGTTTCTTTGTTTAATTAAAAAATAACTGCGTAATTGTTACTGTATTTAATAAAAAAATAACATGAGACATTTAATTACTTGTAACAATTATATTACTAGTTCAAAAGAGATAGCAGTTAGAGTACATGAGACATTTAATTTTTTTACTAGTATGGCAATATAGAGATTAACTTGAATTGACTCCCTACTTTTTACTTTTATACTTTGAAAATTCTGAAAAATTGCTTACTGTATCGGATGGATTTGAATACTATCTTTATTCTTCTAATAATGAAGTTGCATAATCTAATCTTTGGCTTGCTAATCAATGTAATCATTGATGTGTATTTGGTGCTTATATGGAAGCACATGAGCAAAAACCTCTAATGTCAGTGTTCCATGGGTTTTTTTTTTTTTTTTTTTGCCGATAATCTATCCATGGAGGTGGAACAACGGTGGAGGAGAAAGAGATAGAGATAGATATAAAATATAATAAATGAGAGATAATTAATGAGATCCTAATCAGAATACTAGCATTAATGAAGGTATTTTTTTGACCATTGGATCTATTTAAATCCAATAGTTTAAAAAAGGTGTAACTCTAAAGAGTTACACCAGGTGTAACTTGAACCCATCTCTTATATATTTGTTAGTGATTGTATTATTTCACATATGTACCCACCAAAAACTTTCTAACCTTTCTATTTGGGTCAAGCTTATTGAAATTGATGTACAATATCACAAGCCTTCCTAGAGCAGAGCAGCAAGATACTTGAAATCATAGTGCAAAATCAAGGAGTATTAGCCAGGATGGAGATATTCTTTGATCTTGGGGGGCAATGGCCTCTGTTTTTATATAAAAAATATTTTTAAAAAATTTTAGTATATACATAGGTACTAATTTAAAAAAAAAAAAATTATTTATAAAATTATATTTCCCCCTTAACAATATAATTGATTATTTTAAGAGTAATGTTATATTTTTCTAGCTATAATTTTTTTACAAACTATTGAGGTAGCAAAAATTCTTATTGGTTTGTATATGGGCTCACAATTTATACCACTTTTTTACTTACTAATAACTACTCCCCACATTACTAATTTGTAAAAAATTTTGTAGCGTTAGAATTTTCCTCCTTTTAAAGAGCACGAAAATTTTTATAGATCTAAAATCTAAAACAAAATATACAAGAGCCCAAAAAATTAGCTCAACAACAAAAATTACCAACAGTAAAACTACAAAAAAAAATGCCCAATCAACCAATTTTGAACAAAATAATTTTGTCTTACCTAGTGTTGATGTCCATTTTTGACAAAAAGCTCAATGGCAGAAGAAGCCCAACAATAGGGGAAGGTGAGAGAAAAAGGGAAATGGAAGAGGTAAAAGCAAAACAAATGGGTCGTGGAAGCCCAAGAAAAAAGGTAATAAACTCAATAGGCCAACATGGCAAGAATGGTAGCCAGTAGGCCCATGGGCACAATAAGAGGTAAGAGTAAAGTAAATGGGCCGTGAAAGCCCAAGAAAAGAGGTAATAAATCCAATGGACTAACATGACAAGAATGGCAGTCAACAGACCCATGGGCACAACAGGAGGTAAAAGCAAAGCAAATGGGCCGTGGAAGCCCAAGAAAAGAAGTAATAAACCTAATGGGCCAACATGGCAGAAATGACAGCCAGTAGACCCATGAGCACAACAAGAGGTAAAAGTAAATTAAATGGGCCGTGAAAACCAAAGAAGAGAGGTAATAAATCTAATGGGCCAGCATGGTAGGAATAACCGCTAGTAGGTCCATGGGCCCAACAAGAGGTAAAAGTAAGTAAATGGGCTGTAGGAGTCCAAAAGAATAGGTAATAAATCCAATGGGCCAACATGGCAAGCTCATAGGCATGACAAGAAAAGGAACAACCGAAATGGAAGCCCAATGGGTTGGATGGGTAGGGGATTTTGCCAAGACAATGTCCAGGCCCACGAAGGGAATAAAGGGAGGCGATGCAAGCCCAAGAGCCCACGCTCTTCACACCGGGGAGAAAAACATGAACACGCAGCAGAATGAGACAAGGCCAGAATGACAAAAATGGCATGGGAGTAAAAGAATACAAACACAGAGGATAGTGGAACTAGTGAATCATGATTTATAAGATCCTGGGCATAATACTTGTACATTTAAAAGTAGGGAGACATTTATTTTATTTTTTTGATGAAATGAGAATTTTTGAAAATTTTAAGGGATAATTGCATGATTTTAAATATAATTATGTCCTCATTTGATTAATGTGACCCTAAAAGTAATTAGATTTTTGAATTATCAAATTATTTACTCATTTAAGAAAAAAATTACATTTAATAATTGTAAATTCTTTCCATTCCTTTTATGAACTCTCCAAAAAACAAAAAAAAAAATGTAACTGTCACACGTATGCATGTTTATTTCTATTCCTTGATTTCGACTAGTGAAAATGAAAATTATTAATTGAATAAATTATTCTTATCAAGGACTAATTTAAATCAATCAACATTTATCATGTACGGGCAAGTCTATTTTAAGTATACATCAATGATTTAAAAAATGTGTAACTCTTACACTATCTAGAATTTGAACCTATATATATATATATATATATATATGTGTGTGTGTGTGTGTGTGTGTGTGTGTGTGTGTAATTCTCATTATTTTTAATTGTACCATGCATATGCACGAGTTATATACTATTAACACTTAAAACATACATCACATACAAATTCTTACTATAATATCTAATCCAAACATATTGCATCAAATTAGAAAGCACAACCACACTCACTTATTATCAAGCTAAACAAATTAATAAGATGATGTGGCTTTGGGATGACCCTTGACCTTATTATTTGGTGAAAGTCGCGTAAAAAGGGTAATACTTAAGTAGTCTCGTAGCAGTGTTTTGAACTCTCAAATAGGGATTGATCCCATGTTAGGACTGACTTGTGGGAACCATCCCTATATGAGAGTGTAGAGCACCACTAGAAACCACGTAATTATCAGCTAGCTAGACACACTTGAAAAGAAAACAGCGAATAAAGTATTACCTTGTCGATAATTAGTTTCAGGTGAATCTCTTGCAGAAGTTATCGCAGGGTCCTGGGGGAGAGTTGACGGCATATTTAGTCTGAATGAAAGTTAGCACAAGTGCCAACAATGCACCAACAAAAGCCATGAACGTCCAGGGGCTGCTGAAATGATCGTGATAGAATTGAGCCAACAAGGTCATAAACTTGTTCTTGTAGTGCTTCTGAATTTGAAATCTGATATTGCCATATATTTCGTTGTTAGGCACCAAGTCGGTGCCTATCTCATTGAAGACTTGAGCCACTTCTTCATCGCTGCCAAGGCAGTTGTAGAGTATTCCTGCTTTCCTTAGCATCTTAACATCGTTGGCTTCATCGATCATTGAATCAAGAAAAAATATGTTAGAGGTGATCCCGAAATCATTTTTGAAATCTAGACACATCTCATAGGCTATCAAGTTCAAGAACTTTGGTCTCGTTGAGTCATCCACAGTTATTGGAGGAAGCCAAAGGTATCCCAAACAACAGAGTTCAGTAAAAGAAATGTCCCTCAAGCGACTATCTTCCTTTTTACTACGTTCCACATGAATACCTGCTGCTCGAAGCTCCTGAACATTGCGATAGGATTGCCTAGTTTGTTGCTTTGGCATGATTTGTTGATGCTTACCCAAGAGTCGAGTCCTCAGAAGATCGAGAAGTTGGATGGGATCTTTATTTCCATCCATTGGTATTGACAAGTGACCACTTTCTTGAAGCTTAGTTTCTTCTTGTCGCCGCTTTCGTCTTTGCGAGAGACACCATGATAACAAACTTAGGCATGCGCAGCCAATATTTGATGACTGGCGGCCTTCTTTTTTCTCAGATGGTTGCGACCAATTCCATGATAACGAACTCAGCCATGCGCAGCTGAGAATTATTGACAGATCTTCTGGTTGTGGTACCCTAACGTGTCCTTCAATATAATTTTCAATCGATTTCTTCAACCCGAATTCATTCCCACTCCATCTCATCAACCATTTGAGCACAGTAGGGAAGCTGGTTCTCAAGCAAAAACAAATCCTGTTGTATAAAGACAGTAAAGGCTACACTGTCGGGTTTTATATTCAGATCTTCGAACTTTTTCTTATCTGCTCTGGCTGGGTCGGCTGGGCTGGCAGGGCTGGCTGTGTTGACTGCGCAGTATATGTATTGTAGTATTGCGCAGCCGTCCACTAATAACAACCATGCGAGGGCCTTATCATCTTTAAAGTTCTTGTTCACCTCCTCTTCGTAGCAGTCCCTCAGTTCCGTGATCTTCTCCCCAACCTTTTTGTACAAATCGCTTATCTTCTCTGCGCTGCCATTGACGAACTCATTTGTCATCACAAGCTTGTACTTCTCTCCTAGCCTGTACTTCTCACCACCATGATGGATAGGACCGAATGATACCACTCTTGGCTCATAGTACTTTTGGTAATTCTCGCGATCTCGGAGCACGAATATAACCTTTTGTATCTTTGGTCTTGGCCCTCTTGGGGGTGGCTTCACATTTTCTTTTGCGTGCACTACTGATTTAATCCTTGCCTGATCCAGCTCCAGGTCCTCAGAGATACCGCTGCTTGTTTCACCGGCTTCTCTTCTGGCCATTGTAGTTTTGCACGAAACAAGGCAATTGAATATTGTAATTTTGCTTTCCTACCTCGTATTTACTACCCGGAAACTTTATATAGCTTGACAAATTTATGTTGCTCTTTTTTGAATATATATAGGAAATTTCCTTAAGCAAATATACCTTATGATGGATAAACATATCAATTAAGCTAGGAATAAAACTACAAAATATGTCTAGAACATTTAAAAATAAATTGAAACTTTCTTATTGCTATCGTAGTTTCATTAACATCGTACATTTTGCTAAATAAATCGATAAGGTGTGTGAAAGTTCAAAAACGTGTATAAACACCTTTGAACGTTTAGACCCCCAAATTACAACTTATCCAATTCAAGCAATATGTCAAACAACTAGTGTGCGGAAACTTAACATATGCTATAATATGGAATTGGTAAAAACTATCTAAGCCAAAACAAAATATAATCCACAGCAGATAATAAAAAGGCAAAGATAGAGAGGAAGGAAGATGCAAATACAAAGACAACACGCGATGTGTTATCGAAGAGGAAACTGAAGCCCTCGGCGTAAAACCTCTCCGCCGCCCTCCAAGCGGTAAACAATCCACTAGAAAATACAGTTGGGATACATGGACAGCAATAGACCCTCCAAGCCTAATCTACCCAGTGCACCTAAGCCCTCCAAGCTTCTTGCTCCAACGAGGTTGCGCCGAACCTTTTTCTTTTCTAGCTTCCCGGATTCCGCTACTAGACCGTAGCATCAACCAATGAAGATTGGTTCCTTCCTAACTGCTTCCCAGAAATCCAAACAGCTGTCTCATAGTGATGATGATGGTGAGAACCAGGTCTGGTATAATGCCTCTCAAGGGTTTGGCAATGGAGAGGAAGAGAGATGAGGAATTTGAAGAGACTCTAATGTAAAGATTGTAGATGGTTCAATCTTGTTTTGCTCTAGGGTTTCTCTCTCAAAATTCTCTCTGGAAGCTCTCTCACAATCTTGGGTAAAAGGGGTATTTATACTGGAGTAGGAGAGGAATGTGAAACGTCAGGTTTTACAAAACAGGGGTGGCTTGCGGCTTAACCTCGCGGCTTGACTAAGTCGCGAGATCCAGTCGCGAGATAACCGTATGGCCAGTTGTCCTGTTTTGTCCTGTAGTGCTCCAACTTGCATGACTGTTCACCTTCCAGCATGCTTGGCACGTGTGCTGCGTCTGGCGGCTTGCAGCCGCGAGTCACTCGCGAGTCCCAGCCGCGAGTCTCTGTTTTCTTGCACACTCTTGAGCAATCTTCACTCTATCTCACTCACTACCCTTACATCAAACCCACCTAAATACAGGGTTACTAAATGCTGAATTACAAGCAAATTTGGCACGGAATAAAGCCAATTAGATGGTTGAATAAATTCAACCTTACAGTGTGTGTTAAGTTACCTATTAATAATAATATTTTATTTAGTACTTATTATGAAATTGTTATGAAAATTATAAATATAGCATTACTCATATAAGATATAATGTTGGCTAGGGACTAGGGTAAGACATGTGTTGGTCTTGCACTGTGGCACAAGAGAAGTGTGTGTTATGTGGGATATAATCCCATTCTATGCATTTGCACCACATGTCAGCTAGGGTAAGACGTGTGGGTGGCTTGTTTCGTTCATCAATATTGTAGTTGCACGATTTTCCTGGCCCAAATCTTATTGATCTGGCCTTGGCCCAAAGCGCAACCCACAATAAATGTTTGTAGAGGATGGGTCAAAGAACTTTGCCTCAGTGAGCTTGTTCGGTCTTGTACATGGATAATGTAGTTGCAGAAGATAAAAACACAAGAAAAGATCTCCACGGGTGATTCTATTTTTCCGTTCTTAATACAATTTTTCTTCCCCCCTTCTTTGGGGGATTTCACTACATTATATAGTGCCTCTCCTCTCATCTCAACCTTACACTTGTCGATTATCTAAGCACCTACTTGAGCACCTGTCCCATCAGACGCCCCCATCTTTCCCTTTGTGAGTTGCAGAGGCCAAGGTGGTACTATTCAGGGGTCTTTTCCTCATTAATGCGGCCAAGAGGATGGTTGGGGCGCAATTAATGTGGTGGTGGCAGCTTTCCATGAGATATTTTGGATTTTATTCATTTTATATGTTGGGAGGACGGACTGAAATGGATGGGAGAGTGCCTCGTATGGACTCCGTGATGTCCGAGGAGGAGTTACTCCTCGGACAGGTTTCCGTGGCGTTATTGGGGTTGAGTAATGCTTCATATGTGGTTTCTCTTCGGCAAGGACGCTCCTCGGACGGGCCTGGATTTGGAATAGCCCATTATTTTTGGGCCGGGCCCCACAATAGCCCCTCAAAACTCCGGTTTTTATCTCCTTCCGAGGAGAAAAGCGGGGTTTTGATGTTAGTGTGAGGGTGGAAATAAGGAGAACTTGGGGCGCGCGTGCGGACCGTTACTTTTGACGCGCTACAATTTACGAGGCGTGGTCATTAACTTCCGGAGGCGTTATGTTCCCTCCATCCAACGGTGTGGCGTGGATCGAACGGCCATCGTTTCTTCCCGTATTTTTAGGCAGGAATGATCTTTTCTCTCTCCTCCCGGCTATATAAGACGTCAGAGGGGTTCAGTTCTTTTTATCTGCATTTCATAAACCTCAGAGGCTTCCAGAGAACTCCATCGAACCCCAGAGACATACGAATACTCGTGCCCGTTACGCCTCCGTAGCCGTCTTTCGTGAATCGTCCCTTCCAGGAGAGATTTCCAGGCGTCGCACCGAGCGTTTTGCGAAGGTACCAGTACATTTCGTTCATTTCACCGTTTCAATTCCCTCCTCGGACTCTGCTTTTATTCTCAGTCCTTACTTTCGTTTCCCCAGTTCAGTTCAGATGGGTAGATTTGAGAAATTAGTAAATACTCCAGCCGCTATGGAGGCCTTTAGGGCTAAATACCACATTCCCCCGGGGGTTGGGTTGCAGTACTGTCCTCTTGAAGGAGTATTGACAGAGAGAGGCATGGGAGAAGTTGTTATCCCTATGATTGCTTTTATAGAGGGAGGGATGACACTTCCCATGCGTAGGATTACAAGGGACTACCTGTTCAACCATAGGTTGACGCCTTATCAGTGTGCCCCGAATATGTTCAAGATACTAGGCTGTGTAGATGTCTTAAACGAGCGGATGAATCTAGGCCTTACTTGGCACGATGTGGCTTATTTGTACGAATGTCACCGCCTCGGGGATGATGGGTATTATCTTAAATCCCGGAACGAGGATGTTAGGTTGATCTCTTGTCTCCCAGTATCCAATAAAACCGTGAAGAATGACTTCCTTATTGCTTCTGGGGAATGGACTGACGGTATTCATTGTCCAACTCGGGCAGGAACCCTAGGTGCGACGTTTTTAGGATCGGTCCTTTTTGGGAAAGGATTTAGTGTTGAGGGTTTACCTTTCTTGCTTTCTTTGTAATTGGAAAATTTCAGGAATTAACCCCACTTTTCTTGGTTGCTTGCAGATAAAATTCACGTCGCTCCTCGGCTAAACTTTGTGAACGTGCCAGCGTTGAACTACCTCCTTAGGTCGGAGATTTACGTTTCCGAGGACAGACAGTTGCGCGCGACCCATCTGGTTCTGGGCTATCAACCTCTGAGCACCTCTTTCCAGGCTATCGGCCACGCTATAAGGGCTGGCAGTCCGAGGTTGGCTAGGATTGACGTTTCCAAGGACGGGTTCCTAGCTAAACACGATCTGCCACTAGTTGCGTTG
This sequence comes from Quercus tomentella, assembly GCA_028535165.1. Taxonomy (NCBI): domain Eukaryota; kingdom Viridiplantae; phylum Streptophyta; class Magnoliopsida; order Fagales; family Fagaceae; genus Quercus; species Quercus tomentella. The sequence continues at coordinate 38,915,971 of JAPQVY010000012.1, read as the reverse complement.
CCTGGTGTTAGAAATCCCTACTTAGCAGAGCAGCTACCTCCGCCAAACGAGCCTGGTGTTGCCGTTCAGGTTGAAGAGGAAACTGAATCATCTCGTCTTTCCCTTGAGGAAGAGATAGACGAGTTTTACTTTGAGGAGGAAGTTCAGCAAACCGCTTTGGTGGAACTTTCCGGTCCTGAAGGAGAGCGGGACCGTCATTCTGCAGTTGGCGCTCCTTCCATTGTTATCTGCTCGGACGATACCTCGGACGAAGAGACAGAGCCCATGGCAGGAAAGGGAAAGTCTCTGAAGGAGCTGATGGCCTCCCGAGGGAAAGGCCAGTCATCGAAGGGACCATCTCCATCAAAAGTCAAAACCCTTCCTCCTGCTGTCCTTCAGGGCATTTCGGAACCTGGCCTTAAGGCTATTCCGGACCTGAAGAAGAAAAGGCCGGTTGATACCCCTGAGGAGGGTGAGGTGGCTGCTCAGCCGACCAAGCAGCAAAAGACTGCTCGTGCACCAAGGAGCAGAAGGGGCAGCTCCGCGGAGAGTCGGGACGAGGAGAGCCTTGCGGAGGTACGAGCTGCCCCGCGTGTATGGAGCCCCAAGTTGGAGCTGGATGGGGTGGCCATCCCCTATAATGCTTCGGTCCGAGAATACAACCGAGGCCGGGCAGGGTATGTGGCCGAGGCTTTAGAGCAGCCCCTACTCCTTCCTCGGGATATGGAGGCTTATAGGCGGTTCTCTCAGCCCGAGATCTTCCTATCCCTTAAAAGGGACCTCGCGATGGTAAGTAACCCTTCTACTGCTTCATTAAAAAGGGACCCCCTCTTCTTTCCCTTTTTTTTTTTTTTTTTTTTTTTTTTTAAGCAATCTTGTTTCGTTCGTAGATTACTCAGCAGGTATTTGTGGCTGAGGAATTCTGCCGAGGTAGTCGCAGTCGGGCTGACGCTGAGACCCAGGCTCGGACGGAGATGGAGAAAGCCTTAGGGTCCCTTAAGCACGATCACATTAAACTCACGGACGAGTTCAAGGAGTCGGAGAGACTGCGCAAAAGTGCAGAGGCTGGTTTGAAAAGTGCCGAGACCCAGGCGGAGGACCAGCGCAAAGAGCTGTACTCGACACAGATTAACCTCGCCACAGAGAGGCAGGCAGTGCAGGATCTCAAGACTGCCCTGCAAAAGGTCGAGGATGAGCTAAGGCGAGTCAAAGAGGAGGCCCAGCTGATCCGAGAGGCTGCAGAAGTTGAGAAGAATGCTGCTCGCCAGCTCGGGGCCGCAGAAACGGAGGCGAGGCTCTCCGAGGAGATCCCCGAGGTGTGCAGGGATTACTGCAGTATTTCATGGGCTCATGCTCTCGATGCTGCAGGAGTTCCTGCGGATTCGGCACTAAGACTGCCCGAGAACATCTTCTATCCTCCGAAGATCCGAGAGAATCCTGATGACGTCCAAGTGGCCTCAGAGCAGGGCCCGGCGGCGCCTGATGCCGTCCTTGTGACTGATACGGCGAAGGATCCCGCCGCAGACTCTTCCATCGAGGTGCCTTCCCCTCAGCCCGAGCAGAAAGAAGATCCTCCTGTTAAGGCTTAGCCCTTTAGGCTTTTGATCTCTGTACCCCCTTTTTTTTTTGAATGCGAGTCGTCCTATTTTTCCATTCTTCTGTAAGGACGTCTCTTTCTAATGTACTCAGAATATTAATATAAGATGTTCGCTTTGCTTACTATGGATGTGTGTCAGTAGCGCTCTAGTATTTGCAACGATGTAGATATAGGCAAATAGCCAACACAAAAATGGGTTTTTGGGCTGCGCATTTGGGGATTGCGATGGTGCCAGACTGCGCGCACGTATTAAAACGATTTCCCCTAAGTAATAATCTCCCAATCTATCATACGTAATAACTTCCCCTAAGTCTGTGGTCCGAGGAGCCATGCAGGACTTAGGTTCTGTTTAAAACTATGAATAGTTGCCTTAAGTATTAATTTCCCCTAAGTCTGTGGTCTGAGGATCCATGCAGGACTTAGGTTCTGTTTAAAACTTATAAAGATTGTCATGAGTAATAATTTCCCCTAAGTCTGTGGTCCGAGGAGCCATGCAGGACTTAGGTTCTGTTTAAAACTATGAATAGTCGCCTTAAGTATTAATTTCCCCTAAGTCTGTGGTCTGAGGATCCATGCAGGACTTAGGTTCTGTTTAAAACTTATAAAGATTGTCATGAGTAATAATTTCCCCTAAGTCTGTGGTCCGAGGAGCCATGCAGGACTTAGGTTCTGTTTAAAACTATGAATAGTCGCCTTAAGTATTAATTTCCCCTAAGTTTGTGGTCTGAGGATCCATGCAGGACTTAGGTTCTGTTTAAAACTTATAAAGATTGTCATGAGTAATAATTTCCCCTAAGTCTGTGGTCCGAGGAGCCATGCAGGACTTAGGTTCTGTTTAAAACTATGAATAGTCGCCTTAAGTATTAATTTCCCCTAAGTCTGTGGTCTGAGGATCCATGCAGGACTTAGGTTCTGTTTAAAACTTATAAAGATTGTCATGAGTAATAATTTCCCCTAAGTCTGTGGTCCGAGGAGCCATGCAGGACTTAGGTTCTGTTTAAAACTATGAATAGTTGCCTTAAGTATTAATTTCCCCTAAGTCTGTGGTCTGAGGATCCATGCAGGACTTAGGTTCTGTTTAAAACTTATAAAGATTGTCATGAGTAATAATTTCCCCTAAGTCTGTGGTCCGAGGAGCCATGCAGGACTTAGGTTCTGTTTAAAACTATGAATAGTCGCCTTAAGTATTAATTTCCCCTAAGTCTGTGGTCTGAGGATCCATGCAGGACTTAGGTTCTGTTTAAAACTTATAAAGATTGTCATGAGTAATAATTTCCCCTAAGTCTGTGGTCCGAGGAGCCATGCAGGACTTAGGTTCTGTTTAAAACTATGAATAGTCGCCTTAAGTATTAATTTCCCCTAAGTCTGTGGTCTGAGGATCCATGCAGGACTTAGGTTCTGTTTAAAACTTATAAAGATTGTCATGAGTAATAATTTCCCCTAAGTCTGTGGTCCGAGGAGCCATGCAGGACTTAGGTTCTGTTTAAAACTATGAATAGTCGCCTTAAGTATTAATTTCCCCTAAGTCTGTGGTCTGAGGATCCATGCAGGACTTAGGTTCTGTTTAAAACTTATAAAGATTGTCATGAGTAATAATTTCCCCTAAGTCTGTGGTCCGAGGAGCCATGCAGGACTTAGGTTCTGTTTAAAACTATGAATAGTCGCCTTAAGTATTAATTTCCCCTAAGTCTGTGGTCTGAGGATCCATGCAGGACTTAGGTTCTGTTTAAAACTTATAAAGATTGTCATGAGTAATAATTTCCCCTAAGTCTGTGGTCCGAGGAGCCATGCAGGACTTAGGTTCTGTTTAAAACTATGAATAGTCGCCTTAAGTATTAATTTCCCCTAAGTCTGTGGTCTGAGGATCCATGCAGGACTTAGGTTCTGTTTAAAACTTATAAAGATTGTCATGAGTAATAATTTCCCCTAAGTCTGTGGTCCGAGGAGCCATGCAGGACTTAGGTTCTGTTTAAAACTATGAATAGTCGCCTTAAGTATTAATTTCCCCTAAGTTTGTGGTCTGAGGATCCATGCAGGACTTAGGTTCTGTTTAAAACTTATAAAGATTGTCATGAGTAATAATTTCCCCTAAGTCTGTGGTCCGAGGAGCCATGCAGGACTTAGGTTCTGTTTAAAACTATGAATAGTCGCCTTAAGTATTAATTTCCCCTAAGTCTGTGGTCTGAGGATCCATGCAGGACTTAGGTTCTGTTTAAAACTTATAAAGATTGTCATGAGTAATAATTTCCCCTAAGTCTGTGGTCCGAGGAGCCATGCAGGACTTAGGTTCTGTTTAAAACTATGAATAGTTGTCAGGGGGCTAGCAAGCAACGGATAGTCATGAAAGAAAACATATGCTAAGCCATTCTTATTAATAGTAATATCTTCTGAGGTTATTTACATTCCAGGGTCGAGGTACAGGCTTTTCATCCAAATCTTCTAGGTAGTATGCGCCTATTCCGGCCACGGATGTGACACGGTATGGTCCCTCCCAATTGGGCCCCAACTTGCCCCAGGAGGGGTTCTTCGCGCTGCCAAGAATCTTCCTCATCACGAGGTCACCTGGACCCAGAGGCCGTAGCTTGACGTTAGCATCGTACCCTTGTCTCAGCTTCTGGTGATAATAGGCCATATGAATCATCGCTTTTTCTCTTCTTTCTTCGGCTAGGTCCAGACTCCGTTCCAACAAACCATCGTTATCGTTTGGGGTAAACGATCTAGACCTCAGTGTGGGAAAGTTGTTCTCGATCGGGAGCACGGCCTCAGCCCCATAAGTCATCGAGAAGGGGGTCTCACCGGTCGATCGTCGCGGCGTCGTCCGATAAGTCCATAAGACGTGGGGGAGTTCTTCTACCCATCTCCCCTTTGCCTCGTCCAGTCTCTTCTTCAGTCCGTTCACTATGACCTTGTTCACGGCCTCGACCTGCCCATTTCCCTGAGGGTAGGCGGGGGTGGAATATCGGTTAATGATTCCGAACTCGCGGCAATACTCCCTAAAGTTTTTACTGTCGAACTGCAGACCATTGTCGGAAATGAGTGTCCGCGGAGTTCCGAAGCGGGTGATGATGTTCCTCCAGATGAATTTCTGGGCGTCCACGTCCCTAATGTTGGCTAAGGGTTCAGCTTCCACCCATTTAGTGAAGTAATCAGTTCCGACTATTATGTATCGCTTGTTCCCCGCAGCTTTGGGGAAAGGTCCGACTATATCAAGGCCCCATTGTGCGAACGGCCATGGGCTAGAGAGGGGGTTGAGAACCCCTCCGGGTTGGTGGATATTCGGGGCGAATCTTTGGCACTGGTCGCACTTCTTAGCGTATTCTTGGGCCTCCCTTTGCATGTTCGGCCACCAGTACCCCTGGGTGAGTGCCCTGTGCGCCAGCAACCTTCCTCCGGTGTGGCTTCCACAAATCCCCTCGTGCAACTCCTCAAGTAAAGATTCGGACTCTTCTGGATGCACGCAGAGTAGGTACGGTCCAGAGTAAGAGCGTCGATATAGTTTGTGGTCCTCTGATAGCCAGAACCGAGGAGCATTCCTGCGTATCTTCTCGGCTTCCAGTTTTTCCTCCGGTAAGAGGTCGTTTTGGAGGAAGCTCTTTATGGGGTCCATCCAGCTAGGACTTTTTCTGATCTGATGGACCTGAGCCGGGTTTCTGCCAACGGGACTTGCTTGTGCCAGATCTTCAACAAGGATCATTCGCGGCAGATTATGCGCCGAGGACGTGGCGAGAGTGGCCAGCGAATCGGCATGGGTGTTTACACTCTTGGAAATGTGCGTCAGACTGAAGGATTCAAAACTCATCTGTAGCCGTTTGACTCGTCCCAGATAGTCTTGCATCCTAGTATCTCGAGCTTCCAGCTCACCCATCACCTGTCCGACAACCAGTCTGGAGTCCGAGAACGCTTCTATCATTCTTCCGCCCAATCTTTGAACCATCGTCATCCCTTGAAGTAAGGCTTCGTATTCGGCTTCATTGTTCGTAGCCGAGAATCCGAGCCTCAATGATTTTTCAAGGGCGGCCCCATCCGGGGGTATTAAAACTATCCCAACTCCTGACCCCCTCTGGTTAGCCGCGCCATCTACATAGACCTTCCAATGCGTGCTTCTCCCTGTTGAAATCGCACCAACCGACTTTCCATCCATGTCTTTCTGCTCGGTTATTGCTTCTATAGAGGGCTCAGCAAACTCCGCTACCAAGTCTGCGAGGACCTGTCCTTTGATAGAGGATCTGGGCATATATTTAATATCAAAGGCCCCCAAAAGCGCACTCCACATGGCGATCCTTCCGGTGTAGTCAGCGCTTCGAAGCACTGCTCGGAGGGGAAGCTGAGTTAGAACGATGACCGTGTGCGCCTGAAAGTAATGAGGAAGTTTTCGGGTTGCATGCACTATCGCCAGAATTGCCTTTTCTAAAGGTAGGTATCGCACCTCGGCCTCATGTAGTGATTTGCTCACATAGTACACCGGTCGCTGCACCCCATTATCATCCCGTATCAGTACCAGGCTTACAGCGTGGGGGGCTACGGCGATGTAGGCAAATAGCACCTCATCTGCCTCAGGGCTGGACATAATGGGTGGTCGGGATAGGTAGTCTTTAAGCTGTTGGAAAGCCTGAACGCAATCCTCCGACCATTCGAACTCTTTCCACTTGTTTATCAGGAGATAGAAAGGCCGACATCGATCCGCCGATCGCGATATGAACCGGTTCAACGCCGCGATCATGCCAGTGAGCTTCTGTACTTCCTTCGGATTCCGAGGAGCCTGTAGGCTGTTAATGGCTTTGATTTGGTCGGGACTTACTTCTATTCCCCTGTGGGTGACCATATACCCCAGGAATTTCCCCGATCCGACCCCGAATGAACATTTGGAGGCATTCAGCCGCAACCGGTGCTCCCTTAATATAGCGAAGATTGTTCCGAGGTCCTTCACGTGCTCGGACACCCTTTTACTCTTCACAACCATATCGTCTATATAAACCTCAATGATCTTGCCCAGTTGTGGTTCAAACATCCGAGTCATCATCCTTTGGTAGGTTGAGCCTGCGTTCTTTAGCCCAAACGGCATCACCTTATAATGATAATTTCCGATGGGCGTCATGAAAGCCGTTTTCTCTTGGTCCTCTAGCGCAAGGGGTATCTGATGATAGCCCTGGAAGGCGTCCAGGAAGCTCATTCGAGGGTGCCCCACGGTTGCGTCCACCAATCGATCGATTCGGGGTAGGGGGAACGGGTCCTTTGGGCACGCCTTGTTCAGGTCCGTGAAGTCCACGCAGACCCTCCACTTTCCTGTCTTCTTCTTCACCACCACAGTGTTTGCCAACCATTCCGGGTAAAAGACCTCTTTAATAGCCCCTGCTCTTTTTAGTTTTGCCACTTCGTCTTTTACGGCACCAGCATGTTCCTTTGAAGGGCGTCGGGGTGGCTGCTTCTTCGGAGTGGAAGAGGGGTTGACGTTCAGGTGGTGACAAATAAGGCTAGGATCAACGCCCGGGGCGTCGTAGGCGTCCCATGCGAACACGTCGACATTTTCTCTGAGAAATTTGACCAGTTCCTCCTTTTCTTGAGAAGGCAATTCAGAGCCGACCAGAAAGAACTTCTCTGGGTCGTCGTTGATAGCGATTTTATCCAAACTTTCACACCTTATCCCCTCGGATGGCCCATCGTCTTGCTCTGCCGAGGCGACTGATTGCTATAAACTTTCAGGGGCCGAGGACTCGGCATGGGTCCGATGTGAGACGGCGGCCACCATACACTGCCTGGATACGGCCTGATCTCCTCGGATCTCCTCTACTTGTCCTCTGGATGGGTATTTTACTTTTTGGTGAAGTGTGGAGGCCACGGCCTCTAGGGCATGGATCCACGGCCTTGCAACTATTGCGGTGTAAGGTGAATAAGCGTCGACCACAATAAAATTTACCTCCACTATCTCCGCCCCAGTCTGCACGGGTAGTCGGATTTGCCCTTTTGGCGTAACAGTCCTTCCCTCGAAACTGAGAAGGGGAGAGTCGTAAGCCGTCAAATCTTCCGGCTTCAGGTTCAGCCCCTTGTATAGATCGGGGTACATTATCTCCACTGCACTTCCCGAGTCCACCAACACCCTTTTCACGTCGAAGCCCCCAATCCTCAGCGTGACCACCAAGGCATCATCGTGAGGTTGAATAGTTCCTCTCTTATCCTCGTCCGAGAATCCCAGTATCAAAGAACTTCGCTTTTTTGACCTCTTGGGTTCCCTTTGCCTGCCCTCGGAGACAAGCCGATCCACAGCTAACACCCTGGGGATGGGTGGCCCCGTTCTTCCTGGTGTAGCGAGAATGACATGTATCGTCCCGGTGGGGGGTCTTAAGGACACGTCCCTTCAAGGCTCTTGTGTTGCTTGGCCGGGATGGCCACTCGACGGGTGCAGCAGGTGGCGCAATTTTCCTTCCCGGACCAACTGATCTAGGTGATTCCATAGGTTCCTGCAGTCCTCAGTAGTATGCCCGTTGTCCTGATGATAGTGGCAGTACAGGTTCTGGTTACGTTTGGAAGAGTCTCCAGCCATCTTCCCTGGCCATCTGAAATAGGGCTCATTCCTTACTTTCTCCAGTACCTGTTGTACTGGTTCTCGAAATACGGCATTTACTGTTTGCGAGATGCTCTGCCCAGCCTGTCGCGAAAAATCTCTCCTTGGCTGACCAGGGTTGTGTCGTTCTGACCTGAAATCAGTCGCTTTGGGGGGGATAACCTTCTCCTTTCCCCTCCCTTGCAGCTGATCTTCCTCCACCCTTTTGTATTTGTCGATCCTATCCCTCAACTGATCAATATTGGCAACCGGCTTGCCAGTGAGGGACTTCCTTAAGCCATGATCGGCGGGGAGCCCGCTTTTGAATGTGCTGATAGCAACAGCATCATGGTTGTCATCCAGGTCGTTATACACTTCCCAGTATCTATCCGAATATGCTTTCAGAGTCTCTCCCTCGTACATGGATAAGGACAACAGCGAACCGAGGGGCCTGGGGACTCTGGTGTTGGTGATATAGCGGGAGCAGAAATCCTGAGTGAGCTGCTTGTATGAGTTTACGGAATTTGTCTTCAGGCTGTTGAACCATCTCATCGGCATTGATCCCAAGCTGGACGGGAAGATTTTACACATAAGGGCTTCATTTTGCGAGTAGATCGCCATCTTTTGGTTAAATTGGCTCACATGCTCTACCGGGTCTGTTCGACCGTTATAGATGGCGAATGCCGGTTGGTTGAACCGTCGAGGCAGCTTAGCCCCTTCAATTCTGTACGTGAAGGGGGACCTTGAAACCCGGTCCAACGCCTTCTTCATGGCATCGTTTCCCGAACCCTTGCTGGATGTGCTCTCTTATTTCCGCACAGGGGGTGGTTCCTTTTCGTAGGAAAAGGTTTCACTTGGGGGGGTCCTTGATCTCCGGCGGTAACTCACATCCTCCGCATTAGAAGACCCGTCTGAGTCTGAAGGAGATCGCTTTCGCTGTACCCGTCGTAGCTCCCTCTTCAGATCGTCTATCTCTCGCTGCATGGCCTGGTGACTATTTCGCCTTTGGGAGACGTGACTACCTTTCTGAGCGTGACTCTGGCTTGTCCGGGTAGTATGCATACTTCCCTCATGATTTCCCCCGTGGCCTGGGTTGACGGGGTTATTTTGCCTCTAGGACTCGGCGGGCTGTGCCTGTTGGGGGTTAGCCTGCTGAGGATTCTCCGGGTGCGGACCTAGTTCTGCCATGCTTGACCGTTGTGCTAGCTGATGCCCTAGTTCTTCCCACAGACGGCGCCAATTGTAGTTGCACGATTTTCCTGGCCCAAATCTTATTGATCTGGCCTTGGCCCAAAGCGCAACCCACAATAAATGTTTGTAGAGGATGGGTCAAAGAACTTTGCCTCAGTGAGCTTGTTCGGTCTTGTACATGGATAATGTAGTTGCAGAAGATAAAAACACAAGAAAAGATCTCCACGGGTGATTCTATTTTTCCGTTCTTAATACAATTTTTCTTCCCCCCTTCTTTGGGGGATTTCACTACATTATATAGTGCCTCTCCTCTCATCTCAACCTTACACTTGTCGATTATCTAAGCACCTACTTGAGCACCTGTCCCATTAGACGCCCCCATCTTTCCCTTTGTGAGTTGCAGAGGCCAAGGTGGTACTGTTCAGGGGTCTTTTCCTCATTAATGCGGCCAAGAGGATGGTTGGGGCGCAATTAATGTGGTGGTGGCAGCTTTCCATGAGATATTTTGGATTTTATTCATTTTATATGTTGGGAGGACGGACTGAAATGGATGGGAGAGTGCCTCGTATGGACTTCGTGATGTCCGAGGAGGAGTTACTCCTCGGACAGGTTTCCGTGGCGTTATTGGGGTTGAGTAATGCTTCATATGTGGTTTCTCTTCGGCAAGGACGCTCCTCGGACGGGCCTGGATTTGGAATAGCCCATTATTTTTGGGCCGGGCCCCACAAATATAATAGATAAATTTTTTAATTACTATTTTTTTACTAAAAATTACCTTTTTATGATATGCTTTTGGAGAATAATTTCTCGTGGCATTGAATGCTATTACATAGAGTTCTTTTAATTTTGAAAATTTATAGTAAATGATTTTGACCGAGAATAATTTTGACTTTCATTTTATAATAAATTATTAAGATTATACAATCTTAATAATCCACTAACAAAATGGACAAATTCATTTTCTTTTATTATAGGAACACATACAGGATTTTTCATTACAAAAAGAATAATGGTAATCCCACCATTGACTACTTCATTTATGAATTTCATAGTAATAGAAGATCATGTCCTACTAATACAGAATTTGTAACTTTCTATCTTCTTGTTGAATAGGTAAAGAAGTTGTAGCTCCATAAAAAATTCTAGGACGGCATAAAAAATCAAAATTTTTGTCACAACTTTTCATGTGATAGATTGAGTAATGAATAAAAGGTAGTAAATTTATGTGAAAGTGATAAACAGTCAATTACATTCTATTACATAAGATAGTTATTGCTTTTTATATGGTACTAGAATTACCCACAGCACCCCCAAAAACCTCTTCAACTCTGTGAGGAAATCCAGCCTTTTACACCAATCATTCAATTTTTAGATCATTTTATTTACAATATAACTCTAGCACCTGATCCCCCAACTAATTTCACCCCAACCTGAACGAATCACAAAAGCAAAAAATCAAAGAAGCACAGGTATATCATAATTCTCCCTCAATCGCACCCTACCAATCATACTTTATAATAAAATGACCCAAAAAAAAAAAAAATGGTTAAAACGAAATCTTTTTTTTTTTTTTTGATAAGGTTAAAACGAAATCTTAATTCGACAACTGTCTTTTGGTTAAAACCAAATCATATAAAATAAACATTGATAAATGGAAATATGTCATGACAGTTATCAAGTTCAATGAAACCACCCTTGAGATAAAACAATAAGGCATCGCTGATAAGGAAACCCAAATCTCCCCATGGAATTGGAGGGATTTAGTTACCTGTTGATTTTTTTTTTGCCAAATTAGTTTACATTTTTTTTTTTTTTTTTTTTTTTGCTTGAGTAAAAAGATCTCAGAAATTTTTTTTTCATTTCAAATTAGTTTGCATAATTCACTATTGTACGGAAAATAAACTTTCCTTCCATGGCCAGCAATGCCAGCAAATAATCTCTCGTGTATCACATTGACAACAGATCTATAGCAACAGTGTATACCATACTTGCTGGGTAGGTAAAGAGTCTTTTACGTGTATCACATATGTTCTCAATTATTTTGTTTGAAGCACGATTTATCATAGATATGTTGATACGAACTATGTACTAGCTAGGTTCGAATCATAAGAAAACTCTGACAAAAAGTGCGCCACATTAGATAGCAATCTTGCTGCATAAACATGAAGGAATAACCCACAATATATCGGAAAGTATTTTGAAATTTGGGCATCACATACTACTCTTGCTTTAGTAAAAGGTTAAAAAAATGGTTTGGTTCGTGCTCATGCTGCCATGTACGGCTTCATCGAACACTCAAACCTGAATAATAAAACTTGTTTGGACTTCAAAGAAGTACGTAAATTTGATACCTTATATATGAGTAAAGTTCAAATACACTAAGCAATTGTTTAAGGGAAAAATTTGTTACACACTCGAAAAAATAATTGAACTTATGTCTTAAAGTCGTAATGCCAATTGACAATTGGCTAGCTAGCATGGGTCCAAAAAAATTGGCACTTCTCAAACCATGCAAAAGTGAAAGATTCATGCGATGAATATGACTTTTTTTTTAATATTAAATAAATTAGAAATTACACAGTTAGAATATAATAATAATTTTAAAACTTTTAAAGCATATATCGATTTATTTAATTTAAATAATTTAAGTGATAAATGTCTTATGACAATGTTCCTCCGATGCAACTCATCCATGTCCTAGAATTGAATTTATACTTAATAAACTTTGCTTGAGGAATTTAGGAGTAGTAATGCAATTTTTCTTTCCATGAATAAGCAAGATTTTTTGAAACACACATGCAAAGATATTACAAAGAACAAGAAGCTGAAATTAAAAGAGCAGCCACAAATACTTCTTACTGTCTATAATCTAGATCACAAACCAATTATAGCATGCTACATTTGAATAAAATATCAACTTTTAAAAAAAAAAAAATTTAATTGTTTCTCTTTCTTCACACATAAAAAACAACCATTTTGCCCTCTTCTTTCATTCACAGAATACATAAAGAAATATTAAAAAACTAAATACAAAATGAATAGTGTTAGTATATATTTCTAGGTACAGTTACTATAACAACCATGTATTTTTACATAAATTTGCATGGCCAAATGAGAGTGAATTTTGAGTTTTGTTGGCTAAAATGTGATACTTTTTCTATTATACAAGTATTGATGTGAGTGCTCTAAGGGCCATCAACTTATACAAAAATTTATGTTTATTTTAATATAAGAACCTACATTTTATTTTTATATATACACACTTTTCAAAACACCACACATCAGATTATCTATTTTACATTATATTTCATTAAAATATCAAATTTTCTTGATTTTTTGTAATTGTTTCTCTTTCTTCACACACAAAAGCTACCGTCCACTCATTTTCTAGCTTCTTCCTCGAGATACATAAAGAAAGAATAAAAAACTGAATGCAAGATGAATAATATCAGTGTAAATTTATACGATTATTATAACAAACTTATAAATTTACACAACTATATAAAAATTTACACAATTATATACGGATTAATTAATATGGGTCAACTTTAGATAAAATTATGTAAATTTTAAATTTGTTCTATTATACATCTACGGACAACTTTTATGCCAACATCTTCTATTGGATTCTTTAAAAGTTGTGAATACATATACACAGCTTGAAATTTAATCTACCAGTACCAGATATGTGGAAACAAATATAAAAGAAACTGAAACTTGCTTGAGACGGTTGTTTACCAAAAAAATAAAAAAGAAACTTGCTAGGGTTTCATTATATATATGGTATCCTTTTCTGAATAAAGCATTGATGGTGACTAGCTTTATGCATTTATCCATTGAACTGATTTTTTTTTTTTTTAATACAAAATATAAATTCTACTCTAGCCTAATCTAAGTGTATATGTGTGTGAAGCTCCCTTTTGGAGACTTAAACCCCGGCTCTTGCCTCCCACACCCCCACAAGCTCTTATACTTGGCATTAAACATGCATAATTTTATTGGAGTCTTTGCTTTAATTTATACCAGCTTTATGCTACTCTAATATACAACTAGTTGTTCTATGATACAGTGAACAAAAGCTTTTCCTCCTGACTTTATTTAGATTGCAAATTTTATGATACACTTTTGCAATGAAGCATTGAAAGTTCAATTAGTATAAAAACACCCTTAAACGTTTAGACCCCCAAATTACAAATTACCAATTCAAGCTTAATATCAAACAATTAATGTGCGGAACATGAACAAAAACTTAATACAGAATTGATAAACAATCTAAACCAAATAATATCACATTCACAGCAGAAATTAAATGGCAAAGATTAAAGGAAGGAAGATGCAAACACAAGGACGACACTCTATGTGTTATCGAAGAGGAAACCGAAGCCTTCGGCGTAAAACCTCTCCGCCACCCTCCAAGCGGTAAATAATCCACTAGAAAATGTAGTTGGGATACATGAACAGCAATAAACCCTCCAAGCCTAATCTACCCAGTGTACCTAAGCCCTCCAAGTTTCTTGCTCCAACGAGATTGCGCCGAACCTATTTCTTTTCTAACTTCCCGGATTCCGCTACTTTACTATAGCATCAACCAATGTAAATTGGTTCCTTCCTAACTGCTTCCCAAAACACCAAACAGCCCTCTCACAGTAATGGATATGGTGAGAAAATGTTTTGGTAAAATGCCTCTCAAGGATTTAACAATGGAGAGGAAGAGAGTTGAGGAATTTGAAGAGCCTCTTATGTAAAGATTGTGGATGAATCAATCTTGTTTTACTCTAGGGTTTCTCTCTCAAAATTCTCTCTGGAAGCTCTCTTTCTTTCGTGTGTATAAGGGGTATTTATACTAGGATGAGAATGGAATGTGAAGAGTCAGGATTTTCAAAACAGGGCTGGCTCGCGGCTTGACTGAGTCGCGAGATAACAGAACGGTCAGTTGTCCTATTTTGTCCTGTAGTGCTCCAGCTAGCATGACGCTTCAACTTCTGGCATGCCTGGCACGAGTGCATCTTCTAGTGGCTTGCAGCCGCGAGTCACCCACGAGATCCAGCCGTGAGTCTTTGTTTTCTTGCACACTCTTGAGCATTTCAACACTCTATCTCACTCACTACCCTTACAACAATTCCACCTAAATACAGGGTTACTAATTGCTGAAATACAAGCAAATTTGGCACGGAATAAAGCCAACAAGATGGTTGATTAAATTTAACCTTACAATCTCCCCCTTTGGCTATTCCATGACAAAACCCTAAAACAGACTCTAGACTTAACATGTGAGTTGAAAACCGTTGAGCAAAACTCACTCACACCTAACTCTAGAAACTGTGAGGTACTTGAATCATATGAACATTAAACTCCTGAAACACAACAATACACCATGATCATTGTATGCAGAAAACATGAAATGCATATGAAGCAGGCATAAAGTGATCAAGCAAAGATGGAGTTAAGAAACAAACTATGGCTTGATCAAACAAGTAATCACTACAAGGTAGTGACCACAATGCTCATTCACACTTGGAATGAACACTTGAACATACAAGCTAACAAGAACAATGCAAGTTACTTGTATGCCCAACACTCAACCAATGCATAATACACTAAGTATATGCATCTAGGAACAATCCTACAAGGGCACAAGAGTGACAGTACTTAACAAGAAAATGCATGACATTTAGTTAGAAGTACTAATTTAACAAAAACATAAAGGCTGCATAAACCATGGTACAGACCATAAAGCCTACAGATAATGAACATAAACCCTAAAAGCTTACAAAAGCACTATGGGTACAAATGCATTATATACTGAAAAACATCAACAGTATATATAAAGTAAACCATGTTAAAAAAAACATCCAAGAGTTATGAGTTTGAGTTTAAACCAAACATAAACCATAACCACAATACTATAACCATAAACATTAACCAAGAGAACAAGATAAATACAGTTTTTGACTGCTCCCCCTCAAATTAGCACTCCCCCTCAAGGGCTGCTCCAAAAGAAAACTTCTCCCCCTTAAAGCCTGGTACAGACCATAAAGCCTACAGATAATGAACATAAACCCTAAAAGCTTACAAAAGCACTATGGGTACAAATGCATTATATACTGAAAAACATCAACAGTATATATAAAGTAAACCATGTTAAAAAAAACATCCAAGAGTTGTGAGTTTGAGTTTAAACCAAACATAAACCATAACCACAATACTATAACCATAAACATTAACCAAGAAAACAAGATAAACACAGTTTTTGACTGCTCCCCCTCAAATTAGCACTCCCCCTCAAGGGCTGCTCCAAAAGAAAACTTCTCCCCCTTTTTGACCGGAATGGCCAAAGGGTCACTGTCCATGATATGTGGTGAATCTGTCAAATTTTGCTGATAGAACATCAAGCTGGTCCTGCATGGCTGCTATCCTCTCAGAGTGCTCGGTCTGGACCTCTCTGATTCCATCAAGTCTTTCTAGAATGACCTGAAACACATCTGGAGGTATATCTAAAGAAGTTGATGCTCTAGTCCTCTTGCCATTCCTTCTGGGTGTTGAAGTTAATGCCTGGCCTGCTGCCTCTGCCTCAGTCTCCATTGGGACACCCTCTCCTTCATCACCTTCATCTTCTTCACCTGGAAGACGACCACTTATCCTTTTGAAGGTTTGTTTGTTAATTGCTGAAGGTGTAGACATGGGACTGATGTCTCGAGGGATTGCAACACCCTTCTTTCTGAAAATCCTCATGAGCAGACTAGGGAAGATCAGTTTAGGCCTAGAAGTGGTTCTAGTCTCATCCACAATTGTATCAAATATGTGGGAACTGATATCAATGAATGTCTTTTCTTTGAGCTCCATCAGAAAAATTGCTCTCGCATTGTTAATTGTAGTCAACTTCCTTATGGGATATAGGTTAAACATCATGATAATAGTGAGACACCTCACGTCCACTGAAAAGGCTGTGGTATTTAGGCATTTCCATTCTCTCTGTCCACCTATCCTCTGTTGTACAGTTTCAATAGATAGCATCCTATCCTTATAGTTGACAAACTCATGATCTTCTAACCCCGCAAGACCTAGCACATCATCAATGTCATCTGCATCTAAGGTGAATTCTGTACCTCTAACCCAGCAACTCAGCTCATCTTCCCTTATCACAGCATTGGAGTAAAATTCCCTAATCAAGGGTTCACACACAACTGGGAAATCACATAGAAGCCTTTCCCATCCTCTCCCTTCAAAACAACTAGGGATAAAGGTGTCTCTCAAATCCTCCAAATCCACAAACCTTTCTTGTATGATTCCTGCCTTTAAGAAGAAATCCTTGTATCTCTCAAAATGGGAAACAGACCTAAATAGATTAGGGTCCATTTTCATTCTCTTATCTACTTTCTTGGCAAGAGTTTTCTTCTTTGGGGATGAAGGAGCCATCTGTGAACAATCAGAAAATGCCACAACAACAAAGTACAATACATGTGTAGAACAAATCAATACTCTGGTAGTGATAAAGACAATAATAAAGGAAAAGCCTCATAACTTAAACCAACAACACAGATGAATGTACCCAAAGGTAGATACTCAAGAACAACTAACATTTTGCAGAAGAGTACTAATGCTGCAGAGACTAACATCACCCAAAGGACAAACATATGTCAATGAGACATATAGTTTGATGAGTATGAAATGACCCAGAAAACTCAAGACAGATGCACACACTAGATAAACAAACACAGAATCAAATCAATAAAACCCAACAAACAAAACACAAACATTTTGAAACAACACATCAAAATGAGATCAGACAAGATGGGTATAAGACAGACAACAAACCCTAAGCTAAGAGAAAGTCAAATGATGAAGAACAAATCTAGCAACCTAAACAAGTTCATAAAAAAAAGAGCCTCTACTAGCTAAGCACAGACAGAGAACAATAGCCGAAACACAAACCTAACTCAAATAAGAAAAACAATGCAAATATTCAAGAGGGAAAAGCTCAAAAACAAGAAATATTGAGTGTGAGGATGAAAACCCATACCTTTTTCTTGAAGATTTTGAGATGAAATGAAGCAACAATGGAGTTCGAAGGGGGTGACACGGAGTGTTTGGGTAAGTTTCAGACGAAAGAGAAAATGAACATTCACATAAAGTTCAAGGGAAAACTGAAAAAGATTTTAAAAACTGCCCTTACTGTGCAAAACACGTGTTTTTCACGGCTGAGGTAAGTCGCCAGGAAGTCGCCAAAATAACCCGCCAAAACACTTTAAAACAAAAATTTTGAAAAATTTGCTAAGTGTTTTTCACGACTGGAAGACTCACTTGCGAGGAAGTCGCGAGATGAGCCACAAAAATCTCTGTGTACCTATCGCGATTGGACCTTCCACTCGCGGACAAGTCGCCAAAACTGACCCGTGATCTTGCGACTGTGGCATGCGACTTGACTTACCCGCGACTGAGTCGCCAAAACAGGGCAACACAGGTTTTTGAAATTTTCAGTTTTTGAAGAACAAAATACTTTCCAAAAACAATTAAAACACTCAAAAATCTTTTTGTGTTTGAATCAACAAAGATTGAGCATGTGAAAACACATTTTAACAAGTACAATCACACGAATGAATATGGCACTCATTGAACATAAACTTATGTGTTGTGTGTGGGTATCAACTATGAGATAGTCCTTAGTCTAATGTGAAGCTTCAATGATCAATTCAACCAAGACATACACAATTAGCACTAGATCATGTGACTCATCTCAATTATAGAAGTATGCATATATGACCTCCCACAAGACTTGATTACATAATTTAGAGCTTTATATTTGACTCCACTTCCAAACATAACATTTGAACTTTTTGATTCTTTTGAGACAATCATCTCTCATTGTGAGAATGATATTTGTTATTTCACCTTGATGAGATAGCCTTTGGCTTTTTGAATAATCATTCACTTTAATTTTTGGTCGCTTTCCCTTTTTCCTAGTCGAATACTAGTATGTGCGACAGGCTTTTGCAGCTCAAAATCTCTTTTCATTTGGAGATTTACATTTGGTGAGCTCTTTTTAGCAAAAACAAAAATAAAGAGTGGGAAGATATATAGGCACAAGTCTATGCATGTCTCAAGATCAACATAACCATTCACTAATCATTCATGACAAGTTTGAAGATCTATTTACAACAGTCACATAGATTTCAAAATTTCTTCCACAATGATAAGAGTGCAAAGGAACAAGTTGCGCTCGTAAATGCACAAAGCCATTAGCACAAAGGTATAAGGCAAAACAAGTTTTGAGACAAAGGCTGAGTTTGGATCCACGTTGCGTTTGCTGCGTTGTAAGTTTCCTGCGTTTTCTCTTCTTTTTTTTTTTCACGCCTTTTCCCCCAACAAGCAGTACTGTTCATGTACGGTACATGAACAGTAGCCGCAACTTTTGACCGGTCTTCCGTGAACAGTGCATCCGTGCACTATTCACGGACCCACAAATTTCATTTTTTATCAATTTTTTCATTAAAAATGGGTCCCACAGCACTATTCACACATTTAAAAATTATTTTGCTACAGTGTTTTCAGTTTTCAGTTTTCAGTTTCAGCAAAATAAGTTCTATCCAAACAGACCCAAAAACTCAACAATGTCGATCAAACTTTTTGATTTTCTACTTTTTATGTGGTTTTTGGATTTTTGACACAAAAAAATTGATCAAAAGCAACATTTAAAAAAAAAATTAAATGATAGAATGCAAAAGCAAACAAACAAATTTCAACCCACACAATAGATAAGCAAACAATCAAATAAGGTCACAAAGCATAGGAAGTATTGATGCATGGACATGTTGTAATGCTTATGCATGAGTACCCTTTTTCACCCACACGTCACTTGCGTTTGGGGTGATTTCCTTATAGGATTGGGTACGAGAGTTAGGGCTTTCAAACCTTCGTGTGAAGCTTTCCAAGCAGTTGGTGAAAGCACCAATCATTTTCATCACGTCCATCATTCCGGGATCACCACTTTGATCTCTTGATGGTTCACCAGCCCAATTTCTCCTGTCATTTCTAGGTCCCCGTGACCTTGGAGTAGTTGCATTATTCATTGCTCTCAGCTTTTGACAATTTGGTCGAGTATGCCCTTGAAGTCCACAATGATGACACACATAGTTGGATCTAGGACCTCTTTGTGGTCGTGGATGAGACTTGGCTCGGGATTCAGACCTGCCCACAGATTGATTACGGGGGTTGTTTACCATCCGTTGGTTCTCCACTTTCCTCTTCTCCTCTATCTTGGGCTTCTCAGCAGTAGGGCCAACTTCAACTGGCTCTTTGGCTTTTATAAACTTCACTTCTCTAGTGATATTGCCAGATGAGCTACTGCCTCCGGTATATCCTAACCCCGATTTGTCTGAAAAATGCTTTTGAGATGAAATAACATCATCGAGCTTCTTGGTGGAGACCCTCTCTATCTTGGCATTTGCTTGCACAACCTCTTGCTCAAGAAATCTCACTTTTGTGTAGGCTTCTGACAGCTCACCATTCAGTGTCTCTATCTCACATTTGGCCTCCTTATAGCGAATTAGGAGACTTTTATAGTCCTCCTCTGCCTTCTTCATCTTTCTCACAGTTGCCTTGGCCACCCTTGTGTACTCACCCGACTTCTCCAGGAGTGAGTTATAATTTTCTTGAAGATTGACTGTGTTTTCATCTTCTTTTGCATCTGATTCCTCAACAACTCCAAATGATTCTTTATCACTATGTACTCCAAGCTCTTGTACAAGCAAATTCAACTCATCTGAAGACTCAACATGGGCAATAGTCATAAAATTTGAATAACTCCCTTCTTCGTCACAGCTTTCCTCAGAATCTGAGTTGGATGAATCCGAGTCACTCAATGTCGTGGTATACACCTTGCCTTTCGATTTCAAATAATTTGGACATTCTTTCTTGAAGTGTCCGTGCCCGTTGCATTCAAAACAAGTGACACCTTGTGTAGATTGGGATTCTTTTCCATCTTTCCTTTTGAATTCCCTTTTCTCCCTTCCTAAACTTTGGAATTTCCCTTTATCACCAAATTTACCATTATTCTTGAATTTCAAGAATTTTCGAAAATTTTTTACAAGGTATGCAACATTTTTGTCAACCACATCTTCATCCGATGAGTCATGGACTTCTACCTTCTCATTAATGGTCTTAAGGGCAAGAGATTTGCTCCTCCGTTGATTTGGCAGCGACATTTCATAAGTCTGAAGAGAACCAATCAGCTCTTGGACTTTGATGTCATCAAGGTCCTTGCTCTCTTCAATCGCTGTCACTTTGGCACGAAAGTTTTCCGGCAAAGACTGAAGGATCAAATTGTGTTAATTGCTTTATTGTTAGCATTAGATGCGGCGAGCATTGCCTTATCCCATGTGGATTTGGCTGCCTCAGGCCTGGTCCAGCCTATATCAACAGCATCCCAAACTGATTCATCCATGGAACATAAAAATGCTCTCATGTGAACCTTCCAAAATGCATAATTACTACCATCAAAATATAGAGGTGCATTTAGGGATTGAGATCGGTCCATCTCAATAAGGGGTCAAGGATCACACTATGGTAATGAAACCACTAAAAGTGTACCCGCTTTGATATCAATTGAAAGTTCAATTAGTGTAAAAACACCCTTGAATGTTTAGACTCTCAAATTACAAATTACCAATTCAAGCTTAATATCAAACAATTAATGTGCGGAACATGAACAAAAACTTAATACAGAATTGATAAACAATCTAAACCAAATAATATTACATCCACAGCAGAAATTAAATGGCAAAGATTAAGGGAAGGAAGATGCAAACACAAGGACAACACTCGATGTGTTATCGAAGAGGAAACCGAAGCCCTCGGCATAAAACCTCTCCGCCGCCCTCCAAGCAATAAATAATCCACTAGAAAATGTAGTTGTGATACATGAACAGCAATAGACCCTCCAAGCCTAATCTACCCAATGTACCTAAGCCCTCCAAGCTTCTTGCTCCAACGAGGTTGCACCGAACCTATTTCTTTTCTAGCTTCCCGGATTCCGCTACTTTACCATAGCATCAACCAATGTAAATTGGTTCCTTCCTAACTGCTTCCCAGAACACCAAACAGCCCTCTCACAGTAATGGATATGGTGAGAAAAGGTTTTGGTAAAATGCCTCTCAAGGATTTAACAATGGAGAGGAAGAGAGTTGAGGAATTTGAAGAGTCTCTTATGTAAAGATTGTGGATGAATCAATCTTGTTTTACTCTAGGGTTTCTCTCTCAAAATTCTCTCTGAAAGCTCTCTTTCTTTCGTGGGTATAAGGGGTATTTATACTAGGGTGAGAATGAAATGTGAAAAGTCAGGATTTTCAAAACAGGGCTGGCTCGCGGCTTGGCCTCGCGGCTTGACTGAGTCACGAGATCCAGCCGTGAGATAACAGAACGGCCAGTTGTCCTATTTTGTCCTGTAGTGCTCCAGCTAGCATGACGCTTCAACTTCTGGCATGCCTGGCATGTGTGCATCTTCTGGCAGCTTGCAGCCGCAAGTCACCCGCGAGATCCAGCCGTGAGTCTCTGTTTTCTTGCACACTCTTGAGCATTTCAACACTCTATCTCACTCACTACCCTTACAACAATTCCACCTAAATACAGGGTTACTAATTGCTGAAATACAAGCAAATTTGGCACGGAATAAAGCCAACAAGATGGTTGATTAAATTCAACCTTACAAGCCTAGTCTTTATGATTTATCTTTGCATGCAATAAAAAAAAATATATACTTTGTCATATTCTAGCTGTGCTATGGTACTTATCTAAGAATATATCTATTTGGGGTTAAGGTATTGAATTATAGTTAGATTATTTAAAGATTTTAACTAGGTATACTGGTTAAACCGGGATATTCAATCAAATTAATTACCCACTGCATGTATCGTGCTTCAAACAATAAAAACTAAAAATGTGATACACGTGAAATAGTCTTTTATCTCTTGCAATAAAACTGTTTATGTTTTTATCTCTTGCATCAAGAATGAGCAAAATGGTTCTTGTATGATATTATGCCATTCGTGTTTTAGACAATAGAGTTAAATGTGATACACGAAATATTGAGTGTGACGGATTGAAACTCTAGCTTGAAAAATTTTAAAACTTAATTTGAACTTATTGATATACCACTAGAATTAATTAAGTGTACACAATTTTGTGATGAAGATTTAACTTGTTTTATAACTCAAGTTGAGGGAAGCTGTGCATGAGCACGAACCAGTTAATTTTTTTAAAAAAAACACATTTTTACCACTATTTACTAATGCAGGCGTATTTGATATACAAGCAATATATGTGCTTAAATTTCTTTAAAAACTAAATATAAAAATAACCTATATATTTTTAATGTGATTTAATATATGTTATGTTATATCTAACAAAAATTTACATGACGTTAGTCTTTAAATAAATTAGAAAGCTCGTGGGTTCGAATCTAGAGAATTATCCTTTTCAAAAAGAAAATTTTGGACTGCCCACTAATCATTTCTCCGAGACCTTGCAGAGGTAGAAGATTTATGCATTAAATATGACCTTCTATCTTTTACTAAATAAATTAGAAATTACACCATTAGAGTATAGTAATAGTTTTAAAACTTTTGAAACATATATAGATTTGTTTAATTTAAATAATAAATGTGACTTTACATATCTAAACATATACAAGTTAATATAAGAAAAAATATAAAAACAATAAAAACTACAGGGAAACTGCTTTCATAAAAGAAAAACACAATAAAGATATATATCTAATTCCTAACCACACAAAATGCAGCTGTTATTTACTTTTAATAGTATTATAGTATCATCTCTAATCCTCCAAATGCCACATATATATATATATATATATATATATATATATATGCTTTTGAAAAAAATATTGTAAGTTGAAAATGTGCATATTTTTAAGTTTCTTGAAAAAGAAATATTCGAAGCTGACGCTTAAAAAAAAATTTAATTTGGAAAAGTGTAGTTTTAAACCACTATATCAAGTATGCACATAACTATACATTTAGATCTAATATCAATGTTGTATGGAAGAAATTGAGTAGAAAACTGATGTAGAACAAATAGCACATGCTTTTTTGGAGCAACAGGGGTGCTGTAAGTCACAACGTAAAATCAAAGGAGGGTGCCAGTAGAAGCCATCGGAGCGACAATACTAGAAATGCATGAAATTTGACAAGTTGAAAGGAAATGACATTTTGATTCAGAGGGAGTTCATGTTGTTTACAAATCATTAGGCTTTGTAATTTATCAATAGTTAGACTGCTATCAATAGAATGCATGCCAGGTGGGTTGCATAAATACAATGTTTTTCATTCTTTATAAAGCAAAATCTGGTGTTACTAACAAGGTAGCAGATGCACTTAGTCAATGAGTTTCTTTGATGGTTACACTGCGAACAAGAGTTATCGAGTTTGGTTATCCAAAGGAGCTATATAAGGAAGATGAGGATTTTGGAAAGGTTTGGAGTCGATGTTAGCAGACTCACTTTGTTGTGGATGGCATAAATCTGCAAGATGGTTTTCTATTTTGAGGGAATCAACTGTGTATTCCTCGAAGTTCTTCAAGGGAGCAGGTTGTTAGGGAGTTGCATGGTGGAGGTTTGGGTGGTCATATAGGGTGAGACAAGACAATAAGAGCTATACTATTGGCCCCAACTCAAACAAGATGTGGGCAATCATGTGAGAAAGTGCTCTATATGCTAGATAGTTAAGGGGTAGTCTCAAAACACTGGTCTGTACATGCCACTACCAGTTCCTCAAGCACCTTGGGAGGATCTGTCCATGGATTTTATACTAGGTCTTCCTCGAATCTAGTGAGGTATGGATTTTGTTTTTGTTGTAGTTGATAGGTATTCAAAGATGTCTCATTTCATAGCTTATAGAATGACCTTAGATGCCATTTAAGTAGCCAATCTGTTCCTCAAAGAAGTAGTGCATTTGCATGGAATGCCCAAATCCATTACCTCTAACTATGAAACAAAGTTCCTTAGTCACTTTTGGAGGACTCTATGGAGACAGTTTGATACATCCCTTAGTTACAGCAGCACTAGTCATCCTTAAACCAATGGCTAGATAAAGGTTGTCAATTGAACCTTAAGTAATCTGAATCGGGGCATTTTTGGAGAGAAGACCAAGCAGTGGGTTCTTGCCTTTTCTCAAGCCGAATTTGCTTACAACAGCACTATTAGTAGGAGCATGGGTACGTTCCCTTTTGCCAATGTCTATTGCATGCCACCAAAACACGCTTTGGATTTGGTACACTCACCTGAGCTTCCAAGAGTGAGCCAAGTAGCAGAAGATATGGCTAATTGCATTCAGGTAGTGCAAGAAGAAGTTAGGCAGAAACTTGAAGTTTTGAATGCTAAATACAAGGAAGCTGCTGATAAGAAGAGGTGTGAGAAGATCTTCAATGTTGGGGATTTGGTACTGGTCTACCTTTGGAAAAAGCGGTTTCCTATTGGTACTTATAATAAATTGAAGGATAAGAAGTATGGGCCATTTAGATTACTAAGAAGATCAACAACAACGTCTATGTGGTTACTCTTTCGCCAGACATGAACATTTTTTCTACCTTCAATGTTGCTAAATTGTATGATTACCACCCTCCTAATGAGCCAGATAATGGGAACTCGAGGGCGAGTTCTTTCCAAGTAGGGGAGACTTATGTAGAATAGACAACACATGCCTTCCTGGAGTAGTAGGGATGCCGGAAATCACAACGCAAAATCAAATGGGGGGTGTCAGTAAAGGCCATCAGGGTGACAATGTCAGAATTGCAAGAAATTTGGCAGTGGAAGGAAACAACATTCTGATGTAGAGGGAGTTCGTGATGTTTACAGATCATCAGGTATGTCTTATGCACTAAAGGGTGAGTATCCCAACTGATCAGGTATGTCTTTTTTTCTTTTTCTTTTTTTTGTGAAGTTTTTTTTGCTATATTTCTCTCAGATCTCCCTTTAGTGCTTGAAATGAGATAAATAAATAAAAAAAATAAAAAAAAAGTTTTGAGTATTTTATATCTGTTACAGTTGTGTTTGGTGTTGTGAATGCTTACAATGTGGTGTGTTAGTAACATTGTCAATACAATACTTGAGCTACTAGAACAAAACATATAGATTTTTTTTTTTTTTTTTTTTGTGTGATTTATGTTGTCTAGTTCTTGATATAACTCTCATAACTCTTAAGAATTTCTGAGGTTTTTTGTTTTTATAAACCTTCCTCTTTCCTTACTTGATTATTAGGAATTAAATTGAATATCAAAATTCTTTTTTGTGGAATTGTATTCAATCTCTGCAAATAAGAAATTGCATCCTTAGAACTACAGTACTAGTTTAAAAGTGCCAAAAAAACCTGTTTTCTTTAATTCGCATCTCTGCTTCAGTTCATGATGCAAGCATTTTTCTTACGATCTACAAAATTATGTGCTATCTCAATGTGGAAATAGGATGCACAAGTTGGAGTACAAATAGTGCTATAATTATCTTGTCAGTAATGGCTTAGACTATTCCTTTCTCTGTAGTTTTCTTCAAAGATTATCAGCGGTTTTTAAGTGCCATGCCTTCTCGTAGGTTGAATACATCAAAGCTTATTGAAAATAGGGGGATTGTAGCATTTTACCCTTATTTTTTAAAAAAAATTTAGCAATATTTCCCTGTTTTGAAACTATTTAGGTCCATGCCCCTGTTTTGAAACTCAATTTTCTCAAAATCAAGTTTCGATGTAAAACTTGATTTGTAGAAAATCAAGTATGGGGCGATCAAACTTTAAAAAAAAAAAAAAAAAAAAAAAAAAAAAAAAAAAAAAAAAAACTTCCATGGAACTCAAGTTCATGGAGCTCAAATTCGATTTAAAACGCCACTATAGGACTCCCTGAATGCAACTATAGGTATGGCGCGATCAAGCTTAAAAAAAATAAAAAATAAATAAAAAAATTGCATGGAACTCGAGTTCATGGAGCTTGAGTTCCATTTAAAACGTCGCTATAGGATGACCTAAACGCAACTATAGGTATGGCGCAATCAAACATAAAAATAAAAAAAAATAAAAAAAACTTGCATGGAACTCGTGTTCATGGAGCTCGAGTTCCATTTAAAACGCCGCTATAGGATGACCTGAATGCAGCTATAGGTATGGAACTCCATGAACTCGAGTTCCATGCAATTTTTTTTTTTTTTTTAAACTTTTGTTCGTTTTTAGACCCCTTAAAACACAACTAAATTAACCTAGTTAATTAGCCAAGTGATTATTTAGTCAAATTAATTAGATCTAGGTTAACACACATATATCATATCAATGTAAAGTGCAAAAAATAAAGAACACAAAGATATGATGACCCAGGAAACCAAACCGGTAAAAATCTAGGGAGGATTTAACCTAGCTATCCTCAAGGTAAAACTGAATTCACTATGAAAGAATTGAAGTTTACACAAAATATTCACACACACAGCATATGGAGCCTCTCCAAAACGTGGCTAGGGTTTTCCCTTTTATACTTAAGACAAAACATAAAACCCTACACGTCAAACGGGCTTGGACTGAGTTGGAAATTTCTGCAGAAAAACAATCTGCACGATTTTCGATCGATCAAGCTAGACAGAATTGCACAATAAATTCTGCAGTAACTCGATTCCAACTTTACATAAAAAGCAAATACTTTGAGCAAGTCTAAACAAGACTAAAACGTTTTGATCATAGTTTGCCAACATTACAAATTGAAGTTCTAATACATTTAAACCTAAAGTCTTAGAACCCAACAAGTTTCATTTAGCATAACTCGATTTTAAACCAATCGAGTTTTGGATTGAAACTCAATTTTATTAAAATCAAATTTCAAAACAGGGGCACGAACCTAAATAGTTTCAAAACAGAGACATATTACTAAATTTTTTTAAAAAATAAGGGTAAAATGCTAGAATCCCCTAGAAAATAGTGTGAGTTCTTAAACTTGATTGTATTTAATAATTTTGGAGAAACTCTAGTCCTGATAACTTGCTACATGATGTGCCTTGTGAGTGGTGGCTATGTCAAGTTGTGTACCTATTTTGATGAAATTCACTATGAATTCTTATACTCAGCTCTGCTTTTCTGTCTTTTGGCATAATGTTGCTTCTTGGTAGGAGCATAGCCAGGATTTTTGACTTGGGGGGCCGAATTACATGCTTGTACATTAGTCATAACTCATATATTTACATGTATGTATGTGTGAGATAGATAGATTTAAAAAAAATAAAGAAATGAAGCTTAAAGATTAAGAATGCCATAAAAAAATAAAAAAATAAAAAAATCATTAGTTTAAGCAAACCAGTAAACTTTTAGTGAATTTCACATTTGAACATGCACAAACATAGTGCACTTTTGTTTACTTAAATAAAAAATAGCATCTGGACAACTTTATATATATATATATATATATATATATATTTTTTTTTTTTTGGTTTCAGTAAATGTATGTTTTGTTTGGTGAAGTCCACTTGAAAAACTAAAATATTGTAATTGTAAAAATAGTCATATTTCAAAATGAATGCTATAAAGAAATTAACATCATATGATGCATAAGACCCACAACAAAATAAACACATATGACAATTGCTCTTGTCAATTGCTAAACCAAAGGCTAATGACTGAAAGGTAACTAATACTTTTACTTTGTTTTAGTCATTTTATATGCCAAAATTTGCTAGACAACCCCACTTAGCTAATTATTTTCATTACTTCTGTATACCTTCTTTAATCCTAATAGTTCCATGCTCTGGATACATCCAATCGCCAGCCAATAAAATTGAGACATACTTATGATATCAAATATTTTTTATCACTCGTGCTAGTGTGTCATTTTATGAAGTTTTGAGAGATAATTTCCTTAGCCTTTTGATTGATCATACAACCACAACATATTTCAAAGGAGAAACCACTAAAACTAACATCAGACTAGGTATGTGAATTTTTTTGGAAGGGCCAATTGATACATTTGCAAGAGCCAGCTTGCTTTAATATAGTATTATATAGGGGTTTCAAAAGCTTAGGGGTGGGGGCTTGGGGGGGGAGGGGGGGATGGTCCCCCAAGCTTATGTGTGCCTTTGCCCATGCTTCTTGGATTTTCTTTTTGTTAGTTTTAAGACCCCTTAACACAATATGTTTAACCTAATATTAAGCCAAGTTGATTAACAAGTTTGTTAATTAGATCTAGGTTAAACAAATATGTGTAAAACAGATATAATGCGGAAAAGTAAAGAACACAGATTTGATGACTCAGGAAAACCTAACCGGTAAAAAACCTAGGGAGAATTTAACCTAGCTATCTTCAAGGTAAAAACAGATCCACTATGAAAGAATTGAAGTTTGTACAATAAGACTTAGATAACTAACATCCTATTGCTATCTCATGTAGAAAACTTACTACTATGATCACGTGACAGTTTCAAATCCATGGACTACTTCATTCTGTAAGATTGAATTTATTCAATCAAGTGTTGGCTTTATTCTGTGCCAAATTTTCTTGTATTTTAGCAATTAGATACCCTGTATTTAGGTGGGAATTAGGTAAGGGTTATGTGTGAGTGTGTGAAAAAAATTCAAGATGTGTGCAATCAAAGGAGTCTCGTGACTGGATCTCGCGATTGACTCGCGAGTGGCAAGTCGCCAAAGTGGCACATGTGTGATGCATGCAGGAAACTGAAGGGTCACGACAGCTGGAGCACTACAAGACAAAATGTACAGTCTGACCAGGCAGTTCACTCGCGACTCGTTCCACTCACGAGGCTGAGTTGCTAGAATACCCTGTTTGGACGAAAACTGACTTTTCACATTCCTCACATACACTACTATAAATACATTTATACCCACGAAATGTAGAGAGCTTTTAGAGAGAATTTTGAGAGAGAAACCTTAGAGAAAAACAAGATTGACTTATCCATAATTTTCATCATTTGATTCTTCAAATTCCTCTACTCTCACCCTCTTCATTGACATATCCTTGAGAGGTATATTTTGCCAAATCCTTATCTCACCATACTCATATCAGTGAGGAGGTATTTTAGTGCTTGGGAAGCAGTTCGGAGATGACTAATTTACTTGGTTGATGCAATGGGCTTATTACGGGATTCGGGAAACTAAAGAAGACAAGGTTAGGCATAACCCTATTGGAGCAAGAAGCTTGGAGGGCTTAGGTGCATTGGGTAGATTAGGCTTAGAGGGTCTTCTGCTATTCATGTATCCCAACTTTATTCTTTAGTGGATCATTTGACCGCTTGGAGGGTGGCGGAGAGATTTTTCGCCAAGTTTTTCGGTTTCCTCTTCGATAACACATGCCGGTGTTATCTTTGTGTTTGCATCTCTCTTCCCTTACTTTTTACCTTTTAATTGCTGTTGTGTTTGTGATTAATTATGGTTTAGAATGTTTTACCTATTTGGTTATAGCTTATATACATCATTCCGCACATATATTGTTTGTGTATAAGCTTGTGTTAGTATTGTTAAAATTGGGGGTCTAAACATTTATTAGTCTTTTACACACAAATTGTACTTTCACTTTCTTTGATCTGCAGCAACCACAAGTTCTCCTACTTGTGACTTTGAGACTCTACTCAAAGGTTTCAGATCTTCTTTAAAGTTCTTTATGCAGCAATTGAAGATATCATCAAGTTCTTGACGTGAATCTTGATCTTGATAACTCTATGTGTATGTATGAAGGTAAACACCTCTCAAATCTCACAAAAGATTCAATACACAACTCAACAAAAGACATCTCTTCGACTTCTAATACGTGGCTAGGGTTTTTCCTTTTATACTTAGAGTGAAACACAAAACCCTACACGTCATACGAGCTTGGGCCGGTTTAATAATTCTGCAGAAAATTACTGATTCACAAGGTTTGATTGATTTAGTTTAATTTTCGATCAATCGAGCCTTGCAGATTTTGAATAGTAATTCTTGCAATTACTCGATACCAAGTTTACATCAAATCATACTTTGAGCAAGCCTAAACTAGACTCTATGTTTTGATCATGGTTTGCCAACAATAATACACATTGAAGTTCTAATACATTAGTTCCTAAAGTCTTAAAACTTAACACTTTTCTCTGTCATTCTTTTTCCTCTTATTATAAAGTTTTTCAACCAATAGATTGGTAGAATATTTCCAAAATAAACTGGCGGACACAATACATTTTAAGGAGATTCTAAATTTAAAAGATAGTGTTGAAAAGGATACCTTCTTCCGCAAGCTTCCAAATTTAGCAGAGCAGCTTCCTCGTCCAATTGTCCTGAAAAAGGTGTGACATGGAAATTCTAATGTTATATATCTACTTGAAATGTCTTTGAATGCCAGCTTTTTTTTTTTTTCTTTTTTTTTTTTCTTGTTTATACAGTTAGTTCCATTATTAGCTTCTGCACTTGAATTTGGTTCAGCTGCTGCCCCTGCTTTGGCTGCCTAGTTGAAAAATGGGTTCCTGGCTTTCATCAAAAGAATTCGGTGCCAAGGTCATGCTCTTTTAGTACCTTTACAATATCCTTATTTTCATATGTTAATTTTTGTCTTGTAATGATCTGGGTTGATTGGTTATAGTACATAGGACTTTTGATGTATTTGGCTATTGTATGTGGTTTTTGAGCATGATTGTGGCTTTTTTTTTTTCTTTTTCTTTTTTTTATAAATATATATATATATGTTTATATTTATATATTATTTTGAGGAACAAGAGGCACTTAAATAACTTTATTTATCAGTGGTTGTACATGTAAATCTTTAACCCTTGGTAAATAAGATTATTTATTTAAGGGCCTCTTGACCCTCAAAATAAGATAAAGCATTTGTTTTGAGGGCCACGAAAGCTTTCAAAATTTCATTTTCAACGGTATAAGGTCCAAAGGTTATTAAGAGTCGATTCAACTCTTAAAATAAATTTTCTCGAGCTTTTTTTAATACATTTTGCAAAAATTTTGACCTTCAAAAAAAGTCAGCTTTGTTGTAGTGAACAGTGTTTATTAGTTTTTATTGTACAGATCAACTCGAAGGTTCAATCAGATTAATTACGCACTGTTTCGTGCTTCAAAGTTCAAACAATAACGACTTCTAAAAACTAAAAATGTGATACACGTGAAATAGTCTTTACCAACGTAGCAAGTTTCGAATGAACTTTTGCAATAAAATTACTGTTTATGTTTCTATTTCTTGCATCAAGCATGGTATCAAGAATAAGTAAAACTGTTCTTTTTATTTTTGTTTTTATTTTTTTCTTATTCACGGTTATCTTTTTCAGAAAAAAGGGTGGAACGATATTATGCTATTCGTGCTTCCGACGATAGGTGCTAAATGTGATACACGAAAGATTGATTGTGACGTATTGAAACTCTCTAGCTTGAAGAATTTAGTTTTTATTTGGGATCCGCTTATTTTGCTAAAATTG
Organism: Quercus tomentella; assembly: GCA_028535165.1. NCBI lineage: Eukaryota > Viridiplantae > Streptophyta > Magnoliopsida > Fagales > Fagaceae > Quercus > Quercus tomentella. Next base: position 38,884,237 of record JAPQVY010000012.1, on the reverse strand, counting down.
AAAACTATTTGTTGAAAGTACTGTAGATAAAGGTAAAAGTTAGCTGAAATAGTACAGTGAAACCCATGAATAGTACCAAAAAATCCAATAGGACCTATGAATAGTAGTAAAAATAAACTGAATAGTAAAATAAGTTGACAAAAATAATCTTGCCAAACACACACTTTAAAGTCTTAGGTCTGTTTGGGATCCGCTTATTTTACTGAAACTGAAAACTTTTGCTGAAAGTACTGTAGATAAAGGTAAAAGTTAGCTGAAATAGTATAGTGAGATCCATGAATAATACCAATAAGGGTGGAATGATATTATGCTATTCGTGCTTCAAACGATAGGAGCTAAATGTGATACACGAAAGATTGATTGTGACGTATTGAAACTCTCTAGCTTGAAGAATTTAGTTTCTATTTGGGATCCGCTTATTTTGTAGAAACTGAAAACTATTTGTTAAAAGTACTGTAGATAAAGGTAAAAGTTATCTAAAATAGTACAGTGAGACCCATGAATAGTACCAAAAAATCCAGTAGGACCCATGAATAGTAGTAAAAATAAGCTGAATAGTAAAATAAGTTGACAAAAATAATCTTGCCAAACACACACTTTAGAGTCTTAGGTCTGTTTGGGATCCGCTTATTTTGCTGAAACTAAAAACTTTTGTTGAAAGTACTATAAATAAAGGTAAAAGTTAGCTGAAATAGTATAGTGAGACCTATGAATAATACCAAAAAGTGTAGTGAGGCCCACGAATAGTAGCAAAAATGAGCTGAATAGTAAAATAAACTAGCTTTTTAAGCTGTAGCCAAACAAATAATTAAGACTTATTGATATACCACTAGAATTAATCAAATGTACACATTTTTTTGAAGTCTTAACTTGTTTTATAACTCAAGTTTGATTAAGCTGTGTGCATGAGCAACGAACCAGTTTATTTTATTTTATCTATTTCCACCATTTACTAAGGTGAGCCTGGTATTGTTTATAAATAAATAAATAAATAAAAAAGTGAGCCTGGTATTTGATTACAAAATCTTACTTATTTTCACGGTCAGTTTATTATAGTTTTTTTTTCCCCATAAAAAAGAGAGTTTACTATAGCTTTTTAAAATTATATTTATTTCATGCATGGTTGTAATTTTATTCAACTTAATTTTTGAAGAAAATAACAAATAAAAATAAGCTGTCCCAAATGAATCCTACTGGGATAATTTTTTCCATAAAAGACCGAAAAAAAAAGAAAAGAAAAAAGGTTAAATGATACAATAAAAAAAGCTGGTTCCTTTATAGTATATATGGGGGTTTTGATTGGATATGGGTGTATGGCAATTATGCGTTGGTAAAGATTTAATTAGAAAAGAAATTTTTTTGGTTTTTCTAAGATGAAAAAAAAAAAATTGTAAATCCCTAATTATCATTTAAGTTGCTATCACATGTGATATGTATGCATGTTTACTTCTTTTCTTTGCTTTGGACCAATGAAAATTAATTTGTTTAATTGATTAAAATTACTCTTATCAAGGACCAGTTAAAATCATTGTATGCTCAAGTCTATCTTAATTAACATTGAATTTTCATCAGTAGCAAAATAGAGTGTCAACAAAGATGAGTGGATGTTCGCTAGACCAATGAGAATCCATATGACTTATATATATATATATATAATACCATTTGGATTTCTCACTGAAATAATTTAACATTTCTCTAAGTATTAAGTTTTATCCATTCATTTCGTTCATTCACTTGTCTAAAAAGAAAAAGAAAAAGTCATTGAGCTTTTTTTTTTTTTGAATTCTAGTCATTGAGCTTAATGGACCACATACGATGCTTTTAGTTGTCACTACAGTTTCCAGTAATTAATTTTAACCCTTGTCAACAGCGGTGTCCGTTTGCTATTGTTGATGTCTGTTTTGCGTGTTTACAAACTGGTCGTATTATACGTTCAAGATTTCATAGACTCAAGGTTTCATCTTAAGTTTAAGGGTGGGGGTGTTAAAGATATTATAGCCCAAGTGGCCCATATATATTTTAGGCCTATGTTCTCTACAACAATGACACTAATCTTAGATTAGTCTAGAATTAGGCGAGAATTCTCTAGAATATAAATCTTACATTAGATTCATTACAATATAACTTGAATAGCAAAGATGTGGGTGTTAATTAGCTCTACTAATAAAATCTTTTATTATCAAATAAAAAATTTAGAGTTTAAAATATATTTATACCAAAAAATCAATGAGTTTGAAACCTGATTACACTAAAAATTAATTGGTATCTTGACGGATAATAAAGATCAAGTAATTATAATGAAATGAATGCTATAGGTTTAAAATTTATTTCATCTATCAAAAAGAAAAGAGAACAGCAAAGATAAAGTTGTTAAGGGCTTTTCCTTGTGGATGTAAGCTATTAGCTTAACTATAACAAATATTTTCTTTAACTTTTCTCTTTTCACTCTTTCAATCATTCAACAACTAGCAATTGTGATATAAGAAAGAAATACTCATGAAACAATCCATCACTTATTTGTCTTAGACAAGCATAATTTAAGAAATCCCATACAGCTCTTGACTTATTTAGACTCACAAGATTAAAGCAAGAAAAAGTGCATGGCATGGCTCTCGATGTTCCTTAGGCATCCCATGCCTAGTGTCATTGGAAAAGACCGAAGAAACTCTTCAGGTACCATTTATTTGGAAACCAGTGTATAAGAGGTATAAGAATCCATGCACGCAACAAAAGCACAACAAATTTTCAGTAATCTGTTTTTCATTAAGATACTAGTTACTACGGATAAGTTACCCCTAGCTGCGTGAAGTTGGCTTGACTGAGAACCAAGTTTGGATGCCAGTTAAAACAAGCTCTAATAATATGCCAAAAAAGGCTGGAATCGACCAGGGGCTATCGAAATAGTCGTGATAGAATCGAAACATTCGACTCTTCAATGTTTGATGATGCTTGTCGATGTCTGCTCTTACATCTGAATATATATTGGGGTTTGGAACCAAGTTGGTGCCAAGCTCATTGAAGATTTTAGCCACTGCCTGGTCGCTGCCAAGGAAGTTTTGGAGTATCCCCGCTTTCCTTAGCTCCATAACATGGTCAGCATGATTCATGAGTGAATTAAGAAAGCTTATGTAAGAAGTGATCTCATAATTGTTGATGAAGTCCGGACACATTTCAAAGGCCATCAAGTTGAAGAACTTTTGCCCTGTTGAGTTGTCCACTTTCATCTTAGGAATGGTAAGATATCCAATGAAACATGATGAACTAATATAAGAAATGTCATTTAAGAAGGTAGTTTTACAAGGCTTCAACCAGATCCCTGCATTTTTAAGGTCCTGTACATTGCGATAGGATTGCCAATCTTTCTTTGAATTCTCTGGGCTGCTGTTAGAAACCTTTTTTGGATTATCCAAGAGACTCATCCTCAGAAGGTGGAGAAGATGGGCGGGCTTCCTTTCTCCATCCATTGATAGTCTTTGTTCATGTGGGGTCTCTTTTGAATGAAGGCTCTCCCCTTTCTTGCTTTCTGCTTGATGCCCCTCTGATTTTTGATCGGACACGTTTTTAATGAAAATATCAATAGATTCGTTCAACTCTTTTTTCTTCACACTCAACTTCATCAACCATTTCAGGAGACGATAAGGAAGTTGGTTCTCCAGCAAAAACAAATCCTGTTGTCCAAGGACTGCACAGTCATGTTTTATATTCACATCTTCGAACTTATTAGTAATAAAGCAGTATATGTATTGAAGTATTGCACAGCCATCCAGGAACAAAATCCAAGCGAGGGCCTTATCAGGGTAGTCTTTAGTCGCTTCCTCCTCGTAGTGTTCCCTCAGTTCCTTGATGTTTTCCTCAACCTTCTTGTATAATTCGTCTATAACCTTGCCGCTTTCTTTGATGAACTCAGAGGCCAATATAAGCTTGTAATTCTCTGCTAACTGGTATTTTGGCTTGCCATAATGGATAGGACCAAGTGATACTGCTCTTGGCTCATAGTACTTCTTGAAACCCTTGTTCTCTCGCAGCAAGAATGCAAACTTTTGTATCGTTTGTATCTTTGGTGTTGCGTTTGGAGATTTAGTCTTCGCAGTCTCTCCTGCCTCCATTACCATTTTAAACATCGACTCCGTGGAGGGCAGTGATTTATATTGACGAACTGCTCTGCGTCTTATCCCCTGCAGTAATGACAAGTTAGTCTTGGCTGCTGCTTGTTTCACCAAACTTTTCTTTTGTCATGTGGTGGACTCAACACGTGTGGGTCCAACCCCACGTGAGAAGGAGAATACATATACGGGATGTATGGTGTATTTTCTCTTCTAAAGCAATTTATGTTGTTGTTTTAGTATTTAATACGTGCTTGATGGTACTTTGAAACTTTGGTTTAAGAAATTTGGGACGGTTGCTTTTATTCGAAAATTATAGTTGGGATTAAGTATACACTTTTCTGAAGCAGCAATATTTTAGAACTTGATAAACATACAAGCTTGGAAATTAATTTGCCAGATATATAGAAAAAATATATATAAAAGAGAGTGTAACTTGCTTTTAGCTTTGCCTTTCATTTACTTTTTTTTTTTTTTCTTTCTTTTTTTAAGAAGCCTTTCATTTACATTGCACATTTGTTTGAATAAAATATTGATAATGACTAGCTTTATGTCTTAATTATCCACATTGAGCAAGCTTGGTATTTAACATGCTTAATTTCATGTAAGTGTTTGCTTTTGTACTAGCTTTAGTGTGTTTAGATTAAAAAAAAAAAGAGGGAGAAAAGGTCCAACTTATTTTTAGTGACAACTTATGTATAGCTTTTTAAAATTATATTTATTTTATGTGTAGTTGTAATTTTATTAAATTTTTGAAGAAAATAACAAATAAAAATAAGTTGTCCCAAATGAATTCTACTCGGATATTTTTTTCCCCAAAACAGAGAAGTTAAGCCTTGTTTGGATTTTTATTTTTCATCACTCCTCACTCAATTTTCGTCACTCGTCACTCATCACTTAAAATACCCCATCACTCTACACGAACTCTGTTTGGCACCATCACTCAACTTATCATCACTCAATATTTTTTCACTATTTGTAGGACCCATGCCTGACACACTCACAGCCCCTAATAACTCTCTCTCTCTCTCTCTCTCTCTCTCTCTCTCTCTCTCTCTCTCTCTGGTCTTTTTTACATTGGGTTGTATGGAGACCTCCCTCCACCCTCTTTGGCCGACAAAGACAAGCCCAGCAACACCACCGTCTGGTCCAGCAGCACCAAGATGGCTCCACCTACTCTCCGCAAGTCCTCTTCAATCTTCACTCCGCTACAAACCATTCTCAAATCTCAAACCAAGGCCAAAACCTAGTGAAAGAAGAAGAGGGCGATGGAGGCGGAGGTGCGGAGGGAGCTCCAACCCAGTGAAAAAAAAAGAAAAAAAAGAAACAACAACAACAACAACTTTCAGTGAGACCCGCCTCTACAATTTCATCTCCTTTGCAAAATTTCAGTACTTACCCACTATTCTATACACATTTTCACACTAAGAAACTTTTTATCTATTTTTCTCTGCCTCTTCTCTCTCTCTGTTTTTCTTGCTTGGGTTATGGATTGTGAGAGATGAGAATGTGAGTTTGATTTGACTTGGTACACAAAGATTGCGAATTTCTAGACTTTCTAAGATCTGGAAGTCTTCTAGGTCTTTGATTCAGATCTGTGTTTGCAAAAAAAATCTTTTTTTTTATTTATTTTTTTTTATAAAGGTTATGATCTTAAATTCCAAAACCCACCGGTGTGAAAGGAAAAAGAAAAGAAGAAGAAGAAGAAGAAGATCACCGAACCCAGAGAGAGAGAGAGAAAAAAAAAAAAAAAAAAAAAAAAGTCAAAAGTTGCAGCTGACCTCTGACCGTGGGACTCAGTATGTTGTTTTAATTATGGAAATGCCATTGAAAATAGAGTTATGGAAACTTAAAACACCTAAAATGTGTTTTCAGTTTCCATAACTCATCACTCAAAAATCAGATAATTGGGTGATGTAAACAAAAACTGGAAACAGAGTTATGAAAATCCAAACTGACTTTTCAGTCATGGGTCCCACCATTTTTGAGTTATGAGTTATGGAAACAGAGTTATGAGTTATGGAAACAACAAATCCAAACAGCCCCTAAGAGGCTATTTGGATTTTCAGTTTCCATCATCCATAATTCTGTTTCCATCACCCATAACTCAAAATTGGTGGGTTCCATGGCTGAGTAGTTTGTTTGGATGTGTTTTTAGTTTTTGTTTCCATTACTCAATTCTCTGATTTTTGAGTGATGAGTTATAGAAACTGGAAACACATTTTAGGTGTTTTCAAGTTATTAAAACTGAGTTATGATGGCAAAATTGTAATTTCACTCAAGTTATAGGCCCCACAATCAGTGTTTAGTCATTTCAATGGTCAGCTTTTACTCCCAACGGCTCTCTTTCATACCAAACCAAACCCATTTCATTCAACACCCTTCCTTTACTTTCTTCATCTTCTCTTCCCAAGCACAACCTCTCCATACCTTTCTTTTACTTGCCTCATCTTCTCTTCCCAACATCAATATCATAAGAAAAGCTAGCTTAGAAGGAGATTCATACCATAGCTGAAGGAAATCTCCATCTGACGTACTCCCTGCCACCTGTGACAGCGAAGATCAAGGACGAAGCTACAACAAACTCACCGATTTCGGCCTCCACAGATTAGATCCACAATCTTCCTTCCTTGCTCCGTCAGTTTGGGTGCTGGGTTTTTTTTTTTTTTGGTATCGATTTCGGCCTCCACAGATTAGATCCACAATCTTTTTTCCTTGCTCCGTTAGTTTGGGTGTTGGGTTTCTTTTTTTTTTCTTTTTTTCTTTTTTCATTTTTCTCAATTGTACTGATTTCGGCCTTCATAAATTAGATCCACAATCTTTCTTCCTTGCTCCATTGATTTGGGTGCTGGGTTTCTTTTTTTTTCATTTTTTTTTTCATTTTTCTCAGTTCTAGGCTGTGAAAGTTTGGCCGGATCCCATAAGTTTAAACAAATCTCATACATAGTTATGTGGGGATGGGTTTTACAACTAAACAAAAAAAAAAAAAAAAAATGATATTTGAGTGAACATAGATAATTACATCATCCATGATACCAAAAAAAAAAAAAAAAAGGGTTAAAAAAAAAAGGGGTTAAAAAAAACCATGACATTACACAAGGAAATAACGAAAATAAAAGAAGAGTAGTAAGGACAATGATGTTGAGGCTACGAAGGGAAGTGAAGAACTTTGGTTTGGTAAAGTTGGGTTTTGGGGTAAGTGGAGTGAAGAGGGGTGGGTAGGGGTTCTGGTGCACTGGTAGCATATGTCGGAGAACAGGACACAATTTTTTGAGTTTTTGGAGTTGAAAACAGAACCAGTTTAGGTGCCACACCGGGCTATGGAGATATTTGGGGATTATTGAGTGATAAGAAATGAGTTATAGAGTGATGAGTGATGAGTGACAAAAATTAAGTGAGGAGTGATGAGTGATAGTTTTTTTAAAACTAAATAGCTCCTAAACGATGATACAATAAAGAAAAAGCTTGTTCCCAAATTTAATATTATACAGTTTTGCAATAAATTTGTTTCTCAAAAAAACGAAAACAACTCCCATCAAATCAACAGCCCCTTGTTAAAAAAATAAAAAAATAAATGCTTTGCAGTAAACATAGTGTTTATGGCTCATCTTTTGCGTCAGTCACGCAAGGTACCAAAAACGCATACTTTTGTCGTACTTTTTTGGTATGGTTCCCATCTTCATCTAGTACTTTAAAAGAAAAAAAATTGTTATATTTTAGTGAAAAAGGAAAGAATTGTTATTGGATTTGTGTTTCAACTACATCGAAATTGGAAACAAAAAACGCAGATGTTATTGAAATCAAAGATAAGGAGTTAGTACTATTGGTGTGATTAATTTCTCCCAATTAAACAAAAATTTCCCCCTCAATAGTGCAATAGTGAAGTATGAATGAAGATGAAATGAATATGAAATTTTATAAGGTATTGATCATGTCGCAGCAAGAATATAACCTTTTGTATCATTGGTGTTGGAGATTGACCACTGCTGGTTTCCCCTGCTTCTCTTATGACAATGTTCCTCCGATACAGCTGCTCCATGTTCTAGTGTTTAATTTATACTTGATAGTACGTTGAAACTTTGCTTGAGAAATTTAGGACTTTTGCATTTTTTCTGTTGGTGAGCAAGAATTTTTGAAACACAAAGATACAAAGAAATTACAACAACGGAAAAGCAGCTGAAAAGAGCTGCAGCAAACACTCCTTACTGTCTAGACCACAAACCAACTACAACATGTTAAGGGCCATATATATATATATAGCACTTACATCTACTTCTATTCGAATATTTGAAAGTTGGGAATATTAATTCTAATCTTGTTGTTGTCTATCTTTTATTTTTTATTTAAAGGGTTAAAGATTATGTTTAGGGCCAAAATTATTTTTGTGTGAAATGCTATGTCCACAATATTTTCACAACAATTTTGCAACAAATTTTAGGTAACAAGTTGTTATTGATGGATAAAATCTAATGACAAACTCAATTTAAAACCAATAACAACTTGCTATCTAGTATTTGTGTGAAATTATTGTAAAAATATTATAGACATAACATTAATCTATTTTTATTGAACCCAAATTCTTGAGATTCTCAAATTAGGCTATTCAATAATTTTTTGTAGGTCAAAAAAATTTAATTTTAAATAAATAAATAAATAAATTATATATATATATATTTACTAAGTATAATTTTTTTTTTTTTTTTGGCAATTCACTTGTTGAAATTCAGATATCTTATTTAGCAAGAAAAAACTTTACAGGTTAAAATTTAATCTATCAGATATGTAAAAATAAAATATAAAAGACTGAAACTTGCATATGGCCTTCATTTCGTGGTATACTTTTGTGAATAAACTATAGACAGTGACTCACTTAATTTATGTCCTTTACCTGTTGAGCAAGTTTGGTATAAAAATATGCCAAATTTCTTACGTGGTATACTTTTCTGAATAAACTATAGACAGTGACTCACTTTATGTCCTTCACCTGTTGAGCAAGTTTGGTATAAAATATGTCCAATTTTTTAAGGGCAAGACTTAATTACAGTGTTTAGGTGTTGTTTCTTAGATTTCCCTCTTGAAATTTTGTAATGCAATTTTTTTTTTTTCATAGGATAAAAGTGTATATTTTAGTTAAGTAACCACATGACAGAATCTTAAAAGGGGAACTTAAAGAAAAACACCTAAAGTGCTGTATATAAGTTTTTTCTATTCCTTAATGTGCCATATATGTGAGAAAAAAATATATATATATTTTACATTTTTTTTTTTTTTTGTGGATAGAGTTCAACCTATAACGTCCATTTTTTATGATTGTACTCATTATCATCAGACCAAGACGCCAATTGAATTTTGGTGTAGATGGAGATTAAATCACATATCTTTTATTCAACAATCAAATACTTTACCAGACCAAGACACCAATTGATTTTTGGTGTAGGCAGGGATTGAATCTCAAGTCTCTTATTCAACCATCAGAGACTTTACCAATTGAGCTAACTGAAACCCACCACCTATTTCATATGTTAAATGTGGATATATTTAAAAAAAACATGGATAATATATGTGAAATTATAAATATTAATTGTGTGTACGAAGTGTACATTTAAAAAAAAAAATAAAGTTTACTATAAACTTAGTTGTAGTTAAAATCTACAATTCCCATTTAAGAAATTAACATGACTGCATATTTTGAAAATCTTACTGTTAAATTGTATGTTATTTATATTTTTAACACATATCTCAAATTTGTGTCAGTCGGATGTTATTTACTATTTGATCTATAAACTTATTTTTTATACATAATTTTAAACTAAAAAAAAAAAAACTCAAAATTTAAATATTTGAATCTTGATTGATGACATAATTAATTAATAATTTTTTATATTCTAAAAATTTTACTTATATAAAAGATATAAAAAGAAAATGTAATCTAATAATAAATTTGCCAAGATTTATATCCAATAAAAAATATTAAATGAAATTATAATTTTAGGATATAATTAAGTTTCTTGCCGAATTTCGTTCATATTTTGAACGTGGACAAAAATTTAAAAGAAATTGAAACTCGCGTAAGGCTTTTGGTTACAGGGTACACTTTTCTGAATAAACTATTGCTAGCGGACTAGATGCCTTTCCCATTGAGCAGGTTTGGTATTAAACATACTGAATTTCAATGAAGTCTCTTTACTTTGATATTCGAGCTTAATTTATGCTAATCTAATCTACTAATATAATTAATTTTAAACGATTATCAAAAAATAAAATAAAATTAAACGATACTGTTAACAAAAGCTTGTTCCTATTTGTTATGACACACAAAAAGTCTTTGGGCCAAATATTATAAAAATTAAAATTTATTGGCTTTATATGTGCTGTGCAAAGTTTTTTAATCAAATGAAGAGGGATATAAATTTCTATATTAATATTGCCGAAATACAAGTAAAAAAAGAGAGAGAAACTATGCTATCAACTGTTAAGATTTAAGAACTTCCGAGCATTATAAATTTTCGTTGTCAATATATCATATGGTCGCCATGTTAGTTACCTGTTGATTTTTTTTTTCCCCCAAATTAGTTTACATTTTTTTTAGTGAGTAAAAAAAATTCTGAATTTTTTTTTTCTTTTCAAATTAGTTTGCCTAATTCACTATTGTACGGAAAACGAACTTTCCTTCCTTGGGTCTCGTGTATTACATTGACTCTTACTGTTGAAGCATAATTGACAAATCATTCTTCAAAAAATTCTAAAAAAAGATAACCGGGACTAAAATACTTTTTTTTTTTTTTTTTTTTTTTTTGAGAAACCACCCTCCAGAAGGGAGGGGAGAATTCATTCAGCCAAATCAGAAAGGTACACAGAAGCAATGTTCGGAGGAACATCCTCCATCCAGACATGAAATGGGGAAAAATTACAAGCCATTCTCGCTAGCCTATGAGCTACTTAGTTTCCTTGCCGACGTGTATGCCTAAAAGAAATATTATGGAAGGCTGACGAGGAAGTTTAATGTCCCTGATGATGTGCCCGAAGCTTGAGGACGAAAAACCTCCCTTGTTAATGGTGTTGATAATTACTTCCGAGTCACCTTCGTCGATCGCCTGATCATAATTCAGCTCCCTTGCGAAGCCGATAGCACTACGTGCTGCCAACACTTCCACCATCCCTACAGATATAGGTAGTGGAATTGATTGTGTATAGGCAGCCATAACAAGACCTCTGTCATTTCTAACAATAGCACCTAGACCAGCCAAACCTTTGGAGGAGAAAGTTATGCCGTCGAAGTTAATCTTAAGCCAGCCCAGGGGGGAGGAGACCACTTGACGGGGCTGACAGTGGGCGCTGATCGAAGTGGAGGAGGTGAAGCTTTCCGAAATTCCTGAAGGTTGTCCATTGCCATTAAGCAGATCCGACCCACAGGGATAGCTGACTCCCCAACCCTCAGCTGGTTCCTACGTATCCAAATCAGCGAGGCTGTCATATCAAACAAATTTGTGAGGTCACTTTTCTCTTGACAGAGCTGGATAACATCCAGCAAGGACAAACAATTCCTGGAGTCATTGACTAACCAATCAAAATGAACCACCCAAATTGGCTTTAGAGTTGGGCAAAACCAAAGGGCATGGAGAGCAGATTCTTTGTCGAGGTTGCAATGGGGACAGGAATCATCATTTAGTAATCTTCTCGTCCTAAGGTTCGCTCTCGTGGGCAAGGAATCCAGCCTGGCTCTCCACAGCAGGGACTTCATCCTATTCGGGGTTCGTAAACTCCAAATACCGTTCCATACTTTCTTGGTCAAGGACAGGTCTGAGGTTGTTGGGCAGTCTTCCAAGTCACACTCCATGAGCAACTTATAACACGATTTGACAGAATAAACACCATTGGGGTTCCAGGGCCAAAACAACAAGTCCTCGCAATTTCCATGGCAAAGGGGGATAGCTTTGATCAGGGATGCTTCAAGGGGCAAAAAAATATTGTCTATAACTCCCTCAATCTAGCATTTACTTTCCTGGTTAATTAGGACTGAGACCAGTGCATCATTACCAAGAAAATACCGAGGAGATATTACTCTTCTAGAGTGGGTGTTCGGGAGCCAGGCATGTTGGTAAATTCTGATTGAAGCACCATTTCCCACTCACCATTGCATTCCTTTCTCTATCACAGCCCTCCCTTTAAGAATACTCTTCCACACAAAGGACCCGTTGCCTTCCTTAGCTTCAAGAATGGAACCTTTAGGGAAAAACCTCGCTTTGAAGAACCTGTGGAACAGCGAGTCCTCGTTTTCCAGAAGCCGCCACACCTGTTTTGCTAGCATGACGTCATTAAATTTTTGAAGTTCTTTAAAGCCCATGCCACCCAGGCTTTTTGGTTGACAAAGTGAGCTCCATTTAGTCCAGTGGATTTTCCTTTGATTCCCCCTCTGCCTCCACCAAAATTTCTTGATCAAGGATTCAATTTCTTCACATAAAGTGATCGGGATTTTGAAGCAGCTCATTGCATAAGTTGGGATTGCCTAGATGACTGCTTTAAGGAGAATTTCGCGCCCCGCTTAAGAAAGCAATTGTTCTTTCCAACCTTGAAGCTTAGCCAAAACCCTTTCTTTGATGAACATCAGGCTTGCTTTCTTGTTTATTCCAACAAGGGATGGGAGACCTAGGTATTTCTCATATTGTTTGATCTCTGGGACACCCAGAGACTCTTTAATTTGAGCAAGGGTGTTTGGTGGAATGGATTTGCTAAAGAAAAGGCTAGTTTTGTTTCGGTTTACCTGCTGACTTGAGGCTTTCTTATAGCTGCTCAGTAAGACTTGAATTTTCTGACAGTGGCTCTGCAAAAAACCAAGCTGTCGTCCGCAAAAAATAGGTGGGTTAATCTTGGCCCCTTCTTGCAAATGGAGACACCTCGAATATGACTCGCATCCACCTCTTTTTGAATTAAACTGTGTAGACCTTCAGAGCAGATAAGAAATAGGTAGGGGGACAGTGGGTCCCCTTGCGATAATCCTCTAGATGGATGGATAGTATCCGAGGGCTCGCCATTAATGAGGACTGAGTAGCTGATAGTAGAAATGCACTCCATTATAAGGGTGATCCACCTTTCATCAAAGCCCATTTGCTTCATCATTCCCTCAAGAAAAACCCATTCCACTTGGTCATATGCCTTGCTCATGTCCAGCTTCAGAGCCAAGAAACCAGAATTTCCTTGTTGGTGATGTTTCATGTAATGAAGAGTTTTGTAGGCCATAAGAATGTTATCTGTTATGAGTCTCCTTGCTTGAAATGCACTCTGGTTTTCTGAGACAACCGTTGGAAGAACTGATTTTAATTTGTTAGCAAGGACTTTGGAAACCAGTTTATAGACCATATTACATAAGCTAATAGGTCTGTATTCAGAGATATATTTAGGGGATTTTACCTTGGGAATTAAAGTGATGTTGGAATGGTTTATTTCTTTTGGGATTTTATAGTTATTCAAGCAATCACTAACAGCTGAACTTACCTTATCACCAATTAGATTCCAAAAAGTGTGGTAGAAGAGGGGTGGCATACCGTCAGGGCCAAGGGCAGTGATGGACTCCATCTGATTGAGAGCAATAACAACCTCCTCTTTTGAGAACGGCATGAGGAGTTGGGCATTCATTTCCTGAGAGACAGAAGGTTTGACTACCTTAAGGACTTCAAACATATCAGTAGGATAAGATGAGGTAAACAGAGAGTGGAAATAGGCAGAAGCTATGTCCTTGATTTGCTTCTCATTGGTGCACCAAGCATTGGCAGAGTTCCTAATACCCAAGATTTTAGATGCCTTGCCTTTGTGCCCGGGTAAAGGGAGTACCAATCATTGGAGGCAACCGCCCTATCAAGACGTTCCAAAACCAAACCACCAGATCATTTACCTCTCCAAGTAAATTTATCCCCCATGAACTCAAGGTCCATGAGGCCGCATTTGTCGAGGGCATCTCGAAAAGCCATCATTAGAGCTTCCCGTCTAGGACCGAGACCTATTTTCATATGAGGCCAGAGGATTTCGTTGAAGTCCCCTGCGCACATCCATGGGAGAGAAAAGTGATGATGGAGGTCACGGATCAAGGACCACGTTTCAGACTTCCTGGCTGCATCAGCAAACCTATACACACTCGTAAACCGCCATTGCTTGTGCAAGGCTTCTCCAACAATGGCATCGATGTGGTTTGGGGAGGATGAAACCACATCGATGTGAATTGAATTCTTCCAAAATAGCGCTAAGCAACCTGGTTTACCGGCACTGGGATTGATCCAACAGTGGTCAAATTTTAACTCAACACATAACCTGCGTAGCCTAGCTTCAACTGCCCACGTCTCGGCTAGGAACAGGGCAGTGGGATCTTATGCCTGAGTGACTACCTTGAGCTCTCGAACTATGCATCGGTTCCCAAGCCCATGCACGTTCCAGCAGAGCCAATTCATTGAGTTCGGTAGGGCTAAAGAACAGCCTCTGCCGTTGGGGAAGAGTTTTCATCTCATTTAGCGCCGACAAGGGCTTTGCGTTTAGTGGGGAAGAAGGTATTCTCAGAATCTTGTGAAGAGCGTTTGCCTAAGGATACCTTAAGTGGCTGAGTATCGTTGAGGTAGGTCGACCTTGTGACTCGAAGCCATTTCCCCCCTGCATGGGCCAGACTTTGAGACAATTCCAGATCCATATTTGTTAAGTCAGTTAAGGGAGTGGGCTTCATGGGCTGACTAATTGAATACTCGGATACTGGGCCTAATTGCTGTTCTGGTTATGGGGTGTCGTCAAAAGATAAGGCGGCAAAGGCTTTATTTAAATTTTGGGGGGTTGAGGCCACTCTGTCAAATCGTTGTATATCTCTGTCAATATCTTGTAGTACTTCCTCAAAAGCCGTATGATTAGATTGATTCAGAGGGGGGGCCACCTTTGAACTGACTGTTTTTTCTGAGGGATTCACTTTGTGTCCCTGAATTTCGCTCCTTGCATTAAATGACCTTGAAGGAGGAGCGGTTTGGGCCGTGGAGGCCTGGTAAGCTGCCATCTGTTGTTGAGGCGGTGGGTCGGAGGTAGGTTGAGTTGGCTTGCTTGATGGTTTCTTCGCGAAGAAACTGGGGACCGAGACAACCTTCTTTCTAGAGGCTATGAAAGGTGGAGCACGGAGCCAAGGTCCAAATTGTTGGTCCTCCGATTTTAGAGTTCCTTCACTATTTATCCAAGTCTCACAGTCTCTGTCATCATGGGTAAGGCAGCCACACCAATAGCATAGGTTGGAGAGACGTTCGTACTTGAATGAAACCCAATGCTCTTTTCCATCTTTGAGAGTGATAAGCCTGCCACGACATAAAGGTTGTGAGATATCGACCAAGACTCTCACCCTAATGAAGCTACCACCATCACAGTTAGGAGCATCTTCTAGGGAGAGGATGGTCCCTATGGTTTCACATATTTGGGCTGCGACCTCTCTGTTTCTGAAGCGCAGCGGGATGTTGTAAACTTGCACCCAAAAAGGGACCTTAGTGAGGTCGGGTGCCTTTACAGAGGTCTCCTTATCGTACCGGGCTAGAACCATGACGTGTTTGTCAAAGCTCCACGGTGCCGATAAGAGAATCTGATCCACGTCAGCCTTGTTGTCGAAAGAGAAGAGAACAACGTGGTCTTCAATGAGTTTTACCTTGAACCCCGATTTTGTTCTCCAGAGAGGAGTGAAAGTGTTGGCAATGGCATCAATATTAAGGGGACGTCTAGTTAAAAATCTAGCTGCAATAGCATGTTCTGTGATAGCTTGTTCTTTTTTTAAACGTAGACCAGGACCTTCCCTATCCGAGAGGGATAACGACTTCCAGTGTTTTGTTAGGTCCTCCATCTAGCAGAGGAGGCAAGGCTGGGCACACTCTGTGTTTCCCAAACCCCGTCCGTATGAAAGAACCCACTAGCCTTGCACTAACTGTGTTAGAGCAAGGGACAGAAAACTCCTTTCTCAGAAAGGACGACAGTGCTACGTCCTAGCAAAAGTTTTCAGAGAAAACCTTGCTAGCGAAGAGCAACTCGAATGAATTTAAGGTAGTGACTACAGACAGGTGACTAAAGTACATTAGTACAGTGAAACCATAGCACAGAGTTATGCTTGATACTAGGCTTGATGCAAAACTATAAACTACAGTTTTATCGCAACAGTGTATACCAAACTTGCTGGGTAGATAAAGACTTTCACGTGTATCACATATGTTCTTAATTATTTTGTTTGAAGCACGATTTATCATAGAAATGTTGATGCGTATAACTAGCTAGGTTCGAATCATAAGAAAATTCTCACAAAAGTGCCGCTACATTAGATACCAATCTTGCCGCAAAAACATGAAGGAATAACCCATAATTTATAGGAAAAAGTGTGTAAATTTTGAAAGTTGGGCATCGCATACCACGCTTGCTTTAGTAAAAGGTTAAAAAAATGGTTTGGTTCGTGCTCATGCTGCCATACACGGCTTCATTAAACACTCAAGCCTGAATAATAAAACAAGTTTGGACTTCAAAGAAGTATGTAAATTAAATTCCTTGATATATGAATAGAGTTCAAATGTACTAAGGAAATTGTTTAAGGATAAAAAATATTACACACATTCAAAAAAAAATAAAAAACTCCAATTGACTAGCTTGGGTCCCAAAAAATTGGCACTTCTGAAAGCCAAGTCACGCGGCCAAGTTAAAAGCCAAATTTAATTGAAGTCCAAAACAATTGACACTTCTCAAACCATGCAAAAGTGAAAGAATCATGCGATGAATATGACTTTTTATTGTTTTATTAAATAAATTAGAAATTGGATTTACACTTGATAAAACTTTAAAAGCATATATTGATTTATTTAATTTGAAATAATTTAAGTAATAAATGTCTTATGACAATGTTCCTCCGATGCAACTCATCCATGTCCTAGAATTGGATTTACACTTGATAAACTTTAATTGAGGAATTTAGGAGTGTTGCAATTTTTCTTTCCATGAATAAGCAAGAGTTTTTGAAACACACATGCAATGATATTACAAAGAACAAGCAGCTGAAATTAAAAGAGCAGCCGCAAACACTTCTTACTGTCTAGAATCTAGATCACAAACTAATTACAATATGCTACATTTCATTAAAATATCAATTTTTTTTAATTTTTTATCTTTTTTTATACACAACAACCATCATTTACTCGCTTCCTTTATTCTCAAGATACATAAGAAAGATTAAAAGACTAAATACAAAATGAATAGTGCCAATATATAAAAATATATATATATATATATATATATATTTATAAGTATGGTTATTGTAGCAATTACATGTTTTTACATAAATTTGCATGGCCTGATGTAAATGAATTTTGGGTTTTGTTGGCTAAAATGTGATACTTTTTCTATTATACAAGTACTAATGCGAGTGCTCTAAGGACCATCAATTTATGCAAAACTTTATGTTTATTGCAGCATAAAAATCTACTTTTGCTATTTTAAATACTCACTTTTCAAAAATTTTATATTATATTTCATTAAAATATCACTTTTTTTTTAATTGTTTTTCTTTCTTCACACATAATAATCACTATCTACTCTTTTTTTTCTTCCTTAGGATACGTAAAGAGAGAATAAAAAACTAAATGCAAAATGAATAGTGTTAGTGTAAATTTTTACGACTACTATAACAAACTTTTAAAGTTACACAATTATACATTGATTGATGTAGGTCAACTTAAAAAGTTGTGAATACATATACACCTTTTTTTAATTAACTATATTTTATGACTTGATAAAAATGGCAATCTTGAAATTTAATCTACCAGTACCAGATATGTGGAAACAAATATAAAAGAAACTAAAACTTGCTTGGGTCGGTTGTTTACCAAAAAAAGAAACTTGCTAGGACTTCATTACATATATGGTACACTTTTCTGAATAAAGCACTGATGGTGACTAGCTTTATGCATTTATCCATTGAGCAGGTTTGGTATAAAACACGCATAATTTTATTGGAGTCTTTGCTTTAATTTATACTAGCTTTATGCTGCTCTTGTAATATACAGCTAGTTGTTCTATGATACAGTGAACAAAAGCTTTTCCTCCTGACTTTATTTGGATTGCAAATTTTATGATACACTTTTGCAATGAAGCTTAGACTATGATTTATCATTGCATGCCACAAAAAAAATATACTTTGTCATATTCTGTGCTATTGTACTTATCTAAGAATATATATATTTGGGGTTAAGGTATTGAATTATAGTTAGATTATTTAAAGATTTTAACTAGGTATATACCATTAATTATAGTATATATACTGGTTAAACCAGGAGATTCAATCAGATTAATTACCCACTGCATGAATCGTGCTCCAAACAATAAAAACTAAAAATGTGATACACGTGAAATAGTCTTTACCTACATAGCAATTTCGTATAAACTTTTGCAATAAAACTGTTTATGTTTTTATCTCTTGCATCAAGAATGAGCAAA
The DNA here is from genome assembly GCA_028535165.1 of Quercus tomentella. Lineage (NCBI taxonomy): Eukaryota > Viridiplantae > Streptophyta > Magnoliopsida > Fagales > Fagaceae > Quercus > Quercus tomentella. Next base: position 38,865,662 of record JAPQVY010000012.1, on the reverse strand, counting down.
ATTGTTCTTGTACTTCTTATTCACTGTTACCTTTTTCATAAAATAAAAGGTAGAATGATAAACTTTTGCAATAAAACTGTTTATGTTTTTATCTCTTGCATCAAGAATGAGCAAAATGGTTCTTGTACTTCTTATTCACAGTTATCTTTTTCATAAAATAAAAGGTAGAACGATATTATACCATTCGTGTTTTAGACAATAGAGTAAAATGTGATACACGAAATTATTGAGTGTGACTAGGGGTGTCAAATGGGTACGTTTAGGGGGTATTTCAGCAAAAAAAATTTTGGTTTTTTTTTTTTTTTTGTTTGTTTCAAAGGTAATTAATTTGGTCATTTCTTAAGTTTCAGGGGTATCATTTCTCAAGTTTTGGGGTTATTTTGGTCATTTCACAGGTTTAAGGGGGTATTTTGGTAATTTTTAGTTTTCAGGGGTATTTCGGTCATTTTTTAGGTTTAGGGGGTATTTCGGTCATTTTATAGGTTTTTGGGGGTATTTTGGTCATTTTTTAGGTTACAAGGGATATTTATGTCATTTTCTATGTTTAGAGGGTATTTTGGTCATTTTAGAGGTTTCATTGGTATTTTGGTCTTTTTAGTGGTTTTTGGTATTTTAAAATTAGGTGATTTGTAGAAATGATACTTGATCATACTTGGGTCTAATTGGGTACCCAGTTAAAACTCAATTAATATTAATGTTAATTAGATTTAATTGGGTTAATACCCATTTAACCCAATTAATAATTGGATGGGTTTGGATCTTATTTAAGTAGGCAGGTTTGGGAGGGCTAATGAGTTTGTGTTGATTTTGCCACCGTTACATGTGATGGAGTGAAACTCTAGCTTGAAAAATTTAGCATCTTAATTTGAACTTATTGATATACCAATAGAATTAATTAAGTGTACACAACTTTGTGAAAAATTTAGAATCTTAATTTGAACTTATTGATATACCAATAGAATTAATTAAGTGTACCCAATTTTGTGAAGATTTAACTTGTTTTATAACTTAAGTTGAACGAAGCTGTGCACGAGCACGAACCAGTTAATTTAAAAAAAAAAAAAAAAAAACATTTTTACCACTATTTACTAATGCAAGCTTATTTGATAGACAAAGTACTTAAATTTCCTTAAAAATTAAATATAAAAAAAAACCTATATACTTTTAACATGATTTAATATATGTTATGTTATATCTAACAAAAATTTACATTATGTTAGTCTTTAAATAAATTAGAAAGCTCGTGGGTTTGAATCTAGAGAATTATCCTTTCTAAAAAGAAAATTGTGGACTGCTTACTAATCATTTCTCCAAGACCTTGCAGAAGTTAGAAGATTTATGCATTAAATATGACCTTCTATATATCTTTTACTAAATAAAATAGAAATTATTCGACTTTATGGCGTGTTGAAAATACTTTCTTCAAGGAAATAATTTGTCCGTACTTAAATAAGTTTGGTGCGGGGTTACAAGAAATTCACCTCTATGCAATAAAACCACAACTACAAACAACAATTAATCCCAAAGTTTCATTTCTCAAAGAATTTGGTACAAAAGTTGTGTCCGGCCAGCTCTGGAGTTAATTGATGGTGTAAAAAATTGACATTAATAGCTAGAATAAGCGGTTGTTTACTTGTTTTTTGTTACTTGCTATCTGTGTCGCGAATATTCGCATATATATATATTTTTTTTTTTCTATTTGGATTTTTAGTTGAAAAATTTCAACATTTCTTTTAAGTAATAAGTTTTTTTTTTTTTTTGGGGGGGGGGGGGGGGAGTGGATTGTTTCGGGTAGTCCACAATTTTCCTTTTATCCTTGAAACTAACCAATTTCTCCCCTTGTCTTTGAGAAATAAATAAATATTTCTTTTGAATAATTATTAGTCTTATACAAGGGAGTCAATACCGTAATAGAAACTGTTTCAGTTTGATCATTGGTATGAAATATTTCTATGCCGATTAATACCGGTGTACCATTTAGGAATTATCCCTAATTATATATATATATATATATATATATATATATATTACATTCGAACCCAACCCAATATTGTAATATTGTAATTGTAAAATTATAATAATAATAATACAGATATTCAGGAACACATATAGATCTAATTTTTTTTACCTTGGATTAATTCCTAAGAAATTATGTAGTTTTATAATATAAAAATATATGAAAAGTAAAAAATAAAAATAAAATTAAGGCTTTCTTTTTTTTTTTACAGCTAAAATAAAATGAAGGCTTACTTCTTGAACAACAAGTGGAAATGTCATACCATAAAGTACAATTCAATTAACTAAAAAAATAAAGAAAAAAGCTTAAGTTTTAAATTTCAAAAACACTGATGGCTGTCATTCACATTGAAAAAGGCAAAACCCAAAGCTTTTTCCAAACTCTTAACACCCTCCCATCAACCACGTGTCCTAGAAACTCACTTTTAATACATAGGAGTATTTTTTAACTTTTGCATTGAGAAGAGCACTGGTCAGCGTACAAAACAAGGAGGAAATAAACCTCAGTACACCCACAAGAGAAACATGTAAAACAGAGGAGAAGAAGAAGAAGAAGTAGGGGCGGGAGAAGGCTGTAAAACTAAAACAGTGCTAGAAGAAGAAACTGAGAGGGTTGCAAGGCTGAAAGCGGTGGCAATAACATTTTCTTGGCTTTACCGGCCGAAATAACTGGTTTTTTCTTTACCGGCCGAAACAACTGATTTTCTCCGGTAAGGCCGGTACAGTCCGGTATTGGCTGAAATTTGAAGTGGAACGAAATATAAGTGTTTCTGTACCGGTTCGCCGACCGGTAAGATAAATATCGGTCATACCAGCCAGAACGGTACGGTGTTGACTTCTTACTCTTACATTACATGGAAGAGAATAAGACGAGGAGTAAATTGTTATTTTCTTTATTTACATTTGTAATCATTGTGATCTGTGGGATTTATCTGAAAAAATAACGGATCGAGCATATTTGTTTATTTCTCAAACATAGAATGGACAATTGCTTGATTTCAAAGATAACGAGAGAAATTGTGACTCTAAACAAGGGAAGTACTTTTTTTCCTACGTTTTATTCATTTATCTCCATCATTCACTTTTCTAAAAAATGAAAATGAAAAAAATAAGTCATTGAATATTCGGCCACAGAAATGAAGATAATCATTCATTACTCAAACTGTCTCCACTTGTGCGATGACGAGAACCTAGCATTAAGTTGAAGCAATTAATAATGAGTAATGATAGTTATACAGTGTTGGCACGGGACACATCAAAACAAATTCTACTTGAAACTTTTTTTTTCCGAGAAAATTCTTCTTTAAACTTAATTTCATATAACACATATATTATACACCACACAGAAACTCTGAGACAATCCACACGTTAATTACATCAAATTAGAAAGTACAATCATCCTGACTGATTGCATGAAAACTTCAACACCAAGGTAAACAAATTACTAAGATGATGGGGCCTTAGGATGACCCATGCGAAATCATGACTATTAGAATTCCTAAGGCCTCTTTATTTGGAAACAGCGGTATGAAAGGCGCGCGCATGCACGAGCACGCGTGCACACACACACACACACACACATATATATATATATATATAGAAATCATGGAGAAAATAGATTTTTGACCTTATTTTTAAAAATATCTAGCGATATGTCTCTGTTTTAAAACTATATAAGGGTATGTCCCTGTTTTGAAACTCAATTTTCTCAAAATCGAGTTTCAATGTAAAACTCGATTTGTAGAAAATCGAGTTATAGACAATCAAACTTTAAAAAAATTAATAAAAAAAAATAAAAATTTATGGAACTCGAGTTCATGGAACTCAAGTACCATTCAAAGAACTCGAGTTCAATGAACTTGAGTACTATTCAAGGAACTCGAGTTCTACATTGAAACTCGATTTTGAAAAAATTGAGTTTTAAAATAAAGACATTTGGCTATATAGTTTCAAAATAGGAATATTGTGTTAAATGTTTTAAAAAATAAAGGTAAAAGCTCATTTTCTCCTAAAAATCATATGTAATTCTCAGCTAGCTAGACACACTTGGAAGGATAACAACAAATAAAATTTTACCTTTTTTGCATATTTAGTTTCGAGTAAAATTCTTGCAGAAGTTATAGCAGGGTCCTGGAGTAGATTTGACAGCATACCAGGTCTGAATGACAGTTAGAGCAAGTGCTAACAATGCGCCAAAGAAAGCCAAGAACGCCCAGGGGCTGCTGAAATGGTCGTGACAGACTTGAGCCAACCAGGTCATCAACTGGTTCTTGTAGTGCTTCTGAATTTGCACTCTGACATTGCTATATATTTCACTGTTAGGAACCAAGCCAGTACCTATCTCATTGAAGAGTTTAGCCACGTGTTGATCACTACCAAGGCAATTATAGAGTATTCCTGCTTTCCTTAACATCTTAACATCATTGGCTTCGTCGATTAGTGAATCGAGGAAGGATATGTAAGAGGTGATCCCAAAGTCATTTTGGAAATCTAGACACATCTCGTAGGCTATCAAGTTCAAAAACTTTGGCCTTGTTGAGTCATCCACAGTTATTGGAGGAAGCCAAAGGAATCCCAAACAACCGGGTGCAGTAAAAGATATGTCCCTCAAGCAACTATTTTCCTTTTTACTACGTTCCACATGAATACCTGCTGCTCGAAGCTCTTGAACATTGCGATAGGATTGCAAAGACATGTCCTTAGAGACGTGTTTTGTTGACTTCCCTGGCTTTTTTTGTTGATGCTTATGCAGGAGACGTGTCCTTAGAAGATCAAGAAGATGGATGGCATGTACATGATCTCCATCATCCTTCTTTTTCTTTTGAGTGTTGCTTAGATTTTCGCGAGAGATACCACGATAACGAACTCAGGCAGGCGCAGCGGAGAATTGATGAGTGATCCTCCGGTAGTGGTACCGTAACGTGACTATCAATGTAAGTGTCAATCGATTCCTTCAAGTCAGCTTCATTCTCACTCCAGCTCATCAACCATTTGAGCAGACGATAAGGAAGCTGGTTCTCAAGCAAAAACAAATCCTGTTGTGTAAAGGCTATGCTGTCTGGTTTTATATTCAACTCTGTGAACTTATTCTTAGCTGCGCAGTATATGTATTGTAGTATTGCGCAGCCGTCCACCAACAACAGCCAAATGAGGTCCTCATCATCAAAACTCTTTGTCACTTCCTTCTCGAAGCAGTCCCTCAGTTCATTGATTTTCTTCCCAATCTTCTTATACAAGTAGTTTATCTTCTCTTTGCTACCTTTGACGAACTCATATGTCAACACAAGCTTGTACTGCTCTCCTAGCTGGTACTTGTCAATACCATGATGGATAGGACCAAGTGATACTGCTTTTGGCTCATCGTGCGTCTTGAAATCCTTGTGATCTCGCAGCACGAATATAACCTTTTGTATCTTGGGTGCTGGGGATGGTGTCACCTTTTTTCTTGCCTCCATTACTGTGTTAATCTTTGCCTCCAGGTTAGTAGAAGTAGATTCGATAGAAATGCTGTGCGTCTGGGCATCCTCAGTGACGGCGCTGCTTGTTTCACAGGCACCGGCTTCTCTTCTGAAAAATCCCTCAATGGAAATAACGTGGTCCTTCCCGGCCATAGCAAGTTTGCTCCAAAGAAGGAAATTGAATTTTGTAAATTTACTGTCCTGCGTCGTTTTTGTTGGGTGCATAAAGCACATGGTCCAGCCCACAAAGTAAAAGCCCACATATGGGCTTGTATTTTTATTCCATGGCCAACTAGCATTCTTAGTTCAAGTAGATATTGTATTTGTGTGCTACTAGGATGGGTTTGTGGCTGGGGTTATTTATATAAGGTTTATATGTGGTTTTCGTTGTGTGTGCCGCATAAGAAAAAGAAAGGTCGGTGCTGTACAGTGAAAAAAGAAGGGTGCCCGCAAATTTAAGAATAAAGAAAAAAGAATTGCTGCCCCTCGGAAAGGTAATTTTTGTGTGAGAGTATAGAAAAATAAGAGAAATTTTTTTTTAGTCGGGATACATAAAAATTATTGTAATTGATTTGATAATAGTGAAATTATTCGGAGTTTGTCCCTCAATTTTTATTATGTGGAAATTTAAGCATAAGAAATTCGAGGCTCGTAGTTATTTTATTTTTTACTTTGTATAATTTTATAGTTACAAATAGGGTTGTAAATAAGCAAAGTTGAGCAAAACCAAGTATTAAAAGTTCAAACTTATTTATTTAATTGTTATTTCAAACACAAGCTAGACCAGAGCTCATCACCAAAAAAAAAGAAAAAAAAAAAGGTACAAGTTCAATTCTGTTCGTGAGCTTCTTTTCTATATATATGGAAAAATCATGACTAAAATATTTCACATTTTCATATATTATGAATGTTTATTAAGAATGAACTAATTATATTATCAATAAATTACAAATAATAATTTGGTATCATATGAATATATTCACAAACTTATACAATCAATTTCAAATCTATGTAAGTATATTTTTAGACAATTACATATATTAAAATATAATATTTTGTATAGTCAAATCAAGCATCATGTTCACAGCCACATTATTATATTTGAGCTTGACTGATTTAATAATCAAGCTTAAACTTAAGTATAAACTTAGCTTTATTCACGAACCGTGAATCAGTGATTGAGCTATTCATAATTACAACCCTAATTACAAGAATCAAGAGGGAGAATTCGAAATTTGACTCTCCCAATAATAGAGGCGAGTAGGTTATGCCGTTGATTTATAAAGCTTATAACAATTGCGGTTATGCTTGGGGACATTTGAAATGTTTGGTTTACGAAAATAGGAGCCATCCACCCAAAAGAAAAAGTAGTTCAATGACCCCTTTTAATGAAAGAAGTGAGTGATTGGCTCATGATTGTAGAGATACGTACTTATTTATTTATTTTTTTTTTCAATTCTTGTTGTAAATTTTGTTTTTACATCAGCTAATTTTTTAGATCATTTGTGATTTTAAGGATTTCATTGGTTATTCCCTGTAATTTTTATATCATCCCTGGTTTTAAAGATCTCATTGGGTTTCATTACATGGGATACTTTTCTAGACTAATTATTGATAATGACTTGCTTTTATGGTTTATCCATTGAGCATGCTTGGTATTAAACATGCAATTGAAGTCTTAGCTTTTATACCAGCTTATATATATATATATATATATATATATATATATATATATATGATTTTAAATAGGAATTTGTTGAACCAGGAGATTTCGTTTAGATTAAATATGCGATGTAACATTAAAAAGTAAAAATATAATCACGTGAAATAGTCTTTACGTACATAGCAAGTTTCGTATAAACTTTTGCGATAAAAATTCTTATGTTTCTATCTCTGGCATCAAGCATGGTATCAAGCTATCAATCATAAATAAAACCGTTTAGGTTTCTTATTGACGGTTATCTTTTTCCAGAGAAAAAGGTACGTAAAACGATGTTATGCCGTTCTTTGCTTCAGACAATGAGTTAAATGTGAAACACGATAGATTGATTGTGAGGTATTGAAGCTCTAGCTTGAAGAATTTAGAATCTTATTTTGCGGGAACATTTTAAGTATTGGAATACAATAACTTAACATAACAATGTAGAGATATCATTCTCAAAAAAAAAAAAAAAACAATGTAGAGATATGGTTTGAATTTAGGGGCTTTTTATGCACATATATGATCTATAAGGGAGTAATTCCACTATAAGTGGATTCACTTGTTTTTTGCCAAGTTTAAATTGAACTAGGACTCCTTGTTTTGGATGACTTGTCATTTGATGGAGGTCTACTTGAATTGGATCTCTTTTCATGTGGTGAAGGAGACTTGTTCTCATATTAGCCTTGGAATTCTACTTGACTTTGGAGTCCAACATGAGATTGATTTGATTTAGCCAACCTTGAGAGACTGCCATGTGATTTAGAGTTATACTTGGAGTAGACTTTGTCTTTTGCTTGGATTAGTATGGTGCATGTGGACACAAGAAAATCGCATTACAAATTCTATTGCTTGAAGGACTTGCATCATTGCTGACTTGAATATCCTATATAAACAGAGTGTGTTGCGGCAAATTTAGAGTGTGTGTGAGAAAAAGAGGCTTTCTATTGTTTGGTTATTTGATATTTGTGGGTTGCAATTTGAAATAGTAAGAGAGGCTTGTTACTGCTAGGTTTTGGTTCTGTGGTTTGGTGATTTGCTCTCTCTTAGTGTGTTGCAACTTTTGGATTTGATTTGTGGCTCTCTCTTTGGTTTGTGCAAAATCCGCATTTGGTCTTTGGTATTGGTATTTGGTATTTGTGAACTTTTGGTTCTTTGGTTTGTATTTGTGAGAAAGAGCTATTTGGGTGTATTTGGGATTTTGGTTTGTGAGAGTGCCTCTACACTAGTTTGTATTATCCCAAATTTGTTATGGTGAAATTTGTTGGTCGTCGCCTGTTGATGTAGGCTATTGCTGAACCATGTAATTCTTGGTGTTTTGTGTCTATTTTCTTTTGGATTAATTTTCTTCGTTCCTATTGTTAGTTTGAAGATATTTCACAAGCCTAAAATATTTTCACAATCAATCTTGGTAATTTAAGCTTCCGCTCTTTTACAACAAACAATTCAATAAATAAAATACATTAAAATTTGTTCAGTTCAACAGCCACTCATTTGTCCTACTTGTAGGTATTGCTATCTATAAAATACATTGAATTTCTAGTAGTGGGATAATATAATTTAACCGAATGGAAAACATTCGAAAGGGGTTTGTGCAATCTCCATTTTTCGATGGAGTATTCATTCGTTAATTCTCTTACAAAATTATCTATTGTGTCCTGCAATGATTGACTCTCTAATTAAATGGTGCCTCAAGAAATGGTTAACATTAAATCAAGTTCAAATTTAGATTGCATTCCTTGTACTATATTTTGACTTTGAAGCTATTTAGAAGAAATTCTTATAATAATTTCCTTATTCGAATGACAACTTATCTATATCTATATATATATATATATATATATATATATATATATATATATATATAACCGAAGCTTTTGAAGCTTCCACAATTTTCCACGTCATCATTTTGTTTTTTTTTTTTTATATACTTTTTAAATATGATTTATAAGTTTTGATTTTTTTTTCCCCCACCAAATACACGTTACAAAACCCAATACCTCTTTAAAACCTAAAACTAAAACTCAGACGCTATCTCCTTCCCCTAAACCTAAAACTCACTTTCCTTTCTCCAAAATCAAAACGCAAAACTTAGATTCTGAGAGTGAAAGTCATTGGGTAAAGAGAGATCGAGAGAGCCAAAACCCATTGTCAAGCATGCATTTCGCCACCATCAGACTACTGCTGGTAATTGTTTTTTGTTTTAGAAATTTGGACATTATGATTTAGGTTTTGGGTTTTTCTTGAGATTTGTTTTTATTTAGCCGTTCATGGTCTACTGGTAATTTTTTTTTTAAAAAAAAATTTGGACATTATGATTAAGGTTTTGGGTTTTTCTTGAGATTTGTTTTTATTTAGCCGTTCATGGTCTGCTGGTAATTGTTTTTTGTTTTAAAAATTTGGACATTATGATTTAGGTTTTGGGTTTTCTTGAGATTTGTTTTTATTTAGCCGTTCATGGTTGGTAGTGTTGGAGAATTGGAATTATTAGGATGAGAGGAAAGGAGGATGGTATAACCCCAAAAATTAAATTTTCTTTTTCTAGGTATTACTGCATATTGCTATATGACTAAAATATTTGTGTTTTTGTGGGAATTTTATTTTTGTTTTGAAGGTTGGGGTTGGTTACTATAGTTGTTTGAGATTCCTAACAGGTGTTTGATAGAATGCCTGGGAGAGCTATACTCTCAGATGTTTGTTCTCTGTTAGTGTTGGCAATCATAGTTTTAAATACATGCATTTTTTGTTCACGGAATCTTTTAACCTCATAATCAATCTTTTAATGCATGAATTGTACTTCTTTTAACCTCATAACCTCATAAACTGAAGTACAATTCTCTTGATTAAAATTTTCAAAGCATTTATTGCTTATGCAGTTTTATGTTTTGAGAAATTTGCTGATGGAATCTTTTGATTTTCCTGTAGATTGTTATACAGAATGTTGTGGCCCTTGTGGGAAGCATTCCCTTCACTTCTCTGCACTTTTTTTTTGTCCCCCACCCTCCTTTCTTTTAAAGAAAGATAAAGATTACATCTTTTTTAGGTTGTGTTGGGGACATATTTTTATGTAATTGGCATATCCTTTGACAAAACGCACTTTACTTGTATTTGGGTAAATCTAAGTAGGTTCAAGATGATCATTACAAGTGGTTAAATTGAAGACATGAAAACCACTCAAGAACTATTCAAGAAAAGTGCAATCTGTAGGTCTCGATATCTGCTCGATAGAAGCTCGATCTGTTAAGATTCATTAAAGCTCGATAGATTCCTCGATCGATCAAGCTTACGGGTTTTCAGATTATAGCCAGCAATGTTTTTATTCTAAAAGGCTATTTGTTTATGGGTTTGTATAATCCTTATTGGACTAGGAAAACTCAAGGTTTGTGTAAACCAATTTGGAATAGGAGAGCCCATTAAGCTCCTATTTAAAAGGAGGTGGGAAAAAGAAAAACCTAACCCTAGAGAGTTTCATAAGGTTTTCTTTTTGAAACCCTAGCCTCTTCCTACAGAAGAAAGAGTTCTTGTTGCGTTTCTTGTACACCTTTGGATTTTGTAACCAAGCAAAGTCTCTTGCACCAATATTGAAGATCTTATTGGTGTTTCTATGTGAAGCTGCTACAAATCAACTACAACAATCAAAGGGTTGCTGTGGAGTTAGTCACGTACTTGGATTTGTGTAAAGGAGTAAGCCGCGTACTGGGATCCACGCAATTGGTTAGTCACGTACTTGGGAGTCGTGCATCAAAAAGAGGAACTGTCACTACAGAACAAGTCCAATTGGGTATTGGGGTAAGGGTTCAATTGTAGGTTGGTAAGGTACTTGGGATTCCTTTACTTGTAACCGCTTGTTGTGATAATAGTGGAGTTTCGGGAGTGGTGACCTGAAAATCACCCGGTGGGGTTTTTGCCGTTAGGTTTTCCCCATTCGTAAACAAATCATTGTGTTATTTATTTTCTGCTGCATAATTAGGTTATTGGTGATTTGTTTATGCTACCACGCATTTGCAGGATAAATTGATTAATTAATAACTTGGCTAATTAATTAATTAATTTCTATCACAAGGGGTCATTCAGTTTGTGGCCTATCAGGTTGTCTTCAGTTTTCTTATTTGTATTTCTTTATTCAGATTTCTAATTCTAATTTCTTTTATGCCTTATGTGAATGATCTGATTTATTAGAAAAGAAGAGCATTTTGTGCATATTGTTGGATTATATATTTGGGTTGTGCATTTTTTTTTTCCTTAGGAACCAATATTGTTGCATAGTTGCTGAATGTGTGGAACATTGAGGTGCTCTTACTGACATCAGGTTTTAATAATTTTGAGGATTGCTTTTATCTGGACATAATATACCTTTTGTTTTTTGTTTTTGTTTTGCTTAGTATTAAAGGAAAAATGATTGGGCTAGGAATGAGATCCTTCTACTAAAATGTAGATTTGAGAGAGAATGTGGTGTGTTGACTGAGACCATGTTTTATGTCCCTAATAGGAACAAGATAAGTTTTTGTATTGGAACAGTTTAGTAGTGACCCGTTAGATTTTACTAATAATACAATTTTGGTCCTTTTGTCTATCATAAATTGTATATTGATGACAGTTACTGCCTTTTCCAAGTAGCTACTTTTTCCAATTTAAATAATGAAATTTGCGTAGCTATTCATTTGATGAAATGATAGTTAGTGATATGGGTTAAATTCAGATTGAAATTGTTTTAAATGGGACAAAGGCTCAAAGTTGAGTTTTAATTATGTTTTCAATTAGGTTTTCTGTCAATTTAGGGATTTCAATTCCTAACTTTTTGTAAGAAAATATTGTGGATATGGATTGGTTTCGTAGTGGAGATAGTATTGAAGAGCCTCCCAACCCTCAAAATCTGACAACAACCCTACAGGTTTTGCTTTATCTTCAAGCTTTACTTAATTTCTTTATTCAGATTTCTAATTCTAATTTCTTTTATGCCTTATGTGAATGATCTGATTTATTAGAAAAGAAGAGCATTTTGTGCATATTGTTGGATTATATATTTGGGTTGTGCATTTTTTTTTTCCCCTTAGGAACCAATATTGTTGCATAGTTGCTGAATGTGTGGAACATTGTGGTGCTCTTACTGACATCAGGTTTTAATAATCTTGAGAATTGCTTTTATCTGGACATAATATACGTTTAGTTTTTTGTTTTTGTTTTGCTTGGTATTAAAAGAAAAATGATTTGGCTAGGAATGAGATCCTTCTACTAAAATGTAGATTTGAGGGAGAATGTGGTGTGTTATCGCACTTTCTCAAATACTATAACTCTTTTGTTTTCAAAGCCCCTAACTTGGGTAAAGCAGCTGTTTTCTAGGAACTATTTTAAGGCAAAGCAAAAGGGTTTGACATGGAGAAGGCTTTATTGGCAAAGTCTATTCGTGATTTTGAAAAACCAATATCTATGGTATCTTAGCACAAGAGATGTGGTTGGGAATGTGAGCAAGCAAAGATGATTTATAAAACTCTATGTTTTATGTTGAATAAATATATGATGTACTCTTCTATATAATGTAGATTTGTTGTATTATGTTCTTTCTCTACTCTTTTTGCGTCATAGCAAAAGAATTTGACATTGGTAAACTATATTCTATTTATTTATTATGAAAATAAGATTGCAATCATTATTGCAATTTGTTTATTCACAGTATATATGTAACTATGAAAATAACTTCATTGCCAATGGACCTATGGTAGTGGTATTAATCTTTTTGGCATGTATGTATTTTTATGGAGATGATATACAAGATTTATTTATCCCTTATTTGTCTTTATAATTTTTTATTGGGCACAAGCGTGTACTAGGTTTGACAATGTTTAATATTTGAATTAGTAAATATTTTATGTTATGCTTGGGTCTTCTCCATTTAGTTGTATTATTTGATTAGTGAGTCTTGAGACATTTTGATTTAGTGTAGCAAATGATAATTGCAATATTGTTTTTTTCTTTTTAAAGAATCTCGTGCATCGCACGGGTTGGCGACTAGTATATATATAAAACTGAAACTTTTGAAGCTTTCACAATTTTCCACATTAGCACAATATTTAAAAAATTAAAAATTAAATTAAAAACTCTTTTCACTTAAAAAAAAAAAAAAAAAAAAAAAAAAAGGACTCCTCTCTTATAAAAAATAAAAAAACAAAACAAAACCTACCTTAACCCGACTCCTCTCTTTCAAACCTTACACATTCAAAATTCAGATGCTCTCTCTTCCATTTCGAATTTGCTTTTCCTTCTCCTTCGACAATTTCAGCCGTTCTCTCTTTCTTTCTTAAAACCAAAAACCGTTTAGTTCTTTTTCCGTTAATGGTAGGGAGAGAAAGAGATCTAAGGGCTGCCACCATGTCAAACCATCACCCCACCTTCAGCCTAGCCTCCACCCATATACTACCAGAACCACTATAGTGCAGGTATTTTTAGACAAGAAAAATTGGTGTTAAATATGATTCAAGTTTTGTTATTTTGGGTTGAGTGTCTTATTGGGTTGATGGTCTTTAATTTAGGCATTTGGGTTATTGGTTTTAATTTCAAACGAAAAGAAGGTGAGAATGGATTTTTTCAGTATTGGTTTCTTTTGAATTGTATGTACCATTTGATTTTTCTGATTGATTTTGTTGAGTTTTGGTCTTTGTATGTGATTCAAATTTGAGAAAATTTTTAGTTGAAATTTCAAATACAGTAGGTTTGGATAGATTAGTGGTTGATTAGAGTTTAAATTTCGTGTTTTTGATGACCAAGTTTATGGATACCCAGATTTGTTTTTATTTTTTTATGGATAACCAAGTTTGTGATTTTTTAGGGATATTTCTGGGTTTTGCATGTTGGTTTGTATTACTTGATGGATGCAATCAGGCTAAGACAGACAGGTTTTTCTGTTGACAGCTTAGGCAACATAAGGGAGGCATTGCTTACTTGAGTTGCAGTGCTTCTACTCTGTCCTTGTGTAGATACTATTTCATGTGATGGAGATCAATAATGATTATTCTAATGAAGCCACAAATGTCATTGTAGAAAATTTTATTAATTTTGAATAATACAGCTTTTCAAGTAGTCATGGGTTATGCACCTGGCTTCATTTTGATCCAGGGTTTCTGATTCAAGAGTACATGTGTTTGTAATCTGTTAAGTTAATAATTCTTTGGTAGAAAATGTTATCTTGAGTTATAACATATGAAGAAGAAAAACCACTGTACTTCACTGCATTCAAAACTGAATCAATATATTTCAGAAAACTTGCAGATACAAAGGCATCATGTCTGCGTCCAAGTCAATTGGAAACAACACTCAGAAAAAGCTTATAAAAATAGATATCAGTTCAGACACTATGTGTCCATGGTGCTTTGTGGGCAAAAAAAATCTAGACAAAGCTGTAGCTGCATCTAAGGATCACTATGACTTTGAGGTTTGCTCTCTCTCTCTCTCTCTCTCTCTCTCTCTCTCTCTCTCTCTCTCTCTCTCTCTCTATGTGTTTGTGCGTGTGTGTGCACGCATGTTTGTGTTCCCACTCTTATCTTTTATCAACTACATTTGTAGATTAGATGGCATCCATTTCAACTTAATCCTTCTGCCCCAAAAGAATGCATCAATAGGAAAGAGTATTACAGGAACAAGTTTGGATCTCAAACTAAGAGGATAGAAGCTCGGATGTCAAAGGTTTTCCAAAAATTCTCTGAATCACTTATATACATATCATTGATTTGTTTGCATTAACTTTGATTTGGCTGGTCATTGTATGCAATAAATAATTATGACTGCTTTGCAAATTTTCAGGTTTTTAGGGGCCATGGATTGGAATATAACCTTTTAGGACTCACGTAAGCATAAAAACAGTTTTAAATATATGGATAACTTTATATAGGTGAGGAAGCTATGAAGCGACCTTAATCTATTGGAGATTCCACTAACATTGTCTTAAATGCACACAGGGGAAATACTCTAGACAGCCACAGGCTTATGCATTTCGCTGGGCCACAGCGTCTTGATAAGCAACATAATCTTATGAAGGTGCTCTCTCTTGGCTACTTCACTCAGGCAAAATTTATTGGTGACAAGTAAGTTGGGTTGTAGCATTTGATCTTTATATTTTCTAAATGTTTAGGCTGTTTGCATAAATTTTATTTTCCTGTAAACAATTCTTAAAATTATTTTTCTTATAGATTGATGTTTTGTTTAACATGAATACCATGTAGAATGCACCCCTCCTCCTCCCAAAAAAAAAAAAAAAAATTCTTTCAAAGATCATGAGTTATTAGAGACTAAACAACTGGATAGATCTTCATTTTGACTTTAGCTCCACATGTTTAACTCACTTATCAAAATAAAATTGTAGGAAATTTATTGCTTTCTAGAACCAAAATTTCTGCAATTGTTGACCATTCTACTTTAGTTTGACATGGCACTGGCAGTCAACTAAAACTGCTGGTCCCCAGCAGTTTGTGCAGAGAGTCACTTCTTTGCATAAAATATAGATTAAAGCTTCCTAGATTGTGGAAGAATCTATTGCAGAGAGATAATTAGAGTCAAAGCAATTATTTTGCTGCTGCAATTCTTATAATTCTTTTGAATAAGAGTATGAAATTGAAACTTTGAAAGTTTTTTGCCTGTTTGTTGTTGGTGCTTCTAACTACCGGAAAATTTCATTTATTGTTATTTTGGTTATCATCAGTTGTCTCATGAAAGAAAAGCTTTAATCAATTTGAATATTTTTAGTGGAAATTGAGCTATGGGTTTGAATTTTTTATGATTCATATGTTAGAAATTGAGATTGGTATTGATGGTGAGATAGGTTTATATAGTAGAAAGGAGATTAATTGAATCATAATGGTCTCTAAGGTTATCAATTTGAAAGTTTAAGGGATATTGATAAGTAGGTTTGATTTTTTAATGATTAGAGTTTTGAACATAATGATTTCTTCTATTAATGTTTCTTGAATGTTGGCTGAAAATTGGATTCCTATGGCTAGATTGCTGAATAAATATATTGCTTGAAATTCATACAGATTGTCAGATTGATCGCTGCTCATTCTCTCTCAATTGCGCGCTATAGTCCGCCCCCTCAATCTTTGCCTTTTATCAACGCCACCACCAAGGTTTACTACTTTCCTCTAATTTTTTTTTTCAAAAATTTTCTAGCCTACTTATGTATAAAATATATGATAGTTGTCCATCACGAAACCTTCTTGAAGGTTTTCCAAAAAGGGTTTCACTATTGGGTCTATAAATCTCTGTCAAAACTATTGAAAAAAGATGGAACTTTTCAATCAAATATTATTGGCCTTCTCTTTAAATATTGTTGCAACAAAGGACTGAGCACACATGCTACTGATACAGTCAACTTCCAAGGAATGATTTATAAGTTATTGGTGAATATGTCAAATATCTGCGAAATTTTCACAATCACTAAATCAGTTTTGCTTCCGACCATTATGTATAACATTTTATCCTTCAAAATAGTCAGCATTCATCATTAAGTTTACTTCCAATAAAAAAAAAAAGTTCGTACATACCTCATTATGAGACATCCGTAGGAAACATGGATCAGTAGAACTCCCGTTTATTGCTATGAACAAATTTTTTTTTTTTTTTTTTCAGTAGAACATCTTTGTCCAAGTTTTACTTGAGTGTACAATTTGAAAAATATTACTTTTGTTAGGTGCCCAAAGAAGTCATCCTTCCTGTGCGTATAGAAAATCTGAATGGGAATTCTACACTCTCAAGAAAGTTTTTGAATCTTTTGAACATACTGTATTTTTTAATATAGCAAAATTACAAATTAGATATTTAATTTGTTTATGTTGTAATACATTTATCAACCTATTTTATTGTCAAGCTTACATTAGTGATACTTCAAATGAATGTAGTACAACTTATCAAGTGAACAAGGTGGTGATTCTACAAAGTTTCAAAAAGTTCATGTTCAAAGCAATGTGCAACTCACACCAACATCTATGCTCAAGGAAAACAAAAGGACATATTTAGTGACTATTACAAAGCAACAAAGGAAGAAGATACAAAAAACACTTTTTAAAGTTTTTTTTTTCAATTTATTTGAAATATTGATTAAGTAGTTCTTTAAATTTGTGTTTCATTAATTTTATGGATAATTGAGGATGTTAAAGATTTAATTCTTCATTTTATTTTAAACTTAAGTTTGATTTCTATTTTTAATTACGTAATTTAATGTTTCATATCAAAGATAGGAAACTATAAGATTGGAATTCTAATGTACAATCAAAGAGGAAGAGAAAAAGAACATTTTATATCTTTATACACAATAGTTTTCCCGTGCATCGCACGGGTTAGCGACTAGTTATATATAAATCAGAAGAATAGAATCTAAAATCTTATTAAATAATAGACAGTAATGTGCAAAATCAAGCAATTAGTAAATATTTAAACAAAGGCTTAAACATTATAACCCATCGAATTTGTAAAGATTTAAACAAATATTAGAAAGATTCAAACATTATCATTCATCTTCTTAATTGTGCTACTGTTGTATTATCCATTTTTGTTTCTATTATAACATGGTAAATGACCAAAATTAATTTTAACGTTTGTTTTTTTAATCAAAATCAACGAGTACGTATTTGAAATTCTTCTTATATTGTATTTGTGCTATTTTTTTTTTAAACATCAACAAATGAGATAGAGTTTTCTTGAATACTAACCAACAGTCTTATAAGCCAGAGATGATAAATCCACAAAAATACATTGGAAAATAGAATGTCATTGAAAAAAAAAGAAACTGATAAACATCAATGTAAATGAGGCTCTAGAAAGTGAGTTCCTATAAACCATGACATCATAGGAAAAAATATAGAAGTTTTGGGTTTCATTTACTGTCTGCCAGCTAATCAAGTATAATTATCTAAAATCCATAAAACATGGCAGGTTTAAATAAATGAACCATAAAAAATAAAAACATTTGAAGGTTGAGAAACACCGAACTCAAGTTTAATAGCGTAATTTAATATTTCTGTCTTCATTTAGTATATAAGTGGTCAATAAAATGGAACATGGTGGTTATAATGAAGGCCATTCATATTAAAGTAGCATACTGAATTCACAAAATTGAGTGTATAGGAAAATGAAAATGAAATTAAGTGTTATATTAACGAACTAATTTATGGGGAAAAAAACATAAAAATTACATATCTAATCATTTTGACTGGAAACCAACTTATTTAGAATTAGTACCTAAAATTTTAAGAATTAAGATACATACTTTGGCATTATAGGTATTCCACTACTATCAATTATTACATCAAAACACCAAAAACCCACAAACACCAGTAGAGACAAATAGTGGAGACCATAAACCATGTATAAAAACTCGAAAATCAACAATTATAGTGCATGAAAATCGTTATGAATCATATGCTTAACCACAAACACTGAAAATCTAAAATACTAGATACCACAAATCAAATATACAATAATGGCTTGAAATTGAAATTAGCAAATTATAGAACCCTCACTATTACAAACTAAAATCTCTCAAAACCCAACACAATGTTGTCACTGAGCTAAATTGAATTGTAAAACCACACAAACACAAATAAGCCAAATTTATTACAAAGCATAGCCTAAAAAATAAGCCAACTATATTACAAATAAGCCAAATAAGCCAACTATATTTTTTAGAAAAAAAAAAAAAAAAAAAAAACTGATTAAAGTATACAAAACAATCATACTACTAAAATCGGCATATGTGTCTAATGAATTAACCAAGCATGTTAATCAATCAATATGAATCTGTAGAGAGGGAAAATTCCCGACCTATCACAAGCTGACACGTCACATTACCAAGTCCACAAAATACAGCAAATTACAAAGCACCATATATTGCTGCTAGGTTTTGCTATCACTATTCAGAAGCCAACGAAAAGTTGCCAAGTGTCATGCAAAAACCAATCACGCATCAGCGTACATGTAAGCGATGACACAAGCAGCCTCGCACGTGTAAGCGATGACACAAGCAGTCCAGCACGTGTAAGCGATGACATAAGCAGACCAATCAGGCTATGACATGTATCACCAATCAGACTCCGTCACGTGTTGCTCACCCACCTCTAAACTCCTATAAATAGAAGCCTTCCTAAGACATTTAGGAGAACCAAGATTCAGAAGTGAAAAAGCTTTGCAAGAATCAAGCCTCAGAGCCTTCAAGAACTTCAACCCCAAAATCGGAGAACATTCGAAGCAGAATCATCCAAAGCATCTGCCTAGATCCTAAAGTTTGCAGGAATCAAGCTCAAAGGTCCGAAAACATCAACAAATCACAAATCAGTGAAGCTCTACGGATTCAAGCCTCCAAAGCACCGAAGAACTTCCACCACAAACCTTTAAATACAAAGAACATTCGAAGAAGAATCATCCAAACTACCTGCCTAGATCTCAAAGGTCACTGGAATCAAGCTCAAAAGCCTCCAAAAACCTCAAACAACCACAAATCAGTGAAACTCCACGGATTTAAGCCTCTAAAGCCCCAAAGAACTTCCACCACAAACCTTCGAAGATGAAGAACACACGAAGAACGTGAAGAACAAAGGATTTCCAACAAGCTCATAGCTAGAGATTCATTGTAATTCTGTTCCAAAGATCTTCAATCCATTCTTCAGCCAAATTGAAGTAAATTGGGTGTTCAAATCAAAATCACATTACTACAAATCCAATCAACAAGTCTTTTAAGGAGATCGAATCAGAGGATCACTCTTTTGTAATTACAAAGAATTGTACCACACAATCATCAATACAAATTCGCATTTGTGAAACTATTTTACTTGTTTGATTTATTTCGAACCGAGAAATTTAGTCGCTTACAGAATCCAACTACAAATCAATCAAATCTAAGTCATATTCTGCAAATTATGTATCTGTTAGTGATTTCAATCAACTTCCCTATTTAATTTTTTCTAACCCCAAACCAAACAAAAGTAGAGTGCTAGAGTTGTTGTTCTCCCATTAAATCAAACGATATATATTGGAGTGAAACACTCTATTTATTAAATTTGAGTGAGATTTTGTTTAGATTCCATTTCTTTATAATGTAAAACCAAGACTAAAATCAATCTGTTTTTGTAATTTCTATAATCTATAAAAATATAACAAAAGAAGATGTATAAAATTGAGAGGGTTTATTGTAGAAGACAAACATTTCGAGAGAGAACCAAACAACCACAACAAAAACAAATCCAACTCAACTATGTGAATCAAAACTAATACAACTAAAATAACCAAAGAAAATTCATATTTCATCCCCAAATTCAAAAGAAAAAAAAAATGGAAAAAATAATTATCAGTGGTAGTTCCTGATACTGTGAATTTGTAAATCTGAATTCGACTAAAGGACGGGAATAAAAAGAAATAAACAAACATAAAATACCTTGATTTGAAGAAGAAAGAAAATCGCGCTATCCAGGCTTTTGAAATTGATTAGGTATATGTTTTTACAAAAAGGAATAGTATAGATGACTTGGAAATTAAAGATGATAGTTGTGTGCATATGAAAGATTGTAAAAGCTTTAATGTTGTTGTTATGATTTGACCATATGGGTGTATCGAATGGTCTGTGTGTGTGTGTGTGTGTGACATTTTAGGTTGGGTTTTAAATCATGCATTTGATTTTCAAGAATTTATTTATTTCGCCTTTTTTGTGTGGAAAAGTTTCACTTTTTTAATAATCAAAGACAAAATTTATGACCATGGCATAAAATCATATAACCAATTGCTACGCAAAAATAAAAGTGGTAAAGTCATCTTTGTCTAACACATATATTAGGTGACCTTAATATAATGCTCTATCATGTTTATAATGACAATCATATACAGTGCTTGAAAAAAAAAAAAAAGAAAAAAAAAGAAGAAGATAATATAGTAAAAGAAAACAAACTTGAAAGAGAAAGAACCCGAAGCATTTGATATCACAATTACAATAAGTCCCTTTTTCCATGTACACACTACTTGTACGAGAAAATGAAAAATAGATCCTTAAACAAGAGCTATTATGAAAAAAATTGTCATATTCAAAAAATTGTTACTCTAATTTTAACTGAGAAGATGAAATTCTTTCAAACAAAGGTATATTTTCTCTATTTCTTTTCTTCTTTGTTTCTTAAATTTATCATATATTTTCAACTCTTTTCCTTTCACTTGTGACTCATTCGACTTGAAATTTCATAAAATCAAATAGGGAAATATATAGATAAACTGTTGATTTACATACATTGGAGAACAATTCAACAAAATTTAGATCTACGGTTAAACCATACAATCATACTAAGTAAATAATCTGTTAATATGCAGTGAAACAATGTTTAGCAAAATCTCTGTTATTTATTTGTTTGTTTCTAAAGGCAGTAAATAATTCTAGGGAAACCATAATTTCACTTTGGAAAAAATCATCAATAAATCTACACTCCTAAGCTTTTAGATTTTTCTATTAAAATCAAGGTTGATACTCACCAACCTTCATGACTATTCTAAATTTTTTTTGCGTACAAAAATAAAGTTAATGTCCTGGACCTGAAATGTACATAATTTTAAAGTGTTTTTAATGCTAGAATTAAATGAATTCAAAATTCAGGGGCAAACAAAAAAAATAAAATAAAATACAAATCTAAAAAAAAAAAACTGCCAAATAAAAACCAAATCTAACCAAAATACAAAATACGATAAAACATAAATCAATTCAAATTTCAGGGGCAAATAAAAAAAAGTACAAATCTAACAAAAATCTGCTAAACAAAAACAAAATCTAACTAATACAATAATAGACAAAACAGTACTCAAGAAATTGAAAAAAAATAAATAAATGAGAAATTAGGGTAAAAGGTAGCCAAACCTTAAACCTTGATTGAGTAATTCTTTTTGCAAAAGACCCAACGGCTTTATCGGGCACAGAAAATCAGTATTCTACTATTGGAGAAAAATATGGAAGAGAAATGAAAAATTAATTGGGAAGATGGAATATAATTATATCAAAATACGACCACGTTTAGATTTAAAAAAAAAAAAAAAAAAAAAGGGCACTCCCACATTGCCACAATTCTACACTTCCATGTTTAGATTAAAAAGAAATGCTCCCACCAAAAAAAAAACACTCCACATCCCGCCTTTAGACTTTAAAAAAAAAAAAAACCAATCCCTAATTTAACTCGAATACCCCAAACTAAAACATTCTTACTCAGATTCCTTAATCAAAATCAGATTTAATCTGAACACCTAAATCGATATCAACCTGACCAAAATAACCAAATCTAAATAACAATTAATTCATAAATTTTAACAATGAAAAAAAAAAAAAAAAAAAAAAAAACTTTACCTGTGGGTTACAAGAGCCTGATGGTGGTGGGAGATTGAACTTTGGCGGGCATATGGCCTAGTGAACTCAAAGTTAATCATGAGTCTTGTTGGTAGTTGTTCTAACCTAATAAATCTGATCATAGGGTGATGTGAAGTCAGTCTAAGGAGTTGTCATCTTTATTGGAAGTTGTCATCTTTATTATTTCGCATGTAATGTATTCACCTATAATTATTAATAAGAAATCAGAAGAAGGAAATAAAGTTTCTATTTAGAAAATCATTTGCAAGTGTCGTTGCTTTGGAGTTGAGAGATTCCTCCTAACAATCAAGTGTGTGACTTGGTCGCGTTGAGTGACATCCGCGATTAGTAGCGTTGAGTGACATCCACTACCTCCAGTTTAGTGGCATCCCTAAACTATTCATCCTATCATTAGGTTAAATCTTTGATTTAGCCTATCTAGCAAGTCTTGGCCTGCATCAAATTGGTATTAGAGCTAGTATTCCTATCGTTCTACCTAAGTTCTCATTTTGTTTTAGAAAAGTCTGTTCATTTTCTTTAGAAATTCTATAATTTCTCGTGAGGATTCTATTTTCATGCCATGTATGGTTGGAGAGATCTATCTTTCTAGTTTCTAGCAAAAAAAGTGGATCATGATTTCGAGTTTCCTACCGCGAGATAATTGTGATTTACTGAGCAAACATTAATCTATCAGAAAGTTACAAATTTTCTGGTTCTTATTTGAAATGGCTCCAAAACATCAAAGGAACACCGATAGTGTTGATATACAATATGAACTTATTAAGTTGAGGCAATCTTATGAAGTTCTCCATCAAAAGATGAATAAAATACTTAATCAGATTCCAGCCTTTCCAATTCAAAGTCATAGGAGTAGACAAGCAAAGTTTTGCAAGGAATATGATACCAATGATTGCCATTCAACATCTTTAGGTTCTGTTTCAGAAACTACCATTGTGAGTCCATCCTCCATGGATTCTTTTGTTTCAAATATATTTATAGATGGTAAAGAGTTCTATAAAGAAGATACTATTGTAGATTGGAATTCTCCAGCAATCTTTGACAAGTACCTTGATGAAGATTGTGAATTGTGCATGAGTAGTCAAGTTATGGAAGATGATGATGAGACTTTCTTTGTTCAAATACTAAGGACCATTGACTTTACAGAAGAAAATTATTTAGAGGTAAGATTTATTCCTCTAGTCATAGAAGAATTGGATATAAAGACATTATCTCTTAAGGAGCAAAATCCACATGTTGATTTTCTTGGGATTGACAAATATTTATTTCCCGATGGTAAACTTGATGTTGATTTTTGGTCCATCAATGGAAATTAAGACTCCTTATCCAAAAAAGATGCATGATTTTATTTGAGAAGCTTTTGTGCAATGTGAAGTAATTCAATTCGGTTCGACAGTCACAAGGATAAAGCCACAACAAATTTGCGAAGATGGAAATCTTGGATCAATGGGTGAGTATGCTAATTTGTTTGTAGCATTGGCTTCATCACACTTTGGCAAAACAAATTACAAATCAAAATTTTTTTCAACAATATTTATCATGAGCAAGAAAAGAATGATCAATAGCATGTTGGTTTCACTTGTATTGTTGAAGATAAAGGGATGGAAAGGAATGATTGGACATCCAAAAGATCGAGGGAGGATTTTGAAGTCGAACTCGAGGGTGAGTTCTTTTTCAAGAAGGGGAGAATGATGCAGGGGCATAGTGGCAACTTATGTGGTAGCCACATAGGCGACATGTGCCATTTTTTTAATTAGTCTAGTTGCCTTTTATTTATCTTTATTATTCAGTCAAAGTTAATCATGAGTCTTATTGGTAGTTATTCCAACCTAAAAAATCTTATCATAGGGTAATGTGAAGTCAGTCTAGGGAGTTGTCATCTATATTGGAAGTTGTCATCTTTATTATTTCGCATGCAATGTATTCACCTATAATTATCAATAAGAAATCAGAAGAAGGAAAGAAAGTTTCTATTTAGAAAATCAGTTGCAAGTGTCCTTGCTTTGGAGTTGAGTGATTCCTCCTAACAATCAAGTGTGTGATTTGGTTGCGTTGAGTGACATTTACGATTAATAACGTTGAGTGACATCCACTACCTTTGGTTTAGTGGCATCCCTAAATTATTCATCCTATCATTAGGTTAAATATTTGATTTAGCCTATCTAGCGGGTCTTGGCTTGCATCATTCTTAACTGTTGAGTTTTTTTTTTTTTTTTTTGGGAGTTTTTGATGTGTGCGTCTGCTACTAGGAAAAGACAAAATTATTTTGTTTAAAACTTTTTAATGGACTGGTTGTTTGTTTTGAGTAAAATTGGTTAATTGATTTTTTTTTTTTTTTTTTTTTTTTTTTTTTTTTTTTTTTTTTTAGCTTTGATATTGGTGATTTTTGTTGCTGTGCTAATTTTTTTAGGTTTGTAAATGTTGTTTTAGATTTATAAATTTTAAAATGGACTTTAAAATGAGGAAAATGTTAGAGTTATAAACTTTTTTTACAAATTGTTGATATGGTGAGTGATTATTTATATATATAAAAAAAAGTAATGTAAGTGATAGGCCCAGATGCGAACCAGTAATTATTTGTACCTTAACGGTTTATAAAAATGTTGTAGATAAGTTTATAGTTGTAACATTACTCTAAAAAATAATCAATGATATTGTTAGGGGGGAAATGTAATTTTATTATGCTAAAATTAATACATATATACACTAATATTTTTCTTAAAAAAAATTTAGGGGGGGCCATTGCCCCCCATAGTCAATGTATGCCTCCGTCCATGGGGGTACCCCTAGGAATAGTTGATTCTAATTGCCACCGTCTAGATCTTGTCCCTCCTCTTCATACTATTTCCCCTTCTTGTCTTGGTTCTACCATAGACCTTGGGGGTGCTTTCCTTTTCTAATTTTTTTTTACCTCTTTGTAGTGGCGTAGCCAGGATTTTTAACTTGCGGGGTCGAATTATGTATTCATACTTTAGTCATAACTATTTATCAAATTTAACATATTATGATATTTCTAACCCAAATTAGTATGCAATATTTCTCCAACTTTCTATAAGTACTTACAAAAGCAATTATTAGAAAAACCTAATATCTCCCATCACACTTTCTTCTAGAAAGAAAAAGAGAAAAATGTAGAACTTTAGGGGGGGGGGGGGGAATGGCAATGGTAGAAAAATATCAATTTTGTGAAGAAAAAACAAAGATTAGGAATGAACTTTGAAAAGACTTGGAATGCCACCCAAAAAAAAAAAAAAAAAAAAAAACCAGTATAGCAGTACACAATAGTTTTCACAATTAATTGGACACATAAAGACACAATGTATGCACTTTTAATTGGTTTCTTAGAAAATAAAACTAAAATAAAGGGCAACTTGGCAACTTGCACTACAACAAAATGTATTTTTGGCAATGAAAATTTTTTGCGCCTGACTTTTTAGCGATGAATATAATTTTCGTCGCCAAAAATTATTGTTTTTTTTATTATTTATTTATAAATGGCAACAAAATTTATATTTTGTTACTAAATGTTAACTTTTGGTGACAAAAAATATTTCCTCACTAAATTTTGTCGCCAAAAATACATTTTGTTGTAATGTTGGGATTTATTAGCTTTTTGGTAAATGTGTATTTTGTTAGGTGAAGTCCACATGTGAGAAACTAAATTAGACAAAGTTTCTCTCCAAACTAGTTTGGAGAGAAACCCTTCAAGTTTTCTTATATCTTTTTATTGGATATGAATTTTGAAAATATAATTGCTGAACTTCATGTAATTTATGTTTTTAACATACAAGTCAAATTTCATTCAAATTGGATATTATTTACTATTCAATTAATAAACTTATTATTAATGCATAATTTTAAATCATAGAAACTTGAAATTTAAATATTTGATTGATAACATAGTTATTGATCTTTGATTTTCTTATAATTTTACAATCATAAAAAATATAATAAAATATCAATAGAATTTGAAGGATTTCTCTTCAAACTAGTTAAGAAGGAAACTTTTCCCATCTAAATTTTAGGATCGTAAAACAAGGGAAAAGTGAAATCCATAAAAACTAATAGTGGACAGTGGAGTGGATATTAGTGGGGCCAATTGTTACAATTACAGGGACCCAGCTTGTTTTCATATAATAGTATAAAAGAGTTTCAAGAGCTTTGGCGGGGGTGTGGGGGTTATGGGGGCATGGCTCCCCAAGCCAATACATGCCTCCGCCCCTGCCTCTTTGGTTCTTGCTTCGTTGTCTTAGTAGGTCTACTTCTGGAAGTGTTGTGAGTGTTTCTTCTAATGGAAGATACGTCCTTCTGATGAGCCATGCATTTTGCCAAGATCAAAGAAGCGTGAGTTTGCTTGTAGAGCTAGGAAGACGACTTTGCAAAGATCCTAGGCCATGAAAGTGACTTCATAGGTCTCAGCCCGCTTGCCCAAGAATGGTATAAGATGCCATTTCGACTAAAGAGTCTTTCCCAAAGTTACCTACTGCTTTGCCGTTTCTTCAAGGTCTCGCCTCGGTTGAATCGTCCACTTTTTCCAGCGTTGGTACTTGGTCAGCCCTTGGTCTCGAGAACTTTGTCATGGTTGGCATCCACTTTGCCTTGGTGAACTGGGAATCATCCTTCAGGGGCCTGTATATGGTCTCATGGTTTTACAAAAATTCTAGTAAAAAACATATACAACTTTTACTATCCATTTGCAAACTAAGAATACTCGAGAAAAAAGTGTAAGTAATAGGCTGTTAATCACACTTTATCACATATGTAAGATAATTGTGACAAAAGTTATAGCTTTTTATGTGAAAATTACTCTTTTTATGCGATTTTATAGTTCATGTTTTATATAATTATTTATTAGCTTTCTCATAGGGATGAAAGCTCATTCGTAACTATTTGCCCTTTTATAGTTTCTTATCTTCACGTTTGTTTTTGCTTAAATTCCATTAGCACCTTTTTGATACGTTAGGTCTTGCTTTTATTATTTCTCAGAAAAAAAAAAAAAAAAAATGGGCCTTGTTTTTATTCTTGGGCCTTTTACCCTTTGCTTTAGGTTTCCTTCGGCTACACCCTTTTACTGGGCTAGTGCCCCACCTTTTGGAGCTTTGCTTCTTTTCTCTATTGCCAAGCCCACGGTTCCCAGCCGTGGACCATTCTTGTCCTGGGCTTGTTCTGTTGACCTGCGGGTCCCTTATGCTTATTCAAGCCCAAATTCACTTGTCCTGGGCCGAATGTTCATGTTCTTTGAACTTTTGGGTACCTATAACGACTATATGTGCATGAGCAACGAACTAACTTGTTTTGTTTTATTTATTTCCACCATTTACTAAGGCAAGCCTGGTATTTACAATATCTACAAACAATACGATTCTAAATATATATAGATATATATATATATATATATATATATATATATATATATATAAAATTTAAATATAAAGAGTATTTTTAAAATGATTGAATAAATGCTTGTGAATCTATGGAATTTTTTTTTTTTTTTTTTTTTTGAAGGGCCTACTATTCACTTTTCCGAGACCTTGGAAAAATGGAAGATTACTTACGCATTAAATACGACCTTCTATTTTTTATCAAATAAACTGGAAATTATATTTTTAGAGTATAATAATAGTTTGAGAGTATAATTAAAATGATTTAAATAATAAATGTCTTTTTACATATCTAAAGTCTAAACATATACATAACAAAGATATAAAAATAATAAAAACTACAGGGGAATTGTATTCATAAAAGAGAAATACAATAGAGATATCTAATTCCTAACCAAAAAAATGCAACTGTTATTTTGTTCTAAAAATTATATAGTATTATCTCTAATTCTCCAAATCCAAAATAAAAAATGGAAATTTTCTTTGGGAAAATCTATTTTAATTTGAAAAGTGCATATTTTTAAGTTTCTTGAAAATGCAATATTTGAAACTGTTGTGCTTGGGAAAAAAAATAGGCGAGGCTTAAAAAAATTATAATTTGAAAAAGTGTGGTCTTAAAGGCAGATACATAATTATTTATTTAGTAAATCGAAATTGTATCAAAGAAATTAAGTACAAAACAATAATTAGAAAACATAATTTAACTTTAGAGTGTGTTAAAAATGCTTTCTTTAAGGTGATAATTGCCCTACTTAAAAGGGTAATAATTGCCCTACTTAAAAGGGTTTGCCGTTGAGTTACAAGAAATTCGACTCTATGCAACAAAATCACCAACTGCAAACAACAATTAATTATGAACTTTTCTTTTTCCAACGAATTTCTTACAAAAATTGTATTAGGCCAACTCTTGAAATGATGGCATAAAATGACATTAAGCCCTTGGGCTTGGAATGTCAACATGGATAAGTGGTTTACTTGTTTTATGTTATTTGCTAGCCGTATCATAAGAATTCATATATACTTTATTTCTATTTGAATTTTTATTTGAAATAATTCAACATATCTTTTGAGTAATAAGTTTTTTTCTATTCATTTCCTTCATTCACTTATCAAAAAATAAAAAGCCGTTGAGCTTATGGAGTATATTATTGGGAAACAGAAGTGAAGATAATCCTCCCTCATTACTCAAACTGCCATGACTTTTGTGCAATGACAAGAATGTGGCATAAAGTTGATTCAATTGACAATGGCCAATGCAACTGGCTTGCACTGTACTAATATTGTTGTAGAGAAGAGGACATATTGGATCTAGTATACATTCATCTTTAAAGTTTATTACATATGATGAACACAAATCACGCACATACTTTCTCAATTATTTTCCTGTCCTCACACATTACATCAAATTAGAAAGCACAATCACACTGAACCAAGGTAAAGAAAATAATGAAATGAGGTGGCCTTTGAAGAGGAATGATCCATGTGAAATAAAATTCCAATAATGTTAGTACCACACTTTCATGCATACATTGCCACAACCATCCTATATGGCAAGTTGTGATTTTCTTTTTGTGAAAGTGTATGGTACTAACAATATTAATAAAATTTTGAAGGCCTTCGAAACGGAAAGCATAGAAACCATGTATTTGATCTAATAAAGTTGGGTAAAAACTAGTTAACACACTCTATTATACACACTCTCACACGCTTAGATTGCATATAAATCATGACTTGAAGATATAGTTTCCAAACACCACCCAAGTTACCTTATGCATATTTAGGTTAGTGTGGAATTCTTGCAGAAGTTATCGCAGGGTCCAGGGGAAGGATTGACAGCATACTTAGTCTGAATGACGATTAGTACGAGTGCCAACAATGCGCCAACAAAAGCTATGAAAGTCCAGGGGCTGCTGAAATGGTCATGATAGAATTGAGCGATCCAGGTCATCCACTTGTTCCTGTAGTGCTTCTGAATTTTTGATCTGACATCGCTGTATATTTCATTGTTAGGCACCAAGTCAGTGCCAATCTCATTGAAGAGCTGAGCCACTTCTTCGTCTTTGCCAAGGAAGTTGTGGAGTATCCCTGCTTTCCTTAGCATCTTAACATCGTTGGGTTCATCGATCAGTGAATCGAGAAAGGATATGTAAGAGGTGACCCCAAAATCATTTTCGAAATCCAGACACATTTCGTAGGCTATCAAGTTCAAGAACTTAGGCCTTGTTGAGTCATCCACAACTAATGGAGGAAGCCAAAGGTACCCCAAACCCAAAAAACCGAGTGTAGTAAAAGAAATGTCACTCAAGCTACTTCTTTTCTTTTTACTGCGTTCCACATGAATACCTGCTGCTCGAAGCTCCTGCACATTGCGATTGGATTGCCAAGTTTCCATTTCGCCATTTGGTTTCTTTGGCTTGATTTGTCGATGCTTATGCAAGAGACGTGTCCTCAGAAGATCGAGGAGATGGATGGGATCTTCATGTTTATCCACTGATATTGGCCACTGATCGCTTTCTTCTTTCTCAGTTTCTGAATATTGTTGCCCCTTTCCTTCTAAGCATGCGCAGCAATTTGATGACTGGCCTCTTTGTTTTTTCTCATTTTCTGATTCTTGCGACCAATTCCATGATAACGAACTCAGCCATGCGCAGCTGAGAATTAGTGGCTGATCCTCCGGTTGTGGTACCTTAACGTGCCCATCAATGTAAGTTTCAATCGATTTCTTCAACCCGAATTCATTCCCACTCCAGTTCATCAACCATTTGAGCAAACAGTAGGGAAGCTGGTTCTCTAGCAAAAACAAATCCTGTTGTGTAAAGGCTACACTGTCGGTTTTTATCTTCAAATCATTGAACTTCTTGTTAGCTGCGCAGTATATGTATTGTAGTGTTGCGCAGCCATCCACCAACAACAACCAAATGAGATCTTCATCATCATAGTCTTCGATCACTTCCTCCTCGAAGCACTTCTTCAGTTGATTGATATTCTCTTCAATTTTGTTGTAAAATTCACTTATCTTCTCTTCGCTACCGTTAACGAACTCATATGTCAATGCAAGCTTGTACTTCTCTCCTAGCTTGTACTTCTTATTACGATGATGGATAGGGCCGAGTGATACTGCTCTTGGCTCATAGTGCTTCTGGAAATCCTTGTTATCTCGCAGCAAGAATATAACCTTTTGTATCTTTGGTGTTGGGGATGGTGTCGCATTTTTTTTTGCCTCCATTACTGTTTTAATCTTTTCCTCCAGGGTAGTAGCTTCGCTTAAAAAGATGTTCGTATGGGCACCAGTGATGCGGCTGCTTGTTTCACCGGCGTCTCTTCTGGAAATTCCGGTCATGGCAAGTTTGCAGCAAAGAAGGCAATTGAATATTGTAAGTTTGCTTTCCTACCTTGTATTTACTACGGGGAAACTTTAGCTTCAGAAATTTACGACTGTTGCTCTTATTTGAATATAGAAACTTTCATAAAGCAAATATACCATAATGATGAATAACCATAACAAGCTAGGAATGAAATCTACAAGATATGTGTAGAAAATAAAAAATAAAGGACAAAGTTAAGTTACAAAATTGGTTGTAAGCTTAACCTACAAGCCTATAACCTTATTTATTATCTTTTTATTGGAAGTGAGTTTTGACAAATCCACTATTGGATTGTATTTTCTTCTTATATCCTCTATACTTCAAAATTTTTAGAAAATTAAAAATCAATAATTATGTTATCAATAAATTGTTTAAATTTCAAGTTTTTGTAGTTTAAAATTATGTATAAAATTTAAGTTTATAGATTATATAGTAGATAATATCAAATTGACACAAAATTTGACATATGTATTAAGAACGTAAAGAATATGCAATTCAATGATTAAAATTTTAAACTATGTAATAATTTTTAATTTTATTGAGTAAGATTATAACCTTAGGCTACAACTAATTTTGTAGCTAAACTCTGTCCAAAAATAAATTGAAATTTACTTGTCCCTTTCATTAACATAATACACTTTTCTAAATAAAAGATTAATATTACTATCTTTATGTCTTTATCCATTGTGGAAGATTGATATTGAACATGCGTATATGGGAAGTTATTGCTTTTGTAATTCTATATATCTACTAATATACCAATTGCAAGTCCGGGATCATCTTTTCCATGAAAAGACAATGCATTTGTCGAATGATACAGGAAAAAGGCTTGTTCCTTCCTTCTTTATTTACCTAGCTAGTGTACCTTACTATCACTAAACATATCGAGCTTGGAATAAAATCTACAAGATATGTTAAAAAAAAAAAAATTGAAAAGAAAAGAAAAGTGTACGATGTTAATGAATAAATCATTAATGTGTGTGTTATGTGGGATATAATGTCGGCTAGTGTAAGACATATCTGCGGTCACGGTACCAATATTCCCCATACAAGATCAGGAAGCATCTGTTATGTCTTACTTATGTCGGAGATAATCCCACGCCATGCAAATAATTAAGGTGCACCATATCCTTTTGATTCCAATACAGGCCACTTAAAAATTTTAACAGAGGCCGAACTAGACCGTATGACTTTTGGGGCCATGCGACAAGAAAATGGCCTCTCTCCTTAAGAGCAGGTTATGCCATTGTGCTATAAAGCTCTTGGGGAAAAAGAAGGGGGTGGATTTGAATTTGAAGGGTTTGGTTTACAAGAAAAGAAGTTAAATGACTCTCTTAATCAATGAAGTGAGTGATTGGCTTAGTAATTATAGAGAAATTATATTTTTCTTGTTCTTATGATTGCTAAAGTTTTGGATTATTCGTAGTTTTAAAGATTTCATTGGTTGCACTATAATTTTTTCCATACTTCGAGAGACAATTTCATTATTTATATATTAGCAATGATTTTTTTAAAGAATTTTACTTTGGAATTAAATGCATGATCGATAATAGATGAATTTTATTCCAAGAAAGATATTATTTAGATTAACTTTGATAATTTTTTGATATCTTTGTACATATCTAGTATGGAACTAGACAACTTTTTGTATACTTAAAAAAAAAAAAAAAAGTTCTCTTCTTCTTTTTTAAATGTTAATTATATATGTGTCAAAGTAGTTAATTTTGTATTTAATATATTTATAATTATGACTTACTCTTAAATATAAATAAAACTCGGTCATCATCTAAACAAAAATTCTTAGCTCAACTCTTGTATATATTAGGTTTTAATTGGAGAATTTCTTGACAATATAACTGTCAAATGAAGTTGCAACACATTCATTTGTATACGAAGCAACATAAGAAAAGCAGTGTGTGAAGATTTTGATTATCATTCCATCACCATTCCAACGATTGCTATCTCAAAGTTCAGCTGCCTTTTAATCGCGGCTCATTTGATTGAAAATGGATGTTTAGTTGCCATTTGATCGCTGCTTCTCAATTGATGAAAAAATGTGAATTCAAAAGAATTGTGATGTGTATTAATTGAAGTCGGTTGCTTAAGATTTTGTTTCCTACTTACGTAGCATATAAAAGGCACACTTTTATAAACTTCAAGGAGGCTAGAGAGGCCACTGCCATGAACTTAAATCAGTGAACATATAAGCTTATATTTTCCACAACCCTTGGGTTCAGAGAGTAAAAAGTCCAATAGAATGATGGTGTATTCGAGTAGATTATGATTGAAATCATAGAGCCTAGTGTGTCACTAGGGTAAGGGAAATCTACAAAGGTTCTTGGAGTTGGTCAGAGGTTTTAGTTGTGCACATGAATGTGTCATCCATGAAGGCATTCATATATTGAAGAGTTCAAAAGTTTTGGAGCTATAGAAGGTTTTTGCAATAAGTTTAGGACCAGATATGTAGATGTTTTAGGACCAGTGTATCTTCATCCTCATGACCTTAGACTCATGATATGTGGGTAAGGAAAGATTCTAAGACTTGAGAGTCTTCGATTTATATCCTATTTTGAATTCTTCCAATCTATAGTAGGACATGTTTTTCATTGTCTCCTTTAACTGCACTTCTCTTTCATCCTAGGATTTGTATGGTATTAGATGCTTTCATGAGTTGCTTTTGCATATTTTCATTTAGTATAATGGCTTTATTTTTAATTTTTGTAAAAAAATAAATAAATAAATAAATAATCCAAAAACAGTGCGTATGGGTTATTTACCATCGATTGATCATAAATGTTGGGTTCTAAGACTTTAGGTTTAAATGTATTAGAACTTCAATTTGTAATGTTGGCAACTTATGATCAAAACGTTTTAGTCTTATTTAGAATTGCTCAAAGTAAATGTTTTTTATGTAAAGTTGTAATCAAGTTACTGCAGGATTTACTGTGTAAATCTGCCTGGCTCGATCGATCGAGAATTAGACTCAATCGATCAAAAGTCATGCAGATTTTTTTTTCTACAGAATTTCCAACTTAGCCCTAGCCTGTTTGACGTGTAGAGTTTTATGTTTTGACTTAAGTATAAAAGGGAAAACTCTACCCACGTTTTGAGGTTGCTCTTTATGCTGTGTGCGTGAATTTTCTGTGAGATCGAGAGGTGGTTGCCTTCACACATACTTAGGGCTTCCAAGATTCAAGATTATGTCAAGAACTTGGTGATCAATTCAGTTACAGATTCAAGAGCTTAAAGATACACAAGCGGGAGTGCTTGTACTTGTTAGGAATCTAAGAAAAAAGTAGTCCGTGGACTCGGAGCTATCATGGGGTTATGGTAGTAAGTTTCCTACTCGAGATAACAATAAGATGTTAGTGGTCTAAGTCGCTATTATGTAAACTTCAATTCTTTCATAGTGAATTTAGTTTTACCTTGAGGATAGTTAGGTTAAATCCTCCTCAGGTTTTTTACCAATTTGGTTTTCCTGAGTTATCATATTGTTGTGTTCTTTATTTTCTGCACTTGTTAATGATATGATTTATATGTGTTAACCTAGATCTGCATAATTTACCTAAGTTAATCACTTGGCTAAATAACTAGGTTAATTTGATTGTGTTTAAGGGGTTTAAAAATGTACAATAAATACTAAGACTATTTCTATGTATCAATTGTAGCCTAACTTTGAATCTTTCTGCATTAGCTAGTTAGATTAGCCAACTTGGTAGCCTTGTGTGAGTGTTGGCGAGCAATCAATTGACACCTGCATGGTCTTAAACTAAGAATCAACATGTTGCGCTTCAAAAACAACAGATGGTAAGAGCGAGTTTAGGTTATGTACCTCTTTGGAGGCCGCAGGGTAGTGCTTGCCAATCCTTAGTGATATAGGATGTGTGAGTTGGGTGTCCAGTTTCTTGTATTGCCTTAGCCACCTCAAAATTTTTGTGTAACTAGCTCACTAAATTGTTCTACAAACGACTCGCAAGGTTTACTACTTATTGTACATTTCACGAATGTCGTGTTTTAGTCACTCATTAGGTACATGGTGTGCTCAAATTTCTAATGAGTATGAATTTACTAACTCTTGTGAACTTGAAAATATTTTCCTCAATTTTGGATGTTTGGTGCAATTGACAATCCTTGTCAACTTAAAAATATTTTCAGGTTAACCATAAAATTTTGGTTGATGAGGCATAAAATGGTTTGCGCTCCTCTTAAGAGGTGTAAAACAATTTATACCCTAAAGCTCTCGAACATGAGACCTCCCCTTCCTTTCTTGCAAATTATAACCATTACACTCCTCTCAATTATCACTCCTACCACTTCAAACCATCGCTGACCCACCCCCTTCCCACCCCCCCCCCCCCCCCAAACAAAGTAGTGGCCTGTTTGGAAGTTTAAAAAAGGAGGGGGAGTAGAATAGAGGGAGGGAGAGTAATTCAATTATCTTGTTTTGAAGTTTTTTAAGAAAGGAGGGGGAGGAGTTTGGAAGGGTTTCAACCACCTCTAACCCCTCATTTTTAATTCCCCCAAATTGGAGAGATTTGGAGGGAGAGTAGAGTAGATAAATTATTAACTAGATAAATTTCCCAATTTACCCTTTCTAAATTAATAATAGACCAATGTTGCAAGTTCATTTTCAAATAGGGGTAAATTTGTCTATTTTAATCATTTCCTCTCCTCTCCATCCTAATTTTTAAAACATCCAAACAAGGGGAAGGGCTAATTACTCCCTTCCCCCTTACGAATTTTAAAAACATCCAAACAAGGTGGAGGGAAACCATTCCCCTCTACTCTCCTCCCCTCTACTCCCCTCTACTCTCCTTCCTCTCTAAACTTCCAAACAGGCCATAGGAGATGGCCTCTGCCCTCCCACTTTTGCAATTCCATCACCAATTAAGCAAACCCCTTCTCCCAATCATTGCCACTGCCACACCCTACCATTGTCAACCCAACCCACCTATCCCATTCCACAACCTAAAAAACTTCCATTATTGACCAACTAGAATACAACCTAGGTAGATTAGTGAGATCAATGATTGTTAGCCTCAAAGCGTTGTGGTGGCTCTTTGGTCTCGATCTCTCTCATGTCGGAGATGGTTCGTTGACCTTAATTTGTCGAAGCATTGCAACTCTCTCTCTCTCTCTCTCTCTCTCTCTCTCTCAAGAAAATTATTTTGGATTTTTTGGGTTGTAATTTGTTATTATATATTTGTTTGAGTTCTAAAAAAATGAGGAAAATAAATAGAAAATATGTTTTCTAGAGCATTTTCAAGAGCACAACTAAAAACTCGAAAATAATTTATTTTCCAAAAAATGTTTTCAATTGAAAGTATTGTATGGTCGAAAAATATTTTCAAGTGAATCAAATGCAATTTAGAGTCATGAATTTGTGGCATATTGGATCTATTATATAACATATACTATATGATAAAAGTTGAGCCTAGAAACTATGGTTGCGAGGAATGATTGCACCAAATTGCAATTTTTATTTTTTTATTTTTGGTAAGAACAAACAGCTTGTTTGTTCTTATCAACTACTTTTAGTGTTTTATGAAAAAAAAAAAAAAAAAAAAAAAAAAAAAAGACAGCTACATTCATCTCAACTTCATTGATTTTTTTTTTTTTCAACAGCCTTTTTTTTTTTTTTTTTTTTTTTATCAATAATATTTTTCTATATAATTTTATCTTTTTTGATGTTACGTTTTGTTGATATGTTACTAACAATTCTTTTTTTTTTTTTTAAACATAGGGCTCTTTTGTTCTTATCGATCCAACCTATGTTTTAGGTTTTGAAATGAACACAGGCACATTAACATCAACTCAAAATGAATTTTAGCTCTAAACAACAAAACCACATTGAAGTGCTAAAATATCTTTAAAGATTCTCACTTAGACCATCTACATCAGTGTAGCTAAAAATTTTAACATTTAACACCTCAAAAAGTTAATTTATCTATTTTAATATACAATTTCACAACACACCCTGTATCAATGATGCTATTTTTATTATCAATCAAGCACTAATAACTCTTTTAAAAATTTCTTTCTCACTTCCTCTATCTTCCTCTTTGCCACCAAACCCAAAAAGTGATAAAGTAATAGTTTTTTTTACAGTGAACTACTAGTCTTGGCAGTTCGCTGTAGCAAGAAGGCAACATATTTTGCCTTTGGCTCTATCAATGTTGACACTTAAATTGGAGTTTGAGGTGGCAAAATAGCTAAAACCCATTTTATCACCGCCAATTGTGATACTCCAATTAATTAATTATATATATATATATATATATATATATATATATATATATATATAGGGGAAACTACTTACTAATGTAGTTTTTTTTTAATAAATTTGGAATCAAAATATGTACTCTAAACCATGGATTCAAAATTTGGATTAGACCAGTTGGTTCAACTCGAATCTAGACTTTAATGCAATCTGGTAAAAATTGGAAAACCGGTGATTCAACTAGTAAAAACTACGAATTTGATCATTTTTTTGATTCTTTGACTATTTAGGTTTTTAAAACCATGCTCTCAACCCAAACTTGTCTTTCCTCATTCTTAAGTAAGTATTGACATCGAATGGACCAACATGGGCCAAATTGGATCAAATGAATTGAATTGAATTGAAATGGACCGAAATAGACCAAAGTGGACTGAATGAATTGAATTATAGACTAAAATGGATTGAATGGACCAAATTCGACTGAACAGACTAAAACGAATGAAGTGAATTGAATGAACCAAAATGGATTGAATTGAATCGAAGTGAATGAAAATGGACCAAATAGATTATATAGACTAGATTGGACCAAAGCCATGCAACGCACTGAACTACTACTAATTCATCTTTAAATTTGATTACATAAGCAAAAAAAGAAAAGAAAATATAAAACCAAACAAACACAAATCACGCACAAACTCTGACACAATTATTTCCGTTCCACACACATTACATCAAATTAGAAAGTACAATTACTCCGACTTATTTTGGACTTGCAAGAAAACTTCAACACGAAGGTAAACAAATTAATAATATGATGAGGCCTTAGGATGACCCATGCGAAATCAGGAATAGTAGAATTCCTAAGGCCTTTTTATTTGGAAACAACAGTCTGAAAGGGCATAAAAACCATGTAATTCTCAGCTGGCTAGACACACTTGGAAAGAGAACAGCAAATAAAATTTTACCTTTTGCAAATAAAAACCATAAAAATTTAGTTTCGAGTTAAATTCTTGCAGAAGTTATCGCAGGGTCCTGGAGGAGAGTCGACAGCATACCAAGTCTGAATGACAGTTAGAGCAAGTGCCAACAATGCGCCAAAGAAAGCCATGAACGTCCAGGGGCTGCTGAAATAGTCGTGATAGACTTGAGCAAACCAGGTCATCAACTGGCTCTTGTAGTGCTTCTGAATTTGAACTCTGACATCCCTATATATTTCGCTGTTAGGCACCAAATCGGTGCCTATCTCATTGAAGACTCTAGCCACTTCTTCATCACTGCCAAGGCAATTATAGAGTATTCCTGCTTTCCTTAGCATCTTTACATCGTTGGGCTCATCGATTAGTGAATCGAGGAAGGATATGTAAGAGGTGATCGCAAAGTCATTTTGGAAATCTAGACACATCTCGTAGGCTATCAAGTTCAAGAACTTTGGCCTTGTTGAGTCATCCACAGTTATTGGAGGAAGCCAAAGGAATCCCAAACAACCGAGTGTAGTAAAAGATATGTCTTTCAAGCAACTATTTTCCTTTTTACTACGTTCCACATGAATACCTGCTGCTCGGAGCTCCTGAACATTGCGATAGGATGGCCAAGTTATTTGGCCATTCCCATTTCGTTTCTTATGCTTGACTTGTTGATTCTTATCCAAGAGACGTGTCCTCAGAAGATCGAGAAGATGGATGGCATCTACATCTCCATGCTTCTCCTTTGAGGGACGGCTTTCCTGATCTTTCTCACTTCCTACTTGTTGCGGCTTTGGTCTTTGCGAGTGACACCATGATAACAAACTTAGGAGTGGGCTGCAGAAAATTGATGAGTGATTCTGATTCACCTGTCCCTTTTCCCCCGAGTCAAGGCTTTGTTCTTTCTTGTTTTCTGCTTGTTGCGGCTTTGGATTTTGCGAGAGACACCATGATAACGAACTTAGCCACGCACAGCGGACAACTGATGAATGATCCATTGGTAGTGATACTGTAGCATGCCAACTGATGTTAAGTGTGAATCGATTTCTGCAACTCAGCTTCTTTCTGACTCCAGCTCATCAACCATTTGAGCAGACGATAAGGAAGCTGATTCTCAAGCAAAAACAAATCTTGTTGTGTAAAGGCTACGCTGTCGGTTTTTATATTCAAATCTTCGAACCTGTTGTTAGCTGCGCAGTATATGTATTGTAGTGTTGCACAGCCGTCCACCAACAACAACCAAATGAGGTCCTCATCATCGTAGCTTTTGATCACTTCCTCCTCGAAGCACTCCTTCAGCTCCTTGATCTTTTCTTTAATTTTCTTGAACAAATCGTTTATCTTCTCTTCGCTACCTTCAACGAATTCATATGTCAGCACAAGCTTGTACTTCTCTCCTAGCTTGTACTTCTCATTACCATGATGGATAGGACCAAGTGATACTGCTCTTGGCTCATAGTGCTTCTGGAAGAAATCTTTGTTATCTCGCAGAAAGAATATAACCTTTTGTATCTTTGGTGCTGGGGATAGTGTCACATTTTTTCTTGCCTCCATTACTGTTTTAATCTTTGCCTCCAGGGTAGTGGTTTCGCTTGAAATGCTGTTTGTCTCTGTGTCCTCGGTGACGCTGCTGCTTGTTTCACCGGCTTCTCTACTGAAAGTGCCTCCATGGAAACAACATGCTCCTGTCCGGCCATAGCAATTTGCACCAAAGAAAGCAATTGAATTTGTTAAGTTTGCTGTCCTAACAAGTGCTTACTGTATGTTATACTTGATAGTACACGTGGAAACTTTAGCTTGAGAAATTTAGGACTGTTGCTCTTATTTGAATATAGAAACTTTCCTAAAGTAACCATATCTTATGATGAATAAACTTAGCAAGCTTGGAATATAATCTACAAGATGTCTAAAAACTACGAAATAAATTGATACATGGTACACTTCTCTGAATAAACCTTATTACTCGCTTTATGTCTTTATATAATATGAAAGATTGAAAGTGAAACCTGCATAATTTCAGGGAAGTCTAGCTTTGCTTTTGTAATTCTTTTTTATTTATAATCCTTTACTTTTGTTTTGTATTTCTAGGTTATGCAATGATTGCTATTTATTACTCCATCCATCCTAGTTTATTTGTCATCTATTCTATTTTGAGATGTCCCAAAATATTGTCTTGTTTTTAAAATTAGAAGTTATTAATTTACTAATGTTCCTATTATGCCGTTACTTTATTTTCAAAACCATTTGAAAAGAAAACCAACAAATATTTAAAAAATCAATATTGATTAAAAAGATAAACTATAATTTGTATTTGAAGTAATCCAAAATTGCTTGGAGCCAATACCCAATAGTTTTTGTATTGTGGTAGTTGTAGATTTTTCAAATTTGATTAAGAGGATAAGTTACAATTTGTGCTATGTAATTTCAAAAATGCTAATACTGGTAAGAAGCAGATTTTTGTGCTTGTAATTTCAGATTTAATATTCATATTTTTTTTTATAAATTTATTTAAGAGTAGTTTTGGAAATTTATACATTTTTTTAAGGCAGACAAGACAATAAATGATATTCTCTTAAAAAGTTTGATTTTTGAAATAGGACAAACAAACTGAAACGGGGGGAATAATATACCAAAGTTGTGGATCATCTTTTCCAAGAAAAGTCTATATATATATATATATACACACACACCTTTGCATAAGAATAATATATCATAATAAACTACTTAGGTAAATAAAATAGGTAGAACTAGAAAATGTTCTTTGGGGCCGAGGTTAAACTTTTTATTTTATTTTATTAATTCAATAGTTATATACAACATTGAAGGGAGGAAATCCTAACTCTAACTCTCTTATAACTTATAAAGGAGGGTAGATTATGCCACTGAGCTACAAAGCTATTGGGTGGGGGCATTTGAAAAGTTTGGTTTATAAAAAAAGAAGCCCCCTCCCTCCCAAAAAAAAGGGTAGTTTAATAGCCCCTTTAATCAAAGAAGAGAGTGATTGGCTCAAAGTTATATAGACATTTTTTTCTTGATTTTGTTTCTTGTTGTAAATTTTGTTTTTACATTTGCCAAAGCTTTTAACCTTTTGTGGTTTTAAAGATTTAATTGGATCCATCGTAATGTTTTTATGTACTCTTGGAGACAATTTCATCATGAGAAATATTAACGGATGTCCTTAATGCAACAGTTATAATTCATTTAAAGAAAGTTTTTATGAGAAAAAAATGTTTTGATAATTTTTTCTATTTTTCATAAAAGTTGTTTCAAAACTTTTTTTAAATGAATTGTTAATCATTACCTTAAGAACACCCATTAACATGACCCTAAAATAACAAATCTAATCTAATCTAATCTAATATATAATCTAATATCTAATCTAATCTAATCTAATCTAATACTATATATAATAGCAGAAACCTTTAAAGAGGTGCTGCCATGTTTAGAAAAATGACTATCTAAAAATCAGACACGTATAAGTTAAAAAACGACAAAAAACGACAAATTATATTGTTTCCCAACATTAACACCGTTTGACAGGCCTTTTGTATATATATAAAAAAAAAACGGTTAAAGTAAAATAAAAAAAAGGGCTTGCAACTAAAGAAAACAAAACCTAGCGATACAGAGAAGCCTGGGACACGGAGAGAAATAGAGAAAGAGACGATGGGGCCTGGGACACGGAGATGAAATAGAGAATAGAGGAGACGGCGGTGGTGTTTCTCTCTCAAAATCCTGCTTCCCTCAACCTTCGGTACTCTGTTACAGAGTGAGTTTTCTTTTTTTGCTTTCTTTGATTTTTGATTTTTTTAATAAACAAAATCTGAAACACTGATATGATTCAAACAAAACACTGATATACTCCAATCCGTCTTCTATTTCTTCTTCTTCATTGCCCAAATCTCAAATAAACCCTTCAAACCTCATAAATCTCCCCTCAGACCATTCCTTTGCATCTCCAACGTCCCCAAACCACCACTTATTTTCCATTCCCAAGATTCTGCCTCTCAAACCATTTACAAGGTTTAGGTTGGCATGCCGACAAATTGGCGATTGAGACGGAACAAGTTTCAAGGACCAAGACAGTTTCATTGGGGAGACGCTATGTTGTATTCGCTTAATGGGTTTTGGCCAGAATCATATCGGCGTCGGGTAGACGATACGGTGTGTTGGTTTTTGTTTACGATTTTGCTATTACTCTTGCTCTGCCTCTGTGTGCCGTTTGGTTTCATTGGGTTGCTCTGCATTGCTTTTTGTTTAGTTGCGTTACTCTGTTGCTTTTGCTTTTTTGCCATTTACTCTCTACAATTCTCATGTTATCCTATGTGTGGGTTTAATCCCTTTTGTTTTGTATTTTCCCCTAATCTTAAGGACTCGAGGTTTTGGTAATGGTAATAAGAATTGGGGTAACATGAGGCTTTTTTTGTTGTTCTTAAATTCTTAATTAATGTAAGAGTTCCAGCATATTTGATAGTCTGATTGGTGGTGCATTATATAGTTTCAATGTTAAGGATAATAATTATAATTACTTTGAATATCCATTGGTTGGTTGTGGGATTTTGAAATCTGAAAATATTTTGTTATTTTGTTTATACATTGTAGATTTTAGACGATATTTTTTAAAAAGATACTTTTAAGTCATGATTTTGTTATTTTTGATGTTGGTTTTTTCTGGGTTTTGCATGTTTTAAATTGTTAAATCTGAAAGTATAATGTTCTTTGTACAAAATTGAGTACTTTGTATGTTATGGTAGAGAATAATTTTCACAGAGATTTACTTATCAAAAAAAGATAATTTTCTCAGAGATTCCTAAGTGTTGATTTTGGTGTTTACAATATTTGGTTTTTTGGGTTTTTCATGTTGTATGCCATTCTTGAAAATTCATTGAGAATCTTTTTAGTACTAAGA
This sequence comes from Quercus tomentella, assembly GCA_028535165.1. Lineage (NCBI taxonomy): Eukaryota > Viridiplantae > Streptophyta > Magnoliopsida > Fagales > Fagaceae > Quercus > Quercus tomentella. Next base: position 38,822,285 of record JAPQVY010000012.1, on the reverse strand, counting down.
AACAAAAGTGAAACAATGGTAAAAGGAATTGTAACCAGTTTTGAAGGTTTTAAATTGTTTAGTTTAAATTAAATTTGTTAGTTTACTTTGCTAATCTGTGAATTGTGGTGATAAGTAGAGAATTGCAACCAGTTATGATATTTAAATACCATGAAATTTCACCAAGTTGAGATGATTAGTAGAGAATCTGTCATGCAATCACATGAGAAAATTCAGTAATTCAAGGCTTTATATAGTACTTAACTCAATTGAGATGATTTCTTTTCAATTTATGAATGATGGAAGTATTTGTTTTGCCTAATTTATAGTGTAATGTACCAAGTTTCTTTGGTCAGTTTTCTTAATCCTCTTATACTTTTAAGGTCTATTTTGGAAGATAATTATGGGTGGAAAAAGCTTATAAATAAAGGGATTCACGCATTGAAGCAGCCACAATATCGGTTTATGTCTTTAGTAAACTATGGTATTTGGTTTTGCTACATTTGAAAGTGCTACAATTTGACAGTGGGCATGATATTCTGTTTTTGTTTCAGACTTTTTAGGTATTTGGGTTACATTAGGTTTTGATTTGATTTTTTGATTCGATTTAGTTTCTCAGTATACTAAAAACTTTTGAGAGTATTTGGATGCAATTAATTTCGTGTTTGATTTTGGTTTAGTTTTAGGGTATTTATAATTGGTTTTGGATAATCAAGGTTTAGAAATCTTAAAAGCATTGGAATTAATGTGCCTAATGTTTGCTTCATCTTTATTGCCGCAATTGTGCACTTCTAGAGGACTTTTTTTTTTGATAATCCACTTATAGAGGACTTTATAACAGTTATTTTTCCACATAAATTTGAGAAGAGTTAGATGAATTTCTCAAAATTGGCTCTTTAGACGAAAGATGGCAGTGTATTGTGGCACAATTTTAAGCCAAAAGAAGAGTTAAACAGACCTGTTCTAATAGATGGGTTCGTGCTCTGCACCCATCTCCTCTCTCTGGCATCTGCTGTTTGTATTTGTGCTCTTCCCCCATCTCCTCTTTGCAACATATACGGAAGGTTTGCATCATCTCATTGTTTCTTCTCCTATTCGAATTAGCATCTTCAATCTTCAATATATCTATGTTTTAACTTAAAATCTGATGCTTATACTTCAATTGTTTTTCTTCTTGAAATACTCTCTATGCAGTTTATGAAATACTCTTTATGCAGTTTAGAGTTTATAAATACAAAAACCCACAGAAAAAGTAATGTGAGAGAGAGAGAGAGAGAGAGAGAGAGAGAGAGAGAGAGAGAGAGAGAGAGATGGTAGTAAGGCACAAAGGGAATGACATAGAGATAAATTTCAGACCACCACCACAGTTGGTCTCCAACACTGAAAATTGAGCACTAAGTATGATTTATGTTTGGGTATTTGGTTGGATTTAGGCATTTGGGTTAGATTTGGTTTTGATTCAAGTATTTGGGTTAGAAAATTAGAATTTGTTTTGTTTGAGTATTTGTTTTTGTTTGGATATTAAGAATTGAATTGGCTTTGGGGCTGTTCTGTAATTAAGTTTACAATCTTCCTAGTGAGGGGACGAAAGAATTCAAAGCGTGGCCAATGTTGCTAATCATATCTTCTTTGCTGAATACAGCTTCTCTGCCTACAACAATTTGTCACTAAACATGCATTTATACTTTTATTTCTTTCTTATAAGAGTTAATCTGTACTTTTTCCTATTTATTTATAGGACATCTATTGGATGTTTCTTTACATATATCTTTTTTTAATTTTTTTAAAATATAATTGCTTAAGTGTATATTGCCATGATCAACACAAAGATTAATTAATCTTTCAGATGACTTGGAAGTAGTGAATCCAACTCTTAAAATTTGTGTTTCTCCTCAAAAAATCTAAACATGTGCGCATTCTCAAGGATTGATTCATTTATGTTCAACTTGCCCAGTTTTGAAACTCACGGATATATGACAAAAATAAGGATATAGTTGAGTGTTTGGTGATAGATGATTTTATATAGTTCTTGACAATTTTTTTTTTAGTTCCATTGACATTTAATAGGATGAAAAATGAAATAGTTGGATATATTTCTAATCAATTAGCTATAGGAAAACAATTTTGATTAATTTTTTTTTCCAGTTTAGTGGTATCATCTTAATATCTTTTGGTCAATTTTTTGTTTATAGTTTGTGAACTTTCTTTTGCTAAAGATCTATATGGTAGTAGTGTGTTTGGTTTATTGCTTTAGTATGAACCTGCAATTCTTTCATATGACTTTTAATTTTACTTCCATTGCTTTAGCCTTTCCCTGTAATTAAGGTTGTGATGACACGTTAGGAAATTTGTCCACTTAAAAACCTGCCACGCTTACAATTTGAAAGTTACAAAATACCGCACGTTGCACCGTTTGAGGCTTCAAATTTTAACTATTTATTGTGCAACCTACACAGTTTAAAACAGAAAACACGGTTAGATTAAGAGAGAGAGAGAGAGAGAGAGAGAGAGAGAGAGAGAGAGAGAGAGAGAGAGAGAGAGAGAGAGAATGAGTCGATTAGGCACAGAGAGTGGAGAGAGAAAAAAAAATTGAGAAATCTGCCCTCAACTGCGTCAAGCGACAGTCCAGGCCTCTGCCATCGTCAAACCCATTGTCTCTGTTTTTTGGTTTTTTATTATTTTTTATTTTTTAAATATTTTTTTAAATTTAGGATCAATTCTGATTTAGGTCTGGGTATTTTGACTGGATTGGATTGCATTAAGTTGTTTGGCTTAGATTTGGTTTTGAATAAGGAATTTGGATTAAGAATGGTTTTTAATATCCGTTATTTGTGTTGGATTTGGTTTTCCTTTGGGATATTTGGGTTTAATTTGTTTTGAGTATATCTCTACACTTTAAAGCTTTCATTTTATTTATTCTGTTTTAAATTTTTTGTTGAAACATTTTTTCCCTTTATAATTTCGTTTCCCATGTTTCTTTTCTAGCATTGTTATCAAGTTTTTCCAGTATATATTTCTCTGTATTAGATTTTTTTCCCCATATAGTTCATATATTGCAGTGATTGTGTCAATTTTGTTTTTAAATTGTATTTTGTTGGTATACACACACTTTGTAATGTAGAATGAGGTTGGCCATATTTGATCAATAGGGCTAAGATTGCATACTTTGCATCTGAATTGGATTTTCGTTCCTATTTATTGATAACAGATGAAAACAAATACATATAAGACAGCCCTGAAATCCAATTACAGAGGAAACAAGAAGCTGAATACAGTAGAGAAGTACAGACCAATAGGTATGCGCAGAGAAATTCAGAGCAACAGGTATGCAGATTGCAGAAAATACAGACCAACAGGTATGCAGAGAAATACAGACAGTGACAAATATTTTTAGATGTCAAATATTTGAGCTTCGAATCCCAATATTTATTTATTTCAAATATTTGTTTAATGATGTGCTCCACCTGTTTTTTAAAAGAATTGAATCAATAAAATTTTCAGAAATTGTTGTTTCCTTTGAGACATGAGTTTAATAATATGAACAATTTGAAAAACCCTTTACTCTTTAGCTATGGAATTGTTGTTTTAAATTTTAATGCGTTATCCTTTCTTATTTATCTATTCATATGCATTTAGTTTCTTGCTCTTTTCATGTTTGATGCATCTTAATTTGTTATAATATTTTGCTATCTTGGAGGGTTAGTCATGTTGTTCAAGTGTTTTCCACTAGAGTCACTAAGTACATTCTCATGTTTGTAAGATTTCAATTTAACTTTTCAAAGTATAGAATTTTAAAATCTTTCATTGGGTGAATTTCTAAATGCTGCTCAATGACATTTTGTGTTTGTAAGGGCATTCAAAAATCAAACAAAGAGGTACTTAAGAAGATTTTTGAAGGCGTGAGAAGGTTTATTTACACCAAGGACCATGAGCAAGTCCAAGGATGAGGCTTTATGCTTTATTTTTTTGGAGTAATGTTTGAATTTCATAATTAATTGTTTTGTTTTGATGCTAAGCAAAAAAGTGAAGTTACCATTTCAGCTCTGTTTTTATAAATTGATAGTTTTGTTTGATTGAATTTGGATCATTTAAAGGTTTTTTTTTTTTTTGACAATTTTCTTTACTGGGATGTGCTATAATTCAAACTTTAATTTCCCTTTATCTCTGTTTTTACTTTTCACTATTTCAGTGCTGTGTATGTGCTATACTCAATTTTCTTTACTAAATTTGCTGTGAAAAAAATGTTTTTTTTTAAAAACTTATATTGACATTGACTTGACTTAATTTCAATTCAATTTATTTTCCATTTTTATAATTATTCAATCTTTGTTGTGAAGTGTCATAGTTATTGGGTTTTTCCCCCTATTACTTTACATGTAAGGGTTTGCTATGGCTTGAGCCACATTGTCTAAGGAAGTTAAAACACTTTAGTGAGAGTTTTGTTTTTATTTATGTGTCCATATGTATGTTTTATTCTTTGGTTGATTTATTAATTATTTCCCTTAATGTGCTATATCATAATAGGTTGATGTGCTATATCATAACAGGTTGTTGGTGGTTGCTTTTTCATCATGATCAGAAGGTGAAGATAGAAATTACCCTTATCAATACCTGCTGTGTCTTCGTCATTATCACAAGATATAGATAGACTTCTATTTTTTTCCAAACCTCATCTTGCTTGACAAACCTTATATTTTTCCATTTGTACCACATATATTTATCTATTGATTTTTTATGTATATAATTTTTATGTTAAGTTGTTCTATACAACTATTTTAGAATTGTTATGAAATATTGTTTCCGTAATTAAAGTTTAACAGTTTAACGTTGGCTTATTTTAACAATCAGTTAACTTATACAACATGCCCCAGAAGAATTTTAATGTATTTCATTGTCTTCTAATAAGTAAAATGTGGGATAAATTATTGTATTAGTCACATAATTATTATTGTATAAATTTGTTGCAGGCATAGCCAGTTTTGTAGAAATTATTGTCTTGCTACTAAAAGATTTCTTAAAAAATTAGTTTACTCAAACATATAAATTTCAGCTGATGCATAAAATGAATAAATAAATAAATAAAATTCACAACTCCAAGAAAAACTCAGTAATGACACAATTTTTGCTCTAAGTAAACTGAGTCTAATTAAAATTCTACTACCCTGCTATTTGAGAATGCTGAAATCAATCTAAACTACTGAAGTAAAAAATGAAAGAAGAGACAAAAGTGGAAAAAGAAAAATCCAAGTGCTCACACAAATGAGTTCTATTGAAACTCTCTACTACTCTACTAACAAATAGATGAAAAGGAATTAGAATCAATGTGTTTAGAATATGCAACTACAGCCTATAGGCAAACCAGAAAAATAAATAAATAAATAAATAAAATTAAAATTAAACAAGGAGATGTCAATAATGTTTAACATGAGTTAAGTAATTACATATTTTAGACCTCAAATGCACTAATATGTGTATGTTAGATTACACGTAAATAATATAAACGATGTTTTGAATTATATAAAAACACTTTATAGAAACAATTTTTTTTTTTAATATTCTTTATATTAGATTTTAACTACGAAGATTAATGAAAAGGTTGGGCAATCGAGTTATCTTTAGAAAAATCATGTAAATGAGCAGTTTATCTATATGTTTAGTTATCTGTTTTCATGAAATTTCAAGCCAATTGAGTCACAAGTGAAAGGAAAAGAGTTGAAAATATATATGATAAATTTATGAAACAAAGAAGACAAGAAATAGAAAAATATACCTCTGATTGGAAGCATTTCATCTTTTTGGTTAAAATTAGAGTGACAATTTCTTGAATACGATAATTTTTTTCATAATAGCTACTATTTAAGGATCTATTTTTCATTTTCTCATACATGTGGTGTGTATGTGGGAAAAAGGGATTTACTGTAACAGTGATATCAAATACTTCAGCTTCTTTCTCTTTCAGGTTTGTTTTCTTTTACTAAATTTTTTTTTCCTTTTATTTTTATTTCATTTTTTTGCCAACATTGTATATGATTTTCATTATTATCATGATGAAGCATCTTATTGAGGTTATCTAATATATGTGTTAGATGAAAATGACATTACCACTTTTATATTTGTGGAGCAATCGGTTATATGATTTTATTCTAAGGTCATAATTAAATTTCATGCCTTTGATTATTAATAAAGTGAAATTTTGCCCAAAAAATATGAAATAAAGGCAAAATAAAGGAAAGTCAAAGAAATTTTAAAAAAAAATTTAGACAAAATAATAGTTGTTATAGCAATTGCAAAAAAGATCTTGAGTTATGTCACATTTCTAGGTCTTGGAAGTATTTTATGTGTCTTGATATTCCTCCTCTAGCAAATGACACTTTAAAGATTACGAGAAATTTTATCATTAGCAGAATCTATATTATATTTTAGTTATTCACTAGCAAAAAAATTAACATATTTAGTGGTAGTTAAACAGTTGTTACAAATCACAAAAAATGTTGGCTAGCGTCAAAAATATGAGGAACCTTTGTTTCAACCCATATGCATTGATTTGAAGGATAAGACATACTCTTTCAAGTCTATCTTTTTTTTTTTTTTTTTTTTTTTTTTTTTTTTTTGGTGTGTTCTATATCTTTATGAAATTTTATGTTTGGTACTTTATGCTTTTGTTAGTACTATAGGTTAAAAATGTGACAACATGAATGTGTAGAACTTTTGAACATTTGGATTTCTATATTAAAACCATGCAGGTTTAATAAGTATTTGAAATTTACAAAAGACGTGAGATGATTCCTCTTTTTTCTTTCTACACATTGTATAGTACATTTGATTAAATCAAATTTATTATTATTCTCCTTTTTCTATTTTTTTTAGGAAAACATTTAAAGATGAAAAGTAACCAAAAAAAGAAAAGAAAAAGAAAGTGCAATATAAGTTGCTTTGTAAGGAATTTAAAGATAAAACATAACAAATAAATAAAATAAAAAATTCCTGTGCATTGCGCGGGTTAAAAGCTAGTTAAAGATAATTTCACAATTTATTTGTACATATCTATGAAACTATACAAATTTTGACTAACGTATAAGTGCTATAACTCGGTCTTCCAAACAAAAATATTTGTATTGCCCTTGTATGTATAATGTTTGATTTTAGTTGGTAAATTATGTAACTCTCAAATGAGTCTGTAATGCATTCTTTATGTTTGAGATCATTTTGTACAAGAAGAAGCTTAAGAGAGGTATTGACTTAAGGTTTCTTTTATCGCCTTAGCCACCTCAAATATTTTATGTAACTTACTAACTTGTTGCATCCACGCAAGATTTACTACTTATTGTTAGGTATGTCATCTACGTCCTTCTTTTACTAATTTTCATGCATTAATTGATTACATTACATCATGCTTCTTCTTCTTCCTTTTTTTTTTTTTTTTTCCACAGTTGCAGATTTATGACCTCTCATATTCACGCATGTATTATGAACAAAATCTTGAATGGCGGCTTTGTTGCTTTCATACTGGTTCATATTGGCAGTGTGTTCTGCCCTTGAGTAGTTTATATTGTGTGTGTGTGAAGTTTGGGGAAACTAGACATTATCTACAGCTCTTGAAATTGTCTTTTTTCACTATTGTGCACACAATCTGTTTGTTAGAATGCCACACACAAGTTCATATTGCATAAATCATTGTGCGTGCATCGTGTACTCTAGCTTAGGGCATGCACTATGATCATACAAGGTTATTAATGAGCATATTGCATAGCCTTATATGAAAGTGAAGATGTAGCCATCATGGACTTCTTCTATGGACACAGGGTGTCACTTTGAAACACAACCCGTGTGTCCACTCCTTCTCTTTCCTATTGCTTCTTCTCTACAATCTCAGCAATTTTCTATTTCATTCATAATAGTTTACACTCCCTCAATACTCAAACTGCCCTCCTTGATAGATGGGATGTGATCCCAGGCATCTTGCACAATGACAAGAGAATGTAGCAACTAGTTGATACACAGTTTACAAATGCTACTGCAACTGTCCCTTGCATGTAGAAAAGAGAGGACAGAGAGATTTGAGTCTATTTCTACCTTTTCCTTTACAAGATTAAATCATAATATAGGCGACATATTGGATCAAGTATTCATCTCAAACTTAATTACATATACATTTGACACAATTTGCACACAAAATCCTAGGCATAATTATTTCCATTTCACACACATTACATCAATTTGGAACTCACACTCTGACTTATTTCATACATTCACGAATATATCAAGACCAAATTAAACAAATTTATACAATATGTGGCCTTTGGATGATGACCCATGTGAAAACATAACTAATATTGAATTCTTTGAAAACATAACTAGCGTTGAATTCTTATTAAAGTGTTTTTATTTGGCAACCACCGACTGAAAGGCATAGAAACCATGTACTTTAGCTAGCTAGACACTTGGAAAGAGAAAGCAAATCAATAAAACTTTACCTTTTGAATGGTTTGTGTTAAATTCTTGCGTAAGTCATCCTGACCAGGAAGACTTGACAGCATACCAAGTCTGAGCGGCAGTTAGACCAAGTCCTAGTAATACACCACAGAAAGCAAGAAACGTCCAAGGACTGCTGAAATGGTCGTGGATGAATTGAGCCATCCATGTTGTACATTTGCAGTCATAGAATCCCTGAATCTGCAACTTGACATTCAGATATATAAACGGGTTTGGCACCAAGTCGGTGCCTATCTCATTGAAGAGCTGAGCCACTTCTTCATCACTGCCAAGGAAGTTGTGGAGTATCCGTGCTTTCCTTAGCATCTTAACATCGCTAGCTTCATCGATCAGTGAATCAAGAAAAGATATGTAAGAGGTGATCCCGAAATCATTTTCAAAATCCAGACACATTTCGTAGGCTATCAAGTTCAAGAACTTCGGCCTCGTTGAGTCATCCACAATAATTGGTGGAAGATAAAGGTGCCCAAAATGAAGGATTTGTTTACTAAAACGTATGTTACGCAAGCAACTATTGTCACTACGTTTCAAACGGATACCTGCTGCTTTAAGCTCCTGAATGTTGCGATAGGATTGCCAATCTTGGACTGCTTTTCCCTTCGGAATCATAGAAGATTCCAGTGGTGCTTTACCCAAGAGTTTTGTCCTCAGATGATCGAGAAGATGGACGGGCTCTTCATCAATTGATATGATTTGTTCTTTTAGCTTCTCCTCTGAACAAAATGCATCGCCTCTCTTGCCTTTTGTTTGTTGCTGCTTCAATTGCTGGTCATCTGGTACCATACTGTGGTGTGCAACATAAGTTTCAATTGATTCCCTCAACTCCTTTTCCATCTTACTCAAGCCCATCAACCATTTGAGAAGACGATAAGGAAGTTGGTTCTCCAGCAAGAACAAATCCTGTTGTCCAAATGTAACACTGTCAGTTTTTATGTTCAACTGTTTGAACTGGTCTTTAGTAGCACAGTATATGTATTGTAGTATTGCACAGCCATCCACGAACAACAGCCAAGCAAGGGCCTCATCATCATATGCTTTGGTCACCTCCTCCTCGAAGCATTCCCTCAGTTCCTTGATGTTATCCTCAATCTTCTTGTATAAATCTTTTATTTCCTTGCCGCTACCATTGACGAATTCACATGTCAACACAAGCTTGTACCCCTCTCCTAGCTGGTACTTTTCTTTACCATGATGGATGGGACCAAGTGATACCACTCTTGGCTCATAGTACTTTTGGAAATTTTTTTCATCTCGCAGCAAGAATATAACCTTCTGTATCTTTGGTGTTGGAGAGTGATTATTTGCTTTTTCTCCTGCCTTCTTTACAGTTTCAAACCTTGCCTCCAGGGTACTAGTTTGTATTGAAATGCTGTGCACTTGGACCTCCTCAGTGGCACCTCTACTTGTTTCACAAGCTTCTCTTGTGACAGCGTTACTCAAACAGGACTCCATGGAAACAGAATGCATAACAAGTTTGCTGCAAAGAAGGCTACTGAATTTCGGAACTTAGCTGTGCTTGTATATTTACAGTCATTTATAGTACGGGGAAACTTAAGCTTGAAAATTTTAGGTCTTATGCTCTTAGTCGATTATTTAATTACTTGGGGACTAAATGTACAGAGTGTTATGAAGCAGCTACATTTTATGACTTGATAGGCATCGCAAGTATGGAATATATTCATCTACAAGATATGTGGAAAAAATATAGAAGAAAGTGAAAGTAGCTGATGGATTTTATTACATGGCACACTTTTTGAATAAACTATGAATTATGACTGGCTTTTTGTTCTTATCCATCAAACAGGAATTAGTTTCAGGGAATTCTTTGTTTTTATACTAGCTTTATGCTATCTGCTAATTGTCGGATCATCTTTGCCCAGAATTTTTTTTTAAAAAAATGATTATTCTCACACAAGAAAAAGTGGGTTCCTTCAGACTTTATTTACATAACAAGTTTGATATGATCCCCTTCGTGATTAATCTAGCATTTCCTTCCGACTTTATTTACATAACAAGTTTGATACGATTTCCTTTTTGTGTTTGTGTATATATATAAAGAATACAAATCTTCTATACCATATTTTGTATTCCACTTCATGTTCCATTAATCACAATTTGTTATAATTTTTTTTTTTCCCATTTTAAACTTAGGCTATTTTATAAGGAAAATTAAATTAATATATGGTAAGTTGTGATTGGTGGAACACAAAAAATGGTACAAAGGATTTGTATTCCTATATAAACACACACATATATGCAATTTAGATACCTTGCTTGATGTAAAGATGAAACATAAATGCTAGGTTATCAAAAAAAAAAAGATTTCAAAGAAAGTTTATCATATCTATTGTATAGCGTTAAAGTTTATGATTAATAATATCATTGATTAGCATATTAGTGTTAAGAATTTGGTCTTTACGCTATTTAGGAATTTTTAGCATTAGGATCTGGACTCTTGAGTATGTCTTTACGTTATGCTACTCCAGTCCCGAGTTAGTCTATTAAACAACCATACTTTTGTGAAAGAACTACATTTTGACTTTATCCCAACATCAAGCTTGGAATATTTAGATATAGAGTCATTGAGTACGGGGTGTATATGTATAGCATATAATTTCGGATAGATGCTACTGCAGAGTACTGCCTGTATATCCATAGATGAATGTAAAACCATCCAGTTATAACAAATGAACATGATATTTTAAACTAGAATCATCACACGTGCGTACAACAAAGCTTTTCTTTATTTTTTATTTTGAGTTTAGTGAAATAATATTTAAAAGTGAGATAGAAATAATTTCCTAATTTTTATTTGCCTAAAAGTTAGGAACTTTTTTAAAAATAAAAAATTACTTTTTTAACTCGTTTGTGTTTTTAAATTTAAAATTATTCAACTAAAAGATAAAGGTATTTTAGAGAATTTAAGAATTTGTATGAGGATATGTTAGTAGGTAAAATGGTGAATCTCAAATAGGAATCATGTTATTAATAATATAGATTAAATGAGAAAGTTGACATAATTTTTTTAGCTTAAATTTTATCACAACTAGTGGCTCCTATATATCCTGGCTTCTCCTTATTTTACGCATTCTTTTCTTCTTCTTCTTTTTTTTTTTTTTTTTTTTTTTTTTTTTTTTTTTTTGGCAATTATCCACTTGTTTTATGACTTCCTCCAACTCTTTTCCCTTTTTCAACTTGACTTCTATAGCTTCTTTTTTTATTGTTATTTTTTCTTATATAAGAACTTGACTTCTATAGCTAATTCTCGCTTCCTCATTAATTTGACAAAATAATATGTACATTTTATATTAAATAAATAATTTATTTGGACATTATTTATTCGCAAAAGACCCAATTTATGTCAAAATATTTTACGGGAAAATTTGAGAAAATTAATATAAGATTTATATTTGACAGTTTGGGATAGTTTGTAATCAGAGTTTCTTTTTTTCATAGGAAATTAAATTACATCGAACCAAAGATAAGGAAAATATTTCTTTTTAGTCATGTCCACAAAGTGTTTCTAATTTTTTTTTTTAACGTTCCACAAACTGAAATCTCAAAGTTCTCTCTCTCAAAAAATAATAATAATAATAATAATAATAAAAAATAACAGAGATTTTTTTTTTTTTTTTCAAAAGTCTCAGTTTGGTATGTTGGAATTGTAGCTGCAGGTTTGTCTTTACTCTGTAATATGTTTTTACATTTTTAAATCTAGTGGGTAACACATAGTTCATGTTTTACTGAACATGGAAGCTAGGAAAATAGACCAGGAATATTCATCATATTATAGTTGTACTTGTAGGATTAATTAGCATTTAGCAAGTGAGAAGAGGATAGAGGGTTATCTTTATCGTCTAGCTTAATCATTGGACTAACAGGATTAACAACGTTAATAAATAGACATGGTTTTTGTTCATTGCATCAGTGCATTAGACACGATACAATGTAGACTCATGTCTATTTTAAATAACTGTCTGTATTGTATCTTGTCTAGTGCATTGATGCACCATCTTATGAATGATTTTGGCCTACTTTCTCACATATGTTGGGAAAATATTCAATCATACAATATAAATTAGTCACATTTTAAGTCAAATTGAGACCCTATAAATCTAATGCAAAAGTATGGGTTTATTAGGTGATTAGAGTATTTCATATCTTATATTATATATAATAAAAATTACTTTCTCTACGTTGATTGCATTAATATTAAATAAATGCCCTATCTTTATCTCCCATGCAATACGTACACCTAACAAAAGAATTATATTGGCACATTAAAAACTAATAGGCCAAAATGTAAAATTCATCCTCTAAGTTTCACTACTTTTTATTTAAGTCGAGTAAGTTTGCATTCTGTCAAATCAGTCCTCTAAGTTTTAATCCTCCTCAATTCAGTCTTCAGTTAACATTCCATCAATGTCTACCGTTAACCATATTTAATTTTTATTTAATTATTTATGAAATCAAACAAATTAGACTACTAGATTTTTTTTTTTTTTTTTGGCACTTTTTACTTTAGGATTAAAGGGCTCCACTGCTCCCAAATCAACAATCCATCCTTTGACCTTATCCATCAGGTAGTCACTACCCTTCAAAATCTCCAGAATGGAACCATAGCTGCAAAAAAAACCAAGGCAAACAACAATTAATAAACGCCAACACTAGATCCTTTAAAACCAATGAAAGCTTAATTTTAAGTTTTAAGAGAGCAATCAACCTACACAAACCAACCGGTATTGCTGAATGTGTGGAAAACTAAGTAGTGTTCTCAACCATCCTTTTCCTTATCTGAAACCTAGGAATCCTGGACCAGGATACTAGCTCGTTTGCCAACGCCACAATTTGTTGCTCAATTCTTTAGCCTAAATCAAACCACAGCAGCTTGCCGACATCAATGACGAAAGAGAAGGCATAAAAGCCCCTAGAATTGTACCAATCCACGTATTCCTTGAGGTGCTTGGTCTTGGAACCAAGCCAACCCAACAACACCACCGTCACTACTGGCTCTTTGTCGTTCAAGTATGTTCTGACAATTGAAAAAAGTGGGGATCTTCAGGTGTGGGGATGGAGTGATGGACGACATGGGGGGGGATTAATTTTTGGGTTTTTTTTTTTAAAAAAAATTTTAATTAACATTTTTTTCTTTAATTTAAGAAATAAAAATTAAATACGGTTAACGGTAGACATGGATGGAATGTTAACGGAAACTGAGTTGACGAGAATTGAAAATTAAAAAGGACTGAAATGACAAAATGCAAACTTATAGGACTGAAATGACAAAATGCAAACTTATAGAACTGAAATAAAAAGTGATGAAATTTAAAAGGTGAGTTTTGCATTTTGGCCAAAATGATTGTTAGGTTCTAAAAGTTTAGAACAATTGGCAAATCGTGAGTACAAACTTGTCTAGATACAGATTTTAGAGTCTATAGCTATTATTAGACAATGCTCAAGGTGATTCAAATCAAAATTCAAGAACAAGTAAGCTACAGAAAGAAGGTTTCAAAATTTGCCTAGTTCGATCGATCGAAAGATAGGCTCGATTGATTTCGATCGATCGAAATACGTATCTGCAGAATTTTAAGTTTTGCCCAACAGCAGTTCAAGCCCAAAAAAGATTAGGGTTTTAGATCTACTTCTTCTAGTACATAAAGGAAACTCTAAGCACGTTTTTGAAAGGTTTTCCAGAGAGAGAAGGGTGTGCCTCCTTTGTATCTAGGGCTTTGTACCCAAAAAGCTCTCTCATATCTTCTACTAGTGTTATTCTTTGAAGAATCTCAAGATCCAGTGTTGTAGAAGTTGCTGCCTTCTTTAGTCATCAAAGGTGCTGATGATTTAAACCTTCAAGGGTGGTCTTGGAGTCACAAACAAGAGAGTTTGTGTTTTTTATCACAGTGTGGGTGCTTGTGTTGCAAAGATCAAGGAAAGAAGTAGTCCGTGGACTCGAAGCTATCATGGGGTCGTGGTAGTAAGTTCTACGTGTAGTAGCAATAGGATGTTAGTAGTCTAAGTCTTATTGTAAACTTCAATTCTTTCTAGTGTATTTGCTTTTTACCTTGAGGATGGCTAGGTTAAATCCTCCTCAAGTTTTTTACCGGTTTGGTTTTCCCGAGTCATCATATCGTTGTGTTATTTATTTTCCGCTATTATGGTTTTATTGTTTTAACCTAGATCTGAATAATAAACCTAAGTATTCACTTGGTTAATTAATTAGGTTAAACAATCTAGTTTACAAGGATCTAAAACCTAGATGAAATGTTAATGGAAGACTGGATTGAGGAGAATTGAAACTTAAATGATTGAAATGACAAAATGCAAACTTATAGGACTGAAATAAAAAGTGATGAAACTTAGAATGTGAGTTTTACATTTTGGCCAAAATAATAATAATAAAATCACCACCACAACCATAAGTACATTATTAAACTAAAGAATATATATATATATATATATATATATATATATATATATATATATATATATTGGAGGGAAACTCATGGAAATGATTTTATTTTAGGTGAAATTTTATTATCAAGAGTCTGTAAAGTTTAAATTACTTTTTTAATTGAGATTCTATTACTAACCGTGACTACGTTATTAAAAGTGATTGCTTAAGGGTCATGACATTTAACTGGTTGGCATCTCTTGGTGTATTCCATAACATTCAATATCCAAATTAATTCCATCTTCTCATTATAACTATTGAATTATCAAAAAAGTATTAACTCAAATCATAAATAAATTTTATTTAAAATCTATGTTTATTTCTCTAAAACAAGCCTATGCCTATTATGTGACTTATTATTTTAAATCTAAATTTCTTCTAAAGCTAAAATCTTTTAGGGAACTAATGCTACCACCGATTTCAATATGAAAGACTAACAAACTAACATGATAATAAAAGCGCATTTCAAGAAAAAAATAAATAAGTACTTTTTTTAAAGGTAGAAATAAGTACTTAAATTAACTTTTATAATTAGTGACATATCATCAATTTTTTTAATAGATGTGATAAAGTTTAAACTTATCGCATATGTACAAGCTAAAATACCAAATGATTTTTTATATAAGAGAGATTTGAACCATTTCAATAGAGTTTTCTTATTTGATGACAAGAGATTTTAAAAGTCAAGCTAATTGAAGCCCACTAATTTATGAAATTCATGTAATAAAATTTAGAGTAGCTATAGTATTACTCAAACTTTTTAAAACAAATATAAAAGAAAAAGAAAATCTTTGCTTGTCCAATTATGGATTTTAAACTTGATGGTATCTCAAATGAAAATTCAAACATTTGCAATATAATTTTTTGCGCCTAGAGAGAAGAGTATCTATTGTGATTTACTTTAATTTCAAACCTAAATCATAGAATATGGGAATAACTGGGATAAAATTATATATTAAATTTTATTACACATTAATTAATCATTTTTATACCAAAACAAGAGATCAGGTACATTTACCCATACTTATTTTATACTTCCATGCAAACGAAAAATAAAAATAAACAAACTAAGAGCCAGTTTGGATTGAGGGGAGAAGGAAAGGGAGTTGAGGGGAGGAAAGTAGAGTTAACTAAAAATAAGTTAATTTGGAGTCATTTTTATTCTACTCTACTCCTCATCCCTCCCCCTCAATCTAAACGGACCACAAATGAGATAACCAACATTACTATGCATGAAATAAAATCTTAATGGCTAAACGGATTTTCTTCATCTCAAGTAAACCGAGGATCCTGTTTAGAACTTTGGTGCAGAACTCGTGTTGAAGATGAACTAAACGACAGTAGCAACAGAGATGAGCAAAACGACATTGGGAGCAGAGGTTGCGCGCAAGTATAAAACGGCAAGAAAGAAATTAAAGGAAAAATGCACCGTTTCATTTAAGCATTAGTTGTAGCAGTTGGTTATATTTTGTGCCGGTTGTCATTAGTTCATTGGTGGTTGTTACTTACAAGACTAGCCCCTGTTTTCTGTGTTTATATAAACACTGTGTAGCTAATTATTCAGTAACTGCTTGTAATAATTTGATAAACAAATACAGAGTTCTTTTTCTCTCAAAGCTGTTTGCAAGTTCTTTGCATTTTCTGATTTTACAACTCGTGATGTACTTCTGTGTCTTTTATTAGGAAACAGAGGAAGCACGATAGAATTTCATGTATTAAGCTAAGGGACAGTGTACCAAGTCTGTACAAAACTGAGAGCAAGTGCCAATAAAGCACCAAGAAAAGCCAGGATTGTCTAGGGGCTGCTGAAATGGTCATGAATGGCTTGAGATATCCAGGTCTTCACCTTGTTCTTGTAATACTTCTGAATTCTAGATCTAACATCGCTATATATTTTGTTGTTAGGTACCAAATCGGTGCCCATCTCATTGAAGAGTTGAGTCACTTCATCGTCACTGCCAAGGAGGTTGTAGATTATCCCAGCTTTCCTTAGCTCCTTAACATCGTTGGCTTCATCAATGAGAGAATCGAGGAATGATATGTATGAGGGGACACCATAATCATTGTTGAAATCTGGACACATCTCGTAGGCTATCAAATTGAAAAACTTGGGCCCAGTTGAGTCATCTACTATAATTGGAGGAAGCCAAAGAATCCGAAACAAAGGAATTTACTAAAAAATATGTCACTCAGACTCAAGCTTCTATTTTTACTACGTTTCAAATAGATACCTGTTGCTTGAAGCTCCTGAATGTTGCGATATGATTGCCAATTAAGGTCATTTTGAGTCTCTTGGTCGATTAAATAAACCATTTATCCACCATGATTAGCCAACAGACGTGTCCTTAGTTTGGCGAGAAGATGGATGTGCATGCGCTTGGGCTCTCTAATATTCAGTGATATTGATTGATCTTGTGACTTCTTCTCTAAGTTATGGGCCTTACAGCTGTCTCGTTGTTGCTGCTCCGATGCTCTCTGCTGCCAGAGTTTCGTTGATAACCAATTTAGCCAGCAAGTTGAATGTTGATCCTTTGGTACCATGACAAACCTTTCAATGAATGTATCAATCGAATCCTCCAGCTGCCCTTTCATCTTGCTCAAGCTCATCAACCATTCGAGGAGAGAATATGGAAGCTGATTCTCCAGCAAAATCAAATCCTATGTCCAAAGGCTACACTGTCATCTTTTATACTCAAATCATTGAACTTGTCCTTAGTACTAGCGCAATATATGAATTGTAGTATTGCACAGCCGTCCACGAACAGCTACCAAGCCAGCGCCTTATCATTATTGTCCATCATCACCTCCTCCTCGAAGCAATTCCTCAGTTCCTTGATGTTATCTAGAATCTTCTTGTGTACTTCTTCCATACTCTTTCCATTGCTTTGAATGAACTCAGATGTCAATACAAGCTTGTACTTCTCTCCTAGTTGGTATTTTGGCTTACCATGATGATGGATTGGACCGAGTGATATCACTCGTGGTTCATAGTACTTCTCTAAATCCTTGTCATTTTGCAGCAAGAATATAACCTTCTCTATCTTTGGCATTGGAGATTTATTCTTCACATTTTTCCCTGCCTCCGTTACCATTTCAAACCTTTCCGACAAGGTAGTCTGGGTTGAAATGATCTGTATTGGGACCTCCCCAGTGATGCATCTGCTTGATTCACCAGCTTCTCTTCCGACAGCCTTCCTTGAATGGAACTCCGTGGAAAAGACATGCTCCATTAAAGCCAGAGCAAGTTTGCACCCAAGAAGGCAATTGAAATTTGTAAGTTTGTTGTCCTAGTATTTGCAGTAATTTATACTGGATAGTACTAGGAAACTTTAACTGACAAACTTAGGATTGTTACTCTTATTCGAATGGTATGTAAGTTGGGGGACATAATATAGAAACTTTTCGAAAGCAACCATATGACTTGGACAAACATAACAAGCTTGGAATATACAAGATACGTCCAACAGGAAAAATGTATATTTTTTGTGTGACTTTATTTTTAGATTGGATAGGATTTGGAGTAGAATATTAATTAGTTTTTTTTTTTTTTTAATTTTTTAATTTTTTAATGTATATACTTAATTAACTTTTCACTTCTTTGAATCTGACTTTTTATTTGCTCGTGATCTCAAGATTTAATCCAACATGACATTTGATTATGGTTGAATTTTCAATTATTTATGATGCTCTTTAGTTAGTTAGTTATTTTTTTTAGATGTACTAGCAAAGGAAGTTTTGAATTTTTATTTGTTTTGCTTGTAACTTTATTGACATTTGTGTATGGTAATTATTAGAGACCATTTTGTACTATGAGACTAGTCTTCATATTGAACAAAGAGGGTATCTAACACCTTCACATCTCATTATTTAACCTCAAAACTTAAATTGATCGAGTAATGTAGATTAATGATTGTTTGAAAAATACTTAAGAGGCAAAGCGATCTATTTGGATTCCCTAAATTGAAACTAGGAAATTAGGTCTTTCAATATTTATGTTATAGATTGGAATAATGTTTCTTGTAACATATTTTTTATTTATGTTTTCTTGATTTTGTCCATATTAAGTAAATCAAGTGAGGACTCCACATAAATCTAAGGCGTAAATGCACTTTTAGTCCCTGCATTTTGACGTTTTTCCATTTTAGTCCCTACATTTTATTTTTTCCACTTTTAGTCCCTAAACCAATTAACGCCCCTTCATTTAAGTCCTTGAAGCTAACTTCCGTCACTAATCTAACGGGAACACTGATGGATGAATAAAATAATAATAAAATTTAAAAAGAAAAGAAAAGGTTTTCAATTAATTTTGTTTCTCTTTTTTTTGGGAAGAACATGTTCATGTTCTTTGTGTTCTTCCCTATAATCAATCTTCAGCAACAACATCAAACCCAGAATCAAAGAGCAAACCCAGCAACGACCTCCATATTCCCTAATTGGTCATTTTTTATTTAAATTAAATGAAGCTCTTTCTCATCAAACCCAGCAACAACATCAAACCCACAGCACAACAGCCACCACCACCACCACCTAAAATCCAACAACACCACCACTGCCAAATCCATACCCACAAACCCAAACCCACCAAAACCGAAACCCACACAACCCACTCACCGAATCCCACAACCCAACCACCGATTCCCACAACCCAACCACCAATTCATCGATTCCATAGCCCAGCAACCATCATGACCCACACCTCAACCTCGACCACAAATGCCGATCTCCACCATAGACGCTGATCTCCACAAACAAACACCCTCCACCACGCTGATCCCCACAAACCCACACCCTCCACGCCGATTTGAGCAAACCCAAACCTACCAAAACCGAAACCCACACAACCTACTCACCGAATCCCACAACCCAACCACCGATTCCCACAACCCAGTCACCGATTTCCATAACCCAACCACCAATTCATCGATTCCACAGCCCAGCAACCATCGTGACCCACACCTCAACCTCGACCACAAACGCCGATCTCCACCACAGACGCTGATCTCCATAAACAAACACCCTCCATGCCAATCTGAGAGAGATGGGTTGAGACAGAGAAAGGAGAGAACAAACCCACCCATCACCGGCTCTCCCTTCACCGTTGCCACCCATCACTAGCTCCATGTCATCGGCGCCACCACCAGTTCTCAAGTTCTCTTGGCGCCACTGTCAATCTTGTTCCTTCTTCAATATTATTTAGCTGGGTTTCTAGAGGTTGGGTTGTAGGTGGGTCGGAGGTGGTGGATCTGGTGATCAAGATTATACAGTTTTTGGTTGATGGATTTTGGGTCTCAGTTGTTTGATCTGGTGGCTTGATAGACAGCGTGGGTGGGGTTGTTTTTCATGGGTCTTAATTTTTCTTTTTAGTGGCAGATTTCAATTGTGATACGTTATTCCCTACATTTATTCTGGGCAAAGATCCAGAAGAATGGGTCTAGGCTTTCAAAAAGATGAAGATGCGTTTGAACATGATTTTTTATTTCTGTTTTTATTTTTTTATTTAGTTAAAATTAATAAATTAATTTTTTAAATTTATATGCTGAATTATCAGTGCTACAGTAAATTTTTAATATTATTTTATTCATCCGTTACTGGTTTCCGTTAAATTAGTGACGGAAGTTAGCTTCAAGGACTGAAATGAAGGGGCGTTAATTGGTTTAGGGACTAAAAGTGGAAAAAATAAAATGTAGGGACTAAAATGGAAAAACGTCAAAATGTAGGGACTAAAAGTGCATTTACGCCTAAATCTAATGTGAGAGAGAGAGAGAGAGAGAGAGAGAGAGAGAGATGTTTGAAATGGTTTGGCCATATGCAAAGGAGAAATGTTAGTGCAGTAGTGAGGAGGTGTACGACTTGATTGTAGTTGATAGAACAAACAAAAGATAAAAGAATACCTAAAATAATATTAGTAAAAATGGTAAAGGACATGTCAATTCAAGAGGTAATAAAGAGTATTATTTTTGAAAGATAGAATGACATAAAATAATATGAAAATGATAAAGCTTGGTTCCAAACATACTTGGAGCTATTTTTTCCAACCTATTATATGGCCATTATAAGACTAGTCATACGTGTAATTTAAATAAGTCACATGACTCATTAAAAAAGTCATATAACTAAAACTACACATAAATGATCATTTAATAGACACATAATAGATTGAAGTAAGATAGCACTAAACATGCCTAATTTCAAGGAAGCCTTTACTTTTTTTTTTTTTTTTTTGAGAATACAGGAAGCCTTTACTTTTGTAATTCTTTTTTATTCTTTTATATTATAATCCTATACTTTTCTTTTGTAATTCTAGGTTATACAATGATTGCTATTATTAATATACCAAGTCGTGGATCATCTTTTCCATGAAAAGACAATATATATATACTTTGGGGAAAGAGAGGGGTGGGGGCATTTAAATGGTTTGGTTTAAAAAAAAAGAAGCCCCCGTCCATCCAAAAAAAATAAAATAGAAGATAGTTTAATAAACCTTTAAATCAAATAAGAGAGGGATTGCCTTAGAGATTATATAGACATTTTTTTTTTCTTAATTTTGTTTCTTACTGTAAATTTTGTTTTTACATTTGCTAAAGTTTTTAACCATTTGTGGTTTTAAAGATTTCATTGGATCCACTGTAATGTTTTTTTGCACTCTGGGAGACAATTTGATCATTTACAATAAGTAATAACAATGAAAATTTTAAGAATTACACTTTGGAGATGGGTGATGACAGATAAATTTTATTCTAAGAAAGATTATTATTTAGAATAACGAAGACATATGATTTCACCATAATTTTGTACATGTCTATGAAACTATACAATGTTTGTACTCATACTTAAAAGAAGATTTTTATTTTTTATTTTTTAATCTTAAGAAATTGTAATTATATATATGACTTACTTTAATATATGTATATATATAGATGAGTTTTGTTTTGACTGATGTATAAATCCTATAACTGGTTCCCAAACAAAAATTCTTGGATTTGCCCTTGTATTTATAATGTTCGATTTTAGTTGGTAAATTCTATGACAATGCAACTCTCAAATGAGTCTGTAATGCATTCTGATGTAGAACCCAATTTATTATTTAATTATTGTAATTTATTAGTTTTGGTATTTAATTTGTAATATTCATTATTTTAGGTTTAGAGCATTTATTTCCTTGTTTTTAGGTGATTTTAATGTTTTTTAGGTCAAATTTGGGTCCTATTATGATTAGTTATTAATTAGGAGTTATTTTAGAATATATTTTCTTATCTATCAAGTTTTATGGAGCCTTTAAATAGGCCTCCAAGTCTGCGAACGTTTTTCAGATTATTGATATTAATAAAAATTCAAACTTTTGTCTACTGTTTCTCTGGTGGATTCCAAAACCATTTCTTCTTGTGGATTCAAGGATCCTTATGAATTCAAGGAACCCCTCATGGATTCGAGGTTATTTTCAGAAGCAAACGTGTTT
Organism: Quercus tomentella; assembly: GCA_028535165.1. Lineage (NCBI taxonomy): Eukaryota > Viridiplantae > Streptophyta > Magnoliopsida > Fagales > Fagaceae > Quercus > Quercus tomentella. The sequence continues at coordinate 38,799,906 of JAPQVY010000012.1, read as the reverse complement.
TGTTTCTTGACATGTTCTGCTTCTTGACATGTTCGCATCCCACATCAGTTGGTATTAAAGCCTTGACTTATCCTGGTTTGGTGGCTAATGTATGAGATGGTAGCAATTCCGGTGATAGAAAACTTAGCAAGTATTACATGACGTACAGCTAGCACTCACAATATCTTTGCTAGGATGCCATCGTTGGAGCGTGGAAACAATAAGGATAACTATCACGGAGACTTAACTCACAAGCAACCTATTGGTAAAGAAATTTCATGTAGGCCTTGATGGGATAGCAAAAATTGTTCATCTCTGGTTCGTCCATAAGGGTCATCCGTGAGCCAAAGGCCAAACATTCAAGAAGGTCGTCTATGGACAAAGGAGTCGTCCAGAGGCAAAGCGCACGGACGACCACATGACACTTGAGAAATTCTCACGGAATTCTAGAATGGGAACCAAACCCGTATTCATCGCCACAAATTCCTTATAAATGCTTAACTTCCTTCAGCGGTTGTAACTTTTATAGCCGTTGAGGAAGTTATGTCAGAATTCATTGATTTCCACAAATCCTGAGGAAGTTACTAAATCAATAACCGCTCCAAGGTTCTCTATATAAAGACCAGCCGGTATCAAATCAAGGCAAGTTTTTCTAACATTACTCCCCAGAAGTTGGAACTTGATTTTCGAGAGAGAAACTGACTTATTCATCGGAGAGGACTTGGCTAGTTCACCCCGGTCGCCATTTTGATAAGTGCGTTCATCCTTGCAGGCCTTCGCTACAACCATAAGCCCATTGAAGTAGAAGCATTCAGCCTACTGATTCTGTGCAACATCAGGCCTTATAAAAGAATTGCAAGTTTTAATGATTATTTTTATAAAGAAGATTTTCTTGATTGGTTACTTGATCTAGATGATTTATTTGACTATGAGAATATTTGTGATGAGAGAAAAGTTGAACTTGCTCTGTAGAAACTTAGAAAGTATACCTTACGTTGGTGGGAACGAATGCAGTTTGATAGACTCATATGAGGTAAAAACAAAATTTGTTCATGGCCAAGGATGAAAAAGATGCTTGCTATCAAATTTTATCCTTTGGATTGTGATGAACTTTTGTTATATAAGAAACAAGATTATTATTGGCCAAGAAGTTCACACTTGAATTATTTGAAAGAGCCATGTATTCCACCATTAAGAGAAGAATTACATGTTGGAGAAAATACTTTTCTTGAAGAATATGTAGAAGTCAAAGAAGAAAATATAGAGATTTTTGAGGAAATTAATGAAAGCCTTGTTATAGAAGAAAAACCTAAAATCAAGATTGTGGAGGAGATTAATGAAAACCCTATTATAGAGAAAGATCGTGAGGTCAAGATAGTAGAGACCATTAAAGAAGAAATTATAAAGGAAGTTGTCAACGATCTCGATGAAATCAAGTTAGATGATTGCAATGTTCAAGCTCCTATTATTTTGGTGGGAGACACCGAAACAAAGTTTATTGATTTTATTGGGGTTGATAGATTTTATCCAATTGTTAGTTTTTATTTGGTAAATTTCAACAATTGTATGAAGACTAAGGAAAAGAAATTCAAGTTGATTTGTTTATTCCATCGATGAGTTGCAAGTATGGAAAGAACATCAAGGGGCTCAAGCATTCGAAGTATTTGTTTATTTGGAGCAGAAGATTTTAGATTTCAAAGATGAATTTGAAGACAAGTTTGTTTCAAGTGGAGGGGTTTGATGTAGGATACAATTTACTATTTAATTACTATAATTTATTAATTTTGGTATTTAATATGTAATTTTTGTTATTTTAGGTTTAGGGCATTTATTTCCTTGTTTTTAGGTGATTTTAATTTTTTTGGGTCAAATTTGAGTCTTGTTACGGTTAAGTATTATTTAGAGGTTATTTTAGAATATATTTTCTTGTCTATCAAGAAACCCCTCGTGGATTCGATGTTATTTTCAAAAGCAAATGTGTTTTTTTTTTGGTGTTCTGCTTCTGGATGCTTTTGCATCACGCATTTGAGATCATTTGTATAAGAAGTATCTTAAGAGTGTTTTGAGGTTTCTTTTATCGCCCTTAGTCACCTCAAATATTTTATGTAACTAGCTCACCGACTTGTTCCACCCACGCACGATTTACTACATATTGTACATTGCAAGAATGTCCTGTTATTGGTCACTAATTTTGTGCATATGTGTTCAGATTCTAATGAGCTTGAATTTACTAACTCTTGTGAACTTGAATTAAGTGATTAATTTTTTTTTTTCCAATAAAAAAAAAGTGAGTAATTTTTGTTTAGAGAAGAGGTGTACATGTCTAGTTGCAAGAGTATATGTTGATCATATTATAGTTTGTTGCATCTAGATCACTTAGAGGGTTTTGAACTCCAGTAGCATCATTTCTGTAATTTTCAGTCGCTCTTCAATCGCTTTTCGATTGATCGAACTCGTTTGCCAAAATTTCTAATTTTTCGATCGATTTTTTAATCAATCGAACTTTTCTTCGATTGTGTCTCGAACTCTCGATCGATCGAACTTTTTCATAGGAGTTTTTTTTTGGACTTTTAGCTTTCTCGACCGACCCTTAATTGAACTTCAACAGATCGAAATCAATTTCGATTGATGTCCAACTGACCTTCAATCGATCAAAAGTTGGGATTATAAATATATTTATTAGTTTTCCCGATCATTTGTGTTCTTTTTCTCAAACAGTTTCTAGACTCGCTCTCGATTCTCTCATACTAAAATTCCAAAATCACTCAATTCATCAAGCCTCCTTATTTTATTGACCTCTCATATTCACATAAAGCCTCGTATTATGAACAAAATCTTGAATGGCGGCTTTGTTGCTTTCATACTGGTTCATATTGGCAGTGTGTTCTGCCCTTCGAGTAGTTTATTTTGTGTGTGAAATTTGGGAAATTACACATTACCCAAATCTTTTGAAATTACCTTTTTCACTATTGCACACAAATTGTTTGTTAGAATGCCACACACAAGTTCATATTGCATAAATCATTGTGTGCGCTTCGTGTACTCTAGCTTAGGGCATGCACTATGATCATACAAGGTTATTAATGAGCATATTGCATAGCCTTATATGACATGTACTCATTCCTATTGCTTCTTCTCTACAATCTCTGCAATTTTCTATTTCATTCACAATAGTTAACACTCACCCAATACTCAAACTGCCCTCCTTGATAGATGGGATGAGATCCCAGGCCTCTTGCGCAATGACAAGAGAATGTAGCAACAAGTTGATACAGAGTTCACAAAAGCTACTGCAACTGCCCCATGCATGTAGAAAAGAGAGGACATATTGGATCATAATATAGGCGACGTATTGGATCAAGTATTCATCTCAAACTTAATTATATATACATTTAACACAATTTGCCCACAAAATCTTAGGCATAATTATTTCCATTTCACACACAGTACATCAATTTGGAACGCACACTTTTGAAGCTTATTTCATACATTCACGAATACATCAAGACCAAATTTAAAAAAAAAAAAAAAAAAAAAAAAAAAAATATATTATACAGTTTGTGGCCTTCGGATGATGACCCATGTGAAAACAAAACATAACCAATGTCGAATTCTGTGAAAACATAACTAGCGTTGAATTCTTATTAAAGTGTTTTTATTTGGCAACCACCGACTGAAAGGCATAGAAACCAAGGTTATCAATTCCGTACCGTACCGGCCGGAATATATCGTACCGGCCAGCAATCCGGTACGCTCGACCCTCCTATTTCGTACCGGAAAAAATACCGGCCGTACCAGCCTCGTACTGGCCGTACCGGCCAATTTCGGGCAATATCGGCCGGTACCAGGTGTACCGGCCGGTACAGAAAAAAGTGTTTTTTTTTATTTTTTTTTTTATAAGTTTTGTAATTTTTGAATTTTTGTTAGGACAGAATGGTAACTTATTTGCATTAACTTATTAGTATTATTTGTTTTCTTAGTATGTAATGGTAACTTTTAAGTTTTCTATTTTATTTTTTATTTTTTTTCCCTTTTAATTGATACTAAAGTCTAAAACCATGAATAATTAGTTCTGAATTGAGGAAATGTTTTATGGTAAACTTTTATATTTATTATAATATATATATACACAGACACATACATACATATATATATATATATATATTTATTTATTTATAAATATAAAAAATAGCAGTAAACCCGAAACGGTACACCGGTATTGACCGGTATCCGAAATATATCGTACCGGTGGCCAAACCGGTACGGCCTCCGGTACAGTATTGACATCGTTGATAGAAACCATGTACTTTAGCTAGCTAGACACTTGGAAAGAGAAAGCAAATCAATAAAACTTTACCTTTTGAAAGGTTTGTGTTAAATTCTTGCGTAAGTCATCTCATGGTCCTGACCAGGAAGACTTGACAGCATACCAAGTCTGAGCGGCAGTTAGACCAAGTCCTAGTAATACACCACAGAAAGCAAGAAATGTCCAAGGACTGCTGAAATGGTCGTGGATGAATTGAGCCATCCATGTTGTACATTTGCAGTCATAGAATCCCTGAATATCGGACTTGACATTCAGATATATATAGGGGTTAGGCACCAAGTCGGTGCCTATCTTATTGAAGAGCTGAGCCACTTCTTCATCACTGCCAAGGAGGTTGTGGAGTATCCGTGCTTTCCTTAGCATCTTAACATCGCTGGCTTCATCGATCAGTGAATCAAGAAAAGATATGTAAGATGTGATCCCGAAATCATTTTCAAAATCCAGACATTTCGTAGGCTATCAAGTTCAAGAACTTCGGCCTCGTTGAGTCATCCACAATAATTGGTGGAAGATAAAGGTGCCCAAAGTGAAGGATTTGTTTACTAAAACGTATGTTACGCAAGCAACTATTGTCACTACGTTTCAAACGGATACCTGCTGCTTTAAGCTCCTGAATGTTGCGATAGGATTGCCAATCTTGGACTGCTTTTCCCTTCCGAATCATATAAGATTCCAGTGGTGCTTCACCCAAGAGTTTTGTCCTCAGATGATCGAGAAGATGGACGGGCTCTTCATCCATTGATATTATTTGTTCTTTTAGCTTCTCCTCTGAACAAAATGTATTGCCTCTCTTGCCTTTTGTTTGTTGCTGCTTCAATTGCTGGTCATCTGGTACCATACAGTGGTGTGCAACAAAAGTTTCAATTGATACCCTCAACTCCTTTTCCATCTTACTCAAGCCCATCAACCATTTGAGAAGACGATAAGGAAGTTGGTTCTCCAGCAAGAACAAATCCTGTTGGCCTAATGTAACACTGTCAGTTTTTATGTTCAACCGTTTGAACTGGTCTTTAGTAGCGCAGTATATGTATTGTAGTATTGCACAACCATCCACGAACAACAGCCAAGCGAGGGCCTCATCATCATATTTTTTGGTCACCTCCTCCTCGAAGCATTCCCTCAGTTCCTTGATGTTCTCCTCAATCTTGTTGTATAAATCTTTTATCTCCTTGCCGCTACCATTGACGAATTCATATGTCAGCAAAAGCTTGTACTTTTCTCCTAGCTTGTACTTTTCTTTACCATGATGGATGGGACCAAGTGATACCACCCTTGGCTCATAGTACTTCTTAAAATCCTCTTGATCTCGCAGCAAGAATATAACCTTTTGCATCTTTGGAGATGGAGAGTGATTCTTTGCATTTTCTCCTGCCTCCTTTACAGTTTCAATCCTTGCCTCCAGGGTACTAGTTTCTATTGAAATGCTGTGCACTTGGAACTCGTCAGTGGCACCTCTACTTGTTTCGCAAGCTTTTCTTGTGACAGCGTTACTCAAACAGGACTCCATGGAAACAGAATGCATAACTAGTTTGCTGCAAAGAAGGCAATTGAATTTTGGAACTTAGCTGTGCTTGTATATTTACAGTCATTTATAGTACGGGGAAACTTAAGCTTGAGAAATTTAGGACTTATGCTCTTAGTCGATTATTTAATTACTTGGGGACTAAATGTACAGAGTGTTATGAAGCAGCTACATTTTATGACTTGATAGGCATCGCAAGTATGGAAATATATTCATCTACAAGATATGTGGAAAAAATAAAGAAGAAAGTGAAAGTAGCTGATGGATTTTATTACATGGCACACTTTTTGAATAAACTATGAATTATGACTAGCTTTCTGTTCTTATCCATCGAACAGGAATTAGTTTCATGGAATTCTTTGTTTTTTATACTAGCTTTATGCTATCTGCTAATTATCGGATCATCTTTGCCCAGAATTTAATAAAAAAAAAAGAAAAAAAAATGTTAATTGTCTCACAAGAAAAAGTGGGTTCCTTCAGACTTTATTACATAACAAGTTTGATATGACCCCCTTCGTGATTAACCTAGCATTTCCTTCCAACTTTATTTACATAACAAGTTTGATACGATTTCCTTTGTGTGTGTATATATATAAAGAATACAAATCTTCTGTATCACATTTTATGTTTCACTTTATGTTTCATCAATCACAACTTGTTATAATTTTATTTTTTTCCCATTTTAAACTTTGCCTATTTTATAAAGAAAATTAAACAAATATATGACAAGCTATAATTAGTAGAATATAAAAAATGGTACAGTGGATTTGTATTCATATATAAACACACACATGTATGCGATTTAGATACCTTGCTTGATATAAAGATGAAACGTAAACACTAGGTTATCAAAAAAAAAAAAAAGATTTCAAAGGAAGTTTATCATATCTATTGTATAGCGTTAAGGTTTATGATTAATAATATCATTGATTAGCATTTTAGAGTTAAGAATTTGGTATTTACGCTATTTAGGAATTTTTAGCATTAGGATCTTGACTCTTGAGCATGTCTTTACGTTATGCTTCTCCAGTCCCGAGTTAGTCTATTAAACAACCATACTTTTGTGAAAGAACTATATTTTGACTTTATCCCAACATCAAGCTTGGAATATTTAGATATAGAATCACTGAGTACGGGGTGTATATGTAGGGAATTTAATCAAAATTCCAACCTGTGAGAAACAAAACAAATAGAGAAAACACGCGTCAAAGAAAAATAATCACACGCACAAGACAATATTTACGTGGTTCGGCAATTTGCCTACGTCCACGGAGTTGCAGGGATTTCACTATTATCAGGGAAAATACAATAGTACACAAGAACACTCTCAAGAAACCCAAATCCCAATTACACCCTAGCACTCTCTCACAGAAAAAATAAGAATAGAAACTGGCTGCCTCTCTTTTCTCTATTTTCTCTCATGCGGCTGCACACTAGGTTAATTAGAATTTCTCTCTAATCAATTCTCTGCAATATAGCCGCATATAATAAAGCACATATATATATATATGTTACTTTATAAAAGTCGGCTGAGTGGGATTCCCTTTTCAACTTGTATTAGGTCACTTTTATGGCCGGATTGGGCTTGCTTGGGCCTTATGGGCTTGTGGCAAAATTCAAGCCACACTAACAAATCTCCACCTTGGCTTGAATTGATCAAGCTACACTAGCAAACTCCTCCATCAGCTCCACCTTAGCCCTTAAAGGCTCACAAGCTGCAAACATCAACCACAATCCTCTATAACACAATCCCTCATCCCTGCAACTCATCCTCATGTCCTCAAGCTAGAAGACCAATTGAAGCTGCGCACAGCTTCAACTTCTCAATAGTGACACCCTTAGTCAACATGTCTGCTGGGTTCTTAGATCCACAAATCTTCTCAAGCATTACCAGCTTATCTTCAACAAGGTAACGGATAAAGTGGTATTTTGTCTGTATGTGCTTCGACTTTGAATGAAAAGCCGAATTTTTGGCAAGAAAGATTGCACTCTGACTGTCACTGTGTAGAATGCCCATCTTCTGCTTCTTACCCAATTCATCTAAGAAACCATGTAGCCAAATCATCTCCTTTCCAGCTTCAGTTGCTGCAACATACTCAGCTTCTGTACTAGACAAAGTAACAATCTTCTGTAGATTTGAAGCCCATGATATAGCTGTACCACCCAGAGTAAAAACAAACCCAGTAGTACTCTTTCTACTATCAATATCACCAGCAAAATCAACATCTACATAACCCTGCAGTTTCAAATTTGCACCTGTGAAGCAAAGACATGTATCTAATGAACCCTTCAGATATCTCAGAATCCACTTAACTGCCTCCCAATGCTGCTTTCCAGGCCTACTCATGAATCTACTCACAACTCCCACTGCATGTGCAATGTCTGGCCTTGTACATATCATAGCATACATCAAGCTGCCAATAGCTGAGGCATAGGGCACCTTGCTCATGTGGTCCCTTTCTTCTTCTGTCTTTGGTGACTGTTCTTTACTTAGTTTGAAATGACTACCCAAGGGTGTGCTCACTGGTTTTGCTTCATTCATGTTGAACCTGCTGAGAACTTTCTTCACATACTCTAACTGTGAAAGCTTCAATGTACCATTAGCCTTGTCTCTAATGATTCTCATACCAAGGATTTGCTTTGCAGCTCCCAAATCCTTCATTGCAAACTGTTTGGACAATTGCTTCTTCAGATTATTAATCTCCTCAATGCTAGACCCTGCAATAAGCATATCATCCACATACAACAGTAATATAATGTAAGAATTGTCAAAAAACTTAACATAGCAACAGTGATCAGCTTCACATCTCTTGAACCCAATTCTGTGCATAAAACTGTCAAATTTCTTATACCACTGTCTAGGAGCTTGTTTTAGGCAATACAAGCTCTTTCTCAGTTTGCAGACTAAATTCTCTTGTCCTTGAGCAATGAACCCTTCTGGTTGAATCATGTAAAGGTCTTCCTCCAAGTCACCATGAAGGAATGCTGTCTTCACATCTAACTGCTCAAGATGTAGGTTTTCTACAGCCACCATTCCCAGTACTAGTCTGATTGTTGACATCTTCACAACTGGAGAAAATATTTCTGTGTAGTCAATGCCTTCCTTCTGCTGGAACCCTTTAACGACTAATCTGGCCGTGTAACGTTTGCTACCATCATGCTCATTCTTTATTCTGTATACCCACTTGTTGTGCAAAGCCTTCTTTCCTACTGGCAATTCAGTCAATTCCCATGTCTGATTCCCCAACAAGGAATCCATCTCATCTTTCATGGCTAACTCCCACTTGCTTGAATTCTCATCTTGCAAGGCTTCATCATAACACTCTGGCTCACCACCATCAGTCAACAGGAGATAATTTAGAGTGGGTGAATAACGCTGTGGAGGTCTAATGTTCCTGGAAGATCTGCGGACTTCAGCTACAGGTGTACTCAGATCTACCTGTGAATTTACATTCTCCTTATCTTCTTCACCCCTTTTCTGGACAGTACCTTCAGTCAATTCATCTAAGTTGACAAACTCAGATTTCTTTTGATCAATCTCTGTAACATCTGACACTACAGTTGACCTGTCCTTATACATAACCTGTTCATTAAATATCACATTTCTACTTCTGATGATTTTCCTGTTTTGTTCATCCCAAAACCTATAGCCAAATTTCTCATCACCATAGCCAATGAAAAAACATATTTTAGACTTTGCATCAAGTTTACTACGAGCATCAGAATCAATATGAACATAGGAAACACAACCAAAAACTTTTAAGTGTGAAAACTTTACCTCTTTACCGCTCCAAACCTCCTCAGGAAGTCTGAACTCCATGGGAACTGAAGGTCCTCGGTTTATCAGGTAAGCTGCAGTGCTAACAGCATCAGCCCAAAAAGTTTTTGGTAGTCCAGCATGCAACCTCATACTCCTAGCACGCTCATTGAGGGTTCTGTTCATGCGCTCAGCCACACCATTCTGCTGTGGTGTCCCAGGAATGGTCTTCTCCATCCTAATTCCCTGTGCAGCACAATACTCACTGAACCCTCCATCTATGTACTCTCCTCCATTATCTGACCTCAAACATTTTACTTTCAAACCTGTTTCTGTCTTAACCATGGCCTTCCACTTCTTAAAGGTTTCAAATACATCTGATTTATTTTTCAGAAAATAAACCCATACCTTTCTGCTTGAGTCATCAATGAAAGTGATGTAGTACCTTGAACCTCCATGGGATGCAACCGGAGAAGGCCCCCACAAATCAGTGTGTACTAACTCCAATTTTTCAGCCTTCGGTGTCCTGCCAGTTTTCAAGAAGCTCACCCTTTTCTGCTTTCCTAAGATGCAACTTTCACACATGTCAAAATCAATGGACTTCAATTCTGGTAGTTTTCCTTTTGACAGCAGCATCTTCATCCCTTTTTCACTCATATGACCAAGTCTGCGGTGCCATAGGCTTGTATCAGTACTTGCATCAGCAACTGCAATTGTGTCTCTTGGACTTGAGGTCATGTACAGAGTACCAGTCTTCTTTCCACGAGCCAATACCCTAGCTCCCTTTGTAACCTTCCAAGTACCACCAACAAATAGTATTGCATGTCCTTCATCATCAAGTTGTCCAACAGAAATCAGATTCCTCCTCAGGTCAGGAATATGTCGAATCTTCTCCAGTAACCAAACAGACCCATTGGGCAACAATATTCGAACATCTCCCATACCCACAACATCCAAGGCTGAACCATTAGCCAAATACACCTTACCAAAATCACCTGCAACATAATTCTGTATGATTTCTCGGTGTGGAGTGGTATGAAACGAAGCTCCTGAATCCAAAACCCAATCATCAAGTGGACTGTCTACTGCAAGAAGTAATGCATCCTGTACCTCTTCTATTACAGCATTAGCAGAATCATCTTCATTCTTCTTCTTAGGACTTTTGCATTGATTCCTAAAGTGACATGTTTTCCCACAATTCCAGCATTGTACTTGTTGGCCTGATCTAGATTTACTTCTGTTCCGATTAGAATTTCTGGATTTTGATCTGCCCCGATTTGAATTTCTGTTATTACCTCTACCTCTTGTCTCAAGGTTTAGGGTAGAACCAGATCCTGAGGTTTCGCCTGCATCTCTTCGGCGAATCTCCTCAGCCAGAATTAAATCTCGTATATCATTGTACTTGAGCTTTTCCTTTCCTGTAGAATTGCTTACTGCCATCCTCATTGCCTCCCAACTGTTTAGCAAAGAAGCCAAAACGATCAGTGCACGGATCTCATCATCAAAATCAATTTCTACAGACGACAATTGATTTGTGATAGTGTTAAATTCATTCAGATGTTGTGCTACTGATGCATTCTCTGCCATCTTCAGATTGAACAGTTTCTTCATCAAGTGCACTTTATTGTTTGCTGACGGCTTTTCATACATACCAGACAAAGCCTTCATCAGATCTGCTGTGGTCTTCTCCTTTACAACATTGTGTGCAACAGACCTAGACAGAGTTAACCTGATAACTCCTAGTACCTGTCTGTCAAGAAGAGCCCATTCCTCAGCCTTCATAGCCTCAGGTTTTGTCCCCAAAAGAGGCAGATGCAATTTCCTCCCATAGAGATAATCTTCAATCTGCATCCTCCAATACGCGAAGTCTGTGCCATCAAACTTTTCTATTCCAGATGCCTTTCCTGCTTCCTCTGCCATTGCTCCCACTCAAACCTAACCCTAGGCTCTGATACCAGTTGTAGGGAATTTAATCAAAATTCCAACCTGTGAGAAACAAAACAAATAGAGAAAACACGCGTCAAAGAAAAATAATCACACGCACAAGACAATATTTACGTGGTTCGGCAATTTGCCTACGTCCACGGAGTTGCAGGGATTTCACTATTATCAGGGAAAATACAATAGTGCACAAGAACACTCTCAAGAAACCCAAATCCCAATTACACCCTAGCACTCTCTCACAGAAAAAATAAGAATAGAAACTGGCTGCCTCTCTTTTCTCTATTTTCTCTCATGCGGCTGCACACTAGGTTAATTAGAATTTCTCTCTAATCAATTCTCTGCAATATAGCCGCATATAATAAAGCACATATATATATATATGTTACTTTATAAAAGTCGGCTGAGTGGGATTCCCTTTTCAACTTGTATTAGGTCACTTTTATGGCCGGATTGGGCTTGCTTGGGCCTTATGGGCTTGTGGCAAAATTCAAGCCACACTAACAGTATATGTATAGCATATAATTTTGGATAGATGCTATTCCTTGTATATCTATTGATGAATGTAAAACAATCCAGTTATAATAAATGAACATGATATTTTAATTTAGACTTATCACACGGGTTTTATTCTGGTTTGAATGTTCCTCGCATTTGAGGTCAAAGTTCTTGAAGTTCCTGGAGGCTTCAGGGCTTGATTCCAGCAAAGTTTCTATACTTCTAAGTGCTTCTAAATTTTCTTTGATGCTATTTGTGCTCTGGATATCTTGGTGTATAGAAATGCCTTAGGAAAGCTTCTATTTATAAGAGTTTGGGGATAGGTGAGCGACACAAAGCAAAGTTTGATTGGTGACATGTGTCACAATCTAATTAGAGGGGCTTTAAGACTTTTTCTCCAAGACACGTGGCATCGTTTGATTGGTTGAAATGTTTTGATTTTCAAGATGACATATGTCAGCACCCGATTGGATTGCCTATATTACTGCTTACACACGCTGGGCTGCTTATGTCATTGCTTACACGCGTCGATATGTGATTGGTTTTTGCATGCATTTTATGTCCCTATTTCAATGACACTTGGCAAATTTCTGTTGGTTTCTAAATAGTGATAGTAAAACCTAGTAGTAGTACGTGGCGCTTTGTAAATATTGGCCGTACATTGTGGACTTTGTAGTATGATGCGTTAGCTTGTGATAGGTCGGGAATTTTCCCTCACTATAGTATCTTGTAACATATTTTTTTATTTTTTTATTTATTTTGTCCATAATAAGTAAATCAGGTGAGGACTCCATATAAATCTAATGATCTTGAGAGAGAGAGAGAGAGAGACCACTCTTGCTAACTAGGGCTCTCTTTCTCTCTCTTTCTTGTTTGCTCTCTATTCTGTCTAGGATTTCCATCAACCATGCAGCCTAGCATATATGTGAAACTCATTGGGAGCCCAACATATGCGGTGTCTAGCATCCAATGAACATTAGATGAGGGCATGTTGACTTTGATCTACGTTCTTTCACAGCATCAAGGTCAACACACATGGGTTTGCAAAAACCGCTTGAGCTTACACACAAGCTCTATCTTTATGGACTGTGGATGTTATACACAAAATTCTTTAATTATTGAACTACATTTTTTTTTTCCAATTTAGAGTGAGAACTATAATTAAAAAATAAAAATAAAAAAGGTATATAGAGTTCTTCCTTTAGCTATAAATGGACAACTTTTCCAAGAAAAAAGGTATGAGAATTAGTTTATATACTAGTCGTTAACCCGTGCTATGCATGAGAACCTACCTATTTGTGAGGTAAACTAAAATAATTTTATAAAAAATTTAAGAAAATGCACCATTGCATGATTTGCTCTTATATGACTTCAATTTGTGTTACAATTTGATGAAGAAGTCATTACTTGAACGTGCAATGGCTTAGAAATTATTGAAACAAAATAAAATATATATGACTAAACAATAGAGAAATATAAGAGAAAGATGGATTACATTCAAAAGAATAATTTCAATTATTGCAAGCTTTTTTATCTTATAAAAAAAGGCTAAAGGGAGTTTGGTGGTTCATGTACAAAAATTACTTTTTAAAAAATACATGAAAAACCATAAAATAATTTTTTTTTTTTTTAATATAATAGAGGAGAAGAAAATAACATAAGAAAAGCTCATACCTCTACTCGGCTTTAAAAAAAAATATATTGGGGTTTGCTTTGCTTTTAGGGTTCATAATTAATCTCGCAAATTTGGAGATAAATTATCAATATTTGAATTTGAGTTTAAGTTGGACTTGTTAGAGAGATAAAGTTTCACTCATTGTTAAGTTTGAGTTAAACAAAAATAATTATGTTTAAAAAAAAAAGATAATAATGAGTTTGAGTTTAAGTTGGACTTGTTAGAGAGATAGAATTTCACTCATTGTTAAGTTTGGACTAAAATAAAAATAATTTTATTTAAATAAAATGATAATTTTATTTAAATATTGTGCTGATGTAGAAAATTGTGAGAGTTTCAGAGACTTTGGTTATATATATATATATATATATCAATATGGTTGTATAAATATGACATTCATGGGACCATCTCTTCCACTTGGGGGCATTATACGATTGCCTTAGTACTCAAATGGAAGAGCCTGCTCTAGTATCAAGGAAGAGCCTGTTCATATATCAAGGAATCAATTTTACATACTTTTGTGTAGTTGAAACTTGTTTTATTATTCCGGTTTGATGAAGCAACGCATAAGCACAAACCAAACCATTTTTTTTCACCTTTTACTAAAGCAAGCATGGCATGGGATGCACAAATTTCAAATTGAACGCACTTTCCCTATATATTAATGTGGGTTATACCTTCATGTTTATGCAGCAAGATTGGTATCTAGTGTAGCTCACTTTAGTGAAGTTTTGCTATGATAAGAACCTAGAACGTAGTTCGCATCAACATTTTCTATGATAAATTGTCCTTCAAACAAAATATGAACGTATGTGATACACGTGAAAGAGTCTTTATCTGCTCAGCAAGTTTGGTATAAACTGTTGAGATAAAATTGTTTATATTTTTGCATCAAGCCTAGTATCAAACATTACTCTATGCTATGGTTTCATTGTACTAATGTACTTAGTCACGGTTATCTTTTCCCAAAAAGATTTAGAAGAATGGTATGTTACAAGGTGTTCAGTTCGTATAATGTTATATTCTTGGGATCTTAGATTCATGGAATTTCCAATGGATAACACTAGGAATTTTGGCCATGAACATTTATAGCAAAGAGAGAGAAAGAGGAGGGTTCTAGTGTAAGGCTGGTTGTTTGAGAGGAAATAGGAATTTGATCAGTCTTCTACAATGACTCTATTGATTGCCAGGGGCGGTGCTATGTATTGTTCAGGGTGAACTTGGGAATTTTTTTTAAAATTTTTTTTTTTTATACCTTAAAAAAATGAATTCTAAATTAATATGGGTTGTTGACCACCCTAGAAAAAAAATTTGTCCACCATTAAAAAAAAAAAAAAAATTGAACTCCTTAAACAAACATTTGAGCCCATTAAAAATAAAATTTGACTTCTCCAAAATGTTGGTCTATTAAAGATTGAACCAAAAAATTGTGAAAAATGCTATATTCACAATATTTTTACAATAAATCCTAAGTAGTAGGTTGTTATCGGTGAACAAAAAAACAATTCCAGTGATATGTAAACTAAAACCAATAACAATTGCGAACTAGGATTTGTTGTGAAAATTTTGTGGAAATAAAATATCTCAAATATTTTCCAAACAAATAAATTAGCCTTAAAGATCAAATCAAATGTTTGATTGTGATATTTTAAATTATTTTTTCAAAAGATGTATTTTTGAATTGCGATTTTTATATATATAAAAATAAATATTTTTCAATAGCTTGTTGGTTAGTGCTTGCTTTAGTCTTTTGCTAAATTTATTGGATTTGTGTGATACATCTTGTACATACGCATATGCACTAAAATAATGTTCCAATACTTTACTAAACATGATTAATGTAAAGGTTTAATGCCTAAGTTGAATATTTTGAATGAACTTATAGTTTACCAATTTTGTAACTGTTTAATGCCTAATGTATCTTCTTTCACTTGAATAATCTTCTTTCAGATCTTAGGCTATAAGAAAATGTCTCATATTTTCATCCTAATGATAAGGAGAAAGTAAATAGAGCATATTTATAAAGATGTTCTTGTCAACCTCTTAACCATGATTTCCCTAAAAAAGAAATTAGTGGAGCATTGCATTGATTTAATCTTGATTAGTTTAAAGAATGCAAAATATTGGTTGGAATGTATCATAAAAAATGATGATGCATTTTGTTTATACTGTTACTTATTTAGGCACGATTTTGGTAATTGAATGGGAGATCAGTGGTTTAATGATTACTTGGTTGTGTGTATTGAAAAAGATGTAACTGATAGCATTAATAATGAAGCTATCATACAACAATTTTAAATATGAAAAACTCGTAGAAGGAAATTGTAGAAGGAAATTTTAAAAATTTATGTATTTGAGATTCTTTTATGTTAATATATTCAAGTTTTATTTTTATTAAATTTTGTTTAATTTAAGTTTCTTAATGACCACCCTAAAAAAAATTCCTAGAGCCGCCACTGTTGATTGCTGCCAAGGATTTAGATTTGGAGCCATGGCTTGAGAGGGAGAGACTAAGGTTTGTAATTAAAAATTTATGAGTAGAGATAATTTTCTCAATTGAAAAAAATAATCACATTTTCATAAATAGGTAATATAAGATTACCATAACTTAATAAGGTGATGACATTACTGTGATGTGAAATATTTAGTAATCTTAAATTATCGAAATACTATGCACAAAGTAACAAACTAAATACTGTAATCTGAAATTATGATAGTCTAACCTTAATATGATGAACATTACGATAAACTAAACACCCTCTAAGAGTTACATGTGATACATGAAAGATTAATTGCTACCGATGGCAAATGAGATTTTTTTCCCCACAAAAGTAAGGTATGTAAACTAATATGAAAAAAATATCTTTCAACAGGTAACTAAGATGGAAACCAAGGGTTATGGCGTATTGGCGAACTCTAGAATGAGCAGTAAAACTCTGATGTCTTAGGTTCGAACAGGCATACGTGCATTCACTCCCTTTAGGCCATCAGACTGGGGGAACTTAATTGCCTCTTGAATTACCCAAGTTGCACTTGCGAAAAACTCCTTACCAAGGGCCTGTGCACCCCTAGGATTAGTCAAGACACAATCTTGGACACCTGGTGCCAATAAAATTAAAAAAAAAAAATTCAAAACATAGGAAGTCAAATTATGTCCAAAGTTATCAATGAATTAAGGACTTCAGTGTTTAATTTAAAATTTTTCTAAAGGTAATAAAATTTTAAGAAAATTCTGATGATACTAAAAATGTTAGTACAAAAGGCTTTTAAATAGATATGACGATAGATATGTTTGATACAAGAAATACTACATTCAACTCCATGAGAAAATCATTGTCTCCAAAGGAATGTCATAAAAGTGTAATTCAACCATTTGTTTATTATATTGGTGTAGTAGTACCAACTTTGTGTCACAACTTGCCACATAGCTAGTTGTGATTGGCAAAGGTGTGTCCTCACATGGCCCACTAACGCACTTTACCAATCACAACTCGTCATGTGGTAAGTTTTGTTTTTTTTTTTTTTTTGGTAAACTGGATATTGCATTCAACTAAAACAAAGGAGGACAAACAACTGAGCCAGGACAAAGCCTGGACTGATAAAGACCATAAAGGTCCGAAACATAAGAGTTAAACAAAGAGGGAGGAGGGGAGGAAAAATACAAAAAATTAGGAGCCATCTTAGAACCAAGCTGAGCCAGAGCATCCGCACAGGAGTTAGACTCACGATAACAATGTTTCACCTTGACTTGAGGAAATCTAGAGATCAAAATTCTGCAATCTGCCACAATAGAGGAGTTAGAAGCACTGGTGGAGCCCGAATTGTTCATCAGATCCGCTACCACCTTTGCATCCAAATCTATTTCCAAGGCATTAATATTGAGATCAAGACGCATAGAAATGCCATCCCCAAGAGCCCAAAGCTCAGCTAAAAAACTGGTGGTATAGCCAATTTGTCTAGCAAAACCCTTGACCCATAAACCTGCATCATCTCTGAGCACACCGCCCCCACCAGCAACCCCGGGATTCCTTGCTGCAGAATCGTCCGTGTTTAGCTTATGCCAGCCCCTATAGGGCCTTTCCCATCTAACCATCTTAAGCAATCTCGGCTTATGCAAGCTATTTCCTTGAGCACAAAAGAAATATTCCATAGCCCTTTGAATGACATCCTGGTGGATAGAAGGAGAAAGAGCTCGGTTTTGGAATACCACCTTATTACGGTGATTCCAAATGATCCAGATAGCAAAAGAAAAAAGGGTATACCACGGAACAGAGAAGCGAGTGATATTATTTACCAGGTTGCAGTTGGCTTCAAGCCAAGTATGAAGGTCTTGAGAGAAAAATGCAGACGTAAGGCTTGGAGGATTTAGGTTGTGCCAAACATTAGAAGCAATAGGGCAGTCCCGAAGAAGATGTAAGATTGATTCTGGATGTTGGTGGCATAGAGGGCAAGATGAATTAATCTGTAATCCCTTTTTGGCAAGGCATTCCTTAGTTGCAATACTTTTGTGCAGACACATCCAGATGAATGTCTGAATTCTTGGTAGAAGATTTAACTTCCAAATCCAACTACCATTGAAAGGAGGAACGAAATCAGCCTGAGTGGTTGCAAGCTTGTAGGCACTGGCAAGGTTGAATTCCCCATTGGAAGTGGTAGCCCATATGAGTTTATCCTTTTCATCTGACACACGGGAGTGGGGCATGGCCTTAATTTCCATGTAGATCTTAACAGGGAGTTCCATAGAGATTTTGCACCAATTCCACCCAAATTCTGTTGCAACATCACCAATTCTCAGCACCTCCTCCTCCCTAGTGAGTGGGCCATGTAAAAGATTCCTCAAAGGACCTCCTGAAGTCCAGCTATCAAACCAGAAACTAATGTCTCTGTCCTACCCCAAACTCCATCTGGTTCCTACTTCAAAGGTTACCCTCCCTTTTTGAAGCGCCTTCCACGTACGGGAGCTAGGAAGGAGATTCTCATTACTGGACCGGAGGAGTCTTTGAGATAAATATTTCTTCCTCAAGACTTGGGACCAAAGAGCATTTTTCTCCTCATGAAACCTCCAATTTAACTTAGATAAATAGGCCATATTTCTACCCTTCGCCGATTGAAGACCAAGACCACCCTCTGCCTTGGATTTAGTAACTTTGTCCCAACCCACCCAATGCATTTTTCTCTTAGATTCTGAGGAGCCCCACAGGAAATTCCGACTGGTTTTGTCTAGATTATCTAAGATTCTGGTGGGGAGGAGAGTAGATTGCATGACATAGGAAGGAATGGAGCTGATGGAAGCTTGAACCAGAACCATTCGACCAGCAAAGGACAGAAGGTTAGCTTTCCATCCAGCTAGTTTCTGATCCACACGGCTTAAGACAAAATTAAGATCTTGATTTGAGGAACCTGCGTGTCTGAGGGGAAAACCCAAGTAGCTACCAAGATTAGGAGTGGAGCGAAAGCCGAGAATATTGTTAAAGGTTTCCCTCTTCCCCTGGTCCATATTAAGGGAAAAGAAAACTCTGGATTTGGAGAAATTGACTTTCTGCCCAGACAGCAAGCAAAACTCCTCAATAGCTTCTCTCACGCTACCGCAATTCTCCTCATTTGCTCTTGCAAACAGAAGCAGGTCATCAGCAAAGAACAAATGCGAAAAGGCTGGACCATTAGAAGAGGCTTTAAGGGGAATCCAAGCCTTTTGATAGCATTTATCCTCTATGATTCTGCCTAAAACTTCCATGCAGAGGATGAAAAGATAAGGAGAGAAGGGATCACCCTGACGAATACCTCTTGAGGGGAGGAAAGAGTCAAGGGCTCCACCATTGACTAGAATGGAAGTAGTGGAGGAGGAAACACAACTCATAATCAGTTGAACCATATCCGAAGGGAAGTTGGCTGCTTGAAGAACATCCCGAATAAAGGACCATTCAAGCCTATCATAGGCTTTCTCAAGGTCGATTTTGATGACCATATTCCCCACTTTGCCTCTTTTCCTACCAACAGAATGGATAATCTCTTGAGCAATAATGGCATTGTCCACACCTTTTCGCCCCGGGACAAAAGCTGTTTGGAAAGGAGATACTAACTTGTCCAAATAAGGTCTGATCCTTGTAACAAGGATTTTGGAGATAATCTTATAAACATAGTTACAAAGGGATATGGGATGGTAGTTCCCAATGGTTTCAGGCCCTTTGATCTTAGGAATAAGGGCGATATGCATCTGATTTAAATAAGCAGGAACCTTCCTATCACTGAAAACTTTTTTGATCTCCTTTATAACAGAATCCTTCACAAGCAACTAGAATCTTTGGTAGAAGCCAGCATGAATGCCATCGGGTCCAGGGGATTTGAAAGGTTTAAGGGACCAAAGGGCATTTTTAATTTCTTCATCCATAACCGGGAGGGATAAGGTTTGGACATCTGAGACAGAAAGGAGAGGGAGGTTTGTAGTGTTGGGAGGAACCTGCCTGACAGAGAACAGCATCTCAGAGGAAAAAAGCTTCCGGAAGTGATTCTGAATGAAGTCCATGATTGCTGCCTGCTCAACAATCCATTCTCCTTGGGTGTCTTTGATACTGAGAATTTTATTATGTTTCCTTCTAATAAGAGTGGATACATGGTAGAAAGATGTGTTTCGGTCACCCTGGATCATCCAGTTGATGCGGGATTTCATTGTAACAAGGTTTCAATCATATATAGACAGAACAACCGTCCTGAAGCATCATCATTACAAATTTCTCATCATCATATTGGTCTGTTGAACCAATAACATAACAGCTTCTAGTGTAGGCATTAGCTTCAAGTACCTTACTGAAAAATCCTCAATAGATTTGCCTGCTTCTGAAATATAAGTCCTCATGCCACAATTTTGAGCTTCTCTGCTGCCTGGAGTTCGGGTTTGCCATGGTGGTAAGGGCCGAAAGAAATAGTCATGGGATTATAATAATGCATGCCTCTTTTCTTCAGTCTCATCACTTGTGGGACTTTCGCAATAAGTACTTTCTGCCTCTGGTACCTGTTTGTGATTATTGGCATGCCCTCCTCATCCCGAATGGATCTTAGCTCCATAGGTGTGTTACTGCCCATGCTTATCCAACCAGCTCTGTGTTCATTCCTTTCCCTTTCGTTGGTGATCTGCAGATCAACGAGAGACTTTGTGACCATACGGTAAAATACTAATTAAATTATTAAATTCATTATTCTTTAATAATTTAAACTATTGGGAGAATTGAAAATAGGACATGCCATCGGAGCCACACTTTTCTATGGCATTCACTAGATTTCAAGCAGCCCACCACCAACCATGGCTTCGCTATAAGTCGTTGACTGCCTTTGACCACTGCTGGCAACCATTGTCTAGCCACTTTCGATCACTATGTTTCTTCGGATAGGGCACTACTTTACCACTATGTATGGCTCAGCCATTGACTGCAGTTGGGATACATTTTACTATTTGAGGCTCCTTAGTCACACAATTTAGCAATATATTCCTTTTTGGTTCAATCTATGCGAAATTCGTCAACTCAGTGCTTCATCACAGCGCAGGTCAAGGTTGTTGTGCTTTCTCTTTGTCCAAAAAGCTAAGTAGTTAACGAGGTCTCATTTTTTTTACTACTAAAAGGCAACAAGCCTTGTTTGTTGCCAGTCGTCTTTTGCCAATATTCCCCAGGCCACCACAGTAGAAATCCTTTGGCCATAATAGTAACTCTTTGGTCACTAGTGCAGCCATTCTTCGGCCCTTGCAGCCAAAGGAACATTTGTTTAATCATTTAATATTTACAATAAGAAACACTTAAGTGTTCTTGATTTTAGTCCAACCAAGAGATTAACCTAAGTCAAATTTGGTTCCTATATATACCACAGGAGTCATTGTAAAACAATAGTTTTTTTTTTTTTTTTTTTTGAAACATAAAAAAATAATCTTAAATATTAAAGATATAGCCACTAGGAACTTTCTATTATGGATATAGGTCGTCACGTAATTCTTCTTACTTCCATTGTCTCCTTATTTATATATATAAGCAAGAAATTTATTTAAGGGAGCCCAAGCTAAATATATCAATATACATCATTTTGTAAATAAATCAAACATTACGCACTAGAATGTAACAATAGTTTTTAGAAAACATAAAATGTATACAAATCAATTCATTATTGATAAGTCAAATAATTGTATAAAAAAATATAAATTAAATAATAAATGTCACTTTTTTAGAATAATGAATGCCACTCTTATATGTATCAAGATAAAAATGTAAAATAAGAGAAATATAATAATGACGGAAACAAGATGAAAACAGTTTTTTTATTTTTTTTATTTATTGATGACAAAGTATAAATGTTCAAAAAATTTAATCATAAAAATCCTAGAACCTTCTATTCTAATTTAAAAAAAAAAAAAAAAAATCATGCATTATCCATTCTCAAATTATTACTAACTCTCTAAATGTAAAATGAAAAAGAGTTATATTTATAGAAAAGAAAAACAGTATTTATTATAGAAATTCACTTCTTTATTTTTATGAATATATGTTTTATATGCTCTTAAAGTTAATGAGTGAAATATGACAAAAAAGTGAATCTTATAAAAAAAAAAAAGAAAAAAAAAAAGGCATAATAAGGGGAGGGGGGTGGAATTTATAACTTAGAACATGAGTCTCCTTCGTCCGAACTCTAGAAACATTAGAAGGTAACAACCAGTTGAACTACAAGTCTTAGACAATAGCAAGATGCACTATTTATTAGTTAATCAAACTTGATTGCCAATAAATTAAACCTTTTTTCCAGTAAAAAAAAAAAAAAAAAACCCTTTAATGTTTCATCTATGGCAAACATGTGGAGTAGCCTAGCAACAAATTAGGTTGGAACTACCGCACACCCTTGGTGCGATGATCACTATACAAGTATAAATGCTTGTGGAGTGTGAGGGGAAAGGATCAGGGTTCAAGTTTCCAGGAATTAAGAAGTTTCATACACATATACAATTAGATTAAACTAGAATAGAATTTCTATCTTGTATAAAATAAATAAATAAATAAATAATTAGGTTGGATAATGTTTGGGTTCAAGTGGTTGCACTACAAAAACTTGTCCTACAAGGGCCTTTTTTTCCCGATGCTTTTCAAAATCGCCGCTATAGCAGCGCTTTTAGAAACCATTGGTATAGGTTGACCTATTATGACAGTTTAAAGCTAGCGCTTTCTAATTTCAATAGCAACAATAGAAATTATCCAAATTTAATTAAATTGGTCATTATTTTAAGATCTAGTTATCACGAGTTTGAATCCGACGTTGGTTCCTTTCCTAATTTTTTTTTACTCAAACATTAGTAATACATGAAGATTAATAAAAAGTGGAATATTATAAGATTAATAGAATTGACCCATTAAAGTCAATTAACTTCACACAAATAACAATCAAAATGAGAAAAATATATCCGAAATATCAACAAAAATATAGTTTTTAGAAAGTGAATCATAGCGTAAATTAATTTTTATTTTTGTATATCATATTGTGTGTCATATTATAAATAAATAATTTACGGAAGAAGTATATATATATAAGCAGGGGTGGAACTAGAAATTTTTGTTTGAAGGGACCAAGTTGTAGCACTAATATATTTATCAAAACAACCTCGCACACACACATATATACACTCACTTTTTTATTATATACACAATTTTTTATTTGATAAGTTATATATATACACACACCAAAAAAAAAAAAAAAAAAACAGCTTAGTATTTTCAATCAAAATTATGTTTGATGGTGATCTTTCATAAAATAAAATTCATTTTTACCATTTTTATATTGAAATTATTAAAAACTTTTATTTTTGATACAAATTATCAAATTTTATACTAAAGTAAGTAAAAAATATTTCAATTGAACTAATGAAATTTAAAAAAACATGAATGATCTAAAACTTGGAGGAATAAGTTAGGCTTCAAACATATTTGAATTTATTTTGCTCTAACACATTATGTGGCAACTAAAGAGACATTTCATGTGTAGTTTTAGTGATAATATTTTTAATGAGTCAATGACTTGTTAATTGCTACATAATGGATTGAAAAAGATATAGATTCAAACATGTTTGATGCCAAACTTTATTAAATATTTAACAGATATAAAAACACATTTTACAATAAAAAATAAAATTGCAAAAAATAAAGTTATGTCTCTATAACTATTAAACCAATTATTTTTTTAAGAGTATCATTGGACTAAATCTAATATTTGGGGAGTCAACTCTTATTTTTTAGACTAAATTTTGAAAACATTAAAATAATTATATATATTTTTTAAAAGAAAATTCAAAATTTTGGGGGGCCATGGCCCCCACCCTTGCACATAGCTACACCCCTATATAAGATATATATTTTTACCAACATAAGATATATTTAACAAATCTAACTACACGTGTCAATTATAAATTAATTTATAATATCAACAATAAAAATGGTGATACTAAAAATCATGATTCGGTTGTATAGACGTTGCTGTACATGTCGCATATCATACAATGTAACAACCATGCATAACAAACGTCTAAGTTAGAGTCTACATATATATATATATATATATATATATATATATATCACAAGATTAATACAAATTATTATATAATTTTAAAATTATAACCAAAATGAGAAGATAATCTTAAACATTCTTAACATGAAAAAAAAAAAAAAAAACCCAGCTTTTGGTACCCTTTTTTTTATTTTTATTTTTATAATTTCTAATAGAAATGTATTTTATAGCCAATCAGATTGATAGGTCAAACATGTATCAACATTATTCATGGTTTGGGTTTTGGGTTGACCTATTTTTCCACGAGTCATAAATATTTTTACCCAGACTTTTCTTTGCTTTTGGTTTCAAGCAAATCTAAATTTTAAGTCTAATTTTGTCAAGTCTATATATACTTGTATACTAGTAATTAACTAAGAGCGCTAATGCCCTTCAATCATTAACTTTTATTCAAGAAAATTCTAAAAGCATATCCTTTTTCTTCAAGGAAATTATATATCAACTTCAAGACAACGGTCAAAGGATAATTTTTGGTGCACACTACTTTTTGAAACACACCGTGCACACAATTTTGTTATTGAACTTAAATTGTGTCTTCAAGACACATTTTCAGTTAAAAACTAAATTGTGTATTTTGGGTGTGTAATAGGGCAATTATATTAGACACTACCCATGGTGAAATGGATAATTTGATTATAAAATGCTGTCAAACTTTTGACTGTCTTTAATAACCCTGTTCACTTTCCCACCTATAGTATCCATTAAAAAAAAAAAAAAACTAAAAACTAAAAAATAATATAGAGATTATTTGACCATAAATGAAGAGAAGCCATTCAATTGCATTAAACCCATTATTAGCGGCGCACCTTTGCTCCTTCTGAATGATATAGCAGTGGTGCTTTTTCCTTTGATCTTGCCTTATTGTCGTCGTCGATTACTATCTCAAGCTTCTCAGTGGCAATGGCATGTTGCTCACAACAATTCGCCATTGGTAACACAGTCGCAGCTTATTGATATTATTATATGAGTATAATGGGATTGTTGTGTCTGGCGTTATCCTTTTTGTTGTTTAATAGATATATAAGGGAAAATAAATCGTGTATAGGAACTAGGAAGAATGAGACTTTATCTTGATGAACTTCATCAAGGTAGCAAGTTTGGGAAAAGATAGACGTACGCTTCTGAATTGGGACCTGTACGTTTTACGACTTTAGCTTCTGGCAAATTTGGTTTGTCGTCTCTCTTTTCCCCAAAACTGGCAAGTTTGGTATCAATATACAAACTTTTGATATTCTTAAACGTAGTATTACTGGTGAGTTTAATTGTGTTTTCAGGATTTAATAAGGTAATTGGTGTAAGGAATATACGCGAACTCTGAGATATATGAGATGCAAACATAGAGAAAAAATGTGCATCAAAGAAAGAAAAAGGAAATACAACTGAAACTGGGACAGCCCTTTCAATTTGGAATAAGCCGTTCACATGGGGGCCAAATAACTGATAAGGCAAGGGACCAAAAACTGAAAAAGAAAAAAAATAAAAAGAAAGGAGAATAAGAATAAATATGATTTTGGTTACTTCGTGGAGCTGTCAATATCACCCATTCCTTCTTATTTAAAACTTTTTGAGGTGTAGCCAATTTGGGCTATCATTGAGGTGGTGCACGTGACAACAGCATTAAGATTTGACAACAATGTGTAGTGATTATTGGAAGATTTGAAACCTGTAAACTTTTCTGTCAGTTGTAGGGAGAAAATGGGCAAATGCCATTTTCAAAAAAAAATCTAGTATTTTGCTCTATTTTTCAAAGTAATTAGAGAAATGCTCATCTTTTGAAACTTGATTTTCTCAAAATCGAGTTATAAATTAAAAAAAATTAAAAAAAAAATCAGGAGTCCTATAGTGGCGTTTTAAGGAGCCTATAGTGACATTTTAAGGACTTATAGTGGCATTTTGTAACTCAATCTCCATGAAGTTGAGTTACATGCAATTTTTTTTCTTTTTTTTACCTATAACTCGAGTTCAAGGAACTCAAGTTTCAAAACGCCACTATATATCCTTAAAACTTCATTATAGGCTCTTTAAAAACGCCACTATAGGATTTAACTCGATTTTGAGAAAATCAAGTTTCAAAAGAGGGACATTTCCCTAATTAGTTTGGAAAATTGGGCAAAATGCTGGATTGTTTTTTTAAAAAGGGCAAAGGAAAATTTTTTCCCAATTGTAGTTTTCTAGGATATGTCTTTATCTATTGATTTATTGGCTATTAGATAATGATAAACTATCAAGTTTTGTTTTTTGAATTTTAGTGAGCCTTACATACTTGTATGATGAAGAAATATAGGTGTGTGGTCGTTGTGACATTGGGATTGAGACTATGATAATAAAATTTTATCAAAGTTCTTATTTGGATCGGTAGATATTGTTAGTAACTTTAATTATAAGAGGGGTAGTCATTCCATGTTTTGAAATTTTCCTCTATTTAAAAGTTTGAGTTCCTGTTCATTTTTATGGACTTGGAAATTGATTAATATTTAAGGCATTAAGGTTTTGATATTACAAATTTGATTATATTTGATTTTAGTTTTTTGAGGTTAATGGATTTAGAGAAGAGAAAGATTGAATAATGCCTCATAATGTTTATTGATTAACCAAATGATGGTCTTATATTCACGAATACAGAAATGGAAAATAACCAACTTAGCAAACTAAACTTACTCCACTAATAACAGAATAACAAACTTTGATTAACTAATTAATCAGTCACATGGCCAGCACGTGAGGAACAAAGCCACTTATTATAGAATAGAAGGCTACATGTAATTTAGATAGATATACTGCTTGATAGCATAAGCTACTTGCAGTTTAGTTGCAGTTTTCACAATACTCCCCCTCAAAATGGAGCATAAATGTTGTTTACGCCCATCTTGTAGAGAAGATTGTTGAATTGCTGATGTCCAAGGGGTTTTGTTTATAATTCTGCTAGTTAATACTTGGTAGAAACATGAAAGGTCTTCACAACTTTGTCTTGGATCTTTTCTCTCACAAAGTGACAATCCAGTTCTATGTGCTTTGTCCTTTCATGGTAAACTGGATTTGCTGCCATGTGAATTGCAGCCTGACTGTCACAGTAGTAGAGCAAAGCTAGCTGGCTATGTTCTATTCCCAGGTCTTTAAGCAAGCCAATCATCCACACAAATTCACTTTCTAGTGCTGCCATAGATCTGTATTCTGACTTTGCAGAAGATCTTGAGACTGTATGTTGTTTCTTGGACTTCCAAGATATGAGAGACTCACCTAAGAACACACATAAACCAGTGATTGATCTCCTTGTGTCTGGACAGCTGGCCTAGTCTGAGTCACAATAGCCTTTGAGGTGTAGTTTTGATGCAGCAAAGAAGAAAAGGCCCTGACCAGGTGTGCCCTTCAAGTATTTGAGTATTTTGGTAGCTGCTTGAAGGTGTGGCTGCCTTGGTTATGAAAGAAATTGACTGAGTTGATGAACACTAAAGGCTATGTCTGGACTGGTCAATGTCAAATAAAGCAGCTTTCCGATCAACCTCTTGTACTGTGAAGGGTCTGCTAGTTGCCCAGCTTCTGCAAGAAGGTCTAGCACATATTTTCTTTGGCACAAGCTAATTCCTCTAGAACTTCTTGCTACTTCCAAGCACAGAAAATACTTTAAGGAACCAAGGTCCTCCAATTTGAATCGATCATGCAGGAATTCTTTAAAATCTATGACAACTTGAAGATTGTTGATAGCAACCAAGATGTCATCCACATATACCAAAATAACAATGATCGTCTCATCTTGAACTCTAGTAAACATGGAGTAGTCTAACCTTACTATTGAGTTTATTTGGAGCTAGTTGAAGATTTAAAAATTCCTGTCTTGGTAGATATTGTGAATTTGTTTCATAGGTCTCTCTTGATGATGATGTGTAAATCTTATAGAAGTTACTAATAAATTGTTAAGATTTTAGTATTAGGGAGATGATCTTGAATGGGTTAATTTTATAAATTGGAGCCTATGCCTTGTGAATCAAATTAATGGGTAACTTTGGAAGTGAGATACATTAATTGTGGGGTTAAATACTTAGGCTTGCCTAATTAATTGCTTATTTAGCGATCTCTAATTCGTAGCTAGATGCAATGTCAAGCCTTGTGTTTATCATGATAGGTTTGCTTGATATTGTTTAAGTTCTAGCTAATCTCCTTTGGAGCTTTGGGAGTTATGCTTCTTGCGGGTTGCAAGGTAAGTGGCTCTTTAATGGGATTTTTGCAAACTAACCATGTTACATAAAATGTTGTTTTTGGGTTAGACACATTTTGGGGAAACTATTTATGGAAACTGTATTTTCCTAAGAACTATCGTGTTGTAACCTTAATATATATGACTATTTATGAAAAGTGCATCATATTTGGTATTGCATATGGGGAAATGCATGAATTGTTGACTTGGAAATATGAGCATCTTTGATAATGGATTTCATGAAATTATTGTATTGTTGCAATTTCTAAAGATGCTTTTACCTTGGCTAATAACATTTGGGAAATTGATGGAAAATCTTATTGCAATGAATGATTTTAAGGACCTTAAGAATTTTATGGATGATTGTACCATGATATTGGTGATTACATAGTCTTTGTGATGACGTCTATGTGACGTGTGGTTACCCCGTCTTTGTGACGATGAGTCAGATTAGAGCTTCTCACTTTGCATGACGCAAGTAAATCCTTGAGTGTGTGGGTGAGGCTACTGCCCATAGGGCCAAAAGACCACATGCAAAAGGGGTAATGTGTAACATGTCCTTCCCTGCTATCTAGGGGAGGAAGAGGTAAATCCTTGAGTGTGTGGATGAGGTTAGGCAGGGCCGATAGACCACATTCAAAAGAGGTACTATATGGTTGTGAGAGACCGCGCCCTCAACAAAAAAAAAAAAAAGCATTGGCACCTCTCTTTTGGGGTTTTGATTATTGTGGAGTCGCCACTTGTTTTTTTATAATGCAAAAAATAAGAAAAAACTAATAAAAGACATGAATAACTTCGAGTTCTCATTCATTTGAACAATTACAATTGATAGAAATAAACTATACAAGGCTTTTGTCCTAATTACAATCCAAGTAAAAAAATTACAAAGCTCTTTGTCCTAGTTACAATCTACCAACAATAAAACTACTCTACGAACCTGAGATTTATGGTTTGGAGATTAGGTTACAAGATGGGAAGGTGTTAGGCACCTATTCTGCCTAGATAAAATTTGGTCCTCTAGACTCTAATGACCATTTAAGTACCCATTAACATATAGTGATGAAATGCAACATGTGTTTAAATGATAAATCTAAGATTAAGTCAAGAAGTGAGCTTTATGAATCTACCCTCTTTAAAATAAGAGGAAATTTTGAAAAAGGAATTCAAGATCTGTTTTTATTTATTAGAACATAAGAAAGTTGTGGAGAAAAATTCAAATCTATTTTATTTTGAAGAAAGCATTAGATTTGATTAAAAAGAAAAACTCTAGATCTACTTTTATTATGAACAAAAAACAATAGTTTTAAGAAGAAAATTCAGATATGTTTTTATTTAGAAAGAAAAACAGTAGTTTTAAGAAGAAAATTTAGATCTATTTTTTATTTAGAAGAAATAAGAGTGTACTGTAGAGAAAATCCAGATCTGTTTTTATTATGAACAGAAAACAATAGTTTTAAGAAGAAAATTCAAATCTATTTTTTATTTAGAAGAAATAAGAGTAGTTTTAAGAAGAAAATTCATATCTATTTTTTATTTAGAAGAAATACAGTAATTTTAAGAAGAAAATTCATATCTGTTTTTTATTTAGGAGAAAAACATGAGATTTGAGAAAGAGTTGTAGATTCATAAAAGGGACTTCATAACTCATCTTAGATCTATTATACATGAAATCTTCCACAAACTGAAATCTCAAAGTTCTCTCTCTCAACAAAATAATAATAATAATAATAATAATAATAATAATAATAAATAAATAACGAAAATATTTTCAAAAGTCCTCAGTTTGGTATGTTGGAAATGTAGCTGCAGGTTTGTCTGTAATATGTTTTTACTTTTTTTAATCTAGTGGGTAACAAATAGTTCATGTTTTACTGAACATGGAAGCTAGGAAAATAGACCAGGAATATTAATCATATTATAATTGTACTTGTAGGATTAATTAGCATTTAGCAAGTGAGAAGAGGATAGAGTGTTACCTTTGTCGTCTAGCTTAATCAATGGACTAAAGGGATTAACAACATTAATAAATGGACATGAATTCTGTTCAGTACATCAGTGCATTAGACATGATATAATGCAAACTTGTGTCTATTTTAGATAGGTATTCGCATTATATCTTGTCTAGTGCACTAATGCAACATCTTGTGAATGATTTTGGCCTACTTTCTCACATATGTTGGGAAAATATTCAATCATACAATATAAATTAGTCACATTTTAAGTCAAATTGAGACCCTATAAATCTAATGCAAAAGAATAGGTTTATTAGGTGATTAGAGTATTTCATATCTTATATTATATATAATAAAAATTACTTTCTCTACGTTGACTGCATTAATATTAAATAAATGCCCTATCTTTATCTCCCGTGCAATACACCTAACAAAAGAATCATATTGGCACATTAAATAATAATAATAATAAAATCACCACCACAACCATAAGTACATTATTAAACTAAAGAAATATATATATATATATATATATATATATATATATAAAAGTTTAAATTACTCTTTCAGTTGAGATTCTATGACTAACCATGATTGCTTTATTAAAAGTGATCACCTAAGGGTCATGACATTGACATTCAGACATTCAACTGGTTGGAATCTCTTGATGTATCTATGACATTCAATATTCAAATTCTCTCTATAACTATTGAATTATAAAAAAGTATTAACTCAAATCATAAATAAATATAGGGATGTTTATCCCACATCGGTTGTGTGTGTTAGAGTTTTAACCCTTATAACCTCAGGTTACTACTACAAAGGTTAGACCTTTGTAGTAATACTCTGGTTATATCATAAATGAATTTTATTTAAAATCTATGTTTATTTCTCTAACACAAGCCTATGCCTGTTATGTGACTTATTATTTTAAATTTAAATTTCTTCTAAAGCCAAAATCTTTTAGGGAAGTAATGCTACTATCAATTTTAGTATGAAAGACTAACAAACTAACATGATAATAAACACGCATTTTAACAACAAAATAAATAAGTACTTAAATTAGCTTTTATAATTAGTGACATATCATCTATTTTTTAATAGATATGATAAAGTTTGAACTTATGGCGTCCGTACAAGCTAAAATACCAATTGATTTTTGGTATAGGCTAGATTTGAACCATTTAAACGCAGTTTTCATATTTGATGACAAGATATTTCAAAGTTAAGCTAATTGAAGCCCACTAATATATGAAATTCATGTAATAAAATTTATAGTAGTTATAGTATTACCTAAACTTTTTAAAACAAATATAAAAGAAAAAGAAAATCTTAGCTTGTCCATTTATGGATTTTAAACTTGATGGTATCTGAAATGAAAATTCAATCTGTAAGGTTGAATTTATTCAATCATGTGTTGGCTTTATTCCGTGTCAGATTTGCTTGTAATTCAACAATTAGATACCCTATATTTAGATGGGAATTATGTAAGGGTTCTGTGTGAGAGAGTGTGAAGAAATTCAAGTGTGTGAGCATTCAAGAGGTTTCTCACGACTAGATTACGCGAGTGACTTGCGATTGACAACTCGCAAAAATGCCATACGTGTGAAGCATGCAGGAAGCTGAAGGGTCATGACAGTTGGAGCATTACAGGACAAAAGGTACAGTCTGGCCTAGCAATTATCTCGCGACTCAAACTTGTGACTCATCTCACTTGCAAGATTGAGTCGCCAGAATGCCTTGTTTTGCAGAAAAAAATAACTTTTCACATTTCTCACATACTCTATTATAAATACCCTTATACCCACGAAATGTAGAGAGCTTCCAGAGAGAATTTTGAGAGAAAAACCCTAAAGAAAACCAAGATTGACTCATCCACAATCTTATACTTTTGATTCTCCAAATTTCTCTACTCTAACCCTCTTCATTGACATACCCTTAAGAGGTTCGCTAAATCTTTATCTCACCATACCCAAATCAGTGAGGAGGTATTTTGGTGCTTGGGAAGCAGTTCGAAGGTGACCAATTCACTTGGTTGATGCAATGGGCTTATTGCGGGATCCGGAAAATTAAAGAAGACACGGTTAGGCTTAACCTTGTTGGAGCAAGAAGCTTGGAGGGCTTAGGTACATTGGGTAGATTAGGCTTGGAGGGTCTATTACTATTCGTATATCCCAACTTTATGCTTTAGTGGATCATTTCACCGCTTGGAGGGCGATGGAGAGGTTTTTCGCCGAGTTCTTCGATTTCCTCTTCGATAACACGTGCCGGTGTTATTTGCGTTTGCATCTCTCTAACCATTACTCTTGCCTTTTAATTGCTGCTATGTTGTGATTAATTATGGTGTAGAGTTGTTTATTTGTTTGGGTTTTTGCTTGTACTTATTATTCCGCACATTTATTGTTTGAGTATAAGCTTGTGTTGGTTATATTTGAAATTGGGAGTTTAAACATTCATCAATGTTTTACACACTAAGTGTACTTTCACAAACATTTGCAATATAATTTTTTGCTCCAAGAGAGAAGAGTATCTATTGTGATTTACTTTAATTTCAAAGCTAAATCATAGAATATTGTGATTTACTTTATTACACATACACTCAACAACACTCCTCACACCAAAAATAAAAAATAAAAAAAGTAAATCAGGCAGTTATATATTTTATCTCGTACACTTTATTTAAACATTATTATACCGAAACAAGGAGAAATTATACAGTCTTCTGGTGGATCACGTTACTTGTCCACCATTCCACTAAAAGACTCCAACTTGTTTAAAATTGTTGAGTCAGTAATCAGTTTTTGTTTAAAAAAAATTTATAATTCAGCAATTTTAAACAGACGTGAGTCTTTTAGTGGAATGATAAACCATGTCACTTGTCCATCATGTGGACCTTATAATTTCTCCAAAACAAGAGATTGGGTATATTTACGTACCCATACTTATTTTATACTTCCATGCAAACGAAAAATAAAAATAAACAAACGAGGGCCTGTTTGGATTGAAAGGAGAAGAAGGGAGAGTGGAGGGAAGTAAAATAGAGTTGGTTAAAAATAAACTAATTTAGAGCCATTTCTACTCTACTCTAATCCTCCTTCAAATAAGATGACCAACATTGATTTTTTTCATTTCAAGTAAAACGAGGATCCTGTTTAGAACTTTGGTGCAGAACTCGTGATATACTTCTATGTGTCTTTTATTAGGAAACAGAGGAAGCATAATAGAATTTCATGTATTTAAGCTAAGGGACAGTGTACCAAGTCTGTACAAAACTGAGAGCAAGTGCCAATAAAGCGCCAAGAAAAGCCAGGATTGTCCAGGGGCTACTGAAATGGTCGTGAATGGCTTAAGATATCCAGGTCTTCACCTTGTTCTTGTAATACTTCTGAATTCTGGATCTAACATCGCTATATATTTTGTTGTTAGGTACCAAATCGGTACCTATCTCATTGAAGAGTTGGGTCACTTCTTGGTCACTGCCAAGGAGGTTTTAGAGTATCCCAGCTTTCCTTAGCTCCTTAACATCGTTGGCTTCATCAATGAGAGAATCGAGGAATGATATGTATGAGGTGACACCATAATCATTGTTGAAATCCGGACACATCTCGTAGGCTATCAAATTGAAGAACTTGGGCCAAGTTGAGTCATCTACTATAACTGGAGGAAGCCAAAGAAATCCGAAACAAAGCAATGTACTAAAAAAATGTCTCTCAGACTCAAGCTACTATATTTACCACGTTTCAAATAGATACCTGCTGCTTGAAGCTCCTGAATGTTGCGATATGATTGCCAATTAAGGTCTTTTTGAGTCTCTAGGTCGATTGAGTGAACCATTTGTCCACCATGATTAGCCAAGAGACGTGTCCTTAGTCTGTCGAGAAGATGGATGTGCATGCGCTTGGGCTCTCTAATATCCGGTGATCTTGTAACTTCTGTGAGTTACGGGCCTTACGGCTGTCTCGTTGTTGCTGCTCCAATGCTCTCTGCTACCAGAGTTTCGTTGATAACCAATTTAGCCAGCAAGTTGAATGCTGATCCTTTGGTAACTTGACGAACCTTTCAATGAATATATCAATCGAATCCTCCAGCTGCTTTTTCATCTTGCTCAAGCTCATCAACCATTCGAGGAGACAATATGGAAGCTGATTCTCCAACAAAAACAAATCCTAATATCTAAAGGCTACACTGTCATCTTTTATACTCAAATCTTTGAACTTTTCCTTAGTACTAGCGTAGTATATGAGTTCATCATTATAGTCCATCGTCACCTCCTTCACGAAGCAGTCCCTCAGTTCCTTGATGTTATCCTGAATCTTCTTGTTTACTTCTTCCATACTCTTCCCACTGCTTTCGATGAACTCAGATGTCAAAACAAGCTTGTACTTCTCTCCTAGTTGGTACTTTGGCTTACCATGATGGATTGAACCAAGTGATATCACTCGTGGCTCATAGTGCTTCTCAAAATCCTTGTCATTTCGCAGCAAGAATATAACCTTCCGTATCTTTGGCGTTGGAGATTTATTGTTCACATTTTTCCCTGACTCCCTTACCATTTCAAACCTTTCCGACGAGGTAGTCTGGGTTGAAATGATCTGTATTTGGACCTCCTCAGTGATGCGTCAGCGTCTGCTTGATTCACCGGCTTCTCTTCCGATAGCCTTCCTTGAATGGAACTCCGTGGAAATGACATGCTCCATTAAAGCCAGAGCAAGTTTGCACCCAAGAAGACAATTGAAATTTTTAAGTTTTTTTTTTTTTTTTTTTTCCTGAAAAGAAATTTGTAAGTTTGTTGTCCTAGTATTTGCAGTAATTTATACGGGATAGTACTAGGAAACTTTAACTGACAAACTTAATTAGGATTGTTACTCTTATTCGAATGGTATATAAGTTGGGGGACAAAATATAGATACTTTTCGAAATCAACTATATGACTTTGACAAACATAACAAGCTTGGAACATATAAGATACGTCCAACAGGAAAAATGTATATTTTTTGTGTGACTTTATTTTTGGATTGGATAGGATTTGGAGTAGAATATTAATTAGGTTGATTTTATTTTATTTTATTTTATTTTTTAATGTATATATTAAATTAATTTTTCACTTCCTTGAATCTGACTTTTTATTGGCTCGTGATCTCAAGATTTAATCCAACATGACATTTGATTATGGTTGAATTTTCAATTATTTATGATGCTCTTTAGTTAGTTAGTTAGTTTTTTTTTTTTTTTAGATGTACTAGCAAAGGAAGTTTTGAATTTTTATTAGTTTTGCTTGTAACTTTATTGATACTAATAAGTTATCCATGTGATGCACAGATGATATTGTAATATTTTATATAAGATGGTTTTGGAGAATGTTGTATAAATACTATAACATAATTGTTATAGAACTTTATTTGTAATGAGTTCATTATAAAAAACAACAGTTATAAATTTGACACACATATCCATTATAAATATTCAATTGCAATGATGAGAAAAAAATATAAGAAAAAAACTTTGGAGGAATATTATAGAATAAAAGTTGATATAGTATGTGTCTTTCTCTTTTTTCTTAATTCTAAAAACAAATATGCATACTAAACACCCACAGTCAATCACATCATTTACAAAAACCACAAATTCACATCGTCCAACCTTAACATCAAAATAGTAATTGTCGTATGTTGTCACTCAATATAAACTCAAGCCCACCCTTTCCTTGGTTGTAGGCAACTTATACAGGCTAGAATTAGATGAAACAACAATGTTAGAGCTAGGTAGGTGTCGTCGAAAGATTGAAGGTAAATGATATCGTATTTGGTCTGTGTGAATTTGACATGGGATGGCTTAAAGGGCTATGGCTAGGTATATATAAAGAGATAGAAGTGCAAGAGGTGAAAATTGTGAATTAAAATGCAAAGAGGTTTGTGTGTATGTGTGAGGGATAAAAATTCTTGAAACATTGAACCAAAAAGTTAATAATTAATTTATTCTTATCTTGAGAATATTTTCAATTCTTTTTGCATAAAATATGCCACTTGGTAGAACCTTATTACTATTAGTCCTTACTTAAAAAAAAAAAAAAAAAAAAAAAATAGTGGGCATGTGCTAAAAGACATGAAGAATAGAGAAATGTGTGATGTAAGCTTTGGCAATTAATAAGATATTAATGAGATAATAGTAAAATAAGTTAATGCGAACTTTTAAGTAACAGTAAAAAAAATTAATGAAAGAGGTAAAAAAGAAGCTAAATGCAAAAGTAGAGCGTCGTTTGGCAAAACCTCATGCACTCCCACATAAGGTCTCTACTTATATATAGATTAATGATTGTGTATCGTAATTATTAGTGGCCATGAACTATGAGACTAGTTTTCATATAGAACAAAGAGGGTACCTAACACCTTCACATCTCATTATCTAGCCTCAAAACTTAAATTGATCGAGTAATGTAGATTAATGATTGTTTGAAAAATACTTACGAGGCAAAGCAATCTATTTGGATTCCTTAGATTGAAACTAGGAAATAAGTTCTTTTAATATTTATTTTATAGATTGGAATAATGTTTTTTGTAACATATTTTTTTTATTTATGTTTTCTTGATTTTTTCCATAATAAGTAAATCAGGAGAGGACTCCATATAAATCTAATGAGAGAGAGAGAGAGAGATGCTTGAAATGGTTTGACCATATGCAAAGAAGAAATATTAGTGCAGTAGTGAGGAGGAGTACGACTTGATTGTAGTTGATAGAACAAACAAAAGATAAATGAAGACCTAAATTAATATTAGTAAAAATGGTAAAGGACATGTCAATTCAAGAGGTAATAAAGAGCAAGGTTTTCAGACCCGGACCGTTCATTGAACCGTAAAAGAGAGAGGTTCAAGGGTTTTGAGGTCGAACCGAGGTCGAACCGGGGTCGAACCGTGATGACGTCATAATTAATTTAATAATTATTTTAAATATATATAAAAACATTAAATTAATAAATTAATAAATAAATTAACTAGAATAGTCTAATTCATTTAGAAAATGAAAATGTTCACATTCCCCTATATTTCAGTTGTATGCCCTGCAATTTTAACAACCAAGAAACCAACCCACATCCCCGTTGCTTTGTTCAGCACTGATAAAATAACCTATAACTGAACGGGATCAACAAAAAGAAACAAAACCCAGATCACAACCTTCAACTGAAATTTTAATAGGTAATTGCAATATTTGATTAATGAAAACCAATCCCAAAATTCATGTCTCATAAACATAAACCAATTTCAACTGACTAAACATGACTCCATTTCAAAAATCAATATTTCTCAGCAAAGTTCTCAGAAAACAAAAGGCAATCATTTGATTTGACATTAGCCTAATCCCAAATTCCAAATTTAGCCATGATGACTAACACCATTTCAGATAAACAAAACCAATACAAAATTTTAAAAAATATATTTCCCAAACCAAGAGAAAATTAATTTGATTAGGCTGATCCAATCTCAAATTTCAAGCCTAATAAACACATACCATCTTATAAAACAAATGTAAGATCAAAATTCTATGAAAAATCCATAAAAACAAAATAGCTGATCTATCTGATTAACATAATCCTATATCAAGTCTTGCAAACTTAAACCCACCCCAAATACACGCACACCACACATATACAATCAATAATCCCAATAAAGTTTCACTTACAAATCTACTGGAACAAAAAAAAAAGTAACCAATTAAGAAACCCATCAAATTTCTAATCAAATAAAGTCAAGATCACCTCACAATTGAAAACCCACCTCAATTCCAATTCAAAGAATTCTAAAAGATGAAAAAGACAGCAACTTTCTTAATAACACAGCTGAGTTGAAGCTCATGCAGCTGAGTTGGTGTCAATAACACAGCCTGTTGTTGAAGCTCATGCAGCTGAGTTGGTGTCAATAACACAGGCTTTTCATGTCTTTGTGTATCTTCACAAGAGCAGCTACTACTACTGAATATATCACCCAAAACAGCCCCCATGAACCCAGAATTTTCACAACCAATCACCCAAAACAGCCCCCTTGAACCCAGAAAAATTCACAACCAAAATCCCAGCAAAACCCACTGAATATATCACCCAAAACAGCCCCCATGAACCCAGAATTTTCACAACCAATCACCCAAAACAGCCCCCATGAACCCAGAAAAATTCACAACCAAAATCCCAGCAAAACCCACTGAATATATCACCAAAAACAGCCCCTATGAACCTAGATTTTTCACAACCAATCACCCAAAATGAACCTAGAAAAATTCAATTAAAACCTCATTGCAAACATAACACAGGACACGAAATTCTTAGCCAAACACCATAGGAAATCAACCAAAAAAAATTCTCATAATACAACCACACATTGTGTACAACCTTGTTTCTCATAATAATGTCTTCCAAGTTATAGTACACAAACATAATACAAAATATAAAATACATAGAAATTATCTCTAAAATGTTACAGTACACAAACAGAATACATAGAAATGTTTTCCAACCTTCTTACAAAGAGACATAGAAATTATCTCTAAAATACAAAACATAACTTCAAAGTTCAAACATAATTATCATAAATCATAAATCATCAATGTCCAAATCATCATGCTCATCATCATTCCCTGGAAATCCAGGAGGAGGGCCAACAGGTTGTCCAAATGTTCCCAAATCAATTCCTTCAACCTCACTGCTATCATCTACAGATTCTATACACAAGGTTGAACAAAATAAAAAGAAAAATCATAATAATGTTTGCACAAACTTAAAAAAATAAAAGAAAAATCAATATAAGTTATTATATTTTTTTGCATATAAACTAACCTTCCATATTAGAAGAAGGCCCTGCACTTGCTGGATATGCACCCTCTTCATAAATTGCATTCTCCAACTCTTCATAATTAAGATATGGGTCCTCCTCTTCCACAAATACCCAAAAATCGGTTTTGTCGATACTTGCATAATCAATGGGGTCAAAATTAAACTTTTTGTTGTAAAGCCTGCATCATAAAATGTCATGCTCATTATTGGAATTTGAACATAATTAGTAACTAACAATTACATTATATAAATGACTTTTTAAAAATTAATATAATGACAAGATATAGCATTTAGTTACCTATGTTTCAATCGCAAGTTATGATGAACAAACACAAGATCATTGAGCCTTTGATGCTCCAATCTATTTCTCCTCTTAGAGTGTATTTGGTCAAATAAACTCCAACAACGCTCACATCCAGAAGAAGCAGAAGTTTGGCTAAGGATTCTAATTGCCAATTTTTGCAAGTTTGGAGCATCAGCACCCCACAACTTCCACCATTCATCTAATTTTCATAACACAACATAATCTAATATTAATTAACATAAACATATAGTCCAAGACTAGATTCTCAACATATAGTATTAAAGTAATTAGATTCCCAACTACATTACTTGAATGCAACACTAATTACTTGAATGCACACTATATCCTTTAATAAACATATGGTATTAAAGTAAACTGATTACTTCACCTGGATGAGTGGTTGTGCTTGTTGACAATGCAAGCTCTCTATCAAAGCTCCCAATGCGGTCTCGAAAATATTGGGTTTCCTTAATAACCTTCTCTTTGTCACCATCATATTTTGTCCCAATATAGTCCAAAACAGCCATATGTACTGCTGGTTTCCGGCAAAAATTTTCCTCATCATACTGAAAAGCGGGATTTAACCAATATGCAGCAGCATGAAGATCTTTACGCAAATGTTTGTCCCAACGGATTTTTATAATTGAAGTGTATGGCTTGTACAAGTGCTTCTTCATTCGGAAGATCTTCTTGATTCCCAACCGTGCTCTATGCATGCCCTCATACACATATCCTATTGCAGGCCTTTGATCAGAATCAACAATCCGTAACAAACGAATGAGCGGCGATGAAATCTTGACAAGAACATTAATATCATCCCAAAAAGTATTATCTAAAATGATAGAAACTACTTCTTTTGCCTTTGACTCTCTTGCCAATCTATTGTCCACAAAAAACTTGCTAGTCACTAAGGCTTGCAAGTCATGCTTATGCACATGAAGACTTCCAAATGAAAGAAAAGTAGTAGCAAATCTTGTTGCTCCTACACGTACAATATCTGTCCAACCAGGTCTCTTCCTCCAAGCAATCAAAGCTACATGATTATAAATAAAAACTGTAACTTTGGATGCACGTTTTTTAAGTCTCTCCACATGAGGCATGTCTCCCATATCCTGCAACACAAGATTCAGGCAATGTGCTGCGCAAGGAGACCAACTAATGGTCTTATACTTTTCACACAACAATTTACCAGCAGATACATAATTGGAAGCATTGTCGGTAACCATGTGAACTATGTTTTTTGGACCAACCCATGTAACTACTTCATCAAACAATTTATATAAGTTTCTAGTACTCTTCACAATATCTGAGGCATCAACTGATTTTACAAATACCATTCCCCTAGGACAATAGACAAGGAAATTAATCAATGACCTATGTCTAGTATCCGTCCAACCATCAGCCATAAGTGTACATCCAACTTCTGCCCAATGCCTACGTTGTGACTCAACCAACAACTGTACCTCTTTCTTTTGATCCCTCAACAAAGGGACCCGTACAGCATGATAAGATGGAGCTTTGTAGCCAGGACCAGCAGCAGCTACAGCATCAATCATCTTTTGGTAGTACACTGAATTGACTACATTAAAAGGTATGCAATTGTCATACAAGAACCTTGCAATAGCCATATCAGCTTGCCTCACCCTTTCTTTACTTTGGAACACACTTTTAAGACCAGGTTGAGCTCCTGGAGTAGTTCTTGGAGCAAAATAATTATCCCCCGGATTTGTACCCTTTCTTTTACCTAAAACAAGTTTTTTAGGCAACCCACTACTATACACCTCTTGAACATCTTCATCTTCTTGTATATCACTATTTGTGGAAGGCACACTAAACATTTCTGCTTGACGATGTTTTTCAGCTTTTTTCTTCAACTCAAACTCCTTCACATATTCCAACATTTGGTATCTCACATCATGAGAAACCTTTTTACATGATCCAATATCACCTTTTATCCCCGCAAGGTGTTTTTTCATCCTATTAATACCCCCACCTTTATATGTTTGCCTACAATACATACATGTGAAAGTATTTCGTCCCTTCTCATCCGTCCCAAGGCTAAAATGTTCCCAAGCCGGATCAACCTTTTCCCTTACTCTAGAGCTAGACTCCATTACATTGGAATCAGCTTCATGTGATGGGGTAGACCCGGTCTCTGTTTCCAATTTAATCTAAAAAACTAAACAACCAATCAAACACGCATAGACCCATCAATTTTTGAAATACAAATAGTCAAAGAATCACAACTTCATACACAAAGTCAAATTAACAAACTAACATACACCAAGTCATAGAGTCAAAGAATCACAAATTGATCTATAGGTGCTAATATAGAGAGAATCATAAACTAAGCCAAATTGTTGTACCAAGCACAAAATAAAATGAAATGAGAATCCAAACTTTAAGTCTCTCTCTAGCTCTCAAATTCCCCGATCAACCAAATGTGGGATATAAACCCATTAACTTAGTCCACATATAAGTTCTAGAGAATTACTACAATAAGTAAACCATTTAGCAAAACATTCCACATCATATAATCTTTTCGAGGCATTTTATCAAACACACATCATGCATTATTGTTGCAACCACTGCTGCATATATAATCTTATCAAAGAACTACCCACAAATACATTCAACTCAAAACCCAGCATCAAAATCCTTTGATAGACTAAGTTCTCCAAACTCTTTAACAATACCCAACTCCAAAATTTTCCTAGAAACAGCATTAGCATTAGCATTAGCTTAGCTGTTCCCATATTCTAATCACAAGTGAATCAGCGCCCACTTCATGATTATTTCCTAAGTTATGCATGTTTCATATATGATTCCCTAAGTGAGCAGTGAGCACACACTTACATGCATCATATTGCACATCAATAGCTATAAACAAATTTCTCTTTCAATGTCGTAGAGGACACCGTCGCAATATTAGGAGAGGAGAGGAAGTGAGAATTGGTGAGAGACGTTTGTGGGTCAAGTTTGATGTTCAAAATAAACCATATCTTCCAAATCAACAATGCTTTCAGCAAAAACAAATCAACAATCATCATCCACATTTTCAATTGACCCAAATCATCAACAATCAACTTGCAAAAATTAACAAAGAAAAAACAGATTAGGGGTAATAAAGTACCAAACGACGGCGACGGCGACGAGGCACAGAGTGAGCTGCGACGGCGACGAGGGAGAGAGGCAGAGATGAGCTGCGATCTGGGCTGAACTGCGACGGCGAGAGAGTGACTGAGCTGCGATCTGGGCTGACTGCGATCTGGGCTGAACTGCGACGGCGAGAGAGTGATCGAACAAAGGTGGAACGACGGCGATCTGGGCTGAGCAAGAACGACGGTGGAACAAGGGTGGAACGGCGGTAGGATTTTAGATTTAGGGCGATCTGGGCTGAGCCAAAAAAAGGGTGGAACGGCGGTGGAACAAGGGAGGAACGGCGGTAGGATTTATGGTGGAACGGCGGTGGAACAAGGGAGGAACGGCGGCGACGAGGGATAGAGGCAGAGACGAGAGAGTGAATGAGAGAAGTGAGGTTTCGTGTGATTGAGAGAGTGAGGGTTTCGGAGTGTTCTGGAGACTGGAGAGAGGTTAAAAAATAACAAAGGTTGAACGACGCCGTATAGGAACTAGGAAGGAAAAAATAAAAAAATAAAAAAATAAGGGGCTGGAACGACGTCGTTTTAAGGCAGAAGTAATGCACCCGTTCAACCCGTTTGAACCGCTCACGGTTCACAGAACCGGACGGTCGGACCGCGGTTCAGACGGGTTCATGTTTTTTTCGCATAGAACGGTTCCTTACCTTAAACGGACCGTGAATCTGAACGGTTCCCGGGTTTTACGGTCGAACCGTACGGTCCGGTCCGGGTTTAACAACCTTGATAAAGAGTATTATTTTTGAAAGATAGAATGACATAAAATAATATATGTGGCCAGCCTTGTTTAGTATATTGAAAATGATAAAGCTTGGTTCCAAACATATTTGGAGCTATTTTTTCCAACCTATTATGTGGCTATTATAAGACTACTCATATGTATAATTTAAACAAGTCACATGACTTATTAAAAAAGTCATATAACTAAAACTACACATGAATGATCGTTTAATAGACACATAATAGATTGAAGTAAGATAGCTCTGAACATGCGTAATTTCAAGGAAGTCTTTACTTTTGTAATTCTTTTTTATTCTTTTATATTATAATCCTATACTTTTCTTTTGTAATTCTAGGTTATACAATGATTGCTATTATTAATGTACCAAGTCGTGGATCATCTTTTCCATGAAAAGACAATATACATACTTTGGGGAAAGAGAGGGGTGGGGGCATTTGAATGGTTTGGTTTACAAAAAAAGAAGCCCCCCTCCATCCAAAAAAAAAAGATAGTTTAATAAACCTTTAAATCAAATAAGAGAGTGATTGCCTTAGATCGAGATTATATAGACATTTTTTTTTCTTGATTTTGTTTCTTATTGTAAATTTTGTTTTTACATTTGCTAAAGTTTTTAACCATTTGTGGTTTTAAAGATTTTATTGGATCCACCGTAATGTTTTTTTGCACTCTAGGAGACAATTTGATCATTTATAATAATAACAATGAAAATTTTAAGAATTTCACTTTGGAGATGGGTGATGACAGATAAATTTTATTCTAAGAAAGATTATTATTTAGAATAACGAAGATAATTTCACCACAGTTTTGTACATGTCTATGAAACTATACAATGTTTGTACTCATACTTAAAAGAAAGATTTTTTTTTTAAAATTTTTTAATCTTAAGAAATTGTGATTATATATATGACTTAGTTATATATATATATATATATATATATATATATATATATATATATGAGTTTTGTTTTGACTGAAGTATAAATTTTATAACTGGGTCCCAAACAAAAATTCTTGGATTTGCCCTTGTATGTATAATGTTCGATTTTAGTTGGTAAATTCTATGACAATGCAACTCTCAAATGAGTCTATAATGCATTCTGATGTAGAACACAATTTATTATTTTAATTTGTAATTTTCATTATTTTAGGTTTAGGGCATTTATGTCCTTGTTTTTAGGTGATTTTAATGTTTTTAGGAGTTATTTAGAATATATTTTCTTGTCTGTCAAATTTTACAGAACCCTTAAACAGGCCTCGAAGTCTATAAATGTTTTTCAGATTATTGATATTAATAA
Source organism: Quercus tomentella (assembly GCA_028535165.1). Classification (NCBI taxonomy): domain Eukaryota; kingdom Viridiplantae; phylum Streptophyta; class Magnoliopsida; order Fagales; family Fagaceae; genus Quercus; species Quercus tomentella. The sequence continues at coordinate 38,755,159 of JAPQVY010000012.1, read as the reverse complement.
AAATTCAAACTTTTGTCTATTGTTTCTCTAGTGGAGCTTAGAATCCTTTCTCCTTGTGGATTCAAGGAACCCCTTGTGGATTCGAGGTTATTTTTAGAAGCGAACGTGTTTTGTTTCTTGTTTTCTAGAAGTAGACATGTTCTGTTTCTTAACGCTTTCACCTCTCTCATTAGTTGGTATCAGAGCCTTGACTTATCCTGGTTTGGTGACTAACGTATGAGACAGTAGCAAATCTGCTGACAAAAAACTTAGCATGTATTATATGACATATAGCTAGCACTCACAAATATCTTTGCAAGGATGCCGTCGTTAGAGCATGGAAACAATAGGGATAACTGTCGCGGAGACATAACTCACAAGCAACCTATTGGTAAATAAATTTCATATAGGACTTATAAAAGAATTGCAAGTTTTAATGATTATTTTTATAAAGAAGATTTTCTTGATTGGTTACTTGATCTAGATGATTTATTTGACTATGAGAATATTTGTAATGAGAGAAAAGTTGAACTTGCTCTGTATAAACTTAACAGAGTATACCTTACTGAATGTTCAAATAGTGTGTAAAACACCTTGAACGTTTAAACCCCCAAATTACAAATTACCAATTCAAGCTTATTATCAAACAATGTATGTGAGGAATATGAAAATAAGCTAAAACAGAATTGATAAAACAATCAAAACCAAATAAAATCACAACCACAACAGAAATTAAATGGCAAAGATTAAGGGAAGAGAGATGCAAACACAAAGACAACACAGCGATGTGTTATCGAAGAGGAAACCAAAGTCCTCGGCGTAAAACCTCTCTGTTGCCCTCCAAGCAGTCAATAATCCACTAGAGAATAAAGTTGGGATACATGAACAGCAGAAGACCCTCCAAGCCTAATCTACCCAGTGTACCTAAGCCTTCCAAGCTTCTTGCTCCAACGAGGTTACGCCGAACCTTTGTCTTCTCTAACTTACCGGATTCTGCTATAGCCCATAGCATCAACCAATATCAATTGGTCCATTCCTAACTGCTTCCCAAGCACCAAATAAACTTCTCACAGATATGGGTATGGTGAGAAAATGATTTGGCTAAATGTACCTCTCAAGGATGTAACAATGGAGAGGGTGAGAGTAGAAGAATTTGGAGAATCAAAGTATAAAGATTGTGGATGAGTCAATCTTGTTTTTCTCTATGGTTTTTCTCTCAAAATTCTCTCTGGAAGCTCTCTACAATACGTGGGTATAAGGGGTATTTATACTGGTGTGTGTTTGGAATGCGAAAGGTCAAGTTTGTAACAAACAAAGTGGTCTCGCGACTTGATTGAGTCGCAAGCTAACTGCCTGGTCAGACTGGAAGTTTTGTCCTGTAGTTCTCCAGCTAGCGTGACTCTTCAACTCCTTTGCATGCTTCACACGTGTGCCTCCTTTGGCGACTTGTCAGTCGCGAGCCAGTCGCAAGGCCCTGCTGAGTGCACACTCTTAAGTTTTTCTTCACACTCTTAAGCTTTTCTTCACACTCTTAAGCTTTTCTTTACACTCTCTCACACACTACCCTTACATGATTCCCACCTAAATACAGGGTTTCTAAATGCTAAATTACAAGCAAATTAGCACGGAATAAAGCCAACAACATGGTTAATTAAATTCAACTTTACAATCTCCCCCTTTGGCTATTTTGTGACAAAACCCTAAAACAAACTCTAGACTTAACATGTAAGTTGGGAACAGTTGAACAAAACTCACTCACACCTAACTCTAGAATCTGTGTAGCTCTTGAACCATAAGAACAAGTATCTCCTAAAAAACAACAACACAATATGATCATTGTACGCAGAAAACTTGTAATGCATATGGAGCAAGCACAATGCGATCAAGCAAAATGGAATTAAGCAATAAACCATGGCTTGACCAAAAACGAACAATCACTATAAATAGTGACCACAATGCTCATTCACACAAGGAATGAACATCCGAACATGCAAGCTAATAAGCTCAATACAAAGTATCATTTGCATGTCCAACACTCAACCGATACAAAAACTCAAAGTAATTGCATCAAGGATATAAAATCCAACAAGGGCACAAGAGTGATGTACTTAAAGAAAATGCATAACATTTAACAACAAGTACTAGGCTACAAAGCATGGGTACAAAGCAAAATACTGAATATAAACTGAAATATATAAACCAAAGTACCTCAAAAGCTTTAACCAAAGTATTAAAACCAAATCCATGAGTTTAAACCAAGTATTTAACTAAGGTATTTAACATAGTACTTAGAAAACCCATAATAAAAATTATCCAAAACATAACACCCAACAACCATATATAACATGAAGTAAAATGCTTAAAAGAAGTTTTTGGCTTGCTACCCCTCAAGAGCTACCCCTTCTTCTCCAAAATTCTCCCCCTTTTTGATCGGAATGGCCAAAGGGCTACTGCTGGGTGGTAAAACTATCAAACTTTGTTGAAAGTAGGTTCATCTGCTCTTGGATAGCAGCCAGCTTGTCAGATTGCTCATTCTGGACATCTCGGAGTCCATCAATCCTTTCCAGGATGATTTGGAGTGCATCTGGAGGTACTGTAGAGGATGATGAAGCTTTGCTCCTTTTGCCACGGTCTCTTAAACTTGATGGTTGTCCTTCAGCTTCTATCCTAGTCTCCATTGGTTCTCCTCCTTCTTGATCACCCTCCTCTTCATCACCCAGAAGACGAACTCTTATCCGTGTAATGGTTAGAGTATTAATGGCTGAGAGAGTAGGCATAAGACTGATGTCTTAAGGGATTTCCACACCCTTTGCTCTAAAAAGCCTCATAAGTAGACTAGGGAAAATCAACTTTGCCCTTGAAGTGGTTCTTGTCTCATCAGCAATAATGGAGAAGATATGAGCACTTATATCAATGTAAGTGTTCTCCTTGAGTTCCATGAGGAAATTGCCTCTAGCATTATTAATGGTGGTCATTTTCTTCACCGGCTACAAGTTGAACATCATAATCACTGTAAGACGTCTCATGTCAGCTGGAATAGCAGTAGTGTTTAGGCATCTCCCCTCTCTAGCTCCACCAATATGAGATTGGACAGTTTCTATAGAGAGTATTCTATCCTTGTAATGTGTGAAATCATGGTCCAACTCCTCAAAACCCAACACCTAATCAATATCATCCAGATCTATGTTGAATTCATGTCCTCGTATCCAACAGTTTATCTCATCCTCTCTTAAAACAGCATTAGCATAGAATTCTCTAATCAAAGGTTCACATACCCTAGGCAGATCACTCAGTAGCTTATCCCAACCTCTGTCTTGAAAACAACTAGGAATGAAAGTGTCCTTCAAATCAACCAAATCCACAAATCTTTCTTGGATGATGGGTGGCTTCAAGTAGAACTAAGTGTATCTCTCAAAATGGTTGGTAGACCTAAACTTTGTATTGTCCATTTTCATCCTCTTGTCACCCTTCTTTGTAGTGGTCTTCTTCTTTGTAGGAGTCATCTGCAAAACCATAGCAGCAAAGACCACAAAACAGAACACAACATATGGAAACCCAACAATTAGTAACAAATTAGAAGCACTGACAAGGACAAAGAGTTAAACCAGATAGTTAGTCTACAATCCAACTCATAAACAACATGTCATGAGATAACACATAGCAACAAAACACATTAGAGTTTTATCACAAACTTTTAAACATAACACAATGTGAGTGTGTGCTCAAAACAATCCATGAACATCTTAGGGCAAAATGCAAAAACACTCAACAAGTGATGCAAATACCAATCAGTGTATACCAGAGACATCTCAAATAGTGTATATCACAAAATCCCTAAAATTCAAGCAAATGTCTACAAGACATTTTACAATGGGTATGATATGCACAACACAGTACAAGCATGATACACAACTCAAAAATGAGAATCAACCATGAAAGCATGTGAAACAAGCATCATATTGTCACAAACAACAAAACCCATTCAATCAAACTCAACAAAATGACCCCAACCCATATTCGAACATCATATATACCAAATCTCAACAACAACTCAAAAATCCAAGAAATCAAGGCTATAAACATGAAATACTTTGTGGAAAGTAAAGAACCCATACCTTTTCTTGATGTTTGATGAAGAGATGATGAAGAAAATGGAAGATTCTTGTGAGTGAAACACGGTGAGTTTGTGAGAGAGACGACCGGACAAGACAATGAACAGTCAAAAATGTTCGAGGGAAAACTGAAAAGTTTTAAAAAACTGTCCTTAAAGCGCAAAACACGCGTTTTTCGCGACTGAACCAAGTAGCGAACAAGTCGCCAGGACAAGTCGCCAAACACCTTAGAGACAAAATTTTTGAAAATTTTGTCTAAGTGTTTTTCGCGACTGGAAGGTCCACCCACGAGTAAGTTGCGAAGGGAGCCGCGAAAATTTCTGTATAACCTCGCGACTGGAGCTTCCACTCACGAACAAGTCGCCAAACCGAGTCACGAGAACCGTAAAAACCCAGAATTTTGGAAAATTTTCTAAGTCTTTTTCGCGACTAGGACATTGACCCGCCAGTGAGTCGCGAATACCTTCTATGTGAGCTCGTGACTGGGGGCATGTGACTGAATTGACCCGCGACCAAGTCGCCAGTACAGGGCAACACAGTTTTTGAAATTTTTTATTTTTTTGCAAAAACAAAAAACTTTCCAAAAACAATTAAAACACTCAAAAATATTTTTGTGTTTGATCAACAAAAATTGAGTATGTGAAACACATTTAATCAAGTACAATCGCAAAAATGAATATAGCATTCATTGAACATAGACATGTGTGATGTGTGTGGGTATCAAAAATGAGATAGTCCTAAGTCTAATGTGAAGTTTCAATGATCAATTCAACCAAGTCATACACAATTAGCACGACGAAAAGTGACCAATCTCAATTATAGAAATATGCATATATGACCTCACACATAAACTTGATTACATAATATTGAAGCTTTTCATTTGGCTCCATTCACATCATAACATTTGATCTTTTTGAAACAAAACATCTCATTGTGAGATCGATGCCTGAAATTTTCAATATTTCAAATTGATGAGCAAGCCTTTGGCTTTTTAGGCATCATACATTTTCATAAAAGCCGCTTTCCCTTTTTTCTAGTCAAATACTAGTATGTGCGATGGCTTTTGCAGCTCAATATCTCTTTTCATTTTGAGATTTACATTTGTTGAGCTCTTTAAGTAAAAAAAAATAAAACAAGTGGGAAGATATATAGGCACAAGTCTATACAAGTTTCAAGATCAACAAAACCATTAACTAATCATTCATGACAAGTTTGAAGATCTATTTACAACAGTCACATAGATGTCAAGATTTTTCTCAATAATAATATGAGTGCATAAAGAACAAGCTACGCTCGTAAATGCACAAAGCCATAAGTACAAAAGTACAAGGCAAAACATGCTTATGACAAAACACAATAATGTCGATCAAACTTTTTGGATTTTCTACTTTTTATGTGTTTTTGGATTTTTGACACAAAAGCAAGAAAAGATTGATCAAAAACAACAATGTGAAAACATTTAAAATAAATGCAAACAAACAAACACAAATTTTCAAATCAAGCTAGCATCACAACAAAAAAAAAAGCACACAACCAAGCAAAGTCACAAAACATAGGAAATATTAATGCATGGACATGTTGTAATGCTTATGCATGAGTACCCTTCTTCATCCACACATCACGTGCGTTTGGGGTGATATCCCTATAGGATTAGGTACGAGTGTTGTGGCTTTTAAACCTTCTGTTGAAGTTTGCCAAACAGGTAGTGAATGCATCAATCATCTTCATCACATCCATCACTCCGAAATCACCATCTCGACCTCTTGATTGCTCAACAACCTAATTCCTTTTGTCATGTCTTGGTCCTCTTAACCTCTGATCACTTGCATTCTTCAATGCTCTAAGCTTATGACAATTTGGTTTGGTGTGTCCTTGAAGTCCACAATGATGGCAGAAATGTTTTATTCTCAGACCTCTTTGTGATTTTGGAAGTGATTTCCCTTTGGCTTTAGACCTAACCACTGATTGGTTACAATGCTTATTCAACACCCGTTGGTCAGTCAAATTTCTATTCTTCTCCACTTTTACTTTCTCAGCAGTAGTGGCAACTACTATCGGTTCTTTGGCTTTCACAAACTTTACTTCCTTGGAGATATTGACAGCTGAACTACTTTCTCCAGTATATCCCAATCCGGTTCTGTCAAAGAAATATTTTTTATGAGAAAGTACTTCATCAAGCTTCTTCGAGGAAACTCGCTCTACTTTCGCATTGGCTTGAACCACCTCAAGCTCAAGAAATTTTATCTTTAAGTAGGCTTCGGTCAGCTCTCCATTCAACGTCTCGACTTCACACTTAGTCTCTTTGTATCGGGCTAAAAGACTTCTATAATCTTCCTCTGCCCTCTTCAATTTCTTAATGGCAGCATTAGCCACTTTTGCATATTCACCGGTCTTTTCAAGTAGGGAATTGTAGGTCTCTTGCAGTCTCACTGTTCTGTCGTCTTCCTCATCATCAGATTCCTCTACTATCCCTATTGACTCCAATTCAGTGTGCTCACCAAGCTCTTCCACTAGCACACTTAAATCATCCGAAGATTCCACATGAGCAATGGTCATGAATGTAGAGAATTTTCCCTTTCCATCACAGCTTTCATCTGAATCTGAACTAGAAGAATCTGAATCACTAAGAGTAGTGGCATACACCTTGCCCTTCGCTTTCAAATAATTAGGACACTCTTTCTTGAAATGTCCATGTCCATTGCATTCGAAGCACGTGATTCCCTGAAAGGATTGAGAGTCCTTCCCATCTTTCCTCTTGAAATCCTTTTTCTCTTCTCCGAAATTTGGGAATTTTCCCTTCTCAGCAAACTTTCCATTTTTCTTGAACTTCAAGAACTTTCAGAAATTCTTCACAAGATATGCCACATCTTTATCGACAACATCCTCATCCAATAAGTCGTGAGCTTCTACCCTCTCATTGATCGTCTTAAAAGCAAGGGATTTGCTCTTCCTTTATGATGGCAATGACAACTCATAAGTTTGAAGTGAGCCAATTAGTTCTTGAACTTTGATATCATCAAGGTCCTTACTATCTTCAATTGCTGTACCTTTTGCACGGAAGCTCTTCGGCAATGATCGAAGGATTTTCCTCACTATCTTTGAGTCCTCCATTTTCTCACCCAAATTGAACTCGCCAATAACCACCTCATTCAGCTTGCCATAGAATGAGTCGAAAGACTCGTCTTCACTCATTTTCAGCTCTTCAAATCAAGTGGTTAACATCTGCAATTTAGTGTCCTTTACCTTCTTCGTGCCTTGATAGGTGGTCTCCAATATTTGCCATGCCTCCTTGGCAATTGTGACGTGAGATATCCTATGGAACTCATCTGGAGATACACCACAAAAATTGCATTCAAAGCTTTACTGTTAATGTTAGCTGCCGCAAGGGCTGCCTTATCCCATGTGGATTTAGCAGCCTCCAGCCTAGTCCACCCAACATCCACAGGCATAGTTGCTTCCATCAAAATATGGTGGAGCATTTAAAGATTGAAACCGGTCCATCTTAAACGGGATCAAGGATCGCACTAAGATAATTAAACCACAGCAAGTGCACCTGCTTTGATACCAATTGAATGTTCAAATAGTGTGTAAAACACCTTGAACGTTTAGACCCCCAAATTACAAATTATCAATTCAAGCTTATTATCAAACAATGTATGTGCGGAATATGAAAATAAGCTAGAACAAAATTGATAAAACAATCTAAACCAAATAAAATCACAACCACAGCAGAAATTAAATGGCAAAGATTAAGGGAAGAGAGATGCAAACACAAAGACAACACAGTGATGTATTATCGAAGAGGAAACCGAAGTCCTCAGCGTAAAACCTCTTCGCCACCCCCTAAGCAGTCAATAATCCACTAGAGAATAAAGTTGGGATACATGAACAGTAGAAAACCCTCCAAGCCTAATTTACCCAGTGTACCTAAGCCCTCCAAGCTTCTTGCTCCAACGAGATTACGCCGAACCTCTGTCTTCTCTAGCTTACTGGATTCCAGTATAGCCCATCCTAACTGCGTCCCAAGCACCAAATAACCTTCTCACAGATATGGGTATGGTGAGAAAAGGATTTTGCTAAATGTACCTTTCAAAGATGTAACAATGAAGAGGGTGAGAGTAGAGGAATTTGGAGAATCAAAGTATAAAGATTGTGGATGAGTTAATCTTATTTTTCTCTAAGGTTTTTTTCTCAAAATTCTCTCTGGAAGCTCTCTACAATACGTGGGTATAAGGGGTATTTATACTGGTGTGTGTTTGGAATGCGAAAGGTCAGGTTTGTAACAAATAGAGTGGTTTGGAAACTTGGTCTCGCGACTTGATTGAGTCGCGAGTCTGAGTCACGAGCTAACTGCCTGGCTAGACTGGAAGTTTTGTCCTGTAGTGCTTCAGCTGGCGTGACTCTTCAGCTCCTCTGCATGCTTCACACGTGTGCCTCCTTTGGCGACTTGCCAGCCGCGAGCAAGTCGTGAGGCCCTGGTGAGTGCACACTCTTGAGCTTTTCTTCACACTCTTTCACACACTACCCTTACATGATTCCCACCTAAATACAGGGTTTCTAAATACTGAATTACAAGCAAATTGGCATGGAATAAAGCCAACAACATAGTTGATTAAATTCAACGTTACACTTACGTTGGTGGGAACAAATGCAATTTGATAGACTCATACGAGGTAAAAATAAAAATAAAAAAAATCGTTCATGGCCAAGGATGAAAAAGATGCTTGCTATCAGATTTTATTCTTTGGATTGTGATGAACTTTTGTCGTATAAGAAACAAGATTATTATTGGCCAAGAAGTTCACACTTGAATTATTTTAAAGAGCCATATATTCCACCATTAAGAGAAGAATTACATGTTGAAGAAAATACTGTTCTTGAAGAATATGTAGAAGTCAAAGAAGAAAATATGGAGATTTTTGAGGAAATTAATGAAGGCCTTTATAGAAGAAAAACCTGAAATCAAGATTATGGAGGAGATTAATGAAGACCCTATTATAGAGAAAGATCTTGAGGTTGAGGTAGTAATAGAGACCATTAAAGAGGAAATTATAAGGGAAGTTGTCAACGATTTCGATGAAATCAAGTTAGATGGTTGCAATGTTCAAGCTCCTATTATTTTGGTGGGAGACACCGAAATAAGGTTTATTGATTTTATTGGGGTTGATAGATTTGATGCAATTGTCAGTTTTTATTTGGTAAATCTCAACAATTGTATGAAGACTAAGGAAAAAGAAATTCAAGTTGATTTGTTTATTTCATTGATGAGTTGCAAGTATGGAAAGAAGATTAAGAGGTTCAACCATTCGAAGTATTTGTTTATTTGGAGTGGAAGAATTTAGATTTCAAACATGAATTTGAAGATGAGTTTGTTTCAAGTGGAGGGGTCTGATGTAGGACACAATTTACTATTTAATTACTGTTATTTATTCATTTTGGTATTTAATTTGTAATTTTTGTTATTTTAGGTTTAGAGCATTTACTTCCTTATTTTTAGGCGATTTTAATGTTTTTTAGGTCAAATTTGGGTCTTGTTATGGTTAGGTATTATTTAGGGCTTATTTTAGAATATATATTATTGTCTGTCAAGAAACCCTTCGTGGATTTGATATTATTTTCAGAAGCAAATGTGTTTTGTTTTTTGTGTTCTACTTCTTGACACTTTCGCATCCCACATTTGAGATCATTTGTATAAGAAGTAGCTTAAGAGAAGTAGTGTTTTAATGTTTCTTTTATCACCTTTAGAGCACTTGTAGCTATTTTAGCTCCACCAAAACACAAAAATAATCATACAATAGTGGAGCTAAAGCTATTTTTTTTAACTTCATTGCTATAGTGCATAGCTATCTATGGCTATAAACTGTAGCTTAGAGCTAAAAAAAAAAATTATTCCCTGCCCACTTAAAATAATAAACGTTGGTTCTTTTTTTTTTCATTCTTTTATTCTCACACCGTGCCTCTCTCAGTCACTCTCATCTGAAGCTCTCATCTCTCTAATTTCTCTCAAGCTCACTCTCTCAAACTCTCACCTCTCTGTTTCACTTTCATCGCTGCTAGCTCGACTCATCCTCAATGTCGCCGCCACTGAAGCTCGATGTCACCGACCCACCAGCCGTCCCAAGCCGCCGATCAGCCTCAGACGCACGCCACCATCCGCCTCAAACCCACACCGCTGATCTGCCTCAGACCCACACCGCCGATCTGCCTCAAACCCACTTCTCTTCCGCCGCCGATCCACTTTAGGTCAGTCTCTGTCTTCTTGATGTGGATGCTTGGGATTTTTGATTTGGGTATAACATCAAAGAATGTGGGGTTTTTGATTTGGGTATAACATCAAAGAATGTGGTCAATGATTTCTTTTTCTTGTTCTTCCAGTTTATTATTTTAGATGCAATAATTTTTTTGCTGTTCTTGCTCAATGAAACGTTCTATCATTTGATCTCAGAGCATCTATTTGTTTTGATTCAAAGCATCCATGAATGGATAGAATGTATTTGTATTGGAATGTATTGGGAATTTTCTGTTTGTGGGAATGTATTTTATGTTCTGTTGTACAAAACCAGAAACAGAAGCACACAAAAAGGATTTCTTGTGGTCATTTTAATGAGAAATTGTTAGTTTGGTTTTGAGAAGCTCAAAAATGAATTTGTTGTTTTCTTTATCAGTGGGATTAAGCTACATGTCAAATTAAGTATTTATGCATAATCATGTTCTATTGTTATAATTCTAAGTATTTTAAGTTTTGATATAAATGTTAGTTTGGGAATTTTTTGTGTGCAGGGAAGTTTACTTTTTTTTTTCTAATTTTACGGAGTCACGTAGAGACATGGAGTCACGTAGAGACCTAACATATTACACGGGTATCATGAATAGGGATATAGAAATTGACTCACCACTTTTGGGAACATCTCAAAATACTCCTATGTCAATTTCTAGTTCTCCACCTCAAGTTGAAAATGCCTCTTCTACAAAAGGAAAACGGGGCTCTAACTTTAGTGTAAAGGAAAATCAACTCCTAGTGTCAACACGGCTCAATACTAGTGTTGATGCCATACAAAGTAATGAACAAACACAAAATACATTTCGTCAAAAAGTTTGGGAATACTTTACGCAGTACAATACATCCGGTACCACACGTACTATTATCTCTTTGCTAAGTCGTTGGGGAACGATTAGTGAAAAGACAAATAAGTTTGCCAGGTGCATGGCTAAAATTAACACACATCATCAAAGTAGTATAACCGAACAAGATAAGGCATAAATTATATTACAATAGTGTTAACATACCTATTCACCAATAGTTTGAAGATATTAATCATGTTATATTTCTTTTAATCTTTTTAAATTACCAATGCGAAGGCTTTGTATAAAGAGACGCACAAGAAACCCTTTCTTCTTGAACATTGTTGGCCTATGTTAAAGGACCAACCAAAGTTTGCCGATCCTAATGGAAGATCGAGAGCATTCGTGCCTCCAACTCCGAAGTCAACATCTATTGGTGAAGGGGATTGTGGTTCCGGACTTGGTGACATTTCCAATTTTGAGAGGCCAATTAGTAGGAAGGCCAAAAAGGCCATACGAAAGAACAAAGCCACCGGAAAAGATGTAGGGGAGTATTTGACCAAGAAAATGAAATTTATTGAGGAGGTAACTCGATTGGAAGAGGAAAAAATGTTTATTGAGAGGGAAAAACTTATGATTGAGAAGGAAAGAAGTAAAGAAAAACTTAAAATTGAGAAGGAAAGAGTCATGATTGAGAAGAAAAAATTTGAGATGGAATATATGTTAGACGATGAGAGAATCATAATAAAAGATACAAGTGGCTTGACCAGAGCACAAAAAGCTTTTTATGAACAACTCCAAGAGGAAATCATGGCAAGACGAAGTTCACGTAATTAATGGGTTTGATTGCATTTTGGATGTAGCTTAGGCTTTTATGTATTTTGTAGTGGCTTATGTAGGCCTTTATGTATTTTGGTAGTAACTTATGTATTTTGTAGTGGCTTATGTCACTTGACTTTAATCTTAAACTAGATGTATGTGTTTGTGTTGTGACTTGTGCGTGAATTGATTATTTTCATTTTGTTGGGACTTATGTCACATGACTTTAATCTTAAATTAGATGTATGTATAAACTTTTAAATTTATTGTTTATCTTGTTTGTGTTGTGACTTGTGCGTGAATTGGTTATATTCATGGAGTTGTGACTTATGTCACTTGACTTTAATCTTGCATCTATAGTAATAATTGCTTTCCAATTGTCTTGAAGGTTGCATCCATGAATCGCTCTTTGTTTCTCAAGTTTCTTTTTGATGACTCAGATAAGGATGAGATAATTGAAGAACTTATTATGGAAACATCACAACCTAAACGTCGTCACTTTATCCAACGTAATCATTTGGTAGGCCATGAGAGGCTTTTTCTTGATTATTTTGCTCCTACACCAATATATCCACCCGCTTTATTTCGTACGAGATTTCGGATGAAGCGTTCTCTTTTTCTCCATATTCAATCTAAGGTAGAAGCTCATGACTCTTACTTTGTCCAAAAAAGAAATAGTGCCAACAAACTTGGTTTATCTTCATTACAAAAGATAACTGCTGCACTTAGAATGCTTGCATATGGAGTATCGGGTGATTTGATAGATGAATATGTGCTGATTGGAGAAACTACTTCATTAGAAAGTTTGAAAAAATTTGTTATTGCGGTAATTGATGTTTTTTCTAAGGAATACTTGAGAAAGCCAAACAATGAAGACATTGCTAGACTGTTAGCTCATGGCAAACGCCGAGGTTTTCCAAGTATGTTAGGTTCAATTGATTGCATGCATTGGAAGTGGAAAAATTGTCCATCTGCATGGAAAGGTCAATATTGTGGTCATATTCGTCAGCCTACTATTATTTTAGAGGCAGTAGCATCATATGATCTTTGGATATGGCATGCATTTTTTGGGTTACCTAGGTCAAATAATGATATTAATGTGTATGAGGGGTCTCATGTATTTAATAAACTTGCTGAAGGATGTGCTCCTGCAGTACATTACTCAATCAATGGTCATGACTACACAATAGGATATTACTTTGTTGATGGTATATATCCAAAGTGGGCAACATTTGTGAAAACAATCCCATTTCCACAAGGACATAAGCGAAAATTATATGCAGCATCCCAAAAGGCGTGTAGGAAGGATGTTGAGCGTGCATTTGGAGTGCTTCAAGCACGTTTCGCAATTGTCCGTGGACCTCCATGATTTTTCCATCTTGAAACACTCCAAAAGATCATGAAAGCGTGCATAATTCTCCATAACATGATTGTTGAAGATGAGTGGGATGATAATGAAGTGGTAGACTTGGATTATGAACAAATTGATGGAGTGGATAATCCTCCTATGCAAGTGTTACGTGAACAAAGTGATGGATGCATTAGAGACCGAGAAATTCATTTCAACTCCAATTGGACCTCATTGAACATTTATGGCAATTGGAAGGTAAGTCATAGGAACCTCCTTTTTTATATGTTGAGAAGCATGAGTCATAGGAATTTGTGCGAGCGTGTGAGTTCTATTGTAATTTGGTTTGAGTTATGTATGTGAGTAATCTATGGACTACATTGTTCCAGCTATAATATGTGATCTATTTTATATGTTTTCTTATAAAGTTCCTCCATTTCATAGTTCACATTATTCCAAGATTGCTTCCGGACAATTGAGACGATAATAGGCTATCATGACGATTGAGAAATTTTTTTTAGTCAAAAGATAAATTTGTATATATATAATTTGGGGTTAAAACAAAATATTATTGTTACTCTAGTTTCTTATTTGCTATCATGATGATTGAGAAATTGTTTGAGTAAAAAAAAAAATGTATAAGTATAATTTGGTGTTAAAAAAATCACGTGTTAACACTAGACGATTATTTTCTATCATGTGGCAGCGACGGCGGCAGAAGAGTCTGTGGCGGTGGTGGCAGTGGTAGTGGCAGCGGTAGCGATTGCAGTGGCGATGGAAGAGTCGGTGGCGGCGGCAGTAGTGGCGGCGGCAGTAGTGGCAGCGGCAGCGGTTGCGGTTGCGGGTGGTTGTGATTGTTGTTTATTATAATGGATATATTATTTTATTGTAGTAGATATATTATTTTATTATAGTAGATATATTATTTTATTGTGTTGAAAGCTAAAATAGATACACTGCTGCAGCATGTGTATAGGCAAAAAAGATAAAATAACTTTTTGTGGTACCAAATAGCTAAATTTTTAGCACAGTGCTGTGAATGCTCTTAGCCACCTCACCTCAAATATTTTATGTAACTTGCTCACTGACTTGCTCCACCAACGCAACAACTACATATTGTACTACGTTGCAAGAATGTCCTGTTATTGGTCACTAATTGGGTGCATATGTGTTCAGATTCTAATGAGCTTGAATTTACTAACTCTTGTGAGCTTGAATTTACTAACTCTTGTGAACTTGAATTAAGTGATTAAATTTTTTTTTTCCAATAAAAAAAAAAAAGTGAGTAATTTTTGTTTAGAGAAGAGGTGTACATGTCTAGTTGCAAGAGTATATGTTGATCATATTATAGTTTGTTGCATTTAGATCATTTAGAGGGTTTTGAACTTCAGTAGCATCATTTCTGTAATTTTCAGTCGCTCTTCAATTGCTTTTCGATTGATCGAACTTATTTGCCAAAATTTCTAATTTTCCGATCGATTTTTTAATCAATCGAAATTTTCTACGATTGTGTCTCGAACTCTCGATCGATCGAAATTCTTCATAGGAGTTTTTTGGACTTTCAGCTTTATGACATCTCATATTCACGCATGTATTATGAACAAAATCTTGAATGACGGCTTTGGTGCTTGGTTCTGCCCTTGAAATTTGGGGAAACTAGACATTACCTAAAGCTCTTGAAATTGCCTTTTTCACTATTGCACACAAACTGTTTGTTAGAATGCCACACACAAGTTCATATTGCATAAATCATTGTGTGCGCTTCATGTACTCTAGCTCAGGGCAAGCACTATGATCATACAAGGTTATTAATGAGCATATTGCATAGCCTTATATGACATGTACTCATTCCTTTGTTTTGCCACTGTCATTTTCTTTTAGATTATTCATTATGGCACCTAGAGGATCTCTACCTTTTGATTCTCATCTATTTTGTGATCATTCTAAAGCTAGTGAAAGTGAAGATGTAGCCATCAAGGACTTCTTCCATGGACATAGGGTGTCACTTCGAAACACATAACCCTTGTGTCCTCTCCTTTTCTTTCCTATTGCTTCTTCTCTACAATCTCAGCAATTAAGCGAGGACGGAACCCCACTTCGACTTTCATTCATAATAGTTAACACTCCCTCAATACTCAAACTGCCCTCCTTGATAGATGGGATGTGATCCCAGGCCTCTTGCACAATGACAAGAGAATGTAGCAACAAGTTGATACACAGTTTACAAATGCTACTGTAACTGCCCCTTGCATGTAGAAAAGAGAGGACAGAGAGATTTGAGTCTATTTCCACCTTTTTCTTTACAAGATTAAATCATAATATAGGCGACATATTGGATCAAGTATTCATCTCAAACTTAATTACATATACATTTAAAACAAGTAGCACACAGAATCTTAGGCATAATTATTTCCATTTCACACACATTACATCAATTTGGAATGCACACTCTGACTTATTTCATACATTCACGAAAACATCAAGACTAAATTAAACAAATTTATACATTATGTGGCCTTGGGATGATGAACCATGTGAAAACATAACTAATGTTGAATTCTTTGAACACATAACTAGTGTTGAATTCTTATTAAAGTGTTTTTATTTGGCAACCACCGACTGAAAGGCATGGAAACCATGTACTTTAGCTAGCTAGACACTTGAAAAGAGAAAGCAAATCAATAAAACTTTACCTTTTGCATGGTTTGTGTAAAATTCTTGCATAAGTCATTGCAGGGTCCTGACTGGGAAGACTCGACAGCATACCAAGTCTGAGCGGCAGTTAAACCAAGTCCTAGTAATACACCACAGAAAGCAAGAATCGTCCAAGGACTGCTGAAATGGTCGTGAACGAATTGAGCCATCCATGTTGTACATTTGCAGTCATAGAATTCCTGAATCTTGAACTTGACATCCTGATATATATAGGGGTTAGGCACCAAGTCGGTGCCTATCTCATTGAACAGCTTAGCCACTTCTTCATCGCTGCCAAGGAAGTTGTGGAGTATCCGTGCTTTCCTTAGCATCTTAACATCGTTGGCTTCATCAATCAGTGAATCAAGAAAAGATATGTAAGAGGTGATCCCAAAATCATTTTTGAAATCCAGACACATTTCGTAGGCTATCAAGTTCATGAACTTAGGCCTTGTTGAGTCATCCACAATAATTGGTGGAAGGTAAAGGTGCCCGAAAAAAAGGAATTGTCTTCTAAATGATATGTTATGCAAGCAACTATTGCTACCACGTTTCAAATGGATACCTGCTGCTTCAAGCTCTTGCACGTTGCGATAGGATTGCCAACCTTGGTCCTTTTTCTTTTGTTTTTCTATAGCATCTGGTGGCTGACCATGACAACCCAAGAGGCTTGTCCTCAGGAGGTCAAGAAGATGGACGGGCTCTTTATCCATTGATATTCGCTTCTCTGGTTGTGGATATTCCTGTGCATGAAGGTTACCTTGATTGCCATTTTCTTGTTGCTGCTTCAATTGCTGATTGTCTGGTACCATATCATGCTTTGCAACGTAAGTTTCAATTGATTCCCTCAACTCCTTTTCCATCTTACTCAAGCCCATCAACCATTTGAGGAGACGATAAGGAAGTTGGTTTTCCAGCAAGAACAAATCCTGTTGTCCAAATGTAACACTGTCGGTTTTTATGTCCAGCTGTTTAAACTGGTCATTAGCAGCGCAGTATATGTATTGTAGTATTGCACAGCCATCCACGAACAACAGCCAAGCGAGGGCCTCATCATCATATTCTTTGGTCACCTCCTCCTCGAAGCATTCCCTCAGGTCCTTGATGTTATCCTCAATCTTCTTGTATAAATCTTTTATTTCCTTCCCGCTACCATTGACGAATTCATATGTCAACACAAGCTTGTACCTCTCTGCTAGCTTGTACTTTTCATTACCATGATGGATGGGACCAAGTGATACCACCCTCGGCTCATAGTACTTCTTAAAATCCAGTTGATCTTGCAGCAAGAATATAACCTTTTGTATCTTTGGAGATGGAGAGTGATTCTTTGCATTTTCTCCTGCCTTCTTTACAGTTTCAAACCTTGCCTCCAGGGTACTGGTTTCTATTGAAATGCTGTGCACTTGGGCCTCCTCAGTGGCACCTCTACTTGTTTCGCAAGCTTCTCTTGTGATAGCGTTACTCAAACAGGACTCCATGGAAACAGAATGCATAACAAGTTTGCAGCAAAGAAGGCAATTGAATTTTGGAACTTAGCTGTCCTTGTATATTTACAGTCATTTATAGTATGGGGAAACTTAAGCTTGAGAAATTTAGGACTTATGCTCTTAGTCGATTATTTAATTACTTGGGGACTAAATACACAGAGTGTTATGAAGCAGCTACATTTTATGACTTGATAGGCATCGCAAGGATGAAATATATTCATCTACAAGATATGTGGAAAAAATATAGAAGAAAGTGAAAGTAGCTGACGGATTTTATTACATGGCACACTTTTTGAATAAACTATAAATTATGACTAGCTTTTTGTTCTTATCCATCGAACAGGAATTAGTTTCAGAGAATTCTTTGTTTTTATACTAGCTTTATGCTATCTGCTAATTGTCGGATCATCTTTGCCCAGAATTAGAAAAAAAAAAAAAAAAAAAAAAAAAAAATGTTAATTGTCACACAAGAAAAAGTGGGTTCCTTCAGACTTTATTACATAACAAGTTTGATATGATCCCCTTCGTGATTAACCTAGCATTTCCTTCAGACTTTATTTACATAACAAGTTTGATACGATTTCCTTCGTGTGTGTATAAAGAATACAAATCTTCTGTACCACATTTTGTGTTCCACTTCATATTCTATCAATTACAACTTGTTATAATTTTTTTTTTTTTCCATTTTAAAATTTGCCTATTTTATAAGAAAAATTAAACAAATAAATGGCAAGTTGTGATTGGTGGAACACAAAAATGGTACAGAGAATTTGTATTCATATATAAACAAACACATATATGCGATTTAGATACCTTGCTTGATGTAAAGATGAAACATAAACGCTAAGTTATCCAAAAAAAAAAAAAAGATTTCAAAGAAAGTTTATCATATCTATTGTATAGCGTTAAGGTTTATGATTAATAATATCATTGATTAGCATTTTAGTGTTAAGAATTTGGTCTTTACGCTATTTAGGAATTTTTTTAGCACTAGGATCTTGACTCTTGAGCATGTCTTTACGTTATGCTACTCCAGTCCCGAGTTAGTCTATTAAACAACCATACTTTTGTGAAAGAACTATATTTTCACTTTATCCCAACATCAAGCTTGGAATATTTAGATATAGAATCATTGAGTACGGGGTGTATATGTATAGCATATAATTTCAGATAGATGCTATTCCCTGTATATCCATTAATGAATGTAAAACCATCCAGTTATAAGAGCATTCCCATTGGCAATTGTAAATGGTATATGTAGAAAAAATTTAGCATAAAGGCACAAAAAGAGCCCAATAGCTAGACTTGTAAAATCTTACAATTGCAAATTTTTTTTGCAATTGTGCTACAATGCCATCCTAAATGTAGGATGGCACTGTAGCACTTTAGTAAAAATTATAATATATTTTAATTGATAAAGTGAAAGAGATATGGGGGAGAAGAAAGAGAGAGAGTTGTATTGGAATATATTATATTATTTTAGTGGGTAATATGTATTATTTTAATGAGTATAATAGGAAAATAAAAGTTGGGATGTTAGTTGTGTTGTAAAATGGTATGATATAATTGATAAAATAACTTTTTAAGATGGTAAAATAGAATAGAATAGGATGAACATGATATTTTAAACTAGACTCGTCGGGTTTTGTGCGTACAATAAAGCTTTTCTTTATTTTTTTATTTTGGGTTTAGTGAAATGATATTTAAAAGTGAGATAGAAATAATGTCTTAATTTTTATTTACCTAAAAGTTAGGAACTTTTTTAAAAATAGTAAATTACTCTTTTAACCAGTTTTTTTTTTTTTTTTTTAAGGTAAGAGATAGATACTAGTTTGTATTTTTAAATTTAAAATTATTCAACTAAAATATAGGGATATTTTAGAGAGTTTAAGAATTTGTGTGAGGATATTTTACTGCGTAAAATGATGAATCTAGAGAATCCTGCTGTTATTAATAGTATACATTAAATGAGAAAGTTGACATAATTTTTTTAGCTTAACTTTTATCACAACCATGGTTCTCAAATCTGAACCGGACCGAACAGTCCGACTGGGTTAACCGTGAACCTCCTATTATTGTGATTCTTTTAGTTCTAAGAACCTCTTTATGCACACAAAAAAAAAAAAAAAAACGTTCCAACCGTGGTTGGACCGTACGGTTCTAAGAACCGTGGCCAAACAGATATCACTCGGTGAAGAATTTGAATTAAAAATCGTGAGAGAAATAAAAAAGAAAAACAGAGAGCCACATTTTACATTATAAACGATTTTCGCCTGAATGCACTCATCTTGTCGCAGCATGCCATTGGTCGCCTGAAGCAACCCACAGTTGGTCGCTCCTTTCTTCTCCTTCTGCATTTCACCTCCTCTACTCTGCTTCTTCTCTTCTTCTTTTTCAGTTTTTTTCTTTTTTGTGTGTTGTAATGTCTGCCCCTTCAAGCTTCAATGCCTTGTGCTTTGTTTTATGTGTAATTTCTTAGATTTGCGAGCCTTCACGTGACTATTTCAGCCTTTTGGTCATTCAGTCATTCAAGTTGACTAAGACTTCCCCCACTTTACATTAATATCTAGGTTTTCTCTTTATTTTCTTTTTTTTTTTCCTCCTTTTTTTTGCATTTGTTTTATGATCACTCTTACTAAAATTTAAAATCTAATATTAATTTGTCATTTATATTAGTATTATTGAGCTAATACGTGGGATTATATAAATTGACATACTAGTGGAAATATGAACTTATTACAATAGGTAAAGTTTTTGTTTTTTTTTTTAACTTATATTATCATTATTACTAGTATTATCATGATTTTAAAAACCGGTACGGTGAACGTTTTCCTCTCCTCGAGTAGGAGTTGTCTCTCTCGTCTGCGGATGAGCCTTCACTCTCTAAGGATCACCGTTAGAGTTTAGCCTATTCTCTAAACTATTATTGTGGTTGTGGGTCCTATCACTCCTTTCTGCTATCTCGATGGCAGAGGAGGTTATTGACAGCTTGGAGAACATGACGTTAACAGTGGAGGAAGAAGAAACTATTGCGATCTCGGATGAAGGAAGATTAAGGGAGATTGAAAGTTGCAACTTAAGCCTAATCGGAAGGTTTCTCACTTGTAAACCTTTCAACAAAAGAGCAGCAAAAGCCACTCCATGACGGCCCATGGACGTTTGATAACCAACTTCTCTTGGTACAAAAATGGACTCCGCTTCTCTCTGGATTCAAATCTGGGATGCACCATTTGATATGGTGTCTCCCACAGTTAGGATTGTCCACCCAACCTGTATACCCGACCAACCTGCTCGAGCCCTAACCGACACTCCGGCGGTCAGTGGCGGGTCACCACCCACAGAACCCGACGCCTTCAAGTCGATTGGCGGTTTTCCTCTCCCAAAATCCGAGCAACCCGACCCGATCATAAACCCAAAAACTCCTGGCAATATTCGAAGGTTCTTCGACGAATGCATACAAAATCCGGCGATATTTGAAGTTATCTGGCAAAAATTTACTTGAAACCCATCAGATCGGACGAAATTTGGCGAGATCTCGTCGAGATCTAGTCCAAATTCGACAAGATCCGGCGAGATCTCGTTGAGATCCAGTGAGATCTTGTCGTGATCTGGCCAGATCTCAACAGATCCGGCCAAATATCAATCAGATATCGATGGATCCGGCCAAATATCGGCCAGATCTCGATGGATCTGGCCAAAATAACGACACCGGAGATAAAAACCGAAACCGACCGGTGAACCCGAAAACCCAACGCGACCCGAACCGACCGATCCGACTAGCATTCCAGGTCGGTTTCGGGTTCTGTTTTCACCCACCCAAAAGTTTTGGGTCGAGTCCAAGTTAGGCACAAACCCGACCCAGCCCGACCCGTGGACACCCCTACCCACAGTGGCTACAGATGTGAGTGGTAGACTAGGTAAAGTGGAAGAAGTGGAGAGGAGGAGGAATCTTGACGATCAAAACATTTTTATGAGGGTTAAGGTGGCATTGCCTATCTCTAAACCCCTTAGGCAGGGGGCTTATCTAGCTAGTGCAAATGGCGAATGAACATGGTGCAAGTTCAAGTATGAGAGGCTGCCACTTTTCTGTCACTACTATGGTATGCTTGGACACGATCTTCGGCATTACACTGAACATTTTGCTGCAGCAAAACAAAATGGAGATGTGAAATGCCAATACGGGGATTAGATGAGAGCCTCTAGAGGCCATTCACGTATGCCACCGAAGCGAACCACTAAGGACCCATCGAGTTCAACCAGGGAAGGGGATGAGGTGCAAGGTGGTAGAGGTGGTAATTCCAAGCGGGCGAAGCTGCCTTCGGCAGCATCTGAGAAGCTTAACGAAAACCCTAGGGAGGAAGGTGGATTTGGAAGCAGTAAGAAATCCGGGATTCATTTAGAAGGCCATCAATGCTTACCCATGATACTCGGAGACGTTGAGACCAGTTTGGAAAGGGGTAACCGTATCAATGAGGGTAGTGGTACTGAGGTACAAAATTTAAATTTTAATGCAAATCACGTGCTCTCTCATACTGACCATGTGCAAGATGTTAAAACCATTAGGCCTACAGACTCAAAATCCAAGCCCAAGTGGACTCGTGTTGCCCGTATGGACATTGGGCCGATGCAAACAAATAAAGAGTGCCCAGAATCATTGTTGGGTAAGAGAGGGATTAAACATGTTGTGGAACGTGAAGGAGAACACGGTGTTACGGAGAGAACAGCAAAACAGAGGAAAGTTGCAGACAAAGATGCAGTCCACGATGAAGAAACGGTCTCCACCCTTGGTGGAGAACCGCCCTTGCCGGATGCAATGAAAATTTTAAGTTGGAACTGCCAAGGGCTTGGGAACCCTTGGACAGTTCGAAGCCTGTGCGACATCGTGCAGGTTCAAGCGCCTACGGTATGCTTTTTTATGGAGACTAGATTGGACAAGGAGGGGTTTGACAAACAACTAGGGGATTTACCGTTCCCAAACAAAATTGTAGTTAAAGAGTCAAATTCTAGAGGAGGACTAGCACTTATTTGGAGGGGAGGGGTGCAGATGGAGCTTATCAATTTCACCATGAACCATATTCTTGTCAAAGTCATGGCAGAAAATGGTTTCAACTGGTTTCTCACCGGGTTTTATGGGTGGCTTGAAGCTAGCCAATGGGGTAAGTCATGGGCTCTGCTCAATCATCTGAGATCATTTGTGGATGGACCATGGGTTTGTATAGGAGACTTTAATGCCATCTTGAACTCCTCGGAGAAATTAAGCAATACACCATCGCAACAGAGGCTTATGGATGATTTTCGAGAGGCATTGGACTTGGCTAAATTGATTGACTTAGGCTTCGAAGGTTACCATTTCACTTGGAACAATAGAAGACCAGGACACGCGAACACTAAACAGAGGCTGGACAGGGCAGTGGGGAATGAGGCTTGGAGGGCGAAATTGTGCTCCATGTGAAGTGTGACAGAAAATGGCAAGGACGGGGAAGCCGTGGCTTTAAGTTTAAGGAGGTGTGGCTTCTATGGGATAATTGTGAGGCTGTGGTAGAGGAAGCTTGGTGTAAAGGGGGTATTCTGCCAAATGCGCTAGAGACAGCTAAACAAAAAATCAAAGCCTGTGGGGTGGATTTGTTGGCTTGGGGTTCAACTAAAACCCATCCGGCAAATGAGTAAATCAAACAACTCTAGAAGAGAATTGAAGCATTGAATTGTAGTGACTATAATGAGGAGTGCAAGGCAGAGCTTTTGGTTCTGAGTAGGAAGTTGGTTGACTTATTGCGTAAACAAGAAATTTTTTGGGCACAGAGATCTCGAATCCCTTGGCTAAAGCATGGCGATAGAAACACGAAGTTTTTCCACCAAAAGGCCTCACAAAGAAGAAGGAGGAATTACATACAAAGAATAAGGGATTCAAACAATAATTGGGCTGAAACAGTGGAGGATATTGCAGGAGTAGCTTTGGACTACTTTCAGAAAATTTTCACAGCAGGGGAGTGTAACTGGATGGATGACTGCCTTAGTTAAGTGCCCCACAAAATTTCTGCAGAGATGCATCAAACCTTGACTAGTGAGTTTAGTGCAGATGAAATCAAAGCGGCGCTGTTTCAAATGGCACCAACAAAGGCCCCTGATCCTGATGGTATGAATGCTCTCTTTTTGCAAAAGTATTGGCATATTGTTGGTAATAATGTAATAGATGCTGTGTTGGATTTTCTTGAGCCTGGTCACATGGTTCCTGGAATTAATGCTACTAATATTGTTCTCATTCCGAAAGTTAAAAGCCCTGAAAAAATGTCTGATTTTCGCCCAGTTAGCCTTTGTAATGTGATATATAAAATCATCTCTAAAGTCTTAGCAAATAAACTAAAACTGATTCTGCCATAAATCATATCACCTACACAAAGTGCTTTCATACCTGGAAGACTCATCACAGATAATGTTTTATTAGCGTATGAGACTTTTCATACTATGCATAGTAGAAAAAAGGGAAAGACAGGCTCTCTTGCTTTGAAATTGGATGTTAGCAAGGCCTATGATTGGGTAGAATGAGATTTCCTTCGTGGCACTATGACTAAATTGGGCTTTCCTGGACATTGGATTAGGTTGGTGATGGCTTGTGTCTCTTCACCATCCTTTTCTATTCTTATTAATGGCAAACCCTTTGGAAATATTACCCCCTCTAGAGGGCTCTGCCAAAGAGACCCTCTATCATGTTATTTGTTTCTCTTGTGTGCAGAAGGGTTCATATCCTTATTAGCAAAAGCTAAATTGGAGGGGAGGATTCATGGTGTTTGATATTTGTAGAAGGGCGCCAATGATATCTCATTTGCTTTTCGCTGACGACTCATTGTTGTTCTGCAAAGCCTCTCAAAAGGAAGTCCAGGTGATAAATGAACTTCTACAAACCTATGCTGATGCTTCAGGTCAGAGTATTAATATGGAGAAGTCCTTAGTATTTTTTAGCAACAACACTCGAGAAGGGATGCGGGACTGGATAAAGGCGAAGTTAGATGTAAAGGAAGTGGCAAAGTTTGAAAATTACCTGGGACTGCTGAAATTGGTTGGAAGGGCAAAGTACCAAACTTTTGCCTACCTTAAAGATAGAGTGTGGAAAAAGTTGCAGGGTTGGAAAGGAAAGCTACTGTCCAAGGCTAGAAAAGAGGTGTTGATTAAAGCCGTGGCACAATCTATCCCCACATACACAATGGGTGTATTCCAATTACCAACAAAGCTTTGTGATGACCTCAACGCAATGTGTGCGAATTTCTGGTGGGGTCAAGTGGATAGGGAGAGGAAAATCCATTGGCGAAGGTGGAGTATCTTAACTCAAGCTAAGAAATTTGGAGGAATGGGTTTCCGAGACTTGAAGGCCTTTAATCTTGCCATGCTAGCCAAACAGGGATGGAGATTATTGCAAAACCAAGAATCCATAGTGTTCAAGTGCCTCAAAGCTCGATATTTCCCACGATGCACTTTACTGGAAGCAGTTCATTCGCCGAATAGCTCTTTTATTTGGAAGAGTATTATGGCTGCCCAACTTGTTTTAAAAAAGGGATGTTGTTGGAAGGTGGGAGATGGAACATCCATACGGGTCATGTCAGATAGTTGGATCCCTAATCACCCCACAAATAAAATTCTTGTCCACCCTGTTGAGGAAGAATGGGAATAGAGAGTGTCTAAACTTATGGACCCCGAATTAAGGTGCTGGAATAAAGAGCTTATCATGTCAAAGTTTCACAAGGAAGATGCAGAGGCAATTTTGAGGATACCACTAAGTAGAAGACAAGTAGTGGACTCGGTGATGTGGCTTCACACAGCAAGGGGAATGTATTCTGTGAAATCAGGTTATTATGTGGCAACACAAGTACTTAGGGGGGCGGATTGGACAGAAAGTTCAAGAGGGCTCAGTGGCACTAAAGTCTGGGCAATGTTATGGAAGCTCAAGGTGCCTAATAAAATCAAAGTCTTTGGCTGGAGGGTGTGCCAAAACATACTTCCTACCCGAGAAAATTTAGTCCATAGATGAATTATGGTAGATGATACATGTGAACTTTGCAAAAGTGCCTCAGAAACAGGGATTCACGTTTTATGGGAGTGTGGGGTGGCGAGGGATGTATGGGCAAGCAACTTAGTGAAGTTACAAAAACATGTTGGGGGTCAACGGGATTCAATGCAATTATTTGAAGAGATGCAGGACCGGCTGTCAAGGAAAGAACTTGAGCTATTTTTAGTCCAAGTCTGGTTCATATGGACCCAACGAAACAGGATTATACATGGAGGTAAGCTTCAGTCACCAACCCAACTGAACAAAAGAGCACTTGATCTTCTGGCAGAATTTCAGCAAGCTCAAGAACAGCTAACCATAGTCAATAGAACCAGCACAGAGAGCAGATGGTGCCCACCACCAATTTCAATGTTCAAACTTAACTTTAATGCAGCCATTTTCTCTGACCTTAAGTGCTCTGGTATAGGAGCTATCATTCGCAATGAAAAGGGTGAAGTAATGGGAGCAACGTCTGCCAAGGGTCAATAGGTACAAGACAGCATGGAAGCTAAAGTTCTTGCATGCCGCAGAGCTCTAGAATTTGCCATTGATATTGGATTTTCAGAATTGGCGATTGAAGGAGACAACGCACAAGTGCTGAATTCATTAAGGTCCACTGATACAAATTTGTCTCGGCTTGGTCATATTTATGCTAATATACAATGCTTGATTGCTGGTTTACATTGGGTAGAAGTAAAATTGGTGAAAAGGGATGCAAATTGTGTAGCTCACTCCTTAGCACGTTACGCAAAAACTATAGTTGAAGATGTATTTTGGTTGGAGGACTCTCCACCACCAGCCTTGGAGGCATTGTATGTTGACTCTCTTCAGTTTCAATGAATGAAAGTTTTGCTGCGTTTTCAAAAAAAAAAAAAAAAAAAAGGTACGGTGAAAGAACCGGAAAAGGAGCTAATTACTGGTTTTATGGTCGAACCGGTGACGTCATAAATAATTTAATTATTATTTACTTAAATTATATAAATAATTAATAATTGTTTAATATACTAAAACTAACAAACCAATAGTAATAAATATGTTTCCTTAAAAAAAAAAAAAAACAAATATATAAGTATATAACATCTTTTTAAAGAATTTAATATAATAACATTACAAAACAATCATCCTTAACATAATAAACTTTCAACAAAACCAAATAAATAAGTTCATTAGTCATTACACTTACATCCAAATGGCAAATAGCAAATAAGTTCATTACATCCAAATAGCAAACAAGTTTTAAAATTTCAAACAAACAACTACTAAGTTTTAGGACCCCTCCTTTATAAGTTTTCTCACAATGTATACATCTATAACTATTTTTTCCGTCTTTCAACTCTTCAGTTACATGATCCCATGTGGGATCACATTTCACTCTCACAGATGAAGAATTAGCATTAGACTCAGTTGTAGAAGCATGTTCATTAGATGGTACAGAGGCGGACTCCATTTCACTCAACAATTTCAGATTGGCAGCAACCATTTTATCAATAAATAAATCATCAACACAACATACACAAACAATAGTATAATACTCTGTAAACTATATTTTATAAACAATAATGCTCTGTAAATCAAATCCATAACATACACAAAATCCACAACATACTTTGTAAACTAATCAAATCCACAACATACACAAAATCCATAACATACTCTGTAAACTAATAATTGAAAGGAGAATTAATGATAGAAGTTACCACTTACCAATGAAGTCATGGAATAGAGAACCTGAGCTGAAGCCGAGAACATGAACGGAGAATCTAAGCTAAAGCCGGAAAAAAAAAAAAAAAAAAAAAAAAAAAAAAAAAAAAAGAAGAAGAAGAAGAAAAAAGAGTAGAGCTGATGAAGCCAAGAAGCAAAAAGCAGAATCAAAATCAAAATCAAAATCAAAAGAAAAGAATATTACTTGATGAAGCCAAGAAGTAGAGAGCGGAGATGAGAGCTCAGAGGGAGAGAGCAAGACCGAGAAGGAAAAAAGAAAAGAAAAAAACTTCAAATTTAGAGATTTTGGTCAATTTTGTCTGTGGCTTTGACGAGGAAGAAGAGAGGGTTATTGGGGTCTTCAGATTTAGAGATGAGAGTAGAGTGGTTGATCGTTGATGCGAGTGAGCTTGAGTTAAGCTTGAGTGAGGCAAAGAGGCAAAGAGTGAGGCGTGACTGCGTGTGCAAGAGATGAGGTTGAGGGCATGAGGCGTGAGATGATGAGAGCGTGAGAGTGTTTAGTCAGTTAGGCTTTAGGATTAGTTTTTATGTTTTAGCCAAAATGACGTAGTTTTAGGTTGGGAAAGGACAAAGTATCCCAACCGATTAGTAACGAGTTCAACCATGCTAGTTCCCGGTTTTCCGGTTGAACCGGCCGGTTTTCAATTTTTCCTGGTCTTTAAGCTATTTCTGGTTTTTGCCCATAACCGGACTGGATTGAAGGCCAGTTCCCGGTTGAATCGGTCAGACCGATCGATCCGGTCCGGTTTTTAAAACCATGAGTATTATCACAAGTTTTACTAATCAACATATAAAGAAATAAGAAAAACTATATATATATATATATATATATTTGCTTAGGATTTGATATTTCTTATTTGTTTGTAAAAGCTATGATATGAAAAATATATTTGAAATATGTATCTTTATTTTAATTGGATTATTTTTGTTAATTTTTTTATTTATATTAATTTATAATTTAAATAATTATTAATTAATTATGACATCACCACAGTTCGACTTTGGTTTTGTTAGTTTTTAGACCCCTTAAAACACAATTGATTTAACCTAGGTAATTAGCTAAGTTGTTACTTAGTCCAATTTAACAAATCTAGGTTATCACAATCACAAAGATCATAACATGCAAAGCAGCGGAAAATAAATAAGACAATGATATGATTACCCAGGAAACCAAACCGGTAAAAACCTGGGGAGGATTTGACCTAGTTATCCTCAAGGTAAAAAGCAAATCCACTAGAAAGAATCGAAGTTCATACAATAAGACTTACAAGCCCCCACGCTCGACTTCTTATTGCTACCAACCAGTAGAACTTACTGACACGACCACGTGCAAGCTCCGAATCCACGGACTCCTTCTTTCTTGGATTCACCACCAGATACAAGCACACCCGCTTGTGTTTTCTTTAAGCTTCAATGGCAGCAACCGAATTGATCATCAAGGCATAGATAAATCTTCTCCTTGAAAACCCTAAGTTTGTGTAAAGGAAAGCTCCTCTAGATCTCACAAGAGATTTACACAAACCGCAAATATGAGCAACACTAAAACGTGGCTAGGGTTTGCCTTTTATACTTAGGACAAATAAAAAACCCTAAAAACGTTTTAAAACACTTAGGGCTGAGTTGGACGAATTTGCAGAAAAACATTCTGCCCGAGCTTTGATCGGTCGAGCCTGTCGTTCGATCGATCGAGCCAGGCCGAAAGGCACAATGCTTCCTGCTTTAACTCGATTCCAACTTTACATTGACACACAACTTTGAGCTAGCTTTAAACACTTCTAAACACATTGTTTTGATCATGGTTTGCCAACAATACACATTAGAGTTCTAAATACATAAAATCCTAAACTTTAGAACCTAACAAACTCCCCCTTTGGCAATCCGTGACAAAACACAACTTAGAAGCTCAAAGTTTACAAAATAAAAAAAACCTTTACAAAATAATGCTCATAAAACAAATTCAATCCTAACTACTATCCATCAGTTGCAAGTGTAGACAGCAGCTTAATTGAATCAACCTGTATATTTCCTGAAACACTAAACAAAATGCATAACCGCATGTGTGGAAATAATACAAGTAAACAAAATAACTTCTTGATTTCAAACAACACACAAATAAAGACATATATCAATGAATAACTCATAAATATAAATCAATAAGCAGTTTGAAACAAGAAACAAATAAAATACCAATCAAACATAAAACTCCCCCTAACAAGAATATCTCATCAAAAACAAGGTAAGAGCTAAAAATGCATAAGTACAAAGTGAAGCACCTACATACAATCTAAAACTCCACAAGCTCCAACCAAAAACAAATAAACTCCCCCTGAAAACAAAAACCCTACAAAGTACTCCCCTTTTTTGTGACGGAATGCCAAAGGGCAAACAAGTCATCCATCATCAAAAGGGAGGTGGTGCATGGATCTCATCAAGCACATCCACCAAAATCTGTCCTTGAGCCGCCTGAACGGTCAAGACAGGATCCAACGTGCGACGAATGTCTGAATCATCCGAAGTAGTCGGTGGAGGAACATCAGCATCAGCAGCAGCACCTGAAGTCTCAGCAGCAGCAGTACCTGTAGAAGAGGGAGGAGGGGGAACACCACTAGATGACGCACCTCTAGGACGAGAAGAAGCAACTCTCAACTGAGCAGCCCTCTAACGAAGAAAGGTGGCACCTATGGGAGCAATCACATGAACAGGCTCACCAGACGGAAAATCATCTAGACCTAAGTAGAGCAAAATCCTATGAATGAAAATAGGATGAATCAGTGCATGCCCTACGGCAGAACTCCTATGAACCTTGTTCAAAGAACGAAGGAACAAGTGAGGAAAACTGATAGACGCTCCAGAAACAAAGGCGTACAAAAACACACATCGTTCTAAAGGGATGGTGTGGACGTGAGAGATAGGCCACAAGGAATGACACGCAATCCGAAAGAAGAGATAGGCAGTCTCGGTAAGCTCAGCGGATGTGATCCGAGGATCAGAACCCCACTAGATAGATGACCCAGTGATGTAAGACATGACAACGTCTAATAAGGGTGACTCATCATAGGGATAGTCAGCATTCCGAACAACCGGCACTCCAAGAGCCTCAGCCACTACCCGAGGGGTAATGGTGAACTCTACACCTTATATCCAACTCCTAAGTAGGGTGTTGGAATCATAGATGTGGCAAGGGAGATTCGAGTAGAACTCTCTAATCAGGGCGGTTGGGGGTGGATGATCTATCTCTAAGAGAGGCAACCAACCTCTAGACTCAAAATTGGCCCTAATGGCCGGATCAAACTCATCTAACACAACAGCGCGCTCAGACCAGATCTTATGCTTACAGTTCAAAGTGTCATAGGCTTCTCTACACTTATCATTCTTAAACAGCTCAACTCTAGTGGGAGACTCAGAGGAAGTGGTCCTATGAGCTCTAGTTTTCCTAGGCATGGTGCTAAGATAAGGATCAAAACACAGAGCGAAAGAACAAAAACATAAAACCAAAAACCAAGTGCAGACTGCAAGTTAGCACAAAAACAAAATATAGAATAAAAATCTATATGATGCATGAACAAGTTTAAATGCAATATGCATGTTCTAATGCAGCGAATTAAGTCCAAAAAGGTTCAAAGTACAAAATTGGCTTGAACATGAAGAGTTTTAACACAAAAAACCAAAAATTTTGGAAAACTACTTGATCAATTTGAAAAATATTGACGAATTGAGCATTACACATGATATAATAACAAAAATAATGACCAAATACATCAATTTGATAAGCCAATTTCATCAATTTAAGCCAATTTGACAAAATCCCCAATTCAGATTAAATTCAAAACCCTAGAATTTTCAATTTTTCAAAAACCACAAAATTGATGAAATTAAACTATAGAGAACATCATTATAGCATCATAGCACAAAAACCCATCGATCAATTTCACAAGAATAGGTTCGAATCATCAAAAACCCCAATATGATGAAAGTTCCGAAAATACCCATGATAATGCATGAAAAATGCATGAAATCAAGAAATAAACTTGAAAAAGAAGGGCAAAAGGGACTTACCGGCCTTCAAGGACAAAAACCTTGCAAAAATCTTGAAGGATAACGACAAAAATTGGATGGTGGAGCCTAGAGCCAACGCGGAGAGAGAGAAAGGAAAATAACTATTTGAAAAATAACTTTGAAAAAGTCCAAGTCTGTCTTTAAAAAAAAACTGATTCACGAGTTTCGATCGGTCGAAAATCATCCTCGATCGGTCGAAACAAACAGAGACTCCCTCTCTCAAATTTTAAAAATTTCGATCGGTCGAAAAACAGAATGGACCAATCGAATTAGGCAGAGGCTCACCATATTTTTGAGGAAAAACACAATTTTTGAAAAACAAAATGATTTAACTCAAGGCATTGAAATTTAAGAACAAAAATGCATGAGTATGAGATGATATGAATTTCAAATCAAAGAGATTAAGCCCAAAATTCCCAAAAGCAAAATTTCTTGCAGTCTCCACAAATTTTCAAGCAACAAATTAAGTTTGCACATAATTCAAAGTATTTGCAATAACTTGGTTGGTCAGACCATAAACACACACAATAACATGTACAATATTTAGCAAAGAGTAACTCATGTAGTGTGTGCAACTAGCAAAAACTTGAGATACATGTAAGGTGATATGTGAATAGCAATCAATCACAAAGTCTACAAAATTCATCACAACGAATTTAAAAGAGACTATCACCTAAAGAGTTACATCATATAACTCTCACATCTCCTAGATCATAAGCTTGCAATCATGTAAATTTCTTGTGTTTATGCCTCATAATATACATTCCAATTTTAAGTTATGTGAGGTTGGCATCAAGCCTAATAGTACACACCAATTTTGATTTTAAGAATTAAGCACTTTAACCGAGGCTTCACCTTATGTTCTTTTTGTGCACGTGCTACACTTTCTCGAGCACAAAATCTTATGATATGCACTAAGGTGTTCATGATTGGCTAGTGAACAGTGGTGAGATGATTATTTATGCCTTTCTCTAAAAGTTCAAGTCCAACATTTAAAAACATGTGACTTCAAGATTAAGACATAGTAATCAAAAACCATAAACATCTTTCCCACACAACATGCACTACAAAACTTCAACTAGTAGAGTGCAATAAATAAGCTCATCAAAGCTAAACAAGGTACAAAAGACATGTTATGTGAAAATAAATTGACCAATCCTTGATTATAAATCCAAGATGTGAAATACAAAAGCAAAAATCTTTTTGGTTTTAAAAACTATATGACCAATAAACAAAAAGGCACATATTATGCTAAATGAACAATACAAATGTAATGCATGACAGTGCTTAACTAAGCTATAGACGGTACACAAACAAGAAATATCAATTTCTTAATTAACCCTTGAGTACATGTACAAACTAGTACATACTCACATAAAATCAAAAATAGCTTAGCACTTATATAACACATACTATTCAAGTTTCTCCACAATGTCAAGCATGTTCTAAATCAAGAGAGAGATATCATAATTCATGTAATCCTCAAGAAAAATAAAACAAGACACAAAATAAAATATTTTTGTCTTTTTGAAAATTTTTCAATGTTTTTGGATTTTTTTTTTTATTCAATAAAAAAACATTCTTAAAAAAAAACAAAACAACCAAAAACAGAAACAAGACATGTCCACAAACAATTGAAAAAATTAAATCAGGGACAAGTCAACAATACTCACCTTAGAGAATCTTTTCTCACCCATATAGCACGAGTCTTCGGCTTTGTAGGTGAAAATCCATGAGAAGCAAAGTGTATTTGAGAAATTACACCAATCTTCTGAGAAAGATTAAAATCCTGCAAATTCCTTTCACAAGCCAACAAGCTTAAATTTTTCAAAAGAATATGAAACAATTTATATGGACTTATGGTAGGAGAAATATCATCACATATCCTAGATTGAAACACAGAATGCTTAAATTTCAGTTTATGACAATTAGGACGAATATGACCACAGACACCACAAAAGTGGCAAACAGGAACAAATTTAGGAACATCAGTATTCCTAGTGGGGTTTCCGGTCACAGGCTTTGGTTCTTGCCTCAACAAAGAACAATTTGGTCTAATATGACCAACAACACCACAAAGGTGACAGGTAGGCACAAAAACAGATTTATTATGCTCTCTAACAGTAGGTTTAGACATAGGATTAGAAACTTCAGCGTCTACATCAGAACTTTTACCTTTGTCTAACCTAGCAAAATAAGCCTTTTCTTTATTATTCCTCTTAAAAGGAGGGATATAAACTTTTTCAGTTTTAGGCTTAAGAGAAACAGAAAAACTTCTGTTATCAACAGCAGGCTTGGTACAAGTCAAATTTTCAATTTTAGCTTTAGATTCAACTAACTCTAGTTCCAAGCTTTTCATCTTCTCATCTTGAGAGGAAATTTGATTTCTCAAAAATTCATTCTTTTTATTAGATTCATCTAATCTAACAATCAATTCCTCTTTTTCAAGATTAGCCAATTTTAACTCTTCCTTGAATTTCTTAGCAATTTTCATAGATTTCAATAATTCCTTACGAAGAGTTTCACAGGCATCAATAAAATCAACAGAAGCATGAGCAGAAACATGATCAGAAAGACACTTCAAATTATCCATGACAATAGGGGTCAAGGATCAGCTCTTAGATCAAAAGATCTAAAACAAAAGAGCTACCTGCTCTGATACCACTTGTTAGTTTTTAGACCCCTTAAAACACAATTGATTTAACCTAGGTAATTAGCCAAGTTGTTACTTAGTCCAATTTAACAAATCTAGGTTATCACAATCACAAAGATCATAACATGCAAAGCAGCGGAAAATAAATAAGACAATGATATGATCACCCAGGAAACCAAATCGGTAAAAACCTGGGGAGGATTTGACCTAGCTATCCTCAAGGTAAAAAGCAAATCCACTAGAAAGAATCGAAGTTCATACAATAAGACTTACAAGCCCCCACGCTCGACTTCTTATTGCTACCAACCAGTAGAACTTACTAACACGACCACGTGCAAGCTCCGAATCCACGGACTCCTTTCTTGGATTCACCACCAGATACAAGCACACCCGCTTGTGTTTTCTTTAAGCTTCAATGACAGCAACTGAATTGATCATCAAGGCGTAGATAAATCTTCTCCTTGAAAACCCTAAGTTTGTGTAAAGGAAAACTCCTCTAAATCTCACAAGAGATTTACACAAACCGCAAATATGAGCAACACTAAAACGTGGCTAGGGTTTGCCTTTTATACTTAGGACAAATAAGAAACCCTAAAAACGTTTTAAAACACTTAGGGCTGAGTTGGACGAATCTGCAGAAAAACATTCTGCCCGAGCTTCGATCGGTCGAGCCTGTCGTTCGATCGATCGAGCCAGGCCGAAAGGCACAATGCTTCCTGCTTTAACTCGATTCCAACTTTACATTGACACACAACTTTGAGCTAGTTTTAAACACTTCTAAACACATTGTTTTGATCATGGTTTGCCAACAATACACATAGAGTTCTAAATACATAAAATCCTAAACTTTAGAACCTAACAGGTTTGATTTCGGTCCAACCTTAAAAATCTTGAACCTCTTACTTTTATGGTTCATTGAACGGTCCAAGTCTGAAAACTATGATCACAACTAGTGGCTCCTATATATCCTGTCTTCTCCATACTTTACGCATTCTTTTTCTTTTTTTCTTTTTTTTTTCTTTTTTTTTTTTCTTTTTGCAATTATCCACTTGTTTTATGACTTCCTCCAACTCTTTTCCCTTTTTCAACTTGATTTCTATGGCTTCTTTTTATATTTTTTTTATAAAAACTTGACTTCTATAGCTAATTCTCACTTCCTCATTAATTTGACAAAATAATATGTACATTTTTATATTAAATAAATAATTTATTTGGACATTATTTATTCGCAAAAGACCCAATTTATGTCAAAATATTTTATGGTAAAAATTTAGAAAATTAATAGAAGATTTATATTTTGACAGTTTGGTATAGTTTGTAATCAG
This sequence comes from Quercus tomentella, assembly GCA_028535165.1. Lineage (NCBI taxonomy): Eukaryota > Viridiplantae > Streptophyta > Magnoliopsida > Fagales > Fagaceae > Quercus > Quercus tomentella. Next base: position 38,719,861 of record JAPQVY010000012.1, on the reverse strand, counting down.
AGTTTCTTTTTTTTTCATAGGAAATTAAATTACATCGAACCAAAGATATGGAAAATATTTCTTTTTAGTCATACACACGTTCCACAAACTGTTTCTATATAAATATATATATATATATATATATATATATATATATATATTTTAAATGTACCACAAATTGAAATCTCAAAGTTCTCTCTCTCAAAAAAAAATAAATAAATAAATAAAAGAGAATTTTTTCTTTTTTCAAAAGTCTCAATTTGGTATGTTGGAATTGTAGCTGCAGGTTTGTCTGTACTCTGTAATATGTTTTTACTTTTTTAAATCTAGTGGCTAACACATGGTTCATGTTTTATTGAACATGGAAACTAAGAAAATAGACCAGGATTTTTTTTTTTTTTTTGAATTAATAGACCAAGAATATTCATCATATTATAATGGCGAAACTATATTATTGGTCCCTAAAGTTTATCCTGTGAGCGCAATTGGTTCCTCAAGTTTCAAGGAAGCACAATTAGTCCCTTAAGTTTCAAAATTGAGTATTATTAGTCATTTTTTAACTACCATTAATGTTATTGCCTATGTGGCTAATAGCACAATCACCTTAGCATCTTTTTACTTCAAAGTGTTTTAAAAACTAAGAGCATTCTTGTCAAGAATGCTATAATGCTAAAATGCTATATTTGACATCCAAAACACCAAAATACCTTCTACGTCAAACATTACAAATGTTAAAATTTTTAACACTCAGCTACAGTGAGCTGTCATCTATAACAGCTCACTATAGCTAAATGTTAAAACCAAATATTAATTTTTTAATCACCACCCACACGTGCCAAGTCCCTCTACCCTTTCTCACTCACACGCTGCCTCTTCTTCCTTTTCTTTTCTGGTTCAAACTCAACATGCCGCCCAGCTCCCTTGCCTTCTTCGCCCATGTTGCCTCTTCTTCCTTTTCTTTGGGTGCTAGGTGTGGGTTGATCGGGGTGGTTGAGAAATGGGTGTGGGTTGATTGATTCGGTGGTGGGTTCCAATTTGCATGTGGTGACGATGATGGTGGTTTTGGGTGGTTAATTTTTTTTGGATGTAATGGGTTGCAATTTGTTGTGATTGTGGTGGTTGGGGGTGTGATAGTGGCTGACCGTGGCTATGACAGTGGTTGACCGTGGCTGAGGTGTGGTTATTGTGGCTAAGGCGGTACTGGTTGTGGGTATTGTATATTATTGTGGGATATATTATTTTAATGTGTTGTATGTTAAATATAGAACCTTTGATGTTAGGTGTATTGTAAAGTAAGTTGTTAAAATAGATAAAGTAGGTTTTTGAAATGCTAAACGCTAAATTTTTTGAAATCCTTAATGAGAATGCTCTAAGTGTAGGTCTATATATATTGTAATAGCCACGTTGGAAAATTTGCCAGGTTAGCAACTTTAGCATGTGAGTCATTATTTTTTTTTTTTATTTTGTTAAAAACATTTCCAAACTCTTCGTTTATTTCCTATGACCACCCCAAGCTTCCTCTTCTTCCAATGGGTGTCGCTACCTTTGTCACTATTGTTTTTGCTGCTTAGTTATACTTCCCTCTAATCCAAATGGCTGTCATCGCCGCTGCATCAACCAGCACAAACACCTCTTTGTCGTTTGCCAATCTCCATGGATCTCCACCAATGGCTAATCTCCAAAGATCTCTATGTTTCTTTGCTTTTAAGCTTTGTTTCCAATGGATCTATAACTATAATTAACATGAAAAGGTTTAAATCCATTTCATTAAAAATCTTTAATCCTTTTTTATTTACCCCTCCTCCAACCAACATTTGTGGGGATTACTGACTGCCTTTTATTGCACAGATCTAAGTTTGGGTGCAAGATTGCCTTTTATTGCATAGATCTATGTTAGGTTTCCTGCACGGCTGCACCCAATCATAGACTATTCCCATTAACAAGTAGGGAGAGAGAGAGAGAGAGAGAGAGAGAGAGAGAGAGAGAGAGAGAGAGAGAGAGAGAGAGAGAGATAGTTAGTTTTATAAGACTTTGTCTGCTCAAAGGTGGATCTCTTCAACTCAATACTCACGATTTTTGTTGGCTTTGAGGTGCTCTGGTGATTCGACTGGATAATTGAGAGCGGCAAAGGAGAAAGGGGGGCTGAAGTAAATCAATTTTTTTTTTTCCATTATAATAAATAATAATCAATTAAAAGATTATGCAGCAACCTAATAATTAAATAGTTGACTTGGCATTTGACACTTAAGTTGCCACATCAATATGTAAATGCCACATCACTATTTTGTTAGCCACATAAACAATAACACTAACGGTAGTTTAAAAAAAACTAATAATACTCAATTTTGAAACTTGAGGGACTAATGGTACCCATTTGAAACTTGAGGGACTAATTGCGCTCACAAGGTAAACTTTATGGACTAATAGTGTAGTTTCACCTATTATAATTATACTTGTAGGATTAATTAGCATTTAGCAAGTGAGAAGAGGATAGAGGGTTACCTATATCATCTAGCTTAATCATTGGACTAAAGGGATTAACAACGTTAATAGATGGACATGGTTTTTGTTCAGTGCATCAGTGCATTAGACACGATACAATGTAGACTCGTGTCTATTTTAGATAGGTGTCCATATTGTATCTTGTCCAGTGCACTGATGCACCATCTTATGAATGATTTTGGCCTACTTTCTCACATATGTTGGGAAAATTTTCAATCATACAATATTAATTAGTCACATTTTAAGTCAAATTGAGACCTTATAAATCTAATGCAAAAGTATAGGTTTATTAGGTGATTAGAGTATTTCATATCTTATATTATATATAATAAAAATTACTTTCTCTATGTTGATTGCATTAATATTAAATAAATGCCCTATCATTATCTCCCGTGCAATACGTATACCTAACAAAAGAATCATGTCTTTCTCAAAAAAAAAAAAAAAAAAAAACAAAAGAATCATGTTGGCAAATTTAAAAATAATAGGCCAAAATGTAAAATTCATTCTCTAAGTTTCACTACTTTTCATTTAAGTCCAGTAAGTTTGCATTTAGTCCTTTAAGTTTCAATCCTCCCCAATTCAATCTTCCGTTAACATTCCATCCATGTCTACCATTAACCATATTTAATTTTTATTTAATTATTAATGAAATAAAACAAATTAGACTACTAGATTTTTTTTTTTTTTTTTTTTTTGGTTGCACTATTTAGTTTAGGATTAAAGGGCTCCACTGCCCCCGAATCAACAATGCATCCTTTAACCTTATCCATCAGGTATTCACTACCCTTCAAAATCTCCAGAATGGAACCATAGCTGCAAAAAAAACCAAGGCAAACAACAATTAATAAACGCCAACATCAGATCCTTTAAAACCAATGAAAGCTTAATTTTAAGTTTTAAGAGAGCAATCAACCTACACAAACCAACTGGTATTGCTGAATGTGTGGAAAACTAAACAATGTTCTCTACCATCCTCTTCCTTATCCGAAACCTAGGAATCTTAGGCCAAGATACAAGCTCGTTTGCCAATGCCGTAATTTGCTGCTCAATCTTTGGCCTAGCTAAATCAAACCGCAACAACTTGCCAACATCAATGACAAAAGTGAAGGCATGAAGGCCCCTAGAATTGTACCAATCCACGTATTCCTTGAGGTGCTTGGTCTTGGAACCGAGCCAACCCAACAACACCACCGTCACTACTGGCTCTTTGTCGTTCAAGTATGTTCTGACAATTGAAAAAAGTGGGGTTCTTTAGGTGTGGGGATGGAGTGATGGACGACGTGGGTGGGGGTTAATTTCTGAGTTAAAAAAAAAAAATTAATTAACGTTTTTTCTTTAATTTAAGAAATAAATAATTAAATAAAAATTAAATATGATTGACGGATGGAATGTTAAAGGAAGACTAAATTGAGAAGGATTGAAATGACAAAATGTAAACTTATAGGACTAAAATAAAAATTGGTGAAACTTAAAAGGTGAGTTTTGCATTTTGGCTAAAATAATAATAATAAAATCACCACCACAACATAAGTACCCTCTCTTTTTATGGTGGGTATGGTACCCACTTAAATCTAAACCATTAAATGAATAAAAATTTGATCTGGACCCTTCATTTAATTTGGAGTAATTTAGAGTAAATACTGACTACCGGTCAAACAAGTTATATATATAAGTAAAAAAACAGAAAGAAACACTAATGAGTAAAGCAAAGAATCCCACAAACCCACAGAGCTCTAAGAATCCCACAAGCCCACGGAGCTCTAAAGTTTTGTCTGTTCCGCAATTTTCTCAGTTCGGTAGCAGCATATCTTCTTCCCTTCGATGTCAATGATAAAAGATACAGTTTCCTCTATCTCTCTCTGCATCTCTCTTTGTTCGTGAAATCTGCCATTTATCGCCTCTAAATTTCGGTACATCCCTTTTTTTCATTCCTTTTTCCATCTGGTTTTTATTTTTTATTATATATATTTAAAATTTCCGTTTGGTCCCTTTATTGCTTGATTGTTTTTAATTTTTCGTTCCCTTTTGGTTTCGCAGGTTTGCTAGGAACACAACCCAGCAGGTTTTAATTCTTCTATTACTCTTTTTGGTCACTAGCAGGTGAGAAAACTATGATGATTGTATATACTTAAACCATGAAACTTCTATACGATTATCTATGTTGCAGTGTTGGTTGATGTTTTTATTGATCCCTGTTCATTATGTAAGGCAAATTTAGACAGTAGTCAATTTTTTCCCTAAATTATAAATAAGTAAGTTTGTTCTTTTGTAAAAAATAGTGTTGATCTATTGTTTATTTATTTATTTTGGGTCGGATGGGAGTGAAGATAAAGAATTTTAATTTATACATGGGCTTGTTGTGAGTATCACCTTGTAATACATTCTTGGATGTTAGTAGCTAGTCATAATTTTTATTCTATTTTGAGTCCACCCCTGCACTAGATTATTTTTCATGAAAATGATTGATGTGAATTCAATTAAATTTCAAAATGAGAGTAATAAGTTGGAACTTAATGGACCTCATCAATCATGTACAACATGTGATGATAAATCCTTACCTTTTTTCCTGCTTTTTTTTTTTTTTTTCTAAGAAACAAAATTGTTAGTGATGGTGAAAAAGGAGTCAGGAGATTCTTGAGCACATCAGAACAGTATACTTCTTATTCTCAATTGCTCAGGAAATTTGACTTTCAAGAAGTTGGAAATTTATTTGGCCTGGGGATCCATCTGCTTTTCACGTATTCAAGGATTCTATGACTTCTAGATCCCTTGCATCTTTTCTACAATTGTACTTCTGCATTATTTTGTTTCTTTATTCCCTGTAATTTGAGGCTTTACTCATTTGACAGTTGTTTTTTTAATTATGGTGAGTAAAATATCATTGACATGTGAACAAAGATATTAAGAATAAACTTTATACATCAAAGAATAATAATTTTTAATCTATTTATTCATATTGATTTTGTTACTTTTGTTATTGCCAGTACAAACTTATTGTTTCCTAATATTAGTGTATTCCGCAATCAGAATATTGACTCAAAGCATTGGTCTCCTCTCATATACATTTTTATCATGAACAGGCCATGACAGAATAGTACTACACATGGCTAATTTTTATCATTGAGCATTGCTTGGCATCAGTCGATAGGCAAAAGCAAACATGGCTAATTTTTCTGGCACATCGAGTACTTGGTTATTCACCTGGTATCAGTTATGCAGTTGAAGGATCATTCGAGGAACCAATGGGGAGGGAGAGCCTACAAAACTATCAAAATTGGTGATTTTCTTGGAACTGAAGAAGAAGTACTTGTGGTGAGGACTTTTGCTTCAGAATACAGCAGTCTTAGAAAGGATGGTTATATCTTGGTCTAAAGAATCTCAGGGCAAGGTCAAAAGAAAAAGGCAGTTAATGATCATCTACTAACACTTCCGAAAGGGTCACTGAATGATCACTGGGTATCAGTGACTTCTGGAAGTGAGGAGTATTGTCTTAAACATATGCATAGAAATCAGTATGAAGAAAGTCTATTCGAATGTGAAGATGATAGGTAAAAGACTTGATAGAAGCCTTCATCAGTTGTGAATTTTCTTGCTATTTGTTAATATTTAATTTAATAAGGTTTTTTGTGTGTTTCTTTATATCTTCATTTGACTTTTATGGCGCTTACATGTTATTCTAGTTGATTAGGAGTTTAAAGATAAGGTTTGAAGAGCTGATGTAGTTCTTTTATGGCGCTTACTAATTATTCCATTTTCTTTTTAATACATTATCAGCTATTGGCAATTATGAGATTGTTTTTTTACCTCTCTAGAGTGGAGCTTGATAATTCTTTTTTTTTTTTTTTTTTTTTGGGTTCCAACTTTGGCATGTACAATTTATAGCTAGAGTACAAACACAAACAAAGATTGTTCATGAAAAGAGCTTCCTGGACACAAACATAAGTCCAGACTTCATTATGATTGGTACGTAAGAACCTTTAGACAACGGTAGCTTTGACATGGAGAAGCTTCATTGTTTCTTTAGGAAATAACTCTTGCATATAATATTCAAGCTTTACAACTGAGGCTTTATATATATGCTTATATTGCAGTATAAATATTAAGTATAATAATTCCTCTAGTGTTATATACAAAATGGATTAATTAAATTTAATAATGTGATTATATTCGCTTAATAATGTGATTATACAAAGTTTCACCATTGATTGACTAATACAATTTTACTGTCTTGAGTAACACAATTTCAAGGGAACAAATGAAATGCGACCACTATCATACATTGTAGAGTACAAGGTATTAACCATGCTGTGGACCGAACTCAGTAAACCAACCAACTCCAGGGAATCACAGTGTTGGTAAAAGCGCAAAGCGCCAAAGCTCCAGCGCTTGTAGCCTCTAAAGCTAGGTGTATTTAAAGAAGCACACTTTAGGCATGCTTTTTTGTACTTCTTTATTTTTCAAAAAAATAAACCAAACCTTAATTGTAGACATAGTATCTTAACACTAATGATATAAATCATTAATTTGGTATATAAAATTCGATGTTAAGGTGTGCTACTATATAAGACCAATTTGGGACTGCAGGCCCGCAATCACTCCAGTCCACCATTCATCTTATATTAGCTAATTCTTATAGATTTATAATTATAAAGTGATTAAACTATTAACTAAGATATGTGATTAGTCATTGCTCATTAAATAACCACAAACAAAATGACCAATCACCAAAACGATAAATACCCATCAAAACCAAACCCCAAACAAACACAAATCCTCACAAAAAATCAATAAAAATGCAAACTTTATCAAATTCTTCTAATAGAACAGAGGAAAAAAAAAAGGTCAACTTGGATTGAACAAACCTCACAAATGCCATTATCAAGCAATTTTGGTGAAAAAATGAAGCACAAATCAAAAAAATTTGGGGAAATTTCAAACCAACTCTACCGAATCTGAAATGGGTTTCGATCGTCACCGTGTAAAACCCCTTTCCCTGCACCGATGAGGTCAATTAATGGTGAGGTCCTTTCTGAAAATGGATCGAAGTCGAAGAGAGAGGAAAGAGAGCACGGTCGAGAGAGAGAGGGAACGCAGGACAACAAATAAACAACGGATTTCTTTTGTTTGGCGAGAACAATTCCCTCGCAAGAGCTGGCAAGGTACCGTTCATGGCTTAAGGATCTGTTTCTTCTTTTGTGGGTCTTGCTTAGGGTTTTGTTTAGTAATCGTCGCTCTAGATAGGTTTTTGTGGATGGTTTGGACAAGAAGAATTTGAGAGACGAAATTGGAGAGAAGCGTAGACTATAGAAAAACCGAGAGAGAGGAGAAGAAAGTCAAAGATTCAGAAACTGAGAGCAGAGACTGAAAATTTTTTATTATAAGAAAGTGCAGCCACACATGACGGTGGTACTACTCAATGTAAAGATAGTACCATCAAATGTAAGAGAAAATAAGACTATCAGGGAATGTGATAAAAGTGTAGTGACATGTGATGTTGGTGCTGCATAATGTGAAGATAGTACCATCAAATGTGAGAAAAAAAAAATAAGGAAACCACCGAATGTGATAAAAGTACAGTTACATGTGATGTTGGTACTGCGCAATGTAAGGATGGTATCATAAAATGTGAGAAAAAAATAAGGGAACCATCGAATGTGACAAAAGTACAGTTACATGTGATGTTGGTACTATGCAATGTGAGGCTGGTACCATAAAATGTGAGGATAAAAAAACAAGGGAACCACCGAATGTGATAAAAGTACAGTCACATGTAATGTTGGTACTACGCAATGTGAGGCTGGTACTATAAAATGTGAGAAAAAAATAAGGGAACTACCGAATGTGACAAAAATACAGTCACAAGTGATGTTGGTACTACGTAATGTAAGGATGGTACCATAAATTGTGAGAAAAAAAAAAAGGAAACATCGAATGTGACAAAAGTACAGTCACATGTGATGTTGGTATTATGCAATGTGAGGCTGGTACCATAAAATGTGAGAAAAAAATAAGGGAACCACCGAATATGACAAAAGTACAGTCGATGGTTCCATAAAATGTGAGGCTGGTACCATAAAATGTGAGAAAAAAATAAGGGAACCACCAAATGTGACAAAAGTACAGTCACATGTAATGTTGGTACCGCTCAATGTGAGGATAGTACAATAAAATGTGAGAAAAAAATAAATGAACCATCGAATGTGACAAAAATACAGTCACATATGATGTTGGTACTGCACAATGTGAGGATGGTGCCATCAAATATGAGAAAAAATAAACTACCGAATGTGACAAAAGTACAGTCACATGTGATGTTGGTACTATGCAATGTGAGGATGGTACCATCAAATGTGAGAAAAAAAAAGGGGAACCACCAAATGTGACAAAAGTATAGTCACATATGATGTTGGTACTGCACAATGTGAGGATGGTACCATCAAATGTAAGAAAAAATAAGAGAACTACCGAATGTGACAAAAGTACAGTTACATGTGATGTTAGTACTATACAATGTGAGGATGGTACCATCAAATGTGATGTTTTGGTAACCTGATATAGCAGGTTGTCTACTAGTGGATACCGTACTCCCAAAAAAAGGGGGGGGGGGGGGATACTAGAATTATCCTATACATATATTGGAGGGAAACTCATGGAAATAATTTTATTTTAGGTGAAATTTTATTACTAAGAGTCTGTAAAGTTTAAATTACTCTTTTAATTGAGATTCTATTACTAACTGTGACTGCTTTATTAAAAGTAATCACTTAAGGGTCATGACATTCAACCGATTGACATCTCTTGGTGTATCTATAACATTCAGTATTCAAATTAATCCCCTCTTCTCATTATAACTATTGAATTATCCAAAAAGTATTCACTCAAATCATAAATAAATTTTATTTAAAATCTATTTTTATTTCTCTAACACAAGCCTCTGCCTGTTATGTGACTTATTATTTTAAATCTAAATTTCTTCTAAAGCTAAAATCTTTTAGGGAAGTAATGCTACCACCAATTTCGGTATGAAAGACTAACCAACTAACATGATAATAAAAACGCATTTCAACAACAAAATAAATAATTTTTTTTTTTAAGGCAGAAATAGGTACTTAAATTAGCTTTTATAATTAGTGACATATCATCTATTTTTAATAGATATGATAAAGTTTGAACTTAAGGCATTCGTACAAGTTAAAATACCAAATAATTTTTTATATAGGTGAGATTTGAACCATTTGAACACAGTTTTCTTATTTGATGACAAGAGATTTTAAAAGTTAAGCTAATTGAAGCCCACTAATTTATGAAATTCATGTAATAAAATCTATAGTAGCTATAGTATTACTCAAACTTTTTAAAACAAATATAAAAGAAAAAGAAAATCTTAGCTTGTCCATTTATGGATTTTAAACTTGATGGTATCTCAAATGAAAATTCAAACATTTGCAATATAATTTTTTGTGCCTAGAGAGAAGAGTATCTATTGTGATTTACTTTAATTTCAAAGCAAAATCATAGAATATGGGAATAATTGGTATAAAATTATATATTAAATTTTATTACACATAAATTAATCATTTTTATACCAAAACAAGAGATTGGGTATATTTACCACGTATTTATTTTATACTTCCATGCAATTGAAAAATAAAAATAAACAAACTAAGAGCCTGTTTGGATTGAGGGAAGAAGGAGAGGGAGTAGAAGGAAGTAAAGTTGGCTAAAAATAAACTAATTTTAAACCATTTTTATTCTACTCTCCCTCCCTCCCTCCCTCCCTCTCAATCTAAACGGACCATAAATGAGATTATTATTAACATTACTATGCATGAAATAAAATCTTAATGGCTAAGGCACGGCGTACCAAGTCTGTACAAAACTAAGAGCAAGTGCCAATAAAGAACCAAGAAAAGCCAGGATTGTCCGGGGGCTGCTGAAATGGTCGTGAATGGCTTGAGATATCCAAGTATTCACCTTGTTCTTGTAATACTTCTGAATTCTGGATCTAACATCGCTATAAATTTTGTTGTTAGGTACTAAATCGGTGCCTATCTCATTGAAGAGTTGAGTCACTTCTTGGTCACTGCCAAGGAGGTTGTAGAGTATCCCAGCTTTCCTTAGCTCCTTAACATCTTTGGCTTCATCAATGAGAGAATTGAGGAATGATATGTATGAGGTGAGACCATAATCATTGTTGAAATCCGGACACATCTCGTAGGCTATCAAATTGAAGAGCTTGGGCCCAGTTTAGTCATCTACTATAATTGGAGGAAGCCAAAGAAATCCGAAACAAAGCAATGTACTAAAAAATATGTCTCTCAGACTCAAGCTACTATATTTACTACATTTCAAATAGATACCTGCTGCTTGAAGCTCCTCAATGTTGCGATATGATTGCCAATTAAGGTCTTTTTGAGTCTCTAGGTCGATTGAATGACCATTTGTCCACCATGATTAGCCAAGAGACGTGTCCTTCGTCTGTGGAGAAGATGGATGTGCATGCGCTCGGGCTCTCTAATATCCAGTGATATTGATTGATCTTGTGACTTCTTCTCTGAGTAACGGGCCTTACGGCTGTCTCGTTGTTGCTGCTCCGATGCTCTCTGCTGCCAGAGTTTCGTTGATAACCAATTTAGCCAGCAAGTTGAATGCTGATCCTTTGGTACCATGACGAACCTTTCAATAAATGTATTAATCGAATCCTCCAGCTACCTTTTCATCTTGCTCAAGCTCATCAACCATTCGAGGAGAGAATATGGAAGCTGAATCTCCAGCAAAATCAAATCCTGATGTCCAAAGGCTACACTGTCATCTTTTATACTCAAATCTTTGAACTTGTCCATAGTATTAGCGCAGTATATGAATTGTAGTATTGCATAGCCGTCCAGGAACAGCAACCAAGCCAGCGCCTCATCATTATAGTCCATCGTCACCTCCTTCTCAAAGCAGTCTCTCAGTTCCTTGATGTTATCCTGAATCTTCTTGTGTACTGCTTCCATACTCTTCCCACTGCTTTCGATGAACTCAGATGTCAATACAAGCTTGTACTTCTCTCCTAGTTGGTACTTTGGCTTACCATGATGGATTGGACCGAGTGATATCACTCGTGGCTCATAGTACTTCTCAAAATCCTTGTCATTTCGCAGCAAGAATATAACCTTCTGTATCTTTGGCGTTGGAGATTTATTCTTCACATTTTTCCCTGCCTCCCTTACCATTTCAAACCTTTCCGACAAGGTAGTCTGGGTTGAAATGATCTGTATTTGGGTGATGAGGCTGCTTGATTCACCGGCTTCTCTTCTGACAGCCTTCCTTGAATGGAACTCAGTGGAAATGACATGCTCCATTAAAACCAAAGCAAGTTCGCACAATCACACCCAAGAAAACAATTGAAAATTTTAAGTTTGTTGTCCTAGTATTTGCAGTAATTTATTCTGGATAGTACTAGGAATCTTTAACTGACAAACTTAATTAGGATTGTTACTCTTATTCGAATGGTATGTAAATTGGGGGACAAAATATAGATACTTTTTGTGACGCCCCAGGTTTTTACAAAAACCAAAAAAAAAAATGGGGTCAGATTTTGACCACACGTGAGCCCCACCCACCTACCCGCTTAATTCCCAACCACACAAACATCACAAATATCTCTTCCTCACCCTTGACCGGCCATACTTCTCACTTTCTCATCTCTTTTCTTCTTCTTTTTTCACACAAAAACAAACACACTCATATCTCCCTTCTCACACTCCCACCGGTGCATCACTCCACCATCTCCACCATCTTTTCTGGCAAGATCACGGCAAAGCTCTCTAGGAACCTCTAAGGCATATTCACCTCTTTTGATTTAAGGTATAAATTTCTAATCTATTAATGGGTTTTATACTTTTGCTTAAAGTTATTTTAATCTAAACTTTGAAAATGATGTTCAAGAGATTTATGAGCTTCTTGGGTGATATTTTTGTAATTATGTACATGGGTTTTTGATTTGGTGGACTAATTTGGTGAGTGGGATTATGGTTTTACTAGTGGTAGCTAACTAAGGTTTATGAATGGTGAAAATTTAGGGGTTTTGAGGTATATCTTGTGAAATAAATTGTGAATATGATTTTATGGTTTATTTGGAGCTAGTTAAAGATTTAAATTGTTTGTTTGGAAGGATATTGTGATTTTGGTGTCATGGGTCTCTTGATTATGTTGTGAAAACCTTGTGGCAACTATTCATAAATTATTGAGGTTTTGATGTTAGAGATAATACCTTGAATGATTCATGAGTATAATGGGAGTCTATGCCTTGTAAAGTAATTGGTTGAGAAACTTTGGAAGTGGAAAATATTATTTGTGAGGCTAAATCTAGGCTTGCCTACTTTAGTGCTTATTTGGCAATTTCTAATATGTAGCTAGATACAATTTCAAATTTTATGCTTATTGTAATAAGTTTGCTTGATATTGTTTAGGTTCTAGCTAATCTTATTTGGAACTTGGAAAATTAGGCTTTTGCGGGTTGCAAGGTAAGTAGCTTTTAATGGGATTCTTTTGGAAAATAATCATGTTGCATAAATGTTGTTTTGGAGTCAAACACATTTTGAGAAATTATATATATGAATCTACGTTTTCTTAAAAGTGTTGTGTTATGACCCTATTATATATTATTATATATAAAAAAAAATGCATCATATTTGGTATTGCATTTAGGGAAATGCATGGATTGTTGACATGGAAAATATAAGCAACTTTGACTTAATCCTATGATAAGGAATTCATGGACTTCATGGTATATTGGAAACTTAAAGGTGCTTATTTATCTTGTCTTGTATTATTTGGGAAATATTGATGCAAAATATTTTGACAAGAATTACTTTTGAGAATATTGTGGATATTTGGTTGTTGTAATACCTTATGAAACTACTTGGAAGTAAACGAGGTATTTTGAATGCATTGAACTTGTGAGTTTTTGATGTGGCTTTGTCCTTGTGCTGTGATGTTGGTGATTACCCTGTCTTGGTGACAACAAGCCAAGTTGGAGACTCACACTTTGTATGACACGGGTAAATCCTTGAGTGTGTGGGTGAGGCCGCTGCCTATAGGGCCAAAAGACCACATGCAAAAGGGGTACTGTGCTACACGTCATTCCCTACTACCTATGGGGGGGGGGGGGGGGAGGTAAATCCTTGAATGTGTGGGTGAGGTTAGGCAAAGCCAAGAGACCACATGCAAAAGAGGTACTACATGACGTGTTATCCCCTGCTGCCCATGGAGGGGATAGGTAAATCCTTGAGGGTGTGGGTGAGGCTTGGCAGGGCCAATAAACCACATGCCCAAAGAGGTACATATCATGCTAGTGTGTTTGGGCTCTAACTTGTTTGGGCGGTATGATGTCTGGGTGATATCTCTGTCCTTGTTGCATCTTGGGTGAGGTTTTCTAGTTTTGAAATGGTATTGGATATTTTTTTTGTAGCTCACAGTGAATGGAATGTAGTTTCATAGCTATTTTGGAAGCTTGGTACTAAACTATTCCTATCGTTCTTGTTATGTGGTTAATGAAATTGTTTTTGCATAAATTAGATGGAAATTCCCAAATTATAATATGTTTCGTAAAATGTTGATTATCATGAAACTTGCATTTCCCCCACCCCCATTAATTATGCTACTTACTGGGCTCTGTCTCACCCCTTTATTTTATAAACTTTTCAGAGTAGGCAACTATCATTTTGAGACAGCTTTTTGGTGGCTAGAAGTAGTTAGACTAATTGCTGATGGAGGCTGACTTTTGTGATGGAAAGAATTGTTGATGCATAACTTAGAGTAGGCTTGACCCGATTCTTTTGTATCTAATAGTGGTTATGCCTTTATTTCCACTAATGAGACTAATTGATGATATGTAATTATTTATTCAGACCTCCTTTCTTTTGTGACCAATGGTCATTGTATTTATTGCTTAGAACTCTGACTTACTTTGGGAGTATATTTAATGGAATTATTATGATAGTTCTTGATGCTGGTACTTGATATGATTTATTTGGATTGAATTTTCAAAAGGAACAAAATCTACAAGGACCTTTGAGATGTCTTTCTCACGCTTTGGACCCTTTCGGGTTTGGGGCGTGACACTTTTCGAAAGCAACTATATGACTTTGACAAACATAACAAGCTTGGAATATACAAGATATGTCCAACAGGATAAAGGTTTTTTTTTAGTGTGACTTTATTTTTAGATTGGATAGGCTTTGGAGTAGAATACTAAATAGGTTTTTTTTTTTTAATTTATTTTTATTTTTTAATGTGTATATTTAATTAATTTTTCACTTTTTTGAATCTGACTTTTTATTTGCTCGTGATCTCAAGATTTAATTGACATTTGATTATGGTTGAATTTTCAATTATTTATGATGCTCTTTAGTTAGTTTTTTTTTTTTTTTTAGATATACTAGCAAAAGAAGTTTTGAATTTTTATTAGTTTTGCTTGTAACTTTACTGATATTTTTGTATATATAGAAATTATTAGAAGCCATTACGTACTATGAGATTAGTCTTCATATTGAACAAGGAGAGTACCTAACACCTTCACATCTCATCACCTAATCTTAAAACTTAAATTGATCAAGTAATGTAGATTAATGATTGTTTGAAAAATACTTAAGAGGCAAAGCGATCTATTTGGATTCTCTAGATTGAAATTAGGAAATAAGGTCTTTTAATATTTATTTTATAAATTGGAATAATGTTTCTTAAAACGTATTTTTTAATTATGTTTTTTTGATTTTGTCCATAATAAGTAAATCAGGTGAGGACTCCATAGAGAGAGAGAGAGAGAGAGAAAGAGAGAGAAAGAGGGACCAGTCTTGCCAACTAGTGCTCTCTTTCTCTCTCTTCCTTGTTTGCTCTCTATTTAATCTAAGGTTTCCATCAACCATGCACCCTAGCATTTGGTATGTGAAACTCATTGGGAGCCCAATATATGTGGTTCTTGCATCCAATGAACATTAGTGGATGTGGGCTGGGCTTTTTGAATCCAACATGTAAGATGTGAAAAGAGGGCATGTTGACTTTCATCTACGTTCTTTCGCTGCGTCAAGGTCAACACACACGGGTTTGCAAAAACCGCTTGAACTTACACACAAACTCTATCTTTATGCACTTTGGATATTTATACACAAACTTTCTTTAATTATTGAAATACTTTTTTTTTTTTTTTTAAGTTAGAGTGAGAACACTAATAAAAAAAGGTATATAGATTTCTTCATCTTTTAGCTATAAATGGACTACTTTTCCAAGAAAAATGGGTATGAGAATTAATTATGGTCGTATAAATATAACATTTATATCAATGCATAGGCACAAACCAAACCATTTTTTCACCTTTTACTAAAGCAAGCATGGCATGGGATGCACAAATTTCAAATTGAACGCACTTTCCCTATATTTTAATGTGGGTTATACCTTCATGTTTATGCAGCAAGATTGGTATCTAATGTAGCTCACTTTAGTGAAGTTTTTCTATGATAAGAACCTAGAACGTAGTTCGCATCAACATTTTCTATGATAAATTGTGCTTCAAACAAAATAAGAACATATGTGATACACGTGAAAGAGTCGTTATCGATCTACTCAGCAAGTTTGTTATAAACTGTTGACATAAAATTGTTGTTTCTATTTTTACATCAAGCCTAGTATCAAACATTACTCTGTGCTATGGTTTCATTGTACTAATGTACTTAATTAGTCACGGTTATCTTTTACCAAAAAGATTTAGGAGAATGATATGTCAATCACGTTACAAGGTGTTTAGTTCATGTAATGTTACATTCTTGGCATCTTAGATTCATGGAATTTCCAATGAATAACACTAGGAATTTCGGCCATGAATGTTTATCGCGAAGAGAGAGAAAGAGGTGAGTTCTAGAGTAAGGCCTTTTGTTTGAGAGGAAATAGGAATTTGATTGGTCTCCTACAATGACTCTATTGATTGCTGAAAATTTAAGCATAAGGATAATTTTGTCAATTGAAAAATAATCACATTTCCATAAATAGGTAATATATGCGCAAAGTAACAAACCGAATACTATAATATGACATTACAGGAATGTGACCTTAATGTGATGAACATTACAGCAAACCAAATACCCTCTACGAGTTACATGTGATACATAAGAGATTAATCGTTGCCCTTAGCAAATGAGATTTTTTTCCCTACAAAAGTAAGATATGTAAACTAATATAGAAAAATATCTTTCAACGGGTAACTAAGATGGCAACCATATGATATTGCCAATGGAAATTTGTAACATCTCAACTGTAGTTTATAAAATAAATAAATCTCAATCGGCAATAGCCAGTTGTTAACTCACTTAGCGGTTAGCACAACCCTCAAATAGCTATGCATGTGTGTGCATTGTGAAAGCTGAATGGTGTGTGGAGTACATGGAAATGAGAAATAGAGTTGCCATCAATTATACAGATTTTAAGGTGTAATTGGTCACCTAAATCTCGAAACACTGGAAGTGGACCTTTGTAATTATACAAATTACGTCTGAAGTTATCAATGAATTAAGAACTTCAATGTTTAATTTAAAATTTTTCTAAAGGTAATAAAAATTTTAAGAAAATTCTGATGATACTACAAAAACTATCGTTTTATGTTGGATGGTAAATTTTCAAAGAAGTGGATTCATTTTATGAGTTGAATTACAATATCATTGTGCTGAAAAAAAATATGGTACCTAAAGGATAGAAATGATCTAAACTATAGTATTCAATTGCATAGTATGATCTATGTGTCATTAGGGAACTCTACAAGAGGGGCACTTAGGTAGTTCTTAGTTTGTTATCTAATACCTCTTTCAAATTAAGAACTAATTTTTAGAAAGAAAAAATTCTTAACTCATAAAAGAATATAAGTAGCACAACACTTTCGGCCAATAAGTTGGGGAGATTGTGATACCCGGTATCCAAAAAATAAAATGATTTTATTTATAAAATTTATATAAAAAATATACTAATGTATATTAAATGTAAATAAATAAATATTATAATAAAATTATTTAATAAATAGTTCGTTTTTAATTTCATTTTGAAATAGAAAAAATTGTTTTAAATGGCAACTTGGTAAATTTGATATTGAGGGTTAATAATATATAAACTGATCAATGCTAGAAATTCTAGCCTCACTTAGACTCATTAATTTTTTCAGACCCGAATAAAGCCCAGACAAAAGACTACTTAAAAATTCCAAAGAGAGTAGGGGTGAAGATTCTTGAAATTATTGAGTTAAGCATCCTAGAAATCTATTTTACTACTGCTATAGTGATTTCAAATAATTATTTTTTTTTGGGGGAATATAATTCATTTTATTAAGAAAAACCAGCAATATCAGCTTGGACAACATAAAGAAAAAGTTGTGGAACATTCTCCATCTACACAACAAAATTTGAAATATATAAAGCATGAGCTAAATTATGAGCAATTTTATTACCTTCTTTCTTTACGTGAGATTAACTTAATTGAGCAAAAAATCTAACGTAATTGAGCAAAAAATCTAGCTCCAAGACTTACATCATCAATAAGCAAACCATCAGAGGAAAAAAACGTACAGTCGTTGACCAGTGCATGCTGTCATAAGAACCTGAGAGTCACTCTCTAAGACCACTTGATTGAAACCCAAATCCGCAGCAAATTGAAGAGCTGATGACGCCACCTTCACTTCAATCTCCAATGGACTGTAAACCTGTGACAGTTGCCGAGATAAAGAGGCTAGCACTGAACCATGGGCATCACACAGCACCACTCCAATCTTAGACTTGTGCTCCTTGTTGAAGATGGTTCCGTCAAAATTTATCTTTATCATGTCCAAAGGTGGAGGTCGCCATTGGTCTCATGTCCTAGGAGGGTGAGACCAAGGGGCTGGCTAAACTGAAACGAATTCTGCAAGTCGATCTTTTGCCGCAGAGGCAATAATTAGACCTTCGGATAATTGATTTTTTGTTTAATTTTTTGACAACTTTTTTTTTTTTTCTTTTTTTGAGAATCTAACACCTTCTTAGTTATTGATTATGATAGATTTTAGTTTATTTTGGAGTATATTTGAGGAATTACAAAAGTTTTTGAGTAGGGATTAATTAAGGCAAGTAACAATTTTTTTGACTAGTTATATTTTGCTTAAAATATAATTGCAAAAAAGGACACAAAACCCACGCAGTGTGCTACTAGGGTTTTGTACCAATTTTTGCACTTTTTCGTTAAAAACATACCACATAGGGCTTTTTAGACACTAGATACATACGCAAGGCCTAATGTTGTTTACATAGCCTAAAGGCTGTGTATGCATGAGTCTGGTGTACACAGAACTAGGGTTTTATAAGAAATTTTGAAGATTTCACCTCGGATTGATGATTATAGTTTTCAATGTTGTCATTGAGGATTGAAGGCTTAAATTGTAAGGAGAACAAAATGTGATGTCTATATTAAGATTAATTGTCATTTTATTTGTCACCACCTAGACGGGTTCTCTTAATTCACAATTAGCTTCTTCTAAATTTTGTTAGAAAATAATAATATCATTTCAAAAAGGGTTTGAGACTAATACTTATATGTCTCATCTACTATTTTTATTTTTCATATAACAAAAAAATAAATTGTCAAAATTTTCAGCGCTTCGCACTGGTTTACCACTAGTATATAATTTATAATCAAGCCCAAACACCTGGCATGGGACTTGATTCTTTAACATGAATTGCTTAGTAATAAATTTTTAAAGATACATGTAAAAATTCTAACCGGAAGAGTTTTAAGCATATTTGGATTATTGTGTTATGATTTTAAAACTAGCTGACAATAAAAATTCAACCATTTGAAATGAAATAATGTTGCGGAGGTGCTTATTGTAACCAGCTGTAATTCCAAAACAAAGTAATAAAATAGGCAGTATATTTGATAATATTCAAGCTCAAATTTTATTACAGATACAATCAACAATCTTATCACACATAAAACTATTGTACATATATACTCTCATGTTTTTCTCAAATAAATTATATCAAATTAAGAAATCATTTACACTCACCCTGACCTTAGTGTTTAGAGTTCTCACACACCACATAATCACAAAGAGTAATCCTTAGAGTTAGGGGTGACCCTAAGATGCAGACTAGGGATTTTGAGCTTAAGGCTTCACGGATCTCAGATTCTCATGAGGTGGGAACCATCCCGAATTATCTGGACTTGCATAGAAACAGCAAATGGAGAGTAAATAAACGGACCAGCATGGCCCTGGGATGTACCAAAGATCCTATTTATGTGAAATCCTGATCACAAATGAAGAACCCATTTTGTAAGTAGACAGACATTAATCTTAGTATAAGATAGATGCAGATGGAAAGAGAGAAGCAAACAAATTATTTGTACCTTTTATCTCATCATGGATGGTGCTTGCAAAAGTTATCGCAAGGGCCAGGTGGAGAGTCGACTGTGTACCAAGTCTGTACGGCACTTAGTGCTAGTGCCAATAAAGCGCCAAGGAAAGCCAAGAAAGTCCAGGGGGTGCTGAAATGGGTGTGACAGAATAGCGATAACCAAGTCATCAACTTGTCGTCGTAGTATTCCTGAATTTGGGTTCTGATAGTGCTGTATGTTCTGAGATTGGGCACCAAGTCTGTGCCTATCTCATTGAAGAGCAGAGCCACTTCTTGGTCGCTGCCAAGAAGGTTGCCGAGTATGCGCGCTTTCCTTAGCTCAATAACGTCATTGGCTTCATCAATGAGTGAGTCAAGGAAGGATATGAAAGATGTGACCCGTAGCCATTTTCGAAATCTGGACACATCTCGTAGGCTATCAAGTTCAAGAACTTGGGCCCGGTTGAGTCATCCACCGTTATCGGAGGCAGTGAAAGGATTCCAGGATAGAAACCCCATTTTCTCTTAAAAGATATGTCATTTAAACCGCTACTTTTGCTGGGCTGCAGTTGAATTCCCGCTGCTTTAAGCTCCAAAACATTGCGAAATGATTGCCAATCTTTCGTGGAGACTTCTGGGGCACCATATTTGGGACTAGGATCAGCACTGCCTAGGAGACTTGCTCGTAGAAGATCGAGAAGATGGATAGGCGCTTTTTTATCATCGTCCTTAAATACCGCCCTTTCTGGTATCATACTATGCTTACTGATGAAACTTCTGATATGGCCCTCCAATTCTTTTTCCTTTGCACTTAATTTCATCAAATCCTTGAGGAGTTGATAAGGAAGCTGGTTCTCCAATAAAAACAAATCCTGTTGTGCAAACGCGGATTGATCGTTTTTTATTTTCAACTCACTGGACCTATTTTCATCAGCGAAGCATATGAATTGCAATATTGCACACCCATCCACGAACAACATCCAAGCGAGGCTCTCGTTGTCATACTCCTTTATCAGCTCCTCATCGAAGTGCTCCCTTAATTGTGCAATGTTCTTTTCAATGTGGTCATATATATATTCATCTGTTTTGCCACTATCACTAACAAAGGCTTTTGCGAATCTAAGCTTGTATTTTTCTGCTGGCCGGTACTTTGGTTTACCATGATGGATAGGACCTAGTGATACCACCCTTGGCTCATAGTATTTCTGGAAATTTTTCTGATCACGTAGGAAGAATACAACCTTCTGTATCTTTGGCCTTGTTTCAGCTTGATTTGCTCCCGCATCCCTTAATTCCTTAAACCTCTGGTCCCGAGGAATGGTACACGCTTTCTCATGGGCTGTAATGGTCAGCTTCTGGGTGGCCTCAGTGGCAATGATAGGATGATTGGGGCATCCGCTTGTATCACCAGCTTCTGTTCTTTGAACCTTGTCGGAAAGCAATTGCTCTATGGAAATAACATGCTCCACTCCGGCCATGGCAGAGTGTTCACTCAAACAAGGTAACTAGTGTGCTATGATGACTTTTTTTTTTTTTCAAGTACGTACTAAATAAACCAAGCATACATAGAAACTCTAGCATGAAGAATTTAGAATCTTATTTTTGTAACTTTATTCATATATCAAGACTGAATGAAATGTATACACTTTTGTAAAGCCGTAACTAGTTTTATGACTCAAGTTTGATGAAGCTGGATATGGGAACGAATGGCACGAACCAAATTCTGTTGTCACCTTTTACTAAAGCACGCTTAGTAATTGACGGCAAGTTTCAAACTCTAAACACTTTTGCAATTGAATGTGTTATATCTTCATCTTTATGCAACAAGATTGGATTTCAAGATAGAAGTTAATGCTATGATTCCAACCGAAAAATTTACTTAGTTCACATATCGTCCTTTCCTAAACAAAGGAGAAAACATGTTACACGATGAATCGTGCTGCATATACTCTTGCAATAAAATAAAAACGACATATGTGATATAACGTGGAAGAGTATTCATTTTCACATCAAGTTGGCATATACTCTTGCAATAAAATTTGAAAAGTTGTCCTAAACCCCTTTGTTAATTATGTAGATTAATTAACAGTTAAAAAACTTAAGTCAATTAGGTGATTATAGTTTTCATTATAGCCACAATAAAACCAAATCTGAAACACAACGCAATCAACACAAGAACATGCAAATTTCTTAACAAAGTCGAAAATTAATGGAAGATCAACACCAAAGGAAAAAAACACTTTGAGGGTACTTCTTCTCCAGTAAGGAAATTCACTTTTGTTTTACAATCTAGTTCAAACCCTTAACTTTAAACATTACTCGTTAATTTTACTTAAAGTACATATGCAACACCTCACTAACTCCAAAACATCTGAACTCTTCGAATGTGAATTCCTTTCCTTGACCCTAACTTATACTGTTGACACATAAAAAGTGGAAAATGTTGTACACATTGATTTACAAAAATCGGTAAATATTGCTTGTTGCTACTTTTTGTGTGTTTACAATGTAAGTTTACATTATAAGTATAATATAAACATAAAATTTTCCTTGATTTAATATGTTTTCTTGATTTTGTCCATAAGTAAACCAAGTGATGACTCAATGTAAATTACATGATCTAGGGGGGATGGATATCTGTAGTTAATTAAGCCTTCCTTAAGAATTTCCTTATTAGGATTACTAAATACTTATTCTTGATTCTCTCTACAACAAAGATATTTAATTTTCCTATTCTATTGTGTGTGTGAGAGAGAGAGAGAGAGAGAGAAAGATGCTTGAAATGGTTTGGCAATGTGCAAAGGAGAAATGTTAGTGCAGTAGTGAGGAGGAGTGAATTGATTGTAGTTGATAGAACAAACAAAAGATAAATGATGAAGACCTAAAATAATATTAGTAAAAATGGTAAAGGACATGTCAATTCAAGGGGTAATAAAGAGTATTATTTTTGAAAGATAGAATGACATAAAATATATGTGGCCAGCCTTGTTTAGTATATTGAAAATGATAAAGCTTTGTTCCAAATATATTTGGAGTTATTTTTCCAACTTATTATGTGGCTATTATAAGATTACTTATCTGTATAATTTAAACAAATTACATAACTCATTAAAAAAGTCATATAACTAAAACTACACATGAATGATCGTTTAATAGATACATAATAGATTGGAGCAAGATAACTCCAAACATGTTTCAAGACAAACTTTTTCCTATTGAACATCCATAACAAATTCCAACGTTAGGAACTCAAGAAGGGTTGTTATTGGAAAGATTCATTTGTTTATAAGTTTATATGTATTTTAGTTTACAATTATTAAATGGGTAACTACAATTTATTCTTTTAAAATGGTTTATAAATAAGTAAATTGATAATTATGGAGTGATCATCGTGCCAAAGATGATAATAACTATATTTTAGCTAGATAGTATACATATAGCATACTTTGTGATTATAATTAAATTCTAATTATATTAATGTACACTATTTCAATTTACAAATAAATTTTATTTAACCCATACATTATACAGGCATACAGGCATACAATCTGGTCGATGGTCAAAATCAAGAAAAAAAAAAAAAAAAAAAAAAAAAAAAAAAACCGTCATGAATTGGTACTCACAGTCACAGCTGCATCAATTCCTCGATAACGGCCTGTACGTGCTTGTTTGACCAACTTCTGTGCTTTCTATGGAAATAGCATGCTCTGTGACTTTACCAGCCATAGCAGTACTGTTCACCCAAAACACAGTAAAGATCGTTATGATCAAATTATTATTCAACTACTAATATTTATACTAAGCACATAGTGAAGCGTGAGCTTGAAGAGTTTAGAATCTAACCGTTCCACTTTTTTAATATATCAAGGCTGGAATAAAACTTTCAAACTTTTGTGAAGCTGAACATATTGTATGTCGTTAGTTTGATGAAGTTTTTTGATAATCAAGTTTGATAAAGTTGTGCATGGGCATAAACCAAACTTTTTTTTCACAACTGCGAACGTGCTTTATTATGACTGAAGATACATGATCACTTTCACTTGGGTTCCACTAACAATACTTTCATTATGTATCAGTAAATACATACACTAAGCACTAGCGTAAGGCTTGCTATGCCAAATGTCATTTTACCACACTAAAACTTACTTTATCAATTTTAACACATCATTTTACAGTACGCTATACATCAGATCTTCTATTTTAACATTACACTACACACATTAAAATAATAATTAAAAAAAAAAAAAAAAAAAAAAAAACCCAACTATTTTATTGTAGCAATAAAAACTTGTACCTTAGCAATTTTATAGTACAATCCTACTAGTACAGATTGTTATTTAATTTGAAACACCTCATACTACTGTACAATTGTTATTTAATAGAGAATAAAAAATTTTTGTTTAATTATACAACATGCTACAAACAATTCTATCAATACAATTGTACTGTAGCAACTCTGCTAAAAATGCTAAAACTTTTAGCATTTGAAACACTTCATGAACCTTGTTTTTTGGGTGTTTGGTGTGTCAAATGCTAAAAATTTAACATTTGACACACCTGATATTAGTGCTCTTAGTAAGTAGTTGTGAAAAAATATTAACACTACTTTTATTATGTATAAGTAAAAACATATCATATTAGTAAGTAGTTGTGAAAAAGGAAGTTGTATATAATGTTGCATCCATAGATGTATTAATTTTGTTAAGGATCATATTAATCAGTGCCCTTAGATATTTGCTAATGAGTAATGCAATAGATGCACAAATTATTTTACAACATTTTTATAAATTATTGATGTGGCAAATTTTTACTTATTCTCATATGGGTCCACCACTAATTAACATCATTTTTTCACTTATCAATAATCACTTAACACATTAATAGTTTGTAAAATAGCTTGTAACATTAGTATTTTCTTTTGTTAATAGACTATTTTAGGAAAGTTTTATAAAATATCACCTTTATGCATAAAGGTGATATTTTATATTCCCATATGGGAATATAAAAAATCAATTACTTTTTTTTTTCTTTTCTCATAAAATATTTTTAAAAATACTTCATAAACTAATGTTTTTAAGACATCCGTTAACGGATGCTTTAAGGGCATTGATTTTTTATATTTTTCACAAAAATATGTCAAAAATTTTCTAAAATAATTTATTAACAATTGTGAAGGCCATGGCCTTCTTTGTGGGATGTTAAGTTCAAACGTATTAAGGGTTAATAACAATGATTTAGCTCGTGTAATTGCTGTGAAGGCAAAAAAAAAAATCATGAGTTAGCACTGAAAATTATTCTATGATTTAACATTGCATACTTTTATGAAAAGAGGCAACATGTTACACACGAATCAATCATTTTCTAAAGAAAGGAGAAAACATGTGTTTCCCTAATTGATGTGTCGTGCTTCAAACAATAAGAACTAAATATGCCGACACAGGTTAAAGAATCTTTGTATGCGCAGCAAGTTGCGTATCAATAATAAAGCAATAGGACTGCAGCAAGTTTGTTATAAATTCTAAAGTAATAGGATTGATGTCTACATCGGGTTAATTGATTTTATTTATTTTTTATTTTTTTTAACTTCCATAATGAAAACATTAGGAGAAATTTGAAACCATGTTTTTGTTGTTGGGTTAAAATATTGACCATAATTAATTAAGCAATTACTCAAGTTGATTAATTAATCTAATTAAATGAAAATCCAATTAAGACATAATTAAATCACTAAACTAAAATTAAATGCAATGGAAAAAAAGATTAGCACAAAGATTTAACCACGATAAGGAAAACTGTCGTGTCGCAGGCAAAACTCCACTAAGTGAATTTCAGATCACCACTCTCGAATAATCTATTAACAAGAAGAGAGATTACAAATACAATGAATTTTACCCTATATATCCAAAAGTATAAACCTACAATAGAAATCATTGATTTATAAAGAAGCTCAACTCCAATCCCTTGTTGGAGTACTTCTTTTGAATGAATCTTCAATCTATGACTAACACTACATGCAGCAACCATTTGATTAATGTAGATTATGCAAAAACACAATTGATGAACCGTTACAAGCTTGATACAAAACCCTAAGCACACAGAACATCTCAACAACTCCTCAGTAAATTTCAAGATATATGGGCCAAATTATCATTGGCTGAAACGTAAATTGCTTTTTAGTTTTTTCGTAGTTCGATAGATCGAGACCAGTTGAGCCATGTATCAAGATTCATTTATTCTAAATAGATTGACATATATTGAGAAGTATCAAAAATCTAAATTCTAAGACTCAGATACAAATATAAAGTGCGTTTTGACTCAGATACATCAATACATAAAAATATGACTATAATACTTCACAAAAAGGAAAATAGACAATGTTATATACTAAGTTACAAAGCTCTTAGGGAATAAATTGGATTTTTTATTTCTAAAATTTAGGATGAGTTTGATTTTTCATTTTTCATTTTTTTTTTTAAATTATCTCTAAAAATATTTTTTTTTTAAATTAAATCATCCATGAAATTTTTAGTAAGTTTGATTTTGGATCCTTAAAAATGTGGTTCTTTCAATTATTTAATCTCTAAAATATAAGGTGTCTTAGCATCTCAGCATCCCATTAGTCACGTAATTAAATATTAAATGAAGGCTCATTCATAAAAAATAATGGAGGGGCCAAATTATTTTTTGTTTGAAATCTCAAAGACCAAAATCATACGTTTTAGAATTGATAGACCAAAATTGAATATGACCCATCTTTGGGGGACCCAAAGTGCAATTTACCTTTTAAACTTTTATCATTACATCAAGCTTGGTATCTAGCATAAGTAAAAGCTGATTATTGTATTGCCGAACGCATGCAGTCGAACAATATTATATAGCATTCTTGCTTTAGAAAATATTATGCCCTTTTGGCTTTGCCACAACAGGCAATAAGAGTTGAATGTGATACTTTTCTTTTCTTCTCAAAAAAAGAAAAAATTAATAATAATGTGTTAAAAAAGCGTTA
Source organism: Quercus tomentella (assembly GCA_028535165.1). Lineage (NCBI taxonomy): Eukaryota > Viridiplantae > Streptophyta > Magnoliopsida > Fagales > Fagaceae > Quercus > Quercus tomentella. Next base: position 38,692,984 of record JAPQVY010000012.1, on the reverse strand, counting down.
AGCAAAATTTGCAAAATAATATATTTTTAATAGAAGTCAATTAATTTATGAGTTAGGCATGTGTCAATGAGCTTAACTAAAAGAGGAAGTCTTTATCAAACCCTAAAGATCAAACCTAGAGCACTCTTGTTTCTCACAAAAAAAAAAAAAAAACCTAGAGCACTCTTTTCGCATCCCAAAACCAAAAGTATGAGTTGGGCACGTGTCAACGGACACACGCCCTTAAAGAAATCATTTTACAAGTGTACAATTATTCTCTAAAACACACTCAATAAAAAATAAACATTTCACACTCAATAACAAATAGACATACTGTTTCTCAAAAAATAAAAATAAACATACTACGTACACACGTTATACATAAAAGAGGCTTTATTTACACAGCAAGTGTGGTGTATACTGTCGCAATAAAACTGTTGTTTATTCTTTTGCGTCAAGCCTAACATAACTCTGTGCACCGTGTTAGAGCATCCACAGCTGGATATGGATATGCCAAATGTAAGATGGGTTTAGCATAAAAGCTCCAAAAACACCCAGCATTTGGACTTGTAAACATTCAGAATTGTAAAAATTTTTACAATTGTGCTACAGTAGTATCTTACTAATAAGATGCTACTGTAGCACAATCTTATTTCTAAAAATTATTTTTTAATTGTCTCTCTCCTCTCTCTCTCTCATTATTTCCTTTTCTTTTCTCTATCTTCCTTCTCTCTCATTCAGCTCTCCTCTCTTCAGACTCAACCCCATAGCCACCACACCATGGCTATGGGGTTGAGTCTGAAGAGAGGAGAGCTGAATACTCGGCCGTTTCAGCACGTAGAAATTCATGAATTCTCCCTCAATACTCGGCCTCACCACGAAATCGAAACGTTCCGGTGGTGGGTCCGCCTTGGAATGGATCAATGTCTCTTCTAAATCAAGAAACACCGTTCTCTTAGGCAAGATCATCGGTGGGAGAATGTTGTTTTTCCTGTTGTTGCTGCTGTCGAAAATGAGGGTTCTTTGGACTGTGTTTTCGGTTTCTAGTTCGAATTCGGATTCGTCTTGTGGGATTTTCTTGAGGATCTTGAAGCCCTTGTGGCGATTCGGGGTGCCGATGCGGGCTAACTTGGAGAAGAGCCTGATGAGGCAGCGCTGACACGTGAATATGGACTTGTTGATGGATGCTAAAACCGTGGCAGACGCCGCCGCTACGTTCTTATTCTCAGGGGTTTTCCGGCGGTGCCGCCGGGGAAGGATCCGGCAGTCTTTGATGCACTTTGTTGGTGGGGTCCTCTTGCAGATCTTGGACACCATTATTCTATTGGGTATTGGGTGTGGAGATCGGCGTTGGGCATTGGGTGTGGAGATCGGCGCAGAGATCGGTTTATGGGTTTTGTTCATTTATGGTGGAGATCGGCGTTGGGCATTGGGTGTGGAGATCGGCGCAGAGATCGGTTTATGGGTTTTGTTCATTTATGGTGCGAATTGTTCATTTATGGGCCTGATTTTGCTGGGTTTTTGTTGGTCATTTGTGAGTTTTGTTTTGGCGGTGGTGGGGTGATGGGCAGTGAAGCAGGGGTAGTTTGTTTGAGTTTTGTAGGACGGTGGAGGTGGTGGTGGTTTCAGTGGAAGAGAGACAAAGGAAGAGAGTTAAAAATCAGAGAGAGGAGAGAGAAAGGAGAGAATAGATATGGATTTGGGATATATTATTTTATTGGGTAGATATATTATTTTAAAGAGTAGAATAGGAAAATAAAAGTTGGGATGTTGGGTATGTTGTAAAATTGTATGGTATAATTGATAAAGTTGCTTTTTGAAATGGTAAAATAGGATAGGATGGGATTTCCTGCTGCGGATGCTCTTATGTTTTCATGTGTTTTGGGTTTGAGTTTGGATTTTATTTAGTAAGAAGAGCCAAAAAGAAAATAAAAAATTTGTATAATATATTTTTAAATATATATTAATTATTTTTTAAAATTTAAATATATATTAAATATATTTGGATCAAGTTGGGTTAGACGAATTTGAGAATCTTATGACCCAAATTTTGATAAATACTTAAATTGCTTTTTGTCCTTAATTGGTAATATATTAGTTTGTAAAACATATTTAGTAAATTTATAATATATCTTACTAACTCAAATTTTTTACTACAAATATAAAAGTAAAGCAAAATCTAAGCTTGTCAATCTATGGATTATAAACTTCCTGAAACCAAAAATGAAAATTCAAACATTTGCAATATAATACGTTGCACGCAGAGGGAAGTGTGTGTCTATTGTGATATTATTTAATTGCAAAACTAAATCATAAAATAAACTTCTTGTGGACAAAATATTTATTAATTTTCATTACAGTATCTCTCAAACACTCCTCACACGAAAATAAAAATCAGGCAGCTGTAACATATTTGTAACTTTAACATATTCATAGTGATTGGGTACATTCACCCAACTTATTTAATTTAGACTTACAAACAAATGACAAAACGAGAGTAAACGGACAGAGTGAGATGGTCCTTTGCGGCTATGTTCATGAAGGGTGCAGAGCCATAAGGTACTTTTATTTGGAAACGGCAAACTGAAGAGGCTAAGTAGAATTTCTCTTATTTATTATGGATAAAATTTATTACACATATACGGTTATACGCAAGTTTACAAACACACGAAAAAATAACTGAAATTCTAAAATCAAGCCATAGTTCAGTTGCTTTTTCACTTGTTCGTATATATTTATGTGTAACAGAGACACTGCCCTTTTTATAACAGTTCATTAAGCCACGGGACCGTGTACCAAGTTTGTAAAGTACTGAGAATAAGTGCAAAAAACGCGGCAATGAAAGCTATGATCGTCCAGGGGCTACTAAAATGGTCGTGAATGACTTGAGATGTCCAGGTCAAGAACTTGTTCTTGTAGTACTTCTGTATACTGGATCTGACCTCCAAATATATTTTGGTGTTGGGCACCAAGTCGGTGCCTATCTCGTTGAAGAGTTGAGCCACTTCTTGGTCGCTGCCGAGAAGGTTATGGAGCACCCCTGCTTTTCTTAGCTCCTTAACGTCGTTGGCTTCATCAATGAGGGAATCGAGGAAGGATATGTAAGAGGTGACCCCATAATCATTGTCGAAATCCTGGCACATCTCGTAGGCTATCAAATTGAAAAACTTGGGCCCGGTTGAGTCATCTACTTTAATTGGAGGAAGCCAAAGAAATCCGAAACAAGGGAATAATGTACTAAAATATATGTCACTCAGACTCAAGCTATCATTTTTACTGCGTTTCAAATAGATACCAGCTGCTTGAAGCTCCTGAACATTGCGATAGGATTGCCAATCGTCGTTTGGACTCGTTGGGTCGTTTTTATTAATCCCTTGTCCGCCATGCTTAGCCAAGAGACTTGTCCTTAGTTTGTCGAGAAGATGGATGGGCTTGGGCTCTCTAATATCCACTGATATAGCTTGACCTTGTTGCTGCTTCAATACTCCCTGCCAGAGTTTCTCTGATAACCAATTTGAATAATGATCGTTTTGTACCCCAACGAACCCATTAATGAATTTATTAATCGAATCCTCCAACTTCTCTGTCATCATACTCAAGCTCATCAACCATTCGAGGAGACGATAGGGAAGCTGATTCTCAAGCAAAAACAAATCCTGATGTCCAAAGGCTACACAATCATTTTTTATACTCAGCTCCTTGAACTTGTTGTTAAGACTAGTAGCACAGTATATGTACTGTAGTATTGCACAGCCATCCACGAACAACAGCCAAGCGAGTGCCTCATCATCATATTTCTCGGTCACCTCTTCCTCAAAGCATTCCCTCAATTCCTTGATATTCTCATCAACCTTCTTGTATACTTCTTGTATAGTTTTGCCACTATCTTTAATGAACTCAGATGTCAATACAAGCTTGTGCTTCTCTGCTAGCTGGTAGTTTTCCTTACCATGATGGATAGGGCCGAGTGATACCATTCGAGGCTCAAAGTACTTCTTGAAATCCTTGTGATCTCGTAGCAAGAATGTAACCTTTTGTATCTTTGGTGTTCGAGATTGACTGCCTGCATTTTTTCTAGCCTCCATCACTGTTTTGAACCTTTCTTCCAGCTTGGTAGTTTCGATTGCAATGTTCTGTGTTTGGACCTCCTCAGTGGCGCCGCTGCTTGTTTCACCATCTTCTCCTCTGATACCCTTCCTCGAATTGAACTCCATGGAAATAACATGCTCCATTCTGGCTATAGCAAGTTTGCACCCAATAAGGCGATTCAATTCTGTACGTTTGTTGTGAAGAACTATGAGAGAGAGAGAGAGAGTTTGTAGAGATAATGAGAAAACTGAGTTGTATTGTTTCTCTCTTAATTACAGACTAGGCTCTGCTTAGAGTATATATAGCAGAGTTTTGGAGGGAATCTATAACAAAAAATACTGTTATCATAAGCTGACTAGCTACATACTGTTATCATAAATGAGTAGTAGTTTAGTGACAATAATCTATACAAAACTACTGTCGTTTTGACAAATCAGTCATCCTTGCTCTGATCTGCACTGCCTGAATCCTCTTCTGTTGTAACCAATGGTTGATCACCATGCTTAACATGTTGTGTTCGTATACTATTTATAGTAATAAATAGTGACTATTTATTGATACAGTTTTTCAGAAGAAAATATTGATACATTTTAAAGCAATTATATATATGACTTTGATAAAGGATTCAGATCTTCTAGATTTCTTAGGGTACTTCATCAGTAGATTTCCTAGGGTACTTCATCAGTAGATTTCCTTAAATCCTAACCACTCTTTTATGATTTAATGGTCAAGATTATGTCATATTAGCATTCCACTAACAATATTATTTTATTATTTTAAGAATATTGTTAGTAGAATGCTGACATGACAGAATCTAGACCATTAAATTATTAAAGAATGGTTAAGATTTAAGGAAATCTATTTGATAGAGTATCCTAGAAAATCTAGAGAATCTAAATCTTTTTTATAAAATACACCAGAAATTTCCTAAATGGAAAACGTTTTTTTATTTTTATTTTTTTAAGAAAAAGGGAAACATATATATTTTGTATGATTTAATTGATAATCTTTCCAAAAATAATCATTATTATCACATACAAAATCTAATGACCCTGTCAATTTTGAAGAATAATCTATAAAATTGTGACAAGCATGTGAGAAATTAAAATATTGCTACATGATCATAGATTGAACTCACATGATGAATCATTTTGAATAATTAAAAAAAAAATTGTTTGTGATCTCAAGCTTTAATCTACAATTAATTGATTTGATTCAGGTTGAAAGCTCAATTATTTATGATATAGCTTTTGTGTTTTCTTTAACATGTATTGAGCATGGAATTTTTAATTATTATTTTTTTTTGGTGAAAAAGGTTTTAATTATATGCTAGTCTTGCTTTTAACTATACTTGAGACTAATTAATTGAAAATGCTCCAAATTTATGACTAAAGTTTGGTTCTCGTTGCATCTTTTTAACTTTATTTGATACTTGTGTAAGTAAATTGTTATTGGTGATCATTATATCATATGAGACCAATCTTTGAACGAAATTCGTACCTACCACATTTCTCTACTAAATCAAATGAGTCTACAAAAACCACTTACGAATACACATGAACTTTATGATTATTGATAACTTCGAAGGTTTTAAACACAATCTGTATTTCATTAGTAAGTGACAAAAATAATTTTCAAGCTAGAGAAAGAAATTTATCAAAAGGAAAAGGGAAAAAAAAAGTGTGCGTATACGTATTACATATTTTATATTTCTTCATTTTTAGCTAGATATGGATTACTTTCCCGAGAAAAATGTGTACCAGAAACAATTTATTTAAGATTATTAAATACATATGATATTATACTATTTGATAAAAATTATGGGGTCCTCTCTCCAATTTGAGGGCATTAGAAGTGCCCAAATAGAAGAGCCCACACAATTCCATAAAATAAAAAAATAAAAAATAAAAAAAAAAGAGCCCACACGAGTATTTAATTTGAACTTTATTCATATATCAAAGAAACAAATATACACACTTTTGTAAAGTCGTAACTTGTTATATAATATAGGTTTGATGTGAAGCTTGCACGACCAAAACTATGTTTTTACTTTTACTAAAGCAAGAGTGGTATGTGTTGTACAAGTTTCAAACTGTACACACTTTTCCTATAAATTGTGGCTTATAAGTTATACCTCCATCTTTATGCAGCAAGATTGGTATATAATGGACGGCAATTTTGTGAAAGTTTTGCTATGATTAAACCTTTAATAGTTCGCACCAACATTTCCCAAAGAAAGGAGAAACTAGAAAGCATTTTACATGATGATGAATCGTGCTTCAAACAAAATTAAGAACCTAGTACACTTTTGATACACATAGAAGGGACTTTATTTACCCAGCAAGTTTGGTATATACTGTCGCAATAAAACTGTTATTTATTCAGTTATTCTTTTGTGTCAAGCCTACAACATAACTGTGTACTGTGCTATGTTTTCATTGTACTGTAAAAATTGTGTACTGTGTTACTGTTATGTTTTCATTCATGCTTCAAAGTTTAAACAATAAAAGAGTGTTCGTTCATCAAAAAAAAACAATAAAAGAGTGTTCTGGGTTACTTTTTTGGGGGCTGTCACAAACCCAAGACCAAAGGTGAGCCCAAGCTAAACAGGCCCACGGGCAAGCCATAACCCAAGCCATGATTCAGATTAACGACGGCAAATACACGAGAGCTATTAACGCAAAATGGGCTTTCAGGTCTAGGCATGCCCTATGCTGAACTTCCACAAGGGCCTAGGTAATGGACCCAAGTAAGCAAACAATAAAACTTGAGGAATTCAACTCAGATTTAAGAGGGTTGGGCCTAGATAAGCCCAAAGGGGCCCAATCAGATGTTACTAAAAGAAAAGTAGGCCCAAACCCAGCACCTTTTTTTTTTTTTTTTAAGTTTTACTTTGTATTTTTTGTCCCAGTTTTTTTGAAAAATAATCTAACTTTTAGTTTTTTAATAAATAAAAAAATAGCTTTCAGCTTTTTATAGCATATTAACATAAAAATTACAAAAAAAAACTATATATTTTGATAAATACTATTTAAAAAATCTACAAAAATAAGAAATTTCAAACAGAAACTGAATTAGGCCAAATGCTAGAAAATAATTTAAACAAATTTTAGTCCAATGGTTTTGCACGTGGACAATTCATAAACAAATAATTTATTAATTAATGTTAGTGATGCGATTCTCAATTTTTTAGTTTTTTATTTTTTTATTTATTTTTTCTACTCTTACCGGAGATAAAATAGAGTAATTCTAAGACCACAAATTATTTTATAATTTTTTTGCCACAACTCTAACATGGCAGGTTGTAAGTGACTTATCCATTACTTACACGTAGACCCACCATTTTTTTTCTTCATCAATCACACTCTACCAAATCAAAGTTGTAACAAGAACTTGTGATAATTTTTATGTTCTAGACTTTTTCGATTACATATTAACATGTCATCCTATCCACAAATAGGCAATAGCAGGCCTTACCCCTTTACTGTCTTGCTTTTTGCACTCTTCGGCCATTTGCTGCTCTTCTTTGATCTCTCTCAAGATTCTCTAGTCCTCCTTCATCTTATTTCTTCCTCCCCATATGAATTCTTTTTCCCCTCGAACTTCTTTGTCATTCCATTTCTCTTTCTTCTCTTGGACTACTGCAATCTGCATAACCTCCAGCGAGTTTTCAGTCAGATTCTTTGTTTTAGTCAACATGGTAAAGTTTTCTTTACTGTTCTGAAATTATTTATATATTCTAATCTAGTATATATGCTTTAAAAGCCTAAACATTCTGCAACATGCAGGCATTGAAGCCGGAATATGTTTCCAGGGGCTTAGTATGCTGGCTTGGTGACCAGTACACGCTATAATACTTCGGCCGCACTAGAAACTTACTATTTGACTAAAACTAGTTGTTACTTTGACTGCCAATTTCATTTTATTTCTTGATCAATCATGGGTGGCTTAGGTTGTTGTAAAACTAGAAGTGCTAACTACTAAGAGCGTCAGTACTGGGTGTGTAAATCCAGAAAAAAATCTGAAGACCAAAATGAAAGCTTTATTCGGGCTTGGATTCTTAAATTTTTTTTACAATCTTGTTACAACACCCATTTAAATTTAGAAACTACTGTAGCAAGATTGTAAACACACAAAAAAATTATTTTATTCCCTCTCTCTCTCTCTCTTATGAATCTCTCTTTTAATGTGTTGTATATTATTTTAATGTGCAGATAAATTATTTTATTATGTTATATATGAAAATAAAAGTTGGAATGTTGGGTGTGTTGTAAAGTGGTATGGTATAATAAATAAAACAATTTTTAAGATGATAAAATCGGATATTTTTTAGAAATCAGATGCTAATGCTCTAAGGGCCTTGAGGAAGGTCCGACCCTTGCCTAGCCATGAGCATTATTACATGAGTAGTGTTATGATCACAAACTATTTTACAATATTTTTACAAATTGTTGTTATAGCCAATTATTACTAGTTCTTATTTGGACCTATATATTACTAACATTACGATTTCAATTAGTAATAACCATTCACCGCAAGGAGACCCTTAATTAGGTATTGAGTATGGGTATATTGAAATGCCTTTTTCTTTTTTTTTAAGCCTAATTTCAAGCTAACTATAAATTTAATAAATATGAAAATTTTGAATTAAATATAATATAAGCTATCACCCTTTCTAGAACTCAAGGCCATACGCTCAGGGTTAGTTGTTAGCAATGCCTGTGTTGTGCTAAATTCCAATTTAATACACAAAAGCCTACTTTTTTTTTCCTTTTTTTTCTATTTTAACACCTCACTTTACTATACACCCTACATCAGATTTCTATTTTACCCATCAACACATTAAAATAACCTTAAAAACTCCTACAATATATATATATATATACAAAATCCCCCACCACAACCTATTGCCACCAACCACTCCCCAAAATCAACCACCGACCACTATAACCATAATCCATATTCAACCCAACCACCACTGGCTGCCATAAACATAACCACCAAAATCAACCTACAACCACCGCAACCCACCAGAATTAGCCCATTGCAACAACCCAAAAAAAACACCACAACCACCGCAAGAGAGAGAGAGAGAGAGAGAGAGAGAGAGAGAGAGAGAGAGAGAGAGAGAGAGAGAGAGAGAGAGAGAGAGAGAGAGATATTGGCAAAGGCTTGGGGAGAAGAGGCTGGGTGAGATCAACAATGGCTAGGCGAGATTAATGGCTAGCAATATCAGCAACGAAATCTAAGAGTGAGATCGGCAGCATGCATAGTGGCGAGATTGGCAGTATGGTTTGGTCTACGGCTTGGTGAGATTGGTAGCTGGCATACTCCAGAGAGAGGAAGAGAGGAGAGGCTAAAAGAAAGAAGCAGGCGAGTGAAATAGGAGAGAGAAAATTAAAATAAAAAAGTTTTAAAAGTTTACCATTTTTTTCTGTACGGTTCAATTATCAAAATTTTACTGTTTATCAATGCTAAATATTTTAGAATTTAGAATATTTGATGTGGGAGTTTTTTTGGTGTTTTGCATGCTAAATGCTAAAAATTTAGCATTTAGCATGCCTGATACTAGTGCTCTAAGGGTCTTAATATTTATGTACATCAATATTATGCTTTTGTGGTTTCATTTTTATCTTCTTTTTTCTTGGATTTAGTTTTTCTGGCTATTCTTCCTTTTGTTCTAAACATATGTATTTCCCAACAAACACTAGCCAAAAGCCACAACAAAATACTACAACCTCATATCTTCCTCCCTTTCTATGAGAGACCACACCCTGGCTCAACCCTTTCAAATGTTTAGGCCAAACCCACATGAATGGGTGGAGTTATTTTGGTACCTCTCAAGAGACAGTGGAGATTCTAGTGGTGTTATCATCCCTCATAGGTCAAGAATTTTACAATGGAGTTGTTGCTTATTTGATTGAAAAAAAAAAAAAAAAAAAAAAAAAAAAAAAAAAACACATCTCTTATTGATGACTTGAAATTAAAATTATAGATCTCTTGAAAATAACAAGAAATTAAATGGTTTTGGTCCTAGATACAATCTAAGAAAAGTACATGGCTTTGATTCCTAGTTACAATTTAGAAATTGAAAATTACAGGGAAACATAATCTACTAACCCTTAATCTAAGTTCGGATGTTTGGTTACAAGATTAGAAGGTCTTAGGCACCCATCTTGTTCGGTAAAACTGGTCTTCTAGACTTTGGTGGGCAATAATCATAACACATCATTCAAACAATTATAGCATCCAAGAACATGTGATTAAATATTGCATATTGAAACAAACATTGATAGGCATGGTGAAAACCCTAACCTAGGAATGCAATCATGAATTGAAAAGAATGAAACTGAAAGACATGGTGAACATGTGTAACATGATATTGAACCCTAATCTAAGAGCATATGAACATGGTATTGAATTGAAATCCTAAAACATGCAAAAAATAAGAACAACCTAAATCTAACATGCTAACAATCAAGAACATGTGAAAAACTTGAAAATGAAACATGCTTGAATAAAAAGAACTATGGCATAATTAAAAAGAAAAAAAAGAAATTTTTAAAACCTTATCTGCATGCACTAGCACTCCAAGCAAGAAGTAAATCTTCTTTAGAGGAGGGGATTCATTAATAGGAAGTTGATAGCTTGAGACCAAGAGGACTGAGCTACCCCTTCTAGTGAGTTGAGACCAAGAGGACCAAAACACCAAATGAACCTTCCAACTACTAGCTCTAGATAATAGGGACAAAGATAAGAGAGTTTGCATTTGAAATCCAGTGTGCTTTGATTTGATGCTAGAGAAGGTATTTATATTGAATGCTAGGAGTCAAAGATGAGTCTTTAGGCAACGTTGGACTCAAGAAAATTCAGATTTTCTAAAGAAAAAATGTTGGGTGCAAGGTCCAAGGGTCGATCGGCAATTGGTCTAGATTCTCCCATATTCTATTTCTTTTCAGTTTGTCAGCTTTTCATTTTATTAGTAATTTGATTCCCTCCGAATTATGACTATTTTTTTGACTTTTTGGTATGCAATCTCAACAATTTAATTCCCACCATATCAAATCAATTAATTCATTGTTTAATTAATCAATTTTTGCCAATTTTTCTTGGAATTAATAAATATTATCGTGTGCATGCAATTAGTAGTGGAAAATGTTTTTTTTTTTTTTTTTGGAACATCACACATTCATCAAGAGTAATGTTACGGATACAAACTATTTTACAAAAATTTTACAAATTGCTGATGTGGTAAGTGATTAGTGGTAAATAAAAAAGTGATATTAATAGTGGACCTAGATGACAACCAATAAGAGGTTGGCCACATCAACATTTTGTAAAAATATTGTAAAATATTTTGTATCCATAGCATTACTCCATTCATCAAATCGTTATTAATAAACTACACACCACAAAAATCTCTCCCAATGATAAGTTATCTTCCTTATTTCGCTCCACTTAAGAGGTATTTTGGCATTACATAGGTTATGGACCAATAAACACATAATTACAAACTCATGATGCCGTTCTGTTTATTCGTGTTCACATGGCAAGACTTATGCGAACAATCTACTGATTGTTAAATGACAATTGTGTTGACCTTGATAAGAAAAATGGGCAAATAGATACAAAGAAACCACTCACCGAGACATTCCCCCAGTGGTACATGGAAAGTAATATACCATGATTGCCTCTCTCATTTTTTGGGTGGGTTTGCTGCGTAGTAAGTCTGCATAACACTAAGGAAAATGGCAAAACTTGCTGCAATGAATGCGAGAATGGTCCAAGGGCTACTAAAATGCGTATGTAACCACTCCGCCATCCATATCTTGAGTTTGTTCCTATAATGTCTTTCAATGCGCCCCTTAACATCAGCATAAGCATTGGGATTGGGCACCAAATCCTTGGCTATTGCATTGAAGAGTTCTGCCACCTCTTGGTCGCTGCCAAGAAAATTTAGTAGTATGCCCTTGGATCGCAGCACCAAAACATCTTCTGCGTGATCAATGAGTGAATCCATGAAGCAAATATAAGAAGTGACCCCAAAATCATCAGGGGCATCAGGGCATGTTTCATATGCCACTAAGTTAAGTAGCATAGACTTGGTAGAGTCATCTACCGTGATTGGAGGAAGTGTGAGTTTTCCACTAAGGAAGGATGATTTAAACTTAACATCTGTATAGAGATGAGTCTTACTAGGCTTAAAGTGTACTCCTACTGCTTTAAGCTCCTTGGCCGAACGATAGGAGTACCAATCACTGCTTAATTGAGGTCTACTTTCTTGTGTATTTGGAACTTCGATGAGCTTTGCACGAACGAGTTCAAGAAGATGAACAGGATAGTCTTCATCCTTTGGTGGCTCTGGTTGAGGCGCTTTTCGTCCCCAAATGTTTATAGGAATAACCCCACTAAGCTTTTTCTGCCACGAAGTCACTAAAGGAGGAAAGGCCCGACCATGCTCGATGAAACTGTTGATGATATCCTTCTCTTCATCTTCTTTGAACCTCAAGCTCATCAATGCCTTGAGGACTAGAAAAGGGAGTTGGTTCTCTAGCAAGAACATGTCCCGATGCACAAATGCTATAGTGTGACTCTTCATCCCCATATCTCGACGCTTGTTTTTTGCAATGCAGTACATGAATTGCAGAATGAAGCAGCCATCAAGAAACATCATTCGAGCAAATGCCTCATCGTCAAACTCTCGTGTTGATCCCTCAGCATAGCATTTTCTTGCATTGCCAGCCACCTCGACTACTTTGCTGTATACAACGTCAATACCTTTTCCACTCTCCATGACATACTGCCGTGTCATTGGAATTTTGTGCTTCTCCACCAGCTGGAGCCCAGGCGAGCCATGATGGTAAGGACCAATGGAAACCACCAAGGGATCATAGCATTTCGCGTTTGATTTAATCTCTCGAAGCATTTCTGGGACCTTCTGTATCTTGGGTCTTGCCCTTTGGTTGATTACAGAGTTGCAGCCATCGTCCATTATGGAATTCAACCACTCATCAGTACTACCAGAAGATGAATCTCCAAGATTTTGGACTACAATATTCAGCATTTCAGACTCGTTTTCCATTAAAAGTTTTCTTCGTTATGGTCAGGTCTAGATTTTGTAATACTACAAAATTGTTAAAAAGAGGTGGCTTCTACACTACAATTAATTGTTAAAAAGAGGTGGCTTCTACAGGGGGAATACGTATAATAAACTTTAATGACATATCAAGCTTGGCATTGCTTGATACTATTGACACAAAGATGCAGCATTTTTATAAACAACGTTGCTTATGATTCAGCATTTTTATACTTCCCTATCTTTTTTCTTTTGTCTAGTTGAAGAAAGAAAAAAAAGTAGAGGACACTCGTTAAACAGAATGTTAAGTGTAAACCCAGATCAAAATTCCCAAGATGGCTTGGGTACCTGATCTAGAATAGTGATCCTTGTTAAGAACATACAAACAAATTGGTTTTAGACAAAACAAAAATACCCTAATAAAATTAGATAAGCTCGCTAGCCCAATAGTGTCTCCATTAGTATTCTCCATTTTTCGCCAGAATTTTATTTGAGCCCAGATTAAGGATCTTGGTGATCCAATTGCTCCTTAAACTGTATTGCGTCACTTGTTTAGTTCTTTTCAATTTTCTAACGTATCATTCTCTCATTTTAAATACCAAGATCATTCTCTCATTTTTACTACCAAGCACCCTGTTGTTTGAAGCAGCTCCTTAAAGAAAGAAGAAACTAGAAAGGAGAAAAGGAACGGAACTAGTTCCATCCAACAGTAGGCCATTTTCCATTTTTCTTTTTTTAGTCATGCAAAAAGAAAGATTTTTTATTATGAATTAGTATAATGGTTTCTTATTATACAAAATAAATAATTCCACCTTTCATAGTTACTAAAACTGAGTGTGACAATTAGCAAGCCAAAAAATGCATACATCCATTAACTACAAAAGGTGAGGCCTTGAGCTAACCTATTCAAATATTCTAAAAAATAATTAAGTTAAAATAAATTGCAGACTCCATTGCATAACAGCATTACCAGAATTGGAAAAGAAGTTGATATGACTAGTTTTGGGAAAGTTCTCGACTGCGATTAGCTGCAGCAATAACTGCATTCATCAAAGTTCCACGGAATCCACCTTTTTCCAACTCATGAATACCAGCAATGGTAGTCCCACCAGGTGATGTAACTTCATCTTTGAGCTGACCTGGATGCTTCCCAGTTTTGGAGGCCATAGTTGCTGCACCCAGTACCTGCAAAAGAAACACAATTCACTTCCCCCCATGAGCAAAGAACACCCTGCTAAAAGTGTGGAGGATGTGGAGGATAAAGTAAAAAGGTAGCAAATCTACTTAAAACTACTTTGGGCCTTCATCCCATCAATCCATCTCCCCATAAATAAATGACATATAAGTAAATTTTTCTATTAGGAAGTTACACAGCGCCAGGCGAGCTTTGATAAAACAAAACCATTTGTTATGGATATTTGAACAACCAAACATTACTTCAACAGGATCTGAGAATTCTAAGAGTTGGCATATATTTCCCTACATTTTGTTTAAAGATTGGAAGTGATGGTATAATAAATACGTTTTTACTTGCCATAATTAGGTAACTTTTTAAGTAATTTCAAAGCTGTGCCCCTCCTCTCTCCGCCCAACTCTCAACACTATCAACAACAAAGCACAGATCCCAAAGACAGGTTTCTGTTTCCAACAAACTGTATAAATCCCAAGGAAAGAAAGTTGGGCAATCTAATTCTAGAGGGGGATCACCCAAAAAGAACAGGGGAAGTCGGTCAACAAGGATTTTATTTTTTTTTATAGGTAAGAATAAAGCTTCTTTATGCAAAAGAGCACAAAGAAATCAAAAAGTACAAGGAAGAAAAAGATAAAGCAAGGAAAAAAAAAAACTTAAATACAAGAGAGAAGAGAATTAATGAACCGATGGAGGGAGTCACTAGATGTGAGTCCCCATGCCCAAGACCAGTCAAAAAGAGAACCACTAAAAGAAGCAAGCAGCTGGTCTTCCTAACCATCCACATCCTCAAATGTTCACCTATTATGCTCCCTCCATGGTGGATTTTGTGACGATTCAGTACGATGATGAATAATTTTGAATGACAAAGGAGAAGGAATCAGGGACATTGATTTGGATCTGGAGGTCAATTTAAATGAATTGGCAAGGTTCTGGTCTTGCCTTGGATGCCATCATTCCAGCAGCAGTGAAAATGACAAATTGGTACTTTCAGCAGTAAAGGAGCAAATGAGTGATTTACAGTGGGTCAGGTCAAGCTTGGAGTGGTTGCCAAGGAGATTGGTAAAGTTACAATGGCAAACTTGTGGCTTGGCACTTGGCAGACTTGATGAGATTATAGTGAACAACTACAAATATCTTGACAGAATTATTGCAGCCGAAGGAGTGAAAGCAATCAAATTAAAACCATAAAATGATATTCCAATAACAATGGAACTATTTCTGATGCAAAGAGAAAGGGAGTAGGAGTAACTGTAATTTCACGGGACATTTCACAGACAACATCGCAACTTGTAATATTTTCAGCTCATTTGAAGGGTCCCTAGTCATACAACTTGCAGGACCAATTGACATGTCCAAATGCTTGGGGGCTATTTCCTATTATTTTTAACTAGCAAGTTGCCCACGCAACGCGCGGATAATGCTAAAAGCTTTTGTGTAAGGTGGTTCTGAAAATTGTTGTACATATATTATAACATAAATGGTGGATATTTTCATTGCTAAAATCTCCTACAATTATAGCAAAAACCTCTGAGCAAATAGCCATATTTTGTTCCCCATTATTGATTGATTGTGAACCAATTAACCGCAACCGTTGTGCATATCATACTCCTTGAACCTATCCCTTGTCATATGAAATGTCTAACCAAGGCATTGATCTTATCAAGCATAGTAGTTTAACCATAGCAGTGTCAAGGTCACTTTGTGATTCATGTCTAGGCAAAGCAAAAAACACAATTTGATTTTGTCAAGGCTCTCTCGGGCCATGATACCCAAGCAATGGTACAATGAAATGAAAAAAGTCAGTAGTTTCAATGATGGTTGTGCTAAACATGGTTCAACATATTTTATAAAGGTGTACCTGTAAAACATATTTAACAATTTTTTTTAATACCGAGAAGCAGACAGGTTTTCATACAAAGAGATTCTAAGTTTATATAGATTCTAAGCTAACCTTCAAATAATGAAAACACCACATTATTTTTTCTGCCCACTTAGTTCTTAATTTGTACCTTTGTGGTTCTCTTTGTTTATTATTTTTGGCAACTGAGTTTTTGTCATTAAGTAGGACATATAGAATATGGGTAGATTGTGGTGATTATTTTAAAAATTTATTGTCAAATAATCCTTAATCCAAAATTTGCTGTCAAATTATTCACTTAAAAATAATAAAAACTTTCTTACCCATAGCTATGTTAATTTTTTTCATTCGTGTTAGTTAGAGGTTGATACACCATAGAACCAAGATTGGCATTAGCAACAATAAAGAAAACACAATGAGACCAACAAATCCTTGAGAACCAAACAACACTAATTACTTAGCATATAACATGGGGAAAAAATGAATGCAAGCTAAGTATATGCAAGTGCTTTAATAAACTTTTCTCAATTTAACTGTTTCTAATCCCCAACAAAATACAGAACAAACAAATATGATTAATAGAATTGTCAAGTCAAAAATAAAATTTATAAATTTTCTTTCAAGCATTTTATCAAACACTATGGATTCAAAATAAAATATATAATTACTCTTGGGATCTTTGCAATGCAAATCCTACAAAAGTTTGGCCTCAATTGACGTTTTGAATGTCAGCCAATCCATACAGATACATGGGTCTGTGCTTCAATTGCACATGCGTGGAGGAGCTTTTTTTATTATTATTAAGCTTCTTCCTCATTGAACTCGCAGGACCTCATGCACTCCCGCGTGAGGTCTCTGCTTTTATATATATATTGATATCAAGGGATTATATACTCCATTTTTAAGGGAGATGTTGCAACTCATCCTATAGTTAAGGCGCTCCATTTCTTTTTCTTTTTCTTTTTCTTTTTTTCTTTTTACTTTAGTCATGTAGACCTATGTTGTCAAATTTGGTTACCAATGAAATTTTCTACACTTAGGGTGAGTTTGGCATCAGTTTTAAGCTTTAGCTTTTAGCTTTCATGTACAAATTTTTAAAACCTCACTTTTTCCCGCCTTTTCTCATTTTTTTTCAAATTTTTTCAAGGTACAAATATACTTTAAGACACTTTTAACAAAAGCTAAAAGTTGTTCACAACAAACCCTTAGTATAATGCAACTGTGTGATGAACATTAGTAAAAGCATAAGCTGCATAACACATGTAAGGCACTTGTGAGCATAAGTAAGCTAATTCTGGTCCCAAATTTAAGAATATGACTTATATTTTAAAATACTATTCCAATATATCTTTTTTCTCAACTTTATGAGTTTGCAAAACTTCTTGAGGCCTTATAATGCATTCTTCACAAATGTCATGTATTTTACATGATAAAAAACTAATGCTTACAACTATAAGCCTAGGTAGTATTCCAACAATTTTGACATCCAAATATTAATTTGAAAATGTTCTGTCATTTCGACGATTAAATGCTAATGATTTTTTTCTCTTCTACAGCCTATAATACAAGTTTTAGTTCTGGCAGCCTGAAAATAGCATGTGCTCTAAGAAAATCATAAATCCATAACTGTTGACTTCCGGTAAAGTGTTGTCACAATTACTAAAACATTTAGATCAGAAGCTCTATAATTTAATGATTTAAAAGTTTTGGTAGGATGGGATAAGTCATAAGCATAAGCTCTAGGCATCTGACAAGCGATCAAATAACTAGTTCCTGTAAAAGCATAATGAAATTACAAGACCAATCAAAAAATAATTAACATCTTGTATAAAAGCACTTACAGTTTGAGAAGCTAGACCTAGAGCAAGTTCTCGTGGTAGACCTGCAGCCACTCCTCCATCAGCCAAAGCTTCTATTGCTAAATATATATATGCTGGGCCGCTGCCACTGAGCACATTCAATAAAAAAGATGGTTTGTTAAAAGAATTGCAGTTTGAGCAAATCTCCATCTCTTCAAACATAATTACATAATCGCAAGTTCACAAGTATTTTTGCTTGCTTCAAGAACCTTTTAAGATCAAATACTCAAAACCATCTGACATAAGTTTTCTGTGCTATGGTATTAAACAGTACTATTCTATATTGTTAGATGCCACATACCTCAGACCAGTGACTGCATCAAACAATTTCTCATCACCTCTCCATATCTTGCCAACTGATCCAAATAATTTAGCTATTATGTCTGCATCTTCTTCTGTTGCAGATCCTCCCAAGCTCATAACTATCGAATGCAAGAAAATTAGGGAACATTACCATTTTGATGAAACTATTAGTTTTTGACATTTAGGTAAAGAAGGTAACACAAACAAGAGCAACAAGACTTGAAGAGTAGAAAGATACATCTGACAAAGGAAAATGAAGGTTTCTTATGACCATCACCCCATCAAACCTTCAACCTCTTTATAAGATATATGTCAACAAACCAACTGTTTCACTGTAATTACCCTTTCCCTAAAAGACAAACAAGAAACTATATTTTTTTTTATTTTCTTCTTTCTTTTTAATTTTTTCCACTTAACATATGAAGAATTAGTTGCTCTGTTACTAAGACCACACGCAGCACTAACATACCTTGTAAGCACACAAGTAAGCACATAGGAAGAAAACTCGAAAAGATTTGCAGTCATCATCTAGGGATATTATTCCAAAAGATAAAAGAAGTATAGGAGAAGGTAAAGGCATACTGTGTTTTTAAAGGCTTATGCCCTCATAATCTTTGAAATTGACACAAAGCTTGGCTGAAAAATTAAAATGAACTATGAGAATCCACGTAGTATACCAAATCTTATTCATCTCATACAAATTCTATACTTTTGACTGGTCAAGAATGAGTACAATATCTAAACCCCCTAATAGCAAGAAAGCTTTTAACAACAGGGGTCTTAACAAATGCACCCATCATAATCAGCTTCAGTGATTTTCAGCTCTCAAACTTGGGTTCTGACAAAATCCATACACAGCTAGGTGTATTTGTGAATACACAGCTGCAAATATGCATCAGCCAGAAAAACAGAGAAGAATTGGGAACGAGTGAGTATACTCACACTTCCCACATTGTCATATTGGGTCCCTCACAAAAGCCATTGCTGGTTTTTTGTATTATGATTTACAGGAGACAAATTCTAGCTTTAAATCTAAAGGAATGATGATTACTGAACAGAGGAATACACTTCAGCCCTGCAAACTTGCTATGCATTGGGTGTTGAGTAGCCTTAAAGAAAAGCCAATAAAAAATATAATTTACAACTAGGTATGAACAATGAGCATGACATAACATGATAAATTTTGCATGATGAGGATGCTAAAAATTAAATATTAAAAAAAATATATCAGGGAAAAAGTGATACCACTTGCTGCCTCGCCTACAGCTGAAGGAGTATTCGGCATTACCCTAATAAATCGACTTTGACCAGCCCATTCCTGAATGAAAGTGATTTCTTCAATAAGATATGTAGAGCTTGAAAATCAAGAACTCAATACTATATTAAAAAACAGAAACACAAATGCATTTATTAAAAACAAAAATATTATAAAAGTGCCCGGAGGTATGAAGCAAAGGGCACAAATGACATTGAACAATGAAAGGAAAAAAGAATGTGTTCTAAAAACTAGGAGTATTAGAGTAGAGAGACATTTGAAACTATAAAGAAACCAAACCAAAAACAAAAAATTGGTTTATAAATAAAGCCTTGTTATTCATTTGAGTTTATTCATCTAAGCTATTCTGTAAACCAGAAGCTGTTGAAACCGGTTGCTAGGTCATAAGGTTTGTGTTGCAGCCTGTCAAAGTAGTACCCCAGTAGGAGGCAGGGACTCTCTTAGAAGGCCATAAGGTTTGTGTTGTGACCTATCAAAATAGTATTCCAGTACATACACTGACTGCAGATGTTGATTACAAATGCAAACCCACAGTGATAGAATGACTATTTCTATTTTTGCTCTTCCTGTAAAGTGTAAATAATATATAATGACACCCACATACAGCTTTGAATATTGAGACTCAAAAAGTCCAACCACCTGAATTTTGAATAGAGTAAAAAATCATTCTCTTTCACAAACCTCCAGATCTTTCAATTTGATTCCTGCAGCAACTGAAACCAGGAGCTTCTTTTTTGAAAGCAATGGCTTCACTTGTAAGACGGCTTTTTTTACTGCAACAACAGAAAAAGGTGAAATTTATATACAACAAAGAAACTCACAACAACAACAGCATCTTAGAAGTTTATTATCCATATATGTGTAAAAGTGGTTTGATTTTAACTAAAATAGCAAACATTCTACTACCAGAAAGTATATATATCATAAACAATCATGAGGAGCATTTTTTCACAATAATACCTCGTTGAATATTCTTCAGCGTTCATATTATATCTACCTTAAAAATAAAAATCCAATGAGCTCTAACTCAAATGACACTTCTTCTCCTGTATAAACAAGGCCCGAGGGTAGTAAAGTTGTGGCCTCGCCGGTTCAAAAATTTACTCAGTAACTGTGTAACTTATCAATTAAAGAAGCAAAAAACAAAATTCAAAATGACCCAACTTCAATATTCTTCTGCACTTCAATTTCCATGAATCGTACTAAAATTGAAAAATTGAAAATTGAAACAAAAAATTAACTAATCAATTAAAATACAAAAACAGAAAAACCCAAATTGTTCTCTTCGTTTTAATTCCAAATTTATTAAACCCCCATCAGCATATTAATATCATACTATCTAAAATTCAAATTCTAGAAAACCAAAAAACTGTCTGTGTCCCCAAAAAAAAAAAAAAAAAAGGACAAAAATCAAAACTTTCACATTGTCCAATTCGTTTTAATTCCAAATTTCTCTAACCCCTTAAATTCACCATAAAATCATACTACGAGAAATCCAAATTCAAAAAACTAATAGTGAAAAAAAAAAGCATTACCGACTTGAGGTTTGACAGAGAAAATAACCACATCACTTTCTTCAATCACCTGTCACCGTAACCCAAAAAAAAAAAAAAAAAAAAATTAACACTCAGAATGAAATTCTTAAGGCTCTGCATAGAGAGAGAGAGAGGAATGAACGATACGTCGTCGATTCGGGAAAGGACGGAGACGCCGAAGGACTCGAAGGCATCACGGCGAAGAGGGTTGGAATGTGCAGTGCTGATACGCGAAGGAGGCATGAGACCCGATTGGACCACTCCTCTGGCTATGTTCTCCGCCATTTTACCTGCTCCGATGAAACCTAGCTTGTACGTGTCGCTCGGAATCGGAAACGCCTCCATTGCAACGACGTCGTTTCACCTGAGAGAAAGAGAGAGAGAGTGGCTTTGAATGGAAGTGTGAGAGAGGCAAGGCAAGCACGTTTAAATAGGGAGTGATGAGTGTGTGTTTGCTGAAAGAGGAAGCAGTGCCGCGTTGTAAGGAAAACTGAAAATTGAAATCTGAAATTGAAAACTGAAAAATACTACAGTAAAATAATTTTTAAATGTGTAAATAGTATTGTGAGACTCATTTTTAATAAAAAATTACTAAAAAGTGAGGTTTGTGGGTCTCATAAATAATGCACGAGACCCACTGATGTGGCTGAAAATTATTTGACAAGTCAAATATTGTGGTTACTGTTCATAAACAGTACATGAACAGTAGCCATAACAGTAAAATTTGTTGCTAAAACGCGTGAAAAAAAAAAAAGCCAAACGCAAACGCTTTCAACCGAATCCAAACGTACATTTAATTAATAGTTATTTCTTTCTTTCTAAAAAGAATAAATAAAATGAAAAAAAAAATACTATTTTAATTCTCAAATTTTACCAAAATTTTGTCTTCTAAAGCTTTAAATTATTAATTTTCATTCTTAAATTATTGAAAAGTTTTTTTTGTTTCGCTATTAAAAATGTTTTATTTTTTCCTTAAATTTAAAATTTTATATATCATTTTTTATCCTTAAAGGCTTAAATTATTATTTTTTAATTCTTTTTCATTCTTATTTTTGTTTCCAAACTAATAAAAAAAATCTTTTTACAAAGTATAAAAATGAAAAAAAAAATTAATTTAAGGAACAAAATAGTATTTTACCCTAAATAAAAAGGGAAAGAAAGAAGATTTGTATTTTACCCTAAATAAAAAGAGAGAGAAAGAGAGAGAGAGAGGGGTTTTGAATGGAAGTGTGAGAGAGGCAAGGCAAGCACGTTTAAATAAGGAGTGAGTGTGTGTGTTTGCTGAAAGAGGAAGCAGTGCTGCGTTAAGGAAAAAAAGGGTCTTTTTTCTCTTGCCTTTTTTTTGGGTATTGCAGTACCAAACTCCCAACAGGAAAGTTTGTAGTATCCAAGATAGGATTTCGTTTGTCGTATTGGTATTTGTGTTTTGTTTTTACCATGACATGAATTGTATTTTGTTTCCCTGGAAAACTATATAATTTTCCACATTTTATAGTGTTTGGTAGCACAAAAAAATTAGTCATCGAAAAATTATCTTTACTCAATGAAAAATCCTACGAATATTATCTTTTTCTTTACCCTTTATAGCAGCAAGAAACAACTTATTTTGGCGCCTACTCTGTCTCACAGTCTCATGGTAAGCTCTCAGTTTTCTCCCCTCTCTTTGCTTTTTCTCTCCTCTCATATTCTCACTGTCTCTCCCCCTCTGGTCTCTCCTCTTTTCACAAATCTCTCTCTATCTGTCTCTCACGGTTAACAACTCTTCCTTGCATTGGTAATATTTCATTCTTCTCTACAAAAAACTCCAATTTTATAGTTTGGTTTCTGTGTCGCTAATGATATATATACTAATTTCATATTTTTATAAGTTTCTTGATTTCAATTACAGTATTCCCATGTTCGACATTTTTTAACATTAAATTTTATAACATTTGGCAACTTTTTGTCCTATTGTTGGCTAAAAATTATTTTAATATGGAATGATTGGTTTGCCATTGTTACTAGTGGATATTGATTGCATAATTTTGGTGGTTAAGAGTGTAAGTGTCATGCTCAATCATGATAGAAAGTTGAGAAAGCTATTTGCTACAAAGGTGTAGAATGGTAAAACTTAAGCACTTCTTGCTACTATGCGTATTTCCGTTCACTTGGTATTGATGCTTAGTGTTCTAGAGCCACAAAAATTGCAGTGGTATAGCTGCAATGAGATAGTTTTCCAAAAAATGTCTGTACATATAGTTTTCTAAAAAATGTCTGTACATACCAAACACTAGAAAACATTCTCAAGCCCATTTACAAGGTCGTTACTAAACACTAAAAAATGAGATAGTTTTCCAAAAAAATATTCTCTGGAAAATGACCAATTTTCCAGAAAACATTAATATTGAAACAAACAAAGCGTTAGTTTATTAGTTATTTATTTCTTTCTAAAAAGAATAAATAAAATAGAAAAAAAATACAATTTTAATTCTCAAATTTTACCAAAATTTTGTGTTCTTAAACTTTAAATTATTGTTTTTCATTCCTAAACTATTGAAAAGTTCCCTTTGGTTCCACTATTAAAAATGTTTTACTTTTTTTCCTTAAATTTAAAAATTTATATATCAATTTTTATCCTTGAAGGCTTAAATTATTATTATTTTTTTAAAAAAAAAAGGCTCTTTTTTCAACCTTATTTTTATCTCCAAATTATTTTAAAAAAATTTACAAGGTATAAAAATGAAAAAAGAGTTTTTGAAAATTTAAGGACCAAAATAGTATTTTACTCTAAATAAAAAGAAAGAAAAAGAAGATTTGTATTTAGGGTGTGTTTGTTTCATGTAAAATATTTTCCAGAAAATACTTATTTTCCGAAAATGCTATTTTCCGGAAAGGAAAATATTTTTAAGTATTTGGTTGCATTTCAGAAAATGTTGTGAAAAATATTTTCTGGTGTTTGGTTGTGTTGTTGAAAATACCATAGAAAACACATTTTCTACTTATTACTCACATTTTCTCACATTTTCTCAGCTGCCAAACAAATATATAATTTCATTCCTCAGTCCAGAAACACAAATAAAACCCAAAAAAAAAAAATTCATAATCCGGTCTCGACTGGGTTCGACGAGAGGCGAGATCGCGCGAAGCCGATCGGTGTTGCGATCGCGATCGACGCGAAGGCGAGATCGCGATTGGGGACGACGATCTGGGTCGAGGACGATCCAGCGACGCGGTCGGGGACGACGATCTGGGTCGAGGACGATCGGTTTTGGGGTGCGACGCAGTCGGGGACGACGATCTGAGTCGGGCTCTTCTAGGTTTTCTAGGTTCTTCCTCTCTCTCTCTCTCTCTCTCTCTCTCTCTCTCTCTCTCTCTCTCTCTCTCTCTCTCTCTCTCTCTCTCTCTCTCTCTCTCTGCGCGCGGGCGTGTCTCCCTCTCACTCAGCTCTCTCTCTATTTTCTGGAAAATGGGTATTTGAAGGTAAAATAAAAACGGAAATCAATTTACACCCGTTGACAGGCCAACTGAAAAGCATTTCCGAAAAATGCATTTTCCGTGCGCAACCAAACACCCGTAAATACGGAAAAGCATTTCCGGAAGTGATTTTCACCTAAAACAAACACAGCCTTAGTTTTGAGTTTTGTTACTTTTGTAGAGTGTTTTTTATTTTTCTTGGGTTTAATTATTTAATTATCATTTTGGTCTCTAATGTTTGTGTTATGTGTCAAAATAGTATCCCACATTTTAAATATGTAAATTTAGTGTCAGTTTGAACACAAAATACCTATTTACCCACGTTTTTAATATAAATGAGTTACAGGATACAAGCATAGGTTACCTTAAAGTAATTTTTTTTAAACCATATGTAGGCAAAGTAATTTTAGGCCAAAACCACATGTGAGATTATTTCAATTATAAATATTTTTTTATTGTCCAAGGTAAAGTAAGTAAGTTTTTTATAAATTAATCTTCTTCGCTTTCTGTAAAATGTTGTGAATAAACTATAACATTTGATTCTTTATATGAAGGTAACTTTAATATTGTTAGTGTTAAATTCATTAAATTTTGTGATGCATCTATCTTTTATGGATAGATTGAGGCTTGTATCCATGCATCACTACACAAAAAGAAATGATGATCTCAAACGGGAATACTTCAACACATAAACTACTTTTTACACACACACACACACAAAAACTACTTGAATTACTTTTTAAAGAGTAACATGAAGTAACCCAAAAACATTCTATTGTATGTAAGTGTATCTAAAATGTAAAATGTGATTATTTTATATTAGTGTATCTTAGTTGAAAGTCGAAATACACCATGGTAAAATCCAAAGCATGATATATCGTGAAAACTTGGATTGAGAGGGCTGTTTGTTATTTACTCTTTCTTTTTCTTTTTTTTCTTTTTTTCTTTTTCCTTTTTCAACTAAAAGTTATTGTTGACGTATACTAAGGGCATGTTTGATAAACGGTAATAGAAACTATAATGTAATAATGATTCTTATGGTTTAGTTATACTGTAGTTTGATTTTGTTTTTATTACATGGAATAATCATTCTTTATGAATAGATATTATTTAAAATGAGAAATAATTATTACTCCTTAAAATAGTTGTGATAATTATTCCTTAGTATTTAATTTCATAGGTGTGATAATTTTTATTCTAAAAAAAAATAGGTTTAATAATTTCTGAAATTAATATATTTTCAAATAAACAAACTTTCCGTATGCATATAAAAAATTTGAAAATTAAAAAAAAAAAAAAAAAAAACTCACCTCTCTCCCTAATTTAAACATATATATTATTTTTTTAGGAAATAGTATAATTGTATTTATAAGATATTTTCTAAAATAGTGAGTTTTATTCTAATGATATAACTCACAATCAAACTTAGGGCATGTTTGGTAGATTGTAATAGGCACTGTAATGTAATAGTTATTCCTATGGTTTAGTTATTCTTTAGTTTGGTTATGTTTTTATTATAAGGAATAATCATTCCTTATGAAAAACTATTCTTCAAAATGAGGAATAAATATTCCTCTTTAAAAGGTTGTATTAGCTATTCCTTAGTAAGTGCAATAATTTCAAAACTTAGGGTATGTTTGGTATACTGTAATAGTTCCTGTAATGGAATAGTTATTCATGTGTAATAGCAATTCGGTCATTTGGTTGCATCTTTATTACATGGATTAATTATTACATTGGAATGACTATTCTTTAAATTGAAGAATAGTTATTCCTTTTTAAAATGGATGTAATAGCTATTCCTTAGTATATATAATAGGTTTTAAAATTAATATATTTCCAAAAATATAAAATTTCCTTATACATCATCTTTTACAAGCTTTCCATATGTAACAACCAAACTTATGAATAGTAATAGTTATTCCATTACAATGTCTTCTATTCCCAGTAATAAAGATTACTATTCCTAATGTAATCTATATTCAGTGTACCAAACGTACCCTTAATATATTTTCAAGTAAACAAACTTTCCATGTACATCTAACAATTATAAAAATAAAAAATCATACAAAATAACATATATCTCTCTTAAATTTAAAAATAACAATTTTTAAGGAAATATAATTGTATGAGTAAGAAATTTTCCGAAATAAATGTTAAGTTTCATTCTAATGTTATAACTCACAACCAAACTAATGAATAGGTTTAGTTATTACATTACAACACATTTTATTCCTAGTAATAAAGATTACAATTCCTGTCGTAATTTCCATTCAGTGTACCAAACGTACCCTTATAAATATGAATAGTTATTCCATTACAACATGTTTTATTCATGATAATGAAGATCATCATTCCTATTGTAATCCTCATTTAATATACCAAACGTGCTCTAAATAGTAAATACTAATAGTTTTAATGCATTGCATGCATAACTTACAGCATGAGTAGGTTATGGGCACTTTGGAGGAGTACAATTGTATGCGTGGGTTTGCTATTTTTAAGCCAAGCGTATGTGGCACGGGGACGGCTCTACATAGAGTCCAAGTTGGTTATGAGACCACCCTAACTAGGAAAAAAAATTATTATGTATAAATTTTAAAAAATTATGATATTTTTATCCTTAAAAAAAATTTGTGACCACCCTAAATTTTTTTTAGGCCCAACATAATTAAATATTGGACAAAATTTGGCAACAAGCTTGGTTGTAGACTAAGGCTGCAACTCTATTCAATATTTTTTTATTGAATGTGAATTTTAACAAATCCACCATTTAATTACATTTTCTTCTTAAATTCTCCATACTTGCAATATTTCAAGAAGTTGAAAGATCAATAGCTATGTCATCAATCAAATATTTAAATTTTAAGTTTTTCTTTTTGCAATCTAAAATTATGCATAAAAAATTATTTTATGAATCAAATGGTAAATAACATCCGATTGGCATGAAATTTTGACGTGTTTTAAGAACATAGAGAACATGCAATTCATCGATTATATTTTCAAAATATGTAACAATGTTAATTCATTTAGTGAGAGTGATTTTGTTCTTAAAATTTGGTCTCCTTAATAATATATTTGGTCCTTACAAATAAATAAATAAAATTCAAGAAAAATTTTATTTAACTAAACTTTTGAAGAGATGTAGCTTGCAACATTAATAATGAGATTATCATGTAACGATTTCAAAAAAAAAAAAAAAACATGTAGAAGGAAATTGTAAGATTTTAGTATTTGTGTGTTTGTGTGTGTGTGTTTTGTCAATGTATGAAGTTTTCCTTTTATTAAATTTTGTAAAATTTAAGTTTCTTAATGACCATCCTCAAAAAAATTCCTAGAGTTGCTGATAGCTGAATTTTAATGGGGCTTAGTGAAGCTCGGTAAGTATAACTTAGTTTCTAATAGCTTATTCACCAAATACAATATAGAATGATAAAATATAGTTTATTTTTTAAATTAAAAAAAAAAAAAACTAGTTTTGTTGCTTATTTAATAAAAACGAGAGGGACATCCAAATGATGGGCTCAATACATTTAAAGAACACGTCATAAATTAGAATGCACTAAGTTTTCATTCACCACATTATTAGTCAATATAATTTTTTACTTGTCTTATAAATAGGGGTGAAATAATTTGACTAAAAAGTTGAATTACCGCTTCTTTATATATTATATAAAAAATATATTTTAAAAAAAAAGAAAAGGAAAAAAAAAAAAAAGTTAAGTGATAGATCATAGGTGAGACAAAAAGAAAAGAAAAACTGAAAAAGTTATACATAGCTAGTTTGTGTGTTTCCAGTTCAAGGCTCTTGTTGCTATTTGCAGTAGGAAATGACCAGCAGCCCATTAGCAAAGATAGGCTGGCCCTCATTTCGTATATTAGGCTAAGGACTATCTCTCTCATAGTCTTGAGAATGCCCAGCCCATGCACTCTCAGCTTGAAGATGCCTATGGCCCTATACTCTATAGTCCATCTATCATCAAAAAGAGAAAAAGAAAAATGAAATGCCATCTCTATCATCAAAAAGAGAAAAAGAAAAAGGAAATTAAAATTAGATTTTACTTTTTCTCTTCTTGTCCAAGGTAAAGTAACTTTATTTTAAAAAATATAAAGCATAAATAAATTTTCATCTCTTTTTACTAAATGCTGCCCTTAAACCATGACATTTGATTTTTTATATGAAGTTATTTTTTACTTTCTTTGTATAAATTCATCTAATTATGTGTTGAATTTATATTTATTTGGGTAAGTTGAGGCTTGTATTCCAAAGAAAACAAGTATAATGCAAAAACCACTCTTAAGATTTGGGTTGATACCATATACTATCAAAAAATTTAAATGTAATTTGCTCCCAATGCATAAATAAAACCTAACACCATAACTTGGTCATCCCAAACAAAAATTAATGGCCTTACTCCTACGCATGAGCAATAGTATTGTGTGTACGGGTTTGTCATTTTTAGGCCAACCAGACTTGGCCGTTAGATTTTGATAGGATCTAGTGAGGTTCATCACACCTTAGTTTTTGATAATTTATTTACTAAAAATGTGATGGGAAAAACGTTAGCTTATTTTTTATTAATAAAAAACAACTAGTTTTGTTGCTTGTTTAGTAAAGGATGACTCATCCTTTTTGGGAACACGCAAATAGTACACTCAATAGACTCGAAGAATGCGTCCTAAACCTAAAATAGCTAAGTTCCATCCACAAACTATCAGTCAATAGAGTTTTCTGTGTCTTTGTGTAAGGAGTAGAATAGTCTCTCAAAAAATTTAGAACAACACTCTTGTGTGCTTCTTGTTGAAGGCTGCTGTTGCTATTTGTTGTATAGGAATTGACCACCAGGCCATCAGCAAATTAAGATAGCCCCCCATTTCGTATATTCGGCCCAAGGGCATCTCTCCCTAAACCTAGCCCCAGCTTGAAGATGCCTAGTCAATCTAACACAATAGAAAAAGAGAAAAAGAAATGCCTTAGTCAGTAGCCTACCTGACTGTCTTTGAAGGGTTGTGTTAATGGGTATGCCTATTAATAGCAGCATTTTGTTTTTGTTTTTGGTTTTTTTTTTTTTTTTTTTTTTGTTTGTTTATTTATTTATTTATTTTTATAGCTTTATGTCATTTTTTTTTTTTTTTTTTTACAGTTTTATAAGTTGTGTAACCAGTTTAGAAAAAAAATATTAAAATAAGTTGAAGTGCCAATTTTATATCTTTTTTTTCTATTTATTTATTTTTATTAAGTAAAACTCACATTAGTTCATCCTTAACAAGCACGTTTGGTGCTTGTTAACATTTGCCTTGTTTGAATATGCCTCCCCAGTCCTCATAATGACTCTGCAATTTTTCTCTGATATGACCATAACCGTTTTGTCCCTCTCATTCCCCACTGGCTTCAGAGTTCAGATATGCAAGTTTCGAGTCAACCTGGACTCGTAGAAAATGGCCCAGAATTCTTGGAAGGTTTCACCTGTATGTGCAAGCCTACTGCAAGCAAGTGATGAATATTTAAGGGTAAGTGGTAACCATACTATTACATTCATTTTTTTTTTATATCCATTTTTTTTTTTACATCATTTTTATATTTTAAATACGTCTTTTTTTTTCTTTTTTACATCGATTGTTAATATTAGTGGGTTCTAGAAACAATAATGTTGAAATTTGTTTAAAAGAGATGTAAATCAGTGGAAGACGATACTTTTTTTAGTACCTTAGCTGGCTCAACTTTTAGTCAATTTAGACAATGACTTAAGGCCTCCAATGGGATAGAAGGCCCCAATTAAAATAAAAGAAAAATAAAATGAAAGCTCCCTATATTGGCTAATAGAATGTATTATTTATCTATCTATCACACAGTATAAAATTTTTAATTAAGGCACATAAATTTTACTCAACAAAATTTTATTTGGAAAAAATTATTTCTAACTTTGAGAATAAATTCTATCCGGATGGCCTATATAATAACCATATTTATACTTCCAACCAAATAACGCCACATTAGATATTTTTTCAAAATATGAAATAAGTTTACTACAGATGATCACAATCTCTAAAATATACTCCAAATATATATATATATATATATATATATATTAATATTAAATCTGCAGTTGCATTTAAAAGAATTTATTCTAATGTGTCATACTTTATTTATGACAGTTTAAAAACAAAAATTTTCATTCACACAAATACATAAAAGATGAACTCTCTCTCTAATGCATTAAGCAGGGCCTGTATCTTAGGGCAATGTCTCCCACTGGGGCAATAATAGAGCATCAAATAAATCAAGGGAACATGTATGCTCTGACTTAGTAATCCAATGATGAACATGGAGTTGGAGCTGTGGAGAGCTACTGCCACTAGATCATCGAGCTTTGGGATGTTTGGCTACAGGGAGAATCAAGTCTATTTAGCTTTTAATTATTGACTTGTGTTTTGAATTATTTGACACACTTCTCTTATTGCACTAGCTGTTCAGAACTTGATATTGTTTTGTCACTCTCAAATAAAACAAAACAAAACAAAGGTGAAGTGCCTTTGTTTTTGTCGACAAAGTCACTCTCAGCAAAGAAAGCACTTGACAAAGTCGGAGCTACGAAGTATAGAAAGGCAAACACATAGGAAAAGAGCGAAGATAGGCAATCGTTTCTATATATGAGTTTCGCCCCAAGTGTTAGAACTTGAGAGAGCACGGCTCGATCGTATATTCGAGCCAAGGAGCCTCTAATTTGGTATGGCCGACATGCGGTTGGATTTTTGGTCCGAGTCTGAAAATGCCTAGTCCAGCTATCAAAGAGTCACTTTAAAATTTTAATACTATATAAAAAAAGTAATAACTACATCTTTTACCATAACTATATCTTATGTAGTAGATTGTGAAGGACTACTTATCATTTTTACAATCATAACTTTTTTTTCAATATTCAAAATCTACTATGTGAATAGTTGAGACAATTAGTGGCGGAAAAAGGAATTTTTCCTAGGAAGGCCAAGTAAATAAAACCATATTCTTAAGTAAAAAGAAAAAAAAAATTATATAAGTTATTAACTTTAACTCACTAAGCTTGTGTCCTAGGATCATTCATGGTACTAAAGCTATTTATGATCGATCTTGAACTAATTTTTTAGTATTTTTATTTTTATTTTTATTTATATATATATATATATATATATATATGTTGTTAAAAAATTACTCAAAAACTCATTCCAATATCACTTTCAAAGAAAGCAACATTCCTTAGATTCATATCTTCGAGCTAGTATAGGAGCTCAACATCAGTATTCTTATTCTAGCTAGATAGAGAATTGTGTAGTATTCTCCAAATTTTAAACATTTTTTTCCTTAAAATATGTATCAATTGTAGATTGGTTTCTCATTAAATTACCTATATATATATATATATATATATATATATTAAAACCTGAATATTAAATTTTAAATACTAATTATATTTATATAGCCACTTTTTTCACTTAAAAAAAATGTAAAATATTGTTTATGCTGAGAAAATAAAAGAAACAACCTATGTAAATTTTTTTTTATATTAATGCTTCAATAGTCTATAATTACACATTCTACAAACAATATCATTTTTAGAGGATCAAACATAAATATATAAACAAACGTATAACAAATAGCAATAACACTAATCAAAATAAGCAAACAGATAAGTTAAATATAATATAAAAATAGTAGAAAAAGATGCCAGCAAAAAGCCTCTAATTAGGTACTGTGTGGTGTCATCTACAAGCTAAATAAACACTTTTTTAATTAAAAGAGAGATACTTTTTAGTCTTTTTCATCCAAATAGATAGAGATCTCGGCAAAATATAAAACTGAATTCAAAGAAACAGAGATATACCACATTACCACTAGTTTACTACCACTAGTCTGGAGGTCGCTGGTCGTTGATTCACTTGATTGGAGGCTGGAGCGTAGCAGATGATTAGAACCAAGGAAAACTATTAAGAGTTCGTTGCAGTGCTGAGACTACAATGGTGACAATAGTAATGAATTTTTTTTGTTTTATTCATATTTATTTTAAGTGAATAACCTATATATGTCAAAGATTTTTATTTTTGGTACTGGGAGAAGCTAATGGGTTAAGGAATGGACTGGATTTTTAAAAAAATCTTTTTATTTTTTGTTTTTCGTAACGAATCTTAAAATATATAAGAAACAAGTGAATTTTAACTGAACTCATAATATATATTTTTTTCCTTAAGTTCTGGGGGGCCAATAAGTTATTTACAAACAACTTATATATAATTTTTCAATTTCTTAAGGCAGTAAATGAAATTTTCAAAAATTTAGGGGGGCATGCCCCCCTTGGTCCCAACGTGGCTCTGCCAGTAGAGACAATTATTATGGTGTAGTTGTGGAAGAATTTTTGGCCATAAAAAGGTAAAAGAAAAGAGAAAATATGCCTCCTCACAGTGACTCAGCAAATATTCTACTATGTGAGCATGACCCCCTTTTTAAGTTTCTTTCCATCCCCACTGTCTTCGGATATGCAAGTTTCAAGTCAACTCAACCCCCATTGGAAAATGGACCAAAATTCTTGGACGGTGTCACGATACGTGCATGGAAAATAGGGGGACATGCACTTGTGTGATTGGTCCCACATGGGATAGTTGTAGTAGAAGAAGTGGGATGATTCCTTTACCCTAGCTAGGAGCTAACAATTGAGTCTTGTGAGAAAAAATAGATTCCATTAACATTAGTTAGAGTTGTTAGTGTTTCTTGATTTTAACATTTAGGGTCCATTTAGATACAACTGAAAACTGAAAAATACTGTAACAAAATAATTTTTAAATGTGTGAATAATACCGTGGGACCTATTTTTAATGAAAAAGTTACTGAAAAGTGAAATTTGTGGGTCCATAAGCAGTGCACACCATACTGTTCACAGGAAATGTCAAACATTTTGACTCAAAAAAAAAAAATCTAAAACGCAAAACGTGTGTTTGGGAAGTGCAAACACGCTTTCCCAAACGCACACTTAATCACTGTTGTCATTTGTATAAAGCCAATGAAAGGTTTCATGAAATAAATCATCATCGAATTTTAATTTCAAATTGAATTTTAGAGGTAAGGTTTTTTTATGTCAAATCCAAATTTTATTCTTTGTTTTCTTTTATTCTTATTACATACAAAAGTAGTTCCCTAAATGCAACAAAAATTATACTTTCTTTCTTTTCTAAATTCCTTTTTTCTCCCAAAAATTGTGTGCATATTACTAGTATATCACCATGTAATTGGTGAACATCTAATCATGCAACGGCATGAGTTCTAGTTAATTCAATTGGTAAAGTTTCTGATAGTTGAATAAGATATTTGAGATTCAATCTCCGCCTACACTAAAAACCGATTGGTATCTTAGTTCGATAATAAAGAGCTATTATTAGAAGTGGACTCTATAGATTAAAACATAAAATAAATCAAAAGAACATATCATATATTCATATCGCCCATCGGGTTGGTCGCAAAGTTATGACACGACAGATTTTTTTATTAATTAAATTATTTCACACTTTTTTTTTATTATAGGAATTTCACACTTTCTTATTACACCAGCTGTTCATAACTTCATATCATATGGCCCACCGAGGTCAGTAAAAAACAAAAACCAAAAACAAAACATAGAAGCAAAGGAGAAGGGCCTTTGATGGTACTTTGTCTAAAAAAAGTCACCCCCACCAAAGTTTATATACCAAAAGAACATCAATGACACATTACGCAATTTTAAGTTTAACCTACGAAGTATAGAAAGGTAAACAAATTGCAAAGAGACAAACTTGAGGCGAGAATGGAGAGCAACAATCCACGTCCCGAAGGGTTAGTTCATATCTCTTTCCATTAGTTTTTGTTTTACATTTTTTTTCTCTATATATGATTATATGCCCACGAATCCTACTACTTAATTCCAAGTCCATTATTTTTCTAATAATTTTATTCATGACCAAGTTTAAACAAAAAACAACGTGTGTCAACATCTTACATGCATGATCATTTTCTATTTTAGAAAGCACTGTTCATGGTTTACATAATATTTGAGTTTGTATCATATATCAAGACAAACCTGGCATTTTTATTTCAAGTTTATTCACAAACTATATCTTCGACACATCCAACTGAATTTTAGAAACTGCTACTTGCTTTTCGCAATTTTATTTTGGCCTCATATTGCTACATTATAATTATATTTTGGCCTCTTAGAGCATTTGCAGCAGTGTAGCTATAATGCTATAATGCTAAAATTTAGCTCCTTAAACCCAAAAACCTTGCTGCAGTAGTGGAGCTAAATCTAAAAAATTTAGCTCCATTGCTACAGTGCACATCTATAAATAGATGTGCACTGTTCATCACATCTAAAAGATAAAATATTATTTTATTAAATTCCTCTCTCCTCTTTTATTAAAAAAATATTTTTTCCTTTTTCTTTTTCTTTCTCTCTCTCCGGTGTCTCTTCTTTCTTCCTCTTTCTTCCTCTTCCAGTCCTCCATTTTAATCAAACCGGCCTCTCTGCTCAGTCCGTTGCTCCAAAGCCCAACGCCGACCACTCCTCACTGCCCAGCGCCGATCGCCGATCGAAGTCCATCCCAGCGCCGACCACTCCTCGCTGCCCAGCGCCGATCGCCGATCGAAGTCCATCCCAGCGCCGACCACTCCTCGCTGCCCAGCGCCGATCGCCGATCGAAGTCCATCCCAGCGCCGACCACTCCTCGCTGCCCAGCGCCGATCGCCGATCGAAGGCCAGCCCAACGTCGACCACTCCTCAGCACCGATCGCTGATCGAAGCCCAGCCCAGCGCCGACACTCCTCGCTGCCCAGCGCCAATCGCCGATCGAAGCCCAACCCAGCGCCGACCACTCCTCACTGCCCAACGCCGACCGAAGTCCAGCCCAGTGCCGACCACTCTTTGCGTTCTCCACCTCAAAGGCCGAACCTCCGAGCTCCACCCTCTCTGTGCGAGGCCCAGCGCCGATGTGGGTTTGTGTTTATGTTTTCCGATTTGTTGTGGGCAAGTGGGTTTGTGTTTGTGTTTGTGGCAGTGGGCTTGTGCTCGTTGTGGTTTTTTTTTTTTTTTTTTTTTTTTTTGCTGTGGACTGTCGGTAGTGGTGGTGGTGGTGGTGGTGGTGGTGGTGTTGGTGGTGGTTGTGCCTGTGGTTGATGGTAGAGGTGGTTGAGGTTGGTGGTGTAATATTTTTTTGGTTGTGGAATATATTATTTTATTGTAGTAGTTATAATATTTTATTGTGATGTTTATATTATTTTATTATGTTGAAAGCTAAAATAGATCCACTGCTGTAGTATGTGTGTAGGTAAAATAGATAAAGTAACTTTTGGTGGAACTAAATTGCTAAAAATTTAGCTCCACTGCTGTGGATGCTCTTATTACAATAAAATATAATTCACAAAACTTGCAAGTTGACCTAGAGGTCATTGGTCCAAAGAAAACCAAAACATAAGACTAAAATTGCACTAATGAATTATTCTTAGATTCGTATTGAGCACATATATACTGGAATTGGTGAGCAGCATAAAACTCTGCTCAGGACAGACCTTCTAAATTAAGCTTCCTTTTTTTGCAACAACCCAAGCCTCCACATCCCATTTAATGGCAAGCAAAATGTTCTATTCCGTTTTTACATGGTCTCCATAGAGTCTCAAATTCCTTTGAATCCAAATGTTCAGCTCTCTCTCTTTCAAAGGAAAAAATAATTTTGTCTCCATAATTTGGATACAGGGAATTAATTGATCACTGAGTCTTTCTGTCAAGGATGCAAAATATTGAAACTTTAGTAGGAACAGCACAAGCAAAATAAATTCTGTGCATTTTACTTTATTTTGGTATAGAGGAGAATTTAATTTTAACACAATAAAAAGTCAAAATTATCCTATCATTATTGGTAAACACAGTATATATTTATATCAAGCCAAACCTTTTTGTAGCAAATGGAATGTCATGGATATTCACTTAATTCCCTTGTGCTCACTCTTCAGTTGTACATCCTCTAATATTGTACGTAATCTGAGGTAATTAAATTCCATGTTCTTCTTCTATTTGTGACAGTCAGCAAGAACTTGGTTCCTCCATGACAGTACATAGTATCTTTGGATTTCTCATCATATTGCTACTTACTCTCCTCCAAGTCAATTATCAAAACTCCGGCAACCCATTTGAAACACATGGTGCAACCATGTTGCTTTTTATTTTAGCCGTATTTGTTTATGCTATAGCATTGGCAGGGATAAGCCAACCAGCTCCCAACTCAAGCTACCTCCCTATCCTTAGGGGTGTGTGTTTTATTTCTGGAGCTTTTGCTTGTGACTCGCTGCTGATGATCCTTGTACCTCCCTTTGGATGGTTTATCTTCGTTTTATGTGTATGCATGTTTTTACAATTACTTTTCAAGTCACGCCAACAGATTCACCAGTGCTTTCAACAAATTTTCCAATCTATCAATCGGTCTACTTCTCAAGTATTCAAAATATTGAGTGGTTGGTTCCAAAATAGTTTCGAATCACAGCATATATAGAGCAACTTCCAGAGCATTCAATAGAAGTCCCATGCTACCGCCAACTTAGATAGAGCAACAAGTAGTGGATTATAGCAATAATTAGTGCTCAATCAATCATCCGATCAGCTTAGACGTTTGAGATTATCATGATGTCAGAGTAAGTGATTTTATATTCCAATCATAACTTCAATCTACACTCTTATCTATTGTTAAAAACTCTACGTATTTATATGTTGGTATCAATTTGAGCTTCGCTAAAAACAAATGTTTATGTCTGTTTTAAATATCACATTTGCAAATACATTGCAAGGCTAGTGGAAATGTGCTGCAACTATTTCCACGACCAAAGTAGTACCCCAGTAGGAGGCAGAGACTCTCTTAAAAGGCCATAAGGTTTGTGTTGTGACCTATCAAAATAGTATTCCGGTACATACACTGACTGCAGATGTTGATTACAAATGCAAACCCACAGTGATAGAATGACTATTTCTATTTTTGCTCTTCCTGTAAAGTGTAAATAATATATAATGACACCCACATACAGCTTTGAATATTGAGACTCAAAAAGTCCAACCACCTGAATTTTGAATAGAGTAAAAAAGCATTCTATTTCACAAACCTCCAGATCTTTCAATTTAATTCCAGCAGCAACTGAAACCAGGAGCTTCTTTTTTGAAAGCAATGGCTTCACTTGTAAGACGGCTTTTTTTACTGCAACAACAGAAAAAGGTGAAATTTATATACAACAAAGAAACTCACAACAACAACAGCATCTTAGAAGTTTATCATCCATATATGTGTAAAAGTGGTTTGATTTTAACTAAAATAGCAAACATTCTACTACCAGAAAGTATATATATCATAAACAATCATGAGGAGCATTTTTTCACAATAATACCTCGTTGAATATTCTTCAGCATTCATATTATATCTACCTTAAAAATAAAAATCCAATGAGCTCTAACTCAAATGACACTTCTTCTCCTGTATAAACAAGG
Source organism: Quercus tomentella (assembly GCA_028535165.1). Lineage (NCBI taxonomy): Eukaryota > Viridiplantae > Streptophyta > Magnoliopsida > Fagales > Fagaceae > Quercus > Quercus tomentella. Next base: position 38,654,844 of record JAPQVY010000012.1, on the reverse strand, counting down.
CCCGAGGGTAGTAAAGTTGTGGCCTCAAAAATTTACTCAATAACTGTGTAACTTACCAATTAAAGAAGCAAAAAACAAAATTCAAAATGACCCAACTTCAATATTCTTCTGCACTTCAATTTCCATGAATTGTACTAAAATTTAAAAATTAAAAATTGAAACAAAAAATTAACTAATCAATTAAAATACAAAAACAGAAAAACCCAAATTGTTCTCTTCGTTTTAATTCCAAATTTATTAAACCCCCATCAGCATATTAATATCATACTATCTTAAATTCAAATTCTAGAAAACCAAAAAACTGTCTGTCCCCCCCCCAAAAAAAAAAAAAAAAGGACAAAAATCAAAACTTTCACATTGTCCAATTCGTTTTAATTCCAAATTTCTCTAGCCCATTAAAATTCACCATAAAATCATACTACGAGAAATCCAAATTCAAAAAACTAATAGTGAAAAAAAAAAGTATTACCGACTTGAGGTTTGACAGAGAAAATAACCACATGACTTTCTTCAATCACCTGTCACCATAACCAAAAAAAAAAAATTAAACACTCAGAATGAAATTCTTAAGGCTCTGTATAGAGAGAGAGGAATGAACGATACGTCGTCGATTCGGGAAAGGACGGAGACGCCGAAGGACTCGAAGGCATCACGGCGAAGAGGGTTGGAATGTGCAGTGCAGATACGCGAAGGAGGCATGAGGCCCGATTGGACCACTCCTCTGGCTATGTTCTCCGCCATTTTACCTGCTCCGATGAAACCTAGCTTGTACGTATCGCTCGGAATCGGAAACGCCTCCATTGCAACGACGTCGTTTCACCTGAGAGAAAGAGAGAGAGAGTGGTTTTGAAGGGGAGTGTGAGAGAGGCAAGGCAAGCACGTTTAAATAGGGAGTGATGAGTGTGTTTGCTGAAAGAGGAAGCAGTGCCGCGTTGTAAGGAAAAAAAGGGTTTTTTTTTCTCTTCTCTTTTTATTTTTTTAGGTATTGCAGTACCAAACTCCCAATAGGAAAGTTTGCAGTATCCAAGGATTTCGTTGAATCATTTGGCTGAATATTGCTAAATTCGAAATTTATTTGCGTTATAGGTACTATTTCAATTTATTTAAGAAAATGAGAAAAGAGAGTGAATTTCGGTAATGGTGTTGCCGAAATTCAACAAAAGTATGAGAGAGAGAGAAAAAAAAAGTGCGAGGGAGAAAATTTTGAATTTCGGTAATGTGATTACCACAATTCCATTCCATTTTTTTTTTAAGAAATGATATGTGAACACAATTTTTACAATATTTTTACAACAAATTTTAAATGATAGGTTGTTATTGTTGGATTAAAAAAGTAATCAGTGTTAAATTCAAATTTGAACTAATAATAACTAATCACCTGTGATTTGTTGTGAAAATGTTATAAAAATATTGTGAATGTAGCACTTTTTTTTTAATTCCTCCCTAGATTTCGGCAACCACTAATTTTTTTTCCCTCCCATTTTCGGCAATGGCATTGCCACAATTGCCACAAATTTTTTTTTTCTTCCCCTATTTCGGCAATGGCATTACCACAATTGGTTTCTTTTTTAAGCACACTCGGGCAACAGGAATTTCGGTAATCACATTACCGAAATTCAAAATTTTCTCTCTCCCACCTTTTCTCTTTCTCTCTCATACTTTTGTTGAATTTCGGCAACACCATTGCCGAAATTCACTCTCTTTCCTCATTTCCCTAAATAAGTTGGAACAGTGCCTATAACGCAAATAAACTCCGAATTTAGCAATATTCAGCCAAATGACTCGGATTTCGTTTGTCGTGTTGGTATTTGCAATTTTTTTTTTACATGACATGATTTGTATTTAGTTATTAGTTATTTATTTCTTTCTAAAAAGAATAAATAAAATGGAAAAAAATACTATTTTAATTCTCAAATTTTACCAAAATTTTGTCTTCTTAAACTTTAAATTATTAATTTTCATTATGAAACTATTGAAAAGTTTTCTTTGGTTTCTGTGGGGCCCAATAATTTATGGGCCAGGCCCACTTGCTCATGGGGAGTCCAAAGGCCCAAGCCGAAAAAGGTGATGGCCCGAGCTCAAAAATATAAGGCAAAAATGGCCCGGAGACGCAGCCGAGGACAGTCTAGTCCTCGGCAGACCCCAAAGCTCCATTGAGAAGAGGGGTAAAGAAGAGATATAAGAAGAAATTTGTAAGGAGATCTAAAATATCTTGGGGGAAGTTATCCTTACTACCCTTCCCAGATAAGACTCTGCACCTGACAGAGCCGTATTCTTCGGCTTTATCAACCATCCCCAACAATTCTGGGATTAGACTGATGGGACAAATATCAGTTTTGTAAAGGTTGACCCTACACGTAGACGAAGGACAGCGAACGCAGGCTAATATAAAAGAGAAGTAAGTGAGCCAAGGAGAGGGGGCTCTCTCCATCCCACCTGAGGAAGGGACTCCATGGGGAAAACACCGGAACGACTCATGCTGATCAGAAAGAAAGCCACCATTGGGGAAACGGAGTAGGACCTTAATGCTCCTCGGATCAAGTCCGAGGAGTCCAACCCCATGGGATGCGACACTATAGGGCTCAAATGTTCAAACCCAACTCCCCTTTCTATATGAATTCCTCTAAAATCAAGACCGGAATATCGCCCCGTGCCCAACGGTTAGCTTTCCAAGCCCACTCTCTACAAATCATATTGTAAGGGATCTTTCATGTACGAGCCCAACATCCTTATTGGGCCTCAACAGAATCGTGTCCTTACAATTGGCGCCGTCTGTGGGAAAGCTTGCGCGTTGGCGCAGGTGGCGGTGGAGTCAACTCTCTAGCAAGCAGAGGTTCGCGGAGTTTCCTCCGTCTCCGGCGACATGCAATTGTTGCTTTGACATAAACTTCTGCTAGGGGCTGCGCCTCGCAGTGACAACGGCGCGGACAACTCTAGGGGCTTCTGGCCTCAAGCCGGCTTTCCCCGCCCTGGTCTAGGGGCTTACGTTCGAAAATAAATAAGTAAAAAAGAAAAAGAAATCTTACAAGTTTTGGACAGAACCAAGGCCTTGCATGGTCCTCGGACTCAAGCTTATGGGGAAACCAAGTACATAAAAGAAATCTTATAAGTTTTGGACAGAACCAAGGCCTTGCATGGTCCTCGGACTCAAGCCTATGGGGAAACCAAGTACATAAAAGAAATCTTATAAGTTTTGGACAGAACCAAGGCCTTGCATGGTCCTCGGACTCAAGCCTATGGGGAAACCAAGTACATAAAAGAAATCTTATAAGTTTTGGACAGAACCAAGGCCTTGCATGGTCCTCGGACTCAAGCCTATGGGGAAACCAAGTACATAAAAGAAATCTTATAAGTTTTGGACAGAACCAAGGCCTTGCATGGTCCTCGGACTCAAGCCTATGGGGAAACCAAGTACATAAAAGAAATCTTATAAGTTTTGGACAGAACCAAGGCCTTGCATGGTCCTCGGACTCAAGCCTATGGGGAAACCAAGTACAAAAAAGAAACATTATAAGTTTTGGACAGAACCAAGGCCTTGCATGGTCCTCGGACTCAAGCCTATGGGGAAACCAAGTACATAAAAGAAATCTTATAAGTTTTGGACAGAACCAAGGCCTTGCATGGTCCTCGGACTCAAGCCTATGGGGAAACCAAGTACATAAAAGAAATCTTATAAGTTTTGGACAGAACCAAGGCCTTGCATGGTCCTCGGACTCAAGCCTATGGGGAAACCAAGTACATAAAAGAAATCTTATAAGTTTTGGACAGAGCCAAGGCCTTGCATGGTCCTCGGACTCAAGCCTATGGGGAAACCAAGTACAAAAAAGAAACATTATAAGTTTTGGACAGAACCAAGGCCTTGCATGGTCCTCGGACTCAAGCCTATGGGGAAACCAAGTACATAAAAGAAATCTTATAAGTTTTGGACAGAACCAAGGCCTTGCATGGTCCTCGGACTCAAGCCTATGGGGAATCCAAGTACATAAAAGAAAAACCACAAGTTTTGGACAGAACCAAGGCCTTGCATGGTCCTCGGACTCAAGCCTATGGGGAATCCAAGTACATAAAAGAAAAACCACAAGTTTTGGACAGAACCAAGGCCTTGTATGGTCCTCGGACTCAAGCCTATGGGGAAACCGACTACCTAGAAGAGCCGACAGGGGGTTTGGGCATGACCTGGACGTTACCTGGACCATAGAATCTATCCGAGGAGAATTCCCCGTTGATAATCAGGCCAACCCCTAAACTACATGGATTCCCCGATCTATCCTCAGATCCTCAACACCTAGAGGATTGATGCCGTATAAGACAATGTGTTGCCAAAAAACACACAGTCGAAGTCCCTCACTGCTCGGCTACCTTCTCAGACGAATTATTTAGAGCTTATCGTCCTCGGACGATCGCCTTGCATGCATTACGAAGCACTCGGCCATTATCCCGGTTAGTTTTGTGAGTTTTAATTCACTGGGAATTATCATTATTATGCTTGTTAATGTCGGTAAACTAGAATTAGTAGGTTTCTGTTTCAAGGTTTCCTGCTCTAAGTATCAACAAAGGAAAGCACACATGTAGCATCCCATGCACAAAATAATTGTTACAGAAAGGAAAAATATTTAAAAAGAAGTAAATTCATTTTTTATTAAGACAAAGAAACAGTACAGCATACATTGAAAGAGCATAAATAAGCTTATGCTAAAGCTAACTAGAGGAGTGAAAAGAAAAATACAAGAGAATGAAGGTAAAGCCGAAGAAGTAGCACAGATGAGAGGTTGGCTACTGCTTCAAGACCTTGTTCTTCCTCAATGCTTTTGCATGCCTATAACTCAGGCAGCAAAAGAACCCAGCTTGGGGACTGCACCGCTGAAGGAAAGGTGCAGGGAGCCGGAAGTTGAGGAGCCTTCACCAAAAATTCGCCTGCAACAAGGCAGAGGCGCTGATGGCGGAGAATCTTTCTTCTGACACACCAAAATTCTGGCATGAACAGAACCTGCTTCGGATTTTGACTAAAAGAAGGAGAAACGCCCTTTCCCCTCTGTCGAAACGGAATATTCCCTTAAATTTATGCCTCCTTTGCCCGTACCTCACTATTTTGAGTCTCAGGAGGACACGGCGCCTTTGTGGCGGAGAGAGTTCCTTTTCCCCAACCCTCGCCTCAAACATGGTATACTAAGGGAGGAAACTGAAGGATTTGTGCGAAGGTAAAGCAACTTTCTCTCCTATTTATTTAAAAGATAAGGTGGTGGCATTTAATTCACGCAGCGTCCTAAGGAACGCTACAGACAAAATGTCTCCGGCTCGATTTCCAATGCCGTCTGCAACCCTGAGATTAAAGGAGCCTCGTGAAGGCGCACCTCGAACACTGGGATGCCAAAAAGTACCGCGTGACCTAAGACTACGGAAATACCCCCTAATTTATGGGCCCAGTAAATTCGCGGCCCAGGCCCGTTCAGCATAGGGGCCCAGGGACAGAACCAAGGCCTTGCATGGTCCTCGGACTCAAGCCTATGGGGAAACCAAGTACAAAAAAGAAAACATTATAAGTTTTGGACAGAACCAAGGCCTTGCATGGTCCTCGGACTCAAGCCTATGGGGAATCCAAGTAAAAAAAAAAAAAAAAAAAGAAAAAAAAAAAAGAAACATTACAAGTTTTGTACAGAACCAAGGCCTTGCTTGGTCCTCGGACTCAAGCCTATAGGGAAACCAACTGCTCGGATGGGAAAATCCCCGGCCCAAATACTGTAAAATGTTAAGGCCAATAAAAGTGTTAGGGTGATGGTGGGGCACTCCACTATTCGGTAGCCTAAAGGGGCTGTTCATTTTTGCGGGTGACATGTCTTCGAACGATTATTTCCTACACCGCATAGAGCATCCAGTTCTAATCTCGGCATTGTTTCGGGCAAGCATCGTTATTCACAGGTACGCATTGCTAAGTCAAGCAATTCTGTTAAAGTTGTGACTTCTTTTTATTAGCAAGTATTCTGGCCTTAGTTGTCATCGATTCAAATGCTATATTATTGTGCCGAGCAGCGTTCGCAAGTTTGTAAAAACATAGAGACAAAACATGCGAAGTAAAATAACAACAATTTTTATTAATATGAAAAATTATTACAACGTACAAAAAGGGGCTCAAACAAGCCTATACAAAAGGTGAGCTGCCGAAGCAACACTAACATTCGCAGTACAGATAAGTAAACAGCCAGGTGTCTTTTAAACTCGTCTTCAAAGTCTCTCCAATCTCTGCCTCAGTATTGCTCATATCGAAAGAAGAACCTTCTTTGGAAAAAGATGAAGGAGAAGGAAGAAGAATTTGAAGGAGAAGGAAGAAGAAGATAGAGGAGATGAATGAAGAAGATGGAGGACATGAGTAAGAGAAGGAGGAGAAGAAGAGGGGAAGGGATGAAAAGAAAGAGAGAGGAGCAAAAGAGGGAGAAGGACAGCACCAGGACGGAGCTGGTGCTGGGAAGACTAGGAGAGGAAGGCGGAGGAGGGCACCAGTGAACAAAGAGAGGAAGAAGCAGAGGCACTTGGCCCCTGCCTCGGTCCTGACTCCTAACACACTGGTGCCATGTTAGGTATGCTCGTGAGGAGCCGGGTGGTGCTGATAGTGGATGTTCTTGACTCAGTCACGACGAAAGTGTGACGTGACGAGCCCCTGCTTCGGATTTTGGCTGAAAGGGAGGTGGGGCAAATCTTAAGTCTCCGCCATCCTTGCCCTGACCGAGCCATTTCGAGCTTTATTAGAACATGATGTTTTGAGGAGGGGTATGGTTCCTTCATCACTCGTTATGGTAAACGTATTCTGATCTGGTGTATAACAATTGGGTTAAGTAAACGCTAAGGGAGGCTGAAGGTTTCAGATCTTAGAAAGATGGAAGGGTGTCTGCACGAAAGTGATGGCTTCCTACTTGCCTTCTTATAGGAAGGGCAAAACGGAAGGTATTAAATTCATTCAGGTTTCCAAAAGAATCTGAAGAATAAAGATGTGTCTGTTCCACTTCCCCACCTCATCAGATGAGCCGCCGGACGTAAATGAGCCTCGTAAAGGGAAATCATTGAAGGCGCGTCTTGGACAGCCAAACGGCAGGAGCGGGTCACGAGCAAATTAAAGAGAATACCTTGTAAACCGGAGAGTTTCCTGGACAGGTGGAAAACCGCCCACATTAATGCGGGGCTGAATTAAATGAGCCATACTAAAGGCCCGGGTTTACCAAAACCCTCCCTTCCAACCAAGAAGTCGGATAGCAGGGTTTTGAGGGGCTATTGTGGGGCCCAATAATTTATGGGCCAGGCCCACTTGCTCATGGGGAGTCCAAAGGCCCAAGTCGAAAAAGGTGATGGCCCGAGCTCAAAAATATAAGGCAAAAATGGCCCGGAGACGCAGCCGAGGACAGTCTAGTCCTCGGCAGACCCCAAAGCTCCATTGAGAAGAGGGGTAAAGAAGAGATATAAGAAGAAATTTGTAAGGAGATCTAAAATATCTTGGGGGAAGTTATCCTTACTACCCTTCCCAGATAAGACTCTGCACCTGACAGAGCCGTATTCTTCGGCTTTATCAACCATCCCCAACAATTCTGGGATTAGACTGATGGGACAAATATCAGTCTTGTAAAGGTTGACCCTACACGTGGACGAAGGACAGCGAACGCAGGCTAATATAAAAGAGAAGTAAGTGAGCCAAGGAGAGGGGGCTCTCTCCATCCCACCTGAGGAAGGGACTCCATGGGGAAAACACCGGAACGACTCATGCTGATCAGAAAGAAAGCCACCATTGGGGAAACGGAGTAGGACCTTAATGCTCCTCGGATCAAGTCCGAGGAGTCCAACCCCATGGGATGCGACACTATAGGGCTCAAATGTTCAAACCCAACTCCCCTTTCTATATGAATTCCTCTAAAATCAAGACCGGAATATCGCCCCGTGCCCAACGGTTAGCTTTCCAAGCCCACTCTCTACAAATCATATTGTAAGGGATCTTTCATGTACGAGCCCAACATGCTTATTGGGCCTCAACAGAATCGTGTCCTTACAGTTTCGCTATTAAATTTTTTTTCCTTAAATTTAAAATTTTATATATCATTTTTTATCCTTAAAGGCTTAAATTATTTTTTTTTAAAAGGTTCTTTTTTCATTCTTATTTTTTTTCCAAACTATTAAAAAAAAAATCTTTTTACAGAGTATAAAAAAAAAATTAATTTAAGGACCAAAATAGTATTTTACCCTAAATAAAAAGAGAGAGAAAGAAGATTTGTATTTAGTTTTGAGTTTTGTTACTTTTGTTGAGTGTTTTTTTTTTCTTGGGTTTAATTATTTAATTATCATTTTGGTCTCTAATGTTTGTGTTATGTGTCAAAATAGTATCTTACATTTCAAATGTGTAAATTTAGTGTCTATTTGAAAATTGTTTATTTCTAGGAACTTATTTAGAACATAAAATACCTATTCACCCATGTTTTTAATAGAAATGAGTTACAAGATACAAACATAACTTACCTTAAAGTAATCTTTTTAAACCATGAGTAGACAAAGTGATTTCAGACCAAAACCACATGTGAGATTACTTCAATTATAAAGTAAGTAAGTAAGTCTTTCATAAATTAATCTTCCTCACTTTTTGTTAAACATTGTGAATAAACTATAACATTTGATTCTTTATATGAAGATTGTAGGGACAAAGTTTGGAGCCCAAGCCTACACTGTATGGAATCCTGGTCCAAAAAGCCCAATACAATGAATTTTGTAGAGTATGGGTCAAAGAACTAGGTTTAGATGAGTTAAGCAGTGGCTTGCATGGGATTAAGGAGCACCCGGACAAGAACAAAAGCTATTATGATGAAATGATCTCCGGTCCGAGGAGACTTAGATTTTTATTTATGAATACAATCACTACATTAGGGTTCTTTTGCATGCTACAGTATTCTCCCCTCTTTTTCTCGTCCCTTCCTCATGGGGGCTTCTATACATTATATAGGCTCTTCCTGATCATCTGGACTTTACACTTGTTGATCATCTAAGCCCTCACTTGAGCACCTATCCCATCAGACACCCCTTTCAGTCCTTTGTGAGTTGCGGTAGCCAAGGTAACACTATTCAGGGGTCTTCTCCGCATTAATGCGGTCAGGAAAGTAGCTGCAATGCATTTAATGTGGTGATGGCAGCTTTTGCTTAGATATTTTGGGTTTTCTTCCTTTTCATGTGTTTAGGGGGTGCGCTTCAGTGGTTTGAACATACCTCTGCTCCGGACTTTCAGTGTCCGAGGAGGAGTTCCTCCTAGGACCCTCTTTCTTTGTCTCCCGTGATAAGGCTTATAACGTAGATCATCTAAGTCGCGTTGTCTCCTCGGACTCGCTAGTGTCCTCGGACAGGCCCAAGGCCCAACTCGTTACTTTAGGCCATAGCCCCCACAAAGATATCTTTAATATTGTTAGTGTTAATTCATTAAATTTTGTATTGCATCTATCTTTTCCACATAGGTTAAGGCTTGTATCCATGCATCACTACACAAAAAGAAATGTTGATCTCAAACGGGAATACTTCAACACATAAACTACTTTTTACGAAAGGGAAAAAACAACAAACAAAAATAAAAACCTGCTTGAATTACTTTTTAAAGAGTAACATGAATAACCCAAAAACATTCTATTGTATGTAAGTGTATCTAAAATGTAAAATGTGATGTAAAATGTAGTTTGGTTTTATTTTTATTACACATAATAATCATTCCTTATAAATAGAAATTATTTAAAATGAGAAATAATTATTACTACCTAAAATAGTTGTAATAGTTTTTCCTTAGTATTTAGTAGGTGTAATAATTTTTATTTTTTTAAAAAAGTAGGTGTAATAATTTCTGAAATTAATATATTTTCAAATAAACAAACTTTTTGTATGTATATACCAAATTTGAAAATAAAAAATCATAAAAAAATAACTCACCTCCCTGTCAAATTTAAAAATATATATTATTTTTTAGGAAATAGTATAATTGTATGAGTAAAATATTTCATAAAATAGTTTAAATTGTATTATAATGATATAACTCACAACCAAACTTATAAATATGTTTAGTTATTCTATTACAATATGTTTAGTTATTCTATTACAACATGTTTTATTCATAGTAATGAAGATCATCATTCCTATTATAATTTTCATTCAATGTACCAAACGTGCCATAAATAGTAAATACTAATAATTTTAATGCATTGCATGCATAACTTACAGCATGAGTAGAGGTTATGGGGCTAGGTTACTTCAATTATAACGTATGTGGCAGCTGAATTTTGATGGGGCTAAGTGAAGCTTGGTAAGTATACCTTAGTTTCTAATAGCTTATTCACCAAATTAATACAATATAAAATGATAAAATTTAGTTTATTTTTTAAATTAAAAAAAGAAACTAGTTTTGTTGCTTATTTAATAAAAATGAGAGGGACATTCTAATGATAGGCTCAATATATTTAAAGGACACATCATAAATTAGAACGTACTAAGTTTCATCCACCACATTATTTGTCAATGTAATTTTTGACTTGTCTTATAAATAAAGAGTGAAATAATTTGACTAAAAAATTGAATAACCGCTTCTTTATATATTATATTAAAAAATATTTGAAAAAAAAAAGAATAGAAAAAAGAAGAAGTTAAGTGATAGATCATAGATGAGATCAGTATGAGACAAAAAGAAAAGAAAAACTGAAAAAAGTTATATATAGCTAGTTTTGTGTGTTTCCACTTTGCAGCTGAAGGCTCTTGTTGCTATTTGTAGTAGGAAATGGCCAGCAGCCCATTAGCAAAGATAGTAGAAAAAAGGTACTTAAGATTTATGGCCTGTTTGGACAGAGGGGGAAGGAGGGGGAGTGAAGGGGAGTAGAGTAGAGTAGAGTTGGCTAAAAATAAACTAATTTTGTATTAAATCTACTCTACTCTACTCTACTCCCCCTCCCTCTCCCTCAATTCAAACTACAAAGTATAGAAAGCCAAACACAACAAGGAGACAAACTTAAGGCGAGAATGGAGAGCAACAATCCTCGTCCCGAAGGGTTAGTTCATATCTCTTTCCATTAGTTTTTGTTTTACATTATTTTTTCTATATATGATCATATGCACACGAATACTATTTTTAAAAAAAATGGAAAATGGAATGTCACTTAGAAGAAGTATAAAAATGGAAATTTATGATTTTTTTTAAATAAAAAAAAAAAGGCAATAGCGTTGTAAACAAGCATAAGTGGATATTTCCCTAATATCTAAGGGCCGTGTCAGCGTCATTGAAGGTTGCCGCTGTTGCTATTTGCAGTAGGAAATGACCACCTGAGCCCATTAACAAAGCTAGGCACTTGTTTCGTATATTTGGCCCAAACACTATCTCTCTCCTAAGCTTGCCTCGTGCTTAGTCCATCTATCAAACATGGTTGGATTTCTAGTCCTAGTATCTTGAGAAAAGCCCAACCCACACTAAGCTTGAAGACATGCTTAGTAAACAAAGAGAAGGAAAAAGGAAAATGCCAAGTCAATAGCCCGCGTGACAGTCTTTTGTTTGAATATGCCTCCTCAGCCGTTAGTCCTCACGATGACACAGCAAATATTCTCTGATAGATATCATATGACCATCAGTCCCTCTCAGACGTCCCTACCGGCTTCAGATACTAATGCAAGTTTCAAGTCAACCTCGACCCACCCCCCCCCGGTAGAAAATGGCCCAAAATTCTTGGAAGGGTTGTTACACTTCAACTGTTTTAGGTTTCTTATTCTACAATCTATGTAAAAAAATGCGGATATTCTCACGTTAATTATCAACGTGTGTGAAATAGTCAGGCCGGCCTTCCATTAGGGTAATTAGACCATTGTTTAAGGCCCCCAAGTGGAAGGGGCTCCCAAAATTTTGAAAAAGAAGGTGTAATAAAAAAAAAAAAAAGTTTAAGATGAAACTCCAAAAAATTTGATACATTCTTGTGACTGTAGAACAAAAAATTTGGAACATCCTTGTAAATATTAGTACCCAAAAATTTCTTTGGTCTAAATAAAATTAGTTATCCCAAAAAAATCGTCCTTGACTCCTAGACAAATCAAAAATCAACTGGATAAAATGCAAATCCAGTTTAAAAAATTACTCACAAAACAATTTTAAATCAAAACAAATCAAAAATATCAAATCCCTAAAATTTACTCATACATTTTCTCTCTCTGACTCTTGCTCTCCACCTCTCTCTTTTAGCTCTTGCTCTCCACCTCTCACTCTTAGTTAGATGGTGATAGTTTGCAAAAATACTGTCTTAAACTTGAATCTTTTCTCAAACATGATGTTTTTATGATATTGATGGTTTAGATTTATTTTAGAGTTAAAAGTTTCAAAAGAAATTTTACAAGCAAAAGAATATACTCCAATTGACATACTAAATTGTATAAAAATGTTAGATTCATTTTCAAATACATACATTACTTATAGAATTTTACTAACAATACTTATTACAGTGGCTTCTGCATAAAAAAGTCTTTCAAAATTAAAATTAATAAAATCATATCTAAGATTGACAATGTCTCAAGAAAGATTAAGTGGATTAGCTATACTATCGATTGAAAATAAGATGTTAGAAGAACTTGAATACAAAAATTTAATTAGTCACTTTGCATCTCAAAAGGTAAGAAAAATATATTTTAAATAAAATATATTACGGACAAAATTTAGCTACAAAATTAGTTGCAGCCTTAGGCTACAACCTTACTTAATATCTTTTTAATGGAAGTGAATTTTAACAAATCCACCAATGGACTACATTTTCTTCTTATAATCTCCATGCTTGCAAAATTTATAAAAAATTAAAGAACAATAGCTACATCATTAATAAATTGTTTAAATTACAAGTTTTTATAATTTAAAATTATGCATAAAATATAAGCGTATAGATTATATAGTAAATAATATCTGATTGATACAAAATTTGATATGTGTATTAAGAGCGTAAAGAACATGCAATTCAACGGTTAAATTTTCAAAATATATAGTAATGTTTATTTTATTAAGTAGGGTTGTAGTCTAAGACTACAGCTAATTTTGTAGCTAAACTTTGTCCATATATTATAATATAAAAATATTAAATAAATATTAATTTAATTAATACATAAATATAAAAAAGACCCCATTTTAGTTCTCACTTAAGACCCCAAAATGTCTAGGGCCGCCCCTGGAAATAGTAGATGAGAATGAGAGTGAAATAACTTCTTTCCTTCTTAAACCCATGCAAGTGAATATCTAAGGGCAATGATATTCTCACAACTACTTTTTTATATTCACTTTCATGTTTTAAGTGTTTGATTTTTTTTTTTTTTTTTCGTTTTTTAAACTATAAATATTTCAACCACAATAGAAGATGTTTTTGTAACAATTGGCCTTGTGGCAATAATAATCAAACGTCAAATTAATCAAGATATGATGTATGCAATGACTCACTAATCTAGGGATGAACACGTAGTTGGAGCTATGGAGACCAACTGATGCTAGATTGGGTCGGGTCGGTCACCAAACTTTGGGATGTTTGGTTAGAGCATTCACATCTAATGATGTAAACAAAATACATATTTATCTATTTTACATCTCTGAATACTACTTCATCTATTTTACCAACCTTTTTAACAATGCACCCAACATCTTAGTTCTTATTTTTACATACAACTCAATAAAATAATATAAACTACAAAATCAAATAATATAAAAATTTCTCTCTCTCTCTCTCTCTAGTAAACCCACGTAACCACTTTCCATCAAAACTCAGCCATAACCACCGCTGGAAATCCGAACCGCAACAATCAAAACCAACCACCACCATCACAATCAACACCCATCCCAAAAGCAAACCCCAAAGCAAAAAAAAATAAAAAATAAAAAAAAATCTCAACCACAGTAGCCACCACCCCTACAGCCCACCATCACTACCTAGAATCCACTACCACCACCATCAACAACCACCAAAATCACATATCCATACCCATAAACCCTAAAAAAAAAAAAAAAAAAAAAAAAAAAAAAAAAAAAAAAAAACCCAAACCCAAATTGGAACCACCACCTCCACTAGGACTGTCCATCAACCCTTCAGACCTGATCCACCTGCCGTACCCGATCCAACTCGAAGGCCTAAATGGTTCGGGTGCAGGTCTATTAGTGTTAAAAATTCAGTTTTTGATTCGAGTTCGGGTTCCACACTTACTAAACCGTAGAAATCGACTAGACCCATGAGAAACTTAAAAAGAAAAAAAATGGGTTTCAGTGTTTCACTTTTCACGTTCCGCCTCTCTCTCTCTCTCAAATCCCTAACCTTAGCTCCTTATTTTCGCCGCCATTGTCAAGTTGATTGTGCTGCCGCTGTCGTTGACTCAATCGCCGTCCTAGGTTGGGTCTGGCTCAAACCCCTCTCTCTTGAAGCCTCCTTTGATCTACCATTTGAGGTTCCGGTCTTGTGCATCTGATGGTGGGTCAAACTATTGTTTTTTATTTTTATTTTTTTTAATTTCCCACTGATCTTGATCTTGTGATGGATGTGGTGATGGAGTGGTGGTGGTGCTGGTTTAGTGTTTTCTTTTTCTTCATTTTAGTCTCATAGATTTAGGTTTTGTGGACTTATTTGTGTTAATTGATTTCTGTAGGTTTGGATTGTGATTTTTGGTTATTTGATTTTCTGTAGGTTTGGATTATGATTTTTGTCCTTCGGGTTTTTTATTTCTCTTTATGTTCTTCAGTTTTTTTTTTTTTTTTGAAAAATCTCTCTAGGTTAATTTCTTTGGATTTTGAATCTTGTGTAATTGTGTTCTTTAGGTTTTCTGTGTTCTTGTTCTCTTTGTGCTTCAGACCCGAAATTACCCGACGGCTTCGACCCGCTCAACCGATGACCCAAGTCACCAGGTCCAACCGAATGTTCGGGTAGTTGCGGGTCTATTTTCTGTTCACTCGATCTAATCGGGTTGGGTGCGGGTCAACCCAAAACCCGATCCGACCCAAACCGTGGACAACCCTAACCTCCACCACTACAATTCACCACCATAAAAAAGGGACTCACCATCACCATCCACCATAAACATCAACGACCCTTCCACTAGCTGTTCAGAACTTGATATGGCTCGGTCACTCTCTAAAAAAAGAGAAAACAAAACAAAGCAAAGGCCAAGGCCGACCCTTCCACTAGACCAATTAGGCCATTGCCTAAGGCCCCCAAATGGAAGAAGGGCCCAAAATTTTGAAAAAGAAGGGGTAGTAGAAAAAAATAAAAAATATAGTTTCAGATGAAACTCCAAAAAATTTGATACATCATTATGATCAAAGAACAAAAAATCTGGAACATCCTTGTAAATATTGGTACTCCAAAAAATTCTTTGGTCTAAACAAAATCAATTATCCTGAAAAAAATCATCCTTAACCTCTAGACAAATCAAAAATCAACTGGATAAAATGCAAATCCAGTCTAAAAAATTACTCACAAAACAAATAAAAAATCTCAAATCCCTAAAATTTACTCATACCTTTTCTCTCTCTCACTCTTGCTCTCCGCCTTTCTTTCTCAGCTAGATGATGATAGTTTGCAAAAATATTGTCTTTAACTTGAATCTTTTCTCAAACATGATGTTTATTATGATATTGATAGCTTAGATTTATTTTCAAAGTTAAAAGTTTTAAAAGAAATTTTACAAGTAAAAGAATATACTCCAATTGACATAATAAATAGTGTAAAAATGTTAGATTCATTTCCAAATTTCTGCATTGCTTATAGATATTTACTAACAATGCTTGTTACAGTTGCTTCTGCATAAAGAATTTTTTCAAAATTAATGTAAAGTTGTGATTTACAACTATGTTTTATGTTGGCTTTATTCCATGACAAAAAGTGTTGTAATTGCTTTAATTTTGTTCCTTGTATTTTGTGGGATATATTGTATTGGGTTTAGTATTAAGATGGTGAAGAATCGAGCATGTATTGGATGAACAAATGGATTTCATGAGTGTCTCACTAGAAGCTAACCCGCGAAAAAGCCACGTGAGAAGCACATGCTGGAAGCTGAAAAGTCGTGCCAGGTTGTCGATTTCGCGAGTGTCTCGCGGGTAAGGCCTTTCCGCGAAGTACTCGCAAAACATTCTGCTTGGAGGATTTTTTAAGTGTGACTTTCTTACCCTTCACCCATACTATATATACCCTCATTACCCACAAAATTATAAGAGGCCATTTAGAGAGAAAAACCCTAGATAGGTTTTCTACAACACACACACCTATCTTTTAGAGAGAGAGCTACTCATCTTTAGAGAAAAATCATTGTAGCCTCTTCTCCTTCCCTCTCCCATTGTCATACCTTGAGAGGAGATTTGTACCCAAACACAACTCATACATTTTCAGAGTGTAGAGAGTGTTTTGGAACTTAGGAAACTTTGGAGATTTGCCAAAAGAAGCCAGTGAGGCTTGGCAGATGCAATTGGGCGTATTGCGGGATCCGATGAGGTTTGGCAGATGCAGTTGGTAGCAGGAGCTTGGAGGGCTCAAGTACATTGGGTAGACTAGGCTTGGAGGGTCATTTGTTATTTGTGTACTCCAACTTTATTCTCTAGTGAATCGATTTACCGCTTGGAGGGCGACGGAGAGGTTTTTTGTCGAGTTCTTCGGTTTCCTCTTAGATAACACGTCTCGGTGTTATCTTGTATTTGCATCTTTCTTCCCTACTCTTGTTATCGGTTTATTGCGTTTCATTTACTCTTGTTCCGTACTTAGATAAGTTAGAGTAAAAGCAATCTAGTCGTAATTTTTAATTGGGTATCTAAACAAGCTCTTGTATTTTCACACAAATTCGAGCTTTTGATTAAAATTAATAAAATCATATCTAAGATCGATAATGTCTTAAGAAGGATTAAGTGGATTAGCCATACTATCAATTGAAAATGAGATGTTAGAAGAACTTGAATACAAAAATTTAATTAGTCAATTTGCATCTCAAAAGGCAAGAAAAATAGATTTTAAATGAAATATATTATGGACAAAGTTTAGCTACAAAATTGGTTGTAGCCTTAGGTTACAATCTTACTTAATATCTTTTTTATGGAAGTGAATTTTGACAAATCTACTATTGGATTACATCTTCTTCTTTTAACCTTCATACTTGCAAAATTTATAAAAAATTAAAGATCAATAACTACGTCATCAATAAATTATTGGCGAAAAATACATTTTCGTTTCTACATTTTCACGCGATTCCTAGTTTGGTTCCTATATTTTATTTTCACCGCTTTTACTTCCTATCCTGAAAAACACATCTCGTTTTTGTCCCTACCGTTACACCAGAGAAGAAAAATGTACATGTGGCAAACGGCATAAGTTAAAAATATTAAAATAATGTCCACAAGTCTCCACCTGGCTTTCCCACCCTTCAATTAGCCCGATTCTCGCTTGTAGGAGATCACGTGGCCCTCATGTGACTTTATGGACTTTATAATCAATTGCTCCTCCACAAACTAACTCCCCAAATTCAGAAATCGCTAACCCCCAAATTAAGCTCCTCGCCACAAACTCATCTCCTCGCTACAAACTCAACTCTTTACTCACAACTGCTCTCATGGAATCAAGCTCGATGTCATAAAGTGGAAGCTTGAGGAAAAAGGGGCCCAACCCAATGCTTCTGCTCTGAGAAACCCATTTTGGTTGTTTCGTGGACACCTGAGAACCTTGGAAGAAGGTTCTACGGGTGTTCAAATTACTGGGTAAGTTAGTATCTATATAATACACTATCTCTCTTTTTTCCAATCACACACAATATCTCTTTGTACACTTTTTAAATTTCTATTTATTTTTTGGGTGGGGAAAAAAACAGAGTGAGAAAGAGGAACTTTTTGTGGGTTTTGTTGACTGTAAAGATGTTTTTATGGAACATTTATTGGATTATGTTATTGGGTTCTTATTTTATAGCTATTTTCTTTAGTGGGTCTTTTTTAGTTTCAAGGATTTTAGTATTTTGCTAATACAAGTGTTGGATTGGCTGTGACCAGATTTTGCTAATACTATTTGTTGTTGTTTTTCATGATTTTGGTTGAATATATAATGGGTTTTATCTGGCTCCTGGGTGTCAGGTTGGACGCAAGTGTAAATTTTTTCAATGGCGTGAAGATGAAATCTGCAAGCGTGGCAAGGTGCTGATTCCGGAGCAGAGGCAACGGATTTTAACCCTTGAAGCTGACATTGCAGGCTACAAGAAGAGAGAGAAGAGGCTACTCATCTGCCTGAGGCTGTCTTTGGTGATAAGTGGGATGCTACTCTGCTTGATGCTTCTTTTGGTTGGCCAAATAGGTGGGGGGGAAATGGGTCATTAGGTGGGTAGGTGTTAGTGTGAAAATGCCATAATTTTGGTGTATTTTGGTAGGTTTTGGCAGAATTTTTGTGTTGGTATGTGTTGGCCTGAATTTGTGTTGGTATGTGTTGGTATGTATTAATGGGAAAAGGCCTATATTTTGGTGTAATTCTCTCTGTAAGCCGAGACTTTAGCAATGGAACATCACTTTTTAATTAATGTATGACTTGTATACCAAATTATTGCATTTTTGTGAACTGTTTGTGCCTTGTGTGCACTCAATATTACTCACATATGAAGCTGAAAACCAAAAAAACAAAGCCATATCTGATAGGCCAAATACACAGTGCAGGCTTCATGATTTCAATCTTTAAGAACTTTTATATATGATTTGGCATATAAAGAAAAAGGAAAGGGTCAACTCATAAAGCTTATGATACAAAAGATGTATTGTACTTATCAGCAAGTTTAGCACAACCTTCCAGGCAAACTTCTGTTCGGATATAACACTTTGCAGCTACAGACTTATTTCTAACATTCAGCTGCAAATTTCATTCAATGGATTAAAGTAATGATAAGTGTTCCCACACCCAGACAGGCTAATCAAATGAATATATAAAGGTAAAAACATACACGCATGCACACACACAAGGGGGAACTTAAAAGATGAAAATTTGTGCTTCACTATGAAAAATCATAGTACACTTGATCAAACACATGTTGATCACAACCACAATATATAGGCTAAAAATGATATTGAATGCCTATAATTTATCAAAGAATTGCAAATGCTGATCAACCTTTCAAGATGATAAGAACCTGCTAATACAATTGGAATGAAGAACACTTTGGTAGTTTATTCATTTCTCATATATCCCATACAATCCATTTCTCAATCCTTTTATACAATTTGATTCCCTCATTAACTAACTTCTTAACACTGATCACAATAACTACCCTAACTAACTACCTTAACTAACTCTAGCTCACTCCAGCTCAGCAACTCAGCATAGCCCACAACTAACTCCAGCTCAGCACAACCTTAGCACGTGCATAGCTTCAGCATTGCACCACTTCAGCACCAGCATTGCACACACACCAGCACTTGCACACACCACAAGACTTACACCATCACAGCACCTATCACAAGAATTATTTGAAATGAAGTATCTCCCACCTTGCCTACCAACATAAGTAAACATGTCCAAGATCACATGTCAGTGTCATGTTGCTATGTGAAAGAATGTGTTTCACAGACCTGCATAATTACAGACTTGCATATCCGAATCATATAAGGGTACCTACACAATAGCATTAAAAACACAATAGCCCCCCAATGCCAGTCAAACAAATCTGGTTTCAACTGTACATGAATTAAATATTCATCACAACAATGAATAGACAATAATGAACACCAATTAACACCAAGTATTCATCCACTTGTAAATACTAATGATCACTAATTAACACTAATGACAATTTTTGGTGTACCAATAATTACAAAATATGGGACAAAATTCTACCCAGCACATTCATACGAAAAAAAGACTTGGTTAGCCATTATATAAGTATACTAAAATGCCAATTGTCCTAGCAGTTATATAAACAAATCAACTTGGTCAACTTTTTTCTCAAAAAAAAAAAAAAAAATCAACTTTGGTTGTCAACATATAGCAAAAAAAAGGTCTTGCTTCAGCTTGCTATCTTCCAGCAAATCTCATTGCTGCCATATACCTTGCTGCATTCCTAGATGCATTCAAGGTCTTAGTGGTGACTACACTTCTCTTCCTCTGTCTTTTTGGTCTTGGATTGGACTGGTTATCAGTGGGGGGTAGAGGTGCAGTTGTAGTCACATCATCAGTAGAGATTGGTTGTGCCCTATGTACAATTGGCTGAGCATTGGGCCTGGTTGCACTGCCTACAACTGGGTTGTTTGCATGACCATTTTTGGCTGCCTACAAGCACAAGCACAAGCACAAGCACAATAACATTAATAAGCTGCCAACTGAAAAACAAAACAACACAGATATTTAAGTCAAAGTAGTATACTTACCCTCCTAGTGGTCCTGCTAACTTGGGATGCACTCCTAGGCAGGGAGGAGTTCCCTCCTACTTCTCCCTTGCAGCTCCTCCTGTTGTGGCCTAATTTTCCACATACCTTGCATTGTTTTGAGATGCCTACACTTCTGTTTTTTCTGTGACTTCTAGGTTCATCAGGCTCTAGTGCCCTCTTTTTCTTAGGCCGGCCAGGAGGTCTCCTCTTGATAGGGGGTTGCACAGGTGGCAGTCCACTAGGTCTCCACATATTCTGGCCATTGATGGGCTCTATAATGGGGTCATAGCAATCAATGTAGGTAGTCTTTTTGTAGCAAGTATTGACATACTTTTCAGAATCTTAACTGTTGAAAAGATATAGGAAATGGCATGGCAACATGGTATGCTAGTTATGTCCCACTTCCTACAGTTGCACCTTTTCTCTTCCAAGTCCACAGTGAAACTTTCCAGCCCATTCTTCACTTCAAATTTGGCACGACTAGCCCAACATGCTAGCCACTTGCTGCATGCCAACTTCTCCTTGTACAATCTCTTTCTTATCTTAAGACACAACTCAGATTCCACCTTCATAATCATTTGCCTATTTGCTTGAAATCTAGTCATCAGACATAGCCTAATACACTCAAGTTGCAAGCACATAGAGAGAAAGAAAGAATTAATCATTCATGAATCACACAGGTCTATGGATCATAAGAGAAAGTGTTGAAGCTGAGTAGATTGCCTACCATGGTGATTATAGGTTTGCTTCTGAACTTTAGTATCCTGCTGTTGAAGCTTTCACACATGTTGTTCAGGATTGTGTCACTCTAGCCATCACTTTTGAACATGCTCCTAGCCCAGATAGTTGTTGAGTGAGACTGCAGCCATTTGAATGCATCTTCATCCACCTCCTTTAGCTCATTCATTGCCCTTTCCCATGCTTGCTGATAGGTAGCCTTGGCTGCTTTCCAAAAAAAGTCTCTAATAAGGACACCATGATGATTCTTCCGCAAGTTATTGTATAAATGTCTGCAGCAGATTCTATGCTCGCACTGTGGCCAATTGTCAACAAAGGCATTCACCAACCCCTGCAAAGCAATAAATATTAATTCAGCAAGCAATAAATATTAAGAAACCAGACCTTCTGCTGATTAGATATGAACACCCATCTTTTTCCATCTCCTATGTCAGCAAGCAATAAATTAAGAAACTAGGTCCAAGAGTCCTTGGTTTTAACCTTAACTACTACATATGCGAAGGGGAAGTACTCATCATTGGAATCTCTGCCAACAGCACACATCAGCTGACCACCTGTCTTGGTCTTCAGATGGCATGCATCTAGACCAATGATTGGCTTGCACCCTGCCAAGAAGCCCTTCTTGCAACCCTCAAGGCAGATGTAGATTCTTTCAAAATATGGCAACCCAATTGCCAAGTCATGCTTAGTTGCCAAATCACCATCATTATAAGTATGCACCTTTATCAATACTGTGCTCCCAGGACTGCACCTTCTCAACTCATCACAGTACTCTCACAGCTGGTTGAATTGTGCAGTGTGGGCCCCATCAACAGCCTTTTGAGCTTTCTTTCTAACCCTACTTGCCTTGCCTGCACTTATGTCAACCACATACTTCTCATGCATAGCATCCTGAATGTCCTTGAGCCTTATGTCAGGCTGTCTCCTAACCCTCTTCATTAACTTCTTTCCAATGTATGATGCTGTGCACCTTGGATTTCTATAACTTTTGCTACATGTGTGTTCCATGTTCAGTATTTTCAATCTAAAACTCTTCTCCCTTGGCACCTTTGCAAGGTAGGCAACAAACTTGCACCCTGGTTGGCATCAGGCTCTCACTTTCACTAAGTCATTTTTCACAAATTTTATACCCCACCCACCATGGACTGCATAATTAGTCATAGCTTCTTTAAATTGTTTAGGTAAGAGGCATAACATATCTTTCTCAAACCTAAGGTTCTCAACTTTCGCTATTGGCCTAAAGATTGGGTATCTGCTCCTCCTAATAGAATTGTCAACCTCAGCAGTAGGGGTTTCACCATCACTTGAATCATTACAATGCTTACTACTTGGTGAACTCTCATCAAGGCTAAGCAGCTCCTTACTCTCATAGTCAGAATTCATGACACCACCACCCATTTGTCCTGGTTCAACCTCATCATCTTCAGCTTGATTGTCCCAACTATTAGTACTATCTTCACCAATGTCCATTGGTTGCATTTATGGCTTTTCTTCTAAGTCACTCTCCTCAACAACTAGTGCTTTGCCAGCCCTTCTAGCCCAAACTTGCTCAGCATCTACCTCATGTGGCTCACCATGGTTAACATTAGTAGTTTCAGCATTATCATGGCCTCCAAATTGTGAAAAATCAGGTCTATACTCTTCATCAACATTATCATGTGGCTCACCATGGTCAACATTATTTGTTTCAGCATTATCGTGGCCTCCAAATTGTGAAAAATCAGCCTTGTACTCTCCATCATCATCCTTATTATCATTATCCTCTTCATACTCAGCATACTCATAAAAGTGATCACTCATAAAAGTGATCACTCTGAAGCTCACTGTCACTGCTAACACAATAAAGCACATCTTCATTTTGTTTTAGACCACCAGGTGGTTTAATAGCTAAGGGCTCTAAATCCTCCACTGGTAACTCAACTTGTTCATTCACTGGATGCTCCACAAAGACATGAGTGTCCCCATATCCCTTCACCAAGTCAGTCATGAACACAGTAGCATCATCATCAATCGCCTCATGGAAATGTGCCTGCTCTAGGTTCACACCAGGCATTTTACACCATAGCTTATCCAATGCAGTGTACCCAAAATCCCTACAAATACTCTCGATCTCTACTTTTGACCACTTATCTGGGTCATAGTTTTCCACTATATCAACTGTCCCTCCCACATAAGCTTAAGGGTCCCATGTAAAATGCCCACCATGGTGGACATGCAGAGTAAAATACTCATCCATCCTACATGCAAGTCACGGAAAGAAAACAGAATGAAAACAGATATCCATTTTCTGAAATTAATAATACTTTGTTAGGTTAATAAACTAATAAACAAATTAAAAAAAATTACAATACAGACAAAGGGAACACATGGACCTAACCGCTTCTCGAAAAGCAAGACACAATACAGACAATCAATGCAAATACCAACACAAAGAGTCCATGGTTTATCAAAGTCAATATAGTGGTCACTGATAAACAATAGTTACACACAATACAGACAAACAATGCAAATACCAACAAAAATATTCCATTGTTTATCACAATCAATATTGTCGCCCCTGATAACAAAAGTAAAACAAACACAGCTTTAAATACCAAAAGCTATAAACAAAAGTAACACACAATAGCCAAACAGCCAAACATTGCAAATCCTAAAAATATTCCACTATCACAGTCAATATTATGTCCGCTACAAAAGCTAGAGAGAGAGAGAGAACCTAGAGTAAGAACAAAACATAGCATCTCAAAATTCCCAAATTCTCAAAACCCAAAAACTGAGATTGATACCCAGACTGATTACCCAGCACTTAAAAATAGCATTCATGAGAGAGAGAGAACCTTCACAAACACGAAGCTGCTACAATTACTCTGAAACTATCTGGGTAAGAGGTTAGGGATTGTGCTTGCTGATTTATGGTTTTTTTTGCTTGCTGATTTGGGGTTTTTTTTTGTGGTCTATGGTGATTTGAGCGAGGTTAGGGTAAAGTTGTTAGTTTTTTTTTTTTTTTTTTTTTTTAAAAATTTTTATTTTATAGATAAACAGTAAAGTTGTTAGTTGATTTGAGGTTTTTTGGTTTAGAAAGAATATCACGTGAGTGCTATGTGACTAATTGAAGGGCGGGAAAGCCACGTGGAGACTTGTGGACATTATTTTAATATTTTTAACTTATGCTGTTTGCCACATGTGCATTTTCCGTCTCTGATGTAACAGCAAGAACAAAAACGAGATGCGTTTTTTAGGATAGGGAGTAAAAGCGGTGAAAATAAAAGATAGGGACCAAAGTGGGAATCGCGTGAAAATATAGGGACGGAAATGTGTTTTTCACCTAAATTGTTTAAATTGTAAGTTTTTGTAATTTAAAATTATGCATAAAATATAAGTTTATAGATCATATAGTAAATAATATTCGATTGACACAAAATTTGATATGTGTATTAAGAGTGTAAAGAATATATAATTCAACAGTTAGATTTTCAAAATGTATAGTAATGTTTATTTTATTGAGTAGGGTTGTAGTTTAAAACTACAACCAATTTTGTAGTTAAATTTTGTCCATATATTATAATATAAAAATACAAAATAAATATTAATTTAATTAATACATAAATATAAAAAGGTCCCATTTTAGTTCTGGCAAAACTAAAACGTCTAGTGCGGGCAAAGGTGACGGGCCTTTGTTTTTGTCAACAAGGTCACTCTCATCTCAGCAGATAATGGCGCTTGACTAGTTGGAACTACTAGTGCTAAGTATAGAAAGGCAAACACATAGCAAAGTGGAACACGCATTGTAAAGAGACACAACTCAAAGAGGCCAGAATGGATGGCAACAATCTTCGTTCCGAAGGGTTAGTTCAAATCTCTTTGCGTTAGTTTATGTTATACATTTTTCTATATATATTACCATGAATCCTACTACTTCAAGTCCATCATATTTTTAATAATTTACTTTCATGACTAAGTTTGAACAAACAAGAACGTGTGTCAACAACTTACCTACAAGATCATTTTCTGTTTAGTAAGAACTGTTCATCATGGTTTATATAATATTGAGTTTTTGTCATATCATATATCAAGACAAACCTGGCATTTTTATTGGAAGTTTATTAACAAACTATATCTTTGGCACATTCAACTGAATTGAAGACACTGCTACTTCCTTTTTGCAATTTTATTTTAGTTTGTGTCATATAACAACACAAATTCTGACTTACATACTGTCACATGCATATTCGATAAAATTTAATTCACAAAACTTGAAAATTCAACTAAAAGTCATGGCTTCAAAACTTTAGACTAAAACTGTATTCTTCATGAATTCTTCGTAGATTCAAACTTGCAAGTTCCACTAAAAGTCCTGGCCCCAAAACTTAAGACTAAAACTGTGTATTATTCATGAATTTTTCATAGATTCTGTATTGAGCATATACTTAATTGGTGACCAACATAGGGCTCTGTTTTGGACAAAGTTTCTAAAGCTTGCTTTTTTACAATAACCTAAGCCGCTCTACATCCAATTTAATAGCAAGCAAAATGTTCTCTTTCGTTTTTATATTGTCTCCACGGATTCTCATACATTCCTTTGAATCCAAATGTTTAGTTCTCTCTCTCACTCATAGGGAAAAATAATTTTTTCTCCATAGTTTAGACGCCAGGAATTAATTGATCATTGGAGTCATTGTGTTAAAAGATGCCAAATTTTGTGGGGAAACAATTTATCTTGATCGTAGCTTCCATAGAAGAAAAAAACTTACACACGCACACAAAATCTTCTCAAAAGATATAGGAGAGAGAAAGAAGAGGAAATTAAGAAAATAGGAACAAGCAAAATAAAATCTGGGAACCTACTTTATTTTGTTATGAAGGAATATTAGATTTAAGCAGGAACATGATAAAGTTTAAAAAAATAATCTCATCATTATTAGTAAACGCATGATTTGATATAAAGTCTTTGACACAAACTTGAAAGTCTCACCATAAATTGTTACCTACACTTCAAAATAAAAAATGAGCATAATGATTAATATCCATACGAGCCAAACCTATTGTCAGAAAATGGAATATCATGGATATTCACGTACTTCTCTTCTGCTCGTTCTTCAAGTACACCTCCACTAATATTGTATCTGAGGTGATTCCATGTTCTTCTTTTATTTGTGGCAGTCAGCAAGAACTCGGTTCCTCCACCACAATACATATTATTTTCGGCTTTCTCATTACGTTGCTGCTTACCCTCCTCCAAGTTAATTATCAAAAATCTGGCAACCCGTTTGAAACACATGGTGCAACCATGTTGCTTTTTATCATAGTTGTATTTGTTTACGCTCTAGCATTGGCAGGGATAAGCCAACCGACTTCCAACGCAAGCTACCTCCGTATACTCAGGCGTGTGTGTTTTATTTCTGGAGCTTTTGCATGTGATTTGTTGCTGATGATCCTTGTACCTCCCTTTGGATGGTTTATCCTTGTGTTATGTGTATGCATGTTTGTACAATTACTTTTCGAGTCACGCCAACTGATTCTCTGTTGGTTTGAACAAACTTTCCAATCAATCAAACGGTTTACTTCTCAAGCATTCAACATATTGGGTGGTTGGTTCCAAAATAGTATCCAATCACTGCATAGAGCAACTTCCAGAGCATTCCATAGATCTCCCATGCTACTGCCAACTCAAACGGAGCAACAATTGGTGGAAATAGCAGTAATTAATGGCTAATTAATCCTTCGATTTACTTGAACATTTGAGATTATCATGATTATACAGTAGGTGATCTCATATTCCAATCATATTTTCAATCTGCACTCTTATCTAAAGTTAAGAACTCTAATTATTTATATGTTGGTATCAATTTGAGCTTCAGGACAAACAGTTGTTTATGTATGTTTTGAATATCACAGATGTGAATACATTGCAAGGCTAGTGGAAAAGTGCTACAACTATTACCAGGACCATTAACTTTGTTTCATCGGTTAGGCGTGGTGTTCGAGTATTATTGTTCAAAATAATGTGAAAATTGTAATTTAAAAAGTGTTGTGAGAATACATTTAAAGTACTCATAATGCAAAAAATATATTTATTACTATGTTTTTAACAATATATTTTCATATGTGAAAAAAGGATCCGATTTTTGTCTAATAGCCAATGTCTATGGACACATTAGATTACAAACACGTATCTAAAACTAAAACTAAACACGTTTTTATATCCTAACGGTCCAATAGCCACTGCACAGAAGTTGATCCTGTGAAAAAATAGAATTTGGTATTTGATACGTGTATGTGTTACTTTTTAAAAAGCGGTGAAATTATCGTCTTTTTCTGACAATTCAGTATTTTGTTTGATGAGAATGAGAGAGAGGCTCCCACGGACCCACTCTCCCACCCATTCCCACAGCCACACAGCCAAGCCATATGTCTCATTCTTCCTCTACTTCCTATCTTCTTCTTCCTCTTTTTCCCGAGTCTTCTTCCCATTTTTTTTTTCATTTCACTCTTTGCTTCAAAGGCCTAAATCTACATAATTCATAAAATTACACCCGAATAATTCAACCAAAACCGAGTACCCACATCCTAGGTCATTTTAATGTTGTCATTTTCAGATTTGAACTTCTAATCTATACGGTTTTTTTTTTTTTTTTCTCTGGGTTGGCAGTTTTTTTTTTCTTTTGATATGATGATCTTTGATATGATGAACTTCAGATCTAAAAGTAGGTGTAATATTTTTGATTTGTCTTTCTTTTGTTGTTGTTGGTAATAATGGTGTTGGATCATTTGATATGAGAGAAAGAGCAAAAACAATGGAGGTGAAGAGAGAGAGAGATGAGGTGAAGTAATTAGAGAGAGGACTGAGGAGAAGGCTGTGATCGAGAGAGAGAAAATGCACTGTTACGTGCAGTCAGATGCCAGACTTGTGGGTCTCACAATGTTCAATATATTTACAATAATGCTACCCAATATTGTAACTCAAAAAAGCTTTGCCCAACTCCCTAACAATAGTTGCACTTATTTATAGTGGTCCTAGAAACACATATCCACATGACCAACCATCAAAGAAAACCATCAGGACTCTTAGATTCAAAAAAAAAAAAAAAAAAACCATCAGGACTCTTAAAAAGTTCACCCGTGATCCCTCTAAAAATCCTCAGTCTTTGGTAGCGAAGATGGAAGCCTACAGGAAAGAGAAATGAAAAGGAAAGAAAATAAAGAAAGAAGATTTTGTAAGAAAAGAAAGTGGAAAATAAAAGGAAATTGGAAGAGAGTAAAGGGAGAGACTTTCGGCAATAAGAAAATGACAGAGGGAAGATGACGAGAAAGGGAATTAGACAAAAAAAAGGAGGAAAAAATAAAAAGGATATATGAGATGGAATTTTAGAGAGAGAGAAAGAGAGAGAGAGAGAGTTTTAGTCAACTCTACTACTACACAGTAAGAGTCAAACCTCCCAAAAAATAAAAGACAACACTCACACATAATTCCAACTTATAATAGAAAGTCGGTACACTTAGATCAGGCCACAACGAGAAATTATTATGTACTTCTAGAGTATCATAAAGGCGTATTTTTTTCTCTCACATGAATGGTAGGTCTTACTAATTAAATTCATAATGGGACTTACCATTTATGTGAGAGAAGAGAGTACGCATTTATAATACTTTAGGAATACCTAATAATTTTCCGGTCACAACATACAATTGTGAGTAGAAAAAAAGAGGTAGGTTCAATTGAAAGTGATGTTTGATCAATTACAACCACATAAGTTATCAAGTTATGACAAAAGTAGTGTTAAATAACGTGATCCTGAAAGGAATCATCATATAAATGTAACATGTATTTTTATCCTATTATGTGCGAAATGTTTAGTAATTTTTTAAGTGATTTACTTAGAGTTGAGAGATACTTTCAAAATTTTAATATGGTGTGGTGCGTTTGTTTAGGTTTAATAACAAGAGGGTAAAAGAGAAATTTCAAGGGAATTTCACTTAAACGGACTGTAAAAGTGGAAATATATGATTTTTTTTTAATTATTTTTTCAATTTTCCTAAATAAATTTAAAAATAGTTTTGACATTTAAGCTCAATTAACAAAATTACTTATCATTGAAAAAAATATGGGCTCCAATTTTGTCTACATCAAAAAACTTATTAATACTATAGAACAATTATCATATAACAATTATTTTGGAATGGACATTATGTGTTTAAATCTATCTTATTTATTAAAAATAAAGTTTATTTTTAAAAATAAAGGGTGTGCATACAATTCAAAACAAAGGACAATTTAATTTCATAAACCTCATTAGGGCTGTACAATTTTAGTGACATAAAGACCACTTCAAGACCAGTTAAAAAGCGGAACTAGTATGTGTTCCTCTTAATAGGTTGGAAAAGAAACTCTCGATTCAATCCTAATAATCTTCTCAAATTAAGCACTATTCCGAAGTTCTAACATATTTCGATTAAATTATTTCTATAAACAGAATTTTATAACAAAGAATGTGCTGATTGCAACTCTGCACAGAAAGAGATGCTGATCTCAAATGGGACATCTACTTCAACGCGTAAACTGCTTGCAATTAATACTACCAAGTCTACCATATAATTGTATAATCAACAAGATATGGTAGGGTATGAAGATGCAATTGAAAAAGAAACAGAAAACACATAGCAACATTGATCACCTAATTATAGTGATAGTTTCAATGCGTTGTAGGTGTAACTTACAGACCGATCACTGAGCAGCGGAGTTCAGATGAGCGGAGCTTGTAACCGGCATTAGCGAGGAGAGAGGCCCTTAATCTCAGGCTTTCATGGCGGAGGAGACCCAGCTGCCTCTGCTTCCCTCTCTCATTCTGTCGTGATTCACTGATTATTGAAAACGGAAATCTGAGAGTTTTGACTTTTGACTTTTGAGGAACAGATTGGGCCAGTTAGGCTCCATAAGATGCTGGGCCTATTTTTAATCAAGGCCCTTTTCTGTTGGAGCAAACAAAAATATACTACTATAAATTAATTGTCATGTTTTCGTCATGTTGTATCCTGGCTTTTCAAGAACTGTTAGTTACGGATTTCTTGACTATAAAGAAAAGAATAACAAGATGAGAACATGAGAGGTAAAGTTCAAATACATCTTTTTCAATACTAGGTGATGTCCTGGGGCCACTTTATAACCATTTCAATTGATGAAAAAACTTGCAGCACAAGGCACAATCGCAAATATTCTACATGAACACCAGAGTAAAGCCACAGAAGATAAAGGGTTGATGATAAGTTAGTAGTAATAATTAGCACATCATTTGGGCTTAGACTTGATTTGGGAAGTCCTTGTCTTGCCCTAAGAGAGAATCACAGAATATTTGGACCCTTTAGAGTACTAGTATTGGTGGTGCTAAAAAGCTAAATTGCTATTTTTAGCACCATCATATACAAAAAGTGTAACACATTGGTGGAGGTATAGGTAAAAATTTTACCTACTCAGCTACGGTACTTATTATCTCTCTCATTAAAATAATATTTTTTTTCTCTCTTTTTTTTATTCCTTGGTTCCAATTATTCTCTTCACCATCTCCCCTAAGCTCTCTCTTTCTCCACTCTCACCGACAAGCCCAGTCCTCACCGCTCACCCAAGCTCTCTTGCCGACAAGCCTAGTCCTCCATCTCACCGCTCACCTAACACTGACCAGCCTAGTTCTCCATCTCACCGTCGACCCAAGCTCCATCGTTGACCCAAGCCCCATCATTGACCCATCTCTCTCCCAGTCACCCTCTCGCCAAGTCATCTTGCCCACAACGCAATCCCCCACCATGCCCAAACCTTGTTCCCAACTAACTCCACCTGCACCGCCTTCATCGAACTCAAGAGCGCCGTGAGATCGATCAAGGTAGAAACGAGGCAGAGGAATTCGGCTTTGGTGGTGTGGCTGGATTTTGTGGGTTTCTCTGGCTTTTGTGGTGGCAGTTTGGCTGGATTTTATGGTGGTTGGGTTTTGTGGGTCAATGGTGGTGTGGCTGTGTTGCTGGTGATTTGTGTGGTGGTTTTTGGCTAATTTGGATTTTTGGCAGTGGTTGTGGGTGGTTATTCTTGGCTTGCTAGTTGTTGTTGGGTGGTTGTGGGTGGTTGTTCTTGGTTGGCAGTGGTTGTGGATTGTGCCATTGATCGGTTTGTGTGGTGTTTTTTTGGTAGTGGGTTGTACATGGTGGCAATCGGTGGCTGTTGGGTGTGATTGGGTTTGGGGCGTGGTGGTTGTTGGTAGTTTATTGTAATGGATATATTATTTTATTGTAGTAAATATATTATTTTATTGTGATGTTTATATTGTTTTATTGTGTTGAAAGTTAAAATAGATCTACTGATACTGGATGTTTTGTAAAGTGAGTAGGTAAAATAGAAAAAGTAACATTTTGTGGTGTCAAATAGTTAAAAAAATAGCTTTACTAATGTGGATGCTCTTAGACATCTATATTTTCCTTGAAATATGATTTAAATTTTTTCCCCTTTACAAAGTATCAAAAAGAAAATGTTCATAGCCATCAAAATGATCATTGGTTGTTGTATATAACATGCATGTTATTGGCTCAAATCACAATAATGACAGCTTTTAAACTAGAATTAAAAAAGAAAAAAAAAAGAAAAAGAAAAAACAATTAACCAAAAAAAGTATCAACCTCGGTATTCTAGGTTTAACTGTCAATAGTTTCTCAAAAAAAAAAAAAAAGGTTTAACTGTCAATAGGCCCAGCTCTAAGTTAAATCAATACATGCCTTGAGTTACCATAACTCGTTATCCCATTTTGTAATAATTCCCCCAACATGTCTCTCTCTCTCTCTCTCTCACATGGTAAGTCAAGAAGATTCAAGGTGGAACTTGAGCTCCTATTTGGTCTTCAAGTCGACACAGTGTTCATGGGAGTCAGCATGGCCATGGCTTGAAAATTAAGATAGAAAGGAAGAGAAACCCCAATATGGTTCTTCAATTTGACACCCGGTGATTGATGGTTCCCACGCTGATTAAGAAGATTCACAACACCACAACACATCTTCCTCCTAATCTGTCATTCAAGTCAAAGCCATTTGAAACAGGAGATTTACAGAGTCTTCGGCAAAGAAAGCCTGTCCACAAAGTCCTCAACAGTAAAAAATGTTCTCTCTCTCTCTCTCCCTCTCTCTCTCTCTCTCACAGCAAAGCCATAAATTTTTCTTGTGTTTGATTGATGTGAGGAAATGTGGTAAAGAAAAAAAAAAGGGGAACTAAACTTTGTGTTTTAGATTGTGATTTAATAAATGTGATTCAGATTAATCTGTGAATGGTGAATTTTTGAATTGATCTATAAATGGTATTTGTAAAAAAGAATTAAAGGTAAAGAAGGAAATTTTGGCCAAATATGGGGGAAAGGGCGGGAGAGATTAGAGAGAAAGAATAATACCTAAATAATATATAATATAATAAAGTCGAAACACAATATAATCCAAATCAAATCAAAATTAGTTTCTAATTGTAGTCTAATTTTTGCACCAATTGTCCATTTTACTTTTCTTATTTTCCATATCAAATGACTATTCATAATATTCAGTGCAAAAGATGAAATGACCACCCCATTTACCTATGTAAGGATGTAAGTTCATCTCATTATCACTAATGTTGAATTTTTTTTGTGCATAAGTACAAGTTGCTACCCAACAAAGAAATAAATGTTAAATATAAAAATTTGCTAAAATATAAAAAGTACATTTTTTTGTGTGTATGATCAATTAAGCTAAAATTGCATTGAGAGACTGATGTGAATACTCTAATGAAACTTCTGTGTGTTTTCGGTTGAAGGCTTGTGTTGCTATTGTGGTAGGAAATGACCACCTCTGCACATTAGTGAACATACGCCCTCATTTCGTATATTTGGCCCAGCTTCTCGAACTTGAGAGAGCAGCTCAATTAGTGGAGTCTATGGATATTGATTTTCACACATTTCTTAATATAAATATTTCGTACATATAATTCATTTCACGTAATACATGACAAGTTGCGATTGGTAGAATATAAAGTGAGAAAAAAAAAAAGAAAAAGAAAAAGAAAAAGAAAAAAAGTATAGAAAATGCCTTCCCCCAGTACTAGCCAAAATAATAAACTATGCTCCGATGCTTTGCTTGACATTAACTTCAAACTTCATTGCACCTCTCTAGAGCGACGAAGTAACTCGGACTCAAGAGGGCCAAAAAAGTTAGAGGGAGAAAGAAGATCGGACTCGAGAGGAACCAAAAAAGAAAGTTAAGGTAAAGCAAAGCATCAGAGCATAATTTTATTATTTGCTTTTCTTTTTTACTTTAGGATATGCAAGTTTCAAGTCAACTTTGAATCCTTCATGGATTGGGAAACACAATTAGCTTGCACGGAATTTGTATCACCTGTACCATCGGTGAACATATAATCCTGCAACTTGATAACTGGGGCAATAATCAAGGGTCAAATAAATCTGTTTGGATAGCAAGATTTGTGCAAATAAATTTGAATTTGAGTGATTAAAATTTAAATATCTGGTTTAAATTTTTTTTTGTTTTATTTTATTATTATTTTTATACAAGATAGAAATTCTACTCTAGCATAATTTAATAGTGTATTTGTGTGTGAAACTTCCTTTTAAAAACTTGAATTCCGGCCCTTGCCTCCCACATCTCACAAGCACTTATACTTGTGGAGCGACTACCGCAAAGGTGCGCGGTGGTACATGGAAAATACTTTAGTTGCCTGCCTTAGCTCATGTACAATTAAAAAAAAAAAGACACGTGACATACAACTATTTGAGGATCATAAATTAGAACACTAAAAATGGGAGAGAAGATTTTTATTCACGTTTAGGAGGGTTTCCCGCATAGTAAGTCTGCAATACACTAAGGGTTAAGGAAAACACTAGAGCATTAATGAATGCGAGAATGCTCCAAGGTCTACTAGAGTATCGCCACTCAAGCATCCAAATCTTGAGTTTGTTCCTAAAATGGCTTTCGATCCCTGCTTTAACACCAGTATAAGCATAAGGATTGGGCACCAAATCTTTTGCTATTTCATTGAAGACATCCACCACAGCTTGGTCGTTGGGAAGATAATTGATGGGACCAATGAACCTTCTTGCCCAGACGATACTATAAGCCACCTTCATCCACCTTGCCACGTCATGGACGAAGTAAGGCAAGCCATTTAATGAAGGATTTAATGCCTCGGGTAGTTATAGGACAGGCTGTCAGACTGTTGGAAGCTCATTAAAACCTACATCATTGAGCTCAGAGACGTTACAAAGAGGCACTAAAGCCACAATAAAGGCCACAACGGCTAGGAGCAATGAAGCCATATATAAACACCCCCCAAGACCAAAAAAGGTACACATTCTGATATTCGAATACGCCATTGTTCTAATATTTTCTGAAAAAGTTTTCACATGCTAACTTTGATAATTCCTTGGATACCAGTAGGTTGACAAGTCTCGAACGATGATGATCTTTGGGCTATATCCTGTAAAACAAGAACACTGAATCAGAGGAGACCGGTGGGGACCGGCCAAAAGTCCTCCGATGATGAAGTTAGTGAACTTGGAATTCTCTGTAAGGAAGGAGTATTCTTTTTAAATAAAAATGTCTGAATGACTTACCCTTCATCGAAGAATCCTTATATAGTATGTGTGGAACGGTTATCTGTTTAATAACCGTTCCTAATGTCGAGGAGTTCGGAGAATTGGGGGTAACTTCCATAACCGCTATGGAAGTTACCTCAGTTGGACGGCTCGTTCCATGGTAGTTGTAGTTCAATCCGATGAACTCGTCCATCTTTCATTAAAGACGGACGAGACTACCTAGGACGGCTTGTCCTTGTCCAAATGATGAAGGATGGATAAGATTCCATGGGATCTCGTCTGTCCAAAGACGGATGAGGTTAGCCAGGACGCTTGGGACAATCACTTCGCCTGTCTGGTTTGTCCTGGCTTGTCTTTCGTTGGACGGGCCATATGGACGAGTTTAGGAGTTGATGTTTTTTGTGACACCATCAAACTTTATCATCGGAGACTCTATGGCAGATACCACATTGGTGACCACCTAAGGAAGGCCCTTAACGATGATTGCAGGCATAACAACGAGGTTGCTGACTCATCTGGGCGAGTTTACTTGACTGACGATTTCTGCTTCATCAGTTTGGCGCCGTCTGTGGAGACGACATTTTCGTACCTAGGTTCGAGAATATAGTTCCATTTAACTCACAAGTCTAGATGGAGTCCAACACTCCCCAAGATTCTGCAGCATTAACTCTGCAAATCCAAACACTCACAGCCAGCGTGGAAGAGCTTACCAAACAGAACCAAGAAATGAGATTGCGACTGCAACAAGAGGAGAATCGGTTTAGGACCAACTGGGATGACGATAGGGACAGCCAAAGAAGGGACGAATGCCGATGACCTGCCATTCCAAAAGAACCAAGCTCGGACCTTCTTAGGGAAATTAGAAAGGAGATGGACAAGCTGAGGAGTGCAATTAAGGAAAAAACAGACTGAAGCCTAGATCGTATGATCAGGAGGACAGATTCACCCTTCACCATGGTAGTCCTGGAATGCCCAATGCCCTCAAAGTTTCGCCTACCACAGCTCGAGCTGTTTGATGGGTTGAAGGATCCTTTGGATCACCTCAACACCTTCAAGACAACTTTGGGTTTTTAGCAATCCCCCGACGAGATATTATTTCGCTCTTTCCCCACTACTCTCAAAGGAGCTGCGAGGGAGTGGTTCATGAAGTTACCAACGTCGTCCATCGACAATTTGGAGTAGCTAGGCAACTCCTTCTTACGCCACTTCGTCGAAGGACAACACCCAAAAAGTCCGGCAGACCACCTGCTTACAATTAAACAAGGAGAAAAGGAGACCCTAAGGTCGTATGTGAAGCATTTCACCCGAGAAACTTTAGAGGTGGATATAGCGGATGACAAAGTGCAGTTGACAACCTTTAAAACCGGGTTGAAGTCCAGGGAGTTCGTGTTCTCGCTCGCGAAGAATCCCCCATGGACAATGGCGGAAATGCTCCTGAAGGCGTAGAAGTACATGAACGCCGAGGATGCCCTAGCAGCAATTAAAGAAGTAGAAAAGCCCAACGAGAGGTGAAGAAAGGGCAACGACCAGAGAGGACGAAAAAGGGAGCAGACAGATGGGAACAAAAGGAAAGACGATAAAACCCCTCGGATGGTAAAATTCACTCCTTTAGTTATGCCTGTTGGTAAAATTCTTGTACAGATTAGAGATGAGCACTACCTCAAGTGGCCAAGGCAGTTACATTCGTCACCCAATGTTCGTGACAAGAGGAAGTACCGTCGTTTCCATAAAGATTATGGTCATTACACAGAAGACTACAGAGACCTAAAAGAGCAGATAGAGGAACTCATACAAAGAGGGAAGTTGTAGAAATTTGTAAAGAATGGAGATTCCAGCAAGTCCAGGGACAAGCCCAAAGCCTCTCCAAGAGACGAAGACCACAAGTCACATCATCAACATAGTGCAATAGGGGAAATAAAGACGATCATAGGAGGACCATCCACAAGGGGGGTCGTTCAGATCCTTTAAGAAGTCACACTAGAGGCAGGTGAACGGCATCCATAAGATACCACCCCTAAAGCAAAGATGGACAGACAGGGATATCCTGTTCTTAGAAGAAGATGCCAGAGGAGTGAAGCAGTCGCATGACGATCCCCTAGTTATCATGCTTATGATAGAAGGGTTCACTACCAGGAGAATCCTTGTAGACAACGGTAGCTCCGCGGACATCATCTACCTTTCCGCTTTTCAATAGTTGAAGGTGGCCCCCGAGAGGCTGCGTTCCTTTGAGTCCCCACTCGTCAGCTTCAGTGGAGACAGAGTGTATCCTAAAGGCATAGTGACACTAACGATCACAGTGGGGGCTTACCCGCGACAACTGACTCGTCAGTTGGACTTCTTGGTGGTAGACTGTCCCTCCTCATACAATGTGATCATCGGCAGGCTCACGCTCAATCGTTGGAAGGCAGCTACATCCACCCATTGCCTAAAGGTAAAATTCCTAACAGAAAATGGTGTAGGCGAGGTAAAAGGAGATCAAGTGCTGGCCAGGGAGTGCTATCAAGCGGTGTTAGCTGCAAAGGAAAACCATACGTGGATGATTGAGGAGAAAAAAGAAGAGAAAGTGGAAGCCCTAGAAACGGTGGAGTTGGTAGACGGAGAACCAACGAAGACGACCAGGATAGGGACGACCCTGAGTTCCGAGATGAGAATGAGACTAGTTTAATTCCTCAAAGAGAACCTGGACGTCTTCGCATGGAGTCATGAGGACATGCCAGGCATGTCCACAGAAGTCATCCAATATAGGCTCATTGTGGACCCCGAGAAAAAGCCCGTCCAGCAGAGACGACGAGTCTTTGCTCCAGAACGAAACCAAGTTATCATTGACGAGGTCAGTAAACTGCTAGCAGCTAACTTTATCCGGGAGGTCTACTACCCAGATTGGCTCGCCAACGTCGTCCTAGTAAAGAAAGCAAATGGGAAATGGAGGATGTGTGTAAATTTCACGGATTTAAGCAAGGCCTACCTAAAGGACAGTTTCCCTCTACCAAGGATAGATCAACTGGTGGATTCCACAGCGGGACATAAGCTCCTGACGTTCATGGATGCATTCTCGAGGTACAATTAAATAAAAATGGCAGAAGAGGATCAGGAGAAAACTGCCTTTATCACAAGCCAAGGGCTCTACTGCTACAAGGTAATGCCCTTCGGATTGAAGAACGTAGGAGCAACCTACCAACGGTTAGTAAACAAAATGTTTAGCAAGCAAATCAGGAGGAACATGGAAGTGTACGTGGATGACGTGCTCGTCAAGAGCAAAGAAGAGTCTGCTCACCTGGACGATCTCTAAGAGACGTTCACCACCCTCAGGTAGTACCAAATGAAGTTGAACTCCAACAAGTGCGCCTTTGGGG
This sequence comes from Quercus tomentella, assembly GCA_028535165.1. Taxonomy (NCBI): domain Eukaryota; kingdom Viridiplantae; phylum Streptophyta; class Magnoliopsida; order Fagales; family Fagaceae; genus Quercus; species Quercus tomentella. Next base: position 38,616,787 of record JAPQVY010000012.1, on the reverse strand, counting down.
TAGCGGCAGGGAAGTTCTTAGGGTTCATGGTGTCCCAAGAGGGATAGAAGCAAACCCAAAGAAGGTGCGAGCTATACTTGAGATGACGTCGCCCAAGATCGTGAAGGAAGTCCAGAAGCTCACAGGAAGGATAGCAGCACTCAACAGGTTCGTCTCTAAAGCAATGGACAAATACTTGCCCTTCTTCAAGACACTGAAGCAAGCCTTCGCCTGGACTGACGAATGTAAGAAAACTTTCCAGGAGCTCAAGCACTACCTGAGCAATCCACCCCTCCTGAGCCCATCCAAGGAGGGAGAAAACCTGTATTTATATTTAGCAGTGTCAGTTACAGCTGTGAGCGTAGCCTTGATTCGAGAAGAGGATAAAATGTAGCTCCCAGTTTACTACGTCAGTCAAGCCTTCCAAGGGGCAGTAGCCAAGTACCCACGGATCGAAAAGATTGCATTCGCATTGATTGTAGCCTCACGCAAGCTGCGTCCCCACTTCCAGGCGAACCCTATCTTAGTAATGACGGACTAACCCATAAAGAAGTCTATGAACAAGCCCAAAGCTACAGGAAGGATGGTCTAGTGGGCAATCAATCTTAGCCAGTTCGACATTGAGTACCACCCCAGAATAGCTATTAAGGCATAGGCATTAGTAGACTTCATCGCCGAATTCAACATCCTAGACGAGGATGGGGCACTTAATAGAGCAGAAAGATGGACGATTCAAACTGACGACTCATCAGCTTGAAAGGGGGGGGAGTAGGGGTCATTATCATCTCCCCAGAAGGAGAGAGGCTCAAATACGAAATTCAGCTAATGTTCTCGGCCACCAACAATGAAGCTGAGTATGAAGGAATACTGACGGAGCTGAGGGTCGGGAAGGCGCTAAGAGCCAAAAACTTGCTCCTCCAGAGTGATTCAAAGTTGGTTGTAGGGCAGATAAAAGAGGAATATGAAGCAAAGAAGGAAAGAAGGAAAGAATGCAAAAATACCTGAAGCTAACGAAGCATTTAGCACAGGAATTTGATCGGGTGGAATTCGCACAGATCCCCAGAAGCCAAAATATAGAGGCAGATAAGCTTGTGAAGCAGGCGTTGTTAAAAGTGGACCAACGAGTATGGATTTGAAGATGGAAGTCTGGAGACACCCCAGCATTGAAGAAGTCCCCACCTTTGTAATCTAGAGTGAAAGCAGCTAGATGACCCCAATCCTGTCCTTCCTCCAAGACGGATGGCTTCCATAGGACGTCGAGGAGGCTAGAAGGGTCAAGAAAAGGGCAGCCATGTTCACAATCTTGAACGACACCCTATACATGAGAGGTTTTTCCATGCCCTACCTGAAGTGCATCAACGAGGAGGAGGTCAAATACATTCTAGAAGAGATCCATGAAGGAGTTTGTGAAGACCATGTAGGCCCAAGATCCCTGGTGAGCAAAGTTATCAGAACAGGTTACTTCTGGCTTACTTTACAGAAGGATGCAAGAGAGTTCGTCAAGAGATGCGACAAATGCCAAAAGTTTGGGAATGTTCAGCGCCTCCTAACAGAGAGACTGAGGCTGATAGCCTCCCCATGGCGGTTTGCACAGTGAAGGATTGACATTGTCAGCCCATTACCCCAAGGTAAGGGACAGGTAAAATTTTTACTAGTCGCTATTGATTATTTCACAAAATAGGTTAAAGCAGAAGCATTATCAACCATCACGGAGGCAAAGATCCAGAAATTCGTATGGAAGAACATAATTTGCAGATTCGGGATACCACGAACGATCATATCGGACAACGGGCTACAATTTGACAGTCAAGGCTTTAGGGACTTCTGTTTAGGCCTAGGGATCAAGAACCAATTCTCATCCCCAGGACACCCACAAGCGAATGGACAGATAGAAGTGACGAACTGAACACTGCTCAAGATCATCAAAGCTCGGTTGGACGATGGTAAGGGCACTTGGTCGGAGGAATTACCTAATGTCCTGTGGGCATACAGGACTATAGCAAGAACCCCGACAGGAGAAACCCCCTTCAGACTCACCTATGGCACTGAGGCAGTAATCCCAGTTGAAGTGGGAATCACCAGCATAATACGAGAGGTCTTCCACAAAGATAACAACGACGATCAGTTGAGGGTCAATCTAGATTGCTTGGATGAAGTTAAAGACGGAGCTTCATACAGGATGTCAAAGTATCAGCAAAAGATGGTCGAGTACTACAACAAGAGAGTAAAGCTCAGACGACTCAACATAGGGGATCTCGTCCTACGCAAAGTCACCTTGGCTACCAAAGATCTGGCCCAAGGGAAGCTTGGCTAAACCTGGGAAGGGCCCTACAAAGTCAACCATTACTCTAGACAAGGCAGCTATCACCTGGAGACCTTGGACCGGAAGAAGCTGCCATGACCATCGAACATTGAGCATTTGAAGAAGTACCATCAATAAATGTAACAGACAATTGTACTCATATTTGAAGTAAAGCAATAAAAGAACTATTCAGCCAATGGTCCAATGTAATGCAAACAAATCTAGAAGCCTAAAACCCAAAAATTGGCTAACAACAAGATGCCGCCTAGACGGATGTAAGTTACTGATGAAGCCAAATGACAAGATCCCTTAAATGGGTGTAAGTCACCAAAAATTGGCTAAGTAACAAGATTCCGCCTAGACGGATGTAAGTTACTGACGAAGCCAAATGACAAGATCCCTTAAATGGGTGTAAGTTACCAAAAATTGGCTAAGTAACAAAATTCCACCTAGATGGATGTAAGTTACTGATGAAGCCGAATGACAAGATCCCACACATGGGCGTAAGTCACCTAAAAATTGACTAAGTAATGAAATTCCGCCTAGACGGATATAAACTACTGACGGATGCAAGTCATTTCCTAATCAGCCAAGCCCCCAAGCTAAGGTTAAACAAGCAACGAGGCAGACAGAAATCATATACAGACAAAAAGTATCAAGCACAACAATGCAAGAAAATAAACAGGTAAAAATGAAGTAGTCAATAGAATTAAAAGCCCAAAAACACCGGGCAACCAGTATTGTTCCAACATTAGAATTAAAAGCCCAGGAACATTAGGCAAAAGATATTGTTCTAACATTGAAATGAAAGCCCAAAAACACATTAGGCACCCAAAAAAAGAAGAGGAAAAAGAAAAACATAAGTGTCTGCAGGGTTAACCAACAGCCTCTCCATTGTCAGTTTTAATAGGCCCTGAAATACTTCCCTCGGGAGGAACGACCGTAGCTTAGGCAGCTTGAAATGCCTAGGCAGCCTCGTAAGCGACTGTCTCTTTATCCACAGCTTCAAAGTCCAAGTCTTTCAGGTCCACGCCAGTAGGGTGCTTGACGAGGTATCGCCGCAAGAGCTCAAAGTCTTTGTAGTACCGGCTGAAGAGCACCGTATTGTACTCGTCAGTCTGTTGGAAGGCCTCAACAAACTTGACAGCAATTGTCTTCACCCTTTCCTTTGTAGCCTAGAGCTGCTTGTCCTTCTCCAAGGTTAGTTGCCTCTCCGCCCTTAAGTCGTCAGACAAAACCATTGCCTTTTCTTTAGCAGTATTGGCCTCATCCATGGCCGCGATAAGGTCCTTCCTCAACTTCTAAAGCTCCACCTCCAGACCCTTAGCCTTGGACTCTACAGACGAAGCCCTAGCCTCTTGGCTCAAGTACTCAGAGGTTATGTGAATAGTTTCCCCCATAACCTGGAAGGAAGAACCAACTTTCAAAAAAAAGAAAAAAGAAAAAAAAGAAAAGAAAACGAAGGGCAAGCTGGACGAGCATATTACCTGAACGAGTTTGTGGACATGACGACCCACTATCTCGTTGGGTGGCACCCCAGAAAGGGCCTTGAGCTCGTCATTTGTAAGAACTTCCTGCGCCCTTGTTTGTGCAAGATCAATGTCGTCCCAAACGTTGGACGATCATGAAGAGGCCTTCTCCTTCCCTTTTTTCTGCCACGCGAGCCTTCTTCGTATGTGGCGTGATTTCTTCCACCGAAGTAGCCGGGGAGGCTACCTTCGTTGGTCCAGGGACGGTGGTGGCAGGAACAGCTGGACTCCCCTGATCCCGATGCAAACCACCCTTTTCCCAAGGGCAGAAAGAGGCTCGTTCTTCTTCGCCCTCATTTTGGTGTACATATCTTGGTTAAATTTGGTCGTCATCTCTATAGAAGAAAAGAAGAGAAACACTTAAAAAAAATAAAATGTTTTGTGTGGGAAATGAAAAATTTTAAGTGGGAAATGAAATTTTATGCAGGCAAAATGATGAATTAGAAATGTGTGGAGTGTGGACTTAACGTGTGGCCTTTTTTTCTTTTCTTTTTTTTTTTTAATGAAAGAAACGTGTGGTCTAAATGATACTAACTTGATAAATTTGTCTTTTTATTAAAAATTAATGATAAACTTTTGCTTAAAAAAAAAAAAAAAAAGACTAATCACTAAAATGTTCCTGAAAACAAAAATAAAAAAATAAAAAATTACTAATGGAGTAATTACGGTAAGTATTTTTAAAAGGAAAATTAATTAGAATTTAATGAATTAGAATAATAATATCTTAAATTAAGATTAGATAGTGTATTTTTATTAAAATAAATAGAAAGAGACAACGATAAATTAATGAATATTTATAAGTAACAGATAAAAATTTAAAAACTAGTGAATTTTTTGGGGAAGAATTAATGGATAAACTCATTCCTAAAATATAGGTAAATTTGACCAAAATACTCCCGAAATCTCCAAAATGACAAAAAAAAAAAAACCTCTTAACTTGTAAAATGACTAAGATACTCCCGAAACTTTTAAAATGACCAAAATACCTCTAAAGCCACTAGAAATAGCAAAAATACAACGAAACCACAAAATGACCAAAATACCAAAAAAAAAAAAAAACTCTAAAATAATTAATATACTCCTAAAATCGCTAAAATGACACACACACACACACAAAATTGCCCTCAAATCCTTTAGAATGATATATATAAAAAATAAAATAAAAAACTTTGACACCTCTAAAATGATAAAAATACATCGAAATCAATAAAATGACCAAAATACCCTGAAACCTCTCAAATGACCAAGAATTCCTTGAAACCTCTAAAATGACAAAAAAAAAAAAAAAAAAAAAAAAACCCCTAAAGCCTCTAGAAAGAAAAAAATGCTCTCTAAACCTCAAAAATGAGCAAAAGTACCAATTGGTGAAATTTGAGACCAATTGGATGGCTAGATTGAGAGAACATAGTCATACAGGTACACAACACATGTCCATCATGCGCCATACTTAGATTTGAAATCTAACTGTTGGATTCGAAGAGTGTAATGAAAGGTTAATTCTAGTAAATTATAATCACAATCGGTTGGATTTAGAGAAAGGCGTAGTCAAAGTTTAGTTAAAGTTGGTCAAACTTAATAGATGGTTCCAAGACCACTGCACTTGGTGAAATTCATATTTATATCTTGATCGTTAGGATTAAAGAGTACGGTGACATGTTGGTGTTGGTGAAATTTGAGACCAATTGGATGGTCAGATTGAGAGAACATAGCCATATAGGTACACAACACATGTCCATCACACACCATATTCATATCTTGATGACATTCATATACATATCTTAATCATTGGGATTGAAGAGTATGGTGACATATTGGCGTTCATGAAATTTGAGACCAATTGGATGGTCATATTGAGATAACATAGTTATACAGGTACACAACACTTGTCCATCATGCGCCATATTTAGATTTGAAATCTAACCGTTGGATTTGAAGAGTGTAATGAAAGGTTAATTCTAGTAAATTATGATCACAATCGAACAGTTAGATTTAGAGAAAGGTACAGTCAAAGTTTAGTTTAAGTTGGTCAAACCCGATTAAAATTAATAGATGGTCCTGAGACCACTAGAATTGGTGAAATTAATATTCAAATCTTGATCATTGGGGTTAAAGAGTATAGTGACATACTAGTGTTGATGAAATTTGAGACCAATTGGATGGTCAGATTGAGAGAACATAGCCATACAGGTACACAACACATGTCCATCACGTGCCATACTTAGATTTGAAATCTAACCATTGAATTCGAAGAGTGTAATGAGAGATTAATTCTAGTAAATTATGGTCACAATCAAACGATTGGATTTAGAGAAAGGCGCGGTCAAAGTTTAGTTAAAGTTGGTCAAACCCGGTTAAACTTAATAGATGGTCCCGAGACCATTGGACTTAGTGAAATTCATATTCAAATCTTGATCATTGGGATTGAAGAGTATGGTGACATATTGGTGTTGGTGAAATTTGAGACCAATTGGATGGTCAGATTGAGAGAACATAGCTATATAGGTACAAAACACATGTCCATCACGCGCCATACTTAGATTTGGAATCTAACCGTTGGATTTGAAGAGTGTAATGAATGGTTAATTCTGGAAAATTATGGTCGCAATCAAACGGTTGAATTTAAAGAAAGGCGCAGTCAAAGTTTAGTTAAAATTGGTCAAACCCAGTCAAACTTAATAAATGGTCTAATCCAATTTTATATTCTAAAAGAAATTCTCATTTATATTATTTTCTGCTACTGCTAAGTTTTATTTTTATTTTTTAATATTTTGAAAAATTAAAACAAAGAACACCCACATAGCTCTGTAAATTTAGCATAACACAAACAAATTCACAATTTATTTGCAAAATTCCTTAAGACCCAGTTCAAGTATTACCAATACAATTAAAAAAAAAAGACTAATTACCCAAAAAAGAAAATCTGATATCATTGAGATTAAAAAATAAAAAAAGAACTAATTTTCACCTCGCTTTGTCGGTGTCGTCAATGGCAAAAGCCAAGCTTTTGGCTTCGTCCAAGCCTTGATGGCTATTTTTGGGGCTTCAATCGGCTAGCGGTGACGGTGAGTGCTAACAGAGAGAGACCCAATTTAGGTTTTGAGAGTGAGGATGCATGGCGGTGGTGGGAAGATTGATATCGTTGGGTTTGAGAGCAATGAGATATTTTGAGAGTGAGTGTGTTTGTTTTTAGAGGGAAATAAACAGATGAGAAATGAAAAGGTTGGGGGCTAAATTGATAGGTTTAGGTGAGGGAAAGGAAAAAAGAAAAAAGAAAAAAGAAAAACAGAGGAAAAAAATTGGACCAAAAATGTGTTTTGGCAACTAATAGCATGTTTGGATTGAGTGGAATAGGATGGAAGAGAAGAGAAAATTACTTTTGTACCCATGGATTTTTGTTACTTTCTCTATTTCATTAGGACATAAATGTAAAAAAACAACCATTTTTCTTCTCATTTCTCTTTTATTTGCAACCCAAAAAAAAAAAAAAAAAAAACTTTAGCATATATATTTTTTTTCTTTTCTTTTCCCCTTCCCTCCTTTATACCAAACATGCATTAGAGAAACATTTTCTTTTTCCTTTCTTTTCCCATTCTTTTTTCTTTTCTTTTCTTTTCTCTTCCCCTACTTACAACCAAACACAATGTAAAAAGTCTACCGCGACAATCACCCAACCGCCACTAAAACTAAGAAAACATGTTGCAAAAAGGCATATATTGTGGCGGTTTGGTATACCACCGCTATAACTAAGTCAAATGCCGCTAAAACATAGTTTATTGCGGTGGTTTTGTGTTCTACCGCTATAGAACACTGCAAAATGCTATATCTATTGCGGTGGTTCAATGGAAAGCCGCTATAACTAAGTCAAACGCTGCTAAAACACATATATTGCAGCGGTTTTATATACCCCCGCTATAGTACACGGCAAAAGGCTATGTCTATTGCTACAGTTCAATAGAATGCCACTATAACTAAGTCAAACGCTGCTAAAACAAATATATTGTGGCGGTTTTATATACTGCCGCTGTAGTATGCCGCAAAAGGCTATATCTATTGTGGCAGTTCAATGAAATGCCGCAATATATCTCATGTACAGGGGCGGTTCAAAAAAAGCGTCGCAATATGTGACATATAGCGGCAGTTTTCGTGACCGCCACAATAGCTCGTTTTTCTTGTAGTATAGTAAAATAAATAAATTAGCTTTTTGAGGGGCTAAAAGATAAATTTTTTAGCAATACTACTGTGAATCCTCTAATTTTAAAAAATAAAATAAAAATATTACTAGCTAGCCTAGTATTATTATTATTATTTTTTTTAACTTTGTTGGTAGATGATTGAATTTTAATGTATTAAGAAATAACGATTTTGTGTATCTATAATTTGTTAATACTATATGAATGCCTATTTGAAATCTTTTTTCTTAAATTTTGACCCCCTCCAACTTGAAATCTTGGGTCCATTCCTGCTTTGCAAGAATGCTTGTTGAATTTCTTCTTGGATAATTCTTCACAAACCCTAGACCAACCTCCTGTCTTCGACAAATATAGCAATAGCAAGTACCTCTTGAAAGGGACAAATTTTCAGTACTTTTTCGTTCCTTGATCTATGTGAAAATTTGTAAGGAAAGCTGCAAGAGAACGACGTTGGTGAAAATCAGAAAGTAGTAACTCATCCAACCAAGACTCATCGTAAGTGTTAAATATTAGCATTGATACATCACGTTGAATATGCTATCTTGAGTTTGAGAGGGGGTGTTAGAGATATATCAGCCCATTAACATAGGCCCAAGCCTAATTCTACCTTGTGTTACAATGAAATCATAACATGTGTAATATAGTAGACTAAACCCTGGACTAATAGACTTCTAGTACAAGTAGGAGACTTGGCTTGCATACAAAGTAGAATTAGGCTTGGGTCTATGCTAATGGGCTAATATATCTCTAACACCCCCTCTCAAACTCAAGATGAAAACTTGATGAAATCTTGAGATTTGATAAGGTTGAGAAGATTCCTTGAATGAAGTTTGTCTCTGTGACGGTAGTTTGAGGAAGGCAATGGTCTTGCAGTATTGATGCGACTTCTAACGGTGGCATGACTATACTGGAGAGTTTTGACGGTAGCAGTAGGAAGCCAAAGAAGATGAATGCAGCGGAAAAAAAAAACACCGAGGAAGACAAAGATTGCTCTTAAATATACTGCAAGGACAGAAAACCATGGCCACAAGAAGGTGGCTCTGATACCATGTTAAATATTGGCATTGATACACCATGTTGAATATGCTAGTATGAATGCGGAAGCGAAAGCATAAAATATAGAAAACAATAACACACGAAGATTATGTGGTTCAGCCTAACGGCCTACATCCATGGAGGAAACCCTAAAGGGTTACATTAATAATATATTAGAGTGTAGTACAAGTTACAATGAAATCATAACATGTGTATATATAGTAGACTAAACCCTAAACTAATAGACTTCTAGTACAAGTAGGAGACTTGGCTTGCACACAAAGTAGAATTAGGCTTGGCCCTATGCTAATGGGCTAATATATCTCTAACAGTAAGAAACCCCGCTTTCTTTATTATTATGACAGTCCTTTTGGAATTCACACTGAGCCTTCTTCTCCATGCTAAGATTTCTAAGGAATGGCTGTGAGCAATAATCCCCCTCCGAAAGTTTATCTATCTCAAGCTTTTAAGCGTATGAAGAATGGTCAGCAATATCTTTAGAACAATGATTAACATTATTGTTTTTCTCTTCTTGACTTTGCTCTACAAGTGCATGAAAGAAGCTCTAATCAGAAGGCAGATTATCGGAGGAAGCAGAATAATGATAAACAGTATTGTTTTTTTGGTCCGGACTTTGCTGTACAAACACATTGAAGAAACTCTTATTAGAAGGCATATCATCCATTAATGAAGCAGAAGATTGTATCTCTCACTTCTCTTCTTTATTGTCGAACTCTATGGCAACCCAAATATCTGAATCAATAATTACTGATAATCTTTTTGACAATAAAAATAAACGAGAGAGATCGCCTGGTTTGATATTTATATATAGGTTTTGAGTCTCTGACTCCGAGTCCGTTTAGTAGGGAGTTTTGTTATTTTAATTTCAAACCCTCCTATCCAAGTTTTCAAGTTGGTTTGTGTCTCCTACTGAGTCTAGTAGTCGGTTTGTGTCTCCAACATTTTCAATATTGTAGTTTTACTTTTATGATATATACCAACTGCTAGTGCTAATTATATTTACCACCCAAAAAAAAAAAAAAAAAAAGAAGAAAAGAAACTGCTAGTTCTATTTATGTTTTAAAAGTAAGTTTAGTGAAAATGGTGTTCATGATGGTATTTGCTTGTGGCTCTTCATGCATGTCTCTGCTGGTGCACCAAGAGACTCTCAAAACAAACCTATGTTGACTCTCCCCAACCCAAGCCCACTAAGTTTATTTGTGCTTGTAGTCATGTATTTTGCTTCAGAATGAGATTTTTAGTGTAGTAGAATGATTTTGTTAATTGATTTTAATTTCACTAGTCGCTAACCCGTGCGATGCACGGGAAAGATACTTTGAAATATATGTTTAAAGACATTGTATTCTCAAAGCTTTTCAAAAGAATATGCATGTTAACAACTTCTATCCTTTTCAGCTTCATTACAACTCGTGTTGGAGAGAGAGAGATTGTACCTATCAAATTATCTGTTTAAACTCCTCTATTAAAAATATTCATCCATTGGATTCATAATAATGCCACAGTCCCTACACAATAAACCATATGCTCCAACCCTTTGATTACGGTGATCCTTTAATGACCACTACTTCTGCCATTAAAGGATCATTCAAATTAAATTTCTTTGTCCAAGCTTTAACATAAGATTGCATTTCATCTCGAGCTACTACCCCTATAATTGAAGCACCTCGACATTTAAACTTGATGAGTCTGTAAACCAAAACATTTATGTCATACTGCTATGTTGCACATATATATTTTTAATTACAAATTATGCTTGCACAAAAAGATCATTAAAAGTACTTAATCTTAGCATGATTCTCCATGTATTATAGCAAAGAAACCATTGGTAGATTATCCAGTCCTCTCCAACTATCTTATGGGTCTATGCATTTATATTATAAATCATTTAACTTGCCTTTATGTTGTAAACTTGTAGTTGTTTCTTTTTGCAGATTATGCATGAATAAATGTTACAACTATCTACTTCCTTTTAGCATGTTCTCTTCAGATCAACCACACCATGGATCTCAAAGAAGGTGGTATCCTTGAAAAATGAAAACAATAACTTTGTAAATGCCCTCATCTCTTATAAACCAATTTTCATTATTGCAGTCTAAACATACATTAACAGCCAAGATAAACAGTAAAGCAAATGAGAAACTAATAGACTACTTAAAAAACTTCTATCTTAGTTGAGTATTCTCTGCACTTAATTTTGTGTTATTTCCCATCTCCAAGTCATCCAAAGAACCTATCCCATTAGTGAATAATTCTTCCATTACTTATAAAAATTGTTTAAAGAAGAAGAGAAAGAACTAAATTGTACTACTAATATGCTGCTAAGTCAACAAAATTTTTAAGGGTACCATATATTTCAACTCCTTCCACATCTTGGATTAATTTGATAACATTATATAAAGAAATTATGAACAAAGCATGAATGTAATGATTGATTGATGTGCACCAAATCATACCCAACATATAAAATGGAAATTTAAATTTATTTTTCTACTGTATTAAAATCTACTTACAAATCACTCTAAAACAATTCCTCTATTCATGTCAAGGATTTTATAAACGATTTGCAATTATGATACCTCATATTTCTAGCCAACAAATTTGTAAAGTTAATTTTTATTAACTGAATGTGTCCATTGTATTCTAGCTGTGACTAAGAAATAGGGAGTACTAAATAGTTGAACCCATTTCTCTATAATCTTTCTGTTCTCCCTGTATCCATTTGACTTCTACATGGTAATTTTTTTTTTTAATAAATAATTATATTTCATAAAACAAAAGCCCCAGGTACACTAGGAGTGTACATGGAAAGATTTACATCAAGATCGAAAATTACAATGATCAAGCATAACAAAAAGATTAGAGCAAGAAAAAGAAGAGAAAGCAGAACACCAAGCAAACAAAGAGTGGATGAGGAGAGATTTAATCTCAAGAGTCAACCGTTCCGTTCCTTCAAAGCATAAACCTCTCAAGAGATTTAATCTAACTTCTACACAGTAATCTACACATAAGCCTCTCATAAATTAATTGATTTACCTAATAAAGCTGGAGGTTCTAAGATCAATCCATAGAGATCCTAATTTTTGAAAGGTATTAGAAATAATGTATTGAGATATGGAAAACAAAAGGCACAATATTATAGAAAGTAAATTGACCTTCCTCACTATAGTGAAAAAAGCATCCCATGCTCTAAAACAACGTTGAGGCACCCTAGCCAGTAATTTTCCTTCAGATTAAAGTTCAACTTTGACAATTTGCAATCCACACAATAGAACCAAATAAAAAAAAGAAGAAAGGACCATTAAATAGTAAATAATCAAGTTGTGTCTCTTTTCAATAACTACTTAAAACCTAAAAAAGGAAGAGGTCCCCCCCCCCCCCCCCCCCCTAAATTTTTCAGACAGTTTGTCATAATTTTTGAGTGGTGTATTGGCCAAGTCCAATGCAACCTCCATATATAGTTCAAAGGAAAAAAAATAAAGGCAAGAGAGATAGAGACAGGGAGTACCTTCAATGGCTTTCAAATTTGGTAGTTATTCATCAATGCCACCACATTTTCTTGTGATTTGGCATTGTTGCCCTCAATTCCTACAAATAAAATCAAATGCACTCAATTTGCATAGAGTAAGAAATGCAAAATATTAAGTACTCTAAATGGTACAATGAATTTTGCATAGTGACCTTGCCTAATCATATCAAAATATGCCCAAAGGATCTAAAAGCCAAGAGAAAGTACTCAAATTAAAAACTTTCACCCTTGACCATAACACTGCTTGCTTTGTAAATCAATTTGTTGTATTCAAATGAAAATGATAGGCCAAAAACGAATTGACCCCTTATGATGAATTAACCAATTAATTTAGCCTGGTGAATTAATTAAGTTAATTAACATGCAAACACGTGGTAGCACAAACAAATCACCAATAAACTAAGTATGCAGCGGAAAATAAATTTGACATGGTGATTTGTTTACGAATGGGGAAAACCAACACAGCAAAAATCCCATCGGGTGATTTTAAGGTCACTACTCCCGAAATTCCACTATTATCACAACAAGTAGTTACAAGTAAATGAATCCCAGTACCTTATACCAACCTACAGTTGAACCCTTACCCCAATACCCAATTGGATTTGTTCTGTAGTGACAATTTCTCCTTTTGATGCACGGCTCCAAAGTACGTGACTAACCAATTACGCGGATCCCAGTACGCGACTTCAATCACCAACTAGAAAAGGTTGTTGGTTGCAGAGTTCTTCAGTTCATCCCAACGATGAAGATCAAGAAGATGCTTGGTCACAAAACCCTACGGTGCACAAACACAGCAACTTCTTCACAAGAAAGATGAATTAGGGCAAATTCTGTCTCTGATCACAATTTGCTTGAACAAACTTTGCTCAACACTTGTGCAACTTGTGAACACTTTGACGGTCCTTAAAATAATCCTTTTATATGTCTAGGGTTGTGAGGAAAGAAAGCCCAAACACATAATCATGGATTAGAGTCAAAACATAACTGGAATTCTGTTTTTCATAAACCTCGACAGATACCCTATCTGTCGAGCTGTTGTCGAGCCACGGGGCTGAACAGCTCTTCAGGTCTCGATAGATAACTAGTTGTCGAGCTTTAATAAACAGCACTTCTTCAGCTTGAATCTTAGACAGACTTGCATGGCTTTAACACTTGATCTTGAAACACAGTTTCTTGAAGTATTAAACACATCCTAGATCTACTCAATTACAAGTAAAGTGTGTTTTGTCAAAGGATTAGCCAATTACATAAAATAGTGACATATGTTCCTAACAAGTGAATCACATATGTCCTAACAGAAAATATTAAATTAATGCGTGTGATGCTCTTAACACAGCTGTGGCAGCCATCCACAATCTTTGGCAAGGAATTAATTCAGTATGGACTATAATAAGAGAACCATAACTATCTTTAACAGTAATGCCCAAACCTGCATAATTGGTAGCTTTTCGAAAAAGGTCAACGCCATATTCATTTTGAGATGAGGAGAAATAGGTGGCTACCATTGCCATGTTTTAGGAGCTGCAGTTATGGGCTAACATTGCAAAACCTAAATAGCTAATGGTCCTAAATTGAAATTTTCATATAAAAAATCCAAATTGCATAGAAAAGTTCCTAACTTTTGCAATTGAAAATAACCCCCTCCCCCCTCCACAAAAAATAAAAAATGATTAACTATAATTGAGAAACTCAAACTTATAATTTGCTTGGCTGACGTGTTCAGAAAGTGACCAGGTCCTTTGCATTGAAATAGCATCCATGAGGTTTAGAACAAACCACCATCTAAAATCTCACTTGCAATGTTATATTAAGTAGCAAATGAAGGACTCATGAAAACAAATATATATATGATTTGTTAATTTGATGGACCCAACTTACCAAAGTCGGCAATTGAATTCCCCATGAAAACTTGTTAGGTCTAACCTTTTAGAAGCCAATCAACATTGAACAATTTGCACTAATGGTTGAATTTATGGAAAATAATGGTTCTGGGGAATTAAGATGTGAAAGGCCCAAGATGAAATGATTTGTCATGTAACTAAATAGGCTTCAAAGATTGATAAGTCTAAAGAGGACATTACCTGTACTCTAAGAATTGGACGTAGAATATGCATAACTATTCCAGATGGTGGATTTGATTTTAAGGCATGCAAGTGCTTTGTGGTCAACTTCACATCCAATTTCTATTACAAATCTCAACCACATTTTACATGAAATTCACCTGAACAAAAAACAGCCAAAACACCAAAACATTTACAAATTCCTATAAAGTATATGCACCCTAAAAAGTAGAAATAAGAAGCTAATCAACACTGGAACCCTTCACTTACTAACCCAACAACTTTTGAGTGTAAATATGCTTTATTAACAGAAAATTTTAAAAAAAAAAATCCCAAAGCCAAAGTTTACCTGTAGAAAACAATGAAAACCATTCAAACGAAACCCAAATAACTCAACGTAACAAATTTTTCAGCCTTTTGAGGGAGAGAAAGTAACAATTAGATACCAAGGACCCAAGGCCACACACAAACCCAATTGGCAAACACAAATTGAATATATATGTAGAGCTTACGTAGGTCAATCTCACATACATATACTTGAATAAAACCACAACATTAAAAAGAAAACCAAATTTCCAAAGAACTAATATTGATATCACAATTGACAACAAAATTTAAAAGAAATATGTAAATCGCATTGCACGTGCATAAGCAATTGGGTTCCACACATCCAATCCAAAGTTCAGTTTAAGCATTTCTTCAATAACTTGTGCGGCATTAAGAAACTAAAGGGAAAAAAAAAGAATTCCAAAAATTGAGAAACTAAATAAAATAAAAATATGCTAGAATTGAAAACCCAAAAGGATTAAAAAAATGAAACGTGGATGTTCCAATACCAAAGAGAGAGAGGGAGAAAGATTAGGTATTGTTTTCATGATGTACCTTTCTCCATATTCATCTAGCCAATTTGATTGCTAGATGACATTGTTGAAGCTCTTGGTGATGAGCTCTTCAATTGTGTAGTCGTGGCACTGCAAGGTTGGAAGATAAGTAGAATGGAAAAATTAAAAACAAAACTAAAAGATACATGGAGACCGTAAAAAATTCACCTTGCGTTAAATACCCTGCCTTTGGTTTTTCTGAAACGGTAGCAATTGAAAGGACTTGAACATCTGGAGGAAGGAAGAGCTGTGAGAGCCCTGCCATTATGAATATGAAGTCTGAACTCTGAAGATTTGAACTGTCTTTGGAAGAGAGAGAGGTTGCCGTTAGCAAGCTTGAAACCGTGAAACAGGGGTAAGGCAAAAGGTGGGGAGACAGAAAGGGTTTTTTGCCGTTAAAAATTAAAGACCATTCGGTTGGGTTTGGGCTTTATGGTGGGCAACATATAGGTTTGGGCTTCATGCTAGTCATCATTAACGTGAGATACATGTCTATAATTAAAGCTATAAAGATTGGTCTTTATGGTGGAGATAAGGTTGGGAATCATTTTTCTTTTATTAGTATTTTAAAATTTAGGAAATGCATTTTAAATTATAAGAGAAATTCAGAAAAAAATGCTGGTAATGACATGACTGCTGATGTGGCTCAATGAGAGGGTAGCAAAATTAAATGCTACATTTCAGCTTTTAGTATTATATAGATATAGATGTGCGTGACATGAAAATATTCTCCAATCCTGTCTCCCACTCAAGTTGAGAAATTATTTATTACACCTAGCATATTACACCTTCTCACATAAATGTGGATTCTATTGGTGAGACCTATAATTGCCAAATACTATTTATAAGGCTTCATGTCCAATCTTGTAGTAATGGATTCTTGGTTTTATTTAAAAGGCTTCATGTCATATCCCCAATTGACAAATACTATTTATAATTTATTTACACTAATTATTCTTCTAAAAAGAATAAAAAAATGGAAAAAAAAATACTATTTTAATTCTCAAATTTTATCGAAATTTTGTCGTATTAAACATTAAATTATTAATTTTCATTCCTAAACTATTGAAAAGTTCTCTTTAGTTCCACTATTGAAAATGTTTTACTTTTTTTCCTTAAATTTAAAAATGTATATATCATTTTTTATTCTTAAAGGCTTAAATTATTTTTTTTAAAAGGTTTTTTTTTTTTTTTTTTCATTCTTATTTTTGTCTCCAAACTATTTTTTTTTAAAAAAAAAAAAAAAATCATTTTACAAAGTATAAAAAAGAAAAAAGATTTTTTTTTTTTTTTTAATTTGAGGACCAAAATAGTATTTTACCCTAAATAAAAAGAGAGAGAAAGAAGATTTGTATTTAGTTTTGAGTTTCGTTACTTTTGTAGAGTGTGTTTTTTTCTTGGGTTTAATTATTCAATTATCATTTTGGTCTCTAATGTTTGTGTTATGTGTCAAAAATAGTATCTTACATTTCAAATGTGTAAATTTAGTGTTCGTTTGAAAATTGTTTATATTTAGTAACTAATGTAGAATACAAAATACCTATTTACCTATATTTTTAATAGAGATGAGTTAAGGGATACAAACATAGCTTACTTTAAAGTAATATTTTTTAAACCATAAGTAGGCAAAGTAATTTTAGGCCAAAAGCACATATGAAATTACTTCAATTATAAATATTTTTTTATTGTCCGGGGTAAAGTAAGTAAGTAACTAAGTAAGTAAGTAAGTCTTTTATAAATTAATCTTCTTTGCTTTTTGTTAAATGTTGTGAATAAACTATAACATTTGAATCTTTATATGCATGGGCGGCTCTACAGCTAGGCCGGGGGTTCACATGAACCCCCTGACTTGGGCAAAAAAAAAGAAAAAGAAAAAAAAGAATTATATATAAAATTTTAATTTTAATTTTTTTTTTTGTTTTGACCCCTTAAAATAAAATTTTGAACACCTTGAGCATAAATTTTGTTTAAATCTAGCTGAAATAAGCTTGAATATGTTCAACTTAGTGGTACTTTTACAATATTGTCATAATAATTTTAAAATAAAGGTTAAGTGGCAAGTTTTAACTGATTTTATCTAGACCCACAATTGACATCACTTTTTTACATACCTTTAACAACTTGTCACCTAAATTTTGTTGTGAATGTTTGTGCAGTAACACTACTCTTAAAATTGCTCTCATTTTAAAATAATTAAATAAATAAACCTTATCTAACTCTGGCTTACTTTACTGTTGATGGCGGAATGAAACTATTTTTCCTTGCACTTTTCTTTTTTGTCAGCAAAAAATTACACCACTTTTAGCAATAAAAAAAATTACACCACCTCTGCAACAAACCTATTTGTATCCACATCTATGATTTGTTTCTCATTCTCTCTCTCTCTCTCCCTTCTATGTTTTTATTTTATTTTATTTATTTTATTTTTATTTTTTATTTTTATTTTTTTTCTAGTCTAATCAAGTAGGTTAATAAGTGCTTTATAGATTTCCAAGTCCAAGAAGCCTTTTAGTACTTGCTCCAATTCAAAGAAAATGACCATGTGTATGGTTAAAAAGTCATACACTTCAAACACAAAAAACTTATATCAATTACTATTTTTTTTCTTAGTTTCACATTTATTCCCAGACCAAATCTTATGTGTGTTACTATTGTTCTTTATCATTTTTTTAATTGTTGGTACATATAAATATAATAAATTATTATTAATTTGACAACAATGTTGAATTAGTTATTTAATTATATTTATTTATGCATTCAATGGTTGTTGTCTTATCGATATTTAAACTATTAATAATTTTTTAGACTATTGTACAATATAGTTTGTATACTAAATTGTATTTAGAATATTATTTTAGATTATTTTATATAGATTCTAAAAAAAAAAAGATTATTTTATATAATATGAAAGTTGTATAAAAAAAAATATTTTATTTTTTGCTCCTCCCACAACAAATTTCTAGCTTCAACACTATTGAACCCCCTAGAAAAAAAATCCTGAAGCCGCCATTGTTTATATGAAGGTAACTTTAATATGTTAGTGTTAAATTCATTAAATGTTGTGTTGCATCTATCTTTTTTGGATAGGTTGAGGCTTGTATCCATGCATCACTACACAAAAAGAAATGCTGATCTCAAACGGGAATACTTCAACACATAAACTACTTTTTACAAAAGGGAAAAAAAGAAAAAAAGAAAAAAAAAAAACCCTGCTTGAATTATTTTTTGAAGAGTAACATGAAGTAACCCAAAAACATTCTATTGTATGGAAGTGTATGTAAAATGTAAAATGTAATTATCGTAAAATGTAGTTTGGTTTTGTTTTTATTACACGGAATAATAATTTTTTATGAATAAATATTATTTAAAATGAGAAATAATTATTACTCCTTAAAATAGTTGTAATAGCTATTCCTTAGTATATGGTAGGTGTAATAATTTTTATTCTAAAAAAAAGTAGGTGTAATAATTTCTAATATATTTTCAAATAAACAAACTTTCTATATACGTATACCAAATTTGAAAATAAAAAAACCATAAAAAAATAGAGCAAGACTTAGGTGCTGTTTCTTAGGTTCCTCTTTTAAGATTCTGCCATATGGATTTTCACTCATGGATAGAAGTGTATTTTTTAGTTAAGTAGCCACATGGCTGAATCTTAAAAGAGGAATATAAGGAACAACATTTAAGGAACTGTACCTAAATTTTGTCCAAAAAAATTAACTCACCTTCTCTCTTAAATTTATATATATATATATATATATATATATATATATATATATATATTTATATTATTTTTTAGGAAATAGTATAATTATATGAGTAAGATATTTCCTAAAATAGTTTAAGTTTTATTCTAATGATGTAACTCACAATCAAATTTATAAATATGTTTAGTTATTCCATTACAACATGTTTTATTCATAATAATGAAGATCATCATTCATATTATAATCCTTATTCAATGTACCAAACATGCCATAAATAGTAAATGCTAATAGTTTTAACGCATTGCATGCATAACTTACAGCATGAGTAGGTTATGGGCACTTTGGAGGACTACAATTGTGTGCGTGGGTTTGCTATTTTTAAGCCAAGCGTATGTGGCAGCTGAATTTTGATTGGGCACAGTAAAGCTCAGTAAATATATCTTAGTTTCTAATAGCTTATTCACCAAATACAATATAAAATGATAAAATTTAGTTTATTTTCTAAATTAAAAAAGAAACTAGTTTTGTTGCTTATTTAATAACAATGAAAGAGATACCTGAATGGTGGGCTCAATACATTTGAAGGACATGTCATAAATTAAAATGTATTAAGTTTCATTCACCACATTATTAGTTAATAAAATTTTTTACTTGTCTTATAAATAGGGGGTGAAATAAAGTTGAATTACCACTTCTTTATATATTATATAAAAAATATATTAAAAAAAAAAAAAGAAAAGCTGAAAAAAAAGTTAAGTGACAGATATAGGTGAGACAAAAAGAAATGAAAAACTGAAAAAGTTATATATAGCTAGTGTGAGTTTGTTATTAGCTTAAAAAGCTAGTGTTTTTTTTTTTTTTTTTTTTAATACTATTTAGCTTATTTTTGCTACTATTTATAGACCTTATTGCACTTTTTGGTATTATTCATGAGTTTCATGTACTATTTCAACTACCTCATAGCTTTGTCTATAGTTCTTTCAGCAAAAAAATTTCAGTTTAAGATTTGTTTGGGATTTGTTTATTTTACTGAAACTGAAATTTTTTTACTGAAAGTACTGTAAATAAAGGTAAAAGTTAGTTAAAATAGTATAATGAGACTTATGAATAGTACTAAAAAGTGTAGTAAAACCTATAAATAGTAGTAAATATAATCTGAATAGTAAAATAAGCTAACTTTTTAATTTGGAATCAAACATATACTTAGCTAAATAAGTTGTTTCCAAATAGACTAGTTTATGCCTTCCAAGTTGAAGGCTCTTGTTGCTATTTGTAGTAGGAAGCGATCAGCAGCCCATTAGGCATTAGCAAAGATAGGCTGGTCCTCATTTTGTATATTAGGCTAAGGACTATCTCTCTCCTAGGCTGGCCTCGGGCTTCACGGTCAACATGGTTGGATTTCTAGTCCGAGTCTTGAGAATTCCCAGCCCATACACTCAGCTTGAAGATGCCCTATACTCTATAGTCCATCTATCATCAAAAAGAGAAAAAGAAAAAAGAAATTAAAATTAGATTTTACTTTTTTTTCTTCTTGTCCAGGGTAAAGTAACTTATCTATTTAAAAAAATATATAAAACATAAATAAATTTCGTCTCTTTTTACTAAATGCTACCCTTAAACCATGACATTTTATTTTTTTACATGAAGTTATTTTTTACTCTCTTAGTATAAATTCATCTAATTATGTGTTGAATTTATATTTATTTGGGTAAGTTGAGGCTTGTATTCCAAAGAAAACAAGTATAAAAAAATTGGGTTGATACCATATGCTATAAAAAAAATTTTAAATGTAATTTGCTCCATATGCATAAATAAAACCTAACACCATAACTTGGTCATCCCAAACAAAAATTAATGGCCTTGCTCCTATGCATGAGCAATAGCGTACGTTGTGTGTATGGGTTTGTTATTTTTAGACCAACCAGACTTGGCTGTTAGATTTTGATAGGATCTAGTGAGGTTCATCATACCCTAGTTTTTGATAATTTATTTACTAAAAATGAGATGGAAAAAACTTTAGCTTATTTTTTAAAAATAAAAACAATTAGTTTTGTTGCTTGTTTAGTAAAGGATGACACGTCCTTTTTTGGAACACTCACATGGTACACTCAATAGACTTGAAAAATGCGTCCTAAAGCTAAATAGCTAAGTTCCATCCACAATGGTATTGGTCAATAGAGTTTTCTGTGTCTTTGTGTAAGGAGTAGAACAACACTTTTTTGTGTGTTTCGGGTTGATGGCCGCTGTTGCTATTTGTTGTACAGGAATTGATCACCGGGCCATCAGCAAAGATAGCCCCTCAGTTGTTTATTTTATTTTTTTATTTTTATTTAAAATATAAAATAGAAATTCTAATTTAGCTTAATTTAATTGTAAATGTGTGTGAAACTCCCTCCTAAAAACTTGAATCCCGGCCCTTGACCCCTACACTCCACAAACACTTATACTTATGAAATGACCACTACGCCAAAGGTCCGCGGTGGTAGGCTCAACTTGAAGATGCCTAGTCAAATCTATCACAATAGAAAAAGAGAAAAAGAGTTGCCTTACTTAGTCAGTAGCCTGCCTGACTGCCTTTGTTTGAATATGACTCCTCAGTTCTCACAATGACTCTGCAAATTTTGTCTGATATGACCATAACCGTTTTAGTCCCTCTCATTCCCCACTGGCTTCAGAGTTCAGATATGCAAGTTTCAAGTCAACCTGGACTCGTAGAAAATGGCCCAGAATTCTTGGAAGGTTTCACCTGTATGTGCAAGCAAGTGATGAATATTTAAGGGTAAGTGGTAACCATACTATTATTACATTCATATTATCTATATATATATATATATATATATTTTACATCATTTTTTTTGTTTTAATTACGTCTTTTTTTTTTACATTGATTGTTAACATTAGTGGGTTCTAGAAACAATAATGTTGAAATTTGTTTAAAGCTGAAGTAAATCAGTGGAAGACCATACTTTTTTTAGTATCTAAGCCAGCTCAACTTATAGTCAATTTAGACAATGACTATAAAGGCCTCCAATTGGAAGAAGGCCCCTGTTAAAATAAAGAAAAAGAAAAAAAATTTAAAGCTCCCTGTATTGGCTAATATAATATATAATATATATTATCTATCAATTTATCTCATAATATAAAATTTTTAAGGGTCATGTTAACAGTGCTCTTAAGAAAATGATTAACCATTAATTTTAGGAAAGTTTTGACACAACTTTTATGGAAAATTGAAAGCTGTCAAAATATTAATTATTTTTTTCCAATAAAAACTTTATTTAAATAGATTATTAATCACTGCCCTAAGAGCATCCATTAGCATTTCCTAATTTTTAATTAAGACACAAAAATTTTACTCAACAAAATTTTAATTGAAAAAAAATTATTCCTAACTTTGAGAATAAATTCTATCGGGATGGCTGTATATAATGACCATATTTATACTTCCAACCAAATAACGCCACATCAGATATTTTTTCAAAATACGAAATAAGTTTGCTACAGATAATATATATATATATATATATATATATATATATATATATTTGCATTTAAAAGAATTTATTCTAATTAATGTATCATACATTATTTATGACAGTTTAAAAACAAAAATTTTCATTCTCACAAATACATAAAAGATGATCTCTCTCTCTCTCTCTCTCTCTCTCTCTCTCAATTGAAATCAAAATCAATATTTGTTCATACAAATTCATTAATTACAATGTTCATTATCAAAAAGTTAAATAAATATTATTTGGTTACCAAAAAAAAAAAAAAATTTTAATTAAAATTAAAATATAAGAAAAATGCCTAGCTAAAAGTACTTGTTGGCTGTCGCCCCCGACAAATTGGGGGACGGAAAAAGCAACAGGCCCAAAACTATCTACCCTTAGGCCTCAAAATTAAGCAGGGCTTGCATCTTAGGGCAACATCTCCCAACTGGGGAAATAATAGAGCGTCAAATAAATCAAGAGAACATGTGTGCACTGACTTGGTAATCCTGTGATGATCATGGAGTTGGAGCTGTGGAGATCAAGTCTATTTAGCTTTTAATTATTGACACGTTGAATTGTTGACTTTGTGCTGGCTTGTGTTTTGAATTATTTGACACACTTCTCTTATTGCACTAGCTGTTCAGAACTTGATCATATGGTTTTGTCACTCTCAAATAAAAAGAAAACAATGCAAAGAAGCAAAGGTGAAATGCCTTTGTTTTTGTCGACAAAAGTCACTCTCAGCAAAGAAAGCACTTGACAAGTTGGAGCTACGAAGTATAGAAAGGCAAACACATAGGAAAGGAGAGAAGATAGGAAATCGTTTCTTTATATGAGTTTAGCCCCAAGTTCTAGAACTTGAGAGAGCACAGGTCGTACATTCGAGCCAAGGAGCCTCTAATTTGGCATGGCCAACATGATGTTGGATTTCTGGTCCAGCTATCAGAGAGTAACTTTAAAATTTTAATACTATATAAATAAGCTAATAACTACGACTTTTACTATAACTATATTTTATGTGGTAGATTGTGAACGACTACTTATTACTTTTACACTCATGGCTTTTTTTTCAACACTTAAACCAGTGGCGACTCTAGAAATTTTTTTTAAGGGGGTCATTTAGAAAGTTAAATTAAACAAAATTTAATAAAAAGAAAATTTAAATTATTTAGTTATTGACAAAAAAAAAAAAAAAGTCTCAAATACATAAAATGTTACAATATCATTCTATGAGTTTTCTTATTTTGAAATCATTACACGATAATTCATTATCAATTGTTATTATCTATTGTCAATGTGGGTAGATATAGCTATTTTATTTTATTGAGTTTGTATAACATTTTTATTTTTATGCAATTGTCACTATCTATTTGTCATTGTTTTTATAAAAATATTTTAAACTAAATGGCAAAACTCATCCCACTTGCACTATATGAATTATTGACTCACACAACCACACACATCCATACATCAATAGTACACTAAGTGTCTACTTTAAACTAAATGGCAAAACTCATCTCACTTGCACTATATGAATTATTGACTCACACAACCACACACATTCATACATCAATAATACACTAAGTGTCTACTTAACTAATCAAATGCTTAAATCTCTCTCATGAATCTTATCTCATCTCTATACACTATTTGACAATCTCGATATCTTTGATTCTAAGAGTAAAGAGTGAGTGTTTGTTAGTTGTGCGTATGTGTCTGATATGTGCATCATAATTATTATTATTATTTTGTTATAAAGTAATTTGTGTGAATTGTGATGTGTGTGAATATGTGCATGTATAATGTAAATATAATATAATTTAATAATCAGGAAATACAGAGGGTTTGATACATGTATCTGTATTGTTATTATGTTATAATAATTTTTAGTTATAAAGTTAGTGATTTGAGGAAAAATAAATAAATAAAGTGAATATGTGATCAGGGTGTGCAAGATTTAAGCCACAGTGTGCAAATATATTTTTAATGATAAATTAAACAGGTAAAAAATATTATATATATAAAATTTTTTTTAATAAAAAGTCAGGGGGTTCATTTGAACCCCCTGAAATACATCTAGCGTTGCCCATGACTTAAACTCTATTATGTGAATAGTTGAGATAATCAGTGATAGAGCCAAAAATTTTTCTTAGAGGGGCCAAGCAAATAAAACCATATTCTTAAGTAAAAAGAAAAAAAAAAATTTTATATAAGTTAACTTTAAATCACTAAGCTTGTGTCCTAGGATCATTCATGGTACTAAAACTATTTAAGATTGATCTTGAACTAATTTTTAGTATTTTTATTTTTTTATATATACCGTTAAACAATTGCTCAAAAACTCATTCAAATATCACGTTTAAAGAAAGCAACATTCCTTAGATTCATATCTTTGAGCTAGTATAGGGACTCAACATCAGTATTCTTATTCTAGCTAGAGAGAGAATTGTGTAGTATTCTCCAAATTTTAAACATTTTTTTTAAAAAAAATATGTATTAATTGTAGATTAGTTTCTAATTAAATTACCTCTATATATATATATATATATATATATATATATATTAAAACTTGAATATTAAATTTTAAATACTAACTATATTTATATAGCCACTTTTTTCACTTAAAAAAATGTAAAATATTGTTTATGCTTAGAAAATAAAAGAAACAACCTATGTAAATATATTATTGCTTCAATAGTCTATAATTACACATTCTACAAACAATATCATTTTTAGAGGATCAAACATAAATATATAAACAAACGTGTAACAAATAGCAATAACACGAGGTAATGTGCAAAACAGCAATGCGAAAGAATTGTATATAGTTAGTTAGGCAACGTTTGAAACAATAAAGGAAAGTAGCATTTCGAGTTTTAGAAACTCGAGATCCATATTTCAAATAGGCCACATAAATCTCGAGTCTTTAAGACTCGAGTTTCATGTGAAAAAAATTTCACCTATAGTGGCGTTTTTAAGCCTTTCAGTGACGTTTTAAAGCCTTATAGCGGCGTTTTTCTGGAAATTTTTTCTCATAAGTACAGATTTATGGAGTCCTATAGTGGCGTTTTTAAGTCCTATAGTGACGTTTTATAGACCTATAGCGGCGTTTTTATTCAATTTATGGAAGTCGAGTCTTTAAAACTCGATTTTTAGCTTAATTTTTTTCCACTTTAGCCTAATCCACTTACAAATCGAGACTTAAAAACTCGATTTTTATCTTGGAACTCGAGTTTTAGACACTCGAGATGCTAGTTTTCAATATTATTTTGAAACGTGAAAATTAACTAAATTTTTTAATATTTATTGTTATTTAGAAAAAAAATTCCAATAACACTAATCAAAATAAGCAAACAGATAAGTTAAATATAATATAAAAATAATAGAAAAAGATGCTAGCAAAAAGCCACAAATTAGGTACTTTGTGGCGTCATCTACAAGCTAAATAAATGCTTTTTTTAATTAAAAGAGAGATACTTTTTAGTCTTTTTCATCCAAATAGATAGAGATCTCGGTAAAATATAAAACTGAATACATAGAAACAGAGATATACCACATTACCACTAGTGTACTGGCCAATACTAATTTGGAGGTCGCTGGTCGTTGATTCACTTGACCAGAGGTTGGAGTGCAGCAGACGACAAGAACCAAGGAAAACTGTTAAAGTTCGTTGCAATGCTGAGACTACAGCGGTGACAACAGTAAGGAATTTTTTTTGTTTTATTCATATTTAATTTAAGTAAATAATGTATATATGTCAAAGATTTTTATTTTTGGTATTTGGAGGAGCTAATGGGCCAAGGAATGGATTGGATTTTCAAAAAAATCTTTTTATTTTTTGTTTTTCGTAACGAATCTTAAGATATATAGGAGATAAGTGAATTTTAACTAGGCATTGAACTCATAATATATATATTTTTTCTCAAATTATGGGAGGCTAATAAGTTATTTACAAACAACTTATATATAATTTTTCAATTTATTAAAGCAGTAAATGAAATTTTCAAAAATTTAGAGGGGGCATGCCCCCTTGGTCTCAACGTGACTCTGCCGTTGGAGACAATTATTATGGTGTAGTGGTGGAAGAATTTTTGACCATAAAAAGGAAAAAGAAAAGAGAGTATCCTCACAGTGACTCAGCAAATATTCTCCAATATGAGTATGACCTCCTTTTTAAGTTTCTCTCCGTCCCCACTGTCTTCGGATATGCAAGTTTCGAGTCAACCTCAACCCCCCTTGGAAAATGGACCACAATTCTTGGAAGGTGTCTCGATACGTGCATGGAAAATAGGTGGGACATGCATGTATATGATTGGTCCCACATGGGGGTAGTTGTAGTAGAAGAAGTGGGATGATTCCTTTGCCCTAGCTAGGAGCTAACAATTGAGTCTTGTGAGAAAAAATAGATGCCATTAACGTTAGTTAGAGTTGTTAATGTTCCTTGATTTTAGCATTTAATTATTGTTGTCATTTGTACAATGCAAGTGAAAGGTTTCATGAAATAAATCATCATAGAATTTTATGAGGTGTTTGTTATTGTTGTTTAAACAACAGTTTTCAGTATTTAAATAATATTATACGTATTTTCACGCATTTTTTTTTTTTTTGCCCATACATATTTTCACAAAACAACAACATTATTAGAAATCTTTTACTAAATGGGCCCTTAATTTCAAATTGAATTTTCGAGGTAAAGTTTTTTTTGTCAAATCCAAATTTTATTCTTTGTTTTCTTTTATTTTTATTACATACAAAAGTAGTTCTCTAAATGTAACAAAAATTATACTTTCTTTCTTATATAAATTCCTTTTTTTTTTCCCAAAAATTTTGTGTGTACTATTAGTATATCACCGTGTAATTGGTGAATATCTAATCCTGCAATGTTGTGAGTTTTAGTTAGCTTAATTGGTAAAATCTCTGATGGTTGAATAAGAGATCTAGGGTTCAATCCTCACCTACACCAAAAACTGATTAATGTCTTGATTCGATGATAAAAAACTATTATCAGAAATAAACGCCGTAGATTAGAACATCAAATAAATCAAAACATATCATATACTCTTATTGCCATCAGGTCGGCCGACAAGTTATGACACAACTGATTTTTTATATATTTAAATTATTTCACATATTTTTTTTTATAGGAACTTCGTACCTTCTTATTATTACACCAGCCGTTCATAACTTCATATCATATGGCCCACCGAGGTCAGTAAAAGTCAAAAACCAAAAACAAAACATAGAGCAAAGGTGAAGGGCCTTTGTTTGTACATTGTCTAAAATAAGTCACCCCCACCAAAGTTTATATACCAAAAGAGCATAAATGACACATTACGCAATTTTAAGTTTAACCTACGAAGTATAGAAAGGCAAACACATAGCAAAGAGACAAACTTGAGGCGAGAATGGAGAGCAACAATCCTTGTCCCGAAGGGTTAGTTCATATCTCTTTCCATTAGTTTTTGTTTTACATTTTTTTCTCTATATATGATTATATGCCCACGAACCCTACTACTTAATTCCGAGTCCATCTTCTTTCTTATAATTTTATTCATGACTAAGTTTAAACAAAAAAGAACGTGTGTTAACATCTTACATGCATGATCATTTTCTATTTTAGTAAGCACTGTTCATGGTTTACATAATATTTGAGTTTGTATCATATATCAAGACAAACCTGGCATTTTTATTGCAAGTTTATTCACAAACTATATCTTCGACACATCCAACTGAATTTTAGACACTGCTACTTGCTTTTCGTAATTTTATTTTGGCCTCATATTGCTACCTTATAATTATATTTTGGCCTAATATCACAATAAAATATAATTCACAAAACTTGCAAATTGACCTAGAGGTCATTGGTCCAAAGAAAACCAAAACTTAAGACTAAAATTGCACTAATGAATTCTTCTTAGATTCCGTATTGAGCACATATATACTGGAATTGGTGAGTAGCATAAAACTTTGCTCAGGAAAGACTTTCTAAATTAAGCTTCCTTTTTTTGCAACAACACAAGCCTCCACGTCCCATTTAATAGCAAGCAAAATGTTCTATTCCGTTTTTACATGGTCTCCATAGATTCTCAAATTCCTTTGAATCCAAATGTTCAGCTCTCTCTCTCAAAGGAAAAAATAATTTTGTCTCCATAATTTTGATACAGGGAATTAATTGATCACTGAGTCGTTCCGTCAAGGATGCAAAATATTGAAACTTTAGTAGGAACAGCACAAGCAAAATAAATTCTGTGCATTTTACTTTATTTTGGTTTAGAGGAGAATTCAATTTTAACACAATAAAAACCCATCATTATTGGTAAACACAGTATTTATATCAAGCCAAATCTTTTTGTAGCAAATGGAATGTCATGGATATTCCTTTAATTCCCTTGTGCTCACTCTTCAATAGTACATCCTCTAATATTGTATGTAATCTGAGGTAGTTAATTCCATGTTCTTCTTCTATTTGTGACAGTCAGCAAGAACTTGGTTCCTCCATGACAGTCCATGGTATTTTTGGATTTCTCATCATATTGCTACTTACTCTCCTCCAAGTCAATTATCAAAACTCCGGCAACCCTTTTGAAACACATGGTGCAACCATGTTGCTTTTTATTTTAGCCGTATTTGTTTATGCTATAGCATTGGCAGGGATAAGCCAACCAACTCCCAACTCAAGCTACCTCCCTATCCTTAGGGGTATGTGTTTTATTTCTGGAGCTTTTGCTTGTGACTTGCTGCTGATGATCCTTGTACCTCCCTTTGGATGGTTTGTCTTCCTTTTATGTGTATGCATGTTTTTACAGTTACTTTTCAAGTCACGCCAACAGATTCACCAGAGCTGTCAACAAATTTTCCAATCGATCAATAGGTCTACTTCTCAAGCATTCAAAATATTGAGTGGTTGGTTCCAAAATAGTTTCCAATCACAGCATATATAGAGCAACTTCCAGAGCATTCAATAAAAGTCCCATGCTACCGCCAACTTAGATAGAGCAACAAGTGGTGGATTATAGCAATAATTAGTGCTTAATTAATCATCCGATCAGCTTAGACGTTTGAGATTATCATGATGTCAGAGTAAGTGATTTTATATTCCAATCATAACTTCAATCTACACTCTTATCTAAAGTTAAAAACTCTACGTATTTATATGTTGGTATCAATTTGAGCTTCGCTAAAAACAAATGTTTATGTATGTTTTAAATTTTTTTTTTTTTTTTTTTGGTTAAAGTATGTTTTAAATATCACATATGCAATACATTGCAAGGCTGGTGGAAATGTGCTGCAAGTATTTCCACGACCATTAGCTTTGTTTTCTTGGTAAGGTGTGGCTACTTGCTCATGAAATAAAAATATGAAATGACTCATAATTACTTGCTAAGAGTATTATAGCTCAATTTTTTTTTTTAGAGATAATTACAACATACTGTTAATCCTGCAGCTCGAACCATTTCCCCCTTAAACCCTCAAGCACTTCATATATAGGGAAGTGTCAATTCAACTACAAAGCCTTTGACAATATTGTAGCTCAATTGATTGTTACTTTTTGGTATCAATAACATATCTAGGGTTCATATTTCTCATTTCTCATTGTAACTATCAAATTATAATTAAAAATAATTATGAGACTTCCACTTTTACCCTCCCTTCCAAGTGAACTTCCTATTTTGCCCTTCACTCAATCTACCAAGCACCTAGCTTTCCCAACCCTACTCCCTAACATTACTTGCACCAAATAATACCGGCCCTAGAAACACATATTTCCACGTGACCATCAAACAAAACCATCAAGACCCATAAAAAGTTAAGCCAAAAAAAGAAAAAATGCTCACCCGTGACTCCCCTAAAAATCCTCAGCCTTGGGTAGCAAAGATGGAGGCCAAGAAAAAATAAATAAATAAAGGGGATTGGGCAAGAAGAAAAAATTGGAAAATAGATCATATGAGCAAAAGGGGAGACTTTTGGACATAAGAAAATGAGAGGGGGAAAGATTACGAGATAGGGACTTAGACAAAAGAGGAGGAAAAAGAGCTGTGATTTTAGTAGATTGATAATGTTTGTAGAGTTGTAATAAACTGAGTTGACTTCGACTTTTGGTGGAACTCATAATATTATACCATATAAGCTTTTGATAAATCACAATATTATGTCTTTATTTTAATATATATTTTTAAATGAATTTAAATATATAGTTACATATATAAACCAAATCATAATAAATGTGTACTGCTAGAATATAGTCTTATATGCAAACACAATAATAATGAGTATTTATTAATAACTATTATAATTATCAATTTTCATTTTTAGAAAAAATTGAAAAGAAGAAAAATCATATTATGTTATTTTCTCATGTATTGCATAGTTTATAGACTAGTTTAGTAAATAAGCCAAGCTCAAGCCTAATTTTAGCTTGAATATTAAACAAATCGAGCACAAACACAATAATGTATTTATGAACAAGTTTTTGAGTACGAGACTTGATTAAAATATATATTATATTATATCCTTATATGTTTAGATATTTTAAATATACTTATATATGGACTGAAGGTTAAATTGTATAAGTTTATAAATAAGTTCATAAGATATCAAATTATTGATAATATAAATAGTTAATTTTGTAGTAAAATTATATATAATACCTAACAATACAAGATTGTTGAATCCATTTTTTAAGCTCATAAAAAAATCATTTTATTTAATTAACTCAAACAGTATAATTTCATCTATAATTCACCTATTACTTTGTAGAATATATTTGCTAAAGAGTAAAAATTTTAGTTGTGGTATATAGTATATATTAGAAAAGAATAACTTAATCAAGTAAGTTATGAATAAACTTAAACTTATTTGGCCTGAAAATAAATCAAGTTTGAACATCAAGTCTTTTTTAGTAATGAATTTGAGTTCAACTCATATTCAGAATAAAATTAAATGAACAATCTTGAACTTTTAATACTCCATTTATTTATAATTCTAAATATGGTCTAATTGTTTTAGGTTTAAATTTAATCACATGAGAGTAAAATGGGAATGTCTCACTTAGAAGAAGTATAAAAATAGAAATTTATGATTTATAAAAAAAATAAATAAATAAAAAAATAAATAAAACTTTTCCAATAAATTTAAAAGCAATTGCGTTGTAAACAAGCATAAGAGGATATTCCACTAATATCTAAGGGCAGTGTCGGTGTGGTTGAAGGTTGCTGCTGTCGCTATTTGCAGTAGGAAATGACCACCTGAGCCCATTAACAAAGCTAGGCCCTTGTTTTGCTTAGTCCATCTATTAAACATGGTTGGATTTCTAGTCTATCTATCAAACAAAAAAAAGGAAAAAAGAACACTGCCAAGTCAGTAGCCAACGTGACAGTCTTTTGTTTGAATATGCCGCCTCAGTCGTCACTCGTCACTCCTCAAGATGACACAGCAAATATTCTGTTTTACGTCTTTTATCCGTAAAAAGGTCGATATTCTCACATCAATTATGGACATATGCGTAAAATAGTGAATGTGAATTAGCGTAAAATAACATTTTTTTTCTTCTTCTTAAGCCCATACAAGTGAATATCTAAGGGAAATGATATTCTCACAATTAATTTTTTATATTTGCCTTTATATTTTAAGTGTTTGACATTTTTGTTTTGTTTTTTAAAATGTAAATATTTCCACAACAACTATAGATATTTGTGTAAAATAGGTGTAAACAAGTATGAGAGCCAATAGCACAATTGGCCCTCTGGCAAAAAGAACCAAACATCAAATTAATGAAGAGATGATGTATGCAATGTAATAAAACGTAATTTTGCCTCGTTAGTATGTTTCTTGTCAGTACTGTTAGACAACGTGTGTTCCTGTTTAAGAGAAAACACCAAGTAGATGATGACACCGGTTTGGGGCCTACCAAGAACCCTTTGATACTTAAATTAGCTTAAATTCTTTAGAAATCAATAATCTGTAGTCATTTGTGTGTGTGTGTGTGATCTTCCACTTACTTGTCTCTCTTGGTTTTATATAACTTTTGTGTGAGTAAATGTTCAATTTGTTGGCCTCACCTTATGTTGCATCTAAGTTGGAGGATTAATGGCTCAGTAATGACCACTTAATCCTAGCTATTTAAGGTTCATAACAGCCATTAAATGTACAGAAGTGGACGGTGGTAACGGGTCCGCATCTGTTCATCATTTGGTCACTAAATGCTGAATTTATGTCTGGGATTAATGTGCTTACGCTCGTCCACACCTAACTCATCACTTGCTTGGACAATTGTGGTATGGACGACCATTTTATCGCTATTCATTAGTTGCCCCCTTTGTTCCTTTTGTCGTCATTGGTTTGGATAAGCAAAGGAATATGAACGGTTTTGACGGTCCAACTGCCTTCGTTTCCCGAGATTTTCTTTCAATCATCATAAATGTGATATGACTTCCCCTTTAGGCAATTGACATGTGTTCCTTTCCTATTTGTCACGTGTGTGGAAATTTCATAGAACTTCCCGCACCTTGATTTTCGTTTCTTCCTTTTTGAGAAACCGTTTTCTTCTTTTTCTTCCTTCTTCAACCTCTGTGTCTGAAGTCTGAAGCTCTCAAAAACTCCCAACTTCATTCTAGTAAGCTTTCTATGTAGGGAATTTAATCAAAATCCCAACCTGTGAGAAACAAAACAAATAGAGAAAACACACGCCAAAGAAAACAATCACACGCACAAGACAATATTTACGTGGTTCGGCAATTTGCCTACATCCACGGAGTTGCAGGGATTTCACTATTATCAGGGAAAATACAATAGTGCAGAAGAACACTCTCAAGAAACCCAATTCCCAATACACTCTAACTCTTTCTCACCCACAGGACAAGAAAACACTATTCTTTCTTCTTATGCGGCTGCTAGGTTATTAGGAATTATCTCTATCATCAATTCTCTTCATCTCACCGCATATCATAAAGCACATATACATATATATATATATATATATATATATATATATATATATATATATGTTACTTTATAAAGTCGGCTCCTGGGATTCCTAATACAACTTGTATTAGGTCAATTTCAATGACCGGATTGGGCTTGGTTGGGCCTTATGGGCTTGTGGCAAAATTCAAGCCACACTAACAAATCTCCACCTTGGCTTGAATTGATCAAGCTACACTAGCAAACTCCTCCATCGCCTCCACCTTAGCCCTTAAGGGCTCACAAGCTGCAAACATCAACCACAATCCTCCATAACACAATCCCTTATCCCTGCAACTCATCCTCCTGTCCTTAAGCTAGAAGATCAATTGAAGTTGCACACAGCTTCAACTTCTCAATAGTGACACCCTTAGTCAACATGTCTGTCGGGTTCTTAAATCCACAAATCTTCTCAAGTATTACCAGCTTATCTTCAACAAGATAACGGATAAAGTGGTATTTTGTCTGTATGTGCTTTGACTTTAAATGAAAAGCCGAATTTTTGGCAAGAAAGATTGCACTCTGACTGTCACTGTGTAGAATGCTTATCTCTTGCTTCTTATCCAATTCATCTAAGAAACCATGTAGCCAAATCATCTCCTTTCCAGCTTCAGTTGCTGCAACATACTCAGCTTTTGTAGTAGACAAAGTGACAATTTTTTGCAGATTTGAAGCCCATGATATAGCTGTACCACCCAGAGTAAAAACAAACCCAGTAGTACTCTTTCTACTAGCAATATCACCAGCAAAATCAGCATCTACATAACCCTGCAGTTTCAAACTTGCACCTGTGAAGCAAAAACATGTATCTGATGAACCCTTCAGATATCTCAAAATCCACTTGACTGCCTCCCAATGTTGCTTTCCAGGCCTACTCATGAATCTGCTCACAACTCCCACTGCATGTGCAATGTCTGGCCTTGTACATACCATAGCATACATCAAGCTGTCAATAGCTGAGGCATAGGGCACCTTGCTCATATGGTCCCTTTCTTCCTCTGTCTTCGGTGACTGTTCTTTGCTTAGTTTGAAATGACTACCCAAGGATGTGCTCACTGGTTTAGCTTCATTCATGTTGTACCTGTTGAGAACTTTCTTCACATACTCTAACTGTGAAAGTTTCAATGTACCATTAGCCTTGTTTCTAATGATTCTCATACCAAGGATTTGCTTTGCAGCCCCCAAATCCTTCATTGCAAACTGTTTGGACAATTGCTTCTTCAGGTTATTAATCTCCTCAATGCTAGACCCTGCAATAAGCATATCATCCATATACAACAATAATATGATGTAAGAATTGTCAGAAAACTTAACATAGCAACAGTGATCAGCTTCACATCTCTTGAACCCAATTCTATACATAAAACTGTCAAATTTCTTGTACCACTGTCTTGGAGCTTGTTTTAGGCCATACAAGCTCTTTCTCAGTTTGCAGACTAGATTCTCTTGTCCTTGAACAATGAACTCTTCTGGCTGAATCATGTAAAGGTCTTCCTCCAAGTCGCCATGAAGGAATGCTGTCTTCACATCTAACTGCTCAAGATGTAAGTTTTCTGCAGCCACCATTCCTAGTACCAGACTGATTGTTGACATCTTCACAACTGGAGAAAATATCTCTGTGTAGTCAATGCCCTCCTTCTGCTGGAACCCTTTAAAAACTAATCTGGCCTTGTAACGTTTGCTACCATCATGCTCACTCTTTATTTTGTATACCCACTTGTTGTGCAAAGCCTTCTTTCCTACTGGCAATTCAGTCAGTTCCCATGTCTGATTCCCCAACAAGGAATCCATCTCATCCTTCATTGCTAACTC
This sequence comes from Quercus tomentella, assembly GCA_028535165.1. NCBI lineage: Eukaryota > Viridiplantae > Streptophyta > Magnoliopsida > Fagales > Fagaceae > Quercus > Quercus tomentella. The sequence goes on along the minus strand of JAPQVY010000012.1, from coordinate 38,581,289 downwards.
CCACTTGCTTGAATTCTTATCTTGCAAGGCTTCATCATAACACTCTGGCTCACCACCATCAGTTAACAGGAGATAATTTAGAGTGGGTGAATAACGCTGTGGAGGTCTAATGTTCCTGGAAGATCTGCGGACTTCAGCTACAGGTGTACTTAGATCTACCTGTGAATTTACATTCTCCTTATCTTCTTCACCCCTTTTCTGGACAGTACCTTCAGTCAATTCATCTAAGTTGACAAACTCAGATTTCTTCTGATCTATCTCTGTAACATCAGACACTACAGTTGACCTGTCCTTATACATAACCTGTTCATTAAATATCACATTTCTACTTCTGATGATTTTCCTGTTTTGTTCATCCCAAAACCTATAGCCAAATTTCTCATCACCAAAGCCAATGAAAAAACATATTTTAGACTTTGCATCAAGTTTACTACGAGTATCAGAATCAATATGAACATAAGAAACACAACCAAAAACTTTTAAGTGTGAAAACTTTACCTCTTTACTGCTCCAAACCTCCTCAGGAAGTCTGAACTCCATGGGAACTGAAGGTCCTCGATTTATCAGGTAAGCTGCAGTGCTAACAGCATCAGTCCAAAAAGTTTTTGGTAGTCCAACATGCAACCTCATACTCCTAGCACGCTCATTGAGAGTTCTGTTTATGCGCTCAGCCACACCATTCTGCTGTGGTGTCCCAGGAATGGTCTTCTCCATCCTAATTCCCTGTGCAGCACAATACTCACTGAACCCTTCATCTATGTAGTCTCCTCCATTATCTGACCTTAAACATTTTACTTTCAAACCTGTTTCTGTCTCAACCATGGCCTTCCACTTCTTAAAAGTTTCAAATACATCAGATTTATTTTTCAGAAAATAAACCCATACCTTTCTGCTTGAGTCATCAATGAAAGTGATGTAGTACCTTGAACCTCCAAGGGCTGCAACCGGAGAAGGCCCCCACAAATCAGTATGTACTAATTCCAGTTTTTTAGCCTTCGGTGTCCTGTCAGTTTTCAAGAAGCTCACCTTTTCTGCTTTCCTAAGATGCAACTTTCACACATGTCAAAATCAATGGACTTCAATTCTGGTAGTTTTCCTTTTGACAGCAGCATCTTCATCCATTTCTCACTCATGTGACCAAGTCTACAGTGCCATAGGCTTGTATCAGTACTTGCATCAGCAACTGTAATTGTGTCTCTTGGACTTGAGGTCATATACAGAGTACCGGTTTTCTTTCCACGAGCCAATACCCTAGCTCCCTTTGTAACCTTCCAAGTACCACTAACAAATAGTATTGCATGCCCTTCATCATCAAGTTGTCCAACAGAAATTAGATTCCTCCTCAGGTCAGGAATATGTCGAACCTTCTCTAGTAACCAAACAGATCCATTGGGCAACAATATCCGGACATCTCCCATACCCACAACATCCAAGGCTGAACCATTAGCCAAATACACCTTACCAAAATTACCTACAGCATAGTTTTGTATGATTTCTTGGTGTGGAGTGGTATGAAACGAAGCTCCTGAGTCCAAAACCCAATCATCAAGTGGACTGTCTACTGCAAGAAGTAATGCATCATGTACCTCTTCTGTTACAACATTAGCAGAATCATCTTCATTCTTCTTCTTAGGACTTTTGCATTGGTTCCTAAAGTGACCTGTTTTCCCACAATTCCAGCATTGTACTTGTTGGCATGATCTAGATTTACTTCTGTTCTGATTAGAATTTCTGGATTTTGATCTGCCCCGATTTGAATTTCTATTATTACCTCTGCCTCTTGTCTAAAGGTTTAGGGCAGAACCAGATTTTGAGGTTTCACCTGCATCTCTTCTGCGAATCTCCTCAGCCATAATTAAATCTCGTATGTCATTGTACTTCAACTTTTCTTTTCCTGTAGAATTGCTTACTGCCATCCTCATTGCCTCCCAACTGTTTGGCAAAGAAGCCAAGACGATCAGAGCACGAATCTCATCATCAAAATCAATTTCTACAAACGACAATTGATTTGTGATAGTATTAAATTCATTCAGATGTTGTACTACTGATGCATTCTCTGCCATCTTCAAATTGAACAATTTCTTCATCAGATGCACCTTGTTGTTTGCGGACGGCTTTTCATACATACCGGACAAAGCCTCATTAAATCTGCTGTGGTCTTCTCCTTTACAACATTGTGTGCAATAGACCTAGACAGAGTTAACCTAATAACTCCCAATACCTGTCTGTCAAGAAGAGCCCATTCCTCGGCTTTCATAGCCTCAGGTTTTGTCCCCAAAAGAGGCAGATGCAATTTCCTCCCATAGAGATAATCTTCAATCTGCATCCTCCAATACGCGAAGTCTGTGCCATCAAACTTTTCTATTCCAGACGCCTTTTCTGCTTCCTCTGCCATTGCTCCCACTCAAACCTAACCCTAGGCTCTGATACCAGTTGTAGGGAATTTAATCAAAATCCCAACCTATGAGAAACAAAACAAATAGAGAAAACACACGCCAAAGAAAACAATCACACGCATAAGACAAAATTTACGTGGTTCGGCAATTTGCCTACGTCCACGGAGTTGCAGGGATTTCACTATTATCAGGGAAAATACAATAGTGCAGAAGAACACTCTCAAGAAACCCAATTCCCAATACACCCTAACTCTCTCTCACCCATAAGACAAGAAAACACTATTCTTTCTTCTTATGCGACTGCTAGGTTATTAGGAATTATCTCTATCATCAATTCTCTTCATCTTACCGCATATCATAAAGCACACACACACACACACACATATATATATATATATATATATGTGTGTGTGTGTGTGTGTGTGTGTGTTACTTTATAAAGTCGGCTCCTGGGATTCCTAATACAACTTGTATTAGGTCAATTTCTATGACCGGATTGGGCTTGGTTGGGCCTTATGGGCTTGTGGCAAAATTCAAGCCACACTAACATTCTATACTTCGAATCTCCATTAATGGTTGATTTTGTTTCTTTTAAGCAACAAACTCCCTCCATTTCCTTTTTCTTTGCTACACTAGGAGTTTTTCTTGAACACTCTGGTGGGAAAGGTCCCCAAGTAGGCTTGTTCTTACCCCGTAGTTGTGTTGCTTTTAGACTTGTCTTAGTTACCCTCTATCGCCTAATTTGACGCTTTCTAATTAAATACCATTTGGAGATGGCCATCATAGAGGAGGGAGACTTTGAAGCTAAGTCTAGCGAGCTTGAGACGGGCTTGTTTTCAAACTTTGAGTATGAGGAGCTAGGTGTGGACATTGTGGTGTCGAAGCTTTTGCAAACCCCAAAACCTCCTCCGTCCTCTTCTTCATTCCCTTTCCATGCCCTTTCTAGTCTTGCTGTTTGAAGATGAAACAACTGAAATCCATAAGAAAAAGATTCCAATTCCTTTGTGGCATCGTCGCTTGCTTACCTCTTCCAAATGAGAAAGCTTGCGCCTTTGCCCATAGTGAGGTGTGCTTCTAAGAAGCTACCTTCTTGTGTGGCCTTCGCTTCCCCATTCACCTATTTATAATGTCACTTCTTTCTTCCCTCAACCCTGAGCAACTCATCCCAAATGCCTGGAGGATGATTATAAGTTGTATGTCGATCTGGGTGTCTGTCCATGAAAGGGACATGATATCATTGAACAAGTTCCTCCATTTATATCATTTGAAACCCTCTACTCATTATGGGTATTACGAGCTTTTGCCTTGGAATAGGAACTCTAGGATCATCTCTGGATTCCCTTCTTCCTTTCGTGATTAGAAATCACGATACTTTTTGTTTTTGGCTTTGGATGGGAAACCATGATTGACCACCTTTGGGGCGAAGTCCCGTGGTTACTACAGAGGTGCGCCTTTTTGAATTTTTTTTTTCTCAAAAAAAAAAAAAAAAAAAAAATTAAAGACAACCTTTGTTTCATATATGTAATAGTTCTCTTGATACTTGTTTTGCAACTTTTGAACGTCTTAACTGGGAGAGCCATTATCAAAGCCGAGTCTAAGCCGCTTTGTAGTTTGCTCATAGGAACAATGACTTTGACGATTTTTGTGGATCCTCATCGTTTGTATGATCACTGTCTTGGACCTAAGCCTTCTAAATACGTGTTGAGAAAAATACTCTGAGAAGAGAAAAATACGTATATCCTTCTTTTTCGATCTCCCTTTTCTTTTTATTTTTGTTTCTTATCCCTCTCTCTAGTTTTGTTTTTGCAGAGATGGCCGCTAGGTATAGCAAGGACAAATATGCACGTGTTAGGGGAATGAAGAATGAACATTTTTCTTAACTGGCTGTTGAAACAAAGAAGCGCAAACTGAATGAAGAGAAAGGTGAGATGACCATTTCTTCCACCGTACTATCCCATCTTCTCCAACTTTTTCCCTCAAGATGATGATGTTTACGCCTCCCACCACTCACTCCAAAGGGAAGAGCAAGGTTCGAAAAAGCATCTGGGAGGATCCGGCTATAGCTCTTGGTTGGGCTCACAACGTGATTACAGACAAGGAGCTTAAGGGGTTATCTTCCATCCCGTCTCATGAGTTGGTCAGTTGTCACATAAATAAACTGGTGCAGGTATTATACTTAACTGTTTCTTCGTCATTGAATTTTTCGCTCTATCCACAGAGTCTAACTTTTTACTATTTTTTCAAGTTTTTGGAGAATCACTACGTTTGACGACTGACTATTTGAGCACCGAGGAGAAGGTAGTGGTTGCCAACTCAAAGGTCGAATTCGTGGAAGTTGAGAGTTCAAGACTGAGCAAAGATTTGATTGAGGCTATGGACAAACCTACGAAGGCAAAAGGGAAGATTAAAGAGCTCAATGAGGCGCTGAAGGTGGAAAAATTACTCGTCGCTCAAAAAGATGATGAGATTTAGGCTGCTCTTCTTTAGACTGACGAGGAGCGTGAGAAAGTGATTGATCAATTCTTGAAGTCCGAACGCTTTTTTTACCTTCAATTCATCCAGTACTACAAAGGCTTTGAGCTTCTTCGCGGATGGATGATGAAACATCATAGTCAAGCTGTGGATTTCTCCAATCTTGACTTTAAGGCCATTAATACTGAGGTTCTTACTGATGAAGCTAAGGAGCAAGGGGAAGCTACTGCCGTTGCTATTGGAGGAGATGGTGCTACTAAGGGTGGACTAACGGACGAGGCTTGTGTGGATGAGGGTCATGCAGACGAGGTTGCTGTTGCACCCTGAAAAAGACTTTTAATATCTTTCTTCTGTCTTTTTTTTTTTTTTTAGAGAACTTTGGTTGCTTCTTGTTTTGAGGCTTTAATATCTCTTCTTTAAAAACAATGGATATTTTGGATGCCTCTTATTTTGAGGCTTTGATATCTCGTCTTTAAAAACAATGGATATTTTGGATGCCTCCTGTTTTGAGGCTTTTTTTTTTTTAATTTTTTTTTTAAAAATTTATGTTCAAAAGACATCGATCATTTTGAATGCAACTTCAGTTCCTTTTATCTTCTTTGTTTTGATTGCTTTGACCTTTCTTTTGGAAGGGTCTTTTTTGCAGCTTGTCAATTAGACATACTAACGGTTCATCAATTAAGTCCCTTGACGATCTTTTACTACTAACAGTTTTTGCTATGATTTGAACTCATCGTTGGAGTTCTTACCATCAACAAGTATTTTTTATGATTTAAACTCATCATTTTTTATGGTTTAAACTCATCATTGGAGTTTTTACCACTAACTGTTTCTTCTATGATTTGAACTCGTCATTGGTGCTCTTACCATAGACAAGTATCTTTTATGATTTAAACTCATCATTGGAGCTTTTACCACTAACAGTTTTGTCTATGATTTGAACTCGTCATTGAAGCTCTTACCATGAACAAGTATCTTTTATGATTTAAACTCATCATTGGAGTTTTTACCACTAACAGTTTTGTCTATGATTTTGTTAGGTTCTAAAGACTTAGGTATTTATGTATTTAGAACTCTAATATGTATTGTTGGCAAACTATGATCAAAACAATGTGTTTAGAAGTGTTTTAGTCTTGCTCAAAGTTGTGCATTTATGTAAAGTTGGAATCGAGCTAATGTAGAAAAGTTTTATGCATTTCGGCCTGGCTCGATCGATCGAAGCTTAGGCTCGATTGATCGAAGCTCGGGCAAAATGTTTTTTTTTTCTACAGATTTTCCAACTCAGCCCTAGTTGTTTTAAAACATTTTAGGGTTTTCTAATTTGTTCTAAGTATAAAAGGCAAACCCTAATCACGTTTTAGTGTTACTCATATTGCGGTTTGTGTAAATCTCTTGTGATATCTAGAGAAGCTTTCCTTTACACAAACTTAGGGTTTTCAAGGAGAAGATTTATCTACACCTTGATGATCAACTCGGTTGCTGCCATTGAAGCTTAAAGAAAACACAAGCGGGTGTGCTTGTATCTAGTGGTGAATCCAAGAAAGAAGGAGTCCGTGGATTCGGAGCTTGCACATGGTCGTGTCAGTAAGTTCTAATGGTTGGTAGCAAAAAGAAGTCGAGCGTGGGGGCTTGTAAGTCTTATTGTATGAATTTCGATTCTTTCAAGATAGTGGATTTAAGTTTACCTTGAGGATAGTTAGGTCAAATCCTCCCCAGGTTTTTACTGGTTTGGTTTCCTGGGTGATCATATCTTGTGTTATTTATCTTTCCGCTGCTTTGCATGATATGATCTTTGTTATTGTGATAACCTAGATTTGTTAAATTGGACTAAGTAACAACTTGGCTAATTACCTAGGTTAAATCAATTGTTTTAAGGGGTCTAAAAACCATCAAGTGGTATCAGAGCGGATTGCTCTTTTGTTGGTTGATCTTTTGATCACTGAGCTGATCCTTGACCCCTGTTGTCATGGAACACAGACACTCTCTAGTTATTCCTCCTCACTTTGATGGGAATAATTATGCTTATTAGAAAGTAAGGATGAAAGCATTCCTGAAATCTATTGATGAGAGAGTGGAACTCCGTTGAATACGGATGGGAGAAGCCCACTACTCCAATTAGTGAGTGGGAAACTTCTCAAAAAGAAGCAGCTGCGTTTAATAGCAAGGCTATGAATGCTATCTTTAATGTTGTTTCTATGGAGGAATTTAAGAGAATCTCTAATGTTGAGGTTGCTCATACTGCTTGAAATATCCTTCAGACTGTGCATAAAGGCACAAAGGCTGTCAAAATCAATAAATTGCAGCAATTGACTTCTAAATTTGAAAGCATTAGGATGTCTGATGATGAATCTTTTGATGAATTCTATGCTAAATTGAATGACATTGTTAATTCTGCTTTTAACTTGGGTGAAATCTATGATCAGCTTAAAATTGTTAGGAAGATACTTAGATCTTTAACTGAAGACTTTAGACCCAAGGTGACTGCCATTACTGAAAGCAAGGATGTGGACTCCATCCCTATTGATGAACTTGTAGGATCTCTTCAATCTTATGAGTTGGATCTACCCAAAACTACCAAATCCAAATCAATGGCTCTTAAGTCAGTTGATGATATTAAAGGTGATGGATTTGATGATGAGCTCTCTGCTACAGAGATTACTTACCTTACCAAGAATTTTAGAAACTTTCTCAGGAATAGTAACAGAAAGGCAAGAGGCACGAACACTGTTGAACCTAGAAACTTTAGGAAGTATGATCCCACTAAGATTAACAATAATGATAAACCTAGAGAAAAAGTAGGTCAATCTTCTAATAATTCTTTGGGTTCTTAGTATTTTGGATGTCAAGGGTATGGTCACATGAAATCTTAATGTCCTACCTATTTGAAGTCTAAGGGTAAGGCTATGGCTGTAACCCTTAGTGATGGTGAAGTTTCAGATAATGAGTCTGATTGTGATGAGGATGGAAACTTCATTACTTTCACTGCTACTGCTGTAGTCAATGAGAGCATATCTGTTGAAGAGAACCCTTCTAATGGGGAACTCTCTGAGGATGCAGATCTTCAAGAGGCCTATAATAAACTTTGCAAAGTTGCTGCAAACGATGCTATGAATGTTGAACTTGGCCTGAAGAAAATTGAATCTCTTGAGCTTGATAAGAAGAATTTGCTTGTAAAACTGTTTGAAGCTACTGAACTTTTGAACAATGGGAAAACTGAGAATATGCTTTTGCTTGATAAAGTTAAATCTTTGGAACTTGATTTATCGGTTGCTAGATCTGCTAGTTCTAAACTTGATCAAATGTTGAGTATTCAAAAGTTTCCTTCTGACAAATCTAGTTTAGGTTATGTTGAAAGCATCTCTATGTCTGCTCCCCATTCCACAAACTTTGTCCCTTCATCTTCTTTTGAACCTTCAGTGAGTGAGATAGTGAGTGAAACTGTCAAACCCCCTATGAGTGAAGTTGTCAAACCCATAGAAGTTTTATCATCTAGGAAGATTAGGGTTGATCTGAAAGAGTCTAAGTCTAAAAAGCCTACCCTATCTAAGGACAAGACACATGATAAGCCTGCATGGGTTTGTCACTTTTGTGGAAAGTCTGGACACATACGTCCTAACTGTTACAAGCTGCAAGCTGCAAAGAGAGCAAACAAACCAAAAGTACCTATGCCTCAAGCACAAGATCCTATGGTACTTATTGGTGAATTGGTAAAGGCTTTAAACCTTTATTCCAATCTTGGAGTTGGTAATCATTCCCATGTGACTAAGAACTCCAATGCTCATTGTGCATCTAAAAGGTTTTGGATGCAAAAGACTCGAACTAACTGAGTCTTTCTGACATGGTCCTTGTGTTTCATTGCTCTACCCTTTGTGACCTTTGTTCTTTGGTTTTGTTTTTTGTTTTCTAGGATTTACATTGCATAATATTTATGCATTTCATTCTAGGTGTTTTTTTTTTAATTAAAAAAAAAAGGGAAGAAAAAGGAAGCAAATTGTGTTTTGTACTATTCTTCTTGGTTTTTGAAGAACAAGGTTGGTCAATTTATTTTCACATAACATGTCGTTTGTACCTTGTTTAGCTTTGATGAGCTTACTTATTGCACTTTACTAGTTGAAACTTTATAGTGCATGTTGTGTGGGAAAGATGTTTATGGTTTTTGATTACTCTGTCTTAATCTTAAAGTCACATGTTTTTGACTGTCGGACTGGAACTTTTAGAGAAAGGCATAAATAACCATCTCACCACTGTTCACTAGCCAATCATGAACACCTTAGTGCATATCATAAGATTTTATGCTCGAGAAAGTGTGGCTCATGCACGAAAAGAACATAAGGTGAAGCCTCGGTTTAAATTGCTTAATACTTAAAATTAGTGTGTACTATTAGGCTTGATACCAAAATCACATGACCTAAAATTGGTGTGTATATTATGAGGCATAAATTCAAGAAACTTACATGATTGCAAGCTTATGATCTAGGAGATGTGGGAGTTATATGATGTAACTCTTTAGGTGATAGTCTCTTTTAAATTCTTTGTGATGAATTTTGTAGACTTTGTGATTGATTGCTATTCACATATCACCTCACATGTATCTCAAGCTTTTACTAGTTGCACACACTACACGAGTTACTCTTTGCTAAATTTTGTACATGTTATTGTGTGTGTTTATGGTCTGACCAACCAAGTTTTGCAAATACTTTGAATTTTGTGCAAAATTAATTTGTTGCTTGAAAATTTATGGAGAATGCAAGAAATTTTATTTTTGAGAAATTTGGGCTTAAAATTCTTGTTTTTGAAAATCACATCATCACATACTCATACATTTTGTTCTTAAATTTCAATGCTTTGAGTTGATTCTGAATTTTTTTCAAAAAATTGTGTTTTTCCTCAAATTTAGTGAGCCTCTATCTATTTCGATCGATCCATTCTATTTTTTGATCAATTGAAATTGTTTAAATATGTTTGAGAGAACCTCTAACTATTTCGATCGATCGAAACTGATTTTCGATCGATCGAACTTTTTTAAAATTGTTTTGTTAAAGTCTTTGTCTGTTTTGATCAATCGAGGTTGTTTTTCGATCAATCGAAACTCGTGAATCAAATTTTTTTAAAAGTCAGATTGGACTTTTTCAAAGTCACTTTTTCAAACCTTTTCAAACTTTCCTCTCTCTCTCTCTCCGATTTGGCAAGGCTCCACTAAGGATTTTTTGTCGTTTTCCTTCGAAAGTTTTGCAAGTTTTTCCTCTCTCTAAGCCGGTAAGTCCTTTATGCCCTTCCTTTTGTATTTTATTTCATGTTTTCATGCATTTTTCATGCATTTCATTGGGTATTTTCGGCACCCTGATTAGAGAGTTCTTCTTGAACCTCTCTTGCCATGTCTATGATTCCAACGCCCTTGTTAGGAGTTGGATACGAGGTGTTGAGTTCACCATTACCCCTCGGGTAGTGGCTGAGGCTCTTGGGGTTCCGGTTGTTCGGGAGCCTGACTATCCCTATGATGAGTCGCCTTCCTTAGATGTTGTCATGTCATACATCACTGGGTCATCTATCCAGTGGGGTTCTGATCCTCGGATCACGTCCGCTCAGCTTATCGAGACTGCCTATCTTTTCTTTAGGATAGTGTGTTATTCGTTGTGGCCTATTTCTCATTTCCACACCATCCCACTAGAGCGATGTGTGTTTTTGTATGCTTTTGTTTTTGGTGCGTCGATTAGTTTCCCTCATCTGTTCCTTCGTTTTTTGAATGAGGTTCATAGGAGTTCTGCCGTAGGGCATGCGCTTATTCATCCTATTTTCATTCATAGGATTTTGCTCTTTTTAGGTCTAGATGGTTTCCCGTCTGGTGAGCCTGTTCATGTCGTTACTCCCATAGGTGCCACATTTCTTAGACAGAGGGCTACTCACATGCGAGCTGTTCCTTCGCGTCCTAGGGGTGCGTCATCTAGTGCTGTTCCCCCTCCTCCCTCTTCTACAGGTGCTGATGATGTTGAGACGTCTGGTGCTGTTGCTGCTGGTACTGATGTTCCTCCATCGACTACTTCGGATGATTCAGACATTTGACGTACGTTGGATCATGTCTTGGTCGTTCAGGCGGCTCATGGAAAGATTTTGGTGGACGTGCTTGATAAGATCCGTGCCTTGCGTGCGGAGTTGGCATAGTTTAGACCACCTCCCTTTTGATGATGGAGTTTGTTTGCCCTTTGGCATTCCGTCACAAAAAGGGGGAGTATTTGTAGAGTTTTTGTTTTCAGGGGGAGAGTTTTTTCTTTGGTTGGAGCTTGTGGAGTTTAGATTGTATCTAGGTGCTTCACATTGTATTTTACCTTTTTAGCTCTTGCCATGTTTTTGATGGGATATTCATGTTAGGGGGAGTGTTGTTTTTTTTGGTTCCTTATATGTTTCTTGTTTCAAACTTTTATTGATTTATATTTATGAGTTATTCATTGATATATGTCTTTATTGTGTGTTGTTTGAAATCAAGAATTTAATTTGTTTACTTGTATTTTTTTCCACACATGCGGTTATGCATTTTGTTTAGTGTTTCAGGAAATATACAGGTTGATTCAATTGAGCTGCTGTCTACACTTGCAACTGATGGATAGTAGTTAGGATTGAATTTATTTTATGAGCATTATTTGTGTAAAGGGCTTTTATTTTGTAAACTTTGAGCTTCTAGTTGTGTTTTGTCACGGATTGCCAAAGGGGGAGTTTGTTAGGTTCTAAAGATTTAGGTATTTATGTATTTAGAACTCTAATATGTATTGTTGGCAAACCATGATCAAAACAATGTGTTTAGAAGTGTTTTAGTCTTGCTCAAAGTTGTGCATTTATGTAAAGTTGGAATTGAGCTAATGCAGAAAAGTTTTATGCATTTCGGCCTGGCTCGATCGATCGAAGCTCGGACAGAATGTTTTTTTTCTGCAGATTATCCAACTCAGCCCTAGTTGTTTTAAAACGTTTTAGGGTTTTCTAATTTGTCCTAAGTATAAAAGGCAAACCCTAGCCACGTTTTAGTGTTGCTCATATTGCGGTTTGTGTAAATCTCTTGTGAGATCTAGAGGAGTTTTCCTTTACACAAACTTAGGGTTTTCAAGGAGAAGATTTATCTATACCTTGATGATCAACTCGGTTGCTGCCATTGAAGCTTAAAGAAAACACAAGCGGGTGTGCTTGTATCTGGTGGTGAATCCAAGAAAGAAGGAGTCCGTGGATTTAGAGCTTGCACGTGGTCGTGTCAGTAAGTTCTACTGGTTGGTAGCAATAAGAAGTCGAGTGTGGGGGTTTGTAAGTCTTATTGTATGAACTTCGATTCTTTCAAGATAGTGGATTCAAGTTTACCTTGAGGATAGCTAGGTTAAATACTCCCCAGGTTTTTACCGGTTTGGTTTCTTGGGTGATCATATCTTGTGTTATTTATCTTTCCGCTGCTTTGCATGATATGATCTTTGTTATTGTGATAACCTAGATTTGTTAAATTGGACTAAATAACAACTTGGCTAATTACCTAGGTTAAATCAATTGTTTTAAGGGGCCTAAAAACCATCAGATTTGAACTCGTCATTGAAGCTCTTACCATGAACAAGTATCTTTTATGATTTGAACTCATCAACCACTAATGATTTGAACTCATCATTAGAGTTTTTACCATTTATAATTTCCTTTACAATTTAAACCCGTTGTTGGAGTTTTTACCGTTAACAATTTTCCTTGAGATTTAAACCCATCAACGGAGTTCTTACCATCAATAGTTCCCTTATGATTTAAACTCGTTGTTTGGAGTTTTTACTGTGGGTATCTCTTTTTCATGATCTAATCTCGTCTACAACTTTACCCTTAAGATTTTGTTGCTATGGACGATTGAATTGAAGATCAAGCCTTTTGAAGAAAGATGGCTTGTGGAGCCTTATTATTTCATTCACCCTTATTTATGAGGGGATTACAAGGGAAATAACTGGAAATAACTTGACCAAACTAAAATTCTAAAAGGGAAAACACTAAAGTAAAAGTAAAAGAAATCTCGCTTATCTGATGCATCGTTAGATGAGGTACTCCTGTGGACGGAGTTTATTGATTTAGGTACTTCCTATTGATAGTACTTCTTAAGGTGTTCCACATTCCAGGGATGAGGCAATGGATTGCCGTCGAGGTCCTTCAAGTAGTAGCTTTCTCTTCTTGAGTAATGGATGACCTTATATGGACCTTCCTAAGTAGGGCCTAACTTTCCTTGGGTTGGGTCTTTGGTGGCTTGTGAGACTTTTCGCAATACCATATCGTCAGGGTTGAATCTCCTGAGCTTCACCCTCTGATTGTGGTACATTGGCATCTTCTACTGATATTAGGCCATTCTTTGGGATGCCTCATCTCTGACTTCAGATAAACCATCCAAACTTAGCCTTAGCTCATCATTATTTGAAATCTTGTCATAATGGGCTCATCTAAGGCTGGACAACCCCATTTCAACAAGAATAACTGCCTCCATACCAAAGACCAACTTGAATGGTGTTTCTCTTGTTGGTGTTCTTGTAGTTGTTCGATAACCCCATAGTTCCCCTAGTAACTCTTTTGGCCATGCACCCTTCGCCCCTTCAAGTCGTGCTTTGATGAGTTTGAACAAAGTACAATTTGTTATCTTTGTTTGTCCGTTGGCCTGTGGATGGCCAGGTGACAAGTAGTGGTTCTTTATTCCCAACTCTGCACAAAATTCTCTAAAATTTTATCTATCAAATTTCCATCCATTGTTAGAGTTGATTGCCCTTGGGATGCCAAACCTACAAACAATATTCTTCCTGACAAAGTTCTATATCTTGCTTTCTGTGATTATTGCTAAAGGCTCTACTTCAACCAATTTAGTGAAATAATCAATAGCAACAAGTAAGAACTTAACCTGTTTTTTCCCTTGTGGCAGTGGACCAACAATGTCAATCCCCCAGGTGGAAAATGGCCATGGTGAAGAAATGCTCGTCATTAGTTCTCCAAGAATATGCTGCACATTTCTGAACTGTTGACACTTATCGCATCTTTTGATAAGCTCAACTATGTCTCTTTGCATGGTTGACCAAAAGTAGCCTACCCTGATTGCCTTCCCAACTAAAGACTGAGGTCTTGAATGATTCTTGCAAACACCTTCATGAATCTCTCACAACACATACACCCCTTCTTCAGGATTCAAAAATTTTAAGTAAGCCAATGAAAATCCCCTCTTGTAGAGTTCGTCGTTCACGACAGTGAATCTTGCGGCTCTGACTTTAACCTTCTTTGCTTCGGACGGGTCCAATGGGAGTTGTCCGTCTTTGATGTTAGAAAGGATCGAATCCATCTAGGTGCTCGACTGCTGAATTGGAAAGGCTTGTAATCCCTTTGTGCTAGGGATTGTCTAAATTTCCATATATAGCCTGGGCTTTTCTGGGGCGTCTTCAGTTGATGCTAACTTAGTGACCTCGTCAGTAGCTGAATTGTTCTCCTATGGGATTTGCTCAAACTTGACATGATCAAAATAATCAACTAGTTGATTTATTAGCTTCAGGTATCTCTTCATTCTTTCCTCTTTTGCTTTGTACTTGTTGGTTATTTGCCCAATAATTAGCTTGGAATCAATTCTCAGCTTCAAATTCTTAACTCCTAGAGCTTTTGCAATCCTCAAGCTAGTGAGGATCGCTTCATACTCTGCCGCATTGTTCATCGTTGGAAATTAGAGTTGAACTTCATATTTAAGGGCGTCCTTCTCAGGTGTGGTCACAATCACACCGAAGCCTCTGAGACTTGTGACAAATAAGCCTTTTGCACATATCGTCGAGTACTCTGCTTCTAGATCTGGGGTTGGAAGGGTGAAATTCAGCGATAAAATTTGCTAACGCCTAGGCTTTGATTGCTCTTCTCGACCTGTATTCAATATCAAACTAGTTTAGTTCAACCGCCCACTAGACCATGCTTCCTTTTGCATCTAGTTTGCTTATGGCTTTCCAGATTGGCTTATCCGTCATTACCATGATGGTGTGAGCTTGGAAATATGGATGGAGCTTTCTCGAAGCGACAATCAAGGAGAAGGCTATCTTCTCTATCTGTGGGTACTTCATTTCGGCACCTTGAAAAGCTTGGCTAGTGTAGTAAACAGGTCGCTGTACCATGGACTCCTCATGAATCAAGGTTGAGCTGACAGCCGTTTACAATTCAACCAGATACAAAAATAGATCTTCCCCTTCTACAAAAGGGCTTAAAAGTGGGGGTTTGACCAAATACTCCTTAAGGTTCCAAAATGCTGCTTTACACTCGCCTATCCATCGAAAGGCCTACTTAAGAGTTTTAAAGAAGAGGAGGCACTTATCAGTGGCCTTAGAGATGAACCTATCCAATGCCGCAATCCGTCCTGTCAGCCTTTGCACCTCCTTGATTGTCCTTGGAGAAGTCATGTCAAGTATAGCTTTGACATTTCTGGATTTGCCTTAATTCCTTGTTGAGATACCATGAAATCGAGGAATTGCCCTGACAAGACTACAAAAACACACTTGTTAGGGTTGAGCTTCAATCTGTATCTTCTCAAAGTATCGAACGTCTCCTGGAGGTTGTCAAAGTGAGTTTTTGCTTCCTTGCTTTTTACAAGCATGTCATTTACATAGACCTCCATATTTCTGCCTATTTGTTTGTTGAACATCTGGTTTACCAATCTCTAGAACGTGGCACTTGCATTCTTCAATTCAAAAAACATGACTTTGTAACAATACAGGCCTTAGCTAGTCACGAATGTAGTTTTCTCCTGATCTTCCTTATTTATTAGGATCTAGTTATAACCTGAAAACGCATCCATGAAGGTTAGTAATTCATGGCCAACTGTTGAATCAATGAATTGGTCAATTCTGGGAAGGGGAAAACTGTCTTTCTGGCATGCATTATTTAAGTAGGTGAAGTCCACACACATTCTCCACTTTCCATTGGACTTTTTTACCATGACAACATTGGCGAGCCATTTGGGGTAGTAGACCTCTTGAATAAATCCTGCAGTCAAGAGCTTCTCTACCTATTTCATAACTGCTTTATTTTGCTCTGAGGTAAATGCCCGTCATTTTTGTTGGATGGGCTTTTCTGTTGGATCGACATTAAGGCAATGCTCTATCACATTTCCGTCAATTCTTGGCATATCTTCATGACTTCATGCAAAGACATCTAGGTTTGTTTTCAAGAACTTTACCAGTTCGTCCTTTAAGGACGATTGGAGCTCCTTCCTTACCTTGATAGTTTTGGAAGGATCCCCTTCCATTAACTATACTCTCCGCCTCTTCCATGGGCTTGGGCGGCTCTTCCTCCACCATCTAGGTATGATTTTCTTTGGACGCTAGTACTGCTTGGTAACATTCCTTGGCTAAAAGCTAGTCTCCATAGATTTCTCCAATCCTTTGAGGGGTTTGGAATTTCACTTTTAGTCAATATGTAGAAGTTGTGGCCTTGAGGTCATTAAGAGTTGGTCATCCTAGAATCACATTATAAGATGAAGGACAGTCAACAATTAGAAAGTCTACCTCCTTTGTTACCTGTGCTAGGTGAGTCCCTGCTATAATCAATGGGAAATAATGCCCTTTAGAACTATGCGGTCCCCACTAAAACTGACTAGAGGAGACCCGAAAGGTCTGAGGCATTTTGGATTCAACTTCATCTATTGGAATGCCATCATGTACATTACCTCCTAGTATTGTACCCTTCGATGGTCAACATGATAATGAGGGGGTCGTTATGTGGCTGACTAACTCCCCCTGCATCTTTTTCAGAAAAGACAATGTCTTCATCTCCTGAGCGATGATGTTTGGCTATTGGGTGCTTTATATGAACACTGTTGACTTGTCTTTGAATTGCCTTTCTCAAAGACCTATATGACCCCCTGCTATTGGTCCTCTAGTGATTGTCCTTATTTCTCCCACGACCTGTTTAGGACGGTCCCGCTCATTTTCTTTTTTATCTTCAATAGACTTCTCTTCCGTCCGGTGGCAAGTTTGGTAGTCTTTCTTGACAAATTTTTGGAGTTTCCCTCTCTAAATTAACTCCTCTATTTGCTCCTGCAAATCCTGATATTCGTCAATGTAATGACCATGATCCTTGTGAAAACGATAGTAATTTTTTGGATCTCTCTACTTTGAGGACGAACTCAACGGTTTGGGCCACTTCAAAGCAGGGTCATCCTTTATTTGCATGAGAATTTTGTCCACAGGCATTAGTAAAGGAGTGAAATTCAACTTTTTCTTTGATGGTGCTTTCGGAATACTTTTGCTGGCCTTGGTGTCTGAGAGATTGTCTTTGCGATCCCTCTTCTTGCTCTGCGACTTAACATTCTCCTCTTTCTTCCGTTTGCCCACCAATCCCTTTGCAGTTAGTACGTCTTCTCCATTCATATACTTTTTTCCTTTGAACAACAGATCCGTCATTGAGGTCGGTGGGGTCTTCCTTAGGAGGAAGACAAGGTCAGGATTATTCAACCTCGCTTGGAAGGTCGTCATTATTACTTGATCGTCTGCCTCGTCGATTTCCAACACTGCTTTGTTGAAGTGTTTCACATATTCCCTCAAGGTTTCCCCTTCTTATTGCTTCATAGTCAGCAGATATGATGTGGGCCTCTTATGACGTTGGCCCCCAATGAAATGTCAGACAAAAGAGTCGCTTAACTGCTCAAAGTTGGTGATAGACAATGCGGGCAGCTTGCTAAACCACACCCTTACTGCTCCCCTGAGGGTTGTTGGGAAATATCTGCAAATCACCTCGTCTGGAGTCTACTGGAGGTTTAATATTCTCTTCAATGCCCCTATATGATCTTAGGGATCCTTAGTGCCATCATAAACCTCCAATTGTGGGAGATAGAATTTGGGAGGCAAGGGGCATTCCAAAACACTAGTAGTGAAGGGTGAGTCCGTCCTCTTGATCATGCCATCGAGTTTTATCGCCGTCTTTCCTTTATGGTGTTCTTGACTACGTTTAACTCATTCCTCATGTTTTTCATCATTTGATCGTTGCCATAAGTCGACTGTGCAGTCTGCTCAGAAGTCTCTCTTCTGCAGTTTCCCAGGCTATGGGCTTCATCATCGTTGTCATTATGGTGACATCGTGACTATGACGTATTAGTGCCCTCTGGTCGCACTCGCCGTTTCAAATCTTCATTTTGTTTCACAATCCTTGCACATTGGCTATTAGTACTTGGATTTGTTGAGCTATCACCATCAGATCCGGCGGCGCAATTGTGCTTGAGTCCATTGGTTTTAAGAAACTTAATTGGTATAGAATTCAATGGCTTACTAATTGATAGCCCATCGATCCCCACAGACAGCGGCAAACTGATAAAACGTGATTTTGCCTCGTCGATATCGTTGGACGACATGTGTTCCTGTTTAAGAGAAAACACCAAGTAGATGATGACACCGATTTAGGGCCTAACAAGGACCCTTCGATAATTAAATTAGCCTAAATTCTTTAGAAATCAATAATCTGTAGAGTAATTTATGTGTGTGTGTTCTTCCACTTACTTGTCTCTCTTGGCTTTAATTAGCCCTTGTGTGAGTAAATGTTCAATCTGTTGTCCTCATCTTACGTTGCACCTGACCTGGAGGATTAATGGCTCAGTAATGACCACTTAATCCTAGCCATTTAAGGTTTGTAATGGCTTCGCATCCGTTCATCATTTGGTCATTAATTACTAAATTTATGTCTGGGATTAATGCGCTTACGCTTGTCCACACCTAACTTGTCACTTGCTTAGACGGTTTGTAGTATGGACGACCATTTTATCGCTATTCGTCACAATGATTCACTAATCTAGTGATGAACATGTAATTGGAGTTGTGGAGACCAACCGATGCTAGATTGGGTCGGGTCGGATACCGAACTTTGGGATGTTTGGTTAGAGCATCCACATCCAAGGATGTAAAAAAACTACTTATTTATCTATTTTACATCCTTAAATACTACTTTATCTTTTTATCAACCTTTTTAACAGTGCACCCAACATCTCAATTCTTATTTTTCCATACAACTCAAAAAAATTATATAAACTACACAATCAAATAAAATAAAAAATCTTCTCTCTCTCTCTCTCTCTCTCTCTCTCTCTCCAATAAACCCACACCACCATCTTCCACCAAACTTAGCCACACCCACCATTGAAAATCCGAATTGCAACAGTTAAAACCAACCAACCACCACCATCACAACAATTAAAACCAACCACCACCATCATAATCAATACCCATCCTAAAAGCAAACCCAAAAAACAAAAAAAAACAAAAAAAAAATAATAATAAAATAAAACCTCAACCACAGCAGCCATTACCCTTATAGCCCACCACTACCACTCGAAATCTATCACCACCACCACCACCATTAACAGCCACAAAAATCACATATTCATACCCACAAACCCCCTATAGACACCGCATTTTGTACCCCTTACGACTCGGGCCCTCATTCCCTAATGATGCTTGAACTCTAAAGCCCAAGGACAATTTAGAGCCCAATCAGATATCAAATTGACTTAAGGAGTGTTAAAATGGAAAATATAACCTTTTAAATGAGCAAAAATTCCTTTTTTGGAAATTAAATGACTAAAGTGGCCTTCGGCCTACATATGTGAGCCAATGCATGCGTACGCAGGCACATTCCTTATGCAGCTAGGGTTTCAAAAGTATAAGAAAGGCAAGATTTTTGCAATAATGACTGATGTTTGAAATGAATCCCACATTGTCTGGGAGCCGTTCCAAACCTCCATTTTTTTTCATCTATGAAAAGCTTTATATGGTACATTTTCAAAATACATAGAAATCCTACGAGGGAAAACCTAAGATTCACTAGAAAATAATGAATCAAAAGGGAGTTTTTTTACAAAACACCCTCAAGTCAATTTTAATTGATTGAGACATTTTCTAACCCCAATCCTTTTAGTTCAACATTGTTAATCACTTTCTTATTGGTTTGTGAATAGATTTGACTGAGGGAATAGTTAAAATCAAGCTTGGAAAGTTTTTGTTTAAGGTATTGAGTCTAACCCTTCTTTTTTATTTCTCTTCCTTTTCTGCTTTTCTTCTGTGTTTTAATCTTGTTTTTTGCTTAGTTCATGTTTGTACATGTTTGCTTAGATTAGCCCTTTAGTTCTTTTCATATTTCCAGTACATTAGGTTGTTAGTTTGTTGTTTTTAAAGATCTACTCTGTTTTTGTGTTTTTAGGTTTTTTGGGCAAGATCTGCGTATGCATGATCTAGCCTGCACAAGTAGGCTTGAGTCTGCGTATGCAAACCTGTTCTAGCGTGTGTGATGTCGTTGCCTAGAAACCCTAAAGTTTTGTTTGTTTTGTTTATGCATTCACATGTTTGTTCTATATAACCTCTCTTTCATATGTTTTAAGCCCCAAGTTCTTGTTCACCTTTTAACATGCTTGTTTGATTATCACATGTTTAAATTAGGGTTTCTTAGTTTTAATACCATTCATTCACATGCTCATGCATTGATACCATAAGTGCTATGCTGCTGAGAGATAAGTAAAGGTAAGTCATGCATTTGCAATGTCCATGCATTTGTGCTTTGGTCTTAGGATATGATGGAACATGCTTAGATCTATGATTAGGGTTTCGAGTTTGTTAACGCTTGGTTTATGATATGTATGATATGTTTTAGATGTATGATAGGTTTTCACATGATAGATGAAGGCTAGGGTTTCTTTGATATGTTTGGTTCTCTTTTGTTTGGGTAGATGGATAAGTATGTTTTTTTTGGGATGAAAGATACCATGTTGTATGCTTAGATGTATGCTAGTGTGTGTGCGAGTAAAGATGCAATTGTTGAACATGCTTTTAATAAGGTTAAGACGCAAGACATAAAGATGGGAGGCCAACCTTAGCGTTGGGATCTTGGGTGCCTAACACCTTCCTAAGAACGTACCTAGACTTCGAACCCATACTCTAGTAGTAAGATCAATGGTTCTTCCCTGAAAGGACACTATATTCATGGTTCCTAGACCATATAACTAAGTGATAACTCTAGTACATTTTTCCTTTGCGCCCACCCCCCCCCCCCTCCCAAAAAAAACCCAAACCCAAATTGGAACCACTACCTACTTACCATCACCACTGTAACTAACAACCACAAAAAAACGGACTCACCATCGCAATCCACCACAAACATCAACAACCACCAAGGTCCAGAGTGAAGGACTAGAGAGAGAGAGAGAGAAAGAAAGAGAAAGAGAAAGAGAAAGAGAAAGAGAGAGAGAGAGAGGAAAACAAAATAGAGGGAGAGAGAGACAGAGAGAGGACGAGATAGTGAGAGGAGAAGAGACAGAGAGAGAGAGAGTCTAAGAGGTAGAGTTTGAGAGTGAGAGAGAGAATAAAGTAATATATTTATGTTTTCAACCCATGAACAGTAGGTTGTATATACACGAACATACTGTTCATGGTTGTTAAAAGTTTTTAGCAACACACATTAGGATAAAGCTCAATTTGAGTGGGTGGGTTGCTAAAATAGCAATTTGAAGGGTTTTACACCCCCCAATACTAATGCTCTTATAGGGATAATGCTAGAATCACAAATAAAGTACACAATTTTTATTACAACTCGCTACATGGTGAGTTGTGAGTGATGGAGATGTGAACCCACCATTTATAGCTCACCTTATGGCAAATTATGGCAAAACTTGTGGACTTTTTTGTGGTCCTAAATTTTAATTTTTTGAATTTCTTATTTTCAGTTGCTCAAAATAACTATTAAAAAAAACAAACACCAAACACATCCCCACCACCGATCCTCCACCACTAAAGTTTGTTGGTGGCACTAACAAAACATAGTCGGCGTCATCAACGTCGGCCATTCATCATCACCAGAAACCTTCGTTTGGATTCCTACTCTCTTGTCCAATCTCTGAGCCTTTTAAGCTCTTAGCTTCTATTTTCTTATTTGGATTTGCAAATTCAAGCCACAAAGTGAAATGTGTCTCCTTGGAGATCTTATGTAAACATAAGTCGATGTTTGGTCTTTTTACTTGCTAAACCATGTATAGGATTTGAACAGGACAATGTCTTTGAAGAAGACAAGGAGGCAATGGATACCAGGCAGAGATTTAAAGAAGATAATAGGCTGTGGTGTGGACTTGCTGGCATATGATAACAGCATTGATGACGCCAGAGGTCTCTTATTAGTGCTGTCGGTGAGGATTGGTGGTGGTGAACTAGCTGTGGTACTGAAATGTGTTGAGGAACGAAGTTTCTCTCTAAACTAGTTTAGAGAGAAACTCTTCAAACTTCTCATATATATCTTTTTTGGGTGTGAATTTTAAAAATTTAACCGTTGAATTTTATGTTCTTTATGTTCTTAATATGCATATCAAATTTCATTCAAATTGGATGTTATTTACTATTTGATCAATAAACTTATTTTATATACATTTTTATATTACAAAAACTTAAAATTTTAACATTTGATTGATGACATAGCAATTGATTTTTGATCTTCCTGAAATTTTGTAAACATGAAGGATAAAATAAGAAAGTTCAATTGAACGGTTAGATTTTCAAAATTTATACTTGATATAAAGATATATGAGGAGTTTGAAGAGTTTTTCTCCTAACTAGCTTGAAGAGAAACTTTGTTCCAAGTTTGTTTCTTTTTAACATTTATTTTGAACAACTGAAAATAAGATACTCAAAAAGTAAAATTTAAATAAATAAGTGGCCATGTGTCAAGTTTTTTACTTTTGGAGTATAGAGTGATGTAGAAAAAGTAGGATAGAAGATTTGAACTCTTATTTAGCAATTTAGCTTGTAGTTGTTGACACGTTGGATTGTTGACTTGGTGCTGACTTTGTTTTTTTAAATTGACTCTCTCTAATTGCACCAACTATTTAGAACTTGATATGGCTCTGTCACTCTCTAAAAAAAAGTAAAAACAAAACAAAGCAAAGGTGAAGGTGAAGGTTTTTGTCAACAAGGTCACTCTCATCTAGGGGTGGCAAAATAAGCCTAAACCCATTTGCCCACCCAAACCCGCCCACTCTAATTAAACCCAAACCCACCAAATTATTAGTTGGGTTAAATGGGCATCAACCCAATTAGACCCAATAATTATTGGGTTTTAACTAAAAGCCCATTAAACCCCATTTAACCCAAAAACAATATACCCAAATTCAATCTAGCTCTTCCCACCAAAAAAAAAAAAAAACCCAGCCTTAGATGTTTCAGGGTTTCAATCACATTGGTCAATTTCCAAAACTTTCCCTGTTCATCTCCAGAACTTTCCCTAATTTTCTTGACCTCTAATCACGTTTTAGTCGGAAACCCAATAGCTTCAGCATTCAAATTTTCTTAAAACTCAAACCCCCAAGATTGAAATTTACTACTTCAACACAGAAAGTTCAGTCCCGCTAATTCAAACCCCAATTTCTTCGCCCCCTAGCTTTTCATAAACCCTAACTCTCTCTCTCTCTCTCTCTCTCTCTCTCTCTCTCTCTCTCAAATTCTCGTCCTCGATGATCGATTCGCCACTTTGAACTGCAATTTCCGATACCAACCTTGTTTTCTAATTATGTTTTCTAATTATTAGGTTTTTCAAGTTTTGAAATTTTCCCTTGTTTTCTTTGCTCCCAAACAGAGTCACAACACTTTTACTGGCTCTTTAGCGTGTTACTTTGGCTAAGCACGTTGTTTATATTGCAAGTAAATTTGTATTAAATCTCTGAAAGACTTTGCATTGTTTTATTATCAGACGCTAGCTTTGCTCTCTCTCTCTCTCTGCAATCAACTCGGCAATCGATCTTGATTTTCTTGAGGTCTGGTGAGTTTTTTTTTTTTTTTTTTTTTTTTTGAAAGTTTCAATTTTGATGTCATTTTTGGATTACCCAGAAGAATTTTATGCTCAGAATTATGTTGTTCTTTGTAATTGTGGAAATGGGTCACCTCAAAATTTTATGGGTTTGGCTTCTTTGATCAAATTTGATTACTTCTGCTCAATTTTTATATCATTTCTAGATTAGCTAGAAGAACTATGCTCAGAATTGTGTTGTTCTTTGTAATTGTGGAACTAGGTCGCCTCAGAACTTAATGGGTTTTGCTTCTTTGATCAATTGATTACTTCTGCTCATTTGATTGCTAGTTCTTACATGGTTGGATCATGGAATTCTAAAACATTTTTTTTTTCTTTTTGTTTATTGTTATTGTTATTATTAAAACTTTTACAATTTTGATATGCCTCTGAAATTGCATTTTACCTTGGATGATTTGTCTGGGTGCTAGTTAATTTGGCTTTGTTCAATGTTGATGACTTGGGGGAGTTGCTATATTTTTGTGGTATTAGATTTCTCCTCCTCCTTTTATGTTACAATGCTAAAAAAACAACCAAGGTTACCTTGTCTCATGGTGCTCTTACTTTATCAAGTTGTCATACATTTTTAATAATTGGCATAAATTTCGGACACTCTGTTATAAATCCTATATTTAGTAATTCTATGAATGAAGATGCACAAACAGGATCTCTAAGACATCTTAGAAAAGTGTTTATTTGAGTGGTCAGGTTTTGGAATGGTTTAAAATGCTGAGTTGTTTTTTTTTTTTTTTTTTTTTCTGTGTTGGTTTTGATTTCCTTTACATTTTAGATATGGATTCAATGAATGAAGAAAATGATGAGTATGGTGATACTGTTTCAAGTGCTCCAAAAAGAATGAGATGTAGGACTTCTTCTGTATGGTCGGATTTTGAAATATTACCTAAAGGTTCTGATGGGAAAGAGAAAGCAAAGTGTAAAAAATGTCAAAATTCTTTTGTTGCCGGTTCTAGTGGCACTACTTCTTTGTTGTGTCACAAAGAAAAATGCCATGAGGTTGACAATCAAAGTGTGTCTCGTCAGCCTTTAGATCAAGCTATGTATAGGGAAATGGTTGCATTGGCAATCATTAGGCACAACTATCCATTCTCATTTGCAAAACATGAGAACAATAGGTTGCTTCATTGTTATTTGAATCCTGATGTTAAGACTATATGTAGGAACACTGCAAAATCGGATGTGATAAAAATATACAGGAGAGAAAAGGAAAATCTAAAGCATGATTTAAAGTCAATTACCGGGAGGTTTTGCTTAACATTAGATTTATGGTCTTCACTTAACACTAATGAGTACAAGGTTCTTACAGCACATTATGTTGATGAACATTGGGTGTTGCAGAAGAAAGTTTTGAGTTTTTGTCATGTGCCACCTCCACGTGGTGGTGTTATATTGGCAGAGAGGTTGTTAGGTTTGCTGAAAGAGTAGGGCATTGAGAAGAGGGTATTCACTAGGGCTGTCCACGGGTTGGGTCGGGTCGGGTCGGTTTTTGACCTAGCCTGGACCCGACTCGCTGGCGTCAATCAGCCGAGTTGGTTTCAGGTTTGGGTAGTGTTCGGTCGGTTCGGTCGGTTCAGAGAGTCGCTGGATTCTGCAAACGTCGTCGGAATCTTCAAAAGAGTCGCAGAATCTTCAAAAACTCAGTACATTTGCTCCAAAAATCGTCGAAATAAGCTTGGATCTCCTCGAATCTCGCCGGATCTCACCAAATATGGTCGAGATCTCACCAAAATCAGCTTGGATCTCCTCGAATCTCGCCGGATCTCCTCAAATCTGAGCTTGATCTTGCCAGAGTTGTTGGATTTGTATATTACATTGGTTGGGTTGGGTGGCTCGGGTTTTGGAGAAGAAAACCTACCACTCAACCCGCCGGCATCGGGTTTTGGGCGCGAAAACCCGTCACCGACCAATGGGAGGGTCGGTTTGGGCTGAAATCGGGTGGAAATCGGGCGAGTTTGTCGAGCCGTCGGGTTTAGGTCGGGTCTGGACAGCCCTAGTATTCACCATTACTTTAGATAATGTTTCATATAATGATACTTTGGCGAGTCATTTAATGAGACACCCTTCTTTTAGACCTTATTTACCTTATGGTGGTGAGTTCTTTCACATGTGTTGTGGTGTACACATATTAAACCTTATCGTACAAGATGGATTAAAAGTCATAAATGAGGTCGTGTATAATTTACATGAAAGTGTTAAATATGTGAGAGGTTCGGATCATAGGGAGTTGAGGTTTGCTCAATGTCTTTCAAAGCTTCCTTTTTTGACAAGTAAGAAAGTACGCCAAGATGTCCCAGCAAGATGGAACTCAACATACTTGATGATTGAGAATTGTCTTAAGTATCGAGATGCATTTTCTCACTTGAGTAGGATTGATAAATACTTTCTCAACTGCCCTTCAAAGGAGGAATGGGAAAGGGTGGAGAAGATAGCAAGGGTTTTGGAACCATTTTATGATATCACCAAGCTTTTCTTTGGGACAAACTACCCCATAGCCAACTTGTATTTCCATTGTGTTTGGAAGATTCAATTGCGTATTATGGAATAGTTGGAAGATGATGATGCGATAATTAGAGCAATGGCAAAAGAAATGAAAGAAAAGTTTGATAAATACTGGGAGTATTACAGTCCTGTGCTATCATTTGCTGTCATTTTGGATCCTAGATACAAGTTGCAATGTGTAGAATTTTGTTATAGCAAGTTGTATAAGTAGGAAGCAATATATATGGCAGCGAATCTTCATGATACATTGTATGGCATCTTTGAGGAATATAAGAATTCTACTAGTGATATCTGCAATATGGTTGAAGTAGCATCCAGTAGTGGTGGAGTGCATGGTCATTATGTTAGGCATGATGATTTCTCTGGTTTTGAGACATATAAGAGTCAACTTATTGGTTCAAATTCAAGCAAGCCACAATTGAATTTATACTTGGAAGAGGCTCGATTTGACCATAAGTTGCACGAGGATTTGAATGTTATGGGGTTTTGGAAGTCTCATAGTAATCGTTTCCTAGAACTTTCCTTGATGGCACGTGATATTTTGAGCATTCCCATTACTACTGTTGCCTCGGAGTCTGCATTCAGTGTTGGTGGCCGCATTCTTGATAAGTTTCACAGTTCTCTTTTGCCACAAACTACAGAAGCTTTGTTATGTGCTCATGATTGGCTATATGGAGTACCAGGTATATCATATTTTTTTAACACTCATGTGCTCACAATATTCATTCATCTGTATTTGATGTACTAATAAATGCTTTGCTTTCCTTTTTCAGTTGTACATGATTTTGAGGAAGAAAGCCTTGTGGAGGATTTTGGCAACTTGTGCCTATCTCAATCTAGTTCATCTGTTGACGAGGATTAGGTGATAGGAAGCTTTAAAGTTAGGTTTTTGTTGCTTATTAAGTGCTACATTGTTGGATAGGTTATTTTTCGTCTTTTTTTTTAATGTACTGGGTTTAAAGATTTTACTTTTGGTTGTTGGTGGTGTTAAATTTTAATTGGATCAGTAGTTGGTGCAATCTTCAATACTGCAAGAGGATACTAGTTGAGAAAGAAGAAGATGATTAACCTTAAAGGAGGCAGACTTTATTTTTACCTTTTTGAATAAACAAGATCCATGTTTTATTTTAATGGGTGACCTTTTTAATAGCAAATAGATGTTGGTTTCTGATTGGAAGTGTTGAGTCCAAATCTTCATGGCTCCCACTTAGCTGCCCTTTTGAGGAAATGCCACATCAAATTTTTTGATTAGAAGGAAATATTATACTTATAGATTATTCGTCATAAAAATTACAAAGTGGATTCCTACACAGTGGATTATGGGTTCCACATTGTTGGAGACGAGCTTGAAAGCTCTTTACAAAGTATATAAAGTGAGGTATGTGTTTATCATTATAGATTGCCTCCAAATATTTCTAAGCAGGGCTCAAATTATTGTGCACGAAAGAAAACCCTGTATTGTATCAATCAGGTGATCCTAATTGTCTTTGATTCGATGGCATATATATCATTAATCATATTAAAGCAACCATCCAAGAGAATTGGAAGGAAAAAAAATGTACGAACTAAATTACAATTGTCACCATATATATGTTGTTATATTTTTAATCACGGTCTTTTGGTCATTTTTTGGGTTTTGGGGGGTATTTTAGTAATTTTTTTGGGCTTCAGGTGTATTTTGGTAATTTTTTGGGTTCGAGGGTATTTTGGTCATTTTTTGGGTTTTGGGGGTATTTTGGTCATTTTTTGGGTTTCGGGGGTATTTTGGTCATTTTTTGGGTTTTGGGGGGTATTTTGGTTATTTTTTGGGTTTCGGGGGTATTTTGGTCATTTTTTGGCTTCGGGGGTATTTTGGTCATTTTTTGGGTTTTGGGGGGTATTTTGGTAATTTATGGGTTTTGGGGGTATTTTGGTCATTTTCTGGGTTTCGGGGGTATTTTGGTCATTTTTTTTTGGGTTTTGGGGGGTATTTTGGCAATTTTAAGATTTGGGGGTATTTTGGTCATTTTTGAAGATTTTAGAATACTTTTGTCATTTTCACTTTAGTGGCATTTTGGTAATTTTGATAATTGGGTAATTGGGTGAGTTGGGGTTTACCCATAATAATTAGGTTGGGTTGGATTTGGATTAGAAGCAATTAGTTAAATAGGTTTTAATGGGTAAATGAGTTTTATATATCCAACCCAATTATGCTCACCCAAACCCACCCATTTGCCACCCCTACTCTCATCTCAGCAAATCTCAGCAAAGAATGGCACTTGACAAGTTGGAACTACTGGTACTAAGTATAGAAAGACAAACACATAGCAAAGAAGAGCACGCAATGTAAAGAGACACAACTCAAAGAGGCCAGAATGGATGGAAACAACGATCGTTCCGAAGGGTTAGTTCAAATCTCTTTGCGTTAGTTTTTGTTTTACTTTTTTCTAAATATATGACCATATATGAATCCTACCATACTTCAAGTCCATCATATTTTTAATTATTTCTTTTCATGACTAAGTTTAAACAAACAAGAACGTGTGTCAACAACTTATCTGCATGATCATTTTCTATTTAGTAAGAACTGTTCATCATGGTTTATATATTATTTGTCATATATCATGACAAACCTGGCATTTTTATTGGAAATTTATTAACAAACTATATCTTTGGCACATTCAACTGAATATAAGACACTGCTACTTCCTTTTTGTAATTTTATTTTAGTTTGTGTCATATAACAACACAAATTCTGACTTATATACTCTCACATGCATATTTGATAAAACATAATCCACAAAACTTGCAAATTCAACAAGAAGTCGTGACTTCAAAACTTAAGACTAAGATTGTATTATTCATGAATTCTTCGTAGATTCAAACTTGCAAGTTCAACTAACTGTCACGGCCCCAAAACTTAAGAACACTAAAACTGTATTATTCATGAATTCTTCATAGATTCCGTATTGAGCATATGCTGGAATTGGTGAACAGCATAAGGCTCTATTCAGGACAGAGTTTCTAAAGCTTGCTTTTTTACAATAACCTAAGCCGCTCTACATCCAATTTAATAGCAAGCAAAATGTTATCTTCCGTTTTTACATTGTCTCCACGGATTCTCGTACATTCCCTCGAATCCAAATGTTCAGTTCTCTTTCTCTCTCACAGGGAAAAATAAATTTTTCTCCATAGTTTAGACGCCAGGAATTAATTGATCTCTTGAGTCATTGTGTTAAAAGATGCCAAATTTTGTGGGGAAACAATTTATCTTGATCGTAGCTTCCATAGAAGAAAAAAACTAACACACGCACACAAAATCTTCTCATAAGATATAGGAGAGAGAAAGAAGAGGAAATTAAGAAAATAGGAACAAGCAAAATAAAATGTGGGAACCTACTTTATTTTGTTCTGGAGGAATATTAGATTTAAGCAGGAACATGATAAAGTTTTAAAAAATAATCTCATCATTATTAGTAAACGCATGATTTGATATAAAGTCTTTGACACAAACTTGAAAGTCTCACCATAAATTGTTACTTAACACTTCAAAATTAAAAATGAGCATAATGATTAATATCCATACGAGCCAAACCTATTGTCAGAAAATGGAATATCATGGATGTTCACGTAATTCTCTTCTGCTCATTCTTCGAGTATACCTCCACTAATATTGTATCTGAGGTGATTCCATGTTCTTCTTTTATTTGTGGCAGTCAGCAAGAACTCGGTTCCTCCACCACAATCCATATTATTTTCGGCTTTCTCATTACGTTGCTGCTTACCCTTCTCCAAGTTAATTATCAAAAATCTGGCAACCCGTTTGAAACACATGGTGCAATCATGTTGCTTTTTATCATAGTTGTATTTGTTTACGCTCTAGCATTGGCAGGGATAAGCCAACCGACTTCCAACTCAAGCTAACTCCCTATACTCAGGCGTGTGTGTTTTATTTGTGGAACTTTTGCATGTGATTTGTTGCTGATGATCCTTGTACCTCCCTTTGGATGGTTTATCCTCGTGTTATTTATATGCATGTTTGTACAATTACTTTTCGAGTCACGCCAACTGATTTTCTGGTGGTTTGAACAAACTTTCCAATCAATCAAACGGTTTACTTCTCAAGCATTCAACATATTGGGTGGTTGGTTCCAAAATAGTATCCAATCACTGCATAGAGCAACTTCCAGAGCATTCCATAGATCTCCCATGCTACTGCCAACTCAAACGGAGCAACAAGTGACGGAAATAGCTGTAATTAGGGCCTAATTAATCCTTTTATTTACTTGAACATTTGAGATTATCATGATGATACAGTAAGTGATCTCATATTCCAATCATATTGTCATTCTGCACTCTTATCTAAAGTTAAGAACTCTACTTATTTATATGTTGGTATCAATTTGAGCTTCAGGACAAACAGTTGTTTATGTATGTTTTGAATATCACAGATGTGAATACATTGCAAGGCTAGTGGAAAAGTGCTACAACTATTACGGATCCGGATCCTCTCCATTTCCCTTTGAAATGGAGAGTATCCATTTTATAGACAAGATCAATTTGAAATGAATCTAAGGGCGAAGGCTATGCCACCTCATTTAAAAGCCAATAACTCAACCCAACAACTTAACCCTAGCTAACTTTAACGGTGGTAATAAGCTAACCTTTAAAAAAAAAAAAAAAAAGACTGTGTTAACTTTGCCGCAACCAAATTTGATCTTCGTCTCTTTGGGCTCTTTGCTCCTTTCAAATGTGCAATCTGTAAGGGGTAGGCTGACTGGCTGAGGCTAATGGTCGCAGTGGTAGGCTGTTGATGATAGTCGGGCGGCGGCCATAATTTGAAGCTTAGCGTATGTGTTTGTTTCCTTGGAAATGGGTTCATCTTAAGGTTTTAGGGGAAAAAATTCTGCCAACCCAAATCCAATTTTCTTAAACAACACTGAGCCTCTCAATCTCTCTCAGAACTCATTGATTGAGGGAAAAAAATACTATATAAATAAAACATTAAAAACTGTCGAAGAAGAACAAAAAGCCAAAAGTGAATGCCCCACTTTTAGATTTACTTGCTTCAAAATGAGATTTCACGGAATACCCATCTCGAAATTTTCATTTGGTAAGCAAATCTCAGACTTTTTCTATTGATTTTCCCATCTGGGTGTCTCAAATTGTACTTTGTTTTCTTTTTAAAAATTGATGAATTGTGATGAATTTGGTAAAAGATGGGTTTTTTCTCGGAAAAAGTTATTTTTCAAATCCTTGCAAGACTGCCTGTGAAGTCTTTATTCAGAACCAAAACTGTGTGTAAACTTTGGTACAGATTTTCCTCTAACAAGTACTTTATTCAGCTCTATAATGAAGTGTCTGTTAAGAACCCAATGGTATTGGTTGAGGTTTCTGAGGTATTAGAATCGAAATCTAGTTTGATCTGTGTTGATAATTTGAGGGGTGTGTCTGAAATTTCCTTAGATTTCTTGAATGATAGGGTTAAGATTAAAGCCTCTTGTAATGGATTGTTGTGTTGCTCTAGCATCCCTAATAAGGGTGTGTACTATGTATGCAATCCTATGACTAGGGAGTTTAGGTTGCTTCCAAAGAGTAGAGAGAGGCCTATGACAACGTTTTACCCTGATGGTGAGGCCTCACTGGTTGGTTTGGCATGCAATTTGTGGACTCAGAAGTTTAATGTTGTGTTAGCAGGTTATCCTCGATCTTTTGGTCATAGGTTGGATGGAACTTTTATATGTTTTGTGTTTGATTCGGAGTCGAATAAATGGAGAAAGTTTATGTCTTTTCAAGATTATCATTTACGCATACCACCGCGACCATCATCAACAGCCTACCACCACGACCATTAGCCTCAGCCGGTTAGCCTACCCCTTACGGACTGCACATTTGAAAGGAGCAAAGAGACGGAGATCAAATTTGGTTGCGACAGAGTTAACACAGTCTATGATTTTTTTGTTTTTTTAAAGGTTAGCTTATTACCACCGTTAAAGTTAGCTAGGATTAAGTTGTTGGGTTGAGTTACTAGCTTTTAAATGAGGTGGCACAGCCTTCGCTCTTAGATTCATTTCAAATTGATCTTGTCCGTAAAATGGATACTCTCCATTTCAAAGGGAAATGGAGAGGATCCAGATCCACTATTACCAGGACCATTAACTTTGTTTCATCGATTAGGCGTGGCTATTGGCTGATGAAAGAAAAATAAAAGAAGATTTCCACTTGACCTACCAAGCACATATATAGTGTTGTTTGGCAGTGGTGTTCAAGTATTATTGTTCAAAATAATGTAAAAATTGTAGTTTAAAAAGTGTTGTGAAAATACGTATTTAAAGAATCCATAAGTAAAAAATGTATTTAGTACTATGTTTCTAATAACATATTTTCAAATATGAAAAATAAAATTTTGTGTATGGTATGTGTATGTGTTATTTTTTTAAAAGTGGTATAAAATTATCATCTTTTTCTGACGATACAGTATTTTGTTTGATGAGAACGAGAGAGAGGCTCCCACGGACCACACTCCCACCCATTCCCACAGCCACACAGCCAAGCAATATGTCTCATTTTTCCTCTTCTTCCTTTTTTCCCAAGTCTTCTTCCCTTTTTTTTTTCTTCATTTCACTCTTTGCTTCGAAGGCCTAAATCTGCAAAATTCAAAAAATTACACCCAAATAATTCAACCAAAACTGAGTACCCACATCCTAGGTCATTTTAATGTTGTTATTTTTAGATTTGAATTTATGATCTAAACGGGTTTGTTTTTTTTTGTTTTTGTTTTTGTTTTGTTTTGTTTTTGTTTTTTTTTTTTTTTTTGTTTTTGTTTTTGTTTTTTTTTTTTGTTTTTGTTTTTGTTTTTTTTTTATTGTTTTTGTTTTTGTTTTTTTGGTTTGTTTGTTTGTTTTTTTTTTTTTTTTTTTTTTTTTTTTTTGGGTTTTCAGCTTTTCTTTTGATATGTTGATCTTTGATATGATGAACTTCAGATCTAAAAGTAGGTGTAATATTTTTGATTTGGCTTTCTTTTGTTGTTGTTGGTAATAATGGTGTTGGATTATTTGATATGAGAGAAAGAGCAAAAACAATGGAGATGAAGAGAGAGAGATGAGGTGAAGTAATTAGAGAGGACTGAGGAGAAGGCTGGGAATGAGAGAGAGAAAACGCACTGTTACATGTAGTCAGGTGCGAGACTTGTGGGTCCCACAATGTTCAATATATTTACAATAATGCCACCCACCATTGTAACTCAAAAACTAAGGGTATGTTTGGTATGCAAGCTATTTTCAGTATTTAAACACTAAGAACTGTGGACTCCAAAAAGAAAACTATGTTTGATAGGAGTTTTTTATCATGAGTGTTTGAGTTACAGTTTCCAATTTAGGGTGTTTAAAACATGTATTTTGAAAACTCAACATGCTAGTTTATAGTTTTCAAGTAACGTTGCTAAATGGTTTTTTTGTAATTAAGTTGAAAATCATGGGACCCATTGACAAGACTAATTTTTTTTTCTTTTTTTTTTCTTTCTGTTTTTCCTACAGGACCACCACTTTGTACTTCTCTCTTAATTTTTTTTTCTCTCTCCTTAAACAAAATAGCATTTTTTTCATTACTTAAAAAAAAAAACACATAAACATACCAAACATGTAATTATATATTTTTATATTTTAAAATATGTTATTTGAAACATAGTACCAAACACATTTTTTGCATTATGAGTATGTTAAATACATATTTTCACAACACTTTTTAAATTACAGTTTTCACATCATTTCAAACAATAATACTTGAGCACAACTACCAAACTAGCCTTAAAAACTAGTCTAGATTGTTTTCAAAATAGAGTGGTTAACACCTTAAATTGAGAACTATAATTTAAACACTCTTAACCAAACACCCTTACTAAAAATAGTGTTTTTTTTTTTTTTTTTTTTTGAATCACAATTTTTAGTGTTTAAACATTGAAAATTGTTGTTTGGAATCTACTACAGGCCCTATAGCTTGCCCAACTCCCTAACAATAGTTGCACTTACTTATAGCAGCCCTAGAAAACGCATATCCACATGACCAACCATCAAAGAAAACCATCATGACCCTTAAAAAGTTCACCCGTGATCCCTCTAAAAATCCTCAGTCTCTGGTAGCGAAGATGGAAGCCTAGAGGAAAGAGAAATGAAAAGGAAAGAAAATAAAGAAAGAAGATTTTGTAAGAAAAGAAAGTGGAAAATAGAAGGAAATTGGAAGAGAGCAAAGGGAGAGACTTTCGGCAATAAGAAAATGAGAGAAGGGAAGATGATGAGAAAGGGACTTAGACAAAAAGAGGAGGAAAAAATAAAAAGATCTATGAGATGGAAATTTTTAGAGAGAGATAGAGAGAGTTTTAGTCAGCTTTACCACTATACAATAAGACTTAAACCACCCAAAAAAAACACTCACACATAATTCCAATTCATAATGGAAAGTTGGTGCTCTTTGATTTGGCCACAACATAGTAGAAAAAGAGAGGTAGGTTCAATTGAAAATGATGTTTGAACAATTATAACCATATAAGTTATCAAGTTATGGTAAGAGTAGTGTCAAATAATGTGGTCCTAGAAGGACTCATCACATAAATGTATCATGCTTTTTTATCCTATTATGTATGAAATGTTTAGTGATTTTTAAAGTGGTTTAGTCAGAGTCAAGAGAGACTGTCAAAATTTTAGTATGGTATGGTGTGTTACGTTTGTTTAGGTTTAATAACAAGAGGGTAAAAAAGAAATTTCAAGGGAATTTCACTTAGATGGAGTGTAAAAGTGGAAATATAAGATTTTTTAAAAATTATTTTTTCAATTTTCCTAAATAAATTTTTAAATAGTTTTGAAATTTAAGCTTAATTAATAAAATTACTTATCATCGAAAAAAATATGGGTTCCAATTTCGTTTACTCCAAAAACTTATTGGTGTTAAAGAACAATTATCATATAACAATTATTTTTGAATGGACATTATGTGTTTAAATCTATCTTATTTATTAAAAATAAAGTTTATTTTTAAAAGTAAAGGGTGTGCATACAATTCAAAACAAGGGACAATGTAATAGGTTGGAAAAGAAACAAGGGACCATTTTAGTGACATAAAGACCACTTCAAGACCGTTAAAAACTGGAACTAGTATTTGTTCCTCTTAATAGGTTGGAAAAGAAACTCTTGATTCAATTCGAATAATCTTCTCAAATTAAGCACTATTCCAAAGTTCTAACATATTTCGATTAAATTATTTCTGTAAACGGAATTTTATAATGAAGAATGTGCTGATTGCAACTCCGCACAGAAAGAGATGCTGATCTCAAATGGGACATCTACTTCAATGCGTAAACTACTTGCAATTAATACTACCAAGTCTACTATCAGTGGCGGCTCCAGGAATTTTTTTCATGGTGGTTCTTAAGAAGTATAAATTACACAATTTAATAAAAAAAGAAATTCATATATTGAAGTCAACAACAACCAAAAAACACGCAAATTCATATATGAATGAAGATTTTCTAAGTTAAAGTTAACATGAATTCGCTTAGAAGATGAAGATGAATCTTACACAAGAAATAAATCTCAGGTATGTGGTTTCCTTATCAAATATTTGTTGATAATAACTAGTAAAAAAATAATTAATAAACTATAAGTTCATTTGAAATATTAATAAAATTATTAATTTTTTTTTGTTTAGTTGTTTCATTATTTTTCTTTACTAACCACTAACAATCTAGCACACACCTCATTGTTTAGTTTGCTTTGCACAATGTAAAGGCTAAAAATACACTGCATCATCCACCTGGCTCAACTCATTGCCTAATATAGATTTTTTTTTTTTTTTTTTTTTTTTTTTTTTGTCTTTTAATAATGTGTTGTTCTAGGTATTGCTTTTAAGTGGACCAGGACCACTACCCCAATCCAATGCCACGGCCCCACCCCCATCCCCCCCTTCCCCCCCACTCAAGAGACAGTAGCCAATCAACAGTCAACACAAATACACAATTACATATTTACATATATACACTTACACAAAAGCTGAAAAGCCAATTTAGCCAAAGAGAACTAGAGGAGAGCCTAAGTCTAAGTCAGAGCAGAGAAAAAGAGAGATTTCAAAAGACAAAAAAATATTCAGTAAGTCTAAGTCTAAGTCAATACATTGACTTATCAAAAAATAGTCACAAGTCAGACTATGAGATAGAGAAAAAGAGAGAGAGAATGCCACTCTCAATCAGAGGCTCAGAGCAGAGATGAGATAAAGAAAAAGAGAGAGAACTAAAATACCTTGATGTTGCCTAAGGTTCTTATTTCCCAATCTCGCTGTCGCCGATCT
Source organism: Quercus tomentella (assembly GCA_028535165.1). Lineage (NCBI taxonomy): Eukaryota > Viridiplantae > Streptophyta > Magnoliopsida > Fagales > Fagaceae > Quercus > Quercus tomentella. The sequence goes on along the minus strand of JAPQVY010000012.1, from coordinate 38,544,780 downwards.
CGCAATCTTCGATCTGGTCAAGGGAATCTCCGATCTTGCCGTCGACTGCTCTAGGTGTGGTTGTTGCAGCATTGCTGAGTCGCTTCTGTAGAGAACTTGAGGTTCTTATATCCCTTTAGGTTAGGAATTTTTTTGGTTTAAAATTTGATTGGGTGTTTAGTTAATTAGTTTGTAGAAATTTAATTATTATTATTTTTTGTTGATTTAAAATCTGCTTGAGTAGTGAGTGAGGTCCAGATTGATCTTGGGCTTTTTTCCCTGAGTTCTTTTTGGTCTTTGCTATTATTATTATATATATATATATATATATATTTTAGATTTTGGTTCAATAATTTTTTTTTTGGGCTTTTTCTTTTTGCTTGAAAGTCCACTATTTTGTTAAGTGGACCAAATTATGAACCAAAGTATAAGTTTATTGGGCATAAAAAAAAAAAAAAAAAAAAAAAACTGAAGGTGGTCACAATTTTTTTTTTTTAAGGACAGACAAATATAAAATTTTAAATTATTATATATAAAAAAATAAAAATAAAAAACCCAGGTCAGGGTGGTCCTTAGACCACCCTCGCCTCAACGTGCTGCCGCCCCTGTGAAGCATATATAAGAGGTGACTACAAAATCATCAGGGGCATCAATGCATGTTTCATAAGCTACCAAGTTTGATAGAATGGACTTGGTAGAGTCATCTATGATGATTGGAGTAAGAGTGAGTTGACCACCGAAGAAGCCTGGTAAGAAGATTAGACTTACCAGACTTGAAGCGTACTCCTGCTACCCGAAGCTCATTGGCCGAACGATAGGAGTAGCAGTCACTGCTTGAATGAGGTCCACCTTCTAGAGTAGCTGGTTGTTCACCATACCAAAATTGAAGAGAATATTAGCTTGTGTGAATTCGGGTACCCCACTCCATCCAAATCCATTTCAATGACCAGATCGTCACCACAAAATGTTACTTCAATGTTGTTCTCCAAATAGGATGTAGTTTCTTAATCTAATTTCTGGGTTTTTTATTTTTTTATTTTTTTAAATTAAAATTTTTTTAAATTAATAAATAAATAATTAATTAAAAATTAAATAAAGGACAAAAATGGTGAAGTTTTGTTATGGATAACGGCAGCAATTAATGGATTGCTAATGGAGGACTTAACTGAGAATAAATGAAACTTAGAGGACTAAAATGACAAAACCCAAGCTTAGAAGACTGAAATGAAAAGTTATGAAATCTAGAGGGAGAGTTTTGCATTTTAGCATTTTTTTTTTTTTTTTGGTTATGAATTAGTATAATGGTTTCTTATTATATAAAATAAATAACTCCTCCTTTTGTAGATACTAAAATTGAAGTCCAAGAATTGTATCCAACTGAGTATGACAACTAGTAAGCCAAAAAATGCATGTATCCATTAACTACAAAAAGAGAAGTGTAACAACAATGGCAGAATGAAAACAGAGAGAAAGAATGTGATTAAAACTACTAAAATATATTTCAAGCTCACAAAATGATATGGTTATGATTTATGAATGTTCTTTTTATATCTTGTTAGCCTATAATGTGTACATAGCATGGGTTAAATAATAATATTCTTTGTTTGTAAAGGTGAACACTAGCAAATGGGACCTATGAAAATAGTTCCATAATAATAAACACAACAATATTATATTAAATATATTTCATTATATAGTAACGAATTATCAAGTACATTAATGAAATTTAAATACAAAAAAAAAAAATAAACAACAATAAAAATAACAATAACATTAACAACAACCACAATAATGATAATAATTAATAATTAAAAGAACTCAGCCAGATTCTATAGTATAGTTTTGGTTTTGTCTTCCAACATGGGAAACATAAACCATCTTCGCTCAATTCCTTTTTCTTCTTTGGTTTGACTTGCTTAATCTTGAGAAAATCCACACCAAAGTTGAGGATAGTTGCTATGAAGGACATTCATACTTGGGTTGCTTTGGAAATACCAGTTCCAAAAATGACCGAATTAATTTTATATAGTGCATATTAGCAACCACAGACTTGTGTAAATAGCTAGAGTTTGGATAAAATGACTCAATTCTATATTGGTCCATGGTACGTAGATAGTAGAATTTGGTAATTTGGAGACAATAATTTTGTACCATCTGTGAGCCTTGTAAGTGTGCTGGGTCGTAAATAAACCTTCTATGCAAATGCCTAAAGAATTTTACTACTTAAATAAAAATATTTATAGAATGAACACTCCAAAAATGTCACCAAAGAATAGTTTAAACAAATATATGGATTGTTCAAAAAAAAAAAAAAAAAAAAGATATATGGCACTTGTAAATAATCAAACTATACCAAAATGCAATAAAAAACAATAACTAAGACAAGTTAGAGATTAAAATGCAGAATAGATGAATATAGTTATTGTCCCATTTTTGCATATATCAAGGATAGAGGTAGAAAGTTGGACGATAAGCAATAAATGGACTCTCACTGCTTTTCAACAAAGTTAGTATCCTAGAATGAGATTGACCAGAAATAACTTATGTTAAAAATAATATAATAAAGACTAACAAATTAATATAATATACAATACAAAAGTTAAAAATTTCACATATTGATATGTTTATATATATATATATATGTGTGTGTTTTATATATATATATATATAAACTTCTGCAAAAAAAAAAAAAAAAAAAAAAAAAATTGTTTATGAATGTATATTGCAAGGCTAGTGGCAAAGTGGACTATTGCCGGAACAATTAGCTGTGTCCCCTTGGTAAGGCTATTTGTTGATGAAAGGAAAAAAAAAATAAAGTGACTCCCAAAACTAAAATTAAAGGAAAAATAACGAGATTTATCAAATATATATGTTGATGATTGTTTTAAATAGTAGAGGCTGGACAGGGTGATCACTTTAACCATAATATATTGTTTCAAACTTTTCTATTTTCAAATATGAGAGGGAAAAAGAAATGGCAGATGAATTTTGTGTTCCCACACAACCATGAACATCATTTAATAGTTGTGTTTTTAATATATTTTTATGAGTGATGTTGAAGTTCAATAAACAGAAATGTAAATGAGATGACAAGAAAGAGAAATTTAAGACCAAGTGATGCAATTGAACTACCAAAAAAAAAAATGGCTATTTGCAATGAAGCTTTTTCAATGACTACAAAAAACCGTTGGAAAAACAAGCTTTTCTGACGGCAAGTCTCTTTCATCGATAATTACTCGTCAAATATTAAAACATTTGTAATGGCAAAATAAGTCCGTCGAAAATGCCTATTATTTTTGTCGAAAATATGATTTTTTTTGGAGGGAAGTGTTCCCACCTTACTTTTTGCGACGGAATAAAAATGTTCGTCGCTAATAAAGTATTATTTATGACGACTAAAGAAAAACCGTCGGAACTATTAACACTTGTGACGGCTTTCATGCGTTGAAAATACCAAAAATATTTTTTTATGGTGTTAGTATTTGTGACAAACATTCTTCCATCATAAATATAAAAGAGAATATTAGTGACAAACATAAAGCCATCGAAAATGGTAAAATATTTTGGAGGGAAAATTCTCCCCTTAGTTTTCACATTTGTGATGACATTTATCCATCGCAATTATTATTTTTTATTTTTCTAATTGATTTTGTATTTGCGACAAACATGTTGACCATTGTAAATAGTTAATTTGTTTTAAAAGAAAGAATGTATTAGTGATGGACTTGGATCCCTTGCAATAAATAAGATTTGCAATGGACCTAAGCTGTCGACAATGGTAATTTTTTTCAAAGGGGGAATTCATGCCCTTATTTTTCATGTGTTTAAAATTTTTTTTCCATCACTATATAATGCATTTGTTATTTGCAATGAACATGTTGGTTGTCATTAATAGTTAAAATTTTCTTAAGAAAAGAAAGTATTAGTGATGCTAAGGTAAATCCGTGACAATAAAGGTGATTTCCAACATATATATGGTCATAAAATATGGTTATTTTCTTTGAATGGTGAATTTTCCTTAATTTTGTCTTAAAGATCTAGAAATTTTTCTTAATTTTAAAAGCTGCACAAAAACATCTTTCATAACCCTCCAAGTACTTAAGGGCTATTTTGGTCATTTCAGAAGTAAAATGTATTTTGATCATCTTGAAGCTTTAGGGGCACTTTGGTCATTTTGTAGGTTTTGGGTTGGCTTTGGTTATTTTATAAGTTTATGGTTATTTCAATCGTTTCCTAGCTTTGATGGCGTATTTTAGCCATTTTGGATGGTCAGATTGTGTCAACGGGGTTAATCAAAGTTTCCCATTAGGTGGGTACAACAAATGCCCATCATGCAACCAAATAGAAATCTAGAATCTGACCATTAGATTGGTAGAATGTGGTGAAATATTTGTGTTTGTAAATTATAGTAACAATCAGACGGTCAAATTGTGAGAACAGAGTTGTCAAATCTTGCAAAAAGTCTATTAAACTTGTTCAATCTTTGGTCAAACTTCAAAGTTGGTTCTAGGACCACTAGATTTGATCGAATTGGGTTAATCAGGGAGGTTGTAAGTGGGTTTTGGGTATTAGTCAATGTTTTAAGGTTTTCTTGATTTTCATGTTTTTATCCGTTTCAAGTTTTAAAATAGAAAAACAAGGTAGTCAAAAGTCGCATACAAATCCATTATGGTCATTTTGTAGGTTTTGGGTTGTGTTTTTTGGATCATTTTCTCAATTCTTAGTAATGTTTTTATAATATATAGCTCTCTTGAAAGAGTATTGAATATTTTTAGTGATTAAACTTTCATGATAGGTGGATATAACAACACACTTCCATCTTATCCCATAATCAGATTTAAAATTTGACCATTGGATTGAAAGAGTGTGATAAAATATTTGTTTTTATGAACTTTGAGCTCAATCAAACGGTTGGATTGTGAGAACGTGACCAATCAAAATTTCTTGGTGTGTTGGTACAATAACACATGTCCATAATGTTCTAGACTGAAAATCCAAAATCTAACCGTTGGATTGGAAGAATGTGGTGATATATTGGTGTTTGTTAAGTATGACAAAAATTAGACGGTCAGATTGTGAGAAATGAGTAGTCAAAGTTTACATAACTTAGTCAAAATTGGTCAATATTTGGTCAAACATGGTCAGCATTGAAGTTGGGTCTATGACCCATTGAAAAGCTAAAAAATCGTGGGTACATAGTAAGTAATCCCTTCACTACATCCACATTTTTATTTCTTAAATCATTAACAAGTCACATTCACATTCAAGCTTTGGCTGATGTGAAGAATGTCTCTCATCTCTCTTTCCTATTTTAAATTGAGATATTGAATAAATAAATAATCCATCTTCTTTTATCAAAAAAGAAAACTTGATGTAAAAAAAATTGCAAGAAGTGAGATTTCATAGTGTTTCTATCTTTTATTAATAATAATAATTTTTTTTTTTTTAAAAAAAGGATCTTTCAAAGCGACAATAAAAACAACAAAAAAAAGTGGTGTGGTTGTCATAAATGAAATTCATAGTTTTGTTATAAAAATAAATAAATAAATAAAGTTACATTGATTTAAAACAAACCCAGCCATGCCTTATTATTATTATTATTATTATTATTATTATTATAAAAAAGAAAACCCCACAATATCATTTTTATCTTTTAGTATAAATTTTTTTTTTTAAGAAAAAAAAAAAAAAAAGGAGAAGGAAAAGACAAAACCCTAGCTCCCTAGCACTCTCCCTCTCCCTTCCACTAAAAAACAAGTGCCTCCACCTTTTTTTTTTTTTTTTTAAATCCCCACCCTCCCTTGCCCCCTCACTAAATTTAAGAAAAGTAAAAAGAAAAAAAAGCCCTTATCTCCATCTATTGTTCATTCTCTATCTCTTTCTCCCAATCATAATCAAACCCAAAAGGTTGGCCTTCTTAGATCCTTATCTTTTGATTTTTTTTTTTTTTTTTTTTTGGTTAATGTATTGTGGTTTAGTAAATGTATTTGCTTGTTTATTTCATTTATTTAAATTTTGGGTTTGGTTTAGATATACCTCTTTCATAATATATCATCTAGTATTATAGGCAAAGTTCTTGATAGTTTGGTACTAGCCCATAGTGTAATGTTTGTGTGTATTGGTGAACTCAACCAATCTGTTGATTCATGGAAAGCGTTTTTCACTTGATAATAGTGCTTTGTTCAATTTGTGTTTTAGTCTTTTAGTTCACACACACACACACACACACAATATAGGAGGCTTATTAACTTTAAAAATCTCTAATGTTATATTATTTTATTTATAATTATATTAAAAATGGAAAATACTAAAATTCTAAACTTTTTTTCCAATATTTTCTATAAACTTATGATATGATAAATGGTTATTGGAGGGAACAATCAGTCAATTGAAAGACGTGATACCTTTTATTATAAAAAATGTTTTGAAATCGATGGGTTTGAATTATAAGCAAGCAACTACTACACATATATATTTTCTCAATAATCAATATAATCAACATTGATTTTTTTTTTTTTTTTTTGCTATTTTATTTAGGTTGTTGAAATAAGTGATAAATTTGCTCATTATAATTTTCAATTAATCGCAATTGTTAGTACATATGTGATTTCATGTGACTTGTTGTGGTGATGGATATATTGTTAAGGGTGATGGGGATGTACTATTAATATGGTTATTGGTGGCAGATGTATTCTTTGAAGTTCTCATTAACTAGAGCACTACAATGTTCTTATATATTTATTCAGTTTAATTTAAAATATTGAAGACCAGTGCTGGAGGAGGCAATCACAATGTAAATAATGACGCAAGATGACTATGAGGAGGAAGATGACTCTTAGATGAAGGATGACACTAACTCAGATGCTAATTGATCCTCCAATATTTATGCTTTTAAGTTTGGTAAACGATATAATATAGCCTTCATATATTATTGAACAACATGCTATTTTGTAGGCCTTTTAATATTTTCATTTTTAATGCACTTATTAGTTTTGAATAATTATGGATTTGTGTTTGTTATTTGAATGGAGAAACTTTTATGAACAATTATGGATTTGTGTTTGTAATTTATATATTAATTATTCTATATACAGAAGTATTTGATATTTTCAAATAAAATAAAAATATCATAAGTTTTTTTTCGATGAAGTTGTTTTTTTGCAAATAATGTATTAGTGACTAGATAAATGGTTTTTAATAACGGTTAAAGTTTGTCAAAAAAAAGTAATTGGTTGCATTGATGTTATATTTTTGATGAAAAACTAGGTATTTACAATGGCTTTTATTTGTCGAAAACATACATTAACGACGGTCATTGTTTGTCACAAAAGGTATTTGGTCGTCCAACTTCCTCGTTTGAAGTTCTATTTACGATGACAAGGCAAGTATTTATGATGACTTTTAGTTATCGAAAAAAAATACATTAATGACGGCCTCGCAAATTGTATTTGGTCGTCTAAGTTCCTCGTTTGAAGTTGAATTTGCAATGGCAATTATCAAGTACTTACGATGGAGTGTTAGCAACAGCCTTGTTGGCAATAGAGTATTGCCAACAAGGCTTTTGCCAACGGACATCGACTGCTTTTTGCCATCAATAATACGAATTTGCGACGGCTTTTTGTGCTTTTGCGACGAACTTTGACCGTCGCAAATAAGCTTTTTTTTTTGGTAGTTACAGACCATTTCAAGAGCAGTTAAAAAGTCAAACTAGGAAGTGTACCTTCTTTTCATAGGTTGGAATAGAAATTGCTTTAAATTACTTTTGACATAGTCATAATCTTAAGGCACTATGAAAAAAAATCTAAGTACAATATTTTATGAAAGCTCTGATTGAGACCTTTTTTTTTTTTTTTTTTTTTTTTTCAAAAGAATCATTAAACAGAGCAAACAAAACCAAAAATTTAATGAAAAAAAATGAATTGAAATTTTTTGGGGAAGTTGAGTTTTGATATTTTCACAAGAAACAAACAAACTTCAGAGAATCAAGAATCAATACTTAGGAGTTACTAGTTAGGACTCGATTTATAAACAGTCTATCTTGTAAAAATAAATAAATAAATAAATAAAAAGCACAAAGAAGATATGATATGATGATTGTTTCAACTTTCAAAGGATTATGTATGTATAACTTACAGCCTGAACACAGAGCATTGGAGTTCAAAAGAGCAAACTTTGTACTCGGCATTAGCGAGTATGCCATCAATCTCCAACTTTGGTGACATTGTTGAAGACCCAGTAGCTGCTCTGCTTCCCTCTCTCAATTGTGTCATGAATCAGAATCTTGACTTCTAGAGGGAAAGATATATAATATAATATAATATAATATATATATATTGAAGAGGGTAAAAATATAGCCTGATGGACCTCCATTAAATGGGCCTGACGAATCCATGTCCGTGGGCCGATAGAGGGCAAGCCCAACTTGTACAAAGGTCTGTTATGGATAGATACAGCAGAAACCCTAGATGGGAAATACTTGCGACACACGCTTAATCACCATTAGAATCCTAAGGTAAATGGAATCCTAGGACGAAGAGGATTCCGGAAGATACGCGCGTTAATGAAGATCTTCTCTACAAGGAAATGTCTTGTCCATCACATTTGGGACTATTTAAAAGGATTCCTATAAGGAAAAGACTTCTACACCATGGAAGAGATGCCAACCTTCTACTACTATAAAAGCCCCAATACCCTCACAAATCGAGGCACGCATAATTTACCCTTCTCTAGCACTCTGGAGTTGTGAGAATAGTTCTAACTTGACCTTTGGAGAGTATTCGGCCGGCACCACACCGGTGCTCTCTGTTAGGTCTCCTCTCTTTTTTGTGCAAATATCGTTACGAGCGTGCGAGGATCGTGTAGCTCACTGGTGATATTTACGACATCATCAGTTGGTGCCGTCTGTGGAAAACATGATTGCAACTTGTAGGCCATACAAACACTACCCCGACAAAGGGCTGCATGGTACTTACACGCTCGATGGCGACCACCAACAACGTTCAGGAAGACGAGCCACAACCTACTACCTTGGAGAGATAGGTCCTAACCCTTACAGCAGCAGTGGAGCGCCTCACCAGACAAAACCAGACCCTAGAGGAACAACTGCGACAGAAGAACGCGGTGAGGGGAAACCAAGAAGAAGATCAAGAAGGTGCCAGTGCTGATCACAGGAACTAGGAGAAACTGAAGGGTAGTAACGCCCTAAGCAAACTGGAGCGACAAAATATAAGCCTCCCAACCCTCATGGATACGGCTCCACCTATTGTCGTGGAGATGCAGGCAATGAAGGAGCAGATGGAAGTTATGATGAACACCCTTAAGGGACGAGTATCCAGCGATCTTGACGACCTAGTTAACCGAACCGACTCACCGTTCACTGCCTCCATCAATTGCTTCCCTCTGCTGCATAAATTCCGCATGCCACAGATAGACAGTTACGACGGAGTCAAGAACCCTCTAGATCACCTGGAGACCTTCAAGACCTTGATGCACCTTCAAGGAGTTGCAAACGAAATCATGTGTAGGGCCTTCCCTACAACGCTGAAGGGTGCTGCGAGAATTTGGTTCAGTTCGTTAACGCCTAACTCTATTAGTACTTTCAAGGAGCTGAGTGCCCAGTTCATTTCGCATTTCATTGGAAGGCACAGATACAAGAAGTCTACTGCATGTCTGATGAACATTAAACAGCGAGAGGACGAGACGCTGAAATCCTACATAACCCATTTCAACAAGGAAGCCCTCTCAATTGACGAAGCGGATGACAAGATAATTGTAGCAACATTCACTAATGGGTTACGAAAGGGTAAGTTCCTGTTTTCTCTATACAAGAACGATCCAAAGACCATGTCAGATGTGCTTTACAGGGCCATCAAATATATGAATGCGGAAGACGCACTACTGGCCCAGGAGGATAAGCCCAGAAAAAGGGAAAGACAGGAGGACACACGGCAGAATAGAGGGCGAAAGGTGGCTAGGACCGGAGAACGACGGGATGATAGATACTCCAAACCCCCCACTGGGAGGTTCACAAGCTTCACCCCATTAACTGTCCTAATAGATCAGGTCTTAATGCAGATCAAAGACGAAGGAGCCCTAATGTTCCCCGACAAGTTGAAGGGAGATCCCAGCAGCAAGAGGCCAAGGGACAAGTACTGCCGCTTCCATCGAGACCACGGGCACGACACAACAGACTGCTACGATCTAAAACAACAGATAGAGGCCCTTATAAGACAGGGGAAGCTACAAAGGTTCGTTAGCAAGGAAAGAACGGGTCCACCCCAAAAGCAGGCCTTACGACAGGAGAATGAGCACCCAAGGCCGCCTATTGGAGACATAAGGATGATCGTAGGGGGCACGGCAACTTCTGGGTCATCTAAAAAGCCCGGAAGACCTACTTGAGAACAGTCCAAAACGTCCAGCTTACGGGCACTGTACCCAAGATGGCACTAATCGATAACCCCGTCATCGGATTTTCAGAAGAAGATGCTCGAAGGCTGCACGACTCGCATGACGACGCACTTGTTATCAGCCTAAGGGTAGAAGACTACAACATGCACCGGGTTCTGGTCGACAATGGCAGTTCGGTAGACATCCTATATTACCTGGCTTTTCAGCAGATGATGATTGATAGAGAATAGTTGGTCCCAGTTAATGCCCCTCTAGTTGGTTTCGAAAGGATGAGAGTGTTCCCTATCGGTGTCGTCACGTTGTCAGTAACGGTGGGTGATTACTCCTAGCAGATCACTAAGAAAGTAACATTCCTGGTGGTCGATTGCTCCTCCGCTTACAATGCCATTCTCAGACGACCTACCCTCAACTCATGGAAGGCTTTAACTTCAACCTACCATTTAATGATCAAATTCCCAATGGATTATGGAGTAGGAGAACTGCGCAGAAATCAAGTGGCAGCGCGAGAATGCTATATTGCTATGCTAGAGATGGAAGATCATCAGTAGACAATATGCATAGGAGAACAACAGGCAATAGCGGAGCCGGTTGAAGAATTAGAGGAAGTGATCCTTGACGACTTAAGGCCAGAATAGACAACCAAAATGGGTAAACTCGCAAGTTGGCCGGTACGCCAAGCGCTCACGGCATTCCTAAGAGACAATCAAGACATGTTCACCTGGAGTCACGAGGACATGCCAGGAATCGACACCTCAATCATAGTTCGCAGGTTAAATGTATCGCCCTAATTTTCCCTAATCCGGCAGAAGAAACGGGTATTCGCTCAGGAGCGGGACAAAGCAATAGCCGAGGAAATTCGAAAGTTGCTTAAGGCAGATTTCATCCGAGAAGTGTACTACCCCGATCGGTTGGCAAATGTCGTCATGATTAAAAAGGCCAATGGAAAATGGCGGATGTGCGTAGACTTCACGGACCTCAATAAGGCCTACCCCAAAGACAGCTATCCACTCCCTCGGATAGATACTTTGGTCGACTCAACGCAAGACACCAGCTTCTGAGCTTCATTGACGCTTTCTCAGGCTATAACCAGATCAAAATGGATGAAGCCGATCAAGAGAAGACCTCTTTTGTTACCAGCCAGGGACTGTTCTGACACAAGGTGATGCCATTCGGACTAAAAAATGCTAGAGCGACACACCAGAGATTAATGAACAAGATGTTCGCATACCAGATTGGGAGGAACGTACAAGTTTATGTCGATAACATGCTAGTGAAGAGCCTGCGCGAAGATGATCACCTAAACGACCTTCGGGAGACCTTTGACACCCTCCGATCATATAACATGAAGCTGAATCCAAGCAAGTGCGCGTTCAGGATGACGATGGGGAAATTCTTGGGTTTCATGATATCCCAAAGAGGTATAGAGGTTAACTCGGAGAAGATACAGGCCATAATAGAGTTAGAGCCGCCAAGGACGGTCAAGGAGGTGAAAATTTTGAATGGCAAAATCACAGCCCTGAACAGGTTCGTCTCGAAAATGACAGACAAATGTCTACCTTTTTTCCGCACTCTGAAAAAATTGTTTAAGTGGACGAACGAATGGTAGGTGGCATTTGAAAACTTAAAGGCGTATCTTTCATCTCCCCCATTGCTCAGTCCATCCAAGCCAGGAGAAGAACTCTACCTATACTTAGTTGTTTCATAAGCCGCTATTAGCACAGCTTTGGTGAGGGAGGAAAACGGAACTCAGAGACCGGTCTACTTTACAAGCCGAGCGCTCCGAGGGGCAAAAGAGAGGTACCTTCAGATGGAGAAGTTGGCCTTCACGTTAATAACAGCAGCGTGAAAACTCAAGCTGTACTTCCAAGCACGTACCATCATTGTCTTGATGGACAAGCCCCTAAAAAGAGCCATGATTAGCCCCGAGACCGCAGGACGGATGGCTTTGTGGGCAGTGGAGCTTAATGAGTTTGATATATAGTATTGTCCGCGAACAACCATAAAAAGGCAAGTAGTTGCTGACTTCATCGCTGAATTCACCCTCGGGGATGGCCAAGGGGCAGAGGAGACGCGACAGTGGAATATTTATACGGACGGGTCATCCAATAGGCGAGCAGGAGGGGCCGGTGTGGTTATCCAAATCCCGGAGGGGGATAAGATTGAGTGTATGATCCAACTGGATTTCCCCACAACCAACAAAGAGGCCGAATATGAAGCCTTGGTGGCAAAGCTAGACCTCGCAAAAGCTGCAGGTGCTGAAAACGTGGTCGTACACTGTGACTCACAGGTGGTAACAAGTCAGATTAATGACGGCTATGAGTGCAAGAATGAAAGGATGAAGAGGTATCTAGAAGAGGTGAAGAATCGAATCGACAGCCTCGAAGTCAGATTTGTTCAAATCCCAAGGGGGGAAAACGAATGTACCGACCACCTAGCAAAAACGGCATCAACAGAATTTATGCTTGTTCCCGAATAGGTATTGTCATTTTTTCAAACCTCCTCACTGATTGATGACAAAAAAAATGTGTAGGAAGTAGATTCTGAAAGCAATTGGACTACGCCGTTGATATCATACCTGAAGACTGGCGTATTACCAGATGGGAATGATGCTGCCAGGAAGTTGAAGGTCCAAGCTGCATGGTTTGTGCTGATAAAAGATGTCTTATACAAAAGAGGATTCTCTCGACCGTATTTGAGGTGTTTAAGCCATAAGGAAGCAAATTACGTAATGAGAGAAGTCCACGAGGGTATCTGCGGAAACCACTCAGGGGTACAGTCATTAGTACATAAGTTGATCTGAGCAGGATACTATTGGCCTACAATGTTGAAAGACGAACAAGCTTATGTCAAGGCCTGCGACAAATGTCAAAGGTTTAGCAATCTCATCAGGCAACCGTTCGAAGAGTTAACCCCTATGACAGCCCTTTGGCCCTTCGCTCAATGGGGACTAGATATCATGGGCCCCTTTCCAACAACAGTCAGGTAGCTAAAGTTTCTGGTGGTTGGTATCGACTACTTCACTAAGTGGATGGAAGTAGAAGCCCTAGCCACTATCACAAAGAAGAACATTAGAAGTTTTGTTTGGAGGAATATCATCTGCAGGTACGGAATACCCAAAGTGCTTGTCTTTGACAACGGGAAGCAATTCGACAACAGCACATTTAGGGACTTCTGTTCGGAGCTAGGTATCAAGAATCACTACTCGTCGCCCGCACACCAACAGGCCAATGGACAAGTTGAAGTCACAAACTGGTCCTTGCTCAAGATCATCAAGACCCGGCTTAAGGGGGCAAAGGGTATATGGCCGGACGAGCTACCAAGCGTTCTGTAGGCATACCAAACTATAGCAAGAACACCCACTAGAGAAACGCCTTTTCGACTAGCATATGGAAGTGGTGCTGTCATCCTAGCAGAAGTAGGGCTCACAAGCTATTGGGTAGAGAACTATGATGAGGATAAGAACGAAGAGGCCATGTGCCTTCAGCTCGATCTGGTGGACGAAGTACGAGTGACAGCAGAGCAAGGGATGGCGCAGTATCAGAATCTCATGGCGAAACACTACAACTCCAATGTCAAGCATAGAGACTTTCAGGTGGGAGATCTTGTACTACGGAAGGTAATGGGCGCTACTAGAGATCCTTCGCAAGGAAAGCTCGGCCCTAACTGGGAAGGACCCTACAGGATCGCATCATGCCAGAGGAAGGGCACCTACCACCTCGAGACGCTAGACGGGCAAAAGTTTCAACACCCATGGAACACGAAGTACCTACGAAAATACTATCAGTAGAGACAATATGAAGAGCAACGACGCTTTTTCCCAGTTTATTTAGTTTTTACTACAATTATTAGTTTTACTTTAACAACTTTTCGCTACAATACTTTAAGTATCTTTTTAAGCCCAAGGGGGCAGGTACTTTTCTACAAGCACATGATTTTTTTTTTTTTTTAAGAAGAATATTCAGACACATCTATGTCTTTTCAACTTGAATTTTCACAAAGTCCATAAGTTGGAAAAATTCAAAGTCCACAAAAATGGACGGATATAAATAAATTCCACAAGCTGGACGGATCATCCCTGGAGGATGAAGATTCTGTCCACAAAAATGGACGGATATAAATAAAGTTCACAAGCTGGATGGATCGTCCTACGAGGATGAAGATTCTAAGTCCACAAAAAATGGACGGATATAAATAAAGTCCACAAGCTGGACGGATCATCCTAGGAGGATGAAGATTCTAAGTCCATAAAAATGGACGGATATAAATAAAGTCCACAAGTTGGACGAATCATCCCAGAAGGATGAAAATTCTAAATCCACAAAAGTGGACGGATATAAACAAAGTCCTTAGACTGGACGGACCATCCCAGGTTGATGAACTTTCTAAACCCACAAAAGTGGACGGGTATAGGCTAGAGTCCACAGACTGGACGGATCATCCCAAGAGATGAAAATTCCAAGTCCAAAAAGTGGACGGGTATAAACTAAAAGTGGACGATTCATCCATGAAAGATGAAAATACTACCCAGTCCATATAGTGGACGGTACATAAAGGATGTAAATTTTATTTAAATCCATAAAGTGGACGGTTCTAAATGAGGAAAAAATGTAGATTTTAGTCCATAAAATGAACGGATCGTCTAGAAAAATCAAAACTTTAGTCCTTTTGGTGGACAGACCATCCTTGAATATTAAGCCTATAAGGTGAACGGTCCATCCAGGTCAACAGAAATTTATATAGAAAAGGGTGGACGGACCGTCCACTGAAGATAAAAGTCTAACCGAGTCCGTAAGGGGGACGGTCCCTCTAGACATTAAGACGAACACAACTTAAATTCCATAATACAATGTGGACGGACACATTTTGGAAGTTAGGTTTTAACTCAATGGCCATAAAATTAAAGGCCTCACATAGTGGACGGGTTGAATGAAAAACGGACCACTACATTCATAGCAACCATGAAACAAGCAATTAAACACAAATGGGTAGATAGAAATATAAAACTCTTGAAGGGGAAATTGTTTAACATGAACATAATGACAAATAAAATTAAGGGATTGTTTTCTCAACTTACAAATAAAAAAATAATAATAAATAAATAAATATATAACACCACTACTCCTAAGGGTCTGCATCCTTCTCTTGACGGGTGTCATCAGTTGCAAGTTAGACTTGGCCTTGAGCATTCTGTGCTTGGGCTGACTCTCCGTCGCCTTGAGTTGTTTCCTTAACAAAAAGATCCTCAGTGTCCTCTAAGGCGACGGGCATGACGGAGGTTTGAGCCTGGTCCTCAACTTTAATGTTTGACACATCTAGGTCAGGGTAGGCCTTCTTAACTTGACAGAGAGCGTCATCAAAACCCTGCAGATAAGAGTCTCCCAACTCGGACAGCAAGGTGTCGGAGTCACGGTACTCACGTATCGCTACCTCCTTAGCCTGACGGAGTCTATCCTTCAGGTCAACCTTTTTATCCTTATCCTTAAGGGCCTTCTTCGCCTCCTCCGTCCTCTGCTCAAGCTCCTTCCTCACCTTCTCTGAAAGGTCAAACTTCTTTTCCATTGTGGATTTCCATTTTTTGAGTTGACCAAGTTCATCCTTCGTCATCTCTGTCTTTGCCCGCACACTGTCCAAGGCCATCTCACGATTAAGACACCGTTCCATCAGCCCTTTCATCATAATCATGGACTTAAAAAAAAAAAAAAAAAGGGTTAGATGGAAAGCCAAGTGGAACGAACGGATGTAAAGTAGACGAGCAAGATTACCTGAGCAATTGCAAATAGACCCGTCTCCACCATTGCCTCCGTGGAGTGATTACCTAAGTCCTCATAGTCCTCCGACGTTATGATAGACGAAAGCTGCTCCAAGGCATATTTGGAGTCTTCACGGAGGAGGACGGGTGGCTTCTCCTGGCTAGTGGACGAGGCCTTCATAGTGCCCTTACCAGCCCCATGCTTCGCTAGGGTAACCGTCTTTGCACCCTCAACCATTAGACCTACGACGGGCTCCAAAGGGACCTTGGGTTTCTTGAGAGGACGGTCCCCTTTGGATGGCTGTTTCCTTTTTATGGATGGGTTGCTTGAGCCTGTCCCCTTAGGAGCCACATCGCCAGACTCTTTCTTTTTGGCAGCCTACGATTTGATCATCGCCCTCCTCTTAGCTCGTCCATTTCTGTAAAGAAGGATGGATGAAGTTAATTACTAAGATAAAAATGAAATACTTTCAAACAAAATGAGGACGACGGACTTACGTCGGCAAATTTTTGCATCATATTTAATGGCTGCTGGCATTAGTTCAGGTCCGTCACAATACCAATGAATGGTATCAAGTGTGACTAATTTTGCCCAAGCCCTTTCCTCCGGCTTGGTCTTGTTAAAAATTCTCTCGAGAAAATTGAACTTCTCAAGATTAACTTGTGGACGCCGTCTATCTACAGGAGAAGAAGACGGTTAAAAATGTTGAAAAAATTATAATAAACTGAACGGTTGAAAAAAGAATTAACAAACTAGGACGGGTGCATACTGGACGGACACAATATGCCCTAAGTCGTGTCGACGGGCATGTTTTTCGTATCCCCTGGACGACACATCCACTCGTCACCCTCTAGGAAGAAATAACGGCACTTCCAGTCCCTATTGGAGTCGGGGGTTTCAAATATAACCTTCAACAACGGACTCCTAGGTACAAAACTATACATCCCCCTTGATTTGTCTATTTCGTCTGGACGGTAACGCCGTATAGAACCTCCATTGCTATGAAGACCCTCCAAGTGTTTGGGGATACTTGGTTGACGGACAGGCCAAGGTATTTGAGAAGTTCACGGTGAAGGGAGCTTAGTGGAAACCTAAGTCCTGCCTTCAGTATCTGTTCATACACCCTGACACCTTCTACTCCTTCATAGTAGCATTTCTCTGACTCTTGGGGCAGACGGATGGGGATGTTATCTGGAATTTGGAAATTGGCCCTAAGAGTGTTAAAGTGTTTCTCCTTGATGGTAGACCAAAAATTATGCATTGTCCACTCCGGTAGCATGATGAACTCCCTAAGTCCATCAGCACCTACGACAGATTTTATTGGTTGTTCCTCCCCGTCATCAGAAACCTCCTCTAGTTCAGCCATCTCCATATCCTCATTTGTTGAGGACGAGGAAAAGGCAGACAGACTCCTCTCTTCACCCGGACTCTTTTGGTCTTTATGACCAGATGGGTATACTTCCTTGTAATCCGCCCCATCACGGACAACTGATTGGTTACTTAGCGCACTAGACATTGCCTAAACGTGACGATAAAACCTAAGACTCTGACGGATCTAGAAGTGATGACGGGTGTATAAAGTCTAGGAAAAAAAAAAAAAAAGGTAAAAGTATATCTGTAGGTAAAAGGGACTTGTGAAAAGAGAGTACTTACCAATTTTGTGAATGAACGGAAGAAATGAGATGACGGATACAGCAATTGAACGGAATGGTCTCTGACAAAGACGACGGTTGCACTCTGACAGTATGTTTTAGCCAAAAATGGAGAAATGAGAAAGGAAGACACTAATATTTATAGAGGAAGTGCACGGAAGACGAAGCGATGCTTCGATCCGAGGTAAAATCCAATCGAAGAGCGACACGTGTCATGCGTCATAATGGCTTCCAGACAACCTGTCAGGCATTGTCGCAGTTCACGGCATCCGCATTGAAACCGTCGACCCACAGGCCTTTGAATCGTCACCCCACGGGTCCTTCCACTCAAGGATGACGAACCCATGGGGTGAAAAGGGCAATTGAAGAGAATAAAAATATAGCCTAACGGACCACCATTAAATGGACCTGACGAATCCATGTCCGTGGGCTGATAGAGGGCAAACCCAACTTGTGCCCTAGATGGGAAATACTTGCGACACACGCTTAATCACCATTAGAATCCCAAGGTAAATGAAATCCTAGCATGAAGAGGATTCCAGAAGATACGCGCGTTAATGAAGATCTTCTCTACAAGGAAATGTCTTGTCCATCACATTTGGGACTATTTAAAAAGATTCCTATAAGGAAAAAGACTTCTACACTAAGGAAGAGATGCTAACCTTCTATTACTATAAAAGTCCCAATACCTTCACAAATCGAGGTACGCATAATTTACCCTTCTCTAGCACTCTAGAGTTGTGAGAATAGTTCTAACTTGACTTTCGAAGGGAATTCGGCCGGCACCACATCGGTGCTCTCTGTTAGGTCTCCTCTCTTTTCTGCGCAGATATCGTTACGAGCATGCGAGGATCGTGTAGCTCACTGGTGATATTTATGGCATCATCATATATATATATATATATATATATATTAAGAAATGGAGTAATCTAGAGAGTATTTTTAGGGGATATTAGGCTAATTAGGACTCATAACATACTAGGTCATATTTTTAATAAAGGCCTGTTTTTTAGATGGATAATGTGGGGTTATTTAAAAAAAAAAAAAAAAAAAAGGATTTAAATGTAAAAATTAAAGAGAAATTATCCCTGAAAAAAACCTTATAAATTTGTAAAAAAAAAATATTAACACTTAAATATATTTAACAGTAATTTATCATAATAAGATACTTAAAAATGTTAATTAATTTTGGAGTTCTTGTCATTTTTCTCCTTGATTTTCAAGAAAGGTCGTAATATCCTGCCTTGCTTTCGTGTTCTTAAGTGATTAGGTTATGAGTTCCTTGAGTAGAGGGAATTGAATAACTAGATGAGAAGTAAGAGGTAGAGATCAAGTAGATCCTACTCAAAACTAGGTGATTTCTTGGGGGCATTTTGTAGCCATTTTTGTGGATGAGACAACTTGCAACAAACAACAAGGCACAATATACTGCAAATATTTTGCATGAACGCATTAAGTAAAGCCATACAAGATAAAGGTTATAATAATAAGTTAAAAATAATTACTAAATCTAGTTGCGCTCAAGTAGAGAAGTCCACAGGTCACCCCATCTAATCATTTTTTTTTTTCTAAAAAAAAAAAAAAAAAAAAGGGTAAGGCCATGTGCCATGTTTGGTTTAATAATTTTCATCACTCAATTTCCATCACTCAATTTCCGTCACTCATCACTCATCACTCAAAATACCCTATCCGTTTGGCACCATCACTCACTTCCCATCACTCGATATTTTTCACACTATTTATGGGCCCCATACCTATCACCCGGTGCAGCTTTTTTTTTTTTTTTTTTCTTCAGTACCCAAACTCGCCGAACCTAATGAAAAAAAAAAAAAAAAAAAAAAACAAAACAAAACAAAACAAAACAAAACCCAGAACATGAAGACCGTACCAGTGGAAAAAAAAAATAGAACAGACCGAAATAGTGAAAAAAAAAAAAAAAAAAACCAGAACAGACTGAACAGCCAACCCAGGGGAAGAAACCTAGGAAAAAAAAAAAGAAAAAAGAACCGAACAGCCAACCCAGGAGAAGAAAAAAAAAAAGTCAAAAGGTGGTCAAAAGGTGCTGCTGAATACTGTTTTTGGGTACCCTATGTGTGTTTAATTACAATATTGTCATTGAGTTATGAGTTATGGAAAGAGTTATGAAAACTGAAAACAGTCAAAATGTGTTTTCAGTTTCCATAACTCATAACTTAAAAATTAGAGAATTGAATAATGGAAACAAAGTTATGGAAACAGAATTATAGACTTCCCAAATAATCTTTTTGTTATGGGTCCCACCATTTTTGAGTTATGAGTTATGGAAACAAAGTTATGAGTTATGAAAATTGATGAACCAAACACCCCCTAAATCTCTTGGGCTTAGACTTGATTTGGGAAGCCTGTGCGCCTTGCCCCTAGGAAAACATTTGGGCCACCTGGACTTTATGCTTTTTCCTTTAAATATAGTTTAAAAAAATATTTCCCTATATAAACTGCCAAAAAGAATGTTTATAGTTGTTCATAAAAATAAAAATATAAAAAAGAAGGAAAAGAAGAAGAAGAAGAATGTTTATAGGTACAAGTGGTTGGTAGATTGTTGTATATAACTACATGTTGGCTCAAATCACCATAGTTACAACTTTATACTAGGATTCTTTAAAGGAAAATATAAAACTAATCAACATAAAGGTATGGGGTCGGAGCTGATCTAGGTCAAAGTTGGTTGAGCCCGAGCCAAGGCCCAGCTTCAAGTTAAATTAAGCCTAAAGCAATCCATACCAGTCTAATTTTCAAGAATGCATATTAATCGTTAAACTTGACCTGACTTGATCTTTCAATCTAATGGTCCAAATATCACATCAATACGATGTTTTAATTGTTATGAGCTTTGATTCATTTTGGAATTAATTTCTTATTCATCTAACAATTCAAAAGACATTTTTAGGATTATGTTCTTGCTCATCTATATTACCTAAGCTTCGGGCAAGCACATAAAAGCAGTAAGTAAAAGCATACATGCATGATGCATGAGTAAGCAAAAGATGACATGTTAAAGAAAGCTTGAAACCAAGTGCAAACAAGATGACATGGATAGCCATTGAATGCTAATTGAAGCCTAAATCTCGATATCCCCAGTAGAATGGTCATTGATTGTTTCAACAAGTGATCAATTACAAGCAATAGATAAGCCTAATTACGTACAATAGCCTACAACTCTGAGTAATAGCAGGCTAGTAGCCTTGTATCCCAGCAAAATAGTTGCAACACCACCCTAAACCACTCGAAGCATTTATGCTTATGCAATAGCAAGCTCTATGCAGCAACGGTAATAGGTATTATACTGTTATGTAGCAACAAATTATGCAGAAGCTGATAGGACAAGCCTTGAGGGTCTTAAGACCCAAGCAAACGTTTGCTTGGGTTTTGAGATTGGCGATGAAAGCTTCCTTCTCCGTTTTTCTTTTGTTTTCTTCTGTGTTCTTCACATTTATGCACACACAAAAAAGTTAAAAAAAAAAAAAAAAAAAAAAAATTAAATTTAGGAAAAAAAATGTTGTTTTTGGATAGCAAACAAAACCAATTGAACAAAATTTGATAGTGACTACACTGGACAAAAGTAAAAATTACAAAATTTAAATGGATAAATTAAAAGTTAGAACACGCTTAAATTAAATTTTAAAAATAATTAGAAGGTATAATCTATAATTTAGCCTAAAATTTATAAGTGTGGTTTAAAATTTTTATTAATAAAATATAACGATGGTAAATTATGAAATAGCTAGGGGGCTATGGCCCCATCTCCCTCCTCACCCACATACAATTGCTTCTCTCATATAGGAAGTTTGTGGGGTCTAAGTTCATACAAGTTGACTAGCCAACTCGCTATTGTTATAAAAATATTGTGATTTTTTGTTGCGATGGTTGTTTTATTATGCTCATAGCATTTTAGTAGAGTAATTATTTTATACTTCGAAAGTATGATGATATAGTATTTTTATTTATTTATTTATATGAATGGCGAATCTTATTAGTCAAATTTATAGTAGAGTTCCTAACTTATCTGAGGAGAGGGTGTACCACAATGTTCTTTGAAATTATTGAAAAAGTTTTCCTTGGGACCCATTAGAGGATGGAAGACTCAAAACCTTTAATCAATTGTAGGGATAGCAATCGAGAAAGTTTTCATTTTCTATTCCGTCTTGCCCACCAATACTTCAAGGTGAGTATTTTTGCCCCTACCCTCACACTAATAGTCAATAGAGTAATAGGCACCCCATGGACATGCAGGGGCATAGCCAACATTTTTAACTTGGGGCCAAATTACATGTTTGTACGTTAGTTATAACTCATATATTTATGTGTATGTATGTGTGAAATAGATAGAGTTAAAAGAAATAAAGAAATGAAGCTTAAAGACTAAGAATGCCACACAAAAAAATCACTAGTTTAAGCAACACAATAAACTTTTTGCGACTTTCACATTTGAACACGCTCAAACGCAATGCACTTTTGTTTTCTTAAAAAAAATAAATAAATCGTATCTTGACAACTTTTTTTTTTTTGGTTTGAGTAAACGTGTGTTCTGCTGGGTGAAGTCCACTTGAGAAACTAAAATATTGTAATTGTAAAATGATCATATTTCAAAGGGAAAGTAATAAAGAAATTAACATTGTATGATGCATAAGAACCACAACAAAATAAAACATATGACAATTGCTCCAATCACTTGCTAAACCAAAGACTAATGACTGAAGGGTAACTACTACTTTTACTTTGTTTTAGTCATTTTATATGCCATAATTTACTCGACAGTCCCACTTAGCTAATTATTTTCATTACTTTCATATACCTTTTTTAATCCTAATAGTTCCATGCTCTAGATATATCCAATCATTAGCCAATAAATTAAGACATACTTATGGTATCAAATATTTTTTATCACTCGTGCTAGTGTGTCATTCTATGTAGTTTTGAGAGATAATTGTCTAAACCCTTTGATTGATCATGCAGCCACAACATATTTCAAAGAGGAAACCACTAAAACTAACATTAGACTAGGTATATGAATTTTTTTGGAGGGGCCAATTAATACATTTGCAAGGGCAGCTTGTTTTTATATGGTATTATATAGGGGTTTCAAAAGTTTTGGGGGCCATGGCACCCCAAGCTTTTGTGTGCCTCCGCCCTTGTGGACATCGTACCTGCCCATGTCACTTATTTAATTTTTTTATTATATATAATTCTTTATTTTTTTTAGAAGAATATATAATTCATTCAATTTGATTTAAAAATATATTTTACATTAAATTAAAATTCATAAATAGCATAAATAAAGTTCTAAGTTCTAACATTAGAAAACTTTGTTCAATTACTTATGGTGGTGGTGCCTTAATGGCGGGTTGCAAAGTTTCGGGTCAACATTTTTTTTTTTTTTTAGGAATCGGTAAGAAGTTGTGAGTCAACTTTATACCTAGAAAATGTACGGGTTCTATAATTCTTGGATGGTATCACTTGTGTAATCAGTAAATATTTAATCCAGCAACTTATTCAAAGAAAAAAAAGTTCCAGCAACGTGACAGTTTGGCCAATAGCAAAGCGTCACATAAATCGAAAGAACATGTATTCAGTGACTCAACAATCTGAGGTTTCGAAACCTCAAAGGAGACTCACTTTCTCTGTGTTATCAATGTCAACCAACCCCAATGTCTGAGCAGAGGCAAGGTAACTTCACCGGAGTTGAATCTCCGGCCGCCGCGAAAGTTACCCCAAGGGCTTCTCCAAGGCCACAAAGCCACCCCAAATCCTTCAATCCCCTCATAACGATTCCACAGCCAGTTTCTCAGTCGACCCGACCCAACTGGCCCGGGCGGTGGTTGGGTTGAGCGAAGGTGACGAGGACATGGTTGTTGAATCCGGTGTTGAACTTTGGTATTTTCACAAGAAACCAACGTACTTGACAGAATCAATAATTAATATCTAGGACTTGATTTGTGAATAGCCAATCTCATGTAAAAGAAGATATGGTACGGCGATATAATTGAAAGAAGCAGCAGAACCCACATGACATTGCTCACCTTATTATAGTGATAGTATCAAGTATCGCGAATACATCCGTTCCACCATCCTCAAACAGTGCTGATGGGTGTGGGCTTCTAAGAGACTCAAATGGCTCTTGAATCAGGGGATTTTCTAGATTAATGGGCGCCTCAAGTTGCCTTCTTGCCGAGTTATGGGCTTTGAGAGATGGCATCCCTATATCAAAAGCCTCAACATTGGCAAACTTATTATAAATGTTGATGTTGCTGAAGTCATTAACCTTTTCTCTAAACCAAATTATTTTAACCGGTTAACTCAGCCTATAGTGGATGATTGCAGGAACATGCTCCAAGTTTTCCAGGAGTACTACATGCAACACTGCTTCAGGGAAACTAACAAAGCTGCTGACTTGCTTGCAAAACTTGCCCGCTGCCAATCTGAAATCATTTATTTCTTATGTAATGCCTCCTTTTGTTGTTATGGAGGCCCTTTCTTTTGACTCTAATTCTGTACCTTGTAACCGTTTTATTCGGGTTCCAATTGCTTATGATTAATATAATTATCCCTATTTTACCAACCAAAAAAAAAGAATCCTGACCTCTCTCAATTGTGTCGTGAATCTTGAGGAATGGAGGGAGCAACCAAGAGAATATTATTATTCTTTCTCAAAAAAAAGAAAAAAAAAAAAAAGTATTATTATTAGGGGACAGGTCGGGCCAGTTAAGCTCCAAAATATGCCGGGCCTCTTGTGTCTTTTTTCTTGTAAAGAAGGCCCCACCCAATAGGGTGTGACCATCAATATTAGATGGTCCTTTCTTTTCCACTGAACTTAGCCCAGGGACTATCTCTCACCTTGCCTCGGCCAACATGGTTGGATTTTCTAGTCCGTGTTTTGGAAATGCGCAGCCCAATGTCAACTTGAAAAAGTCTACTACTATAGCCCGTGACGTGTCTTTGAATATGCCTCCTCCTAGTGATCTAGCACTATGAGAAAGTCTACAGATAAAAGATTTGACCCCAAAAAAAAAAAATTTGAGAGCATCAATAGTAATGCAATGGCAAGTAAAAAAATAATGTCACTGATAGGTTAAATAAAAATCTGTAAAAGTTTTAAACTCAACAGGTAACGGTTGTGAAAAATATTATCAAAATTTTTTTGTACTGGTGCTCCATGCTCGAATTAAGCTTTACATTTTAGATTCTTGTTGGGTACCGAAGGGAAGTCGATCGGCAGTTTGGTATGACCTTTTCTATTCATGTATGACAATGGGTCCAAAAATTCTTCCACGTAGTTAGAATAGGAGACAGGCTTGCTTTTAGATATTATTTTACTACTCCACTAAGAGCCACCTCGAAATGGCTCAAGAGAGACAAAAATTAGACTGAGTTTGAAGTTTGAACTAGGAAATTTACAAAGGCAGACATATAGCAAAGTATAGTAAAGGCAGACACGACTGGTTTGTTCCTGCTTCCCCCTAGCTGTCTAGTTTGGAGGGCAATACAATAATCTTCGGGTCTTTTTCAAATCTCTTTGCTTTAGTTTCTGTTTTACATTATTCTACGTGTGCATTTGGCATCATGTGGCAATCAGTGCAATTATGTTGTTAGAAAACATTATTTTATTTTAATTGTTAATCGTGTCAACCTTTTTTATCTATCACTTAATGACAAATACTACCATTTTGATATAATATCAAAATATTAAGAACTAAATTGACATATTTAACAGATCATGGACCAAATTGACACACATCATATAGGTTTGGACCAAATATGTAATTTACTATCTATCGTTTGTTCTCTTGCAAGTACTATATATAAAGTAGAAACAAATTTGTAATAAAAAAAAAAAAAAAACTCTCATAGACGGTAAGTTTTATCTTCTTACTAACCCACATGGAAAAAAATTTGGAGCCACTGCAACCAATAGGTGTAAAGAATGTTGTCAAATTATTTTAGTACCATTGCTCTTATGCTCAATTAAGCTTTACATTTTAGACTCTTTTCGAGCCCCATGGGAAGTCGATTTGAAGTTTGGTACTACTTTTATTTCAATTCGATCTCGATGAAACAATACATTGGGGGCACAAAAATGGAGGGTAAAATTGTCATAAAATTACTTAAAAATTCTTGATTGGTGCTAAGCTAATAGTGCAATGTCATATCTTATTGGTTAATAATATCCAATAGATTTTAGCGATGGAATAATTAAGTCATAATTTAGTGGTTGATTGTATTATTAAGTATTTTAATATTTACCATGCATGCATTGTTGTATTAGAACCAAAAGCCCTTCTTGATCAAGTTATAATTAAATTGTAAAATTATAATTATAAGGACAAGGAGTTTCTAATTTAAGATATATTTTGTTGGTGTGCCTTTTGAGTCTCTCTCTCTCTGTGAGAGTTTTGGTTTGAGTTAACTCTTAAATATTTTAAAAGTAAGAATTTGAGTACTTATATCAAAATACAATCTACAAGACTATGTATTTGAATATGCATATCAATTGTAATTTTTTTGATGAGAAATTTGATTAATTAATTTGAAACTTAAAAAATTTAATTGTACCCAAACAAAAGAAAAAAAATAACAAACTTTAAAAGAATAATGTTACAACTACAAATTATTTTAGAAACTGTTAATGTGGAATGGTCTACATCAACTTTTAAAAAACTATATTATTCTTGTTTACTGAAATTCATTATAATTTATTGCCACAGCGTCAAGAACAGTACTTCTTTGAAGTAAATCCTTTAATGGCTAAGACTAGGAGTTGTAAATCCTTTACTCGCTAGGACTGGAGTTGTAAATCCCTTATTGGCTAGGACTAGGAGTTGTAAAACCAAAACCTGGTCTATATAAGAATCGCCTCCTTCTCTTCTATTACAATTCGCAACTACCATTACCATAGTCCTTTATTCTTCTATTTGTTTGTCGACTCGATCACTTGTCACCATGAATCCATTGTCTTCTTCCCGTCTTCTTTACCATCCTTCGTTACTATCACGTACTGAGTGGAGTTCTGAAGAGAAGAAAATATTTGAGGAATCCATCAAAGAAATTCCACTTGATTGTCCACATATTTTTGAGATAATTTCTAGTAGACTGCCATTGAAGAGTATACCAGACCTTAAGGCACGCTATGGGGAGTTAATTGAAGGAATATTTATAAGGCACAGACCAGGTTTCATTCAGGTACCTGATGATAGGACTAGTGAAACTGGTGAAACTAGTGGAGATAGAACAGTAGCACATGTTGTTGAAGAAACACCCAAGAAGAAACAAGGAAAAGTAGCACCGGTTGCAGATGAAAAACCCAAGAGGAAACGAGGAAAGTATGTACCCGTTTGCGTTGCGGTTTTTTTTTTTTTTTTTTGCTTTGCTTTCACGCGTTTTGACAAAATTTACTGTTACGAGACAAATGTCACGTTCACGAACTGTTTATGTACTGTTCATGGGATCCATAGTAATTTTATTAAAAAAAATAAAAATGGGTCTCACGGTACTATTCACACATTTAAAAATTATTTTGCTACAGTGTTTTCAGTTTAAGTTTTCAGTTTCAGCAAAAATAAGCTCAATCCAAACGGACCCTATGTATCAAAAACTTTTATTTATCCTTTTTTAGTAGTTATGCTATTATTTAGACTTAATTTTTTTCATATATATATATATATATATATATTTCAAACTCTTTTCTTCTAATTTTAGATATATAATTTGAAATATGGTTTAGTTTCTAATGGTTTATTTATATTAAACCTCTTAATTTTGTACTGAACTAACTCACTTGACACAAAAATTAAAAAGTTTAAAAGAGACACATGACACAAAATTAGACTCTAATTGAAATCTAATTTGAATTTTAATTTAATTTTCTCTAAATTTTGACTTTATATATATATATATGTGTGTGTGTGTGTGTGTGAGAGAGAGAGAGAGAGAGAGATTGTGAATTTCACAATTATAACTAAAATTGTTTTTGATTAAAGCAGGAGTGCAAAAAGGTTAAAGCCTTTTGTTAGTCAAGATATTGGAGACAAACTTTAGGCTGGCTGAATTCGAACGAGAGCTCTTTGAATTGGCATTATATTGTCTTTAATTAGTTCATCATGGCACGATGGATGGAATGTTAATGTTTTGTGATCTTTTGATCTATGACTTTTGTTGTTCCGATGCTTTTGTGGATGATTTCTAATCTAGCTATTTTTGTTTCGATCTTTTCGGATGAATTATAATGCTTTTTTCTTTTTATGAATGAAATTATTAGTTTTAACTTTAATTAGTTCAACTTGATTGCTGCTTCTTTTCTTTTCTTTTTTTTTTCTTTTTTTTTTTTAAATTATTGAGATCACCAAAAGAAAGGGCTAATAAGTAGAGAGCCTCATATCTGGAGAAAAAATGAGAATGAAAAGGAGAAGATTTTAATATGAACAATTTATCTTAATCGAAAGCCAAATGGTGTTACAGAATAATGAAAATAGATAAATGTTGAAATACAAAGGTATTGGACAATAAAAATAGATAAATATTCTAATTCTCTTTTCAATTACTATGATGTCAAAAGGAATAGCTTTGGTCAAGCTCCCCATGGAGATCTTGTCATCTACATTCCAAGTGCATTCCAAGGCCGTTATGCTGGAGAAATTTACACATCCACGTATGTTTCATGAACCTATTGATTATCTGCAAGCAAACCAACCTAAATTGATGATTATATGCAAGCAAGCCAAATGATACAGGACCAAAATGAATTTATAAATGTTAGTCTTCTTTACGTATGAATAATGAATAGGTTCTTATAAAATAAAATAAAAAATGAATAGGTTCAATTACAGAACACAATGTTGCTCACCTAATACATAGTGACAATTTCCACTTTGAACGCATTGTGTACATATAACTTACAGCCTAAACACTGAGCAGCGGAGTTCAGAAGAGTGGACCTTGTATACGACGTCGGGGAGGGAGCCATCAATTTCAGACTTTTGGTGACTGGGGAGGCCCTGTTGCCTCTGCTCTCCTCTCTCATTCTGCCTCTGCTTTTGGATTTTTTTAGGGGACAGATTGAGTCAATGAGCCTTGTTTTTAATCAAGACCTTATATCTTAAAGACATAGAAGTGGGTTTCAATTTTCAAACCAAAATTGGCGAGAGTCTTATAGCTCAATCAGCACAGCACAACAACTCATGCTAATGGAAATATTTATGGTTCAAATTCCTCACCCTTAATTATTGATGTATCAAAATTAAAAAGAATTAATCAATTTTATTATTATTATTATTGAAATGGCATAAGCTTTGATAAATAAAAGAAAGACCAAAATATATGTGACCAACCCTAACTAATATGTTAAAAATTCATAGTTGACCCCTAAATTTTCGGACTAAGCCTTTGTTATTATTAGTGTACCAATATACATTATTGATCCTAAAATTTAACAAGTAAATGCTTTTGGTCTCTGAAGTTTCAAAGGAGTGTTGTTGGTACTTGAAATTTAAAAATTGAAAGCTATTGGTCTATTAACTGTTATTAGTCTCATTGTTCTTTATCATCAAATTAAGATACCAATTAGATTTTGGTGTAGATAAAAATTGAACCTAAAATCTCTTATTCGATGAAAAAACTTTTAATAATTTAGCTAACTAGATCTAATGTCAATGGTTTTGAGCGTGTTTTTGTCACCGTTTGCAAATAGCATAGGATGTCATCATTATTAATATTTTTAATATTAAAAAAAGGTTGGGTTCAAGTTACACCTAGTATAACTCTAAGTAATATTACATCACCCAATAATTTATTATCTCATATTTTAAAATTTTCACCGTTGAATTATATGTTATATATATTCTTAACATGCATGTCAATTTTCGTGTCAATCGAATGCTATTTAATTACCACTCGATCCATAAACTCATATTTTTTTGTGTTATTTTAAATTACAAAAACTTAAATTAAAATAATTGATTGATGACATGATTTTTTATTTTTTATTTTTATTTTTGATTTTTAATCACCTTAAAATTTTGCAAATACAAAGAATACACAAAAAAAAAAATTAAAAATTAAAAATTAAATGGTTACATGTCTTTGACTTTGAAGGCAGCCGTAACACTGCAGTTTCTACTTTGAAGTAGGAGATGACCACCTCATCAGTCCATTAGCGTTTTCTGTATTTGGCACTAGTCCTCGAACTTGAGAGTTGGCAGAGTTTTTGCTTTATCCATTAGGCCATCAGATATTCCCTTCTTCCACAGAAACTAGCCCAAGTACTATCTCTTCTCTCTCCTAGGCTAGCCTCCAATTTGGCACTGCCAACATGGTTGGATTTCTAGTTCGAGTCTTACAAATCAATGCCCAGCCCACCATCAGCTTGAAAATGCCGAGTCCAGTAGCCCGTGTGACGTGTCTTTGACTTTGAATTTGCCTCCACTGTGAGTAATAATAATAAACATTCCCTAGCACAAATATGCTCGATGCTAAAAGCTTGTAGTAGCATTGAAGACATCTTAGTCGGAACTCTCAAAGCTTAGTATATAATATATGAACTCGTAAACAAATGCTCTTTTTGGAGCTAAGCTTTGTTTTTTTAGCTATCGTTCGGACATGAGAAGTTTGAAGTTAGAAGTAGCTTTGTGACGAGAGAGACAAGTTTGAACTGCAAAGTATATAAAAGGCAACCGCAAAGCAAAGGGGAAGACACATAGCAGAAAGATGGAGGAGGAGAGAAAGGAGGGCAACGATCTTCGTCCCCAAGGGTTAGTTCAAATCTCTTTGCATTAGTTTTTGCTTTACATTATTTTCTATTTATACGCGCATGAATGAATGCTACTGCTTCAACTCCATTTTACGAGAAAAGAAAAAAAAAGAATTGATTTTTTTATTGCTTTTTATATTTCTTATAAAAATGATATTAAAATTTTTCTAAAATGATCCATTAACAAATATCTTAAAATCACATGTTAACTCAACCCATATTGTATTTGATTTTATTACTCCTCTTAATTACTTACACATATTTTGTTCATCTTTGATGCTACAATGACCGAAAAACGAAAGAAAAAAAAAAGAGGGATTTTCTAACATGCCCATGCCATAAAATATAATTCACAATACTTGCAAGTTGGATCAATTCATTGGATCAATTTAAGAAGATGGATCAAAATCAACATACAGAAGTCTTTCTCTCTCTCTTTGTCTCTCTCAAAAGAAAAGAAATAATTTCCCATAATTTGGATTCCAGGAAATAATTGATCAATGGAATCAATGTGTTAAAAAAAATGAGATTTACCAAATATGTGTATTTGATTGCTTTAAATGGTAGAAGCTGCATGCAAGGAGTGATTACTTTAGTGGATTCATATTTAAATACAAAAACCTAAATAGTAATTTTGCTTAATTCATATTTAAATATTAAAAAGACTTAAATTTATCTTATTGGGCCTCAAATTATATCGAGTCTGCTTTTGTTAACCAATTAAAAGCTAGCATTTTGTTTAAATTATCTATGGCTTATGAGTCTTATACTACTTTTTGTCTTAGTTTTATTTTAATTAATCTAAATTTTAGCTTTTAGATTTTTGTTTCGTATTATGCATGTAAACTACCATAAATAAGCAATTCTTAATTGATACTTAAAGCAAGCCCAACTAGTTGTCCCTTTTGGTTTGTTTTCCTTTTTTTTTTTTTTGTTTTCTAGGTAGAAAAAGGAACTTCATTAAAAATTTAAAAGAAACTAAAGGTAGTCCCTTTCGGTCTGGATTTAGTGTTGCAATTTGTATTTTGTAGTAGGAAATGAGCACCTTAGCTAACTGGTAAAGATAGGCCAACGTTTTGTTTAATCAGCCCAATTATTCAAACTTGAGAGCCCAGCTCTATTAGCGAATTTACCCAATAGGCCAGAATTTAGACATTTCCATTGCGGCCCAAAGACTATCCCAGACCCCACTAGAAGTGGATATTTTGATGGCGGTTCTTGAATTACTAATCAAACACTAACCCAATTACCCAACATCCCCACCTTCTCATTGTAGCCAAAAATCTCAAAATCTGCTAGATTCAGCCATGGTTGGCCGTCAGCTCCACCTTCACCACCATCAAAACTCAAAAGCATCAAAAGCTGCTACTAATCATTGTCCACCCTCTTTGAATGGCTCATCCTATTTATATGTATATGCATGTCTATACGATTACTTTGTGACTCACACCAACTGATTCTCCTATGCTTTCAATAAATTTTCCTATTGATCAATCAACCTACTTCAAAGGCATTCAGCATATTGTATGCTAATGTAATTGTATCAATAATTTCAATTAACTATAAATACATATTTCATATCATCTATATATATATTAACAGGCAAAGCAAAATCAAATTAGAATTTCAAGTTCGAGTCCAATTTAATAACCATGTGTCTAGATTTATGTGGAGACCACACTATAAATATCCTTCCAAATGTTCCATTAGAATCTAAAATCTATATATCTATATATATAATTAAAGCCAAAACTCATAAAAAAAATCCAATTAGATTCTACAATTAAAGTCCAATTTGCGTCATGTCTTCTAAATTATTTATTAATTTTTGTGCCAAATATAAGACCATATCATAAACATCCATCTAAGTGAGTTATTAAGTACAAAAGCCAAGAAAATTAAGGTTAATTAACCTTGAAATTATCTTATCTATATTTTGTCAATTCATTGAACCCAATAAGATCTTATTAATAAGGCTTTGGTGACTTTTTTCTCAACATGGCTCACTAATATTCTTCTCTTTTGTCTTTTGTAACCATAATTAGCTTTACCATTCGTCTCCTTCTTGGTAATTTTCTGAAATCTCTCTTCCGCTTCAACATTTTTCTTTTTATTTAATTTGGATTCAGAGAACAATGCTTTTGTTCTTTCTCTGTTACTTAATTATAATGGTTAATTAATGATCAAACAACCATGCTTTCAAATGTGTAAAATTTATCAGATTTGTATTTCATATGTTAATCAAATATCTTTAGTTTAGGTGCATTTTTAAGGACATGGTTTAAGTTTCTACCATGTAAGGAATTTAGCTTCAAAATTAGGCAACTCAACTAATTTGATGAATTTTTCAACAAATGCATTTCTTTTCTTTTTTTGGGTTCATCATCCCAACTAAACTGAAGCCCAAGCTAGATAGGTAAGGCAAGAATTACAAACGGGGCGGGCTCCCCTCCCGTTATAATATCTCCAGTTCTCTCATGTTTTTACACCGATGAAAGACACGTGGCAAGCAACAAATCCTAAGGTTAGAAAAATCACACGTCAAATACCAGTTTTTTCTCTCAATTTTGTGTCTTTCTTTCTTCTTTGCATCTTTCTCCAACATCCTCACCCTAGCGGATCTCACCTACCTGAGCATCAGATGCGTCCAGATTGGCAGATCGGAACTTGATGGCAATGGGTTTGGGCTAAAACTGTGGGTTTCACAGCTAAGATTGCACAGCAAAACAAGAAACCATTGTTGTTTGGATTGACATGGTGGGTTTCATGGCTATGCCGATATGAGCATCGAGGCCCGTTCTGGCGGAGGCGTGTGAAATTGAGGTCCTCCAACGAGCTTGGGGAGGTGAGACATCGGGTCTGATATGGATTTCAAGCTGTGGGAGTTCCGATGGGTTGTGGGTTTGGCATAAGACTTCTGAATATGCTTTGAAAGCTGTGAAAGAATCAGCCATGGTAGCTTTGAAAGCTTCCTCTCCTTCTTCAAAGCTTTGAAAGCAGCCATGATATTCTTCTCTAATCTTTTATTGCTTAATTTTTATTATTCATTTATCCAATTAATCAGCCTTTCTCTTCACATTCAAATCACAATTGATAAAACCCAAATCAAAGACCCAATTCATTTGTTCTGTTCTCCATCAAAAGTTGTTCCCATCAAACTTTGAAGCTCTTGAAAGAGTTCTTGAGCTTCCTAGATATAGGTCTGGAGTGGCTGATCATTTTGTGATAGTGGAAACCATCAAAATATGATTTTGAAAGAACATTTTTCGTAACAGGTGAATGAAGCAAACCCAAAAAATTTTTATTGAAAACTGAAAAGAGGTAAAAGGGAGAGAATTATGTGGCTTATTTATAACCTTAGGATTTGTTACTTGCCACGTGTCTTTCATTGGTGTAAAAACATTAGAGAACTGGAGATATTATAACGGGAGGGGAGCCCGCCCCATTACAAATATCTAATATTTGTACTTCTCCAAATTGATTAAGGAAACTTGGAAAAAATACTTTTTTTTTTTTTTTTTTTTTATGGTAAATATCTAAAAGCTAGATAGGAATGGTGGTAAATGCGCTGAGAGATGTAAACACATGTTGCAATCAGTGGACCTAGATATCCTCAAATTTTTTCCTCAAAAAAAAAAAAAAAAAGATATCCTCAAATTTGAAGGTGGAATTTTTTTTTTTTAATAAAAAAAATACTTCTTTAAATTTTGTTATTTTATATTTTTATGGTTTAGAATTACTATTGTTTGAATTCCTAATATACCCTTCTGAACATTTCACATTTCAAATGTAGTCCTCGAACTTTTTTTTATTTAAACAATTAACCCTTGAAGGTTAGATTATTAACCGGTCAAACACCATGTTAATGTTTTTGGCTATCACATTCATGATATAATTCGTAATGTTATATGGATATATTAACACGAGCCTCATTCAATGCGTGTAGTTCAAAGTTTTTATTTTTTTATGCTACAATTTTCCATTCATTTCAATTCAAGGTTTTTGCGTTAGTTTAATGAGATTACGTATTTGCCAATCACCAAAATAGCTAGGAGTGAGATTTGAATTAGCCCCAAAAACTTAACCTAAGATGTGTGTTGTTGATGCCCAATTTTGCAAATTCATACCCAAAGGCCCATGAGGAAGAAAGCCCAATGAAAAGCAAGGCCCAAAGACCCACCAAGAAGACCGAAGAGCAAGAGAGGTCGAAAGAAAGAAGTGCAAGGGAAAAGGATCTGCAGCAGAATACAAATCTGCCGCAGAATACAAATCTGCCACAGAACACAGTTCTTTGGCGAAATGGCTTCGGCAAACAAAGACAAATTGGGCCCAAGACCCTTTTGATCCAGTCAACACTATTTGGCCCACAAAGTCCCAAATCCTTTTGTATAAAAGATAGGCGTGAGAACTAATATGAGAAGCACGGTGAAAAGAAACAAGGAACGGCAGGAAGTGTCAGCAGCTGGAGATGCGTGAAGGAAAGAAAAGCCAAACCAAAGGAAAATGACAAACGTAGCAGGAACCGCGTGAAGAAATAAGACAAAACATGCAACAGAACGAAACAGAACTAATCTGCTACGGCAGGAACGGCGTGGCAGACAAAAAATAGAAGACAGCGGAGCAAGCACAGAAGGGTCGAGGCACCACCAACCTGTACCCAGCCAATACAAGGGAGGTGGGCCCACGATCAAAGGAATTCAGAGGGCGTGGTTTGGTGGTGGGGGGAAAAGGGGGTCTATATTTGGTTTCCTGCCGTAACTTCTTTTGGGAATATGCCTTACTGGGATGGTATCTTACCCAAAAGAAGTAATAAATGGTTGGGACCATCTGATGCATGCCATAGAACTAGGTAGTAAGGTAGAGGTATACAACAGGAATAAACAAAAAGGAATTTTGTCGTGAAATGAGTAACGTTGCAGCAAACATGTACTGAGCAATGGCAAGGGCAACCAATGGGTGAGTGGGTAATCTTGAAAGGATGCCCACAACAAACCAAAAACAGTTGGTGAAGCCCTAAGGGTAAAAGGGAGAAATTTCATTGAATGAGTTCACTATAAAAGGAAGGTAACCACGGCAGATTAAGGGGACCGAATGGAGGAGGAAAAACAGAGGAAGAAAAAGAAAAACAGAGGAAGAGAGAAAAACACCGAAAAAGAGAGACTCAATTGAAGGAAGCACTTAAGGGGGGAAAACCCATGGTAAGAGAGTAGTAAGCACCCAGAGAAAGGTACCCAGTAAAAGGAAAGACCAAAATGGGGAACAACCCACAACAAGATAGTAGTTAGAAATTAAGAGTAAAAAATAGAATGGAGTGAAAGAAAGGAAGTGGTAAAAAGAAGAGAGAAAATACGACAGGAATAGGGGCATATATCAATAGACCATCTTTTCCCTCCCTCTTAGCAAACCCACTCTTTGAAGTCTCCAAAAGTAATAGCTAGTAGCCATTTAGGTCTATTCTCCAAAATGCACAACTTTTATGGCAGAAGCCTATGACAAAGTTATTCAAGTTGCAGTTTGGGTTCTTTCTTGGTTCACTTATCCTATGGGGAGATTCAATACTTGATTTTGATTGCAAATATATTTGATTTCTTTCATTATAAATTATATCTGCTGTATTTAGTCATCCTGTCGTAACACGTTTTTTATCATGTCTGTAAGGTTGAATTTATTCAACCATCTAATTGGCTTTATTCCGTGCCAAATTTGCTTGTATTTCAGCATTTAGTAACTCTGTATTTAGGTGGGCTTGTTGTAAGGGTAGTGAGTGAGATAAAGTGAAGATTGCTCAAGAGTGTGCAAGAAAACAGAGACTCGCGGCTTGATCTCGCGGGTGACTCGCGGCTGCAAGCCGCCAGACGCAGCACACGTGCCAAGCATGCCAGAAGGTGAACAGTCATGCTAGGTGGAGCACTACAGGACAAAACAGGACAACTGGCCATACGGTTATCTCGCGACTGGATCTCGCGACTCAGTCAAGTCGCGAGGCCAAGCTGCGAGCCAGCCCTGTTTTGAAAAACCTGACGTTTCACATTCTCCTCTCACCTCAGTATAAATACCCCTTATACCCATAAATGAGAGAGAGCTTCCAGAGAGAATTTTGAGAGAGAAACCCTAGAGTAAAACAAGATCGATTCATCTACAATCTTTACATAAGTGTCTCTTCAAATTCCTCAACTCTCTTCCTCTCCATTGCCAAACCCTTGAGAGGCTTTTTACCAAAACCTTGTTCTCACCATATCCATTACTGTGAGAGGGTTGTTTGGTGTTCTGGGAAGCAGTTAGGAAGGAACCAATCTTCATTGGTTGATGCTATGGTCTAATAGCGGAATCCGGGAAGCTAGAAAAGAAAAAGGTTCGGCGCAACCTCGTTGGAGCAAGAAGCTTAGAGGGCTTAGGTGCACTGGGTAGATTAGGCTTGGAGGGTCTATTGCTGTCCATGTATCCCAACTACATTTTCTAGTGGATTGTTTACCGCTTGGAGGGCGGTGGAGAGGTTTTATGCCGAGGGTTTCGGTTTCCTCTTCGATAACACATCACGTGTTGTCTTTGTGTTTGCATCTTCCTTCCCTTTTATCTTTGTCTTTTATTATCTGCTGTGGGTTGTGATTTTAATTTGGCTTAGATAGTTTTCCCAATTCTACATTATAGCTTATGTTCATTTTCCGCACACTAGTTGTTTGATATAAAGCTTGAATTGGTTAATTTATAAATTGGGGGTCTAAACGTTCAAAGGTGTTTTTACACTATTTGAACTTTCAATTGGTATCAGAGCGGGTGCACTTGTTGTGGTTTTATTACCTAAGTGCGATCCTAGACCCCTGTGTTGTGGTAGTTGTTATGGAAAATACCATGCTGAATTGTAGCTTAAGTGTTTGTGAAAATGACTCTATGCATATGTTTGAAGGGTGTCTTACCAATGAACTTGCTGAGTTGTTAAAAACTAAGAAACATGCTAGGATATTTGTTCACATGTTGGAATATTTTGAAAATCAGAATCATATCTTACACAGTAGCATATCTGAATCTAAATCGTTGATTAAGAAATATAAAAGAAAGAACAGAATGTTGTGTGAGATGATTGAGAATCTGAAAATGAAAGGTCAATTTGACAGAAGCATGAAAGCTAATGATGAGTCTTTGTTTAAAGATCAAGAATGTTTGTCTCATGTTAGCTTATTTGTGCATACCTCATTGAAGGTGTTTAATGCATGCTTGTGGTATCTTGATAGCGGTTGTTCTCGTCATATGACAGGGGATAAGTCACAATTTAAGACACTCAAAGAAAAGGTTGGTGACTATGTGACTTTTGGTGATGGAAGTCATGCTCAAGTCCTAGGCAAAGGGACTATCGAGATACCTGGATTACCGCTGTTGAAAGATGTGTTATACATAAAAAGGCTGAAGGCAAATCTGCTGAGCATCACTCAAATTTGTGATGATGATTTCCTGGTACAATTCTCTAAGAAGGGATGCTTGATCATCAATGAAGAAGGGATTCAGGTCTTGGAAGGAAATCGGACTACAGACAATTGTTATGGAGTTGTTCCCACGACACCCATTTCGTGTAGAAGTGCTCGTGTTGATATGTTGGAACTTTGGCATTACAGATTTGGGCATGCGAATTTCAAACAAGTAGCTAAAGTGTCCAAACTCGAAGCAGTTGAGGGACTTCCTAAGTTTGGAAAGGTGAAGAAGACCATTTGTGGTGCATGTCAAATGGGAAAGCAAACAAAGGCAAGTCATCACAAGGTGAATGTAATTGCTACTTCTCGATGTTTGGAGTTACTTCATGTTGATCTAATGGGGTCTACCAGAACTGAAAGTCTAGGAGGAAAAAGATACATTATGGTCATTGTGGATGACTACTCAAGATACACTTGGGTTGAATTTCTTCGAGAAAAATCAGAAGCATGTGAGAGGTTGGAAATTATGTGCAAGAAACTACAAAACGAGAGAGGGGTCCCTATTGCCAAAATAAGAAGTGATCATGGGAGGGAATTTGAGAATGCAAGATTTGAATCTTTCTGTGAAAAGAATGGAATAAAAAGGGAATTTTCAGCCCCCAAAACTCCACAGCAAAATGGAGTGGTAGAGAGAAAAAATCTGGTGATTCAGGAAATGGCGAGAGTCATGTTGCTTAACAAGCAAATACCTCAAAAGTTTTGGGGAGAAGCTGTCAACACCTCGTGTCACATTGGCAATAGAATATTTTTCCGAGTAGGAACAAAAAAGACCGCCTATGAGATTTGGAATGGAAAGAAGCCTAGAGTGAAGTATTTCCGGGTGTTTGGAAGCAAATGTTATATCCTAAATGATTGAGAGAATCCTGAGAAGTTTGATGCAAGAAGTGATGAGGGTATTTTTCTTGGGTACTCTACTACGAGTCGAGCGTATAGAGTGTTTAACAAAAGAACTAAGACAGTGATGGAGTCCATCAATGTCAAGATTGACGATGCCTTATCTAAGGTGGAGATGATTGATGATGGAGAAGGACCGAGCACCAAAGAACTCGATGTTGAGGTCGAAGGTCTTGGTATAGAAGTTGAAGAACCTACACTAGAAGAAGAATTGACTCCCATCAACCCAAGAATGGAACGAGATCGATGTCTAGAACATCAAGTCCTCTTACTCCTCCGGAAGTCATCCTCCCATCTCTCGAAGTGATGAAGTTTCCACATCAAAGAAGCCATCTTCAAGAGTAATTAAGAACCATCCGGAAAGCAACATCATAGGGTCCCTAGATGAAGGTCTTCGCCTCAGAAAAGGAAACATCCTATTGGCCAATCATGTAACATATCATTGCTACCTTACTCAATTTGAGCCAAAAAGGGTAGAAGAGGCCCTTCAAGATGAGAATTGGGTTGAGTCAATGTATGAAGAGCTGAATCAGTTTGTGAGGAATGATGTGTGGGAACTTGCTCCAAGGCTTGAAAATGTTCATGTCATAGGCACAAAATGGATTTTCAAAAACAAAACCGATGAAGATGGAGAGATAATTAGAAACAAATCCCGGTTAGTAGCTCAAGGGTACACTCAAGTAGAAGGAGTAGACTTTGATGAATCCTTTGCTCCTGTGGCAAGACTTGAATCCATTCGAATCCTCATGTCCATTGCATGCACTTTGAACTTCAAACTCTATCAAATGGATGTAAAATGTGCATTTCTGAATGGATACCTAAATGAAGAAGTGTTTGTTGAGCAACCAAAAGGATTTAAGGATCCTCACTTTCCTAATCATGTGTTGAGATTGAAGAAAGCCCTTTATGGCTTAAAACAAGCACCTAGAGCTTGGTATGATCGGCTTACACATTACCTCCTAGATAGAGGATTCAAAAGGGGATATGCCGACCGAACTTTGTTTGTCAAAAATGATGAAGATTATCTCCTTGTGGCACAAGTTTATGTTGATGACATAGTGTTTGGGGCTACCATTGAAGATCGTGCTATTCAATTTTCTGAGGAGATGAAGAAGGAATTTGAGATGAGTATGGTGGGAGAACTCACATTTTTCTTGGGTCTTCAAGTCAAACAACAGAAGGAGGGTATATTTGTTTCACAAGAGAAGTATGCTAGAAACATTGTCACGAAGTTTGGACTAGACTCCAAAAAACATGCCTCCACTCTCATGAGCTCATCTACTAAACTGAATGTTGATTCTTCTGGAGTAGAAGTAAGTCCTACCTTATATAGGAGTATCATTGGGAGTTTACTCTATCTACAGCTAGTAGACCGGACATTGCATTCAGTGTTGGTGTTTGTGCCAGATATCAAGCTAATCCAAAGGAATCTCACCTGACTGCAGTTAAGCGAATCATCCGATATGTTAATGGAACTTTAAACTATGGTCTGTGGTATTCAAAAGACTCAAATGCTTGTCTTGCTGGGTATTCAGATGCTGACTGAGCTGGTAGTGTAAACGATCGGAAAAGTACTTCAGGAGGCTGCTTCTACCTTGGTAACAATCTTGTCTCGTGGATGAGTAAGAAACAAAATTCAGTGTCTCTATCTACTACTGAAGCAAAATACATCACCGTTGGAAGTTGCTACACTCAGCTTCTTTGGATGAAGAAATTACTTCATGATTATGGAATTCCTCAAGAGACGATGTGTGTCTTTTGTGACAACACCAGTACCATCAATCTTTCCAAGAATCCTGTCCAGCATTCAAAATCTAAACACATAGAGATACGTTATCATTTCATTCGAGATCTGGTAGAGGAAAGAGTTGTGTGTCTTGAGTTCATACCCACCGACAATCAAAAGGCAGACATCTTCACCAAGCCTCTTGATGGTCCACGGTTTGAATCACTCTGTAAGACCATTGGTGTTGGTACAATTTCTTAACTCTCTTGTGTGATGTGTGCTTCACATGTTTATAATATGATATGTTTGTTTGTGTTGGGGCACACACTACTTTGTTGATTTTTTTCTTGATTGTTTGTTTGTCTATTTGTGCATACATTTTGGTCAATTTTTTTTGTGTCAAAAATCCAAAAATCACATAAAAATTAGAAAATCAAAAGTTTGATTGACATTGTTGAGTTTTTGTCTCAAAACTTGTTTTGCCTTGTACCTTTGTGCTAATGGCTTTGTGTATTTTCGAGCATAGCTTGTTTCTTTGCACCCTTATCACTGTGAGAGAAATCTTGAAATCCATGTGATTGTTGTAAATAGATCTTCAAACTTGTCATGAATGATTAGTGAATGGTTATGTTGATCTTGAGACATGCATAGACTTGTGTTTATATATCTTCCCACTCTTTATTTTTGTTTTTGCTATAAAGAGCTCACCAAATGTAAATTTCCAAATGAAAAGAGATATTGAGCTGCAAAAGCCTGTCGCACATACTAGTATTCGACTAGGAAAAAGGGAAAGTGACCAAAAATTAAAGTGAATGTTTATTCAAAAGGCCAAAGGCTTGTTCATTAAAGTGAATTATCAAATATCACTCTCACAATGAGAGGTGATTGTCTCAAAATGATCAAAAAGATCAATTGTTGTGATTGAGAGTGGAGTCAAATGTAAAGCTCCAAGTTATGTTATTAAGTTGTGTGGGAGGTCATATATACATATTTCTATAATTGAGATGCGTTTCATAATCTAGTACTAATTGTGTATGCCTTGGTTGAATTGATCATTGAAATTTCACATTAGACTATGGACTATCTCATTGTTGATATCCACACACAACACACAAGTTTATGTTCATTAAATGCCATATTCATTTGTGTGATTGTACTTGTTGAAATGTGTTTTCACATACTCAATCTTTGTTGATTCAAGCACAAAATTTTTTTTGAGTATTTTAGGTGTTTTTGGAAAGTATTTTGCTCTTAAAAACTGAAGATTTCAAAAAATCATTTTTGCCCTGTTTTGGCGACTCAGTCGCGGGTAAGTCAAGTCGCGGGCCTTAGTCGCGTGTTCGTGGGTCTATTTTGGCGACTTGTTTGCGAGTGGAAGGACCAGTCGTGATGGTTACTCAGAGATTTTCGTGGCTCAGCTCGCGACTCCCTCGCGGGTAGACCTTCCAGTCGCGAAAAACACTTAGAAAATTTTTCAAAATTTTGTCTTTGAGTGTTTTAGCGGCTTGACCTGGCGTCTTGTTGGCGACTCACGTCAGTTGCGAAAATCGCGTGTTCTAGAAAATGAGCTCATTTTCAACACTTTTCTCAAAAAGGGGTTTTCACTTGCCTGTCTTGCACTCTGTGTTTGTTCATTTTCTGATCTTACTTTCACTTTTGCATCTTCACTGTGGTAATCTTCAAACTCTTTCAACAACTTGTTACCATTCATTCTATCTTCAAGGAAAGGTATGGGTTT
Source organism: Quercus tomentella (assembly GCA_028535165.1). Lineage (NCBI taxonomy): Eukaryota > Viridiplantae > Streptophyta > Magnoliopsida > Fagales > Fagaceae > Quercus > Quercus tomentella. Next base: position 38,502,396 of record JAPQVY010000012.1, on the reverse strand, counting down.
TGTTCTCTACTCTATGTGTTGCTTTTTCCTCACAATTGTTTGTGTTCTCCTTGGTATTCATATTTCTCTTACCTGTGTTTGATAACTTGAGTGTATGATGTTCTCATTTTTGTGTGATTTTAATCTGACCCACTCTATTGTGTAGCTACATTTAGGTCATTTTTGGCCTTCATTGCTATTTTCTGGACATTCCCATCTAGCTTTTAGGGTTTCTTCATTATCCCTAACTTGATGCTAATAATATCTGTTGGATTGTGCTCTTTCTTTTCCTCTATTCATGTTTCAGACTAGAAATGTCACCATTCAAGAAAGCAGCTGTGAAAGGAGGTGGGTCCAAAGGAAAGGAACCTGTCATTGATGTGGATGACTACACACCTCAAACAAAAGGGACTTGCTCTTCCTCAAAGGGTTTCGATCCCAACAAGTTCAAATCCCATGCTGCCTTTCAGTCTCATGAGAATTATTTCAGACATGCTACACTATTATTGGAAAGACCTTTTGACCAATCATCACTTCACGACACTGACATTCCAAAATGGTTTGCTCACAAGGATTGGAATTACCTTTTCTCTGATCTGGATGACACATATGAGAATTTGGTAAAGGAATTCTTTGCCAACGCGATTGTTGAAGGAGAAGAACTTAAGTGCTGGGTTCGGAAAAAGAGTTTTTCTGTCTCTCCAGCATTTTTGGCAGAGATCCTTCACATCAACCGACCACTGCCTCGTCACTCACCGATTTATGATGATCTCTGTCCTGATGAGGAACTCCTTAAGGAGAGTCTTGGACAAGACTTGGAATTCTCATCCAATGGAAACTCCGTCAGTGTTTCCTTTCTTCCTCCAAAACTGAGAGTACTTACAATTGTGATGTTTCACAATTTGTACCCCTTATCAAGCACTGGGTATTTGAACCTCAGACGTGCTTTGTTTCTTCATGATCTAATCTCTGATGTAGAAATTGACATCTGTGCTCATATCTTTCATATTCTGCGCAAAACGGTTCTACGAACTGAGTCCCGAATGTGCATTCCTTTCTGCTGTCTCATTTCAAGGATCTTGAAGCTCAAGGGAATTTATCCAATGGCAGATGAATCTCCTCACTCAAAACCGAGTCCAATCAACATGCGTACATTCAATGCAAGCATTGGACATAGTCGGAAGAGAGCCAAACCGGAAACTTCCGCATCTCACAGTGGCTTTCATTTCAGCACTCTCTCCCTTGATGAAAAACTTGATCACATTGTATCCTCTGTACATGAGTTGAATACAAAGATGTCTGGACTCACATCTACTCTACACCATCACAGCACTCAATGGGATATGAAGTTTACCTCACTTCAAACTCAATTGGATTAGATTCAGAGAAGGCTAGAAGAGAATGTATGGCCTATTCCATGACAAAAAGGGGGAGTGATAGCCTGATCAGAGGGGGAGGATATTACCTAAGGGGGAGTGTTTCTGCATTCTTCTTCAGTTTTAGTTGTTATATTGTTGATGTTATTCAGTTTATTTTGTGTCTTGTACCCATGTTGCTTATGTAAGCTTTTAGGGTTATGTTTTATGCATTTTTGTAGGCTTTATGGTTTGTATCATGCTTTATGCAGCCTTTTATGCTTTGTTTAAATCAGTACTTCTATATAAATGTATTGCATTTTCCTTTAAGTACTGTCACTCTTGTGCCCTTGTAGGATTGTTCCTAGATGCATATACTTAGTGTATTATGCATTGGTTGAGTGTTTGGCATACAAGAGACTTGCATTGAGCTTGTTAGCTTGTATGTCCTGGTGTTCATTCCAAGTGTGAATGAGCATTGTGGTCCACTACCTTGTAGTGATTACTTGGTTGATCAAGCCATGGTTTGTTTCTTAACTCCATCTTTGCTTGATCACATATTGCCTGTTTCATATGCATTTCACGATTTTCTGCTTACAATGATCATGGTGTATTGTTGTGTTTCAGGAGTGTTATGTTCATATGATTCAAGTGCTTCACAGCTTCTAGAGTTAGGTGTGAGTGAGTTTTGCTCAACTGTTCCCAACTCACATGTTAAGTCTAGAGTCTGTTTTAGGGTTTTGTCACGGAATAGCCAAAGGGGGAGATTGTAAGGTTGAATTTATTCAACCATCTAATTGGCTTTATTCCGTGCCAAATTTGCTTGTATTTCAGCATTTAGTAACCCTGTATTTAGGTGGGCTTGTTGTAAGGGTAGTGAGTGAGATAGAGTGAAGATTGCTCAAGAGTGTGCAAGAAAACAGAGACTCGCGGCTTGATCTCGCGGGTGACTCGCGGCTGCAAGCTGCCAGACGCAGCACACGTGCCAAGCATGCCAGAAGGTGAACAGTCATGCTAGCTGGAGTATTACAGGACAAAACAGGACAACTAGCCATACGGTTATCTCGCGACTGGATCTCGCGACTCAGTCAAGTCGCGAGGCCAAGCCGCGAGCTAGCCCTGTTTTGAAAAATCTGACGTTTCACATTCTCCTTTCACCTCAGTATAAATACCCCTTATACCCACAAATGAGAGAGAGCTTCCAAAGAGAATTTTGAGAGAGAAACCCTAGAGTAAAACAAGATTGATTCATCTACAATCTTTACATAAGTGTCTCTTCAAATTCCTCAACTTTCTTCCTCTCCATTGCCAAACCCTTGAGAGGCTTTTTACCAAAACCTTGTTCTCACCATATCCATTACTGTGAGAGGGTTGTTTGATGTTCTAGGAAGCAGTTAGGAAGGAACCAATCTTCATTGGTTGATGCTATGGTCTAGTAGCGGAATCCGGGAAACTAGAAAAGAAAAAGGCTCGGCACAACCTCGTTGGAGTAAGAAGCTTGGAGGGCTCAGGTGCACTAGGTAGATTAGGCTTGGAGGGTCTATTGCTGTCCATGTATCCCAACTACATTTTCTAGTGGATTGTTTATCGCTTGGAGGGCGGCGGAGAGGTTTTACGCCGAGGGCTTCGGTTTCTTCTTCAATAACACATCGCGTGTTGTCTTTGTGTTTACATCTTCCTTCCCTTTTATCTTTGCCTTTTATTATCTGCTGTGGGTTGTGATTTTAATTTGGCTTAGATAGTTTTTCCAATTCTACATTATAGCTTATGTTCATTTTCCGCACACTAGTTGTTTGACATAAAACTTGAATTGGTTAATTTGTAAATTGGGGGTCTAAACGTTCAAGGGTGTTTTTACACTATTTGAACTTTCAATGTCTGCCGCATCAGTTGTCCTGCTGTGGTATCTTTACTTTTTGTACTAGTTATTTTGCTATAGCACCTTTTCATTATATTTACCATGTTAGCTATTATACTGTTAAACATTTCCTGCGGAAGCTTTCTTCTTTATTTGTTATTACGTGTTTCATTGTTGATACAAACTAATCATTATCCTGCCATAAGTATATATATACATATATCTTGTTTCTCATGTTCTGCAAAATATATTTTATATATGTATATGTGAATACGTATAAGTATATATACTCATATATGTATGTATATATTTGAGAATATGTTAACCCATTTAAACTAACATTTGTTTGATAGGTATTTTCTTTGGGTTTTAGATTTGTTTATGTGCAGGAAGTAGAAAAAGTATTTCTACGGTAAAAATGAAGAGCAATCATTCACATTGCAAAAGGCTTTACTGCACGGCAGAAGGCTTTAAGGCACGACAGAAGACTTTAAAGCACAGCAGACAGCTTTAAAGCACGGCAGACAGCTTTATTGCACAGCAGGAAGCTTTATTGCACAGCAAAAAGTTTTTGCTACATAGCAAAAAAGTCAGTCCTGCAGCAGTTACTGGAGAAAAGTTCCTTTTGTGGTAGAAACTGGAGAAAAGTTACTTCTGCGGCAGAAACAGAGGATAAACACCACGTCCTACCCGCCGTAAGCGTGCTCCTAGTAGACGAGACATAGTTTGCGTACAAGCCGAACCAAATTGAGTTGCAGTTGGACCGGTTTCAACTCCCTTACTCATAATAGTCGGGCCCAATACCGCAGGAGGCAGTCCAGCCCACTTTAATCACAAAAAGGCCCACCACATGTGTATAATTGTAAATGTTTTTAATTATACCCGTGCATATGCACGGGGTTATAGACTGGTTAAAATAAATAATAATAATAATCAATTCATAGTTAATAACAATCAAATTGAGATATTAATTTAGAATACATAAAGTTTAAACATGTATTTTGATTCCTTAATTAAATGATGAATTTAATCAAAAGTGTTACAGAATATAGCAATAAACCTACAAAATTGTATACATGCCTCATTGTCTAGAATGATTTAAAAAAATAATATAGAGTTTCAATTGGGTAATAGGGGGAAAAAATAAAACTGATTCCACGAGTGTTAATTGTGTTCATCACTCATTCACTTGTAGTCGGCCAATTTAACTATTGTGAAATTAATTGTGTAAGTAACATTAGCATTGTGCTGGCATGCGAACCTGCAATAGGTATTTTTTTAATAATTATTTTGTAGGACCCATTAATCAATCTTGACGTCTTGAGAAGGGAGAAAAACAAGCAAATACTTTTATTAATTTTAAAAAAGTTTTTTTTTTTAGGTGGGATCCATTAATCACCATCTTTTGTTCGGAAAAGTGGAATTGTTTTATGGAAAGTAAATAAATTTATCGAAGGGGCCAAAGTAGTTTTTTTTTTTTTGAGAAACGGGCCAAAGTAGTTCAAATATCAGTATTTAGGTCAAATTTTGTGGAGCTCTGAGGGGAGTGATTGCTAGCTCTGCCATTGATCTATATGGTTCAACTTTTTTTTGAACAACTATATGGTTCAACTTAACTTCTAGCCTATTTGCATGTGAAATTATTCGACAGTATTAAATGAATCTCATGTACAAAATCCAGATGTGATCCATCAAAAAAAAAAAAATCCAGATGTGACATCCATTTCTTTTTTTTCTTTTTCTTTTTTTATGGGAAGAAAGTGTAGTTACTGTAGTATACAGAGGGTACAGTGATAAAGCAAATTAAGGAGCCAGATGCCATAGCCCACAGAGTGATTCAGCAACAAATAATATAATCACAGCTTTAGATATTAAATAATAATTCTAAAGATGTGGAAGTGGAAAGTGGAAACCAAAATCCGCACAATTTGTTGCAGATGGTGACAAGATGGGTGGAGTAATTTACTTTTTATTTTCCAACCGGGAAAGATGTGGAACTATCCGAGATGTAAGTCTCAAGGATATTTTTTCCACACAATGTGGAACCCACATACACAACTTTTTGGATGGTACCAGCGCTGTAATCCGTGAATGTGTAATCCTGCCAAGTCACAGCTGAGAAATCTAAGCATCAAAAGCATATCTGCACTGACTCAGCAATATTCAGAGGTGTCAACTGTCAAACCCAAACAATCATCACAATCTCAAATATTACGAATTAGTATTCACTTTTTTCCTTCTTCTTTTTTTTCCCTTTTTTACAAACAAAGAGAGGATCATTTATGATCATTGTGATCAGAAATGCACTTTCGCTGGAGAATATTAGATTTAGTCATAGCTATCGTGGTTGGAGGTGATCACAGACTTCACCCTAACCTTACGAGAGAGCTAAAAGTTTAGGCTAGTTGCAGGCAAAAATTCCACAATTCGTCCAATAGGAATCGAACATGAGACCTGGTGCTCTGCGTTCACATCAAAACTGTTAGGCCACCTCTATCGGTGGTAGTAATTACATATTCATCAGTATGCAAGTGGTCTTATCCATAGTTGTCAGTATCATATGATATGCGATACGTATCGTGTACAAAAAGTTTTGTATTCTAAGTGCTTATAAATTGTCCGATACATAGATGCGTGTCGTATCGGTAAATCATACGTATCGTACGATATATAGACATGCGGGTTTAAAATGAGTTTTTTTGTTAAAATTTGTGATTTTATTTGATTTAAACTAGTTGTTAGACTTTGTTAATACAAAATTATTGGGAAACTTAATTGAGTCTAATGAAATAACAAGTCCATGAGTTTTTTTCCTCCCTTCTCTTTCTCCTACAAAATTTAGACTATACTCATAATAGTCACTTTCATATGTGCAAATTTATTTTCTATACTATTAATAATGTATTAAATGAAAATATAATTATTTTTTATTTTGTTATTATTATTTTGAGCCTAAAAAGCTAGAATGCAAAGAAAAAAGTATAAAGAAAAAATTATTAGAATAAAAATACCAAAAAAAAGAAGAAGTAAATATTGATAATAATAAAGAAAATGTCTATGAAAAATTAATTTTGTAAGATGTTGAACATGATGATAACATTGACTTAGATGGAGTTGATTAACCAAGATGACGAAAAAATATTATTATTTTGGTTCATATATCATTTATTACTTCTGAGTTTAATCAATTTGAATGTGCATGTTATAAACATAAGTTAATTTGATTTATTTAGTTAGCTTTGTTAAATTTTATTACATAAGTAATAATTAAATTGGTTATTAGTTGAATATATTTTGAATTTATAATGAATATACCTTTTATATATGTATATCTATAATTATTTTATAATTTTATTAAGTGTTTTTGTATCTTACGATACACGATTCGATACGATATACAATACAAAAAAATCAAAAATTGATTCACGATACGATCCACAATTTGACAACTATGGTCCTATCTACCACATATGTGACATTAAGAACTACAAAACTAAGTAAAGTACAAAGTTAACTTTGATGGTGCTGTCTTTGGGAACTCTTAGAAGGCAGGGGTGGGTGTTGTGATTAGGAACGATCTTGGGGAGGTGATGGCTTCGCTATCTGAGAAAATTGTGATGCCATCGTCAGTGGAAGTGCTTGAGATGCTGGCTGCTAGGAGAGCTGCCATCTTCACTAAGGAACTGAGCTTCAAGCATGTTTGGTTTGAAGGTGATGTCGAGGGGGTAGTGAGAAGCTTAAGGGATGGGGTCAGTTCAAATGCGTTTGTTGGGCACTTAGTGAAAGACTTTAGGTCTATAGTTGGTTTGTTTCAAACCTTTTCTATTTCTCATGTACGGCGGCAAGGCAATACTGTAGCCCATGCTTTATCTAGGGAGTCTAAAATGTCTTTTCCTTTGCGTATTTGGATGGAAGATGTTTTTCCAAATGTTTTGTCTGTTGTAATCAAAGATTTTTCCTATTGAATATATTGTTCCCGACGGGATGGATTTCTAAAAAAAAAGAAAAAAGAAAAAAGAGTAAAGTATAGAAGGGCAAACTGCTGATTTGATTTTGACATTAAAAATATATATATATATATATATATATATATATATATATTTGACTAGCAGCTAGTGGCTCAGATTGCAGGAATTGCATATTCATTACTATTAGCTGATCCTACCACAAACATGACATGAGTAACTGCAGAAGAAACAATATAAAACGTAGTATAGAAAGGCACTTTATTACTTGGCACTTTATTATTGAACTAGCTGCTCAAAAATGCAGAAATTGCATATTCATCAGTATGCAGGCGATTCTACCACAAACATGACATGAAGGACTGCAGAAGAACACTATAAAACAAAGTATAGAGAAAGGCAAACACATTACACATAGCAAAGAGGAACACTGAACACACAAACACAAGGAGGCAAGAATGGAGGGCAGAAATCTTCGTCACGAACATGAAGGGTTAGTTCAAATTTCTTTGCTTTAAAAAGTTCTACATTTATTTATATACCCATGTATCTTACTAGTTCAATATTAATAAAAATTTTCTTGACAAAACAGGAACGTGTGTCAATGTCTTACCTGCACGATCATTTTCTTTTTTTAGTAAGGCTTATAGTTCAATCTTACTCCTTATTGAGAGCTGATACCGAAATTGCCCCATCAGCAGGGTAGGGCTCTGTTCTGGACAGAGTTACTAAAGGTTCCGTTTGGCTAAAAAATAACATAAAAATATGAGCATACCAAAAAATTGTTTTTTTTTTTAATTTTATTTTTTATTTTATTTTTATCTATTTTAGCATAACACTTAACAATAAACCCTACATCCTATACTCTATTATTTTATCACTTCATATAAGAGCATTTGTATTGGAGGTGATAAAAGAGCGTTGTAGCTATTTTAGCACCTCAAATACCAAAAAAGAATGTTCATCACCTGGTCTGCTATAGCTAAATTTCTTAGTTTGTTACTATAGTAAATTGCTACTTTTAGCGGTTACTGTTGCAACAATCCAAACACAAAAAAAATTATTTTACATTCAATTCTCTCTCTCTCTCTCTTTCATGCATAAAGAAATAATAAAGAGTAAAATAAAAATATTTATATGAAGTGGTAAAATAATAGAGTATGAGATGTATTGTGTATTGTAAAGTGGCATGCTAAAATATATAAAGTAGTTTTTTTGTGTGCTAAATGCTAAATTGTTTAGCAAATCAAATGTGAATGCTCTAAATATATATATATATATATATATATATATTTATATATTTTTATCTCTATATATTAAGAGAATTCAAAAAGTTAGTTAGGACTTCAAAAAATGACAAAAATATCCCTAATCTAATTAGATAATTATTATTCATAAGAAGTAAAAAATAGGGTTAAAATTGTAATTTAACAAAATTCATAAACAGAAAACTATCGTAGAAATTTTTTTACTAAAAATTAGCACATACTCTCTATTTAAATATATCTCACACATGATTGATATATTTGTTTTACTAAACCTAACAGTTTACTTCTTTTCAAAATCCTAAATAGCTTTTTAAAGATTTCTTCTGTGTAACCTCACTAATTGAAAAATTATGACATTAAACTCAAAATAAAAAAGAGCCTCGTTGCTTGTGCGGAGCACATGTGATGAGGCTAGTACTTTATTATTTCTTTATGCATGGAAAAGAGAGATATAATTGAAAAAAAAAAAAAAATTGTGTTTAGATTGTTGCTATAGTAAATTGCTAAAGACAGCAGTTTATTGCAACAAGAAGCTAAAAAAATCAAGCTATAGCACACTGGTTGTTGGTTGGTTTTTGGTATTTGGGGTGCTAAAATAACATTTTGGCTATTTTGACACACCCAATGTAAATGCTCTTTTTCTTAGTCCATAGAGTAATAATAAAAAAAAAAAGTTAATTCTATTATTAAGTAGCTTATATTTTGTGGAGAATCACATCAGTTGTACTCTAAAAATACCTAATAATTACTCAAGTAAGATTTGACATGGAATTTTCGATACATATTCAAAGACACCAAATAATTTATCTTGTGGGCACAATCTCTTTACAAGCAAAAAATCTTGTTAGCAAATGAAATGTCATGGACTCATGGATACTCACTTAATTCCCTTCTACTCACTCTTCAACTATATATACACAAATATTGCATGTAAACTCAGGCAATTTCATATTTTTCTATTTGTGGCAGTCAACAAGAACTTGGTTCCTCTACCACAGTCCATACTGCTTTTGGCTTTCTAATCTTATCGCTACTCACCCTCCTCCAAGTCAAGTATCAAAACTTCGGCAACCCATATCAAAAACATGGTGCAACCATGTTGCTTTTTGTCATAGCCGTGCTTGTTTACACCATAGCATTGGCAGGGATGAGCCAATTAACTTCCAACACAAGCTACCTCCCTCTACTCAGGTGTGCTTGTTTCATTTTTGGAGCTCTTTCTTGTGACTTGCTGCTACTGATCCTTGTACCTCCCTTTGGATGGTTCATCCTCATTTTATGTGTATGCATGTCTGTACGATTAATTTGTGACTCCCACGGACAAATTCTTCAATGTTTTCAACAAATTTACCAATCGATCAATCAGTCTACTTCAAAGATATTCAACATATTGTGCGGCTGGTTCCAAAATAGTTTCCGATCATTATGTCAATCAGCTTCCAGAGCATTCAACAGTTCTTCCATGCCAATTGCCAACTCAATAGAGAAACAAGTAGTGAACATGCCAGAAATTAATGCTTAATTAGTCTTGCTTATCAGTTTAGACTTATGATATAATTATCATGTCAAAATAAGTGGCCTTGTATTCCGATTTGATCTTCCTTCTACAGTTCTAAACCTCCTATCTAAGGTTAAAAACTCCACAAATTAATATGCTCATATCAAGTTAAGCTCGTGCAACAAATAGTTGTATATGTTCTGAATCTCACAGATGTGAATACATTGCAAGGTTAGTGGAAAAGTGCAATAACTCTTAGCCATGGTTCTTCGTAAGGCTACTAGTTGAAAAAGAAAAATGATGTAACTCATATGTACGGAGATTAGAAGAAAAATAATGAGGTTTATCAAATATGTGTTGATGATTGCTCTAAATAGTCACCGTGATCTATTAATCTTTTCTATTTTCAATTTTTATTTGAGTTTTTTCTATTTTCAATTTGTATTTTGTGCTCCGCAGCAAGTGACACAAGAAGTTTATTTTTCAAATTTTGCACCTCGCAAAGAAAAAGAATAGCATAAATTTTAGTTTGAGGGATTAGGTAAAAGAGTCTCTTCTCATTAAAAAAATAATAATAATAAAAATAAAAAGGTAAAAGAGTCTCTAAAGTTGGAACTTGTGGCCTTCAACTTTTGTGTGAGTACTGGGGCCAATTATGGTTCGAAAGTTGTGGTGTGTGGATTTGTTGTTTTTACTTTCTAGACTTAGCGGATCTGATGGTTGGACTTTGATGAGGCCTGCTAAAACTCCTCTTTGTTCACTTTTAGTCAATTGTAGTAGGAAATAACAACTCAGCCCATTAGTGAAGATAGGCCTTCCTTTTATATATTCGGCCTAATTTCTCAAGATTGAGAGCCCAGCTCGATTAGCAGAGTTCATCTATCATCCATGAGCCCATTAAAACCTTCCTTCTTAGACAGAACATTGCCCAAGGACTAGCTCCCTCCTCGGCTAGCCTCCAATTTATCTCTTTCAATAACTCAATATGGTTAGATTTCTAGTTTTCTACTCCCTTCCCATGTGGAATTATTCAAAGCATCCTATATATATTACTCTTTCCTTTTCTATATGTATAAAAGTGAATCTAATGCATAGAATTTGTGGGTGTACCCATGCCTTAAAAATCAAAGACCAAGTTATGCAGTCACCTCGATCAATCTGACCATCAATTATGGAGTCATTTTCAACAATAATTCACCCTTCCCTAGTTGGCCAATTACGGAGTCATTTTCAACAATAATTCACCCTAACACTCTTTACACTAGCACTTATTATGCCCACAACAAACCATCCTATTTAATGCTACTGACCAACATCTCATCTGCCTACACACTAGGAGTTGTTTTCCTAACACACATCCCCTTAGTTGAATTGTGGGGACGACCAATTAGCAAGTCTTGGGGGAAGGATTTTCAGGCAAAATTTGGCCCCTCACACACTTATAAGAGTACAAAAATCAGGTGTGTCATATGCTAAAACACCAAATACTAAAAACCCACAATCACCAGATATTCCAAATGCCAAATAGATTTGCTACAATACCATTCTACTATTAGAACAGTACGAACAACAAATGCAACAATTTTATTCTTATTTTATTTACACATTTTCTCTCTCCTCCTCAGCACATCTCTCTCTCTCTCCCCTCCCCCCCCCCCCCCAATCTAGTTCTCTCTAGCCCTCTCTCTCAGCCATGCTGATCTCACCACATTGACCACCACGCAACGCCGATCTTACCATGTTGACCACCATGCCACATCACCGTGGTTTGTGTGTGTGTGTGTGTGTGTGGGTTGATTTTCTTGGCTTGTGGTGGTGGTGGTTTTTTTTTTTATGTTGCTGTGGGTTGATTTTGCTAGTTGCGGTGGTGGTAGGGGTAGGCTGTGGGTAGTGGTGATATTTATTAAATTTTAAAGGTCAATTGCACTTTTCCTAATTTGAGTACAAGGTAGTTGTGATATTTCATTTTAGTCTAAAACATAGCAATGCCTCCCCCAAATATAGGTCTTACTATTATCACTTAACCATTTTCAGTTAAAATTAGAAATTAGATTCTAGTTTTTCTTCACCATTTCTCACATTGCTCAAGGTAAAGTAACTCCCTTTTTTTTTTAATTAGTAAAAATGATCTCATTTTGTTAAATTTTGCGCATAAAAGCCATGACATTTTATTGTCCATATAAAGAGGAAACAAAAACCACTGCTGACTTTTGCATGCATAACTTACAGCATGAGCAGTTGAGTGTTGTGATGTGTGGATTTGCTATTTTTAGGCCAAGCAGACTTGGTGGCTGGATTTTGAATTGGGGCCTTCTGCAGCTCCTTGTTGTTATGTGTTTTCGAGCTGTTGCAATTTGAAGTAGGAAATGACCCCACCTCAGTCCATTAGCGAAGACAGGCCCGCGTTTTCAATATTTGGTCCCAAGCAAGTCCTCGAACTTGAGAGGGCAGCTCCATGGGCAGAGTTTGTGCTTTAACCATTATTCCTTTCTTCCACAGAAATTAGCCCAAGGTTCATGGGACTATCTCTTCTCTCTCCTAGCTAGGTTAGCCTCCAATTTAGCCAACATGGTTGGATTTCTAGTCCGAGTCTTCGAAATGCCCAGCCCAGCCCACCCTCGATCAGCTTGAAAATGCCGAGTCCAATAGCCCGTGTGACATGTCTTTGAATATGCCCTTAAATTCTAGTTTTTCTTCACCATCCATTGGATGTTGATCGGTTAGAATAGACCTGGTGAGTGTCTCTTTGATTTTTAGTTATCGGCTATCTAAAAGCTTAGTACATAAAGGAAAATTATTGGGTGGAGTATAGTATACTTCATCCATCTCACATAGAAGTTACTTCCAAAGTACCCAATAACATCCCACTACATAGTACATGAATTCATATAAAGAATGCTTTTTTGGAGGGAGACCTGTGTCTCTTTGTTTATTAGCTATCGTTCGGACATGAGAAGTTTGAAGTTTGAAGTTTGAAGTAGCAGCTCTGTGACAAGACAAACTAGTTTGAACTACAAGGTATATAAAAGGCAACCGCAAAGCAAGGGTTAGTCAAATCTCTTTGCATTAGCCATTAGTTTTTCTTTACATTTTTCTATTTATACGCCAATGAATAATGCTACTGCTTCAACTCCATTTTTGAAATTAATTTTTTCAAGGAGAAGTTTAAACAAACAAGAACGCGCGTGTCAAAATCTTAGCTGCATGATCATTATCTCTTCTCACTCTTCCACTTCTAATGGTTTACTTTACAGAATATTTAAGTTTGTCAATATCATCAACACAAAACTAGCATTAATTTTTATTGCAAGTTGATTAACAAACTACCATATATTTGGCACATCCAACGTAACTGAATTTAAGACACTGCAGCTTAGTTTTGCATTTTTATATTATATTAATGGATGCATTTATTTAGGAAATACTTTTAAAAACATTTTATGAAAAAAGAAAAAAATTAATTTTTTTTCACTGTGTTTTATATTTCTTATAAAATGCTATCAAAGTATTCTTAATCAAAATGGTCAATTAAAAAATATATTAAGGACATATGTTAACTAGGCCTATATTGTATTTGATTTTATTACTCCTCTTAATTACTTACACATTTTAAATATGTTCATATTTGTCACTACAATTACCAAAAAAATAAAGAAAAGAAAAGAAACAAGAGGGATTTTGTAACATGCTTATGACATAAAATTTAATTCACAACACTTACAAGTTTAGTCAACTTATTGGCTCAATTTACGAAGATAGATCAAAATCAACATGCAGAAGTCTTTATCTCTCTCTCTCTCTCTCAAAGGAAAAAATAATTTCCCATAATTTGGATTCCAGGAAATAATTGGTCAATGGAATTAATGTATTTAAAGGAACCAAATTTTGTGGGGTGGGGGGAAATTAATCTTAATATTAGTTTTCAAAGAAGAAAAAAAAACTTACAAACAGAAATATAACGGATAAAGGATAGAATCAAATGAAGAAGAAATAAATAAAATAAAAATAACAATTCAGTAGGAGCCAGCAAATAAAACAAGGGAACTTTTCTTTATTTTGTTCTAGAGAAATATTAGATGTAAGCAGAGGAGGAACACAATAAAGTTAACATTATCAATCATTATTAGTGAACAAACACAAGTTTTTTGTTTTATTAGAAACAATAGAATTTTAACATATGACATGACATCTGCTTCACGATAATTTTTCTTTATCATCAAGTCAAGACACTTATAGACTTTTGGTTTGAGCAGGATTTGAGTTCCCAATCTTTTATTTGATGATAAGAAACCTTACTAGTTGAATTAATTGCAACCCATTAATGAACGCAAAATTTGATACAAAGTCTTTGATATAATATTGAAAGACCCAACAAATAATATAACTTACACCTCTAAATTAACTATTCTACTAGGATCACACTATTTACCATAACTTGATGACAAGTTGTGACCAAAAAAAAAAAAAAAAAAAAAAAAATCGTGTCAACTATTTTTCTTCTAACGTAAAATGAGCATTTATCTAATTATAGGAAAAAACATTTGTTGGCAAATCAATGTCATGGATATTCCATTAATTCCCTTCTGCTCACTTTTCAAGTGTATATCAACTAATATTGCATCTAATATGAGGAAATTCCATGTTCTTCCTTTATTTGTGGCAGTCAACAAGAACCTGGTTTTTTCCATCAAAGTGCATACTGCTGTTGGCTTTTTCATAATATCGCTACTTACCCTCCTCCAAGTCAAATATCAATACTCTGGCAACCCATTTCAAACAAACGGTGCAACCTTGTTGCTTTTTATTGTAGCTGTAATTGGTTACAATATAGCATTGGCAGAGATAAGCCAACCAGCTCCCAACACCAGCTACCTGCCTATACTTAGGCGTGTGTGTTTCATTTTTGGAGCTTATTCCTGTGACTTACTGCAATTGATCATTGTACCTCCCTTTGGATGGCTCATCCTCTTTTTATGAGTATGCATGTCTCTACAATTACTTTGTGAGATACACCAACAAATTCTCCTATGCTTCCAACAAATTTTCCAATCAATCAATCAGTCTACTTCAAAGGTGTTCAACATATCGTATGACTTGTTCCGAAATAGCTTCCAATCACAGTTTCAAGCAGCGTCCAGAGCATCCAAAAGTTCTTCGATGCCAACTGCCAACTCAAGTGAGAAACAAGGGGAGGAAATGGAAATAATTAGCGGCTAATTAGTCCTTCCATTAATATACTTTTGAAATTATCATGATGCCAAAGTGACCTAAAAACCTGATCGTATCTTACCTCTTATCTGAAGTTAAAAACTCCACAAATTAATATGTTTGTATTAATTTAAGCTCTTGCAACAAATAGTTGTTCATGTATGTTTTGAATGTCACAATATGAACACAATGCAAGGTTAGTGGTAAAGTGCTATGAGTCTACGACTATTGTGGGAACTATTAGCTATTTACTTAATAAGGCTACTTGCTAATTAAAGAAAAAAAAAAGGAAGTGACTCATAAAAGTGCTAAAAAGAAAAATAAGGAGATTTTCCAAATATGTGTATTTGATTGCTTTAAATGGTAGAAGCTACAATGCGTGATCACTTTAACCAATTCATATTTAAATACTAAAAACCTAATTAGTAATTTTGCATCTTAAAAGAAACAAAATGATTTTCAAATAAAAATTCAAATATATCTTATTTAATTCATATTTAAATATTAAAAAAAAACTTAAATTTATCATATTAAGCCTCATATTATATCAGGTCTGCTTTTGTCAACCAATTAAAAGCTTGTTTTTTGTTTAAATTATCCAATGTTTTTTGTCCTAGTTTTTTTTTTTTAAATTAATCTAACTTTCAATTTCTAAAAATTAAATAAGTTCACTTCTAGTTTTTTAACATACATTATACAAATAAACCATTAGAAAGAAGCAATTCCCAAACAGATACTTAAGTAAACCGGCTGATTGTCCCTTTCGATTTGCTTTCCTTATTTTTTTGAGTAGAAAAAGTAACTTCATTAAAAATTTAAAAGAAACTATGGTTATCCCTTTTGGTTTGTCTTCGTCTAAATTTACACTATGTTTGGTTCAGCAAGAAGAGGAGGGAAAGGAAGGGAAGGGTTAGGTCAAACAATAATTTCCTTTGTTTGGTTTACGTGAGAGAAAAGAAAAGATGAGAAATTCAATCATATATATAGGCCCACATTTTATAATCCTCCCATTTTGGGTGGAAATGAAGAGAAAGACTTCAACCAAAAGAGTGGGGCCTGACATATTTGACTTTTCATGTTTTATAATTACATTTTTGCCATTATCTCTCTCTCTCTCTCTCTCTCTCTCTCTCTCTCTCTCTCTCTCTCTCTCTCTCTCTCTCTCTCTCTCTCTCTCTCTCTCTCTCTCTCTCAATTTTATGAGGGCATGTAAGTAAAAATTACCATATTCTCATGCATTGTGTGGTTTTGCAATTATTATATATAAAATCTTTGAAATTAAAAGGCTACCCCCCTCTCCCCCCACTTCAGCGCAAAGAGAGAGAGAGAGAGAAAGGGTACCTTATTCCAAATTTATGTGGACATTAAACCATGAAATAAAGGAATACTTTATTGTGAATCCGTAAAAAGAATAATATTACAACTATAAATTATTTTAGAAACGGTTGATGTGGAATTGTTTACGTGAATTTTTAAAAAACTACATTACTTGTTTAGTGAAATTCATTATAACTTATTGCCACAGCGTCAGGAGCAGTACTTCTTTGAAGTAAATCCTTTAATGGCTAGGACTAGGAGTTGTAAATCCTTTACTGGCCAGGACTGGAGTTGTAAATCCTTTATTGGCTCGGACTAGGAATTGTAAAACCAAAACCGGATCTATATAAGAATCGCCTCCTTCTCTTCTATTACAATTCGCAACTACCATAGTCCTTTATTCTTCTATTTGTTTGTCGACTCACTTGTCACCAAGAATCCATTGTCTTCTTCCCGTCTTCTTTACCATCCTTCGTTACCATCACGTACTGAGTGGAGTTCTGAAGAGAAGAAAATATTTGAGGAATCAATCAAAGAAATTCCACTTGATTGTCCACATATTTTTGAGATAATTTCTAGTAGACTGCCATTGAAGAGTATACCAGACCTTAAGGCACGCTATGGGGAGTTAATTGAAGGAATATTTATACCGCATAGGCCAGGTTTCATTCAAGTACCTGATGATAGGACTGGTGAAATTGGTGAAACTAGTGGAGATAGATCAGTAGCACATGGTGTTGAAGAAACACCCAAGAAGAAACAGGAAAAATTAGCACCGGTTGCAGATGAAAAACCCAAGAGGAAACGAGGGCGGTATGTATCAAAAACTTTTATTTATCCTTATTTTTGTAGTTATGCTATATACTTAGAATTAATTTTATATATAAATATATATATATATATATATATATATATATATATCAAACTCTCTTCTTCTAATTTTAGATATATAATTTGATATATGGTTTAGTTTCTAATGGTTCATTTATATTAAACTTCTTGATTTATACTGAATTAACTCACTTGACACAAAAACTAATAAGTTTAAATGAAACACATGATACAAAATTAAACTCTAATTGAAATTTAATTTGAATTTTCTCTCAACTTTAATATTATATGTGTGTGTGTGAGATTGTGTGATTGTGAATTTCACAATTATAACTAAAATTGTTTTTTGATTTAAGTAGGAGTGCAAAAAGGTTGAAGCCTTTTGTTAGTCAAGGTATTACAGACAACCTTTAGGCTGGCTGCATTTGAACGAGAGCTCTTTGAATTGGCATTGGATTGTCTTTAATTAGTTCATCATGGCACGATGGAGGGAATGTTATTGTTTTGTGATCTTTTGATCTTTGACTTTTGTTGTTCTATTGCTTTTGTGGATGATTTCTAATCTATTTTTGTTTCGATCTTTATCTTTCAGACGAATTGTAATGCATTTTTTTTTTTTTTTTTTATGAATGAAATTATTAGTTTTAACTTTAATTAGTTCAACTTGATGGCTGCTTCTTCTTTTTTTTCTTTTCTTAAATTATTGAGATCACCTAAAGAAAGGGCTAATAAGTAGAGAGCCTCATATCTGGAGAAAAAATGAGAATGAAAAAGAGAAGATTTTAATATGAATAATTTATCTTAGTCGAAAGCCAAATGGTGTTATAGAAGAATGAAAATAGATAAATATTGAAATACAAAGGTATTGGACAATAAAAATAGATAAATATTCTAATTCTCTTTTCAATTACTATGATGTCAAAAGGAATAGCTTTGGCCAAGCTCCCCATAGAGATTTGGTCATCTACATTCCAAGTGCATTCCAAGGCCGTCATGCGGGAGAAATTTACACATCCATATATGATGTTTCATGAACCTATTGATTATCTGCAAGCAAACCAACCTAAATTGATGATTATATGCAAGCAAGCCAAATGATACAGGACCAAAATGAAAGTATAAATGTTAGTCTTATTTACCTATGAATAATGAATAGGTTCTTACAATGTTGCTCACCTAATACAAAGTGACAATTTCCACTTTGAACGCATTGTGTACATATAATTTACAGCCTAATGTAGGGAATTAACCCGAATTCCCAACCTGTGAGAAACAAAAAAAAAAAAATAGAGAAAACACACGCCAAAAAAAGCAATCACACGCATAAGACAATATTTATGTGGTTGGGCAATTTGCCTATATCCACGGAGTTGCAGGGATTTCACTATTATCAGGGAAAAAAACAAACAAAGTGCAGCTACAATGTTTTCAATCTCTCAAGAACGACAACAACAACAACAATAAAACCCTAATCACCAAAAACAGTTTTTACATCTTGCACACAAGATTCACAATGAGCACTCCGGCTTGGGCCTGTCAGCCTAAGCCTCCGCTCCATGGACTAAACCTTAGTAAATCTCTCATTAAAAACCATGCAACATTATTCGAGTTGGGTCGGATCGTCAACGGAATCAAAAACAACTAAGCTCCACAAAACCCAACACCTAAACACTGAGCAGCGGAGTTCAGAAGAGTGAACCTTGTATACGATGTAGGGGAGGGAGCCATCAATTTCAGACTTTTGGTGTCTGGGGAGGCCTTGCTGCCTTTGCTTTCCTCTCTCATTTTGCCTCAACTTTTGGATTTTTTTAGGGGATAGATTGAGTCAATGAGCCTTGTTTTTAATCAAGACCTTATATCTTAAAGACAGAAGTGGGTTTCAATTTTCAAACCAAAATTGGCAAGTGTCTTATAGCTCAACCGGCATAGCACAACTCATGCTAATGGAAATATTTATGGTTCAAATTCCCCGCCCTTAATTATTGATGTATCAAAATTAAAAAGAATTAATAAATTTTATTATTATTATTATTATTGAAATGGCATAAGCTGTGATAAATAAAAGAAAGAACAAAATATATGTGACCAACCCTAACTAATATGTTAAATATTCATAGTTGACCCCTAAATTTTCGGACTAAGCCTTTGTTATTATTATTGTACCAATATACATTATTGGTCCTAAAATTTAACAAGTAAACACTTTTGATCTCTGAAGTTTCAAAGGAGTGTTGTTGGTACTTGAAATTTAAAAATTGAGAGCTATTGGTCTATTAACTGTTATTAGTCTCATTGTTCTTTATTATCAAATCAAGATACCAATTAAATTTTGGTGTAGATGAAAATTGAACCCAAAATCTCTGATTCGATGATAAAAACTTTTAATAATTTAGCTAACTGGATCTAATGTCAATGGTTTTGAGCGTGTTTTTGTCACAGTTTGCAAATACCATAGGATGTCATCATTATTAATATTTTTAATATTAAAAAAAGGTCGGATTTAAATTACATCTAGTATAATTCTAAGTAATATTACATCACCTAATAACTTATTATTAAATTCATATTTTAAAATTTTCATCGTTGAATTATATGTTATATATATTCTTAACATGCATGTCAATTTTCGTGTCAATCGAATGCTATTTACCACTTGATCCATAAACTCATATTTTTTCATATTATTTTAAATTATAAAAACTTGAATTTAAACAATTGATTAATGACATGAAGGGAGCTATTACGTGTCTTTGACTTTGAAGGCAGCCGTAACACTGCAGTTTCTACTTTGAAGTAGGAAATGACAACCTCAGTCCATTAGCGTTTTCTGTATTTGGCCCAAGTCCTCGAACTTGAGAGGGCAGCTATATTGGCAGAGTTTATGCTTTATCCATTAGGCCATCAGAATCAGATATTCCCTTCTTCCACAGAAACTAGCCCAAGTACTATCTCTTCTCTCTCCTAGGCTAGCCTCCAATTTGGCACTGGCAACATGGTTGGATTTCTAGTCCGAGTCTTACATATCAATGCCCAGCCCACCCTCAGCTTGAAAATGCCGAGTCCAGTAGCCCGTGCGACGTGTCTTTGACTGTGAATTTGTCTCCACTGTGTAATAATAATAAACATTCCCTAGCACAAATATGCTCGATGCTAAAAGCTTGTAGTAGCATTGAAGACATCTTAGTCGGAACTCTCAAAGCTTAGTATATAATATATGAACTCGTAAACAAATGCTCTTTTTGGAGCTCAGCTTTGTTCGCTTTGTTTTTTTAGCTATCGTTCGGACATGAGAAGTTTGAAGTTAGAAGTAGCTTTGTGATGAGACAAGTTTGAACTGCAGAGTATATAAAAGGCAACCGCAAAGCAAAGGGGAAGACACATAGCAAAAAGATGGAGGAGGAGAGAAAAAAGGAGGGCAACGATCTTCGTCCCCAAGGGTTAGCTCAAATCGCTTTGCATTAGTTTTTGCTTTACATTATTTTTCTATTTATACGCACATGAATGAATGCTACTACTTCAACTCCATTTTATGAGAAAAGAAAAAAAAATGATTTTTTTATTACTTTTTATATTTCTTATAAAACTGATACTAAAATTTTTCTAAAATAATCAATTAACAAATATCTTAAAATCACATGTTAACTCAGCCCATATTGTATTTGATTTTATTCCTCCTCTTAGTTACTTACACATATTTTGTTCATCTTTGATGCTACAATTACCACAAAAAAAAAAAAAAAAAAAAAAGAAAAGAAGAGAAGAAGAAGAAGAATAAAAGAGGGATTTTCTAACATGCCCATGCCATAAAATATAATTCACAATACTTGCAAGTTGGATCAACTCATTGGATCAATTTAAGAAGATGGATCAAAATCAACATACAGAAGTCTTTCTCTCTCTCTCTCTCAAAAGAAAAAAAAAAATAGTTTCCCATAATTTGGATTCCAGGAAATAATTGATCAATGGAATCAATGTGTTAAAAATAATGAGATTTACCAAATATGTGTATTTGATTGCTTTAAATGGTAGAAGCTACATGCAAGGAGTGATTACTTTAGTGGATTCATATTTAAATACAAAAACCTAAATAGTAATTTTGCTTAATTCATATTTAAATATTAAAAAGACTTAAATTTATCTTATTGGGCCTCAAATTATATTGAGTCTGCTTTTGTTAACCAATTAAAAGCTAACTTTTTGTTTAAATTATTTACTGTTTATGAGTCTTATACTATTTTTTGTCCTAGTTTTATTTTAATTAATCTAAATTTTAGCTTTTTAAAAATAAGTTAGCTTTTAGATTTTTGTTTCGTATTATGCATGTAAGCTACCATAAATAAGCAATTACATACTTAAAAACAAGCCCAACTGGTTGTCCCTTTTGGTTTGTTTTCCTTTTTTGTTTTTTAGGTAGAAAAAGGAACTTCATTAAAAATTTAAAAGAAACTAAAGGTAGTCCCTTTCGGTTTGTTTTCGTCTGAATTTAGTGTTGCAATTTGTATTTTGTAGTAGGAAATGAGCACCTCAGCGCACTAGTAAAGACAGGCCAACATTTCGTTTAATCATCCCAATTATTCAAACTTGAGAGCCCAGCTCTATTATCGAATTTACCCAATAGGCCAGAATTTAGACATTTCCATTGCGGCACAAAGACTATCTCAAGCCCCACTAGAAGTGGATATTTTGATGGCGGTTCTTGAATTACTAATCAAACACTTACCCAATTACCCAAACATCTCCACCTTCTCGTTGTAGCCAAAAATCTCCAAATCTGCTAGATTCAACCATGGTTGGCCGTCAGCTCCACCTTCACCACCATCAAAACTCAAAAGCATCAAAAGCTGCTACTAATCCTTGTCCACCCTCTCTGAATGGCTCATCCTAGTTATATGCATATGCATGTCTATACGATTACTTTGTGACTCACACCAACTGATTCTCCTATGCTTTCAATAAATTTTCCTATTGATCAATCAACCTACTTCAAAGGCATTCAGCATATTGTATGCTAATGTAATTGTATCAATAATTTCAATTAACTATAATTACTTATTTCATATCATCTATATATATATATATATATATATATATTAATCGGCAAAGCAAAATCAAACTAGAATTTCAAATTCGAGTCCAATTTTATGCTATGTGTCTAAATTTATGCGGAGACCACACCATAAATATCCTTCCAAGTATTCTATTATAATCTTATATATATATATATATATATATATATTTATTTATTTATTTATTTATTTATTTATTTCTTAATTTTTGTGCCAAATATAAGACCATATCATAAACATCCATCTAAGTGAGTTATTGAATAGAAAAAGCCAAACAAAATTAAGGTTAATGAACCTTGAAATTATCTTATCTATATTGTGTCAATTCATTGAACCCAATAAGATCTTATTAATAAGGCTTTAAGGACTTTTTACTCAACATGGCTCACTAATATTCTTCTCTTTTGCCTTTTGTAACCATAATTAGCTTTACTATTTATGAACCCTTCAAATTAGACTATCTCAACTTCACCAGCCAGCCCATAATAATGCAGGCTAGGTTCTTCCGATCAGAAGCGGGAAGGAAGCACTGCAATTCTAACTGATCTAAATGTGCCAAATATATTCGGTCCTTATGTAAGCAAGAGAGAAGAGAACTACACAGAGAGACCACAAAAGATGGTGGGCTTAGGGTTTGGGCCATGCTAATCACCTTAGGTGAGAATCATAAGTGTCAAAAAGGGAATCGGGAATAATTAATGGTAACTTATCTATATACAGGAACAACCTTCTAAGATTCTCCCTTGTCACTGTTGCCATGTCAACTATGTCCTTGCTGTCTATGAATACCCAGAGATCACCTGAATTCACTCTCTTAAGACTATCACGACACAAGGGACATGACTGTGATCTTGATTGCCATTCTCGGTAATTAGCTTTACCATTCGTCTCCTTGGTAATTTTCTGAAATCTCTCTTCCGCTTCAATATTTTTCTTTTTATTTAATTTGGATTCAGAGAACAATGCTTTTGTTCTTTCTCTGTTATTTAATTATAATGGTTAATGATCAAACAACCATGCTTTCAAATGTGTAAAATTTATCAGATTTGTATTTCATATGTTAATCAAATATCTTTAGTCTTGGTGCATTTTTAAGGACATGGTTTAATTTTCTACCATGTAGGGAATTTAGCTTCAAAATTAGGCAACTCAACTAATTTGATGAATTTTTCAACAAATGCATTTCTTTTCTTTTTTTGGGTTCATCATCCCAACTAAACTGAAGCCCAAGCTAGATAGGTAAGGCAAGAATTACAAATATCTAATATTTGTACTTCTCCAAATTGATTTAGGAAACTTTGAAAAAATACTTTTTTTTTTTTTTTTTTTATGGTAAATATCTAAAAGCTAGATAGGAATGATGGTAAATGCACTGAGAGATGTATTGTATGTTTGGATAGCAGCAAGCCAAGCACCTTTTGCGCGTCCAACATTTTTTAGTGGGTCTCATGCATTGTTCACAGGACCCGCAAGTACTTTTTTTTTTTTTTTTTTTTTTCCAAAAAACAACTTTAAAACTGGGTCTGACGATACTTGCAAGGACACAGTTTAAGTCCTAAGCCCAAAATGTCAAAGGATCTAGACCCAAAGAGCCCAATACAATGAATTTGTAGAGAATGAGTTGAAAAACTAGGCTCTAACGAGTTGGGTAATGAGTATAATGGATCCAGATGGCAAGAAAGAAAAGATAGATTAGTTTTATCTAAAGAAAAACCGTCCCCGGTCTAATCCAAGGAGATCAGTTTTTGTATATATTTCTTGAATTTGATTATAAGTACAGTTCTTAGTGTTACAGTATTTTTCTATTGAATTTCTGATAACCCTCTCTCAGGGTCTCTCTTCTATTTTATACTATCTTTTTCCTTTCATCTCTACCCTCCACGTATAGATTAGATTGTTGGTATTAATCCTTGTCACATCAGCACATTCTTGAAGTCTTTAGGGAGTAACTGTAAGGTTAAAAACTACTATTCAGGTATCACTTCCTTATTAATGCGGTCAGAGAGTTAGCTGTAGAGTATTCAATACAGTGGTAACAGTTTTCCCTTAGATATTTCCCAACTCCCATTTGTCCTGTACATTCATAATGCATATTCTTATCGATAGAACTTCTTGGAATGTCACTTTGGATGACAAAATACACTTTCTGATCTCTACTTTGCTTAGCCGAGGAGATATTCCTCGTCGGCCTACCTTCCCCAGCCCTTTCATTTGTAGCTTGCTCATGGAATTCTAAGTCTTACATCTTTATTACTGTTTATCTGTCCCCAAACCACTGAGCGTTCTTAGTTAAGGCCCAAGGCCCAACATACATTCTTGAGCCCCTTATCCCTATAGTACTATTCATACATTTACAAATTATTTTACTACAGTGTTTTCAGTTTTCAGTAATAAACGGTATCCAAACAGACCCGTAAACACATGTTACAATCAATGGACCTAAATATCCTCAAGTTTGAAGGTGCAATTTTTTTTTTAATAAAAAAAAAATACTTCTTTAAATTTTGTTATTTTCTATTTTTATGGTTTAGAATTACTATTGTTTGAATTACTAATATACCCTTCTGAACATTTCACATTTCAAATATAGTCCTCGAACTTTTTTTTATTTATTTAAACAATTAACCCTTGAACGTTAGATTTTTAACTGGTCAAACACCATGTTAATGTTTTTGGCTAACACATTCATGATATAATTCGTAATGTTATATGGATATATTAACACCAGCCCCATTCAACGCATGTAGTTCAAAGTTTTTATTTTTTATGCTACAATTTTCCATTCCATTCCATTCTACAAATTCTTAGACAAGGCCTAAGGCCCAACATATATTCTTGAGCCCCTTATCCCTATAGTACTATTCACACATTTACAAATTATTGTACTACAGTGTTTTCAGTTTTCAATAATAAACGGTATCCAAACAGACCCGTAAACACTTGTTGCAATCAGTGGACCTAAATATCCTCAAGTTTGAAGGTGCAATTTTTTTTTTTTTAATAAAAAAAATACTTCTTTAAATTTTGTTATTTTGTTATTTTCTATTTTTATGGTTTAGAATTACTGTTGTTTGAATTACTAATACCCTTCTGAACATTTCACATTTCAAATATAGTTCTCGAACTTTTTTTTTATTTAAACAATTAGCCCTTGAACGTTAGATTTTTAACCGGTCAAACACCATGTTAATGTTTTTGGCTAACACATTCATGATATAATTCGTAATGTTATATGGATATATTAACAATAGCTAGGAGTGAGATTTGAATTAACCCCAAAAACTTAACCTAAGACATGTGTATAATTGTAAATGTTTTTAATTATAGCCGTGCATATGCACGGATTTATAAACTAGTTAAAATAAATAATAATAATAATAATTCATAGTTAATAACAATCAAATTGAGACATTAATTTAGAATACATAAAGTTTAAACATGTACTTTATTTTGATTCCTTAATTAAATGATGAATTTAATCAAAAGTGTTACAGAATATAGCAATAAACCTACAAAAATTGTATACATGCTTCATTGTCTAGAATGATTTAAAAAATATATATAGAGTTTCAATCTTTCTTCCTTTATTTTTTCTAAATAGTTAAAATTTGGGTTTATGCAAGAATTCAGCATTTGAAACTATAAAAAAGTCAGGATATGGAAAGGAAAAAATATTAGTGCTGACTCTAAATTTTTTAGACCTATAGTGTTCGATAATTTCAATAATGTTTTACACAACTTTTTTCATAACAAAATTTATGATGGTTGAAGTGATCAATTGGGTAATAGGAGGAAAAAAAAAAAGTGATTCCACGAGTGTTAGTTGTGTCCATCAGTCATTCACTCCCCTCAGAGCTCCACAAAATTTGACCTAAATACTGATATTTGAACTACTTTAGCCCCTTTGATAAATTGATTTACTTTCCATAAAACAATTCCACTTTTCCGAACAAAAGATGGTGATTAATGGATCCCAACATCTGCATGTGAAATTCAACAGTATAAAATGAATCTCATGTACAAGTCCAGATGTGACATCCATTTCTTTTTTTTTTCTTTTTTTTAATGGGAAGAAATTGTAGTTACTGTAGTATACTGACGGTACAGTGATCAAGCAAATTAAGGATCCAGATGCCATAGCCCACAGAGTGATTCAGCAACAAATAATATGCTTACAGCTTTAGATATTAAATAATAATTCTAAAGATGTGGAAGTGGAAAGTGGAAACCAAAATCCGCACAATTTGTTGCAGATGGTGACAAGATGGGTGGAGTAATTTACTTTTTTTTTTTTCCAACCGTGAAAGATGTGGAACTATCGCAAATCTAAGTCTCAAGGATATTTTTTCCACACAACGTGGAACCCATATACACAACTTTTTGGATGGTACCAGCTCTGTGATCCGTTAATGTGTAATCCTGCCAAGTCACAGCTAAAAGATCTAAGCATCAAAAGCATGTCTGCACTGACTCAGCAATAATCAGAGCTGTCAACTGTCAAACCCAAACAATCATCACAATCTCAAATTGTATGAATTAGCAATCACTTTTTTTTTTCTTTTGGGAGAAAGAGGGGATCATTGTGACTTGCTCGCAACTCGTTAGAGAATATTAGATTAAGTCATAGATACTGTGGTTAGAGAATATTAGATTAAGTCATAGATACTGTGGTCGGGAATGACCACAGACTTCATCTTTGTTCCATGAGAGAGTTAAAAAGCTTAAACTAATTACAGGAAAAAATTTCACAATTCACCCAATAGAAATCGAACATGGGACCTGGTGCTCTGCGTTCACACCAAAACTGTTAGGCCACCTCTGTCAGTGGTGGTAATTACATATTCATCAGTATGCAACTGGTCCTATCTACCACGTATATGACATTAAGAACTACAAAAGTAACAAAACTAAGTAAAGTATATAAGGGCAAATTGCTGATTTGATGTTGACATTTAATGTGTATATATATATATATTTGACTAATGACTAGCAGCTAGTGGCTCAGATTGTAGGAATTGCATATTCATCACTATTGGCTGATTCTACCACAAACATGACATGAGTAACTGCAGAAGAAACAATATAAAACGTAGTATAGAAAGGCACTTTATTACTTGGCACTTTATTATTGGACTAGCGGCTATAAAATGCAGAAATTGCATATTCATCAGTATGCAGGCGATTCTACCACAAACATGACATGAAGGACTGCAGAAGAACACTATAAAACAAAGTATAGAGAAAGGCGAACACATTACACATAGCAAAGAGGAACACTGAACACACAAACACAAGGAGGCAAGAATGGAGGGCAGAAATCTTCGTCACGAACATGAAGGGTTAGTTCAAATTTCTTTGCTTTAAAAAGTTCTACATTTATTTATATACCCATGAATCTTACTAGTTCAATCTTAATAAAAAATTTCTTGACAAAACAGGAACGTGCATCAATGTCTTACCTGCACGATCATGTTCATTTTTTAGTGAGGCTTATAGTTCAATCTTACTCCTTATTGAGAGCTGATACCGAAATTGCCCCATGAGCAGGGTAGGGCTCTGTTCTGGACAGAGTTACTAAAGGTTCCGTTTGGCTAAAAAAAAATATAAAAATATGACACAAGATCATTCACAGCCTGTCTGCTAAAACATTTATTTAGCACACCAAAAAATTGTTTTTTTTTTTTTTATCTATTTTAGCATTACACCTAACAATAAACCCTACATCCTATACTCTATTATTTTATCACTTCATATAAGAGCATTTGTATTGGAGGTGCTAAAAGAGCATTGTAGCTATTTTAGCCCCTCAAATACTAAAAAAGAATGTTCATCATCTGGTCTGCTATAGCTAAATTTTTTAGTTTGTTACTATAGTAAATTGCTACTTTTAGCGGTTACTGTAGCAACAATCCAAACACAAAAAAAATATTTTATATTCAATTCTCTCTCTCTTTCATGCATAAAGAAATAATAAAGAATAAAATAAAAATATTTATTTGAAGTGGTAAAATAAAGAGTATGAGATGTATTGTGTATTGTAAAGTGGCATGCTAAAATATATAAAGTAGTTTTTTTGTGTGCTAAATGCTAAATTGTTTAGCAAATCAAATGTGAATGCTCTAATTTTTTTTTTTTTTTTTATCTCTATATATTAAGAGGATTCAAAAAATTAGTTATAATTTCAAAAAAATGTCAAAAATATCCCTAATCTAATTAGATAATTATTATTCCTAAAAAGTAAAAAATAGGGTTAAATTGTAATTTAACAAAATTCATAAACAGAAAACTACCCTAGAAATTTTTTTACTAAAAATTAGCACATACTTTTTATGTAAATATATCTCACACACAATTGATACATTTTTTTTTACTAAACCTAATAGTTTACTTCTTTTCAAAATCCTAAATAGCTTTTTAAAGATCTCTTCCGTGTAACCTCACTAATTGAAAATTATGACATTAAATTCAAAAAAAAAAAAAAAAGAGCCTCATTGCACGTGCGGAGCACATGTGATGAGGCTAGTTCTTTATTATTTCTTTATGTATGGAAGAGAGAGAGAATTGAAAAAATATATATATATATATATATATATATATATTTGTGTTTAGATTGTTGCTACAGTAAATTGCTAAAGATAGCAGTTTATTGCAGCAACAAGCTAAAAAAAAAAAAATCCAGCTATAGCACATTGGATGTTGGTTGGTTTTTTGGTATTTGGGGTGCTAAAATAACATTTTGGCTATTTTGACACACCCAATGTAAATGCTCTTTTTCTTAGTCCATAGAGTAATTTAAAAAAAAAAAAAAAAAGTTAATTCTATTATTAATTAGCTTATATTTAGTGGAGCATCACATCAGTTGTACTCTAAAAATACCTAATAATTACTCAAGGAAGATTTGACATGGAATTTTAGATACATATTCAAAGACACCAAATAATTTAACTTGTGGGCATAATCTCTTTACAAGCAAAAACTCTTGTTAGCAAATGAAATGTCATGGACTCATGGATACTCACTTAATTCCCTTCTACTCACTCTTCAACTATATATACACCAATATTGCATGTAATCTCAGGCAATTTCATGTTTTTCTATTTGTGGCAGTCAACAAGAACTTGGTTCCTCTACCACAGTCCATACTGCTTTTGGCTTTCTAATCTTATCGCTACTCACCCTCCTCCAAGTCAAGTATCAAAACTTCGGCAGCCCATATCAAACACATGGTGCAACCATGTTGCTTTTTGTCATAGCCGTGCTTGTTTACACCATAGCATTGGCAGGGATGAGCCAATTAACTTCCAACACATGCTACCTCCCTTTACTCAGGTGTGTTTGTTTCATTTTTGGAGCTTTTTCTTGTGACTTGCTGCTACTGATCCTTGTACCTCCCTTTGGATGGTTCATCCTCCTTTTATGTGTATGGATGTCTGTACGATTAATTTGCGACTCCCACGGACAAATTCTTCAATGTTTTCAACAAATTTACCAATCGATCAATCAGTCTACTTCAAAGATATTCAACATATTGTGCGGCTGGTTCCAAAATAGTTTCCGATCATTATGTCAATCAGCTTCCAGAGCATTCAACAGGTCTTCCATGCCAATTGCCAACACAATAGAGAAACAAGTGGTGAACAGGCCAGAAATTAATGCTTAATTAGTCCTGCTTGTCAATTTAGACTTATGATATAATTATCATGTCAAAGTAAGTGGCCTTGTATTCCGATTTGATCTTCCTTCTACAGTTCTACACCTCCTATCTAAGGTTAAAAACTCCACAAATTAATATGCTCATATCATGTTAAGCTTGTGCAACAAATAGTTGAATATGTTCTGAATCTCACAGATGTTAATACATTGCAAGGTTAGTGGAAAAGTGCAACAACTATTAGCCATGGTTCTTCGTAAGGCTACTGGTTGAAAAAGACAAATGATGTGACTCATATGTAAGGAGATTAGAAGAAAAATAATGAGGTTTATCAAATATGTGTTGATGATTGCTTTAAATAGTCACCGTGATCTATTAATCTTTTCTATTTTCAATTTTTATTTTGTGCCTCACAGCAAGTGACACAAGAAGTTTATTTTTTAAATTTTGTGACCGTAGCTCTGAGATGACTTCCAAAACTACAATATAATTAATGTGCCAATGAGAAGTACGCAACAAATATATATATATATATATATAAGGGTAAACTCAAACCCAATGCCGTGCTCTACTTTGCACCTGACAAAGAAAAAGAATAGCATAAATTTTAGTTTGAGGGATTAGGTAAAAGAGTCTCTTCTCATTAAAAAATAATAAAAAATAATTTAACCAAAAAAATAATAATAATAATAGTAATAAAATAAAATAAAATAAAAGGTAAAAAAGTCTGTAAAAGTTGGAACTTGTGGCCTTCGACTTTTGTGTGAGTACTGGGCCAATTATGGTTCGAAAGTTGTGGTGTGTGGATTTGTTGTTTTTACTTTTTAGGCCTTCGACTTTTGTGTGAGTAATAAATAATAGTATTGATTATTGTTGTGCATAGTAGGAAATAACAACTAAGCCCATTAGATAATAGAAGCCCGCCTTTCATATATTAGGCCTAATTTCTCAAGATTGAGAGTCCAGCTCGATTAGCGGAGTTCATCCATCATCAATGAGCCCATTAAAACCTTCCTTCTTAGACAGAACCTTGCCCAAGGACTGGCTCTCTCCCCGGCTAGCCTCCAATTTATCTCGGTCAATAACTCAATATGGTTAGATTTCTAGTTTTCTACTCCCTTCCCATGTGGAATTATTCAAAGCATCCTATATATGTTACGTTGTTACCCTTTCCCTTTCTATATGTATAAAAGAATCTAATGCATAGAATTTGTGGGAGTACCCAGGCCTTAAAAATCAATGACCAAGCTATGCAATCACCTCAATCAATCCGACCATCAACATATGATTCCCTTCCCTAGTTGGCCAATTATGGAGTCATTTTCAACAATAATTCACCCTAACTCTCTTCACATTGGCATTGATTGTGCCCACAACAAACCATCTTATTTAATGCTATTGACCAACATCCCATCTGCCTACACACTGGGAGAAGCTTTCCTAACACATCCCCTCAGTCAAAGTGCAGGGATGACCAATTAGCAAGTGCTAGGGTCATGCAAAAATTGGCCCCACACACGCACTAGCATCAGACATTCTATCTCAAATGTCATTTTCACACATAAAAATCTACTTTTTCTTTTCTTTTTCCTTTTTACACACTATTTTACAATATATCATACATCAGATATTCTACTCTTTCCTTCAACCCTTCAACACATTAAAATAATATATACAACACATTAAAATAACCTAAAAACACCCCTACAATATATATAAAATAAATAAATACAAAATCCCACACCACCCACAGATCACCGCACCACAACTAACAACTACCACACATAATTAACCATCGACCACCAATATCAACCACTACAACAACCAAAAAAAAAAAAAAAAAAACTCAAAATATCACCACAACCAATGTTAGCCCACTGTAACAACACACACACACAAAAACCACCACAACCACCATGACAGAGATCTCGAGGAAAGGAGGCTAGGCGAATCAACGATGGCTTAGGGAGAGGAGATTCAATGATCAACGACAACTGGACGAGAAGCGGTCAGACAAGGTTGGTTGCTTGGCGAGAGTCGTTTGGTGAGATCGGCGACAGCAATGAGACTAAGATCGGCGACATGTGAGGTGGCAAGCCCAAAGGAGTAATCGAAATCAAAGGAGAGATCGAAGGTGAGAGTGAAAGGAGAGTCTAATTCCAAAAAAATTGAAGAGAGGTTGAAAGTGAATGAGAGAAAGAGAGGCTAAAAGAGTGAATCAGATAGGTCACGGGTGAGAGGGGAGAGAGAAAAATGGAATAAAAAAATATTAAAAAGTTTTAGCATTTCTATCCGTATAGTTCTATTTTTAAAACTGTACTGTTCATTAGAACGGTACGGACAACAAATGCAAAAATTTTATTCCTATTTTGTTTACTCTCTCTCTCTCTCTCTCTCTCTCTCTCTCTCTCTCTCTCTCTCTCTCTCTCTCTCTCTCTCTCTCTCTCTCTCTCTCTCTCTCTCTCTCTCTCTCTCTCTCAGCCATGCCAATCTCACCACATGACCACAACGCCACACCAATCTCACCATGTTGACCACCAAGCCACTTCATCGAGCTTGTTGTGCCATCCACCACACCACTCCGCCAATCTCATATCGTGTGAGATATTTTTTTTTCTTTTATTTTCCAATGGTGGGTTTTTTTTTTTTTTTTGGGTGGTTGTGAGTTTATTTTCTTGGCTTGTGGTAATGGTTTATTTTTGGCAAAAATGCAAAACTAACCTTCTAACTTTCTTCAGATTTCATATCAGTCCTTTAACTTTATTTTCGTTCATTTCAGTCATCTTAATTTCAGATTTATTCAATTAAGACATTTTCGTTAACTTTTGTTAAAATAATTTGAAAACAAATTCTGGAAAATATTTTTCAATAATTAATTGAATTTTTTTAATTTAAAAAATTTGAAGAAAAATTTATAAAATTGAAAAATTAACCACAACATATAACAAAAGTTGATAGAAAAGCCTTAATTGAATAAACTTGAAAGTTAGAGGATTGAAATGAATAAAAGCAAAGTTAGAGGACTGAAATAAAATCTGAAGAAACTTAGAGGGCCAGTTTTGCATTTTATCCTTTATTTATTTATTTATTTTTATGTTGCTGTGGGTTTTATTTTTGTAGTTGTGGGTTGATTTTCATGGATGGTTGTGGGCTGATTTTGCTGGTTGCAGCAGTGGTGAGGTAGGCTGTGGGTAGTGGTGATATTTATTAAATTTTAAAGGTAAATTGCACTTTTCCTAGTTTAAGTATGAGACTACGAGGTAGTTGTGATATTTCATTTTAGTTTAAAACATAGCAATGCCTCCCCCAAATATGAGTCTTACTATTATCACTTAACTATTTTCAATTAAAATTAGAAATTAGAATCCAGTTTTTCTTCCCCATTTCTCATATTGCTCAAGGTAAAGTAACTCCATTTTCTTTAAAGTAAAAATGATCTCATTTTGTTAAATTTTGCGCATAAAAGCCATGACATTTTTTGATTGTCCATATAAAGAGGAAACAGAAGCCAGTGCTGACTTTTGCACGCATAACTTACAGCATGAGCAGCTGAGTGTTATGATGTGTGGATGCTGGATTTTCAATTGGGGCCTTCTGAAGCACCTTGTTGTTGTTGTTGGTGTTGTCTTGTGTCCCCCTTTACGTGTGTTTTCAAGCTGTTGCTATTCGAAGCAGGTAATGAAATGACTCCACCTCGAATTGTTGCTATTTTTAGGCCGGCGTTTTCTATATTTGGCCCGAAGCAAGTCCTCGAACTTGAGAGGGCAGCTCCATTGGCAGAGTTTGTGCTTTTATTTATTATTCCCTTCTTCCACAGAAACAACTAGCCCAAGGGGCATGGGACCATCTCTTCTCTCTCCTAGCTAGGCTAGCCTCCAATTTAGCACTGCCAACATGGTTGGATTTCTAGTCCGAGTCTTCGAAATGCCCAGCCCAGCCCACCCTCAGCTTGAAAATGCCGAGTCCAGTAGCCCCTGTGACGTGTCTTTGAATATGCCCTTAGATTCTAGTTTTTCCGCATGACCATAGTTGATTGGTTAGAATATGGACCTGGCGTCTCTTTGTTTTATCGGCAATATCCATAGTTTTAAAAACCGGACCGGACCGGCCGGTCCGACCGGTTCAATCGGGAACCGACCTTTAATCCGGTCCGGTTATGACAAAAAACCGAAAATAGTCTAAAACCGGTAAATAGTAAAAATCGGCCGGTTCAACCGTAAAACCGGAAACCGGTATGGTTGAACCGATTTTGCAAAATACAGAGAAAATGACTTTGTTTCTCTTGATTTCTTCCCCATTTGGCCTCTCTCATTGGTGCAGCAGTTACTTTGTTGCTGTGAATGATGGGAATGAACGATTTTTCTTCCCCATTTTGAGAATCTTAGATCTATTATAAATAAGAGTTGGTGAATGAAACTTTCAAATCTGTGGGTAAAATAAAATTTGGAGAGGAAGTAAGAGTCTAAGAGAGGCAACATGAGAAGGGTGGAGGAAGGTATTTTGGTTTGAAGTTTGAACTATTGCTAATTGATATGTTGCAGAGAGATGGAGTGATGGACGGGCTTGGCAGAAAAGGTGAGAGGGAGAGATAGATTAGAGAGAGAGACGAAGGAGAGGACTTATGGCCTTGTGGGAATTTGGATTCAGATGGATTTGTATTAGAAAAGTGGAAAGGCTGGAAAGGCTGTGAGTCTTGGGACTTGGGAGAAGTAAATACATGTCATAAAAGTCAAAAAGTGGGTGGGTGTTAATGGTTAGAGCATCCACAGCAGTGGAGTTAAAAATTTAGCTTTTTAGCTCCACCAAAAGTTACTTTATCTATTTTACCTACATACATGCTGCAGCAGTGGATCTATTTTAGCTTTTCACACAATAAAATAATATAAACATCACAATAAAATAATATATCCATTACAATAAAATAATATATCCACTATAATAAAATAATATATCTTATACAATAAACAACAACCACAACCACCTTCAACCGCCACCGCCACCGCCTTTGCCACCACCGTAGCCGCCGCCACCATCGCCGACGGCTTTTTTTCCACCGTCGTCGTCGCCGCCGCCGCCGCCACCGCCGCCGACGACTCTTTTTCCGCCGCCGCATGATAGCAAATAATCGTCTAGTGTTATATTTTTTTTTTAACCC
This sequence comes from Quercus tomentella, assembly GCA_028535165.1. Taxonomy (NCBI): domain Eukaryota; kingdom Viridiplantae; phylum Streptophyta; class Magnoliopsida; order Fagales; family Fagaceae; genus Quercus; species Quercus tomentella. Next base: position 38,467,245 of record JAPQVY010000012.1, on the reverse strand, counting down.
CAAATTATACTCGTACATTTTTTTTTTTACTAAAACAATTTTTCAATTATCATGATAACGTATTATCGTCTCAATTATCCGGAAGCAACCTTGGAACAATGTGAACTATGAAATGAAGGAACTTTATAATGTAGTCCATAGATTTATAAGAAAACATATAAAATAAAATTCATATTATAGCAAGAACAATGTAGTCCATAGATTTGCTCACATACATAACTCAAACCAAATTACAATAAAACTTACACACTCGCACAAGTTCGACTGACTCATACTAAACCCACATACAAAAAAGAAAGTTCCTACGACTCGCCTTGCAATTGCCATAAATGTTCAATAAAGTCCGACTGGAGTTGAAAATGAATTTCTCGGTCTCTAATGCGTCCATGCCTCTCAATAAAACTTCCCTGCACACAGAAAATTTCCAAACTAACATTTATATCGGCACAACAAATTAGATAGATAAATTACACAACAAACTTACATTTATATTACAGAGACATTTATATTACATTTATAGACAAATTACAAATTACATAGACCATACAACAAATTACAGTGACCCAATACATTCATGTGGTTTTATGCAACACAGTAATGTGGTTTTGTGCAACACAACAATTTACAGAGTGTGGTTTTGTGCAACACAACAATTTACAGAGACCACCCATACGTAACTCTGGCTCTGTGCAACACAACAAATTACACTAACAACAAAACATAAAAACTTTCCCGCACAAATTACAGAGACCACATAATCCAGACAACAAATTCTTGCAAATAGAAAATTCCCAATACAGAGACCACATAATCCACACAACCAATTCCTGCAAACAGAAAATTCCCAATACAGAGTGCACAGAATCCACACAACAAAATAACACAAAATTTCCAAACACAAAATTTCCAATACAGAGACCACATAATCCACACAACCAATTCCTGCAAACAGAAAATTCCCAATACAGAGTGCACAGAATCCACACAATAAAATAACAGAAAATTTCCAAACACAAAATTTCCAATACAGAGACCACATAATCCACACAACCAATTCCTGCAAACAGAAAATTCCCAATACAGAGAGCACAGAATCCACGCAACAAAATAACAGAAAATTCCCAAACAGAAAATTTCAAATACAGAGACCACAAAATCACAATAACCCAGAAAAATTAAGCTATGAAAAAATTCACTACAAAAGAAAAGAGAGAGCACTGACCTGAAGTGGATCGGCTGGGACGGCGACGGCGTGGGCTGGGCTTGGACGGCGACGGCGTGGAGAGCTTGATGAGTGAGATGAGAGCTTGCGACGGCGACAGACGGCGACGGTGATGAGTGAGGGAGATGAGCTGGAGTGCAATGAGTGAGGGAGATGCGGCGACGGACGGCGTGGGCTGGGCTGGTCTGGGACGGCGATGGGTGAGAGAGATGAGTGCGATGGGTGAGAGAGATGAGTGAGGGAGATGCGGCTGGGACGGCGTGGGCTGGGCTGGGCTGGGACGGCGAGGGAAGGCGTGGGCTGGGCTGGTCTGTAGCGGCGACGGTGATGAGTGAGGGAGGAGTGATCTGGGAGTTGAGAGTGAGGGAGAAGGAGATTGAGAGTGACGGTGAGAATGTGAGATATAAAATAAAAGAATGAAAAAAAACTGAGTGGAGTGATTATTTTAATCGAGCTGCTGATTAAAAAAAATTTTTTTTTTTTTAGATGAGTGCTACAGTGCACATCTATCTATAGATGTGCACTGTAGCAAATCAGTCAAATATTATGGCTTTGGCTCCACTGCTGTGAGCTTATTTTGCTATATTGGTGGAGCTAAAATAGCATTATAGCTTTTTAGCTCCACTGCTGCAAATGCTCTTAGTAATAGCTGGGGGTGGGTTTCCTATTTATTTATTCATTATCTCTTTTCCATTTTCGGTGAAGCCTAGAAAGTCTTGGAGCTGTATCTGACCATCTGTGTTAGCCTGTACATGTCTCTTTTAAAGTTTTAACCATATTTGTGAACAACTATAGTAAGTTACCTTTAATATTTAAATGATATTTATTATATAAGTTGTGTAAAATTATTAACATTATAAAAATAGAATATATTCATCATTATTTATTTATATAATTTAAAAAATTATTAATTAAATTATTTATGACGTCACCGGTTGGACCATCAGTCGAACCCCGATCGGACCAAAAAACCGGTAATTAGTCTCTTTTCCAGTTCTTTCACCGTACCGGTTTTTAAAACCATGGCAATATCAAAGCTTAGTACATAATATTATGTACTCAAAGGAACGCCTTTTTGGAGCTAGACCTGTGTCTCTTTGTTTTTTAGCTGCGACAAAAAAAAAAAAAAAAAAAAAAAATGAAATGCCTTTTTTAGCTTTTTCGGCAATATCAAATGCTTTTTTAGCTATCGTTCGGACATGAGAAATTTGAAGCTGAAAGTAGCTTTCTGACAAATCAAGTTTGAACTATATTTTACTTCAAATTAAAAAATCAACTTATTTTATTATTCAGCTTATTTTTGATACTATTTGTGGGCTTTATTGCACTTTTTATGTTAGAGATATATTAGCCCATTAGCATAGAGCCAAACCTAATTCTATTTTGTGTGCAAGCCAAGTCTTCTACTTATACTAGAAGTCTATTAGTCTAGGGTTTAGTCTACTATATATACACATGTTATGATTCATTGTAACACAGGATTTGTACTACACTCTAATATATTATTGATGTAGCCCTTTAGGGTTTCCTCCGTGAATGTAGGCTGTTAGGCTGAACCACGTAACCCTCGTGTGTTATTGTGTTTTATACTTTATGCTTTCGTTTCCGCATCTATACTAGCATATTTAACATCGTGTATCAATGCTAATATTTAACATGGTATCAGAGCCACCTTCTTATGGACATGGTTTTCTGTTCTTGCGATATTTTTAAGAGCAATCTTTGTCTTCCTCGGTGTTTTTTCGCGAAACTCTCTGGTATAGTCATGCCACCGTTAGAAGTCGCATCAACACTGCAAGACCATTGCCTTCCTCAAACTACCGTCACAGAGCCAAACTTCATTCAAGGGATCTTCTCAATCTTATCAAATCTCAAAATTTCATCAAGCTTCCATCTTGAGTTTGAGAGGGGGTGTTAAAGATATATTAGCCCATTAGCATAGGCTCAAGCCTAATTATACTTTGTGTGCAAGCCAAGTCTCCTACTTATACTAGAAGTCTATTAGTCTAGGATTTAGTCTACTATATAGACACATGTTATGATTCATTGTAACACAGGATTTGTACTACACTCAAATATATTATTGATGTAGCTCTTTAGGGTTTCCTCCGTGGATGTAGGCTGTTAGGCTGAACCACGTAACCCTCGTATGTTATTGTGTTTTATACTTTATGCTTTCGCTTCCGCATCCATACTAGCATATTTAACATCGTGTATCAATGTTAATATTTAACAAATACTATTCATGAGTCTTACTTTACTATTTCAACTAACTTTTACCTTTATCTATGGTACTTCCAATAAAAAGATTTCAGTTTCAACAAAATAAGCGGATTCCAAACAGACCCGTAGAATTTGTTTGTGATATGCTTATTTTACAAAAGGAAAGACACATAGCAGAAAGATGGAGGAGGAGAGAATGGAGGGCAACGGTCTTCGTCCCAAGGGTTAGTTCAAATCTCTGTGCATTAGTTTTTGCTACTGCTCTACAATTTAATATTTATACGCCCATGAATGCTACTGCTCCAACTCCATTTTTGAAATTAATTTTTTCAAGACGAAGTTTAAACAAACAAGAACGCGAGTGTCAAAATCTTAGCTGCATAATCATTATCTCTTCTCACTCTTCCACTGCTAATGGTTTACAGAACATTTAAGTTTGTCATTATCAGCACAAAACTAGCATCAATTTTTATTGCACGTTTATTAACAAACTACCATATCTTTGGCGCATCCAATTATTCCAACTGAATTTAAGACACTACAGCTTAGTTTTGCATTTTGATATTATTTTAACGGATGCATTTGTTTAGGAAATACTTTTAAAAACATTTTATTAAAAAAATTATTTTTTTTTTACTGTTTTTTATATTTCTTAAAAAATGCTATCAAAGTTTTCTTAATTAAAATGGTCGATTAAAAAATATATTAAGGACACATGTTAACTAGGCCCTATATTGCATTTTATTTTATTACTCCTCTTAATTACTTACACATATTTTAAATATGTTCATATTTGTCGCTACAATTACCAAAAAAATAAAGAAAAGAAAAGAAACGAGAGGGATTTTCTGACATGCCTATGACATAAAATTCAATTCAAAACACTTGCAAGTTGAGTCAACTCACTGGCTCAATTTATGAAGATAGATCAAAATTAACATGCAGAAGTCTTTCTCTCTCTCTCAAAGGAAAAAATAATTTCCCATAATTTGATTCCAGGAAATAATTGATCAATGAAATCAATGTGTTAGAGAAACCAAATTCTCTGGGGAGAAACAATTAATCTTGATATTAATTTTCAAAGAAGAAAAAAACTTACAAACAGAAATATAACGGACAAAGGATAGAATCAAACGAAGAAGAAATAAATAAAATAAAAATAACAATTCAGTAGGAGCCAGCAAAATAAAACAAGGGAACTTTTCTTCATTTTGTTCTAAAGAAATATTAGATGTAAGCAGAGGAGGAACACAATAAAGTTAACATTATTTATCATTATTAGTGAACACAAGTTTTTTGGTTTTTTAGAAAAAATAGAATTTTAACATATAACATCTGTTTCATGATAATTACTTTTTATCATTAAATCAAGACACTAATAGGCTTTTGGTTTAAGCAAGATTCGAACCCCTAATATCTTATTCGACAATAAGAAACTTTATTAGTTGAACTAATTGTAACACATTAATGAACGCAAGATTTGATACAATAAGTCTTTGATATAATATTGAAAGACTCAACAAATAATTTAACTTAAACCTCTAAATTAACTATTCTGCTAGGGTCACACCATTTGCCATAACTTGATGACAAGTTGTGACAAAAAAATCGTGTCAACTATTTTTCTTCTAAAGTAAAATGTGCATTTATCTAATTACAAGCAAAAACATTTGTTGGCAAATGAAATGTCCTGGAAATTCCATTAATTCCCTTCTGCTTATTTTTCAAGTGTATATCAACTAATATTGCATCTAATCTGAGGAAATTCCATGTTTTTCTTTTATTTGTGGCAGTCAACAAGAACCTGGTTTTTCCATTAAAGTGCATACTGCTGTGGGCTTTCTCATAATATCGCTACTTACCCTCCTCCAAGTCAAATATCAAAACTTTGGCAACCCATTTCAAACAAACGGTGCAACCATGTTGCTTTTTATTGTAGCTGTAATTGGTTACAATATAGCATTGGCAGGGATAAGCCAACCAGCTCCCAACACCAGCTACCTCCCAATACTTAGGCGTGTGTGTTTCATTTTTGGAGCTTATTCCTGTGACTTACTGCTATTGATCATTGTACCTCCCTTTGGATGGCTCGTCCTCTTTTTATGTGTATGCATGTCTCTACAATTACTTTATGAGACACACCAATAAATTCTCCTATGCTTTCAACAAATTTTCCAATCAATCAATCAGTCTACTTCAAAGGTGTTCAACATATCGTATGACTTGTTCCGAAATAGCTTCCAATCACAGTTTCAAGCAGCGTCCAGAGCATCCAAAAGTTCTTCGATGCCAACTGCCTACTCAAGTGAGAAACAAGTGGAGGAAATGGAAATAATTAGCGGCTAATTAGTCCTTCTATTAATATACTTTTGAAATTATCATGATGCCAAAGTGACCTTAATAACCTGATCGTATCTTACCTCTTATCTGAAGTTAAAAACTCCACAAATTAATATGTTTGTATTAAGTTATGCTCTTGCAACAAATAGTTGTTCATGTATGTTTTGAATGTCACAATATGAATACAATGCAAGGTTAGTGGTAAAGTGTTATGAGTCTACGACTACTGTGGGAACTATTAGCTATTCTACTTAATAAGGCTACTTGCTAATTAAAGAAAAAAAGGAAGTGACTCATAAAGTGCTAAAATGAAAAATAATGAGATTTACCAAATATGTGTATTTGATTGCTTTAAATGGTAGAAGCTGCAACGCATGATCACTTTAGCCAATTCATATTTAAATGCAAAAATCTAATTAGTAATTTTACATCTTCAAATAAACAAAATGATTTTCAAATAAAAATTTAAATATATATTATTTAATTCATATTTAAATATAAAAAAAAATTAAATTTATCATATTAGGCCTCAAATTATATCAAGTCTGCTTTTGTCAACCAATTAAAAGCTTGTTTCTTGTTTAAATTATTCAATGTTTATGGGTCTCATACTACTTTTCGTCCTATTTTTTTTTTTTTTTAATTAATCTAACTTTCAATTTTTGAAAAATAAGTTAACTTTTAGTTTTTTTACTTACATTATACAAATAGACTATTAGAAAGAAGCAATTCCCAAACAAATACTTAAGTAGACCGGCTTATTGTCCCTCTCGGTTTGTTTTCCTTATTTTTTTTTTAGTAGAAAGAGTAACTTCATTAAAAATTTAAAAGAAACTAAAGGTTGTCCCTTTCAGTTTGTTTTCGTCTAAATTTACACTATGTTTGGTTTAGCAGGAAGAGGAGGGAAAGGATGGGAAGGGTTAGGTCAAACAGTAATTTCCTTTGTTTGGTTTACATGAGAGAAAAGAAAAGATGAGAAATTCAATCATATGGGCCCACATTTTACAATCGTCCCATTTTGGGCGGAAATGAAGAGAAAGACTTCAACCAAAAAAGTGGGTCTGACATATTTGACTTTTCATGTTCTATAATTACATTTCTACTAGAAATGGCAACGGGTCAGGTTCGGGCCGGGTTTCTTTATACCCTGACCAGACCTGCGAGCCTAAACCTATTACCCGAACCCGGCCCATTTAATAAACGGGTTTTTTTTGTTGCACCCAAACCCGCCCCGTCGGACCCCGTGGGCCCCGGCCCAAAATCAAAAACAAAGAAATTGGTACAAACCCAAAATCACAAATCATCACAGAACAACATTTTCTTGGCATCCAAATGGATGCCAAGATCTAACAAACCAATCTGTACAAAAAATCCAACAAATCCCAGAAATTTTGCAAATCCAGAAATAAAATTAGCAAATCTAAAAATCTCACCAACAAAAAAAAAAAATACCCACAAATTTGGCTCACAAAAACAAAACCCAAACCCAAATTTTGCTCACAAAAACTCGAAAAGAAAAAAACCCAAACCCAAACCCATCCGGTTGTGGGTCTATAACGAGTGAGGGATAGTTCACGGTGGTTGAGAGTTTCGTGATGGTGGCTGGGCTTGTCGGCAAGGTGCTTGATGCTTGATTGTCGCTGGGCTTGTCGGCAAGGATTGTCTTGGTCACTTAAGGGAGGGCTTAAGTGGGGCTTGAATGCTTGAGTTGAGATTAAGAGTGGAAACTTGAAACTGAGTAAGGTTGAGGCATGAGAGGGTGAGCTGAAGATATGAGACTTGAGAGGCGGCTGAAGAGATGAGAGTGTGAGGTGAGGCTGTGAAAATTTTAGGGTTATAACTATATATGCATGACGGTATTTTAGTAACTATGTATATGAGGGTATTTTAGTAACTATGTATATATATAACCGAGTCGGGCCGGGTCCGGGTTTGGGCCGTATTTTTGTAAAAACTTGGACCTGACCCTATTTTTTATCGAACCGAGTAAAATCCGGCCGATTAGGGTCGGACCGGACTAGGTATCCACGGGTTGGGCAGAAATTGCCATCCCTAATTTCTACCATTATTTTTCCCACTCTCTCAATTTTATGAGGGCATATAAGTAGAAAATATACACTTTTCTTTCTATTTCACCTCTCTTAGCCAAACAAACATAAGTATTTTCTTTTCTTTTCTTTTCTCTTTTCCTCTTTGTATCCAAACACACCAAAAGGAAATCTTTTCCTTTCTCTTCCCTTTCCTAGCTATAACCAAACACGGTGTTAGTGTTGCAATTTGTAGTAGGAAATGAGCACCTTAGTGCATTAGTAAAGATAGGCCAACGTTTCCTTTATTCGACCCAATTTTTCAAACTTGAGAGTCCAACTCTATAGCAAATTTATCCATTAGGCCAGAATTTAGACATTTCCTTCTTCCACAGAATGCGGCCCAAAGACTATACCAGGCCCCACTGGAAGTGGAATTTTTTTTTTTTTGACAAAGTTTAGCTACAAAATTAGTTTTAGCCTAAGACTACAACCTTACTCAATAAAATAAACATTACTTCATATTTTGAAAATCTAACTGTTGAATTGCATATTCTTTACGCTCTTAATACATATTTCAAATTTTGTGTCAATCGAATATTATTTACAATATGATCTGTAAGCTTATATTTTATGCATATTTTTAAACTACAAAAACTTACAATTTAAACAATTTATTGATGGCATAGTTTATAATCTTTAATTTTCTAGAAATTTTGCAAATATGAAGGATATAAGAAGAAGATATAATCCAATGGTGGATTTGTCAAAATTCACCTCTAATAAAAATATATTAAGTATGGTTATAGCCTTAAGTTACAACTAATTTTGTAGCTAAACTTTGTCTTTTCGTTATGGTGGTTCTAGAATTACTAATCAAAAAACACTAACCCAAACATCCCTCACCTTCTCATTGTAGCCAAAAATCTCCAAATCTGCTAGATTCAGCCATCTTTGGCCATCAGCACCACCTTCACCACCATCAAAAGCTGCAACTAATCCTTGTACATCCTCCTTTGAATGCCTCATCCTCGTTATATGTGTATGCATGTCTATATGATTACTTTGTAACTCACACCAACTAATTCTTCAATAAATTTTCTATCTGATCAGTCAACTTACTTCAAAGGCATTCAACATATTGTGTGGCTGGTTTTGAAATGGTTTCCAATTGCTATGTCGAGCAGCTTCTAGAGCATTTAACAGTTTTTTTATGAAAACTGTCAACTTAACAGAGACAAGTGGTGCAATGGAGGTAATTAATGCCTAATTAGTCCTCCTATCAACTTAAACTTTTCAGATTTTTGTGATTTCAAAGTTACCTTATATTTTGATCTTGTATCCAGTCTCCACTCTGCACCTCTCATCTAATGTTAATTAAAAACTCCATATATCAATATGTTCATATCAATTTATGCTTCTGCAACAAATAGTTGTCTATGTATGTTTTGAATGTCACAGGTGTGAATACTCTGCAAAGCTAGTGGAAAACTTTGCCTCGGTATGGCTACTTGCTAATGAAAAGAAAAATAATATGTGTGTTGATTGTTAGGTTCTAAAAATTTAGAATTAAATGTTTAGAATTCTATTTTGTATGTGTTGGCAAATCGAGAACAAAACGTGTCTAATTTATGTGTTAGGCATTGCTCAAAGGTGTATGTTTCAAGTTTCAAGTTCAAGCTGACTGTAGAAAAGAAGAGTCAGAATCTACCAAGCTCAATCGATCGAAAATTAGATCTGACTGATCGAGAATCGCAAAAATCAGATTCTGTAGAAGTTTAAAACAAGGCTCGAGCCCGCAAAAACATTTAGGGTTTCAATCCAACTTATCCACATATTAAAGGGAAACCCTAACTACGTTTAAGAGACTTATATGTTACTCATTGTGAGATCTGAGATGTGTTGTACCTTTTAACTACACAAGCGTCTACCAAAGCAAGATCTACGATCAAGCATTGGTAGAACCTAGTTGCTACTACAAAGATCAATAAGTGAAGGTGATCTAAAACCTTTGAGTGCGATCTTAAAGTCACAAGCGCAAGTGCTTGTGTTGCAATAAGTCCAAAAAGAGAAAGAGTTTGTAGATTCGAAACTTACACGTGGTCGTGTCAGTAAGTTACTACCGGAGGTAGCAATAGATTTAGGGTTAAATCTAATTGTAAAAACTTCAATTCTCTTATAGTGGATTTGTTTTACCTTGAGAATTGCTAGGTCAAATTCTCCTCAGATTTTTACCTTGAGACGGTTCATTTTATTGGTTTTCCTAGGTCATCATATCGTGATGTTATTTACTTTGCGCTACTTTACATGATATGATTTATTATTGTTCAACCTAGACCTGAATAATTAACCTAAGTAATCACCTAACTAATATAATAGGTTAAACTATCTGCTTTAAGGGGTCTAAGCAAGCAAACATTGATTATTGCTTTAAATAGTAGCAGTTATCTATTGTTTCAAACTTTTCTATTTTCAATTTTAGTTTGAGTTTTGTTTTCACTTTTCATGTCAATGATATGGTAGCTAGAATGAAACTTGTTTTCCCCTATATAAGAGGCATGTGGCTGAGAAAATTCTTGTTCCCTATGAGAGACCACACCCCTGACCCTTTTTTAGGTGTTGGGCCAAACCCACGTAAATGGATGGAGTCATGTTATTGCCTCTCAAAATGGAGATTCGACTGATTATATTTTATTATTTAGATTAAGAGTTTTACAATGGAGTCGCCACTTATTTAATTATTGAAAAAAATAAAAAAACCATAATTGAAAATTTCATCATTATATTGATTTGAAATTGAATTTACATTGATCATAGAAAATTACATGGATTTAGCCCTAAATACAATCTAAGATAAAGTACATGGCTTTGTTTCCTAGTTATAATCTAGAAATTGAAAATTACATAGATAAGCATTGATCTATCAACCCTTGATCTAAGTTCGAAGGCTATGTTACAAAGTGGGAAGGTGTTTGGCGCCCACCTTCCCCGATGAAATCGGTCTTCTAGACTATGATAGCCAACATATATATCATATCATTCAATATGTCAATCTACTTGCATGTTGAATTTAATGTGTGTGCATGTGATAAACCCTGATTCAATTTATTAAGCATTGCATTTGGATTGAAAAATAAATTCTAGTGAATGTGTGTGAATGTTGATATCCTAGATTTAAGCTTTTGAAAGAATTATGAAACAAACATCTTTTTCATATTTTTGATATGGGTTTAAAATCAAAACTAGTGTTATGTATGAACATATGAAGAACAACCAAGAGCATATGAAGAATACATAAGAACATTCAAACATATTCAAGGAATTTAAATAAAATTAGCATGCTCTAATCTTAAATTAACATTATAGCAACATGAAAAATGAGTTAAGGATAGAGATTATACTTGCATGCAAGATCCACACGGTGGAGAAGGCGGCTCTTGGGGGAAGTCTTAAGGGTGGAGTAGAAAAGAAGAACTAGGAGAGGGAGAGTGAGTCATACTCAATACCTTGAGTTTCAAGAAGAACAAGATATGACAAGACTATTCAACTTTACTAGAACTCAACAGATGAGAAGAGAGGATGTTTCTGTTTTGGAATGGAGGAGAGGGAAAGTTTATATAGTAGTGGTAGAAAAAATATGAATAGATGGTCATTTAATGAAAGTTAACAAAAGATAAAAAAGAATCATAAACATAAACCTTATTTCGGACTTTGAGGAAATCTAGTGCATTAAATGTAGAGATTGATGGGACTGATGAGCAAGCAAAATTCGATTTTCTGTAGCTACCGTAACAGCCTGCAAAGCCAAAGTCAAAAAATTATATCTTACTTAATTCTGATCAGAATTGTCTCATTCTTGTGCTCAAATTGAAGCCCCCGAATGCCTAGTTCTGGAAAAAGTAACTCATTCACAAATTCAAAATATTTTGAGAGATATTTGAGCAAAGATCACTTATTAGAAAATAATTTCAGCACAATTAACATTAATAGGTTCCAAATTAGTTTCCAATTAACATTAATAGGCTCCAATCACTCCCATTTCAAATTTAATTAGTTCCAAATTTACCCTAAATAAAAAGATAATTGCACAAATTAATCATTGAATAATTAATGTTTGACTATTTAATTAATCAAGTGTGTGCAACCTTACCATAAGAGGTAGTTCTAACTAATCAAATTATGACACATCATTAATTTCAAATTGATTATAACTATATCTAATTATAATCAATTATTTGTAATCACATATAGTCGGACTCAATTTGTGATAGTGCATATCAGCCATCAAAACTTAATTTGATAATAACTTTCAATTTGATGGTCTGATTAGAGCTAATAACCAGTCAATTTGATCGTTACAACATCAAGATCATTTTGGTGAAATGAGATTAAGGATCTAATGGCCAGATTTAAGATGCATATTTCTAAGTTGAAATTACCATTTTACTCTCCATGTGAGGTTAAATGCGGGTTGCAAAATGGGTGTCAACATTCCCACACAAGGAGGAGCATCATTTAATTGTTGTATTTTATTAAATCTTTTAATGAGTGATATTCCAAGTTTGATTAACAGAAATATAAATGAGATGACAAAAAAGAGTTCGATGACACTGGTGTTGGTTCTCATATCTACAAGACCTTCATCAACTTCTCCTTACTAATTAATTTTTTGGATAAATTGCAAATTATACCCCCTAAAATTTGGGGTGTTTGGATTTTACGCCCTAAAATTTCAAAACTTGGATTTTACCCCTAAAGTGTGGGGGAGCTTGAATTTTACACTCTAAAATTTCAGAATTTTTTGGTATAAACTGTAAAAGCCAAACAACCCCAAACTTTAGGGGGTAAAATCTAAATTAATGAAACGCTATGGTGTAAAATCCAAATACCCATCAATTTCAAAGGATAAATTCCAAATTTGAAAACTTTATAATATAAAATTCAAACACCCCAAATTTTAAGGGTGTAATTTATAATTTATTTATTTTTTTTTTTATTATAAGAATAAAACAAGTGTGGTGACACTAGGGGAGGTCATCATTTCAAGGATTCAATTTGATTTGACAATGGAAAAGGATGATTTGACAAAGGAAAAGGATGCTACTCAATCACGAAAATGGTGAATTTTTGCAATGGGGGAGTTCAAGGTCTCAAGAGTCAAGAAGTCATATCGTTCGATAATGAACATAGGTTGAAAGCTGTATATAATAAGCGTGAAACTTTCTTAAAAAAAATTATAATTGTAATATTGTACAGTGTAAGTAATTGCATAAGCTACCACCTACCAATTAGACATACAATTATGGACGACAATTCTTTCCATGATCTAAAAAAAACTGCAAAATATTAAATTTGTGACCCATAGCGAGTGACACAAGAAGTTTAGTTTCCAAATTTAGCGACCATAGCTCCGAGATGACTTATTTAACTGCAACATCATCAAATGCCAGTGAGAAGTGGGTGAAAAAATAAATAAAATCAAACCCTGAAGAACCAATGGCATGCTCTACTGAAATTGAGATATTAATTTAAATACATAAAGTTTAAATATATGTTTTGATTTCTTAAATAAATGATGAATTAAATCAAAAGTGTTTTTTTTGAGGGACAAATCAAAAGTGTTAAAACAATATATAGCAATAAACCTACAAAAATTGTATACATGCCTCATTGTCTAGAGTGATTTTAAAAAATAATATAGAGTTTCTTCCTTTATTTTTCTAAATAGTTAAATTTTGGTTTATACAAGAACTCATCATTTGAAACCATAAAAAAGTCAAGATATGGAAATTAAAGATAAAAATATTAGTGGAGACTCTAAAGTTTTTAGTCCTTTTAGTACCCAATAATGTTACAACGCAACCTTTTTCACAAGAAAAATTATGATTACTAAATTTATCAGCTATAAGTGATAGTAGAAGAAGAAAAAATAATGTTTTCATGAGTGTAATTTATGTTCATCGCTTATAGTCAACCGCTTTATCAATTGTGAAATAAATTGTATACATTCTTTGGAGCTGGAAACTCTCAGTTTTTAAAAAGAAATATATTTCGCAGGACCCACTAATCAATGCTTGACATCGATGACTAGAGTGAAAAACAAACAGATAATTTTTTTTTTAAAGAAACAGTTTAACGTGGGATCCATTAATCACCATCTTTTGTTTAGGAAATGAGGAAATATGTAGTTGATTTTTGTAAAGTAAACCGATTTAACAAAGGGGTCTAAATATTTCTGTGGGGGCCAGTTAGCCAGAAGATACTATTAAAACTATACAAATTGGGCCTATAGCTCAATCCGAGGATATTTACTAGTTCGAAAATGGTCAAATAAGGTTATTATGGGGATGGTAGAAGAAAAAGAAATAAGGATTGTATGTGATAGTCCAAAATATGTCCGAGGAAAAAAGTCATCTCGGAAACGAAGATCCGAGATCAATAGGAATGCCCTATCATTCTGAATATCCTTCAAAGTTGTATCATGGTTAGAAGTCAGATATTGGATAAGGGAGGAATAGAGGGATGCAACATTAAATGCATCACAGCTAACTTTCTGGCCGCATTAATATGGATGCGATATCTGAACAGTGGTGAAGCAGCCTTACAGCTGCTAGTTGAAGGTTCTGGGAGGTGTTGGATGGAATAAGAAGAAGTTTCTATAACCTAATCTACACGTGTATGGTACGGATGATACCAAAATTATAGTATATAGCATGGAAAGGTGGCCTAAAGAAAAGGGATCGAAAAATCAAAAAATCTTTATAATAACCCTTTGAACTCTTGTAACATTGATCATCAACTTAATATTATAACATTGCTTCTCAAACTGTGCCGAGGACAAATTTTCTCACTCTACTTGTGTTTGATTCCCATAAATCAACAACTGTTATTGTCTTCCTTATCGAATAGAACTAATTCTTTCACTCACTCTTTACAAATTCATTGTTTGGGCTCATTGGGCTAAAACCCAATCCTATATTGGGTCCAATCCAATTTTAGTCCTTACAATTTTAAAAATATCTTTATATAGGTCAATTTTTGTGGAGCTCCAAAGGGGTGATTAATTGCTGACTCTGCCATTGGTCTGTATATGTTTCGACTTCTAGCTTGTTCGCATGTGAAATTATATTTATCCAATATATTATACTTTCCTCTAATATAAAATGAATCTCATACGTAAAATCCACATGTGATATTCATATTTTTGTGAGAGAAAAGTGTAGTTACTGTATCTAAGATTTTATGTACTAAAAATATTTTTATATTAAAAAAAGTGAGATTTAAAAAAGATATATATAAAAGCTATAAAAATAAATAAAAATAAAAACTAACTTAAAAACCAAATATGCACTATTTGTAAAACTAGAGCCAATTTGGTATGTGATTTCAAACAACAGTTTTCAGTGTTTAAACACTAAAAACTGTGGTTCTTAAAAAAAAAAAAAAAAAAACGTGTTTGGTAAGGGTGTTTTCTTTTAAGAGTATTTGAGTTATGTTGTTCATTTTAGGGTGTTTAAACACTAAATTTGGAAAAATTCTCTTACCGGTTTTTAGATTTCAAATAACATTACTCAATGGTATTTTTGTAAATATTTTGAGAAAAATGATGTCCACTTGATTAGACAACACATAAAGCTTTCTTCTTCAATTCCAACAAGGGTCCACTTGTTATTTCTTTTTTATAAAAACACATACATACTAAACACACAATTATATTTTTTTCAAACACTGAAACATGTTATTTAAAACATAGTACCAAACATAATTTTTACTTTATAAATATTATAAAAATGTGTTTTTACAACAATTTTTAAATCATAATTTTCACGTCATTTTAAACAATTATACTTGAATTCTCTGATCAAACCGGCCATTCCTTATTTGTAAGTGAAATTGGACAGTGGAAAGTGGAAAGCAAAAAACTCGCACGCTTTGTTACAAACGGTGACAAGATGGGTTACTTTTTAATTTTCCAATTGGGGAAGATGTGGAACTATCAAATAAAAAAATGACAATTATTGATTCTCAAAAAAAAAAAAAAAAATGACACTTATTTTTAAGTGAAATTGGAAAAGTGCAAAGCAAAAAACTCGCACGCTTTGTTGCAAACAGTGACAAGATGGGTTACTTTTTAATTTTCCAATTGGGGAAGATGTTGAACTATCATATATCTAAGTTCCAATGACATTTTTCCACACAATGTGGAATTTTTGGACGGTATCATCTCTGTCATCCGTCAATGTTTAATCCTGCCACGTCACAGCTGATAAATTTGAGCATCAAATAAATTAAAAGTCGATAGCATGTCTGCACTGACTCAGCAATATTCCAAGGTGTCTTTTGTCAAATCCAAACAATCAATTCAATCTCAAATTGTAGGAATAATTACTATTTGAGTAGTATTATATTTATAAATTATTTTACAAAATTATTATTGTGAAAATTTTTTAAGAGTTTTTATGTGACTCACTATTAATATCACTTTTTCACTTACTAATAAATACTTATTATATCAACAATTTGAAATATATATATATATATATATATATATATATATATAAAAGTTTCTAACTCTAGCAATTCTCTTAGTAATTAAATATTCACCAATATGCAAGTGATTCTACCACAAACATGACATTAAGAGCTACAAAAGAACACTACAAGGTAACGTAGGAGAGAACTCACATTATCCCTAGAATTCAAAATTTTGAAAATATGATGCATAGTAACCTAAATGTATGAGAATATAACTATTTCTATGTTTGGTTCAATTTGAAATCTAATAAAAATCTTGAGAATATAAGAAGCTTTTATTTGGTTTATTTCTAAAAATCTTATAAAAATTATTTATTTTTCCCAAAATATCATTTGATTCATAAATACAACATAAAGTTTTTTTTTTTTTTTTTAAATCTTCCTCCAACTAAATTATGAGGGAAAAACAAATATAAACTATATATAAACCATAGAAAATTCAATGAAACTATAATATAACATTTTTTTAATGACATATAAATAAAAAATAATTACTTAAATTGGATAATTTAAAATAGTGTGTATATATATATATATATATATATATATATATATATATCCCCTGGTAAGAAAATTAGTAAAATTGTCAGTTTATACAAGATGTAACTTTATCAAGGCATGAGAATATAGATACCTACATTTTTTTTAAGGGAATCCATATTACTATAAAAAATAGTAGGAAATTTAGGTATTCTTAGCAAATTTAATTCTCTCGTATGATTTGCAACTAAACTTGAAAATATTTCAACATTCTCAAGAACCTTAAAAGATTAATCCGTCCCAAACGCCAGCAAAAAGTAACAAAACAAAGAAATGTGTAGAAGGCCAAACTGATGAGTTGGTGTTGAGTCTGTTGATAAATTCAAAAAATAAAAAATAAAAAAATATTTGACTAGCAGCTAGAGGTTCAAATTGCAGGAATTGCATATTCATCACTATCAGGTGATTCTACGTACCACAAATATGACATGAGTAACTGCAGAAGAACAATATAAAACATAGTATAGAAAGGCACTTGGCACTTTATTATTGGACCAGCTGCTCAAAATGCAGAAATTGCATATTCATCAGTATGCACTACCACAAACATGACATGAAGGACTGCAGAAGAACACTATAAAACAAAGCAAAGAAAGGCAAACACATAGCAAAGAGGAACGCTGAACACAAATAGCAAGGAGACAAGAATGGAGGGCAGAAAAAGTTCAAATTTCTTTGCTTTAAAAAGTTCTACATTTTCCTATATGCCCATGAATATTGCTAGTTCAATATTAATAAATATTTTCATGACGAAAAAAGAACGTGTGTCAATGTCTTACCTGCACGATCATTTTCTTTTTTAGTAAACACTATTTTTGGTTTACAAAATGTTTGAGTTTTTTTTTTTGGTAGAAAGAAGAGGATATAATAAAGCAACAAAATATGTTTTTACAACATGAGAAAACGAAGCATCTGACAAGTCTAAATTACATAGCGGTTCTACAGAAACATTTGAGTTTTTGTATTAAAATGAACAAAGCTGGCTTTTTAGTGCAAGTTAACAAACTATATCTTTGGCTACTTCTTTTTCCATTTTCACTTTGGCTTTAATACTCAAATTGCCCCATGGAGCACTGATACTCAAATTACCCCATGGTGCAGCGGAAGGACATTAACTGGACAGAGCTACTGAGAAAAAATTATTGTACCACAAATTATTTCACAATTTCTTATCACAGTGTAATTTGACAGAGTGTGAGTGGTAAAAAAAAAATAGTAAATCAATGTATAAGTAATAACCAACCACCCACTGTCTACCATGTTAGAGTTATGACAAAGAAAATGTGAAATAGTTTATGGTTCTAGAACCACTCAAGTTACTAAATGTTCTGTTTGGCTAGAAAAATAATATAAAAATACGACATAAGCCCATAGAGTAGTATGAAAAAGTTAATTCTAGCACTAAGTAGTTTACATTATGTGGAGCACCACATCAGCTTTGCTCTAAGGGTAACTATTATTTACTCAAGTGGGGTTTGATATGAAGTATTAGATACATATTCAAAGACTCACCAAATAATTTAACTTGTGAGCATAATCTCTTTACAAGCAAAAACTCCAATTAGCAAATGGAATGTCATGGTTACTCACTTAATTCCACTCTTCAATTATCTATACACCACTATTGCATGTAATCACAGGCAATTCTATGTTTCTCTATTTGTTGCAGTCAGCAAGAACTTGGTTCTTCCACCGCAGTCCATGCTGCTTTTGGTTTTTTAATTCTATCGCTGCTCTCCCTCCTCCAAGTCAAGTATCAAAACTTTGGCAACCCATATCAAACACATGGTGCAACCATGTTGCTTTTTATCTTAGTCGTGCTTGTTTACACCATAGCATTGGCAGGGATAAGCCAATTAACTTCCAACACAAGCTACCTCCCTCTACTCAGGTGTGTTTGTTTAATTTTTGGAGCTTTTGCTTGTGACTTGCTGCTACTGATCCTTGTACCTCCCTTTGGATGGTTCATCCTCATTTTATGTGTATGCATGTCTGTACGATTACTTTGTGACTCACATCGACAAATTCTTGAATGCTTTCAACAAATTTACCAATTGATCAATCAGTCTACTTCAAAAGCATTCAACATATTATGCAGCTGGTTTCAAAAAGCTTCCACAACATTCAACTGTTCTTCCATGCCAATTGCCAACTCAATGGAGAAACAAGTGGTGAAAATGCCAGAAATTAATGCTTAGTTATTAGTCCTGCTTATCAATTTAGACTTATGAGATGATTATCATATCAAAGTAAGTGACCTTGTATTCCGAATTTATCTTCCCTCTACACCTCCAATATAAAATGAAAGTTCACTTCGTGTATAAAACACTAATGAATGTTTAGACCTCCAATTTCAAAATAACCAACACAAGCTCATACTCAAACAATATTTGTGCGGAATGATAAGTACAAGCAATACCCAAATAAACAAACTACTATAAACCATAATTAATCACAACACAGCAGCAATTATAAAGTAAGAGTAAGGGTTAGAGAGATGCAAACACAAAGATAACACCAACACGTGTTCTCGAAGAGAAAACCGAAGAACTAGGCGAAAAACCTCTTCGTCGCCCTCCAAACGATAAAATGATCCACTAAAGAATAAAGTTGGAATACACGAATAGTAATAGACCCTCCAAGCCTAATCTACCAAATGCACCTAAGCCCTCCAAGCTTCTTGCTCCAACAAGGTTAAGCTTAACCGTGTCTTCTTTAGCTTTCCGGATCCCGCAATAAGCCCATTGCATCAACCAAATAAATTGGTCATCTCTGAACTGCTTCCCAAGCACCAAATTACCTCATCCCTGATATGAGTATGGTGAGATAAGGATTTGGCTAATAAACCTCTCAAGGGTATGTCAATGGAGAGGGTGAGAGTAGAGGAATTTAGAGAATCAAATGTCTAAGATTGTGGATGAGTCAATCTTGTTATTCTCTAGGGTTTCCCTCTCAAAATTCTCTCTAGAAGCTATCTACATTTCGTGGGTATAAAGGTATTTATAGTAGGGTACGTGAGGAATGTGAAAAGACATTTTTTGGCAAAACAGGGTGTTCTAGCGACTCACTCATTACTGGGATGAGTCGCGAGATAACTGCCAAGCCAGATTGTCCTTTTTTGTCCTATAGTACTCCAGCTGTCGTGACTCTTCAGCTTCTTGTATGCTTCACACGTGTGGCATTTTGGCGAGTCGCCAGTCGCAAGTCACTGGCGAGATCCAATCGCGAGAATCCTCTTGAATGCACACACACTTGAATTCTTCACACTCTCTCATGCACACAACTTTTACATAATTCCCACCTAAATACGGAATATCTAATAGCTGAAATACAAGCAAATTTGGCATGGAATAAAGCTAACACATTGTTGAATAAATTCAACCTTACATAAGGTATAAAACTCCACAAATTAATATGCTCGTATCAATTTAAGCTTGTGCAACAAATAGTTGTTTATGTATGTTCTGAATTTCACAGAGGTGTATACATTGCAAGGTTAGTGGAAAAGTGTCACAACTATTAACCATGGTTCTTCGTAAGGCTACTAGTTGATGAAAAAAAATGGAGTGACTCATATGTACAAAAGATTATGAGGTTTATCAAATATGTGTGTTGGTGATTGCTTTAAATAGTAGCCGTGATCTATCGTTTTAATCTTTTCTACTTTCAATTTTTGTTTGAGTTTTCTAGTTTCAATTTGTATTTTGTGCTCCACAGCAAGTAACACAAGAAGTTTACTTTTCAAATGTTGTGATTGTAGCTCCGTGATGACTTCCAAAACTACAATACAATTAATGCCAATGAGTGATTCTCACCAAAAAAAAAAAAAAATTAATGCCAACGAGAAGTAGGAGACAAAAATTTATATATATTAAAAATAAAAAATAAAAAAGAGCGTAAAATCAAACCCAATGACGTGCTCTACTTTGCTCCTCATTCATTGATATTATATCACAAAGAAAAAGAATAGCATAAATTTTAGTTTAGGTAAAAGAGTTTCTAAAATTTGGAATTTGTGGCATATATATATATATATTAAGATCAAGTATTGGGTATTACATTTTATGCAATTGCTATGAATGACTGAGATTTAAAGTTGCAAAAAGCAACTTTAAGTCTCAATCATTTAATAAAAAATATGAAAAAAAAAAGGTAAGTAAAAAAAGTAAAAGTAAAAAAATAAAATTAGTAAAAAGGTTGTTGTGAGAGGGAAGGGTTAATTGCATGATGCAATTGCATCCGGAACTCAATCCCAATTATGGTGGCTTCGTCCTAATGTTGTGGTGTGTGGATTTGCTGTTTTTTACATTTTAGGATTAGCGGATCTGATGGCTGGAATTTGATGAGGCCTGCTGAAACTCCTCATTGTTCACTTTTAGTCATTTGCAGTATGAGATGACAACTAAGCCCATCAGCAAAGATAGGCCCGCCTTTCATATATTCAGCCTAATTTATCAAGATTGAGAGCCCAGCTCGATTTGCGGGGTTCATCCATCATCAAAACTTACAACTTACTAAAGTAGTAGGTTTTGAATAAAAATTAATAATAATTTGAATGATATCAATAGTAAATTCATGTGAAATTGATTTTTTATCTGTCTCAATTTACTATCTCAACAAATTGTAAAAAAAATTGTGAAACAACTCCTGTCCGTAACAAACTTGTATATATATATACAGCTTTAAATTTTATTTTTAATCAACCATATGTCCAGTTCGTAATAAACAAACCATGCAGATGCCTCAGCCATCAAAGTGATTCAGCAATAAATATGCTGATATGCTCACAGCTAGATATTAATTATTAGTACGAGTAGTAGTCAAGATGTAAAAGTGAAAATTGAAATCCGTACGATTTTTGGCTGTGACATTATGGATTGACTCGATTGAGTTATGTACTTTTATGTTTTTATCGGAATCAATACGATTACTTTCCAGCCGGGATATGCACGAAGATGTGGAACCATCAGATATCCAAGATTCATCTATCATTTAACCCGTAGAGAATGTACCCAACTCCTTGAACTTTTGGATGGTATCTCAGCTTTGCAAATTTGCAATCCATCAAATTGAACGAGGGTAGTAATTGGTTTATATTGTACTGTAAATGTAAATTTTACATTGTAATAAATTAAATAAATATGTACAATATTGTACACATCTGCAAAAAAAAAAATTGCATAAAAAAAGTATACAATATTGTATATATTTACATAGAAGTATACAATTCGTCATCGCTTAGTGGTCTTTTTTCTAAAACCTTATCTTGCACCTTCTTAAGAGCAAAATGAAATGACGATAAGCGAAATGAACCCCAAGAATTTTAATTCGAAGGATTTGAAAAACTAATAGAGGCTTGTGATTTGAAATCAGATCTCCTTTTGAGCTTGGAGGCTTGGAGCTGCTTAAGAAGATCAGCTCTCTCTCTCTCTCTCATGTTTTTTTTTTTTTTTTTTTTGATAAGCTCTCTCATGTTCTTCGTTCTAACACGGACTTGAAATCAAATTTCATTTGGCTTTTGTTGGGTTTGTTCATACTGTTGCCATTTGTTACCTTTAGATGACTTGAAATCAGATTTCATTTTGCTTTGGCTAAGTTTGTTCGTATTGTTGCCATTTATCAACAAGGTAGTTAATGTTGGAGGATTGAGATTGTTATTTTCAATGGTGTTTGGGTATGCCAAGCAACTGGAGAAGAAGAGAAAAACTCATCAGAACCCACTTCTATTTGGGTTTGGGTTAGGGCCATGCTTACATGCATGTAATATTTTTTAATAAGAAAAAGTACTAAAAACTCGCTACATCATTAAAAGTGCCACATCATTTTCCTGTTTTACACATAAGGAGAAAAAAAAAACTAGCAAAAGTTAATTAAAAAATCAATAGCGCTCTCTTTTCAAACTTCAGGGATCAATAACGCTCATTTAAAACTTCAGAAACTAAAATCACTCAACATGTAAACTTTGGTCCAACATTGTAGTTTTGCCTTTAATTCTTTACTAGGCGAAGGCCCACACAATGCATGAAAAATATATAAATATTATGTAATAGAGTGTAATATATAAAAAGTAACAATTACTTCACGTATTTTTTTATAAAATATTTCTATAAGTATTTTTTTATATTTTTATCTCTACAAATATATCATATTATATTCTTCTAACTTTTGTTGTAATGTGTTATATATATATATATATATATTTTTTTTTTTTTGATAGCAAGACTGAAAACTTTATTAATTCACTGGAATAGCAGTTACATCATGGATAAGAGTATGTTCTAAAAAACAAGGAAACTCTTCAATCCAAGTACAATAATCATCAATGCCTTTGGCATATTTTGCTAAAAGATGAGCTGGTCTATTTCCTTCACGCCGAATATGGGAGAATTCAACATAACGGAACTCTGAGCAAGCTGTTTGCACCCCAAGGATCACTGCATCAACTGAAGGAGGAGGCGTTGACAGGCCCTGAAGTGCACGATACACGTTCAAAGAGTCACCTTCCAGGATAATCTCACGCACGCCAATATCTTTTGCAAATTGTACCCCCATCTCCGCAGCCTTTGCTTCAGCTTCTACAGCGCCCAACGGAGCATGGAATTTTCTGCTCAAAGCTGCCACTACAGCTCCTTTTTCATCCCTTATGATAGCTCCAAAACCCACAGCCTTCAGGTCTGAGAATATAGCCCCATCCACGTTCACCTTATACACCAAACCTTGTGGAGGGGCCCACGTTGACTGTTGAGGATTTGGTGTGCATGTGCTTGTGTCAGTACCCAAAACCGCATAGTATTCTTCTAGGAGCTGTACTGCCTTCTGAAACAGAGTCATCCCAAACTTGCGTTGCCCACCCACTCTAACCTCATTCCGGTTCCCCCATAACACCCAAGCACACGTTGCAACTTTGGCAGCCATTTCCGGTGTACTGTCCTTCTCCATGAGCAAGCCCCACATAATATCCTTGAAGCTACAGTCGCATCCCGGTTCAAAAGGCAGAACTAGCTTAGAACTCTCCCACAACTCACGTGCAAACTTGCAATTCCAGAAACAATGATTCGAATTTTCCGACGCCGACTTGCAGCCATCACAGACATCTTCCAATAGCACCTTTCGCCGAACTAAGTTTGCTTTTGTAGGCAAAATGTCTCGGCATGCTCTCCAGGTGAAGTGTTTGATTTTCGGTGGTGTAGCAAGTTCCCATATCTTCCTCCAGAACTTCCTATTTTGCCGATCATCAGAGCACGACCCACTCCCCACCCCTTTCGTTATTTCCACTGCCACCCAATATGCACTTCGTACCGAAAAGACACCATTAGAGCTACATGCCCAAACCTGCTTGTCTGCTGGGAGATGCGCGCTCAGAGGAATACTTTTTACAACCTCTGCTTCATGAGGTAGAAACAGAGCATCAACCACCTCTGTTTTCCAACATGCCTTCTCCTTATCTATCAACTCACTCACCATTGTTTGACCATGCAAGAACATTCTAGGAGAGGTGACTTTGTAAGTGGATGGCGTTGGCAGCCATTTGTCTCCCCAAACCCGAACATGCTCCCCATTTCCAATCCTCCATCGCAGACCCTGTTTCACAATTGTCTGTGCTGCCATTATACTGCGCCATGTATAAGATGGATTATTACCCAGAGAGGCCTGAGAAAACTCACAGTGTGGAAAATACTTGGCCTTGAGTACTCTGTATACAAGAGTGTCATGTCGGTTTTGAAGCTGCCACCCCTGTTTTGCCAAAAGAGCTAGATTAAATTCTTTTAGCTTCTTAAATCCCATACCCCCTTCTGCCTTAGGAGAACACAGTTTATCCCAGCTCATCCACAACATCTTCTTCTCATCCTGCTTTTGGCCCCACCAGAAATTCCGAATCAAACCAGTAAACTCCGAACAGAGAGAGTCAGGTATTTTAAAGCAACTCATAGTATAAGTTGGTATAGCTTGAGCCACAGCTTTGATTAAAACCTCCTTTCCAGCCTTAGACAGCAGTTTTTCTTTCCAACCGGCTAACTTTTTCTTCAGCTTCTCTTTGATGTCGTTGAATGTGTTCCTCTTGCGTCTACCTACTAGAGACGGCAATCCCAGGTACTTTTCATGCAGCTTAATTACCTGAGCACCAAACTTTATTTTAATCTCATCTTGTATCTGACTTGGCGTATTGCTACTAAAAAATAGCGATGTTTTCGCACGGTTCAGTTGCTGACCAGATGCACTCTCATAGACCTGTAAAACTCTTTGAAGAGCATTGCACTCCTCTAGAGAAGCTCTACAAAAAATCAAGCTATCATCAGCGAAAAAAAGATGAGACAATTTAGGGCCATTTCGACAAACCGCTACCCCTCTCAATTGACCACTGTCCACAGCCTTCTTTATAAGTGCTGATAATCCCTCTGCACATAAAAGAAAGAGATATGGAGATAGAGGATCTCCTTGTCGGATTCCTCTGCTAGGAGTGACACTCCCACGTGGTTTACCATTAATCTTGAAAGAGTAGGTGACTGACGTAACACATCTCATGATTAAATCTCTCCATTTGTCATCAAAACCCAGCTTCTGCATTACCTTCTCCAGCCAGCACCACTCAACCCTATCGTAGGCTTTACTTATGTCCAGTTTTAGAGCCATCTCACCAATTTTGCCAGTTTTCTTTTGACTGATATGGTGCATCGTTTCAAAAGCTACAAGAATATTATCAGTGATCAACCTACCGTGCACAAATGCACTTTGGGTGTCACTGATAATTGACGGGAGAATCTTCTTCATCCTGTTGGCAACAGCTTTGGAAGCAATTTTATACACCACATTGCATAAGCTAATTGGCCTGAAATCAGTAATTCTTTTTGGCTCTTTACATTTAGGAATAAGCACCACATGAGTTTCATTAAAGTTTGGAGGAACAATACCTGAGTTTAGAAAATCCAACACTGTCTTTGTGACCTCTCCTCCCACCTTAGGCCAAAAGTGCTGAAAGAACAAAGGAGGCATGCCATCAGGACCAGGCGCTTTCAAGGGATACATCTGTTTTATGGCCCGCGACACTTCACAAACACTAAACTCTTTAGTGAGGTTTTGATTCATGGTCGAGCTCACCTTGCGTTGAACAGCGTCTAAAATTTCAGAAAAATCCATAGGGTTGTTAGATTTAAAAAGGCTTCTGTAATAATCCACCACAATGCTCTCCACTTGAGACTCATCTTCCTGCCACTGCCCATTTTCATCCAATAGGCCCTCAATAAAATTTTTCCTAAAGCGAGATGATGCTTTCTCATGGAAAAATCTTGTGTTCCTATCACCATTTTGTAACCAGTTGATGCGAGATCTTTGCAACCACATGGCGTCCTCCTTTTCTAACCAACAATTTAGTTCAACCCGAGTTGCTTTCATAGACCGTATATTCTCCGGAGTCATAGGTTGTCTTTCTAGCCATTCTAAAAGCTTTTGCAAATCAGCAATAGTTTTTCCCACGTGGCCAAACTCCACCTTATTCCAATCCTCCAATCTAGCCCTACAACGGTCCAAGCATGACACCAAAGAAAAATCCGAGGCAAAAGCCTTACCTTCATCCCAAGCTTCATGGACAATCTCTTCACATCTAGGTTCCTTAAGCCACATTGACTCGAACCTAAACACCCGCCCCATCTTTCGCATTCGCCTCCTCCTTACCATGTGCAATGATAATGGAGAGTGATCTGAGGCTGCGGAGGTAAGGTGGAAAAGTTTGGCCTCCGGAAAGAGATCCGTCCACCCATTCGTAGCAAGTGCTCTATCTAGTCGTTCTCTGATTTGAAACCCAGCAGCAGTTTGATACAGCCATGTGAACTTTGGACCAATATAGCCCAAATCTTTAAGACTGCACCAGTTTATTGTGTCCACAAAGTTACCCATTTGTTGCCGTGGCCTGTCACTACCACCTTCTTTCTCAAAAACACTTGTAATCTCATTAAAGTCACCAATAACCAACCATGGCAAATCTGATGTTTTACTAAGGTGCCTAAGTTTTCTCCATGATTCAGGTCTTTTATTCGTATTCGGATCACCGTAAAACCCAGTCAGGTGCCACCAGCCTACTTCTCCTCCACCAAACACCAATGCATCTATATGAGATTGAGAATAAGTTTGAACATCCAGTTTTATACCTTCCTTCCAAAATAAAGCCAACCCACCACTTTTCCCTACACTTGGCACAATGAGACCATTCTTGAACTTGCATCTATCACGAACCATAATCATCCACTCCATGTCTGCTTTTGTCTCCATAAGGAAGACAAAGTTGCGATCTTCTTTGGAAACCATCCTCTCCAAAGCCTTAACTGTCCGAAGGTTCCCAAGCCCTCGGCAGTTCCAACTTATGAGACTCATTGGACCCGGCGGGGTTGCTCCGCAACCTCCGCCGATCCTGAGTAGTTAATCGCAACATTGCTTTGTACAACATAACTCTCTGCGTTCTTCAACTTCTTTGCATGCGGCACGACCTCAACATCCGTCAACTTATTGTCTTTGCGTTTTGGGCCTATCTCTTCAACCATGCAATCCATCTCACAAGTGGAGTTGGGCCTTAGCATAATTCTGGACCAACTACCTTTTTTTGGCCCACTGCGTTTATCAGGAATAGAATCTAGAGTATTCAGGTTTATTACGTCACCCTTAGATGGACTTTTATTCCTAGCATGTGTCTTCTCTTTATTTTTGCATCCACCACTCTTCTTACCTTTTTTCTCTCTGTCTCCAGCTGTCCAACCAACTTGGAAACTGCCCACCGAAATTATCTCCTTTTGATTACCCCCACATTCATGCAATCTGTCTTCTAAAATCAGCTTGTTTTTTGCCTGTAACACCGGTACCTCCAAAAGCGTCATCTCCTCCCCTTTTTCCTCACGATGATGAGATATATTCAAATCAGCATTTAAAGTCCCTGGAAAAGCGTTGATTGACTCATCCAAATCCCATAAAACCTCCTCAAAATCCGGACTAACCGGGTTCTGTTTTGTGCCTTCTCTGCTTGCCGCCGACCCCTTTACCGATGTAACCTCGGATACCACCACTGTCATCTGATTCGTAACTTGATCATTACTCACCGGAGATACATCCTTTCCTCGTATCGGCCTCTCCGTAACTCTGTGAAGCATAGTTTTTGTTCTCTGGCTATGCTCCTCGAAACCTTGCACTTCAATTGAGGTTTTCTTCATCTGATTCAGTTGAGTAGCCCGAATCCAAGGTCCAAACTGTTGATCCTCCGTTGATAAAGTCCCGTTGCTCTGAAGCCAGAGGATACATTCTTTATCATCATGGCATAAACTTCCACACCAGTAACAGAGGTTTGGTAATCGCTCATATTTAAACGATACCCAGCCATCTGAATCCTAGTCCCATGTGACTCTACGTCCCCTGCACAGCGGCTTCGTAATATCAATAGCAACCCTTATACGCATGTAATTACTACCTTTCAACTCTACTAAATCCTTCGTAGGTATTACATCTCCAAGGGACTCCCCAATACTGACAGCAACCTCCGTTGACATAAAGGAGAATGGGAGTTCATGTATCTGCACCCAGAAAGACGTTGAACTGAACTTCAGATCTTGAATCGGTACTGAGCTATCATACCGCTCCATGACTATTAGATGCCTATCAAAAGCCCAAGGTTCACCCATCAACACCTTCACAGCATCAACCTCCAATTCAAAATCAAAAAGAATCACGTTTCCACCCGCATCATTGATCTCAAAATTACCTCTTGTTCTCCATATTGGTCGGAAGGTGCGAGCTACAGCCTCAATATTAATATTCCGACGCGTTAGGAATTTTGCTGCCACTACATGACTACCTGCTTTCTTCTTCTTCGATAAATCAACTCTTTTCCCCTCTACGTCAGTGAGAGACAGCTTTTTCCACTTCTGAGCAAGCTCGTCCATACCAAACCACTTCGCAATCCCACTAAAGAAACTTTACTGAAGCCCTACTAGTAACCACAGCTACTATAGGGGACAAACTACCCCCCTCGAGAAGGGACAAAAACTATGCTACAGTAAGGAAAGAGAGAGAACCACTCTTCCTACCGAGAACTAATGTGTTATATTTGCCTAATATACAACTAAACTTTATAAGTTTCAAATTTATTATTCAAATCTCTCATCTCTTAAGGAATAAAAAGATTATCATAATAATAAAAACTCATCACAAAATTACAAAATTATCTTAACTAGAAGTAAAATGAAACCAAATGAATAAAAGATACACTTTATAATAATTTATTACTCAAAAAATTAGTAGGCATATTCAAATTCATAGCCATGTAGATTGTGTTTTGAAATAAACTCAAATTCCTATTTCCAAAAAAAACTAAGTATCATCAGTGGCGGCTCCAAGAATTTTTCTCAGAGTGTTCTTTAAGAAGCATAAATTACACAATCTAATAAAAAGAGAAATTCATATATTAACAACAACAACAATTAAAAAATACCCAAATATATAAAGTTTATAATTGCCTTCTATGAGTTTTTATATTTTGAAATCGTTGCATGATAGTCTCATTATCAATGCTATAAGCTCCATCTCTTTCAATGTACACAACCAAGCTATCATTCATCTACTGATCTCCCATTCGATTACGTAGTTCATTTTTTATATATTTTATTGCTGAAAAACTTCTTTCTACTGTTGTAGTAGCGAGGAAGTGTCAAAACTAACTTCACAAGCAAATAGACTAATGGATAAGTCTCATGCTTCCCTGTCTTCACTAAATTTTCAGCAAATTCACCAACTCCTTGAAGTTCTAAAAACAAGTCATTACTGTGCATATCAAAAATGTAATTCTGAAGTTGCAAGCCAAGTGCCAAGATATCTGTTCCAAGAAAATCAGACAGATAGAACTTTGCTAGACGTATCAACTTGTCTTTATCAAAAGCTACAAATGAATTACTTGGATTCAAGCAAGCTATTCAAAGTAGCAAATCGGTATTTGCCTCTGAAAAACGGTTGTTAAGCTCTTAAAGTTGCAAATATATGACTATATAAAATAGCTCAACATGATACTGATGTAAATTTGTATTTTGTTGGGTGTTGCGTCGCGACTTCCCACTAACTACAAATATTTCATCCTTGCTCAAGATATGAATATCATGTGTGGTACAATTTGAAGACATTTTAGTCAATAAAGATATCCACTCATCATCTCTTATCACTTGCAATCATTACTTAGACACTTTAACAAGATCCATAGTATTTACTATATCTTTATTTTTTATTTTTTTGCAATGCTATTGACAACTCATTTGTGATCCCTAAAATTTTTTTCATCAAGTGTAGAGTAAAGACAAAATCAAAAGATAGAATTGACCTCATAATAGATCGAGCTTCAACTTTTTGGTCGGAGAGGCCATCTTCTTCAATAATCTCAAGTACATCAACAACAGCAGAAAATATCAAAATCAAGTTGGGAATAGTCTCATAATATGATCCCTGTGTATCACCAGGACGTTTAAGATTTGTCTCTTGATTCAAACTTTGGCCACTTCTCCGTACACCATTCTCTAATTATTCTTTAATTTTGGCAAATTGTGTATCTTAAAGAGCATCTCATCTCTTACAAGAGCCTCCAACAATAGTTACTAAATTACTAACCACATAAAAAAATTCAGCAATGTTAATGTGATTTTTAGCAACGGGAACAAGAGTCAATTAAAGTTGATGAGCAAAACAATGGATATAAAATGCTGACTTATTCTCTTTTAAAATTAAAGTTTTGAGACCATTGATATCACCTTGTATAATACTAGCTCCGTCAAAACTTTGCCCACGTAGTTTCGATAAACTCAAATTATGTTCACAAAGTAAACATTCAATAGCATATTTGAGTGACAAAGCGGTGGTACTTCTACATATACAATACCAAGGAACCGCTCTATAATAATTCATTTTTTGTTCACATAATGAAAAACAAAGCCTATTTGCTCTTTCACTGAGATATCACGAGACTCATTAACTAATATTGAAAAGAACCCATTGTTAAGATCCTTGATGATGGCTTTGGATGTTTCACGTGTAATTGCATTCACAATATCTTTTTGAATTTCATGGTGGGTAAGCTTGTAATTTTTCGGAGCTTTTGCAACACTTCATTAATAGATTCATTGTAATCTGCCAAAAATTGTAGAAGCTCAAGAAAATTTCTTTTATCACTTGAACCTTGAGATTCATCGTGACCACGAAAAGCTAATCCCTGGCATAAAAGGAATCTTATGCAATCAACTATTTCATTTAATTGAACCTGATATTCAATTTTATCTTGATTTGATTGCTTAACAAAAACACTTTGAATATGTGCTTTTCCTTCGTTAGATCTTCACTCTTCTTGATAGCTTGGTTATGAGCACTATTAACTCCTCCAACATGGGATAATAACTTCTCTTTCTAATTCCAAAGTTTGAATCCTTTCGTTACAAAAGTCTCTACTCCTCCTTGCTTACCAACATCTTGCCCAAATAGATAGCAATATAAACAAAATACTGCATCCTTATCTATACTATATTCCAACCAATTTCTATTTACATACCATTCGGATCTAAATCGACGGGGCTTTCCAAAAAAATCTGTTAGAGAGTAATCATGGACTTGGAGATCAGGTTGCCTTTTTGTAAATAAAATCTTCTTATTTCATCATGATTATTAGGATGATAAGATGATATCTTTTCTCGTAACCCAAGATCTGAAGGAAGATTTTCTAAGTTAAAGTCAACACGAATTCACCTAGAAGATGAAGATGAATCTTGGATACGTGGTTTTCTTATCAAATATTTGTCCATAATTCTAGCAAAAGAATAAACAATAAACTATAAGTTCATTTGAAATATTAATAAAATTATTAATTATTGTTGTTTAGTTGTTTCATTATTTTTCTTTACTAACTACTAGCAATCTAGTACACACCCTACTATGCATTATCCACGGCTCAACCCACTGTCTAATATAATTTAATTTGTTTGTCTTTTATAATGTATTAGTTAATAAAATTATTAATTATTGTTGTTTAATTGTTTCATTATTTTTCTTTACTGACTACTAGCAGTTTAGCACACACCCCACTGTGCAGTAATACAAACCTCATGTGCATTATCTACAGCTCAGCCCACTGCCTAACATAATTTAATTTTTTTTCTTTTATAATGTATTAGTCAGTTACTTTTATGTCTTTACTGCCTCTACTTGTCCACTTCCCCAATTCAAATATCCAACCCCACGGCCCCATGGCCCCTATCCACCCCACACTCAACAGACAAGAGTCATAAGAGCCAATCAACATTACACAAAACATTAAAAATATAAAACATTCACAACACACAAATTTCACAATATTCAAAATGACAAACTCACAAACCGATAAAGTCAAAATGTCAAATAAAGGTAATTAGACATAAGATAAAGCTATTCAATTCCAAAGAGAGAATCTCATTTTTCAATTCAAAGAGAAATAGAGAGAGAGCTCTGCTCTCACTCTCAGAGCACAACAAAGATGTAAGATGAGATAGAGAAAAAGAGAGAGAAGTAGAAAACTGAAATACCTTGAGGGGTAGCACCACGGCCGCACGTCAAGGACTCGAGGCCAAGCCAAGGCAATCTTTGATCCGATCTCACCGTCGCCGATGTCGATGTGCTTTGGGACCAAGGGCGGGGCGGGGTCTTTTGCTATTGCTAGAGGCCAACGCAATCTCTTTCTCTTATCTCTAATTCGATCTCCCCGTCACCGATGGCCCGATGTGCTCTGTTGCTATTGTTGAGTTTGAGGCGGAGGCGCCAATGTGCTTGGTCATTGATGAGGTTCTTTTTCCTTTAGGTTAGGATTTCAGTTTTGCTTTACCATTTGATCAATCGAAGTCCGTGTATTGGGTTTTTTTTTTTTTTTTTTTTTTGAGAATTCGTTTGGGTTGAGTATTTAGTAAATAAAAATTTAATTATTTTGATTTAAAAATCTATTTGGGGTTAATTTTGTTTAGGATTGATATTGAGCTTTTTTTTCCCTGGGGTCCATTGGGCATTTAGGCTTGCTATGTTACTACTTTTTTTTTTTTTTTTTTTTAGATTTTTGTTCAAAAATTTTTTTTTTGGGCTTTTTCTTTTTACTTGAAAGTAGAACAAATTATATAGCAAAATTTAATTTTATAGCTAAAAAAAAACTGAGAGTGTTCTTAAATTTTTTTTGAAGAGTAGACAAATAAAAATTTTAAATTATTATATATAATTTCTTTTTCAAGTCAGGCTAGTCTTGGGACTACCCTAACCTTAACGTGGTGCCGTCCTTGAGTATTATCTCATATCAAAATTCAACCAAATCTATTAAAGGAAGAGAGAAGACTTTGTAATGAGAAATTAACAAAGCACAATACCAAAATATATATTTAAAAAAAAAATTATCAACCTTAATTAGAGTTATAAAGAATAACAAAAATCTACAAGAGAGAGTGAGAGAGAATACTCACCATTTTTTAGTAAGGAAAATATGAATTGTATGGGAAAAATAATATCAAATTTATACAAAATAAAATGAAAAGAAGAAAAATTAAAATATAAAAAGGAGAAAAGAATGAAGTATAGTGGTAAAGTAGAGAGTAATAGGAAAATAAAAAGGTAAAAAAAAAGAGAAAAAATGTTGGTGGAAATGTAACTACAAACAATGGCGAAGCTATGGGGGGCTGGGGGGGCCATGCTCCCCCTGACCTTTTTCAATTTTCCATTATAGATAGTATGAAAATCACAAAAACAAATTACAAGTTACAGAAAAATGCACTTATTGGCCCCCTTAGATTTTAGAATTTAGGCCGTAACTCCTCAGACTTTTTGAATCAGTCCAAAAAAACCCACAAAAAAGGCCTTAAATATTTATAATTACTCCTCAAAGTTTTGAATTAGTCCAACAAAACCCCCTAAAAAATTAAATTGGTAAAGAAAAATACTCATAGGCCCATTTTCAACAGTCAGCCTGTGGCCCCTCCAAATAGAAAACCCTTTTCTCCTTTAACAATTCCAGAATTCAAATGGTAAATACGAAGAAAAAATTTATAAAAAAATAATAATAATAAAAAATAAAAAATAAAACCCAAATCATTCTTACGGACCACAGGGATAAGAGCCGCCCACTGCTGCCTCTCCACGGCTCCAGCCTCCAGCACGCACCAACAACAACCATTACTGGTATCTCTCCCTTTGGATTTCTTCGCTGTCTTTATCTCTCTTTGGATTTCTCTGATGTGAGCTCTTTTTGGATTTCTCACTTTCTCTCTCTCTCATGTACAGTATATAAACACTTTCTAATTAATGAAAAACACTATTTGGCTACATATGTGAATAGTTTATGGGTACTTGTGTTTTGACATTCTCAATAAAGTGTACTTATGTTGGTATAAAATATTAATAAATAATGTTAAGTTTGTATAAGATATAATAAATAAATAATCTCAAGCAAAAGATGCTGGACACAAGTTTTATGTGCCATTTTTTTTTTTTTTTTTTGAGAATTATGTGCAATTATTTGATTTTGTTGGATAGTAGTAATTTACACTTCACTATAGTATATAAAAAATCTAAATATCTGTATCTAAATATTTATTTTAAATTATGAAAAGGGTAAGTGAGAGAGCTAAATTTTTTGTCATATTTAACTTGGCATCTCCTGCAAAATTTTCCAACTTCTGCCGTTGACTATAAATGTAAACTAATAGGATGAAGAATAATATGTATATAATAAGTAGAATAAAAGTTTAAAAAAAGAAAGAAGAAGTAGAAAATATATGAATGATGTGACTCAACAGGAGCATAATAAAAATAAATGTTACATTTCAAGTTTTAGATATATATATATATATATATATAGATAATATAAAATTGAATGCTATCAAATATTGTTTCTCAAAAAAAAAAAAATGCTATCAAATATTGAAATTGGATGCAATTTTTATAGCCTGGTGAACAAAGTTGCAGAAAATTATCAATGAATGAACATCTTTATGCTCTTGGTGTTGATCTATTTATGTTTTTTTTCCGGTGAAAGCCCAAAACCCAAATTGAAACCCAGGTTCTCCAATATCCCCTTGCGGATTTTGAAATTTTAGATTGACGGAAATGCGACTTGGAACGATAGATTTATAGAATGGAAGCTGAGAAATTTTTTTTTTCACCTGTTCTCTGATAACCCTTTAAAAAAAAAAATGGTTAGAAATATATACAAATAAACTACACCCCACCGCCTTCTTGGGACTTCAAGTCTCACTCGCTCATACTCTCATGCACTAAAATTTTGTTTGGTTGGTAGAAAAATGGGAAGATAGAAAATGGAAGAAGAGATACAAAAGT
Organism: Quercus tomentella; assembly: GCA_028535165.1. Classification (NCBI taxonomy): domain Eukaryota; kingdom Viridiplantae; phylum Streptophyta; class Magnoliopsida; order Fagales; family Fagaceae; genus Quercus; species Quercus tomentella. The sequence continues at coordinate 38,432,010 of JAPQVY010000012.1, read as the reverse complement.
AAAAGGATATGAGAGATTTAGGGTCTGTTTGTTACTGTTGTTTAAACAACAATTTTCAATGTTTAAACAACATTACACATATTTTCACACACTTTTTCACCCACGCGTATTTCTAAAAAATACAAACAATGTTACTAGAAATCTCTTACCAAACGGGCCTTTAGTTTTTTCTCATCTATATATATATATATATATATATATATATATATATAAAACCGAAACTTCTGAAACTCTCACAATTTTCCACATCAGCATAATATTTAAATAAAATTATTTTTGTTTAGTCCAAACTTAATAAGGAGTGAAACTCTATCTCTCTAATAAGTCATCATTATTATATTTTTTTAAACAATTTTTTTTTTTTTTTTTTTTTTTTTTAAAGAAGACTACTATGAAAAGAGAATACTACACGCTATTTTGCTACTACTAAAACATAAAAACCCTAGAACTCTTCCCTTCCCCTAAAAACCTACGTAGGGCGTCTGTTTCAACCCAATGGAGAAACCTTCGCAGAATATGCATGGAACAACTATTCGCCAACAAGACACTTGATGCTAACCAAGCTATAAGGCACAAGAAAGTGTAATACCTCCTAGCTGATACTCATCAAAGCAGCGAGGCAGTAGATATTGGGAGAGCTGCTTTCAAGACCACACTTAATCTATTATCAAACACCATTTTTCGGTGGATTTGGCTAACCCCAATTCTGACATAACTATTAATGGACTTTGATGCATGTTTGAAGAACTCACCATCCATTGAATAAAAAATTGTATATTTGATGGTTTTTCATTTTTTTTTTTTTTGGATAATTACACATAACCCACCTGTGGTTTAGGCGAAAATCACTTTGCCTACCCGTGGTTTAAAAAGTATCACTTAACCCACCTGAGGTGTGTTTCCGTCACTCTCCGTAACCCACCTCGGTCTCTACCGTTACAAAAACACCTTTTAACCCCAAAACAGAACATAACGCGAATCAAAACACCCAAAACTCAAACACTTTTCGAGAGAGAGACCCAAGGTGCGATCAGGCTTGTTCTTCATGGTTTGGAGCGTCTGGAGAGGGAGAAAACACTTGTTTTGCATCATCGAAGCTAGGCAAGGTATGTGTGACTGCTCTTCATCTGCATTTGGGTCTGTTCTTGATTTAGGGTTTCAGATTTTGTTCAAGTGCGAACTTACTGTGTGAAAGTCTAAATTTCTACTTCCCAGGAATCGTGTTATGTTGATATGTCTTCATCAAGTGGTAATTTCTCTGGTTCATGTGGACATATGTGCAATGAGCAGACTTGTGTTTTGAGAACAAGTTTGAGTTTGTACAATTATGGGAGGAGGTTCTTGGGTTGTAGCCATTATAAGGTTGGTCCTAAGTGTCCTTTTTTTGTTTGGATTGATAACCCAACCTATCCTGGTGGGAATGAAACTGCACCTTTGGCTCTAGAGAAGATGTCTAGGCTTCAGAGTGCTCTCCAACTTGCCAATGAGAGGGAAAGGACAGCTCTGGAAACGGCAGAAGAAGTTAGGCAAATGGCAGAAAAGGCTCTTGAAGAGGAAGCCAAAGCCAAGGAGAGGGAGAGAAAGACTCGAGTTGTCTGTGCAAAAGCTAAGGAAAAAGCCATGTTTGCTGAAGAAAAGCAAAGAATGTGGAAGTCTGCATGCATTTTGTCATGGATCTTTTTTGTTATTGTTATGTTGTTGTGTTTTGGCTCAATTGAGTTCTCTGGAGTGAAGAGACCTAGATTGTTGCCCCTGAAGTAGTTAATCGATTAGTAGAGATAGTTATGGCAATTGTGTTAATGAATTTGCATTGTAATTGCACTAACCTACTGATGTAATGTTTTGATGTGTCAATGAATGAAGAATTGGTCAATTATTGAGTATTTTATGCATATCATAACAACCATTCAATGGAAGAAATATTGGTCATGCCACTAGTCTGTGGCATTTAATGAAAGAAGTATTGGTCAATTATCAATGACCTGTGCATACCTAACTACGTAGGTGGGTCACGATAACAAAATGACATCAAGAACCCAAATTCAGATGAAGAGTAGTCACACATACCTTGCCTAGCTTCGATGATGCAAAACAAGTGTTTTCTCCCTCTCCAGACACTCCAAACCACGAAGAACAAGCCTAATCGCACCTTGGGTCTCTCTCTCAAAAAGTCTTTGAGTTTTGGGTGTTTTGATTCGCGTTATGTTCTGTTTTGGGGTTAAAATGTGTTTTTGTAACGGCAGAGACCGAGGTGGGTTACGAAGAGTGATGGAAACACACCTCAGGTGGGTTAAGTGATACTTTTCAAACCACGGGTAGGCAAAGTGATTTTCGCCCAAACCACAGGTGGGTTATGTGTAATTATCCCTTTTTTTTCCTTCCTTTTGATTTTGTATGTTTCCTAGGAACACAACCTAGCAGGTAAGAGAATTAGTAGTTGTTTTTATCTAATTTTTCTTTTAGGTGCAATAATGTTTTACAGTATTCCTCACTTAATGTCACATATAATCTGGTATATAGAGTACATAATCTCTGTTTTCTAATTCTATAGTTTGATCTCAAAAGCATGTGCATGTTTATGATTCCTTTTTGTGGTAATAAGTTTCCACAATTTATGTTAGAATATCCTCCTTCCTCCGTTGTAAGTATCGAATTTAAAAATAAAAAAAAAAAACAAAATCAAAAAAACAAACCGTTTAAACTAAAATTTTTACTTATCAATTTTTATGTTAGAATATATTCATGAACTTTGAGGTTTGTAAGATTTATTGTTGAAGTTTGTGAAAGTATTTGGTTATGATTTTTTTTATTAGACAAATTTTTATGTTAGAATATATTCATGAACTTTGAGGTTTGTAAGATTTATTGTTGAAGTTTGTGAAAGTATTTGGTTACAATTTTTTTTATGATGCATCTTTGTAGATTTGAATTTTGATTTAAATTATGAAATATGTTAACTCCTCTTTTCTTTTTTCTTTTCTTTTGATGTAGGTAACGCAGCTGGACTTGAATTTGAATCTAAGGGTATAATTCCTATTCAAGAACTTCAACTCAATCTATCCAATGAATTTGACTTATGTTGTCTGCATTTTTTTTTAAAAAAAATACAAGGATAGTAATGCCTAACAATTTGTTAAGTCACTGAGGGAGCAAAGGCAAATGCAATCTTCTAATCTTAATGCTATTAGTTTTCTATTTGTATTCAATTTAAAGATGTCCATTTCAAAATTTTATTAGGGGTATGTGCGTGAGAACCCAAAAACGAATGATTTTATTGATGATAATTCAAGAATCTCATATGGTAACCGTTTGATAGTTATATCAGATGAACTTTATGAGGTATGCCATGTCTCATCTTGCTATTTACTCATTGTTGGATTTTTTTTTTTCAGAGTCAATAGTTTTTCCATGTATCGCACGGATTAGCGACTAGTTTGTATTTGATTGGGAGGATGGAAAAAAAGAAAGATGAAAAACTCATTTATTTAGTTGAAAAAAAAAATAATAATAAATAAAATTAGTATAAATTTACAATTATGTTATTATTAAATAATAAAAAAAGCACTCTTTTTATAATTAAAAAATTGTGTAACTTCAATTTTATTTTTTTTAAAAAGACCGCAACAACAAATGAGAGCCAAAAAAGAAAGTAAAAAAATAAACAATAACAAATGAGAATGTATAAAACGGATAAAAACAAAAGAAGAAAAAGGCAAAAAGTGAGATAAAAAAAAATTAAAAAAAAAAAAAACCAACTATAAATGATTAGAATAAACGGACCAAAAAACCAAAAAGAAAAAGACAAAAATACAAAAAGTTGGGTTGACGGTACGAGGACAATTTTAACCATCCAACACATTTCCCAATGAGAAAATAACTAGACTCTATCAATTTTTCTCATCATTCTCCCTCTCAACCTAACCTTTCTTTCACTTATTATTTTTATTTATTCTTTTTTTTTTCATCCTTTCAAAAATCATCCCAACTAAACATACTCTTACAGGGATGAAAAGGGGGGGAAAAAATAATTTTTTTAGGTATTTGGTTAACGGGAAAAAACTAAAAAAGAGAGGAGATTCAAAGATTTTGCTTCGGCAATCCCAATGACTTTTCTGTCCCTCAGTTGTAAGGTTTCAGGTATCTCTAATGATTTTTTCTTGGTTTTCTTTTTTTTTCCCTTGTTTTCGTTTTTCATTGGTTTGTTCTTATTTACGTTCTCTTTTTTGTCTTTTCCTACTTCTCCTGCTTTACCGCACTAGGTTGTGACGCTTAACGTGAAAGGCTAAAAGGAAAGAGAGAAAGATAAAGTTGTGGGGGTATTTTGCTGTGTTGGTGCGCCCAGTACGATGAGGCGGCTTTCTTATGTTGGTGTGCCCAGTATTTTAGTCCTTTGCCCGTAGCCATGCATCATACGAATAAGACCTACGCATATGATGCTATAGTAGCAAACACACTTTAAAAGAGTCTGTACTAATATCTCTATACTTATCAACCAAAAAAAAAAAAAAATCACTATACCCAAAAAGAACAAAAACACAGAAAGAAAGGAAGGAGAGTAGAATGGACACCAACTTTCTTCCTTCCGAAAGGTTAGGTTAAATCTCTTTTCTTTTAATTTTGGTTTTATACTTTTCTATGCATACGCCGATAAATCTCATGTCAAGTCTTTATTTGTTTGGGTAATAAATGTTTTTATAAGCGTACAAGAACTTTTGTGAATATGTTCTAGTATTATCATTTTCTTTTTTTAATAAGCACCACTTATGGTTAACACTTTATACCATGGTTATCAACATTCTGATCTAGATCTTAGGATTTTAGAAGATCCTTATATCCTATATCCTTAAAACGTCCGAAGCTCACTAGGATTTCTACTAAAGTGAAATTCATGTGGGATCTTGATCCGGATCTTAAGATCTTATAGGATCCCAATTCTATAGTGATATTAAAGATCATGTCCTATAAAGGAAAATTCAATTTTTTTTTTCTTATTTCAGGCTTCGAAATAGAGCCTAAAGGCCCCAAACTAATAAAAAAAATGTATTAAATAGATCAGCCTAGTAGCTTAACCAAATTAATATAAAAAATATATATAAAAAAAACATTTTTTTTAAAAAAAGCAAAAAATAAAACCCTAAGGCTCACATTAATAGTCAGTCGCCACCTTAAACCTAATAAACAAAATCACAAAAGATAGAAGAGAAAAGGCTAGACTACTAGAGAGTAGAAGGTGAGTGTAAGAAGCTGAGCATTTCAACGGTGACGCCACAGTGAGAGAGATCATAGACAATAAAGGTGATTTTTTTTTTTTTTTTTTTTTTGTAATTCCGCTAACAATGACAAGAATGTTGTTTATAATAATTAACCGTACTTTGAGGAACCCATCCAAGATAACCAAAACTTTGGTCTTGATGATTGATTGTGTTCGTGGTGTTGTGTTGAAACATTGTTATTTGCTTTGTGTTGTTTATGTGAGACATTAGATATTGACATTGTTATTTGCTTTGAGTTGTTTATGTGAGACATTATGTATGTTTTGAATTGTTTAACTTAGAATTTTGTATTTGTGAGTTGTAACTTTTGAACTTTGAACTTTAATTATGTATTTGTAATTTGGTACTTTGCATTTTATTAGTAATTTCACTAATTTGTGTCAAAATGACTTTTTTTCAACATTTCATTAATATATATTATAAATTATAATTATAGGTATTTTTAGTCTATATTTTTTTAATCAGAAAGTAGGATCTTACAATCCTCATGTCGATCCTACGATCCGATCCTCAAATCATCTCACTAATCTCGTGTAGAATCTCGATCATGATAACCTTACTTCATACATTGAGAAATGCTATGTTAACAATGCTTTCACAATACTTCATAACAAATTTTAAGCGGCAGGTTGTTATTGGCTATTATTGGTGGGCAAAAAAGTATTTTAAATTGTGAATTCAAATTAGAACTAAAATAACTTACCACTTATGATTTGTTGTGAAAGTGTTGTGAAAATATTGTGTTCTTAGAACTTCTTTTCATAGAATATTTGAATATCATATCTGATACTCTTCAATTTATTGTGAAAATGTCGTAAGGTTTTTGTGGCCACAAAAATCTCATATGAAAAATAACTCTTTAAGACTTTATTGCAGGGTTATTAACAAACTACTACTATATTTTTGGCACATCCAACTTAATACTATAATTAAGTATCCATTTGGGATCTGCTTATTTTGCTGAAACTGAAATTTTTTTGCTGAAAGTACTGTAGATAAAGATAAAAATTAACTGAAATAATATAATGAAACCCATAAATAATATACCAAAAAGTGCAGTGGGGCCAATAAATAATAATAAAAATAAACTGAATAGTAAAATAGTTAGCAAAAATAATCCATATCAAACGCACACTAAGACGGCTATTTTTTTATTGCATTTTTGTTGTTCCCTTATATTGTTCATCTTCCTTTTGTTTTGTTCGTTTTGAATTATACATTTTACTTGTTTGTTTTAAACTTTTAATGTAAAAAAATAGTCAACATTAAAATATTTTGCAGTCATCTCTAAAATTGGGGCAACAAGACGTAAAATGTTTGTCTTAAAACAAAGAGAAGGCATTTTACATCTTTCCCACGCACAGACCAGCCCCCACGGGCCCCACCTGCTTCTTCCCTCTTTCGCTCACACAAACTTTTCCCTTTCTCTTTGGCACAGTCCCTTGGGACTCTGACCGTCGGCATAAATGTTTCCGGTGAGGTGTCGCGGCGGTAAGGGCGTGCAAATTGACAGAGATCGACTACCACCACCCTTTCGCGGTGCAGATCGGCAAAAATGGGTGGTCGTGGGGTGGGTCGTCGTCAGATCTGAGTGATGCTGTCTCTTTCTCTCTCTCCCCTTCTCTTCTTCTTTTTTTAGGCTGCACTTCTCAGATCTTGGTGGTTATGGCTGCAGAGGTCGTCGGTGTTAGGTTTGGTGTAGTCAGGTTTGGTTTTGAGTTTAGTGGTTGGGTTTGGTATTAGGTTTTTTGTGGTTCATTCCTGTTGGTGGTGGTTGTTCTTGTGATGGTTTGGGTGGTGGTGTTTTAGTCGCTGGATTTTGGTGGCAACGGAGCAGTGGTGACTATTTTTTTCCTCTTCCCTATCTGGATTTTGGATGGTTGGTGGTGGGTTGTGTTTGGCTTTGGTGGTAGTGGCGGCGGCTGGTGGCTGGTTTGTGCTTACATTTTCCAGTGTTTAGTCATACCAAGCACTCAAAATGTCTTCACTGAAAATATTTTACTGTAAATATTTTTACGTGTAAAATGTTTTACATTTGGCCATGCACCACGGATTCTCTTGTTCCCTTGAGACCAAATTTGATAAATTGTAGCCCCCCAAGTTATATTGCAGATCACAGCTTTTAAACTTTTGCCTTCCCATTTTCGCAGACCCCAACTCACCACTCTATCCAATTTGAGTTTTTGGTTCACAGATCAAGTATTCTTCCATAATTTGTTCCCATGCTGATATTCTTTTGGTAAATGAGCAATCAAAAACCAAATTGATTTTGCTTTCTAAACTTCCTCTACAGAATACACAGGTTGTGTTACGAGTGTATCCCATTGAATAAGTCTATCTCTTGTAGACAAACCATTCATGATTGTTAGCCAGAACATAAACGCAGGCCTTGGGATAGCCATGGAAAAACAGACAAGTTTAGATCGATTCACCTCCATGCTCTTGTTCAAAGCTAGAGTTCTCAAACTCTCTCCCATGTTCACTCCTAACTCTAACTGTAGAGCACTCTTTTCTCGATCTGAATTCTTTTTCATTAAAACAGAGCTCAGTCAAAGGCATCTGACTTTTCTCTCAACAGAACCACCCATATATCTAGTGAAGTCATCTAACACTACCATATTATACTTCTTTCCTCCGTAACTTTCAGTCCTAATTGGTCCTATAAAATCAATGTGTAGGAGCTCCAATGGTCTAGAGGTAAGGGTGGTATTGGTCTTGTGATGCTGAGATCTTACTTGCTTTCCTAGTTGGCATGGTCCAAAAATAGACATTTTTACTTTTCCAAGCTTGGGTAATCCAATAACTGCCTCAACTTTTGAGACTTCGCTAATTACTTGCAACTGGCATAGCCAATTCTGTGATACCTTAGTTCCACGTTAGTCAATTTGGCATCCTTTCTAAGTTTAAATATTTTCCTCCAACCCAATGTTCAATCTTGGCGAATTTTTACCAACCAAAGTTTCTGCCCTTCAAGGAGGGATTATTTTTTTTTGGGGGGGGGGGGGGCCACCAGGGAATCTGACTTATAAACTCTTTCATGGCATACCATAAATATAATTCACAAACTTGCAAGTTAAATCAACTCTTTAATCTGTACCACAATCTTAAATCCTTTAAAATTTAATCTTGTTATCTTCAAACTCTTTATCAGTGAATGCAGGATTTGATACAATATTGAAAGACTCATCAAATAATTTAACTTGCACCTCTAAATTAAATATGGGCAAAACTTTTGTTAGCAAATGGATGTCATGGATATTTATTTAATTTCCTTCTGCTCACTTCAAGTTTAAATCTACTAATATTGAATGTGATCTAAGGCAATTGTATGTTCTTCTATTTGTAGCAGTCAACAAGCTGCTTTTGGATATCTCATTCCATTGCTGATTGCCCTCGTCCAAATCAAGTATCAAAATTGTGGCAACCCATTTCAAACCCATGGTGCAACCCTGTCACTTTTTGTTGTAGCTGTATTCATTCATGCTATAGCGTTAGCAGTGATAAGCAAACCAACTCCCAATCCAAGCTACCTCCCTGTACTCACACATGTCTATTTCATTTTTGGAATGTTTGCCTGTGGCTTGCTGCTGTTGCTCATCATACCTCCTCTTGGTTGGATCGTCCTCATCTTATGTGTATCAATCTTTGTATGGTTACTATACAAATCATACAAATGGATTCTCCAGTACTGTCAAGAAATGTTCCATTTAATCTGTCAGTCATCTGACGCATTCAACAGACTGGGTGACTGGTTCCAGCTGAGTCGTGCAGCTACCAACTCATCAGTTCAAGAAAGCGGTGGAAATGGCAGTAATTAGTGCCGACTTTGTCCTCCTATCAAGAAGGTTATCTTATATTCCGATCATATCTTCACTTTACACCTCCTATCTAAATTTAAAACTCCATATACTTAAATGTTATCAATTTAAGCTTACAAATTCTTGTTTATGTCTGTTCTAAACATCACAGATGTGAATACATTGCAAGGGAATGTGGAAAAGTTTTATGACTATTACCAGAATTAGCTATGTTTCCTAAGTAAGGCTACTTGTTTAGGAAATTTTTTAAAAAAAATGAAGAAGTTGAAGTGACTCATGTATAGAGGGTCTCCTGTTGCAAAATCTGAGTATGCTAAAATTATTGGTAGTGTGATGTTTCTAATGAATTGTACATGCCCTGATATTGCATATGTTGTTAGTAGACTTGGTAGATATACACATAATCCTGCTTATGAACATTGGAATACACTAACCCGTCTCTTGAGATATTTGAAAGGCACCATGAATTTGGGCCTTACATACACAGGTCATCCAACAGTATTAGAAGGCTATTGTGATGTAAATTGGATATCAGATAATGATGAGACCAACTCCACTAGTAGCTATGTTTTTACCCTAGGTGGAGGAGCTATATCTTGGAAGTCTTCTAAACAAACCAGTAATGCTAGATTAACTATGGAGTCTGAGTTTGTTGCTTTAGAAAAGGCAGGTACTGAAGTTAAGTGGCTTAGAAATTTACTTACTGATATATCAAAATGGGATAAGCCATTACCATCAATATCATTGCATTGTGATTCCCAAGCTGCAATTGCATGTGCAAGAAATAAAATTTATAATGGGAAGAAGAGGCATATACGTCTAAGACACAATATAGTGCAGCAACTCACAAGCAATGGTGTAATTGCCATAGAGTTTGTACGGCCAGAAAAGAATCTTGCGGATCCTTGACCAAAGGACTAACTAGACAATTGATCTATAATACATCGAGGGGGATGGGACTTAAGCCTATTGAGTGAATCACCCATGATGACAACCCAAACTATGTAAACAAAGGTTCAATGGGCATCATGGGGAGATTCAAGATAGCACTATTAGTGAGAATGAGATCTCACTGTCCCTCCCTATGGTATAGATAGTGCTTACTACCAAACTAATGAGGTTGAGTTTAAGACTTTTAATGAATTCATAGCCTTTATAGGTGGTGTGTGGTAGTACACATTTGATGAATTCAACTATGTGGGTGTGGAGGTGGGGCCGCCTCCTATGAGAGTGAGGGCAAACTCTCTAAAGCACTCATAAAAATCCAGGTGGGGCATATGGCCGAAATGTGTCAAATCGAGAACTCGTCCAAGAATTCACAAGCAAAGTTGTTCGTATTCTTGTGGTTCATAAAACTAGTTCAAGATCTAGTATCACCAAGTTTTTGTGAATTCTAGAATACAAATACCAAGTGTTGATTCAAGTCCACAAGACAACAACACTAATTTCATCTTGTGATTACCCAATTTTTGAAAAATCAAAATTTTAAAACATGTGGGGGATTGTTGGGTATGTTTTAAAATTAATTGGGTATGTTCAAAGCTTAAGCCCATAATATTTTGTTGTAAAGCCCAAGCCCATGCTCTAGAATTTTCCTTGGCTGGCGTGGGAATTTTTGGTAGCAAACAAAACTCTCAATCATCTCATATTTCCTTAGAAAAATAGTCAGCTGCACCTTCCCTTGTTTTGCAGAAAATACATAGCAGCTTGCCGCATCAATTCCTTTATTTTTGCCTTTCCCTTTTCACTCTAATCATCTTTAGCTACTTCCTTTTCCAGAGCTTTAAGACTATCAAAAAATTCTGCATATATTAGTTGAAAACAAAAAAAAACATATATTACTCTGATACTTTAGCTCCTTTATTTTTGTTGAAAATTTTCTCTTGGGCATTTGTGATGAGTTCGAAACTCTGTTTATGAGTGCACATTAACAGAGTTGCAGTTGTATCCTGGAGAGCGACTGTCTGAGCCATTTGCACCGACAGATTCATTCCAGTAAGGGCAAAATTGCTTCTTAAGAACAGCGGATTTAGTTTCGTACCTCGACGATAAATTTTACTTAATCCTTAATTTTATATGCTTTTGCACTTGTCTACTTTGCTTATAAGTTAATTTGAGCATATCTTGTTTTATTGATATATCATTGATATTTCTTTGTAACTTTGTTAATCAATTTGGACAATTTTCCAAATTATACTTCCAACAATCACCTCGATCAATCTAACCATCAATTATGGAGACATTTTCAACAATAATTCACACTTTCCTAGTTGGCCAATTATGGAGTCATTTTCAACAATAATTCACCCTAACTCTCTTTACATTAGTATTTATTGTGCCCACAACAAACCATCCTATTTAATGCTATTGACCAACATCTCATCTGCCTACACATTAGGAGCTGCTTTCTTGACAAACATCCCCTTAGTTGAATTGTGGGGACGACCAATTAGCAAGTCTTGGAGGAAGGATTTTCATGCAAAAATTGGCCCCTCACACGCTTATAAGAGCATTAAAATCAGGTGTGTTAAATGCTAAAACACCAAATACTAAAAACCCACAATCATGGCCAGATATTCCAAATGCCAAATAGATTTGCTACAATACCATTCTACTACTAGAACGGTACGAACAACAAATGCTAAAATTATATTCTTATTTTATTTACAAATTTTCTCTCTCCTCCTCAGCACATCTCTCTCTCTCTCTCTCTCTCTCTCTCTCTCTCCCCCCCCCTAGTCTAGTTCTCTCTAGCCCTCTCTCTGAGCCATGCTGATCTCACCAAATTGACCACCATGAAACGCCGATCTCACCATGTTGACCATAAGGCCACACCACCGAGCTTGCCATGCCATCCACCACACCACTCTACCAATCTCACACCGTGTGAGACATTTCTTTTCTTTTATTTTCCAATGATGGTTTTTTTTTGGTTGTGGATTGATTTTCTTGGCTTGTGGTGGTGGTTTATTTTTTGATGTTGTTGTGGGTTTTATTTTTGTGGTTGTTTGTTGATTTTCATGGGTGGTTGTGGGTTGATTTTGCTAGTTGCGGTGGTGGTAGGGGTAGGCTGTGGGTAGTGGTGATATTTATTAAATTTTAAAGGTCAATTGCACTTTTCCTAATTTGAGTACGAGGTAGTTGTGATATTTCAGTTTAGTCTAAAACATAGCAATGCCTCCCCCAAATATGGGTCTTACTATTATCACTTAACTATTTTCAATTAAAATTAAAAATTAGATTCCAGTTTTTCTTCACCATTTCTCACATTGCTCAAGATAAAGTAACTCCCTTTTTTTTTAATCGGTAAAAATGATCTCATTTTGTTAAATTTTGCGCATAAAAGCCATGACATTTTATTGTCCATATGAAGAGGAAACAAAAACCACTGCTGGCTTTTGCATGCATAACTTACAGCATGAGCAATTGAGTGTTGTGATGTGTGGATTTGCTATTTTTAGGCCAAGCGGACTTGGTGGCTAGATTTTGAATTGGGGCCTTCTGCAGCTCCTTGTTGTTATGTGTTTTCGAGTTGTTGCTATTTGAAGTAGGAAATGACCCCACCTTAGTCCATTAGCGAAGACAGGCCCGCGTTTTCAATATTTGGTCCCAAGCAGGTCCTCGAACTTGAGAGGGCAGCTCCATGGGCAGAGTTTGTGCTTTAACAATTATTCCCTTCTTCCACAGAAACTAGCCCAAGGTTCATGGGACTATCTCTTCTCTCTCCTAGCTAGGTTAGCCTCCAATTTAGCACTGCCAACATGGTTGGATTTCTAGTCCGAGTCTTCAAAATGCCCAGCCTAGCCCAGCCCACCCTCGATCAGCTTGAAAATGCCAAGTCCAATAGCCCGTGTGACGTGTCTTTGAATATGCCCTTAGATTCTAGTTTTTCTTCACCATCCATTGGATGTTGATCGGTTAGAATAGACCTGGTGACTGTCTCTTTGTTTTTTAGCTATCGGCAATCTCAAAGCTTAGTACATAAAGGAAAATTATTGGGTGGAGTATACTCCCTCTATCTTTTCTTTTTTCTTTTTTTGGTGAAAGAGATGATTTCATAAACTAAGAAAGAGCTACAGAAACAGGACACAGCTTGTTAAAACCCAGACCAATAGTGTCTTGTTCAAAGAAAACAGAGGCATCCACAGGCGGACTATCAAAAGTTCTAAAATCTAAGTCTTGATCAGCACCTAACCTTGTAAGAGCATCAGCACATGGATTTGACTGGCGGAAGCAGTGTCTAAATTGCACCTGCTGGAACTTAGTGATCAGCATCCTACAATCATCCAAAATGGGAGAGATCACATCATTTACATAACCCGACTTGCAAAAAATTTCCACAATGGATTTAGCATCCATTTCAACAATAAGAGAGGGGATGTTTAGATTACTACACATGAATAACCCATCCCTTAAACCCCATAATTCAGCCACAAAGCTATTTGTGGTCCCTATATGCCTTGAAAATCCGGAAATCCATTCCCCATGACTGTCACGCACAACTCCACCACAACCAGCCAACCCCGTACTGCCTGAAGCACACCCATCCGTATTAAGCTTAATCCATCCCTCAGGAGGCTTCTCCCACCGACAAGTGACTACCACCCTTGGCACGGGGCACCTTGGAGAGCTAACACAGTACATGAACTCAGTGCACATATTCTCAATTTCAAAGAGAAGCTTCGGATTCTGAGCTTTGCCAGAGAACACTGCCTGGTTTCTGCTTTTCCAGAACATCCAAACTGCAAAAGAAAAGAGAATACTCCAATGATTTTTACCATACATCGCCCTACTGCCCCTACTCCCATTCACACTTAACCACTCTTGAAGGTTACTGCCCCAAAAGGATTGATTCGTGTAACTAACTCCCAATTGCAACCAGATAGCTCTAACCCGAGCACAATCTCGAAGAGCATGCAATATCGACTCCCTTTCTTCTTGATAAATAGGACATAGATCATCATTCCCAAGACCCCTCCTAACCAGGCAGCCCTTGACGCCAATGCTATCATGCATACATCTCCAAATAAAATTTTTTATTCTAGGTAAGGTGTTCAACTTCCAAACCCACCCCATAGATAAGGCAGGCACTTAGAGTTATCAACTAAATTATAAGCACTTTTAATATCAAAACCACCTCTAGTACCACCTGCCCACACTAACCTGTTGGCCCCTCTACTTGTGATCGACACCAGTGTAGCTTGAATCAAAATTTTAATTTCCACAGGCAGCACAAAAGAAATATGATCCCAATCCCAGCTCGAATCAGTCAAAACATCCTTAATCTCAAGTAAGTCAGCTTCACGGGTCAGAGGGCCTAGGATCCTATGATGAATGGGACCCCCTTTGATCCAATTCCCAAACCAAAAACTTTGATTGCTGTCTCTGCCCACCAGCCACATACTACCTTTGTTGAAAACCTCCCTTCCTCTCTTCATAGCAAACCAAACCTGAGAGCACGGAAGCCAATCAGCATTAATAGCACTTGCTCTCCTGCCAATACAATATTTCTGTTTCAAGACCCTTGTCCAAAGCATGTCTTGCTCTGTGTGCAATCTCCAATTCAGCTTTGCAAGGAGCGCAGTATTCCTCCCTCTTGCCGTTTGAAGACCAAGGCCTCCTTCCTCCTTAGTTCTAGTAACTTTTTGCCATCCAACCCAGTGCATCTTTCTTTGATTCTCCGTAGTACCCCACAAGAAGTTTCGGTTCACCCTATCTATACCATCCAAGACTTTACCTGGAAGGGCAGCACACTGCATTACATAGGAAGGAATAGCCGCTAAAGTTGCTTGGATAAGCACCGCACGCCCCGCCAATGAGAGCAAATTTGTTTTCCAACCCACTAGTTTTTGTTTTACTCTATCAAGAATAAAATTATACTCTCGAGAAGACATACCCAGCTGTCTAATGGGAACACCCAAATATTTTCCTAGGTAGAAGTAGGGGCGAAACCCAGGATGTCATAGAAGGCCTCCCTATCATCCAAATTAACATTGGAAGAAAATAAAACTCTTGACTTAGCTTCACTAACTGTTTGCCCAGACAACTTGCAAAACTCATCTAGAACATCTCTGATGGCGCAGCAATTAATATTATCTTCTTTAGCAAAGAGCACCAAATCATCCGCAAACATCATGTGGGAGACTTAAGGGCCTCTTTGAGAAACTTTGATTGGCTTCCATAGCTTAGCGCTACATTTTTCCTCAATGGGCTGCCCAAGAAAATCCATGCATAGAATGAAGAGATAGGGAGAAAGAGGATCCCCTTGCCTTAGCCCTCTAGACGGGTATATCGAATCCAGCGTTTCCCCATTAAAAACAATCGAAGCAGAGACCGTCGTCACACAACTCATGATAGTTTCAATCAGATCGGTAGGCATATTGACTCTAATAAGCATATCTCGAATGAAACTCTACTCCAATTTATCATACGCCTTCTCAAGATCAATCTTTAAAGCCATATAACCAACCTTCCCCTTTTTTTTTGCCGAGGGAATGGATGACCTCTTGAGCTATTATGGCATTATCAATACCCTTTCTACCTGGAATGAATGCCGATTGGCACGGTGAAATGAGCTTGTCCAAATACGGTCTCAACCTGGCAACAATAATCTTCGACACAATTTTATACACCGTGTTACACAGGCTGATGGGTCTGCAGTTGCTGAGCGTCTCCGGGCCTTGAATCTTAGGAATGAGTGCAATATGTGTAGTATTAAGATAATCCGGAACTCTCCTATCAGCAAAAACTTTTTTAACTTCATCAATAACAAAACTACCCACAGTTAGCCAGAACCTTTGAAAAAACCCCGCATGAAGCCCATCTGGCCCAGGAGCCTTAATGGCTTTTAAAGACCATAATGCAGCCTTTATTTCCTCCTCCGACACCTCTCCATTAATACAATCTTTTTCCTCCTCAGAAAGTCTAGCCTGCCAAAGAGAAATCCTAGGGGGAAGGGCCGGAACACTAGAGAAGGAAGTAGTATAAATATCACAGTACCCATTCTTCACAAAATCTTTGACATCCTCCTCCTAATAAAGCCACTCACCCATCGAATCTTTGATAGACAAAATTTTATTTCTCTTTCTTCTCACCAAAGTAGTGTAATGATAAAAAGTCGTATTCCTATCCCCCTGAATCATCCAATTCACTCTAGATTTTAACGCCCAAATTTCCTCTTCCTGATTTAGAACAGCATCAAGGTCCCTAAGAAGGTCATTCTCTAGGTTGAGAAGAAAAACCGAGGGACGCACAGCCAAGGCTCTCTGAATGCCATTTAATCTAGCCATGATGTTCTTTTTCCTATAAAAAACGTTTCCAAACTGCTCCTTATTCCACCTGGTTGCCTCTTTAGAGAATGCCTCAATAGCCTGCGCCAACCCTGTACACTGCCTCCAGGCATGGGCAACAACAGAAGGGAAAGTGCAATTAGACAGCCAACAAGTTTGAAATTTAAATAATTTCCTCCTATTCTCATGAAAACTAGGTTGCAATTCCATAAGAATAGGAGCGTGATCAGAGTGGCACCTTGTGAGGTGAACCACTCGAGCCTCAGGGTACATCAAACACCATTGAGAATTCACAAAAAATCTAGCAATTCTTTCCTGAATAAGAGCCTACACCTCCCTTCTATTCGTCCAAGTAAAACACGGACCCGAAAAACCTATATCAATCATACTACAAGCATCCAAACACTCCTTAAACTGAAGAGCTCTACTAACACTCAACCCCCTTCCTCCAAATTTATCACCCTCCATTAATGGCTCATTAAAATCTCCTGCCATTACCCATGGCATCTCATGAACTTCAGCCATCATCTTAAGATTACTCCATAATACCTGTCTTTCAACACACCTGGGGCTAGCATAAATCGCAGATAACAACCAGTTAAGGTTTGAGGATCATACCTTAACAATCACATGGATTTCCTGTTCCGTATTTGCTAATTGGGATATATCCACTCTATCTTCATTCCACAGCAGCCATAACCCACCCGCGAAACCAATTGTGTCGGTGTGAATGACTCTATCAAACGGCAACTCATCCGTAATCTCCTTCACCCTGACTCCACCAACCCGAGTCTCTATCACTATTAAAATAGCTGGGTCATGAATGCGGACCAACTCTCTAACATGATTTTTAAAGGCGGGCTTTCGCGCACCTCTACAGTTCCAGGCAATTATATTCATAAAGAAATATAACCAAGGATAAAACAAAATTCAACAAGAAGTAGGTGCTTTACCACCACCTTCAAGGACCATCCCAGAATCATCCATGTAATCTTCGGAGCTGTGCTTATTCCCAGCAACTCCAATGGCCATATCCTCCACGAGTTGCTCAACCCCTTCCACACGGTGACCACCAGATTGAAGCAAACCATCCTCATCCTTGCAACGGACCATGGTAGAGTCATCTTCCATGCTTTCCTCCTCCGTTGATTGGACCGGTCCCATCCCCAAAATGGTGGCGCATGGATTCCGATCAACACAATCACCAAAACCTTCACCATCGTGCTTCGGCTCTTCAAAATTAGTGGACTGGACCTTAATACTTGCTCCCTGATCTGAACTTCCAACGGTGGCCGCACGGCTAGGCGCAGCTGTGGAGAGGAGAGGCAGAGACTTGTTGGCGATTTGAACATCAGGGGAGCCTACACTACTGTCAATTACACTAGTCATAACCCTTGACCGAGCTAATGCCTTTTTTCCCTTCACTGAAACTTGTGGGCTGGGCTTAGTAACCAATTTAGTCTTCTCCGTCCTAATAACTTTCTTCCCATTCTCAACCCGTTTTGGGCTTAAGCTAGAAAAACTTAGGCCCTTTAATTCTTTAAAACCATCCAAATCTGTGGCACTACCAGCACCCTGGGCCCTAAAACTCACCTTAGGAGGAGAAATTTTTCTTTTTATCTCCCTAGAAGGCCCAACTGAAACATCCTTTGTAAAACCATCTCTTGGCCACTGAACATTTTCAAAATTTCGGCGTGGCTGTGGTCCCACATTAGATCGTTGATTTTTGGCTCCATTCACCCTGCGCTTAACCACAATCCACGGGCCATACGTACTATCATGTACGTGCTCCTCATCGCTGCCCTGTACGTTATCATGCACGATCCCACTGGGTCCCTTGGCTACCTTGTTAGTACTAACCCCATGAAGAATGTGTGACTGAGTACTATTCTTCTCCGGTTCCATCACCACTGTCTCCTTTGGCGGCACATCTTGGCGGACTGAGTACGGGCAGCTTTCCCGCTTATGGCCCAATCTTCCACAATCAAAACACAACTTCTGGATGCCTTCATAGCACACTGGTTGCTCAATCTTTCCCATCTTAATGGTTGTGACTAAAGGCTTTGTAACGTCAACTTGTACACACAGTCTAGCATACCTTCCTCTAGCCTCCGACGCGGTATGAGTGTCTACCCTTAACACATTACCAATGGCTTTCCCGATCAGGTAGAGAGCTTCAGCATTGTAGTACTCTATTGGCAACCCATTGAGTCTAATCCAAATTGCTATCAAGGACACATTCGCCAACTCCGGTTTAAAATCCGTTACCCATGGCCAAATGGACAGGAAGTGACCGCTGATAAACCAAGGACCCTTCTGCAAAATCGCCTCAAAGTCTTCTTTAAGAGATGGTCGAGTGAGGAAGAAGCCATAGCCTAAGTCCACACAGTCAAGTCTGCCTGCTGGCTTCCAAAGGGCCAGGAGTCTTGTCTGGATATAGTTGAACCTAATGGACCTTCCATACACCTTAACAATCAACGCCCTTGCCCACGAGTTTCTTATTTTCTGTTTGAGCTCTCTCGAAAATTTTACAGCAACTAGTCCTTCCCTCAGAGTCTCAACTTCGTCATCCGATTCTTCGTCATCCTCTATGAGGTCTTCAAAGTTAAAAGCCTAAGTGTAGGCACCAGGAATCTCACCCACCACCTTATCCTTAAAAGACGTAGCTCGACTCCACATACCTTGGGGCTGGTTTGGAGACGATGGTCTTGAGTCACTGCTCTCGCAAAAGCCTGCATGATTCACATTCTTAACCTTCTTGTTGCTGGCGGCCAGTTCCTCCTGTTCTTCACGCGAAAGGGAGAGAGAGGAAGAGCTAGCCATATAGAGACCGTATACTCCCTCTATCTCACATAGGAGTTACTTCCAAAGTACCCAATAACATCCCACTACATAGTAGATGAATTCATATAATTAAAGAATGCTTTTTTGGAGGGAGACCTATGTCTCTTTGTTTATTAGCCATCTTTCGGACATGAGAAGTTTGAAGTTTGAAATAGCAGCTCTGTGATAAGACAAACTAGTTTGAACTACAAGGTGTATAAAAGGCAACCGCAAAGCAAAGGGTTAGTTCAAATCTCTTTGCATTAGCCATTAGTGTTTTCTTTACATTTTTCTATTTATGCGCCAATGAATAATGCTACTGCTTCAACTCCATTTTTGAAATTAAATTTTTCAAGAAGTTTAAACAAACAAGAATGCGCGTGTTAAAATCTTAGCTGCATGATCATTTTCTCTTCTCACTCTTCCACTGCTAATGGTTTACTTTACAGAATATTTAAGTTTGTCATTATCAACACAAAACTAGCATTAATTTTTAGGACAAAGTTTAGCTACAAAATTGGTTGTAGCCTTAGGCTACAAACTCACTCAATAAAATAAATATTACTGCATATTTTGAAAATCTAATAGTTGAGTTGCATGTTCTTTACGCTTTTAAAACAAATATCAAATTTTGTGTCAATCGGATATTATTTACTATATAATCTATAAACTTATATTTTATGTATAATTTTAAATTACAAAAACTTGCAATTTAAAAATTTATTGATGACATAGCTATTAATCTTTAATTTTCTTGAAATTTTGCAAACATAGAGGATATAAGAAGAAGATGTAATCGAATGGTGGATTTGTCAAAATTCACCTCCAATAAAAGGATATTAAGTGAGTTTGTAGCCTAAGGCTATAACCGATTTTGCAAGTTTATTAACAAACTACCATATATTTGGTGCATCAATCCAACGTAACTGAATTTAAGACACTGCAGCTTAGTTTTGCATTTTTATATTATATTAATGGATGCATTTATTTAGGAAATACTTTTAAAAACATTTTATAAAAAAAGAAAAAAAATTAATTTTTTTCACTGTTTTTTTATATTTCTTATAAAATGCTATCAAAGTTTTCTTAATCAAAATGGTCAATTAAAAAATATATTAAGGACACATGTTAACTAGGCCCTATATTGTATTTGATTTCATTACTCCTCTTAATTACTTACACATTTTAAATATGTTCATATTTGTCACTACAATTACCAAAAAAATAAAGAAAAGAAAAGAAACAAGAGGGATTTTGTAACATGCCTATGACATAAAATTTAATTCACAACACTTGCAAGTTGAGTCAACTTATTGACTCAATTTACGAAGATAAATCAAAATCAACATGCAGAAGTCTTTCTCTCTCTCTCTCTCTCAAAGGAAAAAAATAATTTCCCATAATTTGGATTCCAGGAAATAATTGGTCAACATATGACATAACATCTGCTTCATGATAATTGTTCTTTATCATCAAGTTAAGACACCAAGGTTTTGAAACCCGGACCGGACTGTACGGTCCGATCGGGAAAACCGTGAACCTCTCAGTTTTGTGGTTTTTTTAGTTTCAAGAACCGCTCTATGGGAAAAAAGTAGGGACCTGTGTGAACCGTGGTCGGATCGTACAGTTCTGAGAACCGTGACCGATTTTTGAGGTTCAGATGGTTTCTTTTTGTTTCAGCTTTTTCGGTGGGTGGACCAATGTTTTGAATATAGTTCCGTTTTGACTAGGTCGAAATGTGAATACTGAAAATTTTTCATACCTTCAGAGTGAAATCTTGGGAAAGAAGGGAGATGGGAGAAAAAAAGTAAAAGAAAAAATTGATAAAAAGGAAACTATGAACCTAGATCTGCAACGGGAAACGCAGGCTTGAGAACTGAGAAGGACAAATCGAAGGTGATAACAACTGGTGTGAGTTATGGTGCTGCAGAAGGAAGAAGGAAACAAACAAAAGGAAGAAGTAAAAATAAAGAGTGAATGAATGTGTGGTGGGAGTTTGGAGAGAGAGAAGAAAATGTAAATAAAATAAAGATTGTACCACCGGGCCTGCTGGCCCAAGTGGTATCTAGTCATGCTAGTGACTTTCAATTCAGGGGTTCTAGCCCCTGCATAAACACTTACCCAGCAAAAAAAAATAATATAAAAATAAAAAAATAAAATAAAGATTGTTTGGCTTTGATGAGAAGTTGATGTGACAATTGGCAAGTACGGAGGAGGGAATACAAGATGAAATAAAAAGAGGGAAAAATTTTGTTTTGGATTTGGGCTTAAGCTTAACTTTTAGTGGGGTTTGGGTTTAAGCGTAGCTTTTGGTCTATTTAAATCAACTCAAAATTAAAATATAACCTAAAAAAGATAATTATTTTATTATTATAATACTAGGATTTAATGGTTCTTAAAGTTATGATATAGAAAATACATTTGAAAGATAGATTTCTTTGTTTCTATAAAGGAATAATAGATCTCTATATTTAGGGTCCGTTTGGATACAGCTGAAAACTGAAAACTGAAAAATACTGTAGCAAAATAATTTTTAAATGTGTGAATTGTACCGTGTGACTCATTTTTAATGAAAATGTTGTTGAAAAGTGAGGTTTATGGGTCCCATGAACAGTGCACAGGATCCACTGATTTGCTGAAATGGGTGAGAAAAGTCAAACTTTGCGGCTACTGTTCATGAACAGTGTATGAATA
Source organism: Quercus tomentella (assembly GCA_028535165.1). Taxonomy (NCBI): domain Eukaryota; kingdom Viridiplantae; phylum Streptophyta; class Magnoliopsida; order Fagales; family Fagaceae; genus Quercus; species Quercus tomentella. The sequence continues at coordinate 38,410,113 of JAPQVY010000012.1, read as the reverse complement.
GTAGCCGTAAGTCTCACAAACGCGTGCAAAAAAAAAGAAAAACGTCAGACGCAGATGCGCTGGGTTTTTCAGCCCAATCCAAATGTAACCTTAATTGCACTATTTTAGTTATTTTTTTAATATTTGTACTAATTTAATATAATTATTTATATTTTAAATAATTATTAAATTAATTATGACGTCATCATGGTTCGACCTCGGTTCAACATCGGTTCGACCTCAAAAACCTTGAACCTCTTCTTTTTACGGTTCAATGAACGGTCCGGGTTTCAAATCCTTGCAAGACACTAATAGGCTTTTGGTTTAAACAGGATTTGAACTTCAAATCTTTTATTCGACGACAAGAAACCTTATCAGTTGAATTAACTGCAACCCATTAATGAACGCAAAATTTGAGACAAAGTCTTTGATATAATATTGAAAGACTCAACAAATAATTTAACTTACACCTCTAAATTAACAATTCTACTAGAATCACACCATTTGTCATAACTTGATGACAAGTTGTGACAAAAAAAATCGTGTCAACTATTTTTCTTCTAACGTAAAATGTGCATTTATCTAATTTTAGGCAAAAACATTTGTTGGCAAATGAAATGTCATGGATATTCCATTAATTCCCTTCTGCTCACTTTTCAGGTGTATATCAACTAATATTGCATCTAATATGAGGAAATTACATGTTCTTCTTTTATTTGTGGCAGTCAACAAGAACCTGGTTTTTCCATTAAAGTGCATACTGCTGTTGGCCTTCTCCTCCCTATACTTAGGCGTGTGTGTTTCATTTTTGGAGCTTATTCCTGTGACTTACTGCTATTGAACTTGTACCTCCCTTTAGATGGCTCATTCTCGTTTTATGTGTATGCATGTCTCTACTCTCTACAATTACTTTATGAGACACACCAACAAATTCTCCTATGCTTTCAACAAACTTTCCAATCAATCAATCAGTCTACTTCAAAGGTGTTCAACATATCGTATGACATGTTCCGAAATAGCTTCCAATCACAGTTTCAAGCAGCGTCCAGAGCATCCAAAAGTTCTTCGATGCCAACTGCCAACTCAAGTGGAGGAAATGAAAATAATTAGCGGCTAATTAGTCCTTCTATTAATATACTTTTGAAATTATCATGATGCCAAAGTGATGACCTAATAACCTGATCGTATCTTACCTCTTATCTGAAGTTAAAAACTCCACAAATTAATATGTTTGTATTAAGTTAAGCTCCTGCAACAAATAGTTGTTCATGTATGTTTTGAATGTCACAATATGAATACAATGCAAGGTTAGTGGTAAAGTGCTATGAGTCTACGACTATTGTGGGAACTATTAGCTATTTTGCTTAATAAGGCTACTTGCTAATTAAAGAAAAAAAGGAAGTGACTCATAAAAGTGCTAAAAAGAAAAATAATGAGATTTACAAATATGTGTATTTGATTGCTTTAAATGGTAGAAGCTGCAACGCGTGATCACTTTAGCCAATTCATATTTAAATACAAAAACCTAATTAATAATTTTGCATCTTAAAAGAAACAAAATGATTTTCAATTAAAATTTAAATATAAATTATTTAATTCATATTTAAATATTAAAAAAAATTAAATTTATCATATTAGGCCTCAAATTATATTGAGTTTGCTTTTGTCAACCAATTAAAAGCTTGTTTTTTGTTTAAATTATTCAATGTTTATGGGTCTCATACTACTTTTTGTCCTAGTTTTTTTTTTTTTTTTTTTTTAATTAATCAACTTTCAGTTTTTTACAAATAAGTTAACTTTTAGTTTTTTGACTTACATTATACAAATAAACTATTAGAAAGAAGTAATTCCCAAACAAATACTTAAGTAGACCGGCTGATTGTCCCTTTCGGTTTGTTTTCCTTATTTTTTTGAGTAGAAAAAGTAACTTCATTAAAAATTTAAAAGAAACTAAAGGTTGTCCCTTTCGGTTTGTTTTCGTCTGAATTTACACTATGTTTGGTTTAGCAGGAATAGGAGGGAAAGGAAGGGAAGGGTTAGGTCAAACAGTAATTTCCCTTTTTTGGTTTACGTGAGAGAAAGGAAAAGATGAGAAATTCAATCATATGGGCCCACATTTTACAATCCTCCCATTTTGGGCAGAAATGAAGAGAAAGACTTCAACCAAAAAAGTGGGTCTAACATATTTGACTTTTCATGTTCTATAATTACATTTCTACCATTATTTCTCTCTCTCTCTCTCTCTCTCTCTCTCTCTCTCTCTCTCTCTCTCTCACAATTTTATGAGGGCATTTAAGTAATAAATGTACACTTTTCTTTCTATTTCACCTCTCTTAGCCAACAAAACATAAGTATTTTCTTTTCTTTTCTTTTCTCTTTTCCTCTTTATATCCAAACACACCAAAAGGAAATCTTTTCCTTTCTCTTCCCTTTCCTAGCTATAACCAAACACGGTGTTAGTGTTGCAATTTGTAGTAGGAAATGAGCACCTCAGGGCATTAGTAAAGATAGGCCAACGTTTCCTTTATTTAGCCCAGTTTTTCAAACTTGAGAGCCCAGCTCTATTAGCAAATTTATCCATTAGGCCAGAATTTAGACATTTCCATCTTCCATAGAATGTGGCCCAAAGACCATACTAAGCCCCACTGTAAGTGCATATTTTTTTTCTAGACAAAGTTTAGCTACAAAATTGGTTTTAGTCTAAGACTACAACCTTACTCAATAAAATAAACATTACTTCATATTTTGAAAATCTAACTGTTAAATTGCATGTTCTTTACGCTCTTAATACATATTTCAAATTTTGTGTCACTCGGATATTATTTACTATATGATCTATAAGCTTATATTTTATGCATAATTTTAAACTACAAAAACTTACAATTCAAACAATTTATTGATGGCATAGCTATTAATCTTTAATTTTCTAGAAATTTTGCAAATATGAAGGATATAAGAAGAAGATGTAATTCAATAGTAAATTTGTCAAAATTCACCTCCAATAAAAATATATTTAGTAAGATTATAACCTTAAACTACAATTAATTATGTAGCTAAACTTTGTCCTTTTTTTATGGTGGTTCTAGAATTACTAATCAAAACACTAACCCAAACATCCCTCACCTTCTCGTTGTAGTCAAAAATCTCCAAATCTGCTAGATTCAGCCATTGTTGGCCGTCAACACCACCTTCACCACCATCAAAAGCTGCTACTAATCCTTGTACACCCTCCTTTGAATGCCTCATCCTCATTATATGTGTATGCATGTCTATACGATTACTTTGTAACTCACACCAACTAATTCTTCAATAAATTTTCTATCTGATCAATCAACTTACTTCAAAGGCATTCAACATATTGTGTGGCTGGTTCTGAAATGGTTTCCAATTGCTGTGTCGAGCAGCTTCTAGAGCATTTAACAATTTTTTTATGACAACTGTCAACTTAATAGAGACAAGTGGTGAAATGGAGGTAATTAGTGCCTAATTAGTCCTCCTATCAACTTAAACTTTTCAGATTTTCGTGATTTCAAAGTTACCTTATATTTTGATCTTGTTTCCAGTCTCCACTCTGCACCTTTCACCTAATGTTAATTAAAAACTCCATATATCAATATGTTCATATCAATTTATGCTTCTGCAACAAATAGTTGTCTATGTATGTTTTGAATGTCACGGGTGTAAATACTCTGCAAAGCTAGTGGAAAACTTTGCCTCGATATGGCTACTTGCTGATGAAAAGAAAAATAATATGTGCGTTGATTGTTAGGTTCTAAAGATTTAGGATTAAATGTTTAGAATTCTATTTTGTATGTGTTGGCAAACCGAGAACAAAACATGTCTAGTTTATGTGTTAGGCATTGCTCAAAGGTGTATGTTTCAAGCTTCAAGTTCAAGCTGACTGTAGAAAAGAAGAGTCAGAATCTGCCAAGCTCGATCGATCGAAAATTAGATCCAACCGATCGAGAATCGCAGAAATCAAATTTTGCATAAGTTTAAAACAAGGCCCAAGCCCACAAAAATGTTTAGGGTTTCAATCCAACTTGTCCACATATAAAAGGGAAACCCTAGCTACGTTTTGGAGACTTTTGGAAGACTTGTGTGTTACTCATTGTGAGATCTGAGAGGTATTGTACCTTCTAAATACACAAGTTTCTACCGAAGCAAGATTTACAATCAAGCATTGGTAGAACCTAGTTGCTGCTACAAAGATCAACAAGTGAAGGTGATCTAAAACCTTTGAGTGGGATCTCAAAGTCACAAACGCGGGTGCTTGTATTGCAGTAAGTCCAAAAAGAGAAGGAGTTCATGGATTCGGAGCTTGCACATGGTCATGTCAGTAAGCTACTACTGGAGGTAGCAATAGATTTAGGGTTAAATTTGATTGTAAAAACTTTAATTCTCTTATAGTGGATTTGCTTTACCTTGAGGATTGCTAGGTCAAATCCTCCTCAAGTTTTTACCTTGAGACGGTTCGTTTTATTGGTTTTTCTAGGTCATCATATCGTGGTGTTATTTACTTTCCACTGTTTTGCATGATATGATTTATTATTGTTTAACCTAAATCTAAATAATTAACCTTAGTAATCATTTGGCTAATATAATAGGTTAAACTATCTACTTTAAGGGATCTAAACAAACAAACATTGATTATTGCTTTAAATAGTAGCAGTTATCTCTTGTTTCGAATTTTCTAGTTTCAATTTTAGTTTGAGTTTTGTTTTCACTTTCATGTCAATGATATGGTAGCTAGAGTGAAACTTGTTTCCCCCGTATGAGAGGCATTTGGCTGAGAAAATTCTTGTTCCCTGTGAGAGACCACACCCCCAACCCTTTTTTAGGTGTTGGGCCAAACCCACATGAATGGATGGAGTCGTGTTATTACCTCTCAAAATGAAGGTTCGACTAATTATAATTTCCCCTTTAAATTAAAGGTTTTACAATGGAGTCGCCACTTATTTAATTATTGGAAAAAATAAGAAAACCATAATTGAAAAATTCATCATTTTATTAATTTGAAATTGAATTTACATTGATCATAGGAAATTACATGGCTTTGATCCTAAATACAATCTAAAATAAAGTACATGGTTTTGTTTCCTAGTTACAATCTAGAAATTGAAAATTACATGGATAAGTATTGATCTATCAACCCTTGATTTAAACTTGGAGGCTATGTTACAGGGTGGGAAGGTGTTTGGCACCCACCTTGCCCGGTGAAACCGGTCTTCTAGAATATGGTGGCCAACATTCATATCATATCATTCAATATGTCAATCTACTTGCATGTTGAATTTAATGTGTGTGCATGTGATAAACCCTGATTCAATTTATTAAGCATTGCATTTGGATTGAAAAATAAATTCTAGTGAATGTGTGTGATGGTGATATCCTAGATTCAAAGTTTTGAAAGAATTATGAAATAAACATCTTTTCCATATTTTTTATGTAGATTTAAGATCAAAGTTAGTGTTATACATGAACATGTGATGAACAACCAAGAAAATGTAAAGAACATTCAAACTTATTCAAGGAATTTAAATAAACACTAGCATGCTCTAATCTTAAATTAACATTATAGCAACATGAAAAATAAGTTAAGGATAGAAATTATATTTGCATGCAAGATCCACACGGTGAAGGAGGAGGCTCTTGGTGGAAGTCCTAAGGGTGGAGTAGAAAAGAAGAACTAGAAGAGGGAGAGTAAGTCTCACTTAATACCTTAAGTATCAAGAAGATCAAGATATGACAAGACTACTCAACTTCACTAGAACTCAAGAGAGGAGAAGAAAGGGTGTTTCTATCTTGGAATGTAGGAGATGGAGAGTTTATATAGTAGTGGTGGAGAAAATATGAATAGAATGTCATTTAATGAGGGTTGACAAAGGATAAAAAAAGAATCATGAACATAGACCTTATTTCAGACTTTAGGAAAATCTGGTGTATTAAATGTAGAGATTGGTGGGATTGATGAGCAAACAAAATTCGGTTTTCCGTAGCTACTGTCACAGCCTACAAAGCCAAATTCAAAAAATCATATCTTACTCAATTTTGATCAGAATTGTCTCATTCTTGTGCTCAAATTGAAACCTCGGATGTCTAATTTCTGGAAAAATTAACCTCATTCATAAATTCAAAATATTCTAAGAGATATTTGAGCAGAGGTCATTTGTTAGAAAATAATTTCAGCACAATTAACATTAATAGATTCCAAATTAGTTTCCAATTAACATTAATAGGCTCCAATCACTCCCATTTCAGACTTAATTAGTTCCAAATTTACCCTAAATAAAAATATAATTGCACAAATTACTCATGAAATAATTAATGTTTGACTATTTAATTAATCAAGTGTGTGCAATCTTACCATATATAAGATGTAGTCCTAACCAATCAAATTATGACACATCATTAATTTTAAATTAATTACAATTATAACCAATTGGAATCAATTGTTCATAATCACATATAGTCAGACTCAATTTGTGATAATGCATATCGGCCATTAAAACTTGATTTGATGATAACTTTCAATCTGATGGTCTGATTAGGGCTTATGACTAGTCGATTTGATCATTACAACATCAAAATCATTTTGGTGAAATGAGATTAAAGGTCTAATGGCCAGAATTAAGATGCATATTTTTAAGGTGAAATTACCCTTTTACCCTCCATGTGAGGTTAAATGCAAGTTGCAAAATGAGGTGTCAACATTCCCACACAAGGAGGAGCATCATTTAATTGTTGTATTTTATTAAAATCTTTTAATGAGTGATATTCGAAGTTTGATTAACAGAAATGTAAATGAGATGACAAAAAAAAGTGTTGTGACACTGGTGTTGGTTCTCATATCTACAGGACCTTCATCAACTTCTCCTTACTAATTAATTTTTTGGATAAATTGCAAATTACACCCCCTAAAGTTTGGGGTGTTTGGATTTTACGCCCTAAAATTTCTGAACTTGGATTTTACCCCTAAAGTATGGGTGAGTTTGGATTTTGCACCCTAAAGTTTCAGAATTTTGGGGTATAAACTATAAAAGCCAAACAACCCCAAACTTTAGGAAGTAAAATCTAAATTAACGAAACGTTATAGTATAAAATCCAAATACCCACAAATTTCAAGGGATAAATTCCAAATTTGGAAACTTCATGGTGTAAAATTTAAACACCCCAAATTTTAAGGGTGTAATTTGCAATTTACCTTTTTTTTTTTTCTAAGAATAAAAAAATTGTGGTGACACTAGGGGAGGTCATCATTTCAAGGATTCAATTTGATTTGACAATGGAAAAGGATGATTTGACAAAGGAAAAGGATGCTACTCAATCACGAAAATGGTGAATTTTTGCAATGGAGGAGTTCAAGGTCTCAAGAGTCAAGAAGTCATATCGTTCGATAATGAACATAGGTTGAAAGTTGTATATAATAAGCGAACACCATAGGTTGAAATTTTCTAAAAAAAATTATAATTGTAATATTGTACAGTGTAAGTAATTGCATAAGCTACCTGTGAGAGGAACGAATCTTTCCCCAATCAGGTATTGTTCGCTTTGGGAATGGGCCGAGGAGCCGATGCCACCCTCACGAATTTGTTCAATCTCACATCGGGGAGAGACGCCTCTCACCCTTTCCTTATAAGCGTTGAGCCTAAGGAAGGGTGTACCAATCATGTGTAGTACTGAGCAAGTCTAAAAAACTGCGGGCTATGCATGATTGCACTCCTTCGCTTATACTTAACGCTATAAAAGCAGAAGAGGGAAGGTGGGGGTTTCCCCTCAAACCCTAAAAGGCGCCTTTTTGTGGGAGGAACGAATCTTTCCCCAATTAGGTATTGTTCGCTTTGGGAATGGGCTGAAGAGCCGATGCCACCCTTACGAATTTGTTTAATCCCACATCAGGAAGAGACGCCTCCCACCCTTACCTTATAAGCGTTGAGCCTAAGGAAGGGTGTACCAATCATGTATAGTACTGAGCAAGTCTAAAAAACTGCGGGCTATGCATGATTGCTCAGTACTACACATGATTGGTACACCCTTCCTTAGGCTCAACGCTTATAAGGAAAGGGTGAGAGGCGTCTCTCCCCGATGTGATATTGAACAAATTCGTGAGGGTGGCATCGGCTCCTCGGCCCATTCCCAAAGCGAACAATACCTGATTGGGGAAAGATTCGTTCCTTCCACACTACCAATTAGACATACAATTATGGACGACAATTCTTTCCATGATCTTAAAAAAATTGCAACATATTAAATTTGTGACCCACAGCAAGTGACACAAGAAGTTTAGTCTGCAAATTTAGCGACCATAGCTCTGAGATGACTTATTTAACTACAATATCATCAAATGCCAATGAGAAGTGGGTGAAAAAATAAATAAAATCAACCCTGAAGAACCAATGCCATGCTTTACTGAAATTTAGATATTAATTCAAATACATAAAGTTTAAATATGTGTTTTGATTTCTTAAATAAATGATGAATTAGATCAAAAGTGGTTTTTTATGGGACAAATCAAAAGTGTTAAAACAATATATAGCAATAAACCTACAAAAGTTGTATACATGTCTCATTGTCTAGAATGATTTTAAAAAATAATATAGAGTTTCTTCCTTTATTTTTCTAAATAGTTAAATTTTGGTTTATACAAGAACTCATCATTTGAAACCATAAAAAAGTCAAGATATGGAAAAGATAAAAATATTAGTGGAGTCTCTAAAGTTTTTAGTCCTTTTAGTACCCAATAATGTTACAATGCAACCTTTTTCACAAAAAAAATTATGATTACTAAATTTATCAACTATAAGTGATAAAAGAAGGAAAAATAGTGTTTTCATGAGTGTAATTTATGTTCATCACTTATAGTCAACCGCTTTATCAATTGTGAAATAAATGGTATACATTGTTTGGAGCTGGTATGCAAATTACAAACAAACCCACAGTTTTTAAAAAGAAATATATTTCGTAGGACCCACTAATCAATGCTTGACATCGATGACAAGAGTGAAAAACAAAGAAATAAATTTTTTTTTAAAGAAACAGTTTTACGTGGGATCCATTAATCACCATCTTTTGTTTAGGAAATGAGGAAATATGTAGTTGATTTTTGTAAAGTAAACCGATTAAACAAAGGGGCCTAAATATTTCAAAAATATCTTTATATAGGTCAATTTTTGTGGAGCTCCAAAGGGGTGATTAATTGTTTATCAAAAAAAAGGGGTGATTAATCGCTGACTCTGCCATTGGTCTATATGTTTCGACTTCTAGCCTGTTCGCATGTGAAATTATATTTATCCAATATATTATACTTTCCTCTAATATAAAATGAATCTCATACGTAAAATTCACATGTGATATTCATATTTTTGTGAGAGAAAAGTGTAGTTACTATATCTAAGATTTTATGTCCTAAAAATATTTTTATATTAAAAAAAAAGTGAGATTTAAAAAAGATATATATAAAAGCTATAATTTTTTTTTTTTTTAAACTAACTTAAAACCCCAAATATGCATTATTTGTAAAACTAGAGCCAATTTGGTATGTGATTTCAAACAACAGTTTTTAGTGTTTAAACACTGAAAATTGTGGTTCTAAAAAAAAAAAAAGGGTTTTGTAAGGGTGTTTTTTTAAGAGTGTTTGAGTTATGTTACTCATTTTAGGGTATTTAAACACTGAATTTGAAAAACTCCTCTTACTAGTTTTCAAATTTCAAATAACATTGCTCAATGGCACTTTTGTAAATATTTTTTAAAAATGGGACCCACTTGATTAGACAACACATAAAGCTTTTTTCTTCAATTCCAACAAGGGGCCCATTTGTCAGTTTTTTTTTTAAAAAAAAAACACATATACCAAACACACAATTATGTTTTTTTACACACTGAAATATGTTATTTGAAACATAGTACCAGGGACGGACACAAGTGGGGGCTTCCCCCCCCCCCCCCCCCCGGTAGCCCAATTTTAGGTATATTTTCAAAACCCCCCCCCCCCCCCCCCTCAGCCCCATTACCAGCCGACCAATCCAATGTAAATCAACCAAAAAAGTAAATACAGAAATTCAGTCCAAACTCCAAATGCAATTGACCCCCTCCAACATTTTCAACCCCATTACTAGCCGGCCAAACCAATGTAAATCAAGTCAAAAAAAAAAAAAAAAAAAAAACCTCCAAAATTTTGTGCCACAATTGACAATACCCACTACCCAGCCGGCCAGCCCAATGTAAATCATTAAAAAAAAAAGTAAATACAAAAATTCAGTCCAAACTCCAAACAGAGAACACAATAGAAAAAGAAAAAGAAAAACTGAGAAGAAAGAGCAAGACTGCAAGATAGAGAGAATTTTTTTTTTTCCGCTTATCTTCGCCCTTCTAGCCTGAATTTATGGATCCGTCCCTACATAGTACCAAACATATTTTTTACTTTATGAATACTGTAAAAACATGTTTTTATAATAATTTTTAATCTACAATTTTCACATTATTTTAAACAACAATACTAGAACTCTATGTTCAAACCGGCCCTAACTTATTTGTAAGTGAAATTGGAAAGTGGAAAGTGGAAACCAAAAAACTCGCATGCTTTGTTGCAGACGTTGACATGATGGGTTACTTTTTAATTTTCCAATCGAGGAAGATGTGGAACTATCATATATCTGAGTTTCAATGACATTTTTCCACACAATGTGGAATTTTTGGACGGTATCATCTCTGTCATCCGTCCATGTTTAATCCTGCCACGTCACAGCTGAGAAATTTGAGCATCAAATAAACTAAAAGTCAATAGCATGTCTGCACTGACTCAGCAATATTCCCAGGTGTCTTTTGTCAAATCCAAACAATCAATTCAATCTCAAATTGTAGGGATAATTACTAATTGAGTACTACCACATTTATAAATAATTTTACAAATTATTATTGTGAAAATATTTAATGGTTCTTATGTGATTCACCATTAATATTATTTTTTCACTTACTAATAAATACTTTTCATATCAACAATTTGTAAAATATATATATATATATATATATATATATAAGTTTCTAACTCTAGCAATTCTCTTAGTAATTAAATATTCACCAATATGCAAGTGATTCTACCACAAACATGACATTAAGAACTACAAAAGAACACTACAAGATAGCGTAGGAGAGAATTCACATTATCCCTAGAATTCAAATTTTTGAAAATACAATGCCTAGTAACCTGAATGTATGAGAATGTAACTATTTCTATGTTTGGTTCAATTTGAAATCTAATAAAAATCTTGAGAATATAAGATGCTCATATTTGGTTTATTTCTAAAAATCTTATAAAAATTATTTATTTTTCCCAAAATATATTTGATTCGTAAATACAACATAAAGTTTTTTTTTTTTTTTTAATCTTCCTCCAACTAAATTATGAGAAAAAAATATAAACTATAAACCATAGAAAATTCAATGAAACTACAATATAACATTTTTTTAATGACATATAAATAAAAAATAATTACTTAAATTGATAATTTAAAATAGTGTGTGTGTATATATATATATATCCCCTATTGGCTAAAGGGTAAAAAGAATTAGTAAAATTGTCAGTTTATATATACAAGGTGTAACTTTATCAAGGCATGAGAATATAGATACCTACATTTTTTTTTTTAAGGGAATCCATATTACTATAAAAAATGGTAGGAAATTTAGGTATCCTTAGCACATTTAATTCTCTTATATGATTTCCAACTAAACTTGAAAATATTTCAACATTCTCAAGAATCTTAAAACCTGTGCCAAACACTAGCAAAAAGTAACAAAACAACGAAATGTGTAGAAGGCCAAACTGTTGAGTTGGTGTTGAGTCAGTTGACAACTTCAAAAAAATTAATAATTAAAAATTATTCCCTCTGTCCCAGTTTGTTTGTCCTTTATTTCATTTTGGAATGTCCCAAAATATTGTCCTATTTCTAAAAATAAAAGTCATTAATTTACTAATGTTTCTATTATACCTCTACTTTATTTTCAAAACTATTTGAAAAGAAAACTAACATATATTTAAAAAATCAAATCTAATTGGGGCACCTTTTTAATTGCCTCATTAAAAATAACTCTTTTTAAAAAAAAAAAAAGCTAATATATTTTTGTAATGATAGTTTTGTAAACTTATACATTTTTATAAGGCAGATAAGATAATAAATGATGTTCCCTTAAAAATTTGATTTTTCAAACATGATAAACAAATTGGGATGGAGGGAGTATTTGACTAGCAGCTAGTGGTTCAAATTGCAGGAATTGCATATTCATCACTATCAGGTGATTCTACCACAAATATGACATGAGTAACTGCAGAAGAACAATATAAAACATAGTATAGAAAGTATAGAAAGGCACTTGGCACTTTATTATTGGACCAGCTGCTCAAAATGCAGAAATTGCATATTCATCGGTATGCACTACCACAAACATGACATGAAGGACTGCAGAAGAACACTATAAAACAAAGCTAAGAAAGGCAAACACATAGCAAAGACGAACGCTGAACACAAATAGCAAGGAGGCAAGAATGGAGGGCAGAAATCTTCGTCACGAACATGGAGGGTTAGTTCAAATTTCTTTGCTTTAAAAAGTTCTACATTTTCCTATATGCCCATGAATATTACTAGTTCAATATTAATAAATATTTTCATGACGAAAAAAGAACGTGTGTCAATGTCTTACCTGCACGATCATTTTCTTTTTTAGTAAACACTATTTTTGGTTTACAAAATGTTTGAGTTTTTTTTTTTTTTTTGGTAGAAAGAAGAGGATATAATAAAGCAACAAAATATGTTTTTACAACATGAGAAAACGAAACATCTGACAAGTCTAAATTACATAGCGGTTCTACAGAAACATTTGAGTTTTTGTATTAAATGAACAAAGCTGGCTTTTTAGTGCAAGTTAACAAACTATATCTTTGGCTACTTCTTTTCCATTTTCACTTTGGCTCTAATACTCAAATTGCCCCATGGTGCAGCGGAAGGACATGTTCTGGACAGAGCTACTGAGAAAAAATTATAGTACCACAAATTATTTCACAACTTCTTATCACACTGTGATTTGACAGAGTGTGAGTGGTAAAAAAAAATTGTAAATCAATGTATAAGTGATAACCAACCACCCACTGTTTACCATGTTAGAGTTATGACAAAGAAAACATGAAATAGTTTATGGTTCTAGAACCACTCAAGTTACTAAATGTTCTGTTTGGCTAGAAAAATAATATAAAAATATGACATAAGCCCATAGAGTAGTATGAAAAAGTTAATTCTAGCACTAAGTAGTTTACATTATGTGGAGCACCACATCAGCTGTGCTCTAAGGGTAACTATTATTTACTCAAGTGGGGTTTGATATGAAGTATTAGATACATATTCAAAGACTCACCAAATAATTTAACTTGTGAGCATAATCTCTTTACAAGAAAAAACTCCAATTAGCAAATGGAATGTCATGGATACTCACTTAATTCCACTCTTCAATTATCTATACACCACTATTGCATGTAATCACAGGCAATTCTATGTTTTTCTATTTGTTGCAGTCAGCAAGAACTTGGTTCTTCCACCACAGTCCATACTGCTTTTGGTTTTTTAATTTTATCGCTGCTCTCCCTCCTCCAAGTCAAGTATCAAAACTTTGGCAACCCATATCAAACACATGGTGCAACCATGTTGCTTTTTATCTTAGCCGTGCTTGTTTACACCATAGCATTGGCAGGGATAAGCCAATTAACTTCCAACACAAGCTACCTCCCTCTACTCAGGTGTGTTTGTTTCATTTTTGGAGCTTTTGCTTGTGACTTGCTGCTATTGATCCTTGTACCTCCCTTTGGATGGTTCATCCTCATTTTATGTGTATGCATGTCTGTACGATTACTTTGTGACTCACATCGACAAATTCTTGAATGCTTTCAACAAATTTACCAGTTGATCAATCAGTCTAGTTCAAAAGCATTCAACATATTATGCAGCTGGTTCCAAAAAGCTTCCACAGCATTCAACAGTTCTTCCATGCCAATTGCCAACTCAATGGAGAAACAAGGGGTGAAAATGCCAGAAATTAATGCTTAATTATTAGTCCCGCTTATCAGTTTAGTCTTATGAGATGATTATCATATCAAAGTAAGTGACCTTGTATACCGATTTTATCTTCCCTCTACACCTCCAATCTAAGGTTTAAAACTCCACAAATTAATATGCTCGTATAAATATAAGCTTGTGCAACAAATAGTTGTTTATGTATGTTCTGAATTTCACAGAGGTGTATACATTGTAAGGTTAGTGGAAAAGTGTCACAACTATTAGCCATGGTTTTTCGTAAGGCTACTAGTGGATGAAAAAAAAAATGAAGTGACTCGTATGTACAAAAGATTATGAGGTTTATCAAATATGACGTTGATGATTGCTTTAAATAGTAGCCGTGATCTATCGTTTTAATCTTTTCTACTTTCAATTTTTGTTTGAGTTTTCTAGTTGCAATTTGTATTTTGTGCTCCACAGCAAGTAACACAAGAAGTTTATTTTTCAAATGTTGTGACCGTAGCTCCGAGATGACTTCCAAAACTACAATACAATTAATGCCAATGAGTGATTCTCCAAAAAAAAAAATTAAAAAAATAATGCCAATGAGAAGTAGGAGACAAAAATTTATATATATTAAAAATAAAAAAGATTGTAAAATCAAACCCAATGTCGTGCTCTACATTGCACCTCATTCATTGATATTATATCACAAAAAAAAAAGAATAGCATAAATTTTAGTTTGAATGATTTGGTAAAAGAGTCTCTAAAAGTTGGAACTTGTGGCATATATATATATATATATATATATATATATATATATATATAGAATAAAAAATATGAGAAAAAAAAAAGAGAAAGAAAGTAAAAAAATAAAATTACTAAAAAAAATTGTTGTGAGGGGGAGGGGGTTAATTGTATGATGCAATTACATCTAGATCTTAATCCCAATTATGGTGGCTTCGTCCCAATGTTGTGGTGTGTGGATTTGCTGTTTTTTTTAGGCTTAGCGGATCTGATGGCTGGATTTTGATGTGGCCTGCTGAAGCTCCCCATTGTTCACTTTTAGTCATTTGCAGTAGGAGATGACAACTAAGCCCATCAACGAAGATCGGCCCGCCTTTCATACATTCGGCCTAATTTCTCAAGATTGAGAGCCCAGCTCGATTAGCGGAGTTCATCCATTATCTATGAGCCCATTAAAAACCTTCCTTCTTGACAGAACCTCCCTTCCCGTGTGGAATTATTCAAGGCATCCTATAAATTACCCTTTCCTTTCCCATACGTATAAAAGTGAATCTAATGCATAGAATTTGTGGGGGTACCCATGCCTTAAAATTAAAGACCAAGCTATGAAGTCACCTCAATCAATCTAACCATCAACATTATGGTGTAAAATCCAAGCACCCTCAAACTTCAAGAGATAGATTCCAAATTTGAAAATTTCATGGTGTAAAATCCAAAAATCCCAAATTTTAGGGGTATAATTTATAATTTTTCCTATCTTTTCTAAAAGAATAAAAAAAAAAGTTGTGGTGACACTAGGGGAGGTCATCATTTCAAGGATTCAATTTGATTTGACAAAGGAAAATGATGATTTGACAAAGGAAAAGGATGCTACTCAATCACAGAAATGGTGGATTTTTGCAATGGGGGAGTTCAAGCTCTCAAGGGTCAAGAAGTCATGTCCTTTGGCAATGAACATAGGTTGAAAGTTATATATAATGAACAAACACCATAAGTTGAAACTTTCTATAAAAAAAAAAAAAAAATTATGATTGTAATATTGTACAGTGTAAGTAATTGCATAAGCTACTAATTAGACATATAATTATGGACGAAAATTCTTTCCATGATCTTAAAAAAACTGCAAAGGCAAGTGACACAATAAGTTTAGTTTCCAAATGTAGTGACCGTAGCTTCGAAATGACTTAACTGCAATATCATCAAATGCCAATGAAAAGTGGGTAAAAAAATAAATAAAATCAAACCTTGAAGAACCAATGCCATGCTCTACTGCAAATTGAGATATTAATTTAAATATATAAAGTTTAAATATTTGTTTTGATTTCTTAAATAAATGATGAATTAAATCAAAAGTGTTAAAACAATATATAGCAATAAACCTACAAAAATTGTATACATGCCTCATTGTCCAGAAGGCTTTTAAAAAATAATATAGAGTGTTAATCTTTCTTCCTTTATTTTTCTAAATAGTTAATGTGGGGCCAGAGAATTTGTTATCTCGGCCCACTCTCCATTAGGGCCCATGGCCCGCGCCGAGGAGAGTTATTGCCGAGGACGCACCGCGAAAGTCCAGATGGCCTGGAGTTGCATCCGAGGATGGCCCTATCCTCAGCATCCCAAGGTCTAGAAGGGAAGAGCGACACGTCATCAAAGGTATCCCTCAAAGCGCTCCCAGAAGGAAAAGCGAATAGGATAGGACTCGCACGGGGGTACCGTGAAGGAGCGGTTCAGGGAAAAAAACATCACCTTCGCATTGAATGTGCCAACAAACGTTCTGGTCACATTAATGTGAAAAGACCCCTAAACAGTGTGGCTTCAATTATTGCAACTAACAGAAAGTGGGGGAAGGCGGCTGATGGGACAAGCACTCGAGTAGTCACCTACCAGATCAACACATGGAAGGTTAGGATCAACTGAGAGGGGCTATATAATGTAAGAATTCATGCACCAAAGAGATGGGGGACCTCCCCTAGAGCCCAAGAACAGGAATCACTAAAACTGCTTCAAAGTGAAAATCTCCTTGAGTAAGACCAGTTCACCCTCGCATAACCACTATGACCACCATGACTAACAACCATCCGCCCGCAAAGGCTTAGCTTTTTAGCCCACTCTCTACAAATTTATTGTGGGGACTGTAGAGAGGGAAAAATCCCGACCTATCACAAGCTGACACGTCACATTACCAGGTCCACAAAATACAGCAAATTACAAAGCGCCACGTATTGCTGCTAGGTTTTGCTATCACTACTCAGAAACCAACAAAAATTTGCCAAGTGTCATGCAAAAACCAATCACGCATCAGCGCACGTGTAAGCAATGACACAAGCAGTTTCGCACGTGTAAGCGATGACACAAGCAGCCTCGCACGTGTAAGCGATGACACAAGCAATCCAGCACGTGTAAGCGATGACACAAGCGGACCAATCAGGCTGTGACATGTGTCACCAATCAAACTCCGTCACGTGTCGCTCACCCACCTCTAAACTCCTATAAATAGAAGCCTTCCTAAGGCATTTGGAGGGAGGAACGAAGCCATCTGAAGCACAAGCAGCATCAGAGAAGATCTAGAAGCACTCAGAAGTACAGAAGCTCTGCAGGAATCAAGCCTCAAAGCCTTCAAGAACTTCAACCTCAAAATCGAAGAACATTCGAAGCAGAATCATCCAACTTATCTGCCTAGATCCTAAATTTTGCGGGAATCAAGCCTAAAGTGTCCGAAAACATCAACAAATCACAAAATTAGTGAAGCTCTACGGATTCAAGCCTCCAAAGCCCCGAAGAACTTCCACCATAAACTTTCGAAAACGAAGAACACACGAAGAACACGAAGAACGTGAAGAACAAAGGATTTCTAACAAGCTCATAGCTAGAGATTCATTGTAATTCCGTTTCAACAATCTTCAATCCATCCCTCAACCAAATTGAAGGATATTTGGTGTTCAAGTCAAAATCACATTACCACAATTCCAATCAGCAAATCTTCCAAGGAGATCGAATCAGAGGATCACTCTTTTGTAATTTCAGAGAATTGTACCACACAATCATCAATACAAATTCGTATTTGTGAAACTATTTTACTTGTTTGACTTATTTCGAATAGAGAAATTTAGTCGTTTACAAATTCTGGCACGCCCAGTGGGACCTCTCTACCTCTCATCTCACTCTCCTTCAAAGAAAGAAATCTTCATCATCTTGTTGCCAATTTCAATGGCCTCTAGCAAGAACATTCAAGCTTCAACAATAACTACTTCAACTAAACTTGGTATGGCTACCACCAACAACTACATTGGTGCAATCAATTGTAGCCAACCTAAAGCAAACAATCGACTTCAACCAACCAAGGAAGCCAAGGTCCAGACAATCATCTCCTTAGACCCTCTTACAAGAAACAAGGTTATCAACAAGGACATCTCCACCTTAAAACACCTTAAGTATGGGGGGCAAATCCCCTTCTTCCTTCACAAGAAGTTGGTCGCACGATTTCTCTCCCATCAAAAGGAACCCAAAAGATGAGATTTCACGTGCTGACTTCAAATCACTTTCTTCTCCATCATCTTGGGAAGTTATGTCAGTCATGATGACTAACACCTCTACCATGGAAGAAAAGATGGCTGAAATGGAACAAATGGTTGTCCTTCTCACAAAAACACTTGAAGATAAGGACCTCCAAATTGCAACTTTAATGAACAAACTCGAAGTACAAGATCTTGGTGAATCAAGCCATGGTCATAAATTCACATCTACAAAGGATGATGAAGGGAGAGAAATTGAAAACACTCCCCAACGAGAACAATCTACTTCGGTTGCTTCGTTGTCAGTCCAACAATTACAAGACATGATAACAAATACCATCCGAGCACAATATGGAGATTCTTCTACAAGTTCTCTCACATATTCAAAACCCTACACAAAGCGCATCGACAACATGAGAATGTCAAATGGGTATCAACCCCCCAAGTTCTTGCAATTTGATGGCAAAGGAAACCCTAAGCAACACGTTGCTCACTTTGTAGAAACTTGTGAGAAAGCAGGGACTTAAGGAGGCCTCTTTGTAAAGCAGTTTGTCCGTTCGCTCAAGGGAAATGCCTTTGATTGGTATACAGACTTAGAACCTGAGTCAATCAACAATTGGGAACAACTAGAAAGAGAATTCCTCAACCGATTCTACAGCACACGGCGCATAGTAGGCATGATGGAGCTTACTAATACTAAACAGTGGAAGGATGAGCCCGTCGTTGATTATATCAATCGGTGGCGTTCTTTGAGTCTAGATTGCAAGGATAGACTTTCTGAAATTTCTGCTGTAGAGATATGCATCCAAGGCATGCATTGGGGACTTCTTTACATCCTTCAAGGGATAAAGCCTCGAACATTTGAAGAGTTAGCAACTCGTGCGCATGACATGGAATTAAGTATCTCTAGCCATGAAAGTACAAACCCTCCCATATTTGAGGAAAACAGAAAGGAAGTAAGGAGGAATGATAGGAATGCAAAAAGCAACCTCAAAGACCCAATGATTGTTAACACTGCCGAAGTCAAGGTTCCAAGAAGAGGAGCAAATGCAAATGAAAAACAACTTGAAGGATGGCAAAAGAACGAAGTGCGTCGCCTGAATTTTAAGGAACGTGAGCAAAAAGTATATCCATTCCCTGATGAAGATGTGCCAAACATCTTAGAACAACTATTGCAGTTGAAGCTGATCGAATTACCAGAATGCAAGCGGCCAGAAGACATGGGGAAAGTTGATAACCCTAACTACTGCAAATATCATCGCATCATTGGCCACCCAATCCAAAAATGCTTTGTCTTCAAAGAACAAATCATGAGGCTTGCCAAAGAAAACAAAATTGATCTAGACTTTGATGAAGTTGTTGGGTCAAACCATGTGACCATTGCTTGTGATGTACTTTCAACTCTCAGGCAGGGGGCAAACACCATTGGAGACAAATTGATTAACAATAATGGCGCAAGGATCGGCCCCATCAATGAGAAGTTCCTTAAACACTTCTACACTTGAAAATCAAGGATTGCTCCTCTGTAAGAGCTTAAACTACCCACTCCAACGCTGCAAAGGTACATGATGTCTTCCCATTGCCTTTGAAAGCGTACAAATAAAGAAAAATGAATCCCACTCTATGTCACCAATTGCTAGTGTGGCGTAGTGGTTGGATGCCCATGTCGCCCTTGAGGCCGTCTCGGGTTCGATTAGTGGTGATACCCACTATTGTACACTGAGCCCCCCTTTTTTGCAAAAAACACATAAAAAAAATTATAAAAAAAAAAAAATCTTTTGAACTACGTGATGACTTGATCCCTCTCAAGGGTACGTAGGCAACTTAGTATTTTTTGCTAAGTTCAGTCACGCATTAAAAAAAAAATTCATTAAAAAAAAATCATCAAAAAAAAAAAAGAAGAAGAAGAAGAAATTATCAAAGAAAAAAAAAATCATCAAAAAAAAAAAAAGAAGAAGAAGAAATTATCAAAGAAAAAAAAACATCAAGAAAAAAGAAATTATAAAAAAAAAAAAAAAAATCTATTGAACTGCGTGATGACTTGATCCCTCTCCGAGGTACGTAGGCAGCTTAGTACTTGTCACTAAGTTCAGTCACATGGAAAGAAGAAGGATGGCCAGTCTAACTTGAGGAGTTTTTCAACAGTCATCAATGCGCTTTTAAGGTCCCTTTGGTTGGCAAGGCATTGCCCATATTTAATGGATATTCTCCCACATTTCTGAAGTATGCTTTGCATCACTTATCTCCTGGGGGCATCTTCTTGTACCTTGCAAGTTTAAGCTACACCATTTCTCTTCTAGGTTGTGCCACTTCATAACTCTGAAATTAGAACCACATCATCTCCCTTCTGAGTGGTGTTGTTTCACATCATGTCTCTGAAATCTGGATGACGTCAATTTCTTCCGGAATGATGGTACATTATATATCTGAAGTCGGTGTGGCATCATCTCTCCTCTATGGGCATGTTCGGGCAATGTCAAAATTTTTGGTAGCATGTTTTAACATCTTCAAAGTCTTGGTAGCGTGCTCTGGCATCTTCAAAGTCTTGATAAGGACTCCTTGCATCTTCAAGATTTTGTTGGCAACTCCTTGCATCTTCAAAGTCTTAATGAGAGCTTCTTGCAATGTCAAAGTCTTGGCGGCATTCTTCTTGAAACTTCAAGGTTTCGTTGGCATCTTCAAAATCTTAACGAGAAGTCCTTCCATCTTCAAGATTTTGTTGGCAACTCCTTGCATCTTCAAAATCTTAATGAGAGCTCCTTGCAATGTCAAAGTCTTGGCGGCATTCTTCTTGAAACTTCAAGGTTTCGTTGGCATCTTCAAAATCTTAACGAGAAGTCCTTGCATCTTCAAGATTTTGTTGGCAACTCCTTGCATCTTCAAAGTCTTAATGAGAGCTCCTTGCAATGTCAAAGTCTTGGCGGCATTCTTCTTGAAACTTCAAGGTTTCGTTGGCATCTTCGAAATCTTAACGAGAAGTCCTTGCATCTTCAAAGTCTTGATAGGGACTCCATGCATTTTCAACATGTTGTTGGCATCTCTGAAATCTTGATGTCTGGCTACAGTGCTATACGCCCTTGATGTCTGAGCGATGTTGCCTCTGAAAATTGCTTTATGACAAAAATGAACGTTGGCACAGCTTCAGTGCGAATAAAGTGTTGACATAGCTTCAATGGCAATGTGGAGTGTTGACATGGCTTCGTGAATGTTGACATGACTTCTGTGCAAATGAAGTTTCGACGTGGCTTCATGAATGTTATCACGGCTTCGGCGAATGAAGTGTTGACGTAACTTCAATGGCAAAGATGCGATGTTGGCACGGCTTCAATGCAAATGATGGTGCAACTTCAATGCGAGTGCAAATGCTGATGTGAAGTGTTGTTGTGGCTTCATGACAAAAATGAATGTTGGCATGGCTTTGGTGCAAATATTGCTTCATGGCAAAGATGAATGTTGGCATGGTTTCAGTACAAGGTCAAATGCTGGCACGACTTCGTTGCAAAAACTCTTGATGCGACTTTGTTGCAAAAACTCTTGATGCGGCTTTGTTGCAAAGACTCTTGACGTGGCTGCATTGCAAAGATTCTTGAGATGGCTGTGTTGAAAAGACAAGTGTTGGTGCAGCTTAATTACCAAGAAAAGCATGCTGCATGACAAAAACAAACAACAATAAAGAATTTGTCAAAAGAAAATCTCATGGCACGTCTCAAAAACAAAAAAAAAAAAAAAAAAAAAAAAAAAAAAGTGCTTCAGTTTCAATCACTAGCCTGTCAAAGAAAAAAAAAATGTTAGTACAAACAAAGCAGAAAAAAAAAAAAAATATATATATATATATATATTTCTCTGCAGAATTCCTCTACACTTAAAGATACTACCCACTGGAAGCTGCTTGTACAATTTAATGAATACCCGAGTGACTTTATATAGAAAATTTCTGAGGTAACAGACAAAAAAAAAAAAAAAAAAAAATGCTGCCACCAAAATGTTTAAAGTCAGCCTTTGCAACCCGAATGCACACAAAATCAAAGAAAACTGTACTGAATGTTGAAATGCAAGATGACATACAGCATACGGTAGCTCACCAATTACCTCAAGACCCACAAGTCAAAACACAGGCGCCGCCTTGTCAGAGCCGCCTGCAAAAAAGAACAGAAAAGTCATCACAGACACATTGTCACCCACGACCTTCTCTTCCAAATTTGTGAAAATGCAAAGATCATTTCACAAAACTGACCCCACAGAAATCTTCTAAGGACTTTGATGTACAAAACCCAGAAAGATCTTCAGCAACGGAGTCACCACGCACGGCCACAAACTCCAAACGACCCGCAGGTTTCTCCTTCAAATCTGTGCAAATCTGCCCATGATTTTAGAAAACTAACTATACCATGGTCTTCTACGGCCTTAGATCGACAAAACCTGAAAATTTCAGGTCCAAAATCCCAGCCACGCGCTACCACGCGCCGCCACAAGCTTCGGAGATCGCAGCCTACACCTACCCATTTGTATAAATCCAAATTTCATTTCAAGGAAGTGGCATTAGCAGTCAATCCAGAAGGCCCCAATCTACAAGACCTGAAGATTTCAGGTCCAAAATCACCGTCACGCGCCTCCACACGCCACCAAAAGATCCGGCGATCGCTGCCATCCTCTCACGCGCTTACACGCGCCGACACTGACAGCCAGGCTCTCGCACGTGCCACACGTGCCCTATGACGTCATGGATGACGTCATCCTCCACTACCTGCTGACCCATTTCTCCAGATTCGACCCGGACCGACCCGCAAATCTGACCCGGTCCGAACCGCCTGAAATTTAAAAAAGAGAGAGAGAGAGAGAAAATGCTTTGACCAAGCGGACTTTTGACCTTGACCAAAAAGTCAAAATTTTCAAAACGGACCTGTCCCACTCAATTTTTCGAGTACATTTCGATTTTGGGACCCGTTTCTTCATTCGAAGCTCAGAAATTGTGCAAACTTCCAATTTCCAAAAAGTTGACTTTTGTGCAAATGTTGACCAAACGTCAAAATTTTTAAGATGGACCTATCTTGCTCAATTTTTCGTGTACATTCCGATTTTGGAGTCCGTTCCATCATTTGAGACTCGGAAATTGCATAAATGGCTCAAATTCCAAGATAGTTGACTTTTATGTTGAAATCAACCTAAAGTCAAAATTTTCAAGCCACACTTGCCTTGCTCAATTTTTCGTGTACATTCCGAATTTGGGGTCTATTTCTTCGTTTGAGAATCCAAAATTGCTCAAATAGTGTGATTCTACAACTGTTGGCGTTAAAGTGAACTTTGATCAAGAATCAAGACGTTCGAGCAAAGCTTGTCCTATTCGGACTTTCACAAAGATTCTGATTTTGAAATCCACTTATTTGTTTTGGACTTGGTGATCACCAATCAAACCCACATCTTTGAAGTACTGACGGTGTCCAAAACTTAAGCTCCTGAGATCAAAATTTGAGATTCATCCATTTAAATGGGATCTCTTCAGGGTTATTCTCTAGACTTCATCAAGACTTCTCCCTCAAAGTACAAATGAACTCTCACAAGTGTGTTGGAACTTGAAGTTACACTGGGTCATTAATTCAACCTACCATTCTTGTTCGGTGCCTACCAGTCTCCAACTTACCATTCCCACCTACCGTTCCCACCTACCATTCCCACCTACTGTTCCCACCTACCGTTCTCACCAAAATTTCTTAACTACCATTCTTAACTACCTATCTACCATTCTTCATCTCTCTACTATAAATAGGAGGGCCGGGTTCATCAAAAACTCATCCAAAAAAAAAATACACTGAATCATGAAATGAAGATTTGCCTCTTTCAAATTTTCAAATCTCCCTTTTCACAACCATTTCTCACTATGACCTCATCATTCTCAACACCGAGCAACCGATTTTGCTTCATAATTGATTTGAGATCAACCCTCCCATGGTTCGGTCGAAACCCTATTTATAACATCATTGCAGTTTTGAGATCCAAACAAATTTTGTTTCTCCCCTTAATGACCGCATTTATGTATAAAATTACTCATAACAAGGCCTGTATCGACCTCCCATGCTTCCGTGGACTTGGTTGGCCAGGAAATCCAAGTCCGGTGGACACACCTATTCCTAACCTCAGGGCTCCTGTAGTCTCTTTCCAATTGCTTGGTCTTCCAGCAGAAGCAGTGGTTCGAAACAAACAATAACTTGGCTGGTTTCTAAGACCAGAATCACAAGTTAGTTCCATCTTTCATTTTTTTGTGCTTTTCCAACAAGTGGCAGTAGGTGAAGATGGTAAAAAGTGTTGGGGTATCCTACAAATTGTTTTCCATCCAACACTTAAAACAACCTCCAAGGCGCCAGCTCATCAGAATTCAGCCTTTGGTGCCGGTAAATGGTCACCAAAACCTTATTCCATGTTCTCACTACTATGGGACCCAAAGGTCATCGTTGCTGGTACCTCAAAACTCACTTTCTAGAATTACTCCAACTTAAAATCAACTTGAAGAATTTCAGAAGATACTCTTCTGATATTACTTCAACTTAACGTCCGTCAGCATGGTCCCATCATGCACGCACATTCTACTACTTGCCGTCGGACCTCATTCAACATACAGTCAGTCCCATATTCAAAGGTGTACTTCCCATAAACATCTACACTAGAAGGGTCCCAGCATACAGGGCCAGCACCATGGTGGTGTATGTTTTGCCCATTTGCTTTGCTTCATCTCCGTCTTCTTCATTGCCACCACCAGCATACCCAAAATCCATAAGCTTCTGAAATTACCTCGACTTAACTTGAGTGATACAATTACGCATGCGCATTCAACCACTTTCCCACCTGTCCTCGTTGTAATCCAAAGCATGATCTTCTGAAATAACTTCACTAGAAGTTCTTAAGAACACGAGGCTAGCTCCATGACCCTGCATGCTGTACCCAGCCACCATTCTCTCATCTTCCCCATCTTCTACACCCTGTGATCGCCGCCAACGATCCAAAATACTCTCCTGAAATTACCTCAACTTAACCTCTGTTGAAATAAGTCAATCTTGTAAGTACATCCAACTTCTTGCAAATAACTTTCCCCCTCACCAACCCACTTCAAATACCATAAGACACTCTTTTGAAATTACTTCAACTTAAACTATGCTGAGAATGCTCTGTCACGCAAGTACATTCAAATACTGGCAAACTCCTTTTCGGTCTCATCAAAGTCTTTCATATGGGTGGGTCTACTCTTCGGAAATTATCTCATCATCCTGAAAGCTCCACCATCTTCAACTACTTCACTTAAAGAGTCAAGTGTAAAAACCAGTTTTCGAAACTCATCCCCACACCACACATCAAAATTGTGTGCGTGAACGAGTCTCGATGGGGCATTTGTAGAGAGGGAAAATTCCCGACCTATCACAAGCTGACACGTCACATTACCAGGTCCACAAAATACAGCAAATTACAAAGCGCCACGTATTGCTGTTAGGTTCTGCTATCACTACTCAGAAACCAACAAAAATTTTTCAAGTGTCATGCAAAAACCAATCACGCATCAGCGCACGTGTAAGCAATGACACAAGCAGTTTCGCACGTGTAATAAGCGATGACACAAGCAGCCTCGCACGTGTAAGCGATGACACAAGCAATCCAGCACGTGTAAGCGATGACACAAGTGGACCAATCAGGCTGTGACATGTGTCACCAATCAAACTCCGCCACGTGTCGCTCACCCACCTCTAAACTCCTATAAATAGAAGCCTTCCTAAGGCATTTGGAGGGAGGAACGAAGCCATCTGAAGCACAAGCAGCATTAGAGAAGATCCAGAAGCACTCAGAAGTACAGAAGCTCTGCAGGAATCAAGTCTCAAAGCCTTCAAGAACTTCAAGAACTTCAACCTCAAAATCGAAGAACATTCGAAGCAGAATCATCCAACTTATCTGCCTAGATCCTAAAGTTTGCGGGAATCAAGCCTAAAGTGTCCGAAAACATCAACAAATCACAAAATTAGTGAAGCTCTACGAATTCAAGCCTCCAAAGCCCCGAAGAACTTCCACCATAAACCTTCGAAGACGAAGAACACACGAAGAACACGAAGAACGTGAAGAACAAAGGATTTCTAACAAGCTCATAGCTAGAGATTCATTGTAATTCCGTTTCAACAATCTTCGATCCATCCCTCAACCAAATTGAAGGATATTTGGTGTTCAAGTCAAAATCACATTACCACAATTCCAATCAGCAAATCTTCCAAGGAGATCGAATCAGAGGATCACTCTTTTGTAATTTCAGAGAATTGTACCACACAATCATCAATACAAATTCGCATTTGTGAAACTATTTTACTTGTTTGACTTATTTCGAACAGAGAAATTTAGTCGTTTACAGGGACCGTCAACATTTGAGCCCATATCTACCTTGGGACCATATACAATTTCAGTCCTTACAGTTAAATTTTGGTTTATACAAGAACTCATCATTTGAAACCATAAAAAAGACAAGATATGGAAAAGATAAAAATATTGTGCTTAGTTTGTTTCGATGGAAAACCTTGTGTAAATATAGTTTTTCTTGTTTTCCAGTGTTTTGTAGCATAAAAAAAGATGAGTCAAAGGAAAACTATTTTTGGTCTATATAAAAAGTATAGCTTATTTTTAGAGATCATTTTCCATTATTTTTTTTTGGAAAATAACTCTATCTCACAGTAAGCTAAATAAGAGAAGTTAGGAGGTTATTTTTCAACTCATTTAAAGTTGCTACCAAACATTAGAAAATGAGATAGTTTTATAGAAAATGCTTTTTCGAAAATAACTCATTTTCTAGAAAATATCATTATTGAAACAAACAGAGCGTTAGTGGAAACTCTAAAGTTTTAGACCTTTTAGTACCCAATAATTTTACAATGCAACCTTTTTCACAAGAAAAATTATGATTACTAAATTTATCAACTGTAGGTAATAGAAGAAGAAAAAAGAGTGATTTCATGAGTGTAATTTGTGTCCGTCAACCGCTTTATCAATTGTGAAATAAATTGTATCTGTTGTTTGGAGCTGGTATACAAATTACAAACCCACAGTTTTTAAAAAGAAATATATTTCGCAGGACCCATTAATCAATGCTTGACATCAATGACAAGAGTGAAAAACAAACAAATAATTTTTTTTTAAGGAACAGTTTTACGTGGGATCCATTAATCACCATCTTTTGTTTAGGAAATGAGGAAATATGTAGTTGATTTTTGTAAAGTAAACCGATTTAACAAAGGGACCTAAATATTTCAAAAATATCTTTATATAGGTCAATTTTTGTGGAGCTCCGACGGGGTGATTGCTGACTCTGCCACTAGTCTATATGTTTCGATTTCTAGCATGTTCGTATGTGAAATTAAATTCAATGTATCCAATATATTATACTTTCCTTTAATATAAAATGAATCTCATATGTAAAATCCACATGTGACATTCATATCCAATATATTATACTTTCCTTTATATACATCAAAGATTTTTTTTTTTTTTAAAAAAACTAACTTAAAACCCCTAATATGCACTATTTGTATAACTAACTTATTTCAAAGTGGTTTCTCAAACAAAAAAAAAAAAAAAAAAATAAAAAAAACCTTATTTCAAAGTGAAAGTGGAAAGCGGAAAGTGGGAAGTGGAAACCAAAAAATCCACATGCTTTGTTGCAGATGGTGACAAGATGAGTCAAGTAATTTAGGGTCCGTTTGGTATATGTGTTTTAAAACTGAAAATTGTTATTTGAAAACATTTGTGGAAATATGTGTGGGTGAAAAAGTGCGTTGAAATGCGTGAAATATTGTTTAAAAACTAAAAATGATTGTTTGAAAACACTAACCAAACACCCCCTTACTTTTTACTTTTCCAATCGGGGAAGACGTGGAACTATCAGATATCTAAGTTTGAGTAATGCTCAAGACATAGAAAAATGCACAACTTTGTACCATGGCGAATTGTGATTGGTGTAAGTGTGATGGTGGGCCATGTGGAAACACACCTACATCAATCACAACTCGTCACATGGTGAGTTGTGGCACAAAATTGTGCACTTTTCTGTGCCCTTAAGGATTGCCCTTTAATCCAATTATCTATCCACACACTTTTCCTTGAGCCATTTCCAACCCCCCAGCAAATACCCTTGGCAAAGGTGGGGAAACCAAGCTTAATGGTGGACCAATTAGGAGAAGAAGGAAGAGCATCTGGATTAGCAGCCCTCCTTCTGGAATTAAAGCAATACTTATTCAACAGAATCCTCACCCAAACAGCTTCTTTTTCCTTGTACATTCTCCAGTTCAGCTTTGCCAAAAGCGCAATATTTTTAGCTCTAGCTGATTGGATCCCCAAACCCCCTTCATCTTTAGGCCTAATAATTTTTCCCCATCCTACTAAATGCATTCTCCGCTTCTCATCCGACGATCCCCAAAGGAAGTCTCTATTAATTTTATCCAACTTATCACATAAATGGGCTGGAAGGGCAGCCCCTTGCATGACATAATTAGGAATAGCTGACATCACAGACTTCACCAACACTGCCCTACCAACAAAAGATAAGAATTTAGCCTTCCACCCAGCTAACTTACCCATCACCCGATCAGCCACAAAATTAAACTGCCTTCTAGAAGCCCCTCTATGTCTAAGGGGAAACCGATAGTAATAATTTACATTCACTTTCTACCACTTTTTAGTTATGTATATAAAAAATGGGTGAGGTTTGGGTCCAGTGTCCAATTGCACTGGACCTATTGAGATTATAACATGTATCCACTTTTGAACACATGTCATCATCTTAACGGGTGTAGTGCACTACATGCACTAGACCTAAGCCTCACTCATAAAAAATATAAATATCTGTATCTAAATATTTATTTTAAATTATGAAAAGGGTAAGTGAGAGAGCTAAATTTTTTTGTCATATTTAACTTCCCCCCTTGAAAAATTTCCCTGGCTCTGCCATTGATTGTAAATGTGAACTAATATAGAGAAGAATAATATATATATATATATATATATATATATATATATATATATATATATATAGAATAGGTAGAATAAAAGTTTAAAAAGAGAAAAAAAAAAGTAGAAAATAAGTGGATGATGTGGCTAATGATTTGACTCAACAAGAACATAACAACAATAAATGTTACACTTCAGGTTTTAGATATATATAGATATAGATAATATAAAATTGAATGCTATCGAATATTGAAATTGGATGTAATTTTTTATAGCCTGGTGAACAATGTTGCAGAAAATTATCAATGAATGAACATCTTTATGCTCTTGGTGTTGCTCTATTTATGGTTTTTCCGGTGAAAGCCCAAAACCCAAATTGAAACCCTGGGTCTCCAATATCCCCTTGCGGATTTTGAAATTTTAGATTGACGAAAATGCGACTTGGAACGATAGATTTATAGAATGGAAGTTGAGAATTTTTTTTTTTCACTGGTTCTCTGATAACCTTTCTTTTAATTTTTTTTTTTTAAAAAAAATTGGTTAGAAATATATATACAAATAAACCACACCCCACCCCCTTCTTGGGACTTCAAGTCTCACTCGCTCATAGTCTCATGCACTAAAATTCTGTTTGGTTGGTAGAAAAGTGGAAGGATAGAAAATGGAAGAAGAGATAGAAAAGTGAAAGGATATGAGAGATTTAGGGCCTGTTTGTTACTGTTGTTTAAACAACAGTTTTCAGTGTTTAAACAACATTACACATTTTTTCTCCTACACGTATTTCTAAAAAATACAAATAACGTTACTAGAAATCTCTTACCAAATAGGCCTTTAGTTTTCTCTCATTTGTATTTGATTGGGAGGATGGAAAAAAAGAAAGATGAAAAACTCATTTATTTGGTTGAAAAGAAAATTGAAATGATAGAAAATGAAATTAGTATAAATTTACAATTATGTCCTTATTAAAAAAAAAAAGTAGCACTCTTTTTTTAATTAAAAAATGGTGTAACTTCAATTTTATTTTTTTATTTTTTTTAAAAAGACCGCAACAGCAAATGAGAGCCAAAAAAAGAAAGTAAAAAAAAATAAACAATAACAAATGAGAATGTAAAAAACGGATAAAAACAAAAGAAGAAAAAGACAAAAAGTGAGATAAAAAAAAAAAAATCAAAACCAACTAAAAATGATTAGAAGAAACGGACCAAAAATACAAAAAAGTTGGGTTGATGGTACAAGGACAATTTTAACCATCCAACACATTTCCATTAAGGGCATATTTGGTATATGGTTTTAAACGTATATTTTCAGTTTTTAAACAACATTACATGTATTTTTATATACTTTTTCACCAGGACCGGCTCAATAGATGATGCAATCGCCTAAGGCCCCCAAATAAAAGAAGACCCCCACTTGAAAAATTATATATATATATATATATAATATTTATCTATATATTTTAATTAAAAAAATTTAAGTACTTTTATTGGTCAATAAAATGCATTAAAAAGACCTCATTGCAACCTATCCAATCTGTGTAGTGTGTAGTGTGCAACTGTGCAGTGCGCACTGCACAGCAGCACAGGCTGCACAGTTATGCATTGCACACTGCACAGGCTGCACAACCCACAGTCATAGGACAACATGTTTTCTTATTTTATCAATTATTATAAAATTATCATATCAATTAATAATTTGATGTGTATCATATCAACTCATTTGTATTATAGTGACACTAATTTATTGAACCATGTAATAAATTAATTTTTATTTGTGCAAGTTTAGACTTTAAAGTGGTCACAACTTTAGAAAAATTGCAATAACCAAGTTCTATTATTCTATATTTTAAATTTTATTTTTAGTTAAATTATCATTTTTAATTAAATTTTTTTCAAAAATTCAAAATTAAAATTAATTAAATCTTATTTAAGGTTTACTATGTCACACGAAAGATTAAGTTGATTAGCTATACTATCAATTGAAAAAGAAATGTTAGAGGAGCTTAAATACAAAAACTTAATTAGCAATTTTGCATCTCAAAAAGTAACAAAAATATATTTTAAATAAAAAAATTCAATATATATTGTAAGGACTCAAATTGTGACGATCCCAAATGATATGGGCTTCGCATGTAAAAGAGGCCCAAACAATATAATTTGTAGAGCGTGGGTTTGAAAAGCTAGGCCTTGGTCATTGGACGGTGGTTAGTCGTGGTATTCATACAAAAGTAAGTCGTGTTCGCTCGAGGAGTCATTCTCCTCGATGCGGTCTGGGAGGCTCTAGTTTTTGGCCTTTTTTCCTAGCCCCTTCCCTGGATTGCTTGCTTCTCCTTTTATACTAGTTTGTATCTCTTATCCAACGTGCACGTGTAGGTTCGACTTTCCAGGACTGATACTTGTCCCATCAGCCCATACCCAAAGTGGTTGGGGGTGGTTGTAAAAGCTGAAGAGCATGGTTCTGTCTGGTGCAGAGTATTCAATGACAGTAATGGCAGCTTTCCCTTTGTCCTTGGTCGTCATACTGTCCAGTGGTCCTTTCTCTATCAACATAGATATTTTAGGTTTCTTTCTCAAAACTATGCCTATACCGTTCTTGCCCTTTCTTTCAAGAGGACATCAGGAATGTCGAGGACAGAATCATCCTCGGCTACGTTTCAATATTATTTGGACTTTCATTACATATCCTTGACTATATCTCTCCTCGGCTCGGGTCTTGGGCCCCAATGTAAAAATGGGCCAGGGCCACAAAATATTGGGCCCCACAATAACCCCTCAAAATCCTGCTGTCTGACCTCTTGGTCGGAGAGGAGGGTTTTGATAATACCAAGACTTTATTACAGTTCGTTTAGCTCTGCCCTTCATTAATGTTGGTGTCTCTTTATCTGCTTAGGAAATGCGCCGGGTTAAGAGACATTCTTCTAGATTTACACACGATGCGCTCTCGCCATTTCAAGGTACGAGGCACGTCTTTAATAAATTTCCTTTGCAAGGCCAATCAAATCTGACAGTTATAGATGACATTAGGGAGTTGAACAGACACTATATCGTTTGCAGCTCTTCTTGGAAATCTGTACGGATTAAATGCCACTGAACTTACCTTCCATATAAGAAGCCAGATGAGAGGGTATTTCCTTTGCATAAAGACCCTTTAACCTTTCTGAAGCCTTAAACCTCAAGTTGCGCTTGAAGTTTTCCTTATCAGCACAGTCAGATCTTATAGTGTGATATGTCTGAGGTAGAAACGGGGGTGAAGAGACCACATCCTTTCCAAAAGCACCGTGTCTCTCCGAAGCTTAAGATGGCTCGGTCAGGGCAGGGTTGGCAGAGACTCAAGATATTTCTCATCCTCCTTCAGCCAAAATCCTAAGCAGGAGCTAATCGCATCAAGTTTTTGGTACAACCGAGCTGGGGTTGCTCATTATCAGTACCATCCGCTCTCCTATGAGCATAGCTAATATGGCACCAGCGTGTTACACCAGCGTGTTAGGAGTCAGGGCTGATGCAGGGACTAAGTATCCCTGCTTCTTCCTCTCTTCCTTCACTGGTGCCTCCTTTTGCCTCCCCTTCTTCTTCTTTCTCATCACTAAATCCATCCTGGTGCTTTTACTTCTTCCTCTTCTTCTCCTTGTCCATCAAAGGGGGTCTCCCTCTCATACACGGTCGCTACTGGAGCAGAGTTTAGAAAGATTTGTTGTTTCATTGAATTTTATTATTATTTTGATTTTATTTTTGTTTTTGTAATTAGCTTCCTGTAGAGACTTGTTTAAGCCCCTCATTGTATGCTGTACTGCTTCTTTATATCAATAAAAGTTGACATTATCTTATTCCATGTATTCTTTCTTTTCTGCAGTGGTTATGCCGTAAATAGATGTGCTATCATATGATTCCCTTTTATATTCTGAACGATGCTTAGGGCAGAAACCCATATTAAGAAAAAGATATCATTCTGAGCTTATTGAAACTATTCGGCACAATAATGCCGACATGAAAAAACTATATCTAGGGCAGAAACCCTTATTAAGAAAGAGATATTATGAAACTATTCGGCACAATAATTCTGACATGAAAAAAAAAACTATATCTAGGGCAGAAACCCTTGTTAAGAAAGAGATATTATGAAACTATTCGGCACAATAATACCGACATGAAAAAAAAACTATAATTAGGGCAGAAACCCTTATTAAGAAAGAGATATTATTCTGAGCTTATTGAAACTATTCGGCATAATAATGCCGACACGAGAAAGGTTATACATGTAAGACTAACCGAGATAATGGCTGAACGTTTCTGTATTGCGTATAAGGCGATCACCTGAGGATGGGTAACCCAAAATGCACTATCCAAGATGATCTCCGTGTACTAGGATGCTTAACCACATTATTATCTACACTCATGGCCTTAACCATTTTTGACATGCGGTCTGAGGACCGAGGTACGACTATACCGGGCCTAAACACTCGTTTATATTGGCTTCTTCAGAGCTAGGATCCGAGGACAGGACGGGACTAGGACCATGCAATACCTTGGTTCTGTCCAAAACTTAGATTTTCATTCTCATGTACTTGGTTTCCCCATAGGTTTGAGTCCGAGGATTATGCAAGACCTTGGTTCTTTCCAAAACTTAGATTTTCATTCTCATGTACTTGGTTTCCCCATAGGTTTGAGTCCGAGGACTATGCAAGACCTTGGTTCTGTCCAAAACTTAGATTCTTATTCTCATGTACTTGGTTTCCCCATAGGTTTGAGTCCGAGGACTATGCAATACCTTGGTTCTGTCCAAAACTTAGATTCTCAATCTCATGTACTTGGTTTCCCCATAGGTTTGAGTCCGAGGACTATGCAATACCTTGGTTCTGTCCAAAACTTAGATTTTCAATCTCATGTACTTGGTTGCCCCATAGGTTTGAGTCCGAGAACTATGCAATACCTTAGTTCTGTCCAAAACTTAGATTCTCAATCTCATGTACTTGGTTTCCCCATAAGTCTGAGTCTGAGGATTATGCAATACCTTGGTTCTGTCCAAAACTTAGATTTTCAATCTCATGTACTTGGTTTCCCCATAGGTTTGAATCTGAGAACTATGCAATACCTTGGTTCTGTCCAAAACTTAGATTTTCAATCTCATGTACTTGGTTTCCCCATAGGTTTGAGTCCAAGGACTATGCAATACCTTGGTTCTGTCCAAAACTTAGATTTTCAATCTCATGTACTTGGTTTCCCCATAGGTTTGAGTCCGAGAACTATGCAATACCTTAGTTCTGTCCAAAACTTAGATTCTCAATCTCATGTACTTGGTTTCCCCATAAGTCTGAGTCTGAGGACTATGCAATACCTTGGTTCTGTCCAAAACTTAGATTTTCAATCTCATGTACTTGGTTTCCCCATAGGTTTGAATCTGAGAACTATGCAATACCTTGGTTCTGTCCAAAACTTAGATTTTCAATCTCATGTACTTGGTTTCCCCATAGGTTTGAGTCCGAGGACTATGCAATACCTTGGTTCTGTCCAAAACTTAGATTTTCATTCTCATGTAATTGGTTTCCCCATAGGTTTGAGTCCGAGGACTATGCAAGACCTTGATTCTATCCAAAACTTAGATTTTCATGTAGTTGGGGGGATATTAGCCCCTTGGCCAAGGTGTAGGACATTGGTTTGGGGGGATTAGCACCTCGGCCAAGCCCCTAGTGAAAAACGCAGCCCCTAGTGGAACTTTAGGTTAGGGCGCTACAACGGGCTGTTGGAAGTGATGGGGGGGACTTTCTCGACCCACCGCCTGTGCCAACACACAAGCCTCCCCACAAACGGCGCCAATTGTAAGGACTCAAATTGTGACGATCCCAAATGATATGGGCTTCGCACGTAAAAGAAGCCCAAACAATATAATTTGTAGAGCGTGGGTTTGAAAGGCTAGGCCTTGATCATTGGACGGTGGTTAGTCGTGGTATTCATACAAAAGTAAGTCGTGTTCGCTCGAGGAGTCATTCTCCTCTATGCGGTCTGGGAGGCTCTAGTTTTTGGCCTTTTTTCCCAGCCCCTTTCCTGGATTGCTTGCTTCTCCTTTTATATTAGTTTGTATCTCTTATACAACGTTCACGTGTAGGTTCGACTTTCCAGGACTGATACTTGTCCCATCAGCCTATACCCAAAGTGGTTGAGGGTGGTTGTAAAAACTGAAGAGCATGGTTCTGTCAGGTGCAGAGTATTCAATAGCAATAATGGCAGCTTTCCCTTTGTCCTTGGTCGTCATACTGTCCAGCGGTCCTTTCTCTATCAACATGGATATTTTAGGTTTCTTTCTCAAAACTATGCCTATACCGTTCCTGCCCTTTCTTTCAGGAGGACATCGGGAATGCCGAGGACAGAATCATCCTCGGCTACGTTTCAATATTACTTGGACTTTCATTACATATCCTTGACTATATCCCTCCTCGGCTCGGGTCTTGGACCCCAATGTAAAAATGGGCCAGGGTCACAAAATATTGGGCCCCACATATATTATTTGATAAAAATTTAAATATAAAAAGGCCCTACTTAAAATTTTTGCCTAAGGCCCTCAAAGTTGTTGAGCCGGCCCTATTTTTCACCCACACGAATTTTTAAAAAAATTAAAAACTATTATTTAAACACACACACCAAACGGGCCTAATAAGTTTTGATACACTTGGAGAACAAATAACTAGAATCTACCAATTTTTCTCTTCACTTCCCCTCTCAACCAAACATTTCTTTCACCTATTTTCTCTCTTTTTTTCACTCTTTTTTTTTTTCATCCTCTTAAAAATCATACCTTTAGAGGGGCGAAAAGTGGAGGAGAAAATAATTTTTTTAGTTATTTGGTTAAGGGGAAAAAACTAAAAAAAAAAAAGAGGAGACTCGAAGATTTTGCTTCGGCCATCCCAATGACTTTTCTGTCCCTCAGTTGTAAGGTTTCAGGTATCTCTAATGATTTTTTCTTGGTTTTCTTTTTTTTCCCTTGTTTTCGTTTTTCATTGGTTTGTTCTTATTTACGTTCTCTTTTCTGTCTTTTCCTACTTCTCCTGCTTACCGCACTAGGTTGTGACGCTTGACGTGAAAGGCTAAAAGGGAAAAGAGAAGATAAAGTTGTGGGGGTATTTTGCTGTGTTGGTGTGCCCAGTATGATGAGGTGGCTTTCTTATGTTGGTGTGCAGTATTTTAGTCCTTTGCCCGTAGCCATGCATCATATGAATAAGACCTACGCATAAGATGCTAGTAGCAAACACACTTTAAAAGAATCTGTACTGTACTAATATCTCTATACCCAAAAAGAACAAAAACACAGAAAGAAAGAAAGAAAGGAGAGTAGAATGGACACGAACTTTCTTCCTTCCAAAAGGTCAGGTTAAATCTCTTTTCTTTTAATTTTGGTTTTATACTTTTCTATGCATACGCCGATAAATCTCATGTCAAGTCTTTATTTGTTTGGGTAATAAATGTTTTTTTAAGCATACAAGAACTATTGTGAATATGTTCTAGTATTATCATTTTCTTTTTTTAATAAGCACCACTTATGGTTAACACTTCATACCATGGTTATCAATATCCTGATCTAGATTTTAGGATTTTAAAAAAATCCTTATATCCTATATCCTTAAAACGTCCCGGATCTCACTAGGATTTCTACTAAAGTGAAATTCATGTGGGATCCTAATTCGGATCTTGAGATCTTATAGGATCCCAATTCCATAGCGATATTAAAGATCATGTCCTACAAAGAAAAATTCAATTTTTTTTCTTCTTATTTCAGGCTTCCAAATAGAGCCTAAAGGCCCTAAACTAATTAAAAAAAAAAATGTAATAAATAGATCAGCACAATAGCTTAACCAAAATCAATATATTAAAAAAAAAACATTTAAAAAAAAATCAAAAAATAAAACCCTAAGGCTCACATTAATCATCAGTCGCCACCTTAAACCTAATAAATAAAATCACAAAAGATAGAAGAGAAAAGGCTAGACTTCTAAAGAGTAGAAGGTGAGTGTAAGAAGCTGAGAATTTCTACAGTGACACCACAGTGAAAGAGATTATAGACAATAAAGGTGATTTTTTTTTTTTTTTTGGTAATTCCGCTAACAATGACGAGAATGTTGCTTATAATAATTAACCATACATTGAGGAACCCATCCAAGATAACCAAAACTTTGGTCTTGATGATTGATTGTGTTCGTGGTGTTGTGTTGAAACATTGTTATTTGTTTTGTGTTGTTTTTGTGAGACATTAGATATTGACATTGTTATTTGCTCTGAATTGTTTATGTGAGACATTATGTATGTTTTGATTTGTTTAACTTAGAATTTGGTATTTGTGAGTTGTAACTTTTAAACTTTGAACTTTAATTATGTATTTGTAATTTGGTACTTTGCATTTTATTAGTAATTTCACTAATTTGTGTCAAAAATGACTTTTTTTCAACGTTTCATTAATATATATTATAAATTATTGTAAGGACTGAATTTGGATTGGATCTAGAATAGGGTTGAATTTTAGCCCAACAAGCCCAAATAATGAATTTGTAGAGTGTGGACGAAAGAACTAAATCTACTCTAGAAGGAAAACAGTAAAATTGGCTGATTTAAGATCATGAAACTCAAATGAAATAAGAAAATCTACCCTCGGCATGGCCTGAGGAACTTATATTGTAATGTTTTGTTGATGAACAAAGTCACAAGAGTTCACTATCTTGCTACCAAAAATTACTTGATATTTTTTCGATCCCTTGCTTTAGTCCATCTTCACATGCTATATACTACAACCTTGGTATCATCCTCACCATACACGTGTAAATTAGGTTCTAGGAACTCTTTCTTGTCCCATCCAACCCCTCCCAAAACCACCAACAAGTAGCTGTAATGCTGCTTGACTACTGTTCAGGTATCACCTCCACATTAATGTGGCCAGAGAGTTAGTTGGGAGGCATTTAATGTGGAGGTAGCAGCTTTTTGGAGATATTTGTTGCCCTCCTTTTCTTACTCTTTATCCAATGTTTAACTCTTAGTTATGATGTAACTTTGAAGAAAGTTTAGGATGATATGACACTCTTACTGACCTCGGACTCTCGTTCCCGAGATGGCCTTTCTCCTCGGACGTTTGTTGGACTTATCTCGTACTATCCTTACTTTTCTCTTTATATCATTCCCCTTATAACCTCATTTGGCCATCCTCGGATTAGCTAATGTCCTCGGATTAGGTCATAGGCCCAATTCATACAGCCTTAATAGTACCTCCTGTTTAGCTGGCCCCCACAATTATAATTATAGGTATTTTTAGTCTATATTTTTTTAATCAGAAAGTAGGATCTTACGATCCTCATGTTGATCCTACAATCCGATCCTCAAATCATCTCACTAATCTTGTGTAGAATCTCGATCCTAATAACCTTACTTCATACATTGAGAAATGCTATGT
Source organism: Quercus tomentella (assembly GCA_028535165.1). Classification (NCBI taxonomy): domain Eukaryota; kingdom Viridiplantae; phylum Streptophyta; class Magnoliopsida; order Fagales; family Fagaceae; genus Quercus; species Quercus tomentella. Next base: position 38,371,454 of record JAPQVY010000012.1, on the reverse strand, counting down.
TAACAACGCTTTCACAAATACTTTCGTAACAAATCTTAAATGGCAGGTTATTATTGGCTATTATTGATGGGCAAAAAAGTATTTTAAGTTGTGGATTCAAATTAGAACTAAAACAACTTACCATCTATGATTTGTTGTGAAAGTGTTGTGAAAATATTGTGTTCATAGCACTTCTCTTCATAGAATATTTGAATTTCTATCATATTTGATACTCTTCAAATTGTGGTGAAAATGTCGTAAGGTTTTTGTGGCCACAAAAATCTCATATGAAAAATAACTCTTTAACACTTTATTGTAGGGTTATTAACAAACTACTACTATATTTTTGGCACATCCAACTTAATACTATAATTAATTGTCTATTTAGAATCCGTTTATTTTAATAAAACTAAATTTTTTTTGCTGAAAATACTGTAGATAAAAATGAAAGTTAGCTGAAATAGTATAATGAGACCCATGAATAATACTAAAAAGTGCAGTGGGACCCATGAATAGTAGCAAAAATAAACTGAATAGTAAAATAGTTGGTAAAAATAACCCATGCCAAACACACACTAAGGTGCGGTTTGGATAGAGATTATAGCGTCTACGTTTTGGGAGGGACGTGTTTCAGCTTTTTTTTTTTTTCCTCTGCACGCGTTTTAGCTGGGGACAGAAGTTACTGTTCACACTATGCGGTTACTGTTCACGCACTGTTCATGTACTGTTCATATACTGTTCACCCACTTTTTAATTAAAAATGGGCCTCACGATATTATTCACACATTTAAAAATTATTTTGCTAAAATATTTTAATAAAAATAAGTTATATCCAAACGGACTTTAAAACTGCTATTTTTTTTTATTGCATTTTTGTTGTTCCCTTATACTGTTCATCTTCCATTTGTTTTGTTTGTTTTGAATTATACCTTTGACTTTGTTTGTTTTACTTTTAATGTAAAAAAATAGTCAACATTAAAATATTTTACCGTCATCTCTAAAATTGTGGCAACAAGACGTAAAATGTTTGTCTTAAAACAAAGAGTAGACATTTTACATCTTTCACACGGACAGACCAGCCCCCCACGGCCCACCCCTGCTTCTTCCCTTTTTCTCTCACACAAACTTTTCCCTTTCTCTTTGGCACAGTCCCTTGGGACTCTGACCGTCGGCATAAATGTTTCCGGTGAGGTGTCGCGGCGGTAAGGGCGTGCAAATTGACAAAGATCGACTACCACCACCCTTTCGCGGTGCAGATCGTCAAAAATGGGTGGTGGTGGGGTGGATCGTCGTCAGATCTGAGTGATGCTGTCTCTCTCTCCTTCTCTTCTTCTTATTTTAGGCTGCACCTCTCAGATCATGGTGGTTGCGGCTGCAGAGGTCATCGTGGCTGGCTGGGTCGTTGGTGTTGGGTTTGGTATTGTCAGGTTTGGTTTTGAGTTTGGTGCTTGGGTTTGGTATTAGGTTTTTTGTGGTTCATTCCTGTTTGGCGCTTGATGTTGTTGTGATGGTGTGGGTGGTGGTGCTGTAGTCGCTGGATTTTGGTGGCGACGGAGCAGTGGTGGCTATTTTTTTTTCCTCTTCCCTCTCTGGATTTTGGAGGGTTGGTGGTGGGTTGTGCTTGGCTTTGGTGGTAGTGGCGGCGACTTGTGGCTGGTTTGTGCTTACATTTTCCGGTGTTTAGTCATACCAAACACTTAAAATGTCTTCACTGAAAATATTTTACTGTACGTGTAAAATATTCTACATTTGGCCATGCACCACAGATTCTCTTGTTCCTTTGAAACCAAATTTGATAAATTGTAGCCCCCCAAGTTATATTGCAGATCACAGCTTTTAAACTTTTGCCTTCCCATTGTCGCAGACCCCAATTCACCACTCTATCCAATTTGAGTTTTAGGTTCACAGATCAAGTATTCTTCCATAATTTGTTCCCGTACTGATATTCTTTTGGTAAATGAGCAATCAAAAACCAAATTGATTTTGCTTTCTAAACTTCCTCTACAGAAGACACAGGTTGTGTCACCAGTGTATCCCATTGAATAAGCCTATCTCTTGTAGATAAACCATTCATGATTGTTAGCCAGAAGGCCCAGAACATAAATGCAGGCCTTGAAATAGCCATGGAAAAACAGACAAGTTTGGACCAATTCACCTCCATGCTCTTGTTCAAAGCTAGAGTTCTCAAACTCTCTCCCATGGTCACTCCTAACTCTAACCGTAGAACACACTTTCTCGATCTGAATTCTTTTTCATAAAAACAGAGCTCAATCAAAGGCATCTGACTTTTCTCTCAACAGAACCACCCATATATCTAGTGAAGTCATTTAACACTACCATATTATACTTCTTTCCTCGTTAACTTTCAGTCCTAGTTGGTCCTATAAAATCAATGTTTAGGAGCTCCAATGGTCTAGAGATAAGGGTGGTATTGGTCTTGTGACGCTGAGATCTTGCTTTCCTAGTTGTCATGGTCCACAAATAGTCTTTTTTACTTTTCCAAGCTTGGGTAATCCAATAACTGCCCCAACTTTTGAGACTGCCAATTACTTGCATCTGCCATAGCCAATTCTTTGATACCTTAGCTCCACATTAGTCAATTTGGCTTCATTTTTAAGTTTAAATATTTTCCTCCAACCCAATGTACAATCTTGGAGAATTTTTACCAACCAAAATTTCTGCCCTTCAAGTAGGGAAATTAATTGGGCGGGGGAGGAAATCTGACTTATAAACTCTTTCATGGCATACCATAAATATAATTCACATACTTGCAAGTAAAATCAACTCTTAAATCTGTACCACGATCTTAAATCCTTTAAATTTTAATCTTGTTATCTTCAAACTCTTTATCGGTGAATGCAGGATTTGATACAAGTCTTTGATACAATATTCAAAGACTCACCAAATAATTTAACTTGCAGCTCTAAATTAAATATGAGCAAAACTTTTGTTAGCAAATGGAATGTCATGGATATTTACTTAATTTCCTTCTACTCACTTCAAGTTTATATCTACTAATATTGAATGTGATCTAAGGCAATTGTATGTTCTTCTATTTGTAGCAGTCAACAAGCTGCTTTTGGATATCTCATTCCATTGCTGATTGCCCTCGTCCAAATCAAGTATCAGAATTGTGGCAACCCATTTCAAACCCATGGTGCAACCCTGTCACTTTTTGTTGTAGCTGTATTCATTCATGTTATAGCATTAGCAGTGATAAGCAAACCAACTCCCAATCCGAGCTACCTCCCTGTACTCACACACGTCTATTTCATTTTTGGAATGTTTGCCTGTGGCTTGCTGCTGTTGCTCATCATACCTCCTCTTGGTTGGATCGTCCTCATCTTATGTGTATCGATCTTAGTATGGTTGCTATACAAATCATACAAATGGATTCTCCAGCACTGTCAAGAAATGTTCCATTTAATCTGTCGATCATCTGATGCATTCAACAGATTGGGTGACTGGTTCCAGCCGAGTCCTGCAGCTACCAACTCATCAGTTCAAGAAAGCAGTGGAAATGGCAGTAATTAGTGCCGACTTTGTCCTCCTATCAAGAAGGTTATCTTATATTCCGATCATATCTTCACTTTACACCTCCTATCTAAATTTAAAACTCCATATACTTAAATGTTATCAATTTAAGGTTACAAATTCTTGTTTACGTCTGTTCTAAACATCACAGATGTGAATACATTGCAAGGCTATGTGGAAAAGTGTTATGACTATTGCCAGAATTAGCTATGTTTCCTAAGTAAGGCTACTTGTTTAGGAAATTTTTTAAAAAAAAATGAAGAAGTTAAAATGACTCATATATACTAACATTAATAGAAAAATAATGAGATATATTAAATATGTATGTTGCTGATTGCTTTAAATAGTATAATAGCTGGACTGGGTAATTGCTTTAGCTGTGATCTGTTGTTTCAAAGTCGAAACTATTCTATTTTTTAATAAAACTTTAGTTTGAGTCTTGTTTTCTAATCCAGTGCATTATAGATAGCTGCATTATATTTTCTTTGTACTTGGGCTTTTTGTGACAAATGTCAAATTTTGAGATACACTTGGAATATGAGCATAAAAATGAAATTGAGGATTCAATTGCTAGCAGGGTTGTTTATAACAGCTTAATTTTACTTTGGCAGTTCGTCACAGCTTGATGGTGAAAAAGTGGCTTCGTAACGACAGAGGGTGCAGATAATTTATGCCAGCTTGGTAAATGGGGGATGAAAAAATAACCAAGTAATTCATGTTGAAATATAACAGGCTTCATAGACAATGGTTGGAGTGCTTCTTCAGTTTTCTGGCAAATTGAACATGTTATTTATAAATACCTTTTAACCATGCAGGTGTTTTTTTTTAGAACTTGGATGTGTTTATTTCAACATTTTCCACCAAGTCATTCATGTTGAAAATAAGACTTGGTATCACTTTTTTGAGTGTCCCCATTGAAATATCTGGAGATGCTAGTCAAATTGTAAAACTCTCGACATGCATGTTGTTATTTTATGCATGTTTTGTTATTATATTTTTAGCTTTATGTGTGTGTTGTATGTAATTGTTTTAGCTATTCTACAGCTAGGGATGAAATGGATTCGTATCAAACAGAAATGGATCATTTTTCATATATTGGGGGTAGAGGAGGTGGCAATTTAGTGCTAAGTTAAGAAAGTAAATCATTGTTCATTAGAGAGAGAGAGAGAGAGAGAGAGAGAGTATATCTTTGGCAGAACTAACAGAATTTAAGACACTGCTACATCTTTCAGAAGAAAATAATAAATAAAAAAAGACAATGCTACCTCTTTTTGCATTTTTTAGTACGGTATGTGTAAAAGTTTGGAGAGAATCTGTTCCTACTGTCACTTTCTATTAGTATGACATTTTTTTTCTGTGAGAACTTTTATTATACCATCGTTTCGGTCAGGAATGGATGTGAAAACTTGTATTAGGCAATGCTGAACTAAGGTTTCCCCTTCTTAATATGGTGTTTGTGAGGTTGCATGGACCTTTGTCTTTTTTTTTTTGGTAAAACAAGGACCTTTGTCACTATTTAGTCAACGTAGAAACTCCTGTCACAGTTCCATCTCTTCTCTTACCCACCTACAGAAACAAAATTCACACGTGACATTCAAATTCATGTGAGATGAAAATGTAATATTCGAAAAATATGAAGTAAATTTATAAATAAATTTAGTGACACAACTTGTTCAACAACTTTTGCACACTTTGCTAAAGTGGTAGGTTTTGAGTAATGAAAAAAATGATATTACTTATAGGCTCATCTGAAAGTAATTATTTATCATTCACAACTTACCATCTTAACAAATTGTGAAGAAATTTATTTAACAAGCCATGTCCATACCAAAGATGTAAATTTGTCGTTTTAAATTTTAATTCAACCATATGGTCTAGTCCTGAGAGTAATTAACAAACCATATGCCTCAATAATCAAAGTGATTCAGCAACAAATATGCCCACAGCTTTAGATATTAATAATTGGACAAAATTTAATTACAAACTTAGTTATAGCTTAAGTCTACAAATTTCTTTAAAAAAAATTAAAATTGCTACATATTTGGAAAATATAATCGTTGGATTACATGTTCTTTACACTCTTAATACATATGTCAAATGTTGTACTAACCAGATATTATTTTCTATCTAATTCATAAACTTATGCAAAATTTTATACTACAACAAATTGTAATTTAAACAATTGATTGATGATATTTTTATTAATTTTAGATTTTTTGAAAAATTTTGCACGCATGAAAAATATAAGAAGAAAATGTAATTCAATTGTGAATTTGTCAAAATTCATATCTAATAAAAAAATATTAAGTAATGTTATAGTCTTAGGTTACAACCAAATTAATTTGTAGCCAAACTTTCTCATTTTAACAATTAATAGCAGTAAAGATTCAAAAGTGGAACCGAAATATGCACTACTTGTGGTTTAGTGATATTATGAATTGAGTTATTTACTTTCATTTTCCACCGTAATCAACGCGATTACATTTTAGTTTCTTGCCGGAATCAGCACGAAGACGTGGGACCATCAGATATATATATATATATATATATATATATATATATATATCCAAGTTTCCATTATCATTTCCACCCATCAGACAAGGGGACCCACTCTCCCTCTATCTATTTCTCCTATGCTCAGAAGGTCTCCACAGCCAACTGCACCAAGTGGAGGAAGCTGGCCACATCCGTGGGGTCTCCATTTGCAAGAAAGGTCCAAGACTCACTCATTTGTTTTTCGCCGATGATAGCCTGATTTTCTGCCAAGCCTTTATGCTAGAATGCCAGAAAGTTCAATCTCTCCTTTCCTGCTATGAGAAAGCTTCGAGGCAGCTCCTGAATATGCACAAAACGAGTCTCTTCTTTAGTAAGTCTACCTCCCGGACACCCTTAACCAGATTAAAGCCTCACTTGGTGCCTAAGAAGTGAAGCAATGTGAGAAATACTTGGGATTACCTACCCTAATTGGGAAAAACAAGAGAGCAAGTTTTAGGTACGTCAAGGAAAGGGTTTGGGCAAAGTTTCAAGGGTGGAAAGAGCAGCTACTCTTTCAAGCAAATCGGGAAGTGCTTCTCAAAGCGGTCATCCAAGTAATCCCGACTTATGCCATGAGTTGTTTCAAACTCCCAGTCACCCTTTGCAATGAGATAGAATCCTTGATTAAAAAATTCTAGTGGGGTCAACAAGCTGAGCAAAGAAAAATCCACTGGTCCAAGTGGAGCACCCTTTGTAAGCCAAAGAGTTTAGGGGGCATGGGCTTTAGGGAACTACAAAAGTTTAACGATGCAATGCTCGCGAAGCAAGTTTGGCGCTTGCTAACAATGAGGACACCCTGTTCCATAGATTCTTCAAAGCAATTTTTTTTCCAACAGGCAGCATTCTTGAGGCAAAAGAAGGGAATGGGTCTTATGCATGGAAAAGCATCCTTAAGGCCAGAGCAATAATCCAAAAAGGCATGTTATGTTGAGTGGGCAATGGTTCATCAATTCGGATTTACCATGATAATTGGCTGCTTGATCCTAGTTTCAAGAAAGTCTTTTCCCCGCCAAACCTTTTTGGCAGCCATGAAAAGGTTTCAGCCCTTATTGATAGTGAGAGGCGTTGCTGGTCTCAGGAGGTAATTGACGCAAATTTCCTTCCCCATGAAGCTTCTATAATCAAGTCCATCCCCCTTAGTTTTGGCGATTGGGTGGATGTGATGACATGGCCGCTTAACAACGAAGGTGTATACTCTGTAAGGTCAGGATATCGCCTGTTGTTGGACCTGGAACTAAATGAGCAGCCCAGGACCTCAGACCTTTCCAATACTATGAGGATGTGGAAGGGCATTTGGAGCTTAAAATTTCCTAACAGAGTTAAGACTCTAATTTGTAGAGCGGGGTCAAACTCCCTACCATTGAAGTCAAATCTAAGGAAAAGGAAGATCCCAATCGATGCAACGTGCTCAAATTGCGACTTGGAACCAGAAACCACGGTTCATGCAATTTGGTCTTGCCCTTCCCTAGTGCAGATTTGGAAAGTCTATTTTGGTTGGCTGGTAAGTGAAGCGAGAAAAGGCTTCAAACTTCCTTGATGTGCTGCAACTGTGTTAAGAGAAAAGTAATCTAGTGGATTTGGAAAGTCCATTTTGGTTGGCTGGTAAGTGAAGTGGGAAAGGCTTCAAACTTCCTTGATGTACTGCAACTGTGTTCAGAAAGGAGTAATCTAGTGGATTTGCTGGCCATGACAGTTCCCAGATTTGGACTAGGCGCAACAAAGTCTGAGTGGGTGAAACTGTTGCTTCTCTGGGTATGATCAATCACATGGCTTTAGCCTTCAGGAATTCCATTAGTCCTCCCTTAACCCTCCAAAAGCTCCCACCCCTCCTAAAGTCACAAAATGGTTGCCCCCTCCTTCGAACTGGGTGAAAATCAACTTTGACGGAGCAACATTCGATGACACCAGCTCCGCAGGCTTGGGAGCGATAATTCGCAATGACATGGGTCTAGTTATGGCTGCTTTTACACAACCCATTCCACTGCCTACATCAGTAGAGATGGTGGAAGTGTTGGCAGCACGGGGTGCCCTCTGCTTTGCAAAGGATCTCGGCTTTAACAAGATGATAGTGGAAGGAGACTCAGAGGTTATCATCAAAGCTCTCAACAGTGGAGGTCTTTCTTCTTCCAGCTTCGGTCACATTATCAAGGATATCAAGGTGATGTCTTCATTGCTTGGGAATGTGGTCTTTAGTCATACACATAGGCAGGGCAATAGAGTTGCCCACAGACTGGCTAGAATGGCGTGTAATTTTGTTCATTTCCAATCCTGGATGGAGGATGTTCCTCCAAGGGTGAAAGATGTATATTTCTCTAATGTAATTCAATGATATCCTCCCCCTTCTTTCTGCGAGGGTGGTTTCTCAAAATAAATATAAATAAATAAATAAATTGAAACTTTTGAAGGTTTCTCAGCTCTGCAATCCGTCAATATTTGTAAACCTGAAAAGTAAATAAAGTCTCAATTAAATTAAAAAACAATAATATATCTGTACGGACTCAGTAATCTGATGTCTAAATACATAACCTAACTCAATCTCTTCTTATCCCTAACCAAACAATCCCAATATCAAATTTCTGGAATAATAATTACGTATTTATCAGTATGCAGGTGATTAATTCCAACACAAACATGACTTGAAGAATAGAGAGTATAAAAAGGCAAGCACATAGCAATTAGGAACACTCAACACACATAGAAAAGAGACACAAGGAAGCGAGAATGCAGGGCAGCAATCTTCGTCACCAAGGGTTTGTTCAAATTTCTTTTTTTTTGGTTAAAAGACGAATTCATTAAAACTAAATAACAGAGTTCAAATCAGGGCCATGCCTGACCGAGTACAAACCAGATACATCAAATTTCATATATAGCTTTAAAATTAATGTATTTACATTTTTCTATATGCCCATGAATCCTACTAGTTCAATTATAAATTTTTTTCATTACAAAAACAAGAACTTGTCAATATCTTACCTGCATAATCTTTTTTTAGTAAGCATGGCTTATGGTTTACAGAATATCTAAGGTTTTTTTTTTAGTAAGAAACTAGGTGTTAACAAGAAGGAAAAAAAAAATCTGAAAAAATGTAAATCCTTAACTATTTCCCCTCTTACTAAGTTTACAAAATGTTTTTGTAAATTTTGACCAATACTAGGTATATAAGTAAGTATTTCAACAGCAGAAATTAAGCATAATTTAACAATTTTATGTAAGGTAGAGTTTGGTTTTTGTTTTTTGGGTGATAGCGGAAAAGTTATTTAAATTACATATCGATTCTATAAAAACTTTTGAATTTCTATAATATGTTATTAATTAGAAAATTTTATTTTATATTAACAATTGTAATATTGTATTGTAATTGTATATTCTAAAAACAGTATTTGACGTCTGATCAACACATTTTTCACATGTGCTACTGTATTTTTCACATAGTTAGAATTAGTTAGTTTGTTAGTAATATCTTTTTCGTTTCTAGTGATATTTTCTTAGGAGAAAAAAATTAAGGGTCCATTTGGTACATGTATTTAAACACATATTTTCAGTTTTTAAACAACATTATACGTATTTTTACACTTTTTCACCCACACGTATTTCTAAAAAAACTGAAAACTATTGTTGAAACACACATATCAAACGGGTCCTAAAACTCCAAACTAGCTTGGAGTTATATTCCTCATATCCAGTATATAATGATTGTAAAGATGATTTATGTGTAGTTTTTGACATATATATAGTAGGTTAGAGGAGATAACCCTAAATTTTTATCCTTTCTTAGATTACTATCTCTATTTTTGACATATATTAAATAAACTTGACATTTTATTGCAAGTTATTAGAATTATGGTTAAGTGATTAAATTCATCATTTCCTAATAGTTTAAACTTTTGGGACAATCAGTAATTTAACATGGTATCAGAGTAAGAGATCCTAAATTTGATTCCTATCTTCACTCTACCTCCCATTTAAAATGTTAAATTCTCACTTGTTAGGCCCCCACTTATTAAGTTGAAGTTTAGGCCCACAAGTGAGAGAGAGTATTGGAATTATAGTTAAGTGATTAAATTCATCATTTCCTAATAGTTTAAGTTTTTGGGACAATCGGTAATTTAATACAAGTAAAGAAATATATCATTATTTTTTTGAAGAGAGAGAGAGTGAGAGAGTATTTCTTTGGCATAGCCAACATGATTTAAGACACTACTACATTTTTCAGGAGAATGTGATGAATACTCACTTAATTCCCTTTTACTCACTCTTCAACTGTTTTTTTTTTTTTTTTTTTTTTAATTTTTTTTTAATTTTTATTTTGTACCAATATTTTATGCAATTTCTGGCAATTCCATGTTTTTCTATTTGTGGCAGTCAACAAGAACTTGGTTTCTCCACCACATTCCATACCGCTTTTGGCTTTCCAATTCTATTGTTGCTCACCCTCCTTCAAGTCAAGTATCAAAACTTTGGCAACCCATTTCAAACGCATGGTGCAAACCTTGTCGCTTTTTATCATAGCCGTGCTTGTTTATGCTGTAGCATTGGCAGGGATAAACCAACCAAGTTCTAACAGAAGCTACCTCCCTATACTTGGACGTGTGTGTTTCATTTTTGGAGCTTTTGCTTGTGACTTGCTACTGTTGATCCTTGTACGTACCTCCCTTTGGATGGCTCATCCTCACTTTATGTGTATGCATGTTTGTACCATTACTTTGCGACTCATACCGACAGATTCTCCAGTGTTTTCTACAAATTTTCCAATCGATCAATCAATATACTTCAAAGGCATGCAACATATTGTGTGGCTGGTTCCAAAATAGTTTCAAATCGTTGTGTCAAGCAGCTTCTAGACCATTCAACAGTTCTTCAATGCCAGCCAACTCAATTGAGACAAGTGGAGGAAATGGAGGTAATTACTAATTAGTGCGTAATTAGTCCTAGGCATCAACAATTTTGATATTACTATAATGTCAAGTTGGCCTTGTAAACCGATCATATCTTCACTCTACAACTATAATCTAGAGTAAAGAACTCCACCTATTAATATGTTCATGTCTATTTAAGCTTCTGTAACATATATAGTTGTTTATGTACGTTTTCATATTGCAAGAATTATGATCTTTGTTTCCTGGTAAGGCTATTTGCTGATGAAAAAAGAAAATTACGTGACTCATATGTACTAAGATGAAAAGAAAAATATTAACATTAATTAAATACGTGTGTTCATGATTGCTTTATTAAGTACAAGCTGGACAGGGTGATCTCTTTAGCTGCTGTGATCTACTGTTTCAAAATTTTCTAGTTTCAACAAAATTTTAGTTTGAGTTTTGTTTTCAAATCATTTCTATGGTAGAATGAAACCTGTTTCCCCAATATGAGATGGAAAAAGAAATAGCCGAGAAAATTCTCTTTCCCAGTTCACACACAAGGACAAGCATCATTAAATAGTTGTGTTTTTAAAACCTTTAATGAGTGAAATTCAAAGTTAAATAAAAAGAAATGTAAATGAGATGACAAAAAGAGTGGTGTGACTGGTGTTGGTTCTCACATCTACAAGACCTTCATCAATTTCTCCTTTTTAGTTATTAAAAAAATACGTCCTATCCTAGGTGAGTGGTTAATACTTGATATAAACATTTTCAATTTTCAGTACTTTGACGTTTCTTCTCATGCTCTTTGGATCTTTAAAATTTGAAAATCTACCATATTACTAAGGATATTAAGGGTCCGTTTAATTGGGAACCATTTATTTAGTTGAAATTAAATTTTTTTTACTGATAATACTGTAAAAAAATAAAATAAAATAAAAACTCTAAAAGTTAGCTAATTGTTTTTTTGCAAAAAGTAGTATATCAAAAAACTGAAAGTATTATAGAAAAAGGCTGAAAGTACTATAAAAAAAAAAATCATCAATAGTGCATGGGCCCACATTAAAAAGGAAACTAGCTTTTTACACAATTCATAGGCTCTTATTAACGTTGCAATGTGACCTATTTTAAGAGCAAAAATAAGATAAAAAATAAAATAAGCTGATTTTTCATCAAATCCCAAATGCAACCTAAGATTATTGTTACCTGAAACATTACTTTTCCAAGCTTTGATATCTGCTTGCAATTCCATTGTAAATTTGTACATAATTATATAAGATATGGAAGAAACTACAACAATTTTAGGTTTAGAAATCATTCTCTTTTGGGGCAGTTAAAAATGTTGGCTGAGAACTTGGTTCCAATGATTTTTTGTAAGGTTTCGAAAAATAAAAGCAAGCAAGAGAAATTTAAGAGCACGTGGTCTCACTCACATTGCCACCCAAAAACAAAGAGAGAGAGAGAGAGAGGCTTACAGAGTACAAACCACTTTGATTCTCAAAACAAAAAAGAAAAAAAGAAAAAAAAAAAGAGTACAAACCACTTCAATTCAAGACCAGTTAAAAAGTGGAAATAGTATGTTTTCCTTTGAATAGGTTGGAAAAGAATCTCTTGATTGAATGCAAATGATGTTCTCAAATTAAGCACAATTCCAAATATATATGAGATTATGAGATTTCTATTAAATTATTTCTCTACACAGAATTTCTTGACAGAAAATTGGTAACATGACATAGTAGTCCAAAAACATTTTGTCTAAAGAGTAATATGGGATTCTTGTACAAAGGTCGTGATCTAAATACACCGTGGCAAAATCCAAGTATGCTCGGTAATTTGATGGGCCCACTGAAGGTCCTTGTGTTGTCGCCATTTCTGTGTGTTGTCCGAACTGCAGCTATGCTGTTGCTAATTGTAGTCGGAAATGACCACTTCAGTCCATTAGCAAAGCTGGCCCGCGTTCCCTTCTTTTCCACTGAACTTAGCCCAAGGATTATCTCTCTCTCTCACCTACGCTTCCCTTCTTTTCCACGAGACACCTTTTAGTACACTACTTATTTTTAGAGTCCCATACTTTTGAAGTAATTGTTAATAAATTATTATAAAAAGTTATAACTGTTAACGTGTATTAGGGTATGTGGGCTTTAGGCCCATCTTGTTTACTTGTATAGCACACTTACTTATACTGCACACTCTGCTTCCTATATATAGACACTTATGTATATTCTATTACTTGAGAAATACAATACAATCATTCAGTATTTCTAACATGGTATCAGAGCCACTGCTCTAATTTTCTTGTGTCTTGCAGTCTTGTTTTGTCGGTATTTTCCGCTGCCTCATCTTCTGTGGTCAGTAAACCCTTTCAGTGCCATCTCCCAACTGCTCCGCCGCAGTCAAAGGTCCACAGGGTTGAATCTCCACCGCTAGAAGCTCCTCCTCTGCCGCCAAAACCACTGCCATCATCGGATTTGTCACCTCTGACCTCCAATTAGGACATAAGACCTATCATCGTGTAGATATTCAATCGATCTACACATCTCCGCCAGAAACATCCACATTTGACCATCTACACGCCGCCACGCGCCGGTCAAAGTTTCGGCGAAGTTGATCCACGTGCTTCACGCGCCACCAGGGTATCTCCAATCTTGTTGCCGCTGACACCATAAGAATCGTCCTTCTTCGATCTGCATCATCGAAGAAGAAACTTCATCATCGGACAGTTCACGCGCTCTCACGCGCCGACAGAATCTTTGGCGAAGTTGGTCCACGCACCTCACGCGCTTCACGCGCCACCTGGTTATTTGCTGATGTCATCTCTGACGTCATTTCTGCCACGTCAGCCCTAACTGACGTCACCTGCTTACATCAGTGCCACATCATTTGCTGACATCATCACCTGTCAGCCTGCTGTCGTCATCCGGTTGACTTTGACCAGGTTAACCGTTGACTTTTTGCCAGAGTTGACTTTTTGCAGTCCAGGTGCTCCTTACCCAGTTTTTCGCGTAGATTTCATTTTTACATATTTTGCTTCTAAATGAAAAATAAGGACAGGTCTTCTTCTTGTTGCAATAATCGTCGCCGACAATCCAGCAAACGTTTTTGCAGTTTTTGCAAACATTTTGGCCACAATATTGAGACTTGCTATCATTACAACAAATCAGCTGTGTCAATTTTCGCTGCTACTGTTGCTAATACTGAAAGTGTCCAACCAATGGCTCCAGTCTCTGCACAATCTAAGTCTTCAGGACGCACTTTCACCATGTCCACAGATGACCTTAAAAATATCATCGCCAATGTCAGTCGTATGGTTGGTAATGCATCTTATTCCTCTTCTCTCTCAGCTTTATCTGGTATGTCTCCTTCCTCTTGGCTTATGGATTCTGCTTGTTGCAATCACATGACTTCTCACTCGTCCTTATTCTCTGAACTTAAACCTGCACCACACCCTCTTAATACTCACACAGCAAATGGTTCCACTATGTCTGGTCATAATATAGGTTCCGTTTCGACCTCCAATCTCTCGGTTCCTGGTGTCTTTAATGTTCCTAACCTTTCTTACAATTTATTTTCTGTGGGACAATTAGCTGAGTTAGGTTATCACATTATCTTTGATTATTCTGGGTGTATTGTGCAGGATCCAAGGACGGGACAGGAGCTTGGGACTGGTCCCAGAGTTGGGCATATGTTTCTTGTGGACAACCTTTGTCTTCCACTTGTTGCTCCTGTTTCTGTTGTTGCAGTTGCTGCAGTTTCTTCTACTCCTTCCTTTGTACTTTGGCATGCTCGACTTGGTCACGCATCTTCCTCTCGAGTACAACAACTGGCTTCTAGAAGTTTGTTAGGTTCAGTGTCTACAGAAAATTTTGATTGTGTTTCATGTCAGTTAGGAAAACAACCAGCTTTGCCTTTCAATACTAGTGAATCAATATCCATTGATATCTTTGACCTTATTCATTCTGATATTTGGGGGCCTTCCTCTGTCTCTAGTATTGGTGGGTCTCGATATTTTGTTGTCTTTGTTGATGATTACTCTCGCTATAGCTGGATTTTTAATATGAAACATCGTTCTGAGTTATTGCAAGTATATTCTAATTTTGCAAAAATGGTTGAAACTCAATTTTCCAAACGTATCAAAATTTTTCGATCTGATAATGCTTTTGAGTACACTCAATATGCTTTCCAAGCTGTTTTGCATTCCTATGGCACTGTTCATCAACTAACTTGTCCAGGTACCTCTCAGCAAAACGGTAGAGCCGAACGAAAATTTCGTCATATTCTTGACACTGTTCGTGGTCTTCTTCTCTCTGCCAAAGTTCCTGCTCTTTTTTGGAGTGAAGCTGCCTTTCATGCTATTCATGCTATTAATCGCATTCCAAGTCCTGTTATTCAAAATCAAACTCCATATGAGCACCTTTTTGGGTCACCTCCAGACTATCACCACCTTCGCTCCTTCGGTTCTGCTTGTTTCGTTCTTCTTCAACCACATGAGCATAACAAACTTGAGCCTCGGTCAAGGCTTTGTTGTTTTCTTGGCTATGGCGAAACTCAAAAAGGGTATCGGTGTTATGATCCTGTCTCTCATCGCCTTCGTATCTCCCGCAATTTTGTCTTTTGGGAACATCGCTCCTTTGTCGAGCTCTCTCACTTCTGTGGCTCCCTATCTTCCTCCTCTGTTTTAGATCTTTTTCCTGATGAGGCACATATTCCTTCTGTAACTGCTTCTGATCCTCCTGTATTTGCTCCTGATCCTCCTATAGACTTCTTTGTCCAACCATCAGATACCTTTGATCCCTTTTCTAGTTCACCCTTTAATGAACAGGTGGAAGATGCACAGGTTGAAGACGAGCTACCCAACCCTGAGCTTGGGTCCCCTGCTCCTGCTCCGCCTGAAGATCTTGCACAAGACATTCCACCTCGTCACTCAACTCGAGTAAGATCCATTCATACACATTTACTTGATTATCATTGTTACACTACCCTTGCTACACTGCATGAGCCTCACACCTATCGTGAGACTTCCACTAACCCTTTATGGCAAATTGTAATGAAAGAGGAACTTGATGCATTATCTAAAAACCATACTTGGGATTTGGTGACTCTCCCCCCTAAGAAATCTGTGGTTGGTTGTAAGTGGATCTACAAGATTAAGACTCGCTTTGATGGGTCCATTGAGCGCTACAAAGCTCGTCTTGTTGCAAAAGGTTTTACACAGGAGTATGGGATTGATTATGAAGAGACCTTTGCTCCGATTGCTCGTATCGCATCTGTTCGAGCTCTCTTAGCTGTTGCTGCTGCCAGAAAAGGGGACCTTTTTCAGATGGATGTCAAAAATGCATTCCTTAATAGGGATTTAAGTGAAGAAGTTTATATGCAACCTCCTCCTGGTCTCTCTGTTGAATCAAATAAGGTTTGTTACCTTCGGCGTGCTCTTTATGGCCTTAAACAAGCTCCACGAGCTTGGTTTGCCAAATTCAGCTCTACCATCTCTCGCTTAGGTTACATGGCCAGTCATTATGATTCTGCCTTATTTCTTCGTCGCACTGACAAAGGCATTATTTTACTTCTCCTGTATGTGGATGATATGATTATAACTGGTGATGACCTCAGTGGCATTCAAGAACTCAAGGATTTTCTCAGTCAGCAGTTTGAGATGAAAGATCTTGGACATCTCAGCTACTTCTTGGGTCTTGAAATCACTCATTCTACAGATGGACTTTATATTACTCAAGCCAAGTATGCCTCTGAACTCTTGTCTCGAGCTGGACTCACTGATAGCAAGACTGTTAACACTCCAGTTGAGCTTAATGCGCATCTGACTTCGTCAGGGGGGAAACCGTTGTCTAATCCCTCTCTTTACAAACGCTTGGTTGGCAGCCTGGTTTATCTCACTGTCACTCGTCCAGACATTTCCTATGCTGTTCACCAGGTGAGTCAGTATCTATCTACTCCACGATCGACTCACTATGCTGCTGTTCTACGTGTTCTTCGATACCTAAAGGGCACTCTTTTCCATGGTCTTTTCTACTTTGCTCAGTCTCCTCTTGTTCTCCGTGCATTTTTTGATGCTGATTGGGCAGGAGATCTCACTGATCGCAGGTCCACCACTGGTTATTGCTTTCTTCTTGGTTCTTCTTTGATTTCTTGGCGAAGCAAGAAACAAACTCATGTGGCCCGCTCCAGTATTGAAGCAGAATATCATGCCCTTGTTGATACCACATCTGAGCTTCTTTGGCTACAGTGGCTTCTCAAAGACTTAGATGTATCCATATCCTCTGCTACTCCTCTTTATTGTGACAACCAGAGTGTCATTCATATTGATTACAATGATGTCTTCCATGAACGGACTAAACACATCGAGATCGATTGTCATTTTATCCGCTATCATCTTGTCCATGGTGCTCTCAAGCTAATCTCAGTTTCTTCTAAAGATCAACTTGCAGATATCTTCACCAAGTCACATCCTAAGGGACGTCTTCGCACTTTGGTTGACAACCTCAAGTTGGTCTCACATCTACCTTGAGTTTGAAGGGTGCTGTTAACATGTATTAGGGTATGTGGGCTTTAGGCCCATCTTGTTTACTTGTATAGCACACTTACTTGTACTGCACACTCTGCCTCCTATATAAAGGTACTTATGTATATTCTATTACTTGAGAAATACAATACAATCATTCAGTATTTCTAACAATAACATTATTTTTCTGAAAAATAAAAAACTGTCAAAAAATTTAATTATTTTTTTGCTCTGAAAAATTTTCTAAACAAATTTCTTAAATCAATATTTTTAAAACATCTGTGAACTTTTCTCTTTATTTGAAAGAGTGACACTTTTATTCTAGGTTATTTCCTTTTTGAGAAAGAGGTGTGAAAACATGTATTAGAATCACCTATACCATCAGTGTTTGTTAATAAATTATTATAAAAAGTTATGACATCATTTTTTTGAAAAATAAAAAACTGTCAAAAAATTTAATTATTTTTAGTAATTGTTAATAAATTATTATAAAAATTTATAACATCATTTTTCTAAAAAATAAAAATTGTCAAAATTTTTAATTTTTTCTTTTGCTCTTAAAAATTTTCCAAACAAATTTCTTAAATCAATATTTTTAAAGCATCCGTGAGCTTTTCTCTTTATTTGAAGGAGTGACACTTTGATTTTAGGTAATTTCCTTTTTAAGAAAGAGATGTGAAAACCATGGTTTTAAAAACCGGAACGGACAAAGAACCGGAAAAGAGACTGATTATCGGTTTTATGGTCTGACCGGGATCGGACCGATGGTCGAACCGATGATGTCATAATTAATATTATTTAAATAATATTTATATGATTTTTGAATTTTAATAACTTATTTTAAGAAAATATAAAATATAGAATTTTTCTTTTTCTTTTTTTGCATACTACCTTTTTTTTCTAGTTAGTAATTATTGACAAAAAAAAAAAAAGAATAATCTATTATTAAGGTTTCATATATTTATTTTTATAAATAATAGTCTAACTTTAACTATTTATCTATTCAAAAAAAAAAAAAATATTTAAAAAAAATCACCCAAACTCAAGTGACTAGACAACTCACTGACACAGTGACATACCAATTAGTATGACCAATCTACTTTCCCACCATCTTACTCCCCACCACACACGTATACCCTTCTTTAATGAAAAGAAAAAAAGAAAAAGAAGAAGGACAATGGCAGAGAGAGGTAATTTCGGAGAAATGTAGCTCTAGTTTGGGAAGGTGGAAGTGGATTTATGTGGCCGTGCACTTTAGCACACTTCCATTTCTTTCTTTCTTTTTGTAACTTTCTCTTTCCCACATTCGTACACAGACAGTGAAAGAGAGAGAGAATATCACAGAGACACATAGAAGCAGTAAACCCAACTCTAGCACTCCACCTACCTCTCTCTGTTGTCAATCTAGCACCCCCACACGGTTTACTATCAAAAAGTTTTATTTTTTCAGTTCTCAGTGTTTTGTATTTTGTCCTCCAGTACCTCCATCCATCCCTCTCTCTCTCTCTCTCTCTCTCTCTTTCTCTCTCTCTCTCTCTGTGGAAGTTAAATCTCCATCAGATCCTCTCATTCACTGCCTCACCGAAGAGCTATGGTTTCAACACCAAGCATGAGCATTCAGTAATTTTCTCCCTCTCTCAAGCCTAGTAGATTTGAGAAAAAAGAAGATTTTTTTAGCAAAAAATCTGTCCTTACCCACTTAGACCGGCAGATCTGAGAAAAAATAAGAATTTTTCTGCAAAATAAAGGGTCCGTTTGGATAGAACTTATTTTGTTGAAACTGAAAATTGAAAACACTATAGTAAAATAATTTTTAAATGTATGAATAGTATCGTGGAACTCATTTTTAATGAAAAAGTTGCTGAAAAGTGATATTTGTGGGACCTGTGAACAGTACACGAATGCACTGTTCACTGCTGACTTGGTCAACAACTGCGGCTGAAGCAAAAAAAAAAAAAAAAAAAGGAAAACGCAAACTTAAAATGCAAACGCCATTTTCAGTCCAATCCAAACCACACCAAAGCTCCATTTCAGATCTCTTTCATCAAATTTGCAAAATCGGTTCAACCATTTCGGTTTTCGATTTTTCCGGTTGAACCAACGGTTACCGGTTAAATCCGGTTTTTCTTACATTTTCGATTTTTAAGCATAACCGGACCGGATTACTGTCCGGTTCCCGGTTAAACCGGTCGAACCAGCCGGTCCGATCTGGTATTTAAAACTATGGTGAAAACATGTATTAGAATCAACTATACCATCAGTGAAAATCTAATCCTATAACTTGACAACTGGCCAATAATTAAGCTTCTAATAAATCAAGGGAATATGCTCTGTAATATGACGTGTCAATACCTCAAATAAATCAATCTTATCCCATTACCAAACAACCCCAATCTCTATAAGTAGCAGCCGGTGTCTATAGTATTCACCGGGTTTAAAGCTCCAGCCGTCGCAAATCCCACACTAATACTTCTCCCAAGTCTTAAAGTCATCCTAAAATCCTTCAATCTCATCATTTTGATTCCAATTGACAATTCCATGGCCATTTTCTCATTCATTGAGACCCAACTCGTCCACATAGTGTTGGCGAGTCAAGCCCAACTGAGCACAAGACCGGGGGGAGGGAATAAGAGCGAAAGAGGTGAGGACACATCACATGTGCAATGGTGCCTAGGGTTGTTAATCAGGGGCGAAGCCACGTTGCTCCCGTGGTCCCCCTAAAATTTTAAATTCTCTCCACAGCATATATAGCAAAAAGATATAGGCCCCCTTGAAAAACTATAACCAGCCCCCCATTTGTTTAGAAGACTTAAACTTTATCTAACAGATAAAACTTCTCCTCAAATAAAAGAATAGTTGAGCTCTCCAATTATCCAAGGACTTGTAATTAATCTAGTGGACAATGATCTATTCTCTACAAATAGAATAGATGTTAGCCCATTTCAAAATAAAGCTTTTACATTTTCCTCTTCATTCTCATTCTCAAGTTATATGCCTTTGCTTTTTTTTCTCCTCAATGTTATTACCAGCCTCATTGTTTAGTTATTATTAACAAAACAAAGCTCATCTCAACACAGCCACACAAAACCGAAAACCCTCATAGTTAGTAAAAACAAATATGTCCCCTTTTTTCCCATCTCATTGCTGCTATATTAGAGTAGTGAACTTGGAAGTGTGTGAGGATGTGGGTTTGTGTTGGGGGGATAATTCATTAAAATATTTCAAAATAAATAATAGGAATGTTGAAGTGGATGTTGCTTAAAATAATAGTGGATTTTTTTTTTAATGTGAGTAACATATATAATTGAGAAAAAAACAAATTAAGGTTCTTTTTAGGTTAATTCTTGAGTCATATTTAAGCTAAATATATATATATATATATATATATATATATATATATATATATATTTATATGAGCAAAGCCAAAAACAATTGATGCATTCCTTAAGGAAAAAAAAAAAGAAGAAGAAGATATTAGTCATTTAAAATTTAGGACACCTGTAGCAACAAATGTTTTTTCTTAAAAGCAATATGTTCTTCTTTAATGATTTGATGACGGTAGATGAATTTAAGATGGCCGTAGCAACATTTAGAATTCATAATTTGATGATAATAGATTAATTTTATTCTATGAAAGATTATTGTGTCATACATAAATTTCATGTTGTCGGGGACGTTTTGCAACAAGGGCCAAAAATGCGAAAACGGCCCAAATCTCCCCTTGGGTTCTTTAGAAGTGTTTGTTTATGGAGAATCAAGCCCAAAATTCACAATGTATAAAAAACAAAAGCTAATGGTGCTTTGACAAGAGAGAATCAAAATGCTAACAACAAAAGTGCAGAAAAAGCATAAAAACATAACAGGTCTGAAACTTCGATCTACAGTCACACAGAAGAGGAAATTGAGGGAGGTTGTGAGGAAGAGAGGGAAGGTTCCCCTGTACCCATATTTCCAGCCCCAAGCTTCGGAATTGTGAGATTATTGACTGGCTAAATGGGTTTTTGCTTTGAAATTTCAAGTATATGGGTAGAACGTGGTTGGTGTTTTTTTTAGTTGAAGAAAGACTCTTGTATTGAGCTTGGGGTGTTGCTCTCAGAGTAAAACGTCCTCCTCTGTTTTGAATCTGATTGTGGAATTTATATTGAGTTTGGGGTGCTCTTAGTGACTGATTTTTGGTTAATAGGAAAGGCTTTAGACCCCAAGATGTTAAGCAAGTAGTAATTTTCAGGTTTGCTTTTGTTTGGATAAAAGGAAGGATTACTTTTATCATCATTAAGGGAAATGCTTGACTAAACCCTCATTGGCTCCTCATTTTCAGTTGTTTCAGACCATTGGGAGGCTCAACTAGGTGAGAGCTAGCAACTGAAGTTGGCCGATGAGAGCCAACCATTTTTAAAGGAAAAAAATGGTTTGGACAGAAACTTTGGGCCACAGTCATCCAGAGCATAAAAGTTGTTTTGGGGTGAAAATTTTGGATACAAGACCTTCTCCATGAGCCTGAGGTGCTACCAGTGTCCCTTGCCCACTTGGTAGCACGCATGGGTTGGGCTCATGCAAAAGGTTCGAAAGGAACCGACCTATACCCTCCAAACCACACTTCCTCAATTTCCCCATAAGTTGCATGGGCTTGGGCCATGCTTAAAAGAATAAAATATAATATAATACATGAATTTAGCTCACAAGGAAGTCGGGCTTGTTTGAATCGGGCTTGTACGAAATGTGTCGCGAAAATGGGTATCAACACATGCAAATTTGTGTGTGTGTGTGTGGATATTATGCATGTCTATAGTGAACTAGACAATTTATGGATATATTAGAGCTGATAACTTCTTTTTTTTTTTTTTTTTGAGAAATAAACACACACACACACAAGAGAGAGGAAAAGGGGTTCTAACACAAAGACACATCACAACTCCACTCCAAAGCCATGGTAACTTTTAAAGGAGGGTGGGGCAAGTTATATTACACACAACACACTCTCTTAAGTAATCTGGGACAATTACCCATTCTTTTTTTCTTTTTGAGAAACAAACACACACACACACATAAGGGAGAGGGAAAGGGAGCTGATAACTTTGTACTCAATATATTTATGAATTAAAATTATTGAATAAATACTATAACTCAGCCCCCCAGGTTAAAAATATTGGCTACGCCACTAGTTGTTATTGTGGTGGCGTCAAATTCGGTGTTGCATGTGGAGTCGAGTCGATCCTAGAGATGTGGGGATGTTTAGATATAGGAAAAGGAAAATGTTAAGACCACAACTTTTGTCACAACTTGCTCACGTGACAAGCCGTGAGTGGTGGAGTAAAAGTGGTGAGATTACTCACAAGGATAATGTGAGGTCTATTTGGTTGGAAAAGTCAAGATTACAAAATTTTTCACAACTTCTTGCCAGTTGTGACTTAGCAAAGTGTGGTTAGTAAAGAAAAAATGGTGAGTCCATGCATAAGTTATGATTAACCACTCACAGTCTGTTATGTCAGAGCTGTAATAAAAGAGTTGTGGAATAATTTGTGGTCCAAAACTATTCATTTTTTTCTTGAAGCATTGACACGTTAGATTGCTGAGTTGGCATTGCATGCCATTTTTTAATTATTTGGCACTATCTTTTTTGTATTTCATAGGATTTATAAATAGAAACAGTGACACAAAGACCATAGTCTCTGTGTCTTTGTGTCACTGACAATGGAATGCAGATATTCCATTCCCGCAATGACACATGGACTTAAGTGTATTCCATTGTATGTAGTTATGATTATGAACCGAAGACCTAAGCCTAAGTGTCATTGCGGGAATGGAATATCTACATTCCATTGTACGTAGTTATTAGAACATCTCCAACGGTGTAGCTAAAAGCAAAATAATCTCTATAATAAAGAATAAGATCAAAAAATGGTCTCCAATGGATTCTCTAAACCCCGAATTTTTTTTGGCTCATGAACAGTAGCTCATCAATTCTGATGGGCTACTATACATTAGCAATTGAATTTTTTTGATTAAAAAATTATACCAGCTACTATTATATCAATTCTTTCTCTGAATTTTTTTTTTCCTCTCATTCTCTCCGTTGCTTCTTTTTATCTCTCATTCTCTCATTCTCAAGCATAATCAGATAATCAGAATACAAACTCAAAAACACAATTTTAAAATTAATCAAATCATAACAAAAAAAAAAAAAAAAAAAAGAAGAAGAAGAAGACAAAAGCCACCTAACCCATTTGGACTGCGTTGGGGACGAAGATGAGCGACGGCTCCAGGCTAGGCCAACTGCTTTGGGGCGAAGATGACCCATCTGGACTGCATTGGGGATGAATGTTCTAGAATCAAGTTAAAAAAAAAAAAAGAAAAAAAAGAACGAGAGAGCTGGAGAAAAAAAGAGAGAGAATGAGAGCTGTTGGAATGTTCTTGAATGAGGGAGAAAAAGAAAATAAAAGAGGGAGGGGTGTGGGGGGGGGGGGGGGATAAAGATAGGACAACGTGTGTGGAGGAGAAAAACAAGAAAAAAAGAAATGAAACGTATGGATGAAATGAAATGAGAGAAAAGAGAAATAATATAAAGAATAAAAAATCCTAATTGAGAAATGTTACCATAATATTTTCACAATAAATTTTAAGTAACAGATTATTATTTGTTAATATTGTGAGTAAAAAATTAATTTCAGTGGTGTGTTCAAATTTGAACTAGTAACAACTTTTCACATAAATTTTGTTGTGAAAATATTGCAAAAAATGTTGTGAACGTAACACTTCTCATTGAAAAATATAATTGTTGGGAATGAATATAGGAAGAATAAATGATGATTAAGAAAAGAATAAAGAATAAATAAAGAAATAATATTTAAATGAGATGGAAAAAATGATAGAAAATCTGTTGGAAACTGTATTTGAAAAAGTAGGTAGATAAAAGTTAAACATCACTATTCATTGTCCAAACAGTACAAAAATTTGACTAATCTACTGGAGATGCTCTTAACCGTGAACTTTTGACAGTGACACAGAGACTATATATAGGATAAAAACATATAGCAATGAATGAGGAAGGAACAGCACAAGGAGGCGAGAACAATGGAGGATAACAATTTTCGTCCATAAGAGTTAGTTAAAATCTCTTTGCATTAGTTTTTGCTTTACATATTTTTTTATACGCTCTTGAATGCTACTACTTCGAGTCCATCATTTTGTAATAAATTCTTTCATGACTAAAGTTTAAATTTTTTTTTTTTTTTAAAAGGTGTTAATATCTTACCTGCAAGATCATTTTCTGCTCTAGGGCGCCGAAAATTATATGCTGTACCCGGCATATATGCCGAGTCTCTCACACACAAGCGGGCCCCATAGTGTGTGGGACCCGCCAGTCTGTGAGCACACTGCTAAATGCTAACAGCAAAACGCTAATGATTTACAGAGCATTTGAGTTTGTCATATATCTAGACAAACCTGACATCTTTATTGCATGTTTATAAACAATTAGGGTTGTTTGGTACATAATTTTAAACTCATGTTTTTAGTTTTCAAACAATATTATATGTATTTTCACACACTTTTTTACCCACACGTTTTTTTAAAAAAAACTGAAAACTGTTGTTTAAACACACATATCAAATGGGCCCTGAATATCTTTAACACATGTTTCTCAAAAAAAAAAAAATATATATATATATATATATATATAACACATCAAACGGAATTTAGGACAGTATGGATGCTTTTCTTTTTCTTTTCTTTTTTTCCCTTTTTTTTGACATTATAGTGCTCTTTTTAATTACTTAGATAAGTTTTTTGTTGAATTGTTCATACCCAAAAAAAAAAAGGGAAGGAATTTATGATAGAAATCAAAATTATAGAGTAATTATAGAATACTTTTAGAGTATCAGGTCGTTTTACCGTATCCCTTAAAAAAGAGAGGTACGATACCCCCTAAATCTAAATCCTTCATTTAGTATTGTTTTAATCTTGACCATTAGATGTAATTTTAATGGTTTTGGTTATCCGTTAAACAAGTTTTATATATATATATATACCAAAAATTATAACATTCATCAAACTTTTCTCTCTCACATTTGCTTCTCTTACCTCTGCTTGCTCTGTCTCAGTTTGCCTCTCTAAACAAAATCCTCAAATCACAGCTAAAACCATACAAGAACCAGATAGCCACAGCCGCACACCCACAACCTCAAATCGGCAGCGCTTCTTCTCATCCAATCCAACTCGTCGGCGCCACTCTCTAGTTTCGTCTCTTCGAATCCATCCTCAAATTAGCGGCGCACTCATATCCAATCCAACTCGGTGGCACTTCAACTCTTCCCGTACGACTCGATAGTGCTTCTTTTTTGCCATTATAAATCGGCAGAACCACCCACAATCTTCAGGTTCTCTCTTTACATATGATTAACGCTGATATGAGTTTATATTATTTCTCTAAACTTTGTGGGTTTATGCTATTATTGTTTTGTTTGAGTTTCGGTTCTTATATATTTGACAAATTAATCTTTACACCGAAGGGCTTGATAGTCCACCATTGATTGCCTGGATCACTACTGCCATGTGAAACGAAATTTTAATAAGTTTGCCGATGCTTTGGCAAAGAAATCTCGGGTTGGGCTAGAACTTCAGGTTTGGGTTGAAGACTTACTTGGTGACATTATCCCCCTTGCTATGCTTGATGTTCATAGTTTTCTTATGTTTTAAAAAGAAAACTATATAAATTATTGTAGCGATAAATTATTGTAAAATTCTCAACGATATAAATTTATTATGTTGGGTAACTTAATTTTGCAAGTAACTTATTCCTCAAAAAGATGCTCAAATTATTTTGTTTCTTGCAGCTTGATCTAAAAACCTTATTCATTGCAATCTGTTTCTTACGGGCCAAATCTCCTGAGCAACAGGCAGCTGTTGACTTGGACACCCACTACTCAGAGGTGAAAGATACTCTCAGTTCTGTCCAAAGTTTTGCTATTTATGTATTTGGATGTTCAACTGGTGAAAAAAACTGTTTTATTTGAACATTTAGTGGAAGATAATCTTGATATTTTGTTTTACAATTTTTTTTGCACTAGTTTATTTTCACTTATTCTAAACTAGAAATACACTTCCATTCTTTTTGTGGTTAACTCATACAATTTCGCTTTATCTACAATTTGCAGGAATATCTTGAAGAATGGATTGGACATAACACAAGAAGAGCAATCTTATATCAAGTAAGAAATGTTAAAAGCTTATCACTTCTCAATTGTGTTCCTTTAACTATTTGTTGTAATTTTTTGAAAACATCACCTAGAAGTATTGAGGTTAAACATAGAATTGGATTTTCTATTAGCGGAAAATCATTTACATTAAGACGTTCCTAACTTGACCTACAACCTATGTGCTGCAGGAATATGTAAAAGGTATATCAGCAACTGGAATGCAGTCTAACTATGGTTTTGAGGGTCAACTTAATGCTTGCTGGATCCATAAAATGACACGAACAGAAATTGAATTGATCCGTTCAGCTGGATTTCTTGTTTCAGTCATTCATGGCAGGTGTGCAGACATATGTTTTGTATTAATTAAACTGTGCTTGGTCACAAAATCTTTTCTGAACTCTATTTCTTATTGCACTTGAGCATAGTTGTTATGTTCTGTGATATGTATCAAGATAATAGTCTTTTGTACAATGAGTAATAAGCATATCTTGCAAACTCAATTTTTAAAGCTTCAGAAAGGATAAATTTTAGAACATTTTACCATTTAATTTCATTGATTCAGGATTTCCACTCAAGACTTTGTTTGTGAATGTGTAGGCATGATATAATTGCTCAAATATATGATGCAAGGAGACTTGCAGAGAAGCTGCATCCTGTTGCTAGAATGATAGAACTTCATGGAGGTCATCTAGTGAGCCATGAGAGGACCAAAGAGGTACATTTTTCATCTATAATTGATTTGATTACAATAAAGCAGCTCATTGGATTATGGCATGGTGAAAATCTAAGACGAAAGGATTTAAATAATCGGTGCTTAATAATAATAATAATTATTATTATTAGTGCTTTTTGAAATCTATGACCGTGACTTGATTGGACCTTAGTTTACAAGGAGAACAGAACCTAAAAACTTTTCTTTTCCCTTAAATTTCAGGTCAATCAAGCAATTCTTGAATTAATCAAGGCATCAGAATTGAGTATCAATCCTATTGAATGAACTAATTTGCCAAAAAAAAAGTCTGGTAAGTATTCCACATTGAAGACAAAAGCCTCTCTTTCTTTCTTTGATTGAATTGACATCATGACCTTTAGCTGTAGCTCAAGAGTCATTATCCAATCTATCAGAGCACCACAATCCCTACTTACATAAAATAGGGCCTTGCATGTGAGTTCACAGATAGGAGTAGGATAGATATGCATGTAAATAGGAAGAATAGTGCTGTAGGAGTGCCCAATAATTCCTTGTAGCACTTAGAAAGTTAGAAGTACATTCTAGTTTTAGCCCTACAGCCATTGCATATCAATATTGTGGATAAAGTGATCTGGAAATATAACCTAATGTCAGGAAATTCACTACGCCGAAATTTCTTAACTATAAATATAATTCTAGATTTCAGTATGCTGTGATAAAACTAACTCAACTGCTAACCAGGGTTATTGCTCGGAGTATATCATAATAAGAGCTTATCCATCATAGCTTCAGGGTGTAACCAAGTTGAACTAAGACGAGCTATGTTTTATCATATTGAATATTGGGCTATTAATAAGTAACATTTTCATAAAATGAGACTTTTTGTTGTTGTATCTCATAAAATTAACCTCAATAGACTAGTTGAACAACTTTTGATGAATCTAACTACTAACCAAAACGCTTCTCAAAAAAAAAAAAAACTACTAACCAAAACACTACTGTTACTTAAATCATAAGTAACAAACTAACAATAACCAAATCACAGATGCAGTATAAAATTCTACATTCTATTTTGAAATCATGTGTTGATACATGTTGCTTTTTTTTTTCCCTGTTGGGTGGATAGGGCCAAGGGTGACATTAATCAGAATAAACACAGAGGGAGGAAGCAATATCTCTATCGTGCTTTACGTTCTATCAAGAATGAATATTTTCCTGTTATACCTTTTTGGTCTCATTGTTTTGGCATTTGAGTATGGACGACGGGTTCTAAAAAGTTAAACCAGTTAAAGTTGGACCTTCCCTTGCATTAGATGATAGTCAATGAACCCATGTTTTTACTGGTAATCCTCCACTCCAAGATTTTTCTTTTCTTCTTCTTCCTTTTTTTTTTTTTTTTTTTTTTTTTTTTTTTTTTTTTTTTTTTTTTGTCATTCTCTCTATTAAAAACAGAGAGAAAAGATTGAATTGCTGAATCAATTCTTTTGATTGAATGAAAAATGAAGAAAAGTTACAGAATAGATATCTTGCCATGCTATATATACGCGTAAACAGGGAGTAACGGATTTTCCCTCCAAAAATAACAAATTAGCTAATTATCAGCAACCAATTACAATGTGACATCTGTTCCTTCTATTTGGTTCTTCTTCTTACTAGTTTCTTCTTCTTTCTAGACATCTGTTGCTTCTACTTGCTTCTTCTTCTCTTTTTGACACGTGTAATTCCCTTGAGTCTTTCTTTCTTTCTTCTTTGCTCTGTTTATTTCAACGTGTTGCCAATGTTGACTTTCCTTCTTTGCTCTGTTTATTTCACCGTGTTGCCAATGTTGACTTTCTTCAAGTTTAATACTCCCCCTCAAGTCCTGAACTGGAGGATCATGGACTTGAAGATGAGATTCACTTTGCAATTCCTTCAACAGTTGCTGTGATATAAAGATATCTTGCATACCCAACTTCTATGTTAATCTCGTGAAAGAATTGAAGCCTAAAGCTTTGGTGAATACATCAGCTACCTGAGCATTTGAATTCACATGGAAAGTCTTGATCATTCCTTCCAGAATTTTGTCTCGTACCAGGTGACAGTCGACTTCGATATGTTTGGTCCTCTCATGGAATACCGGATTAGCAGCTATATACAAGGCTGCCTGATTGTCACAGAAGAGCATAGCTGGTTTGGGATGCTCAATTCTTAGATCCTTAAGCAGCTGAAGTACCCAGGTTATTTCACATGCTACACTGGCCATTGCCCTGTACTCGGCCTCTGCTGATGATCTTGAAACTACACCTTGTTTCTTTGATCTCCATGCTATCAAACATTCTCCCAAATATACTGCATAGCCTGTTAGGGACCTCCTTGTATCAGGGCATCCAGCCCAATCAGCATCACAGAATGCTTTGATGTGCAAATCAGATGTGCTTGAGAAGAAGAGTCCCTTACCTGGTGATCCTTTTATATACTGAAGAATCCTATGAGCAGCAAGCAAATGAGGCTCTCTAGGCTTTGAGACAAACTGACTCAACCTATGCACAGCATAAGTGATGTCAGGCCGTGTCAAGGTTAAGTATAGTAGCCTTCCAATCAACCTTCTATACATTGCAGGATCTGCTAATAGCTTCCCTTCATGTTTTGAAAGCCTTAGATTGAGCTCCATAGGAAATCTAACTGGCTTTGATCCAAGAAAACCAGTGTCTTTCAAAATTTCAAGTGCATACTTTCTCTGTGTCAAGCTGATACCTGCATCAGTCCTTGCAACCTCAAGTCCTAAAAAATACCTCAAAGAGCCAAGGTCTTTCAGCCCAAAGTTATCATCTAACAGCTTCTTCAAACTATTCACACAATCAGGGTTGTTTCCAGTGAGCAATATGTCATCAACATACACCAAAAGCACTGTAAAGGAATTCCCTTGAGTGTGAGTAAATAGTGAGTAATCGGACTTGGATTGAACAAATCCCATTTGAAGAATGGTCTTGGAAAATTTGTCAAACCACTGTCTTGATGCCTGTTTAAGTCCATAAAGACTCTTATTTAGCTTACATACCACATTCGCCCCCTTGCTGTGAAAGCCTGGTGGTAGACACATGTACACATCTTCATTCAAGTCTCCATGCAAGAAAGCATTATTGACATCCATTTGGTGAAGGGACCAGCCTTTCACAGCAGCCAAAGTAAGCACAATCCTCACTGAGACAGACTTAGCTACAGGTGAAAAAGTCTCAGAATAATCCAAACCAAACTTCTGTGTGAAACCCTTAGCAACCAACCTAGCCTTATATCTTTCAATAGTGCCATCAGGAAGGTATTTGACCCTATAGACCCATTTACAACCTATAGGGCTCTTACCAGGAGGCAAAGGTACCAAACTCCATGTATTAGTAACCTCTAAAGCTTCTATCTCTTTGTCCATGGCAGCCCTCCATTCAGGATATTTTACTGCCTGATGGAAAAATGCAGGGTCTGAAGGAGTGGAATTAACTGCCATGACAAAAGACTTGAAAGTGGGGCCAAGGTGAGAGTAGTCCAAATAAGCTGAAATATCATATGGTAGGCCAGAATTGGGCTTAGAGCTAACAGACTTGCAAGCATACTGAGAGAGGTAAGGAGGTGGCTTATGGGATCTAGTTGATCTTCTAAGAGTGGGATTGGAATTTGAAGGTGAGGTAAGTGGTGAAGGAATGGCAATAATGCTAAGATCTGCAGAAGCAGGTGCTGCATCAGGTGCATCACCAGATGCAGGACTAGGTACGGCACCTGGTGCTGCACTAGGTGCTGCACTGGATGCTGCACTAGGTACGGCACCTGGTGCTGCTCCAGGTGCTGCATCAGGTGCATCACCAGATGCAGGAGGTATTGCATTAGATGGGGCAACATGGGAATTTATTGAAATAGATGAAAGAGGGTTAATAGGATCAACATAATAAGGTAAATCAAGAGTACAATGAGGAAAAATGAAATCTTCTAGATAGGAAGTGGAAGGTTGTGAGAAAACAGCATAGGGAAAGATATGCTCATAGAAAATGATATTTCTGGAGATGTGGATGGTATTGGAAGCGAGATCAAGAACCTTATAGCCTTTAATGCCTTGGGGATAGCCTAAGAACACACACTTCCTAGCTCTAGGTGCAAACTTGTCTCTGTTGTGAGGTAGAGTTGAAATAAAGCACAAACAACCAAAGCATTTAAGATGAGTATAAGGTGGTGGTGACTTAAAAAGAAGCTCATAGGGACTCTTGTTACCTAAGGACTTGGAAGGAAGTCTATTAATAAGGTAAACAGCAGTTAGAATGCAATCCCCCCAAAAACATAAAGGAAGTTGTGATTGGAACCTTAAGGCTCTTGCAACATTGAGAATGTGTTGATGTTTTCTCTCAACAACAGCATTCTGTTGAGGAGTATCAACACATGTCAACTGATGCAAGATGCCATTTGAATGGAAAAAATCTTTAAGATAGAATTCAGTTCCATTATCACTCCTTATAGTTTTGATTTTGCAATTAAACTGAGTTAATACCATAGATGCAAACTGTGGCAGATACACTTGAGTTTCAGACTTATTTTTGAGTAAATATACCCAAATGCATCTAGTAAAGTCATCCACAATAGTCAAGAAAAATCTAAAACCATCAACAGTGCTAGTAGCAAAAGGACCCCAAAGATCACAATGAAGTAAATCAAAGGGATTAGATGAAACATGAGTGCTAGCTGAAAAGGGAAGTTTCTTTTGTTTTGAAAAATGACAAATATCACAACAAGAAGCAGTTTTATTAATATGAACATCATTTACATATTGCTTTAACAATTGAAGTTTAGAGTTAGAAGGGTGCCCTAATCGGCTATGCCATAAATCTGATGAAGAAACAGATGTAACAGCAGCAGTAAGAGCAGATGCAGAAGATTTACAACCTGAATCTTGCAGCAGAAATAGGCCATTGTGTGCTTTACCCAGACCAATCATGCTCCATTGAGCAAGGTCCTGAATAAAACAACAATCACCAAGAAAAATGAGGCAACAATAAAGGGATTTTGTGAGTTTGCTAACAGAAATCAAGTTGAATGTAAAAGAAGGGACACACAGGACATCAGTTAAAATCAAAGTTGAAGAAATATGCACTGTGCCTACATGTGTGACTAAGGCTTGTTCCCCATTAGGCAAATAGACAAAGGTGTGGACTATTGAGGTAATTGTAGTCAATTGAGCAACAGAGTGAACCATGTGATCTGTTGCTCCTGTGTCAATGATCCAAGTATTGGATTTATAAGCTTGTCTATCAACTACTTGAGCAGCAAAGATAGAATGGGAAAGATTAGGTGGTGTCCAAGAGGAATTACCTGAAAAATTTGATGAAGTAGAAGGAGAGGATGATGTGGAAGGTGAAGGATGTGGAATGGAAGGATAAGAGGTCATAACAGAAGCAGCTTGGTGACTAGTCTGAGCATCAGTGCCTGATCCAGCAGCCAAATGGCATTTCAGGAAATTTAGAAATTGCTCACATTGAGCCTGTGACAGTGGTAACTGTGGACTGGCTTGTACAAAAGAACCAGCACTAGAGTGAGCAACATGATTTTGTGAAGCCATCTGAGAAGCCAAATCTGGTTGAACACCAGCACTTTGCATAGCACCTTGCATAGCTCCACCAGGTAAAAAAACAGAATTCATACCACCAGGAAGAAAACCGGCATTTGGATCAAAGCCAACTTGATTTGCCATGGGCTTGTTGCCTCCTTTTGGCTTGTAACCAGGAGGGTAACCGTGGAGCTTATAGCATTTGTCAGCTATATGTCCAGTGAAGCCACAATAGGTGCACACAGGCCTATCTTTCTTCCCATTACCTCCTTTTCCTCCATTCTTTTGTCCTTGATGACCAAGAAAAACTCTTCCATTGTTCACATACATAGCAGCAGCATCACTTGACTGAATCATGTTAAAATTGTGGCCAATGTTTCTCCTTTTCTCTTCTTGCAAGATCAGAGAACACACTTTGCTAAGAGATGGCAAAGGCTCAATCAGTAAAATCTGACTAATAACATGGCCATAACCATCATGCAGTCCCATCAAAAACCTAAAAACGTGCTCCTTATGATGAGCATCAAGCTGAGAAGACTTAGAACCACAGATACAAGCACATGTACAGATTGTAAAAGGCTGGTAATTTGCATACTCATCCCACAAGGTCTTAAATTTTGTAAAGTAAGAACTTACTGAGAGTGATCCTTGTTGAAGATGTGCAATTTCCTTCCCAAGCTCAAACAGCCTTGGAGTATTACCTTGAGACAGCCTATCCTTGAGATCAATCCACAGATCTCTGGCATTGTTAATGTACATAACACTAGCCTTCAAATCCAGACTAAGTGAATTAGTTAACCAAGAAAGCACTGTGGTGTTGCATCTATTCCAAGAATTATACAATGGAGAAGATGAATCAGGCTCAGTAATCGATCCATCCACAAAACCAAACTTGTTTCTGGAACTTAGAGCCAAAAACACAGATCGCGCCCAACTCATGTAGTTATCTGGACCAGTGAGAGGTTGCGAAGTGAGCATGAGACCTGGATTTTCATTCGCAGGAAGAAAGAAAGGATTATTTGCATATTCATCTGCGATTGTTGTATTTGAAACAGGTACTGAATGCACAGTTTGAGATTGAGTGTTGGTTGTGGAATCGAAAGCCATAGATGAGGAAAAAAAACAAAAACAAAGCACTAATTTCTGTTTGGGAACGGAGAAAAGAAAAAGGAAAACTCAGAAAATTTGCTCTGATACCATATTAAAAACAGAGAGAAAAGATTGAATTGCTGAATCAATTCTTTTGATTGAATGAAAAATGAAGAAAAGTTACAGAATAGATATCTTGCCATGCTATATATACGCGTAAACAGGGAGTAACGGATTTTCCCTCCAAAAATAACAAATTAGCTAATTATCAGCAACCAATTACAATGTGACATCTGTTCCTTCTATTTGGTTCTTCTTCTTACTAGTTTCTTCTTCTTTCCAGACATCTGTTGCTTCTACTTGCTTCTTCTTCTCTTTTTGACACGTGTAATTCCCTTGAGTCTTTCTTTCTTTCTTCTTTGCTCTGTTTATTTCAACGTGTTGCCAATGTTGACTTTCCTTCTTTGCTCTGTTTATTTCACCGTGTTGCCAATGTTGACTTTCTTCAAGTTTAATACTCTCTTTTCTTGATTAAGAGCATAAATAAGAGAAGCTAAACATTTCTTTTCCTTTTTTGCAGGGGCATATTGATATGTCACCCTTCCATGACCTCATATACCATAACAAGTGACGAATACTGAATACACAAGATTCATAAAACGATTTTTTTAACAAAAGATGAGAGGCTGACAATCCGGCCATTCAGATTTTCAAAGCGATTGGAGGCAAAAAAGGTGGGAGATTGGGGCAGCCAATATTTAGGCAGATACCTCTCCCCTTGCTATTGGTTCATGTTTAATTTTTTATACTTGCAAAAGATGATGTAACAAATCCCCTTGTGCCTAATCTTCAACAAACTCAATACCCTTTTGAGTGGCAATTTATAAGGAAAAAAAAAAAGGCTTCTTGACTCCTTTGTTTAAAAATCCTTCTGCTTCTTGACCCTTGAGATACAGAATAATCATGGTTTTGGAATCTTAAAGGCATAGGTGCAACTATAAGTTAATTACAAAGAAAGCTTCACAAGGTTGTTGGAACATTTTTTATTTTTATAATTCGATAATCATGGGAAAAGGGAATTAAACCATGTATGTTTATAGTGGAAACACCATGAAATGCTAGTTAAACTAATAGTCATGTTGGAACTTTGAAATGGACGAGTACCAAACCTACATATTGAAATGCAGCTATCACTTGTCATAGAAAATAATGAAATTTCAAACAGCTCTAAAGTGCCCAGTAGGGGCTGTACTAGATGGAACCCAAACATAAAAAGAAAGATCTTCTAATCAAAATTTAATAACATTTTGGGATTTGACCCCAAAGATTATAAGCTTCCCTTTAA
Organism: Quercus tomentella; assembly: GCA_028535165.1. Taxonomy (NCBI): domain Eukaryota; kingdom Viridiplantae; phylum Streptophyta; class Magnoliopsida; order Fagales; family Fagaceae; genus Quercus; species Quercus tomentella. The sequence continues at coordinate 38,336,154 of JAPQVY010000012.1, read as the reverse complement.
AAAAAACTTAGGGGAAAAGTTTAGATCACCAACTTTCTCTGGAGTATTATGGAATGTGATATTGATTTATGACCTATCAAATGCATGTATATAATAATAGCTTACCCGTAAAAAGAAAAAAGAAAAAAAAGAAAAAAAAGAAAAAGGTTCAAAATAAAAAATTCAAAGAGCTGGAACTTTCAAAGAAGTCCAAAATTCAAGAGCTAGAACTTCCAAAGATTGAAAGAAGCAAAAATTATCTCATATGTGAGGATAGAACCGTCAAATGTGAGAAAAACAAAGGAACCATCAAATGTGAGAAAAGAACTGTCACATGTGACAAAAATAGAACAGATGCGATGTTGGTACTGCTTAATATAACAATGGAACCATCAAATTTGAGAAAAAAATAAAAATAAAGGAACCACTATATGTGACAAAAGAACTGTCAAATGTGATATTGAAATTACACAATGTGATATTGGAATCGTCGAATGTGAGAAAAAAAATAAGGGAACCACCAAATGTGACAAAAGAACTGTCAAATATAGTGTTGGAATTGCACAATGTGAGGATGGAATCGTCAAATGTGAGAAAAAAAATAAGGGAACTACCAAATGTGAGAAAAGAACTTTCACATGTAATGTTGGAACTGCACAATGTGAGAATGGAACCGTCAAATGTGAGAAAAAAAGTAAGGGAACCACCAAATGTGAGAAAAGAACTGTCACATGTGATGTTGGAATTGCACAATGTGAGGATAGAATCGTTAAATGTGAAAAAAAAAAAGTAAGGGAACCACCAAATGTGACAAAAGAACTGTCACGAGTGATATTGAAACTGCACAATGTGAAGATGGAACCATCAAATGTGAGAAAAAAGTAAGGGAACCATCAAATGTGAGAAAAGAACTGTCACATGTGATATTGAAATTGCACAATGTGAAGATGGAACCATCAAGTGTGAGAAAAAAGTAAGGAAACCGCCCAATGTGACAAAAGAACTGTCATATGTGATGTTGAAACCGCACAATGTGAGGATAAAACCGTCAAATGTGAGAAAAAAAAATAAGGGGACCACCAAATGTGAGAAAAAAACGGTTACATGTGATGTTGGAATTGTATAATGTGAGGATGAAACCGTCAAATGTGAGGAAAAAAAAGTAAGGAAACTACTAAATGTAAGAAAAGAACTATCACATGTGATGTTGGAACTACACAATATAAGGATGGAACCATCAAGTGTGAGAAAAAAGTAAGAGAACCACCCAATGTGACAAAAGAACTGTTATATGTGATGTTGGAACCGCACAATGTGAGAATGAAAACATCAAATGTGAGAAAAAAAGGGTAAAGAAACCACCAAATGTGAGAAAAAAACTATCACATGTGATGTTGGAACTGCACAATGTGAGAATGGAATCACCAAATGTGAGAAAAGAATTATCACATATGATGTTGGAACTGCACAATGTGAGGATGAAACCGTCAAGTGTGAGAAAAAATTAAGAGAACCATCCAATGTGACAAAAGAATTGTCATATATGATATTGGAACCCCACAATGTGAGAATGAAATCGTCAAATGTGAAGAAAAAAAAGAGTAAAGGAACCACCAAATATGAGAAAAAAACTGTCACATGTGTTGTTGGAACTGCACAATGTGAGGATGGAACCGTCAAATATGAGAAAAAGGTAAAGGAACCATCAAATGTGATAAAAGAACTGTCATATGTGATATTGGAACCGCACAATGTGAGGATGGAATCCTCAAATGTGAGAAAAAAATAAGGGAACCACCAAATGTAACAAAAGAACTTTCATATGTGATGTTTGAACCACACAATGTGAGTATGGAACCGTTAAATGTGAGAAAAAAAAGTAAAGGAACCACCAAATGTGAGAAAAAAAACTATCACATGTGATGTTAGAACTGCACAATGTGAGAATGGAACCATTAAATGTAAGAAAAAAGTAAGGGAACCACCAAATGTGAGAAAAGAACTGTCACATGTGATATTGGAACTGCACAATGTAAGGATAAAACCGTCAAACGTGAGAAAAAAGTAAAGGAACCACCAAATGTAAAAAAAGAACTGTCATATGTGATGTTGGAAAGGAACCACCAAATGTGAAAAAAGAACTGTCATATGTGATGTTGGAACTACACAATGTCAGGATGAAACCGTCAAATATGAGAAAAAAGTAACCTGGTATAGTAAGTTACCTACTAGTGGGTACCATATCCTCTCTTTTTTTGGAGGGTACCGTAGAATTACTCTAGAATATCATATATTCATACTTTCTCTCTCATATAATAGTGGGAGCTCACTAATTAAATTCATGGTGAAACCTACAATTCATGTGAGAATGGAGAATACACATTTATAGTACTTCCGAAATATTCAATAATTTTCTAAAATTATAAACTCTCACATGTCAATACCATAAATTCTAATTCACAAAACTTGCTTTTTTTTTTTTTTTGACAGGACAAAACTTGCTACTTGAATTAACTTGTTGCATCAATATTAGAAGATAGATCAAAATCAAGATACAAAAGACTCCCTCTCTCTCTCTCTCTCTCTCTCTCTCTCTCTCTCTCTCAAAAGAAAATAATTTTTCCCTATAATTCGGATACCAGGAATTATAAATGGAGTGTGTTCAAGAAACCATATTTTTTGGGGGTAACGATTTGTCTTGACAATAGTTTTCAGAGAAGAAAAAAAACTTGCACACACAGCAAAATAAAATATTTTTATAATTGTTAAAGGAGAGAAACGAACAAAGAGAAAATAAATAAAAACAAAGACAACAATTCAATAGGAGCAAGCAAAATAAAAACTGGGGTTTATTTCTTTCTAGAGGAATGGTAGATGTAAGCAAGAACACAAAAAAAGTAACATGATAGTGACACAAAATTGAAAGACTTTGGCAAATAATTTAACTTGCACCTCTAAATTAAATATGAGCATTAATCTAATTACAAGCAAAATATTTTGTTGGCAAATCGAATGTCATGGATATTCCTTCTGCTCATTCATCAACTTTATATCCATTAATATTGTATGTAATCTGAGGCAATTCTATGTTTTTTTTTTTTCCTCACTGTTTTTCACAGTCGGCAACAACTTGGTTCCTCCACCAAAGTCCATACTGCTTTGGGTTTTCTCATTTTAGCGCTGCTTACCCTTCTAAAAGTCAAGTTTCAAAACTCTGGCAACCCATTTCAAACGCACGGTGCAATTATGTCATCTTTTATTGTATTTGTGATTGGTTACGCTTTAACATTGGCAGGGATAAGCCAATCAACTCTCAACACAAGCTACCTCCATATAGGCAAGAGAATGTGCGTCATTTTAGGAACTTCTGCCTCCGGCTTGCTGGTAGAGATCCTTCTACCACCGTGGGGAATCCTAATCCTCGCTATTTCTGCATTAATGTTTGCACAGTTACTGTGTGTCTCACATCAACAGATTCTCCAATGCTTTGGACAAATTTTCAAATCAATCTATTTCAGAGGCAGCCAAAACATTGTTTGACTGGGTCCAAAATGGTTTCCAATCACTACAGCAGGCAGCCTCCAAAGCATTCAACTGTTCTTCAATGCCAACTGCCAACTCAATAGAGAACCAAGTGGAAAATGTAGCAACTAGTGGCTAAATAGTCCTATCAATTTAGAGTTTCAGATTATCATAATATCAGTGAATGTCACAGATGTGAATACACTGCAAGGATAGAGCAGAGTGCCATGACTATTGCCAAGACAATTAGCTATGTTTCCTCGGGAAAGCTAATTGCTGATGAAAGAAAATAGGAAGTGACTCATATGTACTAAGATTACAAGAAAAATAATGCGATAAATCAATTATCATATACACGTGTTTATGATTGCTTTAAATAATACAAGCTGGACAGGGTGATCACTTTAGCTGTGATCTATTGTTTCAAAATTTTACATTTTCATATAAAATTCTAGCTAGTTTGAGTTTTGTTTTCTTATCGTTGCTATGGTAGAATAAAATTAGTTTCCCCAATATGAGAGGGATAAATAAATGGCTTCATGTTCCCACACAAAGATGAAAATCATTTTTTTTTTTTGAGAGGCAGATGAAAATCATTTAACAGTTGTGTTTTTAAATCTTTAAAGAGTGATATTCAAAGTTCAATAAACAGAAATGTAAATGAGATGACGAAAAAAGTATGGTGTAACTGGTGTTGGTTGTCACATCTACAATGCCTTCATCAACTTCTCTTTGTAAATTAATTTAACCAAAAAAAAAATCTTGATCCTATGTGAGTGGTTGATATAAACATTGTCAATGTTCAATACTTTCATGTTTCTACAAAGTACTTATCAAATATGTCTAATCATTTTATTTAACAGATGTACTGCTTACTGAGCAAGTGTCTGCAGAGTCAAACAGTAATCTTAGAAACAAAAATTCATGAGATTCTTATAATATTCAGATGTATGCTTTTTAATAATAAATCGGAAAACATTTCATTCTGCCTTATATAATTAATTTGATCAATTACAACAAGGCACAACAAGAGCCTTGTAACTCAATTGCATTGACTGGTTTCTTTTATATCAAGAACCAGGGTTCAAATCTCCTCCCCACTCATTATAACAATTTATCGGAAAAAAAAAAATAAATAAAGCAATTAGCTATTTGCTCTGTCTTCTCATCATGCTCTCAACTTCAAATATGTTATAGTTTATGATGATGCCGAAAATACCACCAGTAAGTCACACGGTTCTCGCTCGCTACAAACAGCACCTGCACAACAAGGAAGAACCTAGCAGAGAGTACCGGTGTGGTACCGGCCAAATACCCTCCGAAGGTTAAGTTAGAATTATTCTCACAACTCTAGAGTGCTAGAGAGGGTAAATTATGCGTACCTCCGTTTGTGAGGGTATTGGGGCTTTTATAGTAGAAGAAAGGCTGACCTCTCTTTTTTGGTGTAGAAGTCTTTTCCTTATAGGAGTCTCCTTGGGCGTATTTTGCGGGATTCTTTCCATATAGGAGTTCTTAGGCTTCAGGAAGCGTGGGGAGCAAGTTATTTACTTATACACGCAAACGTGGTGATCAAGTAGTAAGGATTGACTCCGTCAACCTATGTTATTCCGTCTGATATAGCGCCGTCAGACCAAGCACCGTCAGCTTCAGGATGTTTATCTCTGGGGCACCCTATCCAAGGAGTTCCTTTTCGTCAAGTCGCCGTCGGCCGTCAGCTCTCATAGAAAGGCTGACGGCAGAATGTGTCCCGTCATCTTCTCAATATATTTTACCGTCGGCCGTCAGCTCTCACAGAAAGGCTGACGGCAGAATGTGTCCCGTCATCTTCCTAATATATTATATCCTCATCAGTTGCCCCCTACTCCATTACTCCGTCAGGTTTATTCTGACGGGTTGTGGAGTTATTTTATATTTTTTAAAGAAGCGAGGTTAATGCTCTCGTGGGTATCCTCGAGCCGCCGTGTTATTAATGCTCTGGACAGGTGGCTCATTTTTATTGGCTTTGCTTCTGATGAGGCGACGCTTCGTCTTCCGCGCCCTTTTATTCCATATATAAACAGCACCTCTCCCTCATTTTCCTCTATTTCAACCCGGCTGATCTTGGAGAGAGAGAGACCGTCGCACATTTTTGCCAGTTTTACTCCCGTCAGATATTCCGTTGCTGTCCTCAGAGCCATCCGCAAGACCGCCATACAGTAAGTTTTCATCTTCTCCCTTCTTCCTCTTTCTCTCTTTATTTTCGCCTCACTAGTGAGGTCGTCAGTTTAGGTTCTTAGATTGAATCCGTCACTTGTAGGTAGTCAGATGTCAAGTGACGCATCTTGTGAGGAATCGTCAGCCCGCGAAGGAGCGGGCTACGACGAGGCCTTTGGTTCCGGAAATGAGTCAGGGGACTCTTCAATTCCGTCAGAGAGAGAGACGTCGGCCCAATCTCCTGACGGTGATGAGAGTTTTGCTGAGGGAGATAAGGACGAAGAAAGAGGGGATGAAATGGTTGTTGATGGAGAGGATAGTGACGGGGATGAGGGATCTACTGAAGGAACCTCGGAGGGTCCTGGAGATAACCGTCCCTTCATTCTTCCTGAGGATTGGGCCGTTAACAAATTTTTGCCTAGAATGAGTGGTAAGGTTTTTAGGGAGTTGCGTATTCGTTATCAAATCCCGGACCACATTCCAATCCGTCTCCCTAAAGAGGATGAGAGGTGTTATTCCGGGCGGACCGCTGATGTTGGCATGTATGATGCCATGTTTGCCGCGGGCCTGAGGTTACCTTTGACGGCTCTACACCGTCAACTTGTTGACTTTCTGGGCATATCCGTCACCCAAATTGCCCCAAACGCCTGGAGGATTTTTATAGGAGCTGAAATCCTGTGGGGCAGCTTTAGTGGAGGACACCGTCAGCTTACACTCGATGAATTTTTTTATTGTTATAGGCCTCATCATATCGCCTCGTCTAAGGGGACATATCATTTCAACGTCAGGGAAAAAGGGTTACGGCTTGTGTCAGATATGCCGGATTCCAATAGGAACTGGAAGAGTAGGTATTTTTTCGTTGAGGGGACGGATTGGGTTTGCCGTCAGGAGGAGTGGGCGACGATGCCCCGTGGTTATTTTGACAACACTTGGGCCTTTGTCAGGGATTCAGGTTGATCCCGTCAGCTATGTTCTTGTTTTTTCTTGAAGTGACGCTACTAACACTTGTGTTTCTTTCAGCCTATACCCGTCCACACATATCTGACGAGCAAGAGGAGTTCATCCAACGGATTCTGGAAATCCCTTTGGAAGACCGTAAGTGCAGGGAATTGATCACCCTTGACACCCTTCACTTATATTGTGGGGGTCCAGTACCGTCAGCGGCAGCTCGAAGGTTGGAAGAGTTTGCACGACGACGTGAGTAAACTTCTTTCATTCCCGTCAGTTTCATTCCTCCGTCCATGCCCTAACAGTCATTTTTGTGTTTGTAGAGATGGAATCCGCGAGGCAAAGGATAAGGGCTGCCGCAGCCCGTCAGAAGGAGGAGAGGAAGGCTAAGGAGGCTGGGGGGGAGGCCTCGTCTACCCCCAAGGCCGTCGCTAAGGTGACGAAGAGGAAACCCGACGGGAGCAACAGCCGCCCCGCAAAAAAGGCTGCCGTCTCTCCTGGAGACGAACCATCGAAGGAAAAATCCCCTCCGAAGCCTAGCCATGGTGCGGGCAAAGGAGTGATGACTTCTGCTGGTCCCGTCAGTGAGGGTCCCTGTCGCCTCCTGACTCATAAGGACTATGCCGTCGGGGAGATTGAATCCTTGATAAAACCGACGGACATAGAGCCTTGTGACCAGGTGGGGACGGAGGATTTAGGGGCGTCGGCCCTCTTCGATCTCACCAGGGTAGGCTTCTTGTATTTTTGGTTGAACAAGCTTTATTTTGTTCTTTCAGTTAATTTTTGGTTGAACTGACGGATATATTTTTTAGGCCTTGGTGCGTGTCAAGGCCCTTCACGACCGTTGTGTGGCGAAGGAGGGGGTCGTCACCCGAGTTCGCAAACATAACGCGAACTTAATGAATCAGCAGGCTCAGTACAAGGACGCCGTCCGTATCCTCAACCAAGAGCTGCAGGACGTTAAGGAGAAGCTGACGGAGGTCACTTGCCAGAATGACAAGCTCCAGGTGGAGGTGACGGACTTGGGCGAAAAGCTGCAGACGGCGGAAGCTGACGCGATCAGGGACTTTAAAACGTCGCAGTCTTTTATTGACTCATGTGCCGGGTATTATGGCACTGGGTTCGATGATTGCCTTCGGCAGGTCGCGTCAGCCTTCCCGGAGTTGGACTTGTCTGGGATTACCATGGATGATGAAGATGACGGCTCTCATCAACCTACTCCTACTCCGGAGCATGATGATAGTGTAGTCCTGGCCCAGCCTGCTACTAACCCTGCTGCATCTGATTCTCCAGCTGTGATCGTGGATATCGAAGACCATCAGGCTGACGGCAATCCTGCGGACGCTCCTGCTGCTTAGTTTTTATTTTGTATTTTCGCCGTGTATTTATTTTGTAGACAACCGTTGTTCTTCAAACGTTTGGCAAACAATTGTACTTTTGAACAATGTTTAAGGGCCTTTGTTTATATACAGTTGTGTATGCATTTGCTTCCGTTGCCTTTATATATTTTGTTGTTGATGGTCCTAGACGAAATTTCGATAAAACTTTCCGTCTGTTTAGTAACCCATTAGTTCTTCGAATTGTTGGAAGACTTCGTCGGTATGACTTTGTGCCTAGTCTTTTTACCCCATTTGTTTTATGGGTTTTCCGTTGGATTTTTTGTCCATTATTTTCCAAGCTCCGTCAGCTTGGTAAAATTTTTCCGTCTGTTAGACAGCCCGTCAGTTTCCCTTTAGCTTTGGCCTTCATTTTTGTAGACCTTTTTGGTTGGGGATCTTTGTCCGTATGATGATGGTTCTATCTACGGGACCGTCAGCTTTTTTGCTTTGGCTTTGATGATCTTGTCATCTTTGTAGGTCCGTTAGTTTTCAGACCTTATCCGTATAGTAACGGTTTAATTTATGGGGCCGTCAGCTTTTTGCTTTGGTTTTGATGATCTTGTCATCTTTGTAGGTCCGTTAGTTTTCAGACCTTACCCGTATAGTGACGGTGTAATTTATGGGGCCGTCAGCTTTTTTGCTTTGGCTTTGATGATCTTGTCATCTTTGTAGGTCCGTTAGTTTTCAGACCTTATCCGTATAGTGACGGTTTAATTTATGGGGCCGTCAGCTTTTTGCTTTGGCTTTGATGATCTTGTCATCTTTGTAGGTCCGTTAGTTTTCAGACCTTACCCGTATAGTGACGGTGTAATTTATGGGGCCGTCAGCTTTTTGCTTTGGCTTTGATGATCTTGTCATCTTTGTAGGTCCGTTAGTTTTCAGACCTTACCCGTATGGTGATGGTGTAATTTATGGGGCCGTCAGCTTTTTAGCCTTTGTGTTATGGACATGGTTGTTTCGGTCGCTCACTTTTGTGAACTTAGTTGCTCACTTATGTGGACTTTGAACTGTAGATTTCTAAACATAGATCAGCAATTTCTGAATAAACTCCTCTTATTGCCATGCATTCAAATAAAAGTAATTAAAACCAAATCCTGCCCTTTGGGCTAAAAAGCATTGTTGCAAAAAAACTAAAGTAAACGATAAATTTGAGGAGTAAAACTAAAATTTGCTGGAACAAAAAGAGGTTGGTCTCCATGTTGCCGCTCCTATTGGTAATACTTTCGTAGGTGCTCGGCGTTCCATGGGTGCGGTAGTTTCTGCCCTTCCAACGTTTCCAGGTGGTAAGTACCTTTTCTCTGCCACGACGTGACTCGGTAAGGTCCTTCCCAATTGGGGCCGAGTTTCCCTTGGGTAGGGTCTCTAGCGGCGCCCATGACCTTCCTAAGAACAAGGTCTCCAACTTGGAAGTCTCTATGTCGGACCCGAGAGTTGTAGTGTTTGGCCATGCGGTCCTGGTACCTAGCGAGCCTTTGTTCTGCTGCTGCTCTGATCTCGTCCACTAGGTCGAGCTGTAGTCGCATAGCCTCGTCGTTTTTGTTCTCATCATGGTTGTGCACCCTGTAGCTTGTGAGTCCAATTTCGGCCGGGATGACTGCTTCGCCTCCGTACGTCAGTCGGAACGGTGTCTCTCCTGTGGGTGTTCTGGCAGTCGTCCTGTATGCCCATAATATACTTGGCAATTCTTCGGGCCATATACCCTTTGCCCCCTCGAGCCGAGTCTTGATAATCTTGAGCAAGGATCGGTTCGTGACTTCAACCTGGCCATTGGCTTGAGGGTGGGCGGGGGAGGAGTAGTGGTTCTTTATTCCTAACTGTAAGCAAAAATCCCGGAAGGGGTCGTTGTCGAATTGCCTCCCGTTGTCCGAGACAAAGACTCTAGGAATGCCGAACCTGCATATGATGCATCTCCAGACGAAGCTCCGCACGTTCTTCTCTGTAATCGTGGCCAAAGCTTCGGCTTCTACCCATTTCGTGAAATAGTCGATGCCCACTACTAGGAATTTCAGCTGTCGTACGGCTGTAGGGAATGGTCCCATAATGTCCAATCCCCATTGTGCGAATGGCCATGGGGCCGTCATCGGGGTCAGCTCTTCGGTTGGTTGTCTAATAATATTGCTGAACCTTTGGCATTTGTCGCAGGCCCTGACATAGGCTTCGGCGTCTTTTTGCATGGTGGGCCAATAGTACCCTGCTCGCACAAGTTTGTGTACCAACGACCTGGACCCTGAATGGTTTCCGCATACTCCTTCATGCACCTCTCTCATGACGTAGTCTGCCTCTTCCATACCCAAGCATCTCAAATATGGTCGGGAGAAACCCCTTTTGTAGAGGACGTCTTTTATCAGGATGAACCTCGCCGCCTGGACCTTAAGTTTCCTTGCGGCTTCCTTTTCGTCTGGTAAGACCCCATCTTTTAGGTATGAGACTAACGGCGTTGTCCAACTATTGTCGGGGCATATTTCCTGCATGTTGCTGAGATCTATTAGCGGAGATAGCTGCACGAAAGAGAGTACATTACCAGGGATGACCATTTGTTCTGCTGAAGCTGCTTTCGCGAGGCGGTCGGCTCGCTCGTTTTCTCCCCTGGGAATTTGGACGACTTTGGCTTCTAGGTCGTCCACTCTCGCCTTTACTTCATCAAGGTACTTCTTCATCTTTTCGCTCTTGCACTCGTAGTCTCCATTTATTTGGTTAGTGATAACCTGGGAGTCGCAGTAGATGACTACCCTCGCGGCTCCTGCCGCTTTGGCGAGGTCGAGCCCTGCTATCAGAGCTTCATACTCTGATTCATTGTTGGTAGCAGGGAAGTCGAGACGGACCATACATTCAATGGTGTCTCCTTCGGGTGATAGTAGCACAATGCCGGCCCCTGCGGCTTGTCTGTTGGACGATCCGTCCGTATATATACTCCATTGGGGGGACTCCGCTGCCCCCTTGTCTTCGTCATGAGTGAATTCAGCTATAAAGTCGGCGACGATCTGCCCCTTGACGGCGGTCCGCGGGCGGTACTGAATATCGAACTCGCTCAATTCTATAGCCCATAACGCCAGTCGTCCCGCGGCTTCGGGACTGCTCATCGCTCGCCGTAAGGGTTTGTCAGTCAGGACGTTCACCGTATGAGCTTGGAAGTACGGTTTGAGCTTGCGGGCTGCCGTAACTAATGCAAAGGCAAGTTTTTCCATGGGCGGGTACCTCTCTTCGGCACCGTGAAGCGCTCGGCTTGCATAGTACACGGGCTTTTGCACTCTCTCTTCTTCTCTGACCAAGGCCGCGCTAACGGCTGTGGGGGAGACGGCTAGATAGAGAAAAAGCTCTTCTCCTGGCTGCGACGGGCTCAGCAGTGGTGGGGAGGAGAGGTAAGCCTTCAATTCCTCGAATGCTTGCTGGCACTCGTCAGTCCATTCGAAGGATTTTTTCAATGTTCGGAAAAAGGGTAAACATTTGTCCGTTGCCCTCGATACGAACCTGTTTAGTGCCGCTATCTTTCCGTTGAGGCTTTGTACCTCCTTCACATTTCTTGGTGGTGCCATATCCATAATGGCCCTGATTTTGTCCGGGTTTGCCTCGATTCCCCTCTGAGATACCATGAATCCTAAGAATTTTCCTGCCGTTACTCCAAAGGCACATTTTCCTGGATTAAGCTTCATGTTGTAGGAGCGAAGTGTGTCGAATGTTTCTCTGAGATCTCCTAGATGATCTTCCTCCTTCCGGCTTTTAACTAGCATGTCGTCCACGTAGACTTGGACATTCCTCCCAATCTGTTGTGCGAACATCTTGTTCATAAGTCTTTGGTACGTGGCGCCTGCGTTCTTCAGGCCGAAAGGCATCACCTTATAACAGAAGAGGCCTTGGCTGGTCACAAACGACGTTTTTTCTTGATCGGCTTCGTGCATTCGAATTTGGTTGTACCCTGAGAAAGCATCCATGAAGCTTAACAACTGGTGTTGGGCCGTAGAATCTACTAGGACATCGATCCTCGGGAGGGGGTAGCTATCCTTGGGGCAGGCCTTGTTAAGATCGGTGAAATCCACACACATCCGCCATTTTCCGCTCGCCTTTTTAACCATTACTACGTTTGCTAACCAGTCGGGATAGTATACTTCCCTAATGAAGCTTGCTTCTTGTAGTTTTCTGACTTCTTCTGCTACGGCTCGGTCTCGCTCGGGGGCAAATACTCTCTTCTTTTGTCGGACAGGTGGAAAGGTGGGTGATACATTCAGTCTGTGCACCATGACCGAAGGATCTATTCCCGGCATATCTTCATGACCCCACGCGAATACGTCTTGATTACATCTGAGGAAGGTTATGAGCTCCTGGCGGATCGTGGGGTTAGCGAGCGTTCCAATTTTGGTCATTCGGCCAGGATTGGAACTGTCAAGGGGTATCTCCTCTAACCTCTCAACTGGCTCTGTTACCGTCCGGTGTTCTTCTATGCTTAGAGCCTGAACTTGATCCTCCATTTCCATCATGGCTATGTAGCATTCGCGCGCGGCCATCTGATTTCCGCGTAACTCCCCTACTCCGTAGTCAGTTGGGAACTTTATCATCAGGTGGTAAGTGGAAGTTACTGCCTTCCATGAATTGAGCGTTGGTCGCCCGAGGATAGCGTTGTAGGCAGACGAGCAATCGACTACCAAGAATGTTATGTCCCTGATTATCTGTTGAGGGTAGTCGCCCGCTATTACGGATAATGTGACCGCGCCCAGTGGGAACACCCGACTTCCCCCGAAGCCCACAAGCGGGGCGTTCGTCGGGATCAATCGCTTCCTGTCGATCCTCATCTGCTGGAACGCTGGGTAGTATAAAATATCCGCTGAGCTGCCATTGTCGACCAGCACCCGGTGCATGTTGTAGTCTCCTACTCTTAGGCTGACGACGAGTGCATCGTCATGTGGATGGTGAAGGCGTCGCGCGTCTTCTTCTGAAAATCCGATCATGGGACCTTCTCTCCGTGCTATCTTTGGCACGACTCCCGTCAGCTGAACATTTTGTACCATCCGAAGATAGGTCTTGCGGGCTTTTTTAGTTGACCCGACGACAGTCGTTCCTCCTACGATCATCCTTATGTCCCCGATCGGGGGCCTCGGTCGTTCATTATCCCGCCGGGGGTGCTGGTCTTGTGCAGGGTTTTCCGTTTTCTCTTTGCTAACGAATCTCTGTAATTTTCCTTGTCTGATAAGGGCCTCAATTTGTTGCTTGAGATCATAGCAGTCGGCTGTGTCGTGGCCATGGTCGCGGTGGAAACGGCAATACTTATCTCTGGAACGTTTGTTGGGGTCACTCTTCAGCTTTCCTGGGAACGTCAGAGCCTCCTCGTCCTTGATTTGCATAAGGACTTGATCTATCGGGGCCGTCAACGGAGTGAAGCTCGTGAATTTTCCCCCCAGGGGTTTTGGGCGCCTTTCGTCCCTTCGGTCTCCTGTTCTTGCCTTCTTTCGGCCCTGATCCTGTCGAGCGTCTTCCTGCCTTTCTCTTTTCCTGGGTCTCTCTTCTCGAGCTAACAGCGCGTCTTCAGCATTCATATACTTTGTGGCGCGATAAAGTACTTCCGACATGGTCTTTGGGTCGTTTTTGTATAGAGAGAACAAAAACTTACCCTTCTTCAAGCCGTTCGTGAATGCCGCAACCAGTATCTTATCGTCGGCTTCGTCGATCGTGAGCGCCTCTTTGTTGAAGCGGGAGATGTAGGCTCTTAAAGTTTCATCTTCTCGCTGCTTCATACTCATCAAGGAAGCCGTAGACTTTTTGTACCGGTGGCCTCCGATGAAATGTGCGGTAAATTGAGCACTGAGTTCTTTGAAGGTGCTGATGGAATTCGGTATCAGTCGGCTGAACCAAATTCTTGCCGCGCCTTTCAGCGTTGTAGGGAAAGCCCTACACATGATTGCGTCTGCTACTCCTTGAAGGTGCATTAGGGTCTTGAAGGTCTCCAGGTGGTCCAGAGGGTCCTTAACCCCGTCATAACTGTCTATATGTGGCATGCGGAACTTATTCGGTAGGGGGTAAGCGTTGACAGTGGCGGTGAATGGCGAGTCGGTTCTGTTTACCAAGTCGTCGAGATCAGAAGATACCCGTCCCTTAAGGGCATTCATCATGACCTCCATTTGCTCCTTCATCGCCTGCATCTCTGCGACGATAGGTGGTGGGGCGAGGTCTATGAGAGACGGAAGGCTTATGTTTTGCCGCTCCGGTCGACTTGGGGCGTTGCTGCCTTCAGGCTTCTCCTGCTCTCTTCGCTCGGCACTGTTACCTTCCTGGTTTTGCTCCTGAAGGACAGGTCTTGCGTCCCTTTGGCGTAGCTGTTCCTCTAGGTTTTGGTTCTGTCGCGTGAGACGTTCCACAGCCGCTGCGAGAGTCTTGACTTGCTTCTCGAGGGCGGTTGTGGGTGGCTCCTCTTCTTGAATGTCGTTAGTGGTTGCCATTGAGCGGGTAAGCACCATGCGACTTTTTGTCCGGGAAGCTATTATATGGCTTTACAAGTTCCCACAGACGGCGCCAACTGATGATGCCGAAAATACCACCAGTAAGTCACACGGTTCTCGCTCGCTACAAACAGCACCTGCACAACAAGGAAGAACCTAGCAGAGAGTACCGGTGTGGTACCGGCCAAATACCCTCCGAAGGTTAAGTTAGAATTATTCTCACAACTCTAGAGTGCTAGAGAGGGTAAATTATGCGTACCTCCGTTTGTGAGGGTATTGGGGCTTTTATAGTAGAAGAAAGGCTGACCTCTCTTTTTTGGTGTAGAAGTCTTTTCCTTATAGGAGTCTCCTTGGGCGTATTTTGCGGGATTCTTTCCATATAGGAGTTCTTAGGCTTCAGGAAGCGTGGGGAGCAAGTTATTTACTTATACACGCAAACGTGGTGATCAAGTAGTAAGGATTGACTCCGTCAGCCTATGTTATTCCGTCTGATATAGCGCCGTCAGACCAAGCACCGTCAGCTTCAGGATGTTTATCTCTGGGGCACCCTATCCAAGGAGTTCCTTTTCGTCAAGTCGTCGTCGGCCGTCAGCTCTCATAGAAAGGCTGACGGCAGAATGTGTCCCGTCATCTTCTCAATATATTTTACCGTCGGCCGTCAGCTCTCACAGAAAGGCTGACGGCAGAATGTGTCCCGTCATCTTCCTAATATATTATATCCTCATCAGTTTAAAATCTGAAATAAAAATAATCCATGGAGATTAAAAATTGTCTAAAAACACAAAGACAAATTTGAAATTTATCCTTTTTATAGTTCAGATTAAAGATAACAAATTTGAAGGTGTATCTAATGTCAAGTCATTTAAAAATAACACTCTGTATCTAGGAAATGCTAAAATTTGACATTATTGAACGAGACATGGTATCATTTCAAGTAAATGAAATTTCAGGTGAAGTGAATAAAGTGATAAGGAAAATGCAAACAAATTGTAGAATGTTGAGGTTATGAAGTGAAACAATTAATTTAGAGAGAAAACTCAACTCTAGTGGAAGAAGGAGCACGTGGCTCATTCTTTGATCTCGATTCCCAGAGGCAATCCTTAACAACTCTGAGTCTTGACTTTGTTTTTGGTCCACAGTGAGGAAAGTAAAAAGAATGATTTTTTTTTTTTTAGGAAAGAATTTATGAGTACAGATTGGGCCGGTTGGTTCCATAAGATGATGGGCTTTTCTAAGTAATAATAATAGTCTAAGGCCTTTTATAATGAAACACACACAAATATTCGGCTAAAATAACTTTTAACCCTCTAATTTTTGTGTTATTATCATTTTGATCTCTCAAATTTAAAAAATTTCAATTAATCCTCTAAATATTTTAATTGCTAATTGAAAACAAAAATGCTAAACAATTAAGTTTATTACCCTAAGCGATTAACAATATGGAATGAAATAAATTAGCAAATACTCACATCAAAGAAAAAAAAAAATAACTCAACAGAATATACATGTATAGACACACACACACCACAGTATATACAACATATCAAATCAAAGAAATAAATGTAGTGACACAGAGATTGATCACGGAGATAAAAATAAGGTTTTGTTTGGTTGGGGGATGGAAAATTTAGAGAATATAAAAGATTTAGTTTTCATTCTCGATGAAACAATACATCGTGGGCACAAAGATGGAGGGTAAATTTGTCATAAAATTTCTTGGAGATTCTTGATTGGTGTTAAGGTAAGAGTGCAATGTCGCATCTCATTAGTTAATAACATCCAATAGATTTTAGCGAAGGAATAATTATGTCATAATTTATTGGTTGATTGTATTATTAAGTATTTTAATATTCACCATACACGCATTGTTGTATTAGAACCAAAAGCCCTTCTTAATTGGATTATAATTAAATTGTAAAATTATAATTATAAGGACAAGGGCTTACTAATTTAAGATATATTTTGTTGGCGTGCCTTTTGAGTTCCCCATCACATATACTCTCTCTTTCTCTCTCTCTTTTATAGTTTTTGTTTGAATTAACTCTCAAATAATTTGGAAGTAGAATTTGAGTTTATATCAAAATACAATCTACAAGACTATGTATTTGAATATGCCAATCAATTGTAATTTTTTTCATGAGAAATTGGATTAATTGATTTGAAACTTAAAAAAATTTGGTTGTACAAAAAAAATATATAACAAACTTTAACAAAAACTTGAAGAAAACAGACCAATTAAAAATAGAACTATATCACTCAAACTCACCTAAGTTTCTCAAAAAAAAAAAAAAAAAAAAAAAAAAACCAAAATAATAGAATGATAGATAAAAAAATATTTTTGGAAATAGTTCAATTTTAGAAAATAAACTATACATTATACCAAATTACTATATTCTCACGCATATCCTGGTTTTGCAATTATTATCTATAAAACTTTAGAAATTAAAAGACTAATCCCCTCCCCCCAATATATATATATATATATATATATAGAGAGAGAGAGAGAGAGAGAGAGAGAGAGAGAGAGAGAGAGAGGGATATTCATTTGAATATACGAATTTGATTTTTCTTTTTATTTATTTAAGACTTTTATTGAAATTTTAGTTATATATGTGTTTTTAAGTTTTTTTAAAAGTTGACGTGGATCACGCCACATCAACAGTTTCTAAAATAATTTATGGCCCTAACATTACTCTTTTTACAGACTCACAATACTTTATTAATAGAAACTTTCAAGCCTGACGAAGCTTTGAGACTTGAAAGATTTTTTGTTGAAGATGTCATGCATTCACTTTGGTATTTTAGGAGTTGGAATGCCAATTTCGAAGTTATGCAAAAGAGTGTTATATAGAAGTTTAAAAACTTAGAGCATTCGCATTAGCAAGTGTAAAAATTCATGTCTATTTTAACATAAGAATTTACATTTTTTATTTTACATAATTACTTTTCAAAAGCACTTACATCAAATTATCTGTAGGGGTGATAGGCCTAGGAGCCCATATTTATGTATATGTTGGGCTAGGGGCCCGGTCCGAGGACTTCTTACAATCCGTGGATGGATAAATGCGTTATGAAGGTCAGCACCAACAAATAAAGGGAGGGACCAAGGCACGATGACCCAGGGAGACGATTCGAAGATGAATTCCCCCTCGGCTGAGCAAAGCCGAGTTCAGAGCATGCGACCTGACACCAAGAGCAATGTTCCAGACAATTCCACTATCGAGGATAAATATCAGGAAGGAACAAGACAGAAGGAAGCTAAAGAAATATCTAGGTGAAAGCTACTACCACCGCATTAAATGCTCTGCAGCTAACTTTCTGGCTGCATTTATGTGGAGAAGACTCCTGAACAGTGCTGCCTTGGCTACCTCAACTCACAGAGGGCCAGAGAGGGTGTCCAATGGGACAAACACTCAAGTAGTGGCCTGGACGATCAACAAATGGAAGGCCAAGATCATCTAAAGGGAGCTATATAATGTGAGAGACCCTCCATGGAATAGAAATCGAGAAACGGAGAGAAAAACACTATAGCAATCAAGAGCTGAATTTGTAATCCAACTCGAGAGAAATATATAAGAATAGATCTCCTCGAACTTTGCCGAGGACGATTTTCTTTAATGTAAATCAGTTTATCTTCCTTTTCTTGTCATTTGAATCCATTTTACTTGTTGTCCAACTCATTAAAACCCAGATTTCCAACCCACTTTCTACAAATTCATTGTATTGGTCTTTTTGGGCCTAAGTTCATCCATCACTTGGGCTAGGGACCCAAATTGAGTCCTTACATTATCTATTTTACATTATATTTTATTAAAATACTATTTCTTTATCATTTTTATTATTATTATCTCAAATCGTTTCTCTCTCCTTGTGAGTAAAGAAAAGATTAAAAAATAGAATAACGTTTGAACAATAATTTTGTATATTTGCACAGCTAATTTTGTTAAAACCCTATTTTGCACAATTTTGCATGAGTTGATATGGGTGTTTTTTGGGGTTGGTTGGACAAATTGTAAGGCTTGTGCTATTTTAGATGAACTTATATCTATCTCTCAAAAAAAAAAAAAAAACAAAAACAAAAACTATTTTTTTAGAAGAGAAAAAAATCTTTTAGCATATCTTGCCAAGTCGTTGCTGCTATCATAATGTCACTTTTTAGTGGGTGTGGCACACAGAGAGGGATATATTAATTTAAGGAAAACATACTAACCCTAAGCAAATACTTTTTTGAGTAGAAAAAGTAACTTAATTAAAAATTTAAAAGAAACTAAAGGTTGTCCCTTTCAGTTTGTTTTTGTCTAAATTTAGTGTTGCAATTTATAGTAGGAAATGAGCACCTCAACATATTAGTAAAGATAGGCCGATGTTTCCTTTATTCGGGCCCAATTATTCAAACTTGAGAGCCCAACTCTATTGGGCGAATTTATCCATTAGGTCAGAATTTGGACATTTCCTTCTTCCACAGAATGCAACCCAAAGACTATACCAGGCCCCACTGGAAGTGGATTTTTTTTTTTTTAATTTTTTTAATGGTGGTTCTAGAATTACTAATCAAACACTAACCCAAACATCCCTCACCTTCTCATTGTAGCCAAAAATCTCCAAATCTACTAGATTCAGCCATCATTACCTATCAGCTCCGCCCTTCACCACCATCAAAAGCTGCTACTAATCCTTGTACACCCTCCTTTGAATGGCTCATCCTCGTTATATGTATATGCAGGGCACTGGCGGCTCCACATGCAAGCCAGGGTGGTCATAGGACCACCCTAACTTGCACCAGACTTACAAAAAAATATATATATACACTTGCTAAAAAAATATTATATGCTAAACTAACCTATTGTGACCACCCTGATAAAAATGTTGAATACCCTGATTTGAGAATTACAAAAATTTGGTTTCAACAAAAATAAGAGTAATGTTACATTCACAACATTTTTACAATAATTTTACAACAAATTCAATGTAATAAGCTATTACTAATTTTAATTTGACCCAAATACCGATTTTATTTTTTTTACCCGCCAATAATAGTTTTTTGCATAAGATTTATTGTAAAAATGTTGTGGACGTAGCATTACTCCAAAATTAATGCCGCCTCCCAAACATAATCCTTAATCTCTTTTATAAATTTTTTTTTTAAAAAAAAATCTTAATTAACAACAATAAATATTAGCTCAAATAACAACAAACATAAACCAAACAAAAACAAGACAAGACCAAACAACAACAAGCAAACAAATTATTCAACAAAAAGCCTATTATAAAACAAAAAGATAAAAATCGCTAATCATTCAAATTTGTAGATCATTCAACCTATTCAATAAAATAATCTCTAATTCATTTTTCCTTAAAAAATGGTACTAAGAAAAATATTGTGTTTGTGAGTTCTCTTTGATGGTAACGATAATTATACTCTTTTGGGCTTTGCAATCGCAACAATTTTGCTCTCCTTAATGACTTAACTCACAATTGTAGCAAATATTCAAGTTATCGTTTTATTAGATTTTGTTTAATTTAAATTTCTTAGTGACCACCCTAAAAAAAATTTCTAAAACCGCCACTGATGCAAGGTTTGAAATAAAGTATTAGATACAATATTGAAAGACTCACTAAATATGAAAGACTTACCAAATTAATAGTTTAATTAACGGGCACAATCTCTATGCAAGCAAAAACTTTTGTTAGCAAGTAGATTGTCATGGATATTCACTTAATTCCCTTCTACTCACTCTACAACAGTTTTTTTTTTTTTTTTTTTTTTTCTTTTACCAATATTACATGTAATTTCAGGCAATTACATGTTTTTTAATTTGTGGCAGATCAGCAAGAACTTGGTTCCTCCACCACAGTCCATACCTTGCATTTTAGCCTAAATTTTAAGTCTAAATTGCACTTTTCCCTTTTAAGTATAGGACAATTGTAATATTTCCTTTTAGTTTAAAACGTAACAATGTCTTCCCTAAGTATTCGCCTTATTATACGCAACTATTTTTATTACAAATTAGAAATCAAATTTCATTTTTTTCTTCACCATTTGTCGCCTTGCCCAATATGGACTTGATTTTTTTCCCCCACAATAACACAAACAGCACAGCCTATCTCATAGCCAAAAAAGAAATGGGAAAAAAAAAGATATGATATATGAAGTAACTTTTAAATTGGAAACAGAAGACATAGCACGCCTATACTAATAGCTTCAACGTATTGCATGCATAACTTACAGTAACAGCATGAGTAGCTTATGTTAGCTTTCGGCTGAGTGTTGTGGTGTGTATAGTTTGATATTTTTAGGCCAAGCGGACTTGGTGGCTAGATTTTGAATTGGGGCCTGCTAAAGCTTCTATTCGTAGTAGGAAATGACCCACCTCAGTTCATTAGCGAAGACAGGCCCAAGTTCTGGAACTTGAGAGTGCAGCTCGATTGGCAGGGTTTATTCATTAGGCATCAGATACTCCCTTCTTCCACAGAAACTAGCCCAATAGGACCGTCACTCTGCTAGGCTAGCCTCCAATTTAGCACGGCCAACATGATTGGATTTCTAGTCCGAGTCTTGAAAATGCCCAGCCAACCCTCAACTTGAAAATGCCGAGTTATATTTGTAGTTTGTTAAAAATAGGAGGGTTATATTCGTAAGGTTACTGTTTTATGCATACCTTTCAAAGTCTAAAGACGCACAATGCAACGCAACGCAATGCCTTATCAAAAAAAAAAAAAAAAAAAAAAGGCGCTGTTTGCACGTGAGAGAGAGCATTAACAAGCAATGATCCGATATAGACATCGCTACATGCCTCACTCTCGCCTCAGGAAATAATCTCATCCAATCCTCATTCGCAACCATTCTGTCTAGCCTAATCTTAGTATGCTGCTCACCCCCCCGCCCATTGCACCATGTGAATTTCTGTCCGATAAAGCCTAAATCAAATAACTCACATCGGTTCAAACAATCCCTAAACTCCTCCATCTGTTTAGCATCTCTGTCCAACCACCCTATTTTCTCATCTGACTGTATAATTTCATTGAAATCACCAAACACTATCCGCGGCATAGTATACTGATTTTTAAGAAATTCCAGCAATTGCCAAGAGATAAAGCGTTTACCTGCATCGGGATGCCGATAGAAATTAGTGGCTCTCCATGGAATTGGTGCCAAGCTCTCATGGACTTCCACATCTATGTGGGAGTTTGAACAGCTTCTAAGTCTGATATCTAAGCCTTCCTTTCACATCATAGCTAGCCCTCTGCTTCTTCCATCACTAGGAACCGTGATGCCCTGCGTATACTCCAATTTATTTCTAATCCCTTTCATTTGGCTCTCCCCTGACTTCGTCTCTGTTAAGAAGACCAGCAGTAGGTCTTTTGATCTCACCTCATCGACGAGAGTCCGAACTGCCAAGGCCGACCCCATGCCTCGACAGTTCCATGCCAGGATCGTCATGAGGCTCGGCGGTGCTGCCTCGCAGCAACCACCTCTCCACCAACCATCTTCGTTTCATCATCAGAGCTACGCATAATTTGTTTACCTTCATTTATTTTTAAGCTTTTAGGTCCCTTTTTCCTCACTTTTTGATTCCTTTTTAATCTCTCAGGCCAAATGTTTCCAGTGCCTACTATTTTGGCCCATTTTTTTTGCAATCCACCCCTTCGTTTCATTATAAACCATGGCCAATGGGCCTGATTCAGTCTTCAGGCCAGTTGGGCCTACTGGTCCATTTTTCACACCTGAAACTGACGCCAAAGTTCCTTTAAACAATGCTTTTTCTACTTGGTCAGTGCTTTTTTCCTACATCATACTCTTTGTCTCTTTTGTCTGAGCTTTGGTTTGGTCTGAGGCATCCCCTTCTAAAACCATCATCTTCTCCTCTTGCTTTTCAACCTGCCCATTGACCCTCCCATTTTCGTGTAATGCCTCTGACACTGCTTCCCCAACCTTAACTTTTTGCTGTGTCAGTGGGTTCTCCTCCATGCTTGGCTGTCTCGAGACTTGAGCCCCACCAACCCCTACTAAGATCTCGTTTAGTCTGAGTGTCACCTTCCTCCTTTCTGATTCAACTCCGGCATCCCACCGGCTTGTATTTGTGTCTGCTCCTCTTCCTATGCCCGTTTTGTTTTGGTCTTGCGAAGATCTTCTTATGATGTCGCCTCTCATCCATGCACCATACTGTAACACCTCCCTTTCTGTTCTATTGTTTTCTTCACCATTTTCTAGGCAGTCTTTTAGTGCGTGGTTCAGGAGTCCACATCGGTAGCAGAAGTTGGGGAGTCTCTCATACTTAAAGTTGACCCACTTGCATTCCCCACCTTCCACGGTGATCTTTTTGCCTTTGACC
Source organism: Quercus tomentella (assembly GCA_028535165.1). NCBI lineage: Eukaryota > Viridiplantae > Streptophyta > Magnoliopsida > Fagales > Fagaceae > Quercus > Quercus tomentella. The sequence goes on along the minus strand of JAPQVY010000012.1, from coordinate 38,313,375 downwards.
AATCTCTTGGTCACATCTAAACGCACCTTCACCCTCAAGCACGTTCACCAATGAACACTAGAATCCGAAACATCTATCTCCATCACCTCACCCAGCTTGGCCCAAATTGCTCATCCAATTTCCTTTGTTCTACAATTCAGGGGAAGGTTGAAAATTTGGACCCAAAAGGGTGCCCACCTGATCTCTATCTCCTTTGGGGTAAGTTTTCCATCGAACTCTTGGAGTAGAACCAACTATTTTTCATAACTCCTTGGACACATATCCAGTACCTTTTTCTTGTCCCTGCCATCCCCAAATTTATATATTACTAAAAGCTGAAGCGTAGCGTTTAATGCTACTGCTCTCACGTTGCGCCACATTAGCTGGCACGTCATTCTTTTTTTTTTTCTTTTCTTTTTTAAAATATAATTTGTTCTACAATTTTAAAATGGTTTTTACAATTTCCAGCTCTATAAATGCAGCCCACTACTTATTTATATAATAAATCTAGCCCACTACTTATTTATTTACTTCCACTATCACCCTATAATAAATATGTATAATTAATCCAATCCACCTCTTATTTATTTAGTTCTACTATCAAGCCCAACTCAAAACCTTTTCAGTTCAGTTTTAGGGTTTTGTATGAACTTTTTCAGCTTAAAGGAAGAAAAAAAACAAAAAAACAAAAACAAAAAAACAAAGCGTTGAAGCCTTTCAAGTTTTAGGGTTTTTTTTTCCCATTTTCTTATAATTGTTTTTAATATTTATTTTTTTAATATTTACACTTCTCCAACCTTTCTCTCTCCCTTACCATTTCATCTCCCCACTACTTCTTCAATCTTTCTCCCTCCCTTATCTTTTCATCTCCCCACTACCCTCTACATTAATATCATTCTTCCTCTTTCCCTTCATCTTCTTTTATTTTTGTCTCTTCTTATTCACATCCTCTTACTATAAATTTGTCACTATCTCTTCTATTCTATGCATAGTTTTCCCTCACAAAAAAAAGGTTCCCTCTCTCTCTCCCCCTTTCTCTCTCTCTCTCTCTCTCTCTCTCTCTCTCTCTCTCTCTCTCTCTCTCTAAATTTTTTGGTAGATTTTTTATTTTTATTTTTCTTGCATCTCTACAATTTTTTATACTATTTAAAACTCTATTTTGGGTTAATGCGATTTAGTTTTGTTTTTTAAATTGTGAGTTAGTTTTGTTTTTTAAATTGTTGTTTATTTTTTATTTTTTATTCTCTTTGATTGTTAAATGTTATCCTATTGCGTTTTAAAGAATTAAATATAGCATATAAAAATATAATATTATTCAATTACATAGCATAATTTGGATAATTTAGTATTTATTCTGTTACATAGCATGATTTTTATAGTTCTCAATTTAGATGTTAAACTATGAGACTTTACTAATTTTTGTTTATTTTCTAATCCTTTGTGGTGGACAAAGTACTCTTAATAGTTGTATTAGAAGTACTCTATAATGTCATTTATTTAAAGAAAAGTAAAGGTTAGCCAAACGAAAATAATCGGATAGGTGACAAATTTTAACTTTCGTAATTTTATTTTTATTATTATTATTATTTTATAACAATGCATGTATAGAAATTTAATTCTTAGATTTTGCTAATAATTGTTTATTTGATAATATGTTTTGGGCGGCCGAAATTATAATTTCTACAAAGAAAATAACCTTAATAGATTATCAAAAACAAAATTTTATCCTAATATTGGTTCAATTAATCATTGTTAAGTTTTATTAATTTTTTTTAGTTTATGTTTTTTTGGTGTTTAAGATTGTTCGTATATTACATTTATGATTGTTCCTATAATAAATAAAAATATAATTACGAAATACATTACTCATTATTAGATTAATTTAAATTGTAAGAAAAAATTTTAATAAAACCTCTATAAAAATAATTATGACGCGCAACGCACGGGTTCGCGGCTAGTAGAGCACAAAATTCATGCACATTTGATATTTTAACCATAACTGGCCAACCCTCACAAACCATGATAATCCTTATTGACTGACAGTGGCAGTTCTGTATCTCTTCTCTTAAGCATCGTACACATGTTTTATGGAGACATATTGTGAACTTCAAGCTTAATGAGTCTTTCTCTCTATTAGATGAATAGATTTCATTACACAAAAAATACTTGAAACACCTAATAAACAGTACTAAGTTCAATTTTTTCCCTTTAAAAAAATCAACTTTTTTCCTTTCGTATTAACTGAGATGTTGCCTCTTGACTGTTTCTAAAATCATTCTTATCTATATTATTTTTCTTTGTTAGATGAATAAATTTCATTACACAACATATACCTAATGATAGTAACAAAACTTTTTCAAAAAAAGAAAGGAAAAAAAGAGTAAAGAACTAACTATTGAAAATATCAGTATGAATACCCGTTTACTGCATTATCTGAAGAAATAAAAAAGACTGTTCAGTGCATTGTGCAACTCCTAGGCCTAGCATTCTTTTAGAACTCAGACCATATGAAGAAGTTGTTTACTTAATATTTGAAAACCCATTTAAGTAGGTTGGCAATTATCGTTTTTGCAAGGCTAACCATAAGCTAAGATTGATGGTGTTCTTGGAAGTTCAGAAAAGAAATCTGATTCTTTACTGAAATAGAGTTTCATTAATCTTTAAAACCAAAATAAAAATTTTCAGGCGTTCAAGTGATAATAGCATTTTTGTGGACCTTAATATCAGATTAAACCCCACACTTCCCTCCCTCATTATCTACCTACCTCAAAAAAAAAAAAAATGCAAATGAGCTTAAATATTTTTGTGCTTAATCTATTATTTAGTTTGTCTATATATGTATTTATGTACGTATGTGTATGAATCTTAGTGCTTGAGAAAGCAAAAGGTTTAGGAATTTTCATCTTGGGTAGAGTATCAATTGAAGTTTTTGATTAAGATGATGAGCAATTCAAGTGGAAAGTGAATGTTCCAAATGGACGTACCAAAACATCTGAGGAGAATCCACCAAGAAAAATATCTTAACATATTGCAATGTACTACACGTGAATTAAGATGTTAGAATGCTTCAATTTGTCTCCTAGGCAAAAGGTGTGATTCACTTTGGAAATTTGATTTTATGCTTTTAATTATTTGTTTTATGAGTTACTACACAAAGGCAAAATGTACTATCAACTTCTGTCTTTTAATCTATAGACATTTCATACTTTCAATTTATAAAAATTTTGTATAATTGTTATCAACCAACTTTGTAATGGCTTCTAATTATTATTATTTTTTTAAAAAAAAACTCTTTATAACAGCTAAAACTACATTATACGTACAAATGCTTTTGGTATGAAATTTTTTATGGTGGCATTTATTGTTGCTAAGAACATGTTCTACTTGAACTTACATGTTTCATATCAAAAGCAATTCAAAGAGATAAACCCGTGCATCACACGGATTAGCGACTAGTTCTACTAAAAATAGATCCTCATCAACCTCGGAAATTTGAACACCCTTGTTTGGCTTCCAGAGCATTCTCATGTTTTTTCTAAGTGCATAAATGCTTATACTTTTGTGAGCTAAGATCTTCATTATCACACAATTCTTCCCTATCTCCCTTGCCGCCCTGGTACAATTGAAGTCAAGCTCGACTCCTTCATCCTCTTCCTTCGTAAAAGACAGTTTACTCCATAACCTTTCGAGCTCCTCTGCCATCCTATTCCACTTCTTAAATCTATCCACTAGACTGAGTAAGGAGGACTCATTTCAGGGGGAAAGGACCACCACACGCCTTCACCCAGGGGGGCACACTATCTCTTGCAAGTGGCTGCAAGACTACACACTGCTTCTACACCCACACAGGCACGAGAGCACGCTTTTTTGAAGCAATGTGGACAAGGGATGAAAGGTGTAGAGAAATAGTGGAAGGGGCATGGGATTCGGGGCGGGTGGAGTTAGAGGATGATATAATGGGTAGAATCAAACGATGCCAAGAACAACTTTTAAGATGGAATTGGATGGAGTTTGGTAATGTTAATAAGGTGCTGAAACAAAAAAAAGGGGAAACTTCAACAGCTAGAATTATGGGATAGCTTACATGGGAAAGCAGAGGAGATTAAGAGGGTGAGAAGGGAGATTAATGAGATTCAGGTTAGAGAAGAAATGATGTGGAATCAAAGGTCCAAAGCACTTTGGCTAAAATGGGGTGATAGAAATACAAAGTTCTTCCACACTATTGCAAGTCAAAGATGGAGAAAAAATTGGATTGTGGGGTTACAAAATCCGTGTGGGGAATGGCAGAAAGATAAAGAAGAAATTGAGTGAACCATCTTGGACTACTTTGAGACCATTTAGAAGTCCGACCAGCCAACCAGTTTTAAGGCTAGCTTGAGCTCAATAACTACCCGAGTCTCTCCAGATATGAATGAAGAACTGCTTGTGGACTTCAAGGCTGAGGAAGTTTGGTATGCCCTAAAGCAAATGCACCTAACAAAAGCCCTCGGACCGAATGGTATGTCACCAATCTTCTTTAAACACTATTGGAATATTGTTGGGCCAGAAGTGGTCAATTGTGTACTTTCTTTTCTTAATTCGGGCAAGATGCCGTGTAGATTGAATGAAACATATATATGCCTCATCCCAAAGGCGAAATCCCCCTAAAAAATTACAGAAATCAAGCCAATAAGTTTGTGCAATGTGGTGTATAAACTAATCTCTAAGATTCTTGCTAATAGACTGAAAAGAGTTTTGGCAGTAGTGATTGATGAGTCGTAGAGCGCTTTTGTCCCTGGTAGACTTATTACTGATAACATGCTAGTAGCCTTTGAAACCATGCATTGCATTGATCAAAGGAAGAAAGGGAAGGAAGCACTTATGGCCATAAAGCTTGACATGAGCAAGGCATACGACAGAGTTGAATGGGTGTATTTGGAGGATATGATGAGAAAGATGGGCTTTCATGAAAGGTGGATTTCCCTAACAATGATGTGTGTAACTACGGTATCCTACTATGTTTTGATTAATGGTGAACCAAAAGGGAAAATTATCCCATCAAGGGGGTAATGCCAAGGTGACCCAATATCTCCCTACTTGTTCTTATTGTGTGCTAAAGGTCTATCAGTTATGATCAAAAAGGAGGAAAGGGAGGGGGGGGGGGGGGGGCACTTAAAGGGGATTGCAGTAAGTAGAAGAGCTCCAAGCATAACCCATATGTTATTTGCCGATGATAGCTTAGTGTTTTATAGAGCCACGAGGGATGAATATGATAGGGTATAAAAAGTACTTGAAGATTATGAAGGGGATTCGGGGCAAAAACTCAATAAGAAAAAAACCTCTCTCTACTTTAGCAAGAACACTAGCAGGGAGATAAAGGAATATGTGAATGGGGATTCGGGGCAAAAACTCAATAAGAAAAAAACCTCTCTCTACTTTAGCAAGAACACTAGCAGGGAGATAAAGGAATATGTGAATGAGAAGTTTGGGGCTAGAGTAGTTCAGCACCATGAAAAGTACTTAGGACTACCACCACTTGTGGGGAAAGGGAAAAGAAAGGCTTTCAACCGAATCAAGGACCAAGTGGGGAGGAAAATAGCTAACTGGAAGGGTAAGCTTCTTTCTCATGCAGGTAGGGAAATTCTCATCAAGGCGGTTGCTCAAGCAACGCCAATGTATACGATGAGTTGCTTCAAACTCCCGGATACATTGTGCAAAGAGCTGAACTCCCTGATGGGAAATTTTTGGTAGGGCCAAAAAGATAAGTAAAGGAAAATGGCTTGGGTCTTATGGGAGAAATTGTGCATCCCAAAGGTAGAAGGAGGTATGGGATTTAGGGACTTAAAAGCCTTCAATCTGGCGCTACTTGCTAAACAATGGTGGAGAATGCAACAAAATCTAAATTCTCTAGTCCATAGAGTGCTCAAAGCGAAATATTTCTCGAATAGTGTGGTTAATGAGGCGGAGTTGGGAAGAAGGCCTTCCTATGCGTGGAGAAGCATAAGGACAGCAAAAAAGTGGGTTGATAGAGGGTCTAGATGGTGCATAGGAAATGGGGAATGTGTACAAATTTGGAATGATAGATGGATTCCGTCCTCGGACTCCTTCAAAGTGACAAGCCCGGTTGGTGCCCACTCAGGCTTGGAGAAGGTGTTGAGTTTGTTGGATGTAGATAGGAGGGGTTGGGATGTGGGGAAAGTAAAAAACACGTTCCTCCCTCATGAGGCTGAGCTGATTTTAAGTATACCCATTAGCACCAAACTACCAGAAGACTCACTCATATGGGCATGGAACCCAAATGGAAGATTCATAGTTAAAAGCGCATACAAAGTGGCCCAAAAAGTGTTGAAAGAAGAAGGACGTAGGGGGGAGGAAGGGGGCAACTCAGACAGCACGGGGATGAGAGGGATATGGAGGATTGTACGGTGGTTGGACTATCCAAACAAAATCAAATACCTTCTTTAGAGAGCATGTAAAAATATACTGTCCACAAAACTTCGCCTGAAAGCACGTGGAATTGGCGAGGATGGCAAGTGTGATATGTGTGGGCTAGGGGAATTGTCGGGGCATGCCTTGCGGAGTTGCAAAATGGCAAAGGCTGTGTGAAGCGGTACCAGGTTAAAACTCCCTCACTTTCAAGACCCCCTAAGAGACTTCATCGACATTGTGTGGGAGATCAAAGAAAGGTGTGCAGGGGTCAACTGGGATTTGTTTGCAACTACTATGTGGGGATTATAGAACAACAGAAACCAAGTGAGACATGGGGGACAATGCAAAAGCCACAAGATGATTGCGAAGGAAGCCACAGAATACTTAAAGGAATACCAAGTAGCAAACCAGTTCGCAGAAAACACTGCTGCACCTGATGAGATTGGGTGGAGGCCACCAAAATCGGGCTGGTACAAAGTCAACACTGATGGAGCTACGTTTGAAGATATCAAGTGCTGTGGAGTCGAGGTGGTCATTAGAAACGAAAAGGGCGAAATAATGGGTGCATTGAGTAAGAAGCTTGAGCTGCCTTTGGGTGGGATGGAAGCTGAGGCAAAGGCAGTTGAGGAAGGTGTGATGCTCGCATGGGACCTCGGACTAAAAGACATCATTATTGAAAGTGATGCACAGTTGGTGACTAACTCCCTGGGGAAACAATGTGTGATGCCGAGCTCTATAAGAAAGGTTGTCGAAGGAATCTTGGAGGGATTGAGAAAGTTCAATGCATGGGATATCAACCATACACATAGGAGTGGAAACAATGCTGCTCATATCTTGGCTAGGCAAGCCAAATTTCTGAACGAATTATAGTAGATCAAGTTCAAAAAGATGTAGGCCAACGTAATGCAATAAAGTTCAAATAGGGTGGTCTATCAAAAAAAAAGAAAAAGACGCGCATTCAACGAAATGCAATCAATAACCAAAAAAAGCTTTTTGAAGGTCATAGAGTAATGTAATATAACGCGAGTGAGAAGACTTATATGCCCCGTGACTTATATACCCTTTCTTTTGTAGAAAGGGTAAATCTGTAAAACAAAGGAGTCGACAAAATATAGTTTTAATTCAGGTATCTATGAGCACTCAGCAGTGCCATACGAGAATGCAGAGTCATCACCTCTAAGATCTACGGAGAGAGCCATACGAGAGTGCAGAATCATCACTGCTGAGATCTACGGAGTTACACATAACGAAAAGAGAGAGAGAGAGAGAGAAAATGGGGAATAGGCTCAGCAATCTTCGTCCCGAACCCGAAGGGTTAGTCGAATTCTCTTCGCACTAGTTTTTGTTTAGCACTAGTTTTTGTTTTACATTTTTCAATATATAAGCCGATGAATCCTATTCCTACAACAAGTTTATTGCTTTTGTAGTAATTATTTTCATCACCAAGGCTTCATTTACTAGTTTATAATATAATGCGTCGAATAAATTATAGAGGAGTGGAATGAGATAGACATTATTAGTGCTGTTGTAGGGGACCTTGCTCTGTTTTTGGTTTAAGCCTTATGACTGTGTACTGTTCTGGTGCTGGTGAATTGTGATACAGAGGTGTGCCTACCTCAGGAGAAAATACACCTGTTATGGGTGTATGTTTCTCTACTCTCACAGCTGGTGGGACACAACAGCTGTGGGGCTCGCCTGTGTGTGAGAGTATGCCGGGTACACCATATACGAACTCCTGTTGCAGGGACCTTGCTCTGTTTTTGTTTTAAGCCTTAGAGCATTACCGTTTGGCATTTGACACACCAAATCTTGACATGTTCTTGAATTTTTTGCAACATTCACATAAGGTTTATGATTTGTTTATTTCTTCTCTCTCTCTGTCACTCTCAGACTCTATATCTCATTTCTTCTTCTCTCTTTCTCTCACTCTCTCTACCTGATCATTTGTTTTGAGTTAATATATTATTTAATGTGTTGTATATATTATTTTAATATTTAGAATCAAAGAATAGAACATATGAAAAATGAAATATTATAAAATGATGTGATAAAATAATAAAGTAAGTTTTTTGATACGTAAAAATGGTATAATTTTAACACACAATGGGAATGATCTTATAACTGTGTACTGTTTTGGTGCTGGCGAATTGTGATACCGAGGTGTGCCTACCTCGGGCTTTTTGGATTTATGGGCCTTCGGGCCTTAACCTTACAGCTTACCTGCACTGCTAATTGTTTACAGAATATTTGAGTTTGTCTGTTATGAACCAGATTTCTAACAACTTAGTTTTAATAGAATTTTTGTTGGATTTGAGGTGACTAACCATAAAATATAATTCTAAATGATAAAAAACCATAAAATATAATTCCCAAGATTGAAATTTCAATAAACTTGGTAGGTCAATATTAGAAGATGGATCAAAATCAAGATACAAAAGGTTTGTTTTTTTACTCTCAAAAGGATAAATGAATTGTTCCTCATATTTTGAACACCGGTACCTATTAATTTATCTCTGAGTTATTGGTTATAGCCTAAGACTATAATCTTACCTTTTTTTTTTTTTTATTAGAGATGAATTTTGACAAATCCACCATTAGATTACAATTTCTTCTTATATCCTCCGTACTTGCAAAATTTCTAGAAAATTATAGATCAATAACTATGTCATCAATAAATTGTTTAGATTGCAAATTTTTGAATTTAAAATTATGCATAAAATATAATCATGTAGATCATATAATAAATATTAGCCGGTTGACACAAAATTTCACATATGTATTAAAAGCATAAAGAACATGTAATCCAATTGTTAGATTTTCAAAATATGTAGTATTGTTAATGATACTGAGTAAGGTTTGTAGTCTTAAGTTACAACCAATTTTGTAGCTAAACTATATCTAATTTTAATAGAAGAAGAAAACTTGGAGTGAAGCAAACACCCTTGGAGAGAGAGAGACAATGGCAGACAGAGGAGTGAAAGAAATGAAGGGGATTGATATATTTTTTTTTTTTTACAACAACAATTCGGTAAGAGCCAGCAAAATAAAATCAGATAACTTCTCTTTATTTTGTTCTAGAAGAATATTAGATGTAAGCATAGGAACAAAAGAAGAGGTTAACATTAGTGATCGGAAGATTTGATTCGAAGTCTTTGATACAATATTGAAAGACTCAACAAATAAATTAACTTATACAACTGTAAATTTTGTAAGTGCATTAATCTCATTAAAAGCAAAAATTCTTGTTGACAAATGGAATGTCATGGATATTTGCTTAATTTCTTCGTGCTAACTCTTCAACTGCATGTATAGTCACAAATATTGCATCTAATCTGAGGCAATTCCGTGTTCTTCTATTTGTGGCAGCCAACAAGAACCCCATTCCTCCATTGCAATCCATACTGCTGTTGGCTTTCTCATAATATTGCTGGTTACCCTCCTCCAAGTCAGGGGTCAAAGCTCTGCCGACCCATTTCAAACGCATAGTGCAATTATGTCGGCTTTTGTCATAGCCGTATTTTTTTACGCTACAGCATTGGCGGTGATAAGCCAACTGACTCCCAACACAAGATACCTCCCTATACTTAGGCATGTGTGTATCATTTTTGGAGTTTTTGCTTGTGGCTTGCTGCTACGGATTATTGTACCTCCCTTTGGATTGCTCATCCTCGTTTTAGGATTGCTCATCCTCGTTTTATGGGTATGCACATCTCTGCTATTACTTTATGACTCACAGATTCTCCAGTCATTCAGTGAAGCTACTACAAATGCATTCAACACAATCAGTGAAGCTACTTCAAATGCATTCAACAAATTCTGCATCCGGTTCCAAGATAGCTTCCAATCACTGAGTCAAGAAGCTTCCAGACCATTCAATAGTTCTTCAATGCCAACTGCCAACTCAACAGAGACAAGTGGTGAAAATGGAATGGAGGTAATTAGCGCCTAATTAGTCTTTGTATCAACACTTTTGAGATAATTATGATATCAAAGTAAGTGACCTTATAATCTGTTGTTTATGTATGTTTTGAATGTTCTATGACAATTCCGAGATCTATTAGCTATGTTTCCTCAGTAAGGATAATTGCTGATGAAAGAAAAAATGAAGTGACTCATGTACTAGATTAAATGAAAAACAATGAGTTTTATCAAATACATATGTTGATGATTATTTAAATGGTACAAGCTGGACAAGTTGATCGCTTTAGTTGTGATCAATTATTTCAAAATTTTCTAGTTTCAAAAAAATTTTAGTTTGAGTTTTGTTTTTGAATCATTGCTATGGTAGATAGAAATCTGTTTCCCCAATATGAGAGAGAAAAAGGAAATGGCCAAGAAAATTCTTGTTCCCACACAAAGAAAAACATCATTTAACAGTTGTGTTTTTAAAATCTTTGAATGACTGATATTCAAAGTTCAATAAACAAAAATGTAAATGAGATCATAATAAAGTGTGGTGTAACTGGAGTTGTCCTCACATCTACAAGGCCTTCATCAACTTATTCTTTTTAGTAATTCTATAAATTAAATTTTTTTTTTAAATCTTGATCTTATGTGAGTGGTTTATATTTAACATTGTCAATTTTCAATACTTCGAAGTTTCTTCTCATACTTATCTGGGTGCTCGGAGTGGAAGGATAAGATTATACCTCCATCAAATATTACTTTTCCAAGCCTTGATGTTTGCTTGCAATTTACTTCTTTTTTTTTTTATAAATGTTATAGTCCTCTTTACCATTGTAGATTTGAACATAAAAATAAGCTGTGCAAGAAACAACAATAGTTTTAACTTTAGGAGACATTCTCTCTTAGTGCAGTTAAAAATGTTGGCTGAGAGCTTGGTTTCAAACTTTCAAAGATATTTTGTAAAATTTTGAAAAATTAGATCAAGAAAGGACTAAGAGCAGGTGTTTTTACGTTACCACAAAAAAGAAAACAGTTACACCGATACAGACCACTTCAAAACCAATTAAAATTAGAACTACTGTTTTCCTTTTAATTGGTTGGAATAGTAAGTTTTGATTCAATCCAAATGATCTTTTCAAATTAAGCATTATTTTAAAGTTCTATCTATATTATTTCTCTACACATGATTTAAAGTACATAAGCTCTCACATTGACGAGTCTAAGAGGAGACTCGTAGGCATCCTTGCCCCAAAATTTTTTTTTTGATAAGTAATAAGTTTTATTGATATCAAAAAAAGAACACCATAGTACACAGAAAGATTGGTTTCGCATAACAACCCACCAATCCAATAAAGTTCTAAAGAAAAATAACTTGAGATCTGGTATAGATCTCTCATTATCTTCAAAACACCTGATATTTCTTTCCTACCAAAGACACATTAAGCAATGGGGAACAATTAACCCGGCGTCTTGTCATGGTTGCACTAAACCTGTATTATTTGCACATTATTTAATAACCCAAAAAAAGAAAAATGTTTTCTTTATAAATGTACCAATCGAATCCATACAACTCTGCAACAAAAAGAGATGCTAGACTAAGTAGGACTGCTTCAACGTATATGGTTGAATTAATACTGACATAGTCATCTGGAAACATTTATTGAGCATCAGTGTATGTGTATCTAGAGAATAAGATATCCTAAAAATGTTCATGAAAAACAAAATTGTATTGTAATATTTGGGTAGGTGAGCTTTTAGTGTATACAAGGAACCAACAGACTTGACAAAATCGATAATCAACATTTAGGACTGGATTTGTGAACAGCCTATCTCCTGGCACAAAACACAAAAGCACAAAGAAGAGTATGGTATGATGAGGTAATTGAAAGAAGAAACAAAACCCTACAGAACATTGCTCACCTAATAGTGATAGCTCAACACATTGTACGAATAACTTAAAGCCTGAGCACTGAGTAGCGGTGTTCAGAAAAGCGGACCTTGTACCGGGCGTCGGTGAGGAAGCCATCAATCTCGGGCTTTCATGGCGGAGGAGACCCAGCTGCCTCTGCTTTCCTCTGTCCAGTGTCAATTGCGTCGTGAATTTGAGGAAAGGGGATTTTGCTTCTTCAAAGGAATGGAGTAATCGAGAGTATTATTAGGCGACAGAGCGGGCCTGTTAGGCTCCACAAGATACTGGGCCTTTTTATTTAATCAAGGACTTTTATGTTGAGACTCACCAAAAAAAAAAAAAATGATGTGGGTTTAGTTTGGGAAAAAAAGAAAAAATAAATAATATTAACAACTTATTGCTATTTTTAGCACCGCTAACACCGTATTGCTATTTTGTAAAGTCAGGAAGTAAAATAAATAAAGTAATTTTTTTGTGATGTCAAATTGCTAAATACTGTGTGGGAGAAGTCATGGACAAGAAGATCTCTTCCAAGATTTGCAAGTTCAAAACCAAGTGATGCACTGGGGGCATTTTCAGGGCATTTCAGCAGATGAGACAAAAATACAAGGCACAACTACAAATAGTCTGGCATGAAGACAAAGGTATAAAGCCACCAGGAGATAAAGGCTCATAATAAAAAATAGGCTAAAATATAAATTGTGCCTTTTAAATTTGACAAAATTTTATTTTAATATTTTAACTTACTTTCGTTGGGAGGTCAATTGTGTATTTCAAAAATTCAAGGTGACATTGTAAATTAGGTGAAAGATTAGGGAAGAAAAGTGTAATTTTTTTTTTTTTAATAACATTAGAAGTTTTTCTATATATTTGATTTGTTGTGGTGTATTCATTTTGATTTCTTGGTGTTTGTATGATAGTTTCTTTCATTATTGCTTGAGTTTATAAAATGTTAAAGGTAAATTGCAATTTTCCCTCTTTGAATACGGGATGGTTGTAATATTTCATTTTAGTTAAAAGCATAGCATTGCCTCCCCCAACTATCGGCTATTGTCACCTAACTATTTTTGTGAGGATAAACAAGCCGAGCAGGAGTGTTGGGCCATGGGCTATGCCCGAGGACATATAGGAGCCCGAGGATGGTCGAAAGGTTTGATAAGTTTTGGGGTCCCTAAGACGAGGATAAGGAAGGATAATAACAAACTAGTGGTAGCTCCTGAGGAGCCAAGCTTCCTCGGTAAAGCGTTGTGGAAGGTTGGAACCCGGCCACCTTGAGAATGCTGTACAAGAGGTAACCATTCTTTTGAGAATAAGCTTTAGGGAAAGAAGCCAACAATAAAGGAAGAAATATCTGGGAAGAAGGCTACTGCCACCACATTAAATGTTCTGCACCTAACCAACTTGCCGCATTTATATGGAAATGACACCTGAACAGTGGTATCCCAATTTACAGCTATTCACAAAGCTTTCAGGAGGTTTTGGATGAGACGAGCATCCAGTAGATCCCCTATAAGATCAACAAGTGGAAAGCTAGGATGAAGAAGGATAGGACTATATAAGGAAAAGGCCCCCATAAAAAAATGGGGCATGTAATCTGGAGGAGGAGAGAGAAAGAAAAAAGAAAATTGTATTCATATATTCTAGATTCATTATAAGAGCACTTGATCCTTGAACTTGACCGAGGAGTGTAGTTTCTCTCAAATTGTGTCTCTAATCTTATTAATATGAATCCAATCATCTATGGCCCTTATTTAACTTGCTAAGTTGCCTTCCTGTTAATCCCATACTCTAATAAATATATTGTTTTGGGCTCTTTGAGCTATTATCCATTGTTCCTGGTAGGCCGTGGTTCAAATCGAGTTCTTACAATTGGTGTCATCTATGGGAAATTAAGGGAAACGCTTATAGTTTAAACCAACCATGGTGGGTTCTGGACCAAACCGAGAAGACTCTGTGGGATCTCAACATGAGGACCAATTTGTTAACCTTGAAAGAAGGAGAGATCGTGAAGTTAGCGCACACACGACCCATACTAGTAGGAGTCACTCTAAAACTGGGAGCCATATTTTGCATGGGGAAGAAACTAGGAACCTCAAATTGGAGATAGACCATTTGCGCAGAAAATTACATCGTAAACAAAGAGTGGCATCTCCTTCAAGCTCGGGATCCGAATTAAGGGGAGATGGCAGTTACAAACCAAGGTCTAGAACATCTCTCAGTGAATTCGTTTCCTTATCTTTGCGGTGGGATAGGGAGGAACGATATTACAAGAAGAGGGATAAGAGCCAAACCCCTAGGAGCCTTGCAACAAATTTCCAAATTGCCACTTACACGTAGAATTGATAAGGCTAAGCTCCCCCATTGATTTACGCAACCCAGTTTTACGATTTACAATGGGAGGACTGATAACACCTTAAAATGTATACTTATTATATATTTATGTGGGCATTATCTCCTTATTATTATGCTTAATTTATATAATTAAGCCATGATTTGCATTAGTCTTTATTATTTATCTTTACATAATTTCTTGAATAAGATGCCATTCATTGTGTGTAATTTTTTACTTTCAGGAAATCATGTGAGAAAGATGAGTTTATAGGAATTTGTGAGAGAATGGAGGCCAAACTAGAATTAAAGTGGAGCTAAAGAACCATGCTTAAATGTCTAAGGAGGTGCAGCTGGAGTGCTTGGATCATCTACCATGATTGGAAGCTTCAAATAAGGAAAGAAATCAAAGAGGCAGAATCTGAAAAGGAAAAATCTGGTTTGAGCACTGATTAGTATTTTGGACGTATCTCTCTCCTAAAAAATCCAATTGACACAAAGCTAGATGGGTTGGAACCATGACTTAAATATCTACAACTTTCCAGTTTTGAGTTTTTCAAAATTCTCAATTTTTGAAGGCCGAAATTAACTCACAAGTTATTGCTGTAAACCTAGACGGAAATTAAAATAGTAAAAAGTTTTATTTTCTTTGGACGCTTGGACGTTAGGGTTTTGAAGGGAAGGCGGTGTAGAATGAATTTTGGCAGAGAAAACCTTGTATTTTCCTTTCTCTAATGGCAGCCTAAACTCTTTGCTAGGGTTAGGGGTTATGTTTCTTCTATACGGTATGAATATTCAATGTGATTCTTTCTAGGATTTTATCAACAATATATTTGATTGTTCAATTAGATTTCTTTTGATGTATTAGTTCTTACATGCTTTCAATAAGTTTAATCATGTTTTTCTTATTGTTTAGATGAATTTCTAAAAGTTTCAAATAGAAATCAGGTTTTAAAGTTAATGAGTTTTTCTAAAAACTTTTCTAACCGCATTATTAATCGAGGTTATCATGCATTTTTAAATTGTCTCAGTTCAACCGAATCATAAGTTTTTAATTGTATAAGAACAATCAATTATGAAATATATATTTTCTTGTATCACAAAGAATCTCATATCGATATAGGGAAACACCCCGATGCCCTGGTATTTACATTATTGATTTAAATTAGTTTTTATTATTATTTTTGTTAACAATCACCAAGCAAAAGTACTTTTCTTCTTCACCCAAATTGTTGTTTAATTATATTGTCTTTGAATTTACCCTGTTCCTTGTGGTTCGACCTCGGTACTCCGAGAATTATATTGCTACGATCTCCTGCACTTGGGAGTGAGCAAGCAATTTTGGCGTCGTTGCCAGGGAGCTGTTGCATATTTAGAGGCAATTTTTTTTTTTTTTTGGGAGCAAAGCATAGCTAGTGGAAATTCTTCTATTGGTAACTTCATTTCATTTTTTTCCCTTTTTTTTTTTTTTAATTTTTCTGTTTGTTTTTATTTTATTTTATTTGATTGTGTATTCATTGTTGCATGAGCATTTGGGTTAGAAACGAGAGAGGCAGATTAGAAAATTTTGAAACTTACTTTGGTAATCTTTTTGGCACACCTTCACCTTCTTCATCAATCATGGGTGATGAAACACGTAATAATCATGAGGAGAATAGAAGAACTATGTATGAATTGTTGCATCCCACACAAAATTTTGTTCCTTCATGCTTCATGTTTCCACCTAATGCACCACATGTAGAACTGAAACAAGGTTTATTAGCAATACTTCCTGACTTTAGGGGACAAGAAATGAAAATCCTTATGTCCATGTTAGAGCTTTTGAAGAGGTAGTTAGTAGTTTCTATGCACAAAATGTTATTGAGACTACTAAGTTATGTTTCTTTCCTTTTTCTCTTAAGGATAAGGAAAGAAGTTGGCTTTTACACCTTGAAACCTAGGTCTATAGGTAGTTGGGGGGAGATGGCCCAAGAGTTTTTTAAGAAACATTTTCCTCCCCACAAAGTCCAGCAAGTAAAAAGAAGGATAGCTAGTTTTGTCCAAGGAGAAAATGTGACCTTATACCAAGCTTGGGAAAGGTACAAAGATCTTTTCATTTTCTGCCCAACTCATGGGTACAAAGATTGGAGGTTGGTTAGCTATTTTTATGAGGGATTTACACCTAGGGACTGACAGTTTGTTCAACTCTCATGCAAAGGGGAATTTTTACAAAAAGAACCCGAAGATGCAATGGATTATCTTGATGAGATAGCTGAAAACTCTAACACATGGACTAGACCTAGCCCTATGGACTCCACTGATATGACTAGAACTAACACTACCACTTCTAGTGGAAGTGTTTTCAAGTTAAGGGAAGATGATAACATGAGTGCAAAAATCAGCATGTTAACTAAAGAAATAGAGGCACTCAAAATGAAAGGAAGTAAGAGTGTTAGTGCTACCTTTAGAGAGGACCCAATGGAGGTGTGTAAAATCTGTCATGAGATAAACCATGCTACAAATGAATGTGCACCACTTTCATCATTCTTAAATGTGCCAGAAGAACAAGTACATGCATTTAACTCATATTGGCCAAATAATTCTTCATATTCTAACAATTATAACTCAAATATGCGAAACCATTTGTATTTGAGTTATAAGAGTTACAATGTGTTGAATCCTCCTGCTCCAAGGAATTTTAATTCACCACATGCACCATCATCATCTAGACCTTCCTTGGAGGATGCACTTAGTACTTTCATTCAAAGGCAAAGTGAGCAAAATCAAAAGTTTGAATCCATGCTCACTAGGCTAGATGAAGAGGTAAGAGAGACCAAGAGTCATATAACTAAGCTTACAAATTCATTGAGTGGGATAGAGAGAGCAAAGCTTCCTTCCCAAACTCAACCCAATCCCATCAATCAAAATTTAAAAATTGGCTCTAAGGATAAACATGAGGAAGTAAAAGCTATGACCATTTTGAGGAGTGGTAAAGAGATTAATAAAAGTTCTCCTTTAGTAACTAAGAAATCTAAGGAGACCTCAATTGATAAAGAGAAGGATGAAACTGAGTCGCTTGGATTTGATGAAATTGAACAATGCCCAATCCCTCCACCATTTCCACAAGCCTTAAAATTACCTAGGAAATTGGACACCATATTTGAGATATTAGAGCATTTGCATTAAGTCAAGATAAATTTGTCATTATTGCATGTTATCAAGCAAGTGCCTGCATATGCCAAGGTAATTAAGGACATGTGCACCATCAAAAGAAAGCATCATGTGAAGAAGACCGCATTCCTAACAGAACAGGTAAGTGCAGTTATCCAACATAAGACCCCACCAAAGTATGAGGATCCAGGTTGTCCAACAATCTCTTATACTATTGGAGATTACATCATGGAACATGCATTGTTAGATCTTGGGGCAAGTGTTAATTTGATCCCTTTCAGTGTATATTAAAAACTTGTACTTGGTGAGTTAAAACCTACTTCAATAACTTTACAGTTGGCTGACCGCTCTGTAAGGGAGCTGAGAGGGATTGTTGAGGATGTGTTGGTGAAAATTGAACAATTTTATTATTTAGTTGATTTTATTGTTCTAGATTACCGACTTGTTTTACATCTTAGTGTTCATACCCCTATTATTTTGGGTAGACCTTTTCTTGCTACATCTAATGCTTTAATTAATTGCATGAATGGAAGGATGCAACTCACTTTTGGTTCCATGACTTTGGAGCTAAACATATTTCATGTGGCTAGACAACCAGATTAGGATGATGACTGTGCTTATGTGAACCTTATTGGGGCGGTGGTTCAAGAAGAGTTTAATAAGAATTGTTTTTCTGATCCTTTTGAAACTCTTCTTAATAATTCTGTTGGTTCTTATGATTTAGAATGTGATATCATGTATCTGAAAATTTTTCTTTGTTGGATTCCTCACAAGTTTTGGAAGAACAATAGATGATGGCAATTAATAAATGATGGAAGCCTTACTTTGAGGAGCTACTAGAAAATGAAAAAAAGCTCGTGCATTCAAGTGAAGAGGTACCACAGCTGGAGTTTAAACCACTACCCGGTGGTCTCAAGTATGCATATTTAGGCCCAAATATGTTAAAACCTAGGTGGTATGGCCCTTTCATTGTAAAGGAAGTGTTTAACCATGTAGCTGTAGTAGTTGAGGACCTTAGAAATGGTAAGATTTTGAAAGTAAATGGACAAAGGTTAAAACCATTCTTAGGGGGAGTTACACCAGAGGAGGAGACTATGTCACTGGAGATCTCTGCCTATTGAGATGCTACATGAACTCTGAAAAAGCTTTATGAAGTTGTACCATATTTTGTTTTAATTTTTCTTTTCTTTCCATTTTTTTTTTTTGTTATAATTTTTCTTTTGTGAGCTAACATTTGCAGGTGTGAAAGAAATTTCAAAAAAAAAAAACAATTTAAATGCTTAAGGTAACTTCTTCCCTTTATACTTGAATTTATTTTAGCGTTGATACATTGAGGACAATGCAATATTTTAGTTGGGGGGAGAGTCTACACATTTTGCTACACCTTGCATGATTTTTTTTTTTTCTTTCTTTTTGGTTGCAACTTTTCAATTCTAAATAAAATAAAAAATAAAAAACCTTGAATTTGAATGCAGAAGAGTTATAAGCTTTATTTTTATATCATGTGATGGAATGAATAATGCTGAGTTGGTTATATTAAGACTCTTTCATGAAGAGCACAATTGGAAACTTTTGAGCACAATAGCCGGGTTAGCGAACGGTAGGATGTTGGATATGCATGGATCATGAACAAGCTAGATATAAGCTGAAACTCAACCCATATGAAGAGTTCTTGAGCCTTACTTTTCTTTGTGAGAGTATATCTTTGTTTGAACTCTTAAAATGTCTATCATATGCTTCAATTTTTGTAAAAGATCTCTATATTTTTTGGTTGACTATTAAAAACATTACGGGGAGATATACCATGATTTTACTTATTTTTGTCCTTAGGCATGTTGGTTTATGTTGAATTTTAGGAGATGAGAGCCTAAGACCAGCAATTTTTTGTCAACAACTAAAAAAATATTCAGCCCACCTTTACATTTACCATTGTCACCATCATTTGAGCCATGAGAAATACTTCTACAATACCACAAAACATTTTTATTTATGGGTATTCTCTTGGGGGTTCAAGTTTTGAGCAATTGATGTGTTTAGATACCACCATTGTCTCTCTTTTCTTCAAAAAAAAAAAAGAAAAAAAAAAAAGAGGAGACATACATAATTAATCAATAAATCATTGGTGTCTTACACATCTTTCATGTATTTCAGAAGGGTTATATGGTTGAGTAAAGGTTATTTTGATTCAAGTTGGTTGTTATCGCTATGAGTTGGGTTTGGCTTGAATTTTCTGCATTTGATTCATATACCTTATATTTCAAAGAGAGCAGTTTGCCTTCATAAGATTATACTACCATTGAGCTTAAAGTCCTACTTGATCTTAAAGATGCATGGCTGGTATGTGTTTGGGATAAAAATTAGGGATGAGAATGGTATTAACCTCATGTTTCTAGGAATTCAACATCCTTTCCAAGAGATCTTTTTCCGTTGTTTTAGCGGCTATTTTTGTATACACATGTGATATTCTTAAAACTTCTCCTTTCATTTTTGTTCACAAGTGATTTGAAGAGAGAAACCATTACTTCTATGTGTATTCTTTCAAAGTATTGATGACTTAAGAGAGGTTTTGGAGTAGAGGCTCTAATCTAGATTATTCTTGGTCTATGCATGTTTGGAAAAGCCGGTTTGATTGGATGGGCTATGCACATACACACTCCAAAATTGAAGCTCTTTGATATGGTGAATAGTATCCCAACTCAAAAATTGAAAGTTCATTTGTATGATATAATGATAAAAGCAAACTAACATTTGCTGTAGGAATTTTCAGGAAACCTTTGACTTTTGTGGGTAGAGTCACTGCAAACCCTCACGAGAGTAAACTCGTCCACTAGGGTGACCTAGGGGTTCAAAAACTTGCTGCACATGGGAAGTGCAGTCGTGTAGCCTACGAAAGTGGCTTGTATTTTAGTTTTAATTTTTCACTTTTAGTAAGGGTGCTTTGTGGATTGCTAGGGACTAGCAAGATTTAAGTTAAGGGTGTGATAATACCTTAAAATGTATACTTGTTATATATTTATGTGGGCATTATCTCCTTATTACCATGCTTAATTTGTATAATTAAGCCATGATTTGCATTAGTCTCTATTATTTATCTTTACATAATTTCTTAAATAAGATGTCATTCATTGTGTGTAATTTTCTACTTTCAGGAAATCATGTGAAAAAGATGAGTTTACAGGAATATGTGAGAGAATGGAGGCCAAACTAGAATTAAAGTGGAGCTAAAGGACCATGCTTAAATGTCTAAGGAGGTGCAGTTGGAGTGCTTGGATCGTCTATCATGATTGGAAGCTTCAAATAAGGAAAGAAATCAAAGAGGCAAAATCTAAAAAGGAAAAATCTGGTTTGAGCACTAATTAGTATTTTGGGCATATCTCTCTCCTCAAAAATCCAATTGACACAAGGCTAGATGGGTTGGAACTGTGACTTAAATATCTACAACTTTCCAGTTTTGCATTTTTCTAAATTCTCAATTTTTGAAGGCCAAAATTAACTCACAATTTACTGCTGTAAACTTGGATGGAAATTAAAATAGTAAAAAGTTTTATTTTCTTTGGACACTTGGACGTTAGGGTTTTGAAGGGAGGCTGTGTAGAACGAATTTTGGCAGAGAAAACCTTGTATTTTCCTTTCTCTAATGGCAGCCTAAACTCTTTGCTAGGGATAGGGGTTATGTTTCTTCTATACGATATGAATATTCAATGTGATTCTTTATAGGATTTTATCAACAACATATTTGATTGTTCAATTAGATTTCTTTTGATGTATTAGTTCTTCCATGCTTTCATTAAGTTCAATCATGTTTTTCTTATTATTTAGATGAATTTCTAAAAATTTCAAATAGAAATCAGGTTTTAAAGTGAATGGGTTATTCTGAAAACTTTTCTAACCGCATTATTAATCGAGGTTATCATGCGTTTTTGAATTGTCTCAGTTCAACCGAATCATAAGTTTTTAATTGTATAAGAACAATCAATTATGAAATATATATTTTCTTAGATCACAAAAAATCTCATATCGATATAAAGAAACACCCCGATGCCTTGGTATTTACATTATTGATTTAAATCAGTTTTTATTATTATTCTTGTTAACAATCACCAAGCAAAAGTACTTTTCTTCTTCACCCAAATTGTTGTTTAATTATATTGTCTTTGAATTTACCCTGCTCCTTGTGGTTCGACCTCGGTACTCTAAGAATTATATTGTTACGATCTCTTGCACTTGGGAGTGAGCAAGCAAGGACTGACCCAGTCGAGCATGTCAGTCATTTCAATCAAAAAATGGTTGTTCATTCTAGGAATGAAGCATTGATGTGCAAGGTTTTTCCCTCTAGTCCAGGACTTGTTGCGATGCGGTGGTTTAATAGGCTTGAAGAAATTTCAATTAACTCTTTTCAAGAGCTCATAAGGACTTTCGGTGCCCATTTTGTTACATGCAGCAGAGTTTCTCGTCTCTTAGACTCCTTGTATCTATGGTAATGAGAGAGGGAGAAACATTGAAAACCTACTTGGATAGATACTGGGAAACGTTTAATAAGATAGATGGAGATTTTAAGGATGTCGCAATTAGAACATTCAAGGTCAGCCTCCTTACCAAGCATGAATTGAGAAAATCCTTAACAATGAAGCCTGCGCAGAGCATGCACCAACTTATAGATCGAATTGATGAGCACAAACGTGTCAAAGAGGATCAGCAGCAAGGGAAGGGGAAGGCAAAGATTGTTCCCCCTGACTGAAGAGATGTTAGGCCGGAGAGGTTTTGCTGGTTATACTGGGAATTCTGGTGCGCAGGTGGTCACTTCAGTGTTTAAGGAGCCCGTCCATCAGATCCTTGAGAAGATTAAGCTTGAGCCCTACTTCAAATGGCCTAAAAAATAGGGGGTGACCCTCCCAAACACAATCAGAGTCTTTATTGCCAGTATCATTAGGATCGTGGGCATACCACCGAGGATTGTAGAACTCTTAAAATGACTATTTGGAGCAATTGGTCAAGGTGGGGAAGTTAAGGTAGTTTATGCATTAGCCTTCAAGGCAAGGAAGTCAAGTTGGCTCAACATATCAGAGAGAATCTATCTCTAAACCATCCCTGGGTACAATCAATGTTATTTTTGCAGCCTCAGGTCATATCAGGGGATCCCCTTATGAGGTAATGTCCATAGCAAGGCCAGATACTGAATGCTCAGTTCCTGAATCTAAGCGAGGGAGATTGGAAGTCCGACCCACTTTAAGTTTTTCTGATGAAGATAAGGTCGGAACTTATCAACTGCATAACGATGCCCTAGTGGTAACCCTTGGAATTGGAGGATATGATGTCAGAAGGGTATTGGTAGAGCAGTGCAGTGGAGTAAAGATTATGTACCTTGACCTCTGTCGAGGACTTAATCTGAAACTTGAAGATTTAGATAGTTATGATTCCCTTTTGGTGGGGTTTAATGGGAAGACGATCATTCACAAAGGCCTGATCAAATTGCCTGTTCAGATAGGGTCAAGGATGGTTGAAGTTAGTTTCATTGTGGTGGATGCTTATTTACCCTATACTACTATTTTGACAAGACCATGGCTTCATGCTATAGGTGTTGTTTCTTCAACTTTGCATTTGAAGGTGAAGTACCCCTTGGAGGGCAATGTTGGGGAGTCCTGGTTGCTGCTATTAGGCATCAGTCCTAGGTGGGCACCTCGGATATTAGAAAAAAAGCCTTGTAGCAATTAGCAGAAGTAGTTGAACCCCTAGGTTTTGAGAATGAGAAGGAAAGGTGTGAAGAGCTAGAGAGGGTTACTATGGACACCGATACTAATAAATATTTCCAAGTTGGGGTTCAGCTGCCTTCTTGAGAGAAACAGGAGTTATTGATTTTTCTTAGAAAAAATGTCGATGTTTTTGCTTAGAATGTCTATGAAGCTCCGGGGGTTGATCCAGACTTCATCTGTCATCATCTTAATGTGAACCTAGCAGCTGTCCCTAAAAAACAACCACCTCGGTGCTCCTCTAAAAAGCATGCCGAGACTGTTAAGGAGGAAATGAATAAACTTAAACATGTTGGGGCAATCAAAGAGGTCTTCTATCCAGAATGGCTAGTTAATACAGTGGTGGTGAAGAAGAAGTCAGGAAAATGGAGGGCTTGTGTGGACTTTACTTATTTGAATAAAGCTTGCCCCAACAATCGCTTACTGATTCCCTGAATTGACCAGTTGGTTAATGCGATGGTTGGCCATCCTCAGATGAGCTTTTTGGATGCCTTCTAGGGATATCATCAAATACCACTAGCTTTGGACGATCAAGAGAAGACTGCATTCTTGACTCCCACTGGAAATTATCACTACCGAGTGATACCTTTTGGCTTAAAGAATGCTAGATCCACTTACCAAAGGATGGTGACTAGAATGTTTGAGTCTCAATTGAGAAAAAATGTGGAAGCATATATAGATGATATGGTCGTGAAGAGTAAGGTAGCTACTAAGCACTTAGTTGATTTAGGAAGTGTATTTGAGATACTAAGGAAGCATAAGTTGCATCTTAACGCTTCAAAATGTTCCTTTGGCGTCAGTTCTAGCAAATTTTCTAAGCAACCAATTATATGTTATATAAAAAAAAAAAAAATTGTCTTGTATAAAAATTTGAAAAAAAAAATTGATGTTACAATTAATGGCATATCAATATGCCAATTAACATAAATAAATAGAAAGAACAGGGATCATCTGTTACATGTAAGTTTCCATAAGCATTAGCCTTAAAAGATAGATCAATCTAGCAAAAGTGCAAGTTAAATCCTTAATTCATACTTAAAATGACACTCAAACCAGCAAAATAAATCCACCAAGTAAACAAATTAAGAATATCTAAATTCCATTAGAAATTTTTGGTCCATAAATTGTGATATTATTCAATTTCAATAAGTACATTTTTTTGCAATTGATTAGGCATTTGAAAACATAACTCAAACCCACAAAATAAACCCACAATGTAGACAAATTAAGAATATCTAAATTCCGTTAACATTGAACTTTGTAATTCATGGTTTCCCTAAATGGTTATATTATCAATTTAAACAAGTAGAATCTTTTTACATCAATACTAAAGACTTACCATTCACAAAAGCTTAACGAAATTTTAACCATTTGATCTTTACTTTTACAAAACAATTCCCCTTATTAACATCATTGGGAGAAATAAAGTTGACACAAGATTCAAATAACAAACCACCATTTTCATATTGTCATTAAAAAAAAAAGTGGGAAATTTAACCATTTATATTCATTTTCTCTTTATAAAACCTGACCTGTCCCATAAGCCTCAAAAGATGAGTATTGGAAAATTATGCTCTAAGAGATACCACTTGCTCAAGAAACACGAACAAGTAATCAGTGAGTGAAAGTTATTGTACGGTCTCGGACTAGGTGGACTCACCCCTTTGTGAGAAGGAGAAGCACAGCCCACCAGTCAAACATAAAAGCTTATTGAACTTTGTTTCTCATCATTAGATAAATAAAATAAACCAAAAACAAAAACGAAACTAAAAAATCCCTTTTTTTTAAAAAAAAAAAAATCGAAAAATCATAGGTTTCGAGAGTTCGAGAGAACTTACTGGGTAGTGCAGTCAGCGCAATAGTGGATTGGGGTTACTAGGTGGCAACGACGAGGTGGATTAGGGTTGCTAGGTGGCCACTGAGTTGACAGTTTGGTGGTGATGGTAGGGTTGTTGTGGAGGCAGTGGTGGTGGTGGGGTTCGTGCTGAGGACTAAATGGATTTTGGGTCTACGAGTTAAAGAGAGAGAGAGAGAGAGTGTGTGTGTGAGTGAGTGAAAAGGCCCCGGTGGGTTTGTGAGTTGGGTGTTTGGGCTGTGTCAGGCGGTCACGGTGGGTTCGTCTTCACCGAAGATGAAGAGTTAGAAAGAGAGAGAGTGAATAGGCACTGGTGGATTTTGAGAGTGAAATCAAAGAGAGAGAGTGTTTTTGGTTAGAGCTACCAAATGAAAAGGCACTAAAAATGAAAAGCCAAAAAAAAACAAAGGGAAACTTTGGATCAGAGACAGGGAATTAGAAGGTCTATTGCGATAGTCCAAACCACCATTATAACTAAGAAGACGTGCCGCAAAATAAGTATCTATTGCGGTAGTCATCTCAACGTCACTACAACTTACATATTGCGGCGGTTTTCTATACTGCCGTTATAGTATTCCGCAAAAGGCTATATTTATTGTGGCAGGTTTTTGGAGCGCCGCAATATCTAAGTTTAACGCCGCTAAAACATATATATCACAGCGATTCTATATACCGCCATTGTAATACGCCGCAAAAGACTAAAACTACTACGGCGGTCCAATGGAACGCCACAATAGATCCCATGTACAACGGCGGTTTGAAAAAGTGCCGTAATATGCGACATATAGCGGCAGTTTTCGCACCCGCCGCAATAGCTCGTTTTTCTTGTAGTTGCTACTACATTTTTCAGGAGAATGTCATGAATACTCACTTAATTCCCTTTTACTCACTCTTCCAACTGTTTTTTTTTTTTTTTTTTTTTTTTTTTTTTTTGTGTGTACCAATATTATATGCAATTCCATGTTTTTCTATTTGTGGCAATCAACAGGAACTTGGTTTCTTTACTACATTCCAATTCCATACCGCTTTTGGCTTTCTAATTCTATTGTTGCTCACCCTCCTCCAAGTCAAGTATCAAAACTTTGGCAACCCATTTCAAACGCATGGTGCAACCATGTCGCTTTTTATCATATCCGTGCTTGTTTTATGCCATAGCATTGGCAGGGATAAGCCAACCAAGTTCTAACAGAAGCTACCTCCCTATACTTGGACGTGTGTGTTTCATTTTTAGAGCTTGCTACTGTTGATCCTTGTACGTACCTCCCTTTGGATGGCTCATCCTCACTTTATGTGTATGCATGTTTGTACCATTACTTTGCAACTCATACCGACAGATTCTCCAATGCTTTCTACAAATTTTCCAATCGATCAATCAATATACTTCAAAGGCATTCAACATATTGTGTGGCTGGTTCCAAAATAGTTTCAAATTGTTGTGTCAAGCAGCTTCTAGACCATTCAATAGTTCTTCAATGCCAGCCAACTCAATAGAGACAAGTGGAAGAAATGGAGGTAATTAGTGCCTAATTAGTCCTAGGCATCAACAATTTTGAGATTACTATAATGTCAAGGTGGCCTTATAAACCGATCATATCCTTACTCTACATCTATAATCTAGAGTTAAAAACTCCACGTATTAATATGTTCATGTCTATTTAAGCTTCTGTAACATATAGTTGTTTATGTACGTTTTCATATAGCAAGAATTATGAGTTATGACCTTTGTTTCCTGGTAAGGCTATTTGCTGATGAAAAAAGAAAATTACGTGACTCACATGTACTAAGATGAAAAGAAATATAATGAGATTAATTAAATACGTGTGTTCATGATTACTTTAAAAAGTACAAGCTGGACAGTGTGATCTCTTTAGCTGCGGTAATCTACTGTTTCAAAATTTTCTAGTTTCAACAAAATTTTAGTTTGAATTTTGTTTTCAAATCATTGCTATAGTAGAATGAAACTTGTTTCCCCAATATGAGATGGAAAAAGAAATAGCCGAGAAAATTTTCTTTCCCAGTTCGTACACAAGGACAAGCATCATTTAATAGTTGTGTTGTTAAAATCTTTTAATGAGTGAAATTCAAACTTAAATAATCAGAAATGTAAATGAGATGACCAAAAGAAATAAAAAATTGTGGTGTGACTGGTGTTGATTATCACATTTACAAGATTTTCATCAAATTCTCTTTCTTAATTATTAAAAGAGAAGTCCTATCGGACAAAATTTAGCTACAAAACTAGTTGTAACTTAAGATTACATACTCACTCAATAAAATAAATATTATAACATATTTTGAAAATCTAACCGTTGAATTGCATATTCTTTACGCTCTTAATACAAATGTTAAATTTTGTGTCAATAAGATATTATTTACTATATGATCTATAAGTTTATATTTTGTGCATAATTTTAAATTAAAAAAACTTGCAATTTAAAAAATTTATTGATGACATAGCTATTGATCTTTAATTTTCTTAAAATTTTGCAAGCATGGAGGATATAAGAAGAAGATGTAATCCAATGGTGGATTTGTCAAAATTCACATCCAATAAAAAGATATTAAATAAGTTTGTAACCTAAGGCTATAACTAATTTTATAGCTAAACTTTGTCCTCTCTGTAGGGAATTGAACCGAATTCCCAACCTGTGAGAAACAAAAAAAATAGAGAAAACACACGCCAAAGAAAAAACAATCACACGCACAAGACAATATTTACATGGTTCGGCAATTTGCCTACGTCCACGGAGTTGCAGGGATTTCACTATTATAAGGGAAGAATACAGAGTACAACTTGCGGCTACAATATTTTCTCACTCTTTTAAAACACGGCAACCGACTCTATAAGATTAAAACCCTAATCACCAAGTCGGTTTCTATATGGGCTAAACGAGCCAAAAAGCCTCAGTAAATCTCCCATTAAAAACCACGCAATATTATTCGGGTCGGGTCGGGTCGTCGAACCGGATCAAACAAAACTAGGCTCCACAAAGCCCAACAAATCTCCCACTTGGAGACTAGTTTAATCACCAACATCAACCACAATCCTCCAAGAAACAATCCCTCATCCCTGCAACTCATTCTCCTGTCCTCAAGCTAGAAGACCAATTGAAGCTGCGCACAGCTTCAACTTCTCAATAGTGACACCCTTAGTCAAGATGTTTGCCGAATTCTTAGATCCACAAATCTTCTCAAGTATTACCAGTTTATCTTCAACAAGGTAACGGATAAAGTGGTATTTTGTTTGTATATGCTTCGACTTTGAATGAAAAGCCGAATTTTTGGCAAGAAAGATTGCACTCTGACTGTCACTGTGTAGAATGCCCATCTTCTGCTTCTTACCCAATTCATCTAAGAAACCATGTAGCCAAATCATCTCCTTTCTAGCTTCAGTTGCTGCAACATACTCAGCTTCTGTAGTAGACAAAGTAACAATCTTCTATAGATTTGAAGCCCATGATATACCTGTACCACCCAGAGTAAAAACAAACCCAGTAGTACTCTTTCTACTATCAATATCACCAGCAAAATCAGCATCTACATAATCCTGCAGTTTCAAACTTGCACCTGTAAACCAAAGACATGTATCTGATGAACCCTTCAGATATCTCAGAATCCACTTGACTGCCTCCCAATGCTGCTTTCCAAGCCTACTCATGAATCTGCTCACAACTCCCACTGCATGTGTAATGTCTGGCCTTGTACACACCATAGCATACATCAAGCTGCCAATAGCTGAGGCATAGGGCACCTTACTCATATGGTCCCTTTCTTCTTCTGTCTTCGGTGACTGTTCTTTGCTTAGTTTGAAATGACTACCCAAGGGTGTGCTCACTGGTTTAGCTTCATTCATGTTGAACCTGCTGAGAACTTTCTTCACATACTCTGACTGTGAAAGCTTCAATGTTCCATTAGCCTTGTCTCTAATGATTCTCATACCAAGGATTTGCTTTGCAGCTCCCAAATCCTTCATTGCAAACTGTTTGGACAATTGCTTCTTCAGATTATTAATCTCCTCAATGCTAAACCCTGCAATAAGCATATCATCCACATACAACAGTAATATAATGTAAGAATTGTCAAAAGACTTAGCATAGCAACAGTGATCAGCTTCACATCTCTTGAACCCAATTCTATGCATAAAACTGTCAAATTTCTTGTACCACTGCCTAGGAGCTTGTTTTAGGCCATACAAGCTCTTTCTCAGTTTGCAGACTAGATTCTCTTGTCCCTGAACAATGAACCCTTCTGGCTGAATCATGTAAAAGTCTTCCTCCAAGTCACCATGAAGGAATGTTGTCTTCACATCTAACTGCTCAAGATGTAAATTTTCTGCAGCTACTATTCCCAGTACCAGTCTGATTGTTAACATCTTCACAACTGGAGAAAATATCTCTGTGTAGTCAATGCCTTCCTTCTACTAGAACCCTTTAACAACTAATCTAGCCTTGTAACGTTTGCTACCATCATGCTCATTCTTTATTCTGTATACCCACTTGTTGTGCAAAGCCTTCTTTCCTATCGGCAATTTAGTCAGTTCCCATGTCTGATTCCCCAACAAGGAATCCATCTCATCCTTCATGGCTAACTCCCACCTGCTTGAATTCTCATCTTGCAAGGTTTCATCATAACACTCTGGCTCACCACCATCAGTCAACAGGAGATAATTTAGAGTGGGTGAATAACGCTGTGGAGGTCTAATGTTCCTGGAAGATCTGCGGACTTCAGCTACAGGTGTACTCAGATCTACCTGTGAATTTACATTCTCCTTATCTTCTTCACCCCTTTTCTGGACAGTACCTTCAGTCAATTCATCTAAGTTGACAAACTCAGATTTCTTCTGATCTATTTCTGTAACATCTGATACTAAAGTTGACCTGTCCTTATACATAACATGTTCATTAAATATCACATTTCTACTTCTAATGATTTTCCTGTTTTGTTCATCCCAAAACCTATAGCCAAATTTCTCATCACCATAGCCAATGAAAAACATATTTTAGACTTTGCATCAAGTTTACTACGAGCATCAGAATCAATATGAACATAAGAAACACAACCAAAAACTTTTAAATGTGAAAACTTTACCTCTTTACCACTCCAAACCTCCTTAGGAAGTCTGACCTCCATGGGAACTGATGGTCCTCGGTTTATCAGTAAGCTGCAGTGCTAACAGCATCAGTCCAAAAAGTTTTTGATAGTCCAGCATGCAACCTCATACTCCTAGCACGCTCATTGAGAGTTCTGTTCATGCGCTCAACCACACCATTCTGCTGTGGTGTCCCAGGAATGGTCTTCTCCATCCTAATTCCCTGTGCAGCACAATACTCACTGAGCCCTCCATCTATGTACTCTCCTCCATTATCTGACCTCAAACATTTTACTTTCAAACTTGTTTCTGTCTCAACCATGGCCTTCCACTTCTTAAAAGTTTCAAATACATTAGATTTATTTTTCAGAAAATAAACCCATACCTTTCTGCTTGAATCATCAATGAAAATGATGTAGTACCTTGAACCTCCAAGGGATGCAACCGGAGAAAGCCCTCACAAATCAGTGTGTACTAACTCCAATTTTTCAGCCTTCGGTGTCCTACCAGTTTTCAAGAAACTCACCTTTTTCTGCTTTCCTAAGATGCAACTTTCACACATGTCAAAATCAATGGACTTCAATTCTGGTAGTTTTCCTTTTGACAGCAGCATCTTCATCCCTTTCTCACTCATGTGACCAAGTCTGCGGTGCCATAGGCTTGTATCAGTACTTGCATCAGCAACTGCAATTGTGTCTCTTGGACTTGAGGTCATGTACAGAGTACCAGTTTTCTTTCCACGAGCTAATACCCTAGCTCCCTTTGTAACCTTCCAAGTACCACCAACAAATAGTATTGCATGCCCTTCATCATCAAGTTGTCCAACAGAAATCAGATTCCTCCTTAGGTCAGGAATATGTCGAACCTTCTCCAGTAACCAAACAGATCCATTGGGCAACAATATCCGGACATCTCCCATACCTACAACATCCAAGGCTGAACCATCAGCCAAATACACCTTACCAAAATCACCTGTAACATAATTCTGTGTGATTTCTCGGTGTGGAGTGGTATGAAACGAAGCTCCTGAATCCAAAACCCAATCATCAAGTGGACTGTCTACTGCAAGAAGTAATGCATCCTGTACCTCTTCTGTTAGAACATTAGCAGAATCATCTTCATTCTTCTTCTTAGGACTTTTGCATTGATTCCTAAAGTGACATGTTTTCCTACAGTTCCAGCATTGTACTTGTTGGCCTGATCTAGATTTGCTTCTGTTCCGATTAGAATTTCTGGATTTTGATCTACCCCAATTTGAATTTTTGTCATTACCTCTACCTCTTGTCTCAAGGTTTAGGGCAGAACCAGATCCTGAGGTTTCGCCTGCATCTCTTCGGCGAATCTCCTCTGCTAGAATTAAATCTCGTATATTATTGTACTTGAGCTTTTCCTTTCCTGTAGAGTTGCTTACTGCCATCCTCATTGCCTCCCAACTGTTTGGCAAAGAAGCCAAAACGATCAGAGCACGAATCTCATCATCAAAATCAATTTCTACAAACGACAATTGATTTGTGATAGTGTTAAATTCGTTCAGATGTTGTGCTACTGATGCATTCTCTACCATCTTCAAATTGAACAATTTCTTCATCAGATGCACCTTGTTGTTTGCAGACGGCTTTTCATACATACCGGACAAAGCCTTCATCAGATCTGCTGTGGTCTTCTCCTTTACAACATTGTGTGCAACAGACCTAGACAAAGTTAACCTAATAACTCCTAAAACCTGTTTGTCAAGAAGCGCCCATTCCTCAGCCTTCATAGCCTCAGGTTTTTCCCTTAGAAGCGGCAGATGCAGCTTCCTCCCATAAAGGTAATCCTCGATTTGCATCCTCCAAAATCCAAAGTCTGTGCCATCAAACTTTTCTATTCCAGACACCTTTCCTGCTTTCTCTACCATTGCTCCCACTCAAACCTAACCCTAGGCTCTGATACCAGTTGTAAGGAATTGAACCGAATTCCCAACCTGTGAGAAACAAAAAAAATAGAGAAAACACACGCCAAAGAAAAAACAATCACACGCACAAGACAATATTTACGTGGTTCGGCAATTTGCCTACGTCCACGGAGTTGCAGGGATTTCACTATTATCAGAGAAGAATACAGAGTACAACTTGCGGCTACAATATTTTCTCACTCTTTTAAAACACAGCAACCGACTCTATAAGATTAAA
This sequence comes from Quercus tomentella, assembly GCA_028535165.1. Classification (NCBI taxonomy): domain Eukaryota; kingdom Viridiplantae; phylum Streptophyta; class Magnoliopsida; order Fagales; family Fagaceae; genus Quercus; species Quercus tomentella. Next base: position 38,280,833 of record JAPQVY010000012.1, on the reverse strand, counting down.
ACCCTAATCACCAAGTCGGTTTCTATATGGGCTAAACGGGCCAAAAAGCCTCAGTAAATCTCCCATTAAAAACCACGCAATATTATTCGGGTCGGGTCGAGTCGTCGAACTAGATCAAACAAAACTAGGCTTCACAAAACCCAACACTATCCACAATATTTTCAAAACAAATCATAGGTGTTTAGTTCTTGTAAGGACTAGATTTGAATTCCTATCCCAAAGTATGAATGAACTTAAGCTCAAAAAGCCCAAAACAATGAATTTGTAGAGAATGTGTTAGAAAACTGGATTTTAGTTAATTGAACCAACACTAGAATGGGTTCAGATGATAAGAGAATAAAACAAAAAGGTTTGTGTTGAAGAAATCGTTATCGGCAAAGTCAAAGGAGATTTGTTCTTATATATTGTTCTTAAGTTTGGTAACAAAATTTGGTTCCTGAGTGCTATAGTCTTTCTTTCTTCTATTTTTCCTCCCCTTTCTTTCGTGGCCTCCTCCTTCATTTATACTCTCTTCCTCTTCCACGTGCATGCCAGATGATTGGTGTTTGATACTTGTCCCATCATCCCTTACCCAAAGTCTTCATCTAGTAGCTGTCTGTAAGGCTGGAAATCACTGTTCAAGTATCACCTCCACATTAATGTGGCCAAAGAGTTAGTTGCAATGCATTTAATGCGATGATAGCAGCTTTCCCCTAAGATATTTTGGGAATCCTCCCCGCCTGATGTCTTTGCAATGCTTATCTGTACCTACAGAACTTCTTGGGACATTACACTAGGCAACAAACCACCTCTTCAGACCTCGGCTTTGGCTAGCCAAGGTGGCACTTACCCTCGTCTCATCCTTTTGAGTTACTATTACCAAAACTAACCTTTTCATTTACTAGCACAGTCTCTTCTAACCAAGATTTCCCATCCTCGGATAACTTGAGTCCTCGGCTTGGGTCACAGGCTCAGTACATAAATGGAAGATGAACTCTTGGGCCCAGCATCCCTACAGTTGTTATTAGTTTAAATTTGAATTTACTACTGAAATTATTTTTGTGTCCTAATAATAACAACCAACAACAACTTACCACTTAAAATTTGTTGTGAAAATATTATATACATAGCATTTTCCTTATTAAAGTACGCCCCATCCTAAGTGAGCGGTTGATATTAACATTTTCAATTTTTAGTACTTTGATGTTTCTTCTCATGCTCTTTGGGTCTTCAAAAATTGAAAATCTACCCTATTACTAAAGACATTAAGATTATAGTTATCTGAAACATTACTTTTTCAAGCTTTGATATTTGCTTGCAATTACCATTGTAAATTTGCATGTATATGAGGGCCGAGGGGGTTACAGACCACTTCAAGACCAGTTAAAAAGTGGAAATAATATGTGCTCCTCAAACTCCTTTTAATAGATTGGAAAAAGAAACTCTTGATTGAATACTAATGATGTTCTCAGATTACTCACAATTCTAAATTTCTATTAAATTATTTCTCTACACAGTTTCATAGCAGAAAATTTGTAACATGACATAGTAATCCAAAAAACATTTAACCTAAGGAGTCAAATGTGATTCTTGTACAAAAGTCGTGACCTAAATACCCCATGGCAAAATCCAAGTATGGTATTTCATGAAAGCTTGGATTGAGAGGGGATTCTGTAAAAATTAGGGGGTCATACTCATTTCATAGTATTATTAACAACCCCCCCCCCCCCCCCCCCCCCACCCACAAAACACACACACACACACAAAAAAGACAGGAAAACAAATTAAAGTGTGCTTGATTTTCTTTTCACAATAACACAACCAACACAGCCTATCTCATGGCGGAATAAAAAATTAAAAAAAAAAAAAAGAAAAAAGAAAAAAAGATATGATATGATATGAGAGGAAACAGAAGCCATTGCTAACCTATACTAATAGATTAAACGCATTGCCTGCATATCTCATGGTGGTGGATTTGCTATTTTTAGGCCTAGCGGAATTGGTGGCTGTGTATTTTGATGGGCCTACTGAAGGTCCTTGCAATTTGTAGTCTGTAGTAGAGTAAATGACCAACTCAGTCCATTAGCGAAGACAGGGCCGCGTTTCGTGTATTTGGGCTAAGTCCTCGAACTTGAGAGAATATATATATCCCTTTGAGGGTGCTCCATTGATTCTGTCTGCAAAAACTCGTCTATGGTCTATAGATGAGTTTTTGCAATTTACGTCAGACACAGAATGTTCCTCAAAAAAAAAAAACGTCAGACACGGAATCAATAGAGTTCCCTCAAAAAAAATAACATACAGAGTGGAGTACCGAACTAATCCTGCAACTTGACAGCTGGTCCAATAATCAAGCGTCTAATAAATCAAGACAATATGCTCAGTAATCTGAGGTGTCAATACCTCAAATAAATCTTACTTCTCCCCATTACCAAACAACTCCCATCTGTATGAGTAGTTGCCGGTATCACCGGATTTGAAGCTCCGGCCGCCGCAAAAGCCACCCCTAGGATTTCACCCAGGTCTTAAAGCCACCCCAAAATCCTCAATCGCATCATTCCGACCTCCAACCAACGATTACACAGCCAGTATCTCAGTCGAACTCGCCCACCCACACGATGTTGGTGAGTCAAGCCCAAGTGAGGAAACTACCGAGTGGGAGGGAAAATGATATGAGCCATTCATTCCGGTCGTAGTCGAAGACGTAGAGCAAAGGAGGCGAGGACACATCACACGTGCAATGGTGCCCATGGTTGTGGTGGCGTCGAATCCGGTGTTGATCTGTCGGGTCGGATCTGTCGGAGATTGGGGGATGTTTGGATACAGGGAGAAGGCGAGGTCTGTTTGGCTCTTCTTAAGTGTTGACACATTAGATTGCTGAGTTGCCATTGCGTGCTTTATTCATTTATTATTTGACACTTTCTTATTGTACCAGCTGTTCAGATTGCAGGAATTGAATATGCAAGTGATTGTACCAAAGCCTTCCTTCTGACAAAGACTACATATATATAATGTGTGTGTGTGTAGGAGTAGCCGGTCTCAGATTCTCAAAAAAAAAATAGTAGCCGGTCTCATAGTGACATACTAGAGCAGACATATATATATGGGGCAAAGAAAGAGGAAGAAACAAGGGGGCAAGAACAATGGAGGGCAACAATTTTCATCTCCAAGGGTTAGTTCAAATCTTTTTGCATTAGCCACTGGTTTTTGCTTTACATTTTTCTATTTATACGCCCATGAATGCTCCTACTTCAAGTCCATCATTTTTGTTATAACAAATTTCATGAAAAAAAAGTGTGTCAATGACTCAATATCTAGCACGCATGTTCATTTTCTGCTCTAGTAGGCACTTCTAATGGTTCACAAAACATTTGAGTTTATGTCACACCGTGCATCTTTATTGCAAGTATATTAACAATCTATATTTTTGACAGTACATCCAAAAGAATCTAGGACAGTACTGCAGCTTCCTTTTTTTGCCTTTTATTTTGACATTATATTGCTCCTCTTAATTACTTATTACATAAGTTTTTTGTTAACTCTGTTCATGCATATACCATAAATTATAATTCACAAAACTTGATACTTGAATTAACTTGTTGCGTCAATATTAGAAGATAAATCAAAATCAAGATAATAAGACTCTTTTCCCTATAATTCGGATACCAGGAATTATAAATGGAGTCATTGTGTACAGGAAACCATATTTTTTGGGGGTCACGATTAATCTTGACAATAGTTTTCAGAGAAGAAAAAAACTTGCACATAGCAAAATAAATTTTTTTTATAAGTGATAAATATGAGAAACAAACAAAGAGAAAATAAATATAAATAAAAACAACAATTCAATAGGAGCCAGCAAAATAAAATCTGGGATTTAAATGTAAGCAAGAACACAATAAAAATAATATTATTCCATCATTATCAGTGAACACAGGATTCAGTATGAAGTCTGACACAATTCCATGTTTTTCTTCTATTTGTCGCAGTCAACAGCAACTCGATTCCTCCACCACAGTCCATACTGCTTTGGGCTTTCTCATTATAATGCCTTATCCAAGTCCGGTTTCAAAACTCTGACAACCCATTTCATACAAATGGTGGAATCATGTTTTCTTTTATTGGATGTGCACTTGGTTACTCTATAACATTGGCATGGATAAGACAACCAACTCTCAACACAAGTTACCTCCATATAGGCAGGAGTGTGTGCGTCATTTTAGGCCCTTCTGCCTCTGGCTTGCTGGTAGAGATCCTTCTACCTCCCTTGGGATTCTTCATCCTTGCCATTTGTGCATTAATGTTCGCACAATTACTTTGTGTCTCACACCAAGAGATTCTCCAATGCTTTCAAGAAATTTTCCAATCAATTGATCAATATACCTCAGAGGCATTCAAAACATTGTGTGCCTGGGTCCAAAATGGTTTCCAATCACTAAAGCATGCAGCTTCCAGAGCATTCAACAGTTCTTCAATGCCAACTGCTCACTCATTAGAGGAACAAGCAGAAACTGTAGGAACTAGTGCCTAATTAGTCCTCCTATCAATTTAGAGTTTCAGATTATCATGATATCAGGTAAATAACCTTATATTTCAATCAATTTATGCTCTTATCTTATGTTAAAAAATCCATATTAATATGTTCATATCAATTTAAGCTTATGCAACAGATAGTTGTTTATGTATATTTTGAATGTCACAGATGAGAATACACTGCAAGGATAGTGGAAAGTGCCATGACTATTGCCAAGAATATTAGCTATGTTTCCTCAGTAAAGCTAATTGCTGATGAAAGAAAAAAGGAAGTGACTCATGTGTACTAAGATTACAAGAAAAATAATGAGATTTATCAAATACATGTGTTGATGATTGCTTTAAATAATACAAGCTGGACAGGGTGATCATTTTAGATGTGATCTATTGTTTCCAAATTTTCTATTTTTTGAGTTTTGTTTTCTTATTGTTGCTATGGTAGGATGAAACTCATTTTCCCAATTTTAATCTAGATATATGACACATGGCCTTTAAAAAAGCCAATGATCTTAAAAAGACCAATGTAAATCGCACAATCAAATAAATGACACAAGTCTCACATTTGGCTAAAAATTGGAGACTAGAAGATTTAAATGGGTGATCTTATCCCAAATTGGATAGCACAAAGATGATATGGTATGATGACGTAGTTTAATGAAGAAACAGAACCCATTGCTCACCTAATAGTAATAGTTTCAATGCAATATCTTGTGGTAAGGCTGCAGCTACCCCACTATCAGCCATTGCTTCTACTGCAATATATGCGAATGTTGTGCTAGAACCACTACAAAATTTTGAAATTCATAGTTAATTATTTTGACAAACTGCAGCTTGGTTTCTTTATCCATTCATTTATGCACATAGTCATGAACACACAAAAAGACTGTGTGAGGAAACATGTCTAGAGTTTCTACAGAGTACTTATCAAATATGTCTCTAATCATTTTATTTAACAGATGTGCTGCTTACTGAGCAAGTGTTTTCAGAGTCTAACAATAATCTCAGCAACAAAAATTCATGACAAGCTTATAATATACAGATGTATGTTTTTCAACAATAAATCAGAAAACATTTCATTCTGCCTTATCTAATTAATTTGATCAATTACAACAAGACACGCCAAAAGCCTTGTAACTCAATTGTATTGACCGATTTCTTTTTATATCAAGAACCAGGGTTCAAATCCCCTCCCCACTCGTTGTAACAATTCATCGAAAAAAAAAATTAAAGCAATTAGCTATTTGCGCTCTGTCTTCTAATCATATGCTCACAACTTCAGATATGTTATAGTTTGTAAGAAAATCAGAAATAAAAATAATCCATGGAGATTAAAAATTGTCTAAAAATACAAACACAAATTTGAAATTGATCCTTTTTATAGTTCAGATTAAAGATAACAAATTTGAAGGTGTATCCAATGTCAAGTCATTTAATAATAGCACTCTGGATCTAGGAAATGCTAAAATTTGACATAATTGAACGAGACATGGTATCATTTCAAGTAAATGAAATTTCAGGTTAAGTGAATAAAGTGATAAGGAAAATGTAAACAAAGTCTAGAATGTTGATGTTATGGAGCGAAACAAATAATTTAGAGAGAAAACTCAACTTTGGTGGAAGAAGGAGCACGTGTCTCATTCTTTGATCTTGATTCCTAGAGACAATCCTTAGCAACTCTGCTTTCGATAAGTTAGAAATTTTGTAAAGGAAACTCATTAGGAAAGGGTTCAATCTCAGCCTTTAGTTTGGTGGCCTACAATGCCCAGCTGTCTCTTTCTGCCGACTCTTACCGTTACTCTTAACTTTGTTTTTGATCTAAAGTGAGGAAAGTAGAAAGAATGAGGGGTGTTTGGTACATATGTTTAAAAACATGTGTGAAAATACGTATGAGTGAAAAAGTATGTGGAAATGCATGTAATGTTGTTTAAAAATTGAAAACATGTTTTTAAACATGTCTACCAAACAGCCCCTAAATTTAAGAGTACAAATTGGGCCGATTGGTTCCATAAGATGCTAGGCTTTTCTAAATAATAATAATAATAATAATAATACTCTAAGAAACAAAGTTTCTCTCCAAATTAGTTTAGGGAGAAACCCTACAAACTCATCATATCTTTATATTGATTGTGAATTTTGAAAATCTAACCGTTAGATTGTATGTTCTTATTACATTCTTAATGCTTACAAAATTTCAAGAAGATCAAAGATCAATTGTTATGTCATCAAATAAATGTTATAATTTCAAGTTTTTGTGATCTAAAGTTGTATATAAAAAATAAGTTAATCGATCAAATAGTAAATAACATCCAATTTGAACGAAATTTGATATGTATGTTAAGAACATAAGGAACATGAAATTCAACGGTTAGATTTTCAAAATTCACAGCCAAAAAAGAAATATATGAGAAGTTTGAAGAGTTTTTCTCCAAACTAGTTTGGAGGGAAACTTTGTTCTAGTCTAAGGCCTTTTATAATGAAACACACAAATATTCGGCTAAAATAACTTTTTAACCCTCTAATTTTTGTGTTATTATCATTTTGATCTCTCAAATTTCAAAAATTTCAATTAATCCTCTAAATCTTTTAATTGCTAGGTGAAAACAAAAATGCTAAACAATTAAGTTTATTACACTAAGTGATTAACAATACGGAATGAAATAAATTAACAAATACTCACATAAAAAAAAATAAAAAAATAAAAACTCAACAGAATATACATATATAGACACACACACACACACCACAGTATATACAACATATCAAATCAAAGAAATAAAGGTAGTGACACAGAAATTGATCACGAAGATAAAAATAAGGTTTTGTTTGGTTGGGGGATAGAAAATAGTGATGGAATGGAAAATTTAGAGAATATAAAAGATTTAGTTTTCAATCTCGATGAAACAATACATCGTGGGTACAAAAATGGAGGGTAACTTTGTCATAAAATTTCTTGGAGATTCTTGATTGGTACTAAGCTAATAGTGCAATGTTGTATCTCATTAGTTAATAACATCCAATAGATTTTAGCGAGGGAATAATTATGTCATAATTTATTGGTTGATTGTATTATTAAGTATTTTAATATTCACCAAACACGCATTGTTGTATTAGAACCAAAAGGCCCTTCTTGATCGAATTAAAATTAAATTGTAAAATTATAATTATAAGGACGGGGGCTTACTAATTTAAGATATATTTTGTTGGCGTGCCTTTTCAGTTCCCCATCACAAATACTCTCTCTCTTTATAGTTTTTGTTTGAGTTAACTCTCAAATAATTTGGAAGTGAGAATTTGAGTTTATATCAAAATACAATCTACAAGACTATGTATTTGAATATACCTAACAATTGTAATTTTTTTTCATGAGAAATTTGATTAATTGATTTGAAACTTAGAAAATTTTAGTTGTACCAAAAAAAAAACATAGCAAACTTTAACAAAAACTTGAAGAATACCAATTCAAAATAGAACTATATCACTCAAACACACCCAAGTTTCTCAATCAAAAAAAAAAAAAAAAAAAAAAAACCCAAAATAATAGAATGATAGATGAAAAATATTTTTGGAAATCGTTCAATTTTAGAAAATAAACTATACATTATACCAAATTACTATATTCTCACGCATCACCTGGTTTTGCAATTATTATCTATAAAACCTTTGAAATTAAAAGGCTAACCCCCTCCCCCCAATATATATATATATATATATATATATAGAGAGAGAGAGAGAGAGAGAGAGAGAGAGAGATGGATATTCATTTGAATGTACAATTCAAATTTGATTTTACTTTTTATTTATTTAACACTTTTATTGAAATTTTAGTTATATATGTGTGTTTTTAAGTTTTTTAAAAGTTGACGTGGACCATGCCACATCAACAATTTCTAAAATAATTTGTGACCCTAGCATTACTCTTTTTATGAATTCACAATACTTTATTAATAGAAACCTTCAAGCCTGACGAAGCTTTGAGACTTGAGAGATTTTTTGTTCAAGATGTCATGCATTCACTTTGGTATTTTAGGAGTTGGAATGCCAATTTCGAAGTCATGCAAAAGAGTGTTACATAGAAGTTCAAAAACTTAGAGCATTCGCATTAGCAAGTGTGAAAATTCATGTTTATTTTAACATAAGAATTTACATTGTTTATTTTACATAATTACTTTTCAAAAACATTTACATCAGATTATCTATTTTACATTATATTTTATTAAAAATACAATTTCTTTATCATTTTTATTATTATTATCTCAAATTGTTTCTCTCTCCTTGTGAGTAAAGAAAAGATTAAAAAATAGAATAACGTTTGAACAATAATTTTGTATATTGGACTGCTAATTTTGTTAAAATCCTATTTTACACAATTTTGCATGAGTTGATATGGGTGTTTTTTGGGGTTGGTAGGACAAATGGTAAGGCTTGTGCTATTTTAGATGAACTTATATCTATCTCTCAAAAAAAAAAAAAAAAAAACAATTTTTTTCGAAGAATAAAAAAATCTTTTAGCATATTTTTCCAAGTCGTTGCTGCTATTATAATGTCACTTTTTAGTGGGTGTGGCACACGGAGGAGGATATATTAATTTAAGGAAAACATACTAACCCTAAGCAAATACTTTTTTGAGTAGAAAAAGTAACTTCAGTTATCCCTTCGATTTGTCCCTTCGGTTTGTTTTCGTTTGAATTTAGTGTTGCAATTTGTAGTAGGAAATGAGCACCTCAGCGCATTAGTAAAGATAGGCTGACATTTCCTTTATTCGGGCCCAATTATTCAAACTTGAGAGCCCAGCTCTATTTAGCAAATTTATCCATTAGGCCAAAATTTAGACATTTCCTTCTTCCACAAAACGCGGCCCAAAGACTATACCAAGCCCCACTAGAAGTGGGTTTTTTTTTTTGTTTTTTTATGGTGGTTCTAGAATTACTAATCAAACACTAGCCCAAACATCCCTCACCTTCTCGTTGTAGCCAAAAATCTCCAAATCTGCTAGATTCAGCCATTGTTGGCCGTCAACTCTGCCTTCATCACCATTAAAAGCTGCTACTAATCCTTGTACACCCTCCTTTGAATGGCTCATCCTCGTTATATATATATATTTATATGTAGGGTTTGAAATAAAGTATTAGATACAATATTGAAAGACTCACTAAATATGAAAGACTTACCAAGTTAATAGTTTAACTAACGGGCACAATCTCTATGCAAGAAAAAACTTTTGTTAGCAAGTAGATTGTCACTTAATTCCCTTCTACTCACTTTGCAACTGTTTGTTTGTTTTTTTTTTTTTTAATTATTATTATTATACCAATATTACATGTAATTTCAGGCAATTACATGTTTTTTAATTTGTGGCAATTAGGGATGGCCATACCCACTGGGTAATGGATATCCTACCCAACTCGATCCAAATGTTTTGGGTAATACCCGATTCTTCATGGGTAAAACATAATTGGGTAGGGTATGGATATAATCCATACTCGACTCATATATATATATATAAAAAAAAAAAAAAAAAAAAACCCTAACTCTCTCACTTTCACTCACACTCTCTTTCACCCGAGCCTCTCTCTCTCTCTCTCTCTCTCTCTCTCTCTCACCTGAGCCTCCATGGCCTAGTACCTTGAACTCATCACTCCGATTAGCAGCACCACCACTACAGTGGTCTTCTCCATTGTTGAACAAACTCTCTCAACCTTGAAATCTCTCTCTAATCATCAGATCTGAACTGTCTCTCTATCTCAGATGACCATGGCCGAACCCTCTCAAGCTCATCACTGCCACCATCGGCAGTGGTTTCACATCTCAACCTCAACTTCTCTCTAAAACCAAAACATATAACCTCTCTCAATTTGGATCGGTCTCACCCTCTCTTCGATCTAAACGAGGCACAGCCTCCTGGCTCTGTTGTGAAGCCCAACCACCAACACCAAGATGGTGGTTCCCAACCTCTCATCAATTCTCTCTCTAAACCCGAGCCAAACACTTCATATTTATCCAATCTCTCTCTCTCTCTAAAATCTAGAACTTAACTTCTCAATCTACTACCTAGCAGTGCCCCAAACGGCGCTTGGAACATGAATCGATGTTACGGAGGTCAAAGGCTTCACGGATCTACCAAGAACCGTGGCTATGGTGGCGCGTGAGCGTGTGAACAACACAGGTATGACAGAGGGTAAGTTGCTTGGATTTTTGTGCTCATGTGCTCTATGTCTGTAAGGCTTTGTGAGCATGTATCAAAGAGTGTATAATAAAATTTTATCTAATTAAATTTCTATCTCTATCTTTAACAAAGAAAAGAAAAAAAGAAGTAGCTACATCTGATTTCAAAGTTATTGATTAGTTTTTTCTTTTTTAAGATAAAGTTATTGGTTAGTTTTTAAGTTAAAATATTTTGGATTTTAAAAAGAAAAAATTAAATGGGTTTCGGATAGGGTATGGATGTCCATGGATAATAAATCCGGGTAGGAATTGGATATGGATAATTATGGGTATTGGTATTCGGGTATCCATAGGCAAACATTTTAGGTAGGGTAACAATGTAATATTTCCTTTTAGTTTAAAACGTAACAATGTCTTCCCTAAGTATCGGCCTTATTATATGCAACTATTTTTATTACAAATTAGAAATCAAATTTCATTTTTTTTCTTCACCATTTATCGCCTTGCCCAATATGGACTTGATTCCCGCACCCCCCAATAACACAAAACAGCACAGCCTATCTCATAGCCAAAAAAGAAAAGGGGAAAAAAAAAAAGATATGATATATGAAGTGACTTTTAAAGGGGAAACAGAAGTCATTGCACACCTGTACTAATGGCTTCAACGTATTGCATGCATAACTTACAGTAACAGCATGAGTAGCTTATGTTAGCTTTCGGCTGAGTGTTGTGGTGTGTATAGTTTGATTATTTCAGGCCAAGCGGACTTGGTGGCTAGATTTTGAACTGGGGCCTGCTGAAGTTCCTTCTTCTTGTTGTCCTCATATCCTCTCTGTGTATTTTTGGTAGGAAATGACCCACCTCAGCTCATTAGCGAAGACAGGCCCAAGTTCTGGAACTTTAGGATGTGTTTGTTTGGAGGTGAAATAGGATGAATGGAAAACTTTAAAGATAAAATGGAAAGGAAAACTTTTTTGGATTGTGTTTGGTTGGGTGGGAAGAAAGGAAAATAAATGGTGGGGCACATGTGTTTTCTTTCCGAGCCCACTAAAAAGTTTTCTCTTCAAATTAGAGAGAAAACTAGAGAAAACATAAATGGACTATAGCACCCCTGCAACTGTGTTGTTGCTCAACGTTAATTGGGTTTTGCCTTTTTTTTTTTTTTTTAAGCAAATTGGGTTTTGCTTGATTTCTTCTTCTTCTTCCTTTTTATTTTTTTTTTTTTTTTTTTTTTTTTTTTTTTAAATTTCCTTCATTGGTTTTTGTTTTTTTCTATACTTCATTCCGTTGTTTTTTTTTGTCATTTTTTTGGGTTCATGCCTTCTTCCTTTCTTTTTCTTTTTTATTTTATTTTATCATTTGTTATTTTTTTTTAAAATCTAGTAGGGATATAAAAGTAAATTTATACAAACTACATTTTCTATCCCTCCACTTTTTCAACCCCAAACCAAACACCATGAGAGAAAACTAAATATTTTTTATCCTCCCACTTTTCTATCCTCTCTCTATTTTCTATTCTCACATTTTTCCACTCTTCCAACCAAATGAACCCTTAAATTGCAGCTCAATTGGCACTTTATGACTCACATCAATGATAATGAACCAATAGCAGGGTCATTGAAAAAAAAAAAAAAAAAAAAAAAATTTCCAGAGATTCTATAGGGGCTATAAAAGAAACACTTGAATATGCCATCATGTAAAGTTGAATCACATCAATGATAATGAACCAATAGCAAGGCCATTAAAAAAAAAATTCCGAAGATTCTATAGGAGCTATAAAAGAAACATATGAATATGCCATCATGTAAAGTTAGAAACTATTGATAACACCTTTAGCGGGGTCACCATGTGGGCAATGTTGATATTATCTTTAGTGGGGTCTCCATGTGGGCAATGTTGAAACTTGGTACAGTACCCCAGGTTTGCACCTATATATATACATAAGTAGCTAACATATTTCCTTCTCAAAAAAAAAAAAAAAAAAAAAAGTAGCTAACATGTTTTGAATGACACAATTCGGTGTCAACTGCATGGCCAAAAGAAAATTTGTTATATATATATATATAGCTTTGTGCAGTGTCCACCCAAAAACCAAAAGCTGAGTTAGGATTGGTTTATTAATTAGGCCATCAGATACTCCCTTCTTCCACAGAAACTAGCCCAAGGACCATCACTCTCCTAGTCTATCCTGCAAGAAGTAGTGCACAAAGCCACTAAGATTTCATCTCTACGAAGTTACACAACGAAGAGAGAGAGAGAGAATGGGGAACAGGCTCAGCAATCTTCGTCCCGAACCCGAAGGGTTAGTCGAAATCTCTTTGCACTAGTTTTTGTTTTACATTTTTCTATATATAAGCCGATGAATCCTACAACAAGTTTATTGCTTTTGTAGTAATTATTTTCATCACCAAGGCTTTATTTACTAGTTTATAATATAATGTGTCGAATAAATTATAAAGGAATGGAATGGGATAGTCATTATTAGTGCTGTTGCAGGGGACTTTGCTCTGTTTTTGGTTTAAGCGCCTTGTGACTGTGTACTGTTCTGGTGCTGGTGAATTGTGATACAGAGGTGTGCCTACCTCGGGAGAAAATACACCTGTTACGGGTATATGTTTCTCTCCTCTCACAGCTGTTGTGTCCCACAACAGCTGTGTGGCTCGCCTGTGTGTGAGAGTATGCCTGGTACACCATATACGAGTTCCTGTTGCAGGGACCTTGCTCTGTTTTTGGTTTAAGCCTTATGACTGTGTACTGTTTTGGTGCTGGTGAATTGTGATATAGAGGTGTGCCTACCTCGGGCTTTTTGGATTTATGGGCCATCGGGCCTCAACCTTACAGCTTACCTGCACTGCTAATTGTTTACAGAATATTTGAGTTTGTCTGTTATGGACCAGATTTCTAACAACTTAGTTTTAATAGAATTTTTGTTGGATTTGAGGTGACTAACCATAAAATATAATTCTAAATAATAAAAAACCATAAAATATAATTCCCAAGACTTGAAAGTTCAATCAACTCAGAAGGTCAATATTAGAAGATGGATCAAAATCAAGATACAAGGGGTTTGTTTTTTTACTCTCAAAAGGATAAATGAATTGTTCCTCATATTTTAATCACCAATTCCAATTAATTTATCTCTAGTCATTGATTATATCCTAAGGCTATAATCTTACTTAATATATATTTTTTTTTTGTTGTAAAAGAATTTTGAAAAATCCATCATTAGATTACAATTTTTTCTTATATCATCTGTACTTGCAAAATTTCTAGAAAATTATAAATCAATAACTATGTTATCAATAAATTGTTTAAATTGCAAATTTTTTGTAATTTAAAATTATGCATAAAATATAATCATGTAAATCATATAGTAAATAATAGCCGATTAACACAAAATTTCACATGTGTATTAAGAGTGTAAAAAACATACAATCTAATGGTTAGATTTTCAAAATATGTAATATTGTTAATGATACTAAGTAAGGTTTGTAGCCTTAAGACTACAATCAATTTTGTAACTAAACTATATCCTAGTTTTAATTGAAGAAGAAAACTTGGAGCAAAGCAAACACCCTAGGAAAGTGAAACAATGGCAGACAGAGGAGTGAAAGAAATGAAGGGGATTTTTTTTTTTTTTTTTTTTTTTACAACAACAACAATTCGGTAAGAGCCAGCAAAATAAAATCAGATTACTTCTCTTTATTTTGTTCTAGAAGAATATTAGATGTAAGCATAGGAACAAAAGAAGAGGTTAACATTAGTGATCGGAAGATTTGATTCGAAGTCTTTGATACAATATTGAAAGACTCAGCAAATAATGTAACTTATACAACTGTAAATTTTGTAAGTGCATTAATCTCATTAAAAGCAAAAAATTCTTGTTGACAAATGGAATGTCATGGATATTTGCTTAATTCCCTCGTGCTAACTCTTCAACTGCATGTATAGTCACAAATATTGCATCTAATCTGAGGCAATTCCATGTTCTTCTATTTGTGGCAGTCAACAAGAACCCCATTCCTCCATTGCAATCCATACTGCTGTTGGCTTTCTCATAATATTGCTGCTTACCCTCCTCCAAGTCAAGGGTCAAAGCGCTGACGACCCATTTCAAACGCATGGTGCAACCATGTCGGCTTTTGTCATAGCCATATTTTTTTACGCTACAGCATTAGCGGTTATAAGCCAACTGACTCCCAACACAAGATACCTCCCTATACTTAGGCATGTGTGTATCATTTTTGGAGCTTTAGCTTGTGGCTTGCTGCTACGGATTATTGTACCTCCCTTTGGATTGCTCGTCCTCGTTTTAGGATTGTCCATCCTCGTTTTATGGGTATGCACATCTCTGCTATTACTTTATGACTCACAGATTCTCCAATCAATCAGTGAAGCTACTTCAAATGCATTCAACAAATTGTGCGTCCGGTTCCAAGATAGCTTCCAATCACCGCATCAAGCAGCTTCCAAACCATTCAATAGTTCTTCAATGCCAGCTGCCAACTCAACAGAGACAAGTGGTGAAAATGGAAGTAATTCGCGCCTAATTAGTATTCATATCAACACTTTTGAGATACTTATGATGTCAAAGTAAGTGACCTTATAATCTGTTGTTTATGTATGTTCTGAATGTTCTATGACAATTGCAAAAACTATTAGCTATGTTTCCTTAGTAAGGCTAATTGCTGATGAAAGAAAAAATGAAGTGACTCATGTTCTAGATTAAAAGAAACACAATGAGATTTATCAAATAGATATGTTGATGATTAGTACAAGCTGGACAAGTTGATCGCTTTAGTTGTGAATTAAAAAAACAATTTTTTTAGAAGAATAAAAAAAGGCTAGCCTCCAATTTAGCACGGCCAACATGATTGGATTTCTAGTCCGGGTCTTGAAAATGCCCAGCCCACCCTCAGCTTGAAAATGCCTAGTTATATTTGGAGTTTGTTACAAAAGGAGGGTCATATTAGGTTTTTTTTTTAAAAAAAAAGGGTCATATTCGAAAGGTTACTGTTTTATGCCCAGACCTTTTTTTTTTTTTTTGAGAATCTTTTATGCCCAGACTTAAACATTCACATCCGCAATTTCCAAACTATTCTATTTTACCATCTCAAAAAACTACTTTATCAATTATACCATATCATTTTACAACACACCAACATCCCAATTTTTATTTTCCTATTCAACTCATTAAAATAATATATACTACCCAATAAAATAACATAATCCAATCTCTCTCTCTCTCTCTCTCCTCCCATCACACTTTTTATCTTTTCCTCACAGGCTCTCTCTTTCAACCACCCATCACCCCCACCCCTGCCACAATAAACCCACCACCACCACCACCACCACCACCACAACCACAAAAAAACCCATTACCACCACATCTGCCACAAAAACCCCACCACTACCACCACAAAAAAACCTATCACCACCACATCTGCCACAAGAAACCCACCACCACCTCCACCCACAAAACCATCGCGAAAAAACCAACCAAACACCACAGCCACAGCCACAAGAAACCGGCCACCATGCCACCACCAAACCCAGAAACCAAACAACAACCAAACCTAGACACAGGCCACAACAACCATAAAAAAACCCTATCGAAACCCACCCAAACCCATCTCGACGATCTCCACCTTAACTGCGCCACCACGCCAATCTCCACCTCACCATGCCACCATGTCGATCAATAAATCCACTACACCGATCAGACCAGCAACCAAAGAGAGAAATCAACCACGGCGGCAAGCAGATTGCACAAATAGAGAAGAGGGAGAAATGAAAAGCACAGTGCACAAATAAAGAAGTGGGAGAAGAGAGGAGTGTCTGTGAGAATGAAAGACAGAGGAGAGAGTGTAAGTAATAAAAATGAAATTTAAGTTTACAATTGGTGAATAGTGGTTTGTATAAGTAGAATTACAATGTAGCATTATTATATAACTTTTTAGAATTGGAAGACCAGATAATAGGGTTGTTTTATGCTTTTATGCTAAAATTTCCCTACACTATTTATCATACCCAATGTGAATGGAACATATTTATATACATATATCATATCTAATGTGAATGGAACATATATATATATATATATATATATAAAGATTCTAAAAAATATATATATATATATATATAAAATAAACTTTTTGAAGTCCATAGACCTCTTTTAAGGGTATTTAAGTAAAAATAATGGAAACAGACAGAAATATCTTATGGGTAGATATCAGATGCGAGTGAGAAGACTTATATATACCCGTGACTTCTCACGGGATCAGAAGCTTATTTGCACAAAAGAAAGGGTAAATATGTAACTCTTGTATTTGTACGTTGGACAAATCAAAGGTAAATCGGCAAAAGTCTCAAAAACTCGAGAGATTGACAAAATAATCCTTCAAAATTTGCTATTAAAAAAAAAAAAAAAAAACTCAAAATATGGCTTTTAAGGTGGTTTCTCAGAAAAGGTGGTCTCTATGACTCTATTAGCTCTGACTCTGAGAGAGTGCCATACCCATACGAGAGTGCAGAATCATCAGCGCTGCAAGAAGTAGTGCACTAAGCCACTAAGATCTCATCTCTACGAAGTTATACATAACAAAAAGAGAGAGAGAGAGAGAGAATGGGGAACAGGCTCAGCAATCTTCGTCCCGAACCCGAAGGGTTAGTCGAAATCTCTTCGCACTAGTTTTTGTTTTACATTTTTCTATATATAAGCCGATGAATCCTACAACAAGTTTATTGCTTCTGTAGTAAATATTTTCATCACTAAGGCTTCATTTACTAGTTTATAATATAATGCGTCGAATAAATTATAAAGGAATGGAATGTGATAGACATTCACATTATTAGTGCTGTTGCAGGGGACCTCTGTTTTTGGTTTAAGCCTTATGACTGTGTACTGTTCTGGTGCTGGTGAATTGTGATACAGAGGTGTGCCTACCTCGGGCTTTTTGGATTTATGGTCCTTCGGCCTTCGGGCCTTAACCTTACAGCTTACCTGCACTGCTAACTGTTTACAGAATAGTTGAGTTTGTCTGTTATGAACCAGATTTCTAACAACTTATTTTTAATAGAATTTTTGTTGGATTTGAGGTGACTAACCGTAGAATATAATTCTAAATAATAAAAAACCATAAAATATAATTCCCAAGACTTGAAAGTTCAATCAACTCGGTGGGTCAATATTAGAAGATGGATCAAAATCAAGATACAAAGGATTTGTTTTTTTACTCTCAAAAGGATAAATGAATTGTTACTCTGTACACCGGTTCCAATTAATTTATCTGAGTCATTGCTTATAACCTAAAGCTATAATCTTACTTAATTTTTTTTTTTTATTGAAAATAAATTTTGACAAATCCAACATTATATTACAATTTCTTCTTATATTCTCTATACTTGTAAAATTTCTAGAAAATTATAGATCAATAACTATGCTATCAATAAATTGTTTAAATAGTAAATTTTTGTATTTTAGAATTATGCCTAAAATATAATCATATAGATTATATAGTAAATAATATCCGACTGACACAAAATTTCACATGTATTAAGAGCGTAAAAAATATGCAATTCAATTATTAGATTTTCGAAATTTGTAATATTGTTAATGATACTGAGTAAGGTTTGTAACCTTAGACTACAACCAATTTTATAATTAAACTATATCCTAGTTTTAATAGAAGAAGAAAACTTGGAGCAAAGCAAACACCCTAGGAAAGTGAAACAATGGCAGACAGAGGAGTGAAAGAAATGAAGGGGATTTTTTTTTTTTTTTTTTTTACAACAACAATTCGGTGAGAGCCAGCAAAATAAAATCAGATAACTTCTCTTTATTTTGTTCTAGAAGAATATTAGATGTAAGCATAGGAAAAGAAGAAGAGGTTAACATTAGTGATCAGATGATTTGATTCGAAGTCTTTGAAACAATATTGAAAGACTCAGCAAATAATTTAACTTATACAACTCTAAATTTTGTAAGTGCATTAATCTCATTAAAAGCAAAAATTCTTGTTGACAAATGGAATGTCATGGATATTTGCTTAATTCCCTCGTGCTAACTCTTCAACTGCATGTATAGTCACAAATATTGCATCTAATCTGAGGCAATTCCATGTTCTTCTATTTGTGGCAGTCAACAAGAACCCCATTCCTCCATTGCAATCCATACTGCTGTTGGCTTTCTCATAATATTGCTGCTTACACTCCTCCAAGTCAGGGTTCAAAGCTCTGGCGACCCATTTCAAACGCATGGTGCAACCATGTCGGCTTTTGTCATAGCCATATTTTTTTACGCTACAGCATTGGCGGTGATAAGCCAACTGACTCCCAACACAAGATACCTCCCTATACTTAGGCATGTGTGTATCATTTTTGGAGCTTCAGCTTGTGGCTTGCTGCTACGGATTATTGTACCTCCCTTTGGATTGCTCGTCCTCGTTTTAGGATTGCCCATCCTCGTTTTATGGGTATGCAAATCTCTGCTATTACTACAGATTCTCCAGTCATTCAGTGAAGCTACTACAAATGCATTCAACACAATCAGTGAAGCTACTTCAAATGCATTCAACAAATTGTGCGTCTGGTTCCAAGATAGCTTCCAATCACTGCGTCAAGAAGCTTCCAGACCATTCAATAGTTCTTCAATGCCAGCTGCCAACTCAACAGAGACAAGTGGTGAAATGGAGGTAATTAGCGCCTAATTTGTCTTTGTATCAACACTTTTGAGATAATTATAATGTCAAAGTGACCTTATAATCCGTTGTTCATTTATGTTTTGAATGTTCTATGACAATTGCGAGATCTATTAGCTATGTTTCCTTAGTAAAGCTAATTGCTGATGAAAGAAAAAATGAAGTGACTCATGTAATAGATTAAAAGAAAAACAATGAGATTTATCAAATACATATGTTGATGATTATTTAAATAGTAGAAGCTGGACAAGTTGAACGCTTTAGTTGTGATCAATTGTTTCAAAATTTTCTAGTTTCAAAAAAATTTTAGTTTGAGTTTTGTTTTCGAATCATTGCTATGGTAGATAGAAATCTGTTTCCCTAATATGAGAGGGAAAAAAGAAATGGCCAAGAAAATTCTAGTTTCCACACAAAGAAAAACATCATTCAACAGTTGTGTTTTTAAAATCTTTGAATGACTGATATTCGAAGTTCAATAAACGAAAATGTAAATGAGATAATAATAAAGTGTGATGTAACTGGAGTTGTCCTCACATCTACAAGGCCTTCATCAACTTATTCTTTTTAGTAATTCTATAAATTTAAAATTTAAGAAAAAAAAATAAAATATCTTGATCTTATGTGAGTAGTTTATATTTAACATTGTCTATTTTCAATACTTCGACGTTTCTTCTCATACTTATCTGGGTGCTCGGAGAGTGGAAGGATAAGATTATACCTCCATCAAATATTACTTTTCCAAGCCTTGATGTTTTGCTTGCAATATACTTCTTTTTTTTTTTTTTTAAATGTTATAGTCCTCTTCACCATTGTAAATTTGAACATAAAAGTAAGTTGTGCAAGAAACAATAGTTTTAACTTTAGAAGACATACTCTCTTAGTGCAGTTAAAAATGTTGGCTGAGAGCTTGGCTTCAAACTTTCAATGATATTTTGTAAAATTAGATCAAGAAAGAACTAAGAGCAGGTGTTCTTACGTTCCCACAAAAAAGAAAACAGTTACACCAATACAGACCACTTCAAAACCAATTAAAATTAGAATAACTGTGTTCCTTTGAATTGGTTGGAATAGTAAGTTTTGATTCAATCCAAATGATCTTTTCAAATTAAGCATTATTTTAAAGTTCTATCTATATTATTTCTCTGCACATGATTTAAAGTTCATAAGCTCTCACATTGACGGGTCTAAGAGAGGTGACTGGTAGGCACCCTTACACCCAAATTTTTTTTTGATAAGTAATAAGTTTTATTGATATCAAAAAAGAACACCATAGTACACAGGAGTGTATAAGGGGTCAACAGTA
The DNA here is from genome assembly GCA_028535165.1 of Quercus tomentella. Classification (NCBI taxonomy): domain Eukaryota; kingdom Viridiplantae; phylum Streptophyta; class Magnoliopsida; order Fagales; family Fagaceae; genus Quercus; species Quercus tomentella. The sequence goes on along the minus strand of JAPQVY010000012.1, from coordinate 38,260,157 downwards.
CAAAAATTACTAGAATCAAGGAAATCAGGAAAAGAAGAGAATGATTGGTTTCACATAGCAACCAACCAATCCGATAAAGTTCTAAAGAGAATGACTTCTTATTTGCACATTATTTAATAACCCAAAAAAAGAAAAATGTTTTCTTTATAAATGTACTAATCGAATCCATACAACTCTGCAACAAAAAGAGATGCTAGACTAAGTAGGACTGCTTCAACGCATATGGTTGAATTAATACCGACACAGTCATCTGGAAACATTTATGGCCTGTTTGGATGTTAAAAAATGGAGGGGGAGTAGAGTAGAGGGAAGGAGAGTAGTTCAATTCCCTTGTTTGGGAGTTTTTCTAAGGAAGGAGGGAGAGGGGTTTTGGGGGTTTCAAGAGTAGAGGAGATAAATTATTAACAAAATGAATTCTCAGATTTACCCTTTCTAAATTAACAAAATTACAAACCAAAACATTTAACATAGATCTTTTTTTTTCTTTCTTTCTTTTCTTTTCCTCAGTAACAACCAATTAAAAAATTATTTTTCTCAGTAACCAAAGATCAATTATTTTTTCTAGAGAATCAGTGTATCTAGAGAATAAGAAATCCTAAAAATGTTCATGAAAAACAAAATTGTATTGTAATATTTGGGTAGATGAGCTTTTAGTGTATACAAGGAACCAACAGACTTGACAAAATCGATAATCAAAATTTAGGACTGGATTTGTGAACAGCCTATCTCCTGGCACAAAACACAAAAGCACAAAGAAGAGTATGGTATGATGAGGTAACTGAAAGAAGAAACAAAACCTACAGAACATTGCTCACCTAATAGTGATAGCTCAACGCATTGTACGAATAACTTAAAGCCTGAGCGCTGAGTAGCGGTGTTCAGAAAAGCGGACCTTGTACCAGGCGTCGGTGGGGGAAGCCATCAATCTCGGGCTTTCGTGGCGGAGGAGACCCAGCTGCCTCTGCTTTCCTCTCTGTCAAGTGTCAATTGTGTCGTGAATTTGAGGAAAGGGGATTTTTTCTTCTTCAAAGGAATGGAGTAATCGAGAGTATTATTAGGGGACAGAGCGGGCCTGTTAGGCTCCACAAGATACTGGGCCTTTATATTTAATCAAGGCCCTTTTATGTTGAGACTCACTAATAATATGATGTGGGTTTACTGGGGGGAAAAAAGAAATAAAGAAATAATATTAACACCATCGTTAGTATTGGTGGTGCTAAAAATCTATAATTGTAATTTTTAACACCACCAATACTAAAAAGCATACTGCAGGGGAGTGGAGGAGAGAAGGCCAAAAAATTTTGCTGTTGAGTGCACTGTAACTAAGGTGGTAAAAAATATATATTTTATTAAAAATTATATTGTTTTATTGTGTTGGTTGTAGTGATTGTTGTTTATTGTAGTAAATATATTATATTATTTTGTTATTTATATTATTTTATTATGGTAAATGCTAAAATAAAATTATTGATATTGTGTGTTTTGTAAAGGGAAGTGGTAAAATAGATAAAATAATTTTTTGTGATGCCAAATTACTAAATTTTTTGCACCATCAATGCTAATGCTCATAGCTACCAAGTGTGGGAGAAGTCAAGGACAAGAAGATCTCTTCCAAGATTTGCAAGTTCAAAACCAAGTGATGCATTGGAGGCATTTTCGCAGATGAGACAAAAATACAAGGCACAACTGCAAATAGTCCAATATGAAAATAGAGGTACAAAGCCACTAGGAGATAAAGGCGCATAGTAAAACAATAGGCTAAAATGTAAATTAGACCTCCTAAATTTGACTAAAATTTATTTCAATATTTTAACTTTCCTTTTGTTGGGAGATCAATATTTTGACTATTTGGAGCAATTGGTCAAGGTGGGGAAGTTAAGGCTGTTTATGCATCAGCCTTCAGGGCAAGGAAGTCAAGTTGGCCTAACATATCAGACAAAATCTATCTCTAGACCATCCTTGGGTACAATCAATGTTATTTTTGCAGTCCCAGGTCGGATCAAGGGATCCCCTTATGGGGTTATATCCATAGCAAGTTTGGATACTGAGTGCTTGGTTCCTGAATCTAAGCGAGGGAGATTGGAAGTTCGACCCACTTTGAGCTTTTTTGACGAAGATAAGGTCGGAACTTATCAACCACATAACGATGCCCTAGTGGTAACCTTTCAAATTGGAGGTTATAATGTCAGAAGGGTATTGGTAGACTAGGGCAGTGGAGTAGAGATTAGGTACCCTAACCTTTACCAAGGACTTAATCTGAAACCTAAAGATTTAGATAGTTATGATTCCCTTTTGGTGGGGTTTGATGGGAAGACGGTCATTCCCAAGGGCCTGATTAAATTGCCTGTTCAGATAAGGTCAAGGATGGTTGAAGTTAGTTTCATTATGGTAGATGCTTATTCACTCTATACTGCTATTTTGGTAAGACCATGGCTCTATGCTATGGGTGCCGTTTCTTTGACTTTGCATTTGAGGGTGAAGTACCCCTCGGAGGGGCATGTCAAGGAGTTGGTTAGAAGCAGGCAATGGCAAGGCAATGCCTGGTTGCTACTGTTAGGCATCAGTCCTAGGTGGGCACCTCGGATAAAAAAAATTAAATTTAAAATTTAAAATTTAAAAATTAAATTTAAAAAAAAAAAAAAAAAAAAAAAAAAAAAAAAAAACCTTGTAGCAATTAGCAGAAGTAGTTGAACCCCTAGGTTTTGGGAGTGAGGAGGTAAGGTGTGAAGTGCTAGAGAAGGTTACTGTGGACACCGATACTGATAAATATTTCCAAGTTAAGGTTCAGCTGTCTCCTTGGGAGAAAGAGGAATTTTTGCTTTTTTTTGGAAAAAATGTTAATGTTTTTGCTTGGAGTGCCTATGAAGCTCTAGGGGTTGATCCAGACTTCATCTGTCATCATCTTAATGTGAACCTAATAGCTATCCCTAAGAAGCAACCACCTCAGTGCTCCTCTAAAGAGCATGCCAAGGCTATTAAGGAGAAAGTGAATAAACTTAAATGTGTAAGGGCAATCAAGGAGATCATCTATCCAAAATGATTGGCTAATACAGTGGTGGTGAAGAAGAAGTCAGGAAAATGGAGGTTTGTGTGGACTTTACTGATTTGAATAAAACTTGCCCAAAGGATCCCTTCTCGATTCCCCGAATTGACTAGTTGGTTGATGCGATGGTCGGCCATCCTCAAATGAGCTTTTTGGATACCTTCCAGTGATATCATCAAATACCACTAGCTTTGGACGATCGGAGAAAACTGCCTTCTTGACTCCCACTGGAAATTATCACTACCGGGTGATGCCTTTTGGCTTGAAGAATGCTTGATTCACTTACCAAAGGATGGTGACTAGAATGTTTGAGTCTCAACTAGGAAAAAACGTAGAAGCATATATAGATGATATGGTCGTGAAGAGTAAGGTAGCTACTAAACACTTAGTTGATTTGGGAAGTGTATTTGAGATACTAAGGAAGCATAAGTTGTGTCTTAACGCTTCAAAATGTTCCTTTGGAGTCAGTTCCAGCAAGTTTTCTCAGCAACCAATTATATGTTATCAAAAATAAAAATTCTGTCTTGTATTAAAATTTTTTTAAAAAAATTTGATGTTACAATTATTGGCATATCTATATGCCAATTAACATAAACAAAAATAGAAAGAATGGGGATCATCTATTACGTGTAAGTTTCCATAAGCATTAGCCTTAAAAGATAGATCAATCTAGCAAAAGTGCAAGTTAAATCCTTAATTTGTACTTAAAATGACACTCAAACCAGCAAAATAAATCCACCAAGTAAACAAATTAAGAATATCTAAATTCCATTAGAAAGTCTTGGTCCATAAATTGTGATATTATTCAATTTCAAATAGGTAAAATTTTTTGAAATTGATTAGGCATTTGAAAACGTCACTCAAACCCACACAATAAACCCACAATGTAGACAAATTAAGAATATCTAAATTCCATTAACATTGAACTTTGTAATTCATGGTTTCCCTAAATGGTTATATTATCAATTTAAACAAGTAGAATCTTTTTACATCAATACTAAAGACTTACCATTCACAAAAGCTTAACAAAATTTTAACCATTTGATCTTTACTTTTACAAAACAATTCCCCTTATTAGCATCAGTGGGAAAAATAAAGTCGACACAAGATTCAAATAACAAACCACCACTTTCATATCATCATAAATAAAAAACAAGTGGGAAATTTAACCATTTATATTCATTTTCTCTTTATAAAACCTGACCTGTCCCAAGTGGGAAAGTGTGTGTTTTTGGTCAAAGCAGGCAAATGAAAAAGCACTAAAAATGAAAAACCAAAAAAAAAACAGAGGGAAAATTTGGACCAGAGACGAGGAATTAGAAGGTCTATTACGGCGATCCAAATTGCTACTATAACTAAGAAGACGCATCGCAAAATAGGTACCTATTGCGACGGTCATCTCAACGCCGCTACAACTAACATATTGCGGCGGTTTTCTATGCCGCCACTATAGTATCCCGCAAAAGGCTATATTTATTGCGGCAGGTTTTTGGACTGCCACTTCTAAGTTTAACGCCCCTAAAACACATATATTGTGGCAGTTCTATATACCACCGCTGTAGTACGCCGCAAAAGACTAGAACTACTATGGCGGTCTAATGGAATGCCACAATAGACCTCATATACAGCGTCGGTCCGAAAGAGCGTCGCAATATGCAACTTATAGCGGCAGTTTTCGCACCCACCGCAATAGCTCGTTTTTCTTGTAGTGACTACTACATTTTTCAGGAGAATGTCATGAATACTCACTTAATTCTCTTTTACTCACTCTTCAACTGTTTTTTTTTTTTTTAATTTTTATTTTGTACCAATATTATATGCAATTTCAGGCAATTCCATGTTTTTCTTTTTGTGGCAGTCAACAAGAACTTGGTTTCTCCACTACATTCCAATTCCATACTGCTTTTGGCTTTCTAATTCTATTGTCCCTCACCCTCCTCCAAGTCAAGTATCAAAACTTTGGCAACCCATTTCAAACGCATGGTGCAACCATGTTGCTTTTTATCTTAGTCGTGCTTGTTTATGCCATAGCATTGACAGGGATAAGCCAACCAAGTTCTAACAAAAGCTACCTCTCTATACTAAGGGTCCATTTGGATACCACTTATTTTGCTGAAAACTGAAAATACCGTAGCAAAATAATTTTTAAATGTGTAAATAGTGCCGTGGAACCCATTTTTAATGAAAAAGTTGCTGAATAAAGAGGTTTGTAGGTCCCGTGAACAATACACAGGACCCACTAAAAACTGAAAACAGCCACAGAAACGCGTTTTTCCAAAAAGGAAAAAAAAAATGAAATGCAGACGTCTGCCGCAGACGTGTATCCAAACGCACACTAAGTATACTTGGACATGTGTGTTTCATTTTTGGAGCTTTTGCTTGTGACTTACTACTGTTGATCCTTGTACGTCCCTCCCTTTGGATGGCTCATCCTCACTTTATGTGTATGCATGTTTGTACCATTACTTTGCAACTAAGGCTGTGTTTGGTTGCTGTAAAACGTTTTCTGGAAAATACATATTTTCTGGAAATGCTAATTTCCAGAAAAGGAAAATGTTTCCATGTGTTTTGTTGCATTTCAAAAAATTTTCCGGAAAATATTTTCTGGTGTTTGGAAAAGAGGAAGGAAAACACAAATCCAGAAAAACACAAGCCACAACCCAGAAAAAAAATCATCAACAACGACAAATCCAGTCCGACGACCGCGCCGTCGATCTCGATCCGAGATCACGATCGCGATCTTGCCTTCTTCGCGAGATCGCGATCGACGGCGCGATCTCGCGAAGCGTCGATCGCGATCTCGCGAAGCACTGCGCCGATCGCGATCAACGCGGCGAGATTGCGATCTCGCGAAGCACGGCACGATCGCGATCGACACTTAGCGATCGACGGCGCGGACTGGAGCTCGACTGGGTTCGCCGGCAATCGTCAGACTGGACTGGAGCTCGCCTTCCTCTCGCGCGCTCGCTCTCTCTCTCTCTCTCTCTCTCTCTTTTTCCGGAAGTCATTTGAAGTGAAAATAGGAACGGAAATTCATTTCCGTAGTCAAAGCCTTTTTTTTTCAGTCAACGAAAATCAATTTCCGGAAAATTTTATTTTTCGAACCAACCAAACACCCGCATTTCCGGAAAAGCATTTCCGGAAGTGATTTTCACCCAAAACAAACACAGCCTAATACCGACAGATTCTCCAATGCTTTCTACAAATTTTCCAATCGATCAATCAATATACTTCAAAGGCATTCAACATATTGTGTGGCTGGTTCCAAAATAGTTTCAAATTGTTGTGTCAAGCAGCTTCGAGACCATTCAACAGTTCTTCAATGCCAGCCAACTCAATAGAGACAAGTGGAGGAAATGGAGGTAATTAATGCCTAATTAGTCCTAGGCATCAACAATTTTGAGATTACTATAATGTCAATGTGAACTTATAAAGCGATCATATCCTTATTCTACGACCAAGGTTGTCAAAATCGGTATCTTATGTAGGATCGTGGAAGGTAGGTGGGATCGTGAATCGTAGAATTGGATTGTAAATCATAAGATCCTATATTATTTGAAAAAAAAACAAAAAATACACCTTGGTATGTTAAATAATCACATAAATTATACATTCATTGATATAATTATCATGCATCACTATATCAATTTGTAAGCATCATTTAAAGAGGCTAAAAACCTCAAAACGTGACACTCTATTGGAATTTTTTTTAATTTTTTTTTATTTGGATCAAACTGACATTCTCTCTACATTAGAGTGAAAAAACATGGTCTATGAGAATTTTATTTTTCATTTAGGTCCAACTGAGCCTTCTATAAAGTTAAAGAAGATTACAAAAAACAAAGGTTGTTTGGGATCGTCAGAATCGTACGATCCTACCAATCCTTAATGATCACGAAGATCCTTGAAAGATCCGAATCGGTTTTGGCAGGTGAGATCGTAAAATCGTAGAATTCAGATCGGGATTTTGACAACCATGTCTACAACTATAATCTAGAGTTAAAAAGTCCACGTATTAATATGTTCATGTCTATTTAAGCTTCTGTAACATATAGTTGTTTATGTACGTTTTCATATTGCAAGAATTATGACCTTTGTTTCCTGGTAAGGCCATTTGCTGATGAAAAAAGAAAATTACGTGACTCACATGTACTAAGATGAAAAGAAAAATAATGAGATTAATTATATACGTGTGTTCATGATTGCTTTAAAAAGTATAAGCTGGACAGTGTGATATTTTAGCTGCGGTAATCTACTGTTTCAAAATTTTCTGGTTTCAATAAAATTTTAGTTTGAATTTTGTTTTCAAATCATTGCTATAGTAGAATGAAACCTGTTTCCCCATTATGAGATGGAAAAAGAAATAGCCGAGAAAATTTTATTTCCTAGTTCGCAAACAAGTGAAATTTTAATAGTTGTGTTGTTAAAATATTTTAATGAGTGAAATTCAAACTTTAAATAATCAGAAATGTAAATGAGATGACCAAAAAAAAAAAAAAAAGTGTGGTGTGACTGATGTTGATTATCACATTTACAAGGTCTTCATCAACTTCTTTTTCTTAATTATTAAAAGAGAAGTGTTATAGGACAAAGTTTAGCTACAAAACTGGTTGTAACTTAAGGCTACAAACTTACTCAATAAAATAAATTTTACAACATATTTTGAAAATCTGACCGTTAAATTACATGTTCTATACACTCTTAGTACATATGTTAAATTGTGTCAATAGGATGTTATTTACTATATGATCTATAAGTTTATATTTTGCGCATAATTTTAAATTAAAAAACTTGCAATTTAAAAAATTTATTGATGACATAACTATTGATCTTTAATTTTCTTGAAATTTTGCAAGCATGTAGGATATAAGAAGAAGATATAATCCAACGGTGGATTTATCAAAATTCACATCTAATAAAAAGATATTAAATAAGCTTGTAGCCTAAGGCTATAACTATTTTTGTAGCTAAACTTTGTCCTATCCACAATATTTTCAAAACAAATCATAGGTGTTTAGTTGTTATTAGTTCAAATTTGAACTTACTACTGAAATTATTTTTGTGTCCTAATAATAACAACCAGTAACAACTTATCACTTAAAATTTGTTGTGAAAATATTGTATACATAGGTGTTTAGTGGTTATTAGTTCAAATTTGAACTTACTACTGGAATTATTTTTGTGTCCTAATAATAACAACCAGTAACAACTTATCACTTAAAATTTGTTGTGAAAATATTGTATACATAGCATTTTCCTTATTGAAATACGCCCCATCCTAAGTGAGCGGTTGATATTAACATTTTCAATTTTCAGTACTTTCATGTTTCTTCTCATGCTCTTTGGGTCTTCAAAAATTGAAAATCTACCCTGTTACTAAAGACATTAAGATTATAGTTACCTGAAACATTACTTTTCCAAGCTTTGATATTTGCTTGCAATTACCATTGTAAATTTGCATGTATATGAGGCCCGAAGGGGTTACAAACCACTTCAAGACCAGTTAAAAAGTAGAAATAATGTGTTCCTTAAATTCCTTTTAATAGATTGGAAAAAGAAACTCTTGATTGAATGCTAATGATGTTCTCAAATTACTCACAATTCCAAATTTCTATTAAATTATTTCTCTACACAGTTTCATAGCAAAAAATTTGTAACATGGTAATCCAAAAAACATTTAATCTAAAGAGTCAAATGTGATTCTTGTACAAAGGTCGTGACCTAAATATCCCATGGCAAAATCCAAGAATGGTATTTCTTGAAAGCTTGGATTGAGAGGGGATTTTGTAAAAATTAGGGGGTCATACTCATTTCATACCCCCCCCCCCCCCCAAAAAAAAAAAAGACAGGAAAACAAATTGAAGTGTCCTTGATTTTCTTTTCACATTAACACAGCCTATATCTCATGGCGGAATAAAAAATTAAAAAGAAAAAAAGAAATGATATGATATGAGAGGAAACAGAAGCCATTGCTAACCTATACTAATAGATTAAAACGCATTGCCTGCATATCTCATGGTGGTGGGTTTGCTATTTTTAGGCCTAGCGGAATTGGTGGCTGTGTATTTTGATGGGCCTACTGAAGGTCCTTGCTATTTGTAGTCTGTAGTAGAGTAAATGACCAACTCAGTCCATTAGTGAAGACAGGGCCGCGTTTCGTATATTTGGGCCAAGTCCTCGAACTTGAGAGTGCATCCATATTGGGCCAATAGGTAAACCATTCTTTTCCACACAACTTAGCCCACGGAATATTTCCAATTCAAGTTTTCTTTTTCTTCTTTTTTTGGGTAAAACTAATTCGAGTTTAAACTTTAAACTTTAAAACTTGAAGTTTCCCGCATACAACCAACTATTTAGGATCAGCATATTTTGCTGAAATTGAAAAAAAATTTGTTGAAAGTATTATAAATAAAGGTAAAAGTTAATTAAAATAGTACAATGAGACCCATAAATAGTATCAAAAAGTGCAGTAAAATCCATAAATAATAGTAAAAATAAGCTAAATAGTAAAATAAATTAACATTTTTTTTTTTTTTGGCCAAAACACACATCATCATTATTTGGAGTGAGTACATAACACATAGAAAAGTATATCCCTTTGATTCTTTATACCACTGGTGAATATCTAATCCTACGTCTTGACAGCTAGGCCAATAATCAAGCGTCTAATAAATCAGGACAATATGCTCAGTAATCTGAGGTGTCAATACCTCAAATAAATCTTTACTTCACCCCGTTACGGAACAACTCCAATCTCTATGAGTAGCTGCCAATATCCACAGTTTTCATCGGATTTGAAGCTCTGGCCGCTGCAAAAGCCACCCCTAGGATTTCAACCAGGTCTTAAAGTCACCCAAAATCCTCAATCGCATCGTTCCAACCCCTAATTAACGATTACACAGCCAATATCTCAGTCGAACTTGCCCACATGGTGTTGGTGAGTCAAGCCCAAGTGAGGACACTGCCGAGTGGGAGGGAATATAATATGAACCGTTCATTCCAGTCGTAGTCGAAGACGTAGAGTGAAGGAGGCGAGGACACATCACACGTGCAATGGTGCCCATGGTTGTGGTGCCGTCGAATTCGGTGTTGATCTGACCGGTCGGATCTGTCAAAGATTTGGGGATGTTTGGATATAAGGAGAAGGTGAGGTCTGTTTGGCTCTCCTTAAGTGTTGACACGTTAGATTGCTAAGTGGCCACTACGTGGTTTATTTATTTATTATTTGACACTTTCTTATTGTACCAGCTGTTCAGATTGCAGGAATCGAATATGCAAGTGATTGTACCAAAGCATTCCTTCTGACAAAGACTAGTAGTCCGCAAGGGAGCTGCTATTTTTTTTTTTTTTTTTTAATTGTGTGGAAGTCAATTGGAAGAATAAGAAAATTGACGTCATATTCTATTAAAAGAGAGAGTGAAAGACCAAAGTGGTATGTAAAAGGAGTAACCAGAGGCATCAATGAAGGAGAAAAGAGGAAACTGACGAAGCAACCAAGGTTCCCGAGGAGCAAGGCCACCTCGAGAGTGCTTTAGGAAGTCAACCATTTTGGAAAGATAAACTTTAGGGGAAGTAGCAGAGCCATACCAACAACGGAAGGAGAAAATATCCAGGAAGGAGACTGCCACCACCACATTAAATGCACTACACCAATTGATCTGGTCGCATTTATGGAGAAATAACACCTGAACAGTGTCATCCCAACTCACAGCCTTTCTCATTACCTCCAAAAAGGCCTTAATGGGACAAGCATCCAAGAGATTTTTTGGAAATTGAATAGGTGGAAGGCTGAGATGTGGGGAGAGGGAACTATATAAGGAAATAGCTTTCATAAAAAATGGGCATGCAATCAAAGAAGGAAAGAGAGAGAACAGTGAGAAGAACACTTTGTAACCAAAATACTATATCAAATATAAGAACACTTTATCCTCAGACTAAACCGAGGAATGATATTTTGGACCATTTGTATGTTAAATCCAACTATCTTGAACCCAATCTACTTAAGGCCTGCACTTGCTTAGTTTAGTGGCTTACTTGTAAGATCCACTCTCTAACAAATTTATTGTTTTGGGCTTATTGGGCTAGTTTCCACCGCTCTAGGTGATCCACTCTCTATCCTCATATGACCAAAACCTTTGCACTCATGGCACTAGATAAGGGGTTTCTCACTCTTACCCTTCCTAGAGGATGTAGATTTCCTAGGAGGTTTGTCCTTATCCTTTTTCCTATATTGAAGAAGCTTGATAATCTCATTTGTTATGAAGATTAGATCCTCATCCTCATCATCATCTTCATCTTCATCTTCGCTTTCAGAGTCATCAATCTCTTCCTCTATACCCTTAAGAGCCAAGTTTCTACTCTTTCCACCTTTTCCCATTAAACCTAATCCCATCTCATAGGTTTGAAGGTTCCCTACAAGCTCAATCAAAGAAATTTGACCAATGTCCTTCACTTCTTCAATGGTAGTGATCTTGGCATGAAATCTTTCAAATAAGGACCTAAGGATTTTCCTAACAATATTGGATTCTGCTATAGATTCTCCAAGGCTGAAAGCATAATTCACAATATCCTTGAGTTTAGCATAGAACTCATCAAAGGTCTCATCCTCCTCCATCCTTATTTCTTCAAAATTACTAGTGAGTCTTTGAAACTTCACAGTCTTTACTACCTTGGTACCTTCATAGGTGGTCTCAAAAATGGTCCATGCTTCCTTGGCAACTTCCATGGATGATATTTTCTTGAATTCCTCATTAGTCACCCCACTAAACAAAGCATTCAAGGCCATACTGTTGAAATTTTCCGCTTTGATTGTTGCTTCATCCCAATCCATCGGCGCTTCCTTTGGCTTAATCCTTCCAACTTCAACAACTTGCCATACTTTTTCACCTAGAGCCTGCAAAAAACTTTCATACGAACTTTCTACTATGCATAGTTAGTAGCATCAAATAAAGAGGAATCGAAAGAGATTTTCCACGATCCATGACAACGGGGGTCAAAGATCACACTTAGGAAATTAATCCAATCAGAGTGTACCCGCTTTGATACCACTTGTTGGGAAATTGAGACCCCGGTTAATAGAATTAACAAGTTTTAAACCCAAGTTGTTAATTAGATTTATTATGAATAACCTTGTTAAAACAAACTAACATCAATATCATGCACAGCGGAATAGTAAATAAGACAAGACATGATGACTTAGGAAAACCAATGAAACAAACTAGTTTCACAAAAAAAAAAAAAAAAAAAACCCTAGGGGTGAACCTTCTCGAAAAACAATCCACTATAACAAAGAGAAGTTTAAGATCTATATAAAACTTTTGTCCCTAGACTCTGCAATCCCCGTAGATGAACTTACAGCAAAAACCTTCTACAGCTTCAGAACTTCTAAACTCTTCAATATATGAACGCCACCCTTTTGCACGGATTCCAGTATGTAACTAACCAATGATGCACGGCTCCTAGTACGTGACTAATACACTAACTTGAAGAATATTTTTGGCTGCAAAGTTCTTCACTTCATCAATAATAAAAATCAAGAAGCACTTGGTTACAAAACCCTAAAGCGCAAAGATGCAGTAATTTCTTTTAGAAAGAATAAGGCACTCAGTCACTTTTTGCATGTGTTTTCCTTGTATTCTCTTCTATGATAACCTTTAAAATAAGCCTTATATATGTCTAGGGTTGTGAGAAAAGAAACCCTACACATACATGTCAACATAGGTCGAAAATCAGATCTAGAAATTCTGATTTCGTAGATCTTGATAGATATTTCTGTTGAGTTTCTGTCAAAACCTCAATAGATATATTTGTCGAGCTTTAATGAACAACACTTCTTCACTTGTTTCTTAAACAGATTTGCATGGTTTCAATACTTTACTTGAACTCTTGTTCCTTGAAATATTAAATACATCCTAGATCTACCCAATTATAAGTAAAATATGTTTTGTCAAAAGATTAGCCAATTCTACATTACATATGTTCTAACAAGTTTCACACATGTCCTAACAATTTCTTCTTCATTTGATTCTATCCTTTATCCGTTATATTTCTATTTGTAAGTTTTTTCTTCTTCTTTGAAAAGTAAAATCAAGATTAAATTTTCCCCCCCACAGAATTTGGTTTTTCTAACACATTGATTCCATTGACCAATTATTTCTCGGAATCCAAATTATGGGAAATTATTATTTTTTTCCTTTGAGAGCATTAGCATCAGGAAATGCTACTCTATTCTATTTTATTATCCTAAAAAGCTACTTTACCAATTATATCATACCATTTTACAATACTTCTAGCATCCCAAACTTTTATTTTCCTATTCTACTCATTAAAATAATATATCTACACAATAAAATAATATTTCCCCCAACCACCATCATTTATTCTTTCTTTCTCATTCTTTCTATTCAACAACCACAAATTTTACAAAAAACACCATCACCACATGCCCACCACTACTGCACTACACACACCTGCCACCACTACCACCACCAGCAACCCATAATCTACCATCAACACACAAAAAAAAAAAAAAAAAAAAAACCCAGACCATCAAACACCAAACACCAATCACCTAAACACCACAACCCAACGCTGATCACTCAAACACCACACCGATCACCCAAAAAAAAAACCACCTGCAGAGCTCCACAGCCCAACGCCAATCACCCAAACACCGATCACCCAAGCTAATTCGAACCCACGCAACCCACGGCAAACCCACAGCCCAACGCCGATCACCCAAACACCACACTGATCACCCAAAAAAAAAAACCACCTGCAGAAACCCACAGGCCAACGCCGATCACCCATGCCAATCCCAAACAAAACCCACGGCAAACCCACAGCCCAACGCCAATCTCCACACCACACCCAAACACCGATCTTTGCGCCAAAACCCAAACGCCGATCTCCATTCCACCACACTGATCTGAAGTTTTGGTGGCTATGGAGTTTTGAGTTTTGCAGGCTATGGAGTTTTGAGTCTGAAGAGAGGGAGTGAGTGAGGACTGAAAGGAGAGAGAATCAGAGATTGAGAGACGGATAGAGAGAGAGAGAGACACAATAAAATATTAGTTTTTTTTTTTAGAATTGTGCTACAGTGCAATTCTAAAGATAGAATTGCACTGTAGCACTATTGCAAAGAAATTTGCAATACTTAGTAATAGCATTTTCTGATGCAATACATTTTGGGGCTTGAAATGCCAAATATCCCTTACATTTAGCATTAGCATTCCCCAATGCTAATGCTCTGAGAGAGAGAGAAAGACTTCTGCAAGTTGATTTTGATATATCTTCGTAAATTGAGCCAATAAGTTGACTCAACTTGCAAGTTTTGTGAATTAAATTTTATTTCATAGGCATGTTACAAAATCCCTCTTGTTTCCTTTCATTTCTTTATTTTTTTGGTAATATGAACATATTTAAAATGTGTAAGTAATTAAGAGGAGTAATAAAATCAAATACAATATAGGGCCTAGTTAACATGTGTCCTTAATATATTTTTTAATTGAGCATTTTGATTAAGAAAACTTTGATAGCATTTTATAAGAAATATAAAAAACAGTGAAAAAAAATTAATTTTTTTCTTTTTTCATAAAATGTTTTTAAAAGTATTTCCTAAATAAATTCATCCATTAATATAATATAAAAATGCAAAACTAAGCTGCAGTGTCTTAAATTCAGTTGGATGCGCCAAATATATGGTAGTTTGTTAATAAACTTGCAATAAAAATTAATGCTAAACCATTAGCAGTGGAAGAGTGAGAAGAGACAATGATCATGCAGCTAAGATTTTGACACGCGCGTTCTTGTTTGTTTAAACTTCTCCTTGAAAAAATTAATTTCAAAAATGGAGTTGAAGCAATAGCATTACTCATTGGCGTATAAATAGAAAAATGTAAAGAAAAAACTAATGGCTAATGCAAAGAGATTTGAACTAACCCTTGGGGACGAAGACTGTTGCCCGCCATTCTCTCCTCCTCCATCTTTCTGCTCTATATGTGTCTTCCCCTTTGCTTTGCGGTTGCCTTTTATATACCTTGTAGTTCAAACTAGTTTGTCTTGTCACAAAGCTGCTACTTCAAACTTCAAATTTCTCATGTCCGAACGATAGCTAAATTACAAAGAGACACATGTCTCCCTCCAAAAAAGCATTCTTTATAGGAATTCATGTACTATGTAGTGGGATGTTATTGGGTACTTTGGAAGTAACTTCTACGTGAGATGGAGGGAGTATATTATACTCCACCCAATAATTTTCCTTTATGTACTAAGCTTTGAGATTGCCGATAGCTAAAAAACAAAGAGACACTCACCAGGTCTATTCTAACCGATCAACATCCAATGGATGGTGAAGAAAAACTAGAATCTAAGGGCATATTCAAAGACACGTCACACTGGCTATTGGACTCGGCATTTTCAAGCTGATCGAGGGTGGGCTGGGCTGGGCATTTCGAAGACTCGGACTAGAAATCCAACCATGTTGGCAGTGCTAAATTGGAGGCTAACCTAGCTAGGAGAGAAAAGAGATAGTCCCATGAACCTTGGGCTAGTTTCTGTGGAAGAAGGAAATAATTGTTAAAGCACAAACTCTGCCCATGGAGCTGCTCTCTCAAGTTCGAGTACTTGCTTGGGCCCAAATATTGAAAACGCGGGCCTGTCTTCGCTAATGGACTGAGGTGGGGTCATTTCCTACTTCAAATAGCAACAGCTCGAAAACACATAACAACAAGGAGCTGCAGAAGGCCCCAATTCAAAATCCAGCCACCAAGTCCGCTTGGCCTAAAAATAGCAAATCCACACATCACAAAACTCAACTGCTCATGCTGTAAGTTATGCATGCAAAAGTCAGCAGTGGTTTTTGTTTCCTCTTTATATAGACAAAAAAATGCCATGGCTTTTATGCGCAAAATTTAACAAAATGAGATCATTTTTACCAATTAAAAAAAAAAAGGGAGTTACTTTACCTTGAGCAATGTGAGAAATGGTGAAGAAAAACTGGAATCCAATTTCTAATTTTAATTGAAAATAGTTAAGTGATAATAGTAAGACCCATATTTGGGGGAGGCGTTGCTATGTTTTAGACTAAACTGAAATGTCACAACTACCTCGTACTCAAATTAGGAAAAGTGCAATTGACCTTTGAAATTTAATAAATATCACCACTACCCACAGCCTACCCCCTACCACCACCGCAACCAGCAAAATCTACTCACTTTCTATGAGTATGACAATTTTTTTTTTTTGGTGTGAGCTTTTATTATACCATCGTTTCGGGCAGGAATAAGTGTGAAAACTTGTATTAGAATCACCTGTACAATCGGTGAATATTAGCCCTGCAAATTCACAGCTGAGCCTTCTTGGCCTAGCTACCTGCTGGTTAGAGTCCTAGGGATGGCAATGGGGCAGGACGGGGCCGAAGGATGGGGTTTTCGTCCCCGCCCCGCATGGTTTTGTCTTTCCCCATCCCCGTCCCACCACGGCCCGCCCTACCCCGCATAATGAGAAATACTTTCTCACCCCATCCCCGCCCCTTGGGGCCCCGCAAAGCCCCGCCCCACCCTGTAAAACTCTACTTTTTATTAATTTTCACTACAACTAATACAATTTTTTTAATGAAACTTATTTCATTAATAAAAATATACTTGAAATTACAAATTTATCCCATCAAATCAAATCAATTTTTAGAAAAAATTAAATAATCTATCCAAGTATTTAACGAGACAATCATAAAAAATATATATATATATATATATATATATATATCTCATAGTATAATACATAACAAAATAAAGACAGGGAATCACACTGGGTAGAATAAAATATGCTAATATTAATATGTTTGTTTAAATAGTAGGGTTTTAAGTTATGAAAAATTTACAATTATAACCCTTAGTAATGCGGGGCGAGGCGGGGCGGGGCGGGGTGGGATGGGTCTAAAAAGTCTAAACCCAAAGGCGGTGGGGCGGGGAAAACCCGTGTGGGGCGAAGCGGGAAGGGGCGGATTAGGCAAGGCGGGGAAAAATTGTCATCCCTAGGTTAGACAGTGTTTGTGAGGTTGCAAGGATCTTTATCACTATTTAGTCAACGTAGAAACTTCTGTTACAGTTCCATCTCTTCTCTGAAATTTTACCCACCTACGGAAACAAAATCCACTCATGACATGCAAATTCATGTGAGACGAAAATGTAATATTTGAAACATATGAAGTAAGTGGTAGGTTTTAAGTAATTAAAAAAAAATGATATTATTTGCAAATTCATATGGAAGCAATTGTTTATCGTTCAAAACTTACCATCTTAACAAATTGTCAATGAAAATTTTTGAACAAGTACTCCTGCCCATACCAAAGTTGTAAATTTGTAGCTTTAAATTTTATTTTAACCGTATGGCCCAGTCCTGAGAGTAATTAACAAACCATATGGTCCATATGCCTAAGTAATCAAAGTGATTCAGCAACAATATGCTCCCAGCTTTAGACATTAAGGTTGCAAATTCCTTTAAAAAAATTAAGATTTCTACATATTTGAAAAATATAAACGTTAGATTACATGTTCTTTAGGCTCTTAACAGACATGTCAAATTTTGTACAAACCAGATATTATTTTCTGTCTGATTCATAAACTTAATTTTTATGCAGAATTTTATACTACAAAAACTTGCAATTTAAACAATTGATTGATGATAATTTTTATTGATTTTTGATTTTCTGGAAATTTTGAAGGCATGAAAGATATAAGAAGAAAATATAATTCAATTGTGAATTTGTCAAAATTCACATCTAATAAAAAGATATTAAGTGAAATTATAACCTTAGGTTACAACAAAGTTAATTTGTAGCCAAACTTTCTCTTTTTTAACAATTAGTAGCATAAAGATTCAAAAGTAGAACCGAAATCTGCACTACTTGTGGTTTAGACTTTAGTGATATTATGAATTGAGTTATTTACTTTTATTTTCCACCGGAATCAACACGATTAGATTTTAATTTCTGGCCGGAATCAGCACGAAGACGTGGGACCATCAGAAATATATCCAAGTTTCAATTATCATGATGTACCAAACTAATTGAAACTTTTGCAAGATTTCTCAGCTCTGCAATCCGTTAATATTTGTAAACCTGAAAAGTAAATAAAGTCTAAATTAAATTAAAAGCCAATAATATATCTGTACGGACTCAGCAATCTGACGTCTAAATACATAACCTAACTCAATCTCTTCTTATCCCTAACCAAACAATCCCAATATCAAATTTCTGGAATAATGATTACGTATTTATCATTATGCAGGTGATTAATTCTAACACAAACATGACATGAAGAATAGAGAGTATTAAAAGGCAAGCACATAGCAATTAGGAACACTCAACACACATAGAAAAGAGACACAAGGAAGCAAGAATGGAGGGAAGCAATCTAGCTTCGTCACCAAGGGTTTGTTCAAATTTCATATATATATATATATATATATATATATATATAGCTTTAAAATTTATTTACATTTTTCTATATGCCCATGAATCCTACTAGTTCAATTATAAAAACTAGTATTTAACCCGCGCAATGCGCGGGATCATTTGAAATCTCATAAGTAGCAGAGAAATTTGTGTAATAAAATAATTTTTTAAAGAAAAAAATTGTTGTAAAGTGTGTATGATACGTTAGTTATCAATTTGTTTGTTTAATTAATCCAACCAAAACACTCAAAACTAACTCAAATTTCTTAGTTCATATACAAATCAAAGGAAAAAGAAAAAAAGAAAAAAAAAAAAAAAACAATTATATGATTGAAGCATTTGGAGCGGTATTCTTTTATGACCAGTGCTTCCATCTTCAGTAGATAACCAAATCTACTTAGCTCATAACCAAATCAAAGTGAAAAAAAAATTTGTAACATTCTATTTCAACTGAAGTAAATGCTACTTGTGGAGGTAATAGACTCCCATGAGATTCTAAAATTAAAGCTACTATCTTTGAAGTTGAAACTTCTCTCACAACAAAATATGGTTTTTTCACAAAACTTTTAAGGATTCTAAGGACAGAGTTTCATGGCATCATGCAATTTTTTTTTATTACTTTGTCCATGATCCTATATATTTTGAAAGCAAATGTTCCAAGCTACAGAAGCACTCTGTAACAACATATTGATTCATATTTATTTATACATTCAGGCTAAAAATCATAGTTCAGCACAATGTGTTCAGATAAATTAGAAATCTGTTTTGATAAGACATAATAGAAAAATATAGAAGCAGTTGTCTTAATTTATGATCAATATATAGCAGGAGCTTTAACATAAATATACACTCACATATCAGAAGCTTGTGTTTGAACCAAAAGAAAATACTTAAAAAGCACTAATGCAGTCATAGTAACTTAACAGTACATTCTGTTTACATTCTGTTTACTCTTCTAAAGAAACATACGTACATTCAGTAAGGTAGTTCTAAAGAAACATATGTACATTCAGCAGATGCAGGGGTGGTATCACCTCTCATAACCGCATCCTTCAATCCATTATACAGTTCAATCCTCTTTTCACCCACATAAGTCTTATTGCCTCAATACATGTATAGGCATCTACATCAAATTGCTGAAATAATCGGCCACCAGATATTAATGTATGTCCCTCACCATCTCACTCTTGCAATCTAAATGCATAATACTCTCTCATAGTAACGAAGTCATTTGTGTCAGATCTGGTCTCATCTATATTTCTGTACAATATGCCAAGCCTGAAGTCATCCTCACCATATGGAAATAAAAGAGGATATTGCAATGCCATGTACGATGGATGCAACTCATTGATCCTATGTAACCCTCCTTCTTTTAATTCCACAATAATATCACGAAATGCATTTTCAACACCAATATCGCCAACAATAATTGCAGCAATTTCAGAGCATGTAAGAAGATTGTACTCTCTTCCATCTGTAGTTCGTGAGCCAATAAGACGTAATCTTAAATGATGAATATCACGTTCTATGAAACGATCTCTAGACATACGAAATATCTTCACCTAATTGTTTGACTCATCAAACATTTGGACCAATGCATCAACAATAGATGGATCAAGGTCTTTATTAACTGTACTGCTACTAAAGGCATTCATTCTATGTTGGACTTCATTTTCAGTATCATAGAAATATAACTGTGCAAATTGTGGGTCCTCACCATTATTAGGAAGAAGTGTTCCAATACTATGATGGGTTTGACCATTAAGTCTGAAAATGTATGGGCCTCTACCATCATTAACTCTATTATCAACCTTGCCACCCATAGATGTCATTGCAAACATTGCGTTATAACTCCTTATTTGAGTTCTAAATGTTTTAGATCGTTGTCCTCCAAGAGGATCTAATAACTCATTAAGAAGAGGAGGTGTTTTTCTAAGCAAAGGCAACTTCACCTTACCCTCCATACAGCACAAAGAAAACGTTGGGATTCTAGGCATTTTAGATTTTACACTTCTTTCTTCATACCATAACACAGCACCACAATGCTTACATACATAAGAAGGTGGGCCAAAATTCCAAGGTTCAATAGCATTACCGGGTGAATGTAATGAACAATTTTCATGATTGACTTCCATTTTGTTTCTCCCTTTTTTTTTTCAGCAATGACTATTTTCCTGTATTTTTTAGTTTCAGCAACTTCATTTTGTAGTTCATACTGTTTTCTTTTGGATCGCTTTTCAAACATCATCGTCCGTCTTTTCTGTCGTTCTAAACTTGCATTTTCCATTTTCTCTTTTACTATTATAAGATGGAAAAACAAAAGTAAAATTAGCATCTATTTTAAAAGTGAAAGAGTACATATTTAATAATCTTCTCAAAGCTACTTTTGTTCAATTTTTTTTTTTTTAATCAAGCATCAACAAATTATTAAGAGATACAAATCTAAATAAAACCAACAAAGGGGAATTTGGGCTTAGCATCTGTTTTAAGAGTCAAATGATAAAAAGATACTAATCTAAATAAAAGCAACAATGGGGAAATTTGGCAATACTAACCTCTTTATTTAATTCAGCAGTTCTTCTTAAATAGTAAAAAAAGGTCTTAAAATCCAAAACAGAGATGATAAACCTACAATAGCATGTGAGAATGTAAATGCCATTGAAAACACAAAACATGGCAGGTTTATTTGTATTAAACAGCAAAAAACTATCAGTTTAGTGAAATAATTAAAAATAAAGTAATTAATACTAAGAATGAGACATACACAATTAAAACAAATGACTATACAAAATAAGTAAAGCTAACAACAACAACAATTACAAATTTAAAAACACTGTCAATAAACTGAACCTAATAGCCTGAGCAGTACAAAAAATAAAAGATACCAAGTCTAATACAACAATTTTGAAATAAACATCAGGAAGGAAAATTTAAAAAAATAATAGTAAGCATTCCAGTAAATCAAAACAATAAATCAGAAGAGAAACAATAGTAAAATAAAATACTAAGAAGAAAAATACAAAGGCAAAAATAGAAGTGAGTGTGCTAAATATGTTTAAAATCATGAAATTTGGTGTAAAGATAGAATTAATTCAGATGTATTCTTTGAAACTTGAAACCTGAATTAAAATTCGAAAATCAAATTTTAATGCTAAGATAAGAAGCTAGTATGGGCTAATTCTTATGGATTACGTCATAAACAACCATCCAAACCCACAAAATGTTCATCCAACAGGTACAAACTATCAGTCGTGATAGAACATGATAGAATTACAATGACAATACCAACTTCAATGAAATACTTCAATTTAAATTACTTTATCAAAACTGAAACAAAATTGTATCATAATTATATGATTTTGAAATTATGTAGACACAAATAAAACTGAAGCCCCACTTCAAAAACCGAAAAAAGCTTTTTAATTCCTCAAAGCTTTTCTAATCAATCTAATGAATTACAAAAGTCAAGCCAAAAACAGAAGTTAGCATCTTGCTATATTTTAATATTTTTCGTCACACTTATAATAGTAATTGAAAATCTATAAATGCATACTTTTGGATGAGCACATCAACCCAAAAAGCTTTGCTTTTACACCAACAAAGAAAATGTCTTTATAACAAAAGAAGTGTAAGACTGTTTTCTGCAAAACACTAATTACAAATGTAGGTATCAATTATACAAAAAGGTTTTAAAAAATAAAATTTATAACAATTTTTTTTTTTTCAAAAGTATACTACGATTAGAATCCCTAAATATAATAATATATTTAAAAAAACAGTTGAAGAAACAGATTAAAGAACCAAATAGATATGAAGAATGTAACTGCAGGTAAATTGTACCTTCACATAAACCATGCATGTTACTTAAAGAATCAGTCTCATAAATATGGTCATTAACAAACTCTTCAAAGTAAACAAAAAATAACATTGACCAAATATTCAAAATCCCACACTCTCAACCCCCCTTACAAATAACAGAACAGGTAATAGAGAAAACCAAAAAACCCAAAAATTATAATTTAATTATTAAGTTTAAAAGATAACCAACCATTAAAAGTTAGGTAGGTTTCAAAATTTTAGAAACTGTATTACAAAAAGTTACTATTGTGAAACCTACAGTTGGTACACTCCTCCATGAATCTCAATTTAAAAATACATTTGAGCAGTTCATTGAGTTGCAAAGCTAAATTTTCAATAAAAACACGAAAACTAACACCAAATGGTGGGTGCATTCACATATGATTAATTTTGCGAATTATAAAAATCCACAGCTACTATACATGAAACACTTTATGCTAAGGACTACAAACTAAATATTCAAAACTGGCTTGAAATTGTAATTAGCAGTTATACAACCCTCAAGATTACAAATTAAAATATCTCAAAAATAAACCAACAAAGACATAAATAAATAAACAAAACATAAAAGCAGTTCCTATTTTCTAATAAATCAAAAAATGAAAATAAATATCAATAGAGGTATATTCCAATAGAGAAATAAAAATAAAATTAAATATCAAAAAAGGAAAACAACAAAGACGATTGTATATTCCAAGCATTTAGTTTTTTTTTTTAAAAATACAATCTAAACAGAAATCTGCCAAACTAAAACTAAATTTAATCAATACTACAATCGAACAAAATAGGATTCAAGAAATTGCAAAAATAAATGAGAAATTAAGGAAAAAGGAGGAAAAAATGCATACCTTCGACTATACCCATTTTTCCCTGGAAACCCTAGAAACGGCAAATGACCAGAAATCAAAAAAAGAGGGAAAAATGTCTACCTTCTGAATTGTTTGTTGTTGAAGAGTAGAGACGGGATAGTTTCTAAATCGTTTGTTGCAGAGAACGAACAGAGGTTTCCACCGTTGCAGAGGTTTTCACTGTTGCAGAGGTTTTACTTTTCGTCTATTTATACTACAATCGAACAAAACAAGATTCAAGAAATTGCAAAAATAAATGAGAAATTAGGGAAAAATGGGGAAAAAATGCCTACCTTCGACTACACCCCTTTTTTTTTTCCTGGAAACCCTAGAAACGGCAACTGAATAGAAAAAACAAAAAAGGGGGGAAATTTCTACTTTCTGAATCGTTTGTTGTTGAAGAGCAGAGACGGGTTAGCTTCTAAATCGTCTGTTGTAGAGAACGAACAGAGATCTCCACCGTCGTAGAGGTTTTCACTGTTGCAGAAGTTTTATTTTTTGTCTGTTTGATAGGTTGAAACCCGCAAGTCCGATTTGTGTGTTTAAAGGTGCAACGAAGTATCGCTAGTCTGAGTGAGTCTGAATCTTGATCGGGAAATACGGATTGGATTTTAGGGTTTTTGTTTTTTTTCTTTCCTTTTGTTCTGTGGAAAAGCGGCTGGTGTTTTCAAAGGGCTTGCGTTTTTTTTTTTTGATAAGCGGATTACTGTCTGAAGATGAACCTCTCCAAACGCACCGTCCGGTTTTTTTTAAGTATAAACTCTATACGTGTCAGTTTTTTAGATAAGCATTTTTCCTAACGTGGAAGCATCTCGTTAAAGGCTTCTGCTATTATATATAGTATTAGATTAGATTAGATATAGTATTAGATTAGATTAGATTTTTCATTACAAAAACAAGAACTTGTCAATGTGTCAATGTACTACAAAAAAGATATTTTTTGTAGTAAATTTTGACAAATACTAGGTATATAAGTAGTTATTTCAACTACAGAAGTTAAGCGCACTTTAACAATTTTACGTAAGGTTGAATTTGGTTTTTGTTTTGGGTTAGAGCAGAAAAGTTATTTAAATTACGTATCAGTTCTATAAAAACGTTTGAATTTCTATAATATATTATTAGAAATTTTATTTTATATTAACAATTGTAATATTGTAGTGCAATTGTATATTCTAAAAACAGTATTTGACGTCTCAACACATTTTTCACATGTGCTACTGTATTTTCCACGTAGTTAGAATTAGTTAATTTGTTATTAGTAATATATCATTTTGGTTTCTAGTGATATTTTCTTAGGAGAAAAAGTTAAAGCTCCAAACTAGTTTGGAGTTATCTTCCTCCAATCCACTATATAATGATTGTAAATATCATTTATGTGTAGTTTTTGACATATAGTAGATATTAGAGGAGATAATCCAAATTTTTTCCTTTCTTAGATTACTATCTCTATTTTTGACTTATATGAAGATAAACTTGACATTTTATTGCAAGTTAAGAAAATATATCATTATTTTTTTGAAGAGAGAGAGAGAGAGAGAGAGAGAGAGAGAGTATTTCTTTGGCATAGCCAACATAATTTAAGACAACACTACATTTTTCAGGAGAATGTCATGAATACTCACTTAATTCCCTTTTACTCACTCTTCAACTGTTTTTTTTTTTTTTTTTAATTTTATTTTGTACCAATATTATATGCAATTTCAGGCAATTCCATGTTTTTCTATTTGTGGCAATCAACAAGAACTTGGTTTCTCCACCACCACATTCCATACCGCTTTTGGCTTTCTAATTCTATTGTTGCTCACACTCCTCCAAGTCAAGTATCAAAACTTTGGCAACCCATTTCAAAGACTCAAACGCATGGTGCAACCATGTCACTTTTTATCATAGCCGTGTTTGTTTATGCTATAGCATTGGCAGGGATAAGCCAACCAAGTTCTAACAGAAGCTACCTCCGTATACTTGGACGTGTGGGTTTCATTTTTGGAGCTTTTGCTTGTGACTTGCTACTGTTGATCCTTGTACCTCCCTTGGGATGGCTCATCCTCACTTTATGTGTATGCATGTTTGTACCATTACTTTGCGACTCATACCGACAGATTCTCCAATGCTTTCTACAAATTTTCCAATCGATCAATCAATATACTTCAAAGGCATTCAACATATTGTGTGGCTGGTTCCAAAACAGTTTCAAATCGTTGTGTCAAGCAGCTTCTAGACCATTCAACAGTTCTTTAATGCCAGCCAACTCAATAGAGACAAGTGGAAGAAATGGAGGTAATTAGTGTGATGTGAACCCCGTCAAGAATAACAAGACCCAACAACGAAAGGAAACCCAAGATCGTTCTATGGACAGGTTCAAATGGGAGACCTCGACCCGTTGTTTATGACAAACAAGAACCTCGGTATAAGGAAGACGCCACAAACGGTGGTGGAAACTCCGTTTGATAAGTCGAGATGAACGCCACGGAAATTCCCGATAAGTTCGAGTAGTTCTTCAAAGAACCAAAGAGAATAAACCTCACAAGTTTTATCAATAATATCTGAAAAACGTTTACAGACTTATATGACTATTTAAGGGCTCCTTAAAACTTGACAGACAAGAAAATATATTCTAAAATAACTCATAATTGATACCTAACCATATTAGGAATAAAGTTTGACCTAAAAAGCATTAAATGCACCTAAAAACAAGGAAATAAATTACCTAAACCTAGAATAACGTTTTTTACATAGACCCAAAATATTTCATGCCAATTCTTAGCCTTGACCGGATTCTTCTAGAACTTGAATCAAGTTGACGATTTTTTGTTGCCCACGTGGATCATGCTCAATGGGCCTCCACGAATTTGCTTGAGCCCATAACTCTTGGATGAGTCCGTTGAGTACATCCTTGAACTTCTTTGCTCGTGCTCTCGTAACCGGCCCAATTGGTACTTGAACGAGATCCTTCGAAGCGGTGCCTTGATCTCCATCATAGTGCCTAATTAGTCCTAGGCATCAACAATTTTGATATTACTGTAATGTCATGGTGGCCTTATAATCGGATCATATCAT
The DNA here is from genome assembly GCA_028535165.1 of Quercus tomentella. Taxonomy (NCBI): domain Eukaryota; kingdom Viridiplantae; phylum Streptophyta; class Magnoliopsida; order Fagales; family Fagaceae; genus Quercus; species Quercus tomentella. The sequence continues at coordinate 38,233,897 of JAPQVY010000012.1, read as the reverse complement.
TACTCTACAACTATAATCTAGAGTCAAAAACTCCACGTATTAATATGTTCATGTATATTTAAGCTTCTGTAACATATAGTTGTTTATGTACGTTTTCATATTGCAAGAATTATGACTTTCGTTTCCTTGTAAGGCTATCTGCTGGTGAAAAAAGAAAATTACGTGACTCATATGTACTAAAGATGAAAAGAAAAATAATGAGAATAATTAAATACGTGTGTTCATGATTGCTTTAAAAAGTACAAGCTGGACAGTGTGATCTCTTTAGCTGCTGTGATCTACTGTTTCAAAATTTTCTAGTTTCAACAAAATTTTATTTTGAGATTTGTTTTCAAATCATTGCTATGGTAGAATGAAACCTGTTTCCCCAATATGATCAGATGGAAAAAGAAATAGCCGAGAAAATTCTCTTTCCCAGTTCCCACACAAGGACAAGCATCATTTAGAGTATTCATAACAAGGTAAATAGTCATTTTAGAAACTTAAAACACACACTACAGCAAAGAAGTTAGAGTATTCACGGTAAGAGCATTCACATCAGCTCGTGTAAATTTATCATCTATTTTACACCAAAAAAGCTACATTTTCTATTTTACACATCTATTTTTACAAAACACCGACATCAGTTCATCTATTATACACCATATTTTATATAAATAATATTTTTATATTCTTTTTTTAATATTATTTTACCTACCATTTCTTTTTCCAATACATCCTTTTCTTTCTTCTTTCTTTCTTTTTCTTTTATCTCTGCCGTTTCCTCTTTCTTTTCTTCCTCATCTTTCTTCTTCTTTCTCTCACGGTCAAAACCCAGAGGCACCAGAGCTTTTCTTTCTTCTTTCTTTCTTTTTCTTTTATCTCTTCCGTTTCCTCTTTCTTTTCTTCCTCTTCTTTCTTCTTCTTTCTTTCACGGTAAAAACCCAGACGCAGCAGAGCAAGGACTCCATCAACACCACAGCCATCACAAGCACCACAACACCTCTCCAATCCACCGATCTCCGTCAACCCAGAAGCACCATCACAAGCACTCCATCAACACCGATCTCCATTAAAACCGATCTCCATCAACACCGATCTCCGTCAACCCATCACCGATCTCCATCAACACCGATTCACATCACCGATTCAAATCGCCTCTCCAATCCACGATCCACAATCACCGATCACCGATCAAACGATTTTGTTCTAGTGGTTGATTTTGTTGTTGATTTTGTGGTTGATTTTTGATGTTTGTAGTTATTTTTTGATTTTGTGTCTGTGGGAGTGTGTATCAGAGGAAGAAAGAACATGATGAGGGATGGTTAGTTGTGCAGATGGAGAAGAGAGAGAAAAAAAACGAGCGAACCAGAAATAATTAAAATATTGTATACACGAGCTACAGTAACCGTGTATGTATTCACGGTTATTGTAGCTCGTGGATAAATATACATGATTATACAAGACTTTGGAAGCACTGATGTAGAGCAATTTTGCTTCAAAATGTGTAAAAATGGTAGTTTTTCTATTATACAAGAGTTTCCACACACTGATGTGGATGCTCTAAGAAAGCTTAAAAAAAATAGCTTTTAACACAGTAAACAACCAATGCAATCCACCCAAAACCACCATTTAATAATATAACAACACAATAAATAATAATGTATTCAATACAATAAACAACCAATGCAATCCACCCAAAACCACCATCACCGACCGGCACCTGTAACCTCTGCAAATCAGAACTCCCACCAGCGCTCCACCAACCACAACCACCACTGTGGCAACCACAACCCACCATAGGAAAAAAATAGAACAAAACCACGGACCCAGCCACCACCTTTGGCCTTCCTCTTCCAAATCACAAAACCCATCCATCTTCCTCTTCCACCACCATCACAAAATCTTAGTCACTGCCAAATCTCAGCAACACACTCACCGTGACCCACGACCCACAGTGACCCACAACCCACAACCAAAATCCACTGCCCCACCACCCACTAAAATGAGCAAGCACAATCGCCACCCACCATAACCTTCACCCACTCCCATAACCCACCACTAGCAAAACGACCCACCACCACCACCATCTCCACCAAACAACCCCTGAAATCCAGCAACCCACAACCCCGAAACCCACCAAACAACATTGATCTTAACGAATCCAAAACGCCAATGCCAGAACACCACAAATCCAAAACACCGATCTCAACAGCCACCACACACCGTCGCACACCGATCTCAACCCCACTGCATGCCCACGCAACACACCAATTTCTAACCCATTTATCAACGCTGAGAGAGGAGGGAAAGGAGAGAGATGGAGCGGCATAGAGAAAGAGGGAGAGAGGCAAAGCTGTTTGTCTGCGTGAGAGTGAGAGAGAGAGAGAGAGAGAGAGAGAGAGAGAAAGTAGAAACAATACACGTGTGGGAGTGAAAGGGAGCATGTGGAAATAAATAAATAAATTGTTAATACCATTCAGCTACAGTGAACTACCAAAGATAGCAGCTCACTATAGCTATCACTCAAAATTTTATCACTCAACATTTTTTAGCTAGAGCATCCACAGCAGTGGAGCTAAAAATTTAGCTATTTAGCACTATAAAAAGTTACTTTATCTATTTTACCTACGCACATGCTGCATACAACAGTGGATCTATTTTAGCTTTCAACACAATAAAATAATATAAATATCGTAATAAAATAAAATATCTACTACAATAAAATAATATATCTATTATAAACATCACAGTCACACACACAACCACAACCACCACCACCAAAAATCAACCAAGCCCACACCTGCCAGACCCACCAGGCAACACCCACACCCACCACCACGAAACCCACCCGAGCCACCACCACGAACACACCGATCTACCCACAAACCCACCCACACAGACATCGTATTGAATCTAACAACCCACTCACGAACCACACTGACCCACCACAGCACACATCCCACTGATGCCGACGAACCAGCCACCCACCGACAATGATCGGCGGCTTGGGACGGCTGGTGGGTTGGCTTGGGGCGGTTGATCGACATTGTCTGTGCTAGGCAGGGGCTTGGGTCGACGGCAAGTGGAGGATTTGAAGCTTGCAACGAGAAGAAATGAAAGTGTGAGGACCAATTGAGGGGAGAGAGGAGCAACGGGTAGAAATGGAGAAGGAGGAGAAAGGAAAAAAAAAAAAAATATATATATATATATATATATATATATTCTAACCATAGTGCGAACACAAATAAAATTATATATATATATATTTTACCTTTGAGCTACAGTGCACATCTAAAGATAGATGTGCACTGTAGCAATGAAACTAAAAAAAATACCTTTAGCTCCACTGCTGTATGGGTGATTTTTGTGTTTTGGTGGAGCTAAAATAGCTATATAGCTATTTAGCTCCACTACTACAAGTGCTCTAACTTCTTTGCTATAGTGTGTGCTTTTAATGTTTTTGTTGCTAAAATGACTAAACCTTGTTGTGAATGCATGTTTTAAAGCTAAAAAATTGAGAGTGCATCTCTAGAGGAAACAAAAGCCATTGCTAACCTATACTAATAGATTAAATGCATTGCATGCATATCTCATGGTGGGTTTGCTATTTTTAGGCCTAGCGGAATTGGTGGCTGTGTATTTTGATGGGCCTACTGAAGGTCCTTGCTATTTGTATTGTCCTTGAACTGAGAGTGCATCTCTATATGCATAGGTTTTTTTTATGGGCATACAAGCTTTTAGTAGGGGTGGTAATTTGTGTTCACATGTCGGATTCATGTCGTGTCAACTCATGAGTATTCGACTATATGGGTCAACCTTAACCCAACATATTTATTAAACGGGTCAGGATTCCTCAACCTTAACACAACCCATTTATTAAACTGGTCAGTCATGTCAATCTGTTTATGAGATTTTATCAAAAAAATAACAATAATTTTAGTATTAATCAAATTGATATGAACTATGAAAAACTAAACAAATAAATATTTTTAATATAAAATTCAAAACTAATGAGTAACTATATTACAAATAATAATTCAAAATTAAAGCATATCTCAATATCACAAATAATCAATCATAATATGTCAAAGAAAATAAACTACAACAACTAATAAGTTTATATACCTAGGGTTTGAATGGTATATTGGTAAAATGTTATTTAATTAAATGGGTCAGACAAGTTAAACGGGTTCTATGTGATGGACATTAACCCAACTCATATATTAAATGGGTTAGTCGTGTCAACCCGAATATGACACGAACCTATTAAACCTCAACTTATAACCTACTAATTCCGTGTCATGTGATATCAGGTTCGTGAGTTGTGTCCAACTTTGTCACCCCTAGCTTTTAGAGAGTAATATCAGGGAGGCATGCATTTTACTTTTTAGAAAGTTATGACCTTGAATGGGGTTTAGGAAGTCCATATCTGATATATATACATATTTTTAATTTGAATGGGGTTTAGGAAGTCCATATATGATATATATACATATTTTATTCAAAAAAGCTATAACTTTTTTTTTTGGTAAGCTGGAATAACAATCAACTAACAACCAGAAATAAGCCCAGGACAGCGCCTGCTACAAGATTCACCGTGAATATCAGCCTCAACAAGGGAGACTAAATCCACAGGAGGAACATAAAAAATACAAAACTCCGAAGCTTGAGAATGGGCAGAATACGCTAACCGATCCGCACATTTATTAGCTTCGCGAAATACATGATTGATACGAACATGGGGGATATGGGAAATCAGCACTTTACAATCATCAAATAGAGGAGAAATAACAGAGTTACCGTAATGGGGATTTTTAAGAGCGTCCACAAGAGCCTTAGCGTCAAGCTCAATAATAATGGCAGGAAGCTTCATTTGATGGATAAGCATCAAACCATCTCGTAAAGCCCATATTTATGCAGAAAAACTGTTCACATGGCCCAGCTGCCTTGAAAAACCAATCACCCAGTTGCCCATTTCATCTCTGATCAATCCTCCCTCCGCTGCCTTATCTAACGCTGCACTCCAAGACCCGTCTGTGTTCAACTTCAACCATCCCTCTCCGGTCTTTCCCACTTCACTTGCTTGATCATCATAGGCTGGTTCCGACTAGGCTTAGAGGCACAGAGGAAGAACTCCAAAGCCTGAGATGAGATACTCTTGCTCAGGTTTGGATTAACACTCTTACTATTGAAAACAACCTGGTTCCGCTACTTCCAAATCCACCAAAAAGCAAAAGAGAATAAGACATTCCAAGGTATACCCACAGCATTTTGAGTAGATTTAAGGCCACCATTGGAGATTAACCAATCTCTAATACCTTGAGAGAAGAAGGAAGACTGTACACAGTATAAACTTAATTGGTGCCAAATGGATCTGACCAGATTACAATCTCTGAGAGCATGCAAAATAGATTCCACTTCTAAATGGCACAATGGACAAGTAGTATCAAGCGGAATCCCTCTATTAGCTAAACATTCCTTTACACCAATACTTTGCTGCATACACTTCCAAATAAACAACTGAATTCTAGGCAGCGACGGAAGCTTCCAAATCCAAGAACCAGAGAAGGACCCGATACCAGGAGAGTTTATGGCAAGGAGATAGGCGCTTCTCATATCAAAGTTGCCTTTTAAAGAAGACTTCCAGGCTAGTTTATCACTGCATCTTGCCACACGAGGAACCGGGACAGCTTGAATGTCAGCTTTAACTTCAGGGGGAAGCTCAAAAGGAATAATAGTCCAATCCCAGCCAGCAGGAGAAAAAACATCTTTGATTTGTAAATTCTCCAAAGCTTGCGGGATCGGGCCATGGATAAGAGACCGGATGGGACCAAGGTTGGTCCATGTATCAGACCAGAAGTTTAGATTGCTTTCGTGACCTGGGATCTATTTAACCCCTTTTTTGAAAACTTCTTCGCCTTTCTTTAAGCCTTTCCAAACCGGAGAGCTTGGAAGTCTAGCTTCATTCCTAGAGCTGATTCGAAGCCTATTGCAGTACTTGAACCTCAAAACCTTAGCCCACGGCACATTCCCCTCATTATGGAACCTCCAATTGAGCTTGGCCAAAAGCGCCGTGTTCCTACCTTTAGCAGTTTGTAAACCCAACCCTCCTGCCTCTTTCGACTTAGTCACTTCACCCCAATTGACCCAATGCATTTTTTTAGCATGATCTGAAGACCCCCAAAGAAAGCTTCTATTGACCCTATCAATACCATTCAGAATTTTTGCAGGAAGGGAAGCATATTGCATCACATAATTTGGGATCGTTGAGGAAGAAGCCTGGATGAGAACTACCCTACCAGCCATAGAGAGTAAATTGGCTTTCCACCCTGCCAACTTCTTCTTAACTCTATCTAGCACAAAATCAAAGTCATGCTTGCGGTCACCTGAGTGCTTCAAAGGGAAACCCAGGTACTTACCAAGATTTGACGTCGAATTAAAACCAAGACTATCAATGAGAAGCTCTCTTTGATCCGGATCCACATTTGGAGAGAAAAACACCCTAGATTTGGCTTCACTCACCCTCTACCCAGATTTTTGGCAAAATTCATTCAACACTTCCTTAATGGTATTACAGTTGTCCTGATCTGCACTAGCAAACAGCACCAAATCATTCGCAAAAAATAAGTGCGAAAAAAAGGGGCCGCTCCTAGAAACTCTCACTGGATTCCAGAGTTTAGCCTCACATTTCTCCTCAATCAAATGGCCCAAAAATTCCATACAAAGGATGAAAAGATAAGGAGAGAGGGGGTCTTACTAATAAAAAATAATATGGACATCTAAACCCCATTCAGATCATCATTATAACTTACTAATAAAAAATAATATGGACTTCCTATGAATGGGGTTTAGGAAGTCCATATCTGATATATATACATATTTTATTCAAAAAAGCTATGGACATCCTAAACCCCATTCATAGGAAGTCCATATTATTATAACTTACTAATAAAAAATAATATGTATATTGTAGAATCACCTGTACCATCGGTGAATATCTAATCCTGCAACTTGACAGATGGGCCAATAATCTAGCGTCTAGTAAATCAATACATTATTCTCAGTAATCTGAGGTTTGAATACCTCAAATAAAATCTTACTTCTCCCCGTTACCAAACAACTCCAATCTCTATGAGTAGCTGCCGGTATCCACAGTTTTCACCAGATTCGAAGCTCCAGCCGCCGCGGAAGCCACCCTACGACTTCTTCTAGGTCTTAAAGTCAACCCAAAATACTTCTGGATCCTGGTCGTAGTCGAAGAGGTCAAGAGAAGGAGGCGAGGGCACGTGCAATGGTGCCTATGGTTGTGGTGGCGTCGAATCCGATGTTTAACTTGGAGTCAGATCTATCGGGTCAGTCACCGAGATTTGGGGATGTTTGGATACAGGGAGGAGGTAAGGTCTGTTTGGCTCTTAAGTATTGACACGTTAGATTGTTGAGTGGGCACTACGTGCTTTACTTATTATTTGGCACTTTTTTTTTATTGTACCAGCTGTTCAGATTGCAGGAATTGAATATGCAGTCATTGTACCAAAGCATTCCTTTGCAATGGGAAAAAGCCAATCTCGCTGATTTAGTGATTTTAGATGTGTGGAAGTCAAAGTGAAAATTGGAAGAGTAAGAAGGCTAGTGAGCTGAAGGCATGAAAGTGGCACAAATGCGTGACAAACACACAGAAGACAGTAGTATATAAAGAAGGGCGCGGCTTCGGACATGTGTCATACGGCAAAGAAAGAGGAAGAAACAAGGAGGCAAGAACAATGGAGGGCAACGATTTTCATCCCCAGGGGTTAGTTCAAATCTTTTTGCATTAGCCATTAGTTTTTGCTTTACATTTTTCTATTTATATGCCCATGAATGCTACTACTTCAAGAGTTCAAGTCCTTCATTTTTGTTATAATTTTATCCAGAAAAATCTTTTCTCCAAAACATTTTTACAATAAATTTTAAGTAGTAAATTGTTACTGGTTGTTATTGTTGGTGGAAAAAAGTAATCTTAAGGCTAGATAGAGGTGTCAATTACTCAATATCTTACCTGCAGGTTCATTTTCTGCTCTAGTAGGAACTTCTAATGGTTTACAAAACATTTGAGTTTCTGTCATATATTAAGACAAACCTAGCATCTGTATTGCAAGTTTATTAACAATCTATATTTTTGACACATCCAACGGAATCTAGGACAGTACTGTTTCTTTTTTGCCTTTTATTTTGACATTATATTGCTCCTCTTAATTACTTATTACATAAGTTTTTTGTTAACTCTGTTCATGCGTATACCATAAATTATAATTCACAAAATTTGCTACTTGAATTAACTGGTTGCGTCAATATTAGAAGATAGATCAAAATCAAGATAAAAAAGACTCTCTCTCAAAAGAAAATCATTTTTCCCTGTAATTTGGATATTAGGAATTATAAATGGAGTCATTGTGTTCAGGAAACCATATTTTCTAGGGGTCACGATTTCTTGACAATAGTTTTCAGAGAAGAAAAAAACTTACACACAGAAAAATAAAATCTTTTTATAATTGAAAAAGGAGAGAAACAAAGAAAGAGAAAATAAATGAAAATGAAAACAACAATTCAATACGAGCCAGAGCCAGCAAAATAAAATCTGGGATTTATTTCTTTCTAGATGAATATTAGATGTAAGCAAGAACACAATAAAATAACATTATTAAATCATTATCAGTGAACACAGGATTTGATATGAAGTCTTTGACACAATATTGAAAGACTCGGCAAATAATTTAACTTGCACCTCTAAATTAAATATGAGCATTAATCTAATTACAAGCAAAATATTCTGTTGGCAAATCGAATGTCATGGATATTCCTTCCGCTCATTCATCAACTGTATATCGATTAATATTGCATGTAATCTGAGGCAATTCTATGTTTTTTTTTTTTTCCTCTCTGTTTTTCACAGTCAGCAACAACTTGGTTCCTCCACCAAAGTCCATACTGCTTCGGGTTTTCTCATTGTAGCGCTGCTTGCCCTTCTACAAGTCAAGTATCAAAACTCTGGCAACCCATTTCAGATGCATGGTGCAATTATGTCATCTTTTATTGTACTTTTGATCGGTTACACTTCAACATTGGCAGGGATAAGCCAACCAACTCTCAACACAAGCTACCTCCATATAGGCAGGAGAATGTGCGTCATTTTAGGATCTTCTGCCTCCGGCTTGCTGGTAGAGATCCTTCTACCACCGTGGGGAATCATAATCATCGCTATTTCTGCATTAATGTTGGCAAAGTTACTGTGTGTCTCACATCAACAGATTCTCCAATGCTTTGGACAAATTTTCCAATCAATCAATCAATCTATTTCAGAGGCAGTCAAAACATTGTGTGGCTGGGTCCAAAATGGTTTTCAATCACTAAAGCAAGCAGCTTCCAGAGCATTCAACAATTCTTCGATGCCAACTGCCCACTCATTAGAGGAACAAGCAGAAACTGTAGGAACTAGTGCCTAATTAGTCCTCCTATCAATTAAGAGTTTCAGATTATCATGATATCAAGTAAATAACCTTATATTTCAATCAATTTATGCTCTTATCTTACATTAAAAAATCCATATTAATATATTCATATCAATTTAAGCTTATGCAACAGATAGTTGTTTATGTATATTTTGAATGTCACAGATGTGAATACACTGCGAGGATAGTGGAAAGTGCCATGACTATTGCCAAGAATATTAGCTATGTTTCCTCAGTAAAGCTAATTGCTGATGAAAGAAAAAAGGAAGTGACTCATGTGTTCTAAGATTACAAGAAAAATAATGAGATTTATTAAATACATGTGTTGATGATTGCTTTAAGTATTACACGCTGGACAGGGTGATCATTTTAGATGCGATCTATTGTTTCCAAATTTTCTATTTTTTGAGTTTTGTTTTCTTATTGTTGCTATGGTAGGATGAAACTCATTTCCCCAATTTTAATCTAGATATATGACACATGGCATTTAAAAAAGCCAATGATCTTAAAAAGACCAAGGTAAACCACACAATCCAATAAATGACACTAGTCTCACATTTGGCTAAAAATTGGAGACTAGAAGATTTAAATGGGAGGAGATCTCATCCCAAATTTGATAGCACGAAGATGATATGGTATGATGATGTAGTTTAATGAAGAAACATAACCCATTGCTCACCTAATAGTAATAGTTTCAATGCAATTTCTTGTGGTAAGGCTGCAGCTACCCCACTATCAGCCATTGCTTCTACTGCAATATATGCGAATGTTGTGCCAAAACCACTGCAAAATTTTTAAATTCATAGTTATTTGCTTTGACGGACTGCAGTTTGGTTTCTTTATCCATTCATTTATGCGCATAGTCATGAACACAAAAAAAAGACTGTGAGGAAACATGTCTAGATTTCTACAGAGTACTTATCAACTATGTCTATAATCATTTTATTTAACAGATGTGCGGCTTACTGAGCAAGTGTCTGCAGAGTCTAACAGTAATCTCAGCAACAAAAATTCATGACAAGCTTATAATATATAGATGTATGTTTTTCAATAATAAATCAGAAAACATTTCATTCCGACTTATCTAATTAATTTGATCAATTACAACAAGACACACCAAGAGCCTTGTAACTCAATTGCAGTGACTGGTTTCTTTTGTATCGAGAACCAGGGTTCAAATCCCCTCCCCCACTAGTTGTAACAATTTATCGAAAAAAAAAAATTAAAGCAATTAGCTATTTGCTCTCTATCTTCTCATCATGCTCACAACTTCAGATATGTTATAGTTTGTAAGAAAATCAGAAATAAAAATAATCCATGGAGATTAACGATTGTCTAAAAATACAAAGACAAATTTGAAATTTATCCTTTTTATAGTTAAGATTAAAGATAACAAATTTGAAGGTGTATCCAATGTCAAGTCATTTAAAAATAGCACTCTGAATCTAGGAAATGCTAAAATTTGACATAATTGAACGAGACATGGTATCATTTCAAGTAAATGAAATTTCAGGTTAAGTGAATAAAGTGATAAGGAAAATGTAAACAAATTGTAGAATGCTGAGGTTATGGAGTGAGACAATTAATTTAGAGAGAAAACTCAACTCTAGTGGAAGGAGCACGTGGGCCATTCTTTGAACTCGATTCCCAGAGGCAATCCTTAACAACTCTGCTTTCGATAACTTGGAAATCCTGTAAAGGAAACTCATTAGGAAAGGGATCGGTCTCGGACTTTAGTTTGGTGGCCGAGAATGCCTAGCTGTCTCTTTCTGCTGACTCGTATCGTTACTCTTGACTTTGTTTTTGGTCTGAAGTGAGGAAAGTTGAAAGAATGAATTTAAGAGTACAAATTGGGCCGGTCGATTCCTTAAGATGCTGGGCTTTTCTAAATAATAATAATAGTCTAAGGCCTTTTATAATGAAACACACACAAATATTCGGCAAAAATAACTTTTTAACCCTCTAATTTTTGTGTTATTATCATTTTGATCTCTCAAATTTCTAAAATTTCATCCTCTAAATTTTTTAATTTCTAATTGAAAACAAAAGTGCTAAACAATTAAATTTATACCCCTAAGTGATTAACAAATATGGAATTAAATAAATTAACAAATACTCACATCAAAGAAAATAAATAAATAACTCAACAGAATATACATATATAGACACATGCACACCACAGTATATGCAACATATCAAATCAAAGAAATATAGGTAGTGACACAGAGATTGATCAAGAAGATAAAAATAAGGTTTTGTTTGGTTGGAGGATAGAAAATAGTAACGGGATGGAAAGATAGAGAATATAAAAGATTTAGCTTTCAATCTCAATGAAACAATACATCGTGGGAACAAAAATGTAGGGTAAATTTGTCATAAAATTTCTTGGCGATTCTTGATTGGTGCTAAGCTAATAGTGCAATGTCATATCTTATTAGTTAATAACATCTAATAGATTTTAGCGATGGAATAATTATGTCATAATTTATTGGTTGATTGTATTGTTAAATATTTTAATATTCACCATGCACGCATTGTTGTATTAGAACCAGAAGGCCCTTCTTGATCAAATTATAATTAACTTGTAAAATTATAATTATAAGGACAAGGGCTTACTAATTTAAGATATATTTTGTTGGCGTGCCTTTTAAGTTCCCCATCACATATACTCTCTCTCTCTCTCTCTCTCTCTCTTTTATAGTTTTTGTTTGAGTTAACTCTCAAATAATTTGGAAGTGATAATTTGAGTTTATATCAAAATACAATCTACAAGACTATGTATTGGAATATGCCTATCAATTGTAATTCTTTTCATGAGAAATTTGATTAATCGATTTGAAACTTAAAAAATTTTAGTTGTACAAAAAAAAAAAAAAAAAAAAAAAAAAAAACATAGCAAACTTTAACAAAAACTTGAAGAATACAGACCAATTAAAAATAGAACTATCTCACTCAAACACACCCAATTTTCTCAAAAAAAAAAAAAAAAAAATAGAATGATAGATAAAAATATTTTTGGAAATAGTTCAATTTTAGAAAATAATCTATACATTATACCAAGTTACTATATTCTCATGCATATCCTAGTTTTGCAATTATTATCTATAAAACCTTTGAAATTAAAAGACTAACCCCCCCCCCCCCCCCCCCAAAGTATGTATATATATAGAAAGAGAGAGAGATGGATATTCATTTGAATATACTATTCAAATTTGATTTTTCTTTTTATTTATTTAAGACTTTTATTGAAATTTTAGATATATATGTGTGTGTGTGTGTTTTTAAGTTTTTTAAAAGTTGACATGGACCATGCCACATAAATAGTTTCTAAAATAATTTGTGACCCTAGCATTACTCTTTTTATAGACTCGCAATAATTTATTAATAGAAACTTTCAAGCCTGATGAAGCTTTGAGAATTGAGAGAGTTTTTGTTCAAGATGTCATACATTCACTTTGGTATTTTCAGAGTTGGAATGCCAATTTCGAAGTCATGCAAAAGAGTGTTATATAGAAGATCAAAAACTCAAAGCATTCGCATCAACAAGTGTGAAAATTCATGTCTATTTTAACATAAGAATTTACATTTTTTATTTTACATAATTACTTTTCAAAAACACTTACATCAAATTATCTATTTTACATTATATTTTATTAAAAATACAATTTCTTTATCATTTTTTATTATTATTATCTCAAATTGTTTCTCTCTCCTTGTGAGTAAATAAAAGATTATAAAATAGAGTAACGTTTGAATAATAATTTTGTATATTTGCACGGCTAATTTTGTTAAAATCCTATTTTGCACAATTTTGCATGAGTTGATATGGGTGTTTTTTGGGGTTGGTTGTGCTATTTTAGATGAACTTATATCTATCTCTCAAAAAAAAAAAAAAAAAAAATAGAAGAATAAAAAAATCTTTTAGCATATTTTGCCAAGTCGTTGCTGCTATTATAATGTCACTTTTTAGTGGGTGTGGCACACGAAGGAGGATATATTAATTTAAGGAAAACATACTAACCCTAAGCAAATACTTTTTTGAGTAGAAAAAGTAACTTAATTAAAAATTTAAAAGAAACTAAAGGTTGTCCCTTTTGGTTTGTTATCGTCTGAATTTAGTGTTGCAATTTGTAGTAGGAAATAAGCACCTCAACGCATTAGTCAAGATAGGCTAACGTTTCCTTTATTTAGGCCCAATTATTCAAACTTGAGAGCCTAGCTCTATTTGGCCAATTTATCCATTAGGCCAGAATTTAGACATTTCCTTCTTCCATAGAACGCAGCCTAAAAGACTATACTAGGCCCCATTGGAAGTGGATTTTTTTTATTTTTATGATGGTTCTAGAATTACTAATCAAACACTAACCCAAACATCCCTCACCTTCTCGTTGTAGCCAAAAATCTCCAAATTTGCTAGATTCAGCCATCATTGGCCGTCAGCTCCGCCTTCACCACCATCAAAAGCATCAAAAGCTGCTACTAATCCTTTTACACCCTCCTTTGAATGGCTCATCCTCGTTTTATATATATATATATATATATATAGAGAGAGAGAGAGAGAGAGAGAGAGAGAGAGAGAGAGAGAGAGAGAGAGAGAGAGAGAGAGAGAGAGAGAGAGAGAGAGAGAGAGAGAGAGAGAGAGAGGGTTTGAAATAAAGTATTAGATACAATATTGAAAGACTCACTAAATATGAAAGACTTACCAAATTAATAGTTTAATTAACGAGCACAAACTTAGGGATGACAATTTTTCCTTGCCCCACTTAACCCGCCCCTCCCCGCGCGAGTTTTCTCCGCCCCACAAAGTTGGTGGAGCAGGGATGTGGCAAGATTTTAGCCTCGCACCCGAGGCAGGGCGGGGATGGGTTTAGACTTTTTAGACCCACCCCACCCCACCCTGCATTGCTAAGAGTTATAATTATAAATTTTTCATACTCTAAAACCCTACTATTTAAACAAACATATCAATATTAGCTTATTTTATTCTACCTAATGTGGTTCTTTGCCTTTATTTTGTTATGTGTTATATTATGAGTTTTTTTTTTTTTTTTTTTTTTTTAATGATTGTCTTGCTCAACACTTGGATATATTATTCAATTTTTTCTAAAAATTAGTTTGATTTGATTTGATGGGATAAATTTAGTTGTAATTTCAAGTATATTTTTATTAATGAAGTAGGTTTCATTAAAAAAATTGTACTAGTTGTAGGGCAAATTAACAAAAAATAGATTTTTACGGTGTGGGGCGGGGCTTCGTGGGGTCCCAAGGGGTGGGGATGGGGTGAGAAAGTTTTCCCCATCATGCGAGGCGAGACGGGGATGGGGCAAGACAAAACCATGTGGGGCGGGGACGAAAACCCCATCCTTCAGCCCCGCCCTGTCCCACTGCCATCCCTAAGCACAATCTCTTTTTCTTTTCTTTTTTCTTTTTTTTTTGAGAAACTTAGCACAATCTCTATGCAAGCAAAAACATTTGTTAGCAAGTAGATTGTCACTTAATTCCCTTCTACTCACTCTACAATAGTTTTTTTTTTTTTTTAAATAAATTTTCTTTTACCAATATTACATGTAATTTCAAGCAATTACATGTTTTTTAATTTGTGGCAATCAGCAAAAACTTGGTTCCTCCACCACAATCCATACCTTGCATTTTAGCCTAAATTTTAAGTCTAAATTGCACTTTTCCCTTTTAATTATAGGACAATTGTAATATTTCCTTTTAGTTTAAAACGTAACAATGTCTTCCCTAAGTATCTGCCTTATTATACACAACTATTTTTATTACAAATTAGAAATCAAATTTCATTTTTTCTTCACCATTTGTCGCCTTGCCCAATATGGACTTGATTTTTTTCCCCCACAATAACACAAACAGCACAGCCTATCTCATAGCTAAAAAAAGAAAAGGGAAAAAAGAAAAAGAAAAAAAGAAATGATATATGAAGTAACTTTTAAAGAGGAAACAGAAGACATAGCACACCTATAATAATAGCTTCAACGTATTGCATGCATAACTTACAGGTAGGGGTGTCCACGGGTCCTCATCACCCCACCAACCCACCAAATCCGCCCTAAACCAACCAGCCACCACCTGAACCGACCAATCCGACAGTCGGTGGCAAGTCGCCACCCACAGAACTCGAACCCTTCAGGTCGGTTGGTGGGTTTCCTCCCCAAAAACCTGAGCCACCTGACTCGAGCATCACATCAACAACATCCAGCGACATTCAAAGGTTTATATCCTAAGACTACAACTAATGGTGGATTTGTCAAAATTCACATCCAATAAAAAGATATTAAGTAAGTTTATATCCTAAGACTATAACTAATTTTGTAGCTAAATTTTGTCCATTCCACAATATTTTCAAAATAAATCATAAGTGTTTAGTTATTATTAGTTCAAATTTGAACTTATTACTGAAATTATTTTTGTGTTCTAATAATAACAACCAGTAACAACTTACCACTTAATATTTGTTGTGAAAATATTATATAAATATAATTTTCCTTATTAAAATACACCACATCTTAAGTGAGTGCTTGAGATTAACATTTTCAATTTTCAGTACTTTGATGTTTCTTCTCATGCTCTTTGGGTCTTCAAAAATTGAAAATAAAGACATTAAGATTATAGTTACCTGAAACATTACTTTTCCAAGCTTTGATATTTTCTTGCAATTACCACTGTAAATTTGCATATACATGAGGGCTGAGGGGGTTACAGTCCACTTCAAGACCGGTTAAAAAGTGGAAATAATATGTGTTCCTTAAACTCCTTTTAATAGATTGGAAAAAGAAACTCTTGATTGAATACTAATGGTGTTCTCAAATTACTCACAATTCGAAATTTCTATTAAATTATTTCTCTACACAGTTTCATACAGAAAATTTGTAACATGACATAGTAATCCAAAAAACATTTAATCTAAGGAGTCAAATGTGATTCTTGTACAAAGGTCGTGACCTAAATATCCCATGGCAAAATCCAAGTATGGTATTTCATGAAAGCTTGGATTGAGTGGGGATTCTGTAAAAATTAGGGGGTCATACTCATTTCACAGTATTATTAACCACCCCCCCCCCCCCCCCCCCCCCAAAAAAAAAAAAAGAGACAGGAAAAAAATTGAAGTGTCCTTGATTTTCTTTTCACAATAACACAACCAACACAGCCTATCTCATGGCGGAATAAAAAATTAAAAAAATTAAAAAGAAAAAAAGAAATGATATGATATGAGAGGAAACAGAAGCCATTGCTAACCTTATACTATAATAGATTAAACGCATTGCCTGCATATCTCATGGTGGTGGGTTTGCTATTTTTAGGCCCAGCTTGGTGGCTGTGTATTTTGATGGGCCTAATGAAGGTCCTTGCTATTTGTAGTCTGTAGTAGAGTAAATGACCAACTCAGTCCATTAGCGAAGACAGGGCCGCGTTTCGTGTATTTGGGCCAAGTCCTCGAACTTGAGAGTGCATCATTCTTTGGAGTGTGAACATAACAAATAGAAAAAGTATATATCACTTTGAGGGTGCTCCATTGATTCTGTCTGCAAAAACTTGCCTACAGTCTATAGATGAGTTTTTGTTATTTACGTCAGACACAGAATGTTCCTCAAAATAAAAAAATTAAAAAAAAAAACGTCAGACACAGATTCAATAGAGCACCCTCAAAAAAAATAACAGAGTGGAGTACCGAACTAATCCTGCAACTTGAGGGTGCAGGATTATGTCGGACACAGAATGTTCCTCAAAAAAAAAAAAAAAACGTCAAACACAGAATCAATGGAGCACCCTAAAAAAAAAATAGCATACAGAGTGGAGTACCGAACTAATCCTGCAACTTGATAGCTGGGCCAATAATCAAGTGTCTAATAAATCAAGACAATGTGCCCGTTTGGATTCAGCGTTTTCCGCTGAATCCTGGGCTGCGTTTTCTGATTTTTTTTTTTTTTTTTTTCCCCGCCGCACTATTTGATCAAGTCAACCGGAAACAATGCACTCGTGTACTGTTTACGGACCTACAAATTCTACTTTTCAATAACTTTTTCATTAAAAATGGGTCCCACGATACTATTCACACACAAAAATAAGCTCGTACCCAATATGCTCAGTAATCTAAGTTGTCAATACCTCAAATAAATCCTCCCCGTTACCAAACAACTCCAATCTCTATGAGTAGCTGCCGGTATCACCGGATTTGATGCTCTGGCCGCCGCAAAAGCCACCCCAAAATCCTCAATCGCATCATTACGACCTCCAACTAACGATTACACAGCCTGTATCTCAGTCGAACTCGCCCACACGGTGTTGGCGAGTCAAGCCCAAGTGAGGGAGGGAATATGATATGAGCCATTCATTCCGCTCGTAGTCGAAGACGTAGAGCGAAGGAGGCGAGGACACATCACACGTGCAATGGTTGTGGTGGTGTCGAATCCGATGTTGATCTGTCGGGTCGGATCTGTCGGAGATTTGGGAATGTTTGGATACAGGGAGAAGGCGAGGACTGTTTGGCTCTTCTTAAGTGTTGACACGTTAGATTGCTGAGTGGCCACTGCGTGCTTTATTTATTTATTATTTGACACTTTCTTATTGCACCAGCTGTTCAGATTGTAGGAATTGAATCTGCAAGTGATTTTACCATATCATTTTTTCTTACAAAGACTATACATGTATACAAAGTATGGCCCTCAGAAAAAGTTTAGGATTTGAACTTCATTAGGAATGGAATGTCATTGATTCCTTCTTCTTCTTTTTTTTATAAGTCATTGATTCCTTCTTATATACCACTTTGATATATATATAGGGCAAAGAAAGAGGAAGAAACAAGGAGTCAAGAACAATGGAGGGCAACAATTTTCATCCCCAAGGGTTAGTTCAAATCTTTTTGCATTAGCCACTAGTTTTTGCTTTACATTTTTCTATTTATACGCCCATAAATGCTACTACTTCAAGTCCATTTTTTGTTATAAATTTTTTCATGAAAAAAGAAGAGGTGTGTGTCAATGACTCAATATCTTGCCCGCATGTTCATTTTCTGCTCTAGTAGGCACTTCTTTTTTCTTTTTCTTTTTTTGAGAAACAAGAACTTGAACTTTATTAAGGTAAAAAAGAAACAAATCAGCCGTAATCGGCACAAAGTACATGAGAAAGGTGTGGAGGAACATTTTCTGTCCATACCGAAAAACCCCTAACATGTCTAGCATGTTGAGCTAGATTATGTGCTACCATATTACCCATTCGACCCACATGAGAGAATCTAATATTGCCATCTGCCATCATGGATTTCGCTGAGCTGAGAATATGACCAAAGGATGATAGAGCCTCTTCTGACTTTAGTGTTTTAATAATATTTGTGGAGTCTCCCTCTAATATGAATGAAGTGAAGCCGAGCCCCTGTGCAAAAGAAATAGCTCTAGCAGCTGCCAAAGCTTCTGTTATGTCTGGAGAGAAGGGAAGACTTGCTTGCTCTGAGAGAGAAGCCAGAGCTTGTCCTCTGCTCTTTCGGATAACAACACCCAATCCTGCTTTGCCCATATCTCTAAATTGAGCTCCATCAAAATTAATTTTGATCTCTCCTTCCGCCAGTGGTGACCATCGATCCCGCAAATGATGAAGGTCTCTAAAGTGTGTGGCAGCATCTAAGTTAGCTTGTTGAAAGACTTCCAATGCTTGAGTCGCTGTTGGTGCAACCTGTGCTAGTGGGAATTCCTTTGGAGATGTACGAACCCATAGGCCTTCTTAAGATCATTGGCTTTTTAAAATGCTGTGTGTCATATATCTAGATCAAAATTGGGGAAACGAGTTTCATTCTACCATAGCAATCATTCTACCATAGCAAAGATAAGAAAACAAAACTCAAAAAATAGAAAATTTGGAAACAATAGATCACATCTAAAGTGATAACCCTCTCCAGCTTGTGTTATTTAAAGCAATCATCAACACATGAATTTGATAAATCTCATTATTTTTCTTGTAATCTTAGTACACATGAGCCACTTCCTTATTTCTCTCATCAGCAATTACCTTTACTAAGGAAACATAGCTAATATTCTTGGCGATAGTCATGGCACTTTCCACTATCCTCGCAGTGTGTTCACATTTGTGACATTCAAAATATACATAAACAACTATCTGTTGCAGAAGCTTAAATTGATATGAGCATATTAATGTGGATTTTTTAACATAAGATAAGGGCATAAATTGATTGAAATATATGGTTATTTACCTGATATCATGAAGAACTGTTGAATGCTCTGGAAGCTGCTTGCTTTAGTGATTGGAAACCATTTTGGACCCAGCCACACAATGTTTTGAATGCCTCTGAGGTATATTGATTGATTGATTGGAAAATTTCTTGAAAGCATTGGAGAATCTCTTGGTGTGAGACACAAAGTAATTGTGCGAACATTAATGCACAAATGGCAAGGATGAAGAATCCCAAGGGAGGTAGAAGGATCTCTACCAGCAAGCCAGAGGCAGAAGTGCCAAAAATGACGCACACACTCCTGCCTATATGGAGGCAACTTGTGTTGAGAGTTGGTTGGCTTATCCATGCCATTGTTATAGAGTAACCAAGTGCACATCCAATAAAAGAAAACATGATTCCACCATTTGAATGAAATGGGTTGTCAGAGTTTTGAAACCGGACTTGGATAAGGGTAAGCAGCATCATAATGAGAAAGCCTAAAGCAGTATGGACTGTAGTGGAGGAATCGAGTTGCTGTTGACAGCGACAAATAGAAGAAAAACATGGAATTGTGTCAGACTTATACTGAATCCTATGTTCACTGATAATGATGGAATAATATTATTTTTATTGTGTTCTTGCTTACATTTAAATCCCAGATTTTATTTTGCTGGCTCCTATTGAATTGTTGTTTTTATTTATATTTATTTGCTCTTTCTTTGTTTCTCACTTTTATCAATTATAAAAAGATTTTATTTTGCTGTGTGCAAGTATAGAGTCATTGTGTACAGGAAACCATATTTTCTGGGGGTCACGATTAATCTTGACAATAGTTTTCAGAGAAGAAAAAAAACTTGCACACAGCAAAATAAAATCTTTTTATAATTGATAAAGGTGAGAAACAAACAAAGAGCAAATAAATATAAATAAAAACAACAATTCAATAGGAGCCAGCAAAATAAAATCTGGGATTTAAATGTAAGCAAGAACACAATAAAAATAATATTATTCCATCATTATCAGTGAACACAGGATTCAGTATAAGTCTGACACAATTCCATGTTTTTCTTCTATTTGTCGCAGTCAACAGCAACTCGATTCCTCCACCACAGTCCATACTGCTTTGGGCTTTCTCATTATGATGCTGCTTACCCTTATCCAAGTCCGGTTTCAAAACTCTGACAACCCATTTCATTCAAATGGTGGAATCATGTTTTCTTTTATTGGATGTGCACTTGGTTACTCTATAACATTGGCATGGATAAGCCAACCAACTCTCAACACAAGTTGCCTCCATATAGGCAGGAGTGTGTGCGTCATTTTTGGCACTTCTGCCTCTGGCTTGCTGGTAGAGATCCTTCTACCTCCCTTGGGATTCTTCATCCTTGCCATTTGTGCATTAATGTTCGCACAATTACTTTGTGTCTCACACCAAGAGATTCTCCAATGCTTTCAAGAAATTTTCCAATCAATCAATCAATATACCTCAGAGGCATTCAAAACATTGTGTGGCTGGGTCCAAAATGGTTTCCAATCACTAAAGCAAGCAGCTTCCAGAGCATTCAACAGTTCTTCATGATATCAGGTAAATAACCATATATTTCAATCAATTTATGCCCTTATCTTATGTTAAAAAATCCACATTAATATGCTCATATCAATTTAAGCTTCTGCAACAGATAGTTGTTTATGTATATTTTGAATGTCACAGATGTGAACACACTGTGAGGATAGCGGAAAGTGCCATGACTATCGCCAAGAATATTAGCTATGTTTCCTCAGTAAAGCTAATTGCTGATGAGAGAAATAAGGAAGTGGCTCATGTGTACCAAGATTACAAGAAAAATAATGAGATTTATCAAATTCATGTGTTGATGATTGCTTTAAATAACACAAGCTGGAGAGGGTTATCACTTTAGATGTGATCTATTGTTTCCAAATTTTCTATTTTTTGAGTTTTGTTTTCTTATCGTTGCTATGGTAGAATGAAACTCGTTTCCCCAATTTTGATCTAGATATATGACACAGGGCATTTTAAAAAGCCAATGATCTTAAGAAGGCCTATGTAAACCACACAATCAAATAAATGACAAAAGTCTCACATTTGGTTAAAAATTGGAGATTGGAAGATTTAAATGGGAGGAGATCTTATCCCAAATTGGAAAGCACAAAGATGATATGGTGTGATGATGTAGTCTAATAAAGAAACAGAACCCATTGCTCACCTAATAATAATAGTTTCAATGCAATTTCTTGTGGTAAGGCTGCAGCTACCTCACCATCAGCCAATGCTTCTACTGCAATATATGCAAATGTTGTGCCAAAACCACTGCAAAATTTTTAAACTCATAGTTATTTGCTTTGACAGACTGCAGTTTGGTCTCTTTATCCATTCATTTATGCACAGTCATGAACACACAAAAAAGACTGAGTGAGGAAACATGTCTAGAGTTTCTACAGAGTATTTATCAAATATGTCTCTAATCATTTTATTTAACAGATGTGCTGCTTACTGAGCAAGTTTCTGCAGAGTCTAACAGTAATCTCAGCAACAAAAATTCATGATAAGCTTATAATATACAAATGTATGTTTTTCAATAATAAATCAGAAAACATTTCATTCCGCCTTATCTAATTAATTTGATCAATTACAACAAGACACACCAAGAGCCTTGTATCTCAATTGCATTGACCGGTTTCTTTTTATATCGAGAACCAGGGTTCAAATCCCCTGCCCCACTCGTTGTAACAATTTATTGAAAAAAAGAAAGAAAAAATTAAAGCGATTAGCTATTTGCTCTTTGTCTTCTCATCATGCTCACAACTTCAGATATGTTATAGTTTGTAAGAAAATCAGAAATAAAAATAATCCATGGAGATTAAAAATTGTCTAAAAATACAAAGACAAATTTGAAATTTATCATTTTTATAGTTCAGATTAAAGATAACAAATTTGAAGGTGTACCCAATGTAAGTCATTTAATAATAGCACTCTGAATCTAGGAAATACTAAAATTTGACATAATTGAACGAGACATGGTAACATTTCAAGTAAATGAAATTTCAGGTTAAGTGAATAAAGTGATAAGGAAAATGTAAACAAAGTCTAGAATGTTGATGTTATGGAGTGAGACAAATAATTTAGAGAGAAAACTCAACTCTAGTGGAAGAAGGAGGACGTGGCTCATTCTTTGATCTCGATTCCCAGAGACAATAACAACTCTGCTTTCGATAAGTTGGAAATCTTGTAAAGGAAACTCATTAGTCATTAGGAAAGGGAGGATCGATCTCGGACTTAGTTTGGTGGCCGAGAATGCCCAGCTCTCTTTCAGCTGACTCGTGTCGTTACTGGGAAAGTAAAAAGAACGATTTCTTTTTTTTTTTTTAGGAAAGAATTTAAGAGTACAGATTGGGCCGGTTGGTTCCATAAGATGCTGGGCTTTTCTAAATAATAATAAGGCTAAATTGCAAAGTACACCCCTAATGTTTGGGGATGATTGGATTTTACACCCCAACGTTTCAAAACTTTGATTTTACACCCCAACGTTTGGTTCCGTTAGCAAATCACACCCCCGGTTAGATTTTTCTGTTAATTGCCAAGTCATCTTGCTGACATGTTTTTTTTTTTGCCAAATAAGCTCAAAACGACATAGTTGCAATGGAAATGATGTGATGACTTGGCACATGCTAAACGGCACCGTTTTGCCCAAACAGAAAACAAACAGAAAATCTAAAAATCCTAAATCTAAACCCACGAACCAGCCCTTAGCTCCCTAACCCACGAACCCAAACACGAACAGATCTGTAAGATTTAGGCCTTAAAAGTAACATAGAAAACTGGCTTACCATGGTATGAGGTAAAACCAGTATAGAAGCGTGGCTGAATGTGACCATTCACGTCATCAAAGTTCAAATTCAAAGCTTGAACAACCTTGGCTGGGACTAAAACTGTTGGACAACCTGAAACAAAAACAAAAAATATACATTCCCTTTTGACAGAAGTGTTAGATCCACTAAGCAAAACACCAGCTCTAATACTTGAACCATTGGGATTTGGCACTTGATTTTGTTGCTGTGCTTGTAGTGAAGGCCATGCAGACTGAGGCAAACCCAGAGGCCGAGCACCACTTCTTCCACTCTCATACCCATTAGTGCTTCTCACTCTACTCTGAGTCTGTATCTGTGGCTCTCTTTGCTGCTGAGTCGCTAACCCCACCTTCACTTGTTGCCTCCCCCAAATTGAAGGAGCTGGTTGCAGAGCCGATGGGTGGTCTGGGTTCATAAGGGTTAGGAAGGGAAGGGTTGGGTTCGTGGGTTAAGGAGATAAGGGCTAGTTCGTGGGTTTAGATTTAGGATTTTTAGATTTTCTGTTTGTTTTCTGTCTGGGCAAAACGGTGCCATTTAGCATGTGCCAAGTCATCACATCATTTCCATTGCAACTGTGTCATTTTGAGTTTATTTGGCAAAAAAAAAAAAAAAAAAAAAACACGTCAGCAAGATGACTTGGCAGTTAACAGCAAAATCTAACCGAGGGTGTGATTTGCTAACAGAACCAAACGTTGGGGTGTAAAATCAAAGTTCTGAAACATTGGGGTGTAAAATCCAATCACCCCCAAACGTTAGGGGTGTACTTTGCAATTTAGCCTAATAATAATAGTCTAAGGCCTTTTATAATGAAACACACACAAATATTTGGCTAAAATAACTTTTAACCCTCTAATTTTTGTGTTATTATCATTTTGATCTCTCAAATTTCAAAATTTTCAATTAATCCTCTAAATATTTTAATTGCTAATTGAAAACAAAAATGCTAAACAATTAAGTTTATTACCCTAAGTGATTAACAATATGGAATGAAATAAATTAATAAATACTCACATCAAAGAAAAAAATAAATAACTCAATAGAATATACATATATAGACACACACACTCCACAATATATACAACATATCAAATCAAAGAAATAAAGGTAGTGACATAGAGATCGATCACGAAGATAAAAATAAGGTTTTGTTTGGTTGGGGGATAGAAAATAGTGACGGGATGGAAAATTTAGAGAATATAAAAGATTTAGTTTTCAATCTTGATGAAACAATACATTGTGGGCACAAAAATGGAGAGTAAATTTGTTATAAAATTTCTTGGAGATTCTTCATTGGTGCTAAGCTAATAGTGCAATGTCGTATCTCATTAGTTAATAACATCCAATAGATTTTAGCGATGGAATAATTATGTCATAATTTATTGGTTGATTGTATTATTAAGTATTTTAATATTCATCACACACGCATTGTTGTATTAGAACCAAAAGGCCCTTCTTCATCGAATTATAATTAAATTGTAAAATTATAATTATAGGGACAGGGGCATACTAATTTAAGATATATTTTGTTGGCGTGCCTTTTGAATTCCCCATCACATATACTCTCTCTCTTTTTATAGTTTTTGTTTGAGTTAACTCTCAAATAATTTGGAAGTGAGAATTTGACTTTATATCAAAATACAATCTACCTATCAATTGTAATTTTTTTCATGAGAAATTTGATTAATTGATTTGAAACTTAAAAAATTTTAGTTGTACCCAAAAAATAAATAAATAAATAAAAATAACAAACTTTAACAAAAACTTGAAGAATACAGACCAATTAAAAATAGAACACACCCAAGTTTTTCCCCCAAAAAAAAAAAAAAAAAAAAACTCAAAATAATAGAATGATAGATGAAAAATATTTTTGGAAATGGTTCAATTTTAGAAAATAAACTATACATTATACCAAATTACTATATTCTCACGCATCACCTAGTGTTGCAATTATTATCTATAAAACCTTTGAAATTAAAAGGCTAACCCCCTCCCCCCAATATATATATATATATATATAGAGAGAGAGAGAGAGAGAGAGATGGATATTCATTTGAATGTACAATTCAAATTTGATTTTTCTTTTTATTTATTTAATACTTTTATTGAAATTTTAGTTATATATGTGTGTTTTTAAGTTTTTTAAAAGTTGATGTGGACCATGTCACATCAAAAAAATTTAAAATAATTTGTGGCCCTAGCATTACTCTTTTTATGAACTCACAATACTTTATTAATAGAAACTTTCAAGCCTGACAAAGCTTTGAGACTCGAGAGATTTTTTGTTCAAGATGTCATGCATTGACTTTGGTATTTTAGGAGTTGGAATGCCAATTTCGAAGTCAGCAAAAGGGTGTTATATAAAAGTTCAAAAACTTAGAGCATTCGCATCAGCAAGTGCGAAAATTCATGTCTATTTTAACATAAGAGTTTACATTTTTTATTTTACGTAATTTCTTTTCAAAAACACTTACATCAGATTATCTATTTTATATTATATTTTATTAAAAATACAATTTCTTTATCATTTTTTTAATTATTATCTCAAATCGTTTCTCTCTCCTTGTGAGTAAAGAAAAGATTAAAAAATATAATAACATTTGAACAACAATTTTGTATATTTGCACGGCTAATTTTGTTAAAATCTTATTTTGCACAATTTTGCATGAGTTGATATAGGTGTTTTTTGGGGTTGGCTGGACAAATGGAAATGCTTGTGCTATTTTAGATGAACTTATATCTATCTCTCAAAAAAAAAAAAAAAAAAATTTAGAAGAATAAAAAAATCTTTTAGTATATTTTGCCAAGTTGTTGCTGTTATCATAATGTCACTTTTTAGTGGGTGTGGCACACGGAGGATATATTAATTTAAGGAAAACATACTAACCCTAAGCAAATACTTTTTTGAGTAGAAAAAGTAACTTAATTAAAAATTTAAAAGAAACTAAAGGTCGTCCCTTCGGTTTGTTTTCGTCTGAATTTAGTGTTGCAATTTGTAGTAGGAATTGAGCACCTCAACGCATTAGTAAAGATAGGCCGATGTTTCCTTTATTCGGGCCCAATTATTCAAACTTGAGAGCCCAGCTCTATTTAGCGAATTTATCCAGTAGGGCAGAATTTAGACATTTACTTCTTCCACAAAACGTGGCCCAAAGACTATACCAGGCCCCAATGGAAGTGGGTTTTTTTTTTTTTTTTTTTTTTTTTTTTTTTTTTTTTTATGGTGGTTCTAAAATTCCTAAAACACTAACCCAAACATCCCTCACCTTTTCGTTGTAGCCAAAAATCTCCAAATCTGCTAGATTCAGCCATCGTTGGCTGTCAACTCCGCCTTCACCACCATCAAAAGCTGTTACTAATCCTTGTACACCCTTCTTTGAGTGGCTCATCCTCGTTATATGTATACGCAGGGTTTGAAATAAAGTATTAGATACAATATTGAAAGACTCACTAAATACGAAAGACTTACCAAATTAATAGTTTAATTAACGGGCAAAATATCTATGCAAGCAAAAACTTTTGTTAGCAAGTAGATTGTCACTTAATTCCCTTCTACTTACTCTGCAACTTTTTTTTTTAATATTTATTTACCAATATTTCATGTAATTTAAGGCAATTACATGTTTTTTAATTTGTGGCAATTAGGGATGGCCATACCCACTGGGTAATGGATATCCTACCCTACTCGATCCAAATGTTTTGGGTAATACACGGTTCTTCATGGGTAGAACTCAATCGGGTAGGGCATGGATATTACCCAAATAGTTCGAGTAGGGTATGGATATTATCCATACCTGACTCGTATATATACCCAAAAAATAAAAATAAAAAAATCCTAACTCTCTCACTTTCACTCACACTCTCTCTCTCTCTTTCACGCGAGCCTCCATCCTCACCGTCACTCTCTCTCACCTAAGGCTCCATGGCCCAGTACCTTGAACTCATCACTCCAGTCACCAGCACCACCACTACGATGGTCTTCTCCATCTTCAAACCAACTCTCTCAACCTCGAAATCTCTCTCTGATCCTCGGATTTGAACTTTCTCTATCTCAGACGACCATGGTTGAAGCCTCTCAAGCTTATCACTGCCACCATCGGCAATGGTTTCACATCTCAACCTGAACTTCTCCTTAAAACCGAAACATATAACCTCTCTTGATCTGGATCGATCTCACCCTCTCTTTGATCTAAATGAGGCACAGCCTCCTAGTTTTGTCGTGAAGCCCAACCACTATAACCAAGATGGTGGTTCCCAACCTCTCAACCTTTCTCTCTCTAAACCCGAGCCAAACACTTCATATTTATCCAATCTCTCTCTCTCTCTCTAAAATCTAGAACTTAACTTCTCAATCTACTACCTAGCAGAGCCCCAAACGGCATGTGGAACATGAATCAATGTTGCGGAGGTTAAAGGCTTCACGGATCTGCCAAGAACTGTGGCTATGGTGGCGATTGAGTGCATGAACAACATAGGTATGACAGAGGGTAAGCTACTTGGATTTTTGTGCTCATGTGCTCTGTGTTTGTAAGGCTTTGTGAGCATGTATTAGAGAGTGTATAATAAAATATTATCTAATTAAATTTCTATCTCTATCTTTAAAAAAGGAAAAAGAAAAAAAGAAGCAAATACATCTGATTTCAAAGTTATTGATTAATTTTTTTCTTTTTCAAGATAAAGTAAAGTTATTGGTTAGTTTTTAGGTTAAATATTTTGGATTTTAAAAAGAAAAAATTAAATAGGTTTCGGGTAGGGTATGGATATCCATGGTTAATAAATCCGGGTAAGAATTGGACATGGATAATTATGGGTATTGGTTTTCGGGTATCCATGGGCAAACATTTTGGGTAGGGTATAGATATACCCGATCCATATCCTACCCATGGTCATCCCTACTGGCAATCAGCAAGAACTTGGTTCCTCCACCACAGTCCATACCTTGCATTTTAGCCTAAATTTTAAGTCTAAATTGCACTTTTCCCTTTTAAGTATAGGACAATTGTAATATTTCCTTTTAGTTTAAAATGTAACAATGTCTTCCCTAAGTATCTGCCTTATTATACGCAACTTTTTTTTTTTTTTTTTGGAAGGCAAACCAATTAATCATTCATTGAAATGTAAAGAATCATAATACAAAGCATCCGCCGCAAGCGGTGGAGTATCTTCAATCCAATACAAATCATCGATTAAATTCCTAGCATGTTTTGCTAATGTATGAGCAACCATGTCTCCACCTCTCTTTACCCAATTAATGGATAGGACCTGCATTCCTCTACGATTGAACTTGATGTCTTCATAGATGTGGCCAAGCAATGAGTTGTTCTCTGTAGAAACAGATAGAGCCCTTATCATATTTAGGTAATCTCCTTCAATAATCAACCGTGAAAACCCAACTTCCCTTGAGAATTCCACAGCTCTTCGACAAGCCATAACCCCAACCTCAACCTCCTCATTGCTATTCACATAAGGACCCTTTACTAACATACCCGCCATAACCTCACCTAAAGAGTTCCTGATAATAGCACCAAAACCCGAGCAATGTTGGTCTGAAAACACAGCAGCATCAAAGTTCAATTTGAACTCCTCTGCTTGTGGAGCATGCCAAACATAGCTACCAAAAATCCCATTCGAAGGAGCGAGAACCACCTGTGCTTTCCTATACTCATCCAGAAATTCTTTTGCCCTCTTGTTCAGCCAACCCGATTCCCTCAATTGTCCACCATGTATCACATCATTCCTTTGGTTCCATATTAGCCACACTTGCAATAGAAAAATTTCTAGTTCTTCCTTCGGTAATCTTTCCATCAAGGACTCAAATAAGCACTTGAAATCATGGCAGCTCATGGACCATTTCTGCAATGAAGTAATACTCCCAGCCCAAACATCTTATGCAGCTCCACAATCCCACACGGCATGTAATGCAGTCTTAGCAAATCTTTTACAGCAATGGCACATAACATCCTCTAAAATTTTTTGCTTTGCAAGGTTCACTCTAGTCTGCAGAATTTCATGGCAAGCTCTCCACCCAAATACCCTTAATTTACTAGGAATCTTCAAGCCCCACAGAACCTTCCACATCTGCTGTCCCTTTACACTACTTGAACTCTCTGCCCAAGACTCATTTGTCATCACCTTCCTAGCCTTATGATAACCTAATCAGACCGAATATACCCCATTTTTTGTATGCAGCCAACCCACAAAATTCATTCCCCTTCTTCGGCTTAATGGGATTTTATAGATTGCATTGGCATCATTTATCTGAAACATCTCCATTATAAAATCACGCATCCAACAGTGTAAGTCTGGGTCAATGAGATCAGACACCATACATTCCTCCATTTCTTCAGCCACCGAGTGTAGCACCATATTAGAAGGATAATTAGGGATCCAGTTGTCCTTCCTAATCCAAATATCATCGCCACTACCCACCCTCCAACAACTGCCACTTTTTAAAATTGGCATGGCAACCATTATACTCCTCCATACAAAAGAGCTATTAGGAGAAACAATTGCATCTAAACACTGGCATCGAGGGAAATACCAGGCTTTAAAACATTTATAAAGAAGCGAATCCTTCTCATGTATCAATCTCCACCCTTGTTTTCCTAGCATTGCAAGGTTAAATAATCTCAAATCTCTAAATCCCATCCCACCTTCATTTTTTGGTTTAGAGAGAGAGGTCCAACTCTTCCAATAGATCTTCCTTTCATTCCCCACTTGTCCCCACCAAAATTTAGCACAAAGAGCATTCAATTCATCACACAATTTCACAAGCAACTGAAACACACCCATGGTATGAGTCAGGATAGCTTGAGCAACAACCTTGATGAGTACTTCTTTTCCGGCTTTTGACAACAAGCATCCTTTCCAACCCTGCATTTCTTTCAAACCCTATCCTTCAAATAGGAAAAATTCTGATACTTCGCCCTTCCCACTAGGGTAAGTAACCCCAAATATGTTTCAAAGCGCTCCACCTCCTTCACTTCAAGTACAGACACAATCCCAGCTCTATGATTTGCTTGAGTATTGCTGCTAAAAAATACCTAAGATGTTTCCATAGTAATACATTGGCCTGATGCATTAGCATATGTTCTCAAAACCTCATTTATGACCTCAACTTCCCCAAGAGTAGCTCGACAAAAAAGAATTGAGTCATCTGCAAACATTATATTTGTACCAGATGGTGCCCTTCTACATATAGAGACCCCTTTAATATGACCTTTCATTTCAGTCCGAAGAAGTAGTGAATTGAACCCCTCTGCACACAACAGAAATAAGTATGGCGAAAGAGGATCACCCTGATGGATTCCCTTCAAAGGTATGATGTTCCCAAAAGGCTTCCCATTAATCAGAATAGAGAAAGAGGGAGTAGTCACACATCCCATTACCTAATTGATCCATACCACTGGGAACCCCAACTTCATCATAATACCCCTCAAGAATGGCCACTCCACTTTATCATACGCCTTACTAATATCAAGCTTCAAAGCAAGAGAGCCTTTTTTGCCTTTCTTCCTGGAGTGCATAGTGTGTAGTAACTCATATGCCACCAAAATATTATCAGTTATAAGCCTGCCTGGAACAAAAGCACTCTGAGTAGTTGAGATGACACTCGGAAGGATTTGCTTCAACCTATTCGCCAATGCCTTTGAAATAATTTGTAAATGACATTACATAGGTTAATAGGTCGAAAGTCAGACATCTTTTCAGGTTGCTTTACTTTAGGGATCAATACAATATTAGTATGGTTAATATCAGGTGCCATAAAACCTATATGCAAATAATCCATAATAGCAGCAATAACACTGTCACCCATAACATGCCAAAATTTTTGGTAGAAAAGTGCATTCAAACCATCCAGGTGCCTTTGTTGGTCCCATTTGGAACACTGCAGTCTTGATTTCATCAACAGTAAACTCCCTGGACAGCATCTGTTGCATATCAGGGGTAACTTTGCTCATCACCGTGTCAAGACATTCCTCCATCTGAGAGCATGTACCTGCAGTAAACAAACTATCAAAATAGTTAGTTGCCACCCCAGTAATGTCTTCTATCTCCTCCACCCAATTACGATCCCTATCTTTAATTCTCTGAGCATGATTTCTCCTCCTTCTCTATGAGGCTTTAGCATGGAAAACTTTAGTGTTTTTATCCCCATGCTTTAGCCAAGAAACCCTCGATCTCTGAGCCCAATAAATCTCCTGCTTCATCAATAAATCATCTAAGTTCTTGCTCACTTCCATAAATTCAGCCCTAGACTCCTCAGTGACCACCTCACTATTTAATACTTCAAGTTTCTTCTGGAGTAATTTTATTTCCTCAGCATTAGGCTTTGTTTTGGACAGCCCCCACATCCTTAGATTCTCTCCACAAACCCGGATTCTATCCTTGATACCCTCCAACCCATGGCCACCATTCATAGCACCCTCCCAAGAATTCTTAACTACCTCCTCACATTCCTCCCATAGAAGCCAAGCCTCTTCAAATTTAAACCCGATCCTTCTCTGCATACTATTCTTCCTAAATTGTTTTGTTTGTAGGATTAAAGGTAGGTGGTTCGAAGCATGAGGGGGTAAGTGAGTAATTGAGCTAAGCTGAAATTTATTTTTCCACTCCACTGTTGCTACAGCTCTGTCGAGCCTAAGCTTTGTATGTGCCTCCCCTGGTTTCTTATTATTCCATGTAAATGGATACCCCTTGAACCCAAGATCCTCCAATTGACACCCTTCTAAAGCTTCACGAAATGCATCCATTTGATTTAGCTGTGGTAGACGTTTACTAAGTTTCTCTGTAGAGTGAAGAATGGCATTAAAGTCACCAATGCACATCCAAGACTCACCCACAAAAGATTTAATATGAGCTAACAATTCCCAAGACTTACTTCTTTGAGTCACATCCGGCCATCTATAGAACACGTCAGCCACCACTCATAATCATCCTCTTCTCTAACTTTAACAAGAATATGGTTGGCTGTGTAATTAATTAACTCTAGCTACACTTCATTCTTCCAAATTAAAGCTAAGCCTCCCCCTAAGTCAGGCTTTTTAACAATGATTTTATTTGGGAAAGATAATTCACCATATAGCTTGTCAAATCCTTTCTTATCCAGCCGTGTCTACATAAGGAAACACACATTGGGAGCTTATTCCTTCACAATTTTGCGAAGGCTTCAACCTGTCCAAGGGTTCCGAACCCTTGACAGTTCCAGCTTAAGAGCCTCATTGTTCCCAGCAAGGGTGACTACCCACCCTCGCCAATATATCATTAGAATCCTAACCCACTTTCTCCCTCTTCATTTTCTGAATTTCCTCCTCATCTCTCTGTATGGAAAGGTTAGTATTTTGTGTACTAATTCTCTTCCCAAGCACTAGTAGGTCTACTACCTTCAATGTATTCCCTAGTCCAAAATCCATTCTCACAATTCTAGTCCATGTGGATTTTGATTTGGAAACTATTAGTCCACTCACATTCCCACCTTGCATGTCACACGTCACGTTCAAGTTCCCAAAATTTTCCTCCTAACTTCCAACAACATCTTCCACAAATTTAGGAACCATCACGTCCTGAGGAGTATCAAAGATCAAGCTAGACTCAACTATATCCCTATTCCCTACTTTATTGTCATGCACCTCCACAGGACTATCACTTTTTGAATTTAAAATAACCACATCCTCATTAGCTATAGACCTACCCCCCTGAATTTTCTCTATCTCATCCATTATGAGCTTGGACTGCTGAAAATCTGGGTGTATCCCAATATTCTCGCCGTGTACATCTGAATTACCAACCATTCCATGTTTTTCGGATCTCCATGGTTACTACTTGGGACTAGTAGTTCTGTCACGAGGAGGAGACCTTTGTCGTCCACTGGATGCTCTCAGCCAATCTCCATATTGATAATCAACCTCCCCATCACTTTTTTCTGTAGCAAAGTGTCTCGCACAATAGTGAAAATCATGTCCCAGGATTCCATTAAAGTGACAAAACATGGGAAGTCTTTCGTACTTAAAATGCACCCACATTCTACCCCCATCCGAATCTGCAATGAAGCCACCACGTCTCAGAGGTTTTGATACAGGCAATGCCACCCGAACCCTCATAAAATAACTTGGAACATCCTGTCTTCTACGTCTCTCCACGTCCTCGATAACTCCTAATATGCTCCCAACCTCAGTAGGCACTTAGGGAGATACCATATCAAAAGGTGCTCCCCAAATTTGTATCCACAAGGAAGCACAATCCAACTTCACATTACTCACTGTCAATCCTTTCCTCCACTTGGTAAGCATAAGCAATTGATTATCAAAACTCCACGGTCCCCCTTTCAAAACTCGATTCAGATCAAATTCAAAGTGAAACTTGAACTAAAACAGGTTTGATCCAACCTCTAAAATCTGTATTCCTGACTGCATTCCCCTACGCTGCACGTAGAGTATTCGACGTTGCCCTCTTATTAAATGCTTTATAGGTCAGAAACTTCCCAATCAAACTCAAGTTACAGCTTTCAATGTCAGGCAGTCTACGCTCATCTGAAATCTCTATTACTTCTTCCTCCTCAGCAGTTAACTTCATATTCTCTAATCCATCAATCACTTCATCCGCCTTTGTATCAACAGTAATAGTAGACTAAGCAGTAGAAAAGAGAAATTCAAGCCCTTGGATAACAAAGGGAGGTAGGGCTCGTATAGACAAGAGGAAGGACTCCTACAGAGAGGAGAGAAAATTGATGGATTGACTTCACAATGATATTGCTACGCAACTATTTTTATTACAAATTAGTAGGGGTGTACAGAAAACTCACCGACCTAACCCAACCTGACCCGCTGGGTTGGGTCGGTTTTTAAGGCTTGGTGGGTTGGGTTGGGTTACAAAAAAAATTTTTATAGCGGGTCAAGTTTGGTTTGGGTCATAAAATTACAAACCCGCCAAACCCAACCTGACCCACCCGTATTTAATATATATTTAAAATATATTATATATTTAATAATTAAAAAAAAAAACCAGCTGTAGAGCAACATTTCCTCAATTCCACTTCCTCCTACTAATACTAATTATATATATATATATATATATATATATATATATATAATATAATATAATTGATAAAATTTTTAAAATAACCAGTTCTTCCTATCCTATATAAAAACCAATTAGTTCACACAAATCCTAATAAATTACTATTGTTGTTTAGTCATTAGTGTTGTTTGTTAAGGAGTTACATTGATACTAATCTTTAGGTTTTTTTAGTATATTAATATTAATATTTTTTTCTACTCAATTTAATAATAATAAAAAAAAAATTTCAAACCCATGGGTTTAACCCAACTTATATGGGTTGGGTTGGGTTGAATTGAATTTTTTTTTTTGACCCACCATGGTGGGTTGGGTCAAAAAATCCCCTCAACTTGACCCAACCCAACCCATGCACACCCATAAATTAGAAATCATTTTTTTTTTCTTCACCATTTGTCGCCTTGCCCAATATGGACTTGATTCCCCCCCCCCCCCCCTCCCTCCCTCCCAACAATAACACAAACAACACAGCCTATCTCATAGCCAAATAAGCATGGACGGAGCCATGGTTCCCCCCCCCCCCCACCCCCCAAATTTTTTTTTTAAAATATTATTATATATATGGGTACTAATTTTAACAATTTTGTTTTAGAAAATTACACTTTTGCTCCCTTAAAAATATTATTGATTCTTTTAAGAGTATTGTTATAGTCACAAATTTTTCTATAACATTTTTACAAACGGTTAAGATAGCAAATTCTTATTGATTCGCATTTGGACTCACCACTTACATTATCAGCAATTTGTAAAAAAAGTTTGTAGTTCAAACATTTTCCACTTTTTAAAGACCATTAAAAAATATTTATAAGTCTAAAATCTAAAAAAGAAATATACAAGCCCAAAAAAATTAGTACAACAACAAAAATTATCAATAGTAAAACTAAAAAAAATAAAAAAAAATTAAGCCTAGTCAACCAATTTTACTTAAAACAAACAATCAAACCCTTTAAAAAAAATTTAAC
Source organism: Quercus tomentella (assembly GCA_028535165.1). Lineage (NCBI taxonomy): Eukaryota > Viridiplantae > Streptophyta > Magnoliopsida > Fagales > Fagaceae > Quercus > Quercus tomentella. The sequence continues at coordinate 38,198,348 of JAPQVY010000012.1, read as the reverse complement.
AACTAGCAGCTAAGCGACTAAGTAATAACAAAGTCGAAGGCCGAAGTCACTGCACACAACCAACAGCAAAGCCGGCCCCCCCTAACTCTAAGTTCTGGCTCTGTCCCTGCAAAAAAGAAAAGGAAAAAAAAGAAAAAAAAGAAGAAGATATGATATATGAAGTAACTTTTAAAGAGGAAACAGAAGACATTGCACACCTGAAGATATGATATATGAAGTAACTTTTAAAGAGGAAACAGAAGACATTGCACACCTATACTAATAGCTTCAACGTATTCCTTGCATAACTTACATTAACAGCATGAGTAGCTTTTGGCAGGGTGTTGTGGTGTGTATAGTTTGATATTTTTAGGCCAAGCGGACTTGGTGGCTAGATTTTGAATTGGGGCCTGCTGAATTTCTTTCTTGTTGTTGTCCTCATATCCTTTCTGTGTATTTTTAGTAGGAAATGACCCACCTCAGTTCATTAGCGAAGACAGGCCCAAGTACTGGAACTTGAGAGTGCAGCTCGATTAGCAGAGTTTATTCATTAGGCCATCAGATACTCCCTTCTTCCACAGAAACTAGCCCAATAGGACAATCACTCTCCTAGGCTAGCCTCCAATTTAGCACGGCCTACATGATTGGATTTCTAGTCCGAGTCTTAAAAATGCCCAGCCCATCCTCAGCTTGAAAGATTGTAGCCTTGTGTTATTTGTTTTATTTTCGTCGTGTTATATTTATATATGTAATATAATAAAATAATCAAAAAGTTTAACAAACCAATCTTATAATTGAATTTAATTTATAAAAAGAAAAAAGAATTACCACCACCCTGTCGGCCCAGATTAAAGAAAAGATAGGTAATTTGTCTTTCCATCAGAACTGCTTGACTATAAAAAATATTCCTCCCATCAAACAAAAAAAAAATTTATTGTGATCGGTTCTGTTCCTAGTCAGAAATGTACGAAATATTTCGTTCACGGCTTATATACCTCTTTTAAGGGTATTTAAGTAAAAGTAATGGAAAGAGACAGAGAATATCCCTTATGGGTATTTAAGTCTTCTCGCTCTCCTATTAAAATAAAATAAAAAATTCTTCACACATTCTCAGATGCGAGTGAGAAGACTTATATACCTGTGACTTCTCACCGGATCAGAAGCTTATTTTGCACAAAATAAAGGGTAAATCTGTAACTCTCGTATTTGTACGTTGGAAAAAACAAAGGTAAATCGACAAAAGTCTCAAAAACTCGAGAGATTGACAAAATAATCCTTCAAAAACTGCTTTTAAAAAATAGTAAACCTCAAAATATAGCTTTTAAGGCGGTATCTATCAGCTCTGAGAGAGCGACGTACGAGAGAGAAGAATCATCAGCGCTGCAAGAAGTGCACTAATCCACTAAGATTTCATCTCTACGAAGTACGAAGTTATACATAACAAAAAGAGAGAGAGAGAGAATGGGGAACAGGCTCAGCAATCTTCGTCCCGAACCCGAAGGGTTAGTCGAAATCTCTTCGCACTAGTTTTTGTTTTCCATTTTTCTATATATAAGCCGATGAATCCTACAACAAGTTTATTGCTTCTGTAGTAATTATTTTCATCACTAAGGCTTCATTTACTAGTTTATAACATAATGCGTCGAATAAATTATAAAGGAATGGAATGTGATAGACATTCACATTATTAGTGCTGTTGCAGGGGACCTTGCTCTGTTTTTGGTTTAAGCCTTATGGCTGTGTCTGTTCTGGTGCTGGTGAATTGTGATACAGAGGTGTGCCTACCACGGGCTTTTTGGATTTATGGTCCTTCGGCCTTCGGGCCTTAACCTTATAGCTTACCTGCAGATCCTGCACTGCCGACTGTTTACAGAATATTTGAGTTTGTCTGCTATGCACCAGATTTCTAACAACTTAGTTTTAATAGAATTTTTGTTGGATTTGAGGTGACTAACCATAAAATATAATTCTAAATGATAAAAAACCATAAAATATAATTCCCAAGGCTTGAAAGTTCAATCAACTCGGTATGTCAATATTAGAAGATGGATTAAAATCGAGATACAAAGGGTTTGTTTTTTTACTTTCAAAAGGATAAATGAATGGTTCCTCATATTTTGAATACCAGTTCCAATTAATTTATCTCTGAGTCCTTGGTTATAGCTTAAGGTTATAATCTTACTTAATGTATTTTTATTGAAAATGAATTTTGATAAATCTACCATTAGATTACAATTTCTTCTTATATCCTCCATATATGTAAAATTTCTAGAAAATTATATATCAATAATTATGTCATCAATAAATTGTTTAAATTGCAAATTTTTATAATTTAAAATTATGCATAAAATATAATTATGTAGATTATATAGTAAATAATAGTCGATTAACACAAAATTTGACATGTGTATTAAGAGTGTAAAGAATATGCATCCAATAGTTAGATTTTAGAAATATGTAGTATTGTTAATGATATTGAGTAAGGTTTGTAACCTTATATTAAAACAAATTTTGTAACTAAACTATATCCTAGTTTTAATAGAAGAAAACTTGGAGCGAAGCAAACACCCTAGGAAAGTGAAACAATGACAGACAGAGGAGGGAAAGAAATGAAGGTGATTTTTTTTTTTTTTTTTTTACAACAACAATTCGGTAAGAGCCAGCAAAATAAAATCAGATAACTTCTCTTTATTTTGTTCTAGAAGAATATTAGATGTAAGCAAAGGAACAAAAGAAGAGGTTATCATTAGTGATCGGAAGATTTGATTCGAAGTCTTTGATACAATATTGAAAGACTCAACAAATAAATTAACTTATACAACTGTAAATTTTGTAAGTGCATTAATCTCATTAAAAGCAAAAATTCTTGTTGACAAATGGAATGTCATAGATATTTGCTTAATTTCCTCGTGCTAACTCTTCAACTGCATGTATAGTCACAAATATTGCATCTAATCTGAGACAATTCCATGTTCTTCTATTTGTGGCAGTCAACTAGAACCCCATTCCTCCATTACAATCCATACTGCTGTTGGCTTTCTCATAATATTGCTGGTTACCCTCCTCCAAGTCAGGGGTCAAAGCTCTGGCGACCCATTTCAAAAGCATGGTGCAATTATGTCGGCTTTTGTCATAGCCGTATTTTTTACGCTACAGCATTGGCGGTGATAATCCAACTGACTCCCAACACAAGATACCTCCCTATACTTAGGCATGTGTGTATCATTTTTGGAGCTTTAGCTTGTGGCTTGCTGCTACGGATTATTGTACCTCCCTTTGGATTGCTCGTCCTCGTTTTAGGATTGCCCATCCTCGTTTTATGGGTATGCACATCTCTGCTATTACTTTATGACTCACAGATTCTCCAATCAATCAGTGAAGCTACTTCAAATGCATTCAACAAATTGTTCGGCCGGTTCCAAGATAGCTTCCAATCACTGCGTCAAGCAGCTTCCAGACCATTCAATAGTTCTTCAATGCCAGCTGCTAACTCAACAGAGACAAGTGGTGAAAATGCCAAAATGGAGGTAATTAGCGCCTAATTAGTCTTCATATCAACACTTTTTGAGTTTTGCTTTTGAATCATTGCTATGGTAGATAGAAATCTGTTTCCCCAACATAAGAGGGAAGAAGGAAATGGCCAAGAAAATTCTTGTTCCCACACACAAAAAAAAAAAAAAAAAAAAAAAAATCATTTAACAGTTATGTTTTTAAAATCTTTGAATGACTGACATTCAAAGTTCAATAAACAAAAATGTAAATGAGATAATAATAAAGTGTGGTGTAACTGGTGTTGTCCTCACATCTACAAGGCCTTCGTCAACTTATTCTTTTTAGTAATTCTATAAATTAAATTTTTTTTTTTTTTTTTTTTTAATCTTGATCTTATGTGAGTGGTTTATATTTAACATTGTCAATTTTCAATACTTCGAAGTTTCTTCTCATACTTATCTGGGCGATCGGAGTGGAAGGATAAGATTATACCTCCATCATATATTATTTTTCCAAGCCTTGATGTTTGCTAGCAATTTACTTCTTTTTCTTATAAATGTTATAGTCCTCTTTACCATTGTAGATTTGAACATAAAAATAAGCTGTGCAAGAAACAACAATAGTTTTAACTTCAGGAGACATACTCTCTTAGTGCAGTTAAAAATGTTGGCTGAGAGCTTGGTTTCAAACTTTCAATGATCTTTTGTAAAATTTTAAAAAATTAGATCAAGAAAGAACTAAGAGCAGGTGTTCTTACGTTCCCACAAAAAAGAAAACAGTTACACCAATACAGACCACTTCAAAACCAATTAAAATTAGAACTACTGTGTTCCTTTTGATTGGTTGGAATAGTAAGTTTTGATTCAATCCAAATGATCTTTTCATATTAAGCATTATTTTAAAGTTCTATCTATATTATTTCTCTGCACATGATTTAAAGTTCATAAGCTCTCACATTGACGGGTCTAAGAGAGGTGACTGGTAGGCACCCTTACCCCCAATTTTTTTTGATAAGTAATAAGTTCTATTGATATCAAAAAGAACACCATAGTACACAAGGAGTGTACAAGGGATCAACAGTACAAAAATTACTAGAATCAAGGAAATCAAGAAAAGAATAGAAAGATTGATTTAGCATAGCAATCAACCAATCCAATAAAGTTCTAAAGAAAAATAACTTGAGATTTGGTATAGATCTCTCATTATCTTCAAAACACCTGCTATTTCTTTCCCACCAAAGACATCACATTAAGCAAATGGGAACGATTAACCCGGCATCTTGTCATGGTTGCACTAAACCTGACCTCTTTTATTTGCACATTATTTAATAACCCAAAAAAAGGAAAATGTTTTCTTTATAAATGTACTAATCGAATCCATACAACTCTGCAACAAAAAGAGATGCTAGACTAAGTAGGACTGCTTCAACGCATATGGTTGAATTAATACTGACACACTCATCTGGAAACATTTATTGAGCATCAGTGTATCTAGAGAATAAGAAATCATAAAAATGTTCATGAAAAACAAAATTGTATTGTAATATTTGGGTAGGTGAGCTTTTAGTGCATACAAGGAACCAACAGACTTGACAAAATCGATAATCAACATTTAGGACTGGATTTGTGAACAGCCTATCTCCTGGCACAAAACACAAATGCACAAAGAAGAGTATGGTATGATGAGGTAATTGAAAGAAGAAACAAAACCTACAGAACATTGCTCACCTAATAGTGATAGCTCAACGCATTGTACGAATAACTTAAATCCTGAGCACTGAGCACAGAGAAGCGGTGTTCAGAAAAGCGGACCTTGTACCAGGCGTCGGTGAGGAAGCCTTCAATCTCGGGCATTCGTGGCGGAGGAGACCCAGCTGCCTCTGCTTTCCTCTCTGTCGATTGTGTCGTGAATTTGAGGAAAGGGGATTTTTTCTTCTTCAAAGGAATGGAGTAAATCGAGAGTATTATTAGGGGACAGAGCGGGCCTGTTAGGCTCCACAAGATACTGGGCCTTTTTATTTAATCAAGGCCCTTTTATGTTGAGACTCACAAATAATGTGACGTGGGTTTACTTGTTTTTTTTTTTATTTGATGCGGTGACGTGGGTTTACTTCGAGGAAAAAGGAAAAAAGAAATAATATTAACACTATCATTAGCATTGGTGGTGCTAAAAAGCCATCAGATACTCAGTGCCGGCTCAACATTATAAGAAAGTAAGGCGATCGCCTAAGGCCCCCAACCAAAAAAAGGCCCCAAATTTTAACCAATCAAAAATTTTTAAGTCTCAAAATGTTAGATGATAAAATAATGTTAACGGTGACCCCAATAAAAACCAAAATTTGCTAACTCAATTATTGTGAAAAATGTAATATATATCGTAACATTACTTTTACCCAATAGGATCTATTTCTTGAAAGTATTAGTTAAGCCCAAGATTCTAATCAATAAATAAAAAATAATTTTTTTTATCAAAGAAAAAACTAAAACAAATAAATTTTTCGTTTGATGTGTAAACATTCACCTTCTCCATGGGTGTTTTTCAGTGTAGAATTCATTAACTCCCACATAGAGAAGCTAAAAATACACACACTCTCTCTCTCAACCAAACAACTAAAATTTTAAGACAAAAATTATATACATATTCAATCTCAGACCTCAATTTTTCTTGTACGAATTGCTGGAAATTTTGCCCCACTCTCTATTTAAAGCATAAAAAAGAAAATGTTTTGAAACTGTAGCTGCTGTGCTTCAAACCTTCTTCTCCTCATTTAAGTTTGATCCTCAGGTTTGCTACTTCTCTAGAACCTTTGCTTCTTTCCTGAACTTTCTCATAATTCAAGCTATCTTGTTTTACTTTCTCTTTATTTTATTCTTGGTAATTACTTTAAATTCTAACACAGCACATAGGTAAACTCATTTTCATTCGTTCATTCATTTAACATATTGGTTGGGACGTGGAGTAGCATAGGACCATAAATTTATTTTATTTTATTATTTTAGTAATCATGGAACTACGTCTATACTTATCTCTTAGGGTTTTAATTTTTTAAATAAATTTCACCTTCAAATTTTTGTTGAGAATTTTGTTGATTCATTATAAAAAAAAAATTTACTTGTATACTCTTGTATGGGTCCACATTAACACTACTAGTTGTTATTTTGTTAACAAATAAAACTATTTTTGTGAGAAAAAAAATTCAACCGATAAAAAATTTTAAAATTTAAATTAAAAAAAAAAAGGTCCCACCCAAAATTGTTGTTTTAGGCCCCAAAATACCTTAAGCCAGCCCTACAGATACTCCCCTCTTTCACAGAAACTAGCCCAATAGGACCATCACTCTCCTAGGCTAGCCTCTAATTTAGCATGGCCAAAATGATTGGATTTCTAGTCCGAGTCTTGAAAATGCCCAGCCCACCCTCAGCTAGAAAATGCCGATTTATATTTGTTGTTTGTTAAAAATAGGAGGGTTATATTCGTAAGGTTACTGTTTTATGCATACCTTTCAAGGCCAAATTGGCCATTTACCACTTTTTGTGGAAATTATTAGCAACATACTACTGTTTGCAAAATAAATAGTAATATACCACTTTTTTAAAACTCAAGTTCAAGAAACTCGAGTTTGCTGTGTAAATCGAGTTTTAAATACTCTAGTTTCATAAAAAAAAACTTGTGCTAACGTGGTAAATGCTCTCTTTTGTACTTTTATGATACTCGAGCTAGGGCCGGCTGAATGGTAGAGCAATAGATACGGTCGCTTAAGGCCCTAAGTAAAAAAAAGGCCCTCAAATTTTATCCAATAGGGTTATAAATAATCAATAGATAAAATAATATTTTTTTATTAAATGAAAAACAAACAAAAAAGTGAGAAAAATGCTAAGTTCACAATATTTATCACAACACTTTTACAACAAATGCTACGTAGCAGATTGTTATAACTTGTTGTTGATGACAAAAAAATAAGGCTAAAATGCAAAACTGACCCTCTAACTTTTTTCAGATTTCATTTTAGTCCTCTAATTTTGCTTTCATTCATTTCAGTCCTCTAAGTTTCAAATTTATTCAATTAAAGCTTTTTCGTTAACTTTTGTTAAAATTTTTTGAAAAAAAAGATCTAGAAAATATTTTTTAATCATTAATTGAATTTTTTTAATTTAAAAAATTTGAAGAAAAATTTATAAAATTGAAAAATTAACCACAACATATAACAAAAGTTGATGGAAAAACCTTAATTGAATAAACTTGAAAATTAGAGGACTGAAATGAAAAAAAAAAAACAAAGTTAGAGGACTGAAATGAAATCTGAAAAAACATAGAGGATCAGTTTTGCCTTTTACCCAAAAAATAATTATAGTGGTGTTTTCAAATAGAAAACAAGAAGCAACTTAAAACTTATGATTTTTTTTGAAAAATATTGTGAATGTTGCCAGTATCATCAGGATCGCGGGCATACCACTGAGGATTGTAAAACTCTTAAAGTGACTATTTTGAGCAATTGGTCAAGGTGGGGAAGTTAAGGTAGTTTATGCATTAGCCTTCAGGGCAAGGAAGTCAAGTTGGCTCAACACATCAGAGAGAATCTATCTCTAGACCATCCCTGGGTACAATCAATGTTATTTTTGTAGCCCTAGGTCGGATCAGGGGATCCCCTTATGAGGTTACGTCCATAGCAAGGCTGGATATGAGGCCTTTTTTGGTTTCAGTATCACTCATCACTCATCACCCTATAACTCATCACTCATCACTCAAAAATCCCCAAAACAAACCCAACTCTGTTTGGCAACTAAACCCGGTTAACTTTTCCTTCTTAAAAATACAAAAAACTCACCTTTTATGGGACCCACTTACTATCCATCTTGCAGAGGCACAGAATGGCTACCTGCATTGCTATTCAGTATTGGGTTTCCATATCCCTTTTTTGCTTTCCCTTTATTTCTAGCCTTTGTCTTCACCTCTCAAACCCCAAAGCCAAAAGACCACCCAAGCATCAACTCCTCCATCCTTGCCCACTTGCGCCGCCGCCATGTCACCTTACCACGGCATCATCCTCCTTCCTCATCCTTGATTGAATAAACTTGGAAGTTAGAGGACTGAAATGAAATCTGAAAAAACTTAAAGGGTTAGTTTTGCCTTTTACCCAAAAAATAATTATAGTGGTGTTTTCAAATAGAAAACAAGAAGCAACTTAAAACTTATTGATTTGTTGTGACAAATATTGTGAATGTTGCACTTTTAAAAAATAAAATAATAATAAGAGTTGAGTTAGCAAACTTTTACTAGTTTTCATCTAGTGCTACCATTAACACTACTATTTTATTTACCACTATTAATTTGCCACATCTTGTCAAATTTTTTGTGTCTATAAAATTTCTTAAAAAAGAAAGAATTCTACCTAGTTCATGTTAATTAGTAGTAATTTTGCATCCAAAACAAGATAATCAATCTTCCCCTTAGGCCCCAAAATACATCAAGCCGCCCCTGACTCGAGCTTACCAAGCTCGAGTTCTTTGTATGGAACTCGAGTTTGACAAGCTCGAGTTCCTTATTCCTTTTTTTTTTTTTTTCAATAATTAACAAATAAACATAAACATAAAAATAAGTAATTTTTTTTTTCATTTGAATGCACAAACATATGCAGTGAACCATTTTTTAAATCTGTTTCTCATAAAAATTGTTCATTGTTTTCTACATAAATTGTTTCTAGCATTCTGCATAAAATTATTTATATTCAGCATTATTTAAAAAATTGTTCACTATTTTTTTTGCATAAATTATTCTCTGTTCACTGCATATGTTTGTGCATTCAAATGAAAAAAATTACTTATTTTTATGTTTATTTGTTGATTATCAAAAAAAAAAAAAAAAAAAGGAATAAGGAACTCGAGCTTGTTAAACTCAAGTTCCATACAAGGAACTAGAGGTTGGTAAGCTCGAGTACCATAGAAGTACAAAAAAGAGCATTTACCACGTTAGCACAAGTTTTTTTATGAAACTCGAGTATTTAAAACTCGATTTACACAGCAAACTCGAGTTTCCTGAACTCGAGTTTCAAAAAAGTGGTATATTGCTACTTATTGGTATGTTGCTAATAATTTCCGCGAAAAGTGGTAAATGGCCGATTTCACCTACCTTTCAAAGTCTAAAGATGCGCACAATAATAGACTTTTTAAGGGTATTTAAGTAAAAGTAATGGAAAGAGACAGAGAATCTCCCTTACCATGACTTTTGAGTGGAGTTGTGGTATGCTGTGTTAGAACCTCTTTTCCCCTCTCTTGTGTGTGTGTGTGTGTTTGTTTCTCAAAAAAATAAAAAAAAAAAGTGGATTGAGATCAGGTGCAAGGTGCAATACCTAGGGTATTGCACCTGATGCAATTACTATCAATGATTGAGATTAATAGTTGCAAAAAGCAACTTTCAAACTTAACCATTGATTAATAAAAGTTTAAAAAATAAAAAAATAAAAGTTTAAAAAGTAAAATGTAAATAAAATTTGTGAGAGAGAGGAAGGTGAAATAATCCATTTCTCACGGTTTCTCAAAAAAACTAGTGTGGGTTGCACGTGCAAGGCACGTGCTGTCCCTTTAGTTAGAAAATTAATATAATTTTTGTTGAAGAAGTATGAAATTGTGTGCTTAAATTTAAAATAGCTATTTGAATATCTATTTACTATAACAATTTTTTAGAACTTATTTACTAAATGTAACATCTACTCTCCAAAAATACTACAAAGAATGATAATGAATGTCATTATCTTTCCACAATATTTAAACTTTCACAATGAATGATGATATATGCCTCAACTTTTTTGAAGATCTTCATCAAATTAAATACTTGTAACCATCTACAATGAAAATTTTGTTATTCATACTTCATTCTTTATAATCTTATTTTATGTGTCTAAATACGATTTTTAGCTTACTTATTTTTAATAAACACCCTTTTAAGTGGGAAAAGAAATTAAAAAAATAACGAAAGACATTTGTCATCAAAGTTTCTATTAGATATAATTATAAGTCTAGAAGATTTAAACCTAATAAATTAGAGTTCTCTAGGTAACAAATAGAACACCATATATCATCATTCTAACTTTCCAAGCATGGCTACTAGTCTACCACATAATATTCAAAATACATGAAGAAATTTTTTGAGACATTAAAATTTAGTAGGAGTATTTTAGACATTCCACAATGGAATATTTTAGGAATTATAAGATTTCGTTAGGGTTTAACTAAGAGAGTAACAATAGGAGTATATGCTCATTTACAAAATATAAAAGGAGAAAATTATTCAACTTTAATTTAGGGGGGAATGAAGCTACCTCAAACCTAAAGGAGGAAAGTGCTACTTCATCAATTTGTGTGTGTGTGTGTGTGTGTGTTTTCTTTTGTTTTTAATAACTTGAAACAATGTGTTAAAAAAAAAATCAACCTAAAAAAACTATGTATAAAACAATGAATTTTGGTTCAACAAATTGACTAAACCAAAAAAGAAGTTTAGGAACACAACAAAATGTCATGATATTTTTACAATACCTTTTATTTCTAGCTATGGTAGGTTCTGGTTTGATATTTTATTATTTTATTTTAGAGTAATGCTACATCAACAACATTTTCATAATAAATTCTAGGTGGTAAATTGTTACTGATTTTAAACTGGGCTAACCACTTTTAATCGTGTATTTAAAAACAAAAACAAAAAACAAATGAAAAGCCAATTGAAGAAAATTGTGCCTAAAACAATGAATTTTGGCTTACCAAATTTGACTAAACAAAAAAAGAAGTCTAGGAACACAACAAAATGTCACACAAAAAAGAATCCTAGGAACACAACAAAATGTCACAACATTTTCTCAATATTTTTTTATTTCCAAATGTGGTAGGTCTCAGTTTAATATTAATATTTTATTTTTTACGTCCACAGCATTTTCATAGTAAATCTTTGGTGAAAAATTATTACTCGTTTTAAAATTATGCATTAAAAAAAAACAAAAACAAAAAGACAACACAAGAAAATTGTGTGAAATTGTGAATTTTGGCTCACCCAATTTGACTATACTAAAAAGAAGTCTAAAAATACAACAAAATATCACAACATTTTCACAATACCTTCATTTTTAGGATCCGAATAGATATTTATTTTATTTTATTTGAGAAAAATGCTACATTTATAATATTTTTAGAATAAATTCTAAATGACAAGTTGTTATTGGTTTTAAATTGGGTCCAATACTGATATCACTTTTTTATCCATAAAAAATACCTTGTCACATAAAATTTATTGTGAAATTATTGTGAAAATGTAGTGGACATAGCATTACTCCTTAAACTTTAAAATCAAACAATTTTTCCCTTAATATTTTGGAAAATATCAAATATGTCATATTGTTATTCTTTCAATTAAACTCTAATAAAAGCTTATAATTCTTAAAATATTTATGGTGTAATGTCTAAAACACTCTTGCTAAATTTTAAGATTTCAAAAATTTTCTTCACGTATTTTGAGTTTTAGATGGTAGTAGTTCTCAATTTCTTATTTTATTATTTTATTCTGATTTTTAAAAAATTGACACCTCAATAACTGTAAAAATATTGTAAGAATATGTTGTGTCAGTGTAACTGTGTCTGCATATATAAATATTTAAAAGAAAGAACTAAAAGAGCACAAACAAAGCCAGCATACTGCCGCAAAAAATAAGGCCAACAAACAGTGCATATGTGCAGACACATATGCACCATGCACCATGCACCATGCACCGTACGGTGCATTTGATACCCCACTCCCCCCCCCCCCGCGCAAAAACAAAAAAATATTTATTGTGTAATGTCTAAAACACTCTTGCTAAATTTTAAGATCTCAAAAATTTTCTTCACGTATTTTGAGTTTTAGATGGTAGTAGTTCTCAATTTCTTATTTTATTATTTTATTCTGATTTTTAAAAAATTGAAACCTCAATAACTGTAAAAATATTGTAAGAATATGTTGTGTCAATGTAACTGCGTCTGCATATATAAATATTTAAAAGAAAGAACTAAAAGAGCACAAACAAAGCCAGCATACTGCCGCAAAAAACAAGGCCAACAAACAGTGCATATGTGCAGACACATATGCACCATGCACCATGCACCATGCACCGTACGGTGCATTTGATACCCCACTCCCCCCGCGCAAAAACAAAAAAATATTTATTGTGTAATATCTAAAACACTCTTGCTAAATTTTAAGATCTCAAAAATTTTCTTCACCGTATGGTGCGTGCATTTGATACCCCACTCCCCCCCCCCCCCCGGCGCAAAAACAAAAAAATATTTATTGTGTAATGTCTAAAACACTCTTGCTAAATTTTAAGATCTCAAAAATTTTCTTCACGTATTTTGAGTTTTAGATGGTAGTAGTTCTCAATTTCTTATTTTATTATTTTATTCTGATTTTTAAAAAATTGACACCTCAATAACTGTAAAAATATGTTGTGTCAATGTAACTGTGTCCGCATATATAAATATTTAAAAGAAAGAACTAAAAGAGCACAAACAAAGCCAGCATACTGCCGCAAAAAACAAGGCCAACAAATAGTGCATATGTGCAGACACATATGCACCATGCACCATGCACCGTACGGTGCACCATGCACCGTACGGTGCATTTGATACGCCACTCCCCCCCCCCCCCCCCCCAAAAAAACCAAAAAAATATAGCTTTTAAGGCCGTTTCCATCAGCTCAGTGCAGAATCATCCACTGTAAGAAATAGTGCACTAAGCCACTAAGATTTCATCTCTACGAAGATACACATAACAAAAAGAGAGAGAGAGAGAGAGAATGCAGAACAGGCTCAGCAATCTTCGTCCCGAACCCGACGGGTTAGTAGTCGAACTCTCTATGCACTAGTTTTTGTTTTACATTTTTCAATATATAAGCCGAGGATTCCTACAACAAGTTTATTGCTTTTGTAGTAATTATTTTCATCACCAAGGCTTCATTTACTAGTTTATAATATAATGCGTAATAAATTATAAAGGGATGGAATGGGATAGACATTATTAGTGATGTTGCAGGGGATCTTGCTCTGTTTTTGGTTTAAGCCTTATGACTCTGTCCTGTTCTGGTGCTGGTGAATTGTGATACAGAGGTGTCCCTACCTCGGGCTCTTTGGATTTATGGGCCTTCGGGCCTTAACCTTACAGCTTACCTGCACTGCTAATTGTTTACAGAATATTTGAGTTTGTGAATTGATTGATGCGTTTAGGGACGTTCTCAATGGGGTTACTGGATGTGTCCTGAACATGATGTTCTTATTTAGTTGTGTTTTAATGAATCGTCTTTCACCAAAAATATTTGAGTTTGTCTGTTATGAACCAGATTTCTAACAGCTTAGTTTTAATAGAATTTTTGTTGGATTTGAGGTGACTAACCATAAAATATAATTCTAAATGATAAAAAACCATAAAATATAATTCCCAAGACTTGAAAGTTCAATCAACTTGGTAGGTCAATATTAGAAGATGGATCAAAATCAAGATCCAAAAGGTTTGTTTTTTTACTCTCAAAAGGATAAATGAATTGTTCCTCATATTTTGAACACCAGTTCCAATTAATTTATCTCTGAGTCATTGGTTATAGCCTAATGCTATAATCTTAATTTTTTTTTTATTGGAGATGAATTTTGACAAATCTACCATTAAATTACAATTTCTTTTTATATCTTTCGAACTTGCAAAATTTCTAGAAAATTATAAATCAATAACTATGTCATCAATAAATTGTTTAAATTGCAAATTTTTAAATTTAAAATTATGTATAAAATATAATCATGAAGATCATATAATAAATAATAGCCAATGGACACAAAATTTCACATGTGTATTAAGAGCGTAAAGAACATGCAATCCAATTGTTAGATTTTCAAAATATGTAGTATTGTTAATGATACTGAGTAAGGTTTGGCTACAACCAATTTTGTAGCTAAACTATATCCTAGTTTAAATAGAAGAAAACTCGGAGCAAAGCAAACACCTAGGAGAGTGAGACAATGGCAGACAGAGGAGTGAAAGAAATGAAGGGGATTTTTTTTTTTTTTTTTTTTTTTTTACAACAACAATTCGGTAAGAGCCAGCAAAATAAAATCAGATAACTTCTCTTCATTTTGTTCTAGAAGAATATTAGATGTAAGCATAGGAACAAAAGAAGAGGTTAACATTAGTGATCGGAAGATTTGATTCGAAGTCTTTGATACAATATTGAAAGACTCAACATAACTTATACAATTGTAAATTTTGTAAGTGCATTAATCTAATTAAAAGCAAAAATTCTTGTTGACAAATGGAATGTCATGGATATTTGCTTAATTTCCTCGTGCTAACTCTTCAACTGCATGTATAGTCACAAATATTGCATCTAATCTGAGGCAATTCCCTGTTCTTCTATTTGTGGCAGTCAACAAGAACCCCATTCCCGCATTGCAATCCATACTGCTGTTGGCTTTCTCATAATGTCGCTGCTTACCCTCCTCCAAGTCAGGGGTCAAAGCTCCGGCGACCCATTTCAAACGCATGGTGCAACCATGTCGGCTTCTGTCATAGCCATATTGTTTTACACTACAGCATTGGCAGTGATAAGCCAACTGACTCCCAACACAAGATACCTCCCTATACTTAGGCATGTGTGCATCATTTTTGGAGCTTTAGCTTGTGGCTTGCTGCTACGGATTATTGTACCTCCCTTTGGATTGCTCGTCCTCGTTTTAGGATTGCCCATCCTCATTTTATGGGTACTTTATGACTCACAGATTCTCCAATCAATCAGTGAAGCTACTTCAAATGCATTCAACACAATCAGTGCAGCTACTTCAAATGCATTCAACAAATTGCACGTTTGGTTCAAAGATAGCTTCCCATCACTGTGTCGAGCAGCATCCAGACCATTCAATAGTTCTTCAATGCCAGCTGCCAACTCAACAGAGACAGTTGGTGAAAATGGAAGTAATTAGCGCCTAATTAGTCTTCATATCAACACTTTTGAGATACCTATGATGTCAAAGTAAGTGACCTTATAATCTGTTGTTTATGTATGTTCTTAATGTTTTATGACAATTGCAAAAACTATTAGCTATGTTTCCTTAGTAAGGCTAATTGCTGATGAAAGAAAAAATGAAGTGACTCATGTACCAGATTAAAGATTTATCAAATAGATATGTTGGTGATTATTTAAATAGTACAAGCTGGACAAGCTGATCGCTTTAGCTGTGATCAATTGTTTCAAAATTTTCTAAGTTTCAAAACAATTTTAGTTTGAGTTTTGTTTTCGAATCATTGCTATGGTAGATAGAAATCTGTTTCCCCAATATGAGAGGGAAAAAATAAATGGCCAAGAAAATTCTTGTTCCCACACAAAGAAAAACATCATTTAACAGTTGTGTTTTTAAAATCTTTGAATGACTGATATTCAAAGTTCAATAAACAAAAATGTAAATGGGATAATAATAAAGTGTGATGTAACTGGTGTTGTCCTCAGATCTACAAGGCCTTCATCAACTTATTCTCTTTAATAATTCTATAAATTTAAAATTAAAAAAAAAAAAAAAAAATCTTGATCTTAGGTGAGTAGTTTATATTTAACATTGTCAATTTTCAATACTTCGACGTTTCTTCTCATACTTATCTGGGTGCTCAGAGTGGAAGGATAAGATTATACCTCCATCAAATATTACTTTTCCAAGCCTTGATGTTTGCTTGCAATTTACTTTTTTTTTTTTTTTTTTTATAAATGTTATAGTCCTCTTTACCATTGTAAATTTGAACATAAAAATAAGCTGTGCAAGAAATAACAATAGTTTTAACTTTAGAAGACATACTCTCTTAGTGCAGTCAAAAATGTTGGCTGAGAGCTTGGTTTCAAACTTTCAATGATATTTTGTAAAATTTTGAGAAATTAGATCTAGAAAGAACTAAGAGCAGGTGTTCTTACGTTCCCACAAAAAAGAAAACAGTTACACCGATACAGACCACTTCAAAACCAATTAAAATTAGAACTACTGTGTTCTTTTTAATTGGTTGGAACAGTAAGTTTTGATTCAATCCAAATGATCTTTTCAAATTAAGCATTATTTTAAAGTTCTATCTATATTATTTCTCTGCACATGATTTAAAGTTCATAAGCTCTCACATTGAGAGGTGACTGGTAGGGACCCTTACCCCGAAATTTTTTTTTTTTTTTTTTTAATTAGTAATGAGTTTTATTGATATAAAAAAAAGAACACCGTAGTACACAGGGAGTGTACAAGGGGTCAACAGTACATAAATTACTAGAATCAAGGAAATCAAGAAAAGTAGAGAAAGATTGGTTTAGCATAGCAACCAACCAATCCAATAAAGTTCTAAATAAAAATAACTTGAGATCTGGTATGGATCTCTCATTTTCTTTCCCTCCAAAGACACCACATTAAGCAATGGAGTACAATTAACCATATATGACCATTTGGATGACGTTGATAACCCGTGCCTTGCCATGGAAGGCACTTGCCATTGCACTAAACCTGACCTCTCATTTGCACATTATTTCATAACCCAAAAAAAGAAAAATGTTTTCTTTATAAATGTACTAATCGAATCCATAAAACTCTGCAACAAAAAGAGATGCTAGACTAAGTAGGACTGCTTCAACGCATATGGTTGAATTAATACTGACACAGTCATCTGGAAACATTTATAGAGCATCAGTGTATCTAGAGAATAAGAAATCCTAAAAATGTTCATGAAAAACAAAATTGTATTGTAATATTTGGGTAGATGAGCTTTTAGTGTATACAAGGAACCAACAGACTTGACAAAATCGATAATCAACATTCAGGACTGGATTTGTGAACAGCCTATCTCCTGGCACAAAACACAAAAGCACAAAGAAGAGTATGGTATGATGAGGTAATTGAAAGAAGAAACAAAACCTACAGAACATTGCTCACCTAATAGTGATAGCTCAACGCATTGTACAAATAACTTAAAGCCTGAGCACTGAGTAGCGGTGTTCAGAAAAGCGGACCTTGTACCAGGCGTCGGTGAGGAAGTCATCAATCTCGGGCTTTCGTGGCGGAGGAGACCCAGCTGCCTCTGCTTTCCTCTCTGTCGATTGTGTCGTGAATTTGAGGAAAGGGGATTTTTTCCTTCTTCAAAGGAATGGAGTAATCGAGATTATTATTAGGGGACAGAGCGGGCCTGTTAGGCTCCACGAGATAATGGGCCTTTTTATTTAATCAAGGCCTTTTATGTTGAGACTCACAAAAAAATATGAGGTGGGTTTAGTTTGAAAAAAAAAATAAAAAATAAAAAATATTAATGTCATATTGTTATTTTTAGCCCCATTAAAACTATATTGTTATTTTATAAAGTGAGGTAGTAAAATAAGTAAAGTAATTTTTTGTGGTGTCAAATTACTAAATACCAAATGTGGGAGAAGTCAAGGACAAGGAGATCTCTTCCAAGATTTGCAAGTTCAAAACCAAGTGATACATTGCGGGCATTTTCAGGGCATTTCAGCAGATGAGACAAAAATACAAGGCACAGCATGAAAACGAAGCCACCAGGAGATAAAGGCGCATAATGAAAAATAGGCTAAAATATAAATTGTGCCTTTTAAATTTGACTAAATTTTATTTTAATATTTTTAACTTTACTTTTGTTGGGAGGTCAATTGTGCATTTCAAAAATTCAAGGTGACATTGTAAATTAGGTGAAAGATTAGGGAAGAAAAGTGTAATTTTTTCTTATATTTATTCATGTAGAGGTTTTTTTTTTTTTTTTCCCCTAACATTAGTAGGTTTTCTATATATTTGATTTGTTGTGGAGTAATCATTTTGATTTCTTGGTGTTTGTATGATAATTTCTTTCATTATTGCTTGAGTTTATTAAATTTTAAAGGTAAATTGCAATTTTCCCTCTTTGAGTACAAGATGGTTGTAATATTTCATTTTAGTTAAAAGCATAGCATTGCCTCCCCCAACTATCGGCTATTGTCACCTAACTATTTTTGTGAGGATCAACGAGCCGAGCAAGAGTGTTGGGCCGTCGGCTATTCTCGAGGACATATAGGAGCCCAACGATGGCTGAAAGGTTTGATAAGTTTTGGGGTCAATGAGCCGAGGATAAGGAAAGATAATAACAAACTAGTGGTAGCTCCTAAGGAGCCGAGCTTCCTCGGGAAAGCATTGTGGAAGGTTGGAACCCGGCCACCTTGAGAATGTTGTGCAAGAGGTAACCATTCTTTTGAGGATAAGCTTTAGGGAAAGAAGCCAACAATAAAGGAAGAAATATCTTGGAAGAATGTTGCTACCACCACATTAAATGCTCTGCACCTAACCAACTTGCTGCATTTATGTGGAAATGACACCTGAATAGTGGTATCTCAGTTTATAGCTATTCACAAAACTTCCAGGAGGTTTTGGATGAGACAAGCATCCAGTAGATCCCCTATAAGATCAACAAGTGGAAGGCTAGGATGAAGAAGGATAGGACTATATAAGGGAAAGGCCCCCATAAAAAATGGGGCATGTAATTTAGAGGAGGAGAAAGAAAGAAAAAAGAAAATTGTATTCATATATTCTAGATTTATTATAAGAGCACTTGATCCTCGGACTTGACCGAGGAGTGTAGTTTCTCTCAAATTGTGTCTCTAATCTTATTAACATGAATCCAATCATCTATGACCCTTATTTAACTTGCTAAGTTGCCTTCCTGTTTAGTCCATACTCTAACAAGTATATTGTTTTAGGCTCTTTGGGCTATTATCCATTGTTCCTGGTAGGCCGT
Organism: Quercus tomentella; assembly: GCA_028535165.1. Taxonomy (NCBI): domain Eukaryota; kingdom Viridiplantae; phylum Streptophyta; class Magnoliopsida; order Fagales; family Fagaceae; genus Quercus; species Quercus tomentella. The sequence continues at coordinate 38,179,088 of JAPQVY010000012.1, read as the reverse complement.
GGTTCAAATCGAGTTCTTACAATTGGCGTCGTCTATGGGAAATTAAGAGAAGTACTTACAGTTTAAACTAGTCAGGGTGGGTTCTGGACCAAATCGAGAAGAATCTGTGGGATCTCAACGTGAGGACTAGTTTGTTAACCTTGAAAGAAGGAGAGATTGCGAAGTTAGCATGCACACAACCCATACTAGTAGGAGTCACTCTAAAACTGGGAGCCATATTTCGCGTGGGGAAGAAACTAGGAACCTCAAATTGGAGATAGACCATTTGCGCAGAAAATTACATCGTAAACAAAGAGTGGCATCTCCTTCAAGCTCAGGATCCGAATCAAGGGGAGATGGCAATTATAAACCAAGGTCTAGAACACCTCCCAACGAATCCATTTCCTTATCTTTGTGGTAGGATAGGAAGGAAAAATATTACAAGAAGAGGGATAAGAGCCCGACCCCTAGGAGCATGGGGATTGATGCGATGAGTAAAGCCTTGCAACAAATTTCCAAATCACCATTTACACGGAGAATTGATAAAGCTAAGCTCCTCCATCGATTTACACAACCCACTTTTACGATTTACAATGGGAGGATCAACCCAGTCGAGCATGTCAGTCATTTCAATCAAAGAATGGTTGTTCATTCTAGGAATGAAGCTTTGATGTGCAAGGTTTTTCCCTCTAGTCTAGGACCTACTGTGATGCGGTGGTTTGATAGGCTTGAAGAAAGTTCAATTAACTCTTTTCAAGAGCTCACAAGGGCTTTCGGTGCTCGTTTTGTTACATGCAGCAAAGTTCCTCGTCTCTTTGACTCCTTGTAATCTATGGTAATAAGAGAGGGAGAAACACTGAAAACCTACTCAGATAAATACTAGAAAAAATTTAATGAGATAGATGGAGATTTTGAGGATGTCGCAATCAGGAATTCAAGTTGGCTCAACATATCAAAGAGAATCTATCTCTAGACCATCCTTGGGTACAATCAATGTTATTTTTGCAGTCCCAGGTCGGATCAGGGGATCCCCTTATGGGGTTATGTCCATAGCAAGGCCGGATACCAAGGCCTTGTTTAGTTGCAGCATCACTCATCACTCATCACTCGTCACCTTGTAACTCATCACTCATCACTCGAAAATCCCCAAAACAAACCCAACTCTGTTTGGCAACCAAACCTAGTTAACTTTTCCTTCTTAAAAACACAAACTCACCTTTGTGGGACCCACTTACTATCCATCTTACAGAGGCACAGAATGGCTACCCAAAACTTGCGTTGCTATTCAGTATTAGGTTTCCATATCCCTTTTTTGCTTTCCCTTTATTTCCAGCCTTTGTCTTCACCTCTCAAACCCCAAAGCCAAAAGACCACCCAAGCATCAACTCCTCTATCCTTGCCCACTTGCGTCGCCGCCATGTCACCTTACCACGGCATCATCCTCCTTCCTTATCCTTAAACCCGAGCCGCTACAGCTCCGTCCTCCAATGTCAACCCTGAATTTGAACCTAGAAATAGAGAAAGAGAGTCGGTCCTCTGCTCGGTCACTGTTCCTCATCCAAATCGGTGGTCGCTTGACTTGCCCAAGGAACTTCGATGGCTTCCCCGAGCATTACTAGTGAACAATGTATGGATTTATCCCTCGTTCTTCTGAAATTTTAGGCAAAAATTATTTAATCTTGTTGGGTAGGCCATGGGAATCCAAATCTGTTTATCTCTTTCCATTTTTTAAGCTTGTATTGTCTTTCTTTAACACTTGCATCACTGTCTTTCTGTTTTTCGATCACACCTTTTTATCTTTTAGTCTTTATTACTTTAGTTCTCCAAAAACAAAACCAAATATTGTTTTGGGGTGTGCTTCTTCCAAGCTACTTTAAGTAATAGTGGATTCCATTATGTCACCCACTTTACTTTGATGTATATAAAGTAAAATACCAACACTTGTATTGAGATCACTTAAAAGTTCCCAATTTTTTTTTTTGGAAAACTTAATTAAAACCCAATTGTATAATGGCCCCAATTAGGTCTTCTGTTCCTTTAAAGCAGTTAATATGATTTTTTTTTTTTTTTAATTTTTTATAGAGAGGGGAGGATGGTCTAAATTTTTGTGAACTGTTTGTATTTTTGCTTCCTAGTTTGTGGTAGCTTTTTCGGTGCAATTTACATGGGAAAGTGATTCTTTAAGAATGTGGGTGCCAGTTACTTTGGTTTGTAGTAGTTATCATAGGGTATTCAAGAGTAAACAAGCATTCATAGCCAACGTAGAGAGTAAACACAAAGCAAAGTAACTAATTGATAGTGAATATATATGTAGGGGTGGAGGTTTCAAACAATGTCAGAAGCAAGTACAAGTAGCTATAACTCCAACTATAAGGGGCATGTGTGTGACATAGATTCGTGCGTGTTGCGGACATCTTTGCAGCTCCATAATTTTAGTAGAAGGTTTTATGGCTATAGACATTGGAAGCCTGTAAGTATTAACTACGCTTACTATCATCATCCTTTCATGGTTAAAGTTGCTATGCTCCTCAACTCATGTACTTACCAGCTTTGTTTAATATGCAAGGCAGCGACGAACATTGTAAGTCCTTTAATTGGTTGGATGGCATGCCATGTAAGGTGTTGAAACAGCATCGATTATCATTGTGAAATTTACTAAGCTTGAGGTTGAGGCAGCTATAGCAAAAAACAACGAGACGAAAGCCCATGCAATGGTAGCAAATGGACTTCACAGGAAAAAAGTAGCAAAGAGTAGTGCTAAAAAAGCAAGGGTTGTACAACGTGTGGCCAATGCTCGAGCACATAACTACAAGAATGCTCTAGTTATCTCATGGTTGGCATTTGTGGTATTGTTTATATTTTCACTTGTGTCTAGGGAGGTTGGATTACAGTAAATGTGTCTGCCATGATTCTGAATCTGGCTTAGTGGTTTGCATAATGAAATTCTATTATGTGGTTGGACATGGAAATGTATTGTAGGTGTTTAGAGTGCCTTGTAGTGTAGGTGTTGGGCCTGGCAACGTATGTGTTAAATGATAGACTTATTGTAACCTTATATATAACATTACTGTTTTGTAATAGCAGCATTCTTATTTTTTGTCATTCCTATTGTTTATAATTCAGTTTTGTTGTTAGGATAATGTGTTGTTAGGATAATTTGATTGTTATTTGAATTAAGTTGTTGTTGGGATAGAGTCTACCTAGTGGTAGAACTCTAGCTGATAGGATTAGGAGTTATCTCTTTTAATTTGAATTCCAATTCAATGTATTTAAGCATCGATATGAATAATATGAGGCAAGCAGAAATTAAACACAAATATCCTTCTCTCCCTTTATTTCTAGGAGGGTAGTCGCCTCGAATACGACTAAGTTATCTAACAAACTGCAATTCACTGCACATAGTTTATAAAATCATGTGATATCGTTACAAAATCACCCATCATCACCAATGTAAAAGTAGAAAAAATGTGGGCTTGACTGAAACTTCAAATACCATTGACATGGTATAATAGTGCATAATACAATGGTACAAATACTAAATACCAAACTTATGCGCATCATACATTTTTGGTTCCAAAATAGTGCAATACCGTTATAAATAAATACATAATACTTGTTGAACATTCACCTAGTAAATGCTAATCACTTGGCCTATGCTACCAACTCTATAAATATCAAAATGTAAGCATTTACAATACAATTCAGGGGGTGAATCAATGCCAACGGGTGACATAATTAGCCCACATAGCATCAGTGATGTCATCCCTAGAGTGGGCCATATGTCTCTTCGATGCATTCGACATCTCCACTACATGCCTTTGGTTTGCAGTGTTAGTGGAAGCTCTATATTGCCACTACCGAGCAAAAGGACAGGATTTCCTTCATATTCAACATTGTCCCATGTGTTAAACAATTCATTACTCCGGTTATAAATGCGTATAAAATTGTGTAGACAACAACATGCAGTAATCACATAGCGCTACCTACTACGCTTGAAATTTGGCATTAAATTGAGGATGGGAAAACGAGCCTTTAGCACCCCAAACGATCGTTCAATAACCATCCGCAAGGAAGAGTGTCGATAGTTGTACAACTCTTTCTTGGTTGTTGGATCCCTGTTACTAGAATGGAATTTCTGGGCATGGTACCTAGTTGACTTGTAAGGTGGAAGGAAACTTGTGCCAATAAGTAGGCCTGAGTCCACTAAGTAGTATGACCTTATAGGTGAATGAAGCTATTCAATATTGGCAATAATAACCATAACAAAAACATGTAAAAATTGATAGGCTTTGAGATTAATTATAATACCCGTTGGTGGCCATGGGAATCCATGCTTCGGGTCACTAATCGCTTCCTCCAACACCCGTGAGTCATTAGCACTACCTTCCCACCCCGCATGAACATAAAAAAATTGCATGTCCATCTATTGCCCCAACACATTTCTGCACATGACTAAGTATTGATGATGTATGCACCTAGTTAAATAGAATATGTTTACAATATAATTAAGTGATGTATATTACCTCGAACCATGGCCAGTACTTGTTCACCTGAAGATGTTGGGGGAGACGAACTACATCTGAATCTGGCTTAATCAGATGAACATAAATAAATTGCATGTCCATCTATTGCCCCAACACATTTCTGCACATGACTAATTATTGATGATGTATGCACCTAGTTAAATAGAATATGTTTACAATATAATTAAGTGATGTATATTACCTCGAACCATGGCCAGTACTTGTTCACTTGAAGATGTTCGGGGAGATGAACTACATCTGGATTTGGCTTAATCAGATGTTTTGCATATGAGTGAAGAGCCCGCAACACCTTGCGGAAGTGGCGAGACACCGTCTCAGTTGAGTGCTGGAACCTGTCTACAATACACCTCATTCGGACATTGTGGCCAAGTATGTATAACAACATGGCAACCACCTGCGTGGGATCCACATCACCCTGCCCTTCCATCAAGTATCCATGATCGAGCAACTCATCCACTAAATATAACAAATATGGGCATGTCATGCGAAACATCTCAAAGCGCTTCTTAGGATTACTGTCAAGTTCATCCATGTATCCTTGCCCAATGAGAATACTATCACGCATGGGCTGTTTATCATAATGTCGTTGCATATAGGCGAACATCTCACCTACCAAAGAATTCACAAAGTTGAACTCTGCTTCATCTTTGCTATCGCACTCTGAACCCCACCAGTCATCATCATTAGTATCAGCATCATCATAATTAACGTTGTTGAAGTATGATTCGTCAAAATCATAAGCCAAGAATGAATCTAACCATTCATTCCTTGATGCCATTGTCACCTACACACCACAACAACATACTATTAACCTATGTGATGTATACAATAAACTAGATTCAAATAAAGTCGGCACAAGATTCAAATAACAAACCACCACTTTCATATCGTCATAAATAAAAAAAACAAGTGGGAAATTTAACCATTTATCTTAATTTTCTCTTTATAAAAACTGACTTATCCCGAAAGCCTCAAAAGATGGGTACTGGACAATTATGCTCTAAGAGATACCACTTGCTCAAGAAACACAGACAAGTAATCAGTGAGTGAAAATTATTGTATAGTGTCGGATTAGGTGGGCTCACCCCTTTGTGAGAAGGAGGAAGCACAACCCACCAGTCAAACATTAAAGCTTATTGAACTTTGTTTCTCATCGTCAAATAAAAAAAAATAAAAACCAAAAACAAAAATGAAACTAAAAAAATCCCTTTTAAAAAAAAAAAAAATCGAAACATCATAGGTTTCGAGAGTTCGAGAGAACTTACAGGGGAATGCAGTCTGCACAATAGTGGATTAGGGTTGCTAAGTGGCCACTGAGTCGACGGTTTGGTGGTGGTGGTGGGGTTGTTGTGGAGGCAGCGGCGGTGGTGGGGTTCATGCTGAGGACTAAAGGGATTTTAGGTCCGAGAGAGAGAATGAGTGAAAAGGCGCCAATGGGTCTGCGAGTTGGGTGTTTGGGCTATGTTCAGCGGTCACGGTGGGTTCGTCTTCATCGAAGATGAAGAGTTAGAAAAAGAGAGAATGAATAGGCGCTTGTGGATTTTGGGAGTGAAATCAGAGAGAGAGTGTTTTTGGTTAGAGCTGGCAAATGAAAAGGCAAAAAAAAAAAAAACAGAGGGAAAATTTGGACTAGAGACAGGGAATTAGAAGGTCTATTACAACAATCCAAATTGCCGCTATAACTAAGAAGACGCATCACAAAATAGGTATCTACTGCGACAGTCATCTCAACGCCACTACAAGTTACATATTGCGACAGTTTTCTATATCGCTGCTATAGTATTCTGCAAAAGGTTATATTTATTGCGGTAGGTTTTTGGAGTGCCGTTATATCTAAGTTTAACGCTGCTAAAGCACATATATTGCGGCAGTTCTATATACCGCCGCTGTAATACGCCGCAAAAGACTAGAACTACTGCGGTAGTCCAATGGAACACCGCAATAGATCCCATATACAGCGGCGGTCTGAAAAAGCACCGCAATATGCGACATATAGCAGCAGTTTTCGCACTCGCCGCAATAGCTTGTTTTTCTTGTAGTGACTACTACATTTTTCAGGAGAATGTCATGAATACTCACTTAATTCCCTTTTACTCACTCTTCCAACTGTTTTTTTTTTTTTTTTTTAATTTTTATTTTGTACCAATATTATATGCAATTTTAGGCAATTCCATGTTTTTCTATTTGTGGCAGTCAACAAGAACTTGGTTTCTCCACTACATTCCAATTCCATACTGCTTTTGGCTTTCTAATTCTATTGTTGCTCACCCTCCTCCAAGTCAAGTATCAAAACTTTGGCAACCCATTTCAAATGCATGGTGCAACTATGTCGCTTTTTATCGTAGCTGTGCTTGTTTATGCCATAGCATTGGCAGGGATAAGCCAACCAAGTTCTAACAGAAGCTACCTCCCTATACTAAGTATACTTGGACGTGTGTGTTTCATTTTTGGAGCTTTTGCTTGTGACTTGCTACTGTTGATCCTTGCACGTCTCCCTTTGGATGGCTCATCCTCACTTTATATGTATGCATGTTTGTATGATTACTTTGCGACTCATACCGACAGATTCTCCAATGCTTTCTACAAATTTTCCAATCGATCAATCAATATACTTCAAAGGCATTCAACATATTGTGTAGCTGGTTCCAAAATAGTTTCAAATTGTCGTGTCAAGCAGCTTCTAGACCATTCAACAGTTCTTCAATGCCAGCCAACTCAATAGAGACAAGTGGAGGAAATGGAGGTAATTAGTGCCTAATTAGTCCTAGGCATCAACAATTTTGAGATTACTATAATGTCAAGGTAGCCTTATAAACCAATTATATCCTTACTCTACAACTATAATCTAGAGTTAAAAACTCCACGTATTAATATGTTCATGTCTATTTAAGCTTCTGTAACATAGAGTTGTTAATGTACGTTTTCATATTGCAAGAATTATGACCTTTGTTTCTTGGTAAGGCTATTTGCTGATGAAAAAAGAAAATTACGTGACTCACATGTACTAAGATGAAAAGAAAAATAATGAGATTAATTAAATACGTCTGTTCATGATTGCTTTAGAAAGTACAAGCTGGACAGTGTGATCTCTTTAGCTGCGGTAATCTACTATTTCAAAATTTTCTAGTGTCCACAAAATTTTAGTTTGAATTTTGTTTTCAAATTACTGCTATAGTAGAATGAAACCTGTTTCCCCAATATGAGATGGAAAAAGAAATAGCCGATCTCAAAAAAAAAAAAAAAAAAAAAAAAAGCCGAGAAAATTTTCTTTCCCAGTTCGCACACAAGGACAAGCATCATTTAATAGTTGGGTTGTTAAAATCTTTTAATGAGTGAAATTCAAACTTAAATAATCAGAATTGTAAATGAGATGACAAAAAAAAAAGTGTGGTGTGACTCGTGTTGGTTATCACATTTACAAGGTCTTCATCAACTTCTCCAGTGGCGGCGCCACATACAGCTCAGGGTGTTCCTAGGAACACCCTGACCTGAAAAAAAAATATATATATATATATATATAATAATTAAATTTTTTTATATTTGCTCTGTATTAGGAACACCCTCAATCACAAAATTAGGAACACCTTCAAATTAAAAAATAAATAAAAATTATTTGTTCTACTTTCAAGCAAAAAAAAAAAGCTCAAAAAAAATTTGAACTAAAATCTAAAAAAAAAAAAAAATTGTAACAGAGCCAAGCCCACGGCAAGCCCAACAGATTACAGAGGTAGCAAACCCACTGATTCTCAAAAAAAAAAAAAAAAAAAAAAAAACAGAGCAACGCCTCAATCCCTAAAGGCCTAAATCAAAAATCACTAAAGGCTTTATCCAAAAAAAAGGAAATCACTAAAGGCCTAAAGCAAACCTAAAGACAAAGCAACACCTCAGTCCCTCAGAGCAACGCCACTTGAGCCTCAAGCCAATAGACGGAGATCGGATTGGTCACGTCGTTCGCAACTCGCTTGTCGTCGAAGATCGATCATGTCGTCGAAGATCGGCCCAGTCCAGATTGTTTTCGTCGCTCGCTCGCCCTTCCGCGTCATCGTCGCTTGTCGCTCACCCTCATCAGAGGACGGAGATCGGCAGATCACTCGTTGCCTTGTCACTGCCTCAGCGGCCTCAGCCTTCAAGCCTCCCTGCTCGACTGCTCTGGTGCTCACTCCCTCAACGTATTTCATTTTACTAAGCTAACTTCTCTCTCTTTTTCTCTCTGACTCTCTCTTAGTCTCTCAGTCTCTCTCTCTCTCTATCTGAACTGAAATGAAAATTATGAAATGAATGAAACTCTCTCTCTTTATTCTTTAATAAGATTAACTCTCTTTCTTTTGAATTGTGAGTCTGTGATTGGCCAAACTTTAGCTTTATTAATATTTTTTCAGTTTTTGACTTTTTGAATTTGGCTTTATCAGTTTATCTTATCCGTTGGTGTTGGTGTTGGTGTGTGTAGTGTGTTGGTGTTGGTGTAAGTGTAATCTGTGATTGTAAAATTTTCTGATTGGCAGGGGGCATCGGGCATGAGGCGTGCTTGTGTGTTGAATGGGGTGGGGGTAGATGGGCACATGAGGCCGGGTTGCACATTACACTACTTTAGTGCTTTAATTATTGTGCTGCACATGGGATGTGTAATGTGCACATCAGTGGCTCTTTTAGTGTAATGTGCACTTGAGGCTAAACAATATAACAAATTAAAGCAATATAATTAATGACAAACAAATTAAAGTAGTATAATTAATGAAAAACAAATTAAAGCAATATAGTTTATTGTTAGGCTAAACAACAATAATTAAAGCAGTATAATTAACCAATACATAATAAAAGACAAACAAATTAAATTATGTTAAGTTAAACAACAATTAATAATTTAATAATTAATGAAACAACAATACAACAAATTATAGTTTATAAAAGACAAACAAATTTATGAAACAACTAAACAATAATAATTAATATTTTTATTAATATTTCAAATGAACTTATAGTTTATTGTTAGGCACCTTTGTTTATTTCATTTCTTTTCATTTTATTTTCTTTTGAGGTTTTTCGGTGTACGGAATGCAAATTTGTTTTGGTTTTAAGAATTTTTTTTTTTTTTTTTTAAGCACAAACTTCATTCTGGCCAAATCTTGAATTTCGGCCAGTATTTACTGAAACGTCCCGAAACACCCGAAATGACCCGAAATTTTTTCAAAGTGGAATAGGAACACCCTGGACAAAATTCCTGGAGCAGCCACTAAACTTCTCTTTCTTAATTATTAAAAGAGAAGTGCTATAGGACAAAATTTAGCTACAAAAGTGGTTGTAACTTAAAGCAACAAACTCACTCAATAAAATAAATATTACAACATATTCTGAAAATTTAACTATTGAATTGCATGTTATTTACGCTCTTAATATATATGTTAAATTTTGTGTCAATAGGATATTATTTACTATATGATTTATAAGTTTATATTTTGTGCATAATTTTTAATTAAAAAAACTTGCAATTTAAAAAATTTATTGATAACATAACTATTGATCTTTAATTTTCTTGAAATTTTGCAAGCATGGAGGATATAAGAAGAAGATGTAATCCAATTATAGATTTGTCAAAATTCACATCCAATAAAAAGATATTAAGTAAGTTTGTATCCTAAGGCTACAACTAATTTTGTAGCTAAATTTTGTCCGATCCACAATATTTTCAAAATAAATCATAAGTGTTTAGTTGTTATTAGTTCAAATTTGAACTTACTACTGAAATTATTTTTGTGTCCTAATAATAACAACCAGTAACAACTTATCACTTAAAATTTGTTGTGAAAATATTTTATAAATATAATTTTCCTTATTAAAATACACCCCATCCTAAGTGAGCGGTTGAGATTAACATTTTCAATTTTCAGTACTTTGATGTTTCTTCTCATGCTCTTTGGGTCTTCAAAAATTGAAAATCTACCCTGTTACTAAAGACATTAAGATTATAGTTACCTGAAACATTACTTTTCCAAGCTTTGATATTTTCTTGCAATTACCATTGTAAATTTGCATGTATATGAGGGCCGAGGGGGTTACAGACCACTTCAAGACCGGTTAAAAAGTGGAAATAATATGTGTTCCTTAAACTCCTTTTAATAGATTGGAAAAAGAAACTCTTGATTGAATACTAATGATGTTCTCAAATTACTCAAAATTCCAAATTTCTATTAAATTATTTCTCTACACAGTTTCATAGCAGAAAATTTGTAACATGACATAGTAATCCAAAAAACATTTAATCTAAGGAGTCAAATGTGATTCTTGTACAAAGGTCGTGACCTAAATACCCCATGGCAAAATCCAAGTATGGTATTTCATGAAAGCTTGGATTGAGAGGGGATTCTGTAAAAATTAGGGGGTCATACTCATTTCACAGGAAAACAAATTGAAGTGTCCTTGATTTTCTTTTCACAATAACACAACCAACACAGCCTATCTCATGGCGGAATAAAAAATAAAATAAAATTAAAAAATTAAAAAAAAAAAAAAAGGATATGATATGATATGAGAGGAAACAGAAGCCATTGCTAACCTATACTAATAGATTAAACGCATTGCCTGCATATCTCATGGTGGTGGGTTTACTATTTTTAGGCCTAGCGGAATTGGTGGCTGTGTATTTTGATGGGCCTACTGAAGGTCCTTGCTATTTGTAGTCTGTAGTAGAGTAAATGACCAACTCAGTCCATTAGCGAAGACAGGGCCGCGTTTCGTGTATTTGGGCTAAGTCCTCGAACTTGAGAGAATATATAAATCCCTTTGAGGGTGCTCCATTGATTCTGTCTGCAAAAACTCGTCTATGGTCTATAGATGAGTTTTTGCAATTTACGTCAGACACAGAATGTTCCTCAAAAAAAAAAACGTCAGACACGGAATCAATAGAGTACCCTAAAAAAAAATAACATACAGAGTGGAGTACCGAACTAATCCTGCAACTTGACAGCTGGGCCAATAATCAAGCGTCTAATAAATCAAGACAATATGCTCAGTAATCTGAGGTGTCAATACCTCAAATAAATCTTACTTCTCCCCATTACCAAACAACTCCCATCTGTATGAGTAGTTGCCGGTATCACCAGATTTGAAGCTCCGGCCGCCGCAAAAGCCACCCCAAGGATTTCACCCAGGTCTTAAAGCCACCCCAAAATCCTCAATCGCATCATTCCGACCTCCAACCAACGATTACACAGCCAGTATCTCAGTCGAACTCGCCCACCCACACGATGTTGGTGAGTCAAGCCCAAGTGAGGAAACTACCGAGTGGGAGGGAAAATGATATGAGCCATTCATTCCGGTCGTAGTCGAAGACGTAGAGCAAAGGAGGCGAGGACACATCACACGTGCAATGGTGCCCATGGTTGTGGTGGCGTCGAATCCGGTGTTGATCTGTCGGGTCGGATCTGTCGGAGATTGGGGGATGTTTGGATACAGGGAGAAGGCGAGGTCTGTTTGGCTCTTCTTAAGTGTTGACACATTAGATTGCTGAGTTGCCATTGCGTGCTTTATTTATTTATTATTTGACACTTTCTTATTGTACCAGCTCCAGCTGTTCAGATTGCAGGAATTGAATATGCAAGTGATTGTACCAAAGCCTTCCTTCTGACAAAGACTATATATATAATGTGTGTGTGTGTAGGAGTAGCCGGTCTCAGATTCTCAAAAAAAAAATAGTAGCCGGTCTCATAGTGACATACTAGAGCAGACATATATATATATGGGGCAAAGAAAGAGGAAGAAACAAGGAGGCAAGAACAATGGAGGGAACAATTTTCATCTCCAAGGGTTAGTTCAAATCTTTTTGCATTAGCCACTGGTTTTTGCTTTACATTTTTCTATTTATACGCCCATAAATGCTACTATTTTAAGTACATCATTTTTGTTATAAATTTTTTCATGAAAAATGAAGAGGTGTGTGTCAATGACTCAATATCTTACTCGCAGGTTCATTTTCTGCTCTAGTAGGCACTTCTAATGGTTTACAAAACATTGAATTTATGTCACAGCGTGCATCTTTATTGCAAGTTTATAAACAATCTTACATCTTTGACAGTTCATCCAAAAGAATCTAGAACAGTACTGCAGCTTCTTTTTTGCCTTTTATTTTGACATTATATTGCTCCTCTTAATTACTTATTACATAACTTTTTTGTTAACTCTGTTCATGCATATACCATAAATTATAATTCACAAAACTTGATACTTGAATTAACTTGTTGCGTCAATATTAGAAGATAAATCATAATCAAGATAATAAGACCCTTTTCCCTATAATTCGGATACCAGGAATTATAAATGGAGTCATTGTGTACAGGAAACCAAATTTTCTGGGGGTCATGATTAATCTAGACAATAGTTTTCAGAGAAGAAAAAAACTCGCAAAATAAAATCTTTTTATAATTGATGAAGGTGAGAAACAAACAAAGAGAAAATAAATATAAATAAAAACAACAATTCAATAGGAGCCAGCAAAATAAAATCTGGGATTTATTTCTTTCTAGAGGAATATTAATTGTAAGCAAGAACACAAGAAAAATAATATTATTCCATCATTATCAGTGAACACAGGATTCAATATGAAGTCTTTGACACAATATTGAAAGACTAAGAAAATAATTTAACTTGCACCTCTAAATTAAATATGAGCATTAATCTAGTTACAAGCAAAATCTTTTGTTGGAAAATTTAATATCATGGATATACCTTCTGCTCATTCATCAATTGCAAATTCACAAATATTGCATGTAATATGACACAATTCCATGTTTTTTTTCTATTTGTCACAGTCAACAGCAACTCGATTCCTCCACCACAGTCCATACTGCTTTGGGCTTTCTCATTATGATGCTGCTTACCCTTATCCAAGTCCGGTTTCAAAACTATGACAACCCATTTCATACAAATGGTGGAATCATGTTTTCTTTTATTGGATGTGCACTTGGTTACTCTATAACATTGGCATGGACAAGACAACCAACTCTCAACACAAGTTACCTCCATATAGGCAGGAGTGTCTGCGTCATTTTAGGCACTTCTGCCTCTGGCTTGCTGGTAGAGATCCTTCTACCTCCCTTGGGATTCTTCATCCTTGCCATTTGTGCATTAATGTTCGCACAATTACTTTGTGTCTCACACCAAGTGATTCTACAATGCTTTCAAGAAATTTTCCAATCAATCAATCAATATACCTCAGAGGCATTCAAAACATTGTGTGGCTGGGTCCAAAATGGTTTCCAATCACTAAAGCAAGCAGCTTCCAGAGCATTCAACAGTTCTTCATGATATCAGGTAAATAACCGTATATTTCAATCGATTTATGCCCTTATCTTATGTTAAAAAATCCACATTAATATGCTCATATCAATTTAAGCTTCTGCAACAGATAGTTGTTTATGTATATTTTGAATGTCACAAATGTTAATACACTGCGAGAATAGTAGAAAGTGCCACAACTATCGCCAAGAATATTAGCTATGTTTCCTCCGTAAGCTAATTGCTGATGAGAGAAATAAGGAAGTGATTCATGCGTGCTAATATTACAAGAAAAATAATGAGATTTGTCAAATTCATGTGTTGATGATTGCTTTAAATAGTACAAGCTGGAGAGGGTTATTACTTTAGATGTGATCTATTGTTTCCAGATTTTCTATTTTTTGAGTTTTGTTTTCTTATCGTTGCTATGGTAGAATGAAACTTGTTTCCCCAATTTTAATCTAGATATATGACGCACGACATTTTAAAAAGCCAATGATCTTAAGAAGACCTATGTAAACCACACAATCAAATAAATGACACAAGTCTCACATTTGGTTAAAAATTGGAGATTAGAAGATTTAAATGGGAGGAGATCTTATCCTAAATTAGAAAGCACAAAGATGATATGGTATGATGATGTAATTTAATAAAGAAACAGAACCTATTGCTCACCTAATAATAATAGTTTCAATGCAATTTCTTGTGGTAAGGCTGCAGCTACCCCACTATCAACCATTGCTTCTACTGCAATATATGCGAATGTTGTGCCAAAACCACTGCAAAATTTTTAAATTCATAGTTATTTACTTTGACAGACTGCAATTTGGTTTCTTTATCCATTCATTTACGCACATAGTCATGAACACACAGAAAAGTCTGTGTGAGTAAACATGTTTAAAGTTTGTACAAAGTACTGATCAAATATGTCTCTAATCATTTTATTTAACAGATGTGCTCCTTATTGAGCAAGTGTCTGCAGAGTCTAACAGTAATCTCAGCAGCAAAAATTCATGACAAGCTTATAATATACAGATGTATGTTTTCTAATAACAAATCAGAAAACATTTCATTCCGCCTTATCTAATTAATTTGATATATTACAACAAGACACACCAAGAGCCTTGTAACTTAATTGCATCGACCGGTTTCTTTTTATATCGAGAACTAGGCTTCAAATCCCCTCCTCCACTCGTTGTAACAATTCATCGAAAAAAAAAATTAAAGCAATTAGCTATTTGCTCTCCGTCTTCTGATCATGCTCACAACTTCAGATATGTTATAGTTTGTAAGAAAATCAGAAATAAAAATAATCCATGGAGATTAAAAATTGTCCAAAAATACAAAGACAAATTTGAAATTGATCCTTTTTATAGTTCAGATTAAAGATAACAAATTTGAAAATAGCACTCTATATATAGGAAATACTAAAATTTGACATAATTGAACGAGACATGGTATCATTTCCAAGTAAATGAAATTTCAGGTTAAGTGAACAAAGTGATAAGGAAAATGTAAACAAATTGTAGAAATGCTGAGGTTATGGAGTGAAACAAATAATTTGGAGAGAAAACTCAACTCTTGTGGAAGAAGGAGCACGTGGGTCATTCTTTGATCTCGATTCCCAGAGACAATCCTTAACAACTTTGCTTTCGATAAGTTGGAAATCTTGTAAAGGAAACTCATTAGGAAAGGAAAGGGATCGATCTCGGACTTTAGTTTGGTGGCCGAGAATGCCCAGCTGTCTCTTTCTGCCGACTCGTATCGTTACTCTTGTGCTATGTTTGGATGTTGAGGGAAGGAGGGGGAGTAGAGTAGAGGGGGGGAGAGTAATTTAATTACTTTGTTTGGATGTTTTTTAAGGAAGGAGGGAGAGGGATTTGGAGGGGTTTGGAGGGGTTTGAACTCCTTCCAACCCCTCATTTTTAATTCCTCCAAATTGGAGAGATTTGGAGGGAGAGAGGAGCATTAAAATGTTTGACCAAGTGAATTATCAAATTTACCCTTACCATATTAACAAAATTACAAATGAAAAGACTAATTATTCCCCTCCCCCTTACTTAATTTTAAAAACATCCAAACAAGGTGGATGATAACCATTCCCCTCTACTCTCCTCTCCACTACTCTCCTTCCCTCTACTCCCCTCTACTCTCCTCTCTCTCAAACTTCCAAACATAGCATTGACTTTCCCTTTGTTTTTGGTCTAAAGTAAGGAAAGTATAAAGAATGAATCCTCTAACGGCATCTCCAGCAAACTAGGCAAATTTCTGTACTGTTTGGACAATCAATAGTGACATTTACCTTTTACCTACCCATTTTTTCAAATACGTCTTCCAACAGACTCTCTATCTTTTCTCCATCTCATTTAAATATTATTTCTTCATTCATTCTTTATTCTTTTTTAATCTTTATTTTTTCATTCATTCTCAACAATTATATTTTTCAACAAAAAGTGTTACATTTACAATATTTTTTGCAATACTTTCACAAGAATCATAACAAAATCTTATATGGAAAGTTGTTACTGGTTCTAATTTGAACCCACCACTAAAATTTTATTTTTACTCACCAATATTAGCTAATTACTTAAATTTTATTATGAAAATATTGTGAAAACATTGTGGTAGTAATTTTAAGTTGTGATTTCTTATTCTTTGCCTTTCTTTCAGCCATACGTTTCCTTCTTCTTCTTCTTCTTCTTCTTTTTTTTTTTTTTTTTTTTTTTTCTCTCTCTCTTGCATTTTGTCCACCACACACGTATACCCGTAGGATTCCATCCTCTCCTTTTTTTTCTTTACTTTCCACTTGATTCCAGAACCTCCCTCTCTCTTTCTTTCTCCAGCTCTCTCATTTTCTACTTTTTTTTTTTTTCTACTTGATTCCATAAATTCTCTAGCTCTCTGTGATACATCTCACATAATCTTGCTTGCCTTTTGGTGTCATTATCTTCAAACACACACAGACACGTAGGGGTGTTCACCAAACCGCACAAACCGCAGAAACCACAAAAACCGCACCAAAACCGCCCGTAAAATGGCATAACCGCACCGCATTGCAAGTAACAGTGCACCACACCGCATGGTGCAGTGCGGTTTGCGGTTTTATAATAAGAAAACCGCACAAACCGCACCGCACTGCACCCTCTCTATATATTAATATATTTATTTATATTTTAATATTAAATATATTATTAATAGTTTAATAACCCTAGTTTTTTTTTTTTTTTTTTTTTTTTTTTTTTTTTTTAAGTTTAATAACCCTAGCAAGTGTTGACTAAAAAAGCCAACAAAAAATAAAGAAAAACTAGCTCAACAATTTAAAACTTGGCCCAAAAAAGGGAAAAATTAGTTTTAAGCTGAGTAGGAAAAGCCCAAAATTTGAAAAATATACTGACTTCAAACCGTATCTTATACATAGTATTGCACATGTGACCACAAAAATGAGGTGCGGTGCAATTATGGTTTTGGCTAAACTCTAAACCGCACCACACCGCACCGCACCGCATATCACATGTGACCGCAAAAACAAGGTGCGGTGCAGTTATAGTTTTAGCTAAACTGCACCGCAAAGTGCGGTGCTAAAAATGGCCCAAAACCGCACCGCACCGCACCGCGAACACCCCTACAGACACACATGGAGGGAAAGGAGAAATCGTCTTTGCTCCACCAGACCGCCACCGCTGCTTCTCCTCCTCACTGCAGAGTGCATGCAATCAGGGGTCATATCGGCTTCTATTTTTTTTCCTTGTTCTTGATTAGTTGTTGTTTCTGATTTTAGATTTGTCAAATCGGCTTCTATTTTTTTTTCTTGATCTTTTATTGTTGTTCTAATTTTTTTTTTTTTCTGTTCTTGATCTGCTGTTGTTGTTTTTTTTATTTTAGATTTGTTATTTAAATTATATCAGTTTTATGAGAGCAAGAATTTTTTTGCTTTTATTGTTGTGGTTTGATTAATTTTAAGATTATGTTTTTGAGTTTGTATTTTGATTATGCTTGAGTTTAGAGATGTTTGAGAGAAAGATGGTTGTGTTTGTAGCCGTTGTGTTTGTAGCCGTGAGAGGAGAGAGAAAGGGAGGAAAGAGAAAAAAAGTCTTTTTTTTTTAATTCAACCGGTATTATTTTAAGGGGAAATATTCTTTGCATAAGCTACAGTAGCTCTCCAGGCCTGGAGAGCTACTGTAGCAAATCTAAAAAAAAAAAATGGAGATGGAGAGGCTATTGGAGGGGTTTTTTTGTGTCTTTTTTTGGAGAAAAAATAGAGATAGCTTGACTGTTGGAGATGCTCTAAGTAAGATGCTGGAATATTTGGCTAAAATAACTTTTTAACCCTCTAAGGTTTGTGTTATTATGATTTTGACCTCTCAAATTTCAAAATTTTCAATTAATCCTCTAATTATTTTTATTTTTTTTTTAAGAAGGAATCCTCTAAATATTTTAATTGCTAATTGAAAACAAAAGTGCTAAACAATTAAGTTTATACCCCCAAGTGATTGACAAATATAGAATTAAATAAATTAACAAATACTCACATCAAAGAAAAATAATAACGCAGTAGAATATATATATACATACACAACACAATTTATACAATATATTAAATCAAAGCAACAAAGGTTGTGACACAAAGATTGATCATGAAGAAAAACTAAAGTTTTGTTTGGTTGGGTGATAGTAAATAATGACAGGATGGAAAATTTGGGAGATAGAAAAGATTTAATTTTCTCTTATATGTCTTTGGTTAGGAGGATGGAAAAGTGAATGGATGGAAAAAAAAAAATTTGTTTGGTTGAGAAGAAAAATGAGAGGATAAAAAATATAATTTATATAAATTTACTCTCATTAAAAAAATTAATAGTTTAAAATTAAAAAAAAAAATATTTGTTGTTAGTACTAAAAAATAAATAATAAAAAAAACGTCATATACAAGTGGGATAAGATGGGAGTAAATGGGTAATTTCCATCAAGCCCCCTCTTTCCCACACATTTTTCCTCAAATTGAAGAGAAAACAAAATCATCCTAAATGGTGGGCTCGAGAAGAAAACTCCTAAGCCCCAGCAAAATCTCCCCAAGTTTCCCTTCCTAACCAAACAACCCAAAAAAACCATTTTTCCCCATCTCCATCCCTAGTAATCATCCCAACCAAATGACCCCTAAATGAAAACCCCCTCAAAGGAAAAACGAGGACAAACACTCTCATAGAAAATCCACTATTTAAAGCGCAATTATAACAAGCAACAACTTACAAAACCTTTGCTAGCCTAGATTCTATCCAACATCTGCAAACGTCATGTTTTCCTAACTACCTTGGTAGTCTTAGAACCTTTGAAATTATTGTATAGTGATTCCTCCATGTTAAAATCTCTAGCACTATAATTCACTTAAGATTTGGCTATGTAGTTTCAAACATACAAACACTCAAAGTGAAATTGATATATGAGTGAGCTAATAAAAAATGATTCTTGGAAAATCTTTACTATATCATGGGATGTATTAGCTAAGCAGGATTAAGAAGAACCATATAATAGAGAACGGTCATTAAGATATTATAGCAAACCTCACAAATCTCTGTGTGGTGCTTCGAAAATGGCTCTTCGTATTGGAGTTGAGCTAAAAATATAAATGGCTGAAAGGCTTTAAACCATGTGTTAAAGATATCAAGCTCAATCCCAAACATTTTTATTTTTATTTTTAGAAAGAATCCCAAACATATTTGATGTGCAAGTAAAGTATTCTATTTGTACTACAAGTTTAGTAACCATGATATGGTGTATAGTTAGTTTTAAATTTAGTCTCCTATAAATATCTCATATTAGATTCATTGTAACATATAACTCAATTTCAAAATTTAAAATTAAACCCCTGCACTTTTGAAAATTTGTCATTTTAATCCCTTAATATTAAAACCATGGTTTAAAAAAATAAAAAATAAAAAAACAGAGAGCAAATGCTTGTCTCATATGGACAAAATACACTATATTAGATGCTAATTAATTGTGAGTTCTAGTTAATTTAACTGGTAAAACCTCTTCTCATTAAATAAGAAATTTAGAATTTAAACTCTAACTACACCAAAATTCAGTGAGTGTAAATACTATCCTATCTTGAAAAAAAAAAAAAAAAAAAAACAAACAAACAAACAAAAAAACAAAACAAAACAAAATGCCACCCGCAAAGTGCATAGCTAGAAAACAACTTGGCGTGCACGGTCTGAATGGGAAGGAAGGAGCTAGGAAGGACTCTTGTTCCCCCACTCCAGTGTAGACTAGGAACGACCAAATTGGACCTACCTCTTCAATATATCAACTTGAATTTTGCTACTAATCTGGGACAGGGGGTAATATCTTACCTTACCTGTGTCTGTGTGTTTTGCATTATTATTATTTTTCTCTCTAACACATGATCTTAATTTCTATTTGCTTTGTAAGAAAATTATGCAAGAAAATAATCGTGAAGAAAAATGACTTATGAATGATAGAAATCTTAAAAATAGTGGTGAATCACTGAATCCTACCCAGATGGACACGTAACTTTCCGTAAAGTGTATTATTCAACCGGAATAATATAGTTTGCAACCAGAATAGTTTGTTTAAAGTGTACATGAATATAATATAAGTAAACTATCGTCTTTACAGTTAATAATGGAAGGGAAATACTTGTTTCCTGCACCTTATTGCACACACTTTAACACACGCAAAAATTGCACAAATTTACTGTATAATAAACGCCACTCATTTTGAAACAAAACAAAACACATAAGTGATAATAAGTTATCAGTAATTCTAGTACTACAAACTAAATTACAACTTTTGTCATAGCTATCTTATGTGATACATTGTGACCGGACCTATCACTTTTATATAGACTTACAACTTTTTTCCATTACTTACAATTAAGCATGTGAATAATTGTAACAAAAATTGTGACTTAGTTTGTGGGAATAAAATTTAAGTTATGATGGTCACTAGATTAAAAGACCGAAATGAGACTTCGTGAACAATTTGTGCACCATCACTATTCCTCGCAATAGACAAGGTACGTTGGCTCGGTGCAGGCACCACATTCAGTCAGGGGTTCAAACTGAGTTGGCAATAGAAAATTTTTTTTATATGTAATATGTAATATTTTTAAACATTTTTTTTAACCACACTAAAATAAAACTTTGGAATACACTAAATTTTCTTTGGGAAAGTCTACTGAGTACAGACACACAAAAAAATTAACACATATTGATGTGTCAAATTATTAATAGTAATAAGTGAAAAAATGATATCAGTATTTAGCCTAATTGAGAATTAGTGAAAACTTGACAGTCTGATAGGTGTGAAAAATGTTGTCAAAATTTTTGTGTAAAGAGCATTACTTGTTTTCTTTTAGCCCGACTGAATTGAACTTGGACCCCTTAAACACGGTTTGGCCTTTTAAGAATAAGTCCAAACAACAAACCAATTTGATCTCAAATCTATCAAATCGATCAAATCTCATAAAAAAATATAAAAGCCACCCATAATCCATTTGAATGGAACAAAGTTTTGGAATATGCTAAACGTGAATTATAGTACCAAATCTTAAATAAATAAATCCGGAGCCGCCACTGTGTTTGCTCCAATGAAATTTGGGTCAAAACATGATATTATAACACGGAACTCGCGAGTCGCGATGATGCTTCCCCAGTTAGCCCTGCCCTGTAAAGTTGTGATTCACAGCAAATGCGTCTTCTTTATTTCACGTGGCTCTATCTTCGATTTTTTTACAAACTATAAATGGGGTACCCAAGATAGAATAGAGCCATACTTAAAACTTGGAGAGAGAGAGAGAGAGAGAAAAAGAAGAAGAAAGAAATGGCAGACTTGTTCATTAAGCAGGCAGAGCAGTACGCAGAGGGTAGGCCTAGTTATCCTCCACAATTGTTCGAATTCATTGCTTCCAAGACACCCTCTCACGACCTTGCATGGGATGTTGGCGCTGGAAGCGGCCAAGCTGCTCAATCTGTGAGTTTCTTTTCCCCTTCCATCCCTCTAAATAACAATTTTGTTTTTGTCTTTGTGGGGTCTTTCTGTTCAAACAAAATTCATTTTAGTTGAAACGAGGTATAGTTAATTAGGTGCAGTATATATATATATATATTTTTTATGATTAAAATGATAAAATACTATGCACTTTTTGATTTATAATATTTAATTTGAATTATGAAATTAATCAATTTCAAATAAAAAAATAGTTAAGAGGATCCTAATAGCTAGTATTACTGGGGTCGTGACACTAATCATACTATGCCAAAAATTTTAGTATATAAGAAGTGCATTGGCTAATTCAACAATTCCACATTATGCAGGACTCCAAAAAATAAATTTATGTATGAAGTGAAAGAGTTTGTCATAACTTCGTAGAGCAAACAATATTATCTTTTGCAAACATAATTAAATTAAATCCAATTATGTGTTTGAATTCAATTGGGAAATTGAATGTACTGCTACGGAACTATACCCAATTATTGTCCAGCACATATATTCTAGCATTTCTCAGTTTAATCGTGTCCCATATGCCTCCTTCTATATCTTTATATAAATTGCTTTGATTGCTCACTGTTACTGAGTAGATACATCTAATTCCATTTTAAACATTTGCTTTTCGTAGACTTTTGTTCTAATACAACCTTATTTTTCAGCTATCTGGGATCTACAAGAATGTAATAGCCACAGACACAAGTCCAAAACAGCTTGCATTCGCTCCAAGGCTACCCAATATTAGATATCAACTGACACCTCCTACCATGTCTATTGCTGAGCTTGAATCCAGTATTGGCCCTCAATCAAGCATTGATGTTGTGACCATTGCTCAGGCCATCCATTGGTTTGATCTCCCTAATTTCTACCAACAAGCGAAGTGGGTACTCAAAAAACCTCATGGTGTCATAGCTGCCTGGTGCTACACCGTGCCAGAAGTTAACGAATCAGTCGATGCAGTCTTCCAACCCTATTATAACATTGCTGTGGAGCCTTATTGGGATCCGGCACGTAAATTGGTGGACAACAAGTATGAGACCATCGATTTTCCATTTGAGCCAGTGGATGGAGCTGATCATACTGGACCGTTTCCATTTGTTACGGAAAGATCAATGGATTTAGATAGTTATTTTACATACCTAAGATCATGGTCAGCACATCAAACAGCTAAGGAGAAGGGTGTGGAGCTTTTGAGCAATGATGTGATTGAGGAATTCAAGCGTGCTTGGACTGAAGATGGACAGGACAAGAAGGTTGTAAAGCATCCAATTTATCTGAGGATTGGAAGAGTGGGGAATGAGTAAATCAAAAGACTAGTTTGGATAAATTGTGGCACATCTCATATGAAAATAAACCATTTTGTTTCAAAGGAGTGATGGATGGTCATCATGGATTCATTTCCTTTGTCAGTAAAATTGGGAGTAATAGATCAGTTGTTTTTATCATGTTGCCATTTTATACAATGGAATTCTGCTTTTGAATGCTATTATATTAGAAAGTAAATGATGGCTACCAAATATCATCATTAAGATTGTGATTTTGTTTATCAAGCTTCTGAGACGATTGCTCTTGATTTGGCAGGACTTTTGCAACTGTAAGGATTGCTTATCCATTGGTTTCTATTAGTTTCTATTAGTTTACCATCCAGGTAATTTGGAAGGAAATCAGAACTTGGGTAATGTTAATATATTCAAGTTTTTTTTTTTTTTTTAAATGTTAATATTTTCTTTTTCTTTTTCTTTTTTTGAAAGGTTAATGTTAATATATTCAAGTTTTTTTTTTAATTTTAAATTTGGTATAATTTATGTCTTTTTAATGTACCTAGAAATTAAAAAATATATATAAAAATAAAAATAAATAAATAAATCCGGAGCCGCCACTGTGATAACTCAAATGATGCTTCCCCAGTTAGCCCTGCAAATGGGTCTTCTTCACTTCACGTGGCGCTATCTTCGATGTAATTTTTACAAACTATAAATGGGGTACCTAAGATAGAATAGATCCATACTTAAAGCTTGGAGAGAGAAAGAGAAAAAGAAGAAGAAAGAAATGGCAGATTTGTTCATTAAGCAGGCAGAGCAGTACGCAGAGGGTAGGCCTAGTTATCCTCCAGAATTGTTTGAATTCATTGCTTCCAAGACACCTTCTCACGACCTTGCATGGGATGTGGGTGCTGGAAGCGGCCAAGCTTCTCGATCTGTGAGTTTCTTTTCCCCTTCCATCCCTCTAAATTGTAACAAATTTGTTTTTGTATATGTGGGGTCTTTCTGGTCAAACAAAATTTACATTAATTGAAATGAGGTACAGTTCATTAGGGGTATACATTACTAATAAGATTTTACTTGAATATGATAACATACAAAGCGTCATGTCAAGTCATGTAGAATTTTGAACTATAAGATACGAAATGCATTTCTAGATTTGTAATTGCATTCCCATCCGCTGTGTCAATATGTCAAAATATTTGGCATTTGGCACACTAAACACCAATATTCATCTTCATGAGATGTTCCAAATCTCAAAATTTTTTGTAACATTCTCCCCCTCATTCTCTACAACTCCGCCGACTTCGAAGCGACATCCCTCATGCCACGCAGACAACCTTCTTGCATCTTCCGACTTCCCACCTTCAAATCTCTCTTAATCAGGTTGTGGGTGTGAGATTTGGGATGGGTTCCAATGTATTGTATTTGTAGTGGCAGTTTTGGGTTATGGATTGTTGTGGTGGTGTGATTTGTTGGGTGTTTATGTGGTGTTTGATGAGGTGGTGGGTTTTTTTTAATTTTCTTTTGTGATTTGATGGTGGATTGGCAGTGGTTGTGTGGGTTGTGGATTCGACGTTTTGGATCGGCATTGTGTGGGTTGTGGGTCAAGGTTTTGGGTCGGTTGGGCTGGGGTTTTAGGCCGATGGTTGGTTGAGTTTTGGGCCGGCGGTGTTTGTGGCTGTAGTTGGTTGAGTTTTATTCTCTGTCTTGTTGAAGATTTTGAGTTTTTTTTTTTTTTTTTTTCTCTCTCTCTCTCTCTCTCTTTTGTTGAGGTTTTTGGATTTGGAACTTTTTGAAGGATCCGGAGATTGTGGTTGATTTGCCATTAGTGGTGGTTTAGTAATAGGTTGTGGGTATTTGGTTGTGTTTGTCTTGAGTTATATTTTGGGTGGTAGAGGAAGCTCTTGGTTGTGGCGGTGGTTGTAGTGGTGGTTGGTGGTGACTGCCACTGGGTTGTGTGTTTGTATATTAGTTGGGTTTTAAGTTAATATGTTATTTAATTTCTTGTATATATTATTTGAATGTTTAGAATCAAAAAATAGAACATGTGATGTAAGATATATTGTAAAATGATGTGGTAATATAATAAAGTAAGCTTTTTGATGTGTCAAAATGGCATAATTTTGCAATGCCTGCTGTGAATGCTCATGTTTAATCTAAATCATGAAATGGATCAATTTTAAAATAAAAAAGATAGTAAGAGGATCCTAATAGCAAGTGGTACTGTGGTTGTGCCTACCTCTATATCTTTATATAAATTGCTTTGATTTCTCATTGTTATTGAGTAGATACATCTAATTCCATTTTAAACATTTGCTTTTTGTTGACTTTTGTTCTAATACAGCCTTATTTTTCAGCTAGCTGGGATCTACAAGAATGTCATAGCCACAGACACAAGTCCAAAACAGCTTGCATTCGCTCCAAGGCTACCCAATATTAGATACCAACTGACACCTCCCACCATGTCTATTGCTGAGCTTGAATCCAGTATTGCACCTCAATCAAGCATTGATGTTGTGACCATTGCTCAGGCCCTCCATTGGTTTGACCTCCCTAATTTGTACCAAGAAGCGAAGTGGGTACTCAAAAAACCTCATGGTATCATAGCTGCTTGGTGCTATACCGTGCCAGAAGTTAATGAATCAGTCGATGCAGTCTTCCAACCCTATTATAACATTGCTTTGGAGCCTTATTGGGATCCGGCACGTAAATTGGTGGACAACAAGTATGAGACCATCGATTTTCCATTTGAGCCAGTGGATGGAGCTGATCATACTGGGCCATTTCCATTTGTAACGGAGAGATTAATAGATTTAGATAATTATTTTACATACTTAAGATCATGGTCAGCATATCAAACAGCTAAGGAGAAGGGTGTGGAGCTTTTGAGCAATGATTTGATTGAGGAATTCAAGCGTGCTTGGACTGAAGATGGACAGGACAAGAAGGTTGTAAAGCATCCAATTTATCTGAGGATTGGAAGAGTGGGGAATGAGTAAATCAAAAGACTAGCTTGGATAAATTGTGGCACGTCTCATATGAAAATAAACCATTTTGTTTCAAAGGAGTGATGGATGGTCATCATGGATTCATTTCCTTTGTCAGTAAAATTGGGAGTAATAAATCAGTTGCGTTTATCATGTTGCCATTTTATACAATGGAATTCTGCTTTTGAATGCTATTATATTAGAAAGTAAATGATGGCTACCAAATATCATCATTAAGATTGTGATTTTGTTTATCAAGCTTCTGAGACGATTGCTTTTGATTTGGCAGAACTTTTGCAACTGTAAGGATTGCTTATCCTTTGGTTGAAAAGTTTATTTAGTCGAATAAGTTTGCATCTGGAAGAACCTCTCTTTGATTTAATTTGGTAATAGAGAGGCTGTATGTGCTACTTTAACTAGAAATGTTATGTTGCAGGTGCAAGTTTGCTTACCAATGGTGAAATTGGCCAAAAATGAGTTCAAGTCTTCAAGAAGGACCAGAAGTTGGGCTGCTGTAAGCCTGTAACTCTACAGCTATAGCATTCACTCAGTGGGGAAGAACTACAAGTTGTAGGTGTGAGGGTATTCATTCGTCTAGAATATTGCTTAGTTACAAAACTAATAGAAACTAATAGAAACCATCCAGGTAATTTGGAAGGAAATCAAAACTTGGGGTTGACATTGTTTTGGTACAATCGGAATTATGATGGATTTCACAAATCCTTCCAAAACCCAATCCTTCAATGTCCAAGATTTTGATCATCGAATTATTGTTCTTATTCATGCAATTCGAGTCACATGAATCATGGAATACTTGTCAAGCTAAAGCCTTATTGCAGAAGTAGTGATGGGTTATCTCCACCAATCTAATCACTCGCAGAGGGGGTTAATAATAATAATAATATTTGAAAGCAATTAGAACTGTCCAGCGCTGAAGATTTCCAATAATAGTGCTCATTTGGTTTCCTTTAGCACAAGAAGACAACAATGGTTCTAAAGGATGGTGCTCATTGGTTTCTTTTGGCTCAAAAGGACATCAATAATATGGCCTAGACCCTTGAATTGTAGGCCTCTGAACTCTACGTATGATTCTCAAAAAAATTTGAGTCAAAAGTGGGAAAATTCACTTTTACTATTCATCTGTCACTATTCACCTATTATTATTATTATAACGACAAAGTTTGACTACAAATTTATATATATGACATGTGTCCATGTGCGCATTACACATGACTCACTCAAAATGGCTCTATATCTCGTGTGATAAAACTTTTTATTCAACCTATCAATCAGAATAGCTATGTGAATAACAAGTTAGGACCCTTCTCCTACTTCCTATTGACAATAATATATTTTGAGCTCACTCTTGCTAGACAATCAAAATTAAGCGTATACAACAGAGGTGGATTTTCATTTAGTTGATGATCGATTCTACTTCATCCAAACTCTTATTGCTCCCAACGGCAATCAGTAAGTCAAATCCTCAAAATAAGGAGGCATGGTGACCTTTCCAAGACCCATTTCACAAATTAGTTCCCTTTACCCCATATACTCTTTTTGTAGGGAAGAATTGATATAATTAAATTTCACAACGATTATTCAAACATAAAATGATGGAGACCATCATTTCTACCATCCAACCAGTTGTCAGTGCTCAAACCCACTAGCTTTTAAATAACTAACTTCAACTCCTAGGCTAAGAGGTTAGAGCTTAAAAAGACATTCATTTTTAAACCCTTCATTTTCATTCATCAACTTTCTTCCTTCTTTGGGGAAAAGCAAAAGAAATATTAATTTTAAAAAAAAATATGTTGTATAAGCTACATTGCCTCCTAAATTTGGGCAAGTACTGTAACAAAATCTTATTTTGCATAATAAGACATGAGCTAATGTGGGTATTTTTTTTTTTTTTTGGGTTCATTCGACGAATTTAGTGTTGTCTATTATTTTAGCGATAAGAGAATAGCATACATATTTTGGACAAATATTAATAGCATCATGCAAAAATATTAATAGCGTCATGTATAACTAAATGGCCTACTTTGAAATATTCATAAAAATATTTGAAGTCTATAAAAATTAATATTATGCCACGATTAGGTTGAGGTTATCCCATGAATAACTCTATACATCACTTCATAGCTTTTCATTAAAAGAATATTTTCACAAATTAATCATTGAATCAAATTATCTCCTTAACCCATGTTTGCAAAATATCAAGATAATCAAATATAAAAAATTATACTATCAATGTTTAAATTTAAAAAAAAAAAAAAATAACTTTGAAATTATACATAAAACATAAGTTTATAAATCAAATTATAAATACCATATGATTAACACAAAATTTGATGTGCATATTAAAAATAACAAAAATATAACATCCAACTTTAAGATTTAAAAAATCTTAATCCAATAAACATTTATTGATTGACATAATAACATAAAAAGTTACACTAGTTTTAACTTGATCTTTTTTCTATATATATATATATATATATATATATATATATATATTTTATATATCCAAGATCATAAAAAGAATATTGAAATGTTGGTAAAAAAAAATGACAAAAAATCTCATGCGGTGCGTGTTAGGCTACTTATGATAATAGCTATTCAATAAAGAACTCTAGTACAATTTAAATAAAAAAGCGGTAGTCACTACAAAATCATTTACCATTGATTCATTGTATAATACCACATTATAGATTTTTCTTTCCACTTGTAAAATATCAGCCACTTTCTTTCAAGTTGAGGTGGAGGGATTACACAACAATCATAATTTGTTGTTGAAGTTCAATGACATGATTTTTTTTTATTTAAACATCCTTGCTAAGGGGCCAGTTTACATCCAAATTTTATAAGTAAACATAAGTTACAATTGAGGGCACTGCTTAAAATCAAACTTAAAGATAATCTTTACCTCTTCCTTTAAAAAAAAAAAAAAAAAAAAAAAAAAAAGGTAAACCATGAAAGCAGAGAAAATTATACTTCTGTTTTTACTTGCATTGTTGTATCAGTTGAGTGATATGCGCCATCAGCCGATGAGGTATCAATATCATTTAGACCCAATTCCTCGTTCTGCTCCCACGACCTCTCATATTCCTCAACTGGAGACAACCCGAGTAAATAACATCATACAAGAGAAACAGGAATAATATTGTATACTAATGACAGGGTAAAATGGCATACAACCAGTTTAGAAATATGGAAGTAAAAGAAGCCAGGCCTAACTAAATTCCACATCCTAACCAACTGCCACCTCCCAAATATGGCATTGTAAACACAATATATTGCAAGACATAAAAGAAAACAATTCGAAAGACGAAACAGAATGTATTCAAGATATGAAAAGCATAAAAATAAGGTTTGATCAATCTCCCGCTGGAAGGGGGAACTTTTACTTGGTCTAATTCTCGAGAAGTTGCTTCAAAGGCTAGGCTGGACAGATTCTTGTTCTCTACAGATTGAGAGGATAAGTTTCCTACTGTTTGCCAGAGAAGATTGTCTAGGCTTTTATCATATCACTTTCCGATTGTCCTAGAGGGTGGATCCTTTCATAGGGGTATGAGGCCGTTTAGATTTGAGAACATGTGACTGAAGGATGAGGGTTTTGTGGAATGGGTGAGATCTTGGTAGGATTCTTACCATTTGCACGGTGCTCCGAGCTTTGGATTTCGTTTTAATTGCTTCTGAATGTATTGATAGTAGATTGAAGACAGGGATTTCAAGGGTGTTGTGTAAGTTGGACGTGGAGAAGGCATATGATCATATGAATTGGGGTTTTCTTATGTATATGTTGCAGCAATGTGGGTTTTCAGATAAATGGAGAAAATGGATTATATGTTGCATTTCTATGGTTAAATTTTCCATTTTGATTAATGGGAGTCCTTCGAATTTTTTTGGAAACAATAGGGGGCTTAGGCAAGGAGATCCTCTCTCTCTGTTACTCTTTGATGTTGTTATGGAGGCTTTGAGCCGTATGTTGAATGTGGCTGCATTTGCTGGGCAGTTTTCGGGCTTCTCCATAGGTTCTTTACCTAGTACTTCATCGATGGTGTCTCATCTTTTATTTGCAAATGACACTCTTATTTTTTGTGATGCTGACCCTAATCAGTTAGCTACTTTGAAGGTGATTCTGACTAGATTTGAGGAATATTAGGTTTAAGAATTAATTTGGGGAAATCAAAGTTAGTTCCAGTTGGAGAGGTACATAATCTGGATGTGTTGGTGGAGCTGTTGGGTTGTAGACACTCTTCCCTTCCTTTGAAATATTTGGGACTTCCTTTGGGCGCTAAATTCAAGGAACTGTCAATCTGGAATCCTATTTTAGAAAAAACGAAGCGAAGACTAGTAGGATGGAAGAGGCTGTATTTATCTAAGGGAGGTAAGGTAACTCTTATTAAAAGTACCCTCTCCTCGTTACCTACTTATTTCCTTTCCATTCTTCCTATACCTAGGAAGGTTGCTAATCGGATGGAGAAATTACAGAGAGATTTTCTTTAGAGTGGTATTAGTGGTGACTCTGATCTATACCTAGTGAAATGGGCTAAGGTTTGTAAGCCAATACATGTTGGGGGGCTAAGTATAAAACGTTTGAGAAGTTTTAATTCAACTTTGTTGGGCAAGTGGTTAGGGAGGTATGGTTTTGAGACAGATGCGTTATGGAGAAGGGTTATAGAAAATATGGGAATGTTTTGGGATGGTTGGTGTACGAAAAAAGTGACAAGTGCATATGGTGCTGGCCTCTGGAGGTTTATTAGAAGTGGTTGGTTGAACTTCTCTAAACTCCTACGGTATGATATGAGTGATGGTACTAGAGTGAAGTCTTAGAAGCATGTGTGGTGTGGGGATTGTTCTCTCAAAAAGGCATTTCCAGGATTTTACTGTCTTAGTAGGGTAAAGGACTCTTCCGTGGCAGAGGTTATGGGTTGGTCTAGTGGGAGTATTAATTGGAATTTTCTCTTTTGTCATCCACCACAAGATTAGGAGGAAGAATCTTTTGATCAGTTTATGGATATTGTTTACTCTTCGAAAGTGAGGGGGGTTGCTAGGTTGCATGAACACACCATTTTTGGAGTCGTGTCAATGTCGGACACCGGAACAGGTACGACTCGCCGGATTCCCGTGTCCGGCAAGTGTCCTCTTTTTTTTTTTTTTTTTCGTTTCTCCGACACTCGCCAACGCGGCGCTGACACGGCTCCGACGCGTCCGACACGCCAGCAGTGAAGAAAAAAAAAAAAAAATCTCAGATTTTGAGTCTGAGAAGTCATTTTGAGAAACCTACCTCTCAAGTTCTCAACCCACCCTCCCTCTGACCTCTGCCGGAGCTAGATCGGGCCAATCGGCGAGCTTCATAGACGTCGAGTGACACCGTGCCCTGTCCCTTCCAACGATCTCTCTCTCTCGACGTGGACAACAGGTCCGACGACTCCGACGTCCTCTCTCTTTTTTTTTTTTTTTTCCGCTGCCCTCTATCCCTCGTTGGAGCTAGATCGGGCTGATCAACGAGCTCCATAGACGTCGAGTGACACCGTGCCCTGTCCCTTCCAGCGATCTCTCTCTCTCTCGACGTGGACAACAAGTCCAACGACTTCGACCTCCTCTCTTTGTTTTTTTTTTTTTTTTTCTTTCTTTCGAATATCAATTTTGGTGACTGAATGGTAATGGTGGTACACAGTACTGTTACTCACTTAGTTATAAGTTATAACGCGTTTTATTTTTATTTTTAATCCCACTCCCACAGTTAGTGTATTTCTTTACTCAGCCTTTTGTTTTGCCTTATAAATTATAATATTTATTATGAATTTAGTGATTTTTGTTTTAATGTGTCCTGCTATAGTTTTATTTATTTATTAAAGTTAAATATTGTGTATTATTGTACTACTTTGGGTGTTAGTTTACTTATTTGTAGTTCTCACATAATTTAAATTCTAGACATAAACATATTTTATGTCTAAAAATATTTAAAAATATGCCTAAATATAAAATATAATTAATTATTTAACTGCCGTGTCCCCACCGTGTCGTGTCCTTATTTTTCAAAAATTGCCATATCCCCGTGTCCGTGTCCGTGTCCGTGTCCATGCAACATAGGGGGGTTGGCCTTGATAAGGTTTGTTGGAAGCTAGCAAGGAATAGAGGTTTTAAGGTTAGAGGTTTTTATCTTTCTTTCTACACTCCTACTCGCTCTTTCCCTTGGAGTTTGGTGTGGCAATGAAAGGTTCCTCCAAGGATGGCTTTCTTTTCATGGTTAGCTTCTTTAGGTAAGATTCTTACAACTGATAACCTTCGCAAAAAGGCGTATTATTGTTCTTGATTGGTGTTACATGTGTAAGAGGTGTGGAGAGTTGGTGGATCATCTTCTTCTTCATTGCCCTATAGCTTTTGAGATGTGGTCCATGGTGTTGTGTTTGTTTGGACTTCAGTGGGTTATGCCTCTTAAGGTAATTGAGTTGTTTGAGTCTTGGCAAGGTAAATTTAGGCGACATTGCAATATAGATTTTTGGAGACTTGTGCCACATTGTTTGATGTGGTGTATTTAAAGTGAAAGGAATGCTAGAGATTAGTTCCTTTTTCTTACATACTCTCCTTGATTGGAGTATGGCTTTGTCACATTTTTCTTGTTTTTCCCTTCCTGTTTTGCTTGATCATTGTAAATTTGGTTCTTGATTTTTGCCCCCATAGTACATCCCCAATGTACTCGGGTTGGCTATTTTTTTATTAATAAAATTTTTCGTTATCTATCAAAAAAAATTTTTAAAAAAAGGTTTGGATGAAGAGCCATGAACTATGAAAAAAATACCTCCCTTTGACAAAAGAATTATCCATCCTAGGTGAAGTCCTAAAATGGGTAAAATATTTACTGTAGGTACTAAATAAATTATGTGTTAACAGAATAGACAAAGATTTCTATGAACCAAAACTTACATGTCAATTGATGGTCATCTTTAATATCTTCAGTCACTGGCGCAATGAAGGAATTTGCTAGAGCATCATCGAGTATTAAAGTCCATGGCTCTTCCAAACTCAGGAGCTGCAAAACATGAAAGGAATACCTTAGTCGGAAAACAAGCTCAAAAGTAAAGCTGACACCACCCCTCAAAAGCCAAGCCAACCAAGATTTTTTTCCAGAAGATTACTTCACACAGCTCCTTAGGAAAAAAAAAAAAAAAAAATGCTGAATTATGTTACATTTCAAAAAGCCTATGACCAACTTCAACTTTGGGGCCGCCTTGTTTCTTAGCAAAAAAAAAAAAAAAAACCTTCAACTTTGGGGCCTAACCACTATAAGCGCACAGATGCAAAATTTATCCATGAATCCCATATTAGATGAGTTATTATATTGTAAGTTAAACAGGTACCTTGAGCAGAAGCCATAATTTAGCCATTCAGTCTTCTTTTTCTTTAATTTTTTTTTTGTTGGTGATATATTTTTTTCCCCCTTATCAGTTAAGGTAAGAACTTTATTAAGGAGAAAAAACAGAGCTGACACTGTACACAGGAAGTCTACAGGGGTTGAATTACAACTCAGCTAAGAGGGCATAAGTCCAAGAATTCTAGCAAACTAGAAAAAGAATGGCCACTTAGAGCAGCCATTTAGTTAAATAGAGTGTGGAGTGAACTGTTTCTGCATGTGTAAAGCCAATGGGAAGTCAGCGGATCATCTTTTTCTACATCATCCTATTGCTAAGGACTTATGGAACTTACTACTATGCGTACTCGGCGTCACATGGGTAATGCCTAGACGAGTACTTGCCACATTGGTTTTTGTTGAAAGGGGTTGATGGGCAACTTTATAAGTGGGGTAGTTAGGATAACCACTTCTTTATGCCTCTTGTTGAATTTGAAAAGAGAGGAACAGACAGACATTTGAAGGAAAAGAATTACCATTGTCACATCTTAAGTTCTACTCTCTAAAGAGACTATATGAGCGGAATATTAATTCCAATTTCTCCACCAATACTTTCATGGACTTCTTGGATGAAATGCTCTCACAAGATGAATCCTCTTTTTATATTTACTACCTTCGTCCCAAATTGTTGATCCCATTTAGAAAATCCAACTTTTTAAGCAAACATTATTTAATACATTGTCTATTAGTTAAAAAGGTACAAGTTTCCAAAACTACCTTCATTAATTTAAACTCTAGAGAAAGAATGGTATTGACTTTTTAAATAAAGCAATTGGTAAGATAGAAATTTTCTTAACTGATTTTTCAAAGAGGACTACATTTTGGGACATCCTAAAATAGAATAAAGGACCAACAATTTGGAACGGAGGAAGTATTATTTTCTGTATTTCTTGTTTTTTCTCTTTGTTTTTGTGTTTTTTTAATTTTATTCATTGTTAGTCCTTGGTATGCAGCTTACTTATCAAAATATATATACACACACACACACATTTTAAGCAGCACAATAAATATCTCAACAAAAAGTTCAAAAGAAAGGGAACAATAAGGAGACAGTGCCAACTGTTAATTTAAAAGCCTGCTGTTCAGGAATACCGCAAGGAATGGACACAAACAACCATCTGAGGCTTCAGGTATCAGCTATTACAATTTTCTCCTAAGCTGGTAACATTTGTTATTGCATCACCTTGAATATGTACGTGGTTATTTATCACAGAATTTCAAAAAACCAAAGTTTACATTATTATTTCCTAAATAAATTTATTTCCATATCATGCTCTTACCTTATCTAGCCTTGCTTTGAAGTCTTCCCATTTGCTTCTTTTATGATTATCTAGACTATCGCCAAAAGTAAATCCATGCACTCTCTCTAAACCTGCACATGTAAATCATATGATTTAAAATAAGTGCATCCGCTAAGGATACACGCTAGAATAAATAATGCATCAAAAAGAGATAAGAGATATATATAAATAAATAAATGCATGACCGCATCAAAGGAGGAGTACAGTGGAAATAAAAGAAACAAGGCTGCATGACTAAATGCAGAGGAAAAATTAAATCAGATGCAGTCAAAAACAGTAATCGCTTTCTCCCTGGTGGAATAGGAGGAGCATCTCAAGGATGCAGTGCAGCAATTACTTCCTAGACAATTATCCTCTTTGATAAGGAGAGGAGAAACCCATTCAGGTTTGAAAATATGTGGCTAAAGGCAAATGGCATTACTGACACCAGTGGAATAGTTATATGACAAAGGCTTACCAAGCTTTGAAATTGTTAAAAAAAAAAAAAAACTTTTGAAGGAGGATTTGAAGAAATGGAGTATGTTTTTAGGGAATGAAGGGGGAGAAAAGAGGCGTTTGGGCAAATTAAGATATTAGACTTGGAGGAGGGCGATGGAGGTCCCACTAATGGGAGGATATGTAGAAAGACTTTAGCTCGTTTGGAGGGAAATTTTTTGGGAGCAAAAATCAAGGAAAACCAGGCTTAAAGATAGCAACAATAATACAAAGTTTTTCCATAGGTTAGCAAATTTGGATAAATGAGGTAATTTGATTGAGATATTGTATTTACAATGGAGAGTGTGGGGAAGAATGAATTAGTCAATTTTATGAAAACTTTTGTAAGGAATCTGTCAAGTGGAGACCTTGGGCTGCTGGTTCAGACTTTTCCAAAATTGGTTTGAAGGATTGCAGGAGATTATAGAGAACTTATAAAACAGAGGAGGTTGTAGTAGCATTGAGGGACACGAATGGTGATAAGGCTTCAGGTCCAAATGGATTCACTCTGGCTTCCTTTCAAGGTTGCTGGAGATCCTAAAGGCTGACAATATGTGTTTTTTCCTGGAATTTCATAGCTCTTGAGTTTGATCAATTCCACTTTCATCACCCCTGTGCCTAAGAAATCCAGAGCTTCTGATAGTACAAATTTTAAACATATTGGGTTGGTGAGTAGCATTTGTAAGTTATTGACTAAGGTGTTGGCAAACAAATTAAAAGGGCAGTGGAAGGGGAGTTTGGTGTCTAAAAGAGAAAATGCTCCTGCAATAACAGGCAAATTCTGGACTTCAGAATTAAATGTTGATGAATGTTTGGATAGTAGGATGAGAAGTAGTTGCTCATGGGTGATATGTAAATTAGATAAAAAGAATAAATAAGAGCATATTAATTGGGACTACTTTATTTATTCTCGTAGTACATTTGGCCTTGAAAATAAATGGCAAGAGTTTATTTTTGTTGTATTTTCCATGGTGAAATTTCCTATTCTGGTAATTGGTAACCCTGCTGGAAATACTACTAGCAATTACCCTTGGAAGAGATATGATTTATGAAGATCCCACAAAAAGGGGCACCTAAAGAACGCCTCAGAATTTATGACCTTGAGAACATAAAATTTGTTATAGCACCATCCACTTGTACCACAAAAACAAATTATAAGCTAGAAAAGAGGTGCGTTAGGTCAAATAACAGGACAATTATCTAGCACAGATCTTTTTCTTTTAAAAAGTATTTATTTTTTATATAATTTAATGAAGGGGAAACAGATGAGATATTAAGCATATGCCCAGGAAAAACAGAGTGACAAAGAAGAGAGAGGTGAAAAGTGATACTCACTTTCACTAATTTTTGTAATCAAACCCTCAACAGTTGTAACAACTCCCCCTAAAGTGCCACTAGCCAACTCCAAGTCAAGCTCTGGGACCTTCACACCTGCAGTATCTGACTGATACACCCCATTGACTTTTGTTAGACAAGATTGTGTAGCCTTATATACAAAGAGTTCTAAAAGGAAAGGAACAGCCTGTTTTCTCCATCCCATGTCAAAAAGATGTATAATCAAATATAAGAGCAACCACATCAGTTCCTCCAAATTTTTCCGTCTATTTTACACTAACAACTTACTTTTCTATTTTACAAGACTACTTTTACAAAACTCCCACATCAGTATATCTATTATATACTCTTAACTTATTTAAATAATATTTTTTATTATTATTTTATTAACAAATATCTCTTCATTAATATTTTTTTTTTTTCCACTCCACAAGTCCCAACCGTGGCTCTCTCTATCAATTGTCCTCTGCCTCTCCTTTGTAGTTCTCCCTAAACTCTCTTCCTCACTCAAATCTCAAACCCAGATCAGCAGCAGTTGGCAGCAACCTCACAGTGGCAGATCAGCAGCAACCTGGCGGCGGCAGATCGGCAGCAACCTGGAGGAGCAGATCGGCGGCAGATCAGTGGCAGATCGGGGCAGATCCAACGGGTTTTCCGGTGGGTTTTTCATGTGGGTTTCTGTTGGATTTTTCATATGGGTTTTTCCGGTGGGTTTGTGTGGTTGGCGCTGTGCTGAGTTGTAGTGATTGAGTTGAAATAATATTAAAATAATGAATAAACGAGCTACAGTAACCGTGTACATATACACGGTTACTGTAACTCATGGAAATATTTACACATCTTTACACATTTTTACACCCACTGATGTGGGTATTTTTTTTGCTCAAAATGTGTAAAATTTGTACTTTTTTCTATTTTAGAAGACTATAGATGGACTGATGTGGTTGCTCTAACCAGAACAACAAGAAAGATAAATAACATAATTGGGATTTTTTTTTTTTTTTTTTTTTTTTTTTTGATGACATAGAAGAACTTCACTTAGATTAGTTGCATGCCGCAGAGCATACTATATAACAATCCTCACTGTTAATCAAACACCTACAAGCAACTGACCCCACTTACCAAAACCAGTTACCAAGTAATATTGGCGCTTTTCACCCCTAACGGGCTAAGTGGCTTACCCTCATGCCCAAGAGGCAACAAAATTTGAATTTATACACACATTAAGGATTAACAGCAACTGGATTGAAATGCTATAATATGATAGGCATAGCTTTACATGTAGCTCAAAAACACTACACACACATGATGCTACTTCATCAATTAACACAAGGTATAATTCCTCACACTTTCTAGACTTGTGTAATCTTATAAATTAGTTTCTTTTTTGCAATTAACAAATTATCAATTGTCCCAAAAGCTTAGACCATTAGGAAATAGTAAATTTAACCATTCAACCAATGTTATAACACTCCCTGAATAAGCAAGGCCCAAAGAGTTAAGATTTTTTATTTTTTTAAATGAGGTGAATTTCATCATTTAACCAACATTCTAACAATCCTCCTCACGTGGGGACCCAAACTCCTATGCTTAATAAGTGGGGCCAACATATAACATTGTTAAACTTATTTAAATAGGAGGTAAAATGAAGACCACGTTCCAACTCATGACCACCTGCTCAAATACATTACTGATTGTCCCAAAAGCTTAATTTGTTGAAAATGGTGAATTTAATCATTTAGGCATATTCTAATAGCAACTTAAAATTTAAAAGTATTGGTTTATTGTAGTATTACTCTTAATTATACATAAAACATAAATACATATGTGTGTGTATATATATTTATTTATGTATAAACACCATTAGATTATACACTTTCTAGGCTTGTGTAATCTTAAACTTTATTATCTTTTTGTATGCTATCAAAAAATATTAGTTTATTGTCAAAGTTTTAGTTTATTTTTTGAAAAGTAATAATGCTTCATTGAAAAATAGATGAAAGAATACAACGAACCAAACCACACAGTCAACGTACCAAGGGACCAACAAAGTCTGAAAACTATGATGCATGGAAAGTACAACTATCAAGTAAAGAGGCATGTCCACTCAAATAAAGTTTGGGAGAAAAGAAAGCTTCAAGTCCTAAATTGATTTATCACTTCCTTCAAAAGTAGGGAGCATTACCCTCCCGCCAAATGCCCCACATGAGGCAATAGCAGAATCTAACTTCAAAAATCTCCCAGGAAGAGGCTTTCCAGCACAGCTTATCCACTCCATCCCATCTCACTAAGCCAATCAAATCCATAAAAGCAACCTACTCTAACTCCCAGTCTTGTACCGCAAAACCAACATTCCAATGGTAAATATCCCATAGGAAAGATAAAGCTCAACTACAAAAGCATCCCTATTACAAGAAATATCGTATAGTTATGGGAAATTATCTTTCAGAGGAAGCCCCCAACACCAAGAATCATGCCAAATTTTAACAGAAGAACCATCCCGCATCTTAAAGTTGACAAAACAATGAAAATTGTCCCACCCCATCCTGAATCTGATATTCTTCCAAAGACAAACCCCATAAGGTCCCTACACACTATTAGAGCACCAAACCCACCCCCACCCCCCCCAAAAAAAATAAATAAATAAATAAACATACTGCCAAATCTGGTATCCACTACCCTTCTCCACAACGCATCCCTCTCCATTGTGAAATGCCACAACCATTTTCCCAACAAAACCTAATTAAATAGAACCAAATCTCAAAGGCACAACCCCCCATATTGAATTGATTCACAAACCCTTCAACTAACTAGGTGATACTTAAACTCATCTCCCATCCCACCCTACATAAAATCCCTCGGTAATTTTTCAATACTTTGAGCAACATTCATTGGGATTAGAAACAAGGATAGGTCACAGGTAGGTAGACTAGATAAAGTGCTCGTATCAATGTAATTAAAACCCCCTTAGAAAGAAACATTCTCTTTCAACAGGCCAAACATCTCTCCATTTTCTCTAACACTCCATTCCACACAACTTTCACTTTGAAAGTGGAGCCTAAGGGGAGACTCAGATATGAAATGGGTAGCTGAGCTACCTTGCATCTCAAAATACCAGACAAAGATTCAACATCTGGCACAACACCAACCGGGACCAATTCAGATTTTTCCAAATTTAACTTCAAACCAGATATAACCTAAAACCACACAAAGACTACTTTTCAAGTGCCAAACTTGCTATGGATTTACCCAACAAAAAATCAAAGTATCATCCGCAAAGAGAAGACGTGAAATTACTGACTGACTAGCAGAACAGTCACCAATTGAAAACCCTTATATGTAATTTCCTCTCCCCACTTTCACTAACATCTTGCTAAGAACCTCCATAACAATGATGAACAAATGAGGGGATAAAGGATCTCCCTGTCTCAGCCCCTGCGGAAGAAAACACTCAGGCTGTCATTCACAAGCACAGAAAAATAAACTGTAGATATACATGAAAAAATTAACTGCCTCCATCTAGGACCAAAACCACGTCACTGGAGCATGTATATAACAAGAAATTCCAATGCACATGATCGTATGCTTTCACCAGAATTAACTTGCACAACACCCGTGGTATGCCAGACCTTAGAAGGCTATTTAAATGAATTCATTGGCAATCAACATTGAGTCCAGAATCTGTCTCCCTCTTACAAAAGCATTTTTGGACTCTGATACCACCTTATCAAGCACCATTTTAAGCTGGTTCTCCATTACTTCTGCCATGATATTATAAATCCCAATAATTAGAGATCTCCACTGCCTGGGGATTTTTTGGAATTAAGAGCAATAAAAGTAGCATTGAAACTTTTCTCAAATGTTCCATGTGCATGGAAATAGTGGAAAACTGTCTTAACATCCGCCTTTAAAATGCCCAACAATTTTGGAAGAATGCCATCGTGAACCCATCTGGTCTCGAAACTTTATCCCCATTCATATTGCAAACTGTCTCATAAACCTCATCCTCTGTAAAAACATCTTTTCAACCAGCCAGAAGCCTCATCCTCTAGTGCTGAAAAATCTAACCCGTCCAAAAGCTTAGCTTCAAGCTCAACCCTATAAAATTTCATATCTTCACATTAATGATTACCTGGTTGGTAACCTCCTCTCCACCCACCACTAGCCTCCCAATAGTGTGATTGCAACAGTATGAGTTCGCAAGCCTGTGGAAGAACTTCGTATTCTTATCCCCTTCCTTCAACCACAGCATCCAAGATTTTTGTCTCCAATTAATTTCTTCCATCAACATAATTTTCTCGGGATACGCTTTGGCCTATTTACATTGCAGATTTCATCATCTAGCAATGATCTAGGCTCCTCAATCTCATCCATAGATTTAATGCAACCTCACAGAGTATTTTTTTGTCGAGAAACATTGCCAAACTCTTATTTCTTTTATTTTTTATTTTTATATAGGTAAACCCTGTTTCATTCCACTTTTTCAATATGTTCGAAGTTCTATTCTTAACCATGCTAGCTTAAAGCCTACAAAACATCTCCCTACATATAAATTTTAATATAATACTTGAGTCAGTCAAAAATGCCTCTTTCCTTTATGGTTAGAAAAAGTTACCATTATGAAAAAACATGTGCATACACACAATGACTTGGCATGTCCGCACAAAAAGTGCACGCATGCACAAAGGTATTGAATTTCTGGGAAGTTCAACCCATGCAGGTGAAGAGCGTGTGAATAAAAATAAATAAATAAATAAAATGAAAATACAACAGGAGGAAAAGTATGATGAACCAAAAATCCAGCACAACAAGCTTATCTTTCCTCTCAAAAAAACCCAAAAAAAAAAAAAAAAAAACAAAACAAAACCCTAAGCTTATCCCAGTTACATGGGTTCACTACATAGTCTTTTTTAGCCAATCAAATAATACTAACAATTGACTATGTTCTCCCTGTCATTGTTCAAGCTGCCTTTAGACAACCCCACACTTAAATTAAAAGATAAAAAAGAGACATTTAAAACAAACGGGCCCAACACTTTTTTTTTTTGGTTTAAAAAAGATTGAAATTAAAATTAAAAGGATGGTAAAAAATAAATAATAGAATGACTGTCAAGCCATCATATACCTATAATTGAGGGTAAATCTGTCCACCAAAAGCTTGAATGGGTTTTGACACCAATTTTGTTGTAGGATTTTTAGCAATTCAGCACTAACTTAGACTTCTTGATGATATATCGAAAATTTCTTAAATAGAATTAATGTTTAAGGGTTTAAGATAATTAAATTGGTCTTGAATATGTTTGATGATAAACACTAAGCAATCACACCTAGGTTTTCCTACGCAATCACACATAAGAGAAGGTATTCACACCCTCAAAGAGAATAAGCTGCTGCAATTTTAGTGAAATCAATCTCATCATAAATGTAATAGACCAAGGGGAATTCCCATAGGAACAAGTCTCTCAGATTTTGCACGATGTAGATAAAAAATTAATGATAGGAATATTAACATTCCTTTCATAAAATAATCTCAATGTTTAGTTGGCCTTAGTTTCAATATTTAAATGTCTAAAACTCCTTATATCCCCACAATCAGTGTAATTAATGTAACCCTTCATGGCAAGTCTCACTTTCCTTTCAATAATTTTTTCATTCAAGATATTAATTCATCATTACTCATTACAAATAGAATACTAAGGTAAAATACAA
Organism: Quercus tomentella; assembly: GCA_028535165.1. NCBI lineage: Eukaryota > Viridiplantae > Streptophyta > Magnoliopsida > Fagales > Fagaceae > Quercus > Quercus tomentella. Next base: position 38,136,806 of record JAPQVY010000012.1, on the reverse strand, counting down.
ATACTGAATTCTCAATAAAATAAATCAGTATAGGTGTGAACCAAAGCAAAATCTAAAAAACTCAGTGGTATAAAAGCATATTCTTTATGTTGCATGTAGAACAGTACAAAATTCAGATTAAGATCACGACAAACCTTTATTACATCACGACTAAGATCTTTATTGTTCCTCACAGTGAGAGAAATTCTCTTCCCTTTTTCAGGAACTCGCCCACCAGGCTTTAACTGCACAGCAAAGCATGATAATCACCAAAAGAAGGAAATAGAAAATAAAGTGTTAAAAAATTACTACAAACCTCAGAATTGCGGTAACCACAAGCATCGCAAGTGGATGCCATGACGATTACTTCTTGGAAGTAGGGAATTTCTATTTATGGTTTAAGTTCAACAAGGTAAATTCTAATTCTGATCCAAATGATAGATAATTAAAGATAAAAAAATAAATAAACAGAATTTAATTTGAAAAAATACTTAAGTACTCAACCAAATTATCCCAAGTTTTGTTCCCATCTTTCAGCATCATGCTAGAATTTGACAACCCTGACAGTCCTAATAGCAATCTTCAGGTTACAAACAAAACACCGTGTAGTAGCTAACTTTTCTCTCAAGAACTAACTTCATCCCATAGTTCATAACTAAAAATAGAATTTTTCAGGAAATTTCTGCATCTATGTATTTATAAATATAGGAAAAAAAATTGTAAGAAATAAATACATAAATATACATTGAAAACACACAAATTTTCTGCATCTATGTATTTATAATTACATATAAATGGATTTTCTTTTTAAATAAATACATAACACATACAAACACGAAATTATCAAATTATTACTTCATAGTAAACTGCAAAATACTGAGATTTTGCCAATGAGACAATAACTATTTATAAAAATTTCAAGATGCTCAGCTAGTCCATCCACCTGGCCCTTCAACATGTTTCTTCATTTCAAAAAGTTCTTGCTTGGAGCAATTTCAATTAAAGAATTACATCTAGCATCATTAACCCTCCCCATCCTCGTACCATTTGGTCCTTTACCATATTCCTCTCCCAAAAAAATGTCTACATGCATCTCAGTAGTCCCCATTGATCTATGCTTAAGATGGCTTTGAAATCTAGACCTCCCCTAAAAGGTTAACATACATACTTCCTTTTATTGCCTTTCTGCATGGAGTTTAAAATGCTACTATTCTTTAACAAGTTTACACTCTTAAACCTAGAGGGCTATAGGGCCTGTGAGAGAGAGAGAGAGAGAGAAGGATATAACACACTAAATCAAGCACAATTAATGTGACAAATTAACTGGAAACAGAAATGACTAGAAATATCACTGTATACAAATACTGTACAGATCTTTGGCCCCAATGTTAGAGGACGAACATCGGGAAACTATGCATTGTCAAATGAAATAAGGATACTAGTAACAAACATTCGAGTCTCACACGCGATGCCACAAGTTCCACAGGTTGATGGGAAAGTCATCACCTGTCAAACGCAAGTAGGCATAAAGTGATGTAATAAACTTCTGTAAAAATTAAGTTACATGGGATAAGATGCCAGAATTTAAATCGACTAAACATTGTGTAACTGCCTTACCTCTTCTGGTGCAGTGTATCGAAATACAGTATCCACAATCTCTGCAGTATTACTCTGAGCAATAGCCCGATGAGCAGCTGTTGCTCCAACGGATCCATGTGGCTCTCTTCTTACTTCATCAGAAGCACCACTTATTTGCTCCATTGATGTTCCCTCACGATGATCTCCCGACTGTGAAGGGTCAACAGAATATCCCAATGTTGCTTGTTGATCTGGAGTTCGCTCATAGAATTTGATACTCAAAGATGGGTCTGGGGATGGAGCATACCTATTCACAGATTATTATAAGATTAAACTAAAACATGAGTAGCTGAGGATTCAATGTAACCCAATTTGTGATCATCTATACATTAAATGGTCAAAATGACAAAATTTTGCTTTACTTATTGAGCCAACTAAATAACAACTCAAACTACAAAGTTTTGTACCATCACTAAAAAGACAATGAATTTAAAAGACCCATTACAGAAAATTAAATAACTCATAGACCCACACAGAAATAAGATAATATTCTACATATATTTTACTATAAATATTAAATTATCCCAAACACACAAAAGAGTCAAGTCTGAATTAAAGAGTTTTGAGTTTGACCATACCCATTCACAAAAAGTGGCTATGATCAAGAAAAATGAAAATGAATTATGTAAGAAGACAAAGAAGAAAAGCATAGCTAGACAACCGACTAAAGCTCAATGGGTTGCACTGTGGAAGTGGAAGATCAAAGCTCGAGCTTGAAAAATGAAGTGAGATCCTTTGATAGGTTAAATATGATCTATTCTAGGGCTTTTTTTGCTTAAGAAATGTCTAAAACAACCTAAATAATTAAAGCACAATCAAAACAATCCAAAATTTAGTTAGCCCAGGGCAAAAATAAAGCCCACAAAGGCTTAAATGGTAGGATCAGTGTGACCTTACCAATCCCACTATCCTACTGTGATCCCCTCCAATCTTGCTCCTCAACCAATCACCATGCAATATGGATCATTTGAACAGAGTGCGATCGTAGGATCATACTAATGTACAATCTGAATCGCAATTATAATAACCTTGGTCCCAGCTACATGTTAATTATATTCTCCCATCCATGAGAAACCACAAGGGGGGTCATTTTTTTTTTTTTTTTTTTGATAATTCAAACATTGCAACAAGTGGGGGTTTGAGGATTTGAACCCTATTTCTCCTTATAATGGAGACTAGACAATGCCACTAAGCTACAACACTCTTGGCAGGGGTCATCTATGCAACCATAATAGCATTCAGTTTAATCCAACCATCAAGAATAACACGCAAAACAACTCTTTGTTTATTGAAAAGAGAATGCAAAAAAGGCATGAAGTAGCCTAAAGAATTACAAAAAATACAAAATATTATGTACAAAGAGATAGAGACTCAATAAAAATTAGAATGGAATCTCTATTGGTGAGTCCACTAGCATAGGAACAATCAAACAAAGTACCAACAAAATAAGCTATAAAAAGAAATAAAATAAAATAACACACAAAACCATAAAAAGAACAACAGTTCAGAAACATAAAGTTCCCCTATCATGTAATAATAACTAAAGCTTCCCTATCATATAAAGTTCTCTCTTACAGGTTCTCAATGAAGCTGTTTCCAGCAGGATCATCCAGGATAAAGGTAAAAGATGAATCTCCTGTTGCACAAGCTTTCAGTTTCAACAAAAACTGGTCTAGGGCTTCGGCAGTCTGAGGATCCACTTTCTGGAAAACCCAGAAGATAGCATTAAGATATTGAAGAAGATATTACATGATATTGAATATTGTGAATCTCCTAATTAATATCCACCTTGCGTTCTTCTTGAAGGGCCTGCAACTCATCTGCAGCTCGTACCAATATGCCCTCCACCTAGAATAATGAAATCAGACATAAGATGTTCGAAAAGCAGTGCAGGAGAGAAATCCCTGAAAGATATAAAGTGCATGATTAAAACTTATAGAACAGAATACAATGTGATCAAACTGTTCCTATACTGACGTAAAAATGCACCAGAAACCTTAACAAATATACACAAAATTTATACAGCCTCTGGCATAAAAAATTTTGCCTCAAAGCAAATGCAATAGCCCATCTTCAAGTAAAAAGAGTTGGTGCAGGCTAGTCGAAACCGTTCGATATGACTAGTATTTTTTCTTTTGATTTTTTGGTAAGTTGCGCGTGCGCGCGCACACACACACACACCTGATGGTCTTGAACCCATGACCATACCCCTCCACCTACTTTTACAAGGGGAGGAAGTGTCATTTAAGCTAGGGTGAAGTTTCCCACATTGCAGTTGTATGCTTATATAAAAGTGATAAAAATCATTAAAAAGCACAAAAGGGGATCAACACTAGTACGCAGTAAGTATACAAATGAAAGCCCAAGAAAAAAAAAGAACAATCAAGAAATAAAAATACAATAATAACTAACAGAAGTTCAATTTACCCAGGAACTCTAGGAAGTTCATAGTAGAAAAAATATGAAAAGTTGAAGTCCAATCATATATTCTTCAAAATTAAGAACTTCAGCTTCACCAAACTCAGCTCTTTTCCCTCAAAGCAACGAGCATGTCTCTCTCTCCAAAGACACCACATTAAATACAAAGGAATGGCTTTCCAAATCTCTCCATTACTGCTCTTTCCAAAACTTCCCTTCCAACACAGAATAAGGCATGACCACAGCTCCCAGGCCACCTTAGTGTCGAATGTAGAAAAGATTGAACCACTCTCACCTTGGTTCTTGCGCATAAAGTATCACATAATGGTCAACACCAAGGTAATTGTATGACCGTATTGGCAACAAATTTGTAATTTTAACAATTAAAGATCTTTCCCTAAGAGAAGAATCAACCAGGCACTCCTCTTGGAGGAAAGGAGAAGAAGGGGGGGGGGGGGGGGGGGGGGGGGGGGGGGGGTTTGGTTGTTGGGGGGATTGGTGCAAGTCTTGGCCAAGGTTGTCAAAGGCAAAAGGCGAGTATCACCCAAGGCGTGAGGCAACAAAAAGGTGCTAGCCCAAATAAAGCAAGGTGTCAAATTCTTAATATATTAATTATACATATAGAACATAAATCCTATGTACCTAGTGCATTAAAATATTATAATGAAAGTATTTTTCACTAGGAAGCACGGGTGCGGATTTGGGTTCGGGTGTGGGTGCGGTGTAGCAACTTGGCAATTTTTGAAAAATTAGGGTGCAGATGCGGCAAAATACGTTTATTAATAAATTATTAAATTTTTTTTTTCTATATATTGCTAAGCATATTTTTTCATATAATGGTAAACATATACCAATTTAAGAGCAATAGTAGATGGAGTGAGTCTGAGGGAAAGCTGTGAATTAGAGAGAGAGAGGGGAGATGGAGAGAATGAGAGAGTCAAAGGGAGTTTGAGATGAGTTTAGGGTTTTTTCTTTAAACTAGGATGTCAAAACGATGTGTTTTGACAAAAAATTTTACATTTTTTTTTTAACACTTATTTGGGCCCATATCGGTCTGATTCGGGGCCGTTTCAGACCTTATCGGCCGGAATCAGAAAACAAACATCACAGATGCCACCGTACCGACAGCCACACGGCGCGTCTGTGCGTGTCGGACTCGGGTGCGCCAACCCAATCAGCACACCCATGCTTTCCAGACTTTTCAATGTGTTGCATGACAAAATTAGGTCTATCAAATTATTTCAAAATAGGATTAACATGGTTTAGGCTCTATTAGTTATTCTAACAACAGGTTTTGCAACATGCTTCTATACAACAATAAGTTTTACAACAAATTTTTGTAAAATAATTTAACAAACAATAGGTTCTATAACATGCCTTTTTAATAGGTTTCACAACAAACTTCTAAAAATAAATAATTTATTAAAATTATTTTAATAATAATAATTTTTTTTTTTTTAATTTTAAAAACCCTAAGTCTCTCGCCTTAGCGCCTTTTTCATGGCTAAGGTGGTCACCTTGCTCGCCTAAGGTCTAAAGGCGAGCGCTTCACTAAAGGTGCTTTGGCTTAGAGCTCACCGCCCAAGCGCCCGGCTCGCCTTTGACTACAATGGTCTTGGCCCTAAAATTGTGAGGTGAAGTTGGAGTTCAGGCCCTTAGGGGGTTTGGATATGCCCAAAAGTTAGATTTTTTCTTCCATGTTCAGTTCTGTGACTTAAAAAATGCATCAATATGATTCTAGGGGAAGGCCAGGAGGGTTAAAAATAACAATTCCAAATAACTAAGATTATTGAATTACCAATTCTTATTAGGTACCACCACATTTCTATTTGTCTACAGCCCATTGTTAACACATCCTTAGCACAGGTTCCAATTCAATGGCCAGCTGCTTTAATGACAGCATTGCAAGCCTGAGCACTCACTTCTACAACTCTAGACAATGTCCAAGTATCTAATGAGTAATGACTGCAGCTATCTCTCTCCCCAAAAAGCCTCAATGCCCTGCTGCATTAACTGACAGCATTCAAACCCCATTTACTGCAGTCATCCCACATCCCCCCTTTTATTCTCTCTTTCAAATTCGACAATTTGACAACCATTGGCAAGGGGAATAGGTCATGATATTGATGTGTTATTGCAGAGAACATGAAGACAGATGCATTTAAAATTTCACCCACCACTTTGCAGATGCTGCAACATTTCACTTATCTTTCTTTCTTTTTTGGGATCTTTAGTCTTTTCCTGTTTCTTTTTCCTCCTAAACCAATATCACTAATCCCTAGGATTGATCTCAGTAAATTCAAGTCAGATTCTCATGATGGAAAATGCATAGCTGTCTTTTTTTTCGAATTTGATTCCTATATTAAGTTTTAGATAATTAAAAAACTAGGAAATTTGCTATTACTTACTTGGCCTAATCTATTAAATTTCTTAGAACAACAAAACTTGAAATCATATTTTCTCTAGATATTACTTTCTTCAACATGTTCTTTTATGAATTTATTGACCCATCCAGAGCTCTCAAGTTACATGTTCCAATGTTCATCCAAAAAATAGAAACATTAATCTGGTGCAATATCAATTCTGATAAATTTAGAAGTAGAATTGTGACCCTGCATTCCAGTTCCAAACCGCATTCAAATTAAAGCCTTAGTGTTAACAACATTAGTCATTTGAAATCACAAAAACAATCATTTAAACATTTCATGTCCCTCCCTCCAATTAATACACAAATGGGACACTAAACTTCTCGTAAGAACAATTAGAATGGAGCCTACCTTGCATAAATACAATCAGCTACTTTCCAGAAAATTGATATAAAGTTCTCAGATGTAAAAAAAATGGGATCACTTCTTATAGACTCGTACAGAATAATAAAACACCCACTGAAATCAACACCACCAACACCTAGACCAACCTCTTGATTTGAAATGTATTTTTTTTATTTAGAGTCAACAGAATTTGATCGATCCTTTTTTTGTTATATTTCTATGCCTCCTAATACTACAAAGGATTTAATAGTAACATCATCCTAGAGAGTTGTTCAAGTACAGCAACAATTAGCCAGATGCAAACAGTAAATACTACAAGGAAAAGAAAGATTAAATCCCAAAATATTCACGATTTATGGTAGTTTCAATGTGGGGCCTTCTTTGCACCTTTCATATGCTACTTTATTTATTATTTAGTTTTAGTTTAAAGTTTCTTTACTTTGGAAATTTGTTGGTTCAGTTTTAATAGTCTAACTAAAATAGGGTAGTTTGTTAATTTCCAGATTTACTGGGATATGCTGCAGTGGGCAGTTCTATAGGTCCATATTATACTATTATAGTTTTATCTTTTGGGTCTTTTTTCTATTTGGTCTAGAAGTTCTTATTGCCTTTCTGTTATTATTAGGAATCCTACTCTTTAATAGGGGTAGTTTGTTAATTTCCAGATTTACTGGGATATGCTGTAGTGGGCAGTTCTATAGGTCCATGAGTCTGGATTTATCTTTTGGGTCCCTTTTTCTATTTGATCTAGAAATTCTTAATGCGTCTCTGCTCTTTCTAGGAAAACGTTATTTAGGAGTCCGTATTGCAATAGCCTATAAAAGAGTCTTTATGTATTCAATAAACAATCAAAATAGAGAAATTGAATTCAATAAATTCCAACAGCTTATTTAAGCTTTAAGGGTGCGATTGTCTTTTCCTTCCTTAGTGTGATTGCTTAAAAAGCCTAGGTATGATTCCCTAGGATTTATCTTTCTTTGTTTCTTGTTCCACTGTTTTAACACCAAGAAGCCATCAAATTCATTCAAGATCCAATCTTTTTTATTACATACCTACCTAAACTATTAAACATCAAACCCTATTCAAGAACCCTTCAAGATCTCATCAAGAACCTGAATTTAGTGCTGAATTCTACATCAAAATTGGTATTAGAGTCCATTAAGGCTTCCGCCTGTGTCATAGCCGCTACTAAACTATTTTCATAAGAATGAGAAAAAAACAGAAAGTGAAGGTTTTAATCAACAAACCAAAGCCAATTAAAAAAGCAACTAGAAGGGGGGAAAAATTAAACAAAAGGGTAGAGTTAAAGAAGATACTGTTGACAGAGATCCACGTTGAGCCTCAGGAGGAATCTCAAAATCCAATTCAGGAATCTGCACATATAAAGAATGAAAGGGAACATAAATCTCAATAGCTCAATATCAAAAAATTCAAAGGAAACTTGCTAAGCCAATGCACAGAAGGAAATCACAACATGATGAAGTAAAAGTCAGAAGTTTTCTGTTATTGCAAGAATCTAACATGCTCTCATTTTTCCTCAACTTATTTATCTTGAAAGGTCACAGGAATCGTGAAACATAACCCGCCACACCCCCCCCCCCCAAAAAAAAAAAGTTCTACAAGTTACAATTCCAATAAAACAACAAAAACCTGGTGTACAAAACACCAGCTATAGTACTCTTTGCAAGTTGCAACCAACAGTGATCTATAGATAATGTAATGTGACACCCATGCACATTTATACACAACCAAAAAAGGCTGGAGAAAGTCTTTCGGCGTCCTCAACGAGTAGTGCGACGCCGGCACAAGTGGTGCACTGTCCTGCTAAGCCTCGGAAAGACTGTTCTGACGCCGAGAAGGATGAAGAGAGTCCTTCGGTGTCTCGGATGAGTATAGAATTGCCGGAAAATGTGACGCAATGCATCCAGAAGTTTCCAAAAAAGGTAGAGAGTGTCATCTGCGATGGAACTTGCGCTATTGGCTACAAGCTGAATGGAGGAATGATCTCGACAGTTCTATGGTCGTTGAACCTCATCCCGTTGCCACGATTAGTTAACTCTTCTCTCTTCAATTTTCCTATGGGGTTGTCGAGAGCTGGTGTTTTGAGCTTGGGAGATATGGGTGGGGAAGAAAATGCAGTGTATCAAGCAGACTCTCTTAGCTTATCTGGGACTTCCTCTTCAGCGGCAAATGCTATGGTTTTATCAGTGGGTATCGGTGAAAATGAGGAATTCTTAGATTGTGCCCCTCTAAAGATTGTTGCTCCAAATGGATCAATTACTTCAGTTGAGATTTTGAGTCCTGAGGCTAAGTTGAATATTTCTGGATGGGTGAAGCGCAGAATTCCCAATTTCAATAAATTAGTTGGGCTTTCTATGAGCAGCCATGAGAAATTATGCATTGCTCTATTACAGAGACTAGAATCTGAGATGGAGGCAGCCAATGTGTTACATAAAGAAGTCAGTGGTAATCGAAAAGTGGTTAAATCTAAGAATAAGGGAAGAAGAGAGCTAAGAAATTTGATCTCATCGGTAAATTATGATGGGAGATAAAATGTCTAATTGGTACTTCTGTCAGAAGCTGGAAGACTTTAGTAGTTATGAAGCTAAAAATGATTTCATGGAATGTTAGAGGTTTGAATGATCCTAAGAAACGTTTGGTAGTGAGAAATTTGTTACGTGAGTGGAAGTGTGATGTAGTATGTTTACAAGAAACAAAGATGGCTAGGATGGATAGACAAATGGTTTGTAGTTTATGGAGTTGTCCCTATGTGGATTGGGTTGCTTTGGAGGCGGATCAGACTTCTGGTGGGGTTTTGATTATGTGGGATAAGAGGGTTTTGGAAAAGATGGAGGTCATGGTTGGTACTTTCTCAGTATTGGTTAAGTGGCAAGGGGTGGTAGATGGTTTTATTTGGGCATGTTCAAGGATTTATGGCCCAAATGACAACAATGAGAGGGGACACATGTGGGACGAGTTGGTCGGTATTCAGCAATGTTGAAGGATACCATGGTGTTGTTTTGGGGACTTTAATATTGTATGGTTTCCAAGTGAACGTTTGGGTGGAACACGTATTACTCCGACTATGGAAAAGTTCTCTGAATTTATTGAGGACCTTAATTTGATTGATTTGCCACTAGAAGGTGGTAGCTATACTTGGTCTAGTGGTACAGATCAACCATCAATGTCTAGGATTGATAGAGCTTTGATCACTCATGATTGGGAGGAACACTATCCGGATGTTATTCAAAGGATTTTACCTCATCCCATTTCAGATCACTGTCCAATTCTTTTGGAGGCGGGGGGAATGGCGAGGGGGAAGAGTCCTTTCAGGTTCGAAAATATGTGGCTGAAGACAGATGGGTTTGTGGATAGAGTTCAATCCGGATGGAATCGGCATTCTTTTGTGGGTACACCAAGTTTTGTGCTTGCCAAGAAACTAAAGGCATTGAAGGAGGACTTGATTCAATGGAATCGTAGGGAGTTTGGTAATATAGATCGTCATAAGAAACAATTGCTGGAGGAGTTGAAAACTTTAGATGCTAAGGAAGAGGAGCTTGGTCTCACTGATGGGGAGAAATGTTATAGGGTAGAGTTGAGGTCCAAGGTGGAGCATCTTCTTTCTTTGGAAGAAATTTCCTGGAGACAAAAATCTAGGATGTTATGTATTAAGGAAGGGGATAACAACACCAAGTTCTTTCACAAGATGGCAAACTCCCATAGAAGGCATAATCATCTAAGGACATTGGAGGTGGATGGGGTGGTTTTTGAGGAGGAATCTGAGGTGATTGCTCAGGTAGTACAGTTTTATAAAAAACTGTATAAGGAGCCTGGGGGTGGAGACCTATTGTGGAAGGCTTGGAGTTTGATTATATTGGGGATATGGAAAGGGTTTGGCTTGAAAGAAAGTTTGAAAGAGAAGAGATTCTTCAAGTTGTTAGAGACTTGGAAGGGGACAAAGCTCCAGGTCCGGATGGGTTTACTATGGCTTTCTATCATCATTGTTAGAGAGTAGTGGAAAAAGACGTCTTAGCGGTCTTTGATGAGTTTTTCAATATTGTAAGTCTGAGAAATCTCTTAATGCTACTTTCATTGCTTTAATTCCAAAAAAGAATGATGCCTCTAATATTAGAGATTTCTGGCCTATTAGCTTGGTGGGGAGTGTATAAAATTTTGGCTAAGGTTTTGGCAAATCGTTTGCGAATGGTGTTAGACCAGTTGATCTATGAAACTCAGAATAGCTTCATGGGTGGGAGACAAATTCTTGATTCGGTTCTTATTGCGAATGAATGTGTTGATAGCCGAGTGAAGAGTCGGGTTCCTGGGGTCATATGTAAACTTGATGTTGAGAAAGCATACGATCATGTGAATTGGGAGGCTCTACTGAGTTTGTTGAAGAGGATGGGCTTTGGGGTGAAGTGGTGTAAGTAGATTCGTACTTGTATATCCACAGTTCAGTTCTCAGTCTTGATTAATGGGTCTCCAATTGATTTTTTTGGTAGCTCAAAGGGCCTAAGACAAGAAGATCCGCTATCTCCTATACTGTTTTTGATTATGATGGAGGTGTTCAGTAGGATGTTGAGAAGAGTGGAGGGAGCTGGCTTAATCCGTGGTTTTAAAGTTGAGGGCAAGAGGGGTGGTGTGACATGTGTTTCACATCTATTGTTTGCAAATGACACTATTCTTTTTTGTGATGCAGATGTAGAGCAAATTCTACATATTCAGTTGTTGTTACTTTGTTTTCAGGCTGTGACAGGTTTGAAGGTCAATGTGCAGAAGAGTGAAATGGTCCCAATAGGGGAGGTAGATGATGTGCATGCCTTGGCTGAAATTTTAGGATGCAGAGTTGGAACTTTACCCATATCTTATCTTGGCATGCCGTTGGGGGTTTCACATAACTCTCCTTCAATTTGGAATCCTATCTTGGAAAAAATTGAGCAGAAACTGGCCGGGTGGAAGAAGTTGTATTTGTCTAAGTGGTGTAGATTGACGCTACTTAAGAGTACGTTATCTAGTCTTCCTACCTAGTATCTATCGCTATTCACCATTCCTACTCATGTGGCTAATAAAATTGAAAAATTGCAAAGAGATTTTCTATGGAGTGATAGCAAGACACATTTGGTAGGATGGGATAAAGTTTGTGCGCCCATAGCCAACGGTGGTTTAAGTATAAGGAAACTTACTACTTTCAATAAGGAATTATTGGGAAAATGGTTGTGGTAGTTTGGGAAAGAGGAGAATCAGCTGTGGAGGAGGGTGATAGCTTCAAAGTTTGGGGAAGAGTGGGGGGGATGGACTTCTAAGTTAGGTAGGGGAGCCCATGGATGTGGCCTATGGAGAGGTATTCGTATGGGCTGGGAGGATTTTAGCAAAAATACTCAGCTTGTTGTTGGGTTGGGGAATAGAGTGAGATTTTGGCAAGATGGGTGGTATGGAGATCATCCTTTTCAAGTGGCTTTCCCGAGACTGTATGGTATGGCTATTGACAAGGAGGCCTCTGTTGAAGCTTCTTTAGCAAGGCAAGGGGAGGAGGATAGAAGAATTTGGAATGTTCATTTTGTTCGGGAATTTAATGATTAGGAGATGGATGAAGGGCTGCATTTTCTTTGTATCTTGGGAGCCAATACCCCTTCAATGGATGTTGGAGATCAGTTAAGATGGAAGTTGAAGCCTAATGGGGATTTTGACATCCGGTCTTATTATAATAAGTTGCAAAATTCTCCCTCAATTGTCTTTCCTTGAAAAGTTATATGGAGAGTCAAGGTTCCTAGACGTGTTTCTTTCTTTGTTTGGTGTGTAGCTTGGAATAAGATCCTAACGGGTGATAATCTAAGATTGAGGGGCTTGGATTTTGTGGATTGGTGCATTATGTGCCGACATTGTGGGGAGACGGCGGACCACTTACTTCTTCATTGCGTCGGTTATGGAGTTTTGCTTTTAGAACTCTTGGAGTGTTGTGGGTCATACCTAGATTGATTCCAGATATGCTTTTTGGCTGGTGGAATTGGTTAGGGAAGCATTCATCTCAAATCTGGAATTTAGTTCCGTTGTGCATTCTATGGTGTCTTTGGAAGGAACAAAATTGACGGACTTTTGAGGATTTAGATAGTTCCGGTGATTAGATACTAGCATCTTTCAGTGGAACTCTTTTTGATTGGTCTCGGGCTTGGGGACTCACGACTAGTGATTCTCTCCCTTCTTTTCTTAGCTCTCTTCCTCTTTTGTAATTATTTTGTTGTTTGGTCTTCTTCTTTTTTGTATTTTCCCTGTTTTCTTTTTTCCTTCTTGTAATTTTCTGGTTTGCTCTGTGCTTTTCTTGCATAGAGTAGCCTTTCGTATATATATCATTCTTACTTACCAAAAAAAATTTATACACAACCAAAAAAATGGTAGAGAAAATTAAAAATAAAAAAGAACTTTACTACATGTCATCTCACCTAAACAATAACCAACAAAAATAAATAAATAAATAAATATTATAAGCAATGGAAAAACTATTAAGATTTGATCTATCTATCACATTCTAACCAACATACCTAATGAACCTCCCCCAATCCAAAAATATAAAATTGGGAAGACAAGAAGTAACTTTAATGATATAGTCAGTGTTTCCATGTACAAGATGTACAACATAGGACCATTTTAAATAGAGGGGAGGGAGGGAAGGGGGGGGGGGGGGGGGGGGGACACAAAACTTCAATGCATTGCCCTGGGTCCGCCCTGGATTTATCGTGCAAAATATAACCAAGTAAAGATGGGGGAAAAAGGGGTAAAAATCTAAGATAACTAATCTAAAGAATTGAAAAATAAATGGACCTGCAGTGATTACACACATGTAACTAACAGCAAAGCATAGAAAAAATAATACATTTATTTATAGTCATCAACAATAAGTTTCAATGATACAAAGTAAACAAAAGCATAGAAGAAAAATATCAATTCATTTCACAGACTCCAAAATTTACCAAGGTCATTTAACACCATCACAAAGCCCAAAAAATCTTTAACACCATGGTTTGAGGTGACAGTGTAATAACATGCAGAGCAGACTAGCAGATAATATAACCAATTATATATATACACACGCAAACAGAAAAGAGACCTAAATGAGTCACTTAAACAATCAAACATTTATTTAACCTGTAGTGATATATATCCTTAACACCAATACAATAAATACAGGAAAGCAAGAAGAAAATATTCCATGTTTACCAGCCAAAGTAAGTCTCCACTTGTTGAAAAACTAAATCGATGAAAAATATATAAAAGAAAGATGCCAAGTCATGTTATTTCAGGTACCAAAGTTCATTTATACCATTAAAGAGCAAAAATTTTTGTTTATACCATTACAGGGAAAATTTCACAGTGGTCTAAGATGACAGGAAGCCACAGACAGTGTGGAGCATATCGAAAAACAAGTGAAAACTAAATCATGAAAAAAAAATTACAAACATGGAATTTGTTGGCAAAACGAATCAGTGTTTGAAATTCACAGAAGCACCAAAAAATCAATCAACCAATTTAGCAAGGAGCATTAGACTTGCCATCCCAAATTACCACAATTTATCAATAACTTTCAGAAAGTACATTAAGGGTATACCAGCAAAAAACATATTAGAAAACTAACTGCCTCGTTACTGATCCAATTTGACACTCTCGACATTTATAAAGATCACTAACTATGGAAATTTCAATGCAAATTCCAAATCTGCAAGATCAAAAGTTCAATTATATAGACAGTAATGTACAGAAACAACAACTAATACTTCTATACAAAATAACAATGCTTCCAAAAGTGAACTATGAAAATGAAAATGCAAATGCCAAAATGTTTATGTAGAAAACTGTAATGAGAATATACTGAAGCACCTTAATCGTTGCAGATTCAGACTTCACTACTTGACGGTTAAGCATCTGCATCAAAAAAAAACCCATCAGCCAGGCATACTCATATTCCATAACCATGGCGTTGAATTTTGAAGTAAACAACAAATGGACTAGTGGAAAAGAAGAGGAAAAAAAACCTAAAAATATTTTATGAACATATCAGAACAAGAAAAGAAGGTCTATCCCAAGAGAAAAAAAGGGTTGTTGCATGTTATATAAATAAATTGACAAAAAATTAACATCCCCATGAAAGAGTAGGCAGTCAGAGAGAACAGCTGAAATAAACAAGCATGATGAAATTGAGTTTAGCAAAAGGCTTTATTTATTAAGAAATGCATGATTTGCAACCATAAAGCACATAAAATGAGAGACATCAATTCATAATAATTAAATTCCAATGAACTCAACCTTTGGATCACCCAAAGGGACTTCAAGGCGGTAGCAACACCCCCGAGGTTGAATCTCGCCGGCAAATTGAACTTCATTGTTCCTAGAGGAAAAACAAACTATAATCAAAACTTAAATGAAGCAGCATTAACTAAAATCCTCACATCTCAAAAAAAAAACAAAACAAAACAAAAAAGGCTAAAATGCAAATTGCAACTAAATTTGTACTCTATCTAACTTTACTTTCGTTCAATTTAGTCTCTAATTTTCAAATTTATTCCACCATCCAGTTTCATTAAAAATTTTGCCATATTTTCTAAGTGAGAACCTTAGTTAATTGCATACTTAACAGTAATTTTTTATCGGACCTGAATTTAATAAATTTGAAATTTGAAAAATATATATATATATATATACAGTTTACCTCTCACCACAATGTGGACATTCAAAGGCGGACAACAAAATCTGCAAAGAGGAATAATAATAATAAAAATAAAAATAATAACAATAAACATTCAATTATAAGAATAAATAAATATGAGAGGCTGTATAGTGTATACCTTTCGAAAATGTGGAATTAATGTCAATAGGAACCTTGTGATTCCCTGTTTCAAAGTGATAATAAGTTGTTGTAATCCAAAAACTAAAAGAGGTACGCAAAATATAAAGAGAGAGAGAGAGAGAAAGAGAGTGTGTACATTTTGGTGGCAACGCATACAGAGACTTTCGAGTTGGTAAAGAGGGGCGATATCAGCGTCGTTTGCGGAGACCGCTTCAACCACCGACCTCACATCCACGATTTCCTCTTTCTCTCTCTTACTGTTGTTGTTGTTGTTGCCGCCTTCCATTTTTTGTTTTTTTGTTTTCTCTCTCTCGAGTCTGAACTATCGGTAGAAAGAACTGAAGGGTTTAAATTATGGAGTGTATGCGGAGGAACTGAAAGATGCTAGTAAGTAATAAATCTTTGTCTCGAACTTTCTAGCATATTTCTGTTTCCTATTGTAAAAGAGAAGTTAAAGTATATATTTGAAATCGGCAAAAAAAGGCATTAGTTGAGTATTTCAGTGCCGAAGCTAAGGCCTATGAGTGCCCTAATGGTTGGGCAGGCCCATATATTTGGCAAGTGGGTCTGCTTCACTTCACGTGGGCTATTATTTTCAGTGTTTTTAAACCATAAATGGTAGTCAAGATTTTAGGGGGGTGTTTGGGAAGAGATTTATGGTAACGTTGTTTAAGTGTTATGAAAATGTGTGAATAAAAAAGTATTGTAGAAATACGTAGTATTGTTTAAATAACGAAAACTGTTGTTCAAACAACATTATCAAACAAGTCCCAGACTCCGAGAATCGCTTTTTTTTTTTTTAAGTAGCTCGAGTTGGCTTATTTTCAAAAATGCTGAAACTTAAATTATATTTAAAATAAAATTGAGATAAAAAGTAATATGAAATTCAGTAACGAGTGAGAAATTTTTTATAAGGAGTACAAGCTAAAATATAACAATTCTTAAATAAAAAAAGAATTATTATATAAATTAACTTTAACTCAACAAAAGTCGTGTTCTATTGGTACTAAATTCATTTATAATTCATCTTAAAACAAAAGAATTATTATATAAATTAACTTTAACTCAATAAAAGTTGTATTCTATTGGTACTAAATTCATTTATAATTGATCTTAAAACAAATCTTTTAGCAATCACTTTTTCTATATTTACTGGTTATACTATCCTCAAAAACTAAGTCTCATATTGGTCATTGTAATCTAGGAACGCAATATCTATTTTTTTAAGTTCACATCTTTGAGCTCTTATAAGAGTTCAAAATCTGAAGTTTTTAGTATTTGGAATAGACAATTATGCAATAGACTTCAAATTTTGAACATTTTTCTCTTGAACTACGCATCAATTGATGATGGTTTCTCCCATTAAACTACTCCCACTTAAAAAAAAAAATGAATATTGAATTTTACAAACTAATTATATATCTATATTTAAATAAAAGTGTAAAAGATTGATTATATCTATGTGAAACAAGTAAAAGCAAACAGTACTACTAATATGAATATACATAAAATAAAAAACAAATATCAATAACATAATTTAATTACGAAAACCACCATCAAGAAAACAGAAATTCCATCAGATTTTTTTTTAGAAACTCAATCAGATGGTAAATCACTGTTAATAAGTTTAAATAGTAGAAGAATATTGAAAAAGTGCAAGCTGTAAACCATAATTTTTATACATATTAGCCTCTAAACACGCGCGTAAGTGCTAAGAGGCTCTTCTATTTTTTTTGTAAAAATTAATAATTTACATCCATTATAAATTATGTTACTACATTTTTCCATCACAAAAATACTTAAGGGTGTGATGCGTAATCCTAAATTATAATGGATGTAGATTATTCACCAAACCCATATAGCTAACAATACTAATAATATCAACAAAGTGCACAGAGAAATAAACTCCAAAAAAAATTCAATTATGTCACCATGTTTATTACTAAATCCTTTAATTAGTGAACAAAATTTGTAAAGTATTAAGCATTAATTTGACTTACAAAAGGTTCCCATCAGAAAGGAATTTCCTATCAAATGAAAATAAATAAATAAAATAAAATAAAAAAGAGGAAGAAGAAGAAGAAAGAAGAGCCGTTAGTACAGCTCAAAGATTTTAAAAAAACCATATGAAAACCCATCAAAGTGAGAGCCAAACTAATAATTTCAACACACATTTTGCCGAAGCAAGTCTGCAAAACGTACTTCACAAATTAGTTTTTATTTTTTTTTATAACTATTTAGTTTTTATTTATTGATATTTAGTTTTATTTTTTGTACCGTTACTTTGAAAAAGCGGGTTAATGGAAGCGTGTTCCTATTTTGTAGGCAATATTTTAATTCAAGTTAGACATGTATTTTTATCATACTATCCTTTAGTTTTGTCTCTACTTAAACTTAGGGGTATAAAAATATTTTAAAAGAAAAAAAAAATCTGGTCCAAATAGGAGAAGCCCCTTAAATAATAGTATAAAAAAAGTATAGGATATAAAATATAATTTAATGGGTACTAAACATTATTGGGGACTAAACCAATAATACTTTTTTCCTCAGAATTCTAGGGGCCAATTATTCAATTTACATATAATTTAGAATTTTTTTTTATCATTGACGCATTTTTTAAGAAGTGGGGGATTCTCACCTCTGGTGGAACCCACAAACATTGTATAATATAAACAAAAAGCTAGTTGAAAATTATCAGACTCACTTTCCAAATCCAATATGACTTCCCTATTTTAGAATCTCTGTTGGTAGAGAATCTAGAGATATCCTACCTTTTTGTTATATGACATGGTTTTAAAAATCGAACCGATCAAATAACCAAAAAATGACTGGTTACTAATTTTATGATCTAATCGGGATTAAATCAGTGGTTGAACCGATGATCTTATAATAATTTTTAAATTATAAAATAAATAATAAGTTTTTTATATATATGTAGTAAATAAGTTTAGTTAAAAAATATATAACATCATTTTAAAAAATTTGTGTACGCTTTTAGATTTTTACATCTTATATTTACAAAATAAAAATACCAAAAAGTACTAAATAATAACATATTAACATTACAAAATAACCATCCTTCTCAATTACAAAATAGGCTTTCATTGGGTTAAATGGAGTAAAATGTGTAGGCCTAAATCGCTTGGAGGTATGGGTTTCCGAGAATTACAAAAGTTCAATGATGCAATGCTTGGCAAGCAAATTTGGCGTTTATTACAAAACCAAGATTCTCTATTCTACAAGTTTTTCAAAACTAAATTTTTCCTGCATGGGACCATTTTTGATGCTAAGGAAAATAGAGGATCCTTTGCTTGGAGAAGCATCTTGAAGGGAAGAGAAATCATCAGGCAAGGTTTGAAATGGAGAATCGGGAATGGTTCTAAAGTCCGCATTTACAGTGATGCTTGGCTACCTGGGTCTCGGCAAGGCAAGATTTTATCCCCTGTTATAGATGGTCAAGCTGATGCAAGGGTGTATAGCTTAATAAATCGTGATAGTTTGTGCTGGAAGGAGGATGAGATTGATAGGTGTTTTATACCGGAGGAAGCTACACTCATTAAGGCCATTCCGCTCAGTCTTTTCAATAGAGAAGACGTTCCATAATGGCCCCATACCCGGGACGGTGTCTTCTCGATCAAGTCTGGGTACCGGCTTTGTTTGGACCTTGTTGAAACAGAGGTAGCCAATAGCACAGGTGCAGAAGACGCTACGGCGGTGTGGAAGGCTATTTGGCGGCTCCAGGTTCCAAACCGAGTCAAGAACCTTCTATGGCGAGCCGAGAATAACTCCTTGCCAACTCGGGCCAACCTTGTTAGAAGAAAAGTTCTCGACGATGCATTATGTCCGGAATGCAAGCTTAACGTAGAGGATACTCTGCATGCGGTCTGGTCTTGCCCGAAACTGGTTGATACATGGAAAGTTCACTTCGTTCAACTTTAGGCGACCACTACTCACTGCGCATCCTTTCTCGACGTGATTGATAGAGCTTCACTGGAGAAAAATTCTTTCGAGCTTTTTGCAATAACAGTCTCTGCAATTTGGATGAGGCGCAACAAGCTCCGGCTGGGTGAAAAATCAATTCCATTGGGGCAGGTTCCGGCCTCAGCTTTCGATGCTCTCAAGGAATTTCAGCAGCTGCACCCTACACATGCCAAGATACCACAGACAACTCGGGCAGTACAATGGAGACCACCACCTGAAACTTGTGTCAAGGCGAATTTCGACGGCGCAGTTTTCTCACAAGCTGGACTAGCTGGCATCGGCATTATAATCCAGAATGAACAAGGATTAGTTATGGCTGCTCTCTCACAACAAATTACACTACCTGCTTCGGTGGAGATGGTGGAAGTGCTAGCAGCTCGCCGAACTTTGGTTTTTGCTAAGGAACTCGGTTTTGATAGAGTGGTTGTGGAAGGAGACTCTGCAAACACTATTACCTCTATTAATGGAGGGCACATGGACCTCTCGGCTATGGGACATGTTCTGTTAGATATCAAAAGCTTAATTTCTTGTTTTTCTTTTATTTCAATTCAGCATATTAATAGAGAAGGAAATTGTGTGGCTCACAAGCTTGCTAGACAAGCTGCCAGTGTTCCTTTTTTGGTTTGGATGGAGTCTGTTCCACCAGACGTTTTTGAGGTGTATCAACTCAATTTATTACAAATGCAATAATAAGATCTCTACCCAGAGGGGATTTTTCTCAAAAAAAAAAACAAAATTGGCTTTCAACAAAACCAAATAAAGAAAAATTCATTACATCTAATAACAAATAAGTTTTAAATAAAGAACTATATATTAAGTTTTAATGTTCATTTAATAACTAAGAGTATTAGCATCGGGTGTGTCAAATGCTAAATTTTTAGCATTTGGCACACCAAACACCAAAAATCAAACTCAGATGTGTCAAAATTCTTTTTTTTTTTTTTACAACATGCTACAGTACCTTTCTACTAGTAGAAGGGTATTATAGCATGTTGTAAAAAAACATTAACCATATTTTATTCTCTCTTCTCTACTCTTTCACATCTCTCAGAGGTCATTGTTCTCTCTCGTTCCCCTCTCTCTTTTCTCTTTTCTCTTTTCTTCCTTCTATCTTCCCCCTCTAAAAAATCTCTCCTCTCTCTCACCCCCAATCTCTCTTGTCCTTCGCCATGGTTGTTTTTTTTTTAATAGTTTGAGATCAGTTTTGTGGTGGTGGTGGGGTTGAGATTCGTGGTTATGAGTCTTGATGTGGTTGTGGGTTTGTAATGTGGGATGTGGGTTGAAGTGAAAGTGAATTGGTGAAGCCACCATCTTCTCTCTCTTCTATCTATTTCTCTTATTTTATTTTTATTTTTATGTTCTTGTTTTTCTCATCTATGACCGAATCTCTCTCTGTTTATTGATTTCCACTACAAAAAACGCGTTCTTAAGTCGCGTTTTTTAGCCGCGTTTTTCAAAAACACGGCTACAGCTCTTCCTTTAAGTCGCGTTTTTCAAGAACGTGGCTCCACCCCTGGTCCTATAGCCGCGTTTACTAAACGTGGCTATAGGACCAGGGGTGGAGCCGCGTTTTGCCCAGGTGAAGCTGCATTTAGGTCCCTAAGACTGAAGCCGCGTTTTTAAAAATGCTACTTCAGTCCCATCCGGGTTTTTTTTTTTTTTTTTTTTTCAATATGAACCCAGCTGCGTTTAACAAACGCAGCTTCAAAGATTCTTAGAGCTGCAGCTGGTTTACAAGTCTGGAGCTACGTTTAATAAACGCAACTTAGACATTTATAGAGCTGCGTTTGTTTAAATGCAGCTTCTACATGTTTGGAGCTGTGTTTCTTTAAACGCGGCTTCAACTTTCAGTATAAAAAATAAAAAATAAAATTCCCTCAACGAAACACAATTGAAAAAACTCTAACTCCACAAAACACTCTCAGACCACTCTCAATGATATCTCAAGCTACCTGATCTTGATCCAACACACTCCCCTCCTTCCCTCACTTCCACCCTTTCTGAATCCCCTTCGTCCCTCCGCTCTTCCCTCCTCTCCATTCCCTTCTCATCGATCGGTAACGCACACACACACACACACACTCTCTCTCTCTCTCACACACACACTTTGCACTGTCTCTGTATGCAATAACATATTTAGGGTTTGATTCACTGATTTTGAGTTGGGTTTGCAGGCATTTGTCGATAAAGAAGAATCGGTATCGACAAAGCCTTAGGTCTCTCCCTCTCTCTCTCGAACTCTCAATCTCACTCAAGACACTTTCGCAAGGCCAACTAACAGTAAGTTTTTCAACCTTTCTTGTTTTGATTTGTGTTTTAGGGTTCCTATTTTTGGTTTAGGGTTTCAATTTTCGATCTAGGGTTTCGATTTTGGGTTTAAATGTTCAATTTTTCCAATTTGGTTCTAGATTTGGATTCAAAAATTAGGGCTAAGGAAATCAGGTTTTAATATGTGACTTTCTTTTCACTTCCTTTTTAATTTTTTAACACCGATGCTTGCGATCCAGAGATAGAGAAGGAGGAAAAAATAAATCTTGCGATACATAAATGAGAAGGAGATAGGCATTGAGAAAACTACCACCGGTAAGTTTTTCTTTTTTTCATTCAATTTGGTTGGATTGATTTTTATTTAGGTATTTGGGTAACATTAGGTTTTGATTTGATTTTTTGAAATTTGGGGTTATATATGATTTAGGTTTGGAGAGGGCAAAAACAGAGAAATATTTAGACTAAAGTAAACTTTTGACTCTTACAGTTTAAGACTTTTTTCATTTCGGCTATTTAAGTTTCAAATTTTTTATTCTAGCTCGTCATGACTTCTACACATTATACTAGTAACTATAAGTCTATGACCTTATAAAATGAGTAATTTCAAGTACCCATTTACTTCAATTGAGTAATTTCATCCTGAAAAAGGACCATGCCATCTTATTTCTTCTTGGGTGGTTTGGTTGAGGGTTGGTCCAATAGTGCCATAGTCACTTGACTTCTATCCATTATACTAGTAAATATAAGCCTATTAGCTTATAAATTTGTGGACTTTGCTTATGGCTTATGCCCCTTTGACCCTACTTACCATCAACAACCATGACAAATTGTTGAACAAAACATAAAGCCAGCTTATGTCTTTCGTCTCAATCATAATGGTATGTTTGATTTTGAACCAAAAGAATTGAGAGAAACCTACCATCACCATTATATAATGTCAAGCATCTAAAGGCAATAATAGTAATACCTCCACCATCTACAAAATACGAAATCGGTGAACTTCTAGATGGGTTTGCTTTGGATTTCTCCTCTTCCAGAATTGTTAGTAATTGAATCATTCTGTCATGAGTCAAATCCCAATTTTGACAAATTAAGCTTTGTTTAGTCAAAATTGGGTGGCTTATGCTTTGTTTAGTCAAAGGATCGACCATATCAAATAAGAAATAATCTGTGTTTTATTATTGCAAACAAAAATATGTAATTTAGATTACAAACTTTATGGTAGTTTATATCCGAAGCAAAATATGATTGTAAGAGCAAAACTTCAATTATTACTCTTCCTTTCTTTGGTGGTTCTACATGTCACATTCATCTATGATTGTGTAACCAATTTGATCATATGGATCATGATAATCCAAACTTTCGTCCTCTTTCTTTTATTTCACTATTTTCAAAAGGAAAAAAGACAATACTATCCAAAAACACAGCTATAGGACCGAATCCTATAGCCGCGTTTACAAAAACGCGACTGTCACGACCCAAATCCATGGAACATGAATTCAGATGCATGACTAACTTGATGATCTTACATAACTCAGTAAACATGATTAATTTAAACATAATTCAAAACTCCAAATAAACAATGCTATTGGTAAATCTCTTACAAAAACTAAAATCCACAAATTTAGAATAATCTCCAAAATACTGTGAAATCTAAAGCGGAATAAAAAAAAAAATAACTAATAATCTTTTAAGACTTCAAGTATTATTGACTTATCCTAAAACTCTCACGCTCTACCTTGCACCTTACGAAGCAACCCAAAGGTTTTGTTCCCCAACTAAACTTTAATCTGAAAATTGTAATTGATGGGGTGAGTCACACATCCAGTAAGTAATTATACAGAATACACAACGGAATAGAGTCAAGCAAAGCACGAGTATTTCAATTTTTTGACAACTCATTCAATGATATCAAAAATAATTATTCCAAAACATATAATGAATCACTTAATACATATGTAGTTGCATCTTAAAGTCATTTGAAATCACATATATATAATTGATCAGAGCACAGTTTCACATATACACATCACATATTCTTACATACAATCCTGTGAGCGGGTACCAACATCTAACCCCTGCTGGTGAGGGATCAACACATATTCTCACATACAATCCTGTGAGCGGATTTACACATATATCTAATATATCTGATCAATTCTAAAACACTTATTTTGAGTCACGTATCACCAGGCAAAGTTTATACAAAATATAATAATTTTCTTAGTATTAACAATTTCCTTACAAATACAGAGGCATATCAAAGATCACAACATAAATCAAAAGATGCTTGACTCTCTTAGGGAACGAATAGAGACTGAGGAGTTTATGTAAATATATATTACAATTCTTGAGTAAATCTGAAAATTAAATTTGCTAAAAGAAACATTTTAAATACCATTTGGAGAATAAGAATATGACCTTGAAATCTCTTGGTTTTAACAAATTTAAAGAACAAGAACCTTTTTGGAAAATTTACATTGAAACTCAATTATATACGGCAAATAGTTTAATTTAAAAATCATCTTTTAAATGAGATTTGGACATTCAAAACTTATTTAAAATTCAAAGTATCTCTTTAAAACATTATTTAATAGTCGAAATTTCTCTTTCAATGATACAAAAATACTTTTGACAAACTTTAGAAAATATAAGTTTGAAATACAAAACTTTTGAAAACTTCTAAGAACCTAATGGACAAAACTTGTGCATATTATGCATAATTACTTATAGCACTTGAATCACTCTAACAGTCCAGCTGAAACAACCTCCAAAAAGTCTCAAAACACTCTTAAATAGGACCTATCATCAATCATAAAAATTACTTAATATCCTCCACAAAATATAAAGCTTATAAAACTATACAAATGAACTCACTAGGATTATACTTTGTTGAACTAATAACACTTTCAACACTAAATTAACGTTTCTCTAACCAATAATATTTCTTGCATTAATTATCAAAACCCATATTGCCATGAGGAAGGCAGTAGCCAAAATATCATTGACCTAGGATTTAATATAAAACCCCAATGAAAAAGTAAGAGCCATATACTTGAATAGAGATTTGTAATCCATGGCTTGTTCTAGAGACACAATGGGCAACCTAGGATTTAATTAAATAACTCTGATGAAAACGTGAAGGCCATATTCATGAATAATATTTGATCCATTACTATGTTCTTGGATACACACGGTGGCCCAAAACTAGGATTATATATATATCTATATATATTCCAACGAAACAACCTTAAAGTTATCCTAACGTAAGCCATGCATCCTCTAATATATATATATAACCCAAGAAACACGATAAAGCTACCTAATATACAAACATCTTTCTGCCAAAACCATAAATATATCTCAAGGTTTATAACAGTATAGTAATATTAAGATGGAGTTTTCACCTTGATTTTGTTGCCAAACCTTGTGCCCCTAACAATTTTGTCTCCTCCTACTATCACGCCACCTCTCTCTCTCCCTCTCAAATTTTCTTTGGCATCCACTTTTACTAAGAAACCCTTCTAATGAAAACCCCAATTTATCTTTTTCTCTACCTTATATTTTAATGCATCAAAGATGTGGGCTTGGTGGGATAGTGGGCTGGAGTTTAAAATCCACTTGAGCTTATCTCTTTAGTCTCTAAGAAGCCCATAAAACATCTTCATCTTTTATTTATTTATTTATTATTTTAATTGCCGCACCAAATTGTATGCACTAAAACTTTAATTTTCTCACCTATTTGTAACACCACAAAATTGTCCACTCCCGTCTTATTGTGCACACACATATAGCACCTCAACTCTATATTAAAAATGACAAGATGCACTGATAATCATAAAAACAAAATCGGGGTATTACACAGGCTATAGGCCTATTGCTACGCTACAAACATGGCTATAGGAAACGCGGCTCCATCCTATAGCCGCGTTTTTGAAATGCGGCTATAGACCCCTTTTTTTGTAGTGTTCAATGGTGGTGGTGGAGGGTTGTGAGGGTGATGGATAGTAGTGGTAGTATGAGGGGTGATGGATTGTTTTGCTTGGTTTTTTTTGTATAATTTTTTTTAATACAATTGAGTTTTTTTAGATTATTTTAATGTAGTGTAATGTTAAAATAGAATATATGATACAAAGTGTATTGTAGAATATTGTGCTAAAATTGAAAAAGTAAATTTTGGTGTGTTAAAATGGCATTTTGGCATAACACAGTTGATGATGCCGATGCTCTAAGGCTTAATATGGAATCCAGGTGCGTTTAATAACTATCATTTATCTATATTTATTCTATATTACTATTTAAGAGGCTTTTCCTATTTGAGATGAACAATTATGTGGTTCAAAAATACTCCTACACTCTACCCTTAAAAATGGACAAAACTTGAGGAAAACCTGATAAAAATATATATCTAACTCCACGTAAAAAAAAATACCTACAAAATAAAACCATTCTCCCATTAACCCATATCTTCAAAACTTCCCGTCCATTAAACCATGACCAAAATTCAAATTTACAACAATCATCCCTATCAAAACACTGTAACCTACACTCTCTTTTTTTTCCCCTTTAAATCTCTTTTGCAAGGTAGAAACCCACTTAAATTTTGTTTCTCATACTTACCTTCTTAAAACAAAAACAATTTATGTTCATTTCAATGAATGGTATTTGGAAAAGAAACAACTTTATCTAAGCATGGATGGTTTAGACTTTAGAGCATTCACATTGTTGCTCTTAATTTACTAAAAAGTTATTTTTAACAATACACACCACAAAAAACATGCTATATCAATAATGCTATTCTTAAAATTTTTGCGAATGAGTTACAATAAATTGTCATCTATGCCAAGTCCATTGTAGCTCACAAGTTATAACAAATAATAATTCTTTATTCTATTATCTAATTAAATATTGTTTATCTCTCTCTCTCTCTCTCTCCCCCCCCCCCCATTCTTTCTTTTTCTTTCTCTTTCTTCTTTCTCCTCTTTTCTCTATCTCTCCATCTTTGTGGGTTAAGTGGTGGTGGTGGTTGTGATTGATTTTGGTAGTGGCTATGGGTTTCGTGGATTTGGCTAAGTTTAGTGGTGGTGGTTGATTTTCGATGTGGGTTTCTTGGATTTTGGGAATGGTGGTTGTTGAGTATGCTGGTGGTTAAGTATGCGTATGGGTTTCGTGGATTTTGGTTATGCTTGTGATGGTGGTAGTGATTAATTTTGAATGTAGTTGTGGGTTTCGTGGTGATGGGTTGTGGTTTGTTTGTTTTTTTTTTCTTTGGTGGGTTGTGGTTGCAGGTGGTTGTGGCTAGTGGTAGAGGTGGTCATGGCTGTTTTTATGGTAGTTTTTTTTTTTTTTAATAAGTTTTTTATATTATTATAAAGAGAAGTGTTATGTCTACAACATTTTCACAACAAATCATAGTTGATTAGTTATTATTAGTTATAATTTAAATCTATCATTAAAATTACTTTTTTACCCCACCAATTACAGCTTACCAATAATAACCTATCATTTATAATTTGTTGTGAAGACATTTTAAAAAAAAAAAAAAGGGAACATTTTTGAGATGTTAAAAACTAAATTTTTTTAACACTGCTCTTAGATTCCAAAGTTGTTTACTCAAAAATTCCTCAGATTTTAACATTAAACTAACCAACCCATTTTGTCAAATCATCTTCCTAGCTAGCAAAAAAACAAAAAAAAAAACTTGTTTTCTTCACCATTCTGCCCATCGATTACAATCGGAAATAAAATAAAACAATTTAGAATTATACACAGAACAAGTAAATAACTAATGCAAAATTAGAAAACTACGCATTCACATAAGAAGTTCTTCCAGATCACAAACCAAACACCGATTTTCACCTAAAAAAAACTAACAACCAAACAAAAAGCCACTGTTTTTTGAGAAGGAACAAAAAGCCATTGTTTACCATATCAATCAGACCTTCAAAAAAAAAAAAAAAAAGTGACAAAGAGACAGAGAGAATCCAAAAAATTCCTAACCAGAAATCTGAATGGCCCTAACATCAGGCTTCTTGACTTCCTCTTTGGGCACGGTGACAGTAAGCACACCATTCTCCATAGCAGCCTTAACCTCCTCGAACTTAGCGTTCTCCGGCAGCGTAAACCTCCTCAAAAACCTTCCTCTACTCCGCTCCACTTGGTGCCATGTGTCAGTGTCACTCTTCTCTTCCTGCTCTTGACTCCTCTCCCCACTTATCTGGAGAACTCGACCTTCCTCGATCTCCACCTTCACTTCCTCTTTCTTCAGCCCAGGCACGTCGGCTTTGAACACGTGCGCATTCTGGGTCTCCCTCCAGTCCACTTTAGCAGTGGTGAACGAAGACGTTTCGGAGGGGAATATGGAGTGAGAGAATTGTGGCATGTCGAGCTCGGAGAATGGGTCGAAGACGTTGGATCGGCGGTTGAGGAACTGTGGAATCGGCCACATTTTTTTGTGAATGTGATAGTGATATGTTTTTTTTGTTTCAAGCGAATTAGGGTTTTGTACGTGTAGTGGATAAATCTTGATGGTCCAGTAGAATACTATGGGGAGTAAAAATAATGAATATTTTAAACAGAGATAAAAAATAAATAGTGTTTGGGTTATCTAGAGAGTTTATTTCATACGATGTTTCCAAACTAGCAAGAGTGAAGAGTCCCACCTTATAATCACAAAAGCCACACACGTCCAAAGCAATGCTATTCGACTCAGGGTAAGTGGGTAACCTTTCTCTGGCAAACTTCTTCTTCTTCTCAAGTATTTAATGTAGGGTCAACAACTCCAAATGCAGTAGAAATACTCCGGCAAATTCGTTGATGAGAATTTCTTTCTTTGTGGGCTTGTGGAGTAGAATAGAAAAAATATTTGCATGGCTTTAATTACTATTTTTGCTATTTAATATTTGCATGGCTTTACTATTTAGCAAAAAAAAAAAAATTTGCATGGCTTTACTAGGAAAATAACATGCTTCAAACTCTGATACCAATGAAGCAAACTTAACATAGAACTCTTAATTAATATAAATAAATAAATATCTTATACGTATAATTAAAGAGAAGTGCTACGTCCACAACATTTTCATTACAAATCATAGGTGGTTAGTTGTTATTGGTTTAAATTTCAACATACCACTAAGATTACTTTTTTACCCCAGTAATAACAATTAGTAATAACTTGTCACTTATGATTTGCTATGAAAGTGTTGTAAAAATATTATATACATAGCATTTCTCATAATTAAATGAAGAAATAAGAGCAAATAGTGTTTAGGTTATGGTGGTTTTTTCACTCTAAAGGATTTGTGTGTAGTTGTCTTTTCTAGAGAGCTTAAGTGGAATATATATATATATATATATATATATATATATTAGAGAAAATTAAGTGGGATATTTAAAAACCCACAAAAATTGCCAATGTTAATTTTAGTTCTTATAAATTAGGAAATTAACATTAAAGTCTCTATTTTTTAGTTAAACTTTAAAATCATCTCTCTTATCTACCTCAGTGCCCCACTCACAACTCATTATCCTTGAAAATTTTTAACTGCATGTTTCACCCATGGCCAAATATGCAATTCCATGATTCAAATAATTTTATTAACAATAATTATTTATGTACAATATTGTGTAAGATGGTAAGGTAATTTCTTTTTACCATTACACAAAACCATAGGAAATTTCCCTTCTACATTCTCATCTTCTCTTGACTCTCTTATTAAACCACTAGACTACAGACGTTTTTATTTTTTTTTTACTCTCATAGAACAAAATCGTATACAGGGATTCATAATTCTAAACTAGCCTCAGAAGCTTTTCTATTTTTTTATATTCTAAAGGTATACCTTCCATTCATCATAATTAGGAGGTGTTACATTTTTCAATCACAAAATTACATAAGGGTGTAGTGAGATTTATTTGGGGAAAATTATTTATCTGTTTGTGCCTAAAATAATTTTTTCAAATTATTTATCTGCTTGTGCCTGAAATAATTTTTTCCCAAATAAATATCATCACACTCCTAGGTACTTTTGTGAATAATCCAAATTATTATCTATCACTCTTTTTCACTAATTTAAGTAAAACTATTAAATTTTAAAATCCTAAATTTTTGGTTATAAAATCTTTTTTTTTTCTTTAATAACAAAAACCCGCGTTAAGTTAGATTTTAAAGCTAGATTAGAGTTGAAAAAAAAAACCCCTTATCCTTATCCCATCGTTCATGTATTATTTTTATGACATTATCCCATATAGTTAAAAGAATTTCTAACTATCCACTACTCTTTTCACTTATCTAAATAAAATTATTAATTTTTTAAACCCTAAATTTTAGGTTATGAAATAATTTTTTTTCTTATAAAAAAAAAAAACCCACGTTAAGTTAGATTTTAATGCTAAATTAAAGTTGAAAAAAAAAACCCTTATCCTCATCCCATCATCCATATATTATTTTTATTTATTTATTTTATGAGATTATTCTATATCATCCATGTATAATTTTTATTTTTATTAATGAGATTATTCTATGTAGGTAAAAGAATTTCCAGTTATCCACCACTCTTTTTCACTTATTTAAGAAAAATTATTAAGTTTTTAAAATATCCTAAATTTTAGGTTATAATTTTATTTTTGCCAAATCATCTAGTGCAATTACAACTTAAAAGAATAATCACCACTCTTCTTCAATTATCTTTTGTTTATAATTCAAACTTTAGATTCAAAGAATGAAGGTTAAGCCACAAAACATACCTTTAACTTTCTTCCTCTCTCAATTTCTCACTGGAGAATTTTGTAGAACAAGATTTGTACTACACCAATTTTTTTAGGTACTTTTTTTCATTTTATAAATAAAATCTCCACACTTCATATTATTTTTACTTTAGATTAATTACTTCAAACTGTTGCTACTATTGTTATTATCTATCTATTGCTCATCACATTTAATTTTCGATTAACTCTTATTTTGCCTTATTTTGTGGTCCATTCGAGCGAGCATATGAATCTTTCAAAAGATGAGATGTCATATAAATGCATTCTACCAACTAGCAAGTACCACTGGCTTTATTTTACCTTGTTTAATATCATTTGTTTTCTTATTTTTATTTGCTTTGATTTGATGGGAAAGCTCTAAATTTTAGTTTTTGGTTTTGCGATAGGGATTATCATAAATTTATTCAAAATTATATATTTCTTTAGGCGTAATTAAGATACTCTTTTGTATATTTATTGTTAATTTTTCATACATATTCGATTTTAGTTTTGAAACATTTTTCCCTTTTGGTTATCAGGTTTGCTTTTTGGGAAAAATAAAATTGGCACAAGACTTTTTCTCCTCTAATTATATTTTTTACAATTTTTTCCCCTTAGTGATGGCACTTCCACGGTATGCTGCTCCATCACTGAGGAGGGAACCAAGTTTCCTTTGGGATGGTAAAATGTATCTACTCTATCCATTCACGTATGGTGATTATGATTATATAATTGTTTTTTTACATAATCATCTTTATATAAGCTTTTTATGGCACTTAAAAAAAAAAAATTTACAAAAGTTTATTCCTTCTTTATCATATATATATATATATAAAGAGGGAAATTTTTTAATTTTCCAATTCCTAATCTTATATCTATGCTTTATTTCATCCTTGCACGTTTATTTTGAAAATTTTGACTTTTGCATATGTATGATGGGTGAATTTTTTTTTTTAACAGGATTTTATGCTACTGATGTTCTTGAACAAATTAACAAGGAGCCCTCATTCTTCTGGATTCTACATATTAATTTTTATATTGCTCCATGCCTGCAATGAATTGTTCTTTCAGGGTTTCTTTTTACAGGGTAACTTTTGTTAGCAAGTTGGGCCACATTAACGGAGAGATTTAATTAAAAATGAAGCAGATGACATTGTTAAATTTTTGTTGCTTTCCTTATCTTCAGTTGCAGATCAATGGAAACTTAAATATTTAAAGAAGTGGGAATTGGAGAAGTTTGGTAATTTTGTCCTGAGATAAGAGTACAAATGGAATTTGTGATGTACATGATATTGAAATATAATGCGGTATTATCATCCTTAATTTTACATTTGTACGAACATTCTTTTATTGCTTTGATCAATGGTTTGCTTTTGTATATATAAAAAAAAAAAAAAAAAGGATTTAGCATTAATTCAAGGATTTTTTAAGTAAGTCTCCATTAGTATTGATAAATGTAAAATTTTTCGGTTGTGTTTGATACAAATATATAATTTTATATCTCACAAATTCCTAAACTTTGTGCTTAAATGTATAACATGCAAGAAATATAATTAAATAAGGTGTCCTCAATAATGTGTCTTATAGGTTCACCTCTATGAGGAGTTATTTTTTATGTGCTCATTTTTCACCATTTAACAATTATTTTAAACCGGGTTTATAATATATTATTTAACCAGAGTACAACTACAAAAAGACTTAACCTTTGTTGTTGTAGACTGGATTATAAATAACGGACACTAGACACACACAACCCATATGGGTTGTGTGTGCATGTAGGATAAACATCATTTTTTTTTTAGTAAACAGTTATTAGAACACACATGAAAAAAATAATATTAATATTTTAAACCGGGTTTATATTATATTATTTAATCAAAGTACAACTACAAAAAGGTCTAACCTTTGTAGCTATAGACTGAGGTTATAAATAATGGACACTAGACACACATAACCAATGTGGGATAAACATCCTTTTTTTTTTTTAGTAAACAGTAATACTTACTAATGTCCGTTGTTTATAACCTCAATCTACAACTACAAAGGTTAGGCCCTTTTATAGTTGTACTCTAGTTAAATAATGTATTATAAACCCAATTTAAAATACTAATATTACTATTTTCGTGTGTGTTCTAATAAGTATTACTGTTTACTCAAAAAAAAAAAAACAATTATTTTAATTGGGGGCAAGGGAAAACTGGGTTCAATTAGATAAAATTAAAATTAGAAACTTGCCAAATCATTTCTCAAATCATCAACTACAATGACGGCTATTCTTTTTTAAATCATTACGAATTTAGCTTTCATTTCATATTGCTACATTTAACTTAGTGAGAGAGTATAATTAAGGGTAGGGATGGCAACGGGCCGGGTTCGGGTCGGGTTTTTGCATACCCGGGCCCGACCCGCAACCCGAACCCGGCCCGATTATTAATCGGGTTTTTTTCCGGGGCCCAGACCCGCCCCGCGGGCCTCGTTTAACTGGTTGGGCCCAAATCTGGCCCAACTGATTTTTTTTTTTTTTTTTTTAAGCCCATTGTGTTGTTTTTTGCCAGATTCAAGCCCATTCATTGGGCAGCCAATTTAAGCCCATTCAAGGCATTATTAGGCAACCAATTCAAGCCCATTAAGATTTTTGGCATATGCAACCAAATCAATCCAAATTATAAGTTAATCATAAATCACCTGTTAATTTAATTATACATCTATAAATCAATAAATCATAACTAAAATCACCAACTAAACATAAAAATAAAATAAATCCAATAAGTCCAAGAACTAAGTATCACAACTCACAAGTCCAACAAGTTCAAGAAATTAAAAAATAAAAAGTTACAAAACAAATCCCACAAGTGTAAGAAATTACAAAATGTCTTATCCTCCACAAACCAACAAACTAAAAAGGCTAAAAAATTACAAAATGCTAAAAAGGCTTAGAATAATTACAAACCAACAAATTAATCCAACAAGTTTTTGTCTGTGTTTGTGTCTTCCATCTCCGTTTTAGGATCTGCATTCCCAACAAACACAAAAAACAAACAATTTCTTCCATTAAACAAACTATGCAGAAATGAAGAAGACACCAAAGTTATCACATGAAACAAAGTCACAAAACCCTATGACATTGACCCTTTGAAACACTTTCTTGCTCCTCAAAGCAACAACAATTCATGTAAATTACTAAATTTTAGCTCCAAAAGTAAATAACACCAAAAAGCAACCAAACCCAATCCAAACCCAAACCCAATCCAACCATGTTCAGCAAAAAAAATTAATCCAAACCCACACAAGTGGGTCATTATGGAATCCCAATTTCAACAGGATTTGGAAGTAAAATGGAGAGTGAATATTAACCATTAACCACCCAATTGTCTGCCTGCATAGGGGATGCATATTCAGAGCATTGACATTTCTATGTTAATAACAATATTAATCAAAACAGAAAGAACAAAATAGAACAAAAATTTGATTCGGCTTCCTTACCTTATGCAAAGAAAGAATGGATTTAATTGGAATCCCAAAACCACAAGCAGCCTCAGTCCACACTAACCAACACAAATCTGTACAGAGAAAACAACAGAGACAAGAACCGGTTAGACAACATGTCTACAATTTCAAATCATCAAAACCCCATTTTTAAAAAATCCAAACCCTATTGAACTCCAAGCTGATTAAAAAAAAAAAAAAACCCAGTTCATATTATTATTTATTTTGAACTCCCATAAACTTAAAATTGAAAATACAAAAGCAATGAAACTGAACTAGATATAAAGTTGAGAGCTTTTTTTCTCCCTAGGCTTCAAGATACAGAAAAAAGGATCAAAATTTTCTCGTTTATTTTATTTTTATTAATTTATTTTCCCTCACCAATATTAAAAACAAGAATTAACATATAAACCCTAGGTCCGAACAAGAATTAACAGTAAAGGTAACATTTTTATTGAGAAACTTTGAAAATAACAGAGAGGAATAGAAAAATGCAGAGAGGGAGTACCTGTTGGGTTCTTTTTTCTGCACTTGTTCAGGCTCTAGAGAGCGCACAGACAGAACTACAACCAGAACAACAACAACAACATTATAACAACAACAACCAAAAAAAAAAGGAAAATGAAAGCACAAATCTGATGGAGATCAAAACAGAGCAACTGAGCAAAATGAGCTGTCGGTCAACAACAACAACAACAACAACAACAACAAAAAAAGAACCAGTGACTGGTGAGAGCACAAACCTGTTGGTCGACGGTCAAAGAAAAGAGCCGGTGACCGGAGACAAGCTGCTGAGTGAGGGAGAGCCGGACCTATTGGTCGACGGTCAACAACATTACAACAACAAAAAAAAAAAAAAAGAACCGGTGACACAAACCTGGAGATGAGCTGCGGAGTGAGGGAGAGCCGGTGAATGGAGATGGGCTGCGGAGTAAGAGAGAGCCGGTCGGAGTGAGGGAGAGCGGAGTGAGGGAGTGAGGGAGAGCTGAGTGAGGGAGGCTGAGTAATTTGGGGATTACCGGGTTAGGGATTTAGGGTTAGAATTATAGGTTTATGTATATAGAGGGTTGTAAGGACACGATTCGTAACGAACCATAACAGTGTTGGGTTCGCACGTAGAAAGGCCCAAACAATATCATTTGTAGAGCGTGGGTTTGAAAGGCTAGGCCTTGGTCGTTGGGCAACGGTTTCGTCGGGATTTTCATGGAAGCCCATGTGAAGGTGGGTTTGGCCTGTATGGCTAAGCCTTACGCTGATATAGTGTGAGGATCTGTCTCCTCGGAATTAGTCCGAGGAGCGTCTCGTCCTTGTCATCCCTCTCCTTTATGAGTTCCTTCTTCCCCTTTTCCTGGCTCTTGGGCCGTCCCTTTGTCAATGCCCCGAGCTTCCCTTTTATACTAGTATTTCCTTCCCATTCTTCACCCACGTGTCCGTTTCTCCTTGTTCAGGGGGGTTACTTGTCTTATCAATCCTCACGTCAGAGTGGTTGGGGAAAGCTGGATAGCAGGATATAAGTATGGGTTTGTCAGGCGCTGGGCTCCACATTAAGGTGATGGCAGCCTTCTCCCATGTGCTGTTCCTGTGCTGAATTTGTCCTTTTCTTCCAACGTTTCTGTGGGATGTTGGACGTAAAGTCGTCCCCGGCCACATTCTTGGGCCTTCAAGGAGTTTCCCTTTCCGTGTCCTTGACAGTAGGGCTCCTCGGCTCCTCGGCTTGGGCTTTGGGCCCTTAATACGAAGTGGGCTGGGACCGCAAATTTTGGGCCCCACAATAGCCCCTCAAAATCCTGCTTCCCGACTTTTTAGTTGGGGGAGGAGGGTTTTGATGACGTTGGGCTCGTCTCGTGGTTTGCTCAAGTTCTGCACCTTATTGCTGTTTGTGCTCTTCCATTTGCATGGGAGATGTGCCGAATTAATAGGCATTACTTTATTCTTCACTCGCGCAGTGTCCTTTGGTATTTCAGTATTCGAGGCGCGCCTTCACGAGGACCTTTAAATCTTGTGGTGGAGAATAGTGTTGGAAGTTGTGCCAGAGCTGCCTTGTCCGCAGCGTTTCTTGGGAATCTACTCAAATTAAATGACACTACCTTACCCTTTATATAAGCAGGATAGGTGGTTATTCTTCTGGCATATGAACTCTTCTGCTCCCTTCAAAATCATAATCCTTTATCCATAGCTAGTTTCCCTGTCCAGTGTTGTCTTCCTATAGTGCAATATGTTTGAGGCTTGGGTGAAGGTGGAGGAACTTCACCTGCCACAGAGGCACCGGACCCTTCCAAGACTTAAGGTGGTGTGGTCTGGGCAGGGGAGGCACAGATTCAAGCCAGTCCCCCGTTTTGACGGGGGGAAGATGGTTCTATTCCCTCTTTCAGCCAAAATCCGAAGCAGGTTCTGGTCATGCCAGATTTTTGGTATGTCAGAAGAAGGAATTTCCGCCATGAGCGCCTCCTGCTCTATCGCAGGTGCGGTTATGTGGAGGCTCATCAACCTCCGGCTCTCTGCACCTTTTCTTCAACGGTGCTACCCCGAAGTTGGGCTCTTTTGCTGCCTGAGTTATAGGCATGTAAAAGTATTGAGGAATGGTCTCCTTAGACAAAATTTTGGAACGGCAGCATGTCTCTCGTCTGCACCTCTTCTTCGGCTTTTTCTTCGCTCCCTTGTGTCTTTTCTTTTCGCTTATGTAGTTAGTTTTAGTATAAGCTTATTTCAACTTTTCATTGTACACTGTACTATTTCTTTGTCTTAATAAAAGATGAGTTTGTTTCTTTCTAAATACTTTTCTTTTCTGCAACAACTACTTAGTGCATGAACATTAAATATACGCTCGTCTTTAATAATACTTGGAGCAGAAAAATGCCTTAAAATCAATTCCTACTAGTTTAAACTTATCGATGTTATCAAGTATCACAATGGTAATTCTCAATAAATTAAACTCTTGAAACTAACCGGAGCAATGGCTGAGCACTGAGCGATGCATGCAAAACAAATGTCCGAGAACGATGAACTCTGAATAGTTCGTCCGAGAGGGTAGCCGAGTAGCGAGGGACTTCGATTGTGTTTTTGGGTAATATATTGCACTATATTGCATCAATCCCTTTGGTATCGGGGATCTGAGGGTAAACTGGGGAATCCGTGCAGTTTAGGGATTAACCCAACTGTTAACGGGGGGTTCTCCTCGGATGGATTTTAAGGTTCATGTAACTGTTTTTCTTTTAAGTAGTTGGTCTTCCCATAGGCTTGAATTCGAGGACCATGCAAGGCCTTGGTTCCGTCCAAAACTTATAGGATTTCTTTTTTGTGCTTGGTTTCCCCATAGGCTTGAGTCCGAGGACCATGCAAGGCCTTGGTTCTGTCCAAAACTTGTGGTTTTCCTTTCATGCACTTGGTTTCCCCATAGGCTTGAGTCCGAGGACCATGCAAGGCCTTGGTTCTGTCCAAAACTTGTGAGATTTCTTTTTTGTACTTGGTTTCCCCATAGGCTTGAGTCCGAGGACCAGGCAAGGCCTTGGTTCTGTCCAAAACTTATAAGATTTCTTTTTTGTACTTGGTTTCCCCATAGGCTTGAGTCCGAGGACCATGCAAGGCCTTGGTTCTGTCCAAAACTTGCGAGATTTCTTTTTTGTACTTGGTTTCCCCATAGGCTTGAGTCCGAGGACCATGCAAGGCCTTGGTTCTGTCCAAAACTTATAAGATTTCTTTTTTGTACTTGGTTTCCCCATAAGCTTGAGTCCGAGGACCATGCAAGGCCTTGGTTCTGTCCAAAACTTGTGAGATTTCTTTTTTGTACTTGGTTTCCCCATAGGCTTGAGTCGGAGGACCATGCAAGGCCTTGGTTCTGTCCAAAACTTGCGAGATTTCTTTTTTGTACTTGGTTTCCCCATAGGCTCGAGTCCGAGGACCATGCAAGGCCTTGGTTCTGTCCAAAACTTGCGAGATTTCTTTTTTGTACTTGGTTTCCCCATAGGCTTGAGTCCGAGGACCATGCAAGGCCTTGGTTCTGTCCAAAACTTGTGAGATTTCTTTTTTGTACTTGGTTTCCCCATAGGCTTGAGTCCGAGGACCATGCAAGGCCTTGGTTCTGTCCAAAACTTGCGAGATTTCTTTTTTGTACTTGGTTTCCCCATAGGCTCGAGTCCGAGGACCATGCAAGGCCTTGGTTCTGTCCAAAACTTGCGAGATTTCTTTTTTGTACTTGGTTTCCCCATAGGCTCGAGTCCGAGGACCATGCAAGGCCTTGGTTCTGTCCAAAACTTGCGAGATTTCTTTTTTGTACTTGGTTTCCCCATAGGCTTGAGTCCGAGGACCATGCAAGGCCTTGGTTCTGTCCAAAACTTGCGAGATTTCTTTTTTGTACTTGGTTTCCCCATAGGCTTGAGTCCGAGGACCATGCAAGGCCTTGGTTCTGTCCAAAACTTATAAGATTTCTTTTTTGTACTTGGTTTCCCCATAAGCTTGAGTCCGAGGACCATGCAAGGCCTTGGTTCTGTCCAAAACTTGTGAGATTTCTTTTTTGTACTTGGTTTCCCCATAGGCTTGAGTCCGAGGACCATGCAAGGCCTTGGTTCTGTCCAAAACTTGCGAGATTTCTTTTTTGTACTTGGTTTCCCCATAGGCTCGAGTCCGAGGACCATGCAAGGCCTTGGTTCTGTCCAAAACTTGCGAGATTTCTTTTTTGTACTTGGTTTCCCCATAGGCTTAAGTCCGAGGACTATGCAAGGCCTTGGTTCTGTCCAAAACTTGTGAGATTTCTTTTTTGTACTTGGTTTCCCCATAGACTTGAGTCCGAGGACCATGCAAGGCCTTGGTTCTGTCCAAAACTTGCGAGATTTCTTTTTTGTACTTGGTTTCCCCATAGGCTCGAGTCCGAGGACCATGCAAGGCCTTGGTTCTGTCCAAAACTTGCGAGATTTCTTTTTTGTACTTGGTTTCCCCATAGGCTTGAGTCCGAGGACCATGCAAGGCCTTGGTTCTGTCCAAAACTTATAAGATTTCTTTTTTGTACTTGGTTTCCCCATAGGCTTGAGTCCGAGGACCATGCAAGGCCTTGGTTCTGTCCAAAACTTGCGAGATTTCTTTTTTGTACTTGGTTTCCCCATAGGCTCGAGTCCGAGGACCATGCAAGGCCTTGGTTCTGTCCAAAACTTGCGAGATTTCTTTTTTGTACTTGGTTTCCCCATAGGCTCGAGTCCGAGGACCATGCAAGGCCTTGGTTCTGTCCAAAACTTGCGAGATTTCTTTTTTGTACTTGGTTTCCCCATAGGCTCGAGTCCGAGGACCATGCAAGGCCTTGGTTCTGTCCAAAACTTGCGAGATTTCTTTTTTGTACTTGGTTTCCCCATAGGCTTGAGTCCGAGGACCATGCAAGGCCTTGGTTCTGTCCAAAACTTATAAGATTTCTCTTCTTTTTTTACTTATTTATTTTCGAACGTAAACCCCTAGACCAGGGGGGGAAAGCCGGCTTGAGGCCAGAAGCCCCTAGAGTTGTCCGCGCCGTTGTCACTGCGAGGCGCAGCCCCTAGCAGAAGTTTATGTCAAAGCAACAACTGCATGTCGCCGGAGACGGAGGAAACTCCGCTTACCTCTCTTGCTAGAGAGTTGACTCCACCGCCACCTGCGCCAACGCGCAAGCCTCCCCACAGACGGCGCCAATTGTAAGGACACGATTCGTAACGAACTATAACAGTGTTGGGTTCGCACGTAGAAAGGCCCAAACAATATCATTTGTAGTGCGTGGGTTTGAAAGGCTAGGCCTTGGTCGTTGGGCAACGGTTTCGTCGGGATTTTCATGGAAGCCCATGTGAAGGTGGGTTTGGCCTGTATGGCTAAACCTTACGCTGATATAGTGTGAGGATCTGTCTCCTCGGAATTAGTCCGAGGAGCGTCTCGTCCTTGTCATCCCTCTTCTTTATGAGTTCCTTCTTCCCCTTTTCCTGGCTCTTGGGCCGTCCCTTTGTCAATGCCCCGAGCTTCCCTTTTATACTAGTATTTCCTTCCCATTCTTCACCCACGTGTCCGTTTCTCCTTGTTCAGGGGGGTTACTTGTCTTATCAATCCTCACGTCAGAGTGGTTGGGGAAAGCTGGATAGCAGGATATAAGTATGGGTTTGTCAGGCGCTGGGCTCCACATTAAGGTGATGGCAGCCTTCTCCCATGTGCTGTTCCTGTGCTGAATTTGTCTTTTTCTTCCAACGTTTCTGTGGGATGTTGGACGTAAAGTCGTCCCCGGCCACATTCTTGGGCCTTCAAGGAGTTTCCCTTTCCGCGTCCTTGACAGTAGGGCTCCTCGGCTTGGGCTTTGGGCCCTTAATACGAAGTGGGCTGGGACCGCAAATTTTGGGCCCCACAAGGGTATTTTAGTAATTTAGGTAACCGGGTTTTAAACGGGCCGGGTTTCGGATTTTTTTGATAAAACCCGGACCCGCTTCGGGTTTTTTTTTAAAGACCCATACCCGACCCTATTCTTAATCGGACCGGGTAAAACCCGACCCATTAGGGTCGGGCCGGGCCGGGTACCCGTGGATCGGGCCGAAATTGCCATCCCTAATTAAGGGTGTATGTTTAACAATTAGTTTGTTTCTAAAAAAAAATATTGCTACATTTTAGCAAATACATAAATCTCATTAGACAAATACATAGAAAGTGTTCAATTAGATACTAGCATCTGAACACGCACTTGTTTAGAGGCTTTTTTTTCCCCTAACGTTTCATAATTTTCATTCATCATAATTCGAAGTGTGATGAAATTGAGTAATGTTGGTGGCTAGTACCACATAAAATGGCACAACTTGTGCCGCAACTCGTTATGGCAAGTTGTGAGTGGTAGAGGTGTGTCCCTACATGGATTCACCATCACACTCCTACCACTCACAACTCGTCACGTGAGTGAGTTGTGATACAAGTTATGTCATTTTATGTGGCACTCGATGAAATTTATACGTTTGTAAATGAAATAATTTTTTTATTTTATATAAATCTCATCACATCTTTAAATATATTTATGATTGAAAAATATAGTAATTTTTTTTTAGGATAAAATTTCCTCAAAAAAAAACTTTTAGGGAAAAAAAAAAAAGAAAAAGAAAAAAAAGCCTCTAAAGTCTAAACATGGGCGGTGCTGATAGACTAGTCTAAAATAAACAAAAACTAAGGACAAAAAATGAAAAAGAAAAGAAAAAAGAAAACTATGTGGCTGCTATAGTGCTATTTAGGTTTGTTTAATATATATATATATATATATATATATATTTAAATTAAAAAAAAAGAAGAAGCTAAGATTAAATAGATCCGATCTGAAGACTTGGAGAGAGAGAGAGAGAGAGAGAGAGAGAGAGATGGCAGAATTGTTCATTAACCAGGCAGAGCAGTACGCAGAGGGTCGGCCTAGTTATCCTCAACAATTGTTTGAATTCATTGCTTCCAAGACATCTTCTCACGATCTTGCATGGGACGTCGGCACCGGAAGCGGCCAAGCCGCCCGATCTGTGAGTTCCTTTCTCCCTTCCGTACATTTAAATTGTATGTTCAACAAAATAAGGTAATAATAACAATAATCAGAAGATACATGGTTGTTTTCGTTATTATGAGACAAAGATGTATGCTATATTAGAATTTAGACCTCAGCTTCTCTTCTTCTTCTTCTTTTTTTTTTTTTTTTTGTTAAGTAATTAATTGAGAATATGTACTAGCTAATTGAAAATTTATATTGAGTCTCAAACCCACCTTTTTTTTTTTCAATTCCTTGATCAAGAAAGAGTTGGGAGTCGATGCTGCCTTGATCTTTCATTGTCTCGAACCGGCTGGTCAATCTCAGAGATCTAATCGGCCGGCAACCCGGAGACAGTTTTTTACTGTCAATAGAGTTAAACAATTATACAAAATTTTAGTTAAATGAAGTATACGTTGGGATACAGCGTTTCTCTCCCAATGTTGCATTTGCGTTTTTTAGTGGCCCCACAATACCGTCCATGGAGCCGCAACTTGCGAAAAACGCAGTATTAAAATTTGCTACGGTATCTGAGTCATGGCCTACATCTTTTGTCCTTTTTATCATTTTCCGGTCAAAAGAAAAAGTTTGCTTACACCTTTTGTACTTTTGTGCATTTAAATATACCTATTTTACCTTTTTCCGGTCCAAAAAAAATTTACTACAGTATTTTTGTTTTACAAATTATTTTGTAATATTATTTTGGACAATATATTTTCAGTTTTTATTAAAATAAATGATATTTAAACTCGAAAAGTGCTTAGAAAAATGTTTAACATGCATAAAATTGTATTAAGAATGTTATATAAGAGCTATCATCAGAAACAGACATTGTAAGTTGAAATTTTGTTTTAAAAAAAAAAAAATTTGATTACGTAGAACAAAAAAAAAATAAAGTTATTAGACAGTCCCTGATATGTAGCTTACTTACATGTTCCACATATTGTGAATGCCTACCTTTATACCTTAATAATAAGTGCTTTGATTGCTCCACTGGCGGCGCCAAGGGTTAATCAGGGTCCCTGAAATTTTTTTTTTTTTTTAATATAACTTAATAGATTGTGAGTTTTAAATTAACATGGGTCTTTTAGCCCCTCTAGAAAGAAAGATAAAAAAAAAAAAAATTAACAACCGAGCCTATTAAAAATAAAATTCAATCTCTCCAAAAATTTTGTCCGTTAGAATGTTGAAAAAAAAAATTGTAAGAATTGCTATGTTCACAACATTTTTGCAATATTTTCGTAATAAATCCTAAATAACAGGTTATTTCTAATGAATAGAAAATAATTTTAGTGGTAAATTCAAATTAAAACCAGTAAAAACTTACAACTTAGGTTTTGTTGTGAAAGTATTGCAAA
This sequence comes from Quercus tomentella, assembly GCA_028535165.1. Classification (NCBI taxonomy): domain Eukaryota; kingdom Viridiplantae; phylum Streptophyta; class Magnoliopsida; order Fagales; family Fagaceae; genus Quercus; species Quercus tomentella. Next base: position 38,093,843 of record JAPQVY010000012.1, on the reverse strand, counting down.
AATGTTGTGGACATAACACTTTTCAAAAATTGCTTAAATAAACATATTAACCTAAAATCTCAAGTCAAACGTTTAATTGTGATTTTTTAAATTGTGTTTCAACTAGCATATTTTAAAATTGCTATTTTTTTTTTATATAAAAAAATGCACACTTTTCAAATAGCTAGTCTGTTAGTATTTGCTTTAGTCTTTAGCCAAATTTGTTGGATTTATGTGATATATTTTTTCAAAAAGATAATGTATTTTGTTTATATTAATACTTATTAAGCAATATATTAGTAATTGAATAGGAGATCAGTAGCTTAATAGTTGCTAGGTTGTGTATATTGAAAAAGACGTAGTTGATAATATTAATAGTGAAACTATTATATCACACAACAATTTTAAAATATGAAAACTTGTGAAAGAAAATTTTAAAACTTTATATATTTGAATGTGTTTTTATTTTGTGATGTTAATATATTGAAGTTTTATTATTAATAATTTTTTAAAATTAAGTGTTTTTAATGATACCCTGACAAAACTTTCTGGAGCCTCTACTGGATTGCTCAATTACAATTTCATTTTTCAGCTAGCTGGGATCTACAAGAATGTCATAGCCACAGACACGAGCCCAAAACAGCTTTCATTCGCGCCAAGGCTACCCAATGTCAGATACCAACTTACACCTCCCACCATGTCTAGTGCCGAGCTTGAACGCAATGTTGCACCTCAATCAAGCATTGATGTTGTAACTGTTGCTCAAGCCCTCCATTGGTTTGACCTCCCTAATTTCTACCAACAAGTGAAGTGGGTACTCAAAAAACCTCATGGTGTCATAGCTGCATGGTGCTACACCCCGCCAAAAATTAATGATTCAGTCGAAGCTCTCTTCAAACCCTTTCATTTCGTTTCTGTGGACCCTTATTGGGATGCATCACATAAATTGATGGACGACATGTATAGGAACATTGATTTTCCATTTGAGCCCGTGGAGGGAGCTGATCATACTGGGCCATTTGAATTTGTAACAGAAAGATTGATGGATTTAGATGATTATTTTACATTCTTTAGATCGAGGTCAGCATATCAAATTGCGAGGGAGAAGGGTGTAGAGCATTTGAGCAATGATGTGATTGAGGAATTTAAGCATGCTTGGAATGAAGATGGATTGGACAAGAAGGTTGTTAAGTTTCCAGTTTATCTGAGGATTGGAAGAGTGGGGAATTTGTAAATCAAAACGCTAGTTTAGATATTATAGGAAATTGAAATAAACCATTCTGTTTCAAAGGAGTGATAGTCTTGAATCTTGATGGATCCATTTCCTTTGTCAATAAAATTGGGAGCAATAAATTAGTTGTGTTTATCACATTGCCATTGTATACAATCTAATTCTGCTCTTGAATGCTATTGATTAGAAAGTAAATGATGGCTACCGAATATAATTGTTAAGGTTGTGATTTTGTTTATGAAGCTTCTGAGAGGATTGCTCTTGATTTAGAGAGCCTTTATTTGATTTAATTTGGTGGCAGAGTGGCTGTATCCTGTATGTGCTAGTTAAACTGGAAATGTTATGTCACAAGTGCAAGTGTGCTTACCAATGGAAAATGGAATTGGTCGAAAGGGAGTTCAACTGTTCAAGAAGAACCAGAGATCTTATCAAATCTTCAATGACACAGCAACAAACCTCTTGGTTCCTCTAAAGTTGTTTATAGTATACTGCAAAAAAACACCTGTAACTCTACAACTATAACATTCTCAGTGGGGAAGAACTAGGATTAGTGGGCATGAGAGGGATTTTTCATCTTGCTTGTGGAAGGAAATCTAAACTTGGGATTGACATTGTATTGGTACAATTTGAATTGTTGTGTCTCGTTTCTCATTAATTATAATCCTTTTTCTTAAAATGGCTTCATTTTTCTTCTAATCCAAAACTGACATGGATTAGTGGATTACACATCGATGGAAATCATCTCTTTACACAAATCCTTCCAACCACAATTCCTCAAGAGTCCAAGGTTTTCAACTTTGAATTTATGTTATGCTTGACGAAATTAGAGTCACCTAAAAGATGGAAAACTAGTCAAACTAAGGTAAAACATAGTTTTTCTTTCTCCCATTCTTTACCAAACGATGAGGAAGTAAAATAAGGAAGCCATGTCATAGAGGAAAAAAAAAAATGGAAAGGGAGTACATGTGTTTAAACAAAAGTTTTCGTTGTTTAAATATTGAAACACGTATTTCTATGACACCTTTTAACTCACACGTATTTCCACAACACTTAAACAAACAATACTAGAAATCTCTAACGAAATAAGCCCAAAATTTTAACTGTTCAAGAGACTGCTGAGGAGCTGCCCATTTCAAGGAGATATCATAGATCTACAGGCTGTTTTGAATTATTGAGGGAGAATATTTCAGGTAATCGATCATAATTTTTAAGTTTTGAAGAGACAGAGACAGAGAGAGAGAAAGTTTGTTCTATGTTTTAGTGCTTGTAGGAGACTCAAAAATTAGTCTAAAGTTCACACGCAGATGAAGACTTTTAAGTTTTTTAACCGTCTAAAAGAGAATATTCAGATAGGATGCACGCCTACGAAAATAGAGATTGTCATGTAGTGGCTAAAGTGGTGTTGAGGCGGCTTGAGATTTGTTGCTGCGGAAGTTTTGTAATAATAATAATTTAGCACTCATGAAGAAAGTATTTTTCAGCATAAATACTTTGTAATGAATCTAATTTTTTTTATTGATACTTAAAACATTATACACACCTTGCTACACACACCACTCTTCACCATTTCACTCTTACTTTCTTATTTCTTTACACTTATTTGCTATCTCACTACACTTCTTGAATTACATTCTCACTTATTTGGGTGATTTGATATAATTCGTAAAAAGGCCTTACATAGAAGAAAATATATGGTATTTCCGGTGCATGTATCTTCCCTCTTACATGAGATGCATGCACAGGGCCGGCTCTATGGTGGAGCAAAAAATGCAACCGCCTAAGGCCCCAAGTAAAAAAAAGGCCCCTAAATTTTAACCAATAGGATTATTTATAATCAATAAATAAAATAATTTTTTTTATTAGATGAAAAACAAATAAAAAAATAGAGAAAAATGCAATGTCATCCACAATATTTTTCACAACACTTTTACAACTAATGCTAAGTAGCAAGTTATTACAGCCTATTGTTGATGGCAAAAAAATAATTATAGTGATATTTTCAAATAAAAAACAAAAAGCAGTTTAAAATCTAGGATTTGTTGTAAAAAATATTGTGAATGTTGCACTTCTAAAAAAAAAAGAATAATAATAAGAGTTTAATTAGCAAACTTTTACTAGTTTTCATCTAAATCTACCACTAACACCACTGTTTTACTTACCACTATCAATCTACCACATCAACAAGTATGAAAAATTTTGTCAAATTTTTTTTGTCTTAAAAATTCAAAAAAAAAAAAAAATTCTATGTAGTTCATGTTAATTAGTAGTAATTTTGCATCTAAATAAGATGATCAATTTTCGCCTTAGGCCCCCAAATACATCAAGCCACCCCTCTGCATGCATCTTCCCTCTCACCATATACCACCTAACATAGAAGAATAACTACTACACACTATACAGGAGACAACGTCCTTAATTCACTCACCTAAGTAATTGAAATTGTAGAAAAACATGGCCCAAAAAAAAAAAAAAAAAAAGTCAACAAAGGAAGCATCTCTTTTTTTTTTGGTTAAACAAAGGAAGCATCTCTTCATCTTGAACTCCTCTTCCCCAATCTTAAGCTATAGTCCCTAAGATGCAAACACGTGTAAAACATTTTAAAAAGTTATCACTTTAGAGCGGTTTCAGGAATTTTGTTCATAGTGTTCTTTAGGAAGCATAAATTATACAGTCTTATTTTTTTTTAGACTTTAGGTAATTAGATTTGATTTAATGTTATTAATTTCATTCTGTTCCGGCCGTAATGACCGGAAAATACCGTGCCAGTAAACAAACCGAAACAGTAACCCATCCTATTCCACTTCTGAAAAAATTTCAAGTCATTCCAGTCTATTTCAGATGTTTCGGGGTGTTTCGGTAAATATCGGCCGAAATTCAAGATTCGGTTGGCATGAAGTTTGTGCTTAAAAAAAAAAAAAAAAAAGTTCTTAAAACCAAAACAAATTTGCATATTGTAAACCAAAAAACCTCAAATTGGAAAAAAAAATGAAAATAAAAGAAATGAACAAAGGTACCTGTACAGTTAAAAAAAAAATCGTATTGAGAAATTTGAGACTCAAAACTTGAGAAAAGGCACTGCCGCACTGATACTGGTAGAAGACACATAAGTTACGAACAAGGAGGAAGACAAAACGTAGATGTAAAAGTGTAGATGAAAATGTGATAAAATTTAAAAATATGAAGTGTAAAAATTGAGGAGACAAAAGACGCACAGAAGTTATGAACAAGGAGGAAGGCAAAACGTAGATGTAAAAGTGTAGATGAAGATGTGATAAAATTTAAAAGTATGAAGTGTAAAAATCAAGGAGACAGAAGACGTGTGTGGTTAAGCATAAACAAGAAAAAATAATTAAAAATGAGAAGTAAGTAATATATGTCTGGTGAGAAAAAATAATACTGTAATAAAAAATAATAAAATGTTGAAAATTGTGCTGTGTTGGGCAGTGTGTTTAGTCGAAGGAATCAAACCACTGCCCAACCTGTAGTAGTTTTATTTTATATATATATATATATATATATATATATTTTTTTTTTTTTTTTTTGAGTTTTTTCTTTTTACTTGAAAGACCCCAATATATTGTTAAGTTGCTAAAATTATGAACCAAAATTTAATTTTATTGACATAAAAAAAAAATTCAAGATAGTCCCAAAAATTTTTTTAAAGGTAAATAAATATAAAATTTTAAATTATTATATATAATTTTTTTTTTTTAGATCAGGATGGTCTTAGGACCACCCAGCTATAAGGTGGCGCCGCCACTGCTCTAGAGTCTACATAATTATTATTCCTATATTTAATAAGCCAAAATTTTCTATTGCCGTTTTCAAGGATTTTATTGGATGGCACTTCGTTTTTTTTTTTTTTTTTTTTTAAATTTAAAAATTTACCAACTTTGATTTGGATTTATTTATTTGAACTTATAAATGGTAGCCAAGATAAGATAAGGCTGAATAGATCCGACCTGGAAACTTGAAGAGAGAGAGAGAGAGATGGCAGAGTTGTACATCAAGCAGGCAGAGCAGTATGCAGAGGGCCGGCCTTGTTATCCTCCAGAAATGTTTGATTTCATTGCTTCCAAGACACCATGTCACGATCTTGCATGGGACGTCGGCACCGGAAGCGGCCAAGCTGCCCGATCTGTGAGTTTCTTTCCCCCTTCCGTAACTTTAAATTGTATGATCAAGAAAAGAAGTTAAACTTTATTTCGAATCTCTCTTTGACACCTACTCTATTTGGAATCTCTCTTTGACACCTACTCTTTAAGGTAATAATAATGAGATACAGGATTTGTGTTGTGGTAGGAAACATATATGGTAGGAAACATATAAGCAATTCAGTTATCATGAGACAAAGATGTATGCTATATTAGAATTTCAATTACAAGATTTACTAGTTGAGCTAAGTAAAATCCACATGACTTAAATGATTGTAAAATTAATTAGGAAAACATTGAAAATACAGTTTATTTACTACAAAAATGAAAAATCTACAAATTAACACGATAATAAATTTGGCCGTACCACATCAAGAACAAAATAAATAGATTTTGTAATTTCCTTTTTGTTATGTGCAAAAGTTAATACAATAGTTTGTAAGACTTGTACTTCTGTTGGCTATTCTATGTAGTAGCCCCTCGTTATGGAGGGGGGTACTAATGATATTCCAAACATCACTAAGTAAATTAAGTTAACAACCCCTCCTATCATTCAAGCGTGTACAGCAAAGGAATCATTGTCATATATATTATGCCTAAAATCTTAACATATTGGCTATAAATAGTCTACTTTGCTTTTAATCACGACTTGCTATAGGGTTCATAACAAATTCAAGGTCTCACAACAAATAAGTTTCACATCACATAAACTTGAAAATATCATTTACAAATGTAAATTACACAAATCCAGTCATAGTACTCAGAAATACAAAGATTTATCCATACATACAAATTTAAATAAGTTCAAGTTGTCCCACAAGTTTTTCATATAACAAATAATCAATATATCCATACAATATCCTCATCAAATATTTATAGAATATCAACATATTTCTTTTTTATAAGCATAGTTTGGTAGTCAAAACTGTTTTTGGGAAAACCCCCCAATTAGTAAACACCACTTTTGGTCTCTACACCCTTTATAACTTAATATTAAGTGCTTTGGTTTCTTCTTGTTATTGAGTTGAGACACATCTAATTCCATCTTAAACATTTGTTTTTTTATAGACTTTTTTTTTTTTTTCCTTTCTAATACAACCTTATTTTTCAGTTAGCTGCTATTTTCAAGAATGTCACAGCCACGGATACAAGCTCAAAGCAGCTTTCATTCGCGCCAAGGCTACCCAATGTTAGATACCAACATACTCCTCCCACCATGTCTAGTGCCGAGCTTGAATCCAATGTTGCACCTCAATCAAGCATTGATGTTGTAACTATTGGACAAGCCCTCCACTGGTTTGACCTCCCAAATTTCTACCAACAAGTGAAGTGGGTACTCAAAAAACCTCATGGTGTCATAGCTACATGGTGCTACACTCTGCCACAAGTTAATGAATCAGTCGACGCACTCTTCCAACCTTTTCATTACGTTTCCGTGGACCCCCATTGGGATGCAGCACATAAATTTATTTTCGACATGTATAGGACCATCGATTTTCCATTTGAGCCAGTGGATGGAGCTGATCATACTGGGCCATTTCAATTTGTAACAGAAAGATTAATGGATTTAGATGATTATTTTACATACTTTAGATCAAGGTCAGCATATCAAATAGCAAGGGAGAAGGGTGTGGAGCATTTGACCAATGATGTGATTGAGGAATTCAAGAATGCTTGGACTGAAGATGGTTTAGACAAGAAGGTTGTTAAGTTTCCAATTTATCTGAGGATTGGAAAAGTGGGGAATTTGTAAATCAAAAGACTAATTTAGATAAATTGTGGTGCATCTATAGGAATTTGAAATAAACCATTTTGTTTCAAAGGAGTGATAGTCTTGATGGATCCGTATCTATTGTCAATAAAATTGGGAGCAATAAATCAGTTGTGTATGTCACATTGCCTTTTTATACAATCGAATTATGCTTTCGAATGCTATTGATTAGGAAGTAAATGATGGCTGCTGAATATAATCGTTAAGGTTGTGATTTTGTTTATCAAGCTTCGGAGATAGAGTGGCTGTGCCTGTATGTACTGTAGTTCAACTAGAAATGTTATGGTGCAAGGGCAAGAGTGCTTTACCAATGGCAAATGGAATTAGCCCAAAAAGGGGTACAAGAAGAACTAGAGATCTCATCAACTTTTTAAAATTCTTTGGTTCCTCTAAAGTTGTATATACTGCAACTTCTTGGAATATTGCTGTAACTCACAGGTATAGGATTCTCAGCGGATAAGAATTAGAAGTTGCAGGCGTGAGAGAGGTTTATTCGTCTAGCATATTGCTTAGTTACAAAACTAGTAGTAACCATCCAGGCAATGTTGAAGGAAATCTAAACTTGGGATTGACATAGTTTTGGTACAGTTTGAATTATTGTGTCTCGTTTTGTCACTAATTATAGTTGTTTTCTTTTGCTTCTAATCCGAAACTGGCATGGATTACACAATGATGGATATAATAATCTCTTTACACAAATCCTTCCTTGAAAGTCCTAGTTTTATTTTTCAAACAATAATTAACCACAAAATTTTCATTAAATTTTATAGATTCTATATTTTTGTATGTTTAACTCATGCTTTCGTTCCGATATAAAGAACTTATTGCCACTTTCATCTCAAAGCAAAAATGTTTAGAGAAAAAATTATGAGAAACTTTTCCCTAAATCAATATTGATGCCAAAGAGGTCCACATATATTGTCTACATGGATAAATTTCTTATGCCTAAGGCATTTTCTGGCCACCACTATTGGTATTCGTCCATTATTGATTCCTTCAAGTTCACAAACCTTGAATCACCACATACCAGTCTATCCTCACCATTACTTTTATACACTAACGATAATGCTCTTCATGGTTTTGGCGCTGTTTTATCTTTGGATGAACTAGAGACTCTAAATAAGTCCTTAGGCTTCATTTCAGCTTGTGCTGATAAGCCTTTCAAGCTTGCTACCAGCTATAGCCCAGAATTCCTCTCCCTTAAAGCCTCCACTGGTTTATGGCCTGCCTCAAATTATGGTAAAGACATTATAATTGGTGTTATAGATTCTGGTATTTGGCCTGAACATCCAAGCTTTGAAGACCATGGCAGGCCTGCTGGTAAGGTTTCATCTAAGTGGAAGGTAAAGTGTGAAGGAGGACAACAGTTTAATTCGTCAATGTGTAACTCCAAACTCATTGGAGTTAGGTACTTTAATGAAGCATTGAAAAAAAATTTAGGTCTTCTATTGTAGACTCTGCTAGGGACACTACAGGCCACGGGACCTATGTGTCTTCAGTAGTTGCTGGGAATTTCTTAACATGGGCGTCTTTTGATGGCTATGCTGAGGGAACAACAAAAGGTGTAGCACCATATGCTAGGATTTCCATGTATAAAGTTGTTTGGGATGGAGGCATTAGATGTTATGTCGTTGCTGGTATGGATCAAGCCATTGCTGATGGTGTTGATGTGATCTGCATTGCCATGGGATACAAGCAAACAACAGAAAAGCTATCATTGGAACCTATCGTAAAAGCTTCATTCTCTGCCATAGAGAAGGGCATACCTGTCACAACGGCTGCAGGAAATACTGGACCACATCTTGGAAGTTTATCAAATGGATGCCATGGGTCTTAACAGTTACAGCCGGTACCATGGATCGATTGCTTGGTGCGACTCTAACTACGAGCAATGGGCTAAAAATTATTGGAGGGTCAATGTTCTTAGGTGCAACCGTGCTAGAAAATTTTGTTGAGTTTGCGAAAACTCTGACATTAGATTATTGAACAAAAAACTGAATAAGAGAGCTTTTATTTAAAACTTGACTCTTTAAATTACAACACTTTACAAACACTAATACTTGACTCACTAACACTAGTGCACATGCAACACCTTTCTTTCACTGCACACACAGCACTTACCCACCAAATACACTTGCACACACCTCACTTCTAGACACCTACACACACTAGCTCTTAACTCTATTTCACTCTACACACTTGCTACCTATGGCACACACTTCACAACTTCATACAACTTTACACATCTCTCACTTGGTGCTTTATGACACACTTCACTTATCACGTCTCTCACTCACCTCATTACATCTATTTATACTAGATGTATGTTGGTTAGGAAACCAACTTGAAGCTTCTAACTTCTTCCTCTTTATTGGCATTAAATTAATGCCTTTCTCCAACCTTCTAGACACCTTATAAATTTGTGGCTGAAATTCACTAGTGTAGGGAAGTTTCTAGAGAAAATATGAAAACTATCTTAGAGATAATTCTAGAAAAAGAGCAAGAGAGAAATGTCCGGAATTAGAGAGAAATTTCTAGAAAGAGAGAGAGATTGTGTGAGAAGTTCTAAAAGTTTCTAGAGAGAGGCAGTATTGATTTTTAACAAATTTACCGCTAGTGTACAATAAAACCTTATCAAGGTGTGATTCTTATTCTTTGTTACATGCAGTGCCTAAAGGCACTGTCCTATTATGTGACATTGGGAGGTTAGAGTTGCAAGCAAAGTCTACTGTCAGTTCAAATATAACCGTAGCAATACTTATCTCAAATGATCCTATCAATCTGTCAATCATTATAGATTTTCGTTGTCCATGTATTGTGGTTCATTCAAGGAAAGCAAGGGATTTGCTCTCTTATGCAAAATCTAGGCCCATTTGGTAATATTGTTCTAGTAACGTTATTTATGTGTTGTGAAAATACATGTGGATGAAAAAATGTTGTGAAAATACGTATTGTGTTGTTTAAACAACGAAAACTGTTGTTTAAATAACGTTACCAAATAGAAGTTATCAGCCTTTGAGAAGCATGGAGTTCCGACAGACATTTACAAAATCAAAGCCTGCACCAGTTGTGCCTCCTTTTGCTTCAAGAGGACCATCATTGAGTTTTCCATGGGTCTTGAAGCCAGATTTAATGGCATCGGGTTATTTAATTTTAGGGGCTACAATCTCGCCAAATGGTACACCTGAAAGTTACTTTCAAGTTTGAATTGACATTTGGGACATCAGTTGCTTGCGCTCACGCTGCAGGTGTGGTTGCACTTCTAAAAGTTGCACACACAGAATGGAGCCCAGCTGCTATAACGTCTGCCATTATCACCACTGCAAACCCACTTGACAACACTCTAAACCCAATTAAAGAGAAGAATGGAGCCGAAATTGAATATTCATCACCTCTAGGCATGGGAGCAGGCCAAATTGATCCCAATAAAGCACTTGACCCAGGTTTGATTTATGATGCGACTCCACAAGATTATGTCAATCAATTATGCCATTTTATGTACAAGAGTGATACTGATATTCTTACTAGATCAAGAAGCTACAGTTGCTTAAACCCATCATATGATCTTAATTATCCATCTTTCATAAGTTTTTCCAAAAATGGGGTAATGAATCCTCAAAAGTTTAAGAGAATGGTCACTAATGTTGCAAAAGGTTCTGCAAAATACAAGGTTTTGGTGAAAGTGCCGAAGAGCTATGAGGTAGCAATCTCACCAAAGACGTTGGTGTTTTCTAAGAAGCATGAGAGACAGACATACGATGTCACTATGAAGTATAAAGGGAGGGGCCATCCTAAATTTGCATTTGGTGCACTTGAATGGGTTGGGGAAAATGGTCACCACAATGTTAGGAGCCCTATTGTGCTGGTTCCTCATACTAGTGATTCAATGTTGTTTGTTCTGTTGCTGAGTTGTAGTGTTTTGCTCTGGCTGAATTGTAGTGTTTTTCTATGCTGCTTCCTGTTCCTTTTAATAAAATTTATCCTTTAATTTAAAAAAAAAAAAAGAAAAAAAAGGAAAAAAAAAAGTAGTGGTTCAAATGTTTGACCCGAATATCAAGCAAAATTATTATAGGCTTTTATTCCCACCTCCACTTTTTTACATCAATGTTTTTTACATCCACTTTTTTATGTTTGAATTGTAGACATTTTTTTTATGTTTATTTTTTTGCATCAGTTATGGATATGTGTGTGAAATAATGAATATAAATGAGTGTGAGAGAATATTTTGCTAATTATTATCATTGTATTTTATGTTTCCTGAATGTGTTGTTTGAATGTTACCTCTATTAGAAGCTATAATTATCTTGTTCCCCGTTCTAATGTGATAAACTGGCAACTAGCTAGCTTATTAATGTTTTTTGTTTTAGAAATTGAATTATTTTCATATTGAGTTCGGCTTTGATCAGTGGTGGCGCCACCTTATGGTCAAGGTGGTCTCAGGACCACCTTGACTTGGAAACTTTTTTTTATATATAATAATTTAAAATTTTATATTTATTTACCTTCAAAAAAATTTGTGGGACCATCCTAAATTTTTTTTATGCCAATAAAATTAAATTTTAGTTCATAATTTGAGCAACTTTATAATATATTGGGGTTTTTCAAGTAAAAAGGAAAAACTCAAAAAAAAAAAAATTGAACTAAAAAAAAAAAACTACTAAAGGCTGGGCAGTGACTTGATTCCTTCACTAAGTACACTGCCCAATACAACACAATTGCCAACCTTTTATTATTTTTTATTATTATTTTTTCTCACTAGACATATATTACTTCTCATTTTTAATTTTTTTTTTCTTGTTTATTCTTAACCACACACGCCTTCTGTCTCCTCGATTTCCACACTTCGTGTGTGTTTGGATAAATTATTTTTAGCCAGCTTATTTTATTATTCAGCTTATTTTTACTACTATTGAGTTCTACTGTACTTTTTAGTACTATTCATGTACTCTACTATACCATTTCAACTAACTTTTACCTTTATTTACAGTATTTTGAGCAAGAAATTTTCAGTTTTAGCAAAATAAGTGGTTCCTAGACACTTTTACATCTACGTTTTAAATTTTATTACATCTTCATCTACACTTTTATATCTATGTTTTGTCTTCCTCATTGTTCGTAACTTTTGTGTCTTCTACCAGTACCAGTGCGGCAGTGTCTTTTCTCAAGTTTTGAATTTCAAATTTCTCAATACGATTTTTTTTAGCTGTACCTTTGTTTATTTCTTTTCTTTTCATTTTTTTTTTTCCTTTTGAGATTTTTCGGTGTACAGAATGCAAATTTGTTTTGGTTTTAAGAACAATTTTGTTTTTTTTTTTAAAGCACAAACTTCATGCCGGTATTTACCGAAACGTCCTGAAACACCCAAAATAGACCAGAATGACCCAAAAAATTTTCAAAGTGGAATAGGGTGGGTTACTATTCTGGTTTGTTTACCAGCAATGTATTTTCTGGCCGTTTCGGTCGGAACGGAACGAAATTAATAATATTGAATCAAATCTAATTACCTAGACGCTAAAAGGAAATAAGATTATGTAATTTATGATTTTTAAAGAACACACTGGACAAAATTTCTAGAGCCAGCGCCACTGGCTTTGATCAGAGGTCTTCCTAAGTCCAATTTGAGTGATTTTGGTGTCATCATCATAGAGCTCTTGAACTCTTCTTTCAAATACGATTAGACTTGCATCATTTCAACCATTGGCTAAAATTCCTTCTATTTTAAGAAAGCCGCATCTTTTTGGATCTATTTTTCGAGGTATAAAGCACATTTGTGAGCAAATGTTGTCCCAAAATTAGTTTACGCGCCCAAAGTCCAAGTGGCAAAGTATTCTAAATTTTTTGGCCATTTTCTATTGACTCTGCAACATCCTACTTGTTAGTGCTCTAATTCCTATCCATGGACAGTTGATTCAAAAGTTTTTCCATGCTCTTTAAAATGGCAACAAGTTTGCTTCTACCGAACAGTCAGATTTCAATTAAAACTCAAGCAAACCTTGGTTAAAGTTATCCAAATTTGGTCAAACTTGGTCTACCAGACTTGACCTGTAATTTGATTGACCAAATAGTTCTTTTTAACTCGAACCTGTTTTTCATATAAACCCGATTGACCCAACACTTCACCCATTAGCTAGGTCTAAATATAAGTTTGAAAGAAACCTTTTAACCAAAAAATTTGTCAAAATAAATTATTTAGCAAAAACAGTAAATGAACCATGCATGAGTTGCTCAATTTAACTTCCTCAAAAGACCCTTGGGTGACAAATAATACAATTGTTGTATTGACTACGGTATAATGTGTACATCTCTCTTAAGAACAATGCTAATTACATGAATATATTTCATTCTTTCTTACCTAAAACAAATTATCCTTGAAAGTTACCACTTATCTCAAAAATTAAGGTTAAAAAAAAAAAACAAAATTAATACTTGTAGTATTATATTTTAAAATAGAGGACACTATCACATATAATAATATTCATCAAAAAAAAAAAATCGCATATAATAATATGATAAAATGTTTAAAGTAGAATTTTATTTTCTCATTAAAAAAAGTAGTATTTATTTAAACTCTTTTACCAACGTTTGGGGGGTGGGGGGTTTGGAGGTTTTATAATCTATTTTAAATTATTTGGTCCTATACTTTTAAAAAAGAAAATAAAAACTACAATAACGAGTTGTGCATCCGTTGTTACTAAATTTTAAGAATTTTAAAATACTTTTTTTTAATAATTAAAACTCTATTATCAAAAGGTTTCAAAAGATTTATTAAAAAAAAAAAAGAGTTTAATAATTTATTTTAAATTATTTTGGTCATATACTATATATTTTTTATTTAAAAGAAAAAAGTTAGTTTATTTTAGTAAAATGTGAATTTTTAATTAACAATATTCTTATAATTTACTCATATTTTTAAATTAAACTTGTATTAGTCTTTTGTGTTAAATTCTATTTTTTTTTTTCTACGAACTTTTTTTTTACATAGGAATAATACTATAAAGTTTATCAAAAAAGAGAAAATGTAATGTGTAGGGACAAAGTTTGGAGCCCAAGCCCAAGTGTATGGAATCCTGGTACAATAAGCCCAATACAATGAATTTTGTAAAGTATGGGTCAAAGAACTAGGTCTAGATGAATTGGACAACGGCTAGCATGGAGTTAAGAATCAACCAAACACGAATGAAAGCTATTATGACTAGAGGACCTTTCGTTCGAGGAGACCATACATATATATAGATCAAAATATTAGGATTGTTTAGCATGCTACAGTATTCTCTCTCACTCTTTTTTTGCCTCCCCACTTCATGGGGACTCTTCTACATTATATAGGTCTTTCCTGATCATCTGGACCTTACACTTGTTGATCACCTGGATCCCTACTTGAGTACTCATCCCATCAGACACCCCTTTCAACCCTTTGTGGGTTAATGGGGCCAGAAAAGTAGCTGCAGTGCATTTAATGTAGTGGTGGCAGCTTTTCCTTAGATATTTTGAGTTTTCTTCTCTCTCATGTGTTCAGGGGGTGCACTTCAACTGCTTGAGTATACATTTGGTCTGCATTTGTCGTGTCTGAGGAGGAGTTCCTCCTCGGACCTTCTTCCCTTTGTCTCCCACTGATGAGACTTGCAACGTAGATCATCTAAGTCGTGTTTCCCTCCTCGGACTTGTTAGTGTCCTCAAATAAGGCCGAAGGCCCAATACATTATTTGGGCCCTAGCCCCCACATAATGTTATAAAGACAGTAATTTTCAGTTTTTCACAATTACTATTTTGTAAATTTTTACTAGTTTTTAAATATTTTATTATATTTCTAGACTTATTTTATTTTATTTTATTTTTTTAAGGTTTTACTAATATATGCCTTTAAGGTATACGTTAGTAAACTATTTTAGAATTTTTTTAATAAAAAAGTGAAAAAATAATTAACTTTTTAAACAAAATTTTCAAATTCTTATAAAATATTTCTTAAAATGAATTATTAATCGGACTATTTTTTAAATCCAATGTGCAAGCAAATGTGTAGCTACTAGAATCTAGAAATGTCATTTTTTTTTTCATCATAATAAAAATAAATCATATTATATATAATAAAAGTTGGCTTAGACGCCATGGGTGCGCCACGTGACTTCACAAAATTGCATAAATTTTATTAAATTTTTAAATTTTTAAAGAACTAAAAAAGAATAGTATACTACAAGGGCTCTAATTTATTCTTATCATTAAATAAAATTAGATTGACATTATTTTTTATTTGTTAGGATATATTTCTTAAATTAAGGGATAATATTTAACATACAAAAATTTAATTTAGATAGTACTTATCATCTAAATTTTCAAAATTTAATATTACTAAATTAATATTATTTTATCAGAATATCAAGCTACAAAACTTGATTATTAAGGGATAAGCACAATCCAACCTCTTCAAGAGGTGATTAATATAAATCTATCCCAAAAAACAGTATATATCTCCAATAATTTAATAATCTCTATCTATCCCAAAAAACAATATATATTTCCATTAATTTAATAATTTCTACGTTGATGCAACCACGTTCTCTTTCTCTTTTTTTTTAATTATTTTTTTATTATTTTTTATTTTTTATATGTTATGTTATGTTGAATCAACTCTCTCTTTTTTTCATTCTATTCATATGACCTTTTTATAATTCCAATTTTTATGGGATAAAAACAAACACATTGATTAGATATCTTTAATTTCAATAAGATTTAAATGAATTATATTTCGAATGGAACTCTACCAATATATATAACCCTATATATCCTTTTTGGAATGAAAATTATTTCAATATGTAAATGCCAAAATCCCATGACAATTAGGGGTGTGCGCAGAGATGCCATCACCGATCCAACCGACCGGCACCGATTGTCCCACATCGCCGTTGCCATTGACCGATAGAGCCGATGCCCACGATCGAAGCTCGAATGGACTTTCGATGCCGGTGCAGTGCATTCATCGGATCAGAGAGCCCGAAACCGAGCCCCTGCCGAACCGAACCGATATGTTTGAAGCATGTCTTTCACAGGTTTGGTCTGTTCTTCATACGACGCCGTTTCGAGTATGTCTTTTAATTTTTTTTTAACAAAATGGTGTTGTATTGGGTGTTGTAAAAAAATAACAAACAAACAAAAGTACAAAACAATGTCGTATTTTCTATTTTGCTAGGTTTCCAGATTTTTCCCTCACTATATATTCTTTCTTTCACCCTCAGAGCCTCAAAGGTCCTTAACTCTCTCTCTCTCTCTCGCTCTCGCCTCTTGCCTCTCACTGGCCTTAGTAGGTGCTCACCAGTCACTGCCGCTCATCAAGGAAAACCACCGGTAAGGTTTATCCGTTTGAGTTGGTTTATCTGTTTATAGCCATAGGTCCATTGTATTTTGTATGTTTATACAGTTATACTAACATTGTTTTAGCGTTTTGTATTTGGTTTATATGAAAAGTGGACAAAATATTTTGTATTTGGTTTATACTAAGTTACTAACACTGTTATGGGTTACCTATTTGTATTTGGTTTATACTAATACTAATACTGTTACTAAGTTTATAGTTTATACTAAGTTCCATTCCCCCCTGTTACTGTTACCTATTTGTATTTGGTTTATAAATGCTGTTTTTTTTTTTTTTTTAATGTTTTTAGTTAATGAAATGATAGTATCCACTAAAATGTGATATATAATAAGTAGTAACAATTTATACTATTTGGGTTTTGGTTAATAGTTTATACTGTTTGGATTTTGGATCATTACTGTTTAGGTGAACATATTTTTTTTAGAAAGTTTTTGTTGAATAGATTTTTTTATAGATTGAACAATTTTTTTTTTTTTATAAAAATAAAAAATAAAAACAAATTGTTAATGTTTCAAATCAAACCGACCAAACCGATTAAACTGAGCCGATCAAACCGCATCGCTATAGGTCGGAAAACTGACCCTAATTGGTATGCATCGATTTTAATTATTACAAAATCGATCCCTATCGATTCAGTAACAAATTTGAAAAAAAATCGAGCCAACCGAACCACGCACACTCCTAATGACAATACAAGTATGCATTCTTTCTTCTTTTATTATTATTATTTTCATTTTGTTTATTGTCTTTAGTGTTATTATTGTTTTTTTTTTTTCTTCCATGTGATTTTAATTAATGAATTTAAAACATTTGAAAACATTGTCAAGTTTCTAAAGGCTCCTTCTTTGTTTTTGTATTTTGTTTTTATTAAATTGATTAGATTTTGTGTATTGGTTGTTTTTTGTTTAAACTAATTTTCTTAACTTTGATCTAATTTATATGCTTAGGGTTATGGTCTTAGAAATAATGATTAAATATGGTTAGAATTAATAGATTAATTTTAACAATTTTCTTATTTGATTTTTATGTTACATCAAATTATCAAGATGTTCTACACATGTATTCTTGAATTATCAACTTTAATTTTAATTTATATATGATTCAGATTATATTAATTTTAGATTTATCAATTGTTTAGTACTTTTTAAAAATAATTATCAATTTAAAATTTAATTTAGAATTATCAATTTAATTTAATTTTAGGAAGAAATCTTACTCCTTATTTTAGTGAGATAATTATTTACACTTGATAATTTTATCTTTATTGAATCTATTAAATTATATATAATTATTTATACATTTATTTTATATGCTTTTTTATAAAACCGAGCAACACTATAACTAATAAATAAATAAATAAAAACTAGAAATGTCATGCCACGTGGATCAGGTCCTTTACTTCTGAGTCTGACACGTGTTAATGTAATAAAATTTAAAAAAAAAAAAAATTTGTTTCTTCCAATTCACCGAATTGAATGGGCAAAAACATAAAATCAAGATATTTAAAAGGTACTGAGAAGTTTTTATTTGTAACCAAAACTCTTAGCAAAGAAGCAAACACTATGGAGGCCAAGATCGGCAAGTTCTTCGATTCCGTTGGCTCCTTCTTCAGCGGCGGCGATCAGATCCCTTGGTGCGACCGCGACATCATCGTCGTAAGCTTTCTTTTTTCCTTTTACGGGTTTTGGGTCACAGATATATTGGGTTTCAAATTTTACCAGGTTGTTCTATTTTGCTTCTTTATATAGTCTTTCTTTATCTGAGAAAGAAATAAAAAACATTATTAGTTTGATATTTACTTGAATTCATGTATGGGTTTTCCTTATTGGGTCCTCACTTTTAAGTGTAAAAGATTTAATTTGATAACATGTAAGTGTTCATTTTGGATTTGAGGTCTGAATTGGCTGAGTTTTGATGAGATCATTGTTATTTTCAGCCAAGAATACTGAATTTTGGGTCTGTTTTCTATTTAAACTTTTTTATTCTGTATGCATGGACCAGTTCTTCCATTCCATTAGTTTAGGCCTTTGTGTGTTTGAAGTTTTACTAACCAAATTAAATCTAGATTTGAATTGTGATTGTTAGAATATTGGTTAAGTGATTAAATTCACGGTTTCCTATCCGCTTATGCTTTTGGGAAAATTGGGTAAGTTATTGGTGATGTTGGATTAATGAACAAATGGGGTTTGTTGAAATTGACATTTTGTAAGGTTGTCATTTGGTTTTTCAAGCAGTCATGAATCGTTTGCATCCATGTTATTTGTGTTTCATGTGATGCAATGTGTATAGTGGGAAATTTTATGTGGATATATGGTGTCCTGATTTTGTTGAGTAGTTAAAGGATAGTTAACCCTAGAAGGGTGTTCAAGCCCTTCATGAGAGACAGGGTGTCCAGTTAGTTTCTCTTCCTAGCAATACATCTGTAGAAATACCTATAAATAAAAAATAAAAAAGAAGAAGCAATACATCTGTAGAAATGACTACATGCTTGCTGGAGATTCTTTATCTTGTTGCTGCAATCAAAAGAGACATGCTGTGGAAGAGGGTGGGTTGGGATGAAAGCAATGCTAGAGTTGTGGACGTTAATCGATTTTCTCTACTTCTTTCAATCTTATGGTGATCGCTATTTATTTGCTTCCCCGTGAGCAACTTCTTGATGCTATGGTAAGTTTCTTTGAACTGTGATTTCATTGGTGGATCCCAAATTGGTTTTTCTAGGCATAAGTGCATAACTGCAAAGTAGGGATTTACAAAGTTGGTGCAGCCCTTTTTGGCTTAACTTCAAAATAGGGAATCACAATGTGGAGTTGGAACTTCCTATTCCAATATATTTGTCCCACTTGTGTCATGTCAAATTTTCATGTGAGAGACGTGAAATATGTTGGTGGAAAAATATATGTATTAATAAATTTTGGTGATTATAATGGAATTGGCCTTTAACATTTAAGTGTAATCTATGCCGCTCAAAGTCAGTTTCCGTGTTTTAAGGATATAAGAAGCAATCATTTGATGTTTACTTTAGTCTTCATACTGCCATAGTCACATTTTTTAAATCCTTTTCCATTTTTTCATCTATTCTTTGGTTAAAACTCTACTGTGTCTTGGCAGGGCTGTGAGAGAGAAGTTGCAGAGGCTGGTGACTCAGATGAACGTAAGAGTGATAGCATTATGAGGTTGTCATGGGCTCTTGTTCATTCAAGGCAGCCAGAAGATGTGCAGCGTGGGATAGCCATGCTTGAAGGTACATAAATCACTAAAGTAGTTAATGTTCTTTGTGCCAAGAGTCCTGTGACGCAATGGCACTGCCCGGTTCTTCCCATGGGGAGAACCTAAGTTCAAAGTCCCCCTTCCCCAAAAAAAAAAAAGTTCTTTTCTTTCTTGGTTCAAGGTTTTCTAATGTTTGTGTCTTTGATCATTTTTTTAGAATGTTTGTCTCATTCTGGTTCCATTTATGGTCTTTATAGGCTTCCCCGGTGTTGGCATTCTTCCTTTTACACACCCATAAAGTCTTAAGTTTTATATGTATGTGTGTGTTGCATGTTTGTTTATTTATTTTTATTTTTCCCTAGTATATTAGGGTTACTCAATTGCTTCTCCTATGATTATTTCTTTGATCTTCTCTGTTCATATAGACATCTTCTCAACATCCTCTCCTTGGCCACAGTTTTCTTGGAAATATGTAAGAGAGTTATACACACATGTAAGACTAATGGGTCTAAAATCTTTAACATTCATGAAGAGCAATAAATGTAGCATTCAAGCCCTTTTCAAACAGATTGCTTTTATGGAAAAACTTGAGGAAAGTTACTAAAACTTCCCTTATGACGCTCCAGAATACTTGGGAAAAAGCCATGCTATAGCCATCTAGGCCCAGTGCCTTGTCCCCATTCAGACTTTTGAGGGCCTGAAAAATCTCTTCTTCAACTTGCAGTTGTCTAACATATATATAAAACTTGCAGTTGTCTAATATGATTGTATCATCGGTGTGAAATGGCAATTTGATAAAAGAATTTGGTATTGCAATCACATTTCTTTTTCCAAATTGATCGTATTTTTAATTTTTGTCTCCAAATTATTTCTTCCATCAGAATGAGTTTTTCAGACTCTGCCTTAGCAGAATCTAGTTTCTCTTCTCAACAGAGAGTGGCCTATCGTCCTCCTATTAATCAGATCTAATGATAACATCCATGAAGAATTTCTTTTTTTTTTTTTTTTTTTCCTTCACATCACCAAACACCTCCTTATTCCACTGCATCAAATCTTGCCTCAAAAGTTAGAGTTTTCTTGCCAAAATGAAATTGGGGTTGCCTTGGAAATTATAAGTGGCCGTCCATCGTTTAACCTCCTCAAATCCTTCAGCCTTAAGTCACGTGTTCTCAAATTTGAAAGACGCGCTACCTCTTGTAATACCATTATCATTAAGTATGGTAGGGAGTGATTAGACAAAAATCTAGGCAATAGTCTTTACAAAAGACTACTGAATTGCTCCTCCCATTCCAAGGAAACCAAAAATCTATCTAAGCGTGATAATGAGGATCATGATTATTAGACCACATATATGAACATCCTTCCAAGGGTAGGTCAACCAAGTTTAGCTCAGAAATAAAATATGAGAAATCCCACATTGCAGATTTGTCTCTAGCAGAACCCACTATCTCGCTTTGGAATATGGTTACATTGAAATCCCCCTTTTACACCCTGGGATCCCCACCAATTGTGCACCCTTGCTAACTCCTCCCACAGTATCTCGTCCTGCGTCCTCATTGGCTTTATAAACCCCACAGAATGCCTAATAGAAATCATCAAGTACATTTTTTAATCTGCATGATACGGAAAAAATCACCAATAGCTTCGTCAACTTTAGTGACTACCCTTGTGTCCCATAGTACCGAAACACATCCTGAAGCTTCCCCAGAATTTAGGTGGAGTTAATCCACAAATTGATTTCCCCAGATGCTTCTTTTTTCTTTTTTCTTTTTTAATGAAAGCTCCAGATTACTGCATCTAATTTCCATTCCTTCAGTAAATTTTAAATCCTCTCATGTCTCCCCCACACATTCATCCCATGTAATATCATGACGCTATTTTAGCTACATGATGGTAGCAACAGGCTTTTCCCTTTTCATATGGATCTCCCAATTCTTCTTGTGATTTTAGAATCATGGTTTAATGAGCCAAAATGAGGTTCTGCCCAAGAATTTGACCCTTGGAGTCACCATTAGCCCCTTCTTCTCGTATATCCTTGGATTCCATTCCAGAATCTGTGGAGTTTGTCTTTGCTTACCTTATATACCACGACCGCATAAAATGGATATACCGCCTGCCCTGATCTCCCGCTGGATTTAATTGCCCTCTTTCTACTGGTTTGTGTCCTTGTGGTTCCTCCTCTTATCTGGTATCTAGCAGTTGTGAATTTTTTTGTTTTGTCCCCAGTCTTGTTTGGTTCATTGTAACTGTTGCTGGTTGGTCAGGTGCTTTCAGATTGGCATAACACTGTGGCTCTAGCAGTTTCCGCACTTCTATTCCAAAATTTATCCATCCTGAGTTGCCTTCCAGGATAACCACCATCCCTTCCATACTTTGTTTTGGTTATGAAATTGTCAAATGTGTTGGTACGTTGTTGGACCATGAGGAGGCCTCACAATTGCTCCTCAAGAAAACCTTAGAGCTTTTTTCTTGTGTAAGTTCAATGAATGTATTGATAAGCCACCTCGCACTGTCTCGTCGCATGAACACTGAGCATAGGAAATATTTCCCTCTTTAATGAATTCTTAATGTGAAAATGTTAAACACCCCCAACCCCCCCTTCTTTTTTTTTTTTTTTTTTTTTTTTTTCCTCCAATACAATTTCAAACGACTAGGATTCAATTTGGATGAGTTTGAGCCCCCCATGACCTTTTTCTATGGGGAACAACCCTGAGTGACTACCACCCCTCCTCCCTTAGGACCTCCAGTTTTTCCCTTTTGCCAACAGCAGATGAAGTCCTGTGGAAGTGCTGGTGATTTAGTTTGGATGAGTCATGCTCTTTCTTAAATTTTAATTTGCAACAATGAGAGATATTCTTGTACACCCCCTTTGTAATTGTTCTGTTCTGTGTTTTGTTGTTAATGAACTTCTTACCTATTACCCAAAAAAGAATGAACTTTTTACTAAGCAAAAAATAGTAAAGTTGCATATTGCTAGTCATCTCTTGTCTGGATTTCTTATAACCCCTTAAAAGTCAAATGTACTCCTACATTTGCCAAGGCCCTTTGCTCCATACATTGCCCTGAGACAAGCAATTGGAACCTGATCCTCTACAAAGTGCTAAAAAGAAAAGGTGGGGTAAAAATAATGTAAGAGGCGAAGCTGAACCTTTGTATGTATATATTTTTAAATGTTTACTTTTGTTTGTTTAATATTCATTTCTTTACTCCACTGTTTAATTGAATTATCTTTTCCATTTAAAAAAGAAGAAAGATTAATCCTGTTACCTACTTTTCTCCTGTCATGCAATCGCTTCTTTGGCTTGTTTACTGAAGGACCTCATGTTTTGTTTTTCTTTGATGCTATTGAGCTTTTGATATAAGATATTAGGAAATGCAGGGGTTTGCTAACCTGAAAATTATTTTCTGTACTATGTAACATTGTCATTTGCAGCTTCCTTGGTGAACAATACAAGCAGCCCTTTGCAGCAGAGGGAGAAGCTCTATCTGCTGGCTATTGGCTATTACAGAAGTGGTGCATATTCCAGGAGTCGGCAGCTTGTGGAGCAATGTTTAGAGGTTGGTGTTTTCTACTTTTTAGATTGCAACTAATTAATATAAAATCCTATTCTTAGTTGTATATACCTCCCCTCTTCTACTGTGTGTGCATTCGTGGTTTACATTTGGCATTTGCTTGAGTTAACAGTGTTACATTTAGTACAAATGGGCAGCATTGTAGTCTTTTTATGCTTTAAATTTAGTACAAATGTAGGCAGCTTTGGCCAACAGTTGTAAATTTCATTTCTTGAATAGTCAACAACGCATGTCTTCTCTTTTGCTGGTCTGCTCACAATGTATGGGCTTTTTTTCTTTACCTTAAACTTTTGCATGTGCATGGAGCTATACCATTTTCATTATTGTACCAAATGTTTGTGATTGATTGTAATAAGTAGGAAAATTTCATTTATTAGCTTATATGATATGATATTTTTAGGACATTCATCCTTTCATCATTTATATATTAGGGTTTTGATTATTGACTGCTTGATTATTTTCTTATAAATAATGCATGCTCCTTTTTTTATTACTATTATCAACTATTATCTGAAACCATTGATTTTGTAGATTGCACCTGATTGGAGGCAGGCTCTTACCCTTAAGAAGGCTATTGAAGATAAAATTGCTAAAGGTAAAGACTGGAATTTCCATCAACATATTTTTTTAATACATAGTAAGCATATTAGACTGAAGTAATATTAAACACTTTTGTTGGAATGCAGATGGTGTTATTGGAATTGGCATCACTGCCACTGCCGTTGGACTTATAGCTGGTGGTATTGCTGCAGCATTGGCTCGCAAGAAGTGAAATTTTATTTTTAACAATGTGCATAATGACCTGCTTCCAAATTTGGCTTATTTTAATGGTTTGAGTTCCCCAACCCCACCACCCTCACACCCCCCCCCCCCCCCCCCCCCCCCAAAAAAAAAGAATGTATTAATTGACTATACTTAGAATATAAATAATTATCAAAGTTTGACTCCGTTTATGTTATGGAAGTAGGCTTTTTGAATATGAACTTGTAAATTTGTGGAACTAGGCTTTTTGAATATGAACTTGTAAATTTTTGTGTGTGTGTGTTTTCAAGTATATTGTGTTTTCTACTTTCATGTAATTCAGGCATTATCTGTTTAGTCGTAACTGGTATCATGGTTGCTATTGGTGGATGAAGAAATTTACAATGATTATAGTATACATTACAGAAACCAAAATGCCCTTTCATGTGCCCTGGCTTCGTTTTTGTTACCATGAAAAGTGGATGAATTTAGTCTTTATAGAAACTCAGATTCTCTACAATTATAGCAAAGACCAGGAAACCATGTAAAGTTCAACATGATGGGATGCCCAGCAGTCTCTTGAACTTACAGACGAGCCAGATATGCATTTATGGAGATATCAATGCCAGAATACACAAAAATTTTCACTTGTTAAGGTTGCAGTTGTAACTGGTGATCGAAGTAATATCACTTTTATAGAAGCTCATCAACACTTTATTATGTATCAATCACAAATTCACAATAGAATATAGATTATGTTAGCAAATGTGAAAAAAAAAATGGGGTAATTACACTCTTTTCCCTTGAGGATTGAGAGAATGATACTCAACCGTAAACCTGAATTGGGAAAAACACTCTCTTCCCCCTCTTTTATTTATATTAGTAATAAAATATTCTAAATTTTTATAAGAATCTCTTTACAAAAGTTTAACAGGGCAAAACTTATGTACAGTATTTAGGAATTGTTCCTTAGATTTCCCTTCTCAAGATTTTGCCATGTAGCTGTACTTAATTAAAAATACACTTCTATCTCATGAAAAAAAAAAACCCACATGGTTGAATCTTAAGAAGGAACCTAAAAAACACCTAAGTACTGTATCTAAGTTTTGTCCGTAAAAATAATTGTTAAATTTAGAATAAAAATGCAAAATTTATCAAGCACCAAAACACTTGCAACGGAAAATCTCTCCATAAGCCATTGAAAAAAGAAAAATTGAACTTTATATTTTAAAATATACTTCAATTAAAAATTTAATATAATGAATTTTAATTTTGAAATGGAGTATAATTCTTGAAACTTGCCCTTAAACAAAGGATAGGCTAGTACATAACATTTTTAATATTAATTTAACAAAGTTTGGTCAATCAGATGTTAGGGAGGGGATGTTTTTCTTTTTTCAAACCTCATGAGAGAGAAGTGTTATTATCCCAAAGAAAATTATTAAACCTTATCAAAAATTTGTAATGACATCATCATTAGAAACTACTGCCCTAGGTGGGAAATCTACACCATTTTAGATCTCCATCGAAAGGTGCTGCCATGCTAAATATTCTCAAGGGAGAATCTAGTTGGCCTGCGCATCTTAATAAGCATCGAACATTTGTTTGCCATATTAGTGTTCAAACAACCGGAACCGAACATAGTGTTGCCCTTTAAAACTTGTATTGGTGGAACCAATATTTCCTTTGAAAGCCATTTTAAATATATATATATATATATATATATATTTTTTTTTTAAAAGAAGAAGAAGAAGGTAATGCTATAAACACAAACGACTATTGTGGCCAATTCTTACAGATTTTCATCTGAACTCACAACTAGCATTACTTTTTTACTCAAAAAAAAAAAATTGAAAATTTAGAATTTTCCCAAAAAATAAAAAGTGGACAAGATGGCTGACCTTTCAGCCACAACAAAATTAGACCTTTTGCCAACAATTAAAGGATTCAATTTTGTTAACAAATGATGTGTAAATGATTCATAGAAGCACATAGGGAAGATATGCTGGAATTCTGTCCAATGCTCATACTGTTCATTGCTTATATAGGAAAAAGGGACAGCTTGTAGGGTTACCCCAAGGGAACTTCCTAGCGACTTCCTAACCCTTACTAGAATGGTACCACATATATAACACAAGGTAAATTGATCTTATTTGTCTAACAAATTTCATAAAATACACATTTCAATCCTCAACCTCCCTTTAAATTTTCTCGT
Source organism: Quercus tomentella (assembly GCA_028535165.1). Lineage (NCBI taxonomy): Eukaryota > Viridiplantae > Streptophyta > Magnoliopsida > Fagales > Fagaceae > Quercus > Quercus tomentella. Next base: position 38,067,605 of record JAPQVY010000012.1, on the reverse strand, counting down.
TTGTCTTCTTTGCTCATTGGTATGCACGTGCTAGGTCTATGATGAAGTAATGAGACGACTTCTTTCTTTTAAGACTAGAGATGTCATTTCCTCATTTTAATGTCATGAAACCTTAAGGCCATGTCTGGTTACTCACTTTTTTGTTCTCAGTTTTTATTTTCGAAACTTTGTTCTCATAACCCATTTTCACAACTTAAAAGGTCACTTACTTTTGTTTGGCATCAATTAAAAATTCACAACCACATCAACATCATCAATCACAACAGCACTAGCACTAGTATTAGAGGTGGCAAACATGCGGTTCGGGTCTAGTTAATTGGGTTGCAGGTAAAAACGGGTCATTTTAAACGAGTCAATCGGGTTTCGTGTCAGGTTGACCTGTATTTTTCAAACGATTTTTTTTTTTTTTTAATTACAAAAATAAATCAATGACAACTTTTTTAGAGAGAATGAATAAAATTAATCAAAGAAATAAATTGCACCTAATGCCAATTGTTAATATCCTTCCAATTTTGACAATTTTGAGCATGACTGTTTTAAGGAGCACCAAAAGTATATATTTCAAATTTACACCACTAACAATATCATTCCGACAATAAAATAATTAAAATTAAAACTAAAATTTTAAAAAAGAAAAAGAAAAAAAAGAAACTATGAAGTAGTGGAGGCGTAGGTGTGGTCTGAAGATTAGGTGTTAGGTTTGCTTGTTTGGCCCTTTATTTATTTTTATTTTTTTTTTAAGTTTAGTAGCTTCAACTTGTTTTGTCACTTTTTGTAAGTAGACAAGGTTACTGTGTTAGACTAACATATGGTCAAATCAAATGTCTTGTTTTGTTTACTTATTTTCGGTTTTCCTTTCATTTTAACTCTTTTTTAATAAATGAGTTGTCAACTTGTCATGTGACTCTTATTGGCTATTGAATAGGTAGTACTTTGCAAGCCAACCATATTTTGTGCTTTATGCACCTAGTACCCATGGCATAGTCTAAATATTTTTTAGTGAATTTTTTTTATTTATAAAATGGTCGGTTCATAGGTTATTAGGTTAGCCCGTTTTTGCTTCAGGTCAAAAAATCCAGGTTTAGGTCAAGCATTTTTCGGGTCGAGTTAGCAAATTCTAACCCGTTTTGTCACATCTGAGCACTACCAATAGCCACACCCACACCCACACCAATGAAAAAAAAAAAAAAAAATCCCACCCTATTCTACAACATACTTGATTAAGGGATTGAAATGCAAGCAATGGGAGGAGAGCATGAAAAGGCACAAGGCTGGAGGCGAATTTTTCCCTTTTTTAAGTCCAGGATTTGGCAGCACCAATTGTAAAATCCCAATGTTTTAACTACAAACATTGAGCTTTTTCATTACTTTGGCATAAGCTACAGGGACAACCCCGCAAACTCAGCAACAACCACATAACCAACCCATAAACCCACTCAAAATTCAACCCAACAGCAAACCCATCTCTACCACAAATGGCAAGACCTACACAAACCCCACCACAAATGGCCACAATCACACCAAACCTAAACCACCAATTGAACTTAACCAAGAGAGAGAGATGTGAACTCAACCGAGAGAGAGAGAGATAGGCGAACTGTTGAGGAAGTTCAAAAATAAATAGATAAATAAATAAAAAGATCCATTAGGCTCAATTAATGGCACAGGTGTTAGTATTACAAAAATGGCACTTAACTCAGTTCTCAACTTTTTAAACCTCCAAAATGTTGTTCTCATTCTCATTTTTTTTGGGTGATGGGTTCCGAAGACTGAGAATTAAAATGAAACCATACAAACATTGAGTGGTGGGGCTCACAGCAAACAAGAAATGAAAACTGAAAATGAAGTGTTTTCAGTGAAACCAAAAAAGCTCTGAGTAAGTACTGGCTTTTATTCAACTAGCACCATTTGTGAGGCATTCAGATTACATGCCCTGACTGACATTAATAGTGTTAATTCAAGGAGACTTGATATGGTACGAAGTTGATAAGCCAAAAATGGTGGGGTTTTTTTTTTTTAATGAATAAAAATGGTTCAAAATTCTTCAGGAACATATCAACAATTTGTTATAACTTATAATAGATACAATGTAGTCTCCATCAGTTTTGCTCTTCCACTAAATCTATAATAATGAAAATTTCATTGTTAGAAGCCAAAGACAATTGGGTAAATTCAACAAGGCAACATCCTTCAGTAGAAATCATCAGATCAACAATATATACATACTCATCCATTGTCCAGATATAAGCCACAATTAAATAATAACAAAAGCTATCCCTTAGTGAGTTTACTCTGAAGTGGAAAGAGCTGAATGCAGTACATCTTCAAGATACTTCTCAGCAGCAGCATACTGCCTTTTCTTGTCCTCAATTGCCAAAGCAGCCAAAGCTTTATCCTGTATGATAAATAATAAAAACAAATTAAAATTTCACAATCTTTCCAAAAATAAAAGAAATCCAACACATGCCAACTGTTCTTTGTTACTGAAATAGAAACTTACCGGCGGCAAGTCCTGGTAGCTCCTCAAGGTTTCAAGTATGGGCTTCGTTTTCTTCTCCAACTCCTTCCTGTGCTCATCCATTTCAACCAGCATCCCATGGCTAATTTCTGGGGCATAGCCCACACGATTGAGTACAGACTGTCCCAAAAAGTGTTAAACATGAGTCGCAAACAAAATAACTTTAAAGAAGAAAAATGTGGGTTAAACCAAACAATAGCATCCTCAAAATATGTAGATAAATCAAATTCAAAATAAATATTGGATGAGAAAGTTCATTTTAAGTCCAATCTACTTATTTTCATCAACAAAAACTGTGACTGCCTCCTAATGTCCCAAAGAACTCAGATAGAGGTAACATGTCTGTTAGGAGCCCAAACAAAGCCAAAACAAATAATCGAAAACACCTAACCAAGGTGGACTGCCGATCAGGAAACAGTTTGCTCTAATAGGCAGCCGAAGCTTCCAATCGGCATTTTGTTGTTATCCAAGTGCTGATTGACAGTTTGATACTCTAGCTCATGCCAACTCCTTGCACACAGGAAGCTTCTAATAACAACCATGTACTTGATTTGGAATTGTAACACATGTTGTAATTGATTAGGGAAAATTTAGCACGTCTAAATGGCTAGGAGCTATAGACTTATAGTGAGTTAGGAGATAGTCAGACATTTCATCTATAACCCATTGACATGTGGAAATTCATTCAAGCACGGGTCTAATGAGTTAGTTTGGCAAAAGCCAAATGGAATGAAGCATGTAATAGCCAATGGGAATGAGGCATGAAAGTATATAAATAGAGCATTGTAATCATGTACTAGTCATAATGAAGAATAATAAAATTGATGCATTGTTTCTTGCTTAAGTCTCATTCTATCTAGTCTTGCTCATTCTTTCTCCTCCCAATTTCTAATGGAGGTCGCAACTCCCTTGAAGTAGTCAACTAAGCCCATTTCCACTCAAACTCTCATGGAACCCATGACGTGACCGAAATACTAGAAGTTCCACACACATACCCTTAACACTTTTCACCTCAAGAACCCACTTGAAACACCAAACTACCCTAACCCTAACTGAGCTCTGATCAATGTCCCAGCCTCTGCATTCATCTAAATTTTCAAACCTACACTTCTAAATAAACTATTCCCAATAGCAGTTAGAAGCCATGGACTCCTTTTAATACTATGAAACAATGCTGTAACGTTGCATAATAATTAATAAGTACTCCCACAACTCAACTAGAACTTCTCCAGACATGAAGTGACTGACTTGTATGAAGTTTCTTGAATCCCTTCTAAAATCTTTATAGATTCACTTTCCAATGCTATTAACAATAAACCTAAAATCCATCTCCGCCTAGACATTGCAATAGAGATCACTGGCATAACCTTCATTCACGGTTCTGCAGTGACTCAGCATTCTTCGATTCAACCAAATACTAAAGAGAGTCAACACAATTTCCAAATAGGCATAAATAATGTCAATATCAAGTATTTATGCTTCTAAATCAGGGAACAATGTGATCAAGAGAAAGAAAGTTGGACCTAGAACTAGCTTTCTTTCTTTTTTGATAAGTAAGAAAAGGCTGTATTAATTAAGCTACTTTATGCAAAAAGGGCACATAAAAAAGAGCACAAAAGAGGCAAAATGTACAAAGAAGAAAAGAAGAAAGAAGAGAAAAGAAAAGAAAAGAGAACTAATGAACCAAGGGAGGGAATCACTAGACGTGAGTCCCTAAGCCTGAGACCAATCAAACAAAGAATTACTAAAAGAAGAAAGCAACTAGTCTCCCAAACTCTCCACATCCTCAAATGTCCACCTATTACGTTCCCTCTATATACACCACATCAAACACAATGGAACTAAATACCAAATGTCTAATGAGTGCTTCCCCAACCAATTCCACCAACCAAAAAGAATATCCGATAACATACTTGGTAAGACCCACAAGACCCCAAAAGATCTAAAGACAAAACACCACAACTGATGAGCCCTCTCACAGTGACGCAGTAAATGATCCAATCTCCCCACAACAACGGCACATGACACACCAGTCCACAAAAGCAATAACCCTACTTCTCAAATTGTCACCATGAGTATATTATCCCAAGCTGTGGTCCAAACAAAACATGATGGAGAAACTTGTCAATGCGCCTTAACTCTCCAAATACCTTTCCAAGGAAATACAATGGAGAAAGGACCTCACAGCTCATTATAATACAAACGGATATCAAATTCCCCATTCTTCTTCAACGTCCATCTCATGCAATCCCCATTTTGAGTAGAAGGGATATTGGATTCCAAAATATGAAGGAATTCCACCACTAGATCCAACATTCACACACAACATATTCACCTAATTTTTAAATATGTCTACTTCTAACTAGCAGACTCCATTCTTTGGACTCATATATTTGTAACCTTGCTTTTTAATTGAGGCTCGAGAATAAGTGTAATGGCACCCCATTTTTGCATCCCAAATGTCTGCAAACAAGAGTACCTGATGCAGGACAACCAGAACAAAATTGAAAGAATGGAAAAATAAAAGATATGACCTAGGAGTCAGCACCTAGGCCTTGCTTGGAGTCAGCACCAAGCGGGAAAACCACTAGGAGTCAGCACCTAGGGTAGACCTGGAGTCAGCACCAGACCAAAGAAAGACCAAACGGCCATTGTTTTTATTCATCAAAATATCAACCATCTCCTCAAGGAGTACAATAGGTTGCTTATAAAGGATTACTAAACCCTAGTTCTAATTGGTTAGGAAACCCTAATTGCCTTATTACAAAAATAACCTTACTTCTAAATTAAAATACTAGAAGCCCAATAAACTAATAGGACCTAAAACATAAAAATACAATTGGCTTGCAAACATAAATAATATTAAATAATAATTTTCTTGCATCTCCAGCATCAGTACCTCCACAAGTATTGAACAGAGTCCTATGCCATTTCAGAATCATCCACAAGGACATAAAACATCAGTCTGAGAACAAAACACTGTCAAAGAGCATAAGGCAGCTAGGAGTAGTAGAGGACTGGCTAAGCTTAACAGGAATTCATTATTATAGCTAGTTTTACAAAAAAATTCAGTTCTACAATCTCATCCAACCAATCATGTGGAGAGTTAGAGAACACACACAGTTTGAATCCAAAAACCAATGGGCTCATCACAACCCTATACAGATAGTTTAACAACTCACTATCCATGCAATTACATTCAGTTTCATCAATAAATTTAAAAAAAAAAAAAAACAAAAAATAAAAATAACAAACAAAAACAAAAACAAAAAATCTGAAGTTAAATCTGCACTCAGAATGGTGCCCTCATTTCATATTAGTTTTGGACCATGTGAATTTCTGTTAATATTACTCAATCCACATAGGCTTTGCATGAAACTTCACCTCTTGTAAATGCATCATACCACCAAAGGACTAACATTTTTTGTCATTAATTATGAAACTTAATGTCCCCTAGATAGTGCCCAACAATTTTTTTTTCATGATAAGTGACCAATACTGAGAACAAAGTGTTAAATTTATAATACTTAAATACCTTGTAGTTGGCACACTGTTGCAAGTATTGCCGCTCCTTCGCAGCCATAACTTGCAAGTTTGTCTTCCAATTTTCCATTTGAGCCTCACACGGAGCTACATCATCTTCTAGCTGTGCCAGTGTTCTAAAAAAATGGATTTTAAAAATAAAACAGACAATCAACATCACTTTCATAAAGTGAACTACTTTTCGAAATACCACATAAAAATTTAACAATATAAGAACAGTACTTGCAATGCTTTTAAAAGAAAATATATAAATATGTATCTCCATTAAAATTTTACCTTTTCAAATAAGTTAGCCTAGATATTGCCTTTCGAGTAAAATCTAGAAGAATTTTGGACTCCTTTTGTACTTTAGCCCTCTTTTCCTCCACACCAGTCTTCCTCAAAGAAATATCCCCCATTGCTACAAGAAAGCTATAAAAACACATTTGTCCTAGTTAATCTCCAAAAACTAAATGCAGAGATTAAAGGACAACAAAACTTACAGAAAAACAACAAAGAAAACCCACCTACTTAGTTCAGTGTCTCTTATATTCAACAAATTAGACACATTTGCAAGAACTTGGGCAGATCCAACCACATTCGATGGCAAACTCTCCTGCGCCAACCCCACACTCTCCAATATCTCCCTGATCCTAGCAGCTACAACCATATTAACAAAACAACAGCTTTATGAGACTAGAAATCCAAGTAAAACAAAAACAAAAACAAAAAAACTGCTACTCCAAGTATTACAAGTTTCCTACAATACTGCAATCAATTCATGTAATAAATCTTAGGCAAAATTACAATTTACACCCTATAAGTTTGGTGAATTGTCATTTTAGTCCACTAGGTTTGAATCTTGTCATTTTTGGCCTATTAACCTTGTCAACATTGTCATTTTAGTCATTCCTTCTCTTGCCCTTTGAAAAATTTCATTAACTTCCCCTCCTAAAACGACGTCTTTTAAGTTTGTAATATTGAAAAATGATTCAAAATGATGTCATCTTAAAAGAGTTAACAATGCTTGTCAAATGGCAATGAACGGAGAGACTAATGCCCATTTGGGATACGCTTATAAGTAAGCTTATAACTTATTTTTCCTACAATTTGCAAATCCCGTGTAAGTCACTTACTTATTTTATTTAACTTTTACCTTTTATTTACAATACTTTCAGTAAAATAAATAAGCCGTTTCTAAACAAAGCGTCCATTTGGGTACCCTGTAATTCCCAGTCTTATTTACATAGTGTTTATCAAAAGATATAATTAACATCATATCTCTTATATAACTATCAAAAACTTTACTAATTGAGCTAATTAGAACCCACGCTAAATAGCTAAATACTAGCTTATATTTGCAACAACAACAAAAAAGCAAAATTTCAAAGTTAACAGTTCAAATGACAAAATTTAAACTTAGAGGACTAGAATGATAAATCAATATTGCCCAAATTGTATAACATTCTAAGCATCAATGCCAAAAGAGAGAGGGAGAGGGAGAGAGGTTGACCTTGAGAGCGATATTCGGCGGCTTTTCGGCGAAAATCTTTGGCGACAATATCGGCGGATTTTTCTTTGGCTTCGGAGATGGTGATGAGATTGTGTAAATAAGAGACACTTCTGGGAGTGTACTCGAAATCGGGGACTTCTTTGCCGGCATCGCCGAATCGAGCCGCTAGCCATTTCTCGACGTCCGATATTCGCGTCGCATCGGATCCACCACTCTTCGTTTCGCTCTCACTCATCCCTTTTCAAGAAAAATGTGGGATCTGATTCTGATTCTGATTCGATCGCAGAGTTAATTATTGGAAATAATAAATTTTTGATTTCGATTTTAAATTGGAAACGAAAGAGGAAATGGAAGGTGAAGAAGAGTACCTTTCGAGAGTTAGCTGGCTGAGTTGTTTATTTTTATTTAATAATTAAATTAAAGGGTAAATTTTCATTTACACCACTGAGGTTGAGTTAATGTTAATCAGGTCTAAAACTTTTTAAAACTAATCAATTTAGTTTCTAAAGTCAGTTTAGTCCCTAAAAAAGTTAGAAAAAAAAAAAAAAAAAAAAAACTAACAATTTAGGGGTTAAGTTGGTTTTAGGGACAAAACTGGTTAATTTTGAAGAGTCTTGGACTTGATTGGTATTAAATTAAATTTAGTTGGTATACATTGGACAGGACAATTTGAATTATGGAGGTCTCTATTAAAAATATTATGAAGTGTCAACTAGTTGACTTACAAAACACTTGATTAAGTTAGTAAAATTATTAAATTAGGAACTTAGGATAGTTCAATAAAAATAAAAAAATAAAAAAATAAGTTAGGATAGTTATTGGGGCAAAGTATACTTTTTCATCTTAATCTTTCACACTGAAAACACTTAAATCTTTGAACTATCGAAATGCACAATTGACCCTCCCTCCCCCAAAATTATAATCATGTTTCAATGTTCCTTTACCATCAATTTTAGTGTTAAGTATGATGGAATTTTCTATTGAAGATCCAATTTACCCCCTTTAAAAACCAAAAATTACCAACAAAGGTAAATTGGTTTTAATGACTAAAAATTTCATCGAACTTAATAGTAAACAAGTGGTAGGGGGTTAAGTGTAACATATTTTGAAAATTGGGAGGTTGATCATGTGTTTTGATAATTTAGCGGGTTTAGTATAAAATATATTATTAATAATAATTTAAAAAAAAAAGTGCATATGGCTCCATTTAAATAGGTTTGTAGGAATTTTTGTCCAATTCATTACATAGAGATTCATAAAACTAACAAGGTCAAATTATTTAAGCGATTCACATGACTCATGTTACAAAAAATATGCGTGGATAATCTTGATTGAATTTCCATACAATGTCTTCTAAAAAAGAAAAATGTAAAACAAAAAGTTTGTCATATGGTGGATTTGAGGAGATAAAATTTGTCCCTTTTAAAAAAAAATCACTTAGGGGCTGTTTGGATTCTGGTGTTTCTATCACTCATCACCTTGTTTTCATCACTCATCACTCAAAATGGTGAGACCCACGGAGAGAAAGTCTGTTTGGATTTGTTTTCAAGTTTTGTTTCCATCACTCAATTCTCTGATTTTTGAGTAATGAGTTAGCAAAATTGAAAACAACTTTTAGGTGTTTTTGAGTTATAGAAATTGAGTTATGATGGCATTTTTGTAAATACACACATATGAGGGACCCACAGTCGGAGTATTGTCACTTCTAGACACTACTTTTCACAACCCCACCAACGGCTCCTTCAGCACCACAACTCCTTCACAGTTCACACCACAAACTCCAAAACACATCCAACCTCATACCCCTTCATGTACACCCTCAGCCCAACCACGCCCACCGAGCCCCACCTTAGCCAACCTGTGTTGCCCAAAGCTGATGGAAATATGCATATACGCAACAGAAAAATAACGGATCTACTTCATTCGTTATTGATAACATGTTCTATGTAAATTTCAGAATATAAGAATAAGAGAGTGTACCTTAGTGTGGTGAAATTCAAAAACCAAAGATTGGAAGTTCTTGAGAACACCTTTAGTCTTCACTCCAATTCCACTAACGCCCAAGAAGTGTGGTCTCTCAATCAGTTTCTATGAATTTGTTCAAAGGAGAATGAGAGAGTGTCCAACACCCACATACAGCATTTCATGTTCTTACAAAAATTCTGTATATTTTTCTCCTTATAACTGATTATCTAATTGGGCTAGCCTTTTGGGCTTTTTGAATTGGGCTTTAATATGTGGCTTGGAGTGGAACTAAAAGGGAACAAATAAGACACTAGCTCCAATGGGCCTTGGGTTTTTCTGTCAACTCTTGACAAGTCCAAAGTTACCATTAATTATATTTAATACCACTATATAAATATAATTGCACTCTAGACCTTATTAATAAATTATATCCCAAGACTTTATTGTACATGCAACCCCTTCATAACATATTCGTAGTAAATACAAAGTCATGAATGTAGACTGCCACTTTGTAAATTACCACATCTTAATTTTTGAGTACTTGGTTTAATCCTTTAAATTATTCATTATATATTTATGAAATCCAATTTCATAAATATATACTTTAGTAACTATTTATTAAAGTAGTTAGGCCTAATATTCTGAATAACAAACCCATTAAACTTATTTTAAGAGAATATTTTGTATCTCCGTTAAGAGACTATGAATTCCATCTTGAGAATATATGTTCTATCAACACTAAATGTGACTGCCCAACATACTGAGGTTTTGACCGTTACTTTAGATCTCACTCCTGATATATCAAAGCAACCTACACCTCATGATTAGGTCCATTATTCTCTCAGGATTAAGAGTTCATGCAAATAGAAGTAGTGAAATTTATTATTCATTTAACAGTCGTTAGGAGAATAATAAATCTCATAGCGATCCAGTTCAATATGTCTTAACTCTTAAAACATATCAACTAGAAGTCACCACTTCCATGATTAAGACAAATCATCTTAGTTAATATGTTATAATTTTTGCAGATGAAATGCCCAATTTCATTACCGATTACGAATTATAATTCTGAGTTTACAAAGAACTTGTGATTTATATCTTCTATGACTTTTCACATAAATCACATACTATGCATCTCATGGACTACATGATAATGTCCAAATATTCATGTTACCATTATTTTAGATAATAATAAAACAATTTTATCAATTACAATATTAAGTCATACATAATGTCATACTTAATATCATACATAGCATCATACAATAGGATTTAAGGGCACTAATCCTAACAAAAGCTTAGACCATTCTTCATGACGCCGCCCCGAGCTCAGGCCATTTTTTAATGTTTCAGGTCCCGAAAAACCCAAATTGAGCACCAAACAGAAACTAACAAAACCTAGTATTATTAAACTTAGAAATCTAAACATATCAAGTCAGACCCATTAGAAATCTAAACATTGGAAGAGATCAGTTCCGCTAGGTCACGATGGATGAGATCGGCGCCGCTGCTACATGTCGGAGGAGATCTTGCGGCGCTAGGTGACAATGGGCACGAGGTAGGCAACTCTGAGTGACGTGGAGATCGACGCTGGATGATGGTGGATTTCCTTTGCTAAGTTCGTTGAGGGTTTTGGGAGAATAATAGGGCTGAAGGGGAAAAATAAATGAAATGGCTTTGGGCTAGTGTGTTACGCGAGTATGCTTACCGTGAGCCTAACAAGGTGCTCAGGTAATGGGTCCCACAAAAAATAAAAAATTTTGAGTTATCAGAAGTTGGAAACAAGTGCCAAACATGCCACCTTAGGAAATTGGAGTTTTTTCAATGATAAGTGATGAGTTATTGAGTGATGAGTAATGAGTGATAATATTTTAGTGATGAGTGAGCATTTTTTTTCATCCAAACAGTCCCTTAGTTTTCTATGTGAAATCACGTGACCAAACGGGATCATGTGGCAGCATCTATTGCAAAATATGCATACGTTGCATATATCTCTTGATATAAGTATTCTACATCATTATGGATAGATTCTTTTGTAAGAAAAGTATCTCAGAAATCTTTTCGTTCTGATAATGACATATAAACAACTCATGAATGCACAAGCCAAGATTCTTTTGTAAGAAAAGTATCTCAGAAATCTTTTCGTTCTGATAATGACATATAAACAACTCATGAATGCACAAGCCAAGTTTGATGATTCCTTAAATTCAAAAACTTGTTCAAGAGAGACCATCACCTAAATCAGGTCATATGCCATGTTCAGTTGGGATATGAACTATGAAGCTCAAAAAATTACTCTAGTTTGTACTTTGTACTAGCTGAAGCCATTTTTTTTTATATATCTTCAATAGTATTTTCCTTCATATAGATTCCTTGCTACAAATGCATCTTATAACACACCATATTACATTTTCTTTTAGATAATTAAAATATGCTACTAACCCCACGTCTTGAACCCTTTTAACCCTAGATCCCTAAGAGCATTAGCATTGGAAAATTTCAATTCTACTCTATTTTACCATTTCAAAAAGTCACTTTATCATTATACCATCCCATTTTACAATACCTCAAACATCCCAAAATTCTATTTTTATTAAAATATTATTTTTTAATCTTTCTTTATTATTTCTTTCCAACCGTCACTTTTTTTCAGACTTGGTTTTCCTGGGCTTTCCAACAGTCATTTTTTTTCCTCTCTTTCTCCCTCAACCTCTAGCACCGGTTCAACACACAGAGCCACACACACATACCCATGATACACCGATCAACCTATCCAAACCCATCACCACACACACAAAGCCACACACACACACAAACACAAACCATCAAACCATCAACAAAGCCACACACAAACACAAACCATCAACAGAGCCACACACACATAAACCGTCAAACCAGTTGGAGCAGACAACGGCCACCACACCCACCACTCAAGCCACCGATCAGAAACCCATGCCGCCGATTTGAAACCCACCGGAGCAAACCCATTCAAAAAAAATCATCACTGGAGCCACCATCGGAGCTACCGCTGATCAACCCAACCGATCCACCCACTGATCAACCCACCGATCAACAAATCCACCGTTTCAAACCCACCATCAACCGATCCCAACCCACCGATCCAAACCCAGCTCGCCGATCTACGATGAGAGATGAGAGAGAGGCCGTGTGAAGCTTTGCCGATCCACGACCAACAACCCACTTCAGCCACAACCCACTTCAACCACGACCCAACCACCGGACCCAACCACGACTCACAACCCCTTTAAGCACCGATCACAGCAAAAAAAAAAAAAAAAAAAACCACAACCACCATAATGACCCACGCCAAAAACCACAACCACCACTGACCCACGCCGTCACCCACGCCCAAAAAAAAAAAAAAAAAGCAACCATAGAACCCGTCGTCTAAAGAGAGGAGAGAGCAGATGGAGAAACAGAGAAGGAAGAGAGAGAAGAGAACTGAAATAATGAGATAGAGGAGAGAGAAATTTCATTCGGAAAAAGTGAATAAAATATATATATTTTTTAGAATACTACTACAGTAGCACTATTGCAAAAAAATTTTGCAATAGTTGAGTTTACAATTCTCTGATGCAAACAGTTTTGAAGCATAAAATGACAAAAAGTCCTTAGATATGGCATTAGCATTCTCCAATGCTAATGCTCTAAGCATTTTGTCCATAGAAATGTGCCAATTAAGTTACAAACCCAAAGAAAAAAAAAAAAAAGAAAAAAGAAAAGTAAAGGGACAAAACTTAAATATAATTTCTTAAGCATTAATTATTTCATGGGACAAAACTTAGATATAATTTTTTTAAGCATTAATTTTTTCACCAATTAAATTCAACCATATGACAGTATTAGACGTTATTTTTGCTCATAGACAGTTAAATTCAATTATATGACTCAATGGCCATTACAACTATATAATTAAATTTAATTAAAAAAATGTAAAGTAAAACACTTAAAAAATTGTATCTAAGTTTTGTCTTATCTCAAAAAGCTTCACATTACAAATTTCTGCTAAATCTTTTCATTAGCTGAACTGAGAATAGAGAACAGAATGGGTCCTGCCATCTGGGAATAAACATGGATCATTATGCCCAATTTAACAACTGAATTATAATATAAAAGAAAACAAAAAAAGCTTAATATGTTCACAGTTATCTTTAGACCAATGGGTGCATTTTGCCATTCCAAAATCATAAATGGTTGATTTTGAAATGGTTAGAAAATAATAAATTTAATCATTTAACAGACATTCTAACAACTTCAATATATATGGTATTTTTCTTCAATTTGCTATGCCTTGCGTTTTAGCTAGGACTGGGGATGCAAAATCTTTGTAAAGCAGTAAACCATATTAAGAGATCCAAATTGACATGAAAATAAGACTGTTAATGAACTACAAAGGATCATAGTAACCCAAACTGTTTCATAAAGCACACATCACTACTAAGCATCATAGGTAGTGTGACCTGAAGCGTTCATAAAGCATACATCAGATGATACAAGAGAACTTAAAAGAGGAAGATACATAAGAAAACTGCATAATGAAGGCATCAGCATCACCAGACACATCGGTAAGTAACATGAGACTGGGTGATTTCACCACCATAGGTAACCTTCACCACCTGCCCTTTCTCAAGGGCAAAGTATCTTGCAATTGCATCTTTTTGCAACATTCGAGGAAGCTGAGGAAAGAAAACCAAAGTGAAATATAACACTGACTTTGAGCAATTTAAATAAATCAACACATAATCAAAATTCATATGCCTTAAATGGGAAGTGATAAGTTTTTGGCATAATCTATTGGCTACATAGAGCAGTTTTCCTCTATCAAGACACTGCAGACAACAAATTACATGCTGGCTAAATTAATAATACCTATGTCAACTTTGAGTTGGCCAACAAACGACATTCACAACCTAAAGGCATAAGTTCATTGCCTTATTTTATTATCAATTACCATCAGAAGAAACAAAATCAGCATTAAGAAGAAACTGTACCATTTCTATCTTGTCAGACAAACGAAAGCTCAAGGATTATCAATTCCATCCCCAAACTAAGAAGCTAAAACAGAAACAACTTAACCATGAACCAACTTTACGTGATGAGAAAGCATTATAAAATAGTAGAAGTAACATTCCTTATATGTCTTCTCTCTCTCTCTCTCTTTGGGGGGTCAGGCCTTTTAGTAAACTATTATAACAGAATGTTTGAATTTTAGTTTATCTGTTTAAATGGTTTCGTTTGAGTAAGAAAACTCTAAGATTCTTCCATTGATTTTATCATGGATATAATTATGCCTTACTGATATGAGTTTGAAATGATCAGGTGTGAGATGTTAGTTCAGATTCATAATACAATCAAGGCCAACCTTTGTAACCTAAATCCATCATATGTTTGTCGTTAGAATTTTGATGAAGCAATATATACTAATATGGTTAAATGATTTCCTTGATTTTAAATCCTCAAATCTAAATGCAATACCAGCGCACCCAAGTATTTGAGTTCCTCACATAATGGAAGTTTTCAAACCTTGTAGCCCAAAGAATGGAAATTGAATCGATTTCTTAGCTTCCTGCTGCAAAGAGGAAAATGTTTTATTTATTGGGGATTAGAATGAATTTTCACCCTTCAATTGTGCTATGCTTATGGTTTGTAGCTAGTACAAAGAGCAGATCATGATGGCAATACCCCACTCTTAGACGATAAAATCCTGTAGTGCACCCAGCCAAGCCAACATACCGCTATATAGCAGTTGTAGCAGTTACTTCATTCCACGGTTCAAAAGCATAAATTCTATAAAAAGAGTAGCTTAAGATGGAAATACCCCAATAAGGTTTTCAGCAATTGTCATGGAGGGAAATATGAAATTTGAATCACATTTCCAACAAAGGATAGCAAGAATGATACAATAGAAATAACTCTTTACATTATTTAAAAGCACTTCAGGAGATTTGTGATATACATGGTCACCCCGAGAAGTAACATACTGTATATTTTACTTGAAAGGGTAGAAGCATTGAGAATGCCATATATTTGGGGCGAAATCCTGAACCAAGATAGATCTTTCAGATCTGAAAGTTTGGTAATAGTAAAAATGTTCTTCCTTCACAAACAAACAGAGAACATTGACAGGAAATATGAAATTTCTGCATAGCACCGTTGAGACCATATGAGGTCACTAAAATTTATGTCCTATTGTCAATCAAATGACTACAGCTAAGTACCTTTACTATGTACTTTTTTGTAACACAAACCCTTATAGCATGAGAAATGCAAATTGCAGTTCAGATTTATCATATGCTAAATTGTTGTTCTTGCTTTAGCATATTTCATAATATACCATCTCATAATTCTAAAAATTTCCAAACAAGTCCACAATTAATATATATATATATATATATATATATACACACATATAAATATAACAATTTCTTAAACTAAGATAAAGCAATACACCTATGATAGCCACAATTCTTAAGTCTTCCTCTTATTTTCCCCTGCCTATCCACCAAAGAATCACAAAATTTTTTAGGCACACCATACAATCCATTTATTGTGGAAAAAAAATTAGATGATGAAAATTAATCCACTTCCTTCCAAAAGGCAACCCCATTTACACGGGGCTTAGGATCAAGAATTAGTTGAATTGAGTAGTCTTGAAGAAGCATTAAATATTTGCATGACTATTCCAGAAATCAAAGTATCAATACAGGTACATCGGATGCACATATGCTCCTATTAGCACATTTGACGTAAAAAATAATTTCATTATAAACACACACAAAGCAATAATCCACTGCCAGATTTACCAAAGAAATCAAACAAGCTCTGTTTCCTGAGATATCTCCCCTGTAGCTTTTCTAGATTTTATTTTAATTTTACTGATAAGTGCTTTTCTAGATTTTATTATCCAAAAATAAAATAAAATAAAGAACTGACCTGCTTTTCATCTATGTTGTACTTTTTTAAGAGCCTTTGTTTCTCTTGGTCAGTCAGAACGCGATGCTTTGGCTTTAACACATGCTTTGTAATGTTAACCAGCATGTCAGTGATCTGACAAAAAACAAACCCATGGTGAAAATGTTGGCGAATGAGATCAATAAATGATTAAATTTAACATTTCCCATCAACTCAAGCTTTTGGAAGTATTAGATTATTAACTTCAGACTCAAGGATTAGTAAACAAGTTTAATAAAAGTGAGAATATTCAAAAGAACTTCATGCACGCAAAGCCACATAATGCAGTCTTTTTCAGTCTTAAATAAAAAAAAGACAGGGATCTATATGTGCCTTAAACATCCATAACTGTACATTGTAAGAAGAACAAGTTAGTCAATTAATTTTTTGACCTGAGGTGCCCAACAGTAGTTTAGGAACTCTATGTTACTTTGAAGAATAGAAGATTTTGTTCTAGACAAAGTATCTTTCTAGATTGTTGAAGGCACAATGTGGAGACAACTTTTTCTACGTGGTCAAAAAAATAAAATTTTACATTAAATTTTTATATTATATACTCTCGTTTAGTGAAAAAGAAAGCACCAGATTTTTTAAGTGTGTACACACAACAACAGTGCATATGACCCATGAAAAACCTAAGTTTTCTGAAACCAGACCACGGAAAAAGGATAAGTAGATCAAGAAACTAGATGGCATATTAAAAGGCAAAGGGCTAACTAACCTGGAATATTTCAACTTTAAATGGAAGAATATCCACAGCTTTTAAAGCTTGGTTTGTTATATGGTTTTGCACTATTAATATCAACCCACTTAAAGTCTCCTTGTTGGCAATCTGACTTGTAATGAGACGGATCGAATTAACTTTTACCATACTTGGGCCACAAAAAATGACCAAAATCTGCAATTAAAAATGAAAATAAAAAGCATCATTAGATTTATCAAATAAGGACTGCTTGATGTATAACTAAAATCAAATCTCAAAAGAAAATAAAGTGCCAAAAAATAAATAACACAACATTTCCTATTGCTGCCTTTTTTTCTGACACTTCACTCTGTTTGTTTCGACTTTAATATTTTCTGGAAAATTAATCATTTTTCAAAAAGCATTTCCTAGAAAACTATCTCATTTTCCTATATTTGGTAGTAACCTTAAAATGAGTCGAAAAACTATTTGTTGACTTCTCTTATTTAGCTTCGAGTGAGATATAATTGTTTTTCAAAAATTTTTAGCGGAAAACAATTCTATCTCACACCAAGCTAAATAAGAGAAGTTAAGAAATAGTTTTCCTTTGACCCTTTTTTTTTAGATACTACCAAATACAGAAAAATGCAGAAAACTATATTCACATAGGGTTTTCTATTAATACAAACGGCGTGTTAAGCCTATCAATAATTCATTTCTGTTCAATAAAAATTCTCATGTCAAGACAATCTAGCATTACATTTTGTCATCAAACACCAGTACTTACACCCAAAGAAAAAGACTAAAACGAAACACAGCTCAAAAATTAAGCAGGAAAATCTTAGCCAACAACAGAATTAACAACAAAATCTATACCAATTTGCACCATGATCAAATGCTATTTATATTTACTGTACCATATATCAGAAACAAAGTAAACAAATGCACTATGAAAATCCATACTGAAGTTTATAAAAAATAACCACAAGAAACAGATGGCACATACTGCATGTTGGCGTGAAAGGTGATGAAATTAGCTTCTAGCCAAATTAAAGGTACAACAAATTGGGCTCAAAATGAGAGGAAGAGTTTAGTGCGGCTAAAGAAAGTGCAGGCAAATTAAATAGACGGTGAGAATGACTAAGGCAACAGACCTCAACATGAACATGAAAACAAATACTAATTTAGCTGAGCTGAGTGTGCTTTTAATACAATCTGGAGTTTCCTTTCATCCTTAAATCCTCCAAACTAAAACCTATTAAGTACATGCAAATTTGAAGTTCACCTAATGAAGAACAAGGTGCCTAGCATACACAGCAACCAAACAATCAGAAACGCAAATAAAAAAAGGCTAAAACTTACAAAGTGAATCGTATTTTTAGCACACCATTACTATTTAGTATTTACTAGTACATGCAAATTTCTGGTTTTTTTTTTTTTTTTACCAATGAATATATACATGCAAATTTATAAGTTCACCTAATGAAGAAACAAAATGCCTAGCCTACACAGAAAACTAAACATTTAGCACCCAAAAAACAAAAAAAAACAAAAAACACCAGAAACTGAACTAACTGAACCATATTTCTAGCACGGTACTATTACTATTTCCTAGTCCAAGACTTCATTAAATCGAAAAACCAAGACAAACCCAGAAAAAGCTTACTGCTATAATTATTTGCTAGTCCAAGACACAAGAAACAAAGAATAAATAAAAAAAACTTGATTCATTGGAAAAACCAAGGCAAACCCAGAAAAGCATTATTACTCTTTTGAGAGGGTCTGTGCGATGAGTGGCGGAGAGGCGGAGGCGCTCAATGTCGGGAGTTTGGCCATGAAAGGCTCTGAAGTCTTGGAGAGAGAGCTCGATCTCTGAAGTGGGTACAGAATAGCCTCGGTCCTTGATCATTTCCAGCACAGTTCTGCGAGCTAGGTAGTATCTGTGACTCTCTGTGCTTTCTTGGTCCACATAGCTGCTCATACAAGGTCCTAGAATCTCCTGATCCCCATTCATTTCACCCTGCCCCTCACCTTCAGCACCAGCACCCTCCATTTCTCTCTCTCTCTCTTTCTCTCTTTCTCTTTCTGAACAAAAAAGCCAAACAAGCTCCCTTTGTCTGTAGTTCTGTATGTCTCACCAAATGGACTAATCTATAACCACAGTTTACTTCGGAGGAAAAAACTACAATGAGGGCGAGCCCACCAAACTTATCATGAGCTCTAATATTTTTTTTATTTAATAACAAATGGTCCATTTGAAAACAGCTTATTTAATTGAAATTAAAAACTTTTTACATATAGAAATTTTTTTTGAAAAATAATCTAAATAGTATAATGTGACCCATGAATAGTATCAAAAAGTGCAATGAGGTTTATAAATAATAGCAAAAATAAACTAAAATTACAAATAAGTTGAAAATTTCGGCCTATTCGAAACGAACACAAAGATTACTACAATATACCATAAGAATATGTGTATGAAAATTTTGTAGTATTATTATTATTTTTTTAAGTGTAGTAAAAGTTGTAGTAACTTTTAATTAAGAGTTCTTAGATTCAAAATCTTTAACTAGCATCTTAGGGCCACATAAAAAAATATATTATTTTATGTAATATAACGGCATGTGAAAGAGTAATTATACAGTACTCCTACAGTACCATAAATGTATACTCTTCCCTCTCATATAATTATGGATCTCACTAATTAAATTTTTGCTAGCATAGTTGTCAGTATTGTACGATACGCGATTGTACGATACGTATCATATCGTGTATAAAAAGTTTCGTATCGTAAGGGTGTATCGTAAGTGCTCATAAATCGTCCGATACATAGGTA
Source organism: Quercus tomentella (assembly GCA_028535165.1). Lineage (NCBI taxonomy): Eukaryota > Viridiplantae > Streptophyta > Magnoliopsida > Fagales > Fagaceae > Quercus > Quercus tomentella. Next base: position 38,047,597 of record JAPQVY010000012.1, on the reverse strand, counting down.
CGTATCGTATGAATCGTATCGTATCAGTGAATCATACGTATCGTACGATACATAAACATGTGGGTTTAAAATGGGTTTTTTTGTTAAAATTTGTGGTTTTATTTGATTTAAACAAGTTGTTAGAATTTGTTAACACAAAATTATTGGAAAACTTAATTGAGTCTAATGAAATAGCAAGTTCATGAGTTTTTTTCCTTCATTCTCTTTCTCTTCCAAAATTTAGACTATACTCATAACACTCACTTTTATATGTGCAAACTTATTTTCTATGCTACTAATAATGTATTAAATGAAAATATAATTATTTTTTATTTTGTTATTATTATTTTGAGTCTAAAAAGCTAGAATTTAAAGAAAAAATTATTAGAATAAAAAAACCAAAAAAAGAAGTAAATGTTCATAATAATAAAGAAAATGTCTATGAAAAAATAATTTTGTAAGATGTTGAACATGATGATAACATTGACTTAGATGGAGTTGATTAGCCAAAATGATGAAAAGATATTATTATTTTGGTTCATATATCATGTATTACTTCTGAATTTAATCAATTTGAATGTGCATGTTATAAACATAAGTTAATTTGATTTATTTAGTTAGCTTTGTTAAAATTTATTACATAAGTAATGATTAAATTGGTCATTAGTTGAATATATTTTGAATTTATAATAAATATACCTTTTATAAATATATATCTATAATTATTTTATAATTTTATAATTTTATTAGGTGTTTGTGTATCTTACGATACACGATTCGATACGATACACGATACAGAAAAATAAAAAATTGATTCACAATACGATTCAGGATTTGACAACTATGCTTAGTGAGATTCACAATTCATGTAAGATGAGAGAAATATGTATTTATAGTACTCTCGAAGTATACAATAATTTTCCGTGTGGAATAGGGCATAGGAGGACTAAACAAATGCTCTATTTATTTTTAAAAAAATAGTAATAATTTTCATTCCAACAAATATTATACTCCGTCGGTTCCATTTTATTAGAGCTCTATTCTATTTTATATCTTTCAATGATAATAAAAATAATATAATTATGTATTTGAATTTAATTTATAAACTTAATACATTAACTAAACTTCAATTATGAAATAGCTAATTCAGTTAATAAAATTTTTTATTGTCAAATAAAAAATATAGATATTGAAAAATGGAGTCCAGGCCGTACATTAGAATTTTAGCACCAAAAAAAAAAAAAAAAACATAAAGAGTCTCATTGGAACTCTGGTCTGCAAAGTCACAAACTGACTTTTCCTTTTATGTTTCGAATCTACCGTTTCAGTTTGTAACTGAAAAAGTAAAATGGAGTTCAGGGATTTCTTGGTGTCTGAAAATTGAAGGGAGTATTGCCGTATAGTATTGGCCAATGAGAGAGACTCTGTATAGTTAGTTTTTTTTTTTTTTTTATGACGGTAAAACTAGTTAGTTTTTTTTTTTTTTTTGAGACTGTAAAACTAGTTAGTTAGGTCATGTAAAAAAGGTTATGAAATTATTTCAGGCAAAGGAATTGACTGTTTTACTGACCGTAACACTAACTGCTCGTGGTGCGTGCGTTACTTTCACTTTCTTGGGTTTTGGACTTTGTCTTAAATTTCTGTCTCTGCTTTCATCGAACGCCACGCGCAATATAGCGCGTCATATAGACTCCAGTCAACATAGCTGGATTGGATCAAGTGGTACATGTACATCAACTGCCTCACTGATGTCCACTCTCAAAATGACCGGCCCACCAATTGGATTGATCTTTGGTGGGCTTCACCCATTCATTCAACTTTTGTGTTAATTGGTCCGATTTATTAAATAAATAAAACAAGAAATATTTTATCTTCACAATATTTTTATAACACTTTTATAATAAATTTTAAATAGCAAATTGTTATAGCTTGTTACTAATGGTCAAGAAATTAATTTTTTAAATTCAAACTAATAATACTGTAACTTATTATTTAGAATTTGTTAAAAAGATGTGAAAATTATGTATGCCGTGTCTTATAAAACAATCATTTTTTTTTGTTTGATGAAATATAAAACAGTCAATTATTCATTGGTTTGGTACAGGTGAGTCATGATACTTCCATGGAAGGAAAATGAGTACTAGTCAAAATGTTCATCGGTTTTATTTTGTTCAATTTTTAGTTAATAAAATTATTTAAGTACTGAAGAGCACTCTCACGCCTTTCTTTGTTGGATCAACCTAACATACCATTTTTGTATTCCTAGATTTTTCAAGTGATTCTCAATAACAACAACAACAAAAAAAACCAGCGGTAACAAGTCTTTCTTACTTGTGAGCAAAACACGCAAAGAATGAACCCAAATTATTATTATTATTTTTTTAAATGATTAGGATCATTTAAGTATATTTCAATAACATTTTTTTTCGTAATGAATTAATTGGCTATTTTTCTTTCGAATTTTTTTAAACTAATTCACCATTGGTAGGTTGGAAATTTTCAAACCACCACCGACTCATCAACCTATGAAAATGGTGGTTAAATTGAAAATTTTGGTGGTTTCAACTAGGTAGATTGGGCAAATTAGATAGGTTAGTTTTAGTTATGTATTATATACTAATTATAGTCCGTTTATTCGCTGAAAAAAAAAAAAAAAAATAAATCTTACAGAAGACATTTTTGCAACATTTTACTGTATTTATTTCATTGTATAATTTGGTTAAATTTAAAAATGTTTTATGTTGATCATAAATTTTTTTGCAAAACTTTTTAACATAAAAAGAAAAGGTAAAAAAATTTATAAAAACACACAGTGGCTCTCTCCCCTACCACCCCACCCCCCCTAAAAAAAAATATATATGTGGTGGCTAGATGTTTAAGTCTTCAGCGACAGAAGTTGATAATCAAGCAATCGATGCTAGCAGCTCTAGTGGCTTAGTCATTAATTTTGGTGGTTTATGCTTAACAAATTTTACATATCGCACCTGTGGGGCCCAAGATTTTGTGGCCCTGACCCATTTTTACATTGGGGCCCAAGGCCCGAGCCGAGGAGGGATATAGCCGAGGATATGTAATGAAAGTCCAAGTAATATTGAGACGTAGCCGAGGATGATTCTGTCCTTGGCATTCCCGAGGTCCTCCTGAAAGAAAGGGCAAGAACGGTATAGGTATAGTTTTGGGAAAAAAACCTAAAATATCCATGTTGATAGAGAAAGGACCGCTGGACAGTATGGCGACCAAGGACAAAGGGAAAGCTGCCATTACTGCCATTGAATACTCTGCACCTGACGGAACCATGCTCTTCAGCTTTTACAACCACCCCCAACCACTTTGGGTATGGGCTGATGGGACAAGTATCAGTCCTGGAAAGTCGAACCTACACGTGGACGTTGGATAAGGGATACAAGCTAATATAAAAGGAGAAGTAAGCAATCCGGGAAAGGGACTAGGAAAAAGGCCAAAAACAGAGCCTCCCAGACCGCATCGAGGAGAATAACTCCTCGAGTGAACACGACTTATTTTTGTATGAACACCATGACCAACCACTGTTCAGTGATCAAGGCCTAGCCTTTCAAACCCACGCTCTATAAATTATATTGTTTGGACCTTTTTTGCGTGCGAAGCCCATATCATTTGAGATCGTCACAAATTGAGTCCTTACAGCACCGAAAACCTGAAAATATTTTATCAAAGTTGATTTCAAATGTAAAAGGTTTTCAATGAAAACATTTTACAACAAAATAAGCAAAGCGTACACTTCAAATTTTATTTTACCATATGCAAATAAAAATTAAAAATTATTTTCTCTAAATCCTATAAACCATTGAGGAACTTGCAACAAAAATATAAATTATTAAAGAAAATCATAAGAAGTGTCCACTTTCTCTTTCTCGTAAATCAAAATACTCATGTCTTAAGGTATGAGTGCTTTCTAACTTTTTCTCCAAAAAAAAAAAAAAGGGCTATGCTTAGTTTCTTACCATATCCATGTCATTACGTATGTTTCCAAATAAGTTGAAAAAGTATCACATTTTTCATATTGACATGTATAAATCATGGAGTAAATTTTTTTAAAAAATACACTTTAAATTTGATATGAGATAAAGACTAAAAATAGATGGATATATATACACACACATAAACATAGGTGGTTGGGTCGAGTCTTCGCGATTATAAAAAAAAAAATTTATCAGCCACTTTAATAGTTGAACCTTCCCAACCCGCTTGAAAATAAATATCATATCCATATAAGGGCAGCGCGGAGCGGAATGAATTGAGTGGTTTTGTCGGATTAAACGGTTTGTTACACAGGCCATATGAATCACAATTCGTTTTTCGTTATCCTTTTAAAAGCTGCAATAATATTGATAACAAACCATAGTAAATGAGGAGCTAGTAGGTCATGGACTTCGCATTCAATTGGAGCTATTAGTTGATCTGATTTGCAATTGGTGCTTTGAATTGGGTTGATGATGCGGACTGCCATCTCCTTCCAGGGTTATAGCTGGCAAATTCAATTTAACATCCATTAAGGCTACTCTTGCCTCAGCCTTCAGCCCAGATAGGATCACCTGGGAGATCTTTATCAATCCAACTATTCACTATGTCCCCATGATTTCTGCAGATCGTCGCTAGACGACGACATGATTCTGGCATATTGCCTTGCTGTGTCAAAATTGATTTTGCGGCAGTATGATTCTGGCATGGTGCCTTGCCATGTCGAAACTGATTTTGAGGCGGCGAGGCAGCCTAAAGCAGGAAGAAGGTATTTCATGTATGACAAGTACGCATCCTTCCTCTTATAGCTTATAGCATGTAAATCCCACGTATTAATTTTGAGGAGGCCCCAAAGTAAGAGCATGTAAATCCCACGTATTAATGTATTGATATATGTATTGGATAGATGAGATAATTATTGCTATAAGATTAGATGAGGCTTTTCTACAGCCGCATGCTAGAAGCATAACATTCGGAAGTGATTTAGGAATTAGACTTTCATAAATCAATTTTTCTTCTTTAGTATTTTATCATGGTGTCTGGGTCCCAAGTTTCAAGCTTAAAAATGGAAGAAGTAGGCTTCCAAGATATCTGCTGCTAAAGACAAGTCTTCTGAGAGCTCCAAATGTTCTCCTTTCAAAATTTAATTCTAAGAATCCAGATTTAATCACAAAATACAGCTGAGAATAGAAGAAGGTTGCTTGCTTTTTTCATTCAAGAGGCCAAGCCTGTTGTTGGCATTAGGCAAGAGTTGAATCCAGTCTTTCGAACTAGACAGGTTTTAAGTCTTTAAATTTCAAAGGCCATGGAAAGTTAATCCAGATTATTTTCGCAATGAGGGCATATTAGAAATGAAGAATTGGTTTAGCTCCTAAGGTTTTTCATTGCAAAAATTTATTCTAAACCAGATATTATGGTACAGCTAATACATACACAAAAAAAGTAGCTCTTTTTCCCCATAATACAACTAAAAAAATAAGTCACTGCCAGTTCCAAAGAAAATCAAGGTTTCCACTTTCCAGCTACTGCCAAAAAGTTTGCTTTTGGTTTGGCTATGACTACTTAGCACCTACCTCTTTACCAAACGCTGCAAATTAACATGACAACAGCACATGGGAGGCAACTGGATTTCCAAGAGCACATGGTCCTTCGGCTTTGAGGTCAAATACAACCAAGAATGGGATACTTGGAAATGTTAAATGCAAGAGACACACAGACAATTGCCAGCTTGAACTCTTTACATGTTATAATGATTAATGACTTGACATTTCACAGCAACACAGTATAAAATCCACCTTCTTTTTTTGACAAGTAATGCAATTCTTATTGATATCAAAAAAGAGAATCGCCCAAGTATACGGGTACAGCTGGGGACCATAAAATCAATCACAAATACAGGTACAGCTGGGGACCATAAAATCAATCGCAAAAATTACACGAATCTTTCACATACAAACAAACATAAAGACAGACTATGCAAAACTGAGAAATGAAAGCCATGAAAACATTGAAAAGTGAGTATCCAACTTTTGCTTGTATAATTTAATTTAAGGTCAAGAAAAGTGAGCAATGAAAGCCATGACTATTATTTATCTTTTGCTAATCTGTTATTTGGAACTCTTTTTAAGTAATTGACTATTAGTCCCTTTGTTTCACACTGGATGATTACTAGGATAAATTCTAAGGAATAATAGGTTGGTTAAATGCTAAAGGGAAAAGTCAAAATGAAGACTTCATGCTCAGAATGAGTTTGATGAATCAATAGGACAATCCTAGGGGCACCTGACAATTATTGCCATTGCATTATACTAAGCTCTAAAGTATGTGCAGAGACAAATGCACTGAAACACAACCGCACACACTTGTTGGGTGTTCACTGTTCATAATAGATTGAATGTGTATATAAATAAGGAAAGCTTTCAGCAATGCACATGGGGAGACTCTTGAAAGCTTTCATAAGTTTTGGCCTCTTCTAAACTTATTAGTTATTACGTCCTGTCTATGATATTTAGGAATGCTTCAACAGTCTTTACTATAACTCCAATGGATAATGAAGAACCTTCTGAGTTTAGCAACAAAATTACCAAAGTGCAAAATGCAGCATGAAAGAGTCCATTTTTAATATAGCCAACTAAATAATTCCAATCAAGAGTCTAACAATCAAATACGCAGAATACAATTTCTGCTCCCATAAAGATAAAGAAACAACCACAAAGACCTTAAAATATACAGACAAGTTTCACAAACTCAACCAAATGGACAATTAAATTTTAAAAGCAAAAATGCCAGGTTCTATTTAATATTGTTCAGAAAGAGCATTAACGATGAAAACAAAAGCATAATAATATAGACAGATGAAAAGAAAAGAAAAAAAAAATCTCAAAGCAAAACCTAAACATATATTAATTCATGGCAATCTAGTGGTAGCACTACAAATAGTAACATTTCATAGAATCTCAAAACATAATCCTAACAATATATGCATCACTTATTGGCATCCATACACATTCATGAGCAGCAACAACCTGGGCACCGTATCAACCCGTTCTCGTTGCAATCTGGGCACCTTTTCAACTCTCCTTCCTCCTCTTCAAACACCTTCCGACTGCCATTGCAATTTGGACAAGGCACGAACCTCGCATCTCCACACCCTACGCATACAGACCCGGGATCCCTCATAGGAAACCCTTCCAAAAGATTAGACAATTCTCCAACTTCATTGAGTTGCTTAACCTCCTCTGCACCCCCAACATACTTCCCCCTAATAAACACTTGTGGCAAGCTCATTGCTTTCCCTCCAAGAGCCCTTTGCAACTCCTTTCGATACTCTGCATCCATTGATATGTCCCTCTCATCTACCGGCACTCTAAAGCCCCTAAGTATCATCCTAACCGAACAACAATCCTCATAAGTCTTTCTAATTCCTCTCAAACTTGTAAAGTAAATCACAACCTTATCTTCACAGCCAGGCAAACTATACCAACTATTGGAAAATGAATAACTACCAGTCATGGGACTAGACCCCAATGATCTTGCTATACCTTTAGGGGAAGTAGTATAGTTCAATTGCCTGGATGACAATGCACGCCTATAGCTAGAAACCACATTGGGGTCCATTTTAGACAGCAAAGCTTCCTCAGACAAATGCTGCCAAAGTGGTTTCACTGGAGACGATGACTTCTGAGACAAAAGTTCAGATTTTTTCGTAGATTCAATTAAATCAAACAGTTTTGGCACTGACCCATCAGAGCAAGGGTACCTGCACGAACTGGGTTTTTTCTGTATCACAATTGGGCGGTCGAAAATTGAAGAACTGGGGAGTTCACAGTCGTCTTCGAGACCATCCATGAGTTCCCAGGTGTTGATTACAGAGACAGGGGACAATGAGTGTTGTTGTTCTTCTGGGTTTGGGTTTGCATATGGGTCTGGTTGTGGGATTGGAGTTTTAAAGGTAGGATTTTGATGGGGTTTAGGGGGGTCAATGTGGAGGAGAGAACCATAGGTGGTGGAGGTAAGAGAAACAAGGTGGCGGGTGTCACCTTTTCTGAGAGGTGGGTGGTGGACAAGTGAGGTTGGGAGAGAGAGAGGTCTGGGGACTGGTGGTGATGAATTTGAAGAGTGTGAGTGTGATTGTGAAGCTGAGGCAGAATATGAGGATGATGATGGTGAAGGGTTAGATGATGGGAGTTCTGCTGAGAAATGGGTGTTGAGTTTTGAAGAAGAGCAACCCATGAATGAAAGAATGAGTGATTGAGAGAAAATGGAGATAAAAGTGGTCAACTCAAACTCAAAACTCCAAAAAAGTGTGTTCTGCCTTTCTCTCTCAAAACCTTTTGGTTTGTGTCTCCTTTGAGAGGCTTTTTGTTTTGAGGGGATGGTTTTGTTTGGTTTTGGGAGTGTGCTCTTCTGGAAATTGGAAAAATGCCTTTTTGTGGGAATTTTTTGATTGCTGTTAGGAGGAGAAGAGATCTCCAGAGAGAGAGAGAGATGGGACTGCTTTTGGAGACATGGAAGGAAGGATTGGAGGGAAAGTGAGAGAGAGAGAGAGAGAGAGAGAGAATAGTGTGTTGGTGATAAGGAGCTTTCAAGATGGGTTGGATGTGGGGGTGGGAGGATTCGATGAAATCAATGTTGTTATAAGGATCTGTTTGATGAAATCAATAATTGACAGACAGTTAAGTTTGCTTCTTGGGGCATTATTATTACTTATTAGATTGGAAAGATTTGAATTTATGGTGTTTTTGGTTAATGCTTCAAAGAATGTGTTCTTTTTCTTTCTAATAATACTTACATTTTCGGAAAGTTCCAAGAATTAAATACGGTTGAAAAAATTGGCTGGTATGTCATTCTCAGATGAAACAATTTTTTTTTCTCAAAAAAAAGATGGAACAGAGTTGGAGCAAGAAAATATAAAACCTTGATTGGCATTTGTGGAAAATATGAAATAACCAACAGTCATGTATATTTTGCGGAAAGAATGCAAAAGATCTTTTTCTGTTTCGATTTTTGTACCTATGAATACTTGGCAAACCATACTTAATTTGCTCAGATCTGAATGGAGTATTTGATACTTCTTTTTTAATTTACCAAATGTAATAAATTTCTTTTTATATTATGAATTACTCAAGGGAAGTTCCATAAAAAATTGAAGCAAGTCTTATAGTTTTTTTTTTTAATACTAATTTCATAATTATGTTTTAGGTTACACTTGAAATCCACCTAGACAACTACATTAAAAATCAATTAGTATCATGGTATGGTAAGTTAAAACTGTCTCTCAAGACAAAAAAAAAAATTACACATCTTGAATAAAACATTTTTAGCTATTCAAATTCAATCATAGTTTTTCAAATTTTGGCTCTTTTTAAAATATATAAAGATATATTCACTATGCACTGTGCAGATGCCGTTGTTTTTTTTAACAGGAAAATTATAAATTTATAACTTATTTCAATTTCTAGTTTTTTTAAGTCTTCTTTTGGTTAGAAGGAGTCAAGTTCACTGTTCATAGAAGATTTTGTCTTCAAGTTACTCGCAAAAAATCACGTGAATTTTAAATGCAGTTCTCCGTAATGGAAGCAATTAAAGAATAAGCAAAAGGCAGATTGTGTTACAGCAAGTTTATTTTATAAGTGGATGTTGTTAGATTTTGCTTTTCTAACCCTGTTATAATTGGCTTGTTCATTATTCAAGCATATCTGATTGCTAGCAGTTGAGTCCAACTTAGCATTCCTATAAACAAATTATTGTCACCCTAACAATCTTTTTAGGTTGAAAAATTCTCAATCTAACCCAACAAATTACATTTATAGAAACCATCTCAACACATACAATTCGAGTTCAGCAGAAATGTTTCATGCCTTGTAAAATTGGAATTTCATAATTTTTTTTTTCTTTTTTCAATACATTATTATGATATGACTAAACTATATTCCAAATTCGTCAAAAATATTTTTTTTTAGAGAATCAAAATACCAGAATAAGTTAAATAAATAAAAAAGGTTAATAAAATAAACTTATATATGTTAAGTCAGGTCAAATGGCTTTTAAAAAAAAAATAGTAGCTTAAATCCAACCCAACAGGCTCAAAAAAATTGTGAACATCAAACAAAGAGAAATGTGACCATAAGATTATGACATGATCCTAACCTTTACTCTCACCCAATACACAATGCTTTGGGGAGTGAAAGTTCCATTTGGACCAAAAGCCATTGGCTAATACTTAATACATCAGGATCACTCCCATAACTATCTTATTACCTATCTCAATTTATTAAACTAAATGAGTCATTTGAAATGTCAATATGTATGAGATTTAGTGATACTCAATATCTTTGTGATTTAGTGATACTCGCTAGTTTGCCAAAAAAAGAAAACTTGGGTTCCAATTTGTACACTTAAGATAAGAATAATTTTGATGTAAAGTTACAAAATCATGTTATGACTTTCGATATTACATAATTGTGAGATCAAACATTTAACCCCATTTAACATGACCTTGTTGTTGTGAACTACTTTGTGATGACAAGTTATTGTCAACATTCAACCCAATTTAACATGACCTTGTTGTTGTGAACTACTTTGTGATGAGAAATTATTGTCATCCTTTTGGCAATGTCTCTCGTGGAAATGATTAATGTGTTATGCCATCTGTTCTCAAAGAAAGTGGCGCTCATGGAAGTAAAAGCAAGGAACAGTTTCTCATGAAAGTTTTAATTTTCCTTACAACATCTAGCTAACGCCTTGCTGGATTGAATTGGACATGAACTGAAAGTTTCTCTTAATTGATTATTTAAAAAGAAGAATACTTTAGTCAAGTCTAATTCGTGTTGCAAATTGTAACAGGGTTGTTGGATTCATTAATAGTTTTTTTTAAATTTTTTTTTTTAAAATTAAATGTCGAACTTATTGAAACTTTGCAGGAAAAAAAAAATAAACTCATTGAAATCTTGAAAAATTACACCAACACATAATTACCATTTGAGAAGAAATTATCCGCCTCAATGTTATAGATAGAAAATCGAGTAATGCAAGTATGCTACAAATTTTATTACATAAATCTTATAAATTACGGTATCAACTTTCAAGTACAAAACCAAAAAGAAAATTAATTTATTATGTTATTGATAAAGGACGATTTTATAATCATTGTTATTTCTTTAATTTATTTCCACTTTTTTAGTTTCTTAGAACACAGAATTTATAGTGAAATTAAATGAACAAATGCAATTTTTTAGAAGACTTGTCTAATCATGTTAAGCTTAACCTTTAGGCTAGGCAAAACTATTTCAGAATTCATGACAAGAGGAAAACTAAAAATCTATTAGGTTAGACTAATCTTAGATTTCTTTTTCTTTTTCTTTTTCCAAATTTTCCTCTGCTTGCAGGATTTTAATTCATATTTCGTACCCATCCAGTTGATACTTTATAATTGTGCTAAGAAAGTGTATGCATTTTTCCCAGAAAGCTGAAACAGTTAAAACTTAAAAGTTAAAACCACAAAACTTTTCTTCTTTTTTTGGTTTAATTTTCTCCGCGTTTCAGTATACAAACAAAGCTGAAAGCTTATTAGGTAATGAAAGAATGATAGTTTCTTGTCAGTTTACCTGGCAAAATAAAAGGAAAAGCAGAAAGACATGATGAAATCGAAGCGAATAAATATACAAAGGTTGCCATCATCTGCACCCCAATTAACATATAGAAATGGACATATGATAAGGTGCTGGACCACCACCAATTGAGGCCTAATGCCACCCAGACCAGACCATGACTCTTTTGTTTCAATGTGCTGCTCAGGCCTCTGGTACCAAGAGAGTGTTGATCGCACCCACTTTATTGTTATGCTATTTCAAATTTCAAAAGAGGGTTTTTTTTTTTTTTTTTTTTTTTAACATATATAATAAGTAGTTAGACTATTTCACCTTTTACCCATAAAACATCCCGGAAACTCTATTGACTAATAATGTGGTAAATAGAACTTGAAATATTCAGATTTATAGTACGTCCTTTAAATTTATTAAGCTGACCACCCGAGTGACTTCGAAGGGACGAAGGAAATATCTAAATTGTTACATGCACAAGTAGCACATCATATTCAGCTTCTGACACACCATGTTCACGAGCCAAATGCTTCTTTTAATTATCAAATGCTGACAAACAAGCTCATGCTTAGCTTTGGAAGATTTGCGTGGTAAGTGACTTGGTCAATGTCTTATCAAGTGAAGCCAGCAAGCACTAGATTGGTTAACGTATTTGTCTTGATCATGATTGTCAAAAAACAATTAATGTTGGTTTGGCATGTTTGTTCAGGTTGTATTTAAGAGACGATATCTAGCGTTTGGGATGCATGCAATATCACATTCGTGACAAGTGTGGGCCTAGACGATGTAAGTATGATGCTATATGCATTCAAAACGCTAGATACTTTTTCATATTCTATAGCAGTGCTATAGGTACTTAACAATATGGCAATTAAGCCTTTAAAAAAAATGATATGGAAATTGAAAACATGTTCCAAGTTTCAATATCATTCTGGCAGTATAATTTATACATCAAATTATAATATAGAAGAGAAAAGTAGGATGATTTGTGGTCTTCTATACCTTAGCTTCACCATTGCTTAAAAATTACAGAATAAGAAGAAAGGAGCAATAAATAAAACCCAAAAAACCCTTAATCACAGCCCAATCTCAAAATGCTAATAGCAAGAGTGGCTACAATAGCAACCTTTGGCACCTCACTAAAAGAAGAGATATACCTTAGAATAAACTTTTTTTAGAATTGCAGAAAAGGCTAATTCTCCAACCTTTAAGCACCTTAATGATTGTAGTTTGTTGCACTCTTACAGTTACTCAGATTCCCACCTGATGAACCATAGCTTCAAAATAAGTAGTAAGTCATTTGGTAAGGAGGATAATTAATCACTGTAGCCTACCCCCAATATAATTAGTTGATCATATATCTCAATTTAGTAAGCAAGCTTATCAAAGCATAGAAACAAAGCTGCTTGCCTTTTCACCTCAAGCTTCCTTGAATGCTCGATTGCCTGTGCATGTTTTTAGCAATACATGCTGCATCTTTATCTTCTTCTTCTTCTTTTTCCATAGGGAGACAAGTAGTAAAATTTTTGTGAGAGGAGATAAACTCAAATACACAAGGATTATACAAGAGAATCTCATAAAGAAGTACAACGTAAGGTTTAAATGAATTACAAAATGAACAACAGGAGGGATAAAAGCTTTACCAGTAATAGTTGACAACTGAAGCAGAAGAAAGTAGCAAAAGAGATAAAGGCTTGTGTATTCCCTCCTTGAGGTTTGTATAAAGGCTTGTATAAATGAGTGGGAATATTTTTGTTTAAAATTAAAATCGTTAAGGAAGTTTCATTGTGAGAGGGTATATGACTTATTTGTTGTATTTATAAAAACCTCAAGGAGAAAGTATCAGGTTTGTTCATACTTTATAGGGAGTATCGTTTTGTGAAACCTCAACCTCAAAGAATGTTGATGTAGATTATTCATCATCGTTGAATTATATATTATAGTTGACAAATCCAACGTGGGCAATTATTTATGCTGGTAGTGCTTATACTTTTTTTCGAGTAAGGAAGGATGAGAGTTAGGATTAGGTTTAATCATAAGAATCAATGACCTAGAATGATCATTTACTCTGTTTTTTGTTAGTGTCAAGTGCAGTGTCATAACATTTCTTCCAAAGTTGTATAGAATTGGTTCTAAGAGAGACGAAATATTATGCGAGGAAGTCGTGCATAAACTCACGTTAAAATTATATGTAGTACTTTTTTTAGGATGAAATTAAAGAAGATTTTATAGAAACGTCTGAAACTGTTGTATTATTTTATATGTCGTATTTATATAAACTTTTAAGGAGGGAATATTATTTTGTCTATAATTTGGAAAGGGTATCATTTCATAAAATCTCAAGAGACGTTGGTATCATTTACCAATGATAATCCATAGTCCAAACCACTTCAGGCTCAAAGCTATTAAACAATACATTCTGAAAACAACAAAGCCAATAAAAATTTGCCAAAATGAGGGAAAAAGCGAGCCTACCCTGTCTAAAAAGGGAAACTAACTACTTTCATTCCCAAAATATCATACAGGACAAAAAAAAGAAAAGGATTAGACCTTTATTTGGAATCCAAACTTTTATGTTTCTCTTTTTATCTATTTGAATAACAATCCCCCAATAAATGGTGAGTCTTCAGAACACCACCAAACACAATGTCATGCAGCAACCAAATTGGAGCATCAAGACATCGTCACAGTTATTTGTTATACAACCTTGTTGTAAATTCTACAGAACTGGTTTCAAACCGAAAGGACCAATTCAACACCCCCCCCCCCCCCCCCCCCCCTCTTTCCCCCACCCTAATAACAAATATTAATCCTCTCGTATAAAGTACGTCAAAGCTTTACAACTTGTTTTAAAATGGAAAATGAATCATAAAACATTTAAGATTTGCACAGAGCATTCAACTACTGAACTTAGATGATAGCTTTAAATCCCCAAACCATGTATTCAATCTCCTCTCTTGTTTCCAACTGGCCTTGGCTGATCTGTCCACGAAAAGGGAAAAAAAATTATACTTAATGCAATCTGTCATCTCAAATTTCAACTGAATCAACAGAACTATAGAAAGCTAGAATATTAGCAGAAAAACCTTTTTAATCACTAGGTAGTCATAAATAGTGATAGTAGTTTTTTCCCTGTAGTAATTCATCTTCTTTCCTTTCATTATGCCTATAGTAGCTAATGACAGAATTAACAACCAAAAGTTTGACTTTGAATTTATAAGCCATATTTTAAATAAACATGTTTACGAGGAGTGAACAAACAAGTAGGATATGTATTTTCATATAACTAAGATAAGGCATGCATGCAGCATAGAAGTTTAAAACATAAAAGAATCCCAATGTATACTATTATATATGAAGCAAGTGCTTACATGCCACGGAGAGTATAAAACTAAAGGGGCAGATGTAACTCGCTGAATATATATCTATCACAACAAAATTGATTTATAGTTCTCTGTCCCATTAGTCTAGGCCATAGTCTAATTCATTAGCCTCTCTCAAAAGTTAAAACACAGAGAATGAGTACTGTTTATAGTTGCACTAAAGATTTTGCATTTTGTCAGATAGATAATGATTAAAGTGCTCCATGGAACATACACCACTAAGGTACCTAGTACCTACCGTACATGTAGAATTAGTACTTTTTACAGTTACAGACTATAGGTTTTGCCCTATATCAGATGGACATAGATTTAAGTTATATCATTGAAAAGTGAAGAAAAGCTTGCAATTTTTCCAAGTTTTTATATTTCATCTAAACACTTGCTCCTTGCAATTGAGCAAATCCCATATATGACCCACAAAGTTACCAGACAAAAACTCAAAAACCACAGCTTTTGAACTGATGAGATGACCATATCCATAAATAATTCAACAAGCCCATCATAGGAAAAACAAAAACAGAAACAATTATAGGGAAATCTCACAACTTTGGAGTGATATAACCAAACAGTTATAGTTTTGCATGGATCAGCAAAGTAAAACAGGAATTAAAGAGACAGAGAAGGATATATTACAATACATCACAAATAATCAGCATGGTAGAGAAATATAAGAAATTGTAATAACCAAACAGTTATAGTTTTGCAAGGATCAACAAAGTACAATAGGAATTAAAGACACAGAGAAAGATATATTACAGTACATCACAAATAATCAGCGTGGGTTTTAGAGACAAACCAGAAAGCTTTGGACTTGTGAATTTGACAGTCCAATCAGCCAACATTGAAGGATCCCATATCACCAGTTCTATGAGAGCCAGCAACCTCATCAGCAACTGTCAAACAAGAAGAAACCTACCCAGACAGAGCCACCCACACCGTCTTTGCCATCCACAGAGTCATGGCCCATGGCATTGCCATTGCCTCTCTCTCTGTTTTGTATAAATGAAAGGAGGGGACTTTGGCCCATAAAAGTGAAAAAACAGTACAACATTACCCTTCTCTCTCCAATTTTTGGTTCATTTTAACTTATAAATCATCCTGGATGAACAGAGCATCATCCAATGGAATATGGCCGACTAATAGGTAGATGCTCCTAATTAAGCATCATTTCTACATGTCACCTATAGTAGTACCATCAAACTTTATGCCAATTCAAGTCTTATGTTATTGCAAAATCCTCATCCACTATCAAATCATCATGTGGTACATATCCAACCTTCTTCATTTTTCCATGAAGATCATGAAGTAAAGAACAAATAAGCTCAGATTGACTATTAGACTTATCACCAACTACAAACACATATGGTCTATTCCCAATTTCTATCCAACTGCAACCAGGTTGCTTTTTCAACCCCTTATCCTTCATTTTCAACCTCATATTGGCTGCTTCCCTCCATTTCCCAGCTGAAGCATATATGTTAGACAACAATAGATAAGTGGCTGCATTCTTTGACTCCACTTCTAAAAGGTCTTTTGCAGCTAGCTTCCCTATGTTCACATCCCCATGAACATTACATCCAGCAAGTAGAGCCCCCCAAATAGATGCTGATGGTTTATTCCTTAGCCGCTTTATAAAATCAAAAGCCTCTTTAAGCCTCCCTGCACGGCCACAGAGATCAACCAAGCATGTGTAGTGATCTTCTCTCACGATAATGGACCCATCTTTCACAAGCTCATCAAAATATTTTAGCCCCTCCTCCACCAAACCAGCATGGCTACATGCTGAGAGCAACCCCACATAGGTGACATCATCAGGCTGGACCCCTAATTCCCTCATTTCATTAAACAAACTAATTGCCTCTATGCCGCATCCATGGTGCGCATAAGCTGCAATCATGCCATTCCAAGAAATCAAATCCCTATGACTTGTCAGCCCATCATCAAACATCTTTCTAGCAGCACCCAACTCTCCACACTTTGAATACATGTTTATGAGTGCTGATACCACAAATGCACAACCTTGATAGACTGTTTTACTTATCATCTGATGAATTTGTTGTCCTTCACTAAGACCTGCTAGATCACTACAAGCACCCAAAACTGTTACAAAAGTTCCCTCATTAGGTTTCACCCCATCGGCCACCAGCATATTGGAGAAAATCTTCAAGGCTTCTTCACTTTGCCCATCTTGAATATACCCTGTGATAATCGCAGTCCAAGATATGACATTCTTTTGGGGCATTTCATTAAACAACTTCCAAGCCCTACCTAACTCCCCATTCTGAATAAATCCCGTAATCATGGTATTCCATGAGGGCATATCCCTCTCAGGCATTCTCTCAAACAAGCTAAGAGCCTCATCCAACATCTTATTCTGCGCATAACCGGTAATTATAGCATTCCATGAAACCACATTCCTTTCAGGCATCCTATCAAAAAGTAACCGCGCCTCCTCAATCCTACCATTTTTTGACAAACCCGCAACCATTGCCGTCCATGAAATCACATCCCTCTCAGGCATCCGTTCAAAAAACCTCTGTGCCTCATCAATCCTTCCACATTGCGCCAACACCGTAATAACAGTATTCCATGTAACCACATTCCTCTCTGGCATCCTATCAAACAAGTCCAAAGCCAAATCAACTTTACCATCTCTCGCATACCCATCAATCATTGTGTTCCAAGAAACCACATTCTTAACCGGCATCTCATAAAACAAACTCTCAGCTTCCTTAAACCTTTTCAACCTTATATACCCACCAACCAAAGCAGTCCAAGTAACCACATTCTTCTTAGCATCCACTCTATCAAACAACCTCCTCGCCTCCTCAACCATCCCACGCTTAACATACCCCGTGATCACTGTTGTCCAAGTGACCACATCTCTCTCACACATTTGATCGAACACTCGGCGTGCATCCCCAATTCTACCCTCTCTAAAAAACTTGGTGATCAGCCAATTAGTCCTTGCCAAATACGAATTGGCACTAGAATCTCTTCTGGGTATCTCAAATTTGGCCATTCCGGGCATATTCATCGAGTGATAAAGATCAATTCTGGGTCTTCCACAAAAAATCCTAAGATTGCACTGTAATGGAATAACATATTGGACACAACAGCTGAAAATGGGTGATCTAAGGATATTGCTGAATTGTCTCACTGTCACATTGGTTGATACTCGAAAAATTGCTAACATTTCAAGCTAGAAACTAATAATCCCTATTACTGTATCCCATGAAAAAATGCTAACATTTCAAGCTACAAAGCTTTTAGCAAAAAGTAACTCCTCTGTTTGTTTCGAAGTAAAATATTTTCATTTACAGTCACAAACCCACGAACCCAGCCACCACTGCGAACCCACAAACCACCCAATCACCCACTGCAAGCCACAAACCCAGCCACCCACTGCAACCCACAAATGTGGGTGGAGCACACTATGGCGGAGGTGGAGTAGGCGATGAGTGTCTTCGACGAATTGATGGGTGGCCGGTGATGAGTGGCTCGGTGGTCTGGTTTGTGTGGGAAGAGCAAAGAGTGAGAGAGGGGACAGTGTTTGTCGTATAGAGCGGGCGAGTTTGTAAAAAATAAAAAATAAAAAAAGAAAAAAAAAGTGTAAAAGCTGAATTTTACCCTTTTTCTGACTGTAAAAAAATATTACAGTTGGCCAGATTTACGCTTAAATATACATAGTAAAATATGTAAGATATTCTACATTAAAACAAACGAAGCATAAATAATTTTGAAGTACAATCTTTTATCTTACATTGAGAAGCTTTTTATTTTTGAGAATTCTTACATTGAGAAGCTGAAGCTAAATGAATGCATCTGTAAATTTTTTTTTTATATTGATTTTGGTGGTGCTGCAGCTGCACCGAGTTGAGAATTTGAGAATAAGAGGAACGAAAGAATCGTCAAGACAATATGAAATATTGAAAGAGAAAAAAGAGAGAAAGATGGACTGCCTATGCTTGGTTCAAGGGAAGAGAGGTGGAAGAGAAAGCAAGTAAGGAAAATGGGAAGGGAAAAGGAACTTTTAATGGGTGGGACTTGGAAGTGAAGAGGAGGAAAATTAATTGAAAGGATTTTCTTTTGAGCAAATGCAACCCAAAAGTTTTCACAGACAAACTTTTATTGGTTCTTGACTAGACCCATTATTAACATCACATTTTTACTTGCTACTAACAATAAGTAAAATTAGTTAGTTGTAAAAAAAATTTATCAAAATTTTTATGTCTATAGAATTTCTCATTATTTTCCTCCCTCAAATTTACTATTTTCGTTCTTTCCAAATTGGAGAGAGAAAGAGAGGGAGAGGCAGGGAGAGACATTCCCTCCTGAGGTTTGTTTAAAGGCTTGTATAAGCGAGTGAGAGTATTTTATGTATTTTTTTAATTAAATATTTCGTTAAAGAAATCTGATTGTGTATTTATAAAAAGTTAAAATCCTCAAGGAAAAAATATCATGTTTGTTCAAACTTTAGAGGGAGTATGATTTTGTGAAGCCTCAGCCTCAAAGAAAGTTGATGTAGCTTATGAAATCATCATTGAATTACGTATTATAGTTGACAAATCCATTGGGCGCAGCTATTTATGCTGGTAGTGCGTGTACTTTCTTTCGAGTAACATAGCATGAAAGTTGGTATTAGGTTTAATCATAAGAATCAATGACCTAGAATGATGATTTACTTTGTTTTTGCATTTCTTCCATAGTTGTGTAGAATTGCTTTTAAGAGAGATGAAATATTATGTTAGGAAGTTAGTGCATAAACCCAATGATAATCCATAATTCCTAACCACTTCAGGCTAACATGATCAAAGCTATTAATCAAGGCATTGTGAAAACACCAAAGCCAATAAAAATTTAACCAAAATGAGGGAAAAGGCGAGCCTACCCTGCCTCAAAAGGGCAAACTAACTGCGTTAAAAAAAAAAAGGGGCATACTAACTACTTTCATTCCCTAAATATCAAGCATGACTAAAAACAAGGATTAGGCCTTTATTTGGAATCCAAACATTTATGTTTCATTTTTATCTATTTGAAGAACAATCCCCACTAAATGGTGAGTCTCTTCAGAACACCACCAAACACAATGTCATGCAGCAACCAAGTTGGAGCATCAAGACATTGTTACAGTTATTTGTTATACAACCTTGTCAATTTTACAGAACTTGTCAAACCTAAAGCACCACACCAATTCAAACCACCCCACCCCCCCTCTCTCTCTCCCTCTTTTCCCCCATCCCAATAACAAATATCAAACCTCTTGTATAAAGTATGTCAAAGCTTTACAATTTGTTTTAAAATGGAAAATGAATCATAAACCATTTAAGAAGATTTGCACAGAGTATTCAACTACTGAACTTAGAGAGGACTTTAAATCCCCAAACCATGTATTCAATCTCCTCTCTTGTTTCCAACTAGCCTCAGCTGATCTGTCCACGAAAAGGGGAAAATATTATACTTAATGCAATCAGTCATCTCAAATTTCAACTAAATCAACAGAACTATAGAAAGCTAGAATATTAGCAGCAAAACCTTTTTAATCACTATAGGTAGTCATAAATACTGATAGTAGTTTTTTCCATGTAGCAAATTCACCTTCTTTTCCTTTCATTATGCCTATAGTAGCTAATGACAGAATCAACAACCGTAAGTTTGACTTTAGAATTTATAAGCCATATTTTAAATAAACATGTTTATGGGGAGTGAAAAAATAAGTAGGATATAAATTTTCATATAACTAAGATAAGGCATGCATATATACAAGTACACTTATTGGTTGAAAGAATCTTCTAAACGATGGCATTCTATCTTCAATGACAATAAATCCAAATTCACATTTGTCCCAATCATTTCTATTGGCTATCAATCAGAAAGACAATGAACTATTCTGTCTTTACATCATAGGATAGAGAGGATAATTCAAATATATTGTAAATCATGCACACAATATCATAGTAACTCATACCGAAATTTTTTTAAAAACAAAATAATACTTCACTTCTCAATATGATTTATTTGGAGGAAGCTTAACGTAACTTAAAATCAAAATATAATAAGGTAGTGGGGTGAAGCAACTTAAGGCCGGTTTTTGGCCATACAAGAAGATCCTCAGATTTTTCAATTTGTGAAACATAAAAAGCACGTGCATTGTTTTCAATATTCATCCCTTTCACATCATTTTCACAATAAAACTGTATAAGATCTCAACCAAGCCAGTATGCTTTTACACAGTTCATTTTCATCAATGAGAAGACATGTTTATGATCATATAAAAATGGAAATTGTTTTATTGTGCACATTAAAGAGGTATGAGTAGCATCAAGGATGGACGCATTAATGTATAAGGGGACCAATTTGTCATAAGATGTAGAAATAATGGGACTAGTACAAGGAAAGAAAAATTGTAGAGATGGAAAATGAATATTATGCCCAAGTTGTCTTTTAAACCAAGTAACATTTACTAGCTATTTTTTCAAGTCAAAACTAACTACATTTCAGAGTGTTTGATGAGGTTCAGAAGTATATTGCAGGCTAATTTTGTAAGAGACCGTGATGAGAAAATTAAGCACTATTAGAGGTTAACTTTGTTCAAGCAAAAAACAAGGTTTAGTGGTCTTGCAAAATAATAGCCACAAAGACTGAAAGCCAAAATCAGTAATGATTTTGGACCAGCTAACATTCTTACTTTTAAAAAGGCAGCTATCAGGACCATCAAACATTGAATAGTATGACTATTAGCTAACATGAACACAAAGTTGTAGGGGCAGACAAAAGTCCTTCAAGACTAAAGAAGCAAACATAAGATGTAAGATCACGTGATCAGAGCCCCCTTTTGTGAAGCTATACTCAGTATATTGTGACAATAAAACTAATAAGTTGAAAATCTTCTTGCCTTTTTAAACTGATCTTTAGTTCTTAGGGTTCGTGATGAAACCCACAAAACCACAAACTGGCTGACGCAGGACAACCAGAACAAAACTAAAACAACAATAAAATGAAGGGAGATGACCTAGGAGTCAGCACCTAGGCCTTGCTTGGAGTCAACACCAAGCGGGAAAACCACTAGGAGTTAGCACCTAAGGTGGACCTGGAGTCAGCACCAGACCAAAGAAAGATCAAACAGTCATTTTTTTTCATTTATCAAAATATCAACTCCCCCTCAAGGAGTACAATAGGTTACTTATAAAGAATTGCTAAAGCCTCGTTCTAATTGGCTAAGAAACCCTAATTGCCTAATTACAAAAATAACCTTGCTTCTAAATTAAAATACTAATAGCCCAATAAACTAATAGGGCCTAAAATATAAAAATACAATTGGCTTGCAAACATAAATAATACTAAATAATAATCTTCTTACGTCTCCCGCATCATTCTCCTCTGGTTGGAGAAAACTCGACCTCGAGTTCTAAAGCGTTGAAGGATTAGGATGCTGACAAGTAACACTTACTTCAAGTCTGGAATCACCTTAGGGAGCATAGAGAAAAGAAAAATCTTGAATTCCATCATGGCAAACTCTTCTGAAATAACAAAATCAATGTGTGAAATCAACATAATCTTATCTTGAACCATTGGAAGTACTATGTTATCCACTTTCTCCACTTTAGCAAACTGTTTGTCTTCATGCACCATGAAAAGCTGATCAAAAGCAGATTCATTAGCTTCCAATATCACATCATGTGCACCCTTTAACATAATACTCTCCTTAGAAACCATCTCTTCACCTTGCTACTCTTCAATAGATTCATTTCCTTGCACGCATGTTAAAGCAACATTTGTCGAGGCATGTACGTCTGTGTCAACATTAGGCTTTGGTGTTGCTTGAGGATTCTCCACGACCAAGATATCATCATCAATGTTGTCTTCTATGGGGGTAGCAATAAGTTCATTGTGATCAATTATCCTTGGTTTCCCAATTGAATCGGTTTGAGTCTTCATTTGCTTCATCTAAGCAATCCTGTCTTGAACATCTTTCATGAGCTTTATAGATAATTCCTTTAATTCCTTGGTAGATAATTCCTTGATAGATTGTTCAAAAGTGCACTGAAGACATGAAATGGGATGAGGATTCATCGTATTTGCTTCAACTTGAAAAGTACCATACTGAGATTGGGGTAGATACTTAGCTTGAAAGTATGGTGACAAATACTCATCACAAAGCTTTTCTTTCATATCTTTCCACACACTAATGGCAGGTTCATACTTTAGATAGCGGAAATATTCAAGATTTTCCCAAAACATTTGTGCTCCACCTTTTAACTTCAACTTTGCATACCTAATCTTTTTGTTATTTGTAAAATTTGCTTGCTCAAAGAATTGCTCCATCCCAGTCATCCAGTTGACAAAATCCCGTAGATTAGTTTTACAACCATCAAAATAAGGTACTTCTAATATTACCATGATTCTCTAAAATAGTTGGAAGTTGGAACAAGAACCTGGGTTGTTGTGATGTTCTCTGGACAGATCGTTGGAATAGGCTTCTAAGACTATTCTCTCAAATAGTTGCTGGGACTGGGCTGGTTAACAGGTTTGGATTTCGTGGACTGGGTCTTGTTTTTTTTTTTTTTTTTTTTTAAGAAGAAAACCAGTGTTGTAAAATGTGGGCTTTAGGCTTGTTAACAAATGGGCCAGATTAGGTAATGGTCTGGGTTAAAAGTGGGTCGGGTTAGCTTGATGGCTTAAAAAATAAAGAGAATGGGTTTAGACAAGGCTAGTGGGTTACCTTATGACATTTGAACGATGGAGACTGATTAGATTGCGGCTTCGTGACACTGGGCAAAACTGAAATCATGGCGGCACGGAAAAAAGGTGATGGTGAGGACAACCAGTTGAAGCGGTGTCTCATGGAGGTGGTGGTGGTGGCATGCGTAGCAACTGTCGTGAAAGGATTCGGGTTAGCTTGATGGCTTAAAAAATAAAGAGAATGGGTTTAGACAAGGCTAGTGGGTTACCTTATGACATTTGAACGATGGAGACTGATTAGATTGCGGCTTCGTGACACTAGGCAAAACTGAAATCATGGCAGCACAGAAAAAAGGTGATGGTGAGGACAACCAGTTGAAGCGGCTGCTCATGGAGGTGGTGGTGGTGGCATGCGTAGCAACTGTCGTGAAAGGATTCGACCCGATCTAAACGTTGTGGTTTGTTGGTGGTAGTGTGGCACGATTGCAGCAATGGGCTCTTATTTCTCTTCTCTCTGTCTTTGTGGTTGCAAGGGATTTGGAGACTTGATTGTGGGATTTTGGATTGGAGTCTTTGATTGGCATGAATATCTAGTCTTCTGATGGGTAGCACAACTATAGGACAGCTTTTGGTACTAAGTAGGAAAATGATAAAGACAACTTTCTAGTGGTGAAAAACACAGCAGTGATGGGAATTTTTTTTTTTTTTTTGGGGTGTGTGTGATTTTTCTGATTCTTTCTTGCGGTGATACTTCAACAGATCGGTGTTTGCTCTGATACCAAATATGACGCAAGACAACCAAAACAAAACTAAAACAACAATAAAATAAAGGGATATGACCTAGGAATCAGCACCTAGGCCTTGCTTGGAGTCAGCACCAAGCAGGGAAACACTAGAAGTCAGCACCTAGGGTGGACCTAGAGTCAGGACCAGACCAAAAAAAGACCAAACGGCCATTTTTTTTCATTCATCAAAATATCAACTCTCCCTCAAGGAGTACAATAAGTTGCTTATAAAGGATTGCTAAACCCTAGTTCTAATTGGCTAGGAAACCCTAATTGCCTTATTACAAAAATAACATTGCTTCTAAATTAAGATACTAATAGTCCAATAAACTAATAGGACCTAAAACATAAAAATACAATTGGCTTGCAAACATAAATAATACTAAATAATAATCTTCTTGCGTCTCCCGCATCACTGGCACTTGCCACATGGAATGCCCTTAAAACACAAGGGATTCAAGCACTTGTCACATCATCAAATTTCACTAAAGTTAACCAAACTAACTAACGGGTCTAAGCATAGGGGAGTGAAGTATCACAAACATACCATAGGGTACCTCTATACCATAGGGGTGGTAGTTGCATTCTCAAAAAGAAAGTTAATAAATAAACAAAGAGTGCATAAAGGTGACAAACTTAGGGGACAAATGAATTCTTACCTACCCGATCATAACTGGAAGCTAACGTGCATTCTTGCACATACCTAAACATTAAGCATTCAACAAAATATGTATACTGAAATCTCCTTCACACCCTTCAATCCTCCATGTTGATTTTATTATATCAAATGCCTTTAAGCTGGATAATGCAACAACAAAAAAGTCATAGTTTCCAACGTGCTCTTATCCTTTTCAAACCTCAACATGGTAGACTATGTACAAGAAGACATGTATTTGAAAATTTCATACCACATCAACTGGTAGCACACTAAATCATCTCTCATGCAGCATAGAATTTCAAAACATAAAAGAATCCCGATATATACTATTATAGATGAAGCAAGTGTGTGTATGCCACTAAGAGTGTAAAAATAAAGGGGCGGATGTAACTTGCAGAATATTTGTCTATCACAACAAAATTGATTGATAGTTCTCTGTCCCACGAGTCTAGACCATACTCTAATTCATTAGCCTAGATTGTATTGTCTCTCAAAAGTTAAAACCCATAGCTTAAAACCCATAGATTGTATTGGAGGAGTTAAAGATTTTATGCCAACGCAGTCTGATGGAGTGGTCTCGTTGTTGGGGTTTTACTGAGTGTTCTTCTCTCTCTGAGTTTATGCCTTCCCTTAGCTTAGTTTCCTGACATCTCTCTTCCTGTTGTGTTGTGTTGTGTTGTGTTGTGCTGTGTTGCTATTGTGTTGTGTTGTTGTTCATCATCATGAATATCTTGTATTTCTCTTTTATTTTTTTCCCTCTTTAATATAAGTTTTCTAATTACCTATCAAAAAAAAAGAGTTAAAACCCATATAGAATGAGTACTGTTTATAATTGCACTATATATTTTGCATTTTATCAGATAGATAATGATTATTAGATAATGATTAAAGTCCTCCAGGGAACATACACCACTAAGGTACCTAGTACCATAATGTAGAATCAGTACTTTTTACAGTTACAGACTATAGATTTTGCCCTATATCAGATGGACACAGATTAAAGTGTTCCATGGAACATACACCACTAATGTACCCTGTACCCTACAATTTTCAACCATTGGCAAATAATACAACAGCAATAATGTATCTCCAATTTTTCCCTCTTCAATTTATATCTACTTCCAATGGCTGCATAAGTATATTTAAGCTTATTCTTAAGATTAATCTCAATCATTCCTGATGTCCAGACAGCTTTTAGTGCTGCTGCACAATTAAACTCAAACTTCATGTATTGGACAAAAGAATAATTATTCTTTGAGCAATTCGCAAATAAAAAATAAGGTTGTCTCCGAATCTAAAATCTCCTACAATAAAGTTGTTGCCACAGCATTTGCTTACCTCAAAATCATCATCCAATTTCAAGAACTGCCTATTGAAGAAGGCGGCAGCCAATTTCAAATTCCCACTACGGAACTCAAAGTTTACAAAGCAGACAACATCTAAAACTTCCAATTGATTAAGTACACGCATATCATCAGTAATGGTTACAAGCCAGAAACCAGAGTTGTTCAAAACAATGACTTTGCCAAACTTCACAATCAACAATAAGCATGAAAAATTATTAGTAAAAGAATAGTCAATTCTTTCATTTCCAGCAAATCCTAGATCCTTTAGATTCTGTCTTTCATGCACTACTAAGGATTCCACTAAAATTTCTTCTTAGGTGTCATCAACATTTTGCTCATTGCTTTTCTTTTTATTTCACTCAATCTTTTCCTTTCTTTTCTGGGTTGGTGTTATTTTCCCTTTGTCATTAAGATATGTTAGTTGTCACTGTGTCCAAAATATAACAATTCAAGAACAAAAAATTGATTGTATAGCTCCACTCAGTTACCAAGATGTCATTGAAAAGTGAAGAAAGCTTGCAATTTTTCCAAATTTTTATGTTTCATCTAAACACTTGCTCCTTGCAATTAAGCAAATCCCATATATGAACCGCAAAGTTCCCAGACAAAAAGTCAAAAACCACTGCTGTAGAACTGATAAGATGACCATATCGGCATATCAATAAATAATTCAACAAACCCATCACAGGAAAAAAAAAATACAACAACAATTATAGGGAAAGCCCACAACTTTAGAGGGATATAAGAGGTTATACTAACCAAACAGTTATAGTTTTGCAAGGATCAGCAAAGTAAGACAGGAATTAAAGAGACGGAAAAAGATATATTACAGTACACAACAAATAATCAGCATGTTGCAAGGATCAACAAAGTGCAATAGTAATTAAAGAGACAGAGAAAGATATATTACAGTACATCACAAATGATCAGCATGGTTTTTAGAGACAAACCAGAAAGCTTTAGACTTGTGAATTTGACAGTCCAATCAGCCAACATGGAAGGCTCCAATATCACCGCTTCTAAGAGAGCCAGCAACCTCATCAGCAACAGTCAAACAGGAAGACACCCACCCAGACAGAGCCACCCACACCATCTTTGCCATCCATAGAGTCATGGCCCATGGCACTGCCATTGCCTCCCCCTCTCAGCCTCTCTCTCTTTGTTTTGGTTGTTCAATGTTCAATCAAAACCCAGTAATTGTTTTGGGATTCAAAGAGAACCCATTTGAGGATCAGCCCCTTTGTTTGGAAAGAAACAAAGGAAATCAGAGTTACACCCAAAGAGAATTCAAGAGGTGAAGTGTAAAGAAAAGGAAAGAGAAAATGAAGTGAAGGGTCAAGTCAAGAATGTGGCTACGTGGGGTATAATTTATTGGGTTTGCTTATAATTGGGTATGCTTGGTTTCTTCCTTTTTACCTTTCTTTTGATGTCCTTTACTCCAAAGTCCAAACTATATGTCCCACCCCACCAAAAAAGAAAAGGCATTATCTGATAAGATAAGGATGATATCACATATTTAGTGATGACAAATTTTGTTTCTCAAAAAAAAAAAAAAAAAAAAGTGATGACAAATTTTAATGAAAAATATAACACTATAAATTTCTTCGTATTTTAACTGTTAAACTTTTATTAAGATAATAAATTATATAATTAGTATCACATCACATTCAAGTCCATCATTGAACATTTATTATTCATCATTTACAACATTTAAAAAAAAAAATTGTTAAGTTTCAACTTAATAATTATAAATAAAAATTGTGAAATTTGTTTGATAAATAAAAGAGAAATTAGAAAGAAGTTTTTATGACCACTGCACACTCTTGGTGCGATGGTTACTTCATAATTATAAGTACTTGTGAGGTGTGGGGGGTAAGGACCAGGGTTCAAATATTTAAAAGGGAGTTTCACACATATACACTTAGATTAAATTAGAGTATATCTATCTTTAAAAAAAATAAAAATAAAATAAAATAAAATAAAAAGAAGAAAAAGAAGAAAAAAGCTTTTATGATAAAGGAGGTTTTTCTTTTTCTTTTTTTTTTTGAGAAACTTATGATAAAGGAGGTTGGATTGGATTGCCAGTGAGAAATGCCATAAAGTAACCCCACAATGTTGCGGCACAGCACAACTATGAATGGGCTTTGGTTGCAGCAAAAGGCTGAAAATGTGTACGCAGTTCAAGGCATGAACCGAGATTTTTCGTAAATAGGCGTGTTAATGAACCACCTTGGTCAATTGTTAACATAAAAGTTTTGATATCACTTTTCTGAAAAATATAAAAAATTATCAACAACAAAATATTTTTAAAAATAATTTCTAAACCAACTTCCTAAACGTATTAGTTAATATTTCCCAACTACCAAGAATCATTATTTTATGAGTTGCATTAATAACTTTTGACAAATTAGAACTTTTTTTAAAATATTCTGACAAATTAGAATTATTGGGTGTACTGTTTGGATTCTTTATGGCAAAAAAAAAAAAAAAAATCCGTTTAATCATCATAATTAATTATGGCGAGTTGGGGACTCTCTTCTAAAAAACTATATGGAGACTCGCAACAAGTTGTGCAATACTTGATTCTCAAAAAAAAAAAAAAAAAGTTGTGCAATACTATTATTGCTATATTAATTGCAAGGGTAAATTATTATTAACAAGATAATTTATTTGATAAAAGAAATGATGCTATTAGGCCATACAGAAATTATAACTGAAATGATATTTTTTAGAATGAAAATATTTTTGATAAAACTTAATTAATCATAGGCTTAGAAGAGGTCTAAAACTATTTTTTTTTTTTTATAGGGAAAAACAATTATTTGAATGGTAACTGTGATAGAATATAATGATGGTTGTTGTTGCCTGATCAATAAGGTAATAATGAATCATTAGATGGTTACTATTATATGGTGAAAATCTATTTGCTTTTATATATTTGATATGAAATAATAAAAGATAATTTTTTGTTAGCTCGACTAGTAAAATCTCTTATTAATATCAATAGAAAGGAAAGGAAAAAGAATTAGGTGTATCGAATTCATGACCGCAAGGGTTGAGATGTTGAGTTAGTGGTTTTCAAAATCTCTTGAGATCTATGAAGTCTTAGGTTTGAAATCTCTAATTAGCATTCAAAACCTTTAGCTAGTATATTTGAGCCACCCCCAAGAGATTCTTCTTTGTAATTGCCTTCTATCCCTTGATACACACGAATGCATTTAAAAATAAATACAATTAGATACATATTAGCATTTGTACCTAAACTTAATAGTATCAATAAGAGATTGTAGGATAATATTTAGTAGAGTATGCAAATCATCCATTTTTTGTTGATCCATTTTAGTTAAGAAGAAGAAGTATATATTTAATTTGTACTCATTAACGTAATTTTTGTTATGGTGATGTAATGAATTTATATAATGTTTAATTTTTTTCAAATAATATATGAAGATTGATTTATTACAAAAATATATTGAAAATGAATACAAATTTTAGAATATGGTAATTTTTTCATTCACGTTTATACTTTAAATAATAATAAGTTTTGGCAAGGTAGTTTGAGTTAATGAGGTTAAAGCGGAATGAGCTAAAGTAATTTTAAATTGGAGAGGAACTTGACACAAAATTATAGTGTAGTTAGAATCTAGTTGTAATTATTTATTAAGGTTATATTTAAATATATTTCTAGAATCATACATGTGAGATGCAAATCAAGAATCATATATAAACTAAAGAAAATATTTTAATAAAATTAAAGATAAATAATAAAATAGATGGTACAAATAAAAGAACAAAAGTACCTCAAACTACATGAAGAATTTATATTGGGTAAGACCAAGTTTTAGTTTAAAAAACTCATGAATTATAAAATAATTTAAAATAAATAATTAAAATTCTTCTAGATTTCTTTAAACTTAATAATTGAGTTTTTGATGAAGTAGTAGACTTTGGTTAAAAAAATTCATTTAAACTAAACTATATTAATATTTTTAATGAATTTAAAATTTAGGGTTTAATTTAAAATAGTAATAAAAAACACAATGAGAATTATGCAAATTACCAAAGTCTTTAATAAATGGTAACCACTTGGTGCAAGGAAAGTGTAACAACTTGTTGTAGAGAGAGAAGATATCCACTAGGTTCAATCACGACTCCTCTAACCCAACTCTTATTTTGGTTAATTTAGTCCAGCACTTTGTCAAAATAAGTCAATCTAGTCATCTTGTCCAAAATTTTTAGAAAATTCTTAGCAAATAAAGTAGATTTTTTATTCAATACTCATTAAATAGTAAATACATGGGGTACATGGGGTTCTTTTTGTCCTTTTCATCGTACACTAGGCACGTGTCTCAAAAACGATACACAATCTAAGTGTATATGTGTGTAATTTTTTTTTTTTTTTTGGTAATCAGGATAATATCATTAACTAAAAAACATCAACAACTGAGCATTTACACTCATACACTGTTCCATCAGCATCTAGGCTGAGCAAAAGAGAAACATCACTAGGGGGTATGGAAAATTACAAAATCATGGGAAAGTAGAGCTCCTCTTCTAGTAAGAGCGTCGGCGCACTTATTGGCCAGCAGTGAAGAACTCTAGTTCTCTGGATCTTCTGTAGACCAGCCTTGCAATCAGCCATAATAGTATCATTGCTATTAGAACTACCTTCATCCTTCTGCAATAACTCAACCACTAGCTTAGCATCAAGTTCAATTAAGACATTTGGCAAGTTTAACTCAACACACAAATTAATGCCATCCCGCAATGCCCATAGTTCCGCTGCCACACTAGTGGTGTGCCCAATGGCTCTAGCAAATCCACACACCCATTCCCCACGATGGTTACGAATTAAACCACTTCCACCCGCTTTGCCTGGGTTACCTAAAGAAGAGCTATCTGAATTTAACTTGAACCAATGCTCTAGAGGAGGCAACCATCGAACCTGAATAGTTGTCAGCGAGCGGCGGTGTCTTTCATTCACACCGAGAAAGGCGAACTCAGATGCTTTAGCAATTGTTTCAACCATAAGATTCTTCTTGTTGTGCTAATTCCTGAAGATAAAATTGTTACGTCTAAGCCACAGACACCACACACCAAAAGTAAAGAGAGTACTCCAAGTGATGCCCACAGAGGAAAGAAGATGAGAAGTACAGTTAATCCACAGCCAAACCAATAAATTTGCGCCATAAAACAGATTGGATTGAATTGGAGGGGGAAAAGAATTCCAAAAATCTCGAGCATGTTGACAATCTCTCAATGTATGAATAATGGATTCTACATCAGCATTACATAACAGGTAGCAGGGAGGTATGTTCAGCCCTCTCATATTTAGCACTTCTCTGGTTGGTATGCTTCGGTGAAAGCATTGCCAAAGAAAACATTTGATCTTGGGCAGCATAGAAATTTTCCAGATCCAATTTCCCATGAAATGATCACAAAGGGGGTTGTTATGCATCGTACATGCTAGCTTATAAGCTTCCTTAAGCTCGAACTCCCCATTTGGAGAAGAAGACCAAGAAATTCTATCTACCCCATTCGCTGCCATGGGGATGGGAGTGGCTTTAATTTATTGGCCTAAAGAGAGAGGAAGAACAAATGATAAGCACCCCAAATTTCAGAAATTGTTCTGAGTAATATCCCTCAGCAAAATAGTATCCTCATTCCTCTGAAAATGGCATGCAATGAGGCTTCTAATAGGCCCATCGCTCAAACATTTGTCATGCCAAAAGGATAATAAACTATTCTTGCCCGGAATCCACTTAATGCCCTTCTTGAATATTATTTCGCCTTTACTTAGAGCCTTCCACGTGGTTGAACAAGATCTA
Source organism: Quercus tomentella (assembly GCA_028535165.1). Classification (NCBI taxonomy): domain Eukaryota; kingdom Viridiplantae; phylum Streptophyta; class Magnoliopsida; order Fagales; family Fagaceae; genus Quercus; species Quercus tomentella. The sequence continues at coordinate 38,015,339 of JAPQVY010000012.1, read as the reverse complement.
TTTTTGAAAGCAGCAATTCTACCTCTTCTAGTATATTTATGCGCAAGAACTTTAGCCCAAGGTGAATCTTTTTCTTGATGAAATCGCCAGTTGAGTTTGGCAAGTATAGCCAAATTCTTTTCTTTTGCCGATTAAAGACCAAGGCTGCCCTCCTTTTTTGGTTTGGTGATTTTTGACCAACCGACTAGATGCAGCTTCTTTTTATTATCCGTTGTACCCCAAATGAAATTACTACACAATCTATCAATATCTTGGGTAATCTTTGATGGAAGGGTAGCACATTGCATTAAATAATTTGGGATAGTGGAAAGAGTAGCTTGAGTCAAAACAAGTCGTCCAGCAAAAGATAGAAGATGAGCTTTCCAACCAGCAAGTTTTCCTTGAACCCGCTCAATCACCACCCCAAAATCTTGCGAAGATGATGTGTGCTTTAAGGGAAAACCAAGATACTTACCCAATGATGGAGTGGAGTGGAACTCCAATATGTTGCAAAGCTCCTATCTGCAACTATGATCCAAATTAGGTGAGAAAAATACCCGAGATTTCTCAACATTCACCTTTTGGCTGGAAATCTCACAAAACGTGTCTAGCACCTCTCTTACAGCCCAAAAATTTTGAACATCAGCTTTCGCGAATAGAACAAGATCATCCGCAAAGAATAAATGAGAAAAGGGCAAACCACCCCTAGAGACCGAAATTGGATCCCACAAATTATCTTCACATTTATCCGTTATGAGTGCCCCAAGGATTTCCATGCACAAGATGAAAAGGTAAGGAGAGAGGGGGTCTCCTTGCCTAATACCCCTGGAAGGCTGAAAAGAATCTAGTGCCCCGCCATTAAAGAGAGTGGAGATGGATGAAGACGATACACAGCTCATAATAAGGGAGATGAGGTGGCTAGGGAACTTGAACAAAGAAAGAGTGTCCTTAATAAAGCTCCATTCGAGATGATCATAAACTTTCTCCAAATCAATTTTAATAGCCATGATTCCTTCTCTACCCTACTTCTTGGATATTGAGTGAATAAGCTCCTGAACAATGATGGCGTTATCCACACCCTTTCTCTTAGGCACAAACGCTGTTTGAAGTGGCAAGACAAGGTATTCTAGGGCTGTTCAGAGGCGAGCCACAATAAGCTTAGTTATTACCTTGTACACCGTGTTGCATAGGCCTGTGGGTCGGTAATTATTTAGCGTTTCCGGGCTGTTACACTTGGGGATAAGAGTAATTAAAGTTTTGTTGAGATACTCTGGTACTTTTCCAGTGCAGAAAGATTACTTGACTTCACTCTTAACCGAATTGCCAACGATTAACCAAAACCATTCAAAAAAGCCCGCATGAAGTCCATCTGGACCCAGAGTTTTGTAAGGTTTAAGAGAGTGTAGTGCAACGAGAATCTCCTCATAAGTAACCGGCCTTTCCAACTTGGAAATATCTTCAGCTTTTAAGAAACATCTCTAAAATAGAGGTTGCCACTCCTGCCTAGAGGCACTATAATGGGAAGTAGTGAAGAGTTGGATAAAACCTTGTCTAATAAAATCAGCAACTTGTCGATCCCCAGTTAACCAATTCCCCATACTATCCTTCAAACTAGTAATACGATTCCTACGTTGGCGAATCAAAGCTGAATTGTGAAAAAAGGTAGTGTTTCTGTCACCCTCAACCACCTAAGTGATTCTCGACTTCATACTTCAATATTCTGCCTCCAGGTCAACAAGATTGGAAAGCTCGGCTAAGAGGGATTTTTCCAAATCAATCAGGAAATTATTGGGACTATTCCCCAAAGCGGTTTACACTCCCTTAAGTCTTGCACAGGTTCTTTGCTTTCTATGGAAAATATTTCCAAACTGATCTCTATTCCATATATTGGCTTTGGTGGTAAAGGAGCAAATGGCATTAGGTAAATATGGAGTACCAAACCATGCATCTCTGACCAAATCAGGGAAATCCGGATGAGACAGCCACATAGGTTGATACCTAAATGGTCGAGGAAATTGTACCTTCTAATCAGTCTGTTGGGACAAGACAACCGGACTGTGATTAGAGCGGGATCTTTACAGATGAGTGACATGGGCTTCTGGATATAGCACATTCCAGCTAGAATTAACAAAAAACCTGTTGATTCTCTCTTGAATGAGGCTGGATAAGGGTTGTCAGTTTGACCACGTGAACCGAGGTCCTGAGAATCCCAGGTCCATCATACCACAAGTATTCAAGCACTCCTGTAAATTGATACCTCTTAAGATGTTGATTGGTCTGCCATCTAACTTATCTTCACCCATTAACACCTCATTAAAATCTCTCGCGATATCCAAATGAGGGAATGAAGATCAGCAACTTCGATCAAATTGTTCCACAATAAAAGCCTTTCTGCATATCTGGGGCTAGCATAAATCGCCAACAATAACCATGAATTATTTGAAGAGAGGTCACACACCAAGGTGTGTATCTCTTGCTTCGTGGATGAGAGCTCAGAGACCTCAACTTGTGTGGTGTCCCACAAAACCCAAAGACCACCGGTGAACCCAATATTATTGGCATGTATAGCCCTATCAAAAGGCAGTCTATCTAATATATCTTTAGCCCTCTGGCAGCTGATTTTAGTCTTAGTGATAATAATAATAGCAAGGAAGTGGTTCAGAACCATATTATGAACAAAACTTTGACAGGATGGGCTTAATGCACCCCGACAATTCCAATTTATTATCTTCATTAATAAAATAAATAAAGGTAGGGAAGAAGGAAAACAAAATTATTCAGTGCAAGGGACTTACCTCCTCCCTTGACCTGCATGCCATCCATTTCCACAATATGATTATCTTCTGGGTCAGTTTGAGGTTCAAGCTCCTGGATCATATTGTCCACAACTAGATTGGAGTTTGAAATTGGGCCTTCCTCATTCTTGGTTTTTTGTGATCTTAACTTGGGATCAATGTGCTTTAGATTAGCTCTGGATATTTTGAGAGCTGCTGATGCCACCATTTCTCCCAACTGGGTTTTTGAAGCATTCACCTCTGTAATTTTAGCTTCCATTGCTGTGTCAGCCCCTTTCTCAATCCCATCCATTCTATCGTCCGTATCTATCTCCACCTGAGCTGAAGGCATGTCATCACCAGAGCAACCCGCTGTGAAAACTATCGACTTGTCAGGAGGAATTGCAAAGCCAAAACCACGCTTTAATTCCTTAAACTCCGCCAGTTGTTTCTGCCTTTCCCCTTTCAAACTCGAGGTCCCACGCAATTTTTGATTGGATCGAGAGTTCCGAGAAAGCTGTTTGGTCAATGTTTTAACTAAATGGAGATAATTTTGGTCCTTATTCTCTAGCTGAGTGCGATCTGCCACAAAGGCATTATCTACTGAAAAAGGACTGGCAACATGCTTACTTTCCTTCTGTATAACGCCTGATGGGTCAAGCTTATGGGTAGATGGGCCTGTAACATGATAAAGGGAACGGGCCTTTTGATGTTGAGCCGAGCTATGTTGGGAAACTTGGGGGGAGACTTTATTACCTTTTCTACTAGATTGCCTTTTTCGTGAAACCAAAACCCAAGGCCCAAAAGTCTCACTAGGAACAGAACAGTCCACTACAGGTAGGTCGGCCATCTTGGTTCCATCTTCTTCAACTTTCTCTATTGCCATGGCTGTGTAAGGGCAGCTTTCCATCTTGTGACCAACACGACCGCATGAAAACATAATGAATTAATCCTTTCGTACTGAACCGGTTGTTTAACACCATCAACCTTAATAATCTTGATGAGGGGATTAGTAAAATTAACCTGAACACAAATCCTAGCGAATTGCCCCCTTGACTCAGATGTCGTACGTGTATCAATCCTTAAAACAAGACCAATAATTTGCCCCAGATCATGCAGCACTGATGGTTCATAGTATTCTATGGGAAGCTCAGGGAACCTCACCCAAACAGCTACCGAGGATACACTGGCTGTTGATGGTTTGAAGTTTGGTTCCCACTTCCTAATAGAAAGGTAATGCCCACCCACAAACCAAGGACCCTTTTTCAGAACTCTGTCAAAATCTTCTTTCGCTGAGAAGCGGATTAGGAAAAAATCTTGCTCTAGATCAATGCAGTCCAATCTGCCACAAGGTTTCCAAATGGCCATGATCCGCGATGTGAGGAATTGATACCCCAAAGTCTTTCCAATCACCTTAACTATTAGTGCATTTGACCATAGGGCCCTAATGCTTGCTTTCCTAGCACCAGAAAGATTTAGAGCTGCTATGCCCGCTTCAAGATCCGAGCTTTCATCATTGAAGTCATTTGCCATGTCCATTTCCTCTTCAAACCTGAATGCTCTTTCATACGCTCCAGGTATCTCGCCAGTAAGCTTCGCCTTGTAGGAGCTTCTTGTCCCCTCAGCATGGGTAGAAACATCCTCTGTAATTTTATCACCTTTATGTGTTTCCTTGACCTTTTTTGTGCTGCGTTGCAGCTCTTCGTCTTCCTCCCTTGACCTCACAGCAGTCTCAGAGCCCATTGCGTGCTGTCTCACACTTTTTGCCCCACACCAACTTGTTAGCATCAATCTATACACAAATAATTACATTATCTTTTTTCACAAACTTATATTGAATTGTGTGTAATTTTTTTTACAATATAGAAATTATACTCTAACATAATCTAAGTGTATATATGTGTGAAGTTCCCTTCTAGAAACTTGAACCTTGGTCCTTGTCTCCCCCCCCCCCCCCCCCCTCCTGCCTACAAGAACTTTGTACTTATTGATAACCATTATGCCAAAGGGTGCGTATTGGTGGAAGAGGGTGTAGTTAAGTGTAGCCAATCGTCTCAAAGTCTAGACATCATGTTAGTAATAGTTAATATGAGTTGATGAATATTTATTGTTGGGTTAAGGTAGCTTGACCTCGATTAATTAATTCAATTACCCAAGTTAATTATTTAGGTTAAATTGTATGCAAACCGTGGAGTCACCAATAAATCACCAAAAATACTAAATACAATGGAAAAAACTTGACACAGTGGTTTGTTGACAAATGGGGAAAACCTCTCTCAAGGCAAAAACCCCCCATCAAATGATTTTAAGGTCACCACTCCCAAGAATTAACTAATTAACAATTAAGCAGTTATAAGTATAAGGAATCTTACCACTACCCTGCCCTATCTTGAAATACCAACCTATAGTTGAACCTTTGCTCCAATACCCAATTGGACTTAATCTTGTAATAACCTTCTTTCCTTTGTTGCACAAATTTCCAATTTGTGACTAACTCCTTTGCACAGATCCCAGTATATGACTAACTCGAGCAACTTCAATTGTTGTTGGCTGCAAAGTTCTTCACTTCATCAACAATGAGCATCAAGAAGCGCTTGGTTACAAAACCCTATGGTGTACAAACACAATAGCTTCTCATAAAGAAAAATAAACTCTTGGTCTTTGTATCCATGCGTGACGGCTCTTAAAATAAGCCTTATATATGTCTAGGGTTATGAAAGAAGAAACCCTAAACAAAAATATCAACATAAGCTAAAATTCAGATCTAGAAATTTTGAATTTGTAAAGCTCAATAGATCGAGCTTGTGTCAAGCTCGTGTCGAGCTGCCCATTAAATCTCGATAGCAGCTTTCTATCGAGTTATCTGTCGAGCTACAGTAAAACAGCTTTTCTTCACTTGTTTCTTAGATTAATCTTCATGTCTTTAATACAACCAATACGTATCAAACCCAACTTAAATCTACCAAATTTACAAGTAAAGTGTGTTTTGTCAAAGAATTAGCCAATTACATAGAAAATATAACCCTAACATTTATGTTTAGCAATAATGAAAAGTAAAGATTGAGCATTGAATATCTTGAAGTAATAGTCAATTTTTTGAAATCTTCTCATATCTACCGATGAGTGGCAGATGATCGCAATGAATATGTAGTTTGGTGAGCGCCCTTTTTTTAAGGAAATGTTTCCCATACTTGCTGGATTATAGACTTGTGCAACCTTAGGAGCAAGGGAAGACGTTGCTGCTAATCAACACCCATAAGCTTCATCCTCACATCAAAGAAGCCATGAAATTCTAAAGTCACGTACAATGTATTACCAAGTTTCGGTGCAAATGCTGCAAAATGGATAATCCTCATTACAGATGAAAAGCTTATTGAACACAATGCACACGTTGCAACTTGCAAGCGTTAGCGGCCATCCAAGAGTTCACCAATACACATAATTAAAATATCAATAACATGCGTCTCATTTAAACAATATAGAATTATACATATAAGTAAACTGATAATTTATAAAAAATTTAAGTAGTAGAAGGGAAACCCTAGGCAGATGGGGATGAACATCAGTATAAATTGAATGAAATGAAATGAGTGGAAAAGTATGCATTGGCATTAGCCATAATCTAAGAGTAGGAATGGCAACGAATCGAGTTTGGGTCGGGTTTCTTTATGCCCGGATTCGACCTGCAGGCCTATACCCATTACCTAAACTCGGCCCGTTTAATAAACGAGTTTTTTTTTTTGTTGCACCCAAACCCAACCCGTCAGGCCCCGCCCCAAAATCACAAACACAGAAATCAGTAAAAACCCAAAATCACAAATCACAAAATATACATGTAATTTTCTTGTCATCCAAACGGATGCCAAGATTTAACAAACCAATCTGTACAAAAAATCCAACAAATCCCAAAAATAAAATTAGCAAATTTGAAAATTCCAGCAACAAAACACCAAAAAAACCCAACAAATTTGGCTTACAAAAAAAACCCCAAACCCAAATTTTGCTCACAAAACACATGAAAAGAAAAAAACCCAAACCACACCGATTGTGGATCTGTAGCGAGTGAGGGGTGGTTCATGGTGGATCTGTAACGGGCGAGGTGCTTGATCGCTTGATTGTGGCTGGTGACAGACCTTAGACTGGCCGACGGAGAATGATTAAGAGTGAGTGAGAGTTTGGACCGACGAAGAATGATTGGACCGACAGTGAGAGCTTGGGCAGTTAGGCCAGCGGTGAGATTGAGAGTGAGTGAGAGTGGGGGAGGTGAAAATTGAGTCTTAGACGAGAGGCGCTATGAGTGTGAGTGAGGTGTGAGTTGAAGTTTTAGGGTTTATAACTTTATATATATATATATGGGGTATTTTAGTAATTTAGGATATAGTCAGGTCAGATCCGGGTCTGGGTTTAGGCCAGGTTTCAATAAAACCCGGATCCGACCCGGACCCATTTCAGGTTTTTTTATTTTATTTTTATTTTTAACCCAAACCCAACCCTATTCTTTATCGACCCGGGTAAACCCTGACCCATTAAGGTCGGGCCGGGCTGGGTACCCGTGGGTCGAGCATAAATTGTCATCCCTATCTAAGAGTTCACCAATACATATAATTAAGATATAATAGCATGCTTCTCCTTATTTCAGTCCCAAAATTTAAACAATACAAAATTATACATATAATTTATCAAAATTTAAATAACAAAAAAGGAAACCCTAGTTGATGGGAATGAACTCAAAATCTATATTAGTTTAAATTAAATGAAATGAAATACGTGGAAATTCGAAAGAATTCTATGAACGGAAAAGTATGCAATATGTTATAAAAATCAAAGAGAAAAGTCAATTAAGGTTTGTTAGCTCAAATTAAAAAAAATACGAGGAAATTCAAAAGAGTTCTGTGATTGGAAAAATATGCAAAAATATCAATTTAAAAGTGTTTTATGCTAAGAGGTGTTATGGCTTCAGCCATGGTTGGTTGGCTGCCATAGATGAAAATGCCTATACTTAATATAGCAAATAAAATAAAATGGATAATAATATTTATTATTTATATATATATATATAAAATGTCTATAATTAATTTAGCAAATAAGATAAAATGCATAATAATATTTATTACTTATAGAAAAAAGGGTAAAATATCTTTTTCGTCCCTAAACTATCACAAAAGTTCTATTTTCGTCCCTAAAGTTTCAAAAGTTCTATTTTCGTCCCTAAACTTTTCCAAACATACTGATTTTTGTCTCTCCGTCTGTTTCCGTTAACTTATGTCAGAAATCCCCTCTTACAAGCATCTAGGCAAACATAAAATCTCTCAAAATATGGCTGCAACTCTGGATGGGGTTTGTTAGTTGAAAGTACTGCAGTAATTCCAGGATTAGTTTTGTACAACTCCTCACAATAATCACCCAACTGTGCATATTGCTCCTTGTATGTCCCCTCCAATACCTCATTTGCCCTCAACTTAGCTTGTTGAGCCTGCCCCTTGTTTATATGGATATTGAAAGTACTATACACGTGCTGTCACATCTTTCAACTTCATATTTCGGTTAGTCCTTAATTGTTCAACAATATTCTTGCCTAGCCACTTGGATGATGCTTGTTTATTCCTAGACTGCCTCTCACATATATGCTCATCATTATATGTCCTAATTTGCCAAGTGTCCACACTCTTCCTCTTTGGACAGTATATAAAAAAAGGACACTTATTCTTGCACTTTACTCTTACTCTAATGTAGTCATCTTTAACAAGTCTTACATTAAACACTTTTTCCACAGCATAGTCTTTTATAGCATCCTTGAATTCTTGCTTGGATGCAAACAACATCCCTTTTTCAAAACTAATTTCAGATATAGGACCTTTATGATATTTAGGATACTGAGGTCTATCCTCAACATCTGAATCAGACCCAACCAAGCTAGCAGAAGTATCATACACATATCCATCCTCAACAGCCTCAGTAGTAATACCTCTTGGCCCATCAATTATTGCTTTTAGCCCACTAACTTTAACACTTGGCCCAACATCACCTGATCCACTACCATCACTAGCCTTACTTCTACAAGCTTTCGATTTTTTCCTCTTAACACCCTTTGCGTTTTGTTTCTTTCCATTTATTGATGTTCCCACATATATTTCCTTCCCTTTTGTATTTTCTATTGGTGTTACTTCCTCATTCCTAATATACATATGAAACATATCATCATTGTCACTCTCACTACCACCAAAATGGACTTCACAAGCACTATCATATTCCTTAATGGCCCCATTATCAACCTCTACCCTCTCTCCCCCCTTTCTATTATTATTTGTATCTTCTTGCCCAAAGTCTTCCAAGAACGTCACGTATAGCTTAACTTCATGGTGCCCTCTAATAATTTCCACCATTTTCACAACATCATTGTCATATACTAAGGGCTTTAAGCCTCCCACAAATGGTAAATCAGGATCCCTATATAACAACAAATCAAGGGGCCCATAACCAAAATCTCTAGTAATACTAATCACCTCGATCATTGACATTTCATTGGAATTGTAATCTTCATGCTTCTTTATCTTCCCCCCATCATACCTGAATGGATTATTCTTAAATTTCCCATCATAATGAAGACATATGGTGAATTGAAAGTCTTCATCCATCCTATAACAAACAAAGTGTAAAAAGAAAGAAGTATCATGAATACAAAGGAAAATATTGGACGAAGTACCTATCTGTTACAAACTTCAAGAGAAACATCTACATTAATATTGCTAACAATCTTTTGATGAATTCAAGTAAATTTGTTTCGGTGATTCTGAGCCAATAATTCCTTGTGATATCATTAAAAAATCAGTGGACTAAGTTACATAGTGGTTACCACGTGCAAATAATATACAGCAAGCCAAACAAAATTATTAAAGTCACTCAAATATAGCATGTGGTCCCTCAATGTGTGATGGAGTCTTTAACACTAAACACTAGGGACCACTAAGTCAAATTACGCCAATTTTTTAAACATAAACCCTTGTCCCTTTCAGTAGCATAGCACACCTTTATGTAAACCAATTTGTTATAGTGACAAAACTAAAAAGCTCTATATATATGACACTTTTTCATTGGCCTTGCAGGTTGCCTTGTCACTTTTCCACTAGAGCAACTTTTCAAATATAAAAAAACTTAGGTTTAAAGTGGACTCTTGTGTATTTTCATTACACTGAAAACCTGAAAATAGACTTTGTCTTGGAAACGTTTAAATCAATATACTTTGACCCATACCTATCAAGCTATAGAAACGTATATGTATATTCCAATAAAGCTATAAAACAAAACGAACAATTTTACCTTATAAGTCAGTAAGAGCTTCGATTTTAACAGCAACTTCATGGCAGAGTTCTAAACCCTATTTCATCTCCTCAATGTCGGCAAAGGGAGGCTGACCGGTTGGGGTCTCTAACGGGTTTGGACTAGTTGATCCTGGTCACTGATTATAGTGGGGCTTAGGCGTTAGGGTTTCAAGAATGAAGAATCAATGATTCATAAGAGGAGGGAGTGAGGGTCAACTGAGGGAATGGGGGGTAATTTTGGGCTTTTAAAAAAATGGTTCCCACGTGCCCTATAATTATTTGCCACGTATTTGTATTTTTTTAAACAAAATAATTTTAATCCAGGTCAGATACCACATCAGCACTCCATCAAGCCATATAAGACATAAGTTAACGGAAACAGACATAGAGACAAAAATCAGTACATTTAGAAAAGTTTAGGGATGAAAATAGAATTTTTGAAACTTTAGGGATAAAAACGAACTTTTGTGATAGTTTAAGGACGAAAATGATATTTTACCCTAGAAAAAACCTATATTTAATATAGCAAATAAGATAATAATAATATTTATTATTTATAAAAAAAATGTCTATACTTAGTATAGCAAATAAGATAAAATGTATAATAATGTTTATTACTTATTAAAAAAAACCCTATACTTTGTTTCTTATAAATAGGTTAGAATATCAACCTATAGCATTTATTCTAGATGATTACTTTTTATCATCAAGCCAAAACACGTATTGGTTTTGGTGAGATAACAACTAAATTGAAAGCATGAAAATTCTCCTATACTTGGTTTGATGTGCAGTCCACTCAGCCATTTCGTTAATTTTGACTTCGCAATTTTTAAATTTGTCCTCTTCTTGGACACTTTGTCGCAACTGATTTTTGATTTCTTCTTTTTCATTCTTGAAGAAAAGGGTTTTTGAGGTAGGGATTTGGGAAAAAAACTTTTGGATAAATGTCTAATCTATAAAAATTGACTTTTGTTTATGCCAAAATTGACAGAATGGCCGAGTGGACTACACATCAAGCCAAGTGTAGGAGGAAGACAGAGGTAATTTGAGTATAAGGAAAGAAAGATGTAAATTTTATTCTAATTTTTAACCATTTATCCCCATCTTGCACTACGTGAGAGTTAAAGGAGAGCTGTGACAACGAATTAAGAATGCAAAGGCAAACTCACCAAAAATGGAGAGTAGATCTATGTTTGTGAGTTATATGACCATGATTAACTGATTTTAATAAGTTTTCTATTGGTTTCTTTATGTTAAATTTGAGGAAGCTTGTACCCAATTCTTAGGAGATGCAAGTGGCTTGGCGTGTTTAAAAATACAAAGCTAAATGGCATAGATTAACAAAGATAAGATGCAAACATGGTAAAAGATTATGGAAAGTATGAATGCTAGTTCACTTAAATTGATCCAAACACATTGCACATGAAAAAAAAAAATCTCAAAAGTCATTTTTTTTAATAGGCTTCTTTACTATACTTACATTCTACAATACGCTTGTGAGTCTCGCTAAGTCTGTCCCAGTCATAAGAATGTTTAATAGAAACAAATGCATCGTAAATTGGCTTACTTTGCTTCACCCTCATTTCAAACTCAACCACTTTTGGCTACAAACCAAAAAGAAAAAAGGACCTAAGAAAAGACGCTCTTCTCTTAGGTTTCTTCCTCCCACACCCGGCTCGCATTAGAGGGGAAGATTAGCAAAGTGAGAAAAGATAGAGGTAAGGGGAGTAGCATCTTATTCTCTTCACAAGAACTTCTAGATCGGAGAAGCATACGGAACGGGCTTCGCGTTCATTTTGTTGGCAGAAACGATCCAATCCATTCAGGGCTTTAGGGAACCAAAAAACGAAGTCTTTTGACTTGATTCATAGATAGAATTGATGAAGTTATGTTTATTTTTGGTTTGTAGTCAAAAGTGGTTGAGTTTGAAATGAGGGTGAAGCAAAGTAAGCCAATTTACGATGCATTTGTTTCTATTAAACGTTCTTATGTTTATTTTTGGTTTGTAGCCAAAAGTAGTTGAGTTTGAAATAAGGGTGAAGTAAAGTAAGCCAATTTATGATTCATTTGTTTCTATTAAACGTTCTTTTGGCTAGGACAAACTTAGCGAGGCACATAAATGTATCGTAGAATGTAAGTATAGTAAAGAAGTTTATTACCACTGCGCACCCTTGGTACGGTGGTTACTCCACATGTATAAATGCTTGTGGGGTGTGGGGATAAGGGTCGAGATTTAAGTCTCCAGGAGGAAGCTTCACACACATATACATTTAGATTAGGTTAGAGTAGAAATTCTATCTTGTATAAAAAAAGAAAAAAGAAAAAGAAAAAAGAAGTCTATTAAAAAAAAAAAGGACTTTTGAGATTTTTTTCCAGTGCAATGTGTTTGGGTCAATTTAAGTGAACTAGCATCCATACCTTCCATAATCTTTTGCCATGTTTGCATCTTATCTTTGTTAACTTGTGCCATCTAGCTTTGTATTTTTAAACACACCAAACAACTCCTAAGAATTAGGTTAAGGTTTCCTCAAATTTAACACAAAGAAATTAATAAAAAACTTATTAGAATCAGTTAGTCCATGTTCATATAACTCACAAACATAGATCTACTCTCTATTTTTGGTGAGTTTGCCTTTGCATTCTTAATTCGCTGCCACAACACTCCTTTAACTCTCATGCAGTGCAAGATGGGGATAAACAGTAAAAAATTAGAATAAAATCTACATTTTTTTTTTCTTCTACTCAAATTACCTCTTTCTTCCTCTTACACTTAGCTTGATGTGTAGTCCACTTGGCCATTCCGTCATTTTTGGCATAAACAAAAGTCATAATTTTATACATAGTGAGTAAGATTAGACATTTATCCAAAAGCTTTTGCCCAAATCCCTACATCAAAAACCATTTTCTTCAAGCATGGAAAATAAGAAATCAAAGATTAGTTATGACAAAGTGTCCAAGAAGAGGACAAATTCAAAAATTGTGATGTCAAAATTAACGGAATGGCCAAGTGAACTGCACAACAAACTAAGTGTATGAGAAATTTTTCATGCTCTCAATTTAGTTGTCATCTCATCAAAACCAATACGTGTCTTGGCTTGATGATAAAGAACAATCATCTAGAATAGATGCTATAGGTTGATATTCTAACTTATTTATAAAAAAAAAAAAAACCAAGTATAGGCTTTTTTTTAATAAAACAATAAATATTATTATACATTTTATCATCTTATTTGCTATACTAAGTATATGCATTTTTTTGTACCAAGTGAGTTAATTCAATGTAGAAAACGAGGAGTTCAATATAAATAAACAAATACTTAGAGAAAATTTAATTAGATTCAAAATTGAATTTCGCTTTTGTTAACTTTCCATACAAATTAAATTATTTAGATTTTTACTGTTATTTTTTCTCTAAACTAATGAGAATATTTTTTATATTGTTTCTATATATTTAGATATTTTATATATTTAGATATACATAATAGCAGTGTAATGAGAAACTTGACTTGCCAATATCATAAAAATTGCAAAAAAAAAAACTATTTTAGTACCTTTAAATGTCCTGGTCGAACTAATATTCTATATGTTTTATAACCCAATCTAACATCAATAGTACCACTACAATTCATCATTCCTGTGTGTAAGCATGAGTTACATACTAGTCTATATATATAATAATAGGTAAAACAGAGAGAAAATCCAATTAAATTTCAAATTGGAGATACTAGTCTATATATATAATAATAGGTAAAACAGAGAGAAAATCCAATTAAATTTCAAATTGGAATTTAATTAGAATCTAATTTTGTGTCATGTGTCTCATCTAAACTAAATTTTAGAATTTTGTGCCAAGTGAGTTAATTTAGTATCAAAATTGAATTTCAATTAGAGTTTAATTTTGCACCATGTGTCCCAGAGAGGCTTGGTGGTACACTACTCCCTTTACTTCACAGCTTATAAGACAGAAAGTGGGGGAGTTTTCCTTCGATGTGGGACGCCAAGGATGTTGCAAAGCATGCCAAGGTTGGCTAAGGACGTTGCCAAGCATGCCAAGGACATGCCAAAGCATGCCGAGGACGTTGCAAAGCATACCAAGGTCGGCTAAGGACGTTGCCAAGCATGCCTTAGGTACCCACAATTATCTATATATATATTACTAGGTAAAGCTTAGATAAAATTGAATTAAAATTTGAAATTATAATCCAATTTTGCGTCATGTGTCTAAATCTATGTGGGAACTACACCATAATTATCTACTTAAGCTTGTGCCATGTGTCTACTTAAGTTTTTTAATCTTTGTGTCAAGTGAGTTAATGAGTGCAAAATACTAAAAATCTAATATTAATGAACTATAAAATTTTAAAAAAAAAAATCACATATACTCAATAAAAATTATCACATGTTTCTCAAAAACTAAATAAAATAAAAATCACCACATGTTCTATCTTATTAAAAATTAGACAAAAAATGATCATAAGAAGTATTAAATTTAGGTAAGAATTTTAATATATGACTAATTACGTTTACTTTAAATAAATAATTTGACTAATTATTTATATTTTATGATAAAAATTGTGTTTAATTTTAAATGTATCTATATGTATGCATGAATGCATGTGTTACATGCTTTAAAATTTTTTTTTTGACTTATTATTTATATTTTTATAATAATTTTTTTTTTAATTTTAAATGCATTCATGCGTTTAAATGGAGTTACATGCTAGTATATAATAAAAGCAAAAGCTAAAAGAAAATCAAGTTAAAATCCAAATTGAATTTCAATTGGAGTCCAATTGTGCACCATATATCCCATCTAATTTTTATTTTTTGTGTCAAGTGAATTATTGATTGTAAAATTCGTAGTGTCCAAATCTAATTAGATTCTAAATAAGATTTCAATTAGAATCCAATCATGCGCCATGTGCCTATCTAATTTTTAAATTTTTGTGGCAAGTGATTTATTTATTTTTGATGAATGGCAAGTGACTTATTGGGTGCAAAACCCAATGAGTATATATATATATATATATATATATAATATGAGAAATCATTACATATATTAGAAATCTATAATTTAAAAAAGGTGTAAGTTAATATCACGTATAATTTCAATAGCTAATATCATGTATAATTTCAATTTCTTCTATAAAAAAAGGTATAATTTGATCCGTGTACATGATAAGATTCTCAAAATAAAAGTTATATATAAAAAATAAAGACACGGTTTTTTTTTGCTATAAAATAGGATTACTAAACCCAACGTTTTTACTTTTTTTTCCCCCTTTTATCAAGACTTGAATGTCTCTCTCTCTCTCTCTCTCTCTCTCTCTTTTATTTATTTATTTTTTCAGATTCCTTTCTTCTAAATTCTAATCTCACTTTTTAAAAAAAAAAAATTTGGTTTTTATTTTTTATTTTTTTCAAATCTCTTCTTCTCTATTTTTGAATTATTAAAAAAAAACTATGATTTTTAATGTACTCCATTTTTTTTCTTTTTAGTAATTTATTTAGGTTAGTATTTGAATTGTTTTCTCTTCACATTTGTTTATACTAGTTTTTTTTTTTTCTTTTCATTTTAATGAATGTATTTTCTATGTTCAAAATAAACATTACTATGCATGTGATTTAATTGAGGTGAATCGAAAATTATAATACTAAACTAAAAAAAAGTCATATTGTAGGTGCAAAGTGAGTATAATGAGTCTAATTTTTATATTAGTTATGCGTCCCCACTCCAGATCCAGAAAATCAAACCCGACCCGGCCTGGCTCGTTTGATTTCAGTCACAAACACATTCCCGCTTGCTCACTTCGTTTGAATTTTTTGATCCGAGTTCCAAATTCTCAAAGATCCAACAGAGAAAGAATCTCTTTCTCTCTGGCTATGGCTCCTCACTTCGTTTTCCCACAGAGCCTCAGAGAACTAGAAGAAGACCACGAAGATAACCGCCTTTACGCTCAGAACTCCATCGATGTCGCTTCGCTTCGTTCTTCTGAACTCGAAGAGTTCGTCAAAGGTCTCTCTCTCTCTCATTTCCTTAACAATTCCGTTTGGTTGCTGAGAAAATGAAAATGAAAATGAAAACGAAACTCAAAACTCAATTTCTACTCCAATTTTGATTCGTTTTGTACATTTATTTGGATAATTTTAACTTAAATTTTCCTCTTCTTCTACTTTTAAGTGAAATTTATGAATTTTGTTTTTGACCTCAATAATTTCAGCAATCAAATAGTGCATGAGTTTGTTTTTATGTTTTTTTTTTTCCTTATGAAACCCTAAAGAAAGGGTAAAGTTATGTTTGTTTCCTAGGAATATGTAGAAATGAAAAGAAATTTGAAATTGAAGTGAGAAAAAGCGAAAAATCAACTTAAAAGGGAGTGGTTTACTCTGCATTTGGCTACAGTTTGCTGAATTTTATGTCTTTCAGGAACTAAGAAGCGTAAGTGTAAGACGTCAAATTGGTTTTACTTTGTTTTTGTTTCTGTTTAAAAACTCAAATCTCTCTCGGGAACCAAACAAATATCTTAGTGTAGTTTCTCATTTCCGAGAAAATGTACGAAAAGAAAAGGGAGCTATTTTTGAAACTTGAAAGTTTAGACTATTTATTTATTGATTATTGTTTTGGTGTTTAGAGATAATTACAAGTATCACATATTGTGATATTTTGATACAAAATAAGTAATAGAAAGAGATTAATTCAACTAATTTGTTTACATGTAGTGGGTTATTGTACTTGCAAGAACAAGGTAGTTCATGTTTCAATTTTGCACAACCAAATTTCTTCCCTTCATGATAGAAATCTCACTGATTTTTTAATTTTTTTTTTTTTGTCCTTATCTATTTGAATAGGTGTTTCTTTTGATCTTTCCGACAAGGAGCTCTTTTGCATTGAAGATCAAGATATCTTTGATCGTGTTTATTCATTGATTCGTGGTTATGCTAGTCTCCCTTCATCTTGTAAATTGAATCTCGTAGAGAGTCTTCGATCCAATCTCAGTGTTCTTCTTCCAAATGTTGATTCGCTCACTCGAACTCAGGATGATGACACTCTGGTTCACGATAGGGTTGCTTCACATCGTAATGCTTTTAAAATCTACACATTTTTCCTCATCAATGTTGTTCTTGCTGAGGAGTCCAATGCTGGTTCCAGCAACAATCCGAAGGTACTCTTTCTCTCTCTACTATTTGCATGTTCTCATTTATGTGGCAATCTTGGGTGTGATATTGCAACTTTTGCTGGCAATTTGGTGAAGTCTTTTGGCCATGGATTTAGGTAATAGCATCTACAAGGAAGAAACTTATCAAAAACTCATGGAATTGGGAGCCTCAGAGGGGTAGGATACTCAATTTGATTGCTAATTCACTAGAGATCAACCTTGCGTTGCTCTTTGGTTCCACGGACCCAGATGAAAACTATCTGTCTTTCATTGCGAAGTAAGTTGGATAACTGACAATTATATTTTAGGTATAGTTTTACTGTTTTGTGAATGGACTTTAAGTTGAAATTTTATGATTTGTGTTTTTGTAGACATACATTCTCTATGTTTGAGAATGCAATTCTTTTAAAAGACTCCGACACAAAAGATGCTCTATGCCGTATAATTGGGTCATGCGCTACAAAATACCACTACATGGCACAATCGTGTGCTTCTATCATGCACCTAATTCACAAATATGATTTTGTTGTTATCCCCATGGCTGAAGCAGTTGCTGGTGCTAAGAAGTATGCTGATGGAAGCCTGGCCAGTGCCCTTGTCAGAGAGATTGGTAGGACTAACCCAAAAGACTATGTGAAGGACACTGCTGGGGCTGAAAATATTGGGCGTTTTCTGGTAGAGATTGCTGACCGGTTGCCAAAGCTGATTTCAACCAACATTGGAATCCTGGTCCCACACTTTGGTGGGGAATCTTATAAGATAAGGAATGCTCTTGTTGGGGTTCTTGGAAAGTTAGTTGCAAAGGCGTTTAAGGATGATGAGGGTGAAGTGAGTTCTAAATCTGTTCGTCTCCGAACCAAGCAAGCCATGTTGGAAATTTTGCTTGAACGGTGTCGAGATGTTTCAGCTTATACTAGGAGCCGCGTTCTTCAGGTTTGGGCTGAACTGTGTGAAGAGCATTCTGTTTCAATTGGTTTGTGGAATGAGGTTGCAGAAGTTGCTGCTGGAAGGTTGGAGGATAAGTCTGCAATTGTCAGGAAATCTGCACTGAATTTGCTTATAATGATGTTGCAGCACAATCCGTTTGGCCCACAACTTCGAGTAGCTTCATTTGAAGCAACCTTAGAGCAGTATAAGAAGAAGCTGAATGAGCTTGAACCAGATGTGCCTGCAGAAAGTGTTGTGGATGATCTACCTTCTGATAATGATACTTGCAATGAAAACGGTGAAGTTCAAAACATAGATGCTCAAGTTCTGGCTGAAGAGCAGCAGGAAAGTTCAACTGATAGTTGTTTGACTCAGATGGAAGAAGAGATTATTCAGAAGGATAATTCTGTGCCAGATGTTGGGAATTTGGAGCAGACCAGGGCCTTGGTTGCATCACTTGAGGCTGGCTTAAGGTTTTCTAAGTGTGTCTCTGCCACAATGCCTACACTTGTTCAATTAATGGCTTCATCTTCTGCCTCTGATGTTGAGAACACAATTCTCTTGTTGATGAGGTGCAAACAGTTCCAGATTGATGGTTCAGAAGCCTGCCTCCGCAAGATGTTGCCACTGGTAGGCTTTCATTTTTGGTCATGCCATGGAAACAGTCTTAAAAGTTTCTTTGGAAGTCAAGATGTTTATACTCCCCCACCCCCCCCCCCCCCCCCCCCCCCCTTCTTTCCCATATGTATTTGCTGACATTTACCCAATAGATTTAGTTCTCGATCCATATTTGGAATTAATAGCAATTTATTTGCTCTCTTTTGTAGGTATTTTCCCAGGATAAATCCATCTATGAGGCTGTGGAGAATGCCTTTGTTACAATTTATATAAGGAAAAACCCAGTAGAAACTGCAAAAAATCTTTTGAGTCTTGCCATAGATTCAAATATAGGAGATCTAGCAGCTCTGGAGTTTATTGTTGCGGCCTTGGTGTCCAAAGGTGATATATCTACTGGCATGGTATGTGGAGTATATGTTTCTGAATAATATCTTGTATCAAATAGTTCTGAGCTTTTTTTCTAACACGTCTAGTATATTCCTTGATTATGACACACAAAAATGCATAAAATGATGACTGTTTCAGCCTTTAAAATTTACTGTTTAAATAGGTATAAAATAAATTATAAATTAGCTTCAAAGATGATATATAATTTCTAGCCCTCAATTATAGGGGCTAACACATGAACACACAAATTTTAAAAATAAATAATAGCTTAAACAGCTTAAGCCGTAGGTAAGCCCGTTATGGACAAACTGTAGATTGTGCAATTCTGCTCAGGTTTTGTGCCAAGTTAAGAACTTTTATGCCCAGCCTTATAATCTGAACATTAGGTTTTTCTAATACCTTTCTTGAGCTTTTCACTACACAATCTGAAGCCACTTGACTAAAAGTTGGGTAAATATTCAAACACAAAATTATCCATTTGTTCCAATCGTTTTAATCTTTTTTTTTATTATTTTATTTTGACAAACTTGGTTATAGCTAAGAATATATTTGGATTTTTATTGTTTGAGTAGACACTTCTGTTCTGCTTGAACTTCTTCAACGAGAATATCTGTCGTAGACTGGATAAACATGTTGGAAATGAGAAGCAAATAGAAGGTGTTTGTGATAATTGAGTTTGATGATGATCACTGAGAGAGGGTTAGATCTAATTTTGTAAATTTACTCAGAGTGCTAGTTTCTATCATGGATCATGGTCTGTCCTGCTTTATGAATGCTTTATCAGTTTTTAGCATTGTTGAGAATTTGCTCTGTTGAAACTATGTTTCTACCATTACTTGAAGAAGTGGTTCCTCAATAAAGTAACTGTTTCTGCAGATATCAGCATTATGGGATTTCTTTTGCTTTAGTGTTAGTGGAACCACTGCAGAGCAAAGTCGTGGTGCTTTATCTATCCTTTGCATGGCGGCAAAATCATCCCCTGTTATTCTTGGTTCTCACTTACAAGACATTATTGATATCGGGTTTGGTCGTTGGGCTAAAGTGGATCCTTTGCTTGCAAGAGCAGCATGCTTTGCTCTTCAAAGATTATCTGATGATGACAAGAAAAAGTTGCTATCAGTTAATGGCAGTCGTGTATTTGGTATGCTGGAAAGCTTAATTGCAGGATCTTGGCTTCCAGAGAATATATGGTATGCTGCTGCTGATAAAGCAATAGCTGCCATATATACAATTCATCCCACTCCAGAAACACTAGCTGCTGATATAGTGAAGAAATCTCTTAGTTCTGTGTTTGATTGTAGCGGAGGAGATGAGTTGCACAATGACATTGACAGTGGTATTGCCAGCATACTTACCACAGTGCAAGTTGTGAAATTGAGTAGATATTTATTTATTACAAGTCATGTTGCCATGAATCAATTATTATATGTCGAATCTTGTGCTCGAAAGATCCAGAAACAAAGAGCTGCAAAAGAAAAGGCGGATATTGATCGTCACAACTTACAAAGTAATGGCACAACACCTGCTGATACACTTAAGGTAAGATCAGATTCTGTACTTATTTATCAATGAAAAGGAATAGGGTATCAATATTGGTTGTTTGATATTTGATTTTTTCATTTTCTTCATTATTAATTTTTTGGTTTGATATAGAAGATTTCTTCCTTTGATAATGTTTTGCAGGACAATAATATCAATGCCGAGCTAGGTCTTGCGGCATCTGCAGATGCAATGCTTGATACATTATCTGACAAAGCAGAAAAAGAGATTATTTCTGGTAATTCCAGTGAGAAGAACTTGATTGGACATTGTGCACCTTTCCTGTCAAAGCTTTGCAGAAATTTTAGTCTGATGCAAAAGGTGATTGCCTCAGTTTTCTCATCCTCCATTTCAATGGTTCCATGATTCTTTAACTATATCAAAGTATGATCTTCCCATTACATTTAAATTTGAAATCAGGCTTTGTAGTTCATTCAGTTAAATTTAGATGTCATTAACGTGATTAAAAAAATAAAAAATATGAAGCTTCCATTTAACAAAAAAAATTGGACTGATGTCACATCTAAGGTTACAAATTTACAATATAACACATGATATGATTGTTTCAAATATAATTTGATAAAAGTTCTTCATACAAGCTTTCATTTAGCTCAAATATAATCATTCTTATCTTGTCCAATACTTCTGCTTTCTTTTCAGTATCCGGAACTACAAGCATCTGGAATGCTTGCTTTATGTCGATTTATGATCATTGATGCAAAATTTTGGTGAGATCTCCTGCTCTCTCTCTCTCTCTCTCTCTCTCTCATAAAGAAACAAAACATGATGCTTGAGCTTTTGAGTGCTTGAATTTTCAGTGATGCGAACCTACAGCTTCTCTTCACTGTTGTGGAGAATGCATCCTCAGAAACTGTTCGTTCCAATTGCACTATTGCTCTTGGAGATTTGGCAGTTCGGTTTCCTAACCTGTTAGAACCATGGACCGAGAACATGTATGCCCGGTTACAGGATGCTTCAGTTTCTGTTAGGAAGAATGCTGTTCTGGTGCTTTCGCATCTCATATTGAATGACATGATGAAGGTCTGAGAGACTGGCTAATTTCTACTTGTTCTTTAGCTTTTGTTATATTGATCTAGAGGCTGATGTAGTCATTTGCTTGATCAGGTAAAAGGTTATATAAATGAAATGGCTATACAGTTAGAAGATGAAGAAGAGCGCATTTCAAGTCTAGCCAAGCTTTTTTTCCATGAGTTATCTAAGAAGGGTAAGTTTTGAGACATCCAGTAAAATTTACTGATTGTTATCTTGTCTTGTGTCATTTTTTTTCCTGGTCAAATGAACAGTGTTTTTTCCTATTATGCCAACAGGAAGCAATCCAATATATAATTTGATTCCCGATATTCTTGGCAAATTATCTATCCGGAATCTGAAGAGAGAGTCTTTCTGCAACATCATGCAGTTCCTAATTGCTTCCATCAAGAAGGTATTAGATTGTTTAACTAGGTTGAATTGCCAAGCATTTTTCATAATGATGACTAGATGCTATCTTTTGAAATTGCTCCAGGACAAACAAATGGAAGCTCTTGTTGAAAAGCTCTGCAATAGATTTAATGGAGTTACAGGTATGCATTCATTCAGTTCTTGTACTTTATTCTTATTGAACCATTTGCAAAGGTGATGCCACTCTTGTCAGAGTTCAGAATATGACACTGTTGTAACAAGCAAGAGCTAAATCATGTCTCTCTTCATTTCTTTTAAACATTAATATATTTTTGAAGCAAATATGATTTAGGGAATAGCAGTTTTTCAGATTGAAAACATAACTTATTGTACTTTTTGGTAGAGCAATTTCACCAACCTGACAAGTTCTGGTTATGTTTGCTATTGCATTGATTTAGTGATTTGATATTTAGTTTATGCTGTGCCTTTTTTTTCCTTCTTAATCATGTGTCGTATTGTATAGCAGTTGCTTTCAACATGAGTATAGAATGTTATTGGTCAGTCATTGATAACCTTGCTATTGGTCAGTTGATGATAACCCTGCTATTTCTAGTCTCTTAGTAATTTGAGCCATTTGAAAGCTGTAACTACACTTTAAGCATGAGCTTTAATATACTCTTACTAATTTCATACATTTCTGAGTCTTATATCCACATGCTAAGACGTTGCTCATATTTTTAAGACCAGTAGGCTGTCATTTCACTTCTAGTTTTGTTTAAATTTTTTTTTTTTTTTTAATAGCAAGTAGGGGATGTGGGAGGCTGCTTCTCATTTTCACCTTATAATTTTTTTTTTTGAGAATACCTTAAGTTATTATTTTCTAAAATTTTAAAGGGCCACATATCCTTTGCTGATATTCCTGAGACTGAAATGGGTCCCAAATGCCATTAGACCAAAAGAAGTCAATTTGGTTTTTTAGCTGTCTGCTATTTTCTGTTTTCATAAATGATCAAAATATAACTTACAATGGGGGACTATTCTTTTGGTGCAGATATCACACAATGGGAATATATTTCTTACTGCCTCTCTCAGCTGGCATTTACTGAGAAAGGAATGAAAAAACTCATGGAGTCATTCAAGACATATGAACATGCCTTATCAGAGGAATCTGTGATGGACCATTTCAAGAATATAATAAACAAGGCATTAATTTATCTTATTTTCATGTATCACCTCATTCAAAATGTTCAAGATATGTTTTCTATTTACGCTAACTCCTTTTTTTGGGGGGTTTGGGGGAACAGAGCAAGAAGTTTGCAAAACCAGAACTGAAATCGTGCATTGAGGAGTTTGAGGATAAACTTAATAAATTTCACGTGGAAAAGAAGGAGCAAGAAGTGACTGCAAGAAATGCCCAAATTCATCAGCAGAGATTTGGTAGCACGGAAGCATTACCAGTATCTGGGAACAATGGAGAAGATGGTGCAGAATCTGATACTGAAGGTTACTTCAATTGGCTTTTGCTATGGTTTAATGTTAATTTCTTATACATTTTTTTTTTCTTCATGATGCCGATGGTACTCTAGTTTAGAAGCTTTAAACAACATTGCTGGAAAAATTGATCTTTGCCTTTTATTAGTCTGTTAATGATACAGATATGGTTTTTATTCCTGAAAACATATCAGAGTAAAGCATACTGTGTGATGATGTGCTGCAATGAGGTTTCCTTTGATGCATTATATAGTTGAGTAAGGACTAGCGTATTAACAACATGCTTAAGGACTTTATAGTATTAGTTGGACATTTTATCATATGTTTTCCCACAACATGTGATATTGCTATAAATAATTTTAATCCTTTCTCATCAGTGTAAATCAAATGCATCTTTTGATGGTCTAAATATATTCTTTCAAGCATCACAGCCACTCACTTCTTTGAGTTCTTTATGCAAGCAGCAAGATATAACATCTTTTTTTTCTCCCTTTCTTTTCCAGTTCTGTGTAATGAGGTTTTCTTTTAGGATTAGGCTTCTGCCATTTCTTAAAGTAATTCAAATATATTTTGCTAAGAATTTAAAAACTACATGACCTAATTGTACTTGAAAGATCTCTTTAAGTCTCTTGCAATTGATTGTTTTCTTTGAATAATTTTGTTGCTTGATTGTTTAATTAAATGTTGTGAAATGTTGTGTTGGTTATTGAACTTCAATGTCAGCTGGTTCTGACTCTGTCAATCACCAAAAGTTAAACTTAGAATTAGTTTAAGCCCTATCCTACTTTATGTATATTATGCAAAATTAAGAAGGAAAAAATTTTATATTTGTCAATTTATTTTCCATGTTCTATGGCATTGAAGTAGTACTACCATTTACAGCGGCCACTAAATCCAGAGCTAAGAAAAGCAGCATGAAAGATCAAAAGGGCAATGTTTCTGCATCCACCAAAAGAAGTATTAGGTCAAAGCGAAGGTAGAATCTGCAGTTCTCTCTCTCTCTGCCTTTTTGGTAATGTGCTATTGCCAGCATTGCACGTAGTCATGAACCTAATATATCAAGAAAACTGTCATGAAAAATGTATATATTTTTTTCATAGTTAGAACTTCTGCCTTTCTATCAAGGCGATTGTTAAATGTTTAAATTTGTTATGACTTATTACACCTTTACATCAAGAGTGTTTTCAACACGATGAATAGGGGTTCTTTAGGCAAGTTATGAATAGTGATGCAAGCAAACTTGTGCACAGTTGAGTGGATGGATTGCCATCATTACAAATGATTAATGCAAGAGGGTTAATTAGAGTTGGGATAAATTTACCAATAAAACAATTTTTGCATATGCAATTTGGTTATCATTTTGGACTTTTTGTATTTCTACAGCAAACACCATTCAAAATTATGATATAAATGCTGCAAATTGCTTTTGAAAATGCCAAGTAAATTACTGATTAAGTCATGCTCTATTTTGTGATTTTAGCATATTGCATAGATTAGAAAATACATTGTGAAACAGCTTTTCAAGAAGGCCACATTTATACAAAAAATTTGCATTCTTTTTAACACCATGTAAAAGGGCACATGATAAATTTAATAGCATCAACTTCATACTCAAACTAGTTTAAAAAATGGGGATAATGAACTTGAGACAAACAAAATGTTTCAAATGATGTTTGTGGTATGGTATTTTACTGTTTTTGCACATGAATTACATATAAGGCAAATGATATTTTGGTAATACTTACCCAAATAAAGGGCATGACCTGGACAGGAGATGTGAGGGCGGTGAAGTCAGCATACGGTTTGGGAAGGGGGTTAGAAAGAGTCAATCAGGGGGCTTTAAAATCTTTACTGAAATAATTTTCCAGCAAGAAGTGATATTCTTGAACAATGCATCAAAGAATCAATAATATAGATTTCACATTTTTTTATCATCACTGAAGCTCACCCATCTTTTATTTATGTTGTACGCAGCAACAAATTATTTAACAGATTTTTATGAATATGCAGGTAGAAGAAACGGTGCGAAATTATTCTGATCAATCCTATGTTTTGTTTTGTTTTTTTTTTTTTTTGTGAATGGAAGCGAGAAGTTGTAGTTGTTTTGTAGAAGGTGTTTGTATTGTAATGATTTGATGTAATACTGTTGCTTGAGTTAGGTAAAAGAGTACCAAAAGGGGCAGGGTGGGGGGTTGGGTGGAACATATTACGTATCTATCTGACCGGTAGAAAAGAAAGATGTTTGTAAGTGAGTCATGTATATATCTTGCCCTGCTTAATGAAGACACAAACATTAGTAGCTCTCACCTTTCTGCTTTATTATTTCATATCTGGTCCTTTGCATTTGCTTGCTATCTCATACCCGTTGCTGCTTATTATTTCTGGACCTTTGCATTTGCTTACCTTTCTGCTTATTATGACTGCTCTATGAAATAAGCATGTTTCACTGGACACAGCAGAATTAGGAACTGGTATGTAGGTGTAGTATTGCAAGGATTCTGATTTTGAAGTTAATTATTTAAGATCTTTTAAGTTCACTATAGTAAATTTGAGTCGCCAATTGACAATGGGTATAATTAAGTTGCACACGTGTCTGGCACATACGTTAATAGTTAATACAAGAGCAAGAATGAACCAAATGACACCCAGTGGTTTGCAAAGGAGAGAAACTTCATGCAACCAGCAATTAGAAACCATTTTTCAGTGATTCAGAAGCATTTTTGCTGCTCTTGAAATGGCTCAATTTCGGTAAAAAGATGTTGAGATGCGTTGCCGACATTTCACTCCTTGTAGCAAGAGTTCCCAAAATCTTTTGGCAAATTGGCCAGGACCTTTATTGTTTGGTTGTAGTCTTCTGTTTATTTGCTAATTTGCAAAAAGTTAGTTAAGTATAGTTTACTTAAAGCATTTACAACCCCCAAATTGCTATTTTACATTCCCAAAACATAAAAAACCCACTTTATCCGGGTGTGTATATATAAATTTTTTTACATCCATGTTACAGTATGTAGTAAGTTGTAAAGATTTTTTTTATTGTGAAAATATTATGGGTGGCTGAGAGAGAGAAGGGAAGAGATGGAAATTAGAGAGGAGAGAGGACATTTTATAGATGGTAAAATAACATTTATACCAACCCGGATGCGAATGCAAAGGTTTTAAAATGTTGTACAAGAGCAAATAAATTAAAAAGCTAAATGAAAAAGCTTATGCCAAATATGTAATCCAATTGAAATTAGAATTCTCTATTCTAGAGGTCTACTCTAGAGGCAATTCAATTTAAATGATCTCAACACTTCTGTTCTTGATTTTCTTTTCTTCTCGTTTTCCATTTAATATTAATTGTTAAACACTCCCATACTACTGTTAGCACACTTGAGCCCAGAGAGCTACATTCTTCCTCAAAAAATTTCAAGTTCACATCAATCCCTCACCCAAAGGTTTCAACTGCACCAATTGCAAATAAAGAAATTGCTGTCTCATACATACAGAAAGGTTATCAACATTATGTAAAAACTGGAAGCGTAGGAGTGCTCTCTTCTTGACCTTATATTTCATCCACCTCAAAGGGATCTTGTTCAGGATAGTCACCAACCTGGAACATGATAAGATTTGTATCAGCATCTAAATTCATCAAGAGATCAAGTTGAAATTAGTAAAAAGGCTAATGAATTGGGAAGCTATGCTCTCAGTTGTATAGTATTGAAATGCAATTACATTATGCATCAAATATTAAAATAAAGTTTGAAATATAATGTTCAACCCTGAAAGTTTGATTTTTATCTCAAATTTAAAAACTATTTTCATCCACGAAACTGATATTATCAGTTTCTAAAAACAAAAACCAATCACTGACCAACA
Organism: Quercus tomentella; assembly: GCA_028535165.1. NCBI lineage: Eukaryota > Viridiplantae > Streptophyta > Magnoliopsida > Fagales > Fagaceae > Quercus > Quercus tomentella. The sequence goes on along the minus strand of JAPQVY010000012.1, from coordinate 37,987,889 downwards.
GATAGAAACCAGCTTAACCAACATCACAGAAATGTCAGTTTCATCAGCTGGCTTTGTGGCAAAGGCAGTGGTGATTGACAATGAAATCAACCCTGACAGATCAGTACTTGAACTCAGTTTTCAAGTGAAAAAGATGCAGACAAATCTATAACTTGAAAGACAGGATCAGAAGAAGATGATAATGATGAAGATTGGAGGAAGAATAAGAAGAGGAAGCATATTGGTTGGTTTGGGTCATATCAGTTGGTTTGGGGGAATATCAGTTTCAAACCGAGACTCTCAGTTTTCTTAACACCGGCAGCAACCATTTGCAGGGAGTAGAGAATTCCAATCATAATTGACAATGGGATCTGTTTTCCTTACGCCCCTAACTGGAAGAGATTTCTTGTCAATTATTTAAATCAAAGTTTAGAGCAAATTAATGAATGGCTTTCTTAGATATTTGCAGACAGGCATTAGACGCTTCAATGCTTTCATACAAGGGAAAAGTGAATCAATCCTTTTCTTATCTTATCCCATAAAGAAATGGTTTGTGGTGAATATAATACACATACACACACAGATATATATATATATATATATATATATATATATATATCAGTGGCAGGGCTCAAAGACAAGTCCTGAAGCCACTCTTTTTGCTCATGAAAGTGGCTTAAGTAGTGAAGTCGCACGACTGCAGCCCTTGAATTTACGGTTTACATTCATTAAGGTAAACTAATTATGCATATACTCCATGTAATCCGTGGACGGCAAGACAGTAAGATGCCTCTGCATTTTAATTGGACAATAAACAGCATGCATGTGAAAGTTCCTATATAAAGTGTCACTAGAACATAGTTGCACACAAACCTTTACTTTGTCTGGCCTTACAATTGCACCATGATTAGGAGGGCAATCAAAGTAACGTACTCCTTTCACCCTGAAACATGACCAAGAAAAATTCTAACCCATGGATACCGAGAACAAAGCATGTCAATCAATTAAGAGAGGAAAATAGTTAAATTTAACAATTTTTATGCAAGCAACCAGCAGGAGGCATTCACTGAGCATAAGAAGTAGAGTCCCAATTAAAGTTCAAACTTGATATGGTTGAAAATAAGTAACTCATGATACAAGAAAGAATGAAGACTAAGTAGAAGACAGTCAGAGGCAAATCTCAGAATGGAACAAGGTTGTATCTGCAAAGTTTCAGACAGAATAAGAATGCTTCACAATAATCAATTACGGCTACTGAATGCCGCCAAATTATATATTACACAGCCCAGCATATCCATGTCTCATAAATCAATCAGTTGTTGATGCATTGTCTCCCTGACTTTTTTAGCATAATCTAACCAAAACGCCAGAGCCAAAAACAAAGATCATCTAAAATCTCTCCTCTTTGGTACTCTGTTTCATTGGGCTCATATTTGGGGGTATACATATTTCTTTATCTGAATTCTTAGTCTCTATTTCCTTTAGTTCTTGATTATATTGTATTTGTTTCGTGTTCAGCGTGTTCACCATTGTGAACATGATGTTCAATTTTTTTCAATAGAAGTCTTATTACCTATCTAAAAAAAGCTAGAGCCAAAAACAAAGGAATAGCGTTTCAACTTCTGTTATGGATTTTATAGATTTCATTTCTTTTCATTTGTAATGATTAGAGCTTTTAATTTTTTAGGAGTACTTTTGTGTACACATCCTGCATGCATAAGGTATCTCCTCTTTCTCAATAAAATTATATTACTTACCATAAAATAAAATAAAATAAAACATAAAGGACTAAAGGATGAAATTGTTCAAAGGCGGATCACTATGACTATAGTGCTTCATAATTTTACCACAGACAAAATTATTTATTTTATATTATGGATAACTAGTTATGGTGGAACCAGTTTTGTTTTGTCTGTTGCCCTTTCTTTTGCCTATTTCACCTTAGGGGGTTGGTTTACTAGCAAAAACACAACCTATCCATGAAAATCAACCTATTATCAAAATAAGCCCTCATAAATGTTGAGCATGAGTTTTACATTAGCCATCTCATTACAGCTGCTAGTTTATTTTTTTCCCTTCTTTTGAGTAGTGCAAGATTCAATGGAAAAGCAAAAGTGTACTACTAGCCAAGTACACGGGAAGTATAGAAGAAAAACACTAGAAAAGAGAAACAATAAGAACTGTAGTAACTCCCAAAAATAACAAATCCAAGAAGTCCCAGAATGGAAAGAATGGAAGCTAGTAGTCTAGTAGACACCGCCACCCAATTGTAAAGTAATTTTAAAATCCTATTCTCCAACTTAGCCACTGAATAAAAGTTGGAGCACTTCTTTCTTTTCAAATGCACCACATGAGACAGGAATCACGTTCCAAATCATGCTATTGAGATTACCCTAGTTTCTCCAGGCTTCAAACCAGCAAAACCACAAAAATTTAAGTAATTAAAGACATTTGAAGTTCTCACTAAGCTTGCCTCCAACTTCTAGATTTATTAAGGATGGCTTGTATAATTATGGCTCAGTCCTCAAGGTATACTCAGAATGTTTACACAGCTTTGTAATGGCCTAAAGTTCTTTGGAAAGGGATTGCGCATATTATTCTATGTCTTTTCCTTTTCCAGTTTCAATAAAAAATTTACTTTAAAAAAAGGGCCTAAAGTTCTGCATTTTAATCCCAAAGATCTTCCATTTCCATTTTAGGTTTTTCTGGTTATCCTACTCTTGGCTATTAAATTGCTGAACCCAATTGAGCTACAAATACTTGTCATCCTTTCCCAATTAAAATAATTAAGTGAACAACTCCACAACAAGTGCAGAAGCATAAAGGGAAAAAATGGCAATTAAGTGCTTTGAATAAATTAAATATTTTGATGTCTAAAGATTTGATGCAGGACCGTTAAGAAGTTCAGCACTATACTAGGTTTCTTGATGAATTCTTGAATAAGGATTGATGTTTAAGAGTTTAGGTTAGAAAAGAATGAATGTTGACGGCTGTTTGGGGCTGAAATGGGGGATAAACAGAAAATAACATTAATAAAACACTAGGAAATCACACCTAGGTCTTCCTAAGCATCACACCTAAGGTTCCTTGGCATCACACCTCGGAGAAACAAAGCTTAAGATAAGCTACTGAATTTTATTAATCAATCACAATATATTCTGAAATAACATGACTACAAAAGAGCCTTTATATAGAGGCTATAGTTATCCTTTTCCTAGTAGGACTTGAACTCTAAATAACCTATTCCTAGAATTAATAGGAATACTAATAATAATTAAATAAAAGACTTAATAATACGTAAACATAAAAAAAAAGACTCATGGGACTTTGGTACAGTCAAGGACAGCTCATTCCAGATTTCTAGAAATTACCAAATTGCCCTTATTCTAATAGAACTTAATTAAAACTGATCCAGCAGCTTCTCAACCTAAAAGACTCAATACTAATAACTAAAATGACCTATCCAAGGTGCTAAGAGGGTCCGACATCAAAACTAAACCACTATTCTTGAATCTTGGCATATTTAATCTTTTTTTTCCTTGAGCTCTTCCTTGCCTTCATCAGATTAATAATCAGTTAGTTCTTTGTGGTATTAGTATTGGTTTTTAAGTTCTTTTTTTGCGAAATTTTTTGTGACAATTTAGTAAGGTGTGGAGTACATGAGAATGTGTCTAGCATCATTATTGTTACTAACTTGTGTCTTGGGAATGTCTTAGACTACTTACTAAACTATTTAGCATTTATTATGTATCTTCACTAGTAAAGCTTATTAACCACTTATAACTATCAGTAAAAATATGAAGATAACAGACTATCTTTGACAGAAACTTTGATTAATTCTAGTATTACTCCCCCTTCTACTTTTAGGCTTATCTGCTACCAAATCTCTTATTTTTGCAGCCCTATTAGGGGTGCATCAACAAGGGTTCCAATAATCAGGATGAAGTAAAATATTGTTATTGTTAAACAACCTTTAGCATGAGTGTATTTAATATTCTTCTTTCAAACACCTTTTTTCTATTATCGGCTGGCATGCATTTACACATATGATCAATATATAATTTCAATAGGAAGTTGTAGGATTTTTTTTGGACAAATAAGACACTTTTATTAAACAAAGATGCAAGGAATACAAAATTGACAGAATTACAATCTTAAATTTAGACTATCTATGAAGTTGTCTGAGGAAACCACAAAGAATATTACAGAAAGCAAACCAAAAAAATGAGAATTTTTTTTTTTTTTCTATAAGTTCACAAAAATGAGAATTAAGTGGCAACTTACATGCCATCATGATTTCCCAATGGTTCATCATATTGAACTCCAACCCAGAAACCAGGTGCCAGTGACTCTGCCCGACCCAAAAATTTTACCACACCTCTTTTCTCCCCCGGTTCAACTTCGCATCTATCTCCAACCTTAGTTATAATAAAAAAGAAGAATGAGAAAAAAAAAAGTTGAAAAAGGAAGAATGAGAAAAACATAAGTTCAAATTTGCATGGTCCATTCATGTGCTTTGTACGTTACACTAATTTTTTAATATTTATAAGTTTTGTACATTAACTTTTGTTTTTGACACAATTGATGAATTAATCACTCTATCTAATTATTGTCACTTTTTTCCTGTTCGATATGTCCAATAATAAACAAAAAAGAAATATACATTAGTACACACAAGAATTTGACTACCCAAAAAAATTCCTATATTTTTTGTTAGAAATAGAATAAAGCAACAAACAAGGATTAGTTTGGAAAGTAATAATCTTTTTTTACTGGAAATGGAATGATAAATGATGCTCCCTTAAAGTTGGGATTTACAAAAAGGGACAAGTGAAATGTTATGGAAGGTCTATTAATGACGATTGCACATAAACACACAAAAAGAAAGAAGCATTCATGTAACTGAAGTTACTGAACCTTCAAATGCAATATCTTTTACCATTTTCCTTTCTTCCAAAGCAAAGAAGCCAGCCACAATAATAGGATCAATCTGTCAAAAAGCTTAGCAAACTTCTTTTGCTCTGTACTTATAAATTTCAAAGAGACAAGGCTAATTATCTTTTACAGAAGTGTGGAATACACACTCATACAAATTGGAGTCTTCTCCAGTTTGTATAAAATAAACTTTCAAATAATTAATAGGAAGAAGGTTATCTCATGGATTATTTGAAGCATTATTTGTTTTCAGGGGAAATCAGATTATTATTAAAAAAATTATGCTAATAACCTCTAAAAGGAAATGCATATGACAAAAATCAATAACCATAAATTCTTTCTTTCATCTTTAAGTTTTATATCCTATTTTGTCACCCATAAAGATTACTTCTTTAACATTCAACACACCACTTCAGCTAATACCTTTTTGACTATTAAGGTAGGGACTTTGCCCCATACTGGCTTTGAACCCAAGCTCACCCATGGGGGAGTCAGGCAGCTGCTGAGCCAAGAGCCTCTTGTCATCATTTCAGCTAATACCAATTTCCTTTAATGGACTAAATCTTCATTATTACATTTCAGTGGTTACAGAATAGCCAATTGAGGGAAAAAAGAGGTAATAAACACAAGCATACAAACACACATGCTAACAACTAACCTTGATATTGGCACAGAGATCTTCCATGTAGTTGTCTGGTTTCTGTAAACAAATGTCTAGTTAATGTGATTAACAATAGCACAATGCTTACAATAAACACAAGTTTGTTAATTTGAAAAGAGAGACTTTAACATAATGCAATGCTATCCTTACCACCAAAGTAAAGAGAACAAACACACATGAACTTACCTTGTTGCCAAGAGCTGATGGATTTTGAGAGGCCAATCTTCCCTTAAATTTTCTAAAAGTGCCTGAAACAGACAAAAAATATAAAATGTATAAAAATAAGAGAATTTTAAATTATTTAAATCTATTACATGATTTCAAGTTTTTAACTTTACTAATTCCCCCTTGAACATGGTAAATAAGTATTTTCATCCAAATGCTTTTCCCTTCAAAGAAAAAGAATTAGCTTTCTTGAAAACTTTACCATCACGTTTCTCATAAGCTTCTTCTGAAATCGAGTATTTCTCCACCAGTGAAGTGTCTTCCAGCCAACCACCAGACGTTACTGATGAAGGGTCAAGATCTATAATATGTAAGCGATACCTTTTAACAAACAAAAGCCAGTCAATCAGTAAACCAAGGAACCACCACATTGCCAATAAAGACAAAACCAACAATGGTTCTGCTCTTCACAATGCACAACATGAAAAAAAAAAAATCATTACAGGATAACAAAGCATAAATCTTGACCAAACTCACTTTGCAACTCTTGATTTCCCAAATTATGCCAAAACAACATAAAAAGGTCGTACTTGGTACACAAATCTCCCACTTTTATGGGGTCTGGGAGAGCTGATTGGTAGGCAGTCTTACCCCAATATCGTTATGCCAAAACAACGTAATGAAAGTAATATTCATATAGTTGGGTGAGTTTTGAAAGCACTTAACACCAGCTAGAAGTCACAAAATGAAACACATACATAGTTACATCCATACATTCACACAACTGGGGTTCAATGACATAACAAATTAATGACCTTTCTCTAGACAAAACATAACATAAACCACATTGAGCTAAAGATGTTTCTTAAGCTTTCAACAACAATAAAAAAAGCAACTTTTAAAAAAGGGAATGAAATGGGTATACCCATTAAGCGGAGAATAGAAACCAAGAGGCCTGGAATTGTCAGACAAGTCGGAAAGTTTGGTGTTGGTATCGTCATAAAGCTCAAGGCACATTGAATTAACAGAAGTCCCACATTTTTTCCAGAGCTTTTCTTTGACGGAATCCACTGTGGACTGAAAGAGAGAGAGAGACACAAAAAGTTTTCAAATTTATGTTTGATATATGAAAAAAAATATAGGAGGTTTGTTTGTAAGATTGGTACCTGAAGTGAGAAGCGAATGTCAGCGGAGAAGGTCTTGAGGTTGGAGTGGGTAACACGCAATAGCACGGAATCGTCCCCTTGGATATGTAGCCGATTAGCAGCCATTGCTATTGCTTTATCTTCTCGACAGTACAACACACTACAGTCTACACACTTCACAACTGAAAGCCTTTCCCCAATGCCCACCTAAAATGAAATGGACGCGTCCCTTCTCTCTCTCCTTTCTTCTCTGTGAAAAGTACCTTTATTCTTCACATTTATTTGCAGATTGACTCCTTTGTTTTTGTTTTTTAAGCCGTTTGCCAAATTTTATCTTTTTATATATTAATTATTTAAATAATAAGAGTAAAATAGTAAAAATAAAATACAGTTACCAAGTTTGGCTAATGCCATACACTTTTTAAAAATGGTTAACTTCATCACTCTTACAAAAAAATAAAATGAACTCTTTGGTTTGTATTTAAATAACAGTTTTCAGTTTTTTTGAAAATACGTGTGAGTGAAAAAGTATGTGAAAATGCATGTAATGTTGTTTAAAAACTAAAAATATGTATTTAAACACATGTACCAAACAACCCCAAAAGTATCAAGGTTCAAGTTGGGTCTAGGTATGGGGCATTTCCATGAAATTTCTCCCTATAATAATTATTGGGGGAGAAGGGGAAGGACAGTATACACTCGAGAAAATAATCAAATATTTGAAGATGTTTGAACATTCACGTTTGTTAAAAAAAAGTTGGGTTTAGTAACCAAGTTAGTAATTAAAAAAAAATCATAAATTTAACTGGTATTAACCCAAACCAACTAACCTTTAGAGTTAGAGGAGGTGTTAACTAAATAAACATGTTTTGAAGGTAGTTTTTTTAATAGATATTCAAAACACTTCATATATATATAAACTAGATTCCCAAATAATTTCGGTATCAATTTAAATAATTATTATAAAAAATATTATTTTGCAAATTTCGCTCATCATTTTGACACCGAAGTTTCTTTTTTGGTAAACCATGGAAAATTCATTAAACTTAGAAATTAACAAGTCTGTTGTAGCACATATTCGCTTTATCACACCGAAGTTTCACTCAGAGTTAAAGACATCCACCCATGAGGTTCAATTTTATTTTGTTATTAATTATTATAAAAAATTATCAAGTTTAAAATGTTTTTTTTTTAACAAATATATTAGACATCATAAAGTTAAACTTATGTGGCATTGGATTGTTCTTTATTACATATTCCATAGGTATGGATTAGGTATGTGTTTCTTACAATAAGTGGGGTAAAGTGATTTAAATCTAAATTTTCCCCCAAAAGTTTTAAAAATGTTCATAATCTCTCCCTTGTAGGAGCCCTCCCTCTCGCCTAACGAGTCCCTCCCTCCCTTAGGCCGGAACTGAGGTTTTTGTTTTTTGCTTTATTTTGTTATAACTGAATTATTCTTGTCATTGCTGAGGATGTAATTGATGGATTGGAGAATATGAAATTGACTACTGATGAAGAAGAGGTTATAGCAATCTCGGATGAAGGACGTGTGGAAGCCATAGAAAGCTATAATCTTAGTCTCATTGGCAAATTCCTCACGTGTAAAGCATTCAATAGAAGGGCAGCGAAGACGGTTTTACGACAAGCATGGGGAATGGATGATCAAATGCAGATTATAGAGGTGGGGTCAAACTTGTTTCAATTCAAATTCCAATCGGAGTTTGAGATGAATCGAGTTATCAAGGGTGGGCCTTGGACGTTTGATAAACAACTCCTAATGCTCCAACAGTGGCCGAAAGGGATGACTGGGAGTAATATTAAATGGACCCATGCATCTTTATGGGTTCAAATTTGGGGTGCCCCATTTGATATGGTCTCCCCTAGGGTTGCATCGGAGGTGAGGAGTAGGCTGGGAATTGTGGAGGAAGTGGAAAAGAGTTGTTAACAAGTGGAGCAGAATTTTTTCATGCGAGTACGAGTGGCTTTACCACTTGAAAAGCCACTTTGAAGGGGCATATTTATAGCTGGGTCAGATGGAATACGTTCATGAGTGAAATTTAAGTATGAGCGACTTCCCATTTTTTGCCATTATTGTGGTTTGCTAGGGCATGATTTGCACCATTGTGTGCAGCACTTCACAATGATGAAGAGTGGAGCTATAGTGGAATACCAGTATGGGGACTGGTTGAAGTCGTCAGGTGATCACTCTAGATATCCTCCGAGACAAGATAACACTAAAGGATTGAATTCGATGATGACATAGCACAGAATACAAGTCAAACATTGGTGGTGGAGAAGAGTTCGACGGCAGAGGCGGTGGCTGTAGATTTTCCCAGCGATAAAGAACGAGATAAGGCCGTGAGTTTAGGGATAACTGCTGATTTGAAGCTGAACGAAATTCAAGGGATTGCATTTGATTCCCAACACGCCGTGTTGCATGGAATTGTCCTTGATTCTCAGCAAATTGGGCTTGGAAATAAAGGAGTAATTGATAATGTAAGTAGTGGAGTTTCTACGAGTAGTGTGGGCGCGAATAATGGGGATACAAGTTCAACTAAAGTGGGCAGTATGGATACCTCGGTACTGAAGGATAATTGGGCTTCTGATTGTGATGGGCCAAGCTTATTGAAGACACAAGCTAAATGGACACGTTTTAACCGTATGGACTTTGGATTAAGTGGAATTACTAAAGCCCTAAGCTTACCTACACTTGGGAAAAGAGGAGTGGAACTAAACAAGTCTATGGATATGAATTTTATGTAAGAAGAACATACTGTGAAAAGAGGAAGGTTTGACAGCAGCAACACTAAAGATGATGATATAGTGGTGGGGGTGGTGGATCACCCCTGCCAAGAACAATGAGGCTCTTAGATTGGAACTGCCAAGGGCTTGGGAACCCTTGGATAGGTCGTGACCTTTGCAGGATTGTGAGGGAACAAGCTCCCACGGTGTGTTTTTTCATGGAAACCTGTTTGGATAAGGAAGGTTTTCTGAAATTGTACAAGAATCTACCTTTTCCAAAATGGATTATTATGAAGCACCCAGATTCTGGTGGTGGTTTGGCATTGATTTGGAAGAATGATGTACAGATGGAGGTAATAAACTTTACAACTAATCATGTATTGGCTAAAGTAAAGGAAATGGATGGTTTTGAATGGTTTTTGACAGGTTTTTATGGGTGGCTAGAAGCAAGTCAGAAAGAGAAGTCATGGAAATAATTGTCTCATTCGAAAGATTTTATTGATGGACTGTGGCTTTGTATTGGAGATTTTAATGCTTTCCTCAGTTCTTCTGAAAAGCTTAGCAAACGCCCACCTAATCATGGACAAATTGAAGCATTCCTGGAGACCTTGGATTTATGTCAATTGGAAGACTTGGGGTTCAAGGGTTACCTTTTCACATGGAACAACAAGCGACCTGGGGAGGCAAACACAAAGATCAGACTTGATAGAGCAGTGGCAACAAAGGGATGGAGGGAGAAATTTTAGTTAAGTTCAGTCACACATCTATCTTCCCATGCATCGAACCACTTGCCAATTCTTCTTCAAGTTAGAAGCTTTGGTAAAAAAAGAGGTAGGAGTGTCCGAAAATTCAAATTTGAGGAGTCTTGGCTTTTGTGGGAGGACTGTGAAGATGTGATTAAGGAAGCTTGGAACCGGGTTGGGGTGGAAGAGGCTGGGTTGGACTCAATTAAAGAAAAAATAAGGTGTTGTGGTGATGAACTCTTAGCTTGGGATTCGGCTAAAACTAATCCGAATGTAGAGGAGATTAAAAGCCTACATAAATGGATTAAGGGGCTGATTGCAAAAGATGTTACACCTAAAAATAGAGTAGAATTTTTGGGAGTAAGTAAACAGTTAGATGAACTTCTACTCAAGCAAGAGATGTATTGGGCTCAAAGATCCAAGATTTCTTGGTTAAAGTATGGTGATAAGAATACAAAATTCTTTCACTCTAAAGCATCTCAACGACGAAGGTGAAACCATATTCAAGGGATCAGAAATGTCCACAACCAATAGGTGGATGATATGGAGGATATAGCTCAGGTGGCGTTAGATTATTTTGAGGATTTGTTCAGTGCAGGATCGTGTGATCAGATGGATGAATGTCTTGAGGCAGTCCCTTGCAAGGTAACCCCTGATATGCAAAATATTTTGTCCAGTGAATTTAATGCAGAAGAGACCAGATTAGCTTTGTTCCAAATGGGACTAACAAAAGCTCCTGGGCCTGATGGTATGGATGCCTTATTCTACCAAAAATTTTGGAATATTATAGGTGATAGTGTTATTATTGCTGTTTTAGATTTCTGAATACTGGTTCTATGGTTCCTGGCATTAACCATACTAATATTGTCCTCATTCCTAACGTGAAAAACTCTGAGAAAATGACTAAGTTTAGACCTATCAGTCCATGTAATGTTATTTATAAAATTATTTCTAAGGTACTGGCTAATAGGCTGAAACAGGTCCTTCCTCATATAATCTCTCCCACCCAAAGTGCTTTTGTGCCTGGGTGTCTTATCACAGATAATGTTTTGGTGGCTTATGAGACTCTACATGCAATGCAGAATAGGAGAAAAGGAAAAAAAAGGGTCACTAGCATTGAAGCCAGATATCAGTAAGACTTATGACAAGGTGGAGTGGCCTTTTCTACAGGGTATTATGCAAAGGTTAGGTTTTCCGGAAGGGTAGATAAGTAGAGTAATGGGATGTGTGACCACACCAACATTTTCTGTCCTTATTAATGGCAAGCCATATGGTCATATTCACCCATCTAGAGGAATTCGTCAAGGAGACCTTCTTTCCCCATATCTGTTTCTCTTATGTGCAGAGGGTTTTACTTCATTGCTAGCTAAGGCAGAATTGGAGGGAAGAATTCATGGTGTGGCCATTTGTAGAAGAGCTCCTCAAATTTCTAACTTGTTGTTTGCAGATGATTCTTTACTATTTTGCAGGGCAAACAATAATGAAGTTGAAGAGATTGCTGATATTCTTCAGGTTTATGCAAAGGCTTCAGGTCAGAGTATAAATCTGGAGAAATCATCAATGTTCTTTAGTAGCAATACTCCTTGTGATAAGAAGGAAGAAATTAAAGAAACCCTGGGGGTAAAGGAGGTGGATAGATTTGAGACATATTTGGGGTTGCCTACACTCATTGGACATGCGAAGTACCAAACTTTCTCTTATTTAAAGGATCGGTTGTGGAAAAAATTATAGAGATGGAAAGGCATGATGTTGTCTAGGGCTAGGAAGGAAGTCCTCATTAAAGCGGTGGCTCAATCTATTCCAACCTACACTATGGGTGTGTTCCAACTACCAATAAAATTATGTGAGGAGCTAAACTCTATGTGTGCAAGATTTTGGTGGGGGCAAGTGGGAAATGAGAGGAAGATCCTTGGAGAAGTTGGGATAAACTAACTATTGCAAAGAAAAAGGGTGGTATGGGATTTCGAGATTTAAGGGCTTTCAACTTAGCTATGCTAGCCAAGCAAGGATGGAGGTTGATGCAAGAAAAGGAGTCGCTGTTTTACAAGTGTTTTTCAGCCTGATACTTTCCTAGATCTCACTTTTTAGAGGCTGTGGAGTCGCCTAATTGTTCCTATGTGTGGAGAAGTATTGTGGCAGCTCTACCAATTTTAAAGGCTGGTTGTTGTTGGCGAGTTGGTGATGGGTCAACCATTAAAATTAAATTTGACAAGTGGATTCCAAACTACCCAGTTAATAGGGTTCTTCATTCAGTCAATGCAGAAGTGGAGGATTGGTTTGTGTTTGAACTTATTGATCAAGACTTGCATTGGTGGAAAAGAGATTTGATGAGTACAATCTTTCATAGGGAAGATGTGGATGCTATTTGCAGAATCCCTCTAAGCTGAAGATAGGTTGGTGATTCCATATTTTGGGTGCACACTAGGAATGGTGGCTACTCTGTGAAGTCCGGGTATCATGTGGCACGTGAGGTTCTTAAGCATGAAGGGTGGGCTGAATGCTCTAGAGGAAGTGATATGCAGCAGGTATGGCAAGCACTGTGGAAGTTGAGAGTGCCCAATAAGATAAAAATTTTTGGGTGGAAAGTATTTCATGGGATTTTGCCTACACGGATTAATTTAGAAAAAAAGAAAATTATCCGTGAAAGAGTATGTCCAATTTGTACTCGACTTCCAGAGAATGAAATTCATGTGTTTTGGGAATGCCCTGCTGCCCAGGATGTATGGGCTGGGAGTCGGATCAAACTTCAGAAGTTTACTCTCGGCCAACATGACATGGTTCAGCTATTTCAGTACTTGCTTGACAGATTGGACATTGAAGAAGTAGAGCTATTTCTGGTGCAAGCTTGGGTTATTTGGAATCAGAGAAATTCAGTTTTGCATAGAAGGAAGCTCAAGGAACCTAGTTGGTTAAATAAATGTGCTGCAGAATTTTTAGAGGAGTTCCAGCAAGTACAACAGCACCTAGCGGTTCTGATGACGCACTCTGCTGGAAGTGTATGGCATACACCTGATTAGTCATGGTTCAAATTAAACTTCGATGCGGCAATATTTAAGGAACATAATAGCTCTGGATTCGGTGCTGTGATCCAAAACAACCAAGGCAAGGTAATGGCTGCAATGGCTACTAAAGGACCACTGGTTTCATGCAGTGAGGAAGTTGAGACAATGGCGTGCAGAAAAGCATTGGAATTTGCTGTTGATGCGGGCTTCTCAGAGTTAATAGTGGAAGGACTATATTAAAATTTATGTCTAAACCTGTTTTCACTTTAGGTCATAGCCTCATAGGGTACATGGATATACAAAAGAATATCCTCATTGTGTATCCCTGCCTTGGAAGTTAGAACCTCCCCTCCCTAAAAAACAAATTACAAGGCCTAACTTCGGGGGGGGGGGGGGGGGGGGACCGAATTAATTGATTCAACCAGTTAATTATGAAGTGGTCTTAACTTTTTTTTTGTTCCATTCATATCCTTTGAACCATCTTTAATTTAGTTGAATTAGACTAAACCGCGTTGGATTGGTTAGTTCACTAGCTAACAATCCATTTTATTAAAAGGGTCATCCGTTAGCATTTATATCATGACATTGTACAAAGGCGATTACTTACCAAACCCAAATAGATTCATACAAAACACTAATTAATGAACAAAAATAGGACGCGCCAATGGTATGTTATCGTCCTCTGAGTCCGATCTTTGCTTTTCTCTGCCAAAACATCTGCATATCTATTGGCTTCACTATAGTCATGATGTTGAACTACTATATATATATATATATACACTGCATGTTCATTGCTTCCTTGCAGTACTCCAGCACAAGTAGTACAATGTTACGGACAAATTGCCCAAGGATGTGAGTGATGAACTAATGATACAACTAACGAGGAATGGAATTGAAAACTTTTGCTAGAGAGGCAGTTTAATATCAACATGTATCCACACACATGCATGTATATTGAGAAATGAGTAAACTAACAACACCGGAAGATTATTGAATTTCAATTTCTCTTTTGAACTTCTTAATTTTTTTTTATTTTATATATAGGTAAATTTTAACGTAATGACTTTTAATTAGATATTATTCTTTCATATATGATTGTATAAATCTTAATAGGAAACATACAAAGTTAGGGATTTTTATAACTTAATCTTGTTTACTAAAAACATGAAGGAAAATTAAACATTTGTATTGTTTCTATAATATATTTATAACTATATTCTCATAATGAAATAACTTTTGTTTCGTTAAATGTTCAAAACTCTTTAATATTTGAATTTTAAAAAATGTAACTTTTGTCCTTAGGAAGGAGCTCATAATTTTTTTGGGGGAGGCACAATTTTTTTTTAATGATTTGTTTAAGTAAAAATGCATTTTTCAAAATAATAAGAGCATCAACATCAGTTGTGCTAAAACAAATATTATTTTGACACATCAAAAAGTTATTTTTATCTATTTTAACACATTATTTTACAATACATCCTACATTACATCTTCTATTTTAAGATTACAACACATTAAAAAATCTTAAAATAATAACCCCTATAGTATTAAAAAAAATACAAATACAAAAACAAAAACAAAAACAAACACCCAACAACCCAACCACCATCGTGGCCACCACCAGACCACCACCAAAATCAACCCAAGCTACAAATAAAAACCTAACAAACCACAAGCTGCAACACAATTCACCAAACCCACCAACTAAGACCTAGCGGCCACAGCGCAACCCAGCCCAAAACCATTACCACCCACCACTAAGTCAAGAATAAGTGAGAGACGACGAAAAAGGAAAGAGACCAAAACCCACCACTAGATTGAAACCCACAAATACCCCAAACCCACCACCACTTGCCAAAACCAACAGAAACCCATTGAATCCACCAACAACAAAAACCCATGGTCAAAACTAACCAAAACCATAATTAGAAGAAGTATGCAAAGAGAAACAACCCAATGGTGGCCGTCAAGTCATGGTGGCTATTGGCGTAACGAAGGCTTCATCCTCTGCAGAGTGTGTAGTGGAGAGAGGAGGGAGAGTGAGAGTGAATGATCAAGAGAGGAACAGAGAGGAGAGGAACAAGCAAATGGGATGAGAGAGAATTGAGAAGAGAATGACTTTTTTTTATTAAAGTGAAAGAGAAAGTCTAAAAAAATATTGCCCAAATATTATAGCTCATACCAAATTTATTTGACATTTGACACATCCGATGAAATAATGTTTATTATGTTTGCTGTACTAAATGCTAATGCACAAAATTTAACATTTAATATACTTGATACTAGTACTCTAAGTAGTAACCCAAGTCCCTAGCCATGACAAGCCTACGAGAAAAATACATTTGTAAAGTTATAGTTATTTGTTTATTTAATTATAATGATCGAACATATAATTGATCTATCCAATGGTAATCAGCCGACCACCTTTCGGTTCCATGATTGAGGTTTTTTTAAGAAGAGATGGAACTTATCGACAAGTTAGGTTTGGTGTGAATTAGTATGCGAGTCCAAATATAGAATTCATATTGGATAGTCCAATGTTATGAGTGCACTTTTATGATTAAACTTGACCATGGAAACATGGTTTGCCTTTCCTAAAGTATAATGAGACAATGAACCTCTCAATTCTCACCCCTATCCCTCTTTGATTTTTGTATATTATTTATTATTTCAACCCTTAACTCGAGTTATTTCGACTCCATTCACGTATTGATCGAGATCTGTTTTTTCATATTCTTCTATTACTTTTGTCCGCTAGTGAGAGGGGCAATAAAACCCTACATAGGACGCTCAAATTTTAAAACAACTCTCTCCATCTTTTTGCCTTACTCTCTTTCAGTAATCTTCTTTGACCTAAAGCTGTCCTCTATATATAAAAAATTTAAAAGTTAGCTGGATGCAATGATCCTGAGGTCGGTAGAAATTTTTTTTTTAATAAAAAGCTTTATGCACTTAATCTAAGTACATTGGCCTTAATTGGCAGGGTTGGCGCTTATAACAAATTAGTAATCAATATGCAATTGTATGATACTAAAATAGAAGACATGGTAGTCAAGGATAATTATGATATTGAACATGGCTACGTGATTTTAAAAAGTGTCACATCTACAATATTTTCAAAATAACTCATAGATGGTAAGTTGTTATAAGTTGTAATCTGAATTCGCAATTTAACTTTTTACCCACCCATAACAACCTACTACTTATGATTTGCTATAAAAATGTTGTGAAAATATTGTAAATGTAACATTTCTCTTTAGATTAATGACAAAATATAATATATTGTTCATAAATTATTAACTGATCTATTTAATTTCTTCCAAGTGATAGGAGGTTTTGGGATTCGAAGTCAAACTTCTCACCATATCGGATATGTCATTAGATTACAAATTCCTTGGCTTAATATTAATTTATGTAATATCATAAATCACACAAATATTATAACGTAAACCCATGCACATATAGGACTGTATGTTTTTGAGTGCGCGTGTACGTACGTGAACATAATATAGGCATCTATAATATGGGCATTTTAAACAAGTTTAAAAATGATAATAATATGAGCTATGTACCCCTCTATATATAGGGTTTTTACAAATATCACTTTGGACTATGACGAGTATTAATTTGGATTTTCGATTTTTATAATTTGAACAATATTAGCCCATTGAATATTAAGTTTGGGATAGGGCAAACAATATTCTATTGAATCATAATGGATTAATTATATGATTTGCACACATGATTCTTCTCACATCATCAATAAATTTGAAATATTATCATTATCAAGTGCATATGATGTGATTAAGTTTCTTAGGTTTTAACCCAAAAAAAAAAAATACTAATAAAGTGTTTAATTTGTTGTAATTTCAAGGGGCTAACTGTTCACATCTATAATGTCCAATGGGCAATGGCTCAATTGACATTCAGGACAATATGTATAGGGGTGAGATATTTACAAGTCAAAGACATTGTAGTTCTAATCAAAATTTGAAACACCCTCCTGTGATCACTTGTTGTAAGAAGAGAAGCTTTGAGATTTGTTTCCTTCAAAATTTTGCAGCCCAACCTTTCATATATAATCTATCTAATGCCGTAGGACCAAAGCTGTATTAGATATTTTGATTCTAACAATCACTAGACAAAAAAAAAAAAAATCCGCCCCGTGTCCTCTTTAAAATCATTAGGTCAAATTGTTCCATCAATTAGTAATACCGAATGATTCTTTGAGTTGGGCCATACTTGTTTATGCAGGTCAGATTTTGAGGCTGTACTAGCCACTTTTGTAGAGAATCTAGTCATGCAATATGCGATCAAGAGATAGGGAATCCCTCAATTAAAGCTTACACAACTAACACATGGTGCGCCTTTCATTACACCGAAAGAGAACTGAGAAGAGTGCCCATCACAATATTTTAACAACAATTTGATAGATTGTTACTCGTTGTTACTAGTGGAAAAAAAGTAATTTCAGTAATAAGTTCAAATTAAAACCAGTAATAACTTACCATATAGTTAACTTACTGCACAAATACACAAACAAATTCTAAATTAGAAACCACCTACAATGAATGAATCAAGGAATCAACCCCAATCCCTTCTCAATTTGCTTCTGGATTACTCACAATGTCAATTGTCTACACCAACCTAAATGTCTTAATTCACCAAAATCCCTTTCTTGATTCTTCTTGCCCTAATTTCCATCCTTTTTGTCTAGATGGGCATAGGTATTTCCAGATGAAATTTTCAATATCCTAGACATGTGAGTAGCGAGCACGTACACTAGCACGTTCTCTACATTTTTTTTTTTTGAAATAAGCAGCTCTACATTAGTTTGCCTTTTCCCCCTTTATTATGATTTCTTGACCCGTTGGCTCCACCTGATCATTTACATGAAATTTGTTTGCAAAGACAACATTTTCCATGCATTGCGGTTGACGACAATAATCTTTTTAAAATAATTATGAAAATGTTCCAAATAAATATTTATGAATTTTTTCTTATTTTAATTGTAATGTTTTGAACTTATAAACTTGAATGGTTGTTGTAAAAAATTTAATAGTCTTGGGATAATGGCACTAATAGATTGAATAATAATTAGGAGGGGGGTGACTAATTCAGACATTCTTCTTATTGTTGTTATTTTTTTTTCAAAGTTAATTTGACTTGAATGATTGTATGCTGTATTAATAATTTTGTGAGAGATCACCAATTAATTAAGATATTTGTGTCTATCTTACTGATTAATTGATTAATATATTTTTGACATTTACCAGAAAAAACTCTTGGTAAATTGACCCAAATTAAACCAATGTGAGTCGAACGCAAACCCTACCTATTGCTTGGTAATCCTATCCCCCATAAGAGCTAAGGTTACCATCCTTTCCTGATCCAGTTTACCTTTCTCAATGCATGACATGTGCCTATTACCATATAATCAGTAGTCATTTTCACCTCGATCTGCTGCTATTGTACCAAGTTTTTTTTTTGTTTTTTTTATTTTTTTTTAGACATTTTAGAACCACTCCCCTATCTATATATGCCTTTAACACAGCACTACCACCTAGTAATAATATGGGTTGTTTTAATGGGTGCCTGTTAACAACAATATTTTTTATAGTTTTTTATCTACTTTTTACATCTTTTTATCTTTTTTTGACAATTTTTAAGTAATTTTTTTTATCCTTTTTGACAATTTTTTAATAATTTTTTGTCCATTTTATTAAGTGAGACCCATATAGGGAAATCTTAACAAACACCATGTGGTGCTTGTTAACATTTCCCTAATAATATATCTAAAGGCCATCCATACAAAATGTAATGGATAAGTTGCAAAATTTGGGCACAATAGTGGCTAGATCAATGTTTATTGATATAAAATTTTTGGTTGCTTCACTCCTGGAAGAATAGTTGAAACTTGAAAAGTTTTTTAAGTGGGTCATAAATCCTAATGTCACATTGGCCGGCCGGGTTACTCGTGCATGATTGTGATACTTTGGTACAAGCACTAGGAAGCAAAAGCTTACTACATTAATCTTGGCCCATATGCTATAATAATTATAAAATAAGGGTGGCAGGTCCATATAATAGGGGGAGATCTCCCTAACTAAGGTGGTGCATGTTTTTTTTTTTTTTTTGGGCGGGAATTTATATATATATATATATATATATATATATATAAAATAGAAGTAAAAGCCGGTGTATTTTGGAATAATAATATCAAACCTGCTACTTTATTCGGTCAAACAAATTAAAATTTGACTAAGGTGGATCTTGTGTTAATCTTGTTTGAAACAACTTCTCATAGCATTCCCATCAAAACTTCCAAAAAATTTAGCATTTACCATCTCAAAAACCTACTTTATTGATTTTAACACTTCATTTTACAATACACTATACATCAAAAGTTCTATTTTTTTACCACTTCTTTTAAAATAATATATACAATACTTTAAAATAATATAAAAACAACCTCCACAAAATCCAATAGCAATGGTCACAACCACCTTCACCACAGCACTACCAACATCAATCTCCACTGTGGCAACCAAAATCCACCACACAAAAAAAAAGAAAAAAAGAAAAAAAAAAGGCCCAGTCGCCTTCAATTCCTCTTCCAAATCACAAAACAACCACCATCACAATCACAAAACCCAGATTGGCGAGAAGAAAGAAGACAATCACAAAACCCAGATTGGTGAGAAGAAAGAAGAAAGGCAAAGAAGCAAACCCATCACACCGGCAAGCAAAACACCAAGCAAAACACATACACACACAAACCCACCACGGCAAACCTCCACAAAAGCAAACCCATCATGTCGATCCACTGCACCACGACCCACTACGACCCAAACCCATAACCCACCATCCGGCTGCCACCAGATTCGACTCACACCCCTGCCACTGTCACCACCACCCATGTCGATCACAATTCTAAATCACAAACCCACAACCCAAACCCACGCCGATCACAATCCGAAATCACAAATCCGCAACCCAGACCCATGCCAATCACAATTCTAAATCACAAATCCACAACCCACAAAATCAAATCACCTTGCTGTCAAGCTCTACCTCCATATCGGCAGCAATACTCTGAAGGCGTTTGAGCCTTGAAGTTCTTGACTGACGAACCTTGGAGGGGAGGAGCTCAAACTGTGAACCCAAGAGAAACATAAGCTATGGGAAAGAGAGAAGAGGAAAGTGAGAGAGGAGAGAGAAGAAAGAAGGGAAAAATAAAAAAGAAATACACGCAATTACTGTTGGGAATAAAAAAATAATTTTTGGTTTAAGATTTTTGCTACTGTGAGCTTGTATTGATACAAGCTCACTGTAGCTATGTCTCAAAATTTTTGAGATTTGAAATCTTTGATGGAGTGGGTTTTTTTGTGTATTGGTGCTAAAATTTAGCATATACCACTTTTAGCATCCTAATGGGAATGCTCTCACAAGCTCTGATACTCTTTTTTTTGTCAATGCCATAACTGGAATCTCCTTCTTCGGCAACAGGAAACAAAAAGAAACCACAAGAAAATAGTTTCACATTGTCAAGCATTATAAATATAATTGGTTTATCGGATAAGAAAAAAGATTAAATTTTACCCTAATCATACAAAAGAAATTTGGATTTTTGTGAATAAAAAAAATTGGTAACATAACCTGTGGGTACACGACTCACACTAAGCAGTTTTTGTCCGCTTTGGGGAGCCAGTCCCTCACGGTTTTGTCACGAAGGGGTGGGAGCCGAGGAGTATTGCCATGAAGTGATTTACACCTAGGCTCACCTTAGTCCCACATCGCCTAAGTAACCCTCCCACTCATGGTTTATAAGCTTCTGGAGCAACCATGAGTGCTTATTGTTTTCTATTCCCAAATAGCAAGTGAGGTCCCAGAGAAAATCCATTCTCAATATTACAAGTTTATATAATCCATGATTGAGTTAAGATTGCGAATTCTATTTTGTATTCCTTTTAATCTGCACTTAAATTTATCCATTGTGCCATCCTCCTAAGCATCCACTATACATATATGAACAGAGCGGAACATAATGGAATCAAAAAATGGGAAATGGATGATATGTACATATTATCCATTTTTAGGTGAGAGAGAGAAAGCAATGTCATCATCTTTTTTTTTTTTTTAGGGATCGTACAAATTATTTGTTGACTCCCAATTAAATTAAACTTACTAAAATTAACCAAGGCTGCAGATTCTATCAAAGATTTAAGTACAGAGAAGAAGGTTGAGAAGAAAGAAGAAACAACAGTAGCTTAAGAGTTATTTCATCTTCAATAACTTAGGTCGGGAAATAATTACCGTAATCCTTTTCCTTTCTAACTCATTTGTTCCTTCTTATTTTTTTCACATCATCAACAAGGTCATTAGAAATTTCAATAGAATCATGCAACAAATTTTCCTTATTTTTCAAAGGAAACGTATGCTCAAAGAATATGGCATTTTTGGGTTCAATAATAGTATATGATTCTAATATATCACTTTTGATGACAAGAAATTTATAGCATGAACTATTGCAAGCATAACCAATATCTCATTTTTTAGTATCGTTTTCAAAGTAATTTGAACACTTTTGAGTTGTGATTACTTCCAAATTATTGTAAACTTTTTAATCATCCTTGGTTGACATATGTCAAGCTCACCATTAGGGTCAAGGACCAAAATTTACGAACGAGTACAAAATAAGGTGTCTACACTTATCAGCCAACCCCACTTCCCCCCCCCCCCCCCCCCCCCCAAAAAAAAAAGGAGATTGTCTTTCCATTTTCCATTAGCCCTCCAAACCAAAACTACCCGTACACTTCTTAAATTTCAAAAGTCTTGCCTATTCATATATTAGGCTTGTCATCTTAGGTTACCTTAAGTTGAATTGTGTGAGTCATTTGAGTATCACCATAGGCATCGACTTCCTTTGAGAGTTTTCTGCACAGAAACCCCAAGAGTTGACAGAGGATTTCCCAAAGCACTAGCTCTTCATTTTTCCAAACTCGTCTGAATTTATGCATATGTATTGTATTGTGTGTACTTTATAGAAAGTCCCCTCATCTCCTCTCTGTGTAAGTGTAGGGGGTACGTATTTATGAAAACTGAAGAGAGTGAGTATGAGTGACACTATGTCGACATTATAAGTAACTAAAGTATGGTCTAAAAGCATCTCCAGCATATCACGCAAATTTTTATACTGTTTGGAGAATGAACAATGACTTTTACCTTTTAGCTACCCATTTTTTCAAATACATTTTTCAACAGATTCTCTATCTCATTTAAATATTATTTCTTCATTCATTATTTATTCTTTTTTTAACAATTACACATTTTCCAACATTTTTTTATTCAATACCTGATTATTATAATAGAAAAAAACATTTGAAAAATGAACAATAACTTATCAGACTTGATGAGCTACTGTTCATGAGCCAAAAAAAAATTCGGATATAGAGAGTCCATTGGAGACTATTTTTATGGTGTCATTCTCTATTATAGAAATTTTTATGCATTTAGCTACACTATTGGAGATGCTCTAAGTACTAGAGATTGCAACGGGTTGGGGACCGCATCGGAGTGAATTTTCTACCTTTACCCCAACAAGCATCTTTGGCTCCTTGCCTTGTCCCATCTCATCCAACTACAATACTACATTGAAATTTGAACTCAGTGCAAAAGTTATTGTGGATCTTCTCAATTCTAATACTTGTGTTAGCAAAACTCTATCAAGTCTGTTGTGTGACTGTAGGCTGTTGCTGAGCAAGTTTGAAACTTCTAGTGTCAAGCATGTTTTCCGGAAAGCTAATTGCTGGACCGATATTTTAGTCAAATATGGTTGTAAAAAATGTAAATAGACTTTCTAGTTTATTCTGCTCCTCCAGTCCACATTATTTTGTACTTGAACCTGGATTTCTTCCAGCTTGTATTCAGACCAAGCGATCTTGGCTAATAGTTCTGTTTATTATATCTATCTCCTTTCAAACAAAAAATAGTTTCTCCTCCATACCAATAAAAATTACTACTCCATTAAAAAGAAAATCATCTAAAAATATTACTTAAGCACCAGCGCCCTAGATATAGATGATGCTTCTGCAATAACTCATGAAAAAAACGACATGATGATGCTCGCACATTTTAGTTTGGGAAAAATGCCCATACACCCCTTAAACTTTTAACTACTGGCCAAAAGACCCCTTTAACTTTTTTATTGGCCAATTTACTCCTTAAACTATTCACAACTATCAAATTAATACTTCAGTTAGTCACACATTAAAACACTAACGGAATAAACACATGCCACTCACGTAGCTTTTAAATACAAACTGAAAAAAACCCAAACATCCAAAACCCAACGGAAGAGAAGAGAACCAGGTCCAGGTCCAGGTCCGGCAGAGAGAGAGAGAGAAAGAGAGAGACTGCACGCCGTTCATAGCCATTGCCAAGCTTCTCTCCGCCGTCTCGCCGCCCTTGTCCCGGCGGCGCCTTGGTGGTTCCGCCGCACTGTTCAATCTGGGTATGTCTTTTTTTTTTTTTTTTTCTTCTTCTTACGTCTTGCTATTTAAATCTTTTAAGAACTTTTATTTTTTTTGATCTCCATGTGCGAATTTTTATTGTAGAAATTCTTGTTTTGGTTTAATTTTTGGGTTGGGTCTCTATGAAATTCTTGGTTTTTTACTTTCTCCATGTGCCTTTCACCAACTGTTGCATTTGAGTATGCCATAGAGCTGTTTGATTAAATGCCTGAGAGAGATATGGCTACTGCTGAGGGGGTTTGGTTGCTTGGTTATTCAATTTTCCAAATATGCTGGCCTTCCAAATTTCCCTTGCAACCCATTTGCAACAAAAACATATCAAACACGATAATTGGTTCTGTAATGATCCAGAACCAATTATTGTATTTGGAATCAAGCACCTCCTTACTTGAGTTAACCTTGAGTCTATACTTCCACATAAAGGTTGTCACAGATGTTTAATATCTTATTTCTGCTTAGGTTACTTAGGCCATTAAGTTTTGTATAATTGGATAGGCATAAGCAAAGAATGTAAATTTATATGTTCTTGAAAGATGTTTCATATAGACTCAGTCCGGTGTTTTGGTAGCAATTTTATGCACATCATTTTATTTAAGGCTAGGCCTCCTTTATTAGATCATCTTTTGGTCAACAATCTTTTGGACTATGCAGCTGCTACTTGGTTTCCTTTGTGCGTGCCTGTATGTGTTACATGTTTTCATTAAGAATGTAGCAAATGATGGCTATAATTATGGATTTGTCTGCTATTACTTAAGCAAATCATGTTGATAATGGTGCTAGACATTTTAACCTTTTAATCAATTATGTTTAGTATATTGCCAATATAATGGTGCTAGACATTTGTCCCATGTGTGATAATAGTTTATCAATTTGATGATTCTGCTAACTTATTTGGAATCGAGGCCTTGTTACTAACCTAATTGGAATCAAGACTACTAAAAGCTTGTCTGTTTATATAGCATTTCAATTATTATTTCTTAATTTTCTCCTTCTTCATGTAGAAATCAACCCTAAATATTTCCCTTATTTGTTTCAGCAAATCAAAGAATGTAATTTACAAGCTCAAAGAGATGGGAAAGATTGGGGAGAAAGATATATTGCTGATCTGCGATCACTTTAGTAAGCTTGATCGCAACAACTTTAGGAAGATAACACTACCAGATCTTTAGGAACCTTGTGACTGCAAGAAATATGAAATCTGTTTCTATTCTTTAGATGGAAGAAATGTATAGTTACATTTTTTTTTCTTCTTCCATTGATACTTGTAAAGGTTTCAAGTCATATAGGAGCAATGAAAAATAGAAGCCAATGGGATATGTCCCCCTTTTGTTATAGGTTCTCTTACAGCCATTAAATTGAGAGGCTGCTATGGAGGGTTTGAGTTGTATGATGTAGATTTGACACTGTAATAATTCAAGTAGTCAACAAGGAAAGTAAACAATCTTGGGATGATCTTTCTTCTTCTCTTTATTTTGATTCAAGTTGTATGAGTGATTTGGTTGATGTGTACTTCTTCTCTTTATGCAATAACCACCAAAAATGAATGTGTCCCAATCTGCCATGAATTGAACTTTATGCAATAACTCTAAGAAAATAAATCAATAATTACACTTTTCCAGCAATATTGAAAAACAAAAGTATATTGGCTCCATCAGTATTCTTAAAAGGATCTCAATATGCCATGAATTGAAATATCAAATAAGTGTTTACAAATGGTATATTGTTTGCCAAAAAAATAACACTCAATGAATCAATAATTACACTTTTCCAGCAATATTGAAAAACAAAAGTATACTGGCTCCATCAGTATTCTTAAAAGGATCTCAATATGCCATGAATTGAAATATCAAATAAGTGTTTACAAATGGTATATTGTTTGCCAAAAAAATAACACTCAATGAATCAATAATTACACTTTCCAAGCAATATTGAAAAACAAAAGTATACTGGCTCCATCAGTATTTTTAGAAGGCTGTGTATCACTAAACAAATTATTGAACTAAAAAATTATTTATCTTCTTGCTGCCACTAAACCTTAGCCTTTCCCTTATCCTTCTTGCTTCCACTAGTGTTGTCCTTTATACGACTTTGACTTGACTGTTGAGTACCTATATTTGATTGCTGAGTACCCTTTAAAAAGCCAAAAAAGTTGGAAAAGTTTAACAAAGTAGTACTTGAAATTTGGATGAAAAGTTCAACAAAGTAGTACTTGAAATTTACCGATAATTTTTTACTCCCTTTAGCTCCAGATGTAGATGATTGTCCTAATTGCCCTTTCTTTTTCTTTTTATAAGCCTTCTTGTTGGGGTTATCAGGAGCTTTACAAGTTCTTTGATTATGGCCCCACTGGAAACAATTCCCACATTTCATGGCAGTTCCTTTCTTGCTCACCCTAAATGCATTAATAGGTTCTCCTGCCTCCCTCTTTCTTACCTTCTTACGCTTGCCTACTTTCTTTGTTAATTTTGGGGGCTTGATTGGGTCATAGGGTGTTTTTGGCCACTGTTCATGGCTTGGAAGTGGGCTTACCATCCATTGGTAACAACTTAGGAATGTCTCCTTAGTGTAAGCAATGTCTACATAAGTCTCAAGTTGCTCTCCATGCTCAATTATTGCAGCAGCAGCATGAAAACATGGGATTCCACTCAATCCCCATCTCCCACAACCACAAGTCCTCTCATTCAAGTCCACCACATATCTTCCACCATAAATATACTCCACCTCATATATGGACTCTCCATTCCAACGAGAAATGCAATGTCCAACCTCACTTTTTATCCTCTCAAGCTTCTTATAGATTCTTGGACAAACCCTCCCTTCATACCTTCTCATATGATCTCTTTTGGTTTGCAACCTTTGCATCAACATCACTCTTATGATCTCCATCATTGTCAACACTGGTTTATCCCTAGCCTCCAAAATCCAAGCATTGAAAGACTCTGCTATATTGTTTACTAGAGTGTCACTCTTGCTTCTTGGATTAAAAGCATGTCTGCTCCATGTTCTCACATCTAACTTCACAAGCCACTCATATGCCTTCACATCTAGCTTCTTCAACTCATCCATGTGGAAGTCAAAAGAATTCTTTGTTGCTGCCCTAGCAGCACTCCACATTGCATCTTTGAGTACCTTCCCAGGAAAATCCTTCTTGAAATTTGCATGTAAATGCCTAACACAAAAACTGTGCTCTGCATTAGGCATCAAATCCTTAAAGGTCTCTACTAATCCCTGCCATAAAAAATACGCAAATATACATTAGTAATTCAAATTCAGGTTATAGATCATGATATTTTTAAAAAATAAATAAATAATTCACATGCACATTAATTGTTTCTTGCCTTCTGTCGGTCTGAGATAAAGACCCATCCATTCTCATCCACATGTCCGATGTCATCCAACAAGCATTGTAGAAACCAGGTCCAAGAGCTTTTATTCTCAATTTCAACGATAGCAAAAGCGATTGGGAAGATATTATCATTCCCATCCTTTCCAACAGCAACCAGCAACTGTCCCCCTGTTGTCCCCTTCAAATGACAACCATCTATCCCAATAAGTGGCCTACAACCTGCTAAAAATCCCCTTTTGCAAGCATCAAGACAAATATACATTCTCTCAAACACATCATTCGCAGTTTGTATCTTCACTGTGCTACCCACATTCCACTTCCTAATAGCAACTGCATAGTCCCAAAGTCTCTCATACTACTTCTCCTCAGCACCATGTATCATCTTGAAGGCCATTCTCTTAGCCTTATAACATTGGTCCAAAGTCACATCAACTTCATGGTCCCTAAACACTGCACCCTTCAATGCATTTGCTGTCCAAGTATGATCATCTCTAAAGAATGGCAAATATTTATTGGCTAGCCACCTTGAAGAAATCTTACTATTCTTATGATCCTTGCCACACGTATGAATGCTTTTAAAACTTTTGATTTGAAAGGCATCTCCCATTTGTGTTTGGGATGCATGTATCTTCCAACCACATTTTTTTTTACATACAGCTGTCACTCTCCACTTATCATTGTGCTTATACTCAAAATCATGTTTTTCTTTAATACACCACTCCTTTAGTGCCTCCTTGAAGATGACATGTGATGCAA
Organism: Quercus tomentella; assembly: GCA_028535165.1. NCBI lineage: Eukaryota > Viridiplantae > Streptophyta > Magnoliopsida > Fagales > Fagaceae > Quercus > Quercus tomentella. The sequence goes on along the minus strand of JAPQVY010000012.1, from coordinate 37,959,880 downwards.
ATTTTTGATCCTTCACTAGCTGTGCATTCTCCATGCCAATGCGCTGGTTAAACTCAGGGAACCTAGGCCTTGAATTCCCTTCATCATCAGATGACCCTTCTGCACTCCTTAACTCATCACTATCCCCATGATCTGAATCTCCTTCACCATTCCAAACTCCCTCAAGCTGCTTGTCTCCAATTGCTCTATTGATTCCATCATCCTCCATACCAAAATCTTCAATTATATCATCATCAGATTCAGAAAAATCACTCAAATTGTAATCTTCGTCATCCTTGTCATCCTCCACATCAATTGGAACATTAACAATTTCAGATTGGCCATCAGCCTCAATAGAATCATATTGGGATTGAGGGGCTTGTACATTTGGCATAGAAGGTGAATTTCCAGGGAGTGACAGTGGACATTCATCCATGGCTACAATACAAAATTAACAAGAACATTAATAGAAGAGCTGGAGAAAACATAATTAAAAAAAAAAAAAAAAAAACAATATAGAGAATAGTGAGAAAAACGTAAGGCTTACTTACAAAGTGACCTTGCCTGAACATATGGAAAAACTACATTATCTTCTCATAATAAAAAAGAAAAGTGCTACACTAATTCTATAGTGTAATTAGACATGGCAAGTTTGGACCAAACTGGAACACATTAAAAATACCAAGGGATTCATAAACAGGATTTTGGATGTTCATGATCAATCCTTATGTAGCTCTGCATTATTTCTTGGATGGATCCAAGGCATATTTGCAAGTGACAAAATTAATGAAATTTCTCTAATTGAAGATTTAGTTATTGGCTTCTAGATCATTACAGAACCAATTATTGTGTTTGATATTTTTTTGTAGCAAATGGGTTGCAAGGGAAACTTGGAAGGCCAGCATATTTGGAAAATTGGATAACCAAGCAACCAAACCCCCTTAGCAGTAGCCATATCTCTCTCAGGCATTTAATCAAATAGCTCTATGGCATACTCAAATGCAACAGTTGGTGAAAGGCACATGGAGAAAGTAAAAAACCAAGAATTTCATAGAGACCCAACCCAGAAATTAAACCAAAACAAGAATTTCTACAATAAAAATTCGCACATGGAGATTAAAAAAAAATAAAAGTTCTTAGAAGATTTAAATAGCAAGACGTAAGAAGAAGAAGAAAAAAAAAAAAGAAAAAAAAAAGACATACCCAGATTGAACAGTGCGGCGGAACCACCAAGGCGCCGCCGGGACAAGGGCGGCGAGACGGTGGAGAGAAGCTTGGTAGTGGCTATGAATGGCATGCAGTCTCTCCCTCTCTCTCTCTCTCTGCCAGACCTGGACCTAGTTCTCTTCTCTTCCGTTGGGTTTTGGATGTTTGGGTTTTTTTCAGTTTGTATTTAAAAGCCACATGAGTGGCATGTGTTTATTCCGTTAGTGTTTTAACGTGTGACTAATTGAAGTATTAATTTGGCAGTTGTGAATAGTTTAAGGAGTAAATTGGCCAATAAAAAAGTTAAGGGGGTCTTTTGGCCAGTAGTTAAAAGTTTAAGGGGTGTATGAGCATTTTTCCCTTTTAGTTTAGGAATAACAAGTTTCAGAAAGAACTAAAGAAGACCAGTGACTCATACGACTCCCATTAAAGAGTGGAAATGCTTCGTATAAGAGAGTGCTACATCACAAAGTAGCAGAAGACTTAATGTATGTGAAATGAAGAGCAATTGGAAAACAGAACAATTTAAGGTGGGAAATGAAGAGCAATTGGAAATCATTACCATATTATGGCAACTACTGGCAACAATTTCATGCATATCCTCTCATTTTAATTTATTTTATAAAAACAACTCTTGCACCCATACAGAACTAGACTCATTCATTGTTCGTCCTTTTTATCTTTTGCTCTATCTAATAGTGCTTTTCCCCCCTAATAGTTAATTGAAGGATTACATGAGTTTTGCCTTTGTCTTCTTTGGATCTCTTACCTACTCTGCTGGCAAAGGCTAATAATTATATTTTCTCTACTTACAACAATTGGGTCATTAGTATTACATATGCACTTCCAAATTTGGATTTCTATTAAGCTGGTCACATTTGACTGTAGAACAACAATAATCTCCGTGCATTAGTCTCCCACATAGGAACCGCAATTCAGGTGGTAGATGATATAGAGTGGTTAATTAATATAAATTCTTAAGACTAAATTTACGAAAATAATATATATATATATATATATATAACTGTTGCAACTATATATTTTAATATAATCCAAGTGTTCAATAAATTAGTAGTCAAAAATATATTTCAGAAGCTATTGTGCTCTGGAAATTATGTGAACGTGCAAAAAGTTCAAATGCATTCCCCGTTTATATCTCAAATGCAACAACAGATGGTAGACCATTTGCAATGCAATGCAAAGATTTTAGCAAAGCACCGTAAGTAACTATCATAAAAGCAGAATTCAACGTGCGGACTGTGGAACATTTCAAGTGGAACAAAATATAGAAAATCCACAAGACAACAGTTTTTTTTTTACATGACACTGACTCAAATAAACTTGAACAGAATGAAAGATAATAGTGCAAGTGGTGGACATTACACACTCTCAATACAACAAGAGATGCGGTCAATCCTACCCATCGGGGGTCTTGGTAGAACCATGGTATCCATGCATCCCATCATCACGCATCACATCTCGGGGCTGTCCTGGTTCAATCTTGAAACGAGCTGAAGATGCTCCAGTAACCTGAAAACAGACAATTAAGCAACCCATGAATATTTAATTCTAATAATACAGCTTAGAGGCTTTTTAACTTTTCAAAGCTCCCTAGTCCAAAGAATTAAGAGAGATTTACCTGACTTTTGGCTGTCCAGTAAAATTCAGTATCAAACTGATTAGGAACGGTCGTCATCTCCTTGATGTCAAGAATCATCACAACAGTTTCGATGCCATTTTTCAATGGCACCCCTATCTGTCTCAGAATAGTAACGACACCAGTGCGTTTTCCACAGTCGGAGCACTATGAACAGTTAATAACATCACATTAAAACCACATATATATATATATATATACAGTTACACACATTAAAACCGGAGCACTATATATATACACACATTAAAACCACATCTATTTTTCTATTTTGTTTAAAATTAATTAACATAACATACCCTCTCAACCAAATGCGCATCATTCTGAACAAGGTCCTCTTTGCAAATCCTCCTGAATTCCGGACTGATAGCCCCACAGTACTCACACTTCAGCTGGATTACATCCAAACAATATATGCGAACAGATTCCATAAACAAAGCACAAAAATCATTAACCATCAAAATTGACAACTCTTTTCTCCACATTAGATGCATGAAAATAAAATTAGTTTTGGTTAACAAAAAAGTTATATTATAATTAAGACATGTTAAGATTCTTTATAATCTTTAATTTTGCTCTTAACATCCAATTAGATTTCCAAACAAATTATTTTACCAGATTTGCTTGGTTATATCTTCTTGTTAATAAATCTGAGGTTCATTCCAAGTTCTTACTTTTTAAGGCTATGGTAGAAAATCAATTCTCCACCCACATCAAAATACTCGTATCAGTTGGGAGTGGTGAATACACCTCTAATGCCTTGAGTCTCTTCTGTCTACTAGTGGTATCGCTCATCAAATCTCATATCCTTATACCACTGGTCTAGTTGAGAGAAAGCAAAAACATCTCATTGAGACTACCATCACTATGCTTTCTCAATCATCTTTACCTACCCAATTATGGTCTTATGCACTTCAGACTGCTCTTTATCTCATCAACTTCTGTCATAAATTCCCTCTCACCTTGGACCAAATTATTTGGCCACTTTCCTGATTTGCCCCAGCTTAAAATCTTTGGTTGTGCTTGTTACCCCTATCTCAAACCTTATTCCCAACATAAACTGGACCATAGAACTAAAGAGTGCATATTCACACCTAAGGGTAATCTGTGCTATGAACCTATCTCCAAAACAATTTACACCTCTAGACATGTTCTCTTCAATGAGTCCATATTTCCATTTATTCCCTCTAACCATTCTTCCTTCACTTCTTATTCTTCTACCTCTAATCCAGCATGGTTTTCCAATTTACTATACTTACATTCCACCAATCAACCATCTGTATTGGGTCCATATCCAGGTAATCCTAACTCAGGTACTAGTCATTCTACTACTACTGAAACACCCTACTCCCACATCCACTGCATCTCATACTCCTACACACATTACTCATGCATCATCTCATACACTCATCCCTGAAGTCCCTAATCCAACATCTATCTCTACTATTGAACCACATATAGACTCTCTTCCTATCTCTACTTATATAGACTCCCTTCCTATCTCTACAAGAGTAGCATAACCAAACCAGAACTATGCCATAAAGCCACTCTGGATTATACCTACAAAGATCTGACTAAAACCTTCAAGAAAATCCGAATAAAGAAATCCAACTTCTAGTTTTGAAAAATGACAATATATATACACACACACATGGATCAAGAATCGCAACAACAATGAAAAGAAAGAGAAAATTAACCTCAAAGAAAAAAAAAACCAACTTCAATTCTTATTTTGAAAAATGACAATATATATATGGATCAAGAATCGCAACAACAATCTACCTTCTTCAGTCAAAAAGGATCGCAACAACAATGAAAAGAAAGAGAAAAACTAAGATGAGAGACAATATATATATATATACACACACACGGATCAAGAATCGCAACAACAATGAAAAGAAAGAGAAAATTTACCTCAAAGAAAAAAAAAACCAACTTCAATTCTTGTTTTGAAAAATGACAATATATATATATATATATATATATATATATATATGGATCAAGAATCGTAACAACAATCTACCTTCTTCAGACAAAAAGAATCGCAACAACAATGAAAAGAAAGAGAAAAAGTGAAAAACAAAAATATAGAGATTTCTCTTTTTAGGTTGAAACAAAGATGAGAGAAAGCTTGTACTCGGACACTAGCTAGGAGCCCTATTTATTTAATGGTGAGGTGACTCGAAACTTAAAGTTACCTTGATGTTAAATGCGATTGACTCATCTTCCCAGCCGGCAACAAGTTCGAGGTCCGTAACATCAGTCATCTCCGCCGTGAACTTCATGTGGTACGTTGTCTTCGTCGACGTGGTTGATCCCCTTGCCCTAGCTCTAGCGCTAGCCATGTTGATAGCTCATTGTGCAAGAATCTTCACTCTCCTGTTTTCTCTCTCTTCTCAACCTCCTGTGGACCTGTGCCTTTTCAGTTATATCAGTGTTGTGCCTTTTGTAGTGTACAATGACAAAAGACGCGTGCTTCAGTGAGAAGACGCGCGGGCTTTAACTTGAATTCAAGTGAGTTTTGGCCATTAATTAGTGGGCATATGTTGTTAATTATGATATATAATTTACACTTTTCAAATAATAATGCATGTGTTAATTATTTATTGGTTTATGTACACAAATTTATTATAGTATTATTTATTTTTTTTATTTTATATGTACAATTTGACTTTATTTTCTGAAATTTGTATGAAAACACTATTTACTAAAACAATAAATGCATCTCAACTATGGCCCTGTCAGCAGTTAACAAAATCCGCTCATGAAACCTTAGTAATTAGTATTTTTTGGATAGCGTTGTATTTATTAGGAATCATTCACTGATGTTTCCCTTGGTGGGATGAGTTACACTGTTTTGGACCAAAAAATTACTTTTTTTGTATCGGTTTTCGTTGCTGCTAATTCAACAAATTTCATGTTGATTTGAATTGGTTCGATAAATTATATCATAAAAAGAGCAAATTTTGTTACTTGAAAATTAATTTAAGCTTCCAAATATTGTTAAGAATGGGGGATATATTCAGTCTTTCCAATTTGTTAGCCATGGCATGTTGTGTATCATTTTTAATTACATCAGAAAACTCAATTAAGAAAAAATGCCAAGTCGGTTTCTCACCAAAAAGAAAAACTAATGTACACACATAAAACAGTGGGTTCCGCGCTACCACTTGTGGCTATATCCCAACATTCACCTTCTGTGGGAGATAGGAGTAAAAGATTATGCTATTATTACAACTTGTTGCACAATTTATATTACAATTTGTTACATAATTTGTACCATAATTTGCCACGTGGGCAAATTATGACACAAATTCTACGACAAGCTGTTACTCACCAGCTTAACTTTAGTAACAATTAACAAACTATCTTTATTGCCCAAGCAAAAATGCAAGTTCGTAAAGGAGCATATTTCCACTACCTACCTGACCCCCAATAAATTCCCTCGTACAGACCTCCCAAAAAGAACTTCGCTCGTGTATATGTACAGCTAAAGAGGAATTCAAAAAGTATATAAAAAATGGATTTTGCTAAAATTGATGTTGTGCTATTCCCAATATATAAATAAAATTGATCACTAATACGTTGAGGTATCGGTCAAAAGTATAGCAAATTACCATAATATATATGTATCAAAAAAATAATTCGAGAATTTTTTAATTGTTAAAATAAAACAATAAATTAAGATCTACCTAATTAAAAACAAAATTTAAAATATTCATAGGACCTACTTGTTATGATTTGATGTTTTACAGTGACTGACAAAGAAGCTAGTCTACTTCAATTTTGACTGACAAAGAATGAAGGTATATATTATTGGTTAGGCTAACAAATACCTTTAAAATATTAATTAATAATTTATTTTTAAAAAATTTAATATTATTTAAAAAAATAATCAAAATATTAATTACTTTTTTTCATAAATATTTTTTTAAATTAATGGTTAACTAATGTCTTGAAAATTTTCATTAACACTTCACTTATTACATTACTGTCCTTTTTTAATTGTTCTGAGAATGACAATAACAGAAGCAGGCTACCATACGGTCAATTTATTACTGAGAAATGACAATAACACACCGAAATCTCTTTTTTGTCTTTTCAATATTATTGAAAAATATGTTCAAAAGAAGGGTTTTACTAACTTGCACATATATTAACCGGATTCCTCTTTTGAATTTTGATATGATTCTTGTAAATATTTTTTGTTTCCTTTTTTTTTTTGGGTTGTTGTGACATGCAAGTGTTTGGATATAAAATGAAGAGTAAAGAAAATATGAATATTTTAATTTTCTATTGTTTGCAGCTCTACTAGGAGTCCTTCAATAAAGGAATTTTTCTTCTTTGATAACTGATTTTTTTGCATGTACCACAATGATGTTTTTGCATGTACCACAACGTGGATCTGCTATAGTTTTTTTTTTTTTTTTCAAATCGTTAAGTTCTTTTTGCTCACCAAATAAGCTGACTTTTATCTTCTTCTCCTTTTTCAAATCGTTAAGCACTATTTGAGTTTCATGTAGGTTATGCAATTATCTGAGTGTGGATCCAATGTAATGATTTTTCTCAAAATAACAAGTTTTTTTTTATAGTCCTCAATCTTTTTTTTTTTTTTTTGTTATAGTACTTTTAACAAAAAAAAACAATAACTTATTTTATTTAGTTTAGAATTTTTATTTATCATATTTTCAATGAAAAAAATTCAATAAAAATTAAATTTACAATTCTCAAACAAACACAAGTTTTACTAAAGAATATTCCATTAAAAAGCAAAATTAGAATAAGTTTTCAAAAAAAAAAATATTTTAGATTGGTTACTCGCCCTTCCAAACGGATGCAAAAGTAATGTAATAACTAGGTAGTCAATTATTTTATCTGGTAATGATTTAAGCCACTCGCGCGTGTAGTTGATAATGCGAGTGGGTGGTGTTGGTGCATACGGTAGTCAATGATTATCCCTAGTAATGATTTAAGGCTGCTCAAGTCTGGTAGTCTAAATACTTAAGGCAGTGTAGTGTAGCGTAGTCTTTTTAGCATGGACTGGAGTCCTGTCAATGTACAGTGAGATGACAATTAGAGCACTAGTACACGTAACCTGTAGTAGTAAACCCTATTTGCTATTTCTTAGCTTGTTTGTTTTTTCGAAAAAGTAGTAAAGCTTCTGATTCGAATGGCTGCCTTATGGGTCCCACACCATGGTTGCAATTAATTAACCACTTTGCCTAATATAATGCTCAACTCAACATTAGCAAAATCCATCTTTAAATAAGAAAACCATTCATTTAATTGGTTATAAGCAAAAACATTATTAATTAATTAAACAAGTAATTGATATGTTCCGACACAATAGTACAATGATCCGCTCCTTTTTCGGAGACACATCATATTAATAATAAAAAGTTACGTAATCATATAAAAATAAATAAGACAAAAATATAACATTAACCACTATTTAATCTCTAATAGTGTCAAGGATGTTCACAATCTTTCTGTGATGTTTTATGTTTTCAAGGGTGGAATTTATAGAAGAAACTTGTGGGTAGGGATGGCTATACCCATTGGATAATAGATATACAATCCTACCCGATCTAAATGTTTTGGGTAATATCCGATTTTTCATGGGTAGAGCTTAATCAGGTAGGGTACGGATATTATCCAAACCCAACCCGTATTAAAAAAAAAAAAAAAAAAAACCAAAACTTCTCTCACCGTCACTCACACTCTCTCTGCCTTTCCAGACCAGAGCTATTGACCTACTTTCTTCTCTTCCCAACCCATCCAAGCACATCTCTTGGTTAGTCATAGCAGCACTGATCCACCACGTTTGTGAATCGTTGATCTTGACCACCACCGACAACTTGTCATTCTCGTTGTTACGGAGTGCCGAATCGGCTTCTTCTACTTCTATTTCCACACAACACTCGTCGTCTTTTCTCGATCTTTTTGGATCTAACCTGGACCCGTCTCGATTGGTAATCTCATTCTCGTCCGCCTCCACGACCATCGGGTCTTGGTCTGGGTCAGGATCCGGATTCGTCATTTCGAACAGTGACCCCTTCGCCGTCGAGTGGTTGACCCCACAAAGAGTCGAGAACGTTGTTTGCGACGCGCGGTTAACTTCCACAGCGGTCCTGTAGGGTTCCGACGAAATACTGAATGTCGAAGCTAGCTTCGGTGGTATCAACAATTGCGATAACAGCGTCAAATCATTAATGCTCAGTAGCCCAACCTCCCACTCCGTCACTCTGTTCTCATCACCACCATTTTCGCCACCCACGTATTCGTACTCGCTCATCTTCATCAACATCAAATCATATCCGAATACTCTCTGAATTTGTGAATTCGATATTTGGATCTAAAAGAAAGGGAAAGAGAGATATTTTCCGTGATATTCAGAGCTTTATTTTTTCTTTTTTAAGATTGGTTAGTTTTTTCTTTTTTAAAGATTGGTTAATTTTTACGTTAAAATGTTTTGGATTAAAAAAAAAATTAAATGGGTTTTGGGTTTCGGGTAGGGTATGGATATCCATGGATAATATATTCGGGTAAGATTCGGGTATGGATACTAATGGATATTAATAATTGGTATCCATAGGAAAACTTTTCGGGTAGGGTATGGGTATACCCGATCCATACCCTACCCATGGCCATCCCTACTTATGGGTGGAGTTGGTGATTAATTTCGTGTAAAGAGGGAGATATTCTACCAACAGTACTTCGGTAGGCTTGGGGACCATCTATTTCTGGGCATAGGGGATTATCCCTTCCAATGTTTATCTTTTTTAATTGACTACCCAAAGAACATAATAGTATTCAAAGGATCGTCCTCTTTCACATCCGTTATTTGCTCTCTCTTTTGTATTATTTCCTTCATCTTTTTTTTTTCCCTCTCTCTCTCAACCCAAAATAGTAGAAATCCAAAACCATGGAAGAACCCATCCCAACAGTCACCAAGTGACAACTCATAAATTCTCATACAATAAACATAAATATCATAGTAACGTAGAAAATTTCATACTCAAAAAGTTGCAACTCACCAAGCAAAGAGAAACCCATGTCATCAAGCCCATCCTTACCGCCACAAAGTGACAACCCAAAATTTGTCATCTTGCCACCGATAAACCCCCACCACAAAACCAAAGCCACCATCACAAAATCCAACCATCAATGGAGCTTAAAAGAAGCCTCCAAAACTGATCAACATAAAACATTCCTCAGCCTAACCCGAAACAAATCTGCACCAATCCAAACTCGACAACCACCTTGCCACTGCAAGAAAATCCAGATCCCGTGAACCCAAGCCTCCTAGACCTCAATCACTGACAAAGGGAGAAGAGAAGCAAGAAATAATAGAGACAACAAGAGAGAGTCTTGGTTTTTTTAGAGAAAGAAAAGAGAAATGTGAAAACAATATAAAAATATTCAAATACAAAGCAACAATAGCTGTTTACATTCAAATGATTATTGTAGTAGCAATGTTAATTTTCACAATTTTAGCTGACAAGATGTCAATGATTTTTGGGATTGAATTTGCAAAATTGACCGTCTATACTATTTTGCATTGAATGGTGTGAGTAGGGGAGTCTAGACTCGACCACCACCCAAAAACCCAACCCGATTCCAACCCGACTCAAGGCTCTCGTCGCTCTGCAGTGAGTATTCGCCTCCAAGAACTGATTTTGGCAGGTTGAGTGGCGGGTTTCCTTCTACTTGAGCCACCTAACCCGACCAATGCGATATAAGAAATTCAGCCAAGTTCGACAAGACCAAGCTCTATTTTGGGGAGATCCAGCCAAATCTGGAAAGATCTCGACCAAATCTAATGAGATTTAGCCTGATCCAGCCAAATCTAAGCAAATTTCAGAGATTTTTTGCCAAATCCGACAACTTTTAGCATATTTTGGTGACCTTCACTACCAATTGGCCACCACCCAAACCGAAAACTATGTCGACAGTCAATTTTGGGTCCCTCTGCCTTTCATTAGACGCCAACAAGTCTAGTCTGAGTTGGGTCCAAAACTGACCCAACCTTACCTGTGGATAAGCCTAGCTGTGAATGCGCTAAGAAAAACAAAAAAAGATAGCAATAGATTTTTTAAAATTATCCACTATTCAAATTTAATCCCTAATGATTTTAAGAATGAATGTTGATATTGTATTTTGCCTGGCCCCAATTTGCATAACAAAATACCAATTTAAGCCTTAAAAAGCCAATGCATTTTTAACATGGAAAATAAGGAATTACATGAAAAAAAAAAAAAAAATGACCTGATCAGATGTTGGAGAGATCATTTTGATGGTTTAAGAGCTCAAAATCCCAAAATTACCATTTTTTACTAAGTTTAACCAAGCTTAATCAAGGTTTAGTCAATGATTGACTAGAAGTCCAACCGTCTAATCGTGGTGAATTTGTGCTTGTCTTAAAAGATCATGAAGTTTCCTTTAAAATGACGGTTCATGGGCCCAATTAGAAGTTCAAGCGGAAAAGATATTGTAAAACATCAAATCTTTGATCAAAATACTTAGTCATTTTTCAACGTATAATTATAATTAATGTCGATTAATTTTACTCGAATGACAACGTACATGTTTATTTTCACCAGCTACTTTTAAAAAAAGTTTCACAAACATAAGAAACTAATCCAATTGACAAAATAAATTATATAAAAAGAATTATTATTTTTTAGATGCATGCATAGGTTTCAAAAGTTAATCGATAGTATATATTATAACTGCCTCTACAAGCCCTTTAACGGGTTTAACAACTACAAGTCTCTCAGTTTCTAAGAAAGTAGAATCTCCTGCTTTGCTTAGGCTGTAGAAGTTTTGTCCCTTCTTCTTCGAAGGAGAGTTTGTTTTTTCAACGTTTTTCTCAAGAGTATCGCGTATACTCTTCAAGCTAGTGGTAATATATTTTTTTTGTGGGTTTGGGGAAACAGTTCTTAAAATTCTCTCCTTTGAAATTGAACTTGTGAACTACCTGAGTGGACGATGGAACAACTGACAATGAGTTGGAACAATCTATCACTCTCGAATAAGGAGGTCTAGAGTCATCCTCCCTGAAGATCATAGGAGGGGCAAATTTGTTATTGCTACGAAATTCTTCACCTCACGATTCCTCCAAATGGAAGCAGTTGCTAGCACTTTCCAGCAATTTTGGAGGACGACAAATGGTTTTAGAGTCAGGAACCAAGGAAACAATATTGTATTGTTTGTGTTCAATAATCTGCCGGATGTCGATAAAATTTTAAAAAGCCAACCTTGGAGTTTTGATAGGCATCTGATCGTCATGCAACGATATACAGTCAACAAAGTACCATTTTGGGTTCAAGTCCACAACATCCCTACTAGTTTTCTAACTAGGAAAGTGGCAGAAAATTTGTGCGCAATAGTGGGTGCTATTCAAAGGTCCAACGGAGCAGTGGATGAGGATGGAGGTAGTTTTTTTCGAGTGAGAAGAGATGGATTAGATTCAAATATGAACAATTACTGATTTTATGCTATTGGTGTGGGTGCCTGAATCACGATGACAAGGATTGCGAGCTATGGGTTCAAAGTATTAATGGTACCTTGGACCAACAACAATTTGGCCCGTTTCTGAAAGCACTGCCACACAAATCGTCAGGGAAGGATGTGATCTATGTCCCCGGTTACTATGAGAAGAGGGCAAGCAGATTACAAGCACGGAGCAAGGATGAAGGTAGCTCTCATAATGTGGTTCACATTCAGTCAGGCACTACAACTCTGGCGGACACAGAACCAACAATGGCAAAGAAAGGGGAGGAGGAAAATCAGATCATGGAGGTAGTTACAAAAGTAATTGTGCAGCGAAGTTTGGGAAGGAGACAGAAATGTTTAGGGCCATAAATGATAATCACTTAATGCCGAAAAATAAGGAAGTAATTATGACTAACGTAAGGTGCAATGATTCTGATTTCCTTTCCAAAAAGGATGAATTTAATATGGTCTTTAACCACTCTAGCTCAGCTAAGTCAATTGATATGGAATTAATGGGGGCAATATTAGTGGGGAATAGCATTGAAGTGTCCAACATAAATGCTAATTCCATTAGAGCATTCCCATCAGCTCTCTCATAAAAAATGCCATTTTAATACATCAAAAACCTACTTTATCATTTTAACACATCATTTTACAATATATCATTTATCAGATGTTCTATACTTCAATTCTATACATTAAAATAATATTTTTTACACATTAAAATAATATATTAATTACTCCCTATCATCCTCATCCTCAACAACAATGGCACAACCATCACTGCCGCAATAACACCGACAACCGCCACCGGCACAAACCCACATCCACCAACGCCACCTTAATTAAAAAAAAAAAAAAAAAAACACAACCAGAGAGATCGGCACGGCAAAAAACACAACCAAATCAAACAAACCCACATCCCAAATCAAACAAACCCAAAAGCAAAACCCACCACTGCAGGTCGATTAAGAGAAATCCGATGGTAGGAGGTTCCGATGACGTGGTGGATGGCACGATAAGCTCGGCAGCGTGGCGTGGCGTGGTGATCAGGCCATGGGTTGTTGTGGATGTGGTGGGTCGGGTTTGTGTGGCTGTGTTGGTGGACGGTGATCTGGTTCGTGTGGCTGTGTTGGTGGACGACGATCTGAAAGTGTAGATCAAGTTCGTGTGGCGTGGCGTGGCTTGATGCTCCGGCCTGAGTTTCGTCGGGTTGTGTGGCTGTGTTGGTGGACGGCGATCTGAGAGTGTAGATCGGGTTCGTGTGACGTGGCGTGGCGTGGCTTGATGCTCGGCCTGAGTTTCGTCGGAGAGGGAGGCAGTGACGTGGAGTAGAGAGAGAGAGAGAGAGCAAAGAAATGAAGTGAGAGAGAAAGCTGATACATTTCGGTGAAGGAGATGAGGAGACAGAGGGAAGAAAGAGGAGATGAGGAGACAGTGGCAGTGGGCCCAGCGAGAATAAAAAAGTAGTATAAATTATAGTAAAGGTGAACAGTACGCTCTCAAATATGAGAGTGTACTGTAGCATGTTCCAAAAAAATGGCACATTTAGAACACCTGATGAAGCTCATATTTTGGAGTTTGATGTGTCAAATGCCAAATATTATAGCATTTAGCACATTTAGCACACCTGATGAGAGTGCTCTTAAGGCAACAAAATTGGAGTGCAACCAAACTTCTATGATACCAACCCTAGTCGCCTCCATGCAAAATATGCACGTGCCTACCAATCTAAATGATGAGGCTAGCGGGTCAACGGCCAAGATTAATGATCAACCAACAAGCATTAGGACTTGGAAAAGACTCATGCACCAAGTTAAAAGTTGGGGCCGAGAACAAGTGTGATGAAAAAATTAAGAGAAAGTTGAGCACGTGCATGGTGACTTCCACAGACTCTCCAAGCAAAAGGTTGCAAGTGATGAAGATCAACCCCTCATCAGATTTAATGGTGGAGGCTGCTGGGCAGCCTCGCCAAGAGTCATGAGTCTCTTTATATGGAATTGTTGCAGGCTTGAGAACGTAGTGACAGAGAAGGAGCTTGGTAATTTAATCCGGGCAAAAGATCCCTCTATTGTGTTCATTGCCGAGATATGGACGGACATAGCAAGGCCAAAAAAAAAAACGGAATTTACAATTTGGTCACATGTTCTTTGTACCTCGGATTCATAGAGGTGGGGGACTAGTTTTGTATTGGAAGGAAGCAATGAAGTTAACAATAGAAACGTCCTCAAAAATCATACCTTTGATGGCCTTTTGTGCAAGAGCCCATCCTTGACAGACTATGGACACTTAGTTGACGAAGCAAAGTAGTTAGCTAAGGATTTTTCAAATATTGAGTTTGGTCATGTACTAAGACAAGGTAATAGTTCAGCCCCCAAAGCTAGACATGCAAGACATATTAGCGAGTTTACGATGTGGATGGAGGATATTCCTCCATACCTAGTTTCTGAAATTCAAGCCAATTTGGCTCTCTTTGAATAAATTACAGTGTTGTTTCTCAAAAAAAAATTAAAAAAAAAAAAAATTGCCTCTACAAAAAATGTTTTCAAAATTAAAATCAATAAAATCCTACCTTAGATCAATTATGTCTCAAGAAATATTAAATGGATTATTCATTTTATCAACTGAGAGATGTGACGTTAGCACAATTTTAATTCAAAAAATTTTATAATCAATTTTGCATCTAAAAAAGTGGAAAAAAACAAATTTTAAATAAAAAATTATAATGAAGAAAATTATATATACTATTTTATTATTTGATAAAAGCAAAAAAATATTATTTTAAAATATTAATTTATGTATATTAAAATAGTTTAAATAAAATATTATTTTAATTATTAGATCCATATAAAAATATTGATTGTGTGTATTTTTTTTCACATCTAAAAGTTTTAAAATAACTCCATTTCAAAGCTCTTTAAACTTTACATTGGATTAGATTATATATGAGCCAACATTTAATTAACACATTCCTCCCAGTCAAGTGGTCATCTCTCTTTAAAATTTGTAAAATACTGTATCCACGACACTTTAAAACAAATCTTAAATCTCAAGTGTTTATCAGAAAAAAAAAAAATCTTAAATCTCAAGTTATTACTGAGTTTGATAGACAAAAAAGTAAGAGTAATGCTACAGTTACAAACTATTTTACAACATTTTTATAAAATATTAATGCGGTCAACATTTTATTAGTTTTTATCTAGACCCACTATTAATATTATTTTATTTATTTATCAATAATCAGTCATTATATCAACGGTTTGTAAATTCTTTTATAAAATAACTTGTATCTCTAGCATTATTCAAAAAGTAATTTCAGTAATGAATTTAAATTAAAACCAAGAGATGTGTTATGTCCACAACATCTTCACTAAAAATCATAGATGGTTAATTGTTATTAGTTCAAATTTGAACCTAACACTAAGATTACTTTTTTGCCCCAACAATAACAACCACTAACAACTTGCCATTTAGGATTTGTTGTAAAAATATTGTGAACATGTCATTTCACTTAAAATCAATAACAAATAACCATTTAATTAATGTTTGTATTTTTATTGTGACAATATTATTAACATAATACTCAGTCTCTTAAATTTTAACTCTTTAACACTCTTTTCTGAATTATAGACACGCTTTTGAGTTTACCACCTAGAGCTTTTGTCCTTTTTTTTTTTTTTTGAGAAATAGAGCTTTTGTCCTTGGTTCGATGTTTCTTCCAAATCTGCTTCGTCATCACATTTTACATTTTTACAATTAGGCCCCACACAGAAACAAAGTGGGAATTATAGGTAAGTTACAATTATAAGATTCATTACTTCTTTCCAAGTCATTATAAGATTCCAATTCATGTTATAATGTGATTCTTTTCCTTAGTGGGGCAAAATAAATTAACATATATGGTTAAGGACTTTATGTTCATAACATATCTGGCTTTATAGTTAAATTAACACATCTTTGTGTACAAAATGTTTTAGGGGTATCGGGGAAAATGGGTAGCATATTTTTGAATAAGCAACTAATTAACAATACTAAAATTTTTATTGAAGATTGCACAGTTAACAATAAAAAAAAAATGGAGTATCAAAAAAATATATTTTATCGGGCTCAATGCATAGAAACACTGCACCCAATTTTTCCCCCTGAGAGTGTGAGACACGATATATAAATGGATGCATTTCGTTAGATGCACACAACATTGTTACAATAAACTTCACAATTTTATATATATATATATATATATATTTTTTTTTTTACGAAAACACCATTTTAGTCCTTATATTTTAGGGTCATAATCAATTTGATTATTCTATTTTGATAACAATCAATTTGGTCCTTATTATTTTCAATTTACAGTTAATTTAGTCCTTATTGTTAACTCACTAACGGAAAATGCCTACACACTACAACAAAATGTATTTTTAGTGACGAAAATTAGTGAGGAAATATTTTTCGTCGCTAAAAATACAGCTTTAGTGACGAAATATGAATTTCGTCACTAATAGTTAAAAAAATTATAACATTTAGCGACGAAAAATAAATTTCGTCACTATTGAGATCTAAAAAATGGGCGCCTGCGGAGGGAAATTTTGGCGGGAGTGTAATTAATCTATAGTGACGAAATATTTCGTCACTAAAAGTTGAAATTTTTAGTGACGAAATATTTCGTCACTGTAGGAATTGCTATGGATAGTATTAGTGACGGAAATTCTTTCGTCACTATAAGGAAGAATTAGTGACGAAACATATTCGTCACTAAAAATAATAATAGTTTTGCACTTATATATTTTTAGTGACGAAATCTAAATTCGTCACTAAAAGTATACTACAGCGACGAAAGTTAAATTTCGTCACTAAAAATGTTAACAAAAAATAGTTTCTTTAGTGACGAAAATAAAATTCGTCGCTAAAAGTTTAACAAATTCTGGGTCCTTTTGTGACGAAACAGAAATTCGTCACTAAAAATATGCTACAGCGACGAAATGTAAATTTCGTCGCTAAAAATCTTAAGGAAAAAATGGTTTCTTTAGTGACGAAAAAGAAATTCGTCACTAGAAGTAGGAAACAGCGACGAAAGAATTTCGTCGCTATAAAGTGGTCTTTAGCGACGAAATTATTTCATCGCTATTGCCCACTTCTAGTGACGAATTTATGTTTCGTCACAAAAAGTGGTCTTTAGCGACGAAAAAATTTCGTCGCTAAAATACCACTATAAATACTCCCAAAAAAAACAGACGCTCACGCTCAGCAAAACAAAGAACTAAGAACTCACGCTCAAAAAAAAAGAGAGAAACCCACGCTAAAAAAAAAAAAAGAGAGAAACCCAGGTCTGGTCTCCGTCGACGCCATCTCCGTCGACGTTGAAGCCGTCGCCGTCGAGGCCTATTACGACGACGTTGAAGCCGTCGCCGTCGAGGCCTATTACGACGACGTTGAAGCCGTCGCCGTCGAGGTCTATTACGACGTCGTTGAAGCCCTCGCCGTCGAGATCTATTACGACGACGTTGAAGCCGTCGCCGTTGAAGCCGTTGCCGTTGAAGCCGTCGCCGTTGAAGCCGTCGCCGTTGAAGCCGTTGCCGTTGAAGCCGACGCGGTTGCCGTTGCTGTTGAAGCCGTCGCCGTTGCCGTTGAATTGTTGCAAAAGAAATGCCGACGAACACCCACCGTTTCCGTTGCCGTTGAAGCGTCGCCGTCGCCGTTGCCGTTGAAGCGTCGCCGTCGCCGTTGCCGTTGCCATTCGCGACGATCGGTAAGGTTTTTCTGATTTTTTATTTTTTTATTTTTTATTTTTTTTTCTTTCATTCCCTTAAACGCTATATAATTTATTTTATAGCAAATGTCATACATTAATTTTTTTTTTTTTAAATACTAGGTATTTTAAAACATACACAGGATAGGAGAGAAAATCAGAAAAAAAAAAAAAAAAAAAAAATCTTATTATATTTATTAAAAATTAATTTTCATCTACGTACTATAATTATAATCTTACAATTGTTGGACTTTTATTCTACCACTTACATATAGGAAACAAAAACCTTTGATTTTTTTTTTTTTTTGCTCAAATAAAAAAGTTGATTTTTTTTCTTTGACTCCTTTATTAGATTTTGGGTGCTCACAGGTTTTCCACGACAGTATTAATCTTTTTTTTATTTGACTCCTTTAGATTTTGTGTGCTCACAGGTTTCCACGTAAGATTTAATAATGATTATTTATTTTAAATTTTGGTTTTAGGATACTGGTAAAGACTGGAAGCTGATCACTGTTTTAGGCATCCAGGTACAACTCCCAATTTTGCTAAACTTGAGAGATTGAACTAAATAAATAAAACAAACCTGAGAAATTTCTTTTAACACAAAAGATAAAAAAATTTCTTTTGTTGAGAAATTTTGTGCCAACAATTGTAGGAGTTGTGTTCTTTTGGATTTAGGAGTATAAATTTTACAGCTCTTATCAAATTCAGAATAATGTTCAATTGAGTTCAAACTGAATTAGAATAATGTAATTACTGAATTCATTCTGGAAATTTTGGTTTATTTATTTAGGTTTCATTAAACTAACAAGAAAGTTCATTAAACTTGATTGAGTATTCGATAGAGGCCTAGTGTTGAGAAATTGCGCCAATGATCTAGCCCAAATGGCGTGTCTCCCCTTGTAAGAGCAAGGTGGAGGGCAGTAAAGAAAAACTGAAGTGTTGAGAAATGGCAGTAACATACCGACTTTACCATCCTTAGAGCTGAAAAATATTTGAACTATTTTGTTGAGAATGGGTATTTTTGTTGTAATTAATCCTAGCTCATGTTTGTTGAGAATGGGTATTTTTATTTTTGTTGAGAATGGGTCTATCCAGTATGTTACAGGAGGAGAGGTCTATCCAGCTCAGGTAATTTACTCTAGAGCATTTTTGGAAGTGTATATTTGGAAGGAACTAATTTTTATGACATTGAGTCGGTTGTGCAATACGTGATCTTCCTATATCATCCTATCTTTGGCCTCTAAGAGATGTATCAAGGTGAGGAACACAATTTTACCATGCTTAGTTGGGTTCAATCACATGTTTGATGTCAGCGGATGTGGATTAACAAGTTTAGGAGCTGAAATGTTATGTTTCTATTTGTACTGTTGTGTTCTTTATTTGAAAGAAACATGTATGGTTTATACTACTAAGGGATTTGTATAGGCTATTTAGTATAGCCTTTAATAACCCTAGAATTCTAGTCCGATGTTGAAGGAATTTGTATTGTTTGATGCTAGAGATGACAACCAGATTTCCTTGTGATAGTTTTGGTAAGATTGTCGAATTGGCTTTTTTTTCTTTTTTTTGTGCTTGGATTGGATGTTGTCACAGTAACATATTTAGCCTTTCATAAGAGCTATTCATTATAAAGACTGAAGTACTTATAAGTTTAACTTTTCTTTTGCAGGCTAAATTCACATTGTTTGCAATAATTTTGGATTTTTTCTGAAAGTTGTAAGCTTAGCTTGAGCAAAGTAAGTAAATTTTAGTTGAAAACCTTATAAAACTTTATACTTGTGATGTTAGAAATTGGATTTGTGATGGTATGTTGTGTTGGAGCAAGCGGGTGGCTTGCATGATGTTATAAGGTGGTTTAAATACATATTGGGAGTGTTTTTAGTTTCTTGAAAATGTGAATGGAACTTGTTAATTAGATATGATGAATATTACTTTATTCGATTTCAATACTTGTAAGCACTCTATACTTGTGATGTTTGTGATTGGTTTTGTGGTGGGTTGTTGTATTGGAGCAAGCGGGTGGCTTGCATGGTGCTATAAGGTTGTTTAAATTCATATTGGGAGTGTTTTTAGTTTCTTGAAAATGTGAATGGAACTTGTTAATTAGATATGATGAATATTACTTTATTCGATTTCAATACTTGTAAGCACTCTATACTTGTGATGTTTGTGATTGGTTTTGTGGTGGGTTGTTGTATTGGAGCAAGCGGGTGGCTTGCATGGTGCTATAAGGTTGTTTAAATTCATATTGGGAGTGTTTTTAGTTTCTTGAAAATGTGAATGGAACTTGTTAATTAGATATGATGAATATTACTTTATTCGATTTCAATACTTGTAAGCACTCTATACTTGTGATGTTTGTGATTGGTTTTGTGGTGGGTTGTTGTATTGGAGCAAGCGGGTGGCTTGCATGGTGCTATAAGGTTGTTTAAATTCATATTGGGAGTGTTTTTAGTTTCTTGAAAATGTGAATGGAACTTGTTAATTAGATATGATGAATATTACTTTATTCGATTTCAATACTTGTAAGCACTCTATACTTGTGATGTTTGTGATTGGTTTTGTGGTGGGTTGTTGTATTGGAGCAAGCGGGTGGCTTGCATGGTGCTATAAGGTTGTTTAAATTCATATTGGGAGTGTTTTTAGTTTCTTGAAAATGTGAATGGAACTTGTTAATTAGATATGATGAATATTACTTTATTCGATTTCAATACTTGTAAGCACTCTATACTTGTGATGTTTGTGATTGGTTTTGTGGTGGGTTGTTGTATTGGAGCAAGCGGGTGGCTTGCATGGTGCTATAAGGTTGTTTAAATTCATATTGGAAGTGTTTTTAGTTTCTTGAAAATGTGAATGGAACTTGTTAATTAGATATGATGAATATTACTTTATTCGATTTCAATACTTGTAAGCACTCTATACTTGTGATGTTTGTGATTGGTTTTGTGGTGGGTTGTTGTATTGGAGCAAGCGGGTGGCTTGCATGGTGCTATAAGGTTGTTTAAATTCATATTGGGAGTGTTTTTAGTTTCTTGAAAATGTGAATGGAACTTGTTAATTAGATATGATGAATATTACTTTATTCGATTTCAATACTTGTAAGCACTCTATACTTGTGATGTTTGTGATTGGTTTTGTGGTGGGTTGTTGTATTGGAGCAAGCGGGTGGCTTGCATGGTGCTATAAGGTTGTTTAAATTCATATTGGAAGTGTATATTTGTGTGTGCAACGTATATTTGTTTAAGTATTAATATAGACTTGTGCATTCATGAATGTGATAGAACTTTATCTCAGTGGCTTGCATGACTTAGATGTTAGAATACATTATGCATGAGTTGTCCTTATTTTACTAAAGTAGAATTCATTTTATAATTGTAGTCAAACATGGATAAAAGTTGGATGACAATGGGTAAGACACCCGATGGCAGATTAAGTCATCCATATATTGAAGGGGTGAATGCATTTATTAATTCTGCAAGAGCGGTTGTGGACTTGAGTGGTAATATTCCGTGTCCGTGTATTCACTGTGTGAATTGCTATCGACAATCTCCTCAAATTGTGCGTATCCATCTGCTTCATCGTGGAATTATGCAATCTTATATTAATTGGTATAATCATGGAGAACCTCGTGTATTGAACGAGAACATTCATGATAATGAAATGTCGGATGGTGATCATATGGATGGTATTGATGCCTTGGTAGATGACCGAATTAGAGGGGAACCAAGAAATGCAACCGAAGATGAGGAGGTGCGTCATTTTGACAAACTTGAGGAAGATGCAAAACGTGAGTTGTATCCGGGTTGCACTGATTATAGTATCTTGAAGTTTGTTATTGAGATGTTGAATGTAAAAGTAATGACCAACTTGAGTAATAAGGGACTTGATATGATGCTAGAATTGTTGACAAAGGTTTTACCGAAAGGTAACTTGGTTCCAAGGTCAACTTATGAAGCAAAGAAGATATTACGTGACTTGGGCATGTCATACGAGCATATAGATGCATGCAAAAATGATTGTGCATTATTTTGGAAGGAAAATGAAAATCTTGATAAATGTCCGGTGTGTGAGGTGCCTAGGTACAAAGATACACGTACCCAAGGTAAGAAGATTCCTCATAAAGTATTGCGTTACTTTCCGTTGACACCGAGATTGAGGAGATTGTACATGTCAAGCCAAAGAGCTAAGGACATGAGATGGTATATAGACAAGCGTGTGGATGATGGGATAATGAGGCATCCGGCTGATAGTGAGGAGTGGAAGGAATTTGATTTGCAACATCCTAATTTTGCCCTCGAACCTCGCAATGTAAGGTTAGGGTTGGCTACAGATGGATTTAATCCTTTTGGGAATATGAACAATAATTATAGTATGTGGCCTGTCATACTTATCCCCTATAATTTACCGCCTTGGTTGGTTATGAAGGAGCCATATTTTATGTTGTCCTTGCTTATTCCCGGTCCCCATCAACCGGGGAATGATATTGATATTTACTTGAAACCATTGGTTGATGAGTTGAAGGAGTTGTGGGAAGAAGGTGTAGAAACTTATGATGCTTATAGTAAAGAGCATTTTCAGATGCGTGCAACTTTGTTGTGGACAATACATGATTATCCTGGATTTGGTAACGTATCCGGGTGGAGGACAAAGGGTTATCATTCTTGTTACACTTGCAACGATCAACCATATTCAGAAGCTTTGGAAAGTAAAATTGGATTCATTAATCATCGAGCTTATTTACCTATGGAACATCGTTGGAGACATAGTCGGTTGCATAATGGTTTACCGGAGAAACGGAAGAGATCTTTAGAGTTACAAGTGGGAAAGATACAAGAGCAACTAGATAGAATGCCAAATATAATTTTAGGAAAGCATCCAAGTAACAAGAAGAGACAACTCATTGGGGAGCCAAATTGGTCAAAGGTAAGTATTTTGTACAAGCTTCCATACTGGAAAAATAAGAAGCTTAAGCACAACATTGATGTCATGCATGTGGAGAAGAACATTAGTGAGAGTACTTATGGTACTTTGTTGGGCATTGAGGGGAAAAATAAGGACACTGATAAGGCACGGATAGACTTGCAAAATATGAACTTCAGGCACACGTTGCATTTGAAACAACGTCCTGATGGATCATATGATAAGCCTCGGGCTTTCTTTTCATTAAGCCCCAATGAAAGAGATGGTTTTTATGACTTTTTGAAATCAGTCAAGTATCCGGATGGCTATGCAGCCAACATATCAAGGTCAGTGAATGCAAAAAATGGTAGATTATCTGGTTTGAAAAGCCATGACTGTCATGTACTACTACAACGAATTCTTCCAATTGGGTTGCGAGGGTTTGCAGATAAAGACATTAGTATTGTATTGTTTGAGTTAGGCAATTTCTTCCAAGACTTATGCTCAAGGACCCTAAAGCGGAGTGAATTGGAGAAACTAGAAGAACGTATAGTTCTTATACTATGCAAGCTTGAGAGGTTCTTGCCTCCAGCATTCTTTGATGTTATGGTCCACCTTGCTGTTCACTTGCCTCGAGAAGCAATTCTAGGAGGCCCAGTACAATATCGGTGGATGTATCCAATTGAAAGGTAATTAGATCCTTTGATGCATTCATCAATTGCATATTTCCCACGTGGTATAAAATCACATTCTGTGCGTATTTTTTCCTCGTAGGTATCTTGGAAAATTGAAAAGATACGTTTCCAACCGAGCTCGACCAGAAGGTTCGATTGCAGAGGCTTACATTCTTAAAGAATGTATTAACAACTGGTCTTTGTATATTGATGGGATCGAAACTATTCATAATCGAAGAGAAAGAAATGAAGATTTTGGTGAATCTAGCGAAGGATTGATAGTTTTTTCACAGACTGCCCGACCTACAGGTGGTAGGCGAAATGATGGCGACTTCTCTCGTGCATTGCTTGATACTGCTCATTGGTACTTGTTGTACAATAGTCCTGAGCTAGAGCCTTATTTAAAGTATGTGATTTCATATGCATATATTGTTTAATCAAGTTTTGAATATTATGTATAATGCTTAGCTGAAAATAAATCATCTTATTTTTAACAGCGAACACAAAAGCACATTGCATAATCCTACTAGAGAAGCCATAACTCAAATCCAACGACAAGAGTTTCCTAAGTGGTTTAGAGAACGTGTAAGACATTTGAAATTTAATCACGCACTAGTAAATTTAAACATTTAATTGTATTCGTCATTGTTTATTACTAATTAATATCACTTGTTGTATGTCATTATAGATGAATAGATTGAAAGTTAACGATTCATCAGAAGCTACTAAACAGTTATGGTCATTAGCAAATGGTCCTAAACCGTATGTGAAGGAGTACACAGTTTGTATGGTCAATGGTGTAAAGTTCCATACAAGAGACTTAGACAATCGTCGTGTAACCCAAAACAGTGGTGTATGTACCGAAGGAGACCATGAGGGAGAAATGCACGAATTCTATGGTCATGTGTGCAAAATTTGGGAATTAGAGTATATGTTTCGCCATAAAGTTGTTTTGTTTCAGTGTGAATGGTACAATACTGGTACTAATGGTCGAAGGAGAACGATACGAACCGATGCACACTGCACAAGCATTGATGTTACAAGTCGATGGTATCAAAATGACCCTTTTATACTTCCTAGTCAAGCGAAACAGGTTTTCTACCTTCAAGATACGAAATTGCGTGATCCTTGGAAAATTGTGCAATACATCCAACATAGGGGAGTGTTTGATGTTCCAGAAGTCGGGGGCGAAGAATCCAATGATAATACAGAAGATAGTGACGCATTCCAACAAGAAGCAATTGTTGATGTTGTCCCTATCAATGTTGAAGACAATATTATTGAGTATTGTATGGGTGATGTTGAAACTGAGGTTGTTCCTGAAGGTGGAACTTCAAGAGATGCTAATGAAAATGAAGAGCATGACATACCTGATGTTGATCTTGATATGGATTATGATATATAGAGTTATAACAATTGTCTTAAATGTTATGTGCTTGTCTTAAAGTTTTATGCTTGTTTTAAAGTTTTATGCTTGTCTACGTTGCAATTGTTATTGAGATATTTTGTTCTTATCTTAAACTTGATACGGATATTAATGTGGTCATTTGTTGTGTTGAGTTAGTAGCAATTGTGGTCAAATTTTGCACTTGTGAATTGGTTGATATGGATAATGATGTGAACTATAATGTTTAAGTTAGTAGCAATTATACTTATCTTTCATGTCAATACATAGTTTCAAAAAATGCCCAAAAAGGCCAAATACACTCATAATATACCGAGGTATGAGATGGCAAGATTGGATAGAATGAGGCAAAACCAAGAGATAATTGATGCTTTGGGATTGAAGCACATCTCAACTTCTCTAAAGGATTCCGCTCAGTCCAATTGTGCAAAAAGGAAAAGAAGTAGAGCTAGTGTTGTGGTAGATGATGATTATGTACCACCTATTGGTGACGATGAGAATGATGTTGAGTCATCTAACTCTTTAATCCATAAGGTACAATAGATGTTCCATAGGGTACAATAGATAATAACTTTGTCGTTCTATTATTTATAATGACTTTGTTGTTCCATTATATGTATGTTTGTTAGTTACAGATGGCACCAGGATGACTTACACGCTCGCGAGGTGAGGCATCTATCCCGGTGGTCCAATCTACGGTTCAATCTACGGAAACACCTCTTGAAGCAAATCCTCCCGTCCAAAGTTCTTCTAGTGCAGAGGCTACCGACGCATTAACTAGCACGACTGGTAATTACATAAAACATACTTAATTACAACTGCACCTTGTCTTTACTATTGAGATTATACTTAATGTACATAGAATGTATTATTTTATAACATTGATAATTTTTAAATAGGATCTACTAGCAGAAATACCCGTGGAACAACACGTGGTGTAGCAGTACGGGCACTTGTTGAAAAAAGTGGTAAACTGCCAGTACGTATAGCTGCAGAGTATGATGCTCCTGTTGGGAAGAATGCGTGCAAGCTTGTCAATCAAATTGGTGTACAAGTACGAAGTAATTTGTCAAGTTACAACGTAAAAAATTGGAAAAGTGTTGATGCTGCTACTAAAGATGTGGTGCTTCAAAGTATCGAGGTAAATTTATATTGATAACGTCTAACTCGTCTTTGTTGTCACTAAGCATATTAAATTAATATAATAATAATTTTATAATACATATGTACTTTAATTTACAGGATCAGTTTGAGCTAGAAGGTGATTCCAACTTAGTAACGAAAGCAATAAATACAAAATGTGGAAGATTATTGAGTAGCGGCTCTAACAAGTTGTATCAGATTTATAAAAAGCTCGTACAATCTCATGGTGCTGACTATGCAAAAACCCATCCGCCAAAGAATGCCACACTTGCGCAGTGGACTGGACTCATTGAAGGGAGATGGACCAATAAGGATTGGCTGGTAAATTATTTCTGCGTATATTATTATTATCTAATATTTACTATATTATGTTGTCAAATGATTAGATTAATACGTAGATGAAGTAAATGTATATTGTTTTAGTCATGATCTAATAAATATCTTGAATGTTCTTTATTAGGAAAAATCAAGAATTAACTCTGAAAATAGGAGCAAAACTTCAGGCAAACATAGATGCGGGTCAAAGGCACTTGCTGTTAGGGTTGATGAGGAGGTGTGTTTTTTCATTTTCTTAAACCTTAAGTGTATTACATGTTATGATTAATTAACTATAAATAACTAATACTCGAATGTTACTTAATTAGACAAATAATAATGACGGTCAAGTTCCTGAATTGGCAAAAATCTACAAAGATGTTCATTTCAATCCAAATACAAATAGGTGGATACAGCCTGAGGATGAAGCGACATATGTATGTGTATCATTCCATCCCTATTATTCCATCTTTATCATGTTTGTAAAGTTATAGCATATGTATTATTAATGTTGTGATTGCTTGTTTTTTTCTCTTTCAAATGGTAGGAAACTATTCTTAAAGTGCAAGAGGATCATTGTCAAGATCCTAATGCAATTCCCCTTACACAAGAGGAGATCTCAAATTTGGTTTTTAAGAAGAAATCTGGTATTGTAAAAGGACTTGGCATGAGACCTTCCTCTTCTCTAGTAACCACTGCCTCATCTAATTCCTCGGTGGAGTATATTCATCGGTTAGAAAGTGAGATAATTGAGCTCAAAGAGGCAAGAGCCAGGGACGAAGAGGAGCGAGCTAAGGAGCAAGAGGCGCGAGCTAAGCAAGATGAGGTCCAAAACAATATTCTTAATTTTTTGAGGAGCAAGGGTTATGATGATGCTTTTACTTATGGAGGTGGTTCATCTTCAAGCTAAATCACTTATTGGTTAGTACTTTATCTTTAAATTAAAACACTTCATTTTTTATGTATCATTTGAAACTAATATTTGTCACGTGATAGGTTATTTAATCTTTAGTTTATGATACTGAAGATATAGAAGTGAATTTTCTGTTGGCACTATGTAGAATTATATTTGACTAAAGATTTATATTTAACTGAAGATTTATATTTGTGCAGATTTCTTATTGGTGGATTTAGGGGATTTCCTTTAGGCATTATTTGAAGACATATGAGGACATCTTCCGTTAGTTCTAAGTATATTGTGCCACATTTTTTGTATTGTTATAAAACATCTTAAGTTATTGTATGTGTTGCAAACAATTATTGTATGTGTTGCAAACACTTATTGTATGGAAGGAGTTTGAATTGGATACTTACTTTAATTTTAATTTGTAGAATGTATGGATCGATTTTTTATAAATGTGTTGTTGAAATAAATATGTTAATCAAATGTGAGGTTTTAATAATATAATGACAGGTTACAGGTTACTATCAACGCTATGAAAATAATAAAAATAGAAAATAAGTTTTAGTGACGAATTTTTTCGTCACAAATATGGCAACAAAAAATTGTTTTAGTGACGAAATATTTCGTCACTAAATGCAGCGGAATTTTGTAAGAAATGGTTTTAGTGACGAAAATTTTCGTCACTATATGTGTGAATTTTCTTAAAAATAGATTTAGTGACGAATTTTTTCGTCACTAAATGTACCCGAAAATAGTTTTAGTGACGAAATATTTCGTCACTAAATATGATTTAATAAACTGAAATAGTTTTAGTGACGAAAATATTTCGTCACTAAATACTGTTTTTAGCGAGGAAAACATTTAGCGACGAAACGTTTTCGTCGCTAAAAGTTTTTTTTTTTTAAAACAAATCGGACTTTTATTGACGAAAAATTTCGTCGCTAGGACTTTTAGCGACGGGGCTACAGCGACGAAACGAATTTCGTCACTAAAAGTCCAATTTCGTCACTAAAGGTTCTTAGTGACGAAAAACAGGACTTTTAGTGACGAATTTTTTCGTCACTAAAAATACATTTTCTTGTAGTGACATGACAAACGGTTTGTACAGTCAACACAATTGAAGCTGACATGGATAATAAAATAATATTAAAAAAATTTAATTGATATTTAAAAAAGCTACCTCAATATCATAAAAAATCTATATCCGAATTTTTTTTTTACAGCAAAATTTTTAAAAAAATATTAATTCCTAATTGTAAAAAAGGAGAAAAATTAATTTTAAAAAATTTCATCTAGCCTTTTTAAAAAAAAAAAAAAATTCTTTCAGTTTCTCTCTTACCAAACACATCTAAAATTATTGTTCCCTTCCCCAAACCCACAGTCCAGCACCACTACCACCCATCGATCCATCCTTTCTTTATTTAAAAGAAAAAATAAACACCAAGCTTACAAGAAACCCAATTTCCCAGGTTTTCTCAGCCACCAAACAGAGCATTAGAACCAACCCACACTATAGAGATCTTGAAATTATTGAAACAGTTCGAAAAAATTAAACACAAACATCATATTACTTGTCAAAGAACAACTTTAGATCTTCTGGGTTTGGGAAATTTTTGGCCTTTGGGTTACTTGATTTGGTGGTGGTGGGATATTGCTCATCAAAAAACAACTCCAAGATCTTCAATTTACGTTACTCAAGAATATGTATTGGCGAGCCTGACATTGGTACCAAAATCATGGCTTATAATCATTATAAAAAGAAATTGAAGAAGGAAACATTGTTGTGCTTGAATACTTTGAAAGGGATGAAGAATAAACTCATTGTTTTGGATCACTCACCAATACAAGAATGTTAAAGTAGTTGTCGATGTGCTAAAGGAAGTGAGGGTGATTTGTGGGATTTGAGTTATTTGATTCAGAGGCAAAGAGGGCTTGATTTTGGAGTTTTTTGTTATTCATTTTATTTATTTTTGTTATTTAGATTTTTCATTCAAATGCTGATTTATTTTTTAATGTGCCAACTGTACAAATATTTTTATGGGGGCCAGTTATCCAGAGGGTCCAATCCAAATTGTACGAATTGGGCCTATGGCCCAATCTGAGGATATTAACTAATCCGAGGATGGTCAAATAAGGTTATTATAGGAATGGTGAAAGAAGAAGAAATAAGTGTTATATATGATAGACCAAGATATGTCCGAAAAGAAAAGTCATCTCGGAAACAGTGATCCGAGGTCAGTAAGAATGTCTTATCATCCTAAACATCCTTTAAGGTTGCATCACGATTAGAAGTTGGACATTGGATAAAGGAGGAGTCAAGGGAGGCAACAAATATCGCCAAAAGCTGCTACCTCCACATTAAATACATCCCAGCTAACTCTCTAGCCGCATTAATGTTGGAGGTGATACCTGAACAGTGGATAAGCAACCTTACAGCTGCTAGTTGGAGGTTCTGGGAGGTGTTGGATAGGACAAGAAAGAGCTACTAGAAACTGACCTACACGTGTATGGTAAGGATAATACCAAAATTACAGTATATAGCATGGAGAGGTGGCCTAAAAAAGAGGGATCGAGAAGTCAAGAAATTTTGGTAATAATCCTTTAAGCTCTTGTAACATTGATAATCAATTGGATATTATACTATAGATCCTCGGACCGTGCCGAGGACAAATTTCCTCATTTTACTTGTGTTTGATTCTCTTAAATAAACACCTGTTATTGTCTTTCTTATCAAAGAGAACTAGTTCTTTTACCCACGCTCTACAAATTCATTGTTTGAGCTTATTGAGCTAAAACCCAATCCTCCTATATTGGGTCCAATCTAAATTCCGCCCTTACAATTGGCGCCGTCTGTGGGAAGAACTTGATCTATTCTGAAAGTGTTTCGAGTGCAACGTTTAAGATGGAAGAAGCAGGTCCACATCAAGCAGCAGCAGGTTCACACCAGATGGACGCAAATCCACACTAAGCAAAATCAAGGGGGTCTCAACATAGCAATCCGTGTAAAAGCCTCGAGCGGAAAGGAGATCGCGAGGGAAGTGTGCACGCAACTCATGCTAGTAAAAGCCAGTCTCGAGGGAAGAGCCGTGTTTCCCATGCAAAGAATGATAGAGACATGCAACGTGAAATTGATGAGTTGAAAAGGGAATTGCGCCACGCATGGCGAAAGTGTTCATCGCCCAACTCCGAGCCATCCTCCGAGGAGACAGATGGTGCTAGTTACAGACAGAGATCTAGAACTCCGCCCAGCGAGTCTTTCTCCTACGACAAGGAGTACCACCATAGACGCAGATATAAGAGCCTGCCCCGTATAGGCCTGGGGAACGATGCCATAAACAAGGCGTTGAGTCAAATCTCTAAATTGCCCTTCACACGAAATATAGAAAGCGCGAGTCTTCCTCGGCGATTCCATCAACCCATGTTCACCATTTATAATGGTCGAACAAATCTGGTGGAACATGTCAGTCACTTCAATCAGAGGATGGCTGTCGATTCCAAAGATGAGGCTTTGATGTGTAAGGTCTTTCCATCTAGTTTGGGCCCCGTGGCGATGAGGTGGTTCAATGGTTTAAGGGCGAATTCCATTGACTCCTTTAAGAAGCTCACCTGGGCCTTTGGCGCTCACTTTATCACTTGTAGTAGGGTTCCTCTGCCTTTAGAGTCCTTATTATCTTTGTCCATACGGGAGGGAGAGACTCTGTAGGCCTACTCGGATAGATACTGGGAGATGTTTAACGAAATAGAAGGGGACTATGAAGATGTGGTCATTAGTACTTTCAAGGCTGGCCTCCCAGCCGAGCATGATTTGAGGAAATCTCTAACTGGTAAGCCTATTACCAGTGTGCATCAACTTATGGATCGGATTGACAAATACAAAAGGGTAGAAGAAAAACAACTGCAGGGGAAAGAAAAGGCCAAGGTGATCCTCTAAGAGAGGAGAGATTTTAGGTCGGACCGTTTCAATAATAATCGACCTCGGAAAGACTTTGTTGGGCAGCCAGGATCTACCAACGCCCAGGTGGTTAATGCTGTGTTTCGAGAACCAGTACAACAAGTGTTGGAGAAGATTAAAAACGAGCCATTCTTTAAATGGCCGAACAAGATGGCAGGAGATCCCATGAGGCGTAATCAAAACCTTTACTGCTAATATCATCAAGACCATGGACACACTACCGAGAATTGCAGAAACTTGTGGGACCATCTAGACCAACTAGTCTGGAAAGGGAAATTAAAGCAACTCTTGCATTATTCCAGTGGTCGAGGAAGCCAAACGGGTTCAGAGTTTCGGGGAGATGCTTCTTCAAGACTCCCTCTTGGCACGATAATTGTCATATTTGTTGCCCAAGGGAGGACCGAATCCTATCCCTCTAGAGTAATGTCAGTATCCCGTTACCTAGCTGAGGAATTCAGTTCAATGCCGAAGAGAGCCAAGATGGGCATCCCATTGGTGTTAGGTTTTTCAGATGAGGACAAACTTGGAACCATATAGCCTCATGATGATGTTTTGGTAGTTACACTTAGAATTGGTGGGTACGATGTAAAAAGAGTGATGATTGACCAAGATAGCGGAGCTGAGATAATGTATCCTGACCTATATAAGGGGCTAAATTTGAAACCTGAGGACTTAACAGCCTACAGTTCTCCTCTGGTGAGTTTTGAAGGTAAAATGATCATTCCGAAAGGTCAGATCAGATTACCTGTGCAGACTGGCCCGGATGTGGTAGAGGTGGACTTCATTGTTGTAGATGCTTTCTTTCCATATACCGCCATTATGGGCAGACCCTGGCTTCATACCTTAAGAGCCGTTTCCTCCAATCTTCACCAAAAGGTGAAATATCCCTCTAGAGGCCAGGTTTTGGAAATATTAGGAAGTCAATCTACAGCCAGACAATGCCTGGTAGTGGCCATCCAACATCGGCCTGAGGTTGAAATCTCGGCCACCGCTGATAATGGTTTATAGCAATCAGAAACTCCGGCGTTGCCCTTTAATGGACCAGCCGATGAAGCAAAATGTGAAGATCTAGAAAGGGTAATTGTTGGCAATGATTCGGAGAAGTTCTTTCAAATTGAAGCTCAACTGCCTCTGCAGGAAAGGGAGCAATTGGTTGAATTTCTTAAAAAAAACATTGATGTGTTCGTGTGGAATGCGTATGAAGCCCCGAGTGTAGATCCAAGTTTCATTTGTCATCAATTGAATGTTAGCCCTTCCATCACTCCAAAGAGACAACCACCTTAGTGTCCATCTAAAGAGCATGCCGAAACCGTCAGAAATGAGGTAACAAAGCTCAAACAGGCAGGGGCTATCAAGGAAGTTTTCTATCCTCAGTGGTTAGCTAACACGGTGGTGGTGAAAAAAAAAACTGGGAAATGACGTGTGTGTGGACTTCACAGACCTCAATAAGGCTTGTCCCAAAGATCCTTTCCCTATGCCCTGGATAGATCAGTTAGTGGATGCAACGGTAAGCCATCCTCGGATGAGTTTCTTGGATGCTTTTCAAGGATATCTCCAGATACCGTTAGCGTTGGACGATTAGGAGAAGACAGCTTTTGTCACTCTCATTGGAAACTATCATTACAAAGTGATGCCCTTTGGATTGAAAAATGTAGGGTCTACTTATCAATAGATGATGACTAAAATGTTTGAACCACAGTTGGGCAGGAGCATCGAAATCTATATTGATGATATGATTGTAAAGAGTACGGTAGTGTCCAAGCATGTGGGGGACCTCACAAACATTTTTTAAAGTTTTGAGGAAGCATAAGTTGCATTTGAATGCATCCAAGTGTTCGTTTGGTGTAGGTTCGGGAAAGTTCTTGGGTTACATGGTAACTCACAGGGGAATCGAGGTGAACCCAGATCAGATTAAGGCCATTAACGGCTTGCAAGCACCTCGGAATCCTAAGGAGGTCCAGAAACTGACCGGGATGACTGCTGCTTTGAATAAATTTATATCCAAGTCAGCGGATAGGTGTAGACCCTTTTTCCTTTTACTGCATAAATGAAAGGGATTTGAATGGACCGAGGAGTGTGTTGTAGCATTTCAATAGCTTAAAGAGTACCTATCTCGGCCATCCATCATGTCCAGTCCTAAGCTGGACGAGGTTTTGTTTGCCTACTTGGCGGTAGCCTCTCATGCGGTAAGTTTTGTTTTAATACGAGTAGACAGTGGCATACAACGACCAGTGTATTACGTAAGCAAGTCACTTCACAAAGCCGAGATACGATATTTACCACTGGAAAAGGCCATCTTGGCGGTAGTGCATGCTACACGAAAACTCCCCCATTATTTCCAAGCACACACCATGGTTGTCTTAACTCAATTTTCGCTCAAGTCGATACTTCGGAGCACGGATTATACCGGAAGGATTGCCAAATGGGGCACAATTCTAGGAGCTTTTGATATCAAGTATATGCCTCGTACCTCTGTAAAAGGCCAAGTCCTCGCCGACCTGGTAGCTGAATTTGCTGAACTTCCTAAAGAAGTAGGAGTAAAGCAACATGGCATGGATGAAAAATCGGTTGGCCTGATCTCCATACAAGACCCCTCATCCTGGAAGGTATATGTGGATGGGACAGCAAACCAACAGGGATCAGGAGTGGGGCTAGTTTTAGTATCTCCTGAGAAGATCACCATTGAAAAATCATTGAGGTTGGGGTTCTCGGCTATAAACAACGAAGCAGAATATGAAACTTTGTTGATGGGAATGGCGATGGTCTAGAAAATGGGTGGAAAGGCAGTAGAAATGTTCTCAGATTCAAGACTGGTCGTAGGCCAAGTAAAAGGGGAATTGGAAGCTTGAGATGCAAGGATGTAGGAATATTTGGGTCAAGTTAGGCGTATACAAACAAAATTTGAATTCTTCAACCTATCGCATATCCCTAGAAGTGGAAACACCCATGCAGATTCCTTGGCTACCCTTGCCACTTCCTCAGCGCAGGATTTGCCCCGAGTGATACTTGTCGATGACCTATGCACCCCTACCCCAATAAAGAGAGACTTGCTCCAGGTCCATCAAATCAAGTTAGGGCCGAGTTGGATGGATCCTATACTGCTATTCCTTGAAAGGGATATATTGTCTGAGGAGAAGTCAGAGGCTGAGAAAGTACGAAGGAAAGCTCCTCGGTTTTGGCTGTCCGAGGATAAAAAATTGTATAAACGTTTTTTTTCTGGACCATATCTGCTTTGTGTACACCCCGAGGCATCAGAATTACTCCTAGAAGAACTACATGAAGGAATTTATGGAAGTCGCACATGAGGAAGATCTTTATCTCACCGGGCCATTCCTCAAGGATACTGATGGCCGGGCATGCAAAAGGAAGCACAAGAATATGTTAGAAAATATGATCAATGTCAAAGATTCGCGCCAAACATTCATCAGCCTAGAGGAGTTCTTAATCCTCTGTCCAGCCCTTAACCTTTTGCTTAATGGGGCTTGGAAATTGTAGGTCCTTTCCCTAAGGCACTTGGAAATAAAAAGTATCTGCTGGTCGGTACAGACTATTTCACCAAATGGGTCGAAACTGAACCTTTGACTAATATCAGAGATATGGATGTCAAGAGATTTATCTGGAAGAATATCGTTACTCGATTCGGGGTTCCCCATACCCTCATCTCAGACAATGGCCTTCAATTTGATAGCAAAACTTTCAAGAAGTAATGTTGTGATCTTGAGATAAAGAATAGATATTCCACTCTAGCCTATCCACAAGGAAATGGGCAAGCTGAAGCTGTCAATAAGGTTATAGTGAGCAGACTTAAAAAGAGGCTGGATGATGCAAAGGGAAGATGGGTGAGGAATTACCACATGTCCTTTGGACGTATTGAACAACACCTCGCCAGTCAACTGGAGAAACCCCCTTTTCAATGACATATAGAGCCAAGGCTGTAATTCCTCTAGAAACTGGTTTCCCAACGCTGAGAACAAATGCATTTACCTCGGACAACAATGATGGGTTGCTAGAAAAGAGTCTAGATTTGATCGAAGAGCAAAAAGAGAATGCAATGGTCCAACTGGCCTACTACCAGCACAAGCTCAAGCAAGGTTATGATACCAACGTAAGGCAAAGACCGTTAGCCTCAGGAGATTTGGTATTGAGAAAAGTTTTGAGCACTACCAGGAATCTAGCCTGGGGAAAGTTAGGGCCTAATTGGGAAGGACCATATCGCATCACTTCGATGGCAGGAATAGGTGCGTACTATTTGGAGGATCTAGATGAAAAAACTGTACTCCACCTTTGGAATGTAAACAACCTAAAGAGGTATTATTATTAATAAAAACAGTCCTGTTTAGTTCTTCTTTAAATCATTCCAATCATGTATCATGAGTTTCCCCATCTATTGAAGTATTAAACAGAAATTAAATCATGTCAAGTTCCTCGGACCACAGACTTAGTGAAAATTAATACCCTTTGACATCTATTGAAGTATTAAATAGAAACTAAGTCATGTCAGGCTCATCGGACCACAAACTTAGTGGAAATTAATACCCTTTGACATCTATTGAAGTATTAAACAGAAACTAAGTCATGTCAGCCTCCTCAGACCACAGACTTAGTGGAAATTAATACCCTTTGACATCTATTGAAGTATTAAACAGAAACTAAGTCATGTCAGGTTCCTCGGACCACAAACTTAGTGGAAATTAATACCCTTTGACATCTCTTGAAGTATTAAACAGAAACTAAATCATGTCAGGTTTCTCGGACCACAAACTTAGTGGAAATTAATACCCTTTGACATCTATTGAAGTATTAAACAGAAACTAAGTCATGTCAGGTTCCTCAGACCACAAACTTAGTGGAAATTAATACCCTTTGACATCTATTGAAATATAAACAGAAACTAAGTCATGTCAGGCTCCTCGGACCATAGACTTAGTGGAAATTAATACCCTTTGACATCTATTGAAGTATTAAATAGAAACTAAGTCATGTCAGGCTCCTCGGACCACAGACTTAGTGGAAATTAATATCCTTTGACATCTATTGAAGTATTAAACAGAAACTAAATCATGTCAGGTTCCTCAGACCACAAATTTAATGGAAATTAATACTCTTTGACATCTATTGAAGTATTAAACAGAAACTAAGTTATGTTATGTGCCTCGGACCGCAGACTTAGTGGAAATTAATACACTATGGTACCTATCAATGTGTTAGTCAAAAATTAACTCAAGCATTTAAAACAAATAAACACCTAATTCTCTCTCTCGGATCATAAGGTTTGTTATCACCCAGTAAAGATGTAAACTGAAGTAAGCCCATGAGCATCACTTAAAGCATTTTAGGGTGTCTTGGACTTGGTTGTTATTTGGTCAAACATTGGAACTTTTTCTTAAAGTTAAACTTGTTAGAATTGATAGATTCAAAGTGTGTCTTAATAGTACTATTGATTCAATAGTTTTGATCCACTCTGATTACCAATTAAAAATATGTGTAAACTTTGTTTTTCTCTTGTGTAAGCAACCTTATGCTTTCATGGTTCAAACAAAGGACAATTAAAATGAAAATTACATAAATGAAGAAATTAACTCATACAAATTTGAGAAAGTAAAAATGCATATTTCATTAAAACATGTCTTGGAAAAAAGAAATTCCATTATAGAAATTATAACTACATTACAAAAATAAAGATTCACTGTTTCAATTTTATCTGAAACTTGTCTTTGGAAGTCTTGCTATCTGGTTTAGTCGCTTCAGTAGGAATCATTTTTTCTTTCTCTTTGGGGGCCCACTCGACAGGCATGGTCATTGAAGCTAAGGGCTGTTCAAAACCTTGGGAAGCTGCCCCATCTTGTGGAACCTCTGCGGCCTTGTCCAAGGATGTTTCCTTGGAAACTTCAGGTTCCTTTGTTGGCTCTTACTGATTGGGAGGAAGAGGATCCTGAGGCTATATTTCTTTGACCAGGTCAGCAATTGTAGAGGCCACTTCACCTTGGGTGGAAGAAGGGTCTAAGGCTCGTATGGCTAGTGGGAAGTAGATATTTTCTAGCCTTCTCAGCTCAGAAGAAGCCTCAACCCCGGCTCGGTTGAGGGCTTCCTCCCAAGTTTGAGCACAGTAGGTTCGACACACGGCAGGGACCTTTGCCCGAAGGGCGTCCTCGATCTTGGCTACATCGACGTCGTAACCATGCTATTCAGTCTCGTCCCGAGCCTTCTCGGCCTCAGCTTTCAATTTCTCAGCTTGGTCTTTGAGCTTCTGGGCTTCTTCTAGTTTCTTCCGGAGGGCGGTTATTTGCTCTTTGGAAGAAGCCAACTGATTGTTGGCATCACACAGGCGCTGCCTCTGATCCACGGCCTGCCTTTGCGTGCTCTCCAGAGCTGAGTCAGCACTCTTCCTGACCCTTTCTTCCTCAATCAGCTTATTCCTTAGATCTTTGTTGCTTTGATCAGCAATGTTGAACGACTGCACAGTTGCTACACGCCTTTTCTTCTCGTCGTCCAACTGCTGATAGCAAGAGTTGGTTATCTCCTCAACCCTGAAAGTGGCTTGGATAGCCTAAAAGAAAAGGGTTAGTAACATAACAAATAACAATAAAGATAAAATAAAAAAATAAAAAATAAAAAGATAGCATCATACCATGCCCAAATATCTTTTGAGGTTAAGGAAAACCTCATTCTTCCTGATATTCCGCAGCTTGGCCATATCAGTAGGGAGTAACAGAGCCCCTTCCAAAGCTGAGGCAACATGGCATCCAATACCCCCATTGAAATCTCTGAGTGATGCATTATCCCTCAAGGGTTCACCATTGAGCATGGGTGCTGGAAGCCAAGCTTGAGGCTCTTGAGGCTGATTATCTCCCCTTCTCCACACCTCTCTGCAATATCTGGCCAGTCTTTTGATGCTTTGTGTGAGAGATCGCGCCCCCGGCCCGTTTTTATGGAATGTTGGGCCAAACCCATGTGAATGGGTGGAGTCGTGTTATTGCCTCTCAAAATGGAGGTTCAACTAGTTAGATTTTCCCTTTTAGATTAAGGGTTTTACAATGGAGTCGCCACTTATTTAATTATTGGAATAAATTGGAATAAATAAGAAAACCAAAATTGAAAAATTCATCATTTTATTAATTTGTAATTGAATTTACATTGATCATAGGAAAATTACATGGCTTTGGTCCTAGATACAATCTAAGATAAAGTACATGGCTTTGTTTCCTAGTTACAATCTAAAAATCAAAAATTACATAGATAAGCATTGGTCTATCAACCCTTGATCTAAGTTCGGAGGCTATATTACAAGGTGGAAAGGTGTTAGGCACCCATCTTGCCCGGTGAAACCGGTCTTCTAGATTATGGTGGCCAACATTCATATCACATCATCCAATATGTTATCAATCAATTTGCATGTTGAATTTGATGTGTGTGCATGCGATAAACCCTAATTCAATTTATTAAGCATTGCATTTGAATTAAAAAAATAAATTCTAGTGAATGTGTGTGAATGGTGATAACTTAGATTCAAGGATTTGAAAGAATTATTAAACAAACATGTTTTTCATATTTTTGATGTGGATTTAAGATTAAATCTAGTGATATGCATGGATATGTGATGAACAACAAAGAACATGTGAAGAACACATAAGAATAATTATGAACATTCAAACATATTTAAGGGAATTATCATACTTTAATCTTAAATTCTCATTATGGCAACATAAACAAACAGTTAGGGAAGGGGATTATACCTTCATGCAAGATCCATATGGTGGAAGAGGAGACTTTTGATGGAGGTCCTAAGGGTGGAGGAAAAGAAGAGCTAGGAGAGAGAGAGAGTAAGTCTCACTCAATATCTTGAGTTTCAGAAAGATCAAGATATGACAAGACTACTCAACTTCACTAAAACTCAAGAGAAGAGAAGATAGGGGGTTTTTTTGTCTTAGAATAAAGGAGATGGGGGGTTTATATAGTAGTGGTGGAGGAAATATAAATGGAAGACCATTGAATGAGAGTTGATAAAGAATTATGAACCTAGACCTCATTTTAGCCTTAGGGGAAATCTGGTGCATTAAATGGAAAGATTGGTGGGAGTGAGGAGCAAGCCAAAATTCGATTTTCTCGTAGCTGCTGTAACAGCCTGTAGAGCCAACTTCGAATAATCATATCTGACACAATTCTGATCGGATTTATCTCGTTCTTGTGCTCAAATTGAAGCCCCGGATGTCTAGTTTCTGGGAAAATTAACCTCATTCACAGATTCAAAATATTCTGAG
Organism: Quercus tomentella; assembly: GCA_028535165.1. Classification (NCBI taxonomy): domain Eukaryota; kingdom Viridiplantae; phylum Streptophyta; class Magnoliopsida; order Fagales; family Fagaceae; genus Quercus; species Quercus tomentella. The sequence continues at coordinate 37,920,241 of JAPQVY010000012.1, read as the reverse complement.
AGATATCGATGAAATGGTGAGCAGAGGTCATTTGTTAGAAAATGATTTCAGCACAATTAACATTAATAGGTTCCAAATTAGCTCCCAATTAACATTAAATGGCTCCAATAACTCCCATTTCAGACTTAATTGGTTCCAAATTTATCCTAATTAAAAGATAATTGCACAAATTACTTATTGAATAATTAATGTTTAACTATCTAGTTAATTAGGTGTGTGTAACCCTAACATAAAATATAGTCCTAACCAATCAAATTATGACACATCATCGATTTCAAATTGATTATACTTATAACCAATTGAAATCAATTGTTCATAATCACATATAATTTGACTCAATTTGTGATAGTGCATCTCAGCCATTAAAACTTAATTTGATGATAACTTTCAATCTAATAGTCCGATTAGGGCTCATGACCAGTCGATTTGATCGTTACAACATCAAGATAATTTTGGTGAAATGAGATTAAGGATCTAATGACCAGAATCAAGATGCATATTTCCAATGTGAAATTACCCTTTTACCCTCTATGTGAGGTTAAATACGGATTGCAAAATAGGGTGTCAACAGAATGCCCCTTGTTGGTAGAGCTTGAAAAGCGAATGCCAATATATGAAAGAGACACCTAACTTTGCAATTAGTATTTAACCATGGTGAATGTATGATGCATGTAGATAAAAAATGCAGATGGTTATGTTGTGGGTCAAAATGTGGACCAAATCTCGAGGGAGATTGCCTACGTACCTCTTGGTGGGGGGATCAAGTCTAAACGTAGTTCATGCATGCAAATTTTTTTTTTTTGAATGAGTACAAGACATGTTTACCAGCGGTCATGACAAAAATGAGGATTTTAGTCATGCTTTCCAGAGGACTAACGATCTTGAATTTTGGACGTGCTTCCCAGAGGTCCAAGGATTTGAATTTTGGACGTGCTTCCAAGAGGTCCGATAGATTTGAAGTTTGGATGTGCTTCCAAGAGGTCCAATGGATTGAATTTGGATGTGCTTCCTAGAAGTCTGATGGATTTGTGGAAGGTAGGAGAACTAAAGTCGATCCTATGGGTTTCGGGAGAACTATGGTCGATCCCTTAAAGGTAGGAGAGCTACTGTTAATCCTATAGTGTATAGGAGAATTAAAGGCGATCCTATGGTCGATCCATTGGAGGTAGGAGAGCTACTGTCGATCCTACAGTGTATAGGAGAACTAAGGTCGATCCTATGGGTTTCGGGAGAACTAAGGTCGATTCCTTGAATGTAGGAGAGCTATTGTCGATCATATAGTGTATAGGAGAACTAAGGTCGATCCTATGAGTTTCGGGAGAACTAAGGTCGATCCCTTGAAAGTAGGAGAGCTACTGTCGATCCTACAATGTATAGGAGAGCTAAGGTCGATCCTATGAATTTAGGGAGAACTAAGGTCGATCCCTTGAAAATAGGAGAACTACTGTCAATCCTACAGTGCATAGGAGAGCTAAGGTCGATCCTATGGGTTTCGGGAGAACTAAGGTCGATCCCTTAAAGGTAGGAGAACTACTGTCGATCCTACAGTGTATAGGAGAACTAAAGTCAATCCTATGAGTTTCGGGAGAACTAAGGTCGATCCCTTAAATGTAGGAGAGCTACTGTTGATCCTACAGTATATAGGAGAACTAAGGCTGTGTTTGTTTTGGGTGAAAATCACTTCCGGAAATGCTTTTCCATAAATGCGAGTGTTTGGTTAGTCCGGAAAATAGAATTTTTTAGAAATCAATTTCAGTTGACCGAAAAAAATAGGCCTTGACCACGGAAATTCATTTCCGTTCCTATTTTCACTTCAAATGATTTCCGGACCGAGAGAGAGAGAGAGAGAGAGAGAGAGAGAGAGAGAGAGAGAGAGAGAGAGAGAGAGAGCGAGAGGAAGAAGAGGGCGAATCCCGAGCTCCAGTCTAGTTCGACGATCGCTGGTGAACCCCGAGCTCCAGTCCGACGATCGCACGCACCAGTCGCACCGGTCTCGTCGATCGCAGCACCGCGCCAATCGATCTCGTGAGCTCCAGTTCGACAATCGCACGCACCAGATCGCACCGCGTCGATCGCAGCCCGCCAATCGCACCGATCGCTCCGACCGCACCGCGCCGATCGCGCCGGTCCGATCGCACCGCGCCACTCGATCTCGCCTTCGATCTCGCCTCCGCATGATCTCGCCTTCGACCCACCAATCTTCGACCCACCGATCTCTCTCTCTCTATGATTTTGATTTCTGTGTGATTTTGTTTTTTGTTGTTGTTGTGGTGGTGTGGTGGTGGTGTTTTGGTGGTTGTGGCTTTTGATTGCCGGAGTTTGCTACCGTGGGTTGAATTGCCGTATGAAATATTTCCGGAAAATAGCATTTTCAGAATAGAACCAAACACATGAAAATCTTTTATACAACAATTTTCATAATGCAACCAAACACTTGAAAATATTTTCCTTTCCGAAAAATATTTTACGGGAACCAAACACAGCCTAAGGTCAATCCTACGAATTTCGAGAGAACTAAGGTCGATCCCTTGAAGATAGGAGAACTACTGTCGATCCTACAGGGTATAGGAGAGTTAAGGTCGATCTTATGGGTTTAGGGAGAACTAAGATCGATCCTTTGAAAGTAGGAGAGCTACTGTCGATCCTACAATGTATAGGAGAACTAAAGTCGATCCTATGAGTTTCGGGAGAACTAAGATCGATCCCTTGAAGGTAGGAGAACTACTATTGATCCTATAGTGTATAGGAGAACTAAAGTCGATCCTATGAGTTTCGAGAGAACTAAGGTCGATCCCTTGAAGGTAGGAGAACTATTGTCGATCCTACAATGTATAGGAGAGCTAAAGTCGATCCTATGAGTTTCGGGAGAACTAAGGTCGATCCCTTGAAGGTAGGAGAACTACTGTCGATCCTACAGTGTATAGGAGAACTAAAGTCGATCCTATGAGTTTCGGGAGAACTAAGGTCGATCCCTTGAAGGTAGGAGAACTACTGTCAATCCTACAGGGTATAGGAGAGCTAAGGTCGATCGGGAGAACTAAGGTCGATCCCTTGAAGGTAGGAGAACTACTATCGATCCTACAGTGTATAGGAGAACTAAAGTCGATCCTATGAGTTTTGGGAGAACTAAGGTCGATCCCTTGAAGGTAGGAGAATTACTATCGATCCTACAGTGTATAGGTCATGCTATTATCTGGCTATATGAGGGTGCATATCTGAGATAACTTGTGTTGAATGAGATAAAGTATCCTTCACTTTGATTCCTGCAAAAAAGCAAGTTTCAATCAGCAATGGAGTCATTCATTACAAGAAATTGGAAGCACTTAGCCAATGCCCTTAGTTTGGGGCATATTTCTTGCTTGGATGGAAGCCGAGTTAATTTGATATTGCTATCATTGGGGAACATGAAAGAAGATCACGGTCCGCCATCATTGGTTCCTGCAAAATGGCTTTCTTTCTCTAGCTTGTTAGAAACCAATTATCATGAAAACATTTTTGGCCAATGCCCCTAGTATGGACATGCTTGCAAAAAAAATGGATTGATGCCTCAAATAAAAACATGCTTTCATGCGAGAGGGACATATTTGCACACAATATAAATAAGCCAATGCCCCAAGTTTAAGCATGCTTGATGCAAAACAAATGAGCTTAGCCTAACATGCACCCAAACAATTTTGTCACATTGTTTTGAATTTGTTCCCCAAGATTGTTTGGGTGATTGGGACCGGGCCTTTGAAAGGCTGCCTACGTACCTCTCTCGTAGAGGATCAGGTCAAGACGTAATTCGAGATAACTGGATTTTGGAAAAGAATGATTTTTTTTTTTTTTTTTGAAATGAGATTTCTCTTTCTTTCTTCTTATTTATTTTTATTTTTTTATGAACAAGAGGTGATCCTTTGAACAACCATTTTGGCAAATCAAAATGTTTAAGACTCAAACAAATCTCTTTGATTAGGAAGGATCAAGATCATTAAACTCATGTAATCAAATTTGCTTATTCCTTTTGAACATTGTCAGATTAAGTCTCCAAAGGCAATCAAGAAATGAAATGTGATAATATTTATGAATCACATTGTTGGGTGCAAACAAGGAGAGTGCTCCAAGTTTGAAATTTCTTTTGGATCATTTGAGGATTTGAGAATTTGAAATTTTTGGCATCGGACATATCATCCAGTGGGGTTTGACAATTTTAAGCATTTTTCCTTTTCAATTCGTGAGAAAATAATATTAGAATTTAAGATGTGCCTACAACTAGCAAGACTTCAAGGAGGTCTTTACTCATGGGTTGTAATGTAGGCCATGTTTGGGTTATGAAATGAAACATATAAAAGGCTCAAAATTCCCTATGATGTTTCCCCCAAGTATGCATTACTCAAAAATCAAGTATTAGAAGGGTCTTCATTGGTCACTTATATCAACATTTGTATGTAAGCTCATTCCTCTTGAATCATAACTCTAGACTTTATCTCGTAAAATCCTTTTCTTTTTAGATTACATCTTCAAGTTTTCAATTTGCTAGGATCTTACCCCTTTCTCTTCTTTTCTTTGGCCCTAACTTTTGCCTAGACCGCCATTTTGGGTTTTCAGCCTAACGGGCTTCTTTTTTTTTCTTTTTCTTTTTGTTTTTTGCCCTAACTTTTGCCTAGACCGCCCTTTTGGGTTTTCAGCCTAGCGGGCTTTCTTTTCTTTTCTTTTCTTTTCTTTTTTTTGGCCCTAGCTTTTGCCTAGACTACCCTTTTGGGTTTTCAGTCTAGTGGGCATTTTTTTTTTTTTTTTAATGTCTCTCATCTCTTGATTGAATGAACTTTTTTGGGGGATATTTTGCCTTCATTTTTTTCTCAGCTTAAGTCATTTTGATGCACTCTCTAGATCTCTTTCTTGCCTCAATGTGCTTGCACATTTCTATGCTTGATGAATCTTTCCTTTTTTGATGAAATCTCTTTTAGATGAATCTTGTACTCCTCTTGGTATGATGAATTTTGGGCTCTTCAAACTTGATGCACACCTTTTTTTTTTTTTTTTTTTCTCACATTGATAGAATTTCATGATCTCTTATCTCTACTCATCTTTCACGTCTTCTAGGAGAGCTTTATCAATTAGCTTCAAAGCTACAAGGTTGAGTCCTCCTCAACACGAGATTTAAGTATGCATAACTTGATTTTTCCCACCCCAGGTTTAGATTTTAGTGGGTTCATGCAAAAAAAAGGCTAAATGTTTAAAGGCTCAAATGGGCTAGCAATGGATGATGAACATTCTAGGTAATAGGAAATAGTTTGGTTTAACCAAAGATGGCCTCCTATCCCTAGTAATGCTTGCTTGTAGGCACAGTGACTTAAGCTCTTTTAATAAATTCCTCTTAAAAGAAAAAGTTTGAATGCTCTATTGGAGACACAAAAGTTTTCAAAAATTTGGAATGAATGCATGAGCTTTTTGAATTTTCTGATGAATGGATTCTTTTTTATTGCCTTTTAAGACCATTTCTTCTTATATTCTAAGTTAAGTAGCAAAAGTCTTTACATGGATCAAATGAAATTAATCATTCCTTGATACAAGTTGATTGCTCAAGCCTTTAAACATCAAGATTTAGAAAATGTTTTGTCCAAGGGATCCTCATGTACCATTTTGAAAATGAGACCTTTTTTTTTTTTTTTTTTTTTGTTTAAATCTTGAAATCCTTGAAAGAAAAAAATTGGGCCTTTAAGAAAAAGTCACTAGGAAGTTCAATGCCCCAAGTTCAAAGAATTTTTTTTTTTTTTTTGGGTATATTCATTCAATAACAAAATGCAACAAACAAGCATATAGAAAAAAAAAATGCAACAAGCATAGCATGGACTTTATTGATTAGGAAAACAACAAACAAACTCTAAATAAGCAACCACATTAAAAAAAAAACTATGCCTATCAAAAACTTGTGGAGTTGAATTTAGACAAATTCATATGGAGCCACTAATGAAGGTGGAATAACAACTTGTCGGTCGATAAGATCTTGAATGTCATGCCTCAGGTGAAAACACTTATCTGTCATGTGGCCTACCCCTTGATGATATTTGCAGTGAGCATTGGGATTATAGCTTCTAGGCATAGGATGTGGTATGGGCTTAGGATCCAATGGTTTCAACAACCCCTTAGCTTGTAGTTTCTCCAAGGCCTCACTCAAGGTCATGTTTAATTCATCAAACTTCCTTCGAGGCTTAGGATTGGCAGTTGAAGATGCTTGGAAATTCACAACATTAACCACTTCCCCATTGGTGGTATGGGTCACCACTTTCTTGGAAGAGTAGCCTTCCTCATTCTTTAATATGCCATTATTGACAACATCTTCCACTTGAGTACCAGCTACGATCAAGGCTTTGAAGTTGGGGAAGTATTGGGCAAAGAGATGCTTATGGTATACGGGCAACAAATTCTTCACAACCATTTGGATTTGCTTTTCTTCATTGGGCCTATTTGTCATTTGGGCTGCCTTTGTCCTCCATCTTGTGATAAAGGTTGAGAAAGATTCCTTGGGCTTTTGCTTGGTGGTCTCCAAATCACGCCTAGTAATGTCTACTTCTATATTGTATTTGTATTGCTTGTAGAACTCATTGGCAATGTCCTCCCAAGTAGGGATTCGAGAGTCTTCAAGATTCAAAAACCAACGAAGAGCAGCCCCAGTAAGTGTGTTTTGGAACATTTGGGCCAATAGTTCTTCAGTAGCTCCCAAGGGTTGGAGGGCCCTTGTATACATCTTAAAATGGGCTTTGGGGCAGCCTGTTCCATCAAACTTGTCCAAGCTTGGCATCTTGAATTTGGGTGGAGCTCTTACTTGTGGGAAGAGAGAAAGAGAATGGAAGTTCATGGCATCTTCCTTCCACTGAATCTTTTGAAATAGTTGTTCCATTTGATCCAAGCGCTCCTTCAACTTTTTCTCACTTTCAGTCAATTGTGTGCCTTGACCTTCATCATTTTGGAAAGTAGTAGTATCTTTTCCTTTGAGCTTTTGACTCAAAGTGTTGAACTCTTCATGAAGTTTGGCTTGGCTTGCCACCAAAGTATTGAACAATTCATGGAAGTTGGTCATGGGCTCATTTGATGTATTCTCTTCAACCATGGCTACAAGGAATGAGTTTGGCTAATGAATTTGGCGATGAGCTTGGTTGACTTGAGCTGGAACTTTAAAGGTCTGCAACTTCACTTGATTGGGCTTCTACTTGGAAAACTGCATGCACACATGTTATATTATCTCTAGAAAAACAAATTGGGCCTCCATGGATAGTAGGCTTCAATCACAAGCATTTGGGCTTAGGTTCATTCATAGCATACATGGTTCAAACAATTACGATAGGCCCAAACGTTGGACTTGGACTCATCATAGTTCAAACAACGGCCAAACACATGCGTAATGAAATGCAATTTACATGGACCAACCTAAAGGTAGGTTCTATGGGTCATTACAACATGGGTAGAAGGTAGGTTAAAGGTCCCCACAAGCTAGGACGTCGTACCTCCCAACTTGTGACGCCAGGAGCGCCGCGTTGGTCCGAACGGTACAGTTTGTCCCTATGAACCACCATGGCATAACCATAATGATCTTTGTCGTGGTGGGTGGTAGGTTCACCGCTGGGTATGTGAGTCTCAGGAAGACCACAATCCACGGCTAATACTACCGGGCTTCCGGGCTAGCACATAAATAAAATAAATTTCATTCAAACAAATAATGCATGACATGCAAAATAATGACATATTAGACATATTATATACAAAAAGCAATAAACAAACAATGACATGGTTGGCCACCATAACCTAATTGAAGCTTAGCCCTCAATATCCCCAGCGGAGTTGCCATTATGAGAGATTGCGCCCCCGGCCCATTTTTATAGGATGTTGGGCCAAACCCACGTGAATGGATGGAGTCGTGTTATTGCCTCTCAAAATGGAGGTTCGACTAGTTAGATTTTCCCTTTTAGATTAAGGGTTTTACAATGGAGTCGCCACTTATTTAATTATTGAAATAAATAAGAAAACCAAAATTGAAAAATTCATCAATTTATTAATTTGTAATTGAATTTACATTGATCATAGGAAAATTACATGGTTTTGGTCTTAGATACAATCTAAGATAAAGTACATGGCTTTGTTTCCTAGTTACAATCTAAAAATCAAAAATTACATAGATAAGCATTGGTCTATTAACCCTTGATCTAAGTTCGGAGGCTATGTTACAAGGTGGGAAGGTGTTAGGCACCCACCTTGCCCGGTGAAACCGGTCTTCTAGACTATAATGGCCAACATTCATATCACATCATCAAATATGTTATCAATCAATTTGCATGTTGAATTTGATGTGTGTGCATGTGATAAACTCTAATTCAATTTATTAAGCATTGCATTTGGTTTAAAAAATAAATTCTAGTGAATGTGTGTGGATGGTGATAACCTAGATTCAAGGATTTGAAAGAATTATTAAACAAACATGTTTTTCATATTTTTGATGTGGATTTAAGATTAAATCTAGTGATATGCATGAATATGTGATGAACAACCAAGAACATGTGATGAACAATTAAAAACAATTAAGAACAATCTAGGGCTCATGACCAGTCGATTTGATCGTTACGACATCAAGATAATTTTGGTGAAATGAGATTAAGGATCTAATGACCAGAATTAAGATGCATATGTCCAATGTGAAATTACCATTTTACCCTCCATGTGAGGTTAAATACGGGTTGCAAAATAGGGTGTCAACACTTTGCAGCTCTCTGGGTCTCATCTTCATAAGTAGGACGAGACCTCTCGGCATCTACTACATCTTTTCCCTTCTGCTCTCTCTTCCTTTTCGGATCAGCAGGTTCAGGTCTAGATGGCAGAGACGGTTGAAAAGGAGGAAGAGGAGATTTGGGAGGAGGATGAGGAAGTTTGGGCTGTGTGGATTTCCCCGATGCACCTTTTTCGGGCTAAGATTCTATTAAGTCCATCAAACTCCTTTGGGATTTCCTCTGGATACCCATTTCGTCCGGAGTGATGACATCTGCTTGATGCTGAAAGTCAATGTCAGCCGATGTACTCTCGGGGGATAGAGGTTGGTTGAATACCTCAAATTCGTCCGAGGAGTCTGACAAATCTACAATCCCCTCTGGACTTTCTTCTTCTTCTTTTACTTTTGCTTCTTCCTCTTCCTCAAGAATGAGTTGGGATAAAGATGCTCCTACTGAAGGGGTGGCCACAAAGAGTGGTTAAGTAAGGGGTGTACCTTCAAGAATTGGAATACCCTCTGGAACGACGAATCCTTCGTAGGCAACATTAATACGGTGGAACCGAGGATCGTTGGCTTTTATCACACACTTGGGGGCTTGAAATGTGAGAAAAATGGGTGTGTACCCAAGGATTAGGTGTGCCGCTCGTAATTAACCGTCGGCTTCGTTCACAAACACCTCGGATCATAAAATTCTATCTAAGCTCACTCTGTTGACTAAGCTGAGCTGAGGTTACTTCTGTCTGCAAAATCATTAAAATGGAAGAAAATTTTGTTAGAAGCAGAGATAGCGGGAAATAAAAGAGAAATATAAACCAAGAGGCATAAATTTATGACTATACCCCCACTTGGTTTTCCCTCCTTAGTTGAACAGGGTAGGCCATTGTGCCATTCCCCAGAAAAGATTAAAAAATCCTCTTTTAGCCCTTTGTTTGATGTTGGGAGGCATTGGATTAACCTTATTTCGGGATACCTTGATTTAAGGTAATATCCCTGCCTCGTCAAGTGGTGTAGGTTATACACCTAGTTCATATCATGGTGGGTCAAATTCAAATTCATTCTCTCATTTAGGACTTCTATACTCCCTAATACCCTAAACATATTTGGGGCGCATTGTGTGGGAGATAGTCTAAAGAACCTAAGATAGTTCCTCGTGATGGTACTCATGGGAATGGTCATCCCTCCCTCTATGAAGGCGATCATTGGGATGACCACCTCTCCTGTCTTCCTAGCATCTACCCATTCCCCCTGGGCAGCGTATCTCATGCCCACTGTTGGTGGGATCCTGTACTTAGCCCTAAACCTTTATTTATCCTCCTCAGATTCAGCTAAACGCTTAAACTTACCCATTTTCTAAGAAGTTTTGGAGAAAAATTAACAAGCTTGAAACGAAAACTAAGAGGGTTCAAGGTTAAGGAAACTTACAGGTTTGAAAAGAAGGTCCTCGGACAAATTTTTAGTATTTATAGATGCACAAGGAAGTGAGAGAGAGTGACAGGTTCAGTGTATAAGCTCTAGGACTGTGTGATTGTTGAAAGTAGGAAAATGAATTGATTTGAAAAGCTATTTATAGTGTCACAGAAGTTACAAGCGGGAAAAATCCCGCTTGTAAACCTAGGAAAATCCTCCACCGTTGGATTTACCTTCTGCTGTTGAACGTGGGGGACAAGGGTGCCGCTAAAATTTAATGATGGCACACTTTGGACGCCGAAGCGTCAGGAGCGTGCCTTGAGCAGGTAAAAAGGCATTTGGGAGTTCGGGTAGACAGGGTATAACCATAAACGAGATGGGCTGAGGATATCAAAATCCTCATTTCCTCCCGAGGAGTCGAAAAGCAAGATTTTGAGGGGCTATTGTGGGGGCCAGTTAGCCAGAGGGTCCAATCCTAATTGTACGAATTGGGCCTATGGCCCAATCCGAGGATATTAACTAATCCGAGGATAGTCAAATAAGGTTATTATGGGAATGGTGAAAGAAGAAGAAATAAGTGTTATATATGATAGACCAAGATATGTCTGAGAAGAAAAGTCATCTCGGAAACAGTGATCCGAGATCAGTAAGAATGTCTTATCATCCTGAACATCCTTCAAAGTTGCATCACGATTAGAAGTTGAACATTGGATAAGGGAGAAGTCAAGGGAGGCAACAAATATCGCCAAAAGCTGCTACCTCCACATTAAATGCATCCCAGCTAACTCTCTGGCCACATTAATGTGGAGGTGATACCTGAACAGTGGATAAGCAGCCTTACAGCTGCTAGTTGAAGGTTCTTGGAGGTGTTGGATGGGACAAGAAGGAATTCCTATAAACTGACATGCACATGTATGGTAAGGATGATACCAAAATTACAGTATATAGCATGGAGAAGTGGCCTAAAAAAGAGGGATCAAGAAGTCAAGAAATTTTGGTAATAATCCTTTGAGCTCTTGTAACATTGATAATCAACTGGATATTATACTATAGATCCTCAGACCATGCCGAGAGCAAATTTCCTCATTTTACTTATGTTTGATTCTCTTAAATAAACACCTGTTATTGTCTTTCTTACCAAAGAGAACTAGTTCTTTTACCACACTCTACAAATTCATTGTTTGGGCTTATTGGGCTAAAACCCAATCCTCCTATATTGGGTCCAATCTAAATTCTGCCCTTACAATTTTAATATTATTTTCTTAGCCATTTCATCTTTAATGGGACAATTGTACAAATCGTTTGCCACGTAGACATCTTCTGTTAGTGAGTTAACGGTAAAGACCAAATTCATAGCAAGTTGAAAATAATGGGTCTGTTTGGATAGAACTTATTTTGCTGAAACTGAAAACTGAAAACACTGTAGCAAAATAATTTTTAAATGTGTAAATAGTGCTGTGGGACCAATTTTTAATGAAAAATTGATAAAAAATGAAATTTGTGAGTCCGTGAACAGTGCACGGATGCACTATTCACGGAAGACCGGTCAAAAGTTGCGGCTACTGTTCATGTACCGTACATGAACAGTACCGCTTGTTGGGGGAAAAGGCGTGAAAAAAAAAAAAAAAAAAAAAAAAAAAAAAAAAAAAAAACACATGAAACTTAAAACACAGCAAACGCAACGTGGATCCAAACTCAGCCAATAAGGACCAAATTGATTGCTGCCAAAATGCAAAGACCAAATTGACTGTGACCCCAAAATGTAGGGACCAAAATATCATTTTCGCCTTCTTTTATTTGAGCAAGTTCACAATTATTTGGTAGGTTGTTATTGGTATTCATATAATTTTGTTATTGATGCTACCTTATTATCCACCATTTTTAACTCATTACCTAAAATAACTGTCAAAGTTAGTATGAATTATAATAATAAATATGATTAAAGGACTTAAACATTTATGTGATTATGACATATTGATTTGTAAGTTTCATTTAGTAAATTTTGGTGACTTTGTGTTAATGTATTCAAGTCTATACATACAGGTTAAAGGAGAAATTTAATAGTTAAAAAAAGAGAGGAGAAATTTAATAAGTCCAATTATGTCGAGAAATAGCATAAATAATATTTCTTGAGTGGATATTGTGCTAAATTTAAGGAGTTGTGTTACATACATAACAAATTATCATAATATTTTCACAATAAGTTTTTTTTTTTTGTTTTTTTTTTAACAAGATAGAATATCTACTCTAACATAATCTAAGAGTATATGTATGTAAAGCTCCCTCCTGGAGACTTGAACCCTATCTCTTACCCTCCACACCCCATAAACACTTATACTTGTAGAGTGACCATTGCATCAAGAGTGTGTGGTGGTTCACAATAAGCTAAGTATTAGTTCTTAATGTGTCAAAATAAAGTAATTAAGTATTAAATTATGGATCTTGAGCTTTTGCACTCACTTGTTATTTCTTCCAACTCTATTTCCTCAATATTCTATGAATTTTACATTTTTATTCATTATCTCAATAATCATTTGATATTTTTTTCCATATTCACAATTCGCTCATAGCAATTTGTAAGTTGTGGAATTGTATACTCACATAAACCCACTATTTTTGTTCTACCATTTACAACTATTTACAACTTGGCATATAATTGAATTGTGGTCAAAATAGTGGTGGTAGTTACTCTTTTACAAATAATCTCAACATCTATTAACAAAAAATTCCAATTTTCTAATTATAATATTATTTTATATTACTATGGCTTACTAAAAAAAAATATTATATTACTGCAATTATTATGACTCCTTTAGAGTAACCGCATCAATATGTCTAAAAGATTCCGTCTATTTTACACACAAAAACTTACTTTTTCTATTTTACACCATCACTTTTACAAAATATTCACATCAGTTTATGTATTATACTCACTTTTTTATTAAAATAATATTTTTCCTCACATTTTCTATTATTTCCCACCTACCCCCACCTAACACTTATTTTTTTTTCCCTGAGAATCTGAATACACTCCCTTCTTTTTCTTCTTATCCTTATCTCTATCTCCGCCTCTATTTCTTCTCCTTCATTTTTTTTTTCTTCTTTTACAATTTGGGTTTTATACTTTTATTATAGATGATGATTTTGGGTTGGGTTTGATTAAGGGCAGATTTAGGGTGGAGAAAGCAAAATTTCGGTTTGGGTTTTTCTTTCCTCTTCTTCAGCATCTTCTTCTTTCTTTCTTCTTCTTCTCCTTCTTCTTTTTTCAATTTTGCTTTGATTATTTATATGAATTTGTATATGGGTTTGATGAATTTGGATCTAGATTTAGAACGATTTTGATGACTTTGTGGTGTGTCTATGTTGTTGTGGTGGTGGTTGGCGGTACTAAGTTGCAGTGGTGGTGGTTAGCGGTGCAGGGTTGTTGTGATAGTCGGCTTCTTCTTCTTCTTCTTGGCATTGAAGAGTGGGTGAGAGAGAGTCTAACAAGGCAAGAGAGAGGAGAGAGGAAAAAAAATATAAAATAATAAATATATGTATGGTTACTTTAGCAATTGTGCATAAATGCATAATTTTACACCTACTGATGTGGATGTTTTTTTGCTCAAAATGTGTAAAATGAGCAACTTTTTATATTTTGCAAGATTTTACACATGTTAATGCTAATACTCTTATAAGTCATAATATGGATACAATTTAGATCATACTTATACTATGACTCTTTTCCTAGCGCGCCACTATGAATCAAATATATTTAGTTAAGGACTTTAAATCCTCCCTCTACAATTTTTTTTTTTTTTTTGAGAAAAGTTAAGAAATCGTATTAATAAGGTAGAAACTGTAAATACAAGTAAAAGCCAAGTCATATCAACTTGAACAAGGGGACCAACAAGTCAACAACAGCACAGCTAGATTACTATGATAGATCCAAGAAAGTAAATGAAAGTCCGATCTCATAAGGGCTTGGATACAGTCTTTTTTTAGAGGAAGTCTACAAGAGGGTTAATTCCAAATTGCACAAAGACTAGTAAAAATTAAAAACCAAAGTTTATATATTAAGAGTTGAGTTTTAATCCAAAAAATATATATATATTAAGAGTTGGGAAAACGTTGGACTTGGCAGTATCTACGTTATCTCTAATTCTATTGTAGTCTAAAGAAAAAGAAGAAAAAGTTTTTACGGCTCATTACCAAGGACGGCCCTGGACATTTTGGGACCTAAGGTGAGAACTAAAAATGTATGTGTATGTGTATGTGTGTTTATGTATGTGTATGTGTATGTGTATGTTTATGTGTGTGTGTGTGTATGTGTATGTTTATATTTATGTGTATGTGCATGTGTGTTTATGTTTATGTTCATTTATGTTTATGTATGTTTATGTATTTGTGTATGTTTATGTATGTGTATGTGTATGAGTGTGTATGTTTATGTGTATGTATGTGTATATTTATGTTTATATGTATGTGCATGTGTATTTATGTTTATGTTAATTTATATTTATGCATGTTTATGTATGTGTGTATATTTATGTATGTTTATATTTATAAATATAAATATAAACACACATACACATAAACATACATGAATACAAACAAACATACACATAAACAAACAAACATAAACACACATACACATAAACACGCACGCATAAACAAACATAAACACACATACACATAAACACGCACACATAAACATAAACATACATAGACATAAACACACATACAGACTGAGAAAAATTAAACTCTCATATAGACTGGAAAAAATTGCAAACTAACACCAATCCTCAAACAATTTCGTTAGTTACTTTGGTATGCTAAATTGAGCCTTTATGTGTGTTTATGTTTATATTTAAGTTTATGTGTATATATGTTTACGTTTATGTGAGTTTATACGTGTTTATGTGTATGTGTGTTTATGTTTATGTATATGTATATTTATGTGTATGTGTATGTATGTTTATGTGTATTTGTATGTGTATATGTATGTATGTGTGTGTATGTGTGCTTATGTATGTGTATGTGTATGTCTACTTTTGCGATTAATATACCCTACACCGTACACAAGTGGGTTGATTGGGTTTTATCCAATTAGGCTTGCGTCAACCCATTGCCGCTGTCCATGTTGGATTTCAATTTGTAGTTGGAGATAGTTTTTTTTTAGACTATGAGAGAGTTAATTCCAAATTACACAAGGACTAGTAAAAACTAAAAACTAAAAACCTAGGGTTATATATTAATAGTGGCGACGCCAACTTGAAAATTTTTTTTTTATTTTTTTTTATATATAATAATTTAAATTTTTTTTATTTGTTTACCCTTAGAAAAGAATAGGAACACCCTCCAGCCCTATCAAGAACACCCTCAAAATTTTTGCCTCCACAAGTCGTCCGGCGCCAGTCACAACTTCAATCCTTGTCTTCTGCAGCCTCCAGTCAATCACCAGTGAGCAATGTCTCTCACTGTTCTTGTTTCTTTGCTGAGAACTCTCATCTCATTCTGTCATTTGCTTGTTGAAGACTTGAAGTCTATCTATCTATTTGGTAAAAGTAGTTTTCACTTTCTAGCTTAGGAAATGAGGCCTGCCACTTTGTGTACCACACTCTATCAAGACCACATAAATTCAGATTTTCACCGATATTTGTTATATTTAATTATTAGTTTTGTTGATATTTGTGTACCACGGCAGCTTTTGACTTCATCAACTCAATTTTTTAATATTTTAGTAATATTTTATGTTAGATTTAAATTTGATACCAATGGTTTATTATTTGTTTACTTCAACAGTAGTTTTGATAAATCAGCCATGTTTCTTTTGCTAAATAATTATTGGTTGATATTGTAATCAATTGATTGCACATTTATATAAAGTGTACAATATTGAATATATTTACATAAAAAAATATATAATATTATACACATTTATTTAGTTTATAATGTAAATGTTATGTAATAATGTAAATATTACAATGTAAATTAATAATTTTCTTTTTTATAATTAGTAGATCAACTATGATATTGTTATATGTTTTGTTTATTATATTTGCTTAGGATTTCTTATTTTTTATTTATCTTATGAAAGTTATGATATAAAAGAATACATTTGAAAGATAGAACTCTATATTTACTTGGACTATTTTAGTCATTTTTATTTTTCATTTTTTACTAATTTAATATATTTATTTATATTTTAAATAATTATAAAATTAATTATGATGTCATCACGGTTCGACCTCGGTTCGACCTTAAAAACCTTGAACCTCTTTATTTTACGGTTCATTGAATGGTTCGGGTTTTAAAACCATGGTGCTAGTGTGTGCTAATGCACAGTGGGGTGTGTGCTAGCTAGACTACTAGTAGTTAGTAAAAAAAAATTAAAGAAGCAACTAAACACCAATAATTAATAATTTAATTAACTAATACATTATGAAAGACAAACAAATTAAATTATGTTAGGCTAAATAATAATTAATAATTTAATAATTAATGAAACAACAATACAACAAATTATAGTTTATAAAAGACAAAAAAATTTATGAAACAACTAAACAATAATAATTAATAATTTTATTAATATTTCAAATGAACTTATAGTTTATTGTACAGGTACCTTTGTTCATTTCTTTTCTTTTCATTTTTTTTTTTCCTTTTGAGGTTTTTCGGTGTACAGAATGCAAATTTGTTTTAGTTTTAAGAATTTTTTTTTTTGAGGCCAAATCTTGAATTTTGGCCGATATTTACCGAAACACCCGAAATAGACCGAAATGACCCGAAATTTTTTCAAAGTGGAATAGGAACACCCTAAACAAAATTCCTGGAGTCGCCACTATATATTAAGGGTTGGGACTTGGGAATGCCAAAGTTCTCTCCAATTCACAATTCTCATAGGTTATGATTTTTTTGTTTGACTTTTTTTTAGTGATTTCTTAGGAGAAAAAAAAATTAATTTTACTTGGGGGCCTTAGGCAATTGCCTAACTCGCCTAAGGGAAGGGCCGGCCCTGCATTACACAACCCAAGGATTAGGAAAGCCAGGGCATAGGTACAGGTTATTTATTTATTTTTCGATTTGTACTCTGTGTGTGGTTTTTTTTTTTTTGGATAAATTCCGCAACTTTTCAAACTGGGAAATTGAATCTTTTAGCGGCGGCATATAAAAGATTGAAAAAGTGTTGTTTCGTATGATTTACTGGAGAGGGATGAATACCCAATTGCATGAATTGGTTCAATGATCAGCAGTATTTATGTGATTTAATTTTTTCCACAATAATTGTTCTTTAATGATTTAAATTGTTCTTACTTCACATCAATTGACTAGGATTTGATTCTTAATATGAGTTCAATCATGTATTTGGATTTATTTTAATTAATTGAATGTTTGGTTTATAATTGTTTGATTTTAAAATTGGATATCCCTTGTGATTTGTTTGTTAACAGATGCAATTGATGATTTGATTTTACACTAAAAAAGCGAATATGAGCATGCTTTAGATTTTTAAAATAGAGATTTTAATGAGAATATCTCCCATGATAGTAAGATTGAATTCTAGATTATCATGTAGTAGGTTGGGAAAAATTAATGATAATAAATATATGCTGATTTGAATTAACAAGGCAAATTCCAAAACCTTAATTTTTTTCACTTGATTGTTTACATCTTTTTACTACTTTAATAATATCTTCTCTTGGATTAATTATTTGCTTAGTTTATTAAATTTTTGTTGGGATTTTCATTGTTGATTGGTTGGTATGGAAGCCATTGATGGGATCTGGTGATGGACGACATCGTTTGGGGTTTGAGTATTTTTTTTAATTTCTAGTTTTGTTTGGTTAATTTTTTTTTTAAATTAAGAAAATAAATTATTAAATAAAATTATTAAAATCAGTCCAAAACGGTGTCCTGTTTGGGGGGTATTAATGGCAGAAATAGATGGTTGTTTAACAGATGATTGAATTCAATAGTTTTGAAACTTAGAGAACTAAAATGACCAAATGCAAACTTAGAGGGTTGAAAGGAAATGTGGTGAAATGTAGAGGGTAAATTTTGCACCCCCCCCCCCCCCCAAAAAAAAAAGAAAAAGGCCCACCCAAAAAAAAAAAAAAAAAAAAGGCCCAAATTGAAATTCAACAAATGTACACACTCCAAAACCAAAACCACTAAATCACAAAAACAGAGAGAACATAATCTTAAACAAAACCCATAAGAAACCAACTGATGCACCACAAGGAGTTTAGATCTCAGCTAAAATTTTCATCAAATAAGCAAGGAAAAAAATTGTCTCATTTTAACAATTTCGTTTTATAATCTATTTTTTTCCCTGTAGGCAAAAAATAAGAAATAAAAAAATTACTAGTATAGAATATAGATTTTAAAAGTTTGGTGAGAATAAAGCTTTAAATGATAAAAATGTACAAGTCTAATCGTACATACACACATAATAGCAATAGGTAATTGATGTCATGCTGGGTCGTTTTGGAGCCCTGGGCCCCAGTGCGATGTCTTGGTGTTAGGCCTTAACAATTGGACCTATAGTATCGTTGTCTACTTTTTGTTTGGGCTAAAGCGAATAATATAGCCTACAGGTACAGCCTACAAAATGTGGGTTGTTTGGGTTTTGTCCAATTAAGCTTGTGCCAACCCATCACCACTGTCCGTATTGGATTTTAAATTGAACTTGGACTCCGATCTCACAAGGGCTTGGATACAGTCTTTTTTTAGAGGAAATCTACGAGAGGGTTAATTCCGAATTACACAAAAACTAGTAAAAATTAAAAACCAAAGTTTATATATTAAGAGTTGGGTTTTAACCCAAAAAAAATATATATATTAAGAGTTGGGTTTTAACCCAAAAAATATATATATATTAAGAGTTGGGAAAACGTTGGACTTGGCAGTATCTACGTTCTCTCTAATTCTATTGTTGTCTAAAGAAAAAGAAGAAAATGTTTTTGCGGCTTATTACTAGGGGCGGCCCTGGACATTTTGGAGTCTAAGGTGAGAACTAAAAATGTATATGTATGTGTATATGTATGTGTATGAGTGTGTATGTGTATGTGTGTGTATGTGTATGTTTATGTTTATGTTTATATGTATGTGCATGTGTGTTTATGTTTATGTATGTTTATGTATGTGTATGTGTATGAGTGTGTATGTTTATATGTGTATATGTGTATATTTATATTTATATGTATGTGCATATGTGTTTATGTTTATGTTCATTTATGTTTATGCATGTTTATGTATGTGTGTATGTTTATGTATGTTTATATTTATAAACATAAATATAAATATAAACACACAAACACATAAACATAC
Organism: Quercus tomentella; assembly: GCA_028535165.1. Classification (NCBI taxonomy): domain Eukaryota; kingdom Viridiplantae; phylum Streptophyta; class Magnoliopsida; order Fagales; family Fagaceae; genus Quercus; species Quercus tomentella. The sequence continues at coordinate 37,900,785 of JAPQVY010000012.1, read as the reverse complement.
ATGAACACAAACACAGACAAACATACACATAAACACACATACACATAAACACGCATAAACAAACATAAACAAAAACAAACAAACATAAATACACATACACATAAACATAAACATACATAGACATAAACACACATACAGACTGAGAAAAATTAAACCCTCATATAGACTGGAAAAAATTGCAAACTAACACCAATCCTTAAACAATTTCGTTAGTTACTTTGGTGTGCTAAATCGAGCCTTTATGTGTGTTTATGTTTATATTTAAGTTTATGTGTATGTATGTTTACATTTATGTGAGTTTATACGTGTTTATGTTTATGTGTATTTATGTTTATGTATATGTATATTTATGTGTATGTGTATGTATGTTTATTTGTATTTGTATGTGTATGTGCATGTGTATGTATGTGTGTGTATGTATACTTATGTATGTGTATGTGTATGTGTATGTGTTTATGCGTGCTTATATTTATGTATGTTTATGTGTATGTGTATGTGTTTATGCGTGCTTATGTATGTATATGTGTATGTGTATGTGTATGTGTACTTATGTATGTGTATGTGTATGTGTATGTGTATTTGTATTTGTATGTGTATGTGTATGTGTAGGTCGGGAATTCTAGCCTTTTGCCCTTAATTTTTAATAAATTTAGCAATATACCCCTGTTTCGAAACTATATAGGGATATGCCCCTGTTTCGATACTCGATTACCTTAAAATCGAGTTTCAATGAAATACTCGATTCGTAGAAAATCGAGTTATGCCCAATAAAACAAAAAAAAACAAAAAAATGCATGGAACTCGATTTTAGGGAAGTCGAGTTCAAAAACGCTGCTATAGGGCTTTAAAACGTCACTATAGGGCTTAAAAACGCCACTATAGGGCTCCTTGAATATGGGGCAATCACACTTATAAAAAATTTTGCAGGAAAACGCCGCTATAGGGCTTAAAAATGTCACTATAAAACTTAAAAACGCCACTATAGGGCTCCTTGAATATGGGGGCAATCACACTTATAAAAAATTTTGCAGGAAAACGCCGCTATAGGGCTTTAAAATATCACTATAGGGATTAAAAACGCTACTATAGGGCTCCTTGAATATGGAGCAATCCCACTTATAAAAAAATTTGCATGAAAACGCCGCTATAGGGCTTTAAAATGTCACTATAGGGCTTCAAAACGCCACTATAGGGTTCTCTGAATATGGGGCGATAACACTTATAAAATTTTTTTTTGCATGGAACTCGATTTCCTAAGTGTCGAGTTCCATGCAAATTTTTTATTTTTTATTTTTTATAAGTTTGATCGGTCATAACTCGATTTTCTATGAATCGAGTATTTAATTGAACTCGATTTTAGGGTAATCGAGTATCAAAACAGGGGCACGCTCCTATATAGTTTGCAAACAGGGGCATATTGCCAATTTTTTTAAAAATTAAGGGTAAAATGCCAGAATCTCCTGTGTAGGTCTCTTTGTCTTTTTCAGATTCAGATGCAATACCCTGATGCAATTGTAATTAATGGTTGAGATTGAAAGATGGGCAATTGTAATTAATGGCTGAGATTAAAAGTTGAAAAAACATCTTTCAATCTCAACCATTAAATAAAATATATTAAAGGAGAGTTAAAAAGTTAAAAAAAAAAAGAGTAAAAAATGTAAAAAAATACCTACGACAGTGCACCTGATCTTAGTCCGTTTTTCTTCTCTCACCATTTTTCTTTTCTTCTTTTTTACGCGGTGCTTTGTTCTTCTTTCTTTTATTTTTCTTTATACGTCGCCTAAGCTGACTGGAGAGGAACGAGCGAAAGTCACATCAAGAAAGGAAATCGAAAATTGTGCTGTTGAGCCAAAGACTATGAAAACCTCTTCCTCTCAACTCAGACGATCCTCTTAGGTGAAATTGTGGCTCACGAGGCTTCATCGGATTATGGTGTGTGATTTTTGATTATTTATTTATTTATTTGAGATTATGAAGCAAATAGTTTTTATATTTTGCTTACCCTTTCTATTTTCTGAAAACACTTTTATGGGAAATACCATTTTTTTTGCTTTGCTTTGCTTTCAGTCTATCATTCTTAGTTGTGGTATGTGTTTGATTAATTTGAATCTAAAATTAGTTCAACAAGATGATTTTTCTTCTAAAATATAATAACAAAACCAATATATGTTTTTTTAACGGTGGGTTCACTTTCAGTGTTTTCATTTTGTGATCTTGGTTGTTTTGTGGGTTTTGTGCTTTGATTTCGGTGGGTGTGATTTGATTTGTGATTTGGTGGACTTCTGGGTTTTTGTTGTGATTTGATTTTGGCTGGGTTTTGGCCGTGGTGGTGGTCGTGATTTGATTTTGGCTGGGTTTCAGTAGTGGTGCATGGTTGGAGGTGATGAGCTTGAAAAACTCCGGCCATGGAGGTTTAGAAGGAGAGCTTGGTGGTTAGCCATGGAGCACGATGTGACGTGGGTTGAGGCAGAGAGAGGATGAGAGGGAAATAGGGGCGACCCTAGACATTTTGGGGCCTAAGGCGAGAACTAAAAATGAGGCCTTTTTTATACTTATATATTAATTAAATTAATTTTTATTTAATATTTTTATATTATATTTTTCATCATTATTTTCATTTTCTTCTAAATTATTTTGAAGTTCATTATCAAGATTTGTTATATTGCAAAATTGAACATCATTTTCTTCTAAATTATTTTGGTGAATTTCTTGCTCATTTGTGATATTTTCATCTAAATTTTGTGTTATATTTTGTTTATTATTAATAACAAATTTATCCATTGATCCTTTTTTAGACTCAATTAATTTTTCTTTTTTTAAGTTTTTCATATTCAAATGCATATTTTCTAGTAGACATTTCTAATCAAACAATATATTTATAAAGACTAAAATAAAAAATAACTTTCAAGTGTAGAACAAATGAGAAATAGAACCTGATTTATATAAAAAGTATTGTTGTAGTTTCACTGAACAATAACAAGTTTTTAGCAATTTCAACCTGCATAAATTAAAAAAAAATTAAGTACAAGTATAACAAAAATTTAAGCACAGTCATAACACTGACACAAGACTTATTAATAAGACCCACCCACCAAAAAAAAAAAAAAACACAAAACAAATCTTATCTATAACCAAAAAAAAAAAAAAAAAATGCAGGCTTAAAAAAAAAAAAAAAAAAAAAAATCTTGAAGGCCCAAACTTAACGTCCAGTCCAGGGAGGGTCCAGGCAGCCATAATGATAAACTGATTAAGTGATAAACAAAGTTACAAAAGCAGCCAGGGAGGGCCCAAATAAACAAAGTTATCTTAAGTTCTTAACAAATAAAAGCCCAAATATTCATAATTTTATACCTGATTCCTGAACCTCAGAACCTGATACGGTGAGGTGAGCAGTTGAGACTTGAGAGAGGCGGAGAGCAGAGAATCAGAGAGAGGCTGCCTTGCTTGAGCCTTGAGCTGTTGTCTGTTAAGCAGATGAGAACAGACTGAACAGTGGAGACTGGAGACTAGAGAGAGGCGGAGAGCAGAGACTAGAGAGAAAGGTAAAATTTTTAGGGTTTTGAGTGGATTTATTTGTGATTGTTTTGTGGTTAATCTCTTAGACCGGATTTGTAGTTTATCTGGTTGATTTTTGGTCAATCATTTTGTTTTGAACCAATGTTTAATAGGATTTACCAAAATTTTGGTTTTTTTGGTTAAAAGGATGTGCCAGATTATTTTTGTAACTCATTTGAAACTAAATTTTCTACTACCCGGTTCTTTTCTAAAATTTTGGGGCCCCCTTCCACTTGGGGGCCTTAGGCAATTGCCTAACTCGCCTAAGGGAAGGGCCTGCCCTGCATTACACAACCCAAGGATTAGGAAAGCCAGGGCATAGGTACAGGTTATTTATTTATTTTTCGATTTGTACTCTGTGTGTGGTTTTTTTTTTTTTGGATAAATTCTGCAACTTTTCAAACTGGGAAATTGAATCTTTTAGCGGCGGCATATAAAAGATTGAAAAAGTGTTGTTTCGTATGATTTACTGGAGAGGGATGAATAGCCAATTGCATGAACTGCTTGAATGTAGACCATGTAGTATTTCAAATGGTTTGTTACTTTTTAAAGTGATTTATGTCTTCTTATGAAAAAAAAAATCTTATTTCTATTTTGTTAATTGCATATTAGCTCTGATCATGCTTGCTTCTTTTTTCTTTCTGTTTTTGAGAAGAATGATCATGCGTGCTTGTTATATATAAATGTCTCTTAGTCTGTATATATAAATAAAGATGGTTAAATAGATACAATAGAATCTATCGGAAAGAAAAATAGTAAAAAAATCTTAAAAAGAAGAATCTTAAATATGATATATATTGAGAATATGTTTTCGTGTAATATGATGCCCTTATTGGAGGGTGTAAGCCAAAAACTTTATGCAAAATCTTTATATAATTTAATTTCTTTTTAAAATATGGTTTCAATCAAAAACAAGAATTTAATGAAATCATGATAATAAACACACCATATCAGTCATGTTTATTATAACTTTTGAAATAATATAAAAACATCATACCTCTCGGCAATCGGGCCCAAGTATCAATGTCTACTTTTGCGATTAATATACCCTACACCGTACACAAGTGGGTTGATTGGGTTTTGTCCAATTAGGCTTGCGCCAACCCATTGCCGCTGTCCATGTTGGATTTCAATTTGTAGTTGGAGACAGTTTTTTTTAGACTAGGAGAGAGTTAATTCCAAATTGCACAAGGACTAGTAAAAACTAAAAACCTAGGGTTATATATTAAGGGTTGGGACTTGGGAATGCCAAAGTTCTCTCCAATTCACAATTCTCATAGGTTATGATTTTTTTGTTTGACTTTTTTTTAGTGATTTCTTAGGAGAAAAAAAAATTAATTTCTATATTGTTTAATTGCATCTTAGCTCTGATCCTGAACATTTTAAATGACATTTATAAATAAATGTCTTCTTATTTTGTATTTATAAATAAAGACTCTAAAATAGATGGTATAGAACCTAGAAAAAAAAGATAGTGTAGAAATCTAAAAAAGAAATACAGGTTAATAATTAGCAATATCAATCTTTATATGCTTTTTGAACTGCATCTTAAGTAGTATGTACAATGGGTGACATTGAATATGCTAGAAAAGTTAGATTTATTAGGAAATTTATCATGAGTGTGCCATGTCCTTCAAGTTTTATATTAACTTCGTTCTTCATACATGCGCATATATGTACTTGTATAATGATATCATAAATTTGTAATGTTAGAAATCAGAGATAAGTTATGTACTTGCATCTTATGATTTGGAGTTCTTTTTATGACTAATATTTGGCAAAGCAGCCATTGATCATAATGGAGCACGAAAGAAGAAATTTGAGCAATAACATGAATGATGGAGTTGATCGAATCTCAAAATTGCCTGAAGTCACCATCCATCATATCCTGTCTTTCCTTTCCACGGAAGCTGTTGCGAAAACCAGTCTACTTTCCAAGAGATGGAAAAGTTTTACGTTTTCATTTCCTGTTCTAGATTTTAATGAGGACGACTTTCAAGAAAAAACTAACAAAAAAAAAGATAAATATACACACCGACCCGAACTATTGTTTAGGCCAAAGTGTCCAGAATTTCCAACCAGAGAAGAGTTCATGCATTTTGTGAATAACTCCCTGCTAAGATTCTGTGAGCAGAAAATTTGCATAGACACTTTCAAGCTTCAGGTGACCCTTACTGATATGGAAAATGTTGCTCTTCTGAACAAATGGATAGAATTGGCGGTAGAGTATTGTGTCAAGGTGCTTGATATCTGTGTCATAATGAAAGGGAAAAAGGGGTATAGTTTGCCACAAAGAGTCTTTTCTGCCAAAAGGATAAATGTATTGAAATTAGCTGGTTGTAAGTTGGAGCATCACAATTTGAAGAATACAACAAATTTCTGCTCTTTGAAAGAACTGTCTTTGCAAAGGGTCTATGTAGATGAGCAGATGCTTCAGAATTTGGTTTCTCACTGCCCTTCAATTGAGCATCTCACACTTTTTTTGTGTTATGGGTTCAAAAAATTTCAAGCTCTTAAACCCCTCAAATATTTTATATTACCCCAGAATTAGATCTTGAGACGGTTTACGTTGAAGGACTGAGCTTTAGATATCTTCGTTTTGAGCAGTTTACTGGAAAGTTGGGTGAGATCAAGGTGGATGCTTGTCAAAATCTTAGAGAATTACACTTAGAAAGTGCAAGCATCACTGATCAGTGTCTCCATGATCTCAATACAAAATTTCCCCATCTTCACTCTTTGACCCTAATGTTTTGTAATAAGTTGGAAACGGTTCATATTTCAAGCCATTCGCTCAAGAGGTTTATATTGTGTCTTGAAGAGCTTAATGGTAAGCTACTGGAGGCCGAGATTGATACCCCCAATTTACAGGATTTCCAAGTAGGGTGTAGTGGGAAATTTCCTAAATTTTCTTTTAAGAGTGGTCCATGTCAAACAAGAGCTGAACTTTATTTATCCTCCAGCAGGCATCAACTCAACACTAACTGGTTCCTTGAATTGAGAGAATTCCTTGAAAATATTAGGGCCAAGACTACGTTCTTGACTCTGCATGGGCAGGTACGTACAGATAAGTGACTTTAATTTTAATTTTAATTTTATTTTGCTGGCTTACAAATCTAAATATTTCTGCATCTTATGTAGGTATTGAACGCTGTGTGTACCTTTGAAGAATTACTTCTAACTCCATCCTATGACCTTCAGTTTTTGAGGCTAAATTTATGTTTACCAGAGACAAGTTATTTAGATTTTATCAATGGTTTGCTTTTGATTTGTCATCCTAAGACTTTGTCTGTCCTCTCAGAGCGTGATTCCGGCAAACCCTTCGTGAAGGTATATATAAACTTCTTCCTTTATTTCTCTTTTGTTTCCCCTCACCTGCCAAAATAGATACTTTTTTACTGTCATTCCATAGACATGGTTCGGGTTTATTGAGTTAAGCTTTATATACATCTTATTCAATTTTTTTCCCACACCTAATCCTATTTAACTTATGGGAAATGTTAATGGATGTTATTAGAACAATGATTAACAATCTATTTAAAGAAAGATTTTATGGGGAAAAAAAAAAAAAAAAAATTAATGTTTTGACAGTTTTTTCCATTTTCCATAAAAATGGTGTCAAAACTTTCCTAAAATGAATTGTTAACTATTGCCTTAAGGACACCGGTTAACATGACCCCAAACTTACTTACACACTTAAATGGAACTATTTCTCATAAATGAATTTGGTTTAAAATTTAAATAGCTTATTTACACTTAAATGTTCCTTAGACAACACCCAATCCAATTTCATGCATATGTCACTTCGATGTGTTTAAATTTTTTGCACATTCACATGATTCCCGGAATACAATTGCTTTTTGAACATATTTATGACAGTTAACTTCTTGAGGTTTATATTAAAATATATAGTTGTGACAGTCACTTATTCATTAAATGTATGTGTATATATATTGTAAAATTTGTTTTAAAATTTTTGTTAACCACTCTATCAATTACCACTTGAATTGCAGTTCTTATATGGGAAACTAATGCACAGAGAAGATTCAGATTGTTGTTGTTCAACTCATATGCAATGCTGGTCACACTACTTAAAAGATGTCGTTATTGAGAAATCTGGAGGGAATAAAGTTGACAAGTCTCTTGATCAATATACTCTGTTGATGAATTGGATAAAAGAGAAGGAAATTCGTTTCAAATAATTATGGCAATCTTAATAATAAAGGCAGACAATGAATTTAGACAAGGATCTGAAATCTGGATTGACTAATGCTATAAATAAATTTTTTTGTGTATTGTTCATGAGGTTGTGTAATTTTTCCAATATTAAAATTGACTTATGAAATGTGATTTCCACATATAAATATGTCAGATTTTATCATAAAGAATATTGTATTATTAATGCATTATGGTGCTATTCTCTTGTGACATAGGTTTTCTTGATCTAGGAAGTAATAAAGTTGGCCAAATGTAGATAAAATGTGGCAGCATGATTATGATAATGAGAATGTTTAATATTCCTATATTATGGTTTGGTGGCACCATAAGATGCTAGGGTGCAGTTCTTGGAGGTCATCCAAACTTTTGATGCCCAACTTAAAAAAAAAAAAAAAAAAAACTTTTGGATGTGTTTAACTGTTTAACTATAAATAGTAAGTTGTTATTGGTGGGGCAAAAAAATAATTTTAGTGATAAAATCAAATTATAACCAATAATAAGTTTGGGAAGCAGTGAAGGAACCAGAGATAGAATTTAGGAATGCAGTCATGTGTCTTACAACATTAGGGCTTCTAGACTGTGAGGCTATTGAAAGGTACGAATTCAGAAGCTGAGAGCAGCAAAGATGGCAATTCCAGCAAAGGAAGAAGCGATCGAGTTGTCCGAATGAAAACCGATCTACTAAAGCCCTATTGAATTAAGCGGGAGAAAGTTCAATCGATGGAAGGGAGGAAGAGAACAGCTACTACAGCTGGGAAAGTTTCTTTGGATAGGAGGAGGAGAGAGGAAGGGATTGGATTTCCTTGAGTTTCTTTGAGACCAATTTGACGGGCCTTCACTCGTGGAAGAACTGGGCCGTAATAGCGAAGCGAACTCTTTACATAACATAAAGTGAGTCAACTTGCTCGATGTAGGCTTGCTCCTCTTGGCAGCCTTCTTCAAGTAGGCTTCTTTCTTCGATAACGCTTAGGAATTCCTAGAGACTGAGCAACTAAGTTGAATTCTATTTCTAGCTTTTTTGATTGCTATATATTTCGTAACTGGGCAGCCAGGTCGAGCGAACAATCGCATATGTAAAGAGGTGGGCGAAGACACACCCTGGATGGGCCTTTACTGAAGGAAGACTATTGATCCCTTCGCTGACTCTCTTGTTGCAAACTTGTTTCATATTTCGAACTAGGGTTCCCATTTTTTTAGTGTAAAGTGAGCCTGAACGCACTTCATAAGTCTTGCTTGGTTGCCTGTGTTGCTGTTTCAGCAGCCTATTACCCATAAGGTGAATCCATATCCCCATATCCTGAGCCTTGCTTATATAGAAAAATGACCCTCGACCCAGATACGAGCACGTTGAGCTTTTCAGTGCATTCCGAAAGAAGCGACAAACTTACTCAATAGAGGTGAAAAAAATAGCTTTTAACGCGCGTTTAGCAAGCCTTTTAAGGACCATAAACACAAAAGCCATTTGCTTCTTGTTAAGAGAAAGAAGTTCCTAACGACAACTGATATGTTGAAGCAGGCGGTAGGCGAGACAGGAAGGAGCCTTTGAACAACCTGATGAACCGCGCTAAGTGTGCTTTTCTGGCGTCTTTGAGTTTATGTTATAAGCCAACCTTTTCTGATCCTAGTTTATAGTAGGCCAAAGAGTCCTATGCCCTCTATTCTGATGATATGGATTCGACTTGTCGGGTGATTTTTGAAAAGTGAGTTGTCCCTCTTCGGAGTAAAATTCTGGTTTGGATGCAGATGATACTGAGACATCGCTTGATGCTGAGGGATCGGGATACTTTGTTTCCAGAGAACCTGGATCCTTTGGTTCGGGAAAAGCTGCTTCACGCTCTTGCCTCGGTTGCTTCGCAAGCTTGCTTTGCTCTAAGTTGATCTCTTCTCTTACCTTGAAAAGGAGAGTTTCTGCTCCTCGACCTATTCTTACTTTTGAAAGGATATTAAAGCCATGCCTTACGGGGTCCCCCGTGGATTTGTTTTACAAAATATTGTCTATGCCTTCTTCCATCGGATGCATTATCTAAAGGGGGGTAAACATGCTATAGATTCCGTAGTTCCATTATGGGATTAGCTTACATTACCAAAAGTTAGAGGAAATGTCGTAGATCTCAGTTGAGAGACTGAATGTGGATACTTTTTTTTAAGAATGAAAAAGGAAAAGAAAGACTTCGTCCCACTCTCGGATAATGAAATCACCAAATGCTGCTCGACCCCTAAAGAAAAAGACACTCGGGCCTAACAGCACTTTCCTTACCCGTTGTGTTCTGTTTGAGATAAGGAGCAAGAGGCTAGACGAAAGACCTCTAATCTACCAATCCATCTAGCTAGCATCCTATGACTTTTGTTCCAGAGGCTAATAACCCGAAACTTAATAGGAAGCTCTTCCTGTCTATAGGTTTATACCACTAAATGATGGCATTAGACCCTAACTACCTTGTTCCTGATTGGATTGCTTGTCTTGATTCTCCTAGTTACTTCTCCACTTAACTCCGCTATCAAACTAGGGATATTTGAACTAAGCCGAATCTGTGGAGCGAGGACTGCTAACCCGAATCTGTTAATCTGTTACTAAGCCGAATCTGTGGACTGAGTTGCTAACTGCACTCTGTCTTGTCTTGAAAGAGGACCTCCCAATTACAAATCCACATATATACCTATTCTACTTTCCTGCAATAAAGACTATGAATCTGATAGCATATGCGGCTTTTACCATAGTAGCTACTCACTCATAACTCCCTCTAACGTAGGGAAGTAATCCAATCCCGAAAACGAAACTATAGTCGCTAACTTCACAAGACACTTGTTAGACGATTTACAAAGCACCGTTCTTTCTCGAAAGATTAATTCATGCAGGCAAGTTCCTGAACCAAGCTCACTGCCTTCTTCGCTTAGGAGTGCCCTATTGCTCTTTAGTATCGAATTTGTTCCTTCCCTACCTCCCTTTGCTTGGCTATTCGTCTTTAGCGCGCGCTCTTGCTTACCTTGCCCGAGCTTAAGTGAAGCGATCTGTCTTTCCGCTTTAAGATAGATTTTACCGCTGAATTAAAGTAATGAAATTGCCCAGTTAAATAGCATTAGAAGAAGTTTCCCTCTTAACGAGGGATGGTTACACTGTCCTTCCCGACTCTTTGAGTTGATGACTAGTAACGGAACTCCTAACTTTGGATAGAGAGTGATTGCCGACTTTAGGTGTTAATACCGACTCTGTTGACTTCACTCTTGACAGCTTGTTCTCTTTTTAGAGTCACTCACAACTCTTATTGAACACTCCTAGCTATAAGGCGAGAGAGTGACTAGGCCGAAAAGATGGAGCAAGGGAGTACCTATGAACGAAGAACTGGTAACTAACCTCTTGACTAACGGCTTGCCTTCGTTAGAAGGAAAGAAAGCTTATCCGTGCAATCAACGTGTATCGTTTACTTTGCTTTAATGAATGCTTAAATCCCTACTTCCACAGCTTTAATGGGTGATTCTCCGTTCCTCATTAGAGTTCGGAAATTGCCTAGAATCATTGCATTCATTATAATAAGTTGAGCTCTTCACAATGCTTAGTCTATGATTCAATTACCAGTCCTGAACTCAATTACCAATCGTTCAGTCGTTTACCTCAGACTAGCTACTAGTTAGAAGTCCACTCTTATACCTTTGATAGAGCTTTCCTCACTCGTTACTCACTCTTCACATAAGGGGAACTCCTAACATTCCCTCTAAAACAAAAGGGAAGGTAGATTGTGACTAAGCCGAAGCTTCGATACCGTAGACTGACAATGTAACTTGAATACCTTTCCTTGCCTCTGAAATGACAGGTATGTAGTCTGATGTCTTTGTGAATTTGTCCCCCACTAGAGGAGTTTTGGGGGGAGCAAGAAAACGGTTGCGAAGAAGCTATTAGTCATAGATTCCACTCAATCTTTTACACCGATGTATCGTACTTTCTCGACCAGGTCATCATAAGAAAATACTGTGAAATCTTTCCGACGTGAGAGAAGGAGGGAAGGCGCGCTACAACTAACATAACAACCAGCTGAAAAACGCTAACTCTAGCTAGGCTAGCGCGCAATGGCTTTCTCTGATAGGGGCTCGTTTCTTTAAGCTCCGCCCAACCTATACAAGGTGATGTTCGTTTTCTTTCAGCCACTAGTGGCTTATGTAGTGGTCGGCATTCCTACGTGCTCCTCCTTGCCCCCCTACTTAAGAATCCAAGGGTGCCCTTTGGATGTTGTCGTGACGCTTTGGTTACGAAGGTTGCCGGGGTCTAGGTTTATGGATGGATTTAGTCAGCGAAAGTCCCTCAAACTCAATCAATATCAACAACATGTCGTGACCGGTTAGGCTTGGTTGATTTTGTCAGAAAAGAAAGTAGGTTTCGAGGGTTCATTGATTAGTACACCTTCGGTGTTGGTAAGGTCGGGACCATGGTCGTCCGTCTCCGGGTTGCCGGCCGATAAGATCTTTGAGATTGATTAGCCAGCTGGGTTGGTTTGGCTATTCCTTTCTATTGAAAAGGAGTCAGTTGTCTGCGCGAGTCACCTTCTTCTAGGCTCTGCTGGACGACATGGCATTCTTGTTCAAATATAGGCCGGCCGTACTTGTGATGGTTCCCAAGGATTCAATAGGACCACTTAGGTCTACGTTGCCACGATATTGTTCTATGGAAGCGGGCGGGCTGTTAGAAGTTCAGCCCGGTTTTTTTGGTGTTGTAGGGGAGGGATTGACCTTTTTAACTCATATTCAGTCATACCGTCATGGCCCCACTGATTTGTTTTCGATCAGAGCATCAAGCAGCATAACCCGGTTCTACTTGACTAAGCCTCGTGCTCGTCCAAGGAGGGAGTTTGCTTTACCCAACTCCTTTTTTGATAACAAGGTAGAAAGCCCCGACCCGACATTCATTAGTTTTGAATGAAGAATGAAGAGTGCCCTGCCCCAGCAAGCATCTACTCCTATCAAAATGAAAAGCGTGACTTTACTAAACAAGCAAGAAAAGCCCTTTACTAAGAAAATAGATAGGGCTTTTCTCGCTTGTTGCTTTCTTTGCATACTTTCGTGCATTAATAGAATACATATATAAAAAGGCTTTCCTTGAGTTTTCAATAAGGCTCGCGCTAGGTGCTCACGTTTTTTGGTTTCCCTAAAATCGAATATTTTTAAGTTTTTAAAGACCCACCCCTTGTTTCAGTCAGAATGAGTCCCCGGGATCCCGGGACATTGGCTTCCGCCAACAGTGGACTATTAAGGATCGCATCCCGCGCATATTCTACATTATAGCCTGCAACTAATTCAGCTTCCGCTTCTAGGAGATCAAACGGAGCTCGATTAGTTTCTGCTAGACAAGAAATGAAGAACATAACCAATACAGGGAACAAGGGAATATCGGACCATATCTGCTTTTGCGCCATGACAATCTCACTCAAATTACAGGGACCTACACATATTAGTACAGTATATCGGGGTCCCCGGCCAGAACCACACGTGCAAGTTTCCCTGCATGTGGCTCGTCCGTGCTTTCCGAGGCGTTGCCTGTGACTCAGTATGGGAGAAGGGGGCGAGACTGCACACTTTCACGTTCAGAGCATTGTCCGAGTGAATAGGCAGCGCTTACCAAGCAAAGCTTTCTTGAAGAGGCTGGGCTGGTTCCTTTTCGGCGCCTGCCTTTTATTTAGATGTTGGGGCACGACAAGTCCCAGGAAAGTATAGGTTGGCTTCCAGCTCCATCTTGGCCGGCATCCTTCTCTCGAGGGGGTGGAGTCCTGGGGCGAACTACTCATTGCTGTGTTGCCCCAATCCAAGAAAGGGCATTTGGTGAGGAGTATAGTTTTGAGGGAGGGAAAGCGTGGTTGACAAGCCACTTCGAGGAGGCGACTGGACTAGAGTGCTTTCATCAAATGATGCATGTGGGCTGAGACATTCCTATCCCAAGTGGTGGCCTAATTCGGCCTGGCCTGGTCGGGAAAAGATTCACATAGATACTATTGCTATCCGGGAATAGATTTCTATGTTAGCTAGCGGGGGCGGGCTTTCCTATGGTAGTCCCGCTGTGGCCTCTGATCGTCCGTCTCGTCTCATCTTGATTTGGCTATACTTGTATGTAGCAAGCCTTGTTAGCTTCACATGAGAGCCTTTTTCTAAAGGCTAAAAAGGCATTCATCAGTCAGCTCGGCCCCTTTACTATTCAGCTTTGCCGCCTATTAAGAGAATAGATCCCGTTCAAGCGGCCCACCCTTATTCATCTATACTAGCTGCCACGCACAACCCAATAGGAACGATTTCCGCGCCCCTCTCTAGATAAGAAGCAGAACGCGCCATTACCTATAGCCCTTTCCTCTGTCGGGGACTTCCACGATATGAAAACGGGCGGCATCGTCGTATGCTCGACATTTGTTGCCCTGGTTTATATCTCGGAGTAGTCCTATAGCCGATCTGTCACCCAACCTACTTAAACAACCTAAAGGCTTGACCCCGTCCCATTTGGAGAATGAGTCTTATGGCATGGCTTAGTCAATTATTCTCGTAGTTCAGATAAGATTCGGACTGCCACTTTTCTGAAAGCATGGTTCTTACCTTCCTCTCTCCTCCCTCCTTGGAGCTCGTCCATTCGTTGGGTGATCCCTTGCTCTCACGTTCGAGTGTTTGCTTGTCGTTTAGGCTGGTGAGTGAGATTTCTGCTCATTGCAGTCACCTCCGTGGTTCTTCGCACCTGGATAGTACCAGGACCCTTGTGCCCCGGCCCTTGATCAGATAAAGCTGCCCGCCTGAAGCCAGCCCTATGACCCATAACTCAAAATGAGCCTTGCGACGAGACGCGGACATTCCCCATGCTGCGGTTCCCTCCGGTTCGTTCCCGGGTTGGGTTAGGGGAACATCCGAGCGATTGCCTTCGCGAATCCAAATGCGCTCACAAGGCGCACAATAATAATAAGACCAATAGAGACTTCATAAGAGACCATTTGAGCTGCAGATCGTAATGCTCCTAGAAAGGCAAGCATATTGGAATTCAAGCTTACAGGACAAAGGGAAGAAAAGTAGAATGAAACAAAAGGAAACATAGGAAGCTAACCTACTTCTCACTTTGTTTGTATAACTTGAAAATTCACTGAAGATGAGCTTCAGAAACTCTAAATTGGGCTATTACAAGCTTTAGTCCAAATACATCTAAATAATAAATCAAATTTAAAAAGGTTATAATCACCAGAAATAGGCCTCCTAATATGGTGATGGAACCATCACAGACAAACTATCCACTGTAAGCACGCTCATATATAAATAAAAGAAAGTTCTTCTAAAGAGACTAAAATTTTAAAAGCATCAAAGTGAAGGTTCATTAGTTCAGTTAAACTTCAAAGTAGGAAAGATTACAAATATATATACTGAGTAAACAATCACCTTGCCAGTTTTGTATTTAGTTTTTCAATCATCACTTCAGAGTCCAACAATCAATAACAAAGACATGTTTCACTCATAGTTAAAGCTATAAAATAGCATGCTCAAGTGAGGAGAAAAAACCAAAGAGCGTCACCCAAAACGTTATCACAAAAAAGTCTTAACAATATAAATTGTTATTACCACCAGATTAAAGACCTCCCTAATTCATTCCAGAAATTCTAAATCCACTAATGGATCAACCTAGAAGGTAACATCAATACCAACCATAGTGGAGGAGGAAATCATCAATAACAAACAAGCTAATATCAGAAATCCACATATAATTCCCAACATTTTGACAAGATTATGAAATTTGAGACAATATATACTATCAGCAACAATTTTAAAAAGAAAGCATTTAAAATGTAATGGTGTGTTCAAAGGACCTTGAAACTACGACTATTGGCAAATTCAAATCCATTTCAAAACCTCCTGCTATATGAAATTAAGGATGGCATAAGCATATAAGGTCATGCCAACAGAAGTTTGAATCTTCAGAATTGGTGCTGGCTAGTAACAGACTAATAGAAAAAAATCCTAATACTCGCATATTATGCTAACAATGGAGAAATGGAATAAATCTCAAAATTTTAAAAAATCAAGAAGTATGAGTAGCTTCATTATCAGAGAGAGAGATTATGTGATGAACACGTAACTGCTTGTTTTCATAATTTGTCGAAAAATTGAAATATGTCGGTACCCAATCCAATGAATGAGCATCCAAAGATGCAAATGAAACAATGCAACTAAAAAAAAGAGACATACCTTGGCATCAAATGCTAAAGAAATGGAATGGGAACTATGAAGAAGAAAATTGTTTCAAGTTTCTTTTTCAGATGGAGGCATATTTCTTCTTCCAAGTTCAATCAAGATTTTCTCATTTTCTTCGATGGAGAATAAAAATTGAAGTCAGAATCATCATCACTGACAAAGTTATGGGCCATTGAAGAAGAACCCAAATGAAACCCCTCACTAACATTTGAGCCAATTCCCAAACTTGGCAGACCCAAGCATAATTTTGGCAAAGAGATGTGGCTAGTGTCATCAGTGACAGTGACTTGAGGCTGAGGAGGCGGATAATTTCTTCCCATGGGAGAAGTGCACAGTGACAAACTCGAATCACATTCATCATCATGAGAGCCCTCTAAAGGTGAGTCAGAATCAGTATATGTTGTTTCCATTGAATTCGATTTGAAAGCTCTAAACAAGAGTTTAAGAGGTGGGGGGAAGGCGTGACAGTGTTTGAAATAGAACAAATGGGAAAGGCAGGTATTGAAGTTGAAGTAGGTGGGAGAGTGTCGGTGGAGAGATCTTGAACAAGAGGACAGATGCATTCAGCATGGACCCCACACCTTAGGATATGTGATATAGCAGCTCCAAATTCAACCTCCGCACGATTCCGCTCAAATTGATTTAAGTCCTTTAAATCGATGGGACTTTCATATAACTTTAAAAACCATACATGATTACACGTCATATCTGTAATCCGTTTGAATCTGTAAGGAATCGAAATAATGAACTTTATCCCATTAAATTTCAAGGAGACGTGAACAGTATCATGCCATTTCGGTTCTAAAACAACATAGTAATAAAATTTTAGATAATCACAATCACAACCGACCCAGAATGAAATGGAATTTCCAAAACTTTGATGATTGAACCACTTTGGAATCTCTGAGCCTTTCTTATAATTTTTCTCTTTTAAGGATTAAATATAACTTCACAACTCCCATTTATTAAAAATAAATAAATAAATAAAACAACGTGAGAGTTGATACTGTGAGAGTCTTTCCTATTTAATTTATTTATTTTGGTTTTTAGGTATTTGAATTTTTTTGTTATGGATGTATACTTAGTGGCTACAATATAGGGCTAAGTGGTTATCTTATAGGATTAAAAAAAAACTTGATAGCCCTCACTTAATTATAAATTTTTAAAAAATAACTTGATAACAAAACAAAATAACATGAGAGATTTTCTTATTTATTTATTTTTGGTTTTTTAGGCATTGAATTTTTTTGTTATGGATGTGTACTTAGTGACTACATTATAGGACTAATCACATCTTTAGGTTTTTTTTTGTAATTGGAAAATGTAGTAATCCCAAATTATAATATATGCAAGGGTGAAGCCACGTTGGGGCTTGGGGGGCCATGGCCCCCCTTAGCTTTTTTAATTCTCCATTAGAGCTAGTAAAAAAAAAAAATTATAAATTTCTAAAATTACATGTAAATTTTTTCATCGGTCCCCAAATTTTAGAATTGACTCTCTCAAAATTTAAAATTATCATCTAAAATTTTTGAACAAGTCCAATAAATGTAAAATATTGTGAAAGTAATATGAAAATATTTTGGACGTAGCACTTTTCAAATTAAATTGGTAAACAAAAAAACAAAGAAAACAAATAATAAATCTGGTACAAAAAGCCTAAAAAAAAAATTCTCCATTGGCCCATTCCTCAGCCCATAGCTTTCCAAATATTAGCAAAGCCCCAAATCTCCTTTTAACATATTCCAAATCCAAAAACAAAAAACAAAACAAGTCTGTATCATATAGTTATTTTGTGTGCATCCACGAATGTCGTTTCCTAGACTCTAGGCTCTTGCTCCTGCTCCAATTAAGGGTCTGTTTGAGATTAGCTAATTTTGCTAAAACTGAAAATTTTTTACTGAAAGTACTATAAAGATAAAAGTTGGCTGAAATAGTACAGTGGGATCCATTAATAGTATCAAAAAGTGCAATGAGACCCATAAATAGTAACAAAAATAAGCTGAATAATAAAATAAGTTGGCAAAAATAATTTTTGCCAAACGGACGCTAATTCCATTGGCAACCATTAGTAGGGCGATGAGTGTTAATAGGTCTTTACTGTTCAAGGAGTGTTTGGATAAATGTAATATGTTGGATATTGGGTTCGCAGGTCCACGTTTCACTTGGACAAACAAAAGGGAGGTGCAAGCTTCGATTCAGGAAAGAATTGACAGATTTTTTGTGAACCCAAGTTGGTGTGTGATGTATCCTGATGCTAAGATAACTCATTTGACCTAGTGTCACTCGGACCACTGTCCAGTGCTTTTGGAGGTGCAGCCGAGAACCCAAAATGGGAGGAGTAGGTCTTTTCGTTTCCAAACAAGGGTGGTTGTTGGATCCTTCTTTTCTCCCGATAGTGCATCAGGTGTGGGAAAGTAATAATAAGCTGGTTGATGCTATTATTTGGTTTACGCAGAAAGCTAAAGAGTGGAATAAAAATCAATTCGGGAATATTTTCACTAGAAGAAAGAATTTGATGTCGAGATTGAATGTTATTCAAAGAGCGCTAGCTTTAAGACCATCGGAATAACTTGTGAAGTTGGAAGATGAGCTCCTTAGGGATATGGATCTTGTGCTCAGACAGAGGAGGAGTTGTGGGCTTTAAAATCAAGGGTGAATTGGATGATACAGGGTGACCATAATACGAACTTTTATCATGTTTCAACCTTGGTTAGACAGAAAAGGAATCAAATCATGGCTATCAAGAATGTAGTGGGGGATTGGATCCATGAGGAGGTGGAGATTAAAGATTTCATTAGGTGTGGCTTTGAGCAGATTTTCTTGTCTTTTCATTCTTGTGTGTCTAGGCTGGATCCCGCTATTTCTCAATGGCAACTTAAGCTATCGGATTTGGAGAAGGAGAGTATTAGTGGGGGGGCTTCTGAAGAAGAGATAAAGGCAACCCTTTGGTCTTTGAAGCCTTTCAAAGCCCCGGGTCTGGATGGGCTTCACTCGGGATTTTTCCAAAAGTTTTGGCATATTGTGGGTAAGTCTGCGATTGAAGAGGTTCAAAAGGTTTTTGATGACAGAAGAGTGCCCGAGGCTTTGAATAGTACCCATATTGCCTTGATTCCAAAAATTTAGGGTCTGGAAACTTCGAGTAACTATAGACCTATTAGTTTGTGTAATACAGTGTATAAGGTGGTTACTAAGATTATTGTGGCAAGGTTGCGACCTTACTTGGACAAACTCATCTCTCCTATGCAAACGGATTTTGTGCTGGGTCGTAAAGGGATTGATAATATTATTATTGCCCAGGAGATCATGCATTCCCTTGGGAAGAAGAAAGGTAGGACTGGGTATATGGCACTTAAGATTGATTTGGAGAAAGCTTATGATAAGCTTGAATGGAATTTCATCAGAGATATGCTTATACGGGTTAATCTTCCAATGGATATTATAGATGTCATAATGAGTTGTGTGTCTACAGTTTCTACATCTATTTTATTCAATGGAAAAGCCCTTGACCCAATCTATCCCTCTAGGGGTATAAGGCAAGGAGCCCGATATCTCCATACTTGTTCATCCTGTGCACGGATTATCTTGGGTAGCTCATTGAAGAGGAGTGTAGTGGGAAGTTATGGCATTCAGTGAAGGCATCTCAGAGTGGTCCAGCTTCTTCCCTTCTTTGCAAATGATTTAATTCTTTTTACCAAAGCTGATTAGGTTAATTGTGCGGCCATTAGAGATGTTTTGGATACCTTTTGTAGCATTTCTGGCCAAACAGTGAGTGAAGCTAAGTCAAGAGTGTACTTCTCACCAAATGTTGATAGGGATACTAGGGAGTCCCTTTGACATTTTGGGGTTTGCGTCAACACCGTATCTTGGTAAGTACCTTGGATTCTCGCTAAAACATCCGGGTTCTTCTTCACATGATTATGACTTTATTTTGGATAGAGTGAAGCAAAAAATTTCCGGGTGGAAGGCTAACCTTTTATCTTTGGCTGGCCGTAGAGTGCTCATTCAGTCATCATTGGCTGCTATCCCCTTGTACATTATGTAGTGCTCTTACCTTTCGGGAAGGGTATTGAATGGACTAGATAGAGTGAATAAGAACTTCCTTTGGGGGTCTATAGATTCAGCCAAGAAGATTCATTGGGTTGGTTGGGAGAAGGTGACAAAATCTAAGGAGGAAGGTGGTTTAGGGTTGCAAACAGCCAAGGGTAGGAATGTGGCGCTCTTATCCAAACTTAATTGGAGATTTCATAAGGAGGGGGAGGCACCTTGGGTTAATGTGTTGAAGATGAAGTATTGCAACCATCAAAGAAGAGCAACCGCTAATGCAAATAGTCTCCCTTGCTCCTTAATTTAGGCAGCTATGAAGAAAGGGATGGGCACTTTTAACAAGGGTTGTAGATTGTTGGTGACAAAAAACAGCACTCTAAATATTTGGCATAACAATTGGACGAATGGGGGACCCCTTAGAAAGTTGATCCAAGGGCCTATTTCTCAAGAAGCCAATTTTTTGGAAATTAAAGATATTATGCTTGATATGGGCTGGGATTGGGAGAAAACAATCTTTGAGTTACCGGATGAAGTCTTGATTTGTGCAATTCCCATGTCGACCTTAGGAGGTGGCTCGGACAAATTGGCTTGGGTCGGATCATCCAATGGGTCCTTTGATGTCAAAGGCGCATATGGTTTTGTTATGGAGTCTACCAATGAGATTGCTTTTACAGCTAGCTGGATTTGGAAGGCAGATTTGCTTTCAAAGGTTAGAATGTTCCTTTGGTTGTGTGCTCACAATAGTATTGGTGTTAAGGTTTGTTTAGGAAGAAGAGGAGTGGTTCAAGATGAAGTGTGCCTTGTTTGCTGCAATGGTGCTGAAACTATCTTACATGCCTTGAGAGATTGCTCTCACCTAAAACATATTTGGAACCAGCTAGGGGTCACGGCTTCTAATTATGATTTCTGGCATGTTAATTTGTTTGATTGGTTGTCTCTTAATGTTAGAACTAATGATAAGCTGCATGTCACGGGTGCCCCTTGGAAACTTGTTTTTCCCTTTGCTCTTTGGAGCATTTGGAAGAGTAGGAATGACATCGTTTTCAATAGGAAAGGTCGGAATCAAAATTTGGATTTGGATATTGTGTATCAAGCTATGGAGTATCTTCATTGTGTGGCTGCTCCAAGGATGCAAGGCCGTAGAGAGAATTATGTGGGAGCGTCTTGTGCAAGGGTGGAAGAAATTGAACACTGATGGTTCATGCAGTGAGCTTCACGGCCTGGCTGGTTGTGGGGGAGTGGTGAGGGATGAAGATAGGTAGTGGGTAGCTGGGTTCAATAAGCGGACTGGGGTCACCAACAAACGACTCTCATGACATTGACATATCTCCTTCCACTATTAACTCCGAGAAGCCCGCATCAACAGCAAAACTAGGACATTATCTATCAATTGTATTAAAAGAGATGGGAACCAGGTAGCTCCCTATTAGCTAAGTATGCTAGAGGGATAGATGAGGACATGTATTGGATGGAGGAGGTGCCTCAAGTTGCTGTGGAATCTTTGTATCAGGATTCACTTTTTATGAATACATAAATGATAATTCCCCTTTCAAAAAAAAATTCTAAATTTTCCCCATAAAAACTAGGAGATGCCACTAAGACACAAATTCATGGATTGAATCTAATTCCATCCATGTAGAACCAAACTATTAAAGTTGGAGTTTTTTCTTATTTTAATAAAAAATGCATTTACTCTGTTTATATATAACAATAAAAATTGTGCATTTACTCCAAAAAAAAATTTTTTGTAGTATCAAATGCATGTACTCAATATTAAGACATTAAAATTATATATTAAAAAAATCATTAAAAATAGTATACTAGTAAATGCCATTATTGAGTATTGGTAAGGCGAGCCGATTTTTGTCAAGTATTGAATGCTTAGGTTTGTTGAATTAACAACAAATGAAAAATGTTCAAGCTTGTCTTGAACATATACCAAGCCTGTTTGAGCTTGAGCTCATCAAAATGTTCAAAAGCTTGAGTTTGGTTTGATTCATTAGTCAAGCCGATCTCAAGTTCAAACTCAAGCTCAATATGAAGCTCTTGAACTCGATATTTAAAACAAGTACATTATCAAGCTCATTTAGTTTGGACTAAATAGGTCCAAACTTCGAATTAATTAAAGGCTTAGTAAAATAAAGTTTATTTTTCAAGCTCATATCAAACTTATTACCAAGTCTATGAATTAACTTAAGCTTGGCTTGTATTTTATCAAACACTATTGTTCATCACAAATACAATATTTTATCAAGCTCTATTGGTCACAAATTTGTTCAAGCTCAAACTTGGCTTGTTTAAACAAACAAAAATAAATGAATTTTTTTATATAACTAAGTTGTTTATGAATGACATGATTTATTTACACCCTAAATTTCTCATAAAGTGTTTCTCAAAAAAAAAAAAAAAATTTCTCACAATGCAAATGAGAAAAATCTCGTCTTGTTTTGTGTCACCCACAAGGGACAAAAACATTGTGCTATTCCCACTAAAACCCAAACAAAACCCCACACGTAATACTCACCAAGCCCTAGTCTCTAGATGTACCAACCTTAAAAAAAGTAATACTTAGGACACAGGAAAGTACACAACTCGGCGCGTGGCGGGTTGTGATTGGTGCAAATGTGTTCCCACATGGCCCACCATCACACTTACACTAATCACAACTCGCCACGTGGTGAAGTGTGGTATAAAGTTGTGCACTTTCCTGTGTCCTGGGCGTTACTCACCTTAAAACGGCAACTCTGTACATTCATCACCAACTAGTACCCACACCAACTTCGAGGCAAAATTTGCCAAATAGTAGATTTTTAGAAAAATTTTTGTTACGTAACATGCGGATGAAATATTTTAGTTAGTTGGACTATTTTTGAAAATCGAGTTTAATAAACTCAAGTTCCAACTCATTTCCTTTTTAAATGAAGTCTGACATGGACCAAAAAAAAAAAAAAAAAGGTGGAACTCGAGTTCCATTTAAAAAAAAAAAAAAACAGTCTAACTAACTAATTAGTTTCCTCCAAATGCTTTTTTGTTAATATTTTTCCAAAAAATGCTTTTCTGCAAAATTTTCCCCAACTTCGAAGTTCAAACACATAACTAGCATTTCTCTTACATTAGCAAAACCCAAACACCAAAGCCCAAACCCCATAACTTATTAGAAATAAAAACCCTCCATAACTCCTCTTCAATTTTCATGGCTTCCACCTCTTCATTCTCGCTCACCCCATGCCTTTTCCGCTCCACTGATTTCAACGATCACGTAAGCTTCCCCTCCCCACTCATTCTTTTTCTGCATTACTCTATGTTTGGTTAGCGAGAAAATTCCCGAAAATTTAGTATGAGGAAACTAAGAGGACTGAGGAATAGTGGCCAGAATTTGATTTGATTGCTTCTTCTTTTATTCATTTATTTTTATTGCTATTTAGATGGATAAGCATAGGGTTAGAGTTTTTGTTCCATAATTATAATTGTTTTGATTGTTGACTGTACTATATTAGAACTTGTTTTGTGTCTTACTCTCTGTTTGCTTCCCGAGAAAATGCCGGAAAAAAGTTTCCATTTTGTGCTGAGATTGTCGTTTTTGAGAAAATTTAACACGAGGAAACTAAGAGGACCGAGGAATGGTAGTCAGAATTTGATTTGATTGTTCTTTTTTTTTTTTTTTTCGGCGATTTTGATGGATAAGCAGAGGTTTAGGATTTTTGTTCCATAATTATGATTGATTTGATTGTTGAATGTACTATTTTAGAACTTGTTTTGTGTGTTTCTCTCTGTTTGGTTCCCCAGAAAATGCGGGAAAAAGGTTTCAATTTTGTGCTGATATTGCCGTGTTTGAGAAAACTTAACATGAGGAAACTAAGAGGACTGAGGAATAGTAGCCAGAATTTGATTTGATTACTTTTTATCATATTTCTTATTCTCGCTATTTAGATGGGTAAGCAGAGGGTTGGGGTTTTTGTTCCATAATTATGATTGATTTGATTGTTGAAAGTACTATTTTAGAACTTGTTTTGTGTGTTACTCTGTTTGGTTCCCCAGAAAATGCGGGAAAAATTTTCCATTTTGTGCTGAGATTGTCGTGTTTGAGAAAATTTAACATGAGGAAACTAAGAGGCCTGAGGAATAGTAGTAAGAACTTGTTTTGATTTGATTTTTTTTTTGTTTCTTGCTATTCAGATGGATAAGCAAAGGTTTAGGGTTTTTGTTCAATAATTAAGATTGTTTTGATTTTTGACTGTACTATTTTAGAACTTTTTTTTGTGTGTTACTCTCTGATTGGTTCCCCAGAAAATGCAGGAAAAGACTAGGAAATGACAAGAAAGTTTTCCATTTTATCGTGGTATTGGTGTGGTTGAGAAAATTTAATATGAGGAAACTGAGAAATGTTGAGGAATAGCGGATTGTTTTGTGTGTTACTCTCTGTTTGAGTTTTATGCATTGGCTGAAACTTAAATACAGCTATTTGGGTGCAGTACATTAAGTTTCCGAATTAAATTTAAATGCGTGGTTGCAGTGACCATTGAAGCACAAAAAATGTTATCTTTTCTAAGAAAAATTAAATCCAATGCAGTTATGTGTTTGAACTTAATTGGGATCCTAATATTATGCACCTAAGTCTTACTCTTAAGTGTTTTGATTATGATGATTGATTGTTGTTTGTCTTTGATTAGAAGAGTGAATGTTCAGTTTGGTTGCTGAGATATTGTGGGAAAGCAGAGAAATTTTTGACATTTTTGAGAGTTGGGGTATACACTAAAACATCATTCATGTTCAATTGGTTCTCTAAAAACTTATTTGTGCAGCATTACTCTGTGTCTGGTTCCCTAAAAAATGTAGAAAAGAAAAAGGATATTTTTTCTTTCCATTTTTTTTGATAAATAACGTAAGAATATTATTAATAATAAAAAAATTGCCAAACCGAGTACATTGGGGATGTACTATGGGGGCACAAGTCAAGAAACAAAAGAACAACGGTCAAGAAACAAAGAAAAGGAAGAACAAGAAAAATGAGAAAAAACCACACTCCATTCAAAGAGAGTGTGTAGGAAAAAAGACTTAAGCTCCAGTAAAGAGCGTTCACTGGATGAATGGAGGTTTTCTTTCCATTTTTATACTGAGGTTGTCTTGGTTTGGGAAATTTAATATGAGGAAATAAAGAGGTCTGAGAAATAGCAGTCAGACTTTGATTTTTATTTGTATTTTTCTTTTTAGGTGGATGAATGGAGGGTTAGGGTTTCATGCTTTATAATTCTGATTGTTGATTGTTATTTGTCTTGGATGGAAGAATGGATGTTCTCTTTGGTCGTTGAGAATGTGTGGGAAAGCAGATCCATAAACACTTAAATTTTTTTTTTTTTGGCTGGGGGGTGGGTGGGAGGGAGATTGTTACGCTATAAAATCCATGCTCAGTTGGAGATGAAAACATTATTTTGCTCATTGACGGTGCATTTTTTATTTATTAGAAATTTTGCAACTTGAACTTTAAGTTCTATAAATTTGTTGAGTTCTTGGTAATCACTATTCTGGGTGATTGTGCCCTTTGGTTGTAGAGAAAATGTTGGAAAAGAAAACAGCAAAAATGTTTGGAGGTTTTATTATTTTGGTTGTGGAAATGGAGAAAACTTTAACTGTAAAATTATTTAGAATTATTTTTTTGAAAAATTAAAAAATAGAGAAGAAAAGATTGGTATTATTATTAATTTTTTCCATACCTTCATGTTGTTTTCTTAATTTTCAGGAAGGTCTTTTATGTTTTGATTCTAATTCTGATTGGTGGTTGCTCAGGATTTAACTGCAAGGAACTTCTTGCCAAGCTTTGGGTTCAGAAAGAATACCAATTTTAAGGGAAACCAGTTGTTAGTTGGGAAGTCATTTAAATTGAATTGCTCGGTAGACAGAGAAATGGATGTCAGCACATCTGCCTTGGTTGATGGTGTTGCAGAGTGCTTAAATGGTATGTGTGGTTGTCATATTGTGGCAATAAAGATATATGATTTTGTTAATTCTATCCAAATTTATGGGTTTTCATCGTATTTGTGGTTAATTTGTTTTGTTGGTTGCAGAAATGGAGGTGAAGGAGCCAAGTATTTCAACAATGGTACTGAATTTTGAGAATAAGTTTGATCCTTATGAAGCAATGAGTACCCCACTATACCAAACAGCTACCTTTAAGCAGGTAATACTTGAGAAATTCTTGCTAATTTTTGTGAATTTGTTTGTTTATATTATTCAAGAGAGACAGTTATGAGTTTGACTCATTTAAGAAGTTAAATGCGGGGCCAAACTGTGATTACTTAACTTTTTTTGATAATGTGATATCTTTAATTATATTTATTAAAAAACTTTTGGATTTGAACCCTTTTGGGAGAAAAGTTGGGTTGGGGGGGGGGGGGGTGGGGGTGGGTAGGGTTGTATGAAGGACTATTGATGTCATTAACATTTCTTTATTTCAAGCTATTGAGCAATGTTTTTGCTTTAAGGCACAGTGGGTGCTCACGGAAGCAAAAGGTTGGAGATATGAGATATCTGCTTAATTAGTGAAAGGGGAACTGGTGATTTCATCAAATGGTTTAATTAAGGTGATGGGCGACCTTGCACACTCTCCATTTTGTGTCATCTAGTCTAACTAGCTTGTACCCTTGAAATTGTATTTGTTGTTCATCTTAAGGAGGTTTTCTTGTCCTTCTCATCTAATTTCTTTTCTTCTCCTAGCACGCTTGAATTTTTTAGAGGGTGAGGAAAGGTTGGTTTATATGATGTTCTAAGTAAATTGATTTATATGATGTTCTAAGTACGTATTGTAACTCTCCCTTTTAAATCTATGTTACATTTTTCATTACTTCTTTGTTTATTCCTTTTCATTTTCTTTTCCAAATTCATGCCCAATCAAAGTTGTCAGTGTTTTAAAGCTTAAGGATTTTTCTAATTGGACATAATTCAATTGTTGCCCAAACCTTTTTTTTCCTTCACATTTTAAAGGTCTCATTTTCCACTCTTTTATATTAGAGTGTTGGATGTTTATATCACAAAAATATGTGTACTTTTTCAGATGGACTGGACAAAGACTGTTGTGATAATTACTAATTCACTGTTGGCTGTAAATTACAATCATCTTGTAGTTTGTGCCACCTTTTTGGCAGGCATGCACCTATTATTGTGCTTGACACATGCACACTCATGCACAAGGATTCTGCCTGTAAATTTGTATTAATTATAAAACATGAGATTTTGAACCCATCTTTACTTTGGATGTCTATATATCATATGAGAAAATGTGCTTATTGGTCATCACACCTATGCATTTATCTACCTTTTATAATATCTGGATTGCCTCAACTATTTTTCTGACTCAAATAGTCTTTAATACTCTGTTATGCAGCCTTCTGCAACAGAAAATGGCCCCTATGACTATACCAGAAGTGGAAATCCTACACGGGATGCACTAGAAAGGTGAGATTTTTTGTTAGGTGTACAAATGCAGTTGAATCAGCTCTCTCAATTTATTTTATGCCTTTTCTATTTTATTTCTGATAAGCATCACCTCTCTGTATTCTCAGCCTTCTAGCAAAGCTTGATAAAGCAGATCGAGCATTTTGCTTTACTAGTGGAATGGCTGCTTTGGCTGCTGTATCTCATCTTGTTGGAACTGGTGCTTCCCACTGTCATTAATATTTAGTATTTAATTTTCTTGGTATACATGTATTAGATTCTCAAATTAACGTTCAGTGCTGTCAAATTAGCTGGATTGATGTCCATTGGGTTTGTAAAATACTTGCTGATTGTCAAATTGTTGGCTGCCTGATTTTATTATTATTTTTAATGTATTTATTTATTTATTATATTTATTGCTAACAGTGTTTTTTTAGGTGAGGAAATTGTTGCTGGAGATGACCTGTATGGTGGTACTGATCGTTTGCTGTCAAAAGTCATTCCTAAAAAAGGAATTGTGGTGAAGTTAGTATTCCTTTCTCTTTTCTTTATATCAGTTCAGCTACAACTGATATTGAACATTATAACTCACTGCTTACAATGTGCAGGCGAGTGAATACAAGTGATTTGGATGAGGTTGCATCTGCCATTGGGCCCTGGACAAAGCTTGTGTGGCTGGAGACTCCGACCAACCCTCGACAGCAAATATCTGATATAAAAGTATGATTTCTTGGATCTAAAATTCTGAAAGTAGGTTATTGACTACTATTTTTGGTTTATTTAATACTGGGACAAGATCATAGCCAATGAAGACAATAAAATTGTACAACTATTAATCTGCCAAGATTCTGTGTAATAGCTCATGTGTGTTCCTGGTAACAGTGCTTGAATAGGTGGTCAAGGTACCAAGGGACATTGACTTTAAATGGGTTTATTATTTTTGTAATGGTTGCCGCATCCCTCTCACATTGGAGTGGACCCCACAAGTGTGGGACCCACTCCCATGCGAGAGAGGATGTTGCATGTAACCATTGCACATAATACCACCTCCTTTAAATAGGGTCTTTGCCACAAAGTTTCTACCACTTGAGTCTTGACTGGTTGTGATAAGACTAAGGATGCATGGTACTTCCATTTTTCCTGGTTTGTGTTTCTTTAAGCTCTTAAGGGATTCCGTATTTCTGGATTTAAATTTTATAAGGTCCGAAGAAACAAGATAAAAACATTGACTCTGGTAAGTTTACCACATTGTTCTACTTATCAAAAAAAAAAAAAAAGTTTACCACATTGTTCTAATAAATAGTTATTCAGTTTGATTTTTTGGATGATTGAATCTAAGATTTGATCTCATAGTTGGTTATTCACTTATTCCATGTTTTTTGCTTTGTTCTATATTTCATGTATAAGATATTTTGAGTTTGAGAGGCTAGAATCTAGGAATTCAGATTCAGGGATTAAAAGGTAAAGAATGTTGCAGATTGTGAACATTGGATGCTTCTTTGTCTCATTGTTGGCTACATCTCTGTGTCATTTTATTTTGTTGGATAAGAAATGTAGCTTATGATCTTTCAAAGGATGATATGATAGGCTTATAATTGTGAATGAGAACCCTCAGCACTCATCAGATTTACTAAGCTTTTGACGGGGAAATAACATACAAGCCCTTTAAAGCTCAATATTACTAGATTTTTATTCAGTAAAGCCTTGCCTAGCTAGAACTTCATGTAACATCAAAGAGAACCATGGATTCATGCTAGCCATCCAGATGGTTCTTGGAAAAAATTGGGTATAAACTAAATCACCAGGTAATAAGAGTAAATAGTCTGCGACACCAAGGCTTGGAGGCCATTGAAACCATTTTAATGAAGAGAGTTGAATGGGTCTATTGGTATACCAGTAACTGGGCTAGAAATTTATTTGATTCCCTGTTTTACACCAAAAATGCTCTTTGGCCTACTGACTAGTCTTTCAGCTTGGTGTAGTCCTCGTATCTCATGTGTATGTGGACTTCATCAATCTATCAACTTGCATCAAATTTCCTTCTAAAGAAAACTCTCTTTGCAAAGCCACCGAAATTATTTTCTTTGAAGGGCTGCTTTAACACTTACAAGGATATAACAGATACTTGCCTATTTTAGAAGTGGGGTTGGTTTCTTGATTAATTAGTTGATCCTAGACTCAACTTTCTTTTCTAATAAAAAAGCTCATTCTATATTTCCATCTTTGGTCAAGGTAGCATCTACCCTTCACAACTTATTTTGACTCTTTTTAATTTTAAGGTTGATATTCTTGTGCATAAAAAAGCCCTATGGAATTAGACATTTGCGTTCTTGGAGCTGATGTAAGGTGATAATAGTGATAATTGTTGTTATAGGCATATAGGAATAAATGGTTTTCACTTTTTATATATATATATATTAAAGAAAAATTATTTTTGCCTTCCATAAGATACGAAATGAAGAAATTTGTTTAAAGATAGGAGTGGCTTCTATTGAGGAAAAGACAATGGAGAGTTACTTGAGATGGCTTGGATGTGCAGAGGAGAGCGATAAATGTGCTAGTGAGGAAGAGTGATTGGATTCAAGTCAATTGAACAAAAGGAGGTAGAGGAAGTCTAATATAACACTAGCAGATAGTAAAAAAAGGCCATGTTGTTTACAGAGAGCATGATTTTGGATAGGATAGAATGGCAAAAAAAAAAAAAAAAAGTACATGTGGTCGACCCCAATTAGTCTGTTGAGGATCCGTGTCAAGTAATGACTGAGTGTTCGCAATACTCTCTTATGTGTGAGATATTTCATTGGCCAAGGACATATTATCAGTAAGCCTTTACATATTGCAGAGTGGTTCCTCAATTTTTATTATTATCAGTTTTTATTGCCTAATTAGTCGTTACACATCTTAGGTTGACTTTACTTGACAGTGGTATTGCATTTGACATAGAACATCATTGCTGATAATGTAAAGATGTAAAGAGATGCATCTGTAGCTATTTAAAATAATTGGATAAACTTTTACATTTCTTTGTGGCTGTGAATCTTTGTGCCTAGTTGTTACGATTGGTTTCTTCATGTTTATATGATTAAATTTTCAGAATAGTATCCTTCTTTCTTTGGGCTGATAAAATCATATAGAAAGTCAGTACTTTCTAATGGAAAAATTCTTTTGTGCTGATCCATTTCAGAAAATAGCAGAGATGGCTCATGCACATGGAGCTCTTCTGATGGTGGATAATAGTATAATGTCCCCTGTATTATCACAGCCATTGACACTTGGAGCAGGTTATTAACCATCCACTATAGATGTAAAGTTGGGATTTTTACAATTGTTAGATTTCTCCTTCTAATCTTCTATTTTTTAATTGGCCCTTCTCCCTTTTAGATATTGTTATGCATTCAGCTACAAAATTTATTGCTGGACATAGTGATCTCATGGCAGGTGTGCTTGCCGTGAATGGGGAAAGGTAATACCTCTTGCTCTGTGCTTTCAGATTGAACATATAGCATGCATCTTTGTAAGTTGTTTTATCTGCACTATTTAATTTTCATTTCAATTTGTTGCCTTATCCCAAAAAAGGAAAAAATAATTTGGTTTGTTGGAAAGTAATGAATCCATTTGGAAGTGAGCGATGAACTTGATGTTGATTAAAATAGCACGCTTTCATGCACTTAATGAACTGAACACCTTAAAAAGATAGTTCTTCAAAATTTTTTGAAGCTCTTCATGATGGCGGTCTGATGCAAGGTCCACTCAGTCAGTGAGTACTCAACTCCATGATAAAAAATAGCTCAATAAAACATTGCTAATTGTTTATCTATGAATAGTATTGTCTAACATTGAGCACACCTTTTTGCTGGTAGGAGTTGTTTTGTATGTCTTTGCTTATTTTGCTAATGCTGTTTAGATCTTGAGATTAATTTTGGAATAGAATTAATATAGTGGGTTACATTGATTCGTTTAATGACTTATTGCTCTTTTCTTATAATTTCTTCCTCAATATTTTCTGGTTGATGTTTTATGCTGACTTGGTTGTTAGAGTGAGTTCTGGCTTCCCTATTTGTGGTCCTATGCATGTGAGTTGCATCCTTTTTTTTTTTTTTTTTGATACTTCAATAGTTACAATAGGGGAGGGGGGATTTGAACCCTTGATGTTTTTGTTGGAAACACCAAGAGGTGCCAGATGAGCTATAAGGCTCTTGGCTCATCTATGTATATTTATGATGATTTAATTGACAATATGCAATCTGTTTGGCAATGGACAAACTGTAATGCAATATGTGGATTAAGAGGATTAGATTCAAATCTGGTCCTTTGACATCTTAATATACTAGCAAATTGGGCTTTTAGTGGTAAACTATATGCATTGCCCACAGCAGAGCTTCGACCTCAAAAGCTTATTACAGTTACACACCTAAAATTATTAAATTATTAGGCTTATCTGCTACTTAACTTGTTAAGAACTGTGCATGTATTGTGGATGTAAAAAATGCATTCTTGAGAGGCTGTGGACGTTCAACTTGAAAGTTTCCACTCAAGCTTTGACTCCTCTCTTTCTCTTGCTACAAGCTCCACTGTAAGATAAACCTTGTTTTAAACCTGGGTATTATGTGTGGTATTTTGTTATTTTTTTGCAGTCATTTTTCTCTTCTAATTTTTGCATGTTTGTTCTAGTTTAGGTAATTTGGAATTCATTCTTATCACATTTGCTTTTACAACTTCGCCACTGTTCTCATATTTTTCAGCTTGGCAAAAGAATTGTATTTCATACAAAATGCAGAAGGCTCTGGGTTAGCTCCATTTGACTGTTGGATCTGTTTACGGGGGATAAAAACAATGGCCTTACGAGTTGAGAAGCAACAGGTGCTATTTCAAACCTTATTTAAGTACCTCTTGTACTTTCCTTTCTAAAATTTTATCCAATGATATATGAAATTTTGTTTCTCATGTGGTATTTATTGGATTTCAGCATAATTTTATTAACTCAAATGCTTAGGGCATGTATGGTACAAAAAATAAAAATACAGAAGGAATTGGAATTGCTATCCTAATCAGTATTCCTGGAAATATAATTGTTATTTCTATTCATTCTTGTTGCAGCATTGGAATAGAACCTATAATTAGAAAATTTTGTCTTTTTGATGGCTACAGAGTTAGCGTTATTGATTTGAGACTTCTTGTTGAAAAGATTCGGTTGGGGTCTTTATCAATTCCTCTGCTTCTAGAATATAATATGATTTCAAATCTGGAATTTCATCATTATCATTTTTGTATTACATACTGCCTTTGTTCTTCTGCATTGTTTTTCTGTTGCAAGGATAGAAATATGCTAGTGGATTTTCCTATTGAAATTTGATGTTTTCGCTTCTTTGGCAGGATAATGCACAGAAAATTGCTGAGTTCCTTGCATCCCATCCACGAGTGAAGGAAGTTTACTATGCTGGTCTTCCTGATCATCCTGGACACGACTTACATTATTCTCAGGTACTGATAGATCTCTGAGATTAATACTGCAATACCAATACCCACTCCTGAAACTATTTATATGTTTACCTCTTCCAGGCAAAGGGTGCAGGGTCTGTGCTTAGCTTTTTGACGGGCTCACTGGCACTCTCAAAGCATATTGTGGAGACTACCAAATACTTCAGCATAACTGTTAGCTTTGGTAATCACTCTCCCACCTGAAGTTCCTGCAAGCCTTAACAGATAATAAAAATGAAAATTTATGGTTTAACATCGGTTTCTCCAGGGTATCACATGGTTAAGAAAATTGATGGTAAAATTGAAGTGTTCCATCCATCCATCCATCTTGAGTATATATTATGCAAAAAAAATCCAGATTTTTCTCTCCATACTGATTTTTCGGAAAATAACTAACCCAGGCACCAATTAAAAATCTACCCATTTATCCTCTCTCTCTCTCCCTCTCCCTAGCTGTCACTTGGTGCGTCAGTACTATGTGCTTTGCATTGCACTTGTTTTGTATGTTATCTTGCATGAGACAGAATTATATTTGAAAGTTGGTTAAACTTGCTATTCCAAAAAATAAAAAAAGGTTAACATTTATTTCCTTTTAAATTTGAAATTTTATTACATTAATCTTTAGCATTGACAAAACTTTATAAATTTAGATTTAAGGAGATTGTGGACATCTCACTTTGGGAAAAAAAATCATGTGGTTCTTTAACTATGTAGTTGGAACAATAATTTCATTTTATATTGAAGTATACAACTAAATGAGCAGTAGTGATTTCCCATGAAACCGACTTAAACAGCCAATTTACGCATGTTTTTGTGCAGTACTAGTGGTATTGTACTTGTGCTGTTTTGTATCTTGTAGCTGGTAAGATATGGATTAACGTGTGATATGTATTGTTTCTCATGCAAAATCTATGATAAGGTACTATGGACTTTGGTCCTAATCAGATTCTGAATTAGATTTTTCTATGATCTTTGGTTGTGAATCTCTTGTGACATTATCTTGGTTAAAAATATACCGATATAAAAAAATAATTCTTGGGTAAAAATCAACATGGGATTTACTATTTCCATAAAACTAATTTCGCCTGACCAATTATGAAGTTTGGATTTGATTTTCTGAAAATTTCTTAACCTCTGTAATTGTATCTATGTTTCATTCATAGGAAGTGTGAAGTCCCTCATAAGCATGCCCTGCTTTATGTCGCATGCAAGCATACCAGCTGAAGTGCGTGAGGCCAGAGGTTTAACCGAAGATCTTGTTCGAATATCAGTGGGGATTGAGGATGTGAATGATCTAATTGCTGATTTAGACAATGCTCTTAGAACTGGGCCTCTATAGGTGCTTTTGGATATCCAACCTTTAAGCACTTGGCTGCGATGATGACCTGAATCTGTTTCCAATTGTTAACATACGAATCATATGATTCGTGCTTAAAATTTATAATAGATTTGGGTGCATTATTATTCTTATTCTGGATTGGTCCTAAGAATATTTTTGAGGTTCTTTTGATATGTATTCATAGTTAAGAGAAAAATGCATTCTGGACCAAATCAAGAGCACCTTAGTTTATACGGTTGTAACTTGTAAACTTGTAAATGCTATTTTATGTGCTGGTCAAAGCCATCTTTGAGAGTGAATTTTGAGATTTATCCATGACTGCTATTTCCTCTAGTCTTAAAATCTCAAATTCCTCTGTGGGCCTAAAAAATGGTTTTTCTTTAATTTCATGAGCTGTTCATGGATTTAATCGAATCCTTAAATGTTGACCTAGGAGTAGGACGCATCGTCCTCTTCTGCAAGGCCTGTGTAGTTGTGTATGCCTGTTCTCTTAGGCAGACAAGTGAAATTCAGATGATATTGATGCCAGAAGCGATTAAAATTGTTTGCACTGTTTCATTTGAGGTCAGTTTCTTGTAATATATATGCCATTTTATAAGCCCTGAATCTCTCTTTTGTCATGAAAGTGTTAATTGGCACATTACTGGCAAAGATGTCAATTTTGGTCTGGTGACTATTCGGTTTGTCTATTAGAAAAAAAAAAAAAAAAATTAAGTATTAAATATACTGGTGTATCATTTTGGGTTATCATTGATTCATTATATATATATATATATATATATATATATATATATATATATATATATATTTATATCAGCATTATAAAATAGATATATCTAACTATTTATCAAGTTTATAATATATAAAAGTTATTAACACCATCCCATAAAAAAAAAAAAAATAATAAATAAAATAAAAACACCATCATTTAATAATAATGAGGATTTTTTTTTCCCTTTTGTATTAATAGGTTTTGTTGGCATATCTAATTTATTGTGTTGTAACTTATATATTTTATATCCTTCACACCTACACTAATGGTAAGATTAAATAATTAACAAATATATAGTAAGAAAAGTTAAAAAGAGAGAGAGAGAGAGAGAGAGAATAAGGAGAGTAAAGGGTGGGAAGGGTAGCACCTTTTGTTAATTAATGAATTTAATTCCTCCTTTGCCAAAAAAAGAGGGTAAAATACAAAATCTACTTGTGAGATTTGCTTCCTCAAAAAAAAAAAAAAAAAAAAAAAAAAAAAAAAAAAAAATCTTGTGAGATTTGAGTTAATGTCAAGTGCTATGAAAACTTTTCAAAAATATTCAATTTACTCTCTAAGCATAAATGTTACTCAATACTGTTTGAAAATTTCCCTACTTTTGCTTCAATCTCCATCTTTGGCTATTATTTATCTATCATTAATTATCCAAACACTCCATTGTACATATAATTATCAATGAGATTTGTACAATCAAGACAAGTAGTTGGAAGGAATCAGAAGACTTGGAGCATGAAAATTTCATATGGTATTGAATATTTGAACTCTGAACATCTCTATTGAAAATACCAAGATGTTGCAATTGAGCTACAAAGCTCTTGGCACTAGTAAATCGATTTTTACTTTGTTTAGATATGTTTAGTTGATTTAATTAATTGGTTAGTTCATATTTATGTGTGCTCTACAATGGTCAAATTACTTTGTAATAAGCAAACTTTAAACTATTGACCATTTAAGTTTCAAATCGGAGTATAGATTAGAATCTTCTAGAGTCCTTAAGGTAATTTCGTTAAGTTTTATCTATTCATTTTAAAATAAATGAATTGAATTTTATCACATAATAATCATTAATTTAAATACACATGCAAATTGTGATAGTTAAGGTGTGTTTAAATTTGATAACACGGAAAAAATTCAATTCACTTATTTTAAAATGGAGGGATATAATTATGAACTCCTATATAGAATTATCCTAAATCTTTATAGGATTTTAGTCACCATGACTAGTGAAAATGATTTTTCTTTCTTGTTTCTTACCACTACATTTACCATATGTATGGTTGGAGACATGGAGGGAAGATCAAAAGATAGAAAAATAATGAAGAGAAATATGAGGGAGGATAAGAAAAATAATTTGTTTGGTTGATAGAAATTAAGGGAGTAAAAAGAAAATGGAAGAAATGATTTTTCCTTGGACCTACCATTTTTCTTTCCTCCTAAATTGAAAGGAAATAAAAGAGAAGAGAGAGTTGCACATGGGATCACATCATAATCCATTTCCTTCTTTACACCCTAGTTATACACTTTCTTATTGCGTACCAATCACAACTTGGTTGCATTGTCCTATAAGACACAAACAATGTTAGATATTCCTAGAAAAAATAAATTCAAATTAATCAAGTGTTTGAATTCAATTGAAAATTTTAATGTAGGAAAATTATAAGTTTACATTGTATTATCAATATAAGATTTACATTACAGATTAAAAAAATGTGTACATATTTGCAAAAAATGTACAATATTGTACACATTTATTTTGTTTACAATCTTATGTTTATAGTACATTATAAACCAATAATTATTCTTTAATGTATTACAAAAAAGGAATTCGGAATAATGGGTATTTGCCCCTAATTTACAAACTATGCAGTAAAATACCTATGGTTTGAAAATGTCCCTATTTTTTAAACTCGATTTTAAAATCGAGTTACATTTGTAACTCAACATTAACAATGTCGAGTTCTATGCATATTGCAAAAAATTTAAGTGGAACATGACATTGATAAATGTCAAGTTCTACTTAAAAATACACATAGAATTTGTTTTTGAAAAAATCGAACTTTACACAGAATTTGATTTTTTTTTTTTTTAAATTGAGTTTAAAAAATAGGAGCATTTTGTTAAATAGTTTTCAAATATAAGCATTTTGCTACATAATTTGTAAATTATAGACAAATTTCCATTTTTCCCCAAGGAATTTTACCTGAGGATCAAGCAGTGTTCATATATTTATAGAGAATATAATACTACCTCTATCTTTCCTTTCTCTATCTTCTGGGTCCCTCTGTTTTGCCAAATATAGTGTTGTATTATTCGAAGACGCATGCATGAGGGATAAGTCGAAAAAGCTCCTATTGGCCGACACTAACAAAACATTCTGCCTTTCGTCCCTTCATTATCACACCATAATATGGGACCCGCGCATCGGTGCTGATATTCGCAATAACAAAGGCGTGGCTAATCTGCTGTTCATCTGCAAAATGTTACTAAAAGATACGGAGGTTTCGGTGTTAGAACATGTGCATTAGCCACTCCATAAAGCTGCTCATATGGGTTGTGTGGGAGCTAGGCCAGACCAATTATTGTTTCAAAAAAATCTTATTATACACTTCTTATTGCATAGCACATTCTGTACATACTGCGTTTTAAAATTGTGTGTGTGTGGGTTTTTTTTTTTCTATAAATATTTTCAGTTAAAAGTTATAAAATTGTGTGAAGTACTGTTTTAAAAACACGATTTCATGAGTAACGTGGTAGTGTGTGTATTGTGAATGACTATCATCATTAACTTATTGTTTTACATCTCTATGTTGATCAGCAGTCTTCCTCTTAATAATTCCTATGATCTTATACACTTTCAACTTTAATAATCAGTGCGCTTATCATATTTCTACTATCTACTTCTACTAACTATATTAAAAGAGGCAATGCCTTTATCTACAGTAAACTTGGTTCAGTCAATTGGGGAGAAAAACTCACTGTTTTTTTTTTTTTTCTTTTAACCAGCGGTTTTTTTAACATTTATATGAGTTGTCATATATCTTGTTATATTGTCACAATAAATTTCATAATATTTTCATAATTATTTAGGTGTCAATTTCTTACAGGTTGAAATTTATATATAAAAAGTGTCAATCTGCAAATAGTGCTACTTTGGTTTGATCAAGTAGCACTGTAGCTACAGTGTTTTTTTTTGGTGTCATACGTTCTCTTTGTGTGTGTGTGCGTGTGCGTGTGTGTGTGTGTTTTTTTTTTCTTTTTTAATATTTATATCAATTGGCCAAATTTTACAATATTTTCACAATTATTAAGGTGTTAACTTCTTATAGGTCAAAATAAAATAATAAAATATGAAACTATAACCAACTACAACTGAAAATAAATGTTTTGTGAAAATATTGTAAAACTTGTTATCACAATATTTTCACAATTATTGAGATCTCAGTTTGTTATAGATAAAAAAAAAAAAAAAAAATGCTAAGTCCACAACATTTTCACATTAATTTCACAACAAATCATAAGTAAGCTATTATTGATGGATAAAAAAGTGATGTCAGTCGTGGATATATTTTCAAATCAGTAACAACTTGTCAACTAGAATTTGTTATGAAACTTACCATGACTGAAAATAAAGGTGTTGTGAGAACATTGTGACAATTTGTTATGTTCTTAGACTTCTTTTTTGGTTTAGTCAAATTTGGTGAGCAAAAATTCACTGTTTCATGCACAATTTTCTTTTGTTGGTTTTTTGTTTGTTGTTTTTTTTAATACATAGTTTAAGGTGGTTGTCCCAATTAAAAACCAATTACAATTCATCATCTAAAATTTGTTGTGAAAATATTGTGGATGTAGCATTACTTTAAAATAAAATTATAAAATATCATATCAAGGCCCACCATAGCTAAAATAAAGGTATTGAGAAATATCGTGACATTTATTGTGTTCTGGCCTTTTTTTTATAGCCAATTTGTTGAGCCAAAATTCATAATTTTATGAACAGTTTTCTTGGGCTGACATTTTTTTTAACACATTGTTTAAAGTAAAAAACACATAGTTTTACTAATGAAAAAGAATTATGGAAAAAAGTACTTTCCCCCTTTATGTTTGGGGTAGTTTCATCCCCTCCAATTTTAAAGTTGAATAATTTCCTCCTTTATTTTTTGTAGACAAGTATATAGTTCATACTGTTACTCTCTTAGTTAAATCCTAACAAAATCTCATAATTCCTAGAATATTTCATTGTGCAATAACTAAAATGCCTCATTAAATTTTAATGTCCCAAAAATTTTCTTTATGTATTTTGAGTTTTTTGTGTTAGTCATACTTAGAAAGTAAAAATGGTGATGTATGGTATTCTATTTGTTACCTAGAGAACACTAATTTATTAGTGGTTTAAATTTTCTAGATTTACATTTCATTTTTATTCATATAAAATTTATGAAAAATTTTAGTAGCACAATTTATTTCACAACTTCTTTGCCACAATTGTGATGTGGCATAGTGTGAGTGATGGAAAAAAAATAGTGTGTCTATGTGTAATTGATAAGCAATCACTCTTAGTCTGTCACATCATAATTGTGACAAAAAATTATGAAATAATTTGTGGTTTTGAAACTACTCAAAACTTATTTAAAAAATTCATTTTTATATAATATATATTTTAGGGATAATTACACTTTACCCACCTGTGGTTTACCTCTAATTCTATGTGCCTATCCGTGGTTCAAATTTTGACACTTTACTCACCTGTGATTGTCACCGTTTATGTGCCATAACCCACCTCTGTTAAAAAAGAGGGGTAAATAAGTCTTTTTACACCCATTTTATATCTCTCTCCTCCCAAAACAAGAAAAACAAAAAAAACAAGAGAAAAACAAGATTAAAATATGATATTGGTTTCTCATCATTCACAAACATGAAGAACATGCACAATCATGAAGAAGATACACCCAGAAAATTAATACAAATCAAATGAAGCAAAACCTTGAGAGAGAGTTCTTCGTCTTCTTCCTTATACTTATTTTTTTGGTGCCTGAACTAAGAAATTTATTAAAATCAAAGCATAACACAATTTACAACATGACAACAGGGAGAATCAACAATTTTCAGCACTTAATTTCTAAAGTTTTGATTTTCAACATCCAAGATCTGACTCCCACAAAGCCACTGTATATACATTGGCAGCACCTAAGGGGAGGATCGGCAAAGCTTGACCGAGGGAATAGAGATATGAGAGAGGAAGGTTTCAAAGCCAAACAACAAACCCACCAGAAAATATCACAACATCGTGAACAGTAGAATAAAAATTACTTGATTTGCTGAAACAGATCAAACGGCGGCGCATTCTCCTTGATCGAAGGGCGATGGAGGTCAGATCGAATGGTGATGGAGACGGCGATGGAGGTCAGATCGAAGGGCGATGGAGGTCAGATTGAACGGCGATGGCTTGGATTCGAAAGGGATGGAGGTAAGATCGAACGGCGATGGAGACGGCGATGGAGGTCAGATCTAAGGGCGATGGAGGTCAGATCGAACGGCGATGGCTTGGATTCGAAAGGGATGGAGGTAAGATCGAACGGCGATGGAGGTTAGATCGAACGGTGATGGCTTGGATTCGAAGGGGATGGAGGTCAGATCGAACGGCGGTGCATTCTCCTTGGTCATATCGAATAGCGATGGAGGAACTCAGATAGAAACAACGTCCCTCATTGTTAGTCTCTGCCTTGGATCTGGTCGAACACATTCTTGGATAACTTCACAGATGACATCAAGCTCATTATTTCAATTTTTTTTTTTTTTTTTGATAACCGGTCAGAAAAGCTTATTATTTCTAAAGGACTTGAGTGTCGGATCAATCAGGTAGATGCTCCACTTGTCATTTAAATATTCAGCTGCCTGGCAAGTTGATGATGAGTTTTTTCTCTACAAGTATTCAAGAATTCATGTATATTACTTATTAAGGGGGCCTCACTAAAAGATTTAGATCTTTAGACTAAATTACAACTTACCCTTTTTTTTTTTTTTTGAGATAAACTTACCCAATTAAGTTTTAGATCTTTAGATTTAGATCTGGGTTTTCAACTTTTCTGGGTTTCCAGTTTTTGGACATGAAGAGTTTCAATTCTTATTGTTTAAACTCTTCTAGGTTTCTAGTTTTTGGACATCAGGAGTTTCAATTTTTGTTGTTTGAACTTTTCTAGGTTTTCAATTTTTCTGGATTTCTAGTTTTTGGACATGAGGAGCAGGAGATTTGATTTGATTTGATTTATTTGAACGTTGTTGAGTTAGATTATGAGTTTTAATTTTTATCTAATTTTTCTCATACGGCTTTATCATGCTTTCAGATGTATAATTAGTTTATTTGTGGTTGAGATGATAAGTTCAAATACAAGTTGAAGTTCTAAGAAATTGCATAATATTTTTTACCAATAGCACATTTTGATCTTGTTTTCTCTTGAATTTTTACGTGTTTTATGTTTTGGGAGGAGAGAGACATAAAAATGATGTAAAAATACATATTTAACCTTCCTTTTAACGGAGGTGGGTAACAAAGCCTTAACGGAGGGAATCATAGGTGGGTAAAGTGTCAAAATTTGAATCACAGGTAGGCACATAGAATTAGAGGTAAACCACAGGTGGGTAAAGTGTAGTTATCCCTATATTTTAATAAAGGTCATGTTAACAGATACCCTTAGGGCAATTTTTTTTTTTGGAGAAACAAACACACGTACAGACATAAGAGAGATAGAAAGGGGTTTTAATACAAAGGTACATCACAACTCCACTCAAAAGCCATAGTCCCTTAGGGCAATTGTTTTTTTTTTTTTTTTTTTTTTTGAGAGACTTTTAACCTATGGCATCCGCTTATGATAATAGCTCTTTATCATCAAACCAAGACACCAATCAGTTTTTGGTGTAGATGGGGATTGAACCTCAGATCTCTTTTACAACCATAAAAAATTTTACCAGTTGAGCTAACTGGAATCCACATCCTTAGGGCAATTGTTAATAAATCATAATAGGAAAGTTTTGAGATTACTTTTATGATAGGGCAAAACTTAGGTACAGTACCTTAGGTTCCCTACTTAAAATTTTAACATCTGTCCAATTTAACCTCTCAAGCAAACAGCGTTAAACTAATTTTTTTTCCTTCTTTTTCATGTACTGAACGGCTTCTCTTCCAAACCCAAAACCTTTCTCTTCCAAACCACCCATGACCCTTCTCTTCGAAACCCAAAACCCAAAAAAAGAAAAAAGAAAAGAAAAGAAAATCTCGTATCTCCCTCTCTTTCATTCTCGGTGTGGGTGTATTTGTTTACTTTCTTCTTTTCTGATCTATGATTCTTTCTCTCTCTCGGTGTGGGTGTATCTGTTTCCTTTCTTCTTTTTCTGATCTATGATTCTTTCTTTCTCTCTCAGTGTGTGTGTATCTGTGTGTTGAGGTACTGTATTTAAGGTTTGCCCTTTATGATAAATATAAAAAACTATCAACAATATTTATTATTTTATT
Organism: Quercus tomentella; assembly: GCA_028535165.1. NCBI lineage: Eukaryota > Viridiplantae > Streptophyta > Magnoliopsida > Fagales > Fagaceae > Quercus > Quercus tomentella. Next base: position 37,858,251 of record JAPQVY010000012.1, on the reverse strand, counting down.
ATTTTCCTAATAAAATGTTTCTAAAAATAGCTCATAAAACAATGTTCTTAGGGCATTAGTTAATCTTCCTTTTTTTTATTTATTTTTTATTTTTATAAATAAATATAACAGTGATGTTTTACTAGTAAGTAATAATAAAGTCATCAAGGAGGAAGTTTCACACATATGGTGTGAAACACAAGTATAAATGCTTGTAGGGTGTGGGGGGTAAGAATTGAGGTTCAAGTCTCCAAGAAAGAGTTTCACACATATATATACTTAAATTAGATTAAAATAGAAATTCAATCTTGTATAAAAAAGTAATAAAGTCATCCGTGCACGTACTCATTCTTAATTTTGCAGGTCCAACCGTCCAACTACTCGGAATAGTGTTTTCCTTTACATTTAATTTGTAGGTGGTTCTAAAAAAGAAAACATTTAATTTGTAGGTGACCTGTGACCATCATTCATTTACTTGTACCTATTTACCATAATTACAGCCCACTCAAAAAGACGAGCTGTTAATGTGGTGAATTTCAGATTGTACAAGGGATGAGGCTGAGAAGTGAGTTGATCTGCCCAAAGGCCCCAAGCCATGTGATCCGCACAGTATGCATTTTGTATTGAAAATGACAATATTTGGCACTTTCATTGTCTTGATTTTTAAAGAAGAATCCTTTCCAAGTTAGTGTTTTTAAGAGCACTATAAATGAAATAATTACAAATCTCATCTGTAAATTGTTTTATGCACATACACACCCACAAATATTGTCACAGGCACTGTTTTACAATGATCATATGCAGGATCCACTTGAATAATGTCAAGAAATTAAATAAATTATAAAAGTTCTGGGTTCAATAGGTAACTCTACAAAACTATAAGATTTAATTTGAAATCTCCAATAAGTTATAAGGTTTTTAATTTTTAACTTCTAAACTTATAGGGTTTAAGTTCAAACCTTCATGAACTATATATAGGGTTTTGTGGAGACTTTTTGCCTCAGCTCGGCCAATAGCTTGCTTGTAACCGATTTTGGCTTTGAATCCCACATCGAAGGAAAACCCCCCCACTTGCTGCCTTATAAGCTGTGAAGCTAAGGGAGTAGTGTACCACCAAGCCTCTGATCAGATGCTTGGTGGTACACTACTCCCTTAGCTTCACAGCTTATAAGGCAGCAAGTGGGGGGGTTTTCCTTCGATGTGGGATTCAAAGCCAAAATCGGTTACAAGCAAGCTATTAGCCGAGCTGAGGCAAAAAGTCTCCACAGGTTTAAAAGTGTAATTTTTTTTCAAAAAAATAATTTTCATGGTCCCATCCAACACCTTATCCAGGCCAATCATTATGCATTATTTAGAGCTAACTATTAAACATAATAATCACATGCATGGTAAGATATGCATGTGTCCACTTAGTCGAATATATCTAATGCACTAACTGCACCTGCTGGTAAAATCCATTTGTTGAAATTATATTATATATATGTGGTGCTTTACCATCAAACGTAAGACTTGAGAAAGAACTCTCGATTTCCTTCTTCCAGCATCTGCCAATCTGAAAGGCAAGCAAGTGACCAATTCTCTATTCTTACAGTATTTTATCATTTGGCTGCATGATAGACTCAAAACTATATGGCTGCATGCATGGAACCCATTTCTCATAATTGATTCATGAATGAACAGTTAACAATATCGAAGCCTTGTCTTGCTTGGTCTTACTTTTTAAGAAATTTGCTTGAGCGGCTGCAAGTGGAGAATACTTTGTATTTTTCTTTTAAGCGTGTGTGTGGGTGTTTCTTTGTTGAAAAAACTACACAATAGAGAAAGTGTCTTAAAAGTTGTTGTTGCTGTTTTCTTTTCAAGTTGTTTTCCTTGATATTGTGGGCCATTAACCAGAGTTTTGATTGTTGTGTTTAGGGGTTAACGGCTAGGAACTTCTGAATAAGTTTTGGATTCATTAAGTTGAATTGCTAGCTTGACAGAGAAATGGGCAGCAACTCCGATTTGGTTGATGGTGTTGAAGAGTGCTTAAATAGTATGTGTGGTTGTCAGTTGTCACATTGATGATATCAAGATATACATACGGTTTTGGTTTCGTTGATTCTATAGGAATATTTGGTTTTTCATCAATTTTGTGGTTGGTAACTGTCGGGTTTTGGTTGCAGAAATAGAAGTAAAGGACCCAAATATTTCAACTATGGTAGTACATTTTGAGAACAAGTTTGATCCTTACAACGCAACAAGTACACCACTTTACCAAACGGCTACCTTTAAGCAGGTAATACTAGACATCTCAGTTCAGAAGTGATGTTTTTGTCTGAAGGACTGGACTATAATATTGGATCAAGTTACATAATTTAATAACTTTTTTATTGAATGTGTTTTTAGACAAATCCATTGTTAGATTGCATTCTCTTCCTTGTGTGTGTGCGTGTTTGTTTCTCTAAAAAAGTTTATAATATCTCTTTATATATGTACCCTACATGCACACTCAATTGCAAGAAGATCAAAAAACAATAATTATTTCAACTATAAAATGTTCAAATCTCAAGTTTTTTAAACTTCAAAATTATATGCAAAATATAAGTTTATAAATAAAATAAATAAAATATATTTGATTGACATGAAATTTGGTGTTTGTGTTAAGAATATAGAGAACATATAATTTAATTATGGAATTTTTAAACCATTACTCATATAAAAAGTTATTTAGTGGTAAAATATTAAGCTACAGTTTCACAAAATAGAAAATGATTCTAAGCTCCCTTTACACACACTTATATTTATCTGTAGACATGTGTTGGCTTGAAAAGTATAAGAAACGTTATCGATTCAATTTCTTTTTTGGCTTGTTAATGACATAACTTTTAATTAAAGATTTTTCTTATATGTTATACTAGTCTGTAACTTATGCATGCATGAGAAAGTTTAACATAATATGAATTTTTCCTCTCTATTATTTTTGTTTCTAAATTAAAAATTAAAATTAAAAATTATGGTAGTTATTATTACTTTTTAATTTTTTTTCATACAAAATAGAAATTCTACTCTAACATAATCTAAGTGTATATGTGTGAAACTTTCTCCTGGAAACTTGAACCCCGGCCCTTGTCCTCTACATCTCACAAGTACTTATATTTGTGAAGTGACCATCGTGCCAAAGGTGCGCGCACGGTGGTGTTATTACTTATTAATAGGTATGTATTATGATTGTATTTGTGTATGGAACTATATATTCTATAATTTTAAGAAAATATGATATGCCAAGGTTCTAACACATGTTTGGTTGGAGTCCCTTACCAAACAAGCCCTTAGGGTTAGGTGTTCAAAATGTGAAGCCGCCCCTCCTCTTTCTAATTCCTCTACTTAACTATGTTTTTGAAGGCCATTGCCCATTGGGTTATTAACAATAAAATTTGCAAATCCATTTCAAGGGTCCAGCCACAAACACATTTTGGGTGAAATGTTAGGTCCTGAGCAGTTGGATTTTTGGAGTTTGAAGCTGACCTAGATCATTCTGGATCTGGGTAAGGGAACCTTTTGAATATGAAGCTGACCTAGATCAATTTATTCTCCAAAAAACTCAAGAAAGGGTATTAGGATCTTCTAGAGTTTTTAACTCTACATTGAGTTTTAAAATCTTATGCATTTATTTTAAAATGAATGGATTTGCTCCCTGAAAGATTTGATCTTATGACTTTCATTTCATGATGATTATCTTTTACTAATTAAAATACTAATGACTTTCTTTTAATTTTTATTCATGTGTATGTGGGATTTGATCTTAGAGCATTAGTTACAACCCCCAAATTTAGCATCAAAGCATTAAAAGTGGGCATTACCTGGAATTGTAGTTGTAAAAAGTTTTACAATCAAGCTACATTATCATCCTATATCTAAGATGGTACTGTAGTAAGATTGTATAATAATTTTTTTTTTCCCTTGGACATATATGAGTGTGAGCATTCACATTGACTCTTGTAAATGCTATATGTTGGTAATATTTAGTATTAGAGCTCCAAAACCCCCCATTACCCGGTCTTGCAATTGCAAAAAAAATTGCAATTGTGCTACAGTGCCATCTTATTTTTATGATGGCACTGTAACAACTTGTAAAATGTTAATATTGTATTTTATGGTGGTGGGTGGGTATTTATAATTATTTTTTATGGAGAGAGAGAGAGAGAGATGGTGAAATTAATATTTTAATGAATAGATGAGATAAATAAAAGTTAGGATGTTGAGTGTGTTATAAAATATTACGGTATAATTGATAAAGTGCATTTAAGATGGTAAAATAGAATAATTCCAAGAAAGCAAATGTGAATGCTCAAGAAGAGAGATGTTTTATATTATTTTATTGTATAATTTATATTATTGTAATGCGTTGTATATTAAAATAGAAGTTAGAATGTCGAGTGTATAAGATTTACATTGAGTCTTGTAAATGCCATATGTTGGTAATATTTAGCATCAGAGCCCCAAAACTCCCCATTATCCAGTCTTGCAATTGCAAAAAAAATTGCAATTGTGCTACAGTGCCATCATAAAAAGTACGTGCCATCCTATTTTTATGATGGCACTGTAACAACTTGTAAATTGTTTATATTGTATTTTATGGTGGTGGGTGGGTATTTTTAATTTTTTTTATGAAGAGGAAGAGAGAGAAAGAGTTGGTGAAGTTAATATTTTAATGAATAGATGAGATAAATAAAAGTTGGGATGTTGAGTGTGTTATAAAATGGTATATTATAATTGATAAAGTAGTTTTTAAGATGGTAAAATAGAATAGTTCCAAGAAAGTGGATGTGAATGCTAAGTATGGTATAATAGATAAAATAGTTTTTAATTAAGATGGTAAAATGAAATTTTTTTTAGAAGTCCAGATGCTAATGCTCTAAAGGTTAGTTGAGTTAATTGAGACATTAAGAATTGATATAAACTGATTTGTATGTCAGCCTAATATTTCTTGGGGAATAGAGAACATTTAACCTGGATTAATATGGGCTTGGGGTTATTATGAAGGACAATGAATGTTTCTAATATGAGCATTATTCAAGCCGTTGCATTTTTTATTTTTTTTTGGTAGTTGTCAGGGAAAATGAGTGCTTTATTGAAGGATTGGTACTTTGAAGGAATCAAAAGGTAGCTGGTATGTACTTCAATTAGTTAAAGAGGAAACTGTTGATTTCATTAAGTGGATTAACTAATTACCTTGCATTTGCAACCTCTCTAATCTGTAATGGGTGTATTTATTGTCCATTTTGATTCTTGGAGGAGGTCTTTTTTTCTTTCTCATGTAGTTTCTTTTCTTCTTTTAGTTAGAGCTTCTTTGTTAAGAGGGGGGAAGGAAAGGTTGATGTATATAAGGTTCTAAAAAGTAGGAATTGGACATAAGCTTCTTTGTCATCAGCTTTTAATTTTAGAAGATTAAGGATTTTATTAATTGGACATAATTCAATTGTTGTTTAACCTTTTTTTTTTTTCTTTTTCCAAAATTTATAGATCTCTTTTTCCCTCCCTTTATACTAGAGAGTAGAGAGTTGGAAGTTAAAATCACTAAAACATCTGTTTACTTTTCAGATGGACTGAACAAAGACTGGTGTGATAATCACCAAGTTCACTAGTGTTGGCAGGCAGTAACCACAACCACAACACACTCACACACACACACACACACAAGCACACAAGGATTGTACCTGTAAAAGGGTATTAAGCATAAATTTTTATTTTGAATTTAATTGGACTCTGGATGTCTGTACTCTATATGTCACATGAGAAGTGTTTATTTATTTATTTATATTAAATAACTTGTTCTCCCTATATTCTAAATTTATTGTTCCGACTTAAACTGTGTCTTTAACACTCTGTTATGCAGCCTTGTGCAATGGGAAATGGCCCTTATGATTATACAAGAAGGGAAAATCCTACGCGGGATACTCTAGAACAGTGAGTCTTTTTGCTTGTTTTACATGGGCTGATGCAGTTAAATCAGTTTTTTCTCAATTTATTTTGTTCTTTTTCTGTTTTATTTTTGATAATCCTTAAACTCACTCTGCCTTCTCAGCCTCCTAGCCAAGCTTGATAAAGCAGATAGAGCATTTTGCTTCACTAGTGGAACAGCTGCTTTGGTTGCTGTTTCTCATCTTGTTGGACCTGGTGCTTCTCTATATCCTTAATTTCTAGTATTTAAGTTTCAAGTAGTTATCATATGCATTTATTGGATTCTCAAAGGAATATGCAGTCATTTAAGCTGGATTGGAGTCCATTGGGGTTGTAAAACCCTTATTGCATGCAGATTTTTTTTTTGTTTGTGAGACTCTTTTATGCATTAACTCAATAAAAAAAAAAAAAAAACTCTTGATTTGAATTTTCTGTCGGTTGCTGATTGCAAATTGTTGAAGTTATCTAAAAATGTTCACTTTATTAATTGCTAAAAGTGCCATTTTAGGTCTGGAAATTGTTGCCGGAAATGACCTGTATGGAGGTTCTTATCAGTTGCTGACAAAAGTATTTCCAGAAAGAGGAATAGTGGTGACGTTAGTATTACCTTCTCTTTCCTTCATATTAATTAACTCCAATTGGTATTTAACATTATAATGCTTACAATGTGCAGGAAAGTGAATACAAGTGATTTGGAAGAAGTTGCGTCTGCCATCCGATCCCAGACAAAGCTTGTGTGGCTGGAGAGTCCAACCAACCCTCTACAGAAAATATCTGATATTAGGGTATGATCTCTTGGTTCTAAAATTAAGAAATTAGGTTATTTACTACTTTTTTTTGGTAATTTATTTATGAGACAAGATCATAAGCAATGAAGAGAATTATATTATATGGCTATTAATCCGCCAAGATTCTATGTATAATAGCTTATATCTCATGTTGGAGTAAGTCCTTTTCTGGTAATGCTGCTTGAGAAGGTGGTCAAGGTACTGAGGGACGTTGTCATAAGTGGATATTGTCTTTGGATGGGGCCTTTGTTACAAATTTGATGCCGCTTGACTGGTTGTGAATCTTGTAATAACACTAGTATGCTGGTTAATTCCTCCATTCTTTTTTTTTTTCTTTTGATTGTTTACCAAGTTGGTTCTGTAAATCAATTTCATCATCTATATATTATTACCATGCTTCAGTTGAGCCACATCAGCGTCCACGTCATTATTATTATTATTTTTCTAATTTTTCTATAATTGTTTTTAACATTTTTTTTTTTTAATATTTACATTTCTCCAACTTTTCTTCCTCCTTTACCTTTTCATCTCCCCACTACTTCTCCAACCTTTCTCTTTTCCTTACATTTTCATTTTTCCAGTACCCTCTAAATTAATATCATTCTTCCTCTTTCCCTTCATCTTCTTTTATTTTTGTCTTTTCTTATTCACACCCTTTTACTATAAATTTGTCCATATCTCTTTCATTCTATGCATAGTTTTCCCTCACAACAAAAATGTTGTTTCTCTCTTTCTCTCTCTCTCTCTCAAAAAATTTTTGGTGGATTTTTATTTTTATTTTTTATTTTTCTTGCATATCTGCTTTAGGTTGATCATTTTTATTTTTTATTTTTTAAAACTCTACTTTGGGTTAATGCAATTTACTCTTGTTTTTAATTTTTTTTTTTTTTTTTTGTTCTCTTTGATTGTTAACTGTTATCTTATTGCGTTATAAAGAATTAAATATAGCATATAAAAATATAGTATTATTCTATTACATAGCATAATTTGGATAATTTAGTATTTATTGTAAATTGATATTTCTTTTATTACATAGCATGATTTTTTATAGTGCTCAATTTAGATGTTAAACTATGAGACTTTATTAATTTTTGTTTATTCTTTAATTCCTTGTGGTGGACAGAGTACTCTTAATAGTTGTATTAGAAGTACACTATAATGCCATTTATTTAGAGAAAAGCAAATGTTAACCAAACGAAAATAATCGAATGGGTGACGAATTTTAGCTTTTGCAATTTTATTTTAATTATTATTATTATTATTATTTTATAACAATGCATGTATAGAAATTTAATTCTTAGATTTTGCTAATAATTGTTTAATTGATAATATGTTTAGGGTGGATGAAATTACAACAAATTGTTTTCCTAATTGTTCCAATTAATCATTGTTAAGTTTTATTAATTTTCTTAGTTACATTTTTCGGTGTTTTGGATTGTAGGCAAAAGAAATAAGGTTTGAGAAAGTTTTTTAAAATTAAAAGAATAATTTCCAAATTTTATATTCTTTTTAATGATTCACAAAATGTTATAAATAACTTTTATTAAAAAATGAATATTTTCATTAACTTGCCTTTTGAATTTTTTAGAAAATTTGTATTTTTTTCATTTTTGTACGACAAAATTTATATTTATGATTTATGATTTTTCTTATATTACATTTATAATTGTTCCTATAATAAATAAAAATATGATTACAAAATACATTACTCTTTATTAAATTAGTTTAAATTGTAAAAAAATAATAATAATAATAAAACCACTATAAAATAATTATCACGCACAACGCGCAGATTCACAGCTAGTTTAATATTAACTTCAGAAACAAAGACTTATATGTCATATAAGCAGCAAGCTTGTTTGAAGTCCCTATCAAACCCCAGCATATTTTGATTCAGAAGTATGTATTTTGAATTTTAGACCCATATGATATGAGGATTAAGTTCTCCGTTTCTTTGCATTTTTGAGAGCAAAACATAAAAACTACACTCCAACAGAGCCAACAAAACCTTTTAAACTCAATGAGTTGAACTCTTTGTTCTGAGTAATATTAGAAAAAATTAACAGAAATTCAATGAGCTATTTTATTTTCCTGTCCTCCATTTCCTAGCAAATAAACATAACTTAGCAGTAGTCACATTCATAAATCATACTGTTGATCAAAAGCTACTTGTAGTCATTATGTGGTGACTTTTCTTATTCTAAGGAGTTGTCATAAGCTAGTTTGTTAATTGATGATGCCGTGAATATCACCAGTGAGTTTGCACGATCCTCGCTCACCAATGCAACCTGCAAGAAGAAGAAAGTAATCTCGCCGTGGGCACCGGTGTGGTGTCAACCAAGTACCCTCCGACGGTCAAGTTAGAATTGTTCTCAACTCTAGAGTGCTAGAGAGGGTAAATTATGCGTACCTCGGTTTGTGAGAGTATTAGTGCTTTTATAGTAGTAGAAAGTCGGCTTCCCTTCCTTGGACTAAAAGTCTTTTCCTTTTAGGATTCTACTATGAGCAATCCCAAACGTGATGGACAAGCACTTCTTCGTAGGGTGGGCTTTCCATCGAGGCGGATCTTCTAGAATCATCCTTATGCGGACATTCTGATCTCTCTAGGATTCCATCGGATTCCAAACGTGTACACCAAGTATTTTAAGTAATGCTAAGCACCAGGCCCATCCTTAATGCCGGCCCATGAGTCCGAATCCGTCACGCCCATTGTTGCGCAATTTCTGACCCCATCAGTTGCCCCCTTCACCCTATGATCCGTCATGATTTTAAGTGGTCGGATCTTTAGGGTGACGGTTAAATACAATTGAGATGGCGATCAGGTACTGTTTATGATGTCGGTTGAAAATTTGACAAGGTTGACGGTTCCCTAAGGGGTACTCTCTGCGGATGCGTGTTGACAGGTTGTCAACATTTATGAGGTATGCCACGTGTTGTATTTCGATTGGACGGTGTATCGGATCAAAGCGTCGCTTCGTCTTCCGTGCACCACTTATATAAATAACACACCTCTCTCCCTTCATTTCCATTATTTTCGACCAAATACCGTGTCAGAGCAGAGTCGTCAATTTTGTCAGAGCACTCCGTCGAGAATCCATATCCGTCAACTACTCGACCGTCAACTAAAAATCACCAAGTGTGGTGAGTACTTATTCTCATCTCATCATTTTTTTTCTGAAGTTGTATTTCCTGCTTATATTTTTGTTTAGTCATACACACCCGTCATTACATTTAGACCCGTCAGTCTTAGGTTTCGTCGTTAATTGTAGGCAATGTCTAGTGCGTCAAGTAACCAGTCAGTGGTTCGTGACGGGACGGAATACGAGGAGGTATACCCGTCCGGTCAAAGAGACCAGGAGAGTCCCGGTGAAGATAGGAGTCCGTCTTCCTCTTCTTCATCCTCAGCAAATGAGGATATGGAGATGGTTGAAGAAGGTTCTTCTGATGATGACGGGGATCAAGCACTGGGGCCCGTCGTTGGTGCTGATGGACTTAGGGAGTTCATCATGCTACCAGAGTGGACGGTGCATAATTTCAGATCGATCATCAAGGATAGACACTTCAGCACTTTTAGAGCAAACTTCCAAATTCCAGATTACATCCCCATCCGTCTACCTTATGTGTCGGAGAAGTGTTACTATGAAGGTGTAGAGGGTGTCAGAGTGTACGAGCAGATGCTGAAGGTCGGACTTCGGTTTCCGCTAAGTACACTCCATAGAGAACTTTTACATTATTTGGGACTGTTCGTCACCCAAATATCTCCGAACGCCTGGAGGGTCTTCATAGCGATGGAGATTCTCTATGGTGCGATGTCGGATGGTGAAAGGAGGTTGACGGTGCGTGAATTCCTTCATTGCTACCGTCCGGATGAGATAGATAGATCAAAGGGGATGTATAGTTTTGCTTGTAGAAGCCCTTTGTTGAAGGTTATCTTTGAGACCCCCGACTCAAATAGAGACTGGAAGAGCCGTTATTTCTTCCTTGAGGGTGACAAGTGGATGAACAATCCAGGAGAGACGGAGTACATGCCCGTCGACACAACTTGGGGAGTGATACAATCATCTCGTATGCACCCGTCACATTTTGTAATCCTTTTAATACCCGTCCATTAACATTGACTTTCTAACCGTCTTCAGTCTCTGCAGGTAGACGGCGCCCACAAGTTAGCCTTGACGAGTACAGTTTTCTTGAGAAGATTTTCCAAAAGACTAAGCCGGAAGAAAGGACTTGGGCCAAATTGGTGAATCCGAAAACAATACATTGGTACTGTGACGGTCCTGAGCCTACTCAAGAAGCCATTAAATACGACGAGAGGATTCACAGACGTGAGCCCGTCAACTTCTTTTTTTTTTTTTTATATCGTTCACAAATAATTCCTTCCGTCATATTTCGCAGAGATGGACGACGCAAAGAGGAGGGCACTGATCAAGTCACAGGCCGTCAGGCAAAAGGTGACGGGGGAGGTTGTCGTGCCTAAGGGGACGGTGTCATCGGCAAAAAGAAAACAGCCGTCCAAGTCTGACTGTCCACCTAAGCAACAGAAAATTCCCTTAGAGCCTGTCGTCGGATTGATGGCTGAGGGTGCAAAGACCGTCACCCCAGCTAAGCATGGGGTTGGTAAGGGCCTAATGAAGGCTCCGTCCACCAGCCAGGAGAAGCCTCCACCCCTTCTCCGTGATGACTCAAAATTTGCTCTGGAGAGGCTTACGTCGATTCTTTCTTCGGAGGACTACGAGGACCTGGGCAATCACTCTACGGAGGCCATGGGGGAGACGGGTCTGTTTGCCGTTGCACAGGTAACTTTACTCGTTGGTCTGAGTCCGTCAACTTATTTTTGCTTTATTCTAACACCCCTTTTTTTTTTTTTTTTTTTTCAGTCCTTGGTTATGATGAAGGGCCTAATGGACCGGTGTTTAAAACGAAAGGCAGCACTGGAACGTGTACGGGCGAAGGCAGAGCAGACGGAAGACGAACTCGTCCAACTTCATAAATGGAAATATACAATGGAAAAGAAGTTCGACTTATGTGAGTAGGAGAGAAAAGAGCTTGAGCAGAGGACGGAAGAAGCTGCGAAAGTCTTGAAAACCAAAGACCAGGAAATAGAGGTCTTGAAGGAAAAGCTCCGTCAGGCCAAGGAAGATGCGGTCCGTGAGTACCGAGATTCCGACGCTTTGTTAAGAGAACTGGGGGGTTCGTTCCTTCAAGGCTTTGATGATGCACTCCGTCAGCTCAAAAAAACCTATCCTGATCTGGACGTATCAATGGTAAACGTCAATGACCAGGATCAGACGTCTGTTGTGCCTGCCGCTTCAGAAAATACGGACGACCTTTTTGGTGACGATGTGCCTCAGGGTGACGGAGAGTCGGCCCCGTCAAAGGATGTCCAAGTTGCCGGCCTGGACAAAGTAGACTGATATTTTATCTTGTAATCTGTTGTTTGAACTCAATCCGTTCTTTCTTTTTTGTATTAAACAGTTGCCCACCTGGGCTTTTTATCCGTTTATTAATGTTTCTATTTTATTTTTACGCTTACTTTTTCTGTTTGGCACTTTCTCACATACCCGTCCTCATGAAGATGAGAGTATTTCTAGCCAACATTTTAATTCGTCCATATTGTGGACTTTAATGATATTTCACTATTATTGATCTTGTCCACCCTTGGTGATCCGTCCTCCTGAGGACACATCATTCTTTGGGTGGTTCGTCCAAAGTTATTTTTGTTATGCTGCTTCGTCCACTTTTGGACTTTGTGCTACTTTTTGTGATCCGTCCACTTTGTGGACTGATCCGTTCATTTAAGTGACAGCGATCCGTCAACTTTGTGGACTTTTCACTTATAAAGTGATCCGTCCATTTTTGGACTGTAGGATAGTTCACCGTTTTTGTGTCCCGTCCACTTTGTGGATAGTTTTTAGCATGTTTGGTGATCCGTCCGTTTTTGGATTTTATGGGGTAGTTCACCCTTTTCGTAATTCGTCCACTTTGTGGATAGTGATCCGTCCACTTTGTGGACTGTTTTCACTGATTGAGTGATCCGTCCATTTTTGGACTCTAGGGTAGTTCTCCTTTTTTGTGATCCGTCCACTTTGTGGATAATGATCCGTCCACTTTGTTGACTGTTTTCACTCATTGAGTGATTCGTCCATTTTTGGACTTCATAGGGTAGTTCACCCTTTTGGTAGTTCGTCCACTTAGTGGATAATGATCCGTCCACTTTGTGGACTGTTTTCACTCATTGAGTGATCCGTCCATTTTTGGACTTCATAGGGTAGTTCACCCTTTTGGTAGTCCGTCCACTTAGTGGATAATGATCCGTCCACTTTGTGGACTGTTTTCACTCATTGAGTGATCCGTCCATTTTTGGACTCTATAGGGTAGTTCTCCCTTTTTGTGATCCGTCCACTTTGTGGATAATGATCCGTCCGTTTTTGGACTGTTTTCACTCATTGAGTGATCCGTCCTTTTTTGGACTCTATAGGGTAGTTCTCCCTTTTTGTGATCCGTCCACTTTGTGGATAATGATCCGTCCGTTTTTGGACTGTTTTCACTCATTGAGTGATCCGTCCATTTTTGGACTCCGTTGTCTGTATTAATTCGTAATAAACATTCATGTGGAAGATCGAAGTTGTGTCTGAATATTCTCCTTTAATGAAAATTTATTCTAGCAAAAGTACCTGCCCCCTTGGGCTTAAAAAGGCACAAAAAGATTGTAGCAAAGGTGAGAAAGAAACGCTTGTAAATTGTAGTTAAAAAATAAAATAAACTTGGAGATCGCCGGTTCCTCATGTTTTTCCTACTGGTAGTATTTCCGAAGATGCTCCGTGTTCCAAGGGTGCTGCAGCTTTTGCCCGTCAATCGTCTCAAGGTTGTAGGTGCCCTTTCTTTGCCATGACGTGATCCTGTAGGGTCCTTCCCAGTTGGGCCGAGCTTTCCTTGTGAAGGATCTCTGGCGGCGCCCATTACTTTTCGTAATACAAGATCCCCGACCTGGAAGTCTCTGTGCCTCACTTTGTTGTTGTAGTGTTTCGCCATGAGGTTTTGATAACGCGCCAACCTCTGCTCCGCTGTCGCTCTGACTTCGTCCACTAGATCAAGCTGGAGGCGCATAGCCTCTTCGTTCTTATCTTTGTCGTAGCTCTCTACCCTGTAGCTCGTGAGACCCACTTCAGCGGGAATGACCGCATCGGCTCCATATGCAAGTCGAAACGGTGTTTCTCCAGTGGGAGTTCTTGCTGTGGTTCTGTATGCCCACAGGGCGCTTGGTAGTTCGTCCGGCCAGATTCCCTTTGCCCCTTCCAGACGGGTCTTGATTATTTTGAGCAGGGACCGGTTTGTGACCTCGACTTGCCCATTCGCCTGTGGATGTGCGGGTGACGAGTAGTGATTCTTGATCCCTAGCTCCGAGCAGAAATCTTTGAACGCGCTGTTGTCGAATTGCCTACCGTTGTCAGAGACCAGCACTCTGGGTATCCCGTACCTGCATATAATGTTTCTCCAGACGAAGCTCCGGATGTTTTTCTCTGTTATTGTGGCTAAGGCTTCCGCCTCGACCCACTTGGTGAAGTAGTCTATGCCGACTACCAAGAACTTCAGCTGCCGGATAGCCGTTGGGAACGGGCCCATGATATCAAGTCCCCATTGCGCGAATGGCCAGGGAGCCGTCATAGGTGTCAGTTCCTCGGACGGCTGCCTGATGAGATTGCTAAACCTTTGGCATCTGTCGCAAGATTGGACATAGGATTGTGCATCCTTCATCATTGTAGGCCAGTAGTATCCTGCTCGGATCATTTTGTGTACTAGCGATCGTGCGCCCGAGTGGTTCCCGTAGATACCCTCGTGTATTTCTCTCATCACGTAATCTGCTTCCTCTCGGCATAAACACCTCAAGTACGGTCGCGAAAAACCCCTTTTATATAGGACGTCTTTTATCAGCACGAAACGCGAGGCCCGGACCTTCAACTTTCTTGCAGCGCCCTTTTCTTCTGGTAACACCCCAGCCTTTAGGTAGGAGATCAATGGCGTGGTCCAATTATACTCAGTGTTTACTACCTGCATATTTGCTCCGTCAGCGATAAGTGGTGATATTTGGACGAATGATAATACCTGTTCAGGAACCAGCATGAATTCGGCAGATGCAGCTTTTGCTAGGTGGTCAGCCCATTCGTTTTCTTTTCTTGGGATCTGAAAGAATTCGACTTCGAGGCTGTTGGTCCGGTACTTCACTTCTTCCAAATACCTCCTCATTCTATCGTTTTTGCATTCGTAGTCGCCTTTGATCTGATTTGTTACCACTTGTGAGTCGCAGTGGGCAACTATGCTTTTTGCTCCTGCGGCCTCTGTAAGGTCTAGCCCTGCTACCAAGGCTTCATACTCTGCCTCGTTGTTGGTCGTTGGGAAATCCAACCGGATCATACATTGTATCGTGTCCCCCTGCGGAGTTTTAATCACTACTCCGGCTCCTCCGGCTCTTCTGTTTGAGGATCCGTCGGTATAGATACTCCATTGTTCCATATTTTCTATCAGCTGATCCTCCCCGAGTGTGAATTCGGCGATGAAGTCAGCTACTGCTTGCCCTTTGATGGCCGTCCGCGGACGGTACTGGATATCGAACTCGCTAAGCTCTATTGCCCATAAGGCCATTCTTCCTGCTGCTTTTGGGCTATCCATGGCTTTCCTCAGTGGCTTGTCTGTTAAGACAATGATCGTATGCGCTTGGAAGTATGGCTTAAGTCTCCGCGCGACCATTACTAACGCGAAAGCCAATTTTTCCATCTGAGGGTACCTTACTTCTGCTCCACGGAGTGCGCGGCTTGTAAAGTAGACGGGTTTCTGAATGCCGTCATCTTCCCTTACCAATGCCGCGCTTACCGCGGCACCCGATACTGCCAAATAAAGGTAGAGTTTCTCACCTTGTACGGACGGACTGAGCAGTGGCGGAGACGAGAGATAGGTTTTTAGCTCATTGAAGGCCGTTTGGCATTCATCCGTCCACTCAAATGACTTCCTCAGTGTGCGGAAAAATGGCAAGCACCTGTCCGTTGCCCTTGAGACGAACCTGTTTAAAGCCGCGATCTTTCCATTTAGGCTTTGGACCTCCTTCATCGTCCTTGGTCGTTCCAACTCCATTATTGCCTGTACCTTTTCCGGGTTGACCTCTATCCCTCTTTGGGATACCATGTAACCTAAGAACTTCCCCGCTGTTACCCCGAATGCACACTTGTTCGGATTCAGCTTCATGTTGAATGATCGTAGTGTATCGAATGTTTCTCTGAGGTCGTCTAGGTGATTTTCTTCGTGCATGCTTTTAACCAACATGTCGTCAACATAAACCTGAACATTTCTGCCGATCTGATGTGCAAACATCTTGTTCATTAGCCTTTGGTACGTTGCTCCAGCATTTTTGAGTCCAAAAGGCATCACCTTGTAGCAGAATAGTCCCTGACTCGTGACAAAAGAGGTCTTCTCCTGGTCAGATTCGTCCATCATGATCTGGTTGTAGCCAGAGAAAGCATCCATGAAACTTAGAAGCTGGTGTCTTGCAGTTGAATCCACAAGGGTATCTATCCGTGGGAGTGGGTAGCTGTCTTTGGGGCAAGCCTTGTTGAGATCCGTGAAATCTACGCACATCCTCCAGCTTCCGTTGGCCTTTTTAACCATCACGACGTTTGCCAGCCAGTCGGGATAGTATACTTCCCGGATGAAACCTGCCTTCAGTAACTTCTCAACTTCCTCAGCTATGGCCCTATCTCGTTCCTGGGCGAAGACTCGCTTCTTTTGTCGGACTGGAGGGAAGGAGGGCGACACATTCAATCTGTGGACCATGACTGAGGGGTCGATTCCTGGCATGTCTTCATGATTCCAGGCGAAGACATCTTGGTTATTTCTTAGGAAAGTCGTGATCATCTGCCGTATTGGCCAACTGGCTAGTGTGCCGATCTTTGTTATTCGTTCAGGCCGTGTGTCATCAAGTCTTATTTCTTCCAGCTCTTCAACTGGTTCCGCTAATGCTCGCTGCTTCCCGATACACATCGTCTGCTGCTGATCCTCCATCTCTAACATGGCAATGTAGCATTCTCGTGCTGCTATTTGATTTCCCCGCAGTTCTCCTACCCCATACTCCGTCGGGAATTTGATCATGAGGTGGTATGTCGAAGTTACCGCTTTCCAGGAATTGAGAGTGGGTCGTCCGAGGATGGCATTATAGGCGGACGAGCAGTCGACCACGAGAAACGTTATCTCCTTTGTGATCTGCTGAGGATAGTCACCTGCTGTCACTGCTAGCGTTATTGCGCCCAATGGGAATATCTTTGTACCCCCAAATCCTACGAGTGGGGCGTTCGTTGGGGACAATTGTTCCCTGTCAATTCTCATCTGCTGGAATGCCGGATAATAAAGGATGTCGGCTGAGCTGCCGTTGTCGACGAGGACTCAGTGTATATTATAGTCCCCAACCTGGAGGCTGACTACTAGCGCGTCGTCATGAGGATGGTGAAGTCTCCGCGCGTCATCTTCTGAAAAGTTTATGACGGGGTTACTCATTCGTGGCATCTTTGGTACAGATCCTGTAAGTTGAACGCTATGGACCATCCTGAGGTAGGTTTTGCGGGCTTTTTTGGAAGATCCGGCTACAGTCGTGCCCCCTACAATCATTCGGATATCTCCTATGGGTGGTTTAGGGCGCTCGTTTCCTCGTCGGGGAGCTTGTTCTTCCGGTGCATCAGTTCTTTCCCTGCTAACGAACCTCTGTAGCTTCCCCTGCCTGATTAGGGCCTCAATCTGCTGCTTCAGGTCGTAGCAGTTAGATGTGTCGTGCCCGTGATCTCGGTGAAAGCGACAATACTTGTCTCTCGGTCTTTTGTTGGGGTCTCCCTTCAACTTTCCAGGGAAGGTCAAAGCTCCTTCATCTTTGATTTGCATCATGATCTGGTCGATCGGGGTGGTTAACGGAGTGAAATTGGTGAATCTCCCGGTGGGGGGTCTGGAGCGCTTTTCTTCGCGTTGATCCCCGGTTCTAGCAACCTTTCGTCCCCTATCTTGTCTCGTGTCCTCCTGCCTTTCCCTCTTCTTTGGCCTTTCCTCACGGGCCAGCAGCGCATCTTCTGCATTCATGTATTTAGTAGCCCTGTAGAGGACGTCCGTCATGGTTTTTGGGTCATTCTTGTACAAGGAAAACAAAAACTTACCCTTCCGCAGTCCGCTAGTGAACGCGGCCACGAGTATTTTATCGTCAGCTTCGTCAATCGAAAGGGCTTCTTTGTTGAAACGTGTTATGTAGGCTTGCAGTGTTTCGTCTTCTCGCTGCTTGATGTTCATTAAACACGCGGTGGACTTTTTGTATTGATGTCCGCCTATGAAGTGTGAGGTGAAAAGGGCGCTCAACTCCTTAAAAGTATTGATGGAGTTCGGTGTTAACCTACTGAACCAAATTCTCGCAGGCCCCTTCAGCGTGGTCGGGAACGCCCTACACATAATCTCGTCAGGTACACCCTGAAGGTGCATCAGTGTTTTGAAGGTCTCTAGATGATCGAGTGGATCCTTGACCCCGTCGTAACTTTCGATCTGGGGCATCCGGAACTTCTGTGGTAGGGGGAATGAGTTGACGGGCGTGGTGAACGGTGAGTCTGTCCGGTTCACCAAGTCATCAAGATCAGAGGATACTCGCCCCTTGAGGGCGTTCATCATGACCTCCATTTGCTCCTTCATCGCCTGCATCTCCGCGACGATTGGCAAAGGGGCAAAATCCATGAGAGACGGAAGGCTCACGTTTTGCCGCTCCGGTCGGCTTGGGGCGTTGCTGCCCTCTGGCTTCTCCTGCTCCCTTCACTCGGCGCTGTTTCCTTCCTGGTTTTGCTCCTGAAGGTTAGGTCCTGCCTCCTTTTGGCGTAGCTGCTCCTCCAGATCATGGTTTTGCTTTGTGAGTCGTTCTACTGCCGTCATAAGAGTCTGGATCTGTCTTTCTAATGCAGTAGATCTCGGTGGATCCTCCTCTTGCGCGTTGTTGGTGGTAGCCATCGAGCGAGTGAGTACCATGCAACTCTTATGTTCGGGAGGCGATGATCTGGCTTAACTTCTTCGCTCTTCCCACAGACGGCGCCAACTGATGATGCCGTGAATATCACCAGTGAGTTTGCATGATCCTCGCTCACCAATGCAACCTGCAAGAAGAAGAAAGTAATCTCGCCGTGGGCACCGGTGTGGTGTCGACCAAGTACCCTCCGACGGTCAAGTTAGAATTGTTCTCAACTCTAGAGTGCTAGAGAGGGTAAATTATGCGTACCTCGGTTTGTGAGAGTATTAGTGCTTTTATAGTAGTAGAAAGTCGGCTTCCCTTCCTTGGACTAGAAGTCTTTTCCTTTTAGGATTCTACTATGAGCAATCCCAAACGTGATGGACAAGCACTTCTTCGTAGGGTGGGCTTTCCATCAAGGCAGATCTTCTAGAATCATCCTTATGCGGACATTCTGATCTCTCTAGGATTCCATCGGATTCCAAACGTGTACACCAAGTATTTTAAGTAATGCTAAGCACCAGGCCCATCCTTAATGCCGGCCCATGAGTCCGAATCCGTCAGGCCCATTGTTGCGCAATTTCTGACCCCATCATTAATGATCATTTCATTTTAATGATAAATGTTTTGCATTCAAAAGCTCATAAAACTGGAATATCGGTTGTGAATTTAGTAGTTTACTTCATGATTTTGCTCTATCTGCTAATTGACCAACCCTGACTGTTTGAAGTGCCAATAACATCACTAATGCCTGTTAGAGCATTCTCATCATCAAGGATCTCAAAAAATTTAACATTTAGCATCTCAAAAATCTACTTTATTTATTTTAACAACTCACTTTACAATGCATCCAACATCAAAGATTTTATATTTTTTACCACTTAATTAATTAAAGATAGTGAGAGAGAGAAGAAAAGATAGTGAGACAGAGTCCGGTGAGAAGAAAAGAGGAATAGTGAGAGAGAGAAAAGATATTTTAATTAAAATAGTATACAAATATTATTATATTTATAAGATTTGAGCTACAGTGAACTGTCATAGATAGCAGTCCACTGTAGCTCAGATGCTAAAAATTTTAGCACTAACACTTGTCATAGTGTGCTTATTTGGAATGAGATGCTAAAAAATAGCATTTCTAATTTTTGAGAGCTTTGATGCGGATGCTTTTAGGAATTTCAAGTTTGATGATTGGATTCTGTCTTCATCATTTGACAGAATATTTATTCCTAAATGATTTTAATTATAAGAATAAATATATATAATGTGTGAAATATTTTAATGGCCAAGGACAAAACATCAGTGATACTTTTTTCTTTTTCTCTATAAATTTGCCTTTTATCAGTTTATGTTCATTTTTTAATACAAAAAAGATTTAAAATATAAAGTTCCTCACTGTGAGACCAAGTTTTCCCTCAAAATTATTTATGGCAAATGTTAACAAGCACCATGCGGTGCTTGTTAAGGTTAAATTAATGTAGGTCACACTTAATAAAAAAATTGAATAAATAAAAGAAAAAGACATAAAATTAGCCCCATAACCTATATTAATCTTTTTTTTGTCTATAAAGCTAGCCCCAAATTTTATAAAGCTGCAAAAAAATGACATTAAATTATAGAAAATGACAAAAAGCTGCTGTTAATGGGCACCTTATGGTGCCCGTTAACACAGCCCACTATTTATTATCAGTTGTTACTGGCTGAATAGTCATTAGATTTTATTAAGGGTACGTTTGGTATGCTGTAATAGCTCCTGTAATGGAATAGTTATTCATGTGTAATAGCAATTCGGTTATTTGGTTGCATATTTATTACATGGATTAGTTATTACATTGGAATGACTATTCTTTAAATTGAAGAATAGTTATTCCTCTTTAAAATGGATGTAATAGTTATTCCTTAGTATATATAATAGGTTTTAAAATTAATATATTTCCAAAAATATAAAGTTTCCTTATACATCATCTTTTACAAGCTTTCCATATGTAACAACCAAAATTATGAATAGTAATAGTTATTCCATTACAATGTCTTCTATTCCCAGTAATAAAGATTACTATTCCTAATGTAATCTACATTCAGTGTACCAAACGTACCCTAAGAGTTTAAATTCAGTCCGGAGCTAGTGTAAAACCAATGTTTTACGCCAGCCAATAATAACGCGCCACGTCATTATTTCAGTAAGAGTTTAAATAGAACTTACTACATACAATAACAGCACTCTTAAACCCCAAATCACAAATGCGTATCAGACCAAATTAAAAAATATCCCCTACTTACCCACCACACAAGTCGCTGATTTTGTTGCTGGAGCTGCCGTGAGCATGGTGTTTTGATCCTAAGGTTTGTTTTCATGATTTGCCATTTTACCCAATTTGGATTTTGAATGGTTGATGGGTTTCGATTTTTTTTTGGGACATTAATAACTTGATTTGTTATGGGTTTTTCTGTATTTTGGTATCTTTGATGGGTTAATAACTTGATTTGTTATGGGTTTTACTGTATTTTGGTATCTTTGATGGGTTTTGATTAGACTCTTAAGTGTTAGGGTTCAAACCCAAAACAAATCTAATTGTGGTTCTTCAGTGATAGGAAGGAGGATGGATTTGTATACACTCTAATAGTTGTTGGGGACTGTATGGTTGGCACTTATAAATGCTTCTTACGAATATGAGCATCCTTGCAGATTGGAGTTAAAAGGGATTTCATTATTTGTTAAATTTGGTTGATTGGAATTTAATTTGACAATTCCTGGATTAGTTTTTGTCCCATGTATTAGATATATAGATTAAAATCCTTGTCTTTGTCATCTAGAATATTTTTAGCTGTTGTTTCAATGATTTTGGGTGTAGCTTGATTATTGGATTTTGCGCGTTTTGAATTTGTGGCTAATTTTGAGAGATGCAATCTGTGTAATAGGTTTATTAAGATTTCATTCATTTTAGCTAGTTAGTTCTTTGCCAAAAAGACAAGGGTGGTGGAAGGATACGCATGATGAATCTAAATTTCTAATTCACTGTTATGTTATCACTATAAGAAAAAAGGTTTATTGCATCGAAAAAAACCATTACAATAACATTAGAGTCATTGCAATAGTTGATACAAGATGTTGCAATAAAATTTGAGGTAATAGGTTTATGCAATAAAAATTTTTGTTGCAATAAATTCCAAATATTTTAATAATAACTTTGATGCAATGATATATATATATATATATATATATATATATATATATATATATATATATATTTATTGTTGCAATAAACAATTTACTATTTCGAACAAAACTTGTTGTAATAGAACAAAATAAGTCGAATTAAATTACTGCAATGATATCTTCATTGTAATAGATAATTAATTCATTTTGTTACTGCGATTGACTATGAAATAATTGATACAAAGTTATTGCAATGATATATTCATTGCAGTTACATGTTTGTCATTGCAATAGATTGTAAAAGAATTAATATCAAATTATTACAATGGTAACTTCGATGCAATAGCTATTAATTCGAAATTTTCGTTGCAATAGATTGCAAAAACAATTGATATCAATTTATTGCAACGATCCTTTCATTTTAAGTTATTGCAACAATTTTTCCTAATATATTAAAGTTTCTGTTGCAGCTAAAAATTATAAGTTATTGCAACTTATTATTGTTTATGCAATAATTTAACACTTTTAAGTTACTATTGCGACCATTTTAACTTGTAGATGCGATATTTTTTCTAAAACTACTATATAAATATTTTGTTGTATTAACGCTTGATGTAATAGACATTTTTTGTTGTAGTGTATGTTTATTTGGAACTTATTAATTGTTTGATCCTTGCAGGGTTGGCAAAGCAGATTGCATGTAAAATTTTGAGTTTGATTAAGAAGGCATCAAAAGACCTAGATAACATGTTGATGATGAGACAGAGTAGGTGTAATCATTAGAATTTGGCAGGCAAAAAAATTCCTCTCTCTTGGAGCTCTAGAAGTTGAAGCAATAGCGGCGGACACATGCCTTATTTTTGCAGAAGATGTAGGGATTAGAGATGTTATTGTCAAAAGCGATTCCTGTTTAGCTACAAAGGCAGCTCTTGGACTGGCCCTGCCACCCACAACCATATCTGGGGTGATCTCTAGTATCCTACCATTTCACATTATAGCAGAGAAGGTTGTGTCTAAGGTTTCTTTTGGCTATACACCTTTAACTCTTGTTCAAGAGATATCCAAGGTTGGAAAGAAGGAGACTCAACATCTGCTCAACACAAATAAGATTCTTTCTTATTTCGTTATATAGGATAAAAGAGTTTAGTTTTGTCTAAATTTGTTTGCTTCTCATAGTACTATGTGCTATGGACACTTAAGTTTATCGTGGTGGAAAATGTGTGAAGTTCTAATTGTAAATGAGATCTACTAGTCTTTCAACTCCTTTTAAAGTATGAATGTGTGTGAATGGTTTTCAATTTCTTTTGTGTATTGTTCTGTTATGGATGTGTGTGAATGGTTTTCAATTTCTTTTGTGTATTGTTCTGTTATGGATGTGTGTGAATGGTTTTATTTTATTTTATTTTTTATTTATTTTATTTTTTTGTGCATTGTGCTTTTAATGTATGAATGTGTGTGAAAGGTTTTAAACTTCTTTTGTGTATTGTGCTTATAATTGAGATGGGTATTTTATGTGTGCTCTTGAATAGACTTTGGTTCCCCTTACTATGACTTGCTAATTTGATTCTGCTCCCACACCTTTTAGGTTTTCCATTAGCTAAAAACTGAACTTTAAATTTTGTAGTCATGTTACATTGTAACGATTAAGGTTGGCTATCTCTATACCAAGAATTCGATATTCCTTGAATTACTTCCATGTTGCCAATCACTTACCATCTTTAACATAAATGCTTTTTTGAATTAAATGTAATGGTTAGAACAGTGGTCACATACAAGGATTAAAGAAAATTGTAGCTAGAACATATACTTCATGCCGCCAAGACTCAACCAAAAGCTTCTTGAAACAATTTTCAAATGGGATAACTAAAAGACCTTTCAGTTAAATAAGCAATAAAAAAGACATTTTAACAATTCTTTTATAGAATCAAAATTACATGGATGCTTATTTAAATTCACAGAGGTCATGAATTTTCAAATAATTCAAGCCCACTAATACTCCTGTACCATACAAACTAAAATTTGACATAATAACAAGATCAAATTTCTCCTCACTAGCCTCCAGAAAAGCATATGAGATTTTTACATTGGCCTTATATCTGATCCACTACAGTGGCTCTCATACTTGGATGCATATAAGCTATGATACTGGCTCCGTAACCAACCAATGAAGCATCTACTGGTTTATTAGCAATGACAACAGACTAGGGAGCGTGATCTTTGTACGAGCATTAAGACGTTTGTTCGCCATATTTCTTACTACTAATCTGGCACCCACTTTACCAAGCTGAGTCAAGTTGCCCCCTCTACTACCATGGTTTCTTCTGGTTTGGTACCTGTTGGGAAGTGCATATTAAAATATAAGTATTAGAAAGACAACCAAACTAGACAATGGGTTGTAACAAAACAAAAATTATAATAGGCCCTAAAGAAAGGTGCAACAAACCAACAAATTCCTATATACTGTATCATTTCATAAAAACTAGAAACTTAAAGGCAAAATTCCCCAAGAAGAAAACTAGAAATTTAAATTTATGATCAAAATTAACTTCAAATTCTATATACGGAATGTGTGTTATAAACACAATGAATATGCGAAACTAGTAATCGTTTCAGTTTACATGGATGAACCAAAATAAGAGATTTGAAAAATGATAAAGCATATCAAATCCACAAGTCGTGAGCTAGTATCCTTGTGGCTTGGACAAAATACAAAATACAGTCAATGGAAAGGACCCCAATCATATAGAGCAAGGACCAAAGACTTGGAATCAAAAAATATGCACTACCTACAAGCAATGTTCACTACACTTTGGTCCATTTGGAACCATAGAAACCGTGTAACCCATGAAGGGAAAACTCCTAACCCCTTAGAGG
Organism: Quercus tomentella; assembly: GCA_028535165.1. NCBI lineage: Eukaryota > Viridiplantae > Streptophyta > Magnoliopsida > Fagales > Fagaceae > Quercus > Quercus tomentella. The sequence goes on along the minus strand of JAPQVY010000012.1, from coordinate 37,833,509 downwards.
TCATTCTAACTGTTCAATCTCTTATATGCAAGTACAAGGTAGCCTTTAGCAACTGTGCTGTTACATCCCATAGAAGCATGGATCAGAAGAGATGTGATCAGAAAATTAGAGGTCCTTGGCAGCTCATCATCAAAATTGTTGGTGTCAAACAAAAGAGACTCAATAGAGCAGGGATTGCCTACGAAGCCAAAAGCATGAATGGAGATACCATTATGCAGGGAGTTTCAAGCTGTACAGCAAAACCAGTACTAGTTACCATTCAAGAAGCTATGCTAGAGGCAGCTATTAAAGCTAGCAATTTGGGCTAAACCCACTTTTTGTTTCTCAGTGATAGTAGGTGAGCAGTCCAGGTTTTCAATAGGGAATGCATTCCCAACTGGCAGGAAAAATTTTTGTTAACAGACTGGACTCATCCTAGCCTCAAGGACTGCACCTATCACTCTCTATTTGTCCCAAAATTTGTAAATAGTCATGTCAACAAACTAGCTAAATTGGCAACTATAATGCCAATCCATAGCTGTATGGTAAACCAGAACTTTTTGTAAATTGAATCTTCTTGAAAAAGAAAAAAAGGGACCATTTGACTTCCTGGTCTTGCTTAATTTCTAACCACCAAAACTAAATTTTTCATAGCAAAAAATTAGTCCTATATTCAGTAGAGTACAAAATTACTTTCTTCAATATTCAAGATTTCCTTTAATATGAGAGTAAGTGCAGAGTCCTAAAATAGCTGCAAGACAAAGAAACAAGGCTTTCCTTTATAAATCAACCATTTTTCTTTTTAATTGTAACCAAAAATTAAGAAAAAATCTTCTATTGCACCTTTAGAAAAATAAAAGTTTTAGATTTCATATTGATTTCTCTTTTCCCACATTACTCAACAGTCAAAACTTCTATCATACAAGCAACTAACATCGTTTTGAATTTTCTTAAAGTAGTTAGGTAATGGCCTTCTCTATGCCTCTATCAAAAAATATCAATCCTCCTTCCTATCACTGAAGAACCACAATCAGATTCGTTTAGGGGTTGAACCCTAACACTTAGGAATCTAATCAAAATACCAAAATATAGAAAAATCCATAACAAATCAAGTTATTAACGTCCCCAAAAAAATCCAAACTCATCAATAATTCGAAATCCAAATTGGGAAAAAGGGCAAATCATGGAAACAAACCTTGGGATCACAACACCATACTCACAGACTCTGGCATGTTTAAAAGCTCCGCAGCGACTAGCGTGGCGGCGTGCATCGGTGTGTGGTGGTGGAGGTTCAGGCAAGAGGAAGTAGAGGAGATGTTTTATTAAATCTGATACACGTTTCTGATGATTTGGGATTTATGATGTAAGGTCTCATTAGATGATGTGGCACGTTTTCATTCAATGGCGTAAAACCAGTGTTTTACGCCAGTTCCAGACCGAATATTAACTCTTTTATTAATGTTTACTATACTAGGCTCTGGTATTGCATTTGACATTGAACATTGTTGCTGAGAATGTGAAGAAATGTGCCCTGTAATTATTAAATAGCGAGATAATCTGTTACAAGTTACAACACCTCTTTTTTTTGGTGACCGTAAAAAGTGTCAATCTTTGTCCCTGATTGGTATGATTGGATTTCCTCGTGTTTATATGATAAGAACTTTCAGTATCGTATTATCTGTTAGTTTTTTTTTGGTGGATAAAAATCATATAGGATGGTTCTACTTTCTAATGGAAAAAATTCTTTTTGTGTTGATCCCATTTCAGAAAATAGCAGAGATGGCTCATGCACATGGTGCTCTTCTGTTGGTGGATAATAGTATAATGTCCCCTGTATTGTCACAACCGTTGACACTTGGAGCAGGTTATGAACATTCTGCTTGAGATGTAAAGTTGGGTTTTACCAATTCTAAAATTCTGCCTTAAAATCTTGTGTTTTAACCGTTCCTTCTCTCTTTTAGACATTGTTATGCACTCAGCTACAAAATTTATTGCTGGACATAGTGATGTCCTGGCGGGTGTGCTTGCTGTAAGAGGGGAAAGGTAATACCTCTTTCTTTTTTTCCTTGAAAATACCTCTTGCTCATTGCTTTCAGATTCCACATATAGCATACATCTTTGTAATTTGTTTCGACTGTACATTTTAACTTTCATTTCATTTCGCCTTCTCCAAAAAAAAAAACCATGTAGTCTTTGGAAAATTATGAACCCAATAGGAAGTTATTGATAACCTTGTTGCTGACCAAAATGGCATGTTTTCATGTATTGAAAGGATTGAAAACCTTGAAAAGATAGTTTGGTTGTTCAAGCTAGTAGAAGGTCTTCAAGATGGTGGTTTGATGCAAGTTCCACCTGGTCAGCAAGTACTCAACTCCATGATAAAAAATAGCTTAAGAATTCTTTGCTATTTTTTTTTTTAAATTTTAATTTTGAGTTTTATACGGATAATATTGTCTATCATGGCTTTTTCTTGTTCCTCTGGTTGGAGTTATTGTGTCTAAATCTATGGCTATTGCATAATTCTTGTTTAATTAGTCCTTGAGACTTAAGTTTGGGATAAAATTAAAATAGTGGCTATACATTGATTGATAACTTATTTCTTTTTCTTGTAATTGTTTTCCTCAAAATCGTCTGGTTGACATTTTACCCTGCCTTGGTTGTTAGTGTAAGTTATCAATTGCCTATATGTGGTCCTATTTATGCATGTTCATATGTTCATATGTGTGTGTATTGATGATTTAAATGGCAACAAGTTTGAGATCTATATTTTTTAATAAATTCTGATTTAGAATATAATCTCAACTTAAACATGTCTTTTCTCATTCGTAAGTGCATCAAAATGGACCGAAATAAACTGAAGTGGATTGAAATGAATCGAAGTGGACCGAATGGATTGAAGTGGACCTAAGTGGACCGAATGTCCCACATTGGACTGAAAAGACCAACATGGACCGAATTGGAACAAATGGACTGAAGTGGACGTAAATGGACTGGACCAAGTGGACTGGGATGGACTGAAGTGGACCAGAATGGATTGAATGGATCAAAGTGGACTGAAATGGATCAAACTTGGTCGAATGGACTAAAGTGAACCGAAATTGACCAAAATGCTACGTTGATATGGCTTAACAAAAGTGTAACAATAATTAATACTAACACTTCAACTTTTAAATATTATATATAGATATTTGGCAAAGTACAAACTGTCATGTAATATGTGGGGATTAGACTTTTTAATTTACAAGCAAATTGGGGTTTAGTGGTAAAATATACGCTTTTCTCCCAGCAGGGCTTGATCCCAATTGCATTTCTTATTATAGTATTACACACCTAGAATTATTAACAATCATTCTGCTTGCTACTTGTTGTTAGGAACCATGTTTTGTATGTAAGCAAACTTGCGTCCTAGAGGCAAAATTATCTCATGCAATAGGTGTATACAACACTACTCTCTCACATGTATGTGGGATTCACACATGTGCACCCCATATGCATATGAGAGTAACGTTGCATCTATCCATTACACAAGATACTACCTTGTTCTAGAGAGGCTGTTCACCTTAGGTTCATGTTATTGCGTTTCTTTATATAACCTCACCACTGTTCTCATATTATCCAGCTTGGCAAAAGATTTGTATTTCCTACAAAATGCAGAAGGCTCTGGTTTAGCTCCATTTGACTGTTGGATCTGTTTACGAGGAATTAAGACAATGGCCTTACGAGTTGAGAAGCAGCAGGTATTATTTCAAACCTTCTTTCAGAGCCTAGAATTAGTAAATTTTATCTTATAGATGGCAATAGAGATAGCTTTGTTGAGACTTCTTGATTATAAAGAGTAGAGGGGTCCTACTGACTCCTTTGCTTCTTGACCATGATATGATGTTTAATCTGGAATCATTCTCGAAAAGCATATAATATATTTCAATTCTGTTTTGTTATTTCTTCTGCCTCTTGTTCTATTACAATGATTAAATATGCTTGTGGATTCTCCTATTGAAAACGGATGTTTCAAATCTTTGGCAGGAGAATGCCCGGAAGATTGCTGAGTTTCTTGTGTCGCATCCACGAGTGAAGAAAGTTAACTATGCTGGTCTTCCTGATCATCCTGGCCATGACTTACATTATTCTCAGGTACTGTCATAGGATGGTTTTCTGAGATTGATACTGCAATGGTAATACCCACCACTTCTACAAATATTTATCGGTTTAACTCTTGCAGGCAAAAGGAGCGGGGTCTTTGCTTAGCTTTTTGACGGGCTCAATGGCACTCGCAAAGCATGTTGTGGAGACTACTAAGTACTTCAGCATAACTGTTAGTTTTGGTAATTTTCTCCCACCTAAAGTTCATGCAATTTTTTTTTTTAATCTCAGTGATGACTTTGTCCAAGTTATCACATGGCTAAGAAAATTGACACATAAAAATGTACTATCCATCTTGATTATTATATTATGCAAGAACCCATATTTGTTTACCCTAATCCATTTTTTGGGAAAATAACCATGCAGTCTCCAATTTGAAATCTACCCATGTACCCTCTCTTTCAACTGTTGCTTGGTGTAGAGTCCTATGTGCTTTGCATTGCACTTGTCTTATGTCTAGTATGTTCTCTTTCATGAGACAGTCATATTACAAAAGTTCATTAACATGTATCTCCTTTTAAATTTGAAATTTTGTTGTATACTGTTATCTGTAGCAGTGAAAAACTTGATAAATTCAAAGTCAAGGAGTTTGTCGATGCCTCACAGTGAATTAAAAAAAAAAAAATCATTTGCTTCTTCGCCTTTCTAGTTGAACACTAATTTCTTTTTACCTCGAAGTTTACAGCTAAAAGAGTAGTAGATGATTCCCTGTAAAACTGACTTAAAAAGCCAATTTATGCACATTTTGATGCGTAGTAGTGTTGTATCATGTTGTGTAAATTCTGATATGATCAAATTATGATTTACATCCTTTCTAAGATCTCTGGTAGTGAATCTTTTGTGTCAACATTCTCTTTGGTGGAAATCAATTTTAGATTAGTATTTTCGATAATACTAATGTTGTTTGACAAGTCATGAAGTCTGGTATAGATTTTCAGAAAATTTCTTAGTTTTTGTAATTGTTTTTATCTTTTTATCATTCATAGGGAGTGTGAAGTCCCTCATAAGCATGCCCTGCTTTATGTCACATGCAAGCATACCAGCCGCATTGCGCGAGGCCAGAGGTTTAACTGAAGATCTTGTTCGTATATCAGTGGGGATTGAGGATGTGAATGATCTAATTGCTGATTTAGACAATGCTCTTAGAACTGGGCCTCTATAGGTGCTTTTAGATTTCCAACCTTAAGCACTTGATTGGGATAATGACCTGAATCTGTTTCAAATTGTTGACACACAATGATACAAATCAAATGATTCGTGCTTAATATTTATGTAGAATTAGATTTGGGTGCACCATTATTCTGAGATGCTTTCAATGTATTCGGATTTGAGAGAGACATCCATTTTTGCCAAATCAGCCCTTTTGTTTGTAAAGGCTGTAAATGGGCATTTTTATATGTTGGTCATAGCAATCTTTGAAGTAGACTACAACTAGCCGATGTCCGATGTGCATACTACAGGCTCAGGCTCAGGCTCATGAAGAAATATTTTGTAAAAAATTATCTTTATGCCACATATATAATGCTTAGTTGCTTACTATGCGTAACGATATTTGAGGAATTAGCTTCAATTATATTAGTCTCTTAGCACACGCATTGTGTGTGCTCAAGAGCTTTTTTTTTTTTTTTTTTTTTTTTCTCCTAAAGGACAAAACTTTTCATTCATCATAATTCTTGATTGATGCAATTTTCTTAACTCAATTGGTATTTCTAAATGAAACATTTGGCGTTCTAATCCCCTCCAGGGCCGGCTGAATAGTGGAGCAATAGATGCGGTTGCCTAAGGCCCCAAGTAAAAAAAAAGGCTACCAAATTTTAACCAATAGGGATATATATAATCAATAAATAAAATAATAATGAAAAACAAACAAAAAAGTGAGAAAAATGCTAAATCCACAATATCTTTCACAACACTTTTACAACAAATGCTAACTAGCAGATTGTTACTGCCTGTTATTGATGACAAAAAAATAATTATAGTGGTGTTTTCAAATAGAAAACAAGAAGCAACTTAAAACTTAAGATTTATTATGAAAAATATTGTGAATGTTGCACTTCTAAAAAATAAAATAATAATAAGAGTTTTTTTTTTGAGGAACAAAATAATAATAAGAGTTGAGTTAGTAAACTTTTACTAGTTTTCATCTAGGTCTACCATTATCACTACTCTTTTATTTACCACTATCAATCTACACATCAACAAGTGTGAAAAGTTTTGTCAAATTCTTTGTGTCTATAAAATTTCTAAAAAAAGAAAGAATTCTACGTAATTCATGTTAATTAGTAGTGATTTTGCATCTAAAACAAGATAATCAATTTTCGCTTTAGGCCCCTAAACGCATCAAGCCGCCCCTAATCCCCTCCCCCGTTGTAACTATCAAATTATAATATATATATATATATATATATTTATATAAAAGTCATTATTTTGTGTGATTGGTCTATTTATTATTTTTTACGTTAGGTTGCAACACAAATCAATGAGTAACAAAGCATACATGTAATCAGATAAATACATAAATATCAAATATCAAATTGGGGCGAATGGGAATTTTGACATTTAAAAAAAGGCCTATTGACATTTAATCTATCATTTCAACCTGTAAAGAAACCAAAAAGTGGGCCAGTTAACACTGATTGATTATTGATTAAAATAATAATTATTCCTGAAACTATTTATCCAAACTATTTCAATTTTTCCATATATTTTTCATGATTCTCAAGAACCATGAATAGCATAAAATAAAAATAAAAATAAAAAGTGAATATGAAATTATGAAGAAAAATGGTAAAGCAATGAGGTGACCAATTGAACAAAAATGAAATGTAAAAAAGTGGGGGGAAAATGACCATACCTTTATCTAGCGCGTGTTTGAATCAAATTTTGCTTTGGATTTTTTTCCTACTTCAAATTATTAGATCCAATAAGAAATAAACTTGCATTCTAGAACCTGAAACTACGGAAAAACAAAAGGGTAAAGGAAGGAGACAAACAATATTCAAAATTAAATGATAGAATGACAATAATTAAAAAAAAAAAGAAAAAAAAACCATACCTTAATCCAACGAACGTGAAGGCATACTAATCCCATCGTATAATATTCCAATTTTTTTTAAGAATAAAATATTTTTCCAAAATCAGAATAGCTAAGCACATAACCAAAAAACAAAAAGGTATAATATGCTCATTATTTTTTTCAAATAAAAAAATCAAATACTTATGCACTTTCAAAAGGTAAATATAAATGAAAATTTGGGCTGATAAGAAACATCTAATCAAGTAAAAAACCATTGTCAATCAACATGAAAAATATAGAAAAACCCACCTAGCGTCAAGATCATAGGCACAAAATGAAGGAATTGGAGATATAGTGCAATGAAGAGGGAAAATATTGTGAGTTGGGTGTGGTAGTTTTCTTATTTTAAAAATAATCATATCTTATCCAATTGTGATTATAATAGTTTATGTAGGGTCATGATTTGAGACCCAAGCCCAATTAGTATGGGGTCTTGGTTCAAGGGGACCAGAAACAATGAATTTATAGAGAATGGGTCGTAGAACTAGATCTTAGCGAGTTGGACAACGGTTGGAATTTGGCTATACAACGATTAAATACAAGTAAGACACATTGATTTCCATAGACCTTTAGTCCGAGAAGGTAAAATAGATCTATATATATTGATCACCGTTTGAGTATTGTGGCAGTTTTTCTTTTTTTTTCTTCTCTCATGGGACTCCCCATATTATATAGCCTTCTTGAAGCCATCATGAGCCTACACTTGTTGATCATCTGGATCCCTACTTGAGTACTTGTCCCATCGGACACCCCTCTTCAGCCTTCTGTGAGTTGTGGTGGCCAAGGCAACACTGTTCACAAGTTCTCTCCACATAAATGTGGCCAGAAAAGTAGCTGCAATGCATTTAATACGGTAGCAGCAGCCTCTCCTTGGATATCTTGCGTTTCCCTCTAATTGCTAGAGTGCACATTCGAGCTACACTCATTACATCCGAGGAGGTATTCCTCCTCGTATGGTCTTCCATATGTTCCTTGCCTTTGAGAGCTTAGCTGGGAATCCCTTAGACAACCATTTCCCCTCCTCGGACATTGTCAGTTGTCCTGGGTGAGGCCCAAAGCCCATTGCATGATTTGGAGTCTTTACCCCTACAGTTTAAATGTGAAGGTTTTTGAAAGAACGTGGAATTTTTTTTTTTTTAAATAAAGTTTTAAACGTGATTTTAACTTTTGAATTTGGCAAGAAAAAAAAAAGAAAAAAAGAGGAGGGATGGAGATTAGTGATAATTGTTAAATAGATGAGAAATTGAATTAAAACTCAAATATATGAGAAGTTTTAAACGGTTTTAATTTTTGAAGTAAATATCCCAAAATTTTAGTTGTGATAAACTTAAAGAGATTTGAATTTTTGTTGTGGGAGAGTAGAAGTTTATCTAAACTCAAGGATTTTAAAACTTGGTAATATGACTTATTTTCCCTTTAATAATTATTGTAGGGGTAAAGACTCCAAATCATGCAATGGGCTTTGGGCCTCACCCGGGACAACTGACAATGTCCGAGGAGGGGAAATGGTTGTCTAAGGGATTCCCAGCTAAGCTCTCAAAGGCAAGGAACATATGGAAGACGATCCGAGGAGGAATACCTCCTTGGATGTAATGAGTGTAGCTCGAACGTGCACTCTAGCAATTAGAGGGAAATGCAAGATATCTAAGGAGAGGCTGCTGCTACCACATTAAATGCATTGCAGCTACTTTTCTGGCCGCATTTATGTGGAAAGGACATGTGAACAGTGCTGCCTTGGCCACCACAACTCACAGAAGGCTGAAGAGGGGTGTCCGATGGGACAAGTACTCAAGTAGGGATCCAGATGATCAGCAAGTATAGGCTCACGATGGCTTCAAGAAGGCTATATAATATGGGGAGTCCCATGAGAGAAAAAAAAAAAAAAAACTGCCACAATACTCAAACGGTGATCAATATATATAGATCTATTTTACCTCCTCGGACTGAAGGTCTATGGATGTCAATGTGTCTTACTTGTGTTTAATCGTTGTATAGCCCAATTCCAACCGTTGTCCAACTCGTTAGGATCTAGTTCTACGACCCATTCTCTATAAATTCAGTGTTTCTGGGCCCCTTGAACCAAGACCCTATACTAATTGGGCTTGGGCCTCAAATCGTGACCCTACAATTATAATTTGTTAACTTTTTAACTCTTATGTTTGTTTGTACGGATAATTTAGTTTGTAAGTAGTATAGATTAGTGGTATAGATTTGTTTGAGATTAAAATTAAAAAAGAATAAAAAACGTGCTTGATTATTATTTTTTTGATAGAACCATTCTTTTTTTTTTTTTTTTGATAACGGATAGAACCATTCTTGATAAGAGAGTTTGCATTTTTTTTTTCTTTAAAGTAACCAAGAGTATTTTTATTTATTTTTATTTTTATTTTATAAAAAAAGAGTATTTTTATTTGAAAGGATAACTCAGAGTATTTGAATTCAAATAGGAAACAAACTTATCAAATAGAGAACAGATGGATTTGAATTCTAACATGTAGTGAGATGATTGTGATTATAGAGTCTTGGATGGTTTGAATAATGTGAAATTATGCTTTTAACCTTTTTGTTGTCTTTTATAGCAAATCAAATTAAACTAAAGGGTATATTATTTCAGAATTTGTATGAAAACATTTTGATACGCCAAAAATTGAAGGTGAAATAGAAGAATCCTCTTATTAATAGTATAAAAAGATTATATGCCGTTAGAAAACTGAGGAAATGTAAATTTTTAGTATTAATAATATAATTAAGAATATGAACATGTTTCTTGAATGTATTGAGAAATATTTGATTATTTCCACTATATTACTCTCACAATTATTTTTATATATTCTCAATTGCTTCTTAAGGGGCAAATTTGCTTTTGTATTTTGTTGAATTTTGTTTAACAGTTGCTAATGCAACTGAATTTGAGTAAAAAGACCATATTTCAAACCAACTGCTTCTAATATAAATTTTAGGAAAAAACACCATAAAAATACTTTATTTTATAAATAATTGAGAAATGCTATTTCCATAATACTTTCACAGAAAATCCTAAATAGCAAACTGTTACTGGTTGTTATTGGTGGGATCAAATTAGAACCAGTAACAATTTTACCATCTAAAAGTTATTGTGAAAGTGTTGTAAAAACATTATAAACATAGCACTTCAAATGAGAAATTTAGGTTTGAATCTTGTCTACACCATTAATTGATCGGTGTCTTAGAATAGTGATAAAGAACAATTATTATGGAGTGGATGCTATAGGATGAAATTCTATTGTATCAATCAAAAAGGAAAAAAGAAAAGAAAAGGAAAAGTTGGAATTTTTGTTTTTATTACTATTTTTTTATGGAAGATAAGCTAGGATTTCCAGATAAAAACAATAAGATAATTTGAGAATATCCAAAAAAGGATGAACCTGATATTTTACTTAAAAAAGAAAGAAAGAGATTTCTATCTTTTAATAATTATATATATATATATATATATATATATATATATTATAAAAGATAACTCAGAATCTTAAAAAAAAGGTTTTAGTGAGAGATAAAAAACATAAAAAGGTGAGAGGATAAAAAAAAGAACAAAGTTTTTTTCCAAACTAGTTTGGAGAAAAACCTTACAAACTAGTTTGGAGAAAAACCTTACAAACTCATCATATGTTTAGAGAGAAACCTTACAAACTCATCATATATATTTATATTGAGTGTGAATTTTGAAAATCTAACCGTTAGATTGCATGTTCTTATTACATCTTTAATGCTTACAAAATTTCAAGAAAATCAAAGATCAATTGCTATGTAATCAAATAAATGTTATAATTTCAAGTTTTTGTAATCTAAAGTTGTATATAAAAAATAAGTTAATTGATCAAATAGTAAATAATATCCGATTTAAAGAAAATTTGATATTCATGTTAAGAACATAAGGAATATGAAATTCAACGGTTAGATTTTCAAAATTTACACCCAAAAAAGAAATATATGAAAAGTTTGAAGAGTTTTTCACCAAACTAGTTTGGAGGAAAAACTTTGTTTTAAAAAAAATAGTGATATAGTTTCAAGTTTATCTCAAAGAAGTTGTATTATTTCAATATTTGATTTTTTTTCTTTTTTACTTTGAATTTGACTATAAAAAAAGTGGAGGGTACGCTGTTTAAAATTTTGGGGGTTTTTTCCTTTCAAAAAAAAAAAAAATAAATAAATAAAATTTGGGGTTAAATTTTTTTTTTTTTATTTAACTTACTTATTCTCATTCGTTGAAAAATTTTAAGTTAACTGATTGCTGGTAGTTCCTCAAAAAAAAAAAAAAAAAAAAAAAAACTGATTGCTGGTATTTTAGGAAATTCAAAAAATTGAGTTCAAAGCAGAGAATCCTTTAAAAAAATTGTATAGATGAAGGAATTAAAAACTGATTTGTGCAATACCACATAATTTCTCAACCACTCCCTCCATTACTCTCTAGGGGCTGCCTGTCATATTGCCATGGTATATGGTTAAGGGTTAAGTTAACAGATGCCCTTAGAACAATTTTTAATAAACCATAATAGGAAAGTTTTGATAAATCATAATAGGAAAGTTTTGATACAATTTTTATACAAAATATAAAAAGTTGTTAATAACATTTATTGTTTTATTATTCTTCAAATAAAATGTTTCTAAAAATAGCTCTTAAACTAATTCCCTAAAGGCATTGATTAACATTTCCCATGGAGTAATGGATAGGGTTGGATGTCATATCAATGGGATCCACTCCTATATAAGAGGGTGATTACATAATCCAGATAATACACTATACCACAGCTAGCTCTCTCATATCTCACTAGCAGATCATAGTACCATATGCAGCGTGAAAATCGAGTTGAGATCAGAGCAACACAACTGCATTGAACTTTTACAGTGAAAATTGATTGGGATTGAATTGCGCTAAAAATACAAATTTGTGAATGGTTAGAGCCATGTTCAGAACAGTCCAAACTAGCTCGAGTCGATGTTAGATTCCGATTGTCCCAATCTATGTACAAACTAGAAACCATTTCAGCTATAGCTCTAAAGTGGCAATTGAATGAAAGAGTAACTGTTTTGAGTATGAAGGGTGTGGAAACTGAGAAGATGAAGAGAGAGTGGTTTTGCCAATGGAAGTCTTGGTTAATTTTAACATGTATCACTGGAACAGTATCAGTTTCCTAAAATTCAGATAAGGCAACCTAATTCTATAAACCAATATTCATTGATAAATTGTTACCACCATTTTTTTTTTTTGGGCTATGGAAGTAGGAAAACAACTATTTACCAGAGACAGAGGACCCCATGTTCCCACTCCGCTTCTTGTCCATATTGACAGCTTAAAAGCGTGATGTATGACTCGAATCCCACAAACCGGGAAGAGTAAGCACAAAAAAACAATTTATTTAATTGTCTTCATTTCATTAATGTTTCTACATTCTAGTCCCACTTCTCGTCCTAGCTTTCCCCATGGCACAAATCTGCAAAACAACTGACTGATACCATAAGGTTTTATTTTCTTATTCCAAAAAACCTAGCAGCACAAAATCACAGAAAAATTCACCGAAAATTACCCAATGGTACTAAAGAGTGAAATTTTCCATGATTTTTTCTAGAATAAGTTTATTGACCCACCAAAATTGATAACAAATTTCACACTCATACGAAATGGCAAGTTGTTAACAGTAGATAATAAAGTAGTGTCACTAGTGTGCAATCAATAATAACCTGCCAACTCAACAAGTGTAAAATTTATTATGAAAACAGTTGTGTCTATAGCATTGCTTTTTTTTTTCTTGTCGCAAGGGTCTCACTTTTTTCAGGGATTCTAAAACTGTAAATAATTTAAATCCAAATTTTCTAAGGATTTCATGTTAGCATGATAACTCGAGACCAAATGGCACAGAGAATTAAACTTTACCTAAGAATTTTTATGAGACATACACAAATCAACGAAGAAGAAAGCCTTTTCAAATGTATCATGAAGCTATGTTATCCAATTTACATTCTTATTGCACTGGGTATAAGAGACATTACCAAAACTTTAAAATCCACATGGAAGATTTTGATCCTTAGACGCATCTATACGTCCTTGTCAACTGTCAACCTCTAATTCTAATGAAAGGATAGTAAAGATTATCCACAAATCTATCATCATCATACCAAAGTACCAATAATTGTTTCTGTGACACAGACTGTGCAGTAAGATCACCTTCTCATGGTCACTGAAAACCTATTTTCAACATCAGTATTAACTTCCCCCCAAATTCTTTTCCTACAGAAGCACTCCAAATGTAGATTCTTACCAATACATAACGTCAATGAGCTTCTACACACCAATTAATACCTTCAAGGAATTTAAAATCCAGTCTCTCCAATTCTACAATGCTATGTACAGACACTTCTATCCTTGGGTTCTTGTTAGACCTGTAGCAATAAAACACAGGATGAGCAGTTAATTGTGCTATAAGACTCACAAAATTACTAAGGAGTGTCAAGATTGTGTTTTCGAGGACTAAGGGCTTTTAACTACAGCTGGCAATTTGCGTTGTGAAGAGATAGTGATGGCATATAAGTGAAAGCAGCCCAGCAACTACCTCAAATAGCAGACCAGTAGATATAGCTTATTCACTATTCACTCCCAAAGTCTTCACAACTCAAGCCCTCTGATATAGATTCCAACCTTTTATTGTCTAGTGTAAGGCCAACACACCAATATCAGTTTCAAACTTTGAAACATGAAAGATGAAAAATATGGCAAAAATCTAACCTTGATGTTCTCTGTCACGAGAATCGAGAAAGCTTTCTGAATCTGTTGCTAGGAAAGGTGATCGAGGGTAAGTCTCCAGTATATCTGAAATTTTCAGATGTATTACATTAATACTAAACGTACATACAATGTCTTGGAATGATTAAAGCTACACATACACCTAGATACATGTTCTAATACAAAGTAAGATACTGTTCATAAATTTAGTTAGTTAAAGCTATGCAAAAACTCATGCACACTGTTAATGGCCAACTTTTAAGTTGATATCATCAACTGAACTCATATAGCCCAATCAGCATTTCCACCTAACAGTCTATAATTGTGTGTATTACAGTATTTATTTATTTTTTTTACATTTTTGGTTGAAAGGGTTTTCATTCTTCCTCAGATGAATTTTACGAACAAAACAGTTGTTCCACTTAAACTGGCTGAGTTCCAGCTGCCTCGCTGACTAGAAGAGTAATCTTGAGCAAAAATAAAGGAGGAGCATATAAAAACTGATGCAAGAGCACAACCAGAAATTATTTCAATATTTTATTAAGGATTTTCATTGGATAATTTTATATTTTAAGTTTTTGTTAGTTAAGTTTGAATTGTGATAGGGATTAAAATTTCATGTTCTTAGATAGGGATTAGTTTAGTATTTGGATTAGTAATTGAGTTTGGCTTAGGATTAGTCATTTATCTTTATCTCTTATTTCTTGGAAGCTCTATAAAGCTCCAGATGATTTATTTGGTATTCAAACTATTTTGATTAAGAATATTCATTCGTGCAAATTGCGTTTGTATTTGGTGGTGAATCCAAACAACTGTGGGACTGTTCTAAGGTGGTGAAGCCTAGGCTGTCCCGCATCATTCATTCATGAGAGAGAAAGAGAGAGAGAGAGAGCACATACCAGAACTCTGAGAAAAGTCTGCTGCCAGGTCCGAGAGACTGAAATTTCGAGGAATCTGGCCTAAATATCCAAAAGAAGAAGATTCCATATCCAGAATTTGTTCATTCAGGGGTTGTGAGTTGGACTCTACACTGGGGAAAGATGCAACAGATGCATCCCCAATTGTTGGACGCATTTCCAGGACATTTCCATCAGAGCCAAACATGTAAGAGGAACTGCCAGAATATCCAGTTTCTGATTTGATTATCCCGCCATTTATTCCTTGAATCATACCCAAGTTTGAGCTCTGAGCAGATAGCATATTTGGTGGGGCATCAATCCTACTAGAATGAGCAGGCATTTGAACAGCAGCATGCATATTTGGGTGCAACAATGATACACCATTAGTATATGCATTAGGCACACCATTAGTAAATGCATTAGGCAAACCGGAACCAATAGGGTGGTGGATATTTTCTGCCTTCACAGCTGGTCCTGTATGCTCTGGGCCATAGCAAGCTGAATTCTGGTGCACTGTCAAATAAAGTAACTATCAGTTGCCAATTTAATGAAAGTATGACATGCATTACAAGCATGTGCTGGAAATGAAATTGTCCAAGGGAGTAATCAAGGAAAACATTAATTGAAGTGCCTTAACAGTCCTCAGACCATCCAATAAATATGTAACAGACTAAAATATGGCATTTTGAACAAAATTAGCCCAGCATTACAAAGGAAAGACCAAATTAAGTCCACCTCCCCTCCTTTGCCCCCACCCAGCCCACCAAAAAATGCCAAATTCCCCATAATATGAAGTTGGTTACATGCCTGTAATTATATCACATGCTATGCTTACTTTTGTCACCAACTTGATCAACACTTATTCACAAAGCATTATCAACCCAAATAAAGTTAGCAATCAGTTTTCAATAAGTTTCAATAATTAGCATATCAGTCTTTAGTTTGCATGTGCATATGGTGCATTCCATGCATAGTTTTACAATTATTAGGCATTCATCCTGTCGAAATATGATGTTATGGCATCTACACAACCAACAAGTAGTCCTAATTTTATATAAATCACTAGCAACTTCATTAATCTGGCATCCTGACTTCATGAGATGTTCTCTTTTAGGATAAAAAAATCATTTAATACATCAAGAATGGAGGCCTACATTTCAACAGAGTGACAACTTCTAAAAAACGGTTCGCATACAAGTGCAGCATTTTCAGCTATGTAAGCAATCTCTGGATTATTGACCAATGTGGATTTATTAACAATAACAAGCTCCTGTGTTCTATCTCAGAACTTTTAAGGGTTTTGTTATAGTACAAACACTGGATCCTCTTGAAAAAGGTTGAGAAACTACATAATATTTATCAAAATTTAGGGAGAGAGAGAGAGAGAGATAGAGTAATAAGACCGCTCAGCTATGATTTTTGAATATTAATCCCTTGTAAACAGCCAACCAACCTAACTAAGCTGCATTACTGCTCATGGTCCACACCAGATTAATGCAACAGTGCCAGACTGATTACAGTAAAACAATGATGAGATGTAAGTTCATGTGAGCTAAAATTAAAGTCACGGTTAGATTAGATAAAAATTGAAGATTATTCCACTCTCTCTATAGAATTTCTCACATCATTCTACTTCACACAAATATTTTTTGATAAATATTCTACTTCACACAAATTCTCAAGCTTATACAGCAAGAGCCATTTGATAATGAGGGCTAGCATTGAGTTTTTAGATATTTTGCTAAACCACATTTTAGGGTTTTAAGTTTTCCATGAGCCATACATCCCTAAGAAATGCAATCAAGAGATATACCATAACTGAAAATTACTGGTACAAAATGGTGGGTCAACATGAACCACTTTTCCTTTTCTCCAGTCCACCTATGCAAGCCAAAACTAGAGGCTTTCAAGATTCAAAAGAATAGTCATAAATAAGAAATTTAATTTGTCAGAATGTATTGTCTTCTATGACACTTGCATGCAATTTAGTAGTGAAGGCAAAATTTTAGGGGCTGTCCCAGTTCCTCTAGATATTATTAAGAAAATTTAAGGAAGTGAAAATGGGGTGATATTCTAGTAAACAAGTATAAAGATTGACCAAAATAAAAAGAACTACAGAAGAAGCAGGGAAAATGAAATGTGCTAGGGATTAAAAACACTCTCTAGGCCAAACATAATATTCATCTCATAAGTGCAGCAAAGTGAAAAGGCTTCTCTATTTTCAAGTGACAAAGCAAACTGTATGTTATCCAAAGACAAAGATGCATAACCCACTTACATAGCAGCCATAAATTCCAGGCAAATGCTAAACAAATTTACTCCTGGGATTAATTTAATGACTAATATTATGCAATTCAGGGCTGCTCAGGAACTGAGAGCAGTAAAATGCAACTTAGAACAACTAAACCTACAAGTAAAGCCGTGGGCCAAAATGGACTTCTAGGGATTATAGAAATAACCCTAGTTACTAACTTTTTTTTTTGATAAGTAACCCTAACTACTAAACATAGAAAAGGTCTTACATGATGAGATATGAGATCCATTAGAGGTAGGCAGTGAAGCAACTCCACTTGATTGCATCTGACGCATTAACTGCACCTGTTGATCAAGCAACCTGTTGAATTCATTTATTTGTTGCTTCACCATCAATCTAAGATAATAAGCCCTGAAGAAATCTCGATTTTCTTCTTCTAGCTTCTGCCAAACTGAAAAGCGAACAAGATACTAAGTTTGTGAAGGGGAGAAGGGCACAGCAAATGCATAACGACTGTAAATAGAATTGGGTGGGGAAAAAAAGCATTCAGAAATATAAATTTTCCTTTTTTGAATCCACTAAAAACTGTGGGTGCATGGATCTGATTTCTCATCATTGATTCATAAATCAACAATACAAAAGCCTTATCTTGCTTGCTCTTCTTTTGAAAGAAATTGCTTGAGCAGCTGCAACTGCACTGGGTTTATTTGTTTAAGTTGACTGGCAAGGAGAAGTTAGTATAAAGCTCTGGAAGGAAAGCGCTGGGGAGAGATAAGATATTGGATTAGGTTGAAGGGCTGAGCAATCCTATATTTCTGAAGAAGTTGAGTGATAAGTTTGCAGTGGTTCATGACTCCTGATTGCAACAGGTTGGTTGATGACTCAATATCCAAGTAGGACAATGAGCAAAAAATTCTTTTAGATTTCAAAGTTCAAACTTACTTGGTAACCATATAACACAATTACATGAGCTATGGTCATCTTGTATGTTAGAATTAATAATATAAAAGAAAGCCATAAAAGAAGCATGAATAGCAAGGTTCAGAATGCAAACTAAACGAGTTGTTTGGGCAATAGGCCAATGATACTTGATCAAAATTGGTCTTCAACATGCTATTATTTCTCCTTTTTTCTTCCTTATTTCTCCTTTTTTCTTCCTTAAAAAAAGAAAAAAGAAAATTGAAGCTATGCAATTTAAGGAGTTAATTTTCTAACTCTTCTAAAATTAACTTAATTATCAAAAAAATTACACTATTAATTTATTATCACGCTTTTTTTTTTTTTTTTAATTTTGAGTATGCAAGAAATCTCCATATATTGCTTGTGCAAATAAAACCTACTTGTATCTGTTTCAGAACACATAAATAAAATGAAATAATGACAACTATTAAAAAAGTATCCATAATTACCAAGCTCTGTAAAACCAGGCTCTATTTTTGCTTGATCCAATAGAGTTTCCACAACCTCCTTCTGATTCATGTACAGTTGAAGACATCGCTCTATAAGATTTTGCACCTGAAAAATCAAGGCATATATGCCCCAGAAAAAGGAAATAAAAAAGATCAGGACAGCCAGATTCTTTTTCTTATATACAATACATGGACTAAAAGCATGGTTTACATTTTTCCATTTCATCAACATTCTACGGTAGGGTTCATCCCAAGAGCTCAGGGTTCAAATTGCCCCATCCCCCACTATTGAATTATAAAAAGGGGGTCAAACTTTGGTGTGATAGCAAGTGCCTTCCACCCAAAGCTGCATACGTCATGGGGTGTGTGTGTGGTAAGACTACCTACCAATCACCTCTTCCAGACTCCACAGATTTGGGAGTTTTGTTGCACCGGGTACAACCTTTAACATTTTATCAAGGTTCTATGGTAACTCTGGGGTATGGTACCCATCATAATCGTTTATTTTGCTTGATTTATTCATGAACAAATTGGTAAATTTAAAACACATGCAAATACAGGCTTCGAAAAACACGAGAAACAGTACAATTCTCCCATTTAAATAAACATTTACTAGCACTAATTTAACATCTGTTTAGATAAGATTTTAATAATTCTATAAAGGAGTTACCCTAATAAATCTAGAAAATCTCAATTCATATCCCCTTATATCATACATACATACACACAAAATTAAAAATAACAAAAAATTTTAATTAAAAAAAAATTAATTCAAGAAAAAAATAAGAAAATTATATTTAAGCTTATTCTCCAATTTCTCTAAACCTAAGCAATATTAGTACCACAAACACACATCACAATACAAATTAAAAAAGAAAAAAGAAAAAAAAATTTACTGAAATCACAATACAAAAGACGAGGAAAAAACAATCATTATTCAGAACTAAACAAGTCAATTACTCAAAGAATTTAAAAAAAAAAAATCAAAATACACAAAAAGGAGCAATTAGAAGAAGTATAAACCTATATAATTACTTTTTACTAATTAAAATGACTATTTTTTTAATCGAAAAAATTAAAGAAATTCAATCTTTAAAGCTTACCACTTGTATATCTTGGCGCGAGACTCTTCTAACGGAACCGCTCGACATTTTTTGGACGCAGAGAACCGAAACGAAAATCACTATAAGAAAGAACGCTGTGAGGAATATTCGAAAATTGAAGCTTATTTTTCACGCTGATTCTCCTCCACTTTCAGCTTAAAACCTATCAAAATAATCGAATATTAAATCGCTTTGATCGAATCAAAAACAAAATTTCACAGCAACGAAAAAAAAACGAAGCTAACGATTTTTAGCTGATCTCGCTTACAAAAAAAAAATATATAGAATGAAAATCCAAGGGTTTGAATTTGATTATTATGTAACCAAAAGCACAGATTTGTGAGGTAAACCAATAGAGTTGTGAATATATGTAGAGAGAAAAATTTGGAGCAAATTGGTGATTTTAATGGAACTTACCGGAATTGGATTCGAGAGAGAAAGATAGAAAATGGGAAGGTGACGAAGCAAATGTTCGCTTTTTATGGTGGAATCGGTTTGATATAACTTTTTTTTTTTTTTTTTTAATTTTATAAAAGAAGTCATAGCTGCGAAGAGTTTTAATTTCAGCTAACTACTAAAAATTTGTTGTAAAAAAATAAAATCTATTTTAAAAATAATATTATAAAAGTAACATTTCTATCATTTTTTTTAAGTCCAACCTTCTATGCATTTGTTAAAAGACTTTTTTTTAAGTAAAATTTGAAATCACTTTGTAAGAAATATAAAACGCGGTAAAAAAAAAAAAAAATCAACTTTTTTTGTTTTGAACTCTAAGAAGTTTCTAAAATTATTGTTTAAATTAATACCTTTTAAAATATTGGTTAACAATTTTTTTTTCCTTCAAATTATTAATTATAAAAAAAAATCAAATTTTATAAAAGGTGAAGGTAATAATATATTAACGATAGATAATAAAATAATATTAGTGGGAGTGAGAATGATCAATATTAACTCGTCAACTTAATAATTGTTAAATTTAATAGGAAAACTGTTGTGTCCGCATTTCTAGGTTAAAAGATTTTGGATGGGTTGGCTAAAATGAAGTGAATAGTACTGGAGGCTGACACGTAAAAAAAGGGTGGGGTCGACAGGCATGGGAGATCAGTTGATTTGGACTCTCATTATTACCATCTGATCGAATTCATTTATTTGGCTGGGGGCGGGTTTTTTCTTGCCGTTTACACTTGCAAACTGGGATCGGATTGAGTCAATTTGTGGTCAAAGACAATGACTCGAGGATGAGCCTGGCACGTAAATAACACTTCCAGAAGACTTTTTTTTTTTTTTTTTTTTTTTTTGAGAAGAAACATTTCCAACACTTTTTTTTATAAGAAACATTTCCAAGACTTGATAAGTTGATAGTAGATTGGGTAATTAGGATTTAGGAGTCCTATTCTAAAATTGTGTTATATATATATCTAGTTTTCCATGTCAATAGGCCACAGGAAAATTCATTTGTATCATTGTATGCTTCACAATTATTATTTTAGAATAGGATTCTAAAATTGTGTCCCTTGCATATAGTTTTGGCAATGCAAGAATATTAAATTATATGCCTTTAAATTTTGGTAAATTGTTTTTGGTCTCTTAAATTTTACTTTTTTGTTATTTTAATCAGGTTTCATATTTGACTTTTATTTTTATTTTTTTAAACAAATGAGGGTATCTAGACCGTCGAATATTCGAATATTCCCTATAGTGTATACAGTCTCCCTTTTCGTACATGCCAGGTTATTATAAGTAGGAATCTCATAGGAGTGGTCCTAAAATATTGGCAAGAAGTTTCGAAATCTCATGGATATCATTCATAAGGCCTTAGGAACTACTTAACCAATCTCTTGTGGTTTGAACGAACTTTTCTAAAATGACATAGTTTTGGCTTTTCTCTTAATTCAAAAATTACATTGAGAAAGAATGATCTTTATGTTTTTTTTGATGTATGCATCACATGTCTAACAGGTAGTGGGAACTACATATCTATAATACCAAAATGTGAAACGTGTAATACATGCATCAGACACACAATACGTGCTCAGCTCAACACATTTTAGAGCATAAGGTGATAATTTTATGTGACACTTGGGCCAATAAAATCCTACCTAATGGGGAGATAGTTGGAGAGGTGACAAAACCGTATACTTTTCAATTACAAAACCAATAAACCTGAAAAATATGGATTGTTTTATGAAAGAATTTTTGGGCCGATAAAAAGTGGGATTTGAGCTTGTGGATATTTTCATATATTCAAATATTAATTGAATAATATTTATATATTTTTTTCATCTAAAATATACTTTTCTTTCTTTTTGAGATGCAAAATTTATACTAATTATGTTTTCATATTCAACTCTTGCTTATGTTTCCCTTTTTACTGTCAATATGGTTAAACTGCTTAGTCTTTCTTATGATATAGTTGATCTTAAACATGATTTTTATTAATTTTTATTTTGAAAAACTTCTTTCACCCCAAACAAGTGTAATATGTATTGTTAGTCATATTTTATAAGCAACACACGCAGAAGAAAAAAAAAATCTAGTATTTTTATATAATTTAATACATTAATTGGAGTATTTTTATCTATTTGTAAAACTTCTTTTCAAACCTTTAATTTTGAAAATTAATCTAAACCATCAATATCATAATAAATACAATGTTTGAGATAGTCACTATTTCTCTTGGTAATACTTGATTTTATTATTGAACATTAGATTTTAGTAATAAATTTGTCTTAAAATCTATTAATTTTGATTTTAATTTGATATAAGCATAAATGATGAGTCTATTCATCTTTCATGTGTCTGGGAGATTGAAAATTTTCAAATAGAGTAAAATGTATTAATAGTGCACAACATTTGAAAATATGCTAATTTTTAAAATTATTTTTTATTTTTTTAAAATTTTGGGCTTTAATTAATAATTTTACACACAATAGATAATGCATTCAATTGTTCAATAAAGGGGGCTTTTTTTTTTGGCTAAATGAGGGGCCTTAGTTTATTATTATTAATATCAATTTTTGCTATACTATACTATAAGAAAAATAGATATACTATATTCTATTCTAATAGAATAAAGGTTGAGATGCCCCTGGCACAAGATACCTATCACCTACAGATAACATATGTCACCATATCATCTTAGACTTGGCAAACAAGTCGAGTTAATATATTTTGGGAAAAACTGGGCACACATCTAATTATAACTCACACCTAGAGGATGCATGCAATGACAACAAGTGTTCTTTTGTCAAAGCATAAGATAATGACACGTGTCAAAATCGTAATAATTCTAATAGTAAGGAAAACAATAATAAAGATAATTAATTTTTCCTATAAACATTTTAAGTAAAAAAAAATGGTTTTGGTAAAAATTTAGTTTTAAGTAATGACATTCATTACAAATTGTCTTCAAGTCATTAAAATACAACATCTTACATATCATATGCCACAATCTTTATGCAAGACTCAATGACTTCAATCCAACATCCTCAATCCTACTAGAAAATACAAAGAAAGCAAATAGAACCCATGACACAACCAGTGTAACCCTATACATTCTTGCTCTGACTCGGGCAATCATTTCTCTCACCCTTGATTTTTCTTCTCTTCGCTTAGCTATCCTTTCCCTCTCCCTTGCCTTTTCTTCCATTTTACGAGCTAGTTTTTCCCTCTCATTAGAGGCCTTTGCCTCATTCTCTAACCTCTTGAATTTTGCCAAGACTATTGGTGCAACTTCAGACCCACACTTACAAGTTTTTTGATCCAACCACTTAAAGAATTTACAAGTCTGTACCTCTTTCTGCGCATAAAATCAAATCATTTCAAACAGCCCAATTGCAACAATTTAATCAACATTAATCGGGTTTTAAAAAATAAAAAGCATTTCAAACTGAAGATGATTACATAACTCACCTCATCATAAAAGCAACAGCCATAAAACCTCCTCCCAAAATTATCCAGTGTCAAAGACGTCCTTTGCGCGCATCTATCTCTCGAACATAAATGGTGACTGAAACTCGAGTAAAAATCACTTGATGAAGACATAGTGGGACACAAATTTTTGATTCCTACGGACAAATATCAAACATTACCCATCATCAGAACAAATTTTTCAGAATTTGAAGTCCTAGAACACGCACTTACCTGTGAGAGACAAGAATGGTGGTCAAACTTATATTTCCTTGCTCGCAGTCAGTAGCAGAAGCCGAATCTTGCATTAATCTAACACAATTTCGATCATGAAATGCGATTTCAGTCACGGGATTTGATTTCTAAGAAAGTTGGAGAAGGAATTCAAACGAAATATCTCTCGGATCCTAGTTCTAATTTGTCTTATATATTAAAAAGGTTTTTAAATGGAGAGGCAAGGATGGGTGTTACGGAGTCCTAATGGAGGCCACATCAGGTAGATAAAGTGATAAAGTCCAAACCATGGGTTGGCATTATTAAAATGGGCCTAATTATTACATGTGGATAAACTGTAATTACCCCCAACAAAATAAGATCCTGTTCATAATTTTAGTTAATTAAAGATACACAAAAACTCATGCACTCAGTTAATGGACAACTTTTGAGTTGTTGTCATTAACTGAACTCATGACCCAATCAGCATTTCCACCTAACAGTCTATAATTGCGTGTATAACAGCATATATTTATTTTTACATTTTTGGCGGAGAGGGTTTTCATTCTTTCTCATATGAATATAGGAATGCTAGAAGCTTTGAGGGTTGTGAACGCTCGTTGCTGGAGATTAAGTCTTTTTTCTTACACACTCTCTTTGAATGGAGTGGTTTTTTCTCATTTTTCTTGTTCTTCCTTTTCTATTTTTCTTGATCACTGTTCTTTTGTTTCTTGATTTGTGCCCCCATAGTACATCCCCAATGTACTCGGCTTGGCAATCTTTTTATTATTAATAATATTCTTACGTTATTTATCAAAAAAAAAAATATATGAACAAAATAGTTGTTCCACTTAAACTAGCTGAGTTCCAGCTGTCTCACTGACTAGAA
Organism: Quercus tomentella; assembly: GCA_028535165.1. Lineage (NCBI taxonomy): Eukaryota > Viridiplantae > Streptophyta > Magnoliopsida > Fagales > Fagaceae > Quercus > Quercus tomentella. The sequence continues at coordinate 37,808,881 of JAPQVY010000012.1, read as the reverse complement.
CAGTAATCTTGAGCCAAAATAAAAAAAAAGGTTCATGAGAGAGAGAGAGAGAGAGGACATACCAGAACTCTGTGAAAAGTCTGCTGTCAGGTCAGAGAGACTGAAATTTCGAGAATTCTGGCCAAAAGATCCAAAAGAAGAAGATTCCATATCCAGAATTTGTTCATTCAGGGGTTGTGAGTTAGACTGTACACTGGGGAAAGATGCAACAGATGCATCTTCAATTGTTGGATGCATTTCCAGGACATTTCTGTCAGAGCCATACATGTAAGGGGAACTGCCAGAATATCCAGTTTCTGATTTGATCATGGCCCCATTTATTCCTTGAATCATACCCATGTTTGAGCTTTGAGCTGATAGCATACTTGGTGGGGCATCAATCCTACTAGAATGAGCAGGCATTTGAACAGCAGTGTGCATACTTGGGTGCAACAATGATCCACCATTAGTAAATGCATAAGGCACACTATTAGTAAATGAATTAGGCAAACCAGAAACAATAGGGTTGTTGACATTTTCTGCCTTCACAGCTGGTCCTGTCTGCTCTGAAGCATAGCAAGCTGAGTTCTGGTGCACTGTCAAATAAATAAATATCAATTGCCAATTCGATGAAAATTTGACATGCCATAACAAGCATGTACAGGAAATGAAATTTGTCCAAAGGAGCGATCAAGGAAAACATTAATAGAAGTGCCTAACCAGTCCCCCAGGCCATCCAATAAATCTGTAACAGACTACAATATGGAATTTTAAACAAAATTAGCCCAGCATTACAAAGGAAGCACCAAGATGATTTTCTCCTGCCCCTCCTTTGCCCCCACCCAGCCCACCAAAAAAAAGTCAAATGCCCCATCATATGAAGTTGGCTACATGCCTGTAATTATATCTATGCCTAATTTTCTCACCACCTTGATCAACACCTATTCACTAAGCATTATCAACTGAAATAAAGTTGTTCACATGGTGCATGTATCCGTATCATTGTAAAGCAGGAATTTTTTGTTTATTTTATTTTTCTCTTGAACCTAACAATTCGTTGTAAACCCAATGCAGCAATCAGTTTTCAATAAGTTCTAATCATTAGCATATCAATCTTTTGTTTGCATGTGCCTATGGTGTATTCTAAGCATAATTTTACAATTATTAGACATTTATCCTGTCAAAATATGATGTTATGGCTTCTACACAGCCAACAAGTAGTCCTTATTTTATATAAACCATTAGCAACTTCGTTAGTTTGCCATCCTGACTTCATGAGATCTATGGTGTATTCTAAGCATAATTTTACAATTATTAGACATTTATCCTGTCGAAATATTATTTTATGGCTTCTACACAGCCACAAGTAGTCCTTATTTTATGTAAACCATTAGCAACTTCATTAGTTTGCCATCCCGACTTCCTGAGATGTTCTCCATTGGGAAAAAAATACATTGGGAATGGAGGCCTAAATTTCACCAGTAAGCCAACTACTAAATAAATGGTTCACATGCAAGTGCAGCATTTTCAGCTATGTAAGCAATCTGTGGATTATTTACCAATGTGGATTTATTAACAACAACAAGCTCCTGTGTTCTATCTCAGAACTCTGAGGCTTTTATTGTGGTAATCAAATGCTGGAACCACTTGAGCAAGGTTGAGAAACTACATAATATTTATCAAATTTTTTTTTTGGGGGGATGGGGGGGGGTGGGGGAGGGGGCTGGAGAGAGAGTAATAAGACCACTCAATTATGATTTTTGAATGTTAATCCCTTGTAAACAAACAACCAACCTAACAAGTACACTGCATTACTGCTCATGGTCCACACCAGAATAATGCAACAGTGCCAGACTTATAACAGTTAAACAATGAGAAGTGGTCAAGCTCATGTGAGCTAAAATTAAAGTCACAGTTAGATTAGATAAAAATCAAAGATTATTCCACTCTCTCAAAATCACACAAATTCTCAAGCTTATACAGCTGGAGCCATTTGATAATGAGTACTAGCAGTGAGTTCTTAAATATTTTTGCCAAACCACATTTTAGGTTTTTAAGTTTTTTCCATTAGCCATACAAATCCTGATGAAATGCAATCAAGAGATATACCATAACTAAAAATTACTGGTTCATAGTTCATCAAAAAAGAAAAAGAAAAATACTGGTACATAATGGTGTGGCAACTTGAGCCCCTCTTCCTTTTCTTCCGTCCGCCTATGCAAGCCAAAACTACAGGCTTTCAAGATTCAAAAGAATAGGCACAAATAAGACATTAATTTCTCAGAATAAATTGTCTTCTGCGACACTTGCAAGTAATTCAGTAGTGGAGAAGGCAAAATTTTAGGGGCTGTCCAAGTTCTTCTAGATATTATTAAGAAAATTTATTAAAGTGAAAAAGGGGTGCAATTCTAGTAAACAATTATTCAAGATATTGCCCAAAATAAAAAGAACTATAGAAGAAACGGGGAAAATGAAATGTGCTAGGGAAGAAATACTCCCCCTATGCCAACCATAGTATTCATCTCATAAATGCAGCAATGTGAAAAGACTTCTCTATTTTCAAGTGACAGATCAAACTGTATGTTATCCAAAGAGAAAGATACATGATCCACTTAGATAGTAGCAATATATTCCAGGCAAATGCTAAACAATTGTACTCCTGGGATTAACTAAATGACCAGGACTATGAGCAATATGCAGGTATAAGGTTCTTGAATGTTGCAACAAAATGGATATGGTTTGTGCTAAATAATAAGAAAGAAAAAGAAGATCAGGGCTGCTTGTGAGAACAGTAAAATGAAACTTACAACAACTAAACCTACAAGTAAAGCCGTGGGCCAAAATGGACTTCTAGTGATTATATAACCCTAGCTACTAAACATAGAAAAGGACTTACATGATGAGATATGAGATCCATTACAGGTAGGCAGTGAAGCAATTCCACTTGGTTGCATCTGACACATTAACTGCACCTGTAGATCAAGCAACCTGTTGAATTCATTTATTTGTTGCTTCACCATCAATCTAAGATAATAAGCCCTGAAGAACTCTCGATTTTCTTCTTCTAGCTTCTGCCAAACTGAAAAGCAAGCAAGATACTAAGTTTGTGAAGGGTAGAAGGACACAGCAAATGCACAACGAATGTAAATAGAATTGGGTGGGGAAAAAAGGCTTTCAGAAATCTGAATTTTTTTTTTTTTTTTTTTTTGAATCCACTAAAAACTGTGGGTACGTGGATCTGATTTCTCGTCATTGATTCATAAATCAACAATACAAAAGCCTTATCTTGCTTGCTCTTCTTTTGAAAGAAATTGCTTGAGCAGCTGCAACTGCACTGGGTTTATTTGTTTAAGTTGACTGGCAAGGAGAAGTTAGTATAAAGCTCTGGATGGAAAGCGCTGGGGAAAGATAAGATATTGGATCAGGTTGAAGGGCTGAGCAATCCTATATGTCTGAAGAAGTCCTATCTCTATAGATAAAAGGAGTGATAAGTTTGCAGCGGTTCATGACTCCTGATTGCAACAGGTTGGTTGATGATTCAATATCCAAGTAGGCCAATGAGTAAAAAATTCTTTTTAGAGTTCAAAGTTCAAAATTAATTGGTAAACATATAACACAATTACATGAGCTATAGTCATCTTGAATATTAGAATTAATAATATAAAAGAAAGCTATTAAAGAAGCATGAATAGCAAGGTTCAGAATGCAAACTAAACGAGTTGTTTAGGCAATAGGCCAATGATACTTGATCAAAATTGGTCTTCAACATGCTATTATTTCACCTGTTTTCTTCCTTTAAAAAAAAAAAAAAAAGAATAAAGAAAGTTGAAGCTATGCAATTTAAGGAGTTATTTTCTAACTCTTCTAAAATTAACTTAATTATCAAAATAATTACACTCTATTAATTTCTTATCATGCAGTTTTTTAATTTTGAGTATGCAAGAAATCTCCATATATTGCTTGTGCAAATACAACCTACTCATATATGTTTCAAAACACATAAATAAAATGAAAATAATGACAACTATAAAAAAAGTATCCATAATTACCAAGCTCTGTAAAACCAGGCTCTATTCTTGCTTGTTCCAATAGAGTTTCCACAACCTCCTTCTGACTCATGTACAGTTGAAGACATCGCTCTATAAGATTTTGCACCTGAAAAATTAAGACATATATGCCCCAGAAAAAGGAAATAAAAAAGATCAGGACAGCCAGATTCTTTTTCTTAAATACAATACATGGACTAAAACCATGGTTTACATTTTTCCATGTCATCAATATTCTATGGTAGGGTTCATCCTAAAAGAAATTTGTAGTCCGACTGGCACTTGCGGTATTTCCATCAGAGACATCTAGGGTTCAAATCACCACATCCCCCACTATTGAATTTTCAAAAAAATGGACCAACTTCGGTGAGATATCAAGTGCCTTCCATCCAAAGCTGCATATGTCATGGGTTTGAGTCCGGAATCAACCTTTCCCAAAACATAATAATAATAATGAAGGGGGGCGGGAGGGGGGGGGGGGGAAGATTTGGGAGTTTTGTGCACCGGGTACAACCTTTACCATTTTATCAAGGTTCTATGGTAACTCTATGGTATGGTACCCATCAAAATCATTTATTTCAATTGATTTATTCATGAACAAAAGGGTAAAATTAAAACATAAGCAAATACATAGTTATGATCAGAGTGGATACTATCTTCGCAAAACACAAGAGGTACAGTAGAGTTCACTAAATTAACATCTGTTTAGTTAAAATTTCAATAATTCTGTAACAGAGCTACCCTAAAAAATCTATAAAATCTCAATCCATATCCCCTTATATCATACATACATTAACACATACACACAATAATATATATATATATATATATATATACAGAATTTTAAAAAAGAAATACAAGAAAAAAATAAGAAGATTATATTTAAGCTTATCCTCCAATTTCTCTAAACCTAAGCAATAATAGTACCACACACACAAATCACAATACAATTTCTTATTTATTTATTTATTTATTTTGAAATCACAATACAAAGGATGAAGAAAAAACAATCATTATTGAGAACTAAACAAGTCAATTGCTCAAAGAATTTTAAAAACAAATAATCAAAATACACAAAAAGGAGCAATTAGAAGAAGTATAAACCTATATAATTACTTTTTACTAATTAACATCACTATTTTTTTTATGGAAAAAAAAAAATTCAATCTGAAAAGCTTACCACTTGTATATCTTGGCACGAGACTCTTCTAATGGAACCACTCGACATTTTTTGGATGCAGAGAACCGAAACGAAAATCACTATAAGAATGACTGCTATGAGGAATATTTGAAATTCAAGCTTATTTTTCACGCTGATTTTCCTCCACTTTCAGCTTAAACCTGTCAAAATAATCAAATATCAAAAAACAATCTAAGATAATATGCCCTGAAGAACTCTTGCTTTTCTTCTTCCAGCTTCTGCCAAACTGAAAAACAAGCTAGATACCAAGTTTGTGAAGGGGAGGACGCAACGAATGCATAAATAGTATTGTCTGGGGAAAAAAAAAAAATTTAGAAATCTTTTTTTTTGCTTTGTTTTGAATCCACTAAAAACCTTATGGAGGCATGGATCTCATTTCTCATCATTGATCATGAATCAACAATACAAAAGCCTTTATCTTGCTTGCTCTTCTTTTAAAAGAAATTGCTTGAGCAGCTGCAACTGCACTGGGTTTATTTGTTCAAGTATTTGATAAGGTTGAAGGGCTGAGCAATCCTATATCTCTGAGGAAGTCCTATCTTTATATATAAAAAGGAGTGATAAGTTTGCAGCAGTTAATGACTTCCGATTGCAACAGGTTAGTTGATGACTCAATATCCAAGTAGGCCAATGAGCAATTTTTTTTATAGATTTCAAAGTTCAAACTTGGTAAACATATAACACAATTACAAAAGCTATTGGAGTCTTGAATATTAGAGCTAATAATATAAAAGAAAGCCATAATAGCAGCATTAATAGGAAGATTCAGAACGCAAACTAAATGAGTTATTTGGGCAATAGGCCAATGATACTCGATCAAAATCGTTTATTTCTTCTTCTTCTTCTTCTTCTTTTTTTTTTTCTTTATATATATATATATATATATATATATATATATATAAGATCATTTATTTCAATTAATTTATTCATGAACAAACAAGTAACATTAAAACACTTTCAAATACACATGATTATGAACATAGTGGATACTATACTATACCTTTGGAAAAACACAAGAGGTGCCGTATAATTCTCCCATTCAAACAAACATTTACTAGCACTAATTTAACATCTGTTTTAGTTAAGATTGTAATAATTCTACAACAGAGTTAACCGAGGAACTCTAGAAAATCTGACACACACACAAACCAAAAATAAAAAAGAATACTATTATATTTAATTATCCTCCCATTTCTCTAAAAAAATAAAAAACAAAAATTTTGAAATTAAAATCTGAAAAGCTTACCACTTGTATAGTTGTATATCTCTGGGCGAGTCTGATCTAAAGTGAACTGCTCGACATTTTTGGATGAAAAAAAAAAATAATAAAAAAAATCGAAGCTCGTCGTATAAGAATGAACGCTATGAATTACAAAAAAGAGAGACAAACATCCAAGAGTTTGAATTTGATTATTTTGTAACCAAAAGCAGAGAGTTGTGATGTGAATTTATTGAGAAATATGTTAAGAGAGAAAGTTCTGGAGCAAATTGGTGATTTTGATCGAAATTCGATAGAGAGAGTGAGAGAGAGTGAATGGAAAGGTGACGAAGCAAATGTTCGCTTTCTATGGTGGAATCCGCTTTCATATAAAGTAATATTTTTATTTTTATTTTTTTTCATTCACAAACCAATGCTGCAATAATCTAGAGGCATGACAAATTTGAAATTTTACAACTTTACGAAATATTATTAACTTTTATATAAAAATAAATTCATAACTAACATTACTTTATTATATATCTTTTTTTTTTCTTTTTTTGATTTGGGATTTCTTTAATGAATTGTCAAGAAATATTATTAACTTTTATATAAAAATAAATTCATAACTAACATTACTTTATTATATATATATATTTTTTTCTTTTTTTGGTTTGGGATTTCTTTAATGACTTGTCAAGTTTTGAAATTTATTGTGAAAACTATCGTGTTTGTAGTATCATTCAATAAAAAAGAAACGTTTTTGGGTGGGTTGACAAGATGGATAGTGTAGAATGCTGATGTACATTACACTAGCCAAGGCACGTGAGAGTGCTAACACGGCTAGATCCAGACCCTACATGTGGAATAGTTGTGAGTAAAGGAAAGGAAACGTTGGCTGTAGAAGGGGATCTTTGGCTCGTGCCAATAGTATGACCATCTTGAGGAAGAGTGAGATTTGCACCTGACATGGACACTTAGCACTTGCACAAAAAAAAGATAGCAACCTCCTATGGTCAGATACTATAGAACACTCCTTATTGGCTGAGCTTGTGTTGTACCACTGTTGAGGACATGTGTGTCACTCCTGGTATCCCTGATGTCACTTTTCTTGTCCAAGGTTTGCTCCCCACGTAGTAGTAGAGCCACCCTCCTTTTCACTACCCTGACATTATTGGCGTGTTTTCTCTCTCTTCCAGCCATAGTATAGTACAATAGTTGTATTAGGGTTTGAAATGGGCAAATAAGGGTTTAACACCTGTCTTGATGTATCTCACAACACCCCTTATTGGTTGAGCTTGTGTTAGACCATTGTTGAGGACACATGTATCACTCTTGGTATCCCTGTTGTCACTTTTCTTGTCCAAGGTTTGCTCTTCACGTAGTAGCAGAGCCACCCTCCGTTCCACTGCCCTGATATTGGCGTGTTTTCTCTCTCTTCCAGCTATAATATAGTACAATAGCTGTATTAGGGTTTGAAATAGGCAAATAAGGGTTTAACACCTGTCTTGATGTATCTCACAACATTCCTAATACTATAAGAGGAACATGTTGTTGAACAATTAGGGTAAGAACCTAGAGAAAACAGGAGAAGGAGCAGAAAGTTTGTGTAGGAAAATGAGGTAGAGAAAAGGCTTTCTTTGGGAAGAACATCACCCTTGTACAAAGGCTTTCATTTTCACATAATAGAGAGCTCTAAAAAGTAAGGGACATTCTCATCTTGCTCACCTGTGGTTTTTCATCCCTTCCAAAGGGTTTTCCATGTATTTTCCTATGCCTTCTTTACTTTCCATGTTATGCTTTCCATTTCTCTCGACGTTAAAGTGTTAAAGTTTTCATTTTTATTGTTCTTAAGCATTTTCACTTAAATGTACTGTTAGATCCATCATCCATTCTCTCACAGTCTTAAAAATCTAACTTGCACATACAGTTGACATGTGAAAAGAGTGGGGTTCACAAATATGGGAGATCGAGGGCCTATTTGGTAATAGTTTTCAAGTATTGTTGTTCAAAATGATATGAAAACTGTAGTTTAAAAAGTGTTGTAAAAATACATGTTTAAAGTACTCATAATGCAAAAAATGTGTTTGGTACCATGTTTCAAACAATATATTTTAAAATATGAAAAAACATAATTGTGTGTTTGGTATGTGTATGTATTTTTTTTTTTTTTTAAAGTGGCAACTTTCTAACATGCACAATTATTTTATTAGTATTTATTAGAATCGAGAGAATTTCCCACGCTATTTATGGTTGGTCTTCTTCAATTCTTCTTCTTCCTCCTCTTTAGAAAATTTCTTCCTCCTCTTAAAAAAAAAAAAAAAAAAAAAAAAAAATCCACAATCATTTGGTAAAAAAATCCAAGAACCCGCTCTCATTACTCTTCTTAAAAACTAACGAATCCTTTGCGCAAAAAAAAAAAAAAAAGGAAGAGAAAGATGAAGAAATCTGGGTTTGTGTTTTTTTTCTAATCAATGATGTTAGATCTTTTTTTTTAATCTACGTTGGCTAGGGGTGTGCAGCCAACCCGCCAACCCACCAAAACCGACCTGACTCAACTCAACCCGTTGGGTTGGGTTGGTTTTTAGGGTTGGGTTGGGTTACAAATTTTTCTTTTTTTGATAGCGGGTTGGGTTAGGTTTGGGTCATAAAATTCCAAACCCACCAAACCCAACCCGACCCACCCATATATTTAATATATATATATATATATATATATATTTAAAATATATTATATAATTAATAAAAATTTTAAAATAACTAGCTCTTCCTATCCTATATAAAAGCCAATTAGTTCACACAAACCCTAGTAAATTACAATTGTTGTTTAGTCATTATTGTTGTTTGCTTTTAAGGAGTTACATTGATACTAATCTTTGGGTTGTTTACTAATCTTTTTTTTTTATATTTATATTTTTTTCTATTCAATTTAATAATAATAATAAAATTTGTCTAACCCATAGGTTCAACCCGACCCATGTGGGTCGGGTTGGGTTGGGTTGGACTTATGTGATGGGTTGGATTGGGTTGAATTTTTTTTGACCCACCATGGTGGGTTGGGTAAAAAAATCCCCTTAACCTGACCTAACCCAATCCATGCACACCCCTAACTTTGGCTTTAAGGAAGTGTGAAAGAGAAGGGAGAAAAAGAAAGAACGAAAAAAGAAAAAAGAAAAAGAAAAGATGAGGCGTGTTGCATTAGCGTGAGAGAGAGAGAGAGAGAGAGTTGTAGATATGTTAGGTCTTAGCAAGTGCGTCCCACACTTTTCTAAATATTTACAAAAATGCCATTGAACAATGTTACTTGAAAACTAAAAATTGGTATGAAGGAGTTCTCTAAATATAGTGTTTAAACACCCTAAATTGAGAATTGTGACTCAAACACTTCTAAAAAAACACTCCTACCAAACACGTTATTTTTTTTTTTTTTGGCCCTACAGTTTTCAATGTTTAAATATTGAAAACTGTTGTTTGGAATCACTTACCAAATAGGCCCTGAGTAATGACATCCACAATAATTTCACAATAATTTCACAACAAATTATAAGTGACATTTCATATCAGGTAATGCTAACTAGAATGTGTTGTGAAGTTATTGTAAAAATATTATGGACATAACATTTCTCATGGGAGTTCAAATGTTTTGGATTTGGACCGTCATTTATTAGGCTTGGCTAGCCTTGGATCAAATCAGTGATGGCTCCAAGAATTTTTTCTAGAGTAGTCAGTAAGAAATTTAGGGTATGTTTGGTAGACTGTAATAGCATTGTAATATAATAGTTATTCCTATGATATAGCTATTCAGTAGTTTGGTTATATTTTTATTATAAGGAATAATCATTTCTTATGAATAACTATTCTTTAAAATGAGGAATAATTATTCATCTTTAAAAGGGATGTAATAGCTGTTCCTTAGTAGGTGTATTAATTTCTACAATTAATATATTTCTAAATAAACAGACTTTCCATATGCACATAACAATTATGAAAATAAAAAATTCATAAAAAATAACTAATCCCTCTTTCAAATTTAAAAAATATTATTTTTTAAGAAATATAATTTTATGAGTAAGATATTTTCTAAAATATATCTTAAGTTTGATTTAAAATACTTTCATTCCATTATCTTCAGGGTTTTATTATTGTGTTGTCACCAAACAAATGAATAGTAATAAGCGTTAAGTTAGAGTATTTTGTATTCTTTGTAATATCTATTCATATTCCTATGTGATTACCGTTACAGTATACCAAACATATCTTTAGAGAAATCACTCATTGACAGACAACAAACAAGTGGTATCGAAAATTATACAAAACCTAATAAGTAGAAAACCTCATATATTGTCAAAAAAAAAAAAAAAAAAAAACACAAAGACATAAAATTTTACAATTTCCTTTTTCTAGTTTTCATATTTTGAAATCATTACATGTTAATTTCATTATCAATGTTGTAAGCTGCATTTCTTTCAATGTCCATAACCAAGAAATCATTCATTTATTGATCTCCCATTTGATTACAATTTTTATATTTAACAATTCAACTCAACTTATTCATTCTTGTACTTGTATTAAAAAGAAATTTTTTTAAATATTCTCTATTAAGAATTCAACTCAATAATTCAATAAAAAATACAATTATTTTATTTAACAATTCAACCCAACTTAGTGGTCTTTGTAATTGTATTAAGAAGAACTTTTGAAGTGTTCCATAGTATTAATTTATTAAAAATTCAACTTAACAATTCAATAAAAAAAAAATGTCTTTCACTACTCATTGTCCCACACCCCAGTCCTCGTTGCCACTTGGCCCACTTCCTCACATAGTGTTATTTATAATTTATTAAAGTGTAAACTAAAGTCTATGCACTTATATTTGTCTTTACCCTATAACTTTTTACTGCCTACGCCCCATAGCACAGCCACTCAACTCTTACAGCAAATAATAATTCATAGCACTAAACACTATCATAAAGAGGTCATACACTTATAAGACTATGCACTATCATAAATTATAAATTTACACCAATCTATCACAATCCACAAAACCAGACACTCAAAACAGTTCTAGAGAGAGAGAGAGAGAGCTATGATAGTTACCGGTAGATGAGATACTGAGAGCAACGAGCAAAGCGACGGTCAATTTGATTATGTTCTCTCTCTAAAACTTTTAGGTTTGCATTTATTTATTTTGAATATTTATTTTTTTTTTTTGATAAGTTATTTTGAATAATTTGATTATGTTGTGCCAATTTTTTTTTAAAAAAATTTGAGCGAAGGAGTGAGGACTAATGGGCTTCTTTGTTCGTTTGTTTATTTGTTTTTTTATTTTTTTTTTATTTTTTATTTTATTATTATTTAAGATTGTTATTGGGCTTCCTAGTTTTTTTTTTTAAAGGGCCAAGGGTATAATTAAGGGACCAAGTTTAGTTTGTTGGCTTAAATAAAATTTAGAGTGTGGTGGAAGAATTCCTATCCTTGGATAAGGAGGGACATGCCTCTAACAAACTTATTGCTATTTAGCTAATGCATAATCCTTGTTTACTAAAAATAAAAATAAAAAATTAACATTATTCTGTCAAGAGTCTTGTAGTTGGCACTTCATAGTATTTTCAAGAAAGATGTTCATGATTCAAATGTCTCATCCTCTTGTTTTAACTATCAAATCATAAAAAAAAGAAAAATAAACATCACTTACTTACAAGAGTGATCACTTGAAGAACATATGACCATAAAATCTTGAATTGAATCACAACTAAATAATTGATGAAATTGCTGAACAAATAAATGATGTATGGCATGGATTAAGGAAAAGGCAACATATTAAAGGACAAGAATGACAAGTTCACTTGCCAATTAAAACTAAGCTCTCCATGGAATTAGTTACATGAACAATCCATGTAACCCCTTGAATACCAAGATTATTCTCACGTTGAGTCTCGGGGTCTGACAAAATGAGCCTGTGATCTTGTTCAACTATAAAAACACCAGTGTTGGAGCAGCTAAAGAACCGTCAAATATTTTCGGAAGTACGATTTGTTTAGTCCACGACTCGACCACACCATAGACCTTCATTACCCATAGGCATATCTTAGCATCACTCATAGTAATCACAGCCAGTGATCCCTTGTACTCTACAAGAAATTCTTTATGCCCCACCTCAAGAAAATCTATGTCAGGCAAAACTATCTCACGGAATCTCTCTTCATTGAGATCAAAACACAAACTGGATAGGCAGGTTCTGATATATGCACTGATCCCATTGGATCTAATACCATAAACCGAAACAAGTGACATCCAGTGTAACGCTCCATTAACCAATTGGCAGGTATCCCTACGAGAGATTACAACATAGTGTATTTTCCTTGATCTTAGTGACTCTGTTGGTAGCCTTCTCCATGAATCTGTACTTAATGTGTAAATTTCAGCCTCAATCCATGGCTCCATATTACGACTCCTAAGATATACAATTCTTACAATCTTGTAGTCATTGGTCTCAGAAAAATAAGAGAATCCAACAGCCATTTCAGAAATTTCAGTTTGCTTTAAATAACTTGACAAGCAAGTAGTTGTTAGCACCTTAAACTGTTGTTAGCACCTTAATGTAAATCTAAGACATACAATCCCATTATAAACGCCCACTATTATGGGAGGAAAAGAATTTGGAAATTCAAATCTAGATAGTGGAATAGAATTTGGAAATTCTAATCTAGAAACCTCACTATTATTGCATGTAATCATGCACAAATTTGGCAAAGTATTATCTGGTTCTGTAAGTAGTAGAAAATGGGACTTGTTATTATTCTTACATAAGAGGTTGGCTTTATTGAGGTGGGCGTTGGTAAAACCTCTACTGGTGATGAAAGGGTTCCAAAGCTTGGAGACACACCTGAATCGAACAAGAGACTTGACTAGTAGCCATGTGAGGATTTCGAGGACGAGCTCGTGTGGGAGATACTTGAACGACATTGACTCTTTCTTACTCATCTCGGAGCCTGAGACCCTGGCAGCTTAACAATCTTATATTTGCAAAATTCAATAAATTAAAAGATAGATGATTTGATCTGAGGTAATCTGGGACTTATATAAGTGTCGTACGTACATTTTGTTTTTTTAATTGAATTCATTAATAATTGACTAATAAAACACAAATAATGTTATGTTTTGTAAGTATAATTAAATTATCATTCCCCCTTAAGTTTATCTGGGATGATAATGTTTCATAATTCTTAACAACTCGACCAGCTTTATATGCTAGCAACGTACAAAAGCTAAAATCAACTATTACTTATCAGCTGACAACAATCAGATGCTTTTCAGGGGAAAAAAAAATAAAATCAGATCCTAGAACCATGGACTCAAACTAAAATAAAGGACCAAACAACTAAAGACTCCGTTGGATAGACATCCTAATGTTACAAATGACAAGAAATTAAGTACGTTCTTTTTTGTTTTTTGAAGCCGACAAAGACAATGGCAATTTCGTGGCAGACTTCTCCTCCTACATGCTTGCTGTTGTGCCAGTCCATTGCAACTACTCAATCCCATGTAATCTTCACGTATCATATGAACCAAATGATGTCTTTTATATACAATGCGTGTTTTCCAAATAAAGGGCCTAAATGAGTTTGTCACTAAAAAAAACTAACTCTCGCTAATCCAAGCTTGAGCAATAGTTGATTGGTCCAGTTACAATTAGAGGTGTGTATAAGCTGGGTTGGGTTGAATTTAAAGTATTTTTCAACTAAACTCGACTTATTTGGATTAAGAAATTTCAGCTAAAACCCAACCCAATTTATTTTAAAAATCAACCCAAGCCAACCCATAGGGATCGGGTTGGATTGGGTAATCTGGTTGGGACCATTTTATCAAGTCTAATTTTTTTGTTTATAAAAAAATTGGGTTTTCATTTAAATATTTAAAGTCATTACTAATAGATAATTACTTATAATTTACATAATTGGGGCTAATATTAAAATACCATAATAAAAACAAAGTCTCAAATTAAACTAAGTGTTTGTTTGGATCTTGATTACAAGACAACTTATTGCTTTTAATTTTTAATTTTACTATCTGTGGGTCTTACATGAATTTCCTATTAACTAGATAAGTTGTTTCCGAATGGATACTAACTCTTAAAATCCAAATAAATCAAACTAATAGACTTAAAATACATATATTTTTAATAAGCTATTGATAGCATGTGTTAGGTTAGGTTACTTGGGTTGAAATCTTTGCCAACCTCGACCTAACCCAAGAACTTAAAAAAAATTTAAGACTCAATCTATAATGAATTGTATTATATATGAGGAACTGAATATTATTTTAGTCAAATTCAAGGTGACTAACCTCTTGAACATGAGAGAGAGAGAGAACTTTATTTAGTTTTATTTATGTTTGCCTCTTACTCATGTATTGCTCAATTTGAATACAAACCTCGATTATCTACTGTAAAAAATTCAAATTACACGTACAAATAAGGAAAAAACAATAGAAGATAATAACTCCTAATAACAAATGGGAAATTATTGTGTACTCACGGAGTACCATAAATGCGTACTCCCTCCTCTCACATGAATGGTGGGTCCCACTAATTAAATTCATGGTGGGACCTACCATTCATGTGAGAGGAAGGAGTACGCATTTATAATACTCTGAGAGTACCTAATAATTTTCCATAACAAATAAAAAAATCTCCTAATCTTATCTCCATAACAAATAAATAAATCTCCTAGAAAGTAGGAAGATATTATTAATAGGATAAAGTTTGGCTCCAATCATCAATAGGAAGATGACAATTGTTTTTGTCAGGTGCAATGCATATGATCCACTTAATCAATATTATAATTTGAATAGCATATGACAAGGACAAATGTCATCTTCCTATTGAGGATTGAAGTCATGTTTGGAGCCAAATTTTATTCTTATGTTATAGGAGGATATAAAAGAGACATTTTACATCACATCCTTATTGAAGTAAAATTTAGAAAAAAAAATGGACAAGAGTGTTAGGTGAGAATCAATTATTATGCACATATATTTTGACTCATATGATGCCCCTAAGGTAATTATCTGCCCAATAAAGTGTGAAAGTCTAACTGAATGGTCAACTGCGCTAGTCTAAATCCTACAAGGGTTTAAATAATAATTTTGTATAATAGAGGGTGTCAGATAATGACCTATACCCAAAGTACCTAGTCAATACAATACTAGAAGTCATTTTGGTTTGGTTAGGAGAACGAAATATTTTGGAACTGATTATTATCGATGTACCATTTTGAGATTATTGCTATATATATATATATATAATTTAGATATTTTATATGCCCAAATATTAGTCTAAGTATATTAACTCAATATATTAGATCAAGTAAGGTGGGCCTGATGTGTGTTCAAGGGGTAAGGTCAGGAGTGGGAGGAACCAGTCTAAGTTGTTGAGGAGTGCATGCAACATTGAGAAGGAGGGACTACTCAGAAAAGTGAAGCCTACGGTACTAGCAAAAAGAAATCATAGAGAATTTTCTGAAGGGATGGAAAATGTAGTAGAGGGAAAGAGGAGAAAGGGGTCTATCGATGTGAATTCAACGGTGGAGGCTGGTTCCTAGCCCTTCTGAAATCAATGAATCTCTTAGCATGGAATTGTCGAGGGCTTGGGAACTGCAGTGCAGTTGATGAGCTTGGTGATATTATCCAGGCACAAGATCCCAAGATTGTGTTCTTATTTGAGACTTGGTCGACAAAAACTCAGATCGAGCGCATAGGTGACAAACTAGATTTTGAGGGTTGTTTTACTGTTCCGAGTGGTGGTAGGGGTGGTGGATTGGCTTTGTTGTGGAAAGCAAGTGAGAATGTGTGGGTGGACAGTTTTTCAAGATACCACATAGATGTAATTGTTCATGGTGGGTCGAAAAACGCTTGGAGATTGACTGGGTTTTATGGGGAACCCAAAACAAGTCGAAGAAGTGAAGGTTGGGGTATGCTTAGGATGCTAAGCTTAAAGCCGAAATTACCTTGGTGTTGTGTTGGTGATTTTAATGAGTTATTACAAGTCCAGGACAAAAGGGGAGGGACACCACGTGCTCATAGTCTCATGCAGGCTTTTCAGGACACTTTAGACTATTGCGGGTTTATTGATTTGGGCTATACAAGCTCGGATTTTACATGGCATGGGTGTCGAGGTGGGGAATTGATTTAGGAGAGATCGATCGAGGGGTAGCAAATTATGAGTGGTTATCAAAGTTCCCTACAGGTTGGGTTAGACATTTGAATAGTTTTACATCTAATCACCATCCTATATTGGTGTCTCTTGTGACAGGTGGTGAAAGGCTGAGGTGGAGAAGAAATCCATTCCGATTCGAAGCCATGTGGTTAACAGAGTCAGCAAGTAATAGGGTGGTGTCTAGAGCATGGGATTGTAATCCGGATGGTTCACCTATGGCTGTGGCAATGAAAAGATTGAAGAGGTGCAAGAAAATGCTGAAAGCTTAGAGCAAAGATCATTTTGGGAATGTCGTGCAGAAGATTAAGCGCACAAAAGAATTGCTATGGAAGGTAGAGGTTGATTCGGCTAGGATTGGATGCTCAGATGAAATGGAGAGATTGAAGGGTGAGCTTAATAACTTGTATGATAAAGAAGAAAACATGTGGCAGCAAAGGTCATGCCTTCAGTGGTTACGTAGTGGGGATCAGAATACAAAGTTTTTCCATGGTACTGCTACTTAGAGGAAACGGCAGAATTTTATAAAGGGTTTGAGGGATGAGCAGGGTGTGTGGCAGGAGGATGAGACGGTATTTTTAGGGGTTTTGAACAGATTTTTTGCCGAGTTATTTACATCTTCTAATCCACATGACCTGGACCAAATTCTGGATAGTGTTCAAGAAGTTGTTACTGAGGAGATGAGGGCAGTGTTGTAAAATTTTAAAGTACTCGCAAGTGTACGAACCGTACCGAAGTATAATTTGACAAGAACGAGGTCGAACCCATAGGGACTTGAATGAACGCAGGAAAATTTATCAAATTAATCCTAATCTAGTTTAATAAAAATTTGTTGTTTGCAATTAAATATACTAAGCAAATAATTAAACTAAGCAAACATATAATATAAAGCAATAAAAAGATGTAAACAATCTAGAGAAATGAATTAAGGTTTTGGAATCCGCCTTATTAATTCATATCAGCATATATTTATGATCATTAATTTTTCCCAACCACTGCATGATAATCTAGAAATCAATCTTGCTATCATGGAAAATATTATCATTAAAACTTCTATTTAAATATCTAAAGTCTGCTCTTCTTTGCTTCCTAGGTATAAAATCAAATCGTCAATTGTATCCGTAACTAAACAAATCACAAGAGATATCCAATTTTAAAATCAAGAAATAATAAACCAAGCATTCAATTAATTAAGACAAATCATAAATCATGAGAAAAACATGATTGAACTCATATCTAGAATCCCATCTTAGTCAATTGATATGAAGCAAGAACAATTTAAATCATTAAAGAACAACTATTGTGGGAAAAATTAAATCACATAAATATTACTAATAATCCTTAACAAGATTTCATCCTCAACCCTAATTATAAATTTAGCTACTCATAGTAATTGAAAGAAAACACAAAAATAAAATACTAAACATTAAACTAGAAAAATAATTAAAACTAATTGTCATGGAATAGGTAGCCGCAGTTCTCTATACATTCAGACCTCAGCCCTAGCACTCGCCTCCCTGAATTTTGCCCTAAAGAGCATTTAAATAAGTTAAGGAATCCTATTACAAGTTGAATTCCCATTTGAAGAAAATCCCAGATTTTTAGGCTTCACTTAACCGACGGTTTTGGCCCATTTAACTTTAGAATTTGGACTTTTGGTAAACTACAAAGTTGTAGTTGTTTAAGTTAAATTTCCATCCCAACTTGAATTATCTCGATTGGATGTCTGAGCCAAAAGTTATGCTAAAAATACTAACTGATATACAGGCTGGAATCCTAATCCGAATTGGACTTGGATTTGGTGCAAATTTCCTTTGATTCCTTGCTCCAATTGGACTTAAATTTAATTGGGTTGGCCTTCTTTAACTTCATCATGGCCTTTGTAAAAGTAAAGTCCATTAGCTTTCTTCTTTGCACAAATCCACTTATTTAATTCTATTCTCCTACAAAAGACAAATTCATGCAATAAAATTCAATTAAGTACAAAATTAATTATTTAGCATTATTCCAAAACCAAATATAAAATGCATGAATTACCTCAAAGTAAGTATGATAATGCTTTCTAACAATGATATAAATATGCAAAATTAAGCTATTATCAATGTACATTAGCCAGATTTGGCTAGACCATACACAATTGAAGAAGTGGACTATGCTATTAAGGAGATGGTGTCGTTGAAAGCACCTGGACCGGATGGTATGCCTCCTCTTTTCTATCAAACATATTGGACTGATGTATGTATGGATGTCTCTCAGGCTGTGTTATCATGCTTAAATATTGGTTCACTTCTGAAGTCTGTTAATCATACTTTTAAAGTTAAAAATCCGGAGAGAGTAACTGAGTTTAGACCTATTAGTCTTTGTAATGTGATCTATAAGATAGTTAGTAAAGTCATTGCTAATCATCTTAAGCCTTTGCTAAATTCTATTATCTCAGAAACTCAGAGTGCTTTCACTACAGATATATTGATAACAGACAATATTCTTATTGCTTTTAAATCTTTGCACCACATGAAGACTAATTGTATAGGGAAGAAGGGCTTTATGGCACAAAAATTGGATATTAGCAAAGCTTATGACAGGGTGAAGTGGATTTTTCTTAAAAGCATTCTTTTCAAGATGGGCTTTCAGGCGTCATGGGTGGATTTGATTATGGATTGTATTAGCACAGTTTCATACTCCATTCTAGTTAATGGCGAACCAAAAGGTGTGATTAAACCATCCAGGGGCCTGTAACAAGGAGACCCCCTTTCGCCATATTTATTCCTTTTTTGTGCAGAAGGACTAAATGCCATCATTAGGAATGCAGCATTGAGTGGGGACATCCAAGGTTTTTCTATATGCAGGAATGGTCCTAAACTCACTCACCTCTTTTCTCCAATCCTTAAAAGAGAAGTAAATATTGGAGAATTTTGTCTTAATGACTCCGGTTGTTCGAGCCTTCTCCATGAATTGGGGCTCAAATTGTAGACCTCAACTTCAAACGACTGCACTTCTTTGATCGACAATGAGTCATGAAGACACGAGATTTTGACAATCTTGTAGTTATTGTTCAGAGAATGATAAGCAAACCCAAACAAAAGCCACAATAGCAGATTTGTGGGGTTTTATTAAATAGCTAGTCAAACTAATAGGTAGCTTCTTGAACTTTTGAATGCTAGGATTCCACAAACATATTATATAATCGATTCCAGTTTTCACACTGAAACATACTATATTATTTTGGTAGGATGACAAGGTAATTCAAACCTAGAAACTTAATTGATTGTGCGATCACTCTTGCATGTAACCATACACAATTTTGAGGGAGCAGAACTAGCCGATTGCAGTGGTGTATACACAAGATTGTTATTGTTCTTACACAACAAGTTGGCTTTGTTGAGGATGAAGTTGTGGTTGGTGTTGGCTTTGTTGAGGTGGGTGTTGATGAAGTTGTGGTTGGTGATGGAGGAATCCCAAAGTTTACAAACGCACTTGAGTTGTATAAGGGACTTGACAGGTAGCCATGTGAGAACTCGGAGGACTAAATCATATGGTACATCCTTGGATGACATTAATAGACTGTAGTGGTTTTAAACTTGTAATGAATGAAAAAATAAATAAATAAAATGACTTCAATTTATATATGAACAAGTGAACTCTCAATTTCATAGAAACTTTATTACAGACCAAACTCGGTTTACCTGTCTATTTTGAACCAAACTCTCTTTAGTTTGGCCTAAGTGAAGTACTATTATTATTGTTACTAGTTGAGTTCTTTACAATGTGCGGTGTAATTTATTATTAGTTTTCTCTAATATTTTGATAAGCTGTACCAAAAATCTTATAAATTAACTGATTGGCACCTTAAATTCCAATAGAAACATTCAGGATTCAGATCACCACCCCCAACAATCAATGTATTAAAAAAGATATTTCAATAAATTTTATTGTAAAAAATTGTAATCTTTAGTTATTTTATATATATAGACAAAATAGAAATACACTAAGAGGAGTATAGTGATTTGATCATACTATATATATATATATATGTGTGTGTGTGTGTGTGTGTGTGTGTGTGTACAAATTGAAAATTACATGATATAGTAGCTAATATAGATATGCATGTTTCATGCCTACTAAAAAATGCATATATCGTTCGATTATTATTTTATATATATATATATATATATTTTACATTCTTGATTGTGTGTTACTAAAAAATTTTCTTCTTTCTGTTGGACATGGTTTCAATTGTTGCAAAAACAACTAAATTTGAGCAAAAATGCCATATTTCAATTCAAGTGTTTCTCACATTAAAAAAAAAAAAAAAAAACCAATTGTTTATCATATAAATCTTAGAAAAATGATATTAAAATTTCATTATGCTTAAAATAATTAATATTACAAAATAAACATATTTATTGTATTAGTAATCTTTCTAATTATATAGAATACATATTATAATGTTATTTCCATATACACACACGCACACACATAAAGGAGTTAGGAAATTTAAAAGATTAAGATTAATTTTAGTGAATTCACAAATATTTAATTTTTTTTTACGGCTTTTGTGACAATTGTTGTGAAAATAACTAAATATGAGTAAGAATGTCATATTCTAAATTTATTATTATTCCAACTAAAAATTATTTCTATATAGAGTTTATAAAAATAATCATATAAATTCATTAAATATATATAATTAATGCACAACAATAGATAATTAATATATGTATTTACTCTATTGGCTAATTCAATGAACTAATACTTTAATATAAATGCAAACTTTGTTAAAGTAAAAAACTAAATAAAGAGAATTTCAAGAAATGCGCCACATGGCACAACCCCATACTCTCTAGCATAAAGTCTCTGCTTTTATATATACTAGCTTGTAACCTCATGCATATGCATAGATATACTTAAAAGATACACATTAAGATGCATAGTATAATTCTTACATATATAATTTAAATATTATTGATAGTTATTCTTATATTTTTTTTAACTCTTTAAAAGTCTTGTAAGAATATTATTAGCTAGAAAATGTAAATTGGTCATTTTTAAAAAATATTTTTATGTTCATTAATTCTAGACTTTTTGGTTTTTGTATACAATAACTCACTTAAATAGATATTTATGATTTTGTCCCAGATTTGATTCCAAAATTAAGAAATAAAACTCTTTCTAAAAATAAATAATTTAGAACACATAATGCAAAATTGGACTTCAATTGTAGAATCTAATTGAATTTTCTCTAAATTTTACCTATTAATATATATATATATATATATATATATATATATATATATAGATGACTTATAAATTTGAATTGTTTTTAGTTATAAAAAAAATGCTCATAAATATAAAATCATTCAAACTCTTTCTTCCTCTAATTTTATATATAGTGTTAGATATATGATTATATTTTTTTATGATTTATTTATATTGGACTCCTCATTCTCTACTCTAAATTAACTCATTTGGCACAAAAATTTATAATAAAAAAAACTTTAATTAGATGGGACACGTGTTGTAAAATTAAACTCTAATTGAAATCCAATTTCTGCACTAAACTAACTAACTTGGTACAAAAAAATTTTAAAATTTTGATTAGATGAGACACGTAACGCAAAATTAGACTCTAATTGAATTCTAATTTGAAATTTAATTGGATTTTCTCTCAGTTTTACCTATTATTATATATATAGATATACATACATATATATATATATATATATATAAATATATATGACTTATAAACTTAAATTGTTTTTAGTTCTACAAAAAAAAAAGCTCATAAATATAAAATCATTCAAAAATTATGTTTTTATGCTTTACTTATATTGGACTTCTCGTTTTTTACACAAAATTAACTCATTTGGTACAAAAATTAAAAAACTTAGATTAGATAGGACACATGTCGCAAAATTAAACTCTAATTGAAATTCAATTTTTACATTGAATTAACTCACTTGGCACAAAAATTCAAAAATTTAGATTAGATGTGACACGTGGCACAAAATTAGATTCTAATTGAATTCCAATTTGAAATCTAATTAGATTTTCTCTCAGTTTTACCTATTATTATTATTATTATTATTATTAGTTTATAATGCCATGCATATGCATTGATACATTTAAAAATATACAACAAGAGATGCATAATATAATTCATATATATATATATATATAATTTAAATACTACTGATAGTCATTTTTATATTTTGTTGACTCTTTAAAAAAATTTGTAAGGATATTATTAGTTATAAAATGTAAATTATCCATACATATATTTTAATTATTGTGAAGCACTTTTTTTTTTTTTTACGATTCATTTATTCTAAACTCTTTGATCTTTGTACTTAATAACTCACTTGGATGAATATTTATGATGTGGTCCCACATTTTATTCTAAAATTAAAAATAAAACTCTTTAAGAATAAATAATTTATGACACATCCCGCAAAATTGGAACTCTAATTTGGAATTCTAATTTGAGTTTCTCTCAGCTTCACCTACTATTATATATATATAGATATATAGATATATAGAATAGTATTATGCCTATGTGATGCACAGTTTAATCGAAATTCATATGTAAACTATTTTTTATATTAATTTAATTAAAATTAAATAATAAAATAGATAATAAAAATAAATGAATATTTTACTTTTACGTTATATAATGAATGCAAATTGTGTGAGACTAATGTATTATAAAAGGCATATATATGTGTATGTGTGAATAAAATAATAATAATAATAATAATAATAATAATAATAATAATAATAATAATAATAATAATAATAATAATAAAATGGAAGATGGTAGATAGCTATGTAACTAATATAAAAGGAGATACCTAAAAAAATATAAAAGGATTTTACATAATATATTGAGATTTCAGGCTCAAGTAATATTTAAATGGAAAAACCTTGAATTTAATAATTAAAAACTATCCAAAAAAATTATTGAAAGCATATTTAAGTGGAAACATTAATTCAATAATTAAGAACAATCTAAATTAATAAACATTTAAAAATTTGAAGTAGAGAGACTAACATGAAAATTTAATTTTCATCCTTGAAAGGTTGGGAGAAGACTCCAAAACTTGAGTGATTTTCACCCTACCAAAAAATTATATATAATTAATTAATTCAAGCTTCTTCTTTTTTTGGTTGTTGAGAAAGACTAAGAGTTAAGACAATGGCAATAAGTTTTCATCCATAATTGAAAAAATAGCATTTAGTTATGATGAGAATTGAGAACTTGTGAACAATAATCTCTATTATTTGATCTCAACTTCTCCCTGTAATTATTAACAAAACAAAATAAGTAGCAAATAAAAAACTGCTTAGTATGATATTTGCTATCTAGTTCACCTAAATAAGTTTTTTCAAAGCGAGGATAAAGCTTTAACTACAAAGAGATACAATATGCCAAGCAATAGAGAATAAAACTTAAACTACAAAGAGAATAGTAAACCATTAAAACAAATGCAGTAGCTTCCCAGTTAACAATATGGGCAATACAATATACTATATCTTTTAATTAAGCTCTAAAACAATCCAAGTGTTGTGAATATCATGCAAGAATGTGTGCTGAAAACTCCAATCTATCAAACTTGTTACAACCATCTTTGCATCTTCACTGATGTGCCCCATCTATGATATGTTTTCTAGGACCTCGCAGTGCATATATAAAAATGTTGATAATAACAATTAAAATTTGTGTCTATCTAAAACATTGTCAAAGCATTAGGTAAAGTTTTTGAACTGAATTAATGGCTGGAATTAAAAAAAAAAAAAAAAATTCCCGTAATGAGCACCACATAAAGAAAATAAATCTAAAGCTTTCTAACCACAAAATTAAACTTTAATTTTATGAATGCTTGCATGGGATCCATATTGATAAGGATAAAATATAAATGTACCTATTGATATAGAGGCATAGAGCAATGTTCCAGATAAATCCGTCGGCCTTGTATTCAGTAAGATATATTTGGAGTCTACGGCTCCAAGCTGGCGGTGTCAACTTGGAGCGGAGATAAAAGGCTGACGACATTAAGCTGAAGGGCATACACAAGACTGACGGATCTGATATAACTTGGCCTCCATGCATAGGTATATAAGGAAATATCTTGTGCCCCACGTTTAGAAAGACTCCTACAAGGAAAAGGTTTCGTAAAATACGATCATGAGGATTCCTATAAGGAAAGGACTTCTAAATCAAGGAAAAGATGTCAATCCTCTACTACTATAAAAGCCTCAATACCCTCATTAACCAAGGTACGCATAATTTACCCGTTCTGGCATTCTAGAGTTGTGAGAAATTCTAACTTGACTTTCAGAGGGTATTTGGCCGGCACCACACCGGTGCTCTCTGCGAGGTCTTCTCTTTTTGTGTTGTGCAGGTGTTGTTTCGAGCACGTGTGGACCGTGTAGCTTATTGTTGATTTTTCAGCATCATCACATATAAAGAGTATAAAAGAAGTGACCAAGGGAAAAAAAATTAACAATATATGCACAAACATCAAAAGATTAGGCAGAGTACAAAAGGCTATGAAAAACTGCAACAAAATACATATAATAGATGACTGAAGCTAAGCAAGCTCATGTGCCCCCACCTGATTGTTTTCTAAGATTGAAACCATGGCAAGCCACGAAAGATGTTCTGTATCATGTGTCTGTTGATTCGTTGGTTTGACCGCTTGAAAAAGCAACGTGCTCCTTGCTCTTAGGCGAAATAGATTTCTACTTCTAGTGCAAAAGCCTCCGTTCATTTTATAAATGGAAATAGATAACGTGGTTTTCTAGTTTTAGTATAATTCTAGCAATAGTAGAGTTCTAGATATATTTGGAGATATTTATGATTTTAACATTTTGGATTGATTAGCCTCCATTGAACTGTTCTTGGAGATAAATATGATTTTAGCATTTCAGATTGATAAGCCTCCATCAAATAATTCTTTATGATCTAATCTAAAGTTGTTGATAAACTTGGAGACGGAAAGGAGAGTAAAAATTATTGATAATTCATAACCTCGAAAAAAAAGGCTAAACAATGCAGGAGATAAAATTGTAGTTGATGTAAGAATCAAATACATCCAAAAAAAAAAAAAAAAAACTGATAAAAAAAAAGTGGTTGTTTTTATCTAAAAATTTGCTTTATTTCTATTTATTTAATTTACTGCAATTTGTTTAATAAGTGGTTACTGCTTTTTTTTTTTTTATAATACATTTTTATAATACACTACGTTGCTAAAATAATGCATTAGACTTTTTTTTTTACACTATGTCTACATTGTTGTAATTCAAGATGCATTGGACCTCTCTTTTTCAGTGTAGTATATGTTGCTGCAATTCGAAATGCACTAAACTTTTTTTTTTTTTTAAATCTAAAAATCTAAAAAAATTTCTACAATATGGTAAAACTACTTGACGCAACCACGACTAAGCCTAACTTTAATTATATAGTATATGATATTGATATTGATTAGCCAAGTTATTCTCTTTGTGTTATTTCTATTATTATTGTGTTTGCACCAACATTTTTCCATAGTAATACGAGGAAGCTCAATTCTGCCAAAATATGTAAAAAGTGGTTGGAGCTTTCCATATTCAGCCGAAAAGTTTATATTTTATTTATTTTCCCTAATTGTAGGTAGGGGTGTCAATGTTCGACCTAACCCACGAACACGACATGAACCCAATATGGGATTTTGTGGGTTAGGGTTCGGCCTTAGTGGGTTTGGGTCATAAACGGGTCGACCTAAAAGTAACACGATAAGAAACAAGTCGTAAGCGAGTCAACCCACGTGACCTGCAATAGATACATTTGATACGCCAATTTATTTGTGTCAACCCGAAATGACTCATTTAACACTACCTATTTAACTCGTATAACAAAGAAATATTCATTTTATTTTAAATTTGTCAAATACCTTTTATATCCAACCCATATTTTAAACTTAAACTTAAAAAGAAAAGTAAGTAATTACAAAAATTTATAAGGGATATAATTGGAAATTGAAACTTTACAAACCCTAGATCCCTACAAATCCTAAATCTCTAAATCTTCTTATATTTTTGTAAAAAACTTATTTCTAGATGGATGTTATATGTTTGTTGAACTATATTATTTTGAATGTGGGTTGAAGACTTGAAGTATTTACACTACTTTTGGGATGTAAAAAAAATTTATTTCTACATAGATGTTATATTTAATATTAAGCAAGTTGAAATGGGTTGGGTCAATTCGCGTCAACCCAACACGACCTGTTTATTAAGCATGTCAAGTGGGTTGAGTCAGGTCAACCCGCCTTATTAATAGGTCGGGTTAGAGTTGAAGGATCATGACACGATTATTAAATGGGTCAGGTTCGCGTTGAGTCATTTAGTCGAATACCCCTACCTCGACACGACACGAACCTGACACGTTAACTCGAATTGACACCCCTAACTATAGGTAGATAAGGAGGAATGTGATGTTTGAATCATAAACATTGTTACATTGGGGAATGAAGAATGTGAAGATGGACACTGTCCTCTTCTTCATGGACTTACTCTTCCACTGTAAGCGTATTGTACTTCCAAGTTGCAACCAGATGTTTCATGAAGTCCTATTAATGGTTTCATAAGTACGCAGTTTAGTCTAACTAGTCGCTAACCCGTGCGATGCACGGGAAACCTATTGATAACTTCCCCAATATGAAAAAAAAAAAAAAAAAAAATCAAGATCATGGTATAAATTATATACCAAACCAATAAAATCTATTACTTACAAAGTAATAAAATCTATCACATACAATGAGATATCGTGATAACCAAGAGCTTGAGATAATATTTAGAAAATATATAACTAATATAAGTACACTCCAATACAATTAATTACACAAATATAGTTAATTCCATACTCATTCAATCAAATATCTTTCATAAATTACATTAATCATTCTTGATATTCAAGATGTATCTAAATTCTAACATTGTCAGTAAACAAAGATGCTAGACCTCAATGGGATTGAAAAGGAAACATAATGCCAATTTACACAATTGCTGAAATAAATTGCACGGAAGAGTTGAACAAAAGTTGTAAATTTTCACTTATAAAAGTTACAACTTAAGAGGAAAAATAAAATACTAAGATCAAAAGTGAAACTCTAACACCAATAATGTTGTATAGTATCAATCTTCAGATGAATAAAATGACATTGTTAGGAAGCAAAGACAAATAAATGTACCAAATTTTGAGTAAAGATTGCTTTAGTCATCTGGCTTAAATAGTAGAACTATTTTAAAAAAAAAATTGCTTTGGACACTTGTAAGCCAATAAACAAAACAAACCCTCATCACACAAATTTGGAAAGACTAGATGTTGAAATATATGAATGTAAAAAAGAAGAAAAGGTACCAATTGAATGGCAAAAAAGAGCATTAATCGAGTAAAAATATAAATTGATCATATATATGGAAAAAAAAAGGGTGAGACATTAAATTCAAGCTGAAGATGAGCTACTAATAACATATTTCATAATTTAAATTCAAATTCAAATCTATAAAGATGTATTTCATGACTCTAGCCGACCTTTTCTTTACATACCAACAATAAAAAAAAATAAAACAAAGTTATAAATCAAAGTTTACAATTGTTTTATGTGTTAGTTTTTTTATTATAAATTATTATTGTTTCTTGATTACACCTAGCATCATTGTATATGAACGCTAAAATACAAATATATTCGTAACAGATTAATGGTGAAATATGTCTAGTATTCCATAGCAAAAGTGATTCTCATCAGGATTTGAAATCATGAAAAACAAATAAACTAACCAAAAAAATATTCAAAAGATTTTATTTCCTTTTCAAATTAGTGGTGAAGGGAAAAATAAAACTACAGCTCCCCAATCTTTAATCTCTCTCTCTATATATCTTCATTGAGGCATTCCCTTAAAAAAAATCATCAACATTGCTAATCAATGCAATAAACCCCAAAATGCAAGAGAGTAGAAAACCGATTAAAAAAAGTATTAAAAAAAACAAAAGGGTCAAAAAATTTTATCACCCTCAGCCTTGCAGTAAGATAGAAGCTTGGCTCACTCCATAATGGTTTGCAACCACCTACAAATCAAAAAATCTCAAATTAAATTGCTGAAATTTTTTTTAGCTTTTCCGGTTTAGAGTTTTGTTTTTCTCTTTCTAAACGTAGGATTATAACTTATAAGTCGAATAAAAGGAGGCTGTGAGTAAACAAACTTCCCAAAGAAGCCCCATGCCTTACCTTTTCTTCTCGCTGACTTCCTCTTCCTTACGTGGCTTTCTAAGATAATTCCCACTCTGGTCAGATTCCCTTCTGGATTTTTTGATATATTCTGAAATTTCAAAGATGAAAGACATATTAGATCAAGTTAAACTCAAGCCTTAACAAACCACAATTTAGACGCAAACACAAACCATTTGCAACTTAAAGCCAAGTCTTAGATGGTACTGACTATA
Source organism: Quercus tomentella (assembly GCA_028535165.1). Taxonomy (NCBI): domain Eukaryota; kingdom Viridiplantae; phylum Streptophyta; class Magnoliopsida; order Fagales; family Fagaceae; genus Quercus; species Quercus tomentella. The sequence continues at coordinate 37,779,763 of JAPQVY010000012.1, read as the reverse complement.
GAAGCAAAGTGTAAAGATAGTCATGGCCAGCCACATATATCCTTTTCTGTCATTCTATTATATCCAAAGTCATAACCTATGTCACTTCCTTAACTGACATGTTCTTCTTTACTACTTCTATTAATATTATTTTTCGTCTTCCTCTACCTTTTATCCTTCCCTTAATTGAATTAACTCAATCTTTCACACCAATGCATTAATCACTCTCCTCTAAACATGCACAAACCATCTCAAGCAACTCTTCCTCTTCTTTTCATCGAATTTCCACATTTTATGAATATACTTTGCTTCTGAACATCCCAAACTTTCATTCACATACCCACACAAACACATTGGCTCATTGTGCAAATTCTTAAATATTCATGCATATCTCACTTCCAAAAATACATGATAAGTATCTAACTAAGTAGAGAGAAAAAAAATACTAAATGAGAAAAACCTTTTTGCGCAGCTCAATACGCTTTCGCCTTTGATCCTCCTCTTGCTGCTTATTAGCTTCCTTTCTCCTTTTCTTCTTCCTCTTGTGAAACCCAGTCACGTAGTCCCTTTCTCATACCAAAACAAAATAACAATTTAATCATAATAATTTTAGGGTTTGGTTCCACGGATTATTACAGTGAGAGATATAGAGAGAGAGAGTGTGTAACTTTATATAGTTACCTGAGATCTTTCTCGTTGAATTTGACGGAGAGAGCTTTGTTTTTAGGTTTCTTGCGTATGGTCTTGTAGACAGGTTTTACTGCTTATGGTCTTGTAGTAGGGTTTTATATAGAGTAGTTTTGTTTAAAAAAATAATAAATATATAAGATATAAAACCTAATAAATATATAAGATATAAAACCTAAAATAAAAAGAAAATTAAAATAGTGGTGACGTGGAAAATTGTTGGAGTTTCAAAGGTTTCGGTTTTATATATATAATATATATATAGATAAAGGCCAAAGTTGAAGCTTCTACATTGATGGCACAGTGGACTTTGGTTGGGCAATGGGCATCCACAACCTGAGTTCTACAGCATCTTACACGCGTAACACAAGTGACCGGGCCGGTTGTGCGTTTGTAATATGAAAAAGCCCAAGTCCAACACTAAGCCCACTAATTTAAATACCAATAGAAATGAGCAATTTCTTAAAACACACATATGCAAATTCTTTTTGATGCTTTTGTTTGGGCCCTAGCATCTGAGTTAGAGGTTCGTGATTCGGGCCTGCTTTGTAATTTTTTGGGCCTTCAAAAAATTGACTACAAGGCCAATGGCTTAGCAATTAAACACCCCCCCCCCCCCCCCCCGGTCTTGGCCTATAACTTACGTTTTAATTCCTATTGTTAAAAAAAAAATAAAAATTAATATTATAAAAATAAAAATAATTAAACAATAAAAAAAAAATAAAAAAGGAAGAAGAAGAAGGAGGTAAAGTTGCAACGAGGAATAGAAAAACCTATGAAGACATTTTGGTAAAAAAAAATTGATCAGAGACACTTTGAAGATTAGATTAGTGCTAAATCTTTTGATTGAGAAATATGAATGAATCAAGTTTGTTTGTTTAACATTTGTACCAATGACTGACTAAATTCAATTAAATTCAGTAAGGATTTAGTGTAAAACTCTTTATATACAGCCTCATATAAAATATTTCAACATTAAATCGTTTCACAGAGAAATTGGGAGTAGCACAAACAAATACAATCCTATTAAAAAAAAAAAAAAAAAAAAAAACCTATTTGCTGAATAACTATTAGTTTTCTATCTTTGTGTTTGGGTATTTTTCCTTACTTAGAAATTAGTAACACTACTTATTCTTTTTGCTTCCATTGCAATTACAAATTAAGAATTTTAATCTAGGAATATTGTCAAAACTAGGTTTTGCAACAAAATGAAAGATGGTTTTCTAATGAATTGTTGTATTTCTACATTAAAAGTGTAATTGTAGTGAAATTTAATACAAAATTAATCATAAATAATTTTCACACTTTAAAAAATGAATGAGTTCCACTTTGATATATCACACTAAATTTAGTTAAAATATATTAATAAAGACCATCATTTAGTATCTTTTCTTTTCTTTATATTTTCATTTTATTAATATTAGGAAGATGTCATTTTCTTTTTCATACGAAAAATTTTGTTCATATTTTGATCTCAAAGACAAAATCATAGTTCGGCCTTGCAAGGTTTATATGGGTCCATTTGGATTGAGCTTATTTTTGCTGAAACTGAAAACTGAAACTGAAAACACTGTAGCAAAATAATTTTTAAATGTGTGAATAGTACTGTGGGACCCATTTTTAATGAAAAAGTTGCTGAAAAGTGAAGTTTGTGGGACTCATGAACAGTACACGGGTGCATTGTTCACAGAAAAAGTCAACGTTAACGGCAAAAAAAAAAAAAAGAAGAAGAAGAAGGACGCGTTTACTGCGTGCAACTGTAGCGTGGGTCCATGCCCAAAACGCAAACGCTGAAGCACAGTAAACACCGAAACCAAATGGGTACAAGATAGAATTTCTACTCTAGTCTAATCTAAATGTATATATGTGTGAAGCTCCCTCCTAGAGACTTAAACCTCAACTTTTGCCCCCAACACCTCACAAGCATTTATACTTATGGAGTGACCACCATTAAAAAATATTAAATCAATGGATTTGCAAAGAAGTGTTTAGCGAGTACCAACGTTAAAATATTGGAGGAAACTAATATTTTTTCAGTTCCTACTTTAGATTGTCGCTTTAGAGCATCTACATCAGTGGATGCAAAATCTTGCAAAATGCAAAAAACCCTTCATTTTACACATTTTAACCAAAAAAACACGCACATCAGTGTGTGTAAAATTGTGCATAAATGCACAATTGCTATAGTAACCATGCATATATGCATGGTTATTGTAGCATTTGCATTTAATATTCTATTATTTTTCTCTCTCTCATTCTATTCACTTCCTCACTCTTTTTGAACACTCTCTCTGTCCCTCACTCTCTTTGAACTCTCTCTCTCTCTGTTTCTCAATCTCTAACTCAAGCTTCACCATCAGCTTCGCTGTTCGCTCTAATCTGCGTGTTGGGTCATCGCTGTCCCTCACTCTCTCTGACCTTTACCGCTGATGGTTTTCCTTTGTTTCTAGTGGGTTTTGGGATTTTGATAAATGGATTTTTCGATCTTTGGATTTGGGTAGGTTGATGATGGTGATTGGATCTTTGGATTTTTGTTGTGTGGCTTGATGATGGTGATTGGGTAGGTTGATGATGGATCTTTGGATTTGGGTTTTTGGAGGCTAGTTGATGGTGGCTCGGTCGTATGGGTATGTGAATTTCATTGATGGTAGCTTGGTTGAATGGGATGGTGGCTGGGTTGTTGTGTGGCTTGTTGATGGTGGTTGGGTGCTTGGATGATGGTGGCTGTGTGGGTTGCGTTGGGTCTGTGAGAGAGATGATTGTGGGAAAAAATGAATTTTTTTTGAATAAATGTGTATAATAAAGAAACTAATATGGGAGTTTTGTATAAATAGATGTGAAAAATAGAAAAAACAAGTTTTTTTTTTGTAAAATAGACAGATTTTTGCATCAACTGGTCTAGATGCTCTTAGATCACATATTGAGCTAGCCTTGATAAAGAGATATTTGTTAAAATTATATGTTTAAATGATTAAATTTATCATTTTTTAATAGCTTAAGTTTTGGGGAGAATTGATAATTTAACATGGTATGAATCCACAATTTCGTAATAGCTTAAATTTTTAGGAAAATTGGTAATTTAATATGGTATCAGAGATAGCAGAAAGCCTCACTTTATCTTCCATTTAAAATCTCATGTGTTGGGCCTCATTTATTAAAAATGAGTTTAAGCCCACGCGTGAAGGGAGTGTTAGAATTATGTGGTTAAATAATTAAATCAACTATTTTTTAATAATTGTGGGTTCCAGTTAACTTAATTGATAAAGTTTCTGATGATTGTATAAAAGATCTATGTTCAATCCCCGCCTACACTAAAAATTAATTGATGTTTTGATCTATTATTAGGAGTAAACGACATAAATTGAAACTTTCTAAAAAAAAAAAAACTATTTTTTAATAATTTAAACTTTTGGGAGAATCGGACAGATTTCAAATTAAGAACTTTTACAATATATACGCGATATATGCCACAATGTTATGGCTGAAATTAATTGTCTTAAAAAATAAAATAAAACAAAAGTAAAAAAGAAAACAGAATCGGCAGTTGAATAAGCCAACTGGATATGGACAAAATTCATAAGATCAGAGAGAGGGACTTCAAGCAGCAAAACGTGCCTTTCTATCCTCAAACCAAGCCTTGAACTTTTATCTCCCCCTAAAGAGAAAAAGAAAATGAGCCTATGGTGGTTGAAAGAGTCCCACTAATTGAGAGGCAGAGAGACTTTTACGGAGCATAATGTGCTTTCGAACTCCATATCAATTGAAGCCTGTCTTTCTATTTCCTTATCCGTTGAGATTACTTGAACTTCAAGGTCAAGGAGCAAAATGTGCATCTATGTTGTATTCAGATTAAAATGACTTTGTTTGTGTTGTAACTTGTAAACCCCATCCCAAATGAAAAAAAAAAAAAAAAAAAACATCAAATCTATCGATCTACAAGATCCATGAATCTCACATTTCAATACGTTTTATTTATTTTTTATTTTATTTTATTGTATTTTGGTTAGAATTAGCAAGACAAAAATTGGATTAAAATATTTCCATGTAAAATGTGTACATGAAACAACTCGCTCTACACTCCTATTGGGCCTCTGTATTAACCAACGTCAAAAATTAAAAAGTAAAAATAAAAATAAAAATAAAAAAAGAGAGAAAATACTATAGAAATTACATTGTTCAAATTAAAAGTGGAAAATATTTTCCATGATTAATTTGTCAAACCACAGTGGCGATGCCATTGTATCTGGGTCTTGTTCTATCTGGTGAAAGCCCTTCTTCCAAGGTCTTCCTCTTGTTACTACTTGAAAGTTGTTGTTGCTGTTGTGATTGTTGCTGTTGCTGTTGTTGCTGTTGTTGTGGTTGTTGCTGTTGTTGTTGTTGTTGTTGCTCTTGTTGTTCTTGTGATTTAAACTCTGGCTTTTCTGTTTCATCATCTTTGTCTTCATGTTTTTCGAGCTTTTCTTGTATTGGATCCTTCAACTTTGTTTTCATCATATGGGGTCTAAGCCTATTCACATCTGCCAGTCGCACTGGCTTCAAGAAAAATTCTTCTGCTCCTTCCTCCAAGCACCTGAAACCAATAGTGTCCATTAATAAGTTTCACCTCAGGAATCCAAATTGCAAGAAAGTTACAACTTTCCAAGAAAAGAAATTTCCAAAAATTGTTCTTTTGTTCTATCCTCAATTACCTGCTGATCCTTGAAGGCACATTCTCAGATGACATAATCACCACCGGTATGTTTCTAAGGGAGGAAGACTCCTGCAAATATCAGAAAAAAAAATATCCTATGAATTTTCATGGATGTTTCTAAAACAGATGGCCTGAGAAAGACTCATGAAAAGTCAAAGAAAAAAAAATCTATGGAATATCTTGAACCTGATTTTGTTTGGGTTAAAAGTAGGTGGGAAAATATTCTGAGAGATTTTCTTTGAGCAAGTGGTGAGACAAGAAAAGGACCCAGGTGGGAAATTTCAAAGCATTTCAATTTTCAAGTTGGAATGCAGAATTTCAATATGGAAAAGTGTTGACATGGACTAGCGTTTGAGGAAAGAAAAAATGATCCTCAATAGGAAATATGGGAGAAAGTGGGAGAAAGTGGGAGGGAATATTATGATAGTAGAGAAAGAAGACAAAGCATTAGAAACCAAAGAATACCTTGATTTTCTTGAGCAAATCATAGCCTGTCATGCCAGGCATACAGTAGTCTGTAATTATAAGATTCACTTCCACTTCCTGCAAAACCACAAAACACCAAAGAAATTCAGAAACCCAGGAGAGAGAGAAAAAAAAGTGATGAAAATTAACAAGAAAGGTAGGGAATCTCAAATACTGAAGAGTGGACTTAAATGAAATATACCTGATGATTGTTTGGGGAAATAGTAAGTGTACTTGGTTTGCTTTGGTCATGTTCATGCAAACCCAGAAATTCTAAAGCCTTAGTACCGGAATCAACTGTGGTAACTGCCATTGAAAAAAACAGAGTATGTAACAATCAGTACTAATATTAAAAAGCAAGACAGAATAACATAAACAAAAGAAACCACGACCACCCATGAATACAATGTTTGCACAGAAATGTTGAGAATCTCTTTTCTATGTTTGGCCACCAAGAAAGTACCTTGAAAAGATGAGATCTTGAGGAGCTTCTCAATCAGCTTTCTATCTATGAGGCTGTCATCTACAGCCAAAACATGGAATTGTGACTCTGCAGCCATCCCCATTGCACCAATTGAAGATAAAAGATCAAGCTTTGAAGCCACAGAACAAGCAAAATAGAAAGAGGAATTTATATTCTCTCTTTGTTACTTCCTTTTTTTTTTCTTTTTTTCTTTTTTTCTTGGTGGTATGATTTGTGAGACCTATGGGATGAGAAGGAGGAGAAAAGAAGAGGAGCTTTGTATTGAAATAAGACCCACCAAAACCAACGTCCCACAAAGCAAGATCCGACCAGATTTCATCCCAAATCTTCCAAAATTTCTAAATTGATTTGAATTACAGGGCAAGCAATGAGAAAAAATATATATATATAAGGAACCCAAAAAATATAGACCCAAATAATAAAAGAATAAAACAAACCCAAAAAAATAATTCTTTGAGAATGAATATTTTTAAGTTGATGGGAGGTGGGCTTTATTTATAGCACCACTACTATATACCAAGAGAGTTATAAAAAGAGAAGAAAAAAAAAAGGAAATATAAAAAAGAAAGTTATGGGATGAAAGCAAAAGGAGAAAGGGCTTGGGAGAATTGAGAGTGATGTGGGGGAGGTGGGTAAGGGAGGGGAAGAGTGGGACCCAAGAAAATCCCCCAAGAGATACAGGTGAGGTCAGCAGAGGTCCCTTTTTCCCTGGGTGTGAAATCATGTGGCGCTTACCATATCTTGAGCAGGTGGGGAGAGTGGTGGCTAAGAGAGGGCAATTTCTTTTGATTCCCTTTTAAGATTTGCTTCCCATGCCCATCCATCTACCCATTCACCATCCCCATTACCGTACCAAACATTCATGCATCCTAATCCCCAATATCATATTTTTTTATAATCAATATACCAATATAACTATTTCCTATTTTAACTCTTATACCACCTGGTGGGATTATAAAGAATTGATGTGATCTATTATGAGATTTTGGAATCTTACTCTTTTAATCAATATCTTGAAATGGGTAAATTACATATGTATTATTAGTTTTATTACGCAATCTTTACTCACTGATGTGTCATCAATTATAAAAAAAAATAATTTAATAGTTTATTTATTAATGATTGAAATTCATCAATCATATTCATTGTAGTATCAATTTGTAAGTTTTTAAGTAATAACATTTGTAGTACATTTGACTTCTTTTTTTAAATTTTTTGGAAATTAACCTAAAAGATTCATTCAAACTTATGTCACAATGTATATAGTTGTTGGACTTTAATCACCTAATGAATGAATATTTGAAATGTGATTTGGTAATTGGTAACATGTTAGTTTGTGAGCTTTATATAATCAAAGTGGATGGGCTATGCACATCCTTAGGGTGAAAAAAAAAACTGTTACCTACTTTTAATAATAATAATAATATGATAAATAATTTTAGAATATGAGAGAAGAGTTATTGTGTGGGATCTTTTGGTATGTGATCCAGTGTCATGCTTTATGGTTGGGGAAAAAGGTCCCTTTAATTTTATGCTAATAAGGCACATAAATGCAAGTAGGTTTCATAATGGCTAGGAATAAACAGGAGGGGCTAAGCTTGGAGAATTATGAAGCTTTGAATGCCCCTAAGCTCCCTACAATGTGTATAATTTCTGCTCATATGTCACACTTATTAATGTGAATTGTGTTTCTAAAATAAGTGTATGCATAATGGCTAGGAGTGATGAGGAGGAGCTAAGCGTGGAGAAAAGAATGCATTGCATGTCCCTAACTACTACCAATGCATATTATTTGTGCTCCAATGTCCAATTTTTTAATGTGAAATGTTTTTTCAAAGTTTTGAAAAGGAATGAATTCTAATAATTTTTCTGATGAAGATAGCATTAGAAAGGAGATGGTATTCTTTTAAAATAATTTCTAAATCTATCTCAGAGTCTAAATAACATGATTTTATACCGTATAAACCCACTATTATAAGAAAAATTTTTATTACACACTTTATTTTATGACAATGGAATCTTCTCTATTTCAAATGTATTCATTTTGTGGTTAGGAATTTATTTAAAATTGAAAGGATTCTTGTCCTATCTTATGAGGTTGACAAATTTTCCATAATAAATTTTTGATATGCAGAATCATTAGCGATATTGGTCATCTTCTTAAAATTTAATTAAAGGTAAAATTCAGTGTCCAACTACAAAGTCCATAGCATAAATTTTAAAATAAAATCCAATTAATGCCTCTTTACATGGGAGTTCCCTTTCCTCCCTCTTCATAAAATGGGAGAGGCAGTATTTGGCTATTTGACCTCAGTAGCAGATGATGACAGATTGTTTTGAAAATTAAAAATTTACAACAAACTTCTTCTAAATATTAATTATTTTGATTTCCTAATGTATCATATAAAAAGAAAAGAAAAGAAAAGAAAAGGAAAAATTCAATGTTTACCTTGATTTGGCCTCAAGTTTCATCAGTACATAGTTTGCGAATCTAATATTGATAGATTGTCCTAAAGTATAACAGTGCACACGTTTTTTCTCCTATTTCACCAAGCATTGTGAAAAGGAAGTTACATGAATAAAGTAGGACAAATTTTTCTTCGAAAAATCCATCAAATTGACTAGCTATTCAAGCTGCAGGGAAAGTTTTTCTAATTCATATTTGAATGGGATTTCCTTTGTCTTTAAGCTGAGAAGTTTCTTCACGATTATCATGTAAAACGAATGGGTCAAAGAACCCATAGTGTGTGAAATTTTATTAGACTGATTTTGACCCTCTAGAAACTATAATAGCAAAGCCATTATAATTTTTGTGCATGTGTGTGTCTTTTATGTCAAATATCATTATGATGATGAGATCTTCATAATCATCTGATATCTTGCATTCCTCCTAGTAATAGATAAAGGATAAGACTTGTGGACACAAAGATGAAGAAAATGTTGCACATGGTAGAGATTGATAAAGTGAAAAAAAAAAAAGCACAATAAAAGTGGGCCAATGTGGCCTATATATTCAAAATTTACTCCTTTTTCTTTCCCTTGATTGGATGGGCATGACCCCATTTAAAGGTCCTGATTGTTTTGATAATCCGCGTTAATTTTTCTTTGTCAAAGTGTTTTTGCGATTACTCTTATATCTTTTCAGATCCTGTACGAGGAAGATGAATGGAAAGAATAATAAAAACATTCAGTCAAAAAAGAAGAAGAAATAAAACGTGATGAGATGTTATTTTTAGTTGTTTTATTGATAAAGAAAATACAAAACAAGATTTAAAAAAATAATTTTCATTAATGAAATTTGATTAAAGCTGATTTTTGTTCGTTAAAATTAATAAATTACAATTTATCTCATAAAAATTCATTTAATATTTTCTTTTGTCTTCCTGATTATATGTAGTTAAAGGAGCACAAACATAGCCATTGGACAGTGGGTTCCAGTTAGATCAACTGGTAAGGTTTCTGATGTTTGTATAAGAAATCTGGGGTTCAATCCCCGCCTATACAAAAAACGCATATTAAAAAATTTGAAGTGACCTAGAATGAATTTAATTAAGTGTTAAATTTTTTTTCATAGATGAAATTGTGATATTTTAAATTCAAGGGACAAAAAATTGAGTTAAAGTAAAATTTGAGGAACAGCATGGTGAAATTTTATTTTATTTTTTTGCTGTCGCTGATGTAACAGGGGTTGTTCGATTCCCTTCTTTAATTGAAGCCTATTAACGAACCTAGTTAATTTAAGAATGGAGGGTATGGTTCAAATTACCTTTTCTTTTTCTTTTACTTTTTCACCTTTTATGAAATGGAAAATGATAGAAACAATATATATATATAATAGTCTCTTTCAAACCATTTGGTTTAACATTAGTATGGACTAAAAGTAAGGTAGAAATCACCGAATTTATAAAATTAATTCCAAAAAATCAGTATTTTTGTGAGAAAAGTATGGGGACAAGGATATATGGGATTTAAAAGAAAATTCAAGAAATAAACACAGTCAATAATTTAGGAATAAAATTAAACTTTGACATATAATTCAATAATAAAAATTACAATTCATCCTGTTAGGACTTTATAATTTGGGAAAATTATATAAAAGAACAAAATTTATGCCATATTTCATATTAGATCCCACATTTTTAATTTTGTAAATTCAAGTCTGAAATTTCTGAAATCATTTCAATTTGAATACCCAACTTCGTTATTTTTGGTAGTAACAAAGTAAAGAAGAAGAAATAGAAAAGAAATCATTGATTAAATTGTGCAATATTTCACATAGATTAATTTGGTAGCATTGAAACAGTGTATACATTTTGTGCCTCTTATGTAATTTTTCTCTCAAATGATAAATCTTGATGTGATTATACCAATATTTCATCAATAATCCATAGATGCTTTCGATTATACTTGTTGAACCAAGGACCTAGTATCCACCAAAACCAATTGAGAGAAGTCTAATGACAATTAAACCACCACCTTTGGTGGCGGTCATTGTACAATACAGATTCTTTTCTTTTTTTATGTATCATACCTACATAATATTAACATTTATAAACAATCAGTTTTTATCTAATTTATCTTCATAAAAGGTGGGTTTTATTTCTTTTTAGAAAATAGCAAATGTCAGTATTAGCTAATTTAGTAAATACCTTTGTGTAAAAAAAAAAAAAAAAAAAAAACTATTGGAAATGATTACTTCTCATTATGGTATGGAAATTGCTATTGCCATTGAAAAATTAGAATTTTTCAAAAGTGATGTGACTACTGTTAATTGATAGGGAAAAAAAATTGTGAAACTTTTTGGTGGTTGGTTTTATGGTTAGAATTTTTTTAGTCTAAATAGGAAATTAAATATGGTTTTATGATCATCGTGGTATTATACTAAACATGAAATATTAAACATGTAATTGATATGTTAAATGCATTTCATACAAAATATGACCACATTACTACAAAGATTTTTTATGAGTATTTTAACTATTAAATAAAAATTCCGCTCAAATTTGCGGTCCGCAATTTTTTATCATAAGGAGACAATTTATGTTTTAATATTTTTTTTTGTTGTCATAATTAATATATATATATATATTTTTTTTTTTTTGGTTAAGAGATATATATATATATATATATATATGTGCAAGCTAGGAAAAACTCTTTTTAACATACATTATTATATTTTGGGTTAGATAGTACCCTCCCATTTTACCTGTGCTCACATCTAAAAAATGTGAAATATGTATAAATTAGAGAGATTGATTAAAAAGAGGGCCCTGTTACAAGGAGTGCATCCCCACATCGGATAGCATGTTACATTAAAATTGGTACTGTTGTTTTTTATTTCCTAGCAAAGATTCCCCGACACACTTTAATTCATTGTACAACCTGTCACAGATAATACATACTTTGCTAGATTATAGAAGTTTATTTTTGTGGGGGCCAAATAAGCAATTGCCCAAACATGCTGGATTTGCCCTGCTGTTTTAGCTCGCTCGATCAACCTTGTAGATGTGTAGTAGTTGTTGTGTTGAACAAACATTGCTTTTACATCCCATATTTGCTGTATAGTTTAGCCTTCTCATTTTGCTCTTAATGCAAAGCTTTATTGACTGAGCTGTCAATTGATGGAGTACACTAATTTGGTCACGTATTTTGTAAGGTTGAATTTAATGTTGTTGTATAACACAATGTCATCTAAATTTGTTTGGTTTATTGCTTGCATAGGACCCAATATTATTCTAGTGGCCATTATGGTGTGAAGGCCAATGGGTCATTTAGGTTGAGTTTGGATTGCGTTTGGCATCTTTGTGTCTGGCGTTTAAACAGTGGGTCTCGTGCACTGTTCACGGGACCCGCAAGTACTGGAAAAACATTAAAAATTAAGTTAAAACTGGGCCCCACAGTACTATTCACATATTTGAAAATTATTTTACTACAATGTTTTCAATTTTCAACAATAAGCAGTATTCAAACAGGAGATTGCGTAGAGAGTTTAGAATTGTAAAAGACTTTGTATAAGTATAGATTATTGTTGCTATTTCTTCAATAGTGAATTTCCTATAGAGTTGAGGTCCCCCGGGAGTTATATTTTTCTTGAAACTTTCTTCAACAGTTTTTCCACTTTATCACCAAAATCTATGTATTGATTTTATTGTTTTTACTATTGCAGTTGGTGATTGATAACTATGGTTGGACCGTCTGTATTGTGTAGAATTTATATTAAGTTATTCTATTAATTAATTAATTAAGTTTAGGGGTCTTAATTGGATATTTCAAGAAAAAAATAATTTGAGGTGAAGGGAGAATGAAGTTCATAAGGGAACTCTTAAACCCATTCTAAATAGAATACTATTGTTGTTTTCAAGTCGGGTTCAACATTATCCTACCAATTGACCAATCACCTTAAGTTGGAAGTTTGCAACTGATGTTAATCGTAGAAGGATTAAGTTATAGATTGAATTTCCTTTTTAAAATTGTAAATTGAATTGACCAATTCCATTAGTTTGGTTCGTTGAGGATGTTAAAGGGAGGGGATCAAGTGGAGATTTAAGTAATTCAAAGGTGACGAGGACATCAACAAGGTGAAGATCTTTTAGATCTGATAATGAAGGAGTGGAAAAGTGTGATGCTGATGACAAGTAAGATAATAAAAGGTAAGGGACGGCAACAAAGGCAAAATTGATGACAATCGTGAGGTATGGTCAATAGTTCAATACTCATAGAAAAAAATTTAGATATATTTTCATACTTTTAATACTTCTAATATATATTATTTTCTCAGCTTAGTTTTAAATAATCAAATTTTATATTTAAATTTCTTATAATAGATTTCTAATGGTAATTAGTTATTAAAAAATATATATTTTTGATAACGAAATATATATTGATTATTTTTTTTATAACTTTTAATTTTATAATATATACTTGTAACTAACTAAGATTAGGGACAAACATTTAAAAAATAATGAGTCACAATTAAAATTCTAAAAGATCCTATTAAGTAAATTTTGCGAATCTTGAAGAAAATAAATTTTATTATTACTATCCGAATGATAAATTAGAAAACAAATTCAAAGAACTTATCAAAGAAAAGGACAATATCAACCAACTAATTCCAATTATTTTAATTTTTCTTAAATAATTTGTTAAAATATAACATCACTTAAAATCAATATAGTTCAAAGAAAATGTCAATTGATTGGAATATAGTATTACAACAAATGTTGCATATTTTTTAATTTATTATTATTTTTATCTCAAGACCATAGAAAAATTAAATTTTTATTTAATTTTTTCCTATATATTTTTTATATAAACTGTTAGGACATATGTGAGACTTGTTAGAAACATATGTTATGTAAATTGGCTAATCTTTTGACAAAACGCACTTTACTTGTAATTGGGTAGATTTAGGATGGGTTTAGTACTTCAAGAAACTAGAGTTCAAGTTTAGTATTGAAGCCATGCAAATCTGTCCAAGAAACAAGTGAAGAAGTGCTGTTCATTAAATCTCGACAGATAGCTCAACAAATCATACCTATCGAGGTTTAATGCTGATGCTCGACAGCAGCTTGATAGAAGCTGTATCTATCGAGAATTACGAAATTTAGATTTTCAGATCTGATTTCGCACATATCTATTTATATTTGTGTAGGGTTTCTTTTCTCACAACCTTAAATATATATAAAGATTATTTTAAGGGCCGTCAAAAGGGATACAAGGTGATGCAACTTGATGCAAAGTGCTAATACATGCATATTGTGACCAGAGACAATTTGCCCTAGTTCATCTTCCTCTCTGTAGAAGCTACTGCATCTTTGCGCCAAGGGTTTTGTAACCAATGAGCTTCTTGATCTTTATTGTTGGATGAACTGAAAAACTTTGTAGCCAACATTTTCCTCAAGTTGGTGTGTTAGTCACGTACTAGGATCCGTGCATTATTGGTCAATCACGTACTAGGAGCCGTGCATTAAAATGAGAGATTGCCACTACATTATAAGTCCAATTGGGTATTAGGGTAAGGATTTAATTGTAGGTTGGTATTACGTACTGGGATTCCTTTTACTTATAACTGCTTGTTTTGGTAATAATGGATTCTCGGAAGTGGTGACCTTAAATTCACCCAGTGGGGTTTTGTCTTGCTGGTTTTCTTCATTCGTAAACAAATCACTTGTGTCAAATTTATTTTCCGCTGCATTTAACTTAGTTGGTGATTTGTTTGTACTACCACGCTTATTGCATGTAATTGAATTTAATTAATTAACTTGGCTAATTAATTGATTAATTTACCAAAGAAGTCAATACATTCTTAGCCTATCATAAACTATTTGTTAAGAATTAACTTTGTTAAATCTTATACTTTAATGTTCTCCTGAAAAAAAAAAAAAAAAAAAAAAAAAAAATGAAAGGGTTGCAAGGGGGTGTGCATCCAATAAGTAATAACATATAGCCACTGTACAAATAGTCATTGCCTTGGTAATCGGTCAGGTCGGGTGCTCATTAAACTAGACTCCCGAACCGATTCAGTCCGATTTCAATCGATTGCCTTGTCGAAAGTGATTGGACCCACTCGGGTCGGTTCTTTTTTATTTTTTAATTTTTATATATATATATATTTGGGTTCGGATTGCATTTTTTTTAAAGAACAACACCCCTTTAGTACTATAGCTTTGAGAATAGCTTCAATGCTTAGAGCATCCATAGCAGGTGTGGCAAATGCGTCAAATACCAAATATTTGGCACATTTGCCACACCAAATACAAAAATGATGCTTTATGAGATGTGTCAAATCTCAAAAATTATACAACATGGCTACAGTACCGTTGCAAATTTGCAACGATACGGACAAATGTGGCAAAATTTTTATTGTTTTATATTCTCTTTTCTCTCTCCTCTCTCTTCATTTTTTCTTTTCTCTTCTCTCTCACTCTCCGGTTCCCTCTCTTTTCGACCAGTCTGGGATGTTCACCGGCAGCGACGACGGCGTAGCTCTGACGACGATAGCGCAGCTCCGACGACAATAGTGCGCTCCGCCACACTCTCTGGTTGTGGGGTTTTTTTTTTTTTTTTTTTTTTTTTGCAATTTGGGTTGATTTGATAGTGGTGGTGGGCTGTGGGCTATGGGCGGTGACAGTGGCAGTGGTGGTGGGTTGTGGGGCTATCGGGTTTGGGTCACGGTGGAGATCAGGTTTGGGTCACGGTGGAGATCGGTTTTGGGTATGGGTCACTGTGGAGATTGTGTCTGAGATCGGTTTTGGGTTTTAGTTGTCTCTCTCTCTTCAGTCATTTGGGTTTCAGTTCCGGTGGCAGTTGGTGTTTCAGTGGTGGAGCCGTGGCTTGAATCGGTTGGGGCTTGGGTTGAATCGGTTGCGGGTGATGGGTATTTGGCTTGGGCTGAATCAGTGTTAAGATTGGTTAGTGTTCATGGGTATTTTGGCGCAAGCGGCATGGGCGAGGCCACTCCGATCATCGCCATCGTCATCGCCGATCATCACGCCGCTCCGATCTCGCCGATCTCTCTCTCTTTTTTGGTGGTTGTTTGTTTTAATTTTTGGTGTAGGGGCTGATATTGGTTGTAGTGTTTGTTTGAGTTTTTTTTTTTTTTTTTGGTAGCAGTGGCTGATATTGGTGGTCGGTGGTTGATCTGTGGGGGTGGCCGGTGGTTGTAGGTTGTGGCAGTTGATCTGCGGTGTGGGTTGTTGTTGATGATAATGGGGAGGGGATAATATATTATTTTAATGTGTAGTAAATATTATTTTAATGTATAAGATTGAATTATAAAACATCTGATAAATGTGATGTTGTAAAATGATGTGGTAAAATAATAAAGTAGGCCTTTGATGTGGTAAAATGGCATAATTTTTGCAACATCTGCTACGGATGCTCTTATAAGCCACAATCTATCCTCATCCTCCTAAGTTTTCTTTTTCTTGCAATTTTTTTTTCATTTATATATATTTTTGAAAAAATGTAATAAAATTTCAATTTACTGTGTCTGTTCTATGATGATTGTTTTTTTTATCATCAGGCCAAAATACAAATTAGTTTTTAGTGTAAATAAAGTTCAAACCTTAAATCTTTTATTTGATGACAAAATTTTGTACTAGTTGAGTTAATTAAAATCTACTTCATTTATAGTTGAATGGTTGAAATCTTCTAAACGAGTTCATACCCCTGATTTTAAGGGACTATTATTTGAAAGGTCAAGTACTTGAGTTTATTCCATATAATTGAAAGATTTTGGTCTACTTAAATGATCTTATAGCCATTGATATTTGATTATATAATCCTATAAAGCGAGGCTTAGGTGATAGCTTAGTGATACTGAGTCTAGAAACATCCTTTACTGTGATACCTCAAATTAGTGGTTCAAATCTCAGGTCTCCCCTACCCTTGCCCCTGCCCCTGACTATCTAGCTATCCTAAAACAAATTAAAAATAATTATAGAATCTGCCAAGCTAATTTTGTAGTACTTTGTTAGCTTTACAATGCCTTGTTGGTGACCAAGGCACTTTGAACTATTCTTTCATGTGCTTAAAGAGTTAAACAAAAATTTTTCTTTTAAACTTTTTTTTGAGAATCAAAGAGTTAAACTATTGATGTTGCTAACCAATGGGTGTTCCAAAATTGACCCAAGTGGATCAATTAAAGTTCTGAGGCTTAATATAAGGCAATAAAATACAGAGAATTAGAAAGAAGTGGTTAATGATTTGTTAATTATAAAAGTAACCCGAGATTAAGACAAAAAATCAAGTGTAATTTGATTTAGCATGGCCATCTGAGACAGATAGAGAACCATTCTTCTGGCAAAATCTTCACCCAAAACTACCTTTTTGTCAAATCTCTAGTCTAGTGAACGTGATCACATCCATGGCTACAGTGTGTTGCCATCAATTGATTAATGGGTTGTTAATGGAATGGATTGGAAGGACAGGTCTAGGCAATTGTTCCACCATGATGGACAGTGGTACCACCCTGCAATAGTTAGATTCTAACGGTGTTTGTCAACTACTTAAGAAACCTTACATGTTCCCCTCTCTCATTTTTCATCATCATTTTGACCCTACCAATGTCTCACCAAGGACATTTGGTTGTTCATGGACCATTAAATCATTCTCGGGATTCTCTATTAATTGTTCATTTTATTATTCTTACAAGCTCTATAAACCATAGTTTTATTTATTTATTTTTTAATTAACATTTAAACCATAGTTAAAGCTACTATCCGTCCATATAAACTGTATGAAGGATTTTTTTAATCTTAGAATCTTTAGGAGCTTGTCAAGATTAAGCAAGAGGGATTCATGAACCAACTTCAACCCAACTTTAATTATTTTTTCTTGAACTTATAGCTAACTTGGTTAAGAATAAACTTTTAACCACTCAACCTAAGATACGTGCACATAATTTCCCTTTGAGTGTATATAGTTTCTCCATTCCACACACACCATATTATTATAGGGAGAAATTCTTTAAGGGTGGTCCTAAGATGTTGACAAGAAGTTTTAAACCCAAAATCTCATAGATATCGTAAGGCATTATGAATATATATTATAATTGTTATTGAAATAGTTAAAAATATGTTAATTAAAAAGTCTAAACTAATCTCTTTTCAAAAACCAAACACATTAGAAACCTGAATTAGTTTCTCAAAAAAAAAAAAAAAAGAAACCTGAATTAAAATTAAATTTTTTATAAGGTTTAGTCACCTCAGGTTAGCCCAACAAACGCTACTGCCATCTTTAATAGCATGCAAAACATACCAAGCTTGTAGAAGAAAATTTTCAGTACAGTTCTCTCTCTCCATTACATTGGTAATGCAGAGTGCTTCAAATAAATCGGCAAAAGAAGTAAACCATATAATTTTGAAATATTTCAAATTAGGAGAGTAAAGAAACAAAATAGGATAGAGGAAAAAAAAAATGCTCAATTAGTTGGCTTTGACTTGATGTTTTTGTTGGATTAAAAAAATAATACAAAACAATGAAGGCTAA
Organism: Quercus tomentella; assembly: GCA_028535165.1. Classification (NCBI taxonomy): domain Eukaryota; kingdom Viridiplantae; phylum Streptophyta; class Magnoliopsida; order Fagales; family Fagaceae; genus Quercus; species Quercus tomentella. Next base: position 37,761,467 of record JAPQVY010000012.1, on the reverse strand, counting down.
TTTTAGGCACTAGGCAGTATATGATCAGCCTTTGGGCTGGAGGCAAAGAACAAAATAGAAAAAAATATTTTTGGGAATAATTTTTTTTTACCTATATATGATTTTCACTTTTTTATAGATAAAATAGAATATTAACTATTGGCATTTATTCTATAAAGATTACTCTTTATCATCAAGTTAAGATTTTTTTTTTTTTTTTTCATAAAAAAAAGTTTCAAGATTTTTTATTTTTGAGAAGATACAATATACTACTAAGAGTATTCACATTGGGAATGGTATATGCCATATGTTGGTTTAATTTAGCATAAAAGCCTAAAACAACCTCTGCATCCAGACTTATAAAAAGCTACTATTGCAAAAATATTTGGAATTGTGCTACAGTGTGATTCTAAATGTAGAATCGCACTATAACTCAATTCTAAGCAAAATATAATATTTTATTCATTTTACTGTTTTCTTTATCTAACTCCTCTCTCTCTCTCTCTCTCTCTCTCTCTCTCTCTCTCTCTCTCACCGGTACTCTCATCTCCTCTTTTTTTTTTTTCCTCAATTCTATTCTCTCATTCAATCCCTCTCTCTCTCTCTCTCTCTTGAATCAAGGAATCAAGGGTTTGATGTGGTGGAGCTCATGGGTTTGATGGTGGGTCAGATGGTGGGTTTGGATGTCATGGGTCATGTGGTGGGTTTGGAAGTGTGAAGCAGGTGGTGGGTTTGGATGTCGTGGGTCAGGTGGTGGCAAGGCTGGTGGTGCGGTTGTGATCAGCGTTTGGTGGGTTTGGTGATTCTGTCCTTTGATTCTCACCATGGCTGTGACTGGTGTTTGGATTGGTTGGTTGGGTTGCTATGGGTTTGTTGGGTTTTTAGTGGATACTTGGTGGGTTTTATTTTGTTTTGTTTTGTTTTTTTGTTTGGTTCTGGTGGGATTTTGTTGGGTAGAGGGTAGTGGTGGCGTGGTGGGCATTGTTTGTTTAGCTGTGGCCGGTGCTAGAGGTTGAGGGAGAAAGAGAGGAAAAGGAAGAGAAAAAGAGAAATAGTAAAAAAAAAAAAAGGAATAAAAAAGAATATTTAAATAAAATGGGAAAAAAATAGAGTTTTGGAATGTTGTGTGTATTGTAAAAGGGTATGGTATAATTGATAAAGTAGTTTTTTGGGATTGTAAAATAGGATGGGGTGCAATTTTCGGATGTGAATGCTCTAACCCTACAGTTCGAACTCTTTCCCCCTAAATCCTCAAACACTTTATGCATAGAGGTGTCGACGTAGTTACAAGAACATTGATTTTTGGCATAGACGGATGATACATGTACTTTATTAGAGAGAGAAGCAAAAAACCAAACCAAATTAAGTATCCAATAAAAAGATTATAGTTTGATGAGTATTAAAAACATTACAATTGGATTAGTTAGTTTAGTTAAAATTTACACGTCCAACCTAAAAAATCAGTTCTCTTGGGCTAACTTGTCATTAGGCAAATGCGAGCTACAGTAATTGTCAAATTTGACTAGCATTGTAGCTTAGCAATTAAATTTTCATTTAGTCCTCTCTCTGTCTCTCTCAGTCTCTCTCAAAGATCTTGTGATGTGGAGAGCACAATCTTGATGGCAATTTTAATTTATCCAGTAACTCAAAAATTAAAATTTAGTTAAAAATTGGTTGTGTCAATCCTAATGTTCTAAAAATCTTTTTTAACTAGTGTATTTTTTTTATATACAAAAATACTGAAAATTCATTTCCATTAATTTTTTTCGTGGCCAAAAAAGTTCTCGTACATATTGTGGCCTCTAATTCCATATCTTTTCCATATCTTTGTTAGATGGAAACATATCTAAACTTAATCAAAACGCAAAACAATGACATTAAATTCATATAATTCATTATAGTTCTTAGAAATATTGCTTTAAGATGTTTAGCTTAAAATTTGCTATCACGCAAAGAGCATTACACAGCAAGCTACCAATTGAAATCAAAGTTGGTAAGAAGTGAAAGATTGACACATGAATAAAGGACTATATAGTATATATATCATATTGGTTGTATTTGCATTTCACTTCAAATTAAGCACATCTAACCTATCTAGATTTTTGCTTCATCATCCGGCCTTCATATCTAGGCTAAACACTAAGTGCTTGGGAGTTTAAGGAGGAAATGATTTGAACTGTGAGGTTAGCAGCATTTGTAATTATCTTTCTCAAAAAAAAAAAAAAAAAAAAAAAACTTGCATGTGATTTGGGTTGAAACATTTTGAAACCATGGATCGATGGTAACATACTGTTATAAGGAAATATGAAAAAGTTATAATGTGAGGTATTGAACAGTGATCCCCATGCATTTAAGATTGATGTTCTGCACATTAACCACTACATTGGCTACCTTCCTCGTAATTTCCATTGAATTTATATTATATTTCTTTTGTATTACAAGATTCATAGTCTTGCATTTAATTTTATCACCATTTACTTAATAGTATTTGATAAATTTATTTGTATTGAAGAATTATTTGTTTACATCAATACACGGAATGTAAAATTGTAAATTTAAGTTAAAAATTATTTTATTTTTGATTAAAATGCTTTTTATTTGAATGATTGATAAAAACAATTTTTTAAAGCGTGTTTATATTTTAGGCAAAAACACCATTTTAGTCCTTACATTTTGGAGTTATGGTCAATTTGGTCCCTACATTTTAGTAGCAGTCAATTTGGTCCATGTTATTTTCAACTTGTAGTCAATTTAGTCCCTACCGTTAACTCACTAACGGAAAATACTTACGTGGTAAACGGTCTGCTTTGTTAGCGCACATGTGGCTAACATAATAAAATAAAATCAATTAATTAAATATTATAAAAGCCACATTAGCATTTTAATAATAAAAGAAATCCATGTCAGACAAAAAAATTCTGAGAAGATTAATTAAAAGAAAAAAAAATAAAGAAAATGAATTTTTAAAAGAATCCTCACTTTCTTTTATTTTCTTTAGAATTCTTGCACTTTCTTATTTTCCAAACACAATATACCCAGCAACACCACAATATGAAATCAAATCCCAATACCTAGTGTTTAGCCAAAAAAATCCCAATACCCATATTGTGATATTTCAGTATTTGCAGATTACCAGCACCCGAAAAGCTTGTTTTCACTGCCACCAATCAATCACTCTTGTGAGAACAAGAATCAAATGTCAAAATTTGTATTCATCAAAAATATCGGAAATTCGTTGATACTCGCTTTGCTAGAAAACTGAAAGCCACCCAAAAAAGATGCAACAATAGTCGTAGGGGGGGCAGTCAGGATAAACCATGGACAACTGATGCAGAAGAGAAGCATTTATGTCTCTTTCCTTATCATATTCCATTGAACTTCAAATTGTTTGTTTCCTTCAACTGAAAGAATCCTCACTTTCATATTGTGGGATTTTTTTGGCTATACACTTGGTATTGGGATTTGATTTCATATTGTGGTGTTGCTGGGTATATTGTGTTTGGAAAATAAGAAAGTGTAAGAATTCTAAAGAAAATAAAAGAAAGTGAGGATTCTTTTAAAAATTCATTTTCTTTATTTTTTTTTTCTTTTAATTAATCTTTTCAGAATTTTTTTGTGTGACATGGATTTCTTTTATTATTAAAATGCTGATGTGGCTTTTATAATATTTAATTAATTGATTTTATTTTATTATGTTAGCCACATGTGCGCCAACAAGGCAAACCGTTTGCCACGTAAGCATTTTCCGTTAGTGAGTTAACGGTAGGGACTAAATTGACTACAAGTTGAAAATAACAGGGACCAAATTGACTACTACTAAAATGTAGGGACCAAATTGACTGTAACCCCAAAATGTAGGGACTAAAATGGTGTTTTCGCCTATATTTTATTATTTTCTATTCACGTTTATAAAAATAATGAAAATTCATTTAAAAGTTTTTAAAATTGTTTTAGATTTTTTTTCTTGGGTAAATTTTCATATTTTTACACATTTGATATACATTCATTTGTATTTTAATTAATTATTAAATTAATTTTGACATCATCACAGTTCGACCTTGATTGAACTTCTGTCTAAACTCAAAGCCTTGAACATCTTCGTTTTCAAGTTCATTGAACAATTCAGTTTTTAAAACCATCGTTATGAGCTGTGGAAGACAGTCCCAAACATATATATATAATTTTTTTTTTTTGTTGAAAAAGAAAATCCTATTTTGGTATTTCTTGTCCTTCCACTTTATTTTTGTGAGATATTTTGCGCTCTAAGCATGTGAAATTAAATTTTATCACTAGATAGTAGATACGTCCTACAACATCTTCTCACATTAATCTGATGTCGTTTGATTGTGATTTAAAATCAATTAAACAATAACCAAGCTTTACGGCACTTTATAAAAAATGATTGTTTTTTGGTTAGATTTTCAGTATTTTTACGATATCTTGCATGTTTCAACTCCGATTTGGGTCCATAAGCAACCTTTCGAAGAAAAATTTATGATCTTTCACATGGGCTCAAATTCATCACAATTGGAATGTTGGATTTTTTGTCAAATTAAGGTCAAACCTCGATCAAGATTGGCCAAACTTGGTTAAATGGCTTGAGAAGATAGATTTCGTTAAATTGAATCTACAGGAGTAATTTTGGAATTTTGGTCTCCTAAATTATAAACTTGGTGCAACCAACATCCAATAGGGATGCAGTTTCCTAATGTCTAGATGAAACATGCAATTCTCCGAAATTTTAAGGCTCAAATTGAAAAATTGTGTGCGTAAAGTATCGTATCAATAATAAACATAAGTTTATGTTTTATTAAAATGGTTATTGGCTTTATTTTTATTGTCACTTTTATTTTTCTTGGTATTGGTAATTTTATTGTTGAATTTATTATTATTATTATTATTTAAAGAACAAATTTAGCACACCCATCGATGAAAAATAATTGCAAATCCAACTTTCTGCATTAAAACAATCTAGTTTATAAATTTAATGACAAATGAAGAAATAAAAAAGGCGACAATCTCAAAACCTGTAACTCGTGCTGGCCTCGAACTAATGAGGGAGAGAAGCTGGGTATGCTAGTGATAAATGCAGGTCACTTGCATCTACATCTACTTCTATTTCTGTGAGTGAATATTTATTATATACCAGTTGAAAATTATCAACCATATGTACCTTTTTCACAAAATATAGGAATTCACTTTAATCACTTTTATTTAGAAAAACATTAATTGTCAAAACAATAGCTTAAGTCAGCCAACATCTGATTGGCTTGAATATTGTGCTGTATGCAATTGAATTTACAAAAGACATTTCCTTAATTGACTTCCTAACAACTTTTAATGTCTGCTTTATTACCCATTGTTGGAGCTATTGTGAAATTATTTTTGGTTGACATTGAAGACCTAGGATACCTTATTGTAGTTATGGCGGTGGCACCAATTCCCTTCTCCACTTCATATGGTAAAACTTTATAACTAGTTGCAACTTATCATGATCAAGTAGTGTCTTTTATTCTTCTCCTCAAAAAAGAAAAAGAAAAAAAGAGTAAGGTTTTTTATTTTATGCACTTGTAATAATACTTTATCCATCCCAAATTATTGGTCCTCTATTTCATTCTTAACTTATCCTTTACTTATGCAGCCATGCGGTGATCACAAAGTGAACTATTCTTTTGCCTTTTACTAAAAAAAACTTATCCTTTACTTAAAAAAAAAAAAAAAAAACAAAAAATTCAATATCATTAATTCACTAGAATTTAAATTAACAAGGATAGATTTACAAATTTGTACTGTTTCACAAAGCATTAAAAGATTTTATATCAAAAGTTAGATTTTCTAAACAAAATCAATTATATAGGATTGGGATAATAATAAAAGTAGACCAAGAATAAAATACAAATACCAATAGCATAAAAACAAGAACAACTAACAACAATTTTAATAAACATAAACTTGTTTATATTGTAAAATTATTCTAACCGCACTTAGAATAAAATAAATAATTATTATGTATAAACATAACAAATATAAAATGTTTAAAATAAACAATCATGATAATTATTATGTATTTTGATATTTGTAAGAAATGACATATTGTGTTTTAAGACAATATTGCATTGGGTTTTGCTACCTTTCGTCCGAAGCTAGCGACCAAAATAAATATTTTATTAATATTAGTATTGGGAATGAAATAACTCTTAAAAACTCTTATAAAATAAAAACTATTTTTGATGCCATAGAATATCTCTGCACTATCCTTCTTGGTCGCTTATTTATAAAATAGGAATTAAAATCTCTTAAATGGTTAATTTGTTTTTATTTGAAAATGAGTGATTAAAATGGAAAGATAACTTATTAAATTAATTTTTTTTGAGAAAGTATTAAATTAAAATTTAGTTAAAATTTTGGGTATGTCGGTCCTATTTTTCTATATATATATATATTGGAAAAAAATTGTGGCCAAAAAAAGTTATCGTACATCTTGTGGCCACTAATTTCATATATTTATTAGATTGAAACATATCTAAACTTAATCGAGACGCAAAACAATGCCACCAAATTCATATCATTCATTATAGTTCTTAGAAATATTGCTTTAAGATGTTTAGCTTAAAAATTTCTCTATCATGCAAAGAGGCTACCCAAACTACCAATTTAAATCAAAGTAGGTGAGAGGAAAAAGTGAAAGATTGACACATGAGAATTGGACTGTCCGTGTCATATTGGTTACATTTGCATCTCACTCCAAATTAAGCACATCGAACCCTTAATTGAGATTCAATACGTATGAGTAAGACGGGTGCCATTTTTTTCTCATGCAATATACACATACAAAACTAAATGAAAATTATATGAAATAGACAAGATAAGACCCATCTAGATTTTTGCCTTCATCTCTGGCGCCTTCATATCTAACTTGGAAGTGATTGGGTTGAAACATTTCTCTTACAAAGGCAATGACAAAGTCACTGAGAAAGTAAGGAGCAATTCTTAGATACTCTTAGAGCACGAAGAATGATATTTCATCCTTTTATATATCTGGTAGGGTCTGTCATGAATATGAGAAAAGAGAACATTATTTCTCCGTGTTTCGAGAATACCTTAAAATTTTCCGAAAACAAGAGTAAAAATGTGAATAGTGGGTATTGTTATAATGAAATATGAATCAGCTTATAGAAAAGTTGAATGAGGAGGCATCTCGCATCACCACATGGCTTGTCACATAGAATTTGACAGGTAGAATACTAATTAGCATTGGCCTTTTCGCATGCATATATATGGTCCCTCTCTTCCCCTGTCTTTGGGCTTTCTAGTTCAATGGTCCCCTCTCTCTTGTTCTCTCTCAATTTTGTTTTCTCTTAATCTAGAAAAGAAGCTAGCCTAGATTTGATTTTAGGTACAACAGTGTTTTTGCAAAGTGGGCTCTTATCATCATCATCTATTATTGTTATTTAGAGCATGGACTTTTTTATATTAATATTTAATGTCACAACTTTTTCTTAATTTATTCATTTCTTCACATTAAAGATTATAAACTTATGGTATTGAATTATGTTTTACCCCACTTCAACAAATAAATAAACTTTTCCCTAGTTCACATGCTCTTAATTCCTATTCCAAAACTTTTTTTTTTCAACTTATAATAACTCAAATTTTAATTGAGACTGTACTTATTATTCAAGGCCTTGTCTCTACTTGAAGAAGAGCTATTCACATTTTCAATATGTCATAAGATGACAAGCAAAGTTATAATTGGGTTTCTCATAATTGTTTATGTAATTGACCTATAGGACATTTTTGATGTATACTCACACAACACAGATGCACATACAATCAAAATCCAATATAATCCACACAATTTGAGATTTCACCCTCAACGTTATTATTTCTTAGACTACATTTGTTTTAGCATAAAATATTGTTCCTATTTTTGAGTGTTTGATCCGACTAAAAATGTTGGTCAATCCAAAAATAATTTTGGTTTGACAAGAAACAACATTTTCAAGGGGCATAAATTAATTGTTGGAAAAGGTCTCTCTTCAAATTAGTTTGAAGAGAAACATTTCAACTCCTCTCAGGGATGGAACCATGTACAAGCTGAGGGGGGCTGTGGCCACACACCCCCCACCCCCCCCCCCTCCCAAAATTTTTTAAAAAATATTAAATAGTAGGTATATATTTAAGATTTTAGAAAATAAGTCCAAGAAAAATTATATTTGCCTCCCTTGACTTTGAATCCTAGTTCCGTCCCTGACTCCTCTTATATCTTATTATTGAGTTTTAATTTTGACAATTTAACCGTTGGATTGCATGTTATTATTATATCCCCTATGCTTACAAAATTTTAAGAAGATCAAAGATCAATTGTTATATCATCAAATAAATGTTTAAATTTCAAGTTTTTATGGTTTAAAGTTATGCATAAAATATAAGTTTATCGATCGAATTGTAAATAACGTTTGATTTGAATGAAATTTGACATGCATGTTAAGAACATAAAGAACATATAATCCAAGAGTTAGATTTTTAAAATACACACTCAATAAAAAAATATATGGAAAGTTTGAAGGATTTTACAACAAACAAGTTTGGAGAGAAACCTTTTCTTTTCTGATAATATTTTTGGTGGTATTTTGGTTACTAGCCCCTTTTATGTATAACCAAATAATTTTATTTTATTTTTTACTTTTGGTTTTACGTACAAGTCAAACAATAGAAAATGTTTTTTAGAACATTTAGAAGCGCACTTAAGCACTAGAAACAAAACAATTTTCCTTAGAAAATGTTTTCAACTAAAAACATTTCAATTTGAAAACATTTTACATTAAAACACAATCTTTCAAATACTAATTAAGATGTAGCTTTTTGCACGAACTTCAAGATGAATCAAGCATACAACTTCTTGCTTAAACTCCAAAGGCGTAATCAAACCATTTATGTATTCATTATTCTTATTATCCAAAATTTATAATTATATATGTTATTTCAACACTTTCATCTGAAAATTAGAAAAAAAGAAGAAAAGTTATGTAGTTCAACTAGCCGGCATCTTTTAAAATTTTCAACAAAGACATTTTAGATACAAATCACCTCACTTTCAATTATCAAATTATCAAGAAAATAAGAGTATTTAACTACTCTTCATTAAAAAGGATTAACACACATTTAGCTAATGATTTTGGGTGGCAAACGTTCAAACTAAAAAAAGAAATTCAAAATCTGGGACATCCTTTGACAAAATCTGGGACATCCATTGACAAGTCACAACATTATTACCTGCGTTTTACGTGAATTGTAAAAAAAAAAAAAAAAAAAAAAAAAAAAAAAAAAAAAAAAAAACAGGTAATAATGTTGTGACTTGTGACTATGAGTGAAAACTTAATCATACTTTTAATTAGCTGAGGATATTGCACATAATTAACTATAACTAAGTAGCAGAGTCATCTATCTACATTTGATTTCTGGATTATTATTATTATTATTAAAAATTAAAAATTTTGGAGAATCGTTTTCATTGGATTTTACGCTTCAAAGTTCAAAGCATGAACATTCTAAACTTTGATGAATCATTTGACCAAAAATAAATTTACACCGTATACCTAACATACAAAAAGGTTTATTTTTAAGTGGAATATTTAGTATTTGACTTGTAATGAAATGAAGTATTAGTTTTATTAGGTCAATGTCAACGAAATGACAATATTGACGTGCTCAGGAATTTTTAACATGTGACTAGATATGGCGGACCTGGTTCTATTGAGTGATCATACAAATAGTGAAAATGAAATGTGCCAACCGAACCCATTTATATTGAAATTAAACCCATACACCTATCAAATAAAGACACATAATAAGTATACAACTATACATTAACTTGTTTTATATTATAATTTGGAAGGTAACTCGTGCTAACAATATCGTTATCATGATACATAAAAAATATATATATCACCAAGACACTAACAACCCAATCCATATATACGTGTGTGTTTGGTATGGTATGAATTATTTTAGCCAACTTATTTTACTATTCAGTTTATTTTTGCTATTATTCATGAGTTTTATTGCACATTTTGGTACTATTCATAGGTCCCACTATACTATTTCAGCTAACTTTTATTTTTATTTACAATACTTTCAGCAAAAAAATTTCAATTTCAGCAAGAGGTTTTACTAAAAACTAAATTTAAGAAGAAGAAAGAAGAAAGGGTTAGACCTAATATATTTAGTGAGCAGGTGCAACCAATTATGTCATAATTTTTAATTGAAGAATGAGTCAGCTTATTTGCGAGATGCAATGAACCCACCACACCAGCGAGGCTCTATTAGTTTTAAGAGATACGGTTGTACTTTGAGATATGTTTTGGGAATCTATACGATTAATGTAAAAAGATTAGATCTAATTTTATATTAGACTCAGAAAATTAGATCTTAGCTGGTTATCATGGAGAAATCATGCACACCTAAAGTAAGATTAAAATATATATATATACACACACACCCACTGCAGCCAAAACCATCACTTTGCCAAAGATGGAAATAAGCAAATTTAATATGCACTCTGAATTGCAAGAAAAAAAGGGGAAAAAAACATAAAATATAAACCTTTAATAAGTAGTCCTCAATTAGGGTTTTTCTTTCTCTCTTCTAAAAAAGATGAAGTCTTAGTCTTGAGGCCCATTCTTAAGAATTGTAGAGTTATTATAAAAGCTTGATCAACTAATATTAATGAGGATAGTTATAACACCTGGATCATGCATGAACTTGATCTTTCATACACCAACTTGGTTGAAAGACCGTATAATTAGATCGTTGGTTCAACCGCCAAGTTAATGCAGGTTGGTGTATTATTATTATTAGAAGATTGTACTACGTATAATTTATATTAATAATTTTGAGTAGAGAAAAAAAAATCATTTACAATTTTAATTTCTAAATTTGATAAAATTGTAAAAAAAAATTGCGAAAAAAAAGGAAGTTAAATCGGATGTAATTGACTAGTTTGGTTAAATTTAGAGATGACAATATATCAAGAGTTTCTTGTCCTCTCTTTGGAGAAAGGTGGGTTCAGGACAAGTTTGAGGTATTTGGTCATTTTCAATAAAATGGTACATTAATGAAGTAGAGATGAAAGAGGAAGTGCATAGACGTTGTGAGAGAATGCTAAAAGGAAGACAAAGCAAGTGTTTTAGAGATTATAATAGAATATGTAAAAAAAATTACAAGTAAATTATGTATAAAAAAGATTAACTTATATATGTAATTTAAATATTCATAAAATAATATGTATGTACACACACATTTGGGACGAGACGGGATGGGACGAGGTAGAATGGGTAAAACTTGTCACCTTTTTGAAGAGGAGAAAACTCGAGCAAGATAGAGCAAGACAAGGTGAATCAAATGGGAGAGAAATTTTGACATCCCTAACTGAGTTACCAAAATAATGTACATGTTGACAATGTGAGGAAGTGTATGTCCATAATTTATTTTCATTTTCATTCTCTTAGGTTTTTGATTTCAAACATTTTCATTGCCAACTCAATTCAACCTCAAATCCAGGTCACTGATATTCGATTGGTTGAATCAATTTGAGTTTGATGAGAAATTATACGAGGTACTTTCTCTTGTCTTATGAATAATAGATCTCACTAATCAAATCTGTATTCATATAAGAGAAGGGCATATTGTTGTACTTCGTTAGTATCAAATGATTTTCATAAGCTCACTAACGTATGTGCTTTTTACTTGCCTTAACTTAACGAGCTAGGAATGTAATTGGCTTAGCTAGTAAAACCCTTTGTCTAGAAATAAGAGATTTGAAATTAAATATTGTCTACATCAGAGAAACGAAAGATTGAAGGAAGGAAGACAACTACCTCACGTAATAAATAAATAAACAAGGTGCCTCTTAGCCAAGAAAAAGCAAATAAATGTGGGTTCTAGTTCATTAAACTATTAAAGTCTCTTGTTGTTGAATAAGAAATTTGAAGTTCGAATCTCATTTACACCAAAAACTAATTAATCTTTTGGCTTGATGATAAAGATAAATAATCATAAAGTGGATAACATAAGTTAAAATTAAGGTTGGATATCGGTTGGTTTGATCGGGGTTTAGAATGTTTTTGAATCGAACCATATTAATAGGTCTTTTAAAAAATGGAATCCCTGTTGCACCACAAGGATCGGAATTCTGACTATGTCTAGTGGTTGTTTCTATTGATGTGTTCGATTGGATTCTAATACACATTCATCAAGCCAGATCAAAACCCACAAGAAAATTGAAACCCACGAATTGAAAAGATAGAAATCCATAAATGAAAAAATTGAAACACACAAAGCACAAATCGAAACCCATGGATCAAAACACAAAAAACCTGCAAATCAAAATATCAAATTCCACACACAGCACACAGATCTAAAGATCAACACTATAATTTTCAAAATCTTTCCCTCATGATTTGAGTAGGCGACCGTGAGAGGTGCTTAATCTTCAACGACTCCGTTCTTGATGGCTCTACTTCTCAATCTCTAGCAATTTTGCAAATTCTGACAATGCTAAGAGGAGGTCACCTCGACTATGCATGTGTTCAACACTATAGGGGCTGGGTATAGTGGGGAGAAATATAAATGAAAGGGTTGCATGTGAAATAGATGGAGAGAAAAAAAAGAGTCTGGGGGAATTCAGATATACATTAGTTAGTTTAGTGTCGAAAACCCAACGCCTCTATCGACCACCATCATGTTCACTGTTAGCGACCCCATCTTGCAGTTCGATCAGCTTGGCTCTGGCCTGCATTTCTTTTCATACCAAAGATAATTTGATTACTTACCCTAAATGTGTTTTCATATTTTGAAATAGTTTTATTTTTTTTTATTCTTAATCATTTTGAATATATCTTTAAATTATTTTATGATTTATTTATTATTAATAATTTTAAATATATTTTTCTCTATATATGTGACTAAGCAATCATTCATCCATTGATATATTACTCTACTATGTAATTGGTTTTTTAATTGCTAATGAGCAGAGTTTACAACAAAAATCCGAAGTTTGAAATTGTTAAAGAATCACGAGATTGTTGGAAAAAAGATTACTGTAGCAATGGAGACGTTAAGGATTTAGTGTTGTGAGAATATAAGAGATAAGTATTTTTTTTTTTTTGAAAAAATATTAAGTTTAAAATATCGACCGATTATTGTATTCTTATTTATTTTGGAAGTTCAATTTTATTTTAATTTGACACATTTTTCTATTATACACCCACTAATGGGAATGCTCTTAAATAATATAAAACACATTGAATAATATGGCTTTCCAAATATCAATTTATCACTAATGTGTAAAGACATTTAGAGCAACTGCATCAGTCAATGCAAAATTTTTGTCTATTTTGCAAAAAAAAAAATATATATATATATATATTTTTTTTTTTCTATTTTACGTATCCACTTTTACAAAACACTCACATTAGTTTGTCTATTCTACATCCTCTATTATTTAAATGATATTTTTCTCACATTTTTATTATTATTTCACATCTACCCATGGCCCACCAACTTTAACTCACATCTACCCATTTTCTCTTTTCTCTGAACACTTACCTTTCCTTTTCTCATTATTCTTCCTACTTTTTTCGTATATTTCTTTCTTCTCCCAAGGCAGAGGCTCAAATCAATACCAAAACAGAACCCACAAAATTCTCATTAATCAATACCATTGATGATGGGAGGGGTAGATTTGAGTAGCTCAAGTTTTCATATCAGATCTCTCTCTCACGCTTGTCGAATCTCAAAGATCTGAAGTAATCCCTCTCTCTGTAGAAGCTTGCATTGTAAGATCTCTCTCATTTGATTTCAAGCGTTCTGCCGCCATTGGGTTTGTATTTGATTTTGATTTTGGGTTTGGGTTACTGGTTTTCAGTTGATGGTTTAATTTTGAGTTGATTTTCTATGGATTTTGGGTTGACTAGGTTTGATTTTCGTTGTATTTTGGGTTTCCGTTGTTTTAATGAGTTTTGGTGGTGGTGGTTGTTTGAACGGGTGATCGTGGTGGTGGTTGGGTGGTGATGGTTGGACGGTGTTGGGTGGATGGTGGGTGTGTTTGTGTGCATCAAAGGAAGAAGAAGATGATGAGAGAGAGAAGATGCCTGAGTTGGTTTTGCAGATGGAGAAGAGAGAGAAAAAAAAAGGAGCAAAATGTGAAATTAATAAAATATTAGTATGCAAAGCTACAGTAATCATGCATATGCACGGTTATCGTAGCACTTTGTATATATGCACAATTTTGCAAGTACTGATGTGGGTGTTTTTTTGGTTAAAATGTGTAAAACTAACCATTTTTTGTATTTTGTACAATTTTACAGCCTTTGATGCGGTTGCTCTTAAAAAGATCTACGGGGAACATTGCAAGCAAATTATTATTTTATACATTTTGGACGACCACACGTCCTTGAAAATTCTAGCGCATCTTGCAGTTTTGCCGACCACCATCATGTTCACTGTTAGCGCATCTTGCAGTAAGATTAGCTCAGCTCTAGCTTGGTTCGTCGGTCTAGACCGGTTGTTGAACACCCCTAGTTAAAATTTTGCAACATCTATAAGTAAATAATAATAAAAAAGAAAAACCACTGCACAACTTTGGTGCGATGGTCACTCCACAAGTATAAATACTTGTGGGGTGTGGGGGGCAAGGGTCGGGGTTCAAGTCTCCAGGAGGGAACTTCACACACATATATACTTATATTAGGTTAGAGTAGAATTCTATCTTGTATCCAAAAAAATAATAAAAAAGAAAAAGAAAAAAGAAAATTAATAGTCTTCACCTAGATTTAATCATTTAATCCTAGATCTAAATCTTAAGGATGTCATCCCCTTACACCTTTAACGAAAAAAGAAAATTGAGTAAGTCAATATGAAAGTTAAAAACTCTCTTTTTTTTTTCTTCTTTTTTTTTTGGTGAGGGGGTAAAAACTCTTTTTCCAAGTCCAAATTTCTCATTTGGTTTTCCTTATAAACTATGATGACAACTTTTTTTTTTGGGGGTGGGGGGGGGGGGGGGGTAAATATGTATGATTACAAGTTGTTACAGTCACAAGTTGTTCGGAGTGGATAAGCCAATTTATAGCAAATCATAATTTCTAACCAACAAAAGAAATTGGAAATCATATATAATTATATATTGCCCCGCGAGGAATCATCGTTAGGTCAACCCTTCGACTAAATGATAAAACGAGATCTTGTTTAGCACATGAGTAGATATGGTGGGGCTTTTGATCGATACTTGATTAGTATTGTTATTATGTAGTTCTTTGGGAGTAATTGTTCTATTGTTGTATACTACAAGCTCAAAAGCCAACTATTGCCATCCTTCATTTTTTTTTTCCCCACAAAACAATACAATTCAGACCAATTTTAATTTTGTCAAATCCTTAAATATAATATAATACCTCATTACTGTTTTTTTTTTTTTGTTATTTATTTATTTATATTTATGAGACCTCATGAGTGTTATGTCTATATTTATTTAGAGAGATGCTACGTTCACAACATTTTTACAACATTTTCACAACAAATTATAAGTGGTTAGTTGTTATTGGTTCAAATTTGAACCTTACACTAAAATTACTTTTTTGCCCCAACAATAACAACCGGTAACAACCTGCCACTTAAGATTTGTTGTAAAAATGTTGTAAAAATATTATGGACGTATCTTTTCTCATTTATTTAAATTGATGTGATTTGAAATTAGGGTATCTGTTATATAATTATTATTCTTTAATATCAGGTCAAAAGTCTAATTGAATTTTTGAATCTTTGATATAATCGGCTTTGAACCTAGATTAGTAAACATCATTTTTTTTTTTTTTGAAAACGATTAGTAAACATTCTTATCCATCATAACAATTACTAAAAAGGGAGAGTTTTTAGTAAACAGCTTCATAAATTTCATTGAGCTTGTTCAAATGCCAGAATATAAAAAAAAAAAAAAAAAAAAAAAAAAAAAAAAAATCGTAAGTTACCAAGTCAGGAGAGAGTATTAAGTGTTCTAGTTGATAAATTACTAGTTCTCTCAAAAGCCCCAACACATAAGATTTTTAATTTTAACATTTTAATGGGAGGAAGAGTGGAAACATGGATCGAACTCAAGATGTTCGGTTTTAATACTAAGATAAATTACCTATTGTTTCATAAATTTGAACAGTTAAAAAATGATGCATTTAATCATTTAACTATAATTCTAACACCAGTGACTGCAACAATGCATGCTATGAAATTGTAATAATAGCTCAAGGTTTTTGATAAATGTAAACGAGTAAATTAAACCCTACTTGATCCGCAACTCTGCTACAAGGGGTCAAGGCAAGATTAACATGCATTAATATTAATTACCAGTTGGTTCAATTTAGTTAATAATAATAAAAAAAAGGTTCAGAGCTTAGTGGGAAGTGCGGTGAAGACTGCTTTATTAATTAAGTAATCTATTTGGTTTACAGTTCTTAATAGTATTTGGACATAACCTCGAACGGCAATTTTGAGAGATGTTCATGGAGATCGATTACGAGATTATACTATTTCGAGGAAAAAGGCTACATTTGATTTTACCGTCTTCTTTTAACAAGCTATATTATATATGTAATGGACCAAATTAATAATTTATACAATACCCAAAAGAAAGCAAAATAGAATAATTGCATAAATCCCTAATCCCTTTTGCCAATGTTGGAAACTTTACAAAGCAATTCATACTTTTTTTAAGTCAAAAAGGTTAAAAAGTAACCATATGGGAATTAGAGTTGGTCATAAAAAAAATGACACTAAATTTCATATATAATAAGATCTACCATTGGGGTTGTGTTTAATGGCTTTGGAGTTGTATGCTCTCTTTTTTAGAATGAAGCCCTTATTTCAAACCAAGTAAAAATATCGTTAAAAAACAGAATGTATTCCTACATTTCTTTAAATATATATATATATATATATATATATATATATATATTTATATATAATAAAATATACTGTGAAGCCACAAGATTTTAAGATACATTATTTGTTATTTCAAACCGGCTTTATACCAGGTTTAGATGTGTGACTTATTTGTTATTTGTGGGTTTCAGTTAGCCAAACTGGTAAAGTCTCTGACAGTTAAATAAGATATTTGAGATTCAATCTTAGCCTACACCAAAAACCGATTGATATCTTAATTTGATGATAAAGAGTTATCATCAGAAGCGGACATCATATGTTGAAACTCTCTTTAAAAAAAAAAAGGAATCTTATTGAATTCACATTTTTTTTTTTTTTTGAAAGATGTTGAATTCACAATTATACTTTGACTTAAGAAACTTTTCTTTAGGGGGTCATATTAATTTTTATTTAAAAGGTGGACTTGTGTGCCAGCCCCATTGACGTACCGAAAGCCATTGTTGACACTCACTAATACAGGAAGTCTATAAATTTTACTTATTTATTTATTTTTGGTTATGTTTTAATTATTTAGATTGTACACAAATACAAAAGTCAAGTTACCAGTTATCATTGCACACTAGCAAATTGCAGTAGTTATGGCTGATTTAATGGGACAAATGGTCCTAGACCCAGTCTCTTACTCCAACGAAAGATTTTGGCATTCAAAACGAAGGATCCTTCACACATTTGGATTTTTTCAAAAATCATGATTCTTGCCGGGTATTGTGGGTCAGGGCTGCTTTTACATAAAACAACAATTAAGAAAAATGTTTTGTGGGGTTCACCATTTCATGTCTTAGTTTGAATAAGAAAATCCCTAAGCCCAAAGAAATTCTGGTATAGAAATGGACCTATAACCAACCAATCCATTTAATTCTTCGAATCAATTGGTAACTAATTACTTTTATAATAAATAAAAGTAAAAATTAACGGATATTTTAAAGACATTGATTTATAAATCATTTTTAAAAAAAAATTTACGAGAAAAAAAATTAACTTTTTATATTTTTTATAAAAATAATATTAGAACTTTTCTAAAATAATTGGTTGACAATTATCTTTAGGCTACCCACTAACGGTTAACCAAACCCATAAATAAATAAATATAATAATGCTATGAAACTTCCGCCTTTTGCATGTGAGTGCACCATTCACTTTAGGTCAAGAAATTTTTAGACCAACCATTATCATTACTCAGCTATACCCATATGCATATTTTTATCCTAGCTATATGTAACAAGGAGAGGCTGTTATATATTCAAATAAATTGAAAAAAAAAAAAAAAAAAAAAACCCATAATCTATGGTACATGGTCAAATTGTTAAAAATTATCTCCTTTGACATGCCTATTGCCTTGGTTACAAGGGTCATGTCACCCAGAGTA
Organism: Quercus tomentella; assembly: GCA_028535165.1. Lineage (NCBI taxonomy): Eukaryota > Viridiplantae > Streptophyta > Magnoliopsida > Fagales > Fagaceae > Quercus > Quercus tomentella. The sequence continues at coordinate 37,743,133 of JAPQVY010000012.1, read as the reverse complement.
TATAATTAATGTTTCAATTATTATTCTTTTGGATCTTAACCATAAAGAAATGGTTCACTTTCTTCTCAAAAAAGGGGAAAAAAAAAAATGAAATGGCTCTAAAAAAATCTGCTTTCCCATGACTGGAAGAGAATTGGCTCAAATGAGTGAATGACCATATTGCCATCCTTAATTTTTGTGGTTTGCAATAAGAAGAGAAAGTAAGACTTTTTGGATGAGTGTCAATTTTACCTATGTTTTTAATAGAGGTGAGTAATAGGAGATAAACGAAACTAACTTCAAGTGGGTAAAGTGCCAATTTTCAAACCACATGTAGGTAAAGTGTTTTTCGAGCAAATTACAAGTAGAAAAAGTGTAATTTTACCTTTTAATTATATAAAGCATAATCTTTAATGTACCGAGTGAGCTTTTTATTTTTGATAAATCGATTGTTTTGGGATGGGAGAAACAGAAAACTCTAGCAAGCTTATCTTTGTATAAACTTAGCTAATTATAAAGCTCTCTTTTGATGATTGAACTTGTGCTTCAATGAAATGGTGGGAACTTAAATCTTGAGCCTAAATTGATGAAAAAATAATTTAGGCCCATTAATCTAGCAAATAATGGCTAGTTTTTTTTTTATATTATTTTTTTTTATTTTTATTTTTATTTTTTATTAATAAAGAGTCCATATAAGCCCAATTGGTTTAGATATCAACAGGCTTTTTGGTCTTGTATATGAAGCTTCGCCTTCTATAAATAAGAAATTGGTTGAGAGTCAGAGAGTTGAACTAAATCAGTGTTTTTCAATTCACATTCAGACCCGTTTTAGTGCAATCTTTAAAAAGACTGGAAAACATTGATATCCTAGCGTGGGAAAAGCCTATGTAATTGTCAATGGGCCATCCCAACGTTGTCCCATATTTTAATTGGGCTATACTTTGAGCTTCAATTAATGAGAAACTCTATAAGGTCCATTAACTTGGCAAACACTGGTTTTAAGGCCAAAAACATTAAAGACTAAAAGTCCAAATAAAGCTAGTTTGGTTCTCCGACTTCATTCTTCATTGATACGCTTAATGGGGTATACATAAGCATTTGGGGGTTTTTACAATTTCTAACCAAATAACTATTGCGACACACCCAAATCTACAACAAGTTTATGTGTCGACTTGTGGTTGCTGCATCAAATTGACTTTCTTAACAAGTACTTGTGGTGGTCCTCTAGGTAAGTGTTGTAATCCAATCACATCACATATTAAGTCTGAACTTTCAAGCATGTTGTGAAATCGGATGTGTTTATTGTTGTACTTTGATAGATTTTTGGATTTTTATGTGAGACACAATTTATTTTTTGATTTTTAAATTTGAATGGTTACACAATTTATTTTTTGATTTTTAAATTTGAATGGTTAATCTATTGAACAATGTTGTGCATTAATATATTTGGATATCATAGAATCATGCCATTGTTTTTGTAAGTTTTTTTTTTTAGGAAGTAAGTTAATTTCCAAAAGTGAATTCAACACCCCTTGCATCCTCTAGGCAAACCATGCGTTGGAATGTGTGTGTTTCAAACACTAAGGGGGTGTTTGGTATATGTTTTCAAATAACAATTTTCAGTTTTTAAATAACATTACATGTATTTTTACACACTTTTTCACCCACACAAATTTCCACACATATTTTCAAACAACAATTTTCAGTTTTTAAGTGCATGTACCAAACATCCCTTAAAACTTTGCTTGTGTCCCACATTGGTTAGAGATGAGTCTTCATGTGTGTTTATAAACCATAGAACAACTTAAGTGATAACTTGAAAGATAATGGACTAGGGGTTAGAGTTGGGCTTGGGTTGGATTTAGGCTTGTCTCTATCTCTCTTGGACTATACCCTTTTTCCTTTCTTTTCCTTTTAGCCCAATTCAATTAAGCCCGTTGGGCATTAACCAAGCAGCCTGTTGAGGGCATTTAATGTGCTGCCAGTTGGGCATGCACAATGACCATTACAACCCATAATTCCTCTTCAGTTTTTTTTAGCTACATAGTTGCCACTCTCCCTCCGTTTTGCTCTATTTTTTGTTCATCTCCATTGAAAATTTCAGCATCAATTTTTGGTTTTAGGAAAGGCAAAATAAAGTTGTTCTTAGTTCTTCTTGCTTGAGTGTGCTCTTGGGCTATACCATTTTTCCTTTCTTTTCCTTTTAGCCTAATTCAATTCAGCCTGTTTAACCAAGCAGCTCGTTGAGGGCATTTAATGTGCTACCCGTTGGGCATGCACAGTGACCGTTGCAGCCCATAAGTCCTATTCAGTTTTTTTTAGCTACACGCAGTCGCTTCTCTCCCTCTATTTTGCTCTATTTTCTGCTCATCTCCACTAAAAATTTCAGCATCAATTTTTGGTTTTTAGGAAAGATAAATAAGGTTGTTCTTAGTTCTTCTTGCTTGAGTGTGCGTTCAACTTGAAGAAATCACTATAGTCTAATCCTGGGAGGTTGTTTGGCAAAGAGAGTCATTTGCACCAAGTTCTACTCCGAGTGGCATGAATCAACCTTTAAGGACAACGCATTTTGCGTAATTCTATAGTTTGTAAGATCTTTCTAACTCTATCTATTTACTTTTTGTCATTGCTAATTTTTAGGATTTATATTGTTGAATCAAAACTTGCTTTTTATCTCTATATTTTCCCACACCACAACATATGGAAAATTAAGATCTTTACAGGATAACAGATTCGAAGGATTGTTGATGAGTATTGCACCCCTTATATGTGATTTGAGAATAGCTTTGGCTTGCAATTCTAAGAACCCAATGTCACATAATAGGATGGTTCCTTTAGGCGCTTTAGATAGCAATTGATGAGAATTGCACGCTGATAAATGTTCATTGTAGAATAGTGGTAATTTTTCTAGCATAGATTCACCAATGAACGTTAACCATCCAGTAATTTTTAGCCTATTTTTTCGTGATTAAAGTTGCACCAAGAAATCTATCCATGGTACCAGATGTAATTGTTAAGACCCATGGTGTCCCATTTTCTAGACTTCTAAGATATGGTCCCCCATTTCCTGCAGTGGTCGTGACAATTATGCTCTTCTTCATGGCAGAAAATGAAGCAATTGCAATTGGGTGATGCCATATAGGTATAAAATTTGTAGGATATGAAGAAATGGAAATCACATAAATACCATCAGCAATTGCTTGATCTATACCAGTAATAATATCAGATGATTCAGCAACTGTACTCCCAAAAACTTTATGCACAAAGATCCTAGCATGTGTTGCTACACCTTTCGCTGTTCCCTCAGTATAGCCAAAAATAGATACTCCTTTTACGAAATTCCCAGTAGCTACTGAAGACATAAAGTTCTCGTGGCCAATGGTGTCCCTAGTAGAGTCTACAACAACTCTTGAAATGCCCTTAGTTTTTTTTAATGCTGCACCAAAGTATCGAACTCCAATGAGTTTGGAGTTGCACAGTGAGGAATCAAGCCGCTTTCCACCTTCACACTTTCCCTTCCACTTAGATGAAACCTATTATGAACTGGAAAATTAAAATGATAACTTAGTTGTGTTCGAGATGACCAATCTCTTGCATGGGGTGAGAGAAGAGAATTTTGGATTAAACTTTTATTGCCTTCTTATTAATTGCTTGTGCTCTTAAATAGTCTCAAGTAGAGTGCTCAACTAGGAAATTCAAATTACAACTTGATAGTTCTGCAATAAATTCAAATCATGACTAATCCTAACCAACAACTCATCCTAATCAACAAATAACAATCCTAATCAAAACTTATCCTAATCAACAACTCATCCTAATCAACAACTTGAAATAACATTTGAAATAACAATCAGATAGCTATCAACTCCTTATCAGCTCACTCCTTATCTGATGCATGCTTATCTCCTCCCTCTGTCTGAATCATAACATTCTCGTCCCCTTGAAGACGAATCTTGTCCTCAAGATTCATTTGAGGAAAGTGACGCTACAACTCATCATATGCCTCCCATGTAGCATCATCTGTACTCGTGCCTGTCTAATGAACCAAAGCCTCCTGAACCACCTTGCGACCATGCTTCACCCAACGGAAATCTAATAACTATTTGGGTTGTAAAACGACTGCACCTTCATCTGTGACCTTTAATTTAGTAACAGTTCAGTTTGATCGCCCAAGCTATTTCTTGAGTTGTGAAACATGGAAAATAGAATGCAACCAGAATGGGGCGATAACTCCAAACGATTGGCCATTATTCCGATTTGTTCAAGGACTTGAAGAGGGCCATAGAACCTTGGTGATAACTTCATATTTCCTCTAACTCGAATTGAAAATTGTTAGAATGGCTGGAGCTTAAGGTGCACTAAGTCTCTTGGTGCAAATTCTTGTTCTCAATGATGGTGATCAACATTTAACTTCATTCGAGCTTGGGCTGTTGTAAGGTTCTCCCTTAATAGTTTTAGTAAAGCATCCTACTCACGTAAATTATCTTCAACCTGTGCCACTGGAGTAGACCCGCATTCATAGCAATGTACGGTGGGTGAGGAAAGTTGTAGACAATTTCGAAGGGCGTCATATGCGTGGCTATTTGGTATGAAGTGTTGTACCAATATTCAGCCCATGACAGCCAACGACCCCATGTTTTTGCCTTGAGCTTGCAAAGCAACGGAGGTAAGTCTCCAAACATCGATTAAGGACTTTAGTTTGGCCGTCAGGTTATGGACGATAAACAGAACTCATCCTCAACTCCAAACCTTGGAGTCAAAAATACTCCTCCCAAAATTGGCTTGTGAATACCGGATCTCTATCGGACACTATGGATCTAGGCATCCCATGAAGGTGTGTGATTTCCTTAACAAAGACCTCTGCAACTGTCTTGGCCGAGTAAGGATGCTTAAGTGCAACAAAATGTCCATACTTAGATAGTCGATCAACCACAACCATAATGGTTGACAATCCTGTGGAATGAGGGAGACCATCGGTGAAGTCCATTGAAATGTCTTCCCAAACTCTATTGGGAATTGGTAATGGTTGCAATAGCCCTGTCGGAGTTTGTGTGTCATACTTATTGCATTGGCAAGTATCACATTGTTGAATAAATGCCTTAATGTTTGACTTCATTCGAACCCAAAAGAAATTCGCTGATAACCTCTTATATGTTCGCAAATTCTCAGAATGTCCACCCACTAGAGTATTATGAAATTCATGAATAATTTGTTGCTTATGTTGGGATGTTGATGGTAGTACCAGCCTTCCTTTATGCCATAGTCGACCATCTTTTACTATAAAGCTTGCAACAGAAGGGTCACCTCGTGCAACTGCTACTTTGGTCGCTGCCAAGTCTGGATGATTACAAGCTTCATCTTGAATAACATCTACCTAAGTAGGGTTTGGGCAAGACACAGCAAGTAAATCTCTAGGTAACCAAGATAGAGCATCGGGTGCCTTATTTTCACACCTCTGTTTGTACTCAATCTCGTAGTCAAAGCCCATCAGTTTAACAATCCATTTTTGTTGATTCGGAGTAGTAATTCACTGTTCAAGTAGATACTTCAAGCTACGATGGTCTGTGCGAATCAAGAATTTGCGGCCAAGAAAATAACTCCTTCATTTGTGGACTGCCTTGACAATTGCCATTAGCTCCTTCTTGTATATGGACCAGCCCAAGGCATGGATGGATAAGGCCTTGCTATAAAAGGCAATAGGAAGACCATCTTGTGTGATGATTGCCCCCAGACCACTACCTGATGCATCATCTTCAACAATGAATTTCTTTGTGAAGTTTGAAAGTGCGAGTACAGGTGCTTGCACCATGGCCTGTTTGAGTCGCTGAAATGCTTTTGTGGCTTCTTGAGTCCATTTGAACCCATCCTTCTTCAAGAGACTTGTGAGTGGGGTAGCAATGACTCCATAGCCTTGGAGGAATTTTCGATAATACTTGGTCAGGCCAAGAAACCCAAGCAAGACAGTGATGGTGGTGGGTGTAGGCCAAGATTCCATGCTTTGAATTTTTTTAAGGGCAACCGAAACTCCATTGGAACTTATAATATGTCCCAAATAATCAACCTTTTGTTGATCAAACAAACACCTGGAATGATTGACATATAATTGGTTTTGCAACAGAGTATCAAAAACCATTGTTAAATGAACTAAATGCTACTCCCATGTTTTGCTGTATATTAATATGTCATCAAAAAAGACTAAGACATACCTCCTCAATGTTGTACGAAAAATACCATTCATTAGAGATTGGAATGTGGCTGGTGCATTAGTGAGGCCAAAAGGCATCGCCAAGAATTCATAATGTCCGTCGTGAGTATGAAAGGCTGTTTTGTGAACATCTGTAGGCTGAACTCAAATTTGATGATAGCCGGATTTGAGATCCAGCTTGGTAAAATAGGTTGCCCCATGTAACTCGTCCAACAGCTCATCGATTGTCAGTATCAGGTACCTATCCTTGACTGTTACCTTGTTTAAGGTGCGATAATCCACACAAAAACGCCATGAGCTGTCTTTCTTCATTAACAATACTGGGGATGAGAGAGAGCTTGAACTCGGCCTGATAATCCCAGTTACGAGCATCTCTTTCACAACACGCTCAATTTCATTTTTTTGGATGTGAGGGTAGCGATAGGGCCTAACATTGATTAGGTTGGATCTAGGCCCAAGTCTAATGTGATGGTCATGCTTCCTTGGGGGTGGTAGAGTTGTGGGAGTTCGAAAAATTGCCTCATATCGAGCCAAGAGTTGGGCCAATTCTTTATTGTCTCTGGCTGTTTCTTGGGTAGTAAATATAGTCTCCCGTGGTTACTATTTGCATAAAATAAGCATCAACCTCTCTGCCAATTAATCTTTTATCGTTTGTAGGGATTTTGCAGCTACTTCTCTAGTTGTATCACTGCGAATGAAGTGCTTCTCTTCATCGACGTGAAACTCCATTGTCAATTTTTCCCAGTCGTGCGACACCTTCCCAAGACTTCGTAACCATTACATTCCCAAAACGATGTCTGAGCCTTGTAAATCCAAGGGATACACATTGGTTTGGAAATGGTATCCTTGTATCTCCATGGGAATAGCTGAGTAAATCTCATCACAATGTAAGCACTCACTGTTGGCCACCATAACCCAAAAGGTTGGTGAAGGAGCCTTGCAACAATCTAGCTTCCTTGCAAACTTGGAGTTCACAAAGTTGTGGGTACTCCCACTATCGATGAGGATGTGTACTAGCCTGCCACGAATTACCCCGCTTACACGCATTGCCTGTAGGGTGGTTACCCCTGAGAGGGCAAGGATATCTCTAGTACAGGAAGTGGTTCAGCTTCCTTCAAGGCTTTTGTAGTGTCCTCATCAATCTCTGGTTCGATCATGGTTTCCAAAATAAAAACCTGCTGCGTCTTGCACTTATGTCCCGGTACAAATCTTTTATCACAGTTATAGCACAAACCTTTGTCTCATCGTGCTTGCATCTTAGCCTAAGACAATTTTTTGAATCCCATACCTAGGGGCAATTTCAGAGTGGTGGTTAGGACATTGGGGGCCTTTAGTGGTGTTGGAAGAAGTCCTGGTTGTATGAGGCCATGCCTTTGTCGTTGCATGTTATCTTCTTGTAAACGGGCAAGGCTGGTAGTATGTACCAGGATAATGGGATGAAAAAGTTTCACCTCAGATCGAATCTCATTCTTCAATCCTCCTATATAGCTTTCTACTAAGGCACGTTCTGGCCATTTTTGCACCTTTGATGCCAGCCACTCAAATTGGGTTTGATATTCTTTAACCGATCCTGTCTGACGTAGTTTTGCTAAGGCCTCATCAAAATTCTCATAATCAGAGGGTCCAAATCGAACACATAGGGCCTGCGTAAAATCTTCCCATGAAACATCAGTTTGTTTTTTCTCAAACCACTGGTACCATTGAAGAGCATCATCTTGTAAATTGAAAGAAGCAAGCAATACCTTTTCATTATCCACAGTACTCTGATACCAAAAAAATTTCTCCGCCTTATAAATCCAACTTGTTGGATCCTCCCCATTGAATTGTAGAAAGTCTATTTGAGAAAATCGAGTTTGTATTCCTCCTATAGTTCCTCCATTGGATACCTCTGTTCTATTATTATGGCTGGCTGAACTTGTTTCTAGTTCATGATTTCTACTAGCGGAGCCACCGTTTTGGTTGTCGCTATCTTGGCTGTCAAGTCTGCGTCCCATCTGAGCTATAGCATTGGAAAGGGCCTCTAGGCTCTCCTTTATGTTAGTAAACTCCTTAGCAATTTTGCCTCTATGGGTGTTGAACTGCCTCCATCAAGAATGCTTGCTAACTTCCAAAGCCAACAAATGATCGTCATTGGATGTTGAACGTGTGGGTGGTGGGTTGTTCATCATTTGGCTTTGATACCAAATGTTATGAACTGGAAAATTAAAATGATAACTTAGTCGTGTTCGAGATGACTAATCTCTTGAATGGGGGTGAGAGAAGAGAATTTTGGATTAAACTTTTGCTGCCTTCTTCTTAATTGCTTCTGCTCTTAAATAGTCTCAAGCAGAGTGCTCAACTAGGAAATTCAAATTACAACTTGATAGTTCTGCAGTAAATTCAAATCACAAATAATCCTAACCAACAACTCATCCTAATCAACAAATAACAATCCTAACCAACAATTTATCCTAATCAACAACTTGAAATAACATTTGAAATAACAATCAGATAGCCATCAACTCCCTATCAGCTCACTCCTTATCTGATGCATGCTTATCTCCTCCCTCTGTCTAAATCATAACAAAACCTTACCAGCAGGCATTCCATGGTCTTTGAAACTTGGGTGTTCAGGCCAAATACCAAAATCTATAACCCCAATAATAATGTCTTTTTCTGAAATTTAAGGAAGACTATAAACCTGTGGAGGCGTTAAGGGAGAGGAATTCTGGGCTATAGGTGGTAGCAAGCTTGAAAGGTATATCAGCAGAAGCTGAGATGAAGCCTGGGGTCTTATTCAGGGTATCTAGTTCTTTTGAAGATAATGCAGCGCTAAAGCCATGAAGAGCATTATCATAAGTGTATAAAAGTGATGGTGAGGATACATTGCTATACGGTGACTGGTGAGTCAAGGTTTGTGAACTTGAAGGAATCAATAATGGATGAATACAAATAGTGATGGCTAGAAAATGCCTTAGGCATAAGAGACTTATCCATGTAAACAATGTATGTGGACCTCTTTGGCATCGATATTGATTTAGCACCAAAAGCCAACGAAATACATAAAAGAAAGAAAAATGATGGAATTAGAGGGATGTTTCTCATGGCTTTTCCTCTAAACATATTTGCGTTATGATGAAAGTGGGAATAAGTGATTTATATAGGAGCCTAAGTGCGTTTTTTTTTTTTTTTTTTTTTTTTTTTTTGAGAATACTAAGTATTTTAACACACATACAAGAGGAGAGGGGGAGAAAGTATTAAAGAAACTAACAGTGGTGTATATCCAAAAGTAAGACATTTACTTGTGTAAGGTACAATAAACTAAAACATTGCGGTCACTTCAATCTAAAAAAGAAAAAAAAACAGATTGCCTCTTCTATAGCATAATGGTTGTTGGAGGGGATGGCCGGAGAAAGGACACAACAATAAAATATTTAAAAAAAAAAAAACAAAAAAACAAAGACTTGAATTGCATAATTTGGTGGTAAAAAGGGCTTAATCAGCTGCTCAACTTTTTTTAACATAGAGGCCTTTGCATCATTCGAGTTGTTAGAACTCAAAAATCTACTCTAGAATTATATTTATGTATATTTCGAGCTCTGGTTCATATCTATTTTTAATTATTTTTACAATTTGTGTGTAACGAAATAAAAACATAAAGAATGGGAGTAAAAAATGTGAAAGACTTTCCTTTTCATAATTCAAATTTTTGAAAGATAAAATAAGGGATCTAAGGGGGGCTTGACCCTTGGATATCCTTTTTTTTTTTTTTTGATAAGGACCCTTGGATATCTTTGTTGGGAACTTTAGAAGATTCTAGTTGAATTACAAGGCTTATAGACAATATTACATACATTGGACCACATTATGGTGAGTTGAAATCGTTAGAAAATATGGCTACAATATTGGGTAATTCTAAGCTGAAAGGTTGGACAAAGGAAAACACATTGAAGAATATGGCTTTCCAAATACAATTTATCACTAAGGTGTAGAGACAGTTAGCAAGATCTATGAAGAATATTGCAAGAAAAATATTATTTTATACATTTTGGATGGCTACACGTCCTTGAAAACACTAGCCTTCACTTATATATTTATGATTATGTAAATCCTCCATTAAAGAATAAGACATGGACGTATGTTTATTGTATTATAGAACTAGTGGTGATCATACTTCTCGATCATTTCTACTTAATTTTACATTTTTTATATATTTATTGTATCATAGACTATTTTAAGCATAGCAAGGAGTGTGGCTTTCCAAGTAACAATCTTTCACTAATTTTTAGAGACAATTATCAAGAACTTTTTGTTTTTGAGGAGGCAATTATCAAGAACTTGATACAGAAATTGCAAGGAAAGTCCATTAATATTATTTCATACATATGCTTTGATATGAAAGTGCCAACAAATGATTTAATACGAATGTAAGCATGGGTTAACCTTACAAGAATGTAGAAAGTACAAAATTGCAAAGAGAATTTATTAGTCGATCATTGTTTAAAAAACAAAATCAAGATTAATCATGACATTTTCTCTTGTATAATTTACAATAAACAAACATGCAATCCTTTCAATATAGAAAACCCACTTGCCTTGGATGAAAACTGAAAGGTTGGGGGAGGGGCTGGTTATAGAAAAGACAATAAAAGAAAAGAGTTAAAAAATATAAAGACTAGAATGATATAGTTTTGTGGCAAGAAAGGACAAAATGGGCAAATGTCCTTTTCTCGCAAATTAAACATCCTTTTGTCCCATTTCTCAAACTAATTAGGAAAATGCCATTCTTTTATAACTCGACAATATGAACACAACAAGAAAACTGAGCAATTGCGGTGGGTGCAAAAACCGCTGCTATATGTCGCCTATTGCGGCGCTTTTTTGGTCCGCCGCTGTATATGAGATCTATTGCGGCGTTCCATATGCCCGCCGCAATAGCTCTAGTATTTTGCGACGTACTACAGCGGCGGGCTGATGACCCGCCGCAATAGACTTGTTTTAGTGGCACTCAACTTAGATATAGCGGCGGGTCAATGAACCGCCGCAATAGCTCAAGTATTTTGCGGCAGACTACAGCGGCGGGCGAATGACCCGCCGTAATAGACCTGTTTTAGCGGCATTAATCTTAGATATAGCGGCGGGTCAATGACCCGCCGCAATATGTACTCCTTTTTGCGGCGGGTTGGACCACCGCAATAGACATTTAAATTTCACTCTATTTTTTCGTCTTCCCATTTAAAGATCAAATAGTAAATTACACCCGATTGGCATGAAAATTGGCATGCATGTTAAGAACATATAGAAAATGTGATCCAACGGTTGGATTTTCAAAATTTAAATTAAACAATAAGTTATTAGTTGGTGTAACATTTTTTAGAGTTACGTCAAGTGTAATTAGAACTCCACGATATATTTCTTAATTCGATGTGAATTTTGACAAATGTACCGTTAGATTACATTATCTTCATATATTTTTCATGCATACAAAATTTCAAGGTGATCAAAGATTAATAGTCATGTCATCAATCAATTGTTTAAATTCAAGTTTTTGTAATTTAAAATAACACATAAAAGATGAGTTTAAAGATCAGATGGTAAATTACACCCGATTGGCATGAAAATTGGCATGCATGTTAAGAGCAAATAGAAAATGTGATCCAACGGTTGGATTTTCAAAATATGAATTCAACAATAAGTTATTGGTTGGTGTGACATTTTTTAGAGTTACATCAAGTGTAACTTGAACCCAACCCTATATTTCTTAATTTGATGTGAATTTTGACAAATCTACTGTTGGATTACATTATCTTCATATATTTTTCATGCTTAAAAAATTTCACGGTGATCAAAGATTAATAGCCATGTCATCAATCAATTGTTAAAATTCAAGTTTTCGTAGTTTAAAATAAGGCATGAAAGATGAGTTTAAAGATCAAAGGGTAAATTACATCCGACTGGCAAGAAAATTGACATGCATGTTAAGAGCAAATAGAAAATGTGATCCAACGGTTGGATTTTCAAAATATGAATTCAACAATAAGTTATTGGTTCGTGTGACATTTTTTAGAGTTACATCAAGTGTATCTTGAACCCAACCCTATATTTCTTAATTTGATATGAATTTCGACAAACCTACCGTTGGATTACATTATCTTCATATATTTTTCATGCTTAAAAAATTTCACGGTGATCAAAGATTAATAGCTATGTCATCAATCAATTGTTTAAATTCAAGTTTTCGTAGTTTAAAATAAGGCATAAAAGATGAGTTTAAAGATTAAAGGGTAAATTACATCCGACTGGCAAGAAAATTGACATGCATGTTAAGAGAAAATAGAAAATGTGATCCAACGGTTGGATTTTCAAAATATGAATTCAACAATAAGTTATTGGTTCGTGTGACATTTTTTAGAGTTATATCAAGTGTAACTTCAACCCAACCCCATATTTCTTAATTGGATGTGAATTTTGACAAATCTACTGTTGGATTACATTATCTTCATATATTTTTTATGCTTAAAAAATTTCACGGTGATCAAAGATTAATAGCCATGTCATCAATCAATTGTTTTAATTCAAGTTTTTGTAATTTAAAATAACGCATAAAAGATGAGTTTAAAGATCAAATGGTAAATTACACCCATTTGGCATGAAAATTGGCATGCATGTTAAAAACAAATAGAAAATATGATCCAACGGTTGGATTTTCAAAATATGAATTCAACAATAAGTTATTGGTTGGTGTAACATGTTTTAGAGTTACGTCAAGTGTAACTTGAACCCAACCTTATATTTCTTAATTTGATGTGAATTTTGACAAATCTACCGTTGGATTACATTATCTTCATATATTTTTCATGCATAAAAAATTTCATGGTGATCAAAGATTAATAGCCTTGTCATCAATCAATTGTTTTAATTCAAGTTTTCGTAGTTTAAAATAAGGCATAAAAGATGAATTTAAAGATGAAAGGGTAAATTACATTGGATTGGCAAGAAAATTGACATGTATGTTAAGATCATATAGAAACTGAGATCCAACGGTTGGATTTTCAAAATATGAATTTAACAATAAGTTATTGGTTGGTGTAACATTTTTTAGAGTTACATCAAGTGTAACTTGAACCCAACCTTATATTTCTTAATTTGATGTGAATTTTGACAAATCTACCGTTGGATTACATTATCTTCATATATTTTTCATGCTTAAAAAATTTCACGGTGATCAAAGATTAATAGTCATGTCATCAATCAATTGTTTTAATTCAAGTTTTTGTAATTTAAAATAACGCATAAAAGATGAGTTTAAAGATCAAATGGTAAATTACACCCGATTGACATGAAAATTGGCATACATGTTAAAAACAAATAGAAAATATGATCCAACGGTGGGATTTTCAAAATATGAATTCAACAATAAGTTATTGGTTGGTGTAACATGTTTTAGAGTTACGTCAAGTGTAACTTGAACCCAACCTTATATTTCTTAATTTGATGTGAATTTTGACAAATCTACCGTTGGATTACATTATCTTCATATATTTTTCATGCTTAAAAAATTTCACGGTGATCAAAGATTAATAGCCATGTCATCGATCAATTGTTTTAATTCAAGTTTTCGTAGTTTAAAATAAGACATAAAAGATGAATTTAAAGATGAAAGGGTAAATTACATCGGATTGGCAAGAAAATTGACATGCATGTTAAGATCATATAGAAACTGAGATCCAACGGTTGGATTTTCAAAATATGAATTCAACAGTAAGTTATTGGTTGGTGTAACATTTTTTAGAGTTACATCAAGTGTAACTTGAACCCAACCTTATATTTCTTAATTTGATGTGAATTTTGACAAATCTACCGTTGGATTACATTATCTTCACATATTTTTCATGCTTAAAAAATTTCACGGTGATCAAAGATAAATAGCCATGTCATCAGTCAATTGTTTTAATTCAAGTTTTTGTAATTTAAAATAACGCATAAAAGATGAGTTTAAAGATCAAATAGTTAATTACACCCGATTGGCATGAAAATTGGCATGCATGTTAAAAACAAATAGAAAATATGATCCAACGGTTGGATTTTCAAAATATGAATTCAAAAATAAGTTATTGGTTGGTGTAACATGTTTTAGAGTAACGTCAAGTGTATCTTGAACCCAACCTTATATTTCTTAATTTGATGTGAATTTTGACAAATCTACCGTTGGATTACATTATCTTCATATATTTTTCATGCTTAAAAAATTTCACGGTGATCAAAGATTAATAGCCATGTCATCGATCAATTGTTTTAATTCAAGTTTTCGTAGTTTAAAATAAGGCATGAAAGAAGAGTTTAAAGATTAAAGGGTAAATTACATCCGACTGGCAAGAAAATTGACATGCATGTTAAGAGCAAATAGAAAATGTGATCCAACGGTTGGATTTTCAAAATATGAATTCAACAGTAAGTTATTGTTTCGTGTAACATTTTTTAGAGTTACATCAAGTGTATCTTGAACCCAACTCTATATTTCTTAATTTGATGTGAATTTTGACAAATTTACCGTTGGATTACATTATCTTCATATATTTTTCATGCTTAAAAAATTTCACGGTGATCAAAGATTAATAGCTATGTCATCAATCAATTGTTTAAATTCAAGTTTTCGTAGTTTAAAATAAGGCATGAAAGATGAGTTTAAAGATTAAAGGGTAAATTACATCCGACTGGCAAGAAAATTGACATGCTTGTTAAGAGCAAATAGAAAATGTGATCCAATGGTTGGATTTTCAAAATATGAATTCAACAATAAGTTATTGGTTCGTGTGACATTTTTTAGAGTTATATCAAGTGTAACTTCAACCCAACCCCATATTTCTTAATTGGATGTGAATTTTGACAAATCTACTGTTGGATTACATTATCTTCATATATTTTTCATGCTTAAAAAATTTCTTGGTGATCAAAGATTAATAGCCTTGTCATCAATCAATTGTTTTAATTCAAGTTTTCGTAGTTTAAAATAAGGCATAAAAGATGAATTTAAAGATGAAAGGGTAAATTACATCGGATTGGCAAGAAAATTGACATGCATGTTAAGATCATATAGAAACTGAGATCCAACGGTTGGATTTTCAAAATATGAATTCAACAATAAGTTATTGGTTGGTGTAACATTTTTTAGAGTTACATCAAGTGTAACTTGAACCCAACCCTATATTTCTTAATTTGATGTGAATTTTGACAAATTTACCGTTGGATTACATTATCTTCATATATTTTTTGTGCTTAAAAAATTTCACGGTGATCAAAGATTAATAGCCATGTCATCAATCAATTGTTTTAATTCAAGTTTTTGTAATTTAAAATAACGCATAAAAGATGAGTTTAAAGATCAAATGGTAAATTACACCCGATTGGCATGAAAATTGGCATGCATGTTAAAAACAAATAGAAAATATGATCCAACGGTTGGATTTTCAAAATATGAATTCAACAATAAGTTATTGGTTGGTGTAACATGTTTTAGAGTTACGTCAAGTGTAACTTGAACCCAACCTTATATTTCTTAATTTGATGTGAATTTTGACAAATCTACCGTTGGATTACATTATCTTCATATATTTTTCATGCTTAAAAAATTTCTTGGTGATCAAAGATTAATAGCCTTGTCATCAATCAATTGTTTTAATTCAAGTTTTCGTAGTTTAAAATAAGGCATAAAAGATGAATTTAAAGATGAAAGGGTAAATTACATCGGATTGGCAAGAAAATTGACATGCATGTTAAGATCATATAGAAACTGAGATCCAACGGTTGGATTTTCAAAATATGAATTCAACAATAAGTTATTGGTTGATGTAACATTTTTTAGAGTTACATCAAGTGTAACTTGAACCCAACCTTATATTTCTTAATTTGATGTGAATTTTGACAAATCTACAGTTGGATTACATTATCTTCATATATTTTTCGTGCTTAAAGAATTTCACGATGATCAAAGATTAATAGCCATGTCATCAATCAATTGTTTTAATTCAAGTTTTTGTAATTTAAAATAACGCATAAAAGATGAGTTTAAAGATCAAATGGTAAATTACACCCGATTGACATGAAAATTGGCATGCATGTTAAAAACAAATAGAAAATATGATCCAACGGTTGGATTTTCAAAATATGAATTCAACAATAAGTTATTGGTTGGTGTAACATGTTTTAGAGTTACGTCAAGTGTAACTTGAACCCAACCTTATATTTCTTAATTTGATGTGAATTTTGACAAATCTACCGTTGGATTACATTATCTTCATATATTTTTCATGCTTAAAAAATTTCACAGTGATCAAAGATTAATAGCCATGTCATCGGTCAATTGTTTTAATTCAAGTTTTCGTAGTTTAAAATAAGGCATGAAAGATGAGTTTAAAGATTAAAGGGTAAATTACATCCGACTGGCAAGAAAATTGACATGCATGTTAAGAGCAAATAGAAAATGTGATCCAACGGTTGGATTTTCAAAATATGAATTCAACAATAAGTTATTGATTCGTGTGACATTTTTTAGAGTTACATCAAGTGTATCTTGAACCCAACCCTATATTTCTTAATTTGATGTGAATTTTGACAAATTTACCGTTGGATTACATTTTCTTCATATATTTTTCATGCTTAAAAAATTTCGCGGTGATCAAAGATTAATAGCCATGTCATCAATCAATTGTTTTAATTCATGTTTTCGTAGTTTAAAATAAGGTATAAAAGATGAGTTTAAAGATCAAACGGTAAATTACATCCGATTGGCAAGAAAATTGACATGCATGTTAAGAGCAAATAGAAAGTGTGATCCAACGGTTGAATTTTCAAAATATGAATTCAACAATAAGTTATTAGTTTGTGTAAAATTTTTTAGAGTTACATCAAGTGGAACTTGAACCCAACCCTATTTTTCTTAATTCAATGTGAATTTTGACAAATCTTCCGTTAGATTACATTATCTTCAATGTGAATTTCTAATTATTATTATTATTATTATTTTTTTATTTTTTTATTTTTTTTTTTACGTGAGTCTTTCTTTTTACTTTTCTTTGTATTGAAACTTAAAGTGAGTCCTTTTTTTATATATTAAAAAAATCTAATGTAAGGTCTAAAATAAAGAAAAATTTATAATTATTTTTTAAATACAATACCCAGCCAGCAGCCACCTCAAAACGTTTCAACCCAAGCATTTCAGTCAAAAAAAAAAAAAAAAAAAAAACCATCTAGACCAAAAAAACCCAAACAAGAAAACCTTCACCGATGAGCTCCGTTGAGCCAACCGTCGCTGATGAAGCTCAATGGCGACGCTTCGGCGAGCTAAATCGTCGCCGTTGAGCTTCATTGGCAACCTGACGCTCAACGGCGACGCTTCAGCGTCGCAATCGGTGAGCTGAACCGTCGCGAACTCGACGCTTCGCTCGCCGATCGCAACGCTGAACCGTCGCCATTGAGCATCATCGGCGAGCTGACGCTCAACGGCGACGCTTCAGCGTTGCAATCGATGAGCTGAAGCGTCGCGAACGCGACGCTTCGCTCGCCGATTGCGACGCTGAACCGTCGCCGTTGAGCGTCAACGACGACGTTGAAGCGTCGCGATCGGTGAGCTAAAGCGTCACGATCGCGATCGGTGAGTTGAAGCGTTGCGATCGCGACGCTTAGGTCGCCGATTCGCTACGCTCAGCTTGCCGTTGAGCTTCATCGGCGAGCTGAAGCTCAACGGCGACGCCGATCGCGACGCTTGTAAAAGTCCCAGAAAATGACGCTCAACGGCGACGCCGATCGCGACGCTTGTAGCAGATCTTCCAGTGGGTGGGATAGTTGATGTACCGTTAGCACAAATTGGTGAAGGCATTGCTGAATGTGAACTTCTTAAATGGTTTGTGCAGGAGGTGAGTGAACGAAGCTAATTGTTTGTGTTTATGTCTTTACATTTATTAGCTTCTACCTCTTCTTCACCTTTCTTTTTTTTTTCCTAAGTCTTTATATTTATTTCTTGATGTCAGCTCAATGATTGGTTGTAATTGTCAATAGCTGATGGCTTTTTCAGTGTATTCCTTGTTCAAAATTATTGATACTCTCTTCCCTCATTTTCAAATTCTCAGTAGTATATTTGTGTATTTCAGGATGCTTATAGATGTAAAGTTCTTTGTTGTTTTTGGTTTGAGTTTTGTTTGCCAAGATTTTTCTTTGGTCTATCAAACATGTATTATCAAGAATACTATCTAATATCAGATATTGGTTTTGGCTTAAGCTTTAGCATTGATTTTGATATGCTCAAAAGTGGTTTGTCGAATTGATTTCTTAGCTTGTTCGTGCTGGTTCAGATTTCCCGGTTTCTTTTGCTTTTGATTATTATTTATTTATTTTTTGGGATTTGAATTTTAGGGTATTGGAAAAAGATTACTGGAGGAGTATCCAGATTTATGCCACGCTTTTTTGAATTTGTTGTAAGTATTCTATTCTATTCTATTCCTGACTTTCTTTCTTAATTCTTGTTTGTTTTAGGCATTTTTATTTGTAAATATGTTTAGGTAAATGTAATATATTTGATTGAGTTTTTATTTTTACGGTTTCTGTTCAATGTGTTTCTTTTTTTCTTTTCTTTTTTTTGATAAACTGTTAAATGCATCGTTGATATGTATAATTTTCATAATTGGAGTACACCACTTTTGGATGGTGTACTTAGTTATTTGCCTTGTCCAACTGAAGTCAGTAGCTATGCTCTTGGCCAAAGTAAGAATGAAGAGAAGGTATTGGGTTGATGAAAATAAATTTTTGTTCTCAATCTTCTGTACTTTCATCTCTTATCTAAAAAATATTTTGTACAATCATCTGTTTTATAACCTGACTGGGGAATTGATATATTTTATTCTCGTAAAGGTCACATTGTCTGGAACTCCAGATGGGCCTCTTATGGTGTTAGCTTTTAAATTGGAGGAAGGGTGCTTTGGTCAGTTGACATATCTGAGGTATGCCTGTCTAGGAGGTATATTTTCATTTTCTTGATAGTCCAACTATCTTATTATTTCATTCATGTAGTGGCAATGTTAGTACTCAAACATGTACTGCAAGGTGACCAAGCTTCTATTTTTATCTGATTGCAATGCTCGTTATTATGGTTCAATATGGTAAGACATGTTGTATGTGTGTTATGCACTTGTGCTTTTATGAATGATATAATCTGGACAATTACATCCATTAAATTTTGAAAAATAGTTATATTTTGTTAATGAATTTTCTGGCATGCCCATTTTATCATGCTATCAGCGCTTTGATACTAATTGAATTTCTAAATTAAATTTAATAGTTAAGGATATATTATCTTCCTGGTACAGATTCCTCGCTTGGTTTGGATGCATTCTGATGAGATGGAGGTTAGTTTTGCTTTGACATTCATCTTAGTAATTAATTCTAATGATATGATTGAGATTTTTTTTATACATGAAATCAAATTTTGCGAACCAACTATCTCTACAATGTCTTCTACCTGTCCCCATGCTGTGGCTTAGGTGGTAAAGGGGTAGGGGTGAAGTTGGGGTAGGTTGCACTCTAATCTTTCAGAACAAAATAATATTTGTGTTAAATTAATAGATTGGGTTTCAAGTCATATGTTTTCTATCCAAACTAATTTACTCTTTTTCTTCTTCCTTCTTGGGTTTGTGTTGTTGATTTTCTTTTTTATATCTACAGGATATTCGAGAGGCACATGCTGGGCAAATAGTTGCTGTATTTGGTGTGGATTGTGCATCAGGTCCCACTTATCCCTTTGCACTTGTGTACACAATAATTTATGTTTCTGTGTTGTTTTCCATAATTGTCTGAATAGAATGGGGGTCGAAGTGAGAAGTGAGGAGCTAGTGCAAGTTGAAGTTTCTAAAAGTGAGAGGAAAATATCAAAATGGACATTCAAGCCCATGACCTCTAAGTAAAATGACATTCCGTATAGTTTGCAACTGAGATGTCTAGGGTTCGAGTCTCCCTTCCCCGACTTGAAATGTATGAAAATAATAATGGTTTTCAGAATGGGTATAATTACTTAGACTGCTAATATTTGAGATGAGGGCATGAGGCTTTGAAACCTGATGATTATGACTTTTTTTTTTTCTAGTTGCTTTTTTCTTTTTCTTTTTTGATTTTTCTCAACTTATGCATTTTTTGTGTGATTAGGATATACATTTACTGATGGGTCAGTTAAATCCACAATGACTTCTATGAATGTCCCTAAGCCAATGATGTCTTTAGCCGTTCAACCAGTTTCAAAAGATTTAGGAGGACAAGTGAGTGGTTTGTTTAAGTGTGCCTATATGTGTGCATGTTGTATTTGTTAGTGTCCAATGTTACATGACAATCTTCTTGTTTTCTTTTTTGATAGTTTTCAAAGGCTTTGAATCATTTTCAGAGAGAGGATCCTACTTTGTGTAAGTATAAGTTTTCATGTAGATTGTTAGATTTGGTTCTCCATTGGGAAAAACTAGACTTTGGTTAAGTTACTTATAACCATGACTTGGTGCAGAAACCTTAGCTATTACTTAGTCCTAAAATTTTTTCTTTGCTTGATTAGTAATGTGGGACTATATGTCTTTCAAGATGAATATCTTAGGACTTTATATATTTACACTATACTAGTTGGAAAATAGTATTGGCAAGTTTGTCTGCTTTGCAATTTGTTTTCTTCTGCGTAAAAGAAATTAACAGTTTTTATGTATCCAAAATTTTAAATCACAGTTGTGTGTTGCCCAAGTGCTCAAGGACATTTCAAAAGTTTTAGATTATTACTGTCTTCTGTGATATTTTGCATTTAATTTCATAATTAGATATCAAGGTAAGATTATGTAGACCTGTCTTGGCTTCTGTCTTCCATCATAATTGTTGGCCTTTCTCCCTGAGTACACCACCACTGTACTTAGTTTTGTTTTTTTTAATAAAATTTTCATTACTTATAAAAAAAAAAAAGAAAAATTGTTGGCCAACTTATGCTTGAATTATATGGAACTCAAAGCACCTTGTTATGTAAGGATGCTTTCTACGTGACTAAAGGTTGAAGGTAAACTTACAAGTTTGACATGGATATGCTACAGATTACACAAGGGATTTCCCTTTTGTTAAAATGAATTTTATTTCATAATCTTTAAAAACAACATAAGATATGTTGTTTTGAGAACGTTTTAGAATTTTATTTCACACTTTAGAATTTTGATTATAGTATTAGATTAATTTCAGCGGTTGTTTTATTCAAATGAACACATCTTTTTTTTGTTAATTTTAAGATGGTGGTTATAGACAATGTTATGTATTTGATAATATATTTCTATGTTAATATTACATTAGTTTCAAGACATTTGTGGTGTTGTTAATTAATTACATTTGTGGTATTGTGTTAGTAGAGCTAAAACTATTACAGGTCTTTTGTAACAGGTTTGTGAACCATTTATTTACTAGCAAACAGCAGTTTTAAAACCCACTAGGAAAAAAAAAAAAAAAAAAACCTATAGTGGTGGTCAAAAAGCGCCGCTAAAGGTTCACATTTTATGTTTTAAATAAATACCTATAGCGGCGCTTATCGCCTGCTGCTAAAGGTTGAAACATATAGCGGCGGGCATGCACCCGCCGCTAAAAGTACATTTAGGTGTTCTGATCAATTGTCTATAGCGGCGCTCTTTGCCCGCCGCTAAAAGTCAGTCCCACGAATTCTAAAGACGTATTGCGGCGGTTTTATGCCCGCCGCAATAAACCTTCACCCGCCGCTAAAAGGTACATCTATAGCGGCGCTTTTCGCGACCGCCGCAATCGACCTATAGCGGCACTGCAGCACCGACAGGACGGCCCGCTGCAATAGCACCCGCCGCTATAGGTCGAATGTACCTTTAGCGGCGGTTTTTGGGGCTTTAGCAGCGGTTCTGGACCGCCGCAATAGCCCTTTTTCTTGTAGTGGAAAGTCGAGTTTTTATAAAGAACTCGATATTCCTATGATCGAGTTAGTCTGACCGTTGTGCCACGCTGGCGCAGCAGACATGGGTTTTTCCCAATAAAAAAATGCTTGTGTAGACATTCATAACTTAGGAAGAGTAAAATCGAGTTTTCTTCAGCGGTTTGAATCAATAGGACCCTAATGTCTCACAACGCCTATTCACTCACTCTCTCCCTTTACACTTTCTTTCCCTCGCTCTCTGCCATCACTCTCTCTCTCTACACTCTCCCTCGCTCGCTCTGCGATCAGGCTTCCCCACTCTTCCTCAATCTCCATCAGTCTCACTCTCCCTATCCAATCTCCATCAGTCGTCGTTGCTTCCTGTCGTCGTTGCTTCCCGCCGCCGTTGATTACAGGTACGGTCCTCTCCTCTGATATCTTTTCTGATCTTGGTTAATATTAGGTTGTGTTTTATGTGGGATTTTGATTATTTTGTTGAAACTTACTTAAAAAGTAGTAAATTTACTAATCAAGATGAGAATTTTGTTGTCTTTTATATGTTGCAACGATGATGATCTAAAGTATTTCTTGCTATATGGTTATGTCTATGTGATTTTCTCATTAATGAGAATTTTGTTGTCTTTTACATGCTGCAATGATTATTTTCTCATTAATGAGTTTAAATGTGCTTGGGGTTTTGATGGGGGGTTTTGGCAAATCGAGTGGTGGTGTTTCAGTGATGTCTCTGGGTTTGTGTAAAATGTGTCTTATCCAATTGTAGGCATGATTTTGTTATAGTTTTTGTAAATGGTGTCGAACTAATTACGTTTGAGTGTAAATAGTTGTTGTAAATGGTGTAAAATGTGTCTCATGCCTCTAGCAGCAACTATTAGCTCTGAAGCAAAACCCATCTCATAAAGATTGGTTCTATTGGGTACACAGGTTAAGAAAAAAATGATGAAAACTTTGAGACTCTGGTTGTTTGAAGCAGTCTTCCGTAAATCCAAGATGTTCTGCCCATAATGACATCCTATATACATAAATCTATGAAATACAATACACATTCACATGAAATAGAAAGTCAGTTACTGTAAGTCTAGTTAAAAACCAGTAAGAGTGATGAAATAGTAGTGTTTAGTACAACAACAAACAAATTAAGTTCTTTCATATCCCTTAAACGTTTTAGTACTCATTGTTTTTGGTATATCTAGGTTTTTATAAATTTCATTATTTCTTGGAATTGACACTACTTTTGTTTTGCATATCAGTCCAATCTAGAAAATTTTAAGTAACTTTACTGAAAAAAAAAAAAAATTCATTCCCTGGTACCCTCATCTTATATGTGTAAATGTATGGCTGGAGAAGCTGATATAGCAAGCATAGAAGTTCTTTTGCTTGCAATACAGCTCCTCTTTGTTTAAAATTGACCATATGGAGGGGGAGAGGAATAATTGAACATTCAATGGTCCTGCACCCTTTGGTGAATTTGAGATTCTTGTTTGATCCCTGAAATATTATAATATTCTTTACTCTAATTTTTTATTTAAAGAATTTGGAGAGTGGCTACTTTTTAAGGTTTCTCTAAATCAATTTGGTACTCTTCTATAGGAGCACAAATATGTGAACTTTTTTTTGCCCCCTTTTATTTTGAGCTGGCTAGTTACTATGGATTAAGAAATTTAAAATCTTTGTGTAAATGAAAATGGGTGCTTCTATTGTGGATATTTCAGGCTCCATTTGTGCGGTTCTAACTCATTCCAACACTCAAAATGTTTCCCCGGTTTCTTTTTCTACTGTCATCCCTTTGCACTCATCACAAGTTTTTAGAACTTAAGATTTGCAAAGATGAATTTGTCATTTGCTCTACAGCCTCATATGATATTTTGCATTAGTCGATGGTGATTTATTGTTATGATTGGCATGCTTTATACATGGTTTTTCTCTAAATACAGAAGTTTAGGTCTGTGCTTCCTTAGTTGCACTCTTCTATTTTTGGGTCATGCTTTGGGATACAAGGGTTTTTATGAATTTTTTTACCCCTAAATCAATTTGTTTAATATGTTTAAGTAAGGTATGTCTACTTGGGATGGTGTTTGATGAGGACCTAAGGAATAATATTTCTTTATTAATTGATTTATTTATTTTCTTCATAATAGTTGAATAATAATGTTTCAGCTTATGTGTTTTTTCTTAGTCAGACTACAACTTCGTTTTTGTTAATTGAAGTCTAGCTATTTGTTGTCTATATCATCATTGATATCATTTTCTGTCAGCTGGCAACTGGAGTTTTATACTTTTATAATTTTATTTATGTCTTGCAATTTGTTAGTTAGAAGCTTTGAATCTTGATGTGTCTATAGAAGGGGAAATTGTGATTCACAATCTTGATTTGTGATGATGTGTCTACACTCTATAGGGAGGGGAAATGTTGATTTTCTTATGCAACAGAGTGCGTAGAATTCTTGAATCTTTATATATGAGGACATAAGGCAATAATTTTTTTTTATCAATTGAAATCATTATTCTTTCCCCTAACATGCGAGTGCCTTGGTTATCCAAAAAAAAAATGAGTGTCTTTAGTTTGTCGGCTTGCAACTCTTTTATGCTAAACACTGATTTTTCATTATGTCTTGCTATTTATTGTTAGTGAAAAGACTTTAACTCATGGTTTCCCTACGTGAGGAAAAATTGTGATTTACTTTTGTAGCAAGGGTATGGTGTAGAAGTGTTGAATCTTTATTGTTCTTGGGCAATATGAAAGCCCTTGAAATATTCTTTTGATTTCACATTTTTTACCCCTGAATGTTTGAATGTTATTTTGTCACTTGTTCAATTTATTTTATGGATTTTGTTTCTTGGCAGTTTTTTTAAGGCATATATGTTTGATCCGTTTTTCTTGATCAATTTTGTCCTCTTTATTAGGTGCACAAATATGTAAACTGCCTCTTCCATGTAAACTGCTCTTTAGGTGGTGCACAAAAATAATTAGGAAAAAGTTAACGGAGCAAAGAAAAGGGTGTAGTTCTCACATTCATTGAGGAGTCCATTATTTAAATTCATGGTGGGGTTCATAATAAATTTGAGAGGAGGGGGTATCATTTCTTCGTATTTTAGGAGTACTTAAAAATTTTCTTAGATTTTGGATACATTTTTAGGAACTTTGTAGAGGACAAGAAAAAAGCATTTAGTTTTTATAACGGTTAATTATATTTCTCATAAAAGTGGTGTTATAACTTAAATTTTTTTAAATAGTTTATTAAAAATTACCCTAAATGCATGTATCAATATAAAAATAATTTTAACCTTATGTTGACCAAGGATTGAAAGTTAAATGTATGAAATATTTGTAAAAGATTTTGTCATTGGCAGGGTCCGGGACATGTTATCTCATTTTTAATTAAAAAAATTCCTAAACGGGCAAGCTAAATAGAATTAGCATTTACTGATTTTATAATTTTTTTAAAATAATTTTTTTAAAACATATATCTCCAAATCATGATAATTGGTTTAAATTTTCCCTTTTGAGAAAGTGCTAAAAAGAAGTTGAGGTAATATATGTGATTGGTATCCACTAATTTTATTTTTATTTGTTTACTAATAATATGTCCATGCATAGATTAATTAAAAATTATATATAATTATAAAAGTATTAATTATATGTAGATATTTTCTATAAAAAATTATGTATAGATAAAGATAATATTTTATTAATATTATTAAAACTAATTATATGTATAAAAGATAATATTATTAAAATAAAAATGTTTATCTGTAAATATAAAATATAAATTTTTTAATAATATCAAAATTATCTAAGTCTATTAAAAATTTTATAGACTTTTGCATGAAATAAATTAACTATGTTAATAATTTTTAATTAAAGAGCTAATGATAAAAAGACTTTAATTATAATAGTGTAATACACACACATAATATTGAGTTATTTGGAGCAAGGTCTGTAGTGAGCATGTTTCATAATCTAAACAGTTTTTAAAATTTATTTTTAAATTAAATTAAATGAAGCATCTAAAAAAAAATTACTAATAGAGTTTTACTTAAAAATTATGCAATGCTCATGGATAAGCCTTGATATACGGAGTCTGTTTGGCAAAGATTATTTTTGCCAACTTATTTTACTATTCAGCTTATTGGGTTGAAGTTGGTGAATTTGAGATTGTTGTTCGAGTGGTCTTGCACCCTTTGGTGAAAATGACATGCATTATGTTGTAGATTTTATTGATTTTCTCTCTCTGCGATTATAATCTTTTGATTATGTAATTTTTTTTAGGAGAATCCTCTATAATTTTTCACCCTTTTGTTAAACAAGAAATGATATTCACTGGAACATCAAACTGCTCAAGTAACTTCAAGAAAAAAATGAATGCATTTACTCTAGGAAACAACATTCACTCCATCATTGTGGTTTAATGAGTTTGGTACATTTTGATTGACTATTGCTTATAGCTAATACAGTGGAACAGGGTAATACTAGATCCATACTCATATAAATGGATCTAGAACTAACTGCTAAAATTTGTAAAATAGACCCAGCAAGCAAGGAAATGAGCCTAAAATTTGAAAACGACTCACCAAGCACTGTTCAATTGAGTAGAATTAACTCCTAAAATGTTGAAAATAGGCCTAACAAGCAGGGAAATGGGCTGACTGAGTCATGGTATGCTTACAAATCTAGTGGTAGAAATGTAGAATAATTAGTATAGATTTCTAGATTTTAAGTTGAGAACTCGAGCCCAAATGACTTGTAGCTGTAGGGATCTTAGTGGTCCATCGTAAACAGGCAATTGCGTAGGACATAAAACGGGGAGCTGTCAAGGATGATCTTATAGAGAGTGTTACTTTGTTGAAAAGACCAGGTTTGATTGAACAGGTTTGAGAATAGAATACCTAAACATTGAGTTGTTGCAATTTATATTTACTATGTGACTGCATTGGTCATAAGCCATAGAGTTGAATTTAAATGTCCTTGGGGGAAGATCACATATTGTGTGTTGCATGGTTAAATTTAATATGTCTTCCCTCCATATGCAGCTCCTAATAATTGTAATTGATATTTTCTCTATTAAAATCACTCTCAAAGACATTATACACCAAAAAGAACTATCACATTTAAATATTGCTCAGATGTTGAACATGCAGGTATCAATCAAGTTTTTAGCACATTAATTAGTCATTTGTTTTTTTTTTTTTTTTTTTTTACTTCAATTACAGATAATAGAAAAAAAAAAGTGTTTTTATGTAAAATTATGGCAAGTTCTTATTTATTTAAGCTTTAATTTGATTGCTTTTGGATTGCATGTTAAGTGGGGGTAGGAAGTGATGTTGACAATCTTGTTGGGATCATAATATGCCTTACTGTATCCATGCTTTTATTTTATATTAATTGTGGTTTACTTGTCAGATAATTGCTAACAATCTATTTGCTGCCATGTTAGATATGCAGGCACTAGATAGAGTGCAGCCTGGACTTGACGATTGTACCCAGTTGACTCGGCAGCCGGATCATCAGTCAACTCCGCTTTGGAGGCGCATCGTCGACCAGGTATGTAGTTGTATTATTAATACATGTTTGTTTTATAATTACCTTGTGTGCACTACCTAACACAATACTCGTCCGTGTGCAAGAGGTGCTTGGCATGATAAAGGTTCGTCACCGTAAATGTGTATTGCTGTAGGGTGGGCTAGACCCACGTATCATGCAATACATAGATGCAGCAGGTTTGACTGGCTTATTCAAGGTTCCTGATATGGAGGTCGACCAGGCCTTGATCACGTCCTTGGTCGAGCGGTGGTGTCCGGAGACGCACCCGTTCCATTTACCCCATGGAGAAATGGGTATCACCTTGCAAGATATTGAGGTGATGCTGGGGATTTCGGTGGATGGGTTGCCTTTCACTGGGAGGACAGACCATCAATGGAACTTGGTGTGTCGAGAGTTGTTGGGCCATGAACCTCCGCCCGTAATACTGAACTCAAACAAGTCTGCCCTTATTGGGGCGAGGATAAAATACAAGTGGCTTGATGCACATTTTGCCACTCCCCCAGCTGCGGATGTCGGTGACGAAGTCGTGTAGCAACATGCTCGCTACCACCTACTTGTACGGATGGGGGCCCTGTTGTTCATGGACAAGTCTGCGGATTGGGTCTCACTATTGCCTCTGCAGTTGCTCAACCCAATCAGCAATACGAGACGGTATAGCTGGGGTAGTGCAACATTGGCCTGGCTCTATAGGCAACTTTGTAGTGCATCGAAGAAGGATGCAATGCAGATTGGAGGAGCACTCTTGTTGGTGTAGCTATGGGCCTATTCAAGGTTCCCACGACTATGCCTTATTGTGAGGCCGCCTCTACCGCCAGTGCACTCAGGGCCCCTTGCCATTAGGTACGTTCATTGAGTTCTCGTTATTCAAGCTAAGTGTCTCTTAGGAATAATTATTTATGTGTAATAGTATATTACATTTTATTTGTCTCTTTGATATAATTAAAAATATGCCAAACTAACAAACAAAAGAAACTTATCAATGCTTAGTATATGGATGTGAAATATAAAGTAAAGTTTGTTAAATGTAAAGTTCAGTAATGAGCATTTGTCGACACCCCATGTTTGCTAGGTGGAGTGGGCCAAAATGCACCGCAGAGCATGCCACACATGTCCTTGCTGCGTACCGGGTGTCGCTGGCTACACTACGGGCAGAGCAGGTATTCGGTTAATTTACGTCCTCAATTTGAGGTTTTTATTTTCGTTTGCCTCAATTGCATGACCACGTTTTTATTTTTATTTTAGTTTGAATTCTTGGATTGTTGTAGGAATGAGTTGATTTTAGAATATTGGTTCCATCCCATCATTTTGTTTGATACTAGGATTTTCATCCCATCATTTAACTCAATTGGAATGTCCATCGTGAAGTACTTCACATTAGAACTTCCATTTGCAGCACCTGCATGAATACGACCAAGCATAAACTCAAAAATTCTTGAATGTTAAATCAATGGCTTCAATTCTTTTATTTTAACCTAGCATAAACAAATATTATATAATCCAACAATTTTAAAACCTTATATTTGGAGACTTCTTATTATCAAAAGTAGGGGTGTACATGTGCATGGGTCGAGTTGGGTTGGATTGAAGGGTTTTTTCCAACTCAACCTAAGCATGTCGGGTTGAGAAATTCCTAACTCATTACATATGTAGAAACCAACGCAACCCAACTCACGTGAGTCAGGTTAAGTTGGGCTAGATCAATGGGTTATATTTAAATTTAGTCATATATATATTAAGTAGAATTTGGCTATATCCTTCATTATGTACGGAAACGTTTGTGATTTACACCCAAAAAAAAAAAAGAAAGAAGAAAGAAGAAATTGTCCCTTTTCCAAGATGTTTGAACTGAATAATTAACTTACCTATGTATATGTCGTTCAAAAAAGCATGTGCAACATGCGCAAAAGATTGAGCATGAAGTCTTGGTTTAGTGCTAGACAAAGTGAGTTCAAACTTGTGTTGCAACAAAAAAAAAAACTCCATCAATTCTTACAAATGTCATTAATCTGATGCAATGAAGAGAAGGCACACATATTGGATTATGTAATTGGTTATAATTCAATGAGAAATGAATTTACCTAATAGTATACCAAAGATAATCAGATTTGTCTTTGGTTGTATTTGTGTGCTCAAGTAATTCATTTGATTTTAATGATGCATCTTCGAAATTCACGATGACATCTTTAAATTCTTCCCAGCTACTAACTGAATCAAAAGTTTGTGTTGATTTACTAATTCTGTCATTATACACTGTTTTAACCTATTTTAGATAAGAGAAAATAGAACTTTTAGTCTGCCGTCAAAAGAAAAGAAAAAATTTCAAAACAATATTTGTTAAGACTTTATATAAACCGAATGATTGTAAACTCACAAGATATCAATTAAATTCTAAACAACAAATTTCCTACTATAAATTTGACAAATATGGGTCTTTTCAAAACAAGGGAATCAAGGCACATTAGAATATAAATGATATTTTCAAAACTCAAACAATATATGCTAGAAATTTGATTAAAAAAATAAAAATTAAGCTTGTACAGTTTGTAATTAATTAATAAAATGTTATGAGCTTAAAACCATAGTTATTGTTTTGCCTAATAAGTAGACAATTTAGTATTTCTTGTTCTAACTATTAGAATCCAGGATTACAAACATTGTTATTGCTCTGCAAAAAATATTGTTACATTGTAAGTTATAAATTACCTTTGCTGAATTGAAGGTTATATTTTTACAGTCTAGTAGAATACTAGTCGACTTTGATTTACGTATTCAAGTGGTATATTTTGAATTTGTACAGTAACATTCTGTTTCGCATAGTTAGTAAGAAATGCCGCACAACCTCCATTTTCTTCTTGGAAAACAATGACCCTTTAAAGAAACAAATAAGTGTTAATCAGTGATATATGAGAAAACATAAAGACTTTTGACACATTACCTCTTGTTGTTGACCTAAATGAAAAGTTGGTTCATGCTCCTTGCACCAAAGTTGTAGAGCACAATTTAATTGCAGCATGCAACTCCTTAAGTTGTCCCCACTTGAGCTACCTTAATAGTCCTAAAATTATTAAAAGTTGTGGATTATTAATTACTACTTTATTCATATAATTTTAGAAGCGTGCAACATATGCTACTCACCATATTCATCAAGAGGAGCTTGATCATAATAAGCTGTGATTTACACCGCAGAGCTTGTTCCACAAAATTTGTTCCACCATGGTACTAAGATAAGGAATGTAATTTTAGACATTGACATGATTAGTTTCAGATAACTAAAAGGCTTACGTAATTTCCAACACTAAAATTTATAAGAAAATATATTTAGATAGAAATATGATAACAGTATTTGATGAGAATTATACCATGTAATAATTTACATAGCTTCCATTTCTTGCAATAAAAAATGCTACTTGAAATGCAATGTCTTCAGCAGACCTTATATATGTCTTCCCTCCATATTTTTGATAGCTTCAAGAGAAAATTAAGTACAGTTAGTTTAGTGTTAGAATGATTAATAGTCATTTTGTTCTCATTCATTGAAACATTGTTAATGACTAATGCAATTAATCTAGTACAAGTTTTCTATTACGATAAAAAGCTTTTATGAAATCATCAACTTGGATTCATCTTACAGCCATAAGGATGCTCTAGTACCCTCCTCTAAGTCTGGTTCAGATTGAAAACCCTAATATCTGATGGTGTCACTTAGCTTTGAATGTTATGCATATGAACATGGGGTTGAAAATGGAATGTGGATCTTAGTCAACCTAGATCTTTTAATATTTTCTGCAGATCAATGTTGCTGTTCTTTTACTTTTTGCCCAATAATTCCTGAAGATTTTGTGTACGAATAGAAGCAAGAAATTCCATGCTTTCCATATTACATATCACAAACATAATCTTAAATTAGTATGATATCTCACTATCACAAACATAATCCACTTATGCAGATTGTATGGGAGCCGTACACGCATACACTGGGCTCCTTGCCTGTGTATTGCACTGTCGGACAGCATATTTCGAGGGCCGAGGTGCCATTGATATACTTTTGGATAGTGAAGGGGCATCATCCCGAGCGAGTCCTCCGTCAGTTTGGGATGGAGCAACCAGTTCCACTTGTCGTGGATACGTCGACTGCCCTTCATAAGATATCCCTCCAGGGTAAATGGGAGAAGGACTGGGAGGCTGAACATGCCGTCTTTATTTAGCAATGGGCCAACCGAGAGAATGAAGATTACGGGTCCCCTTTCCTAGACGGTGATGATACATACCTCGTTCAGTACATGACGTGGTACAATCGCAACACAAGGCGGTACATAACACCAGAGTCTGCGTACTGGGAACTCATGGTGAGGCAACAATTCCTATTTTATGGATGAAACCATTGTTTGGTTAAATATCTTCAGCAGCTTTATCATGCATGCAAAACTCCACAATAATTATTGTTGTTACATCTCTATGAGTTTATCTTTCATTATGTTTTAAACTCAAAAAATACTGCATGATTTAAGTTGTTCATAAATAACTGAATTTGTCTTGATCCAATTTGTTTGCGTGAGGAATGGTTAATTGGCAATGACCAATGATGACCACACCTTTGTTCATATAATTACATTCAAATTTTAAAAAGGGTGGGTTGGGTTTTATTCTTTTATTTTTATTTTTTGTTTTATTTTATTTTATTTTTTTTGTTTTTGGTTGGCTTGTAATTTCAAATGGACGGTGCAACTCTTTTTAGTAGTGATAAATTCACATTTCATGATAGTTCACTGTCACACTAGATAGCGTTACCTCCAGGACTGAAAGCTAATTACATATTCCTTGATAGATATTACCTCTAGGACTGGGAAGTCCCTTACTAAACTGTTGGTAGAATGAAATTTCCAACAGCTTAAAGGTCATTTGAAATCTTGCAAGTATGCAGTTTGCTGGACTACTAGATTCAAGTATGATATATGTTGTAATTTATGGTACTTCCCTTAATTGAAACTTTAAGCTCGCGTTTGATATTTTCAATTCATTGGATTCGGACATGTACCTTAGGAAATAATAACTTCAAAATATGTGTCCTGATTGCAGTATGATATTAATGGAGTTGTAACTCTAGTGAAGCCTAGATACACAAATGAAATTAAGATATTTTCACTTATGCTAAGATTGAACTTATGTACAACCAACCATACGTGTTTTTCGGAAGTATTATCTCAATGTTTAGATTGCATAGCCATAAACATAACAGGAAACTGAAAATTCCTGAGTGCTGGGATGGAACTATAAATTTTTGCACAGGGGGGGCCAACCCCTATTTTTATACGCTGTCCTTTTAAAGATATTTAATAATTATAAGGAATATAAGGATTTCATTAGCTATGTTTACTACTATTTTTCTTTTGATTTTGGAACAGATTTATCCAAGTTTTGCATCATACTTGCGTTCTTGCTTTTATGACGCCCTTGTTTTGTAGGTTTGGACGATGATTAGGTCTATACAGAGGTACGACAAAGGTTTTGACATGCACAATGACCTTACATATACACTATAGCTTGTGGAGGAACTGGGCTGACTTAAATTGGTGGATGTGCTCGCAGAAGCAGTTCACATTGGTACACAGGCCCTGGGTCGTGGCGGGCAAAGTGGTGGATCTCGTGGGGGTGGACATCGTGGAGGTGGTCAAGTTGGTTGCGGTCGTACGACCGAGCTGGATCCCATCTATGAGGAAGGGGATGACGCGGGTGCAGAAGAGTCATGGCTTGGCACTGATTGGGTACTGTCTGACGACGGCGGCAGGACACCACGATGCACGTCTGGCGCTGGTGCTGGGCCATCCCATAGCACCGGTCATGAGGGCACTGTCCCAGCCCAGACTACGTCCTATGGTGCTAGCACGGACTATGAGGACCCTCTCCGTATGTCGCCCCCAATTTTCGGTGGATCTGCCTATGATGGTGGATGCATATTTGTCCCCACACCAGGCATGCCCACCCCACCTCTAGTGCATGTGGACCCCACCATGTTAGCTTCATCTCCAACCCCCCACGAAGAGGCTGTATAGATTGAGTAGATACCGGCTAAGGACATTGAGCTGGTGAAGGGTTTGCAGAGATTGCGACGCCCGCCTATGCATGCTCCCGATTGTAGGACCGGTGATGGTATGTACTTCGTCTACACTTCCCATCTTCTTGAGCTACTTATACTGCGCATTTGATTGATTAGGTTAATTTAATTATGTTGTTGTGTTTAATGAAATAGGTAAGATTAGACCTGTCAGGGCATATGGGCGGAAACGAAAAGATCATTAAATGCCTTAGTGTATTCTTATACTTCCTGCCTATAGGTGACTGGATATTTCCGTTTCACTTTTCTTTTAAAGTTGTATCTTTTTTTTAGAGCTCATATATGGTGGACACGAAAAGGCCATTGAGCCTAATTGTCCCTGTGTGCTTATTCTTCATGTGTATAGGTGACTGGAATAAGCATGCAAAATGTTCTAATTGGGGAGAATCTTGGTGGCTGTGCATCTGTTTGTGGATCATTGCTTGGGGAGAATATTGGCTTTCAATGTGTTTGTTGTCAACAAATTGAGATTTTGGAGAAAACCCATAAGGTGTATTGTATTTACTGATGTATTAGGAAGTTTTTCTAGGCTTGGACTTTTGATTGCAAATGGACAAATGCCTCGATTGATATTCATTTGAAGCCAAACTTTCTTGTATTTTGATATGTTGTTAGATAGAGTAAAGTGGGTTGTAAGAGAGATTTTATGTGGCATTGTTTTTTTGAGAAACAAATGTGTGGCATTGTTGATAAGCAAGAAGAAGTAATTTGATAGTTTTCGTAAAAGGGTTTGATGAGGAAGTTTATGCGGATCAATGGCACAACCAACTCCTTTGTAGCAAATCATTTATCCAAGTCTTTACAATGCTTGGCGCCATGACTATAAGAGCTTTTGAGGAGGAAGATCGATTCTTTTAAAAGAATCTTGAATTGATTGACAGAAATACTAGTCCTTTTTTCCATAGTTTTGCAGCAAATGAGTGGTTGATCCAAAGATTAGAAACACTTGGTGCAATTGTTCTTGCCTCTTCAGCACTCTGCATGGTCATGGCTTCCTCCCGGAACTGTTAGCTCTGGTGAGTTTTACCTTGAAGAGTTATTTTTTCTATCTTTAACGATTTACAGTTCTTGTATAGATGCTTCAATTTACTGGAGATGGTTTTTTAAACATGCTTGTGGAGTTATATTGAGCTGTAACACATGCATATTAGATTCCTTATAACAATTTCTCCTTTTATTGCAAGATTTATTGGAATGACACTTTCTTATGGTCTTTCATTAAACACGTCACTTGTCTTCTCAATTCAATATCAGTGCACTTTACCAAATTATGTCATTTTTGTAGAAAGGCTAAATCAATACATGCATATACCTAGTGAGGCCCCCAAAGTAATAGAAGGGAATCTAAAAGTGATGATAAACTCTTGGTAAGTCACTACAATCAATGCTCTTCGGAATTTGGGTCTGCATAATTGTATAAATGTGCGTATACTAGAAGTATCAATGTACACTTTTGCATTGACAAATGGGTCCCTTACTCCCTTTTGGCAAATTTGGAAATTTCCTGTCTTGTCATGTTCTTGATAACTGAAGTCCTAGTTTAATGGAGAGATGTCACTAACAGAAATCTGTATGTTGAATCTGTGGTTCTATTACTGGACTGGATAGGGTGTGTACATGCAGGATTGTATAGTGGATTTTAGTTTGTTTCTGCTGGCATTTGCTATGCCAATGGTCATTTGGCCTTGATGTGGGTGGATATAATCTAACAAAATCTACTAGGGTGAGATGCATGATAACTTGGATATATCTTCTTGCCCATGTCACACATCTATTTGAATGGATCTCCTATCCATAACTGAGATTCCATCCTTTTTTTTAAAAGAAAAATAAGTATATAGGAGTATTAATAATCAAAGAATTTTGGTAGTATGGCTAGTGCCCTCTAAGTGTATAGGAGTATTACAAGTATGTTCTCTTGGGAATTTATATCATACTTCATCGTTATTTATCTGTAATATTACTCCACTTATCAACATATAAGGCACAATAAGTTTTAATGTCCACTATAATTTATCTAAAGCATTTGGAACATGAGGCATTCTGAGTGTTGTATACGAGGAGTATTTTAAGTTAAGAAAGACTCATTGGAGTTAAGTGTAGGCTTTTGTACTGCTTTTAAAACTCTGTAAGTTACGCATAGTTCCAGGAGTATAATTGCTTGCTTTGTGATATTATTAATTGGGTGGTGTTTGTATCTCTGATATGAATGTTTGATGGTATATTAATTCTTACAGTCTACATATTTTTTTTCCCAGAATATAGAGGATTATGCTGTTCTAGGTGCATCCTCTAAAACTGCTGCTATTCTTCCATTCCAGGTAGGCATTTCTCTTGGGTGGTGTTAGAACATGAATTGTTGATTTCATTTGTTAGGTTATCATTGCTTCTTATATGGTTGGGTGACTTTGATTTCCAGGTTGTAAGAGCTCGATTGCAGGTTTGACAATGTGACCCTTTCATTCCTTTTTGTCTCTATATATGTTGTGTAATTATCAAACATATTGAAGGAAGATGACCGATCCATTCATCATAACTATTAACGTTTCCCCTTGAAATACTGCATAGCCTTTAGTGAAATTTTTATTTTTTTATTAATGGTTGGAATTTGGTCATATCTGTTTCCCTCTGCAGCAAAGACCTAGTAGTGATGGAATTCCAAGATACATGTATTTCTAGCATGTTGTGAAGGAAACTGCACGGTAAGTATTTAGTCCATATTTAATTTTCATAGCCAAAGAAGGAAAGCTCTAACTGGAGTGCAAACACATTGCTCTTTTGTAAATTGTAGGAAAATTGGTCATGCTTAACAGCTTGGTGATTGAGGTTATATAATCTTGGTGAATAAATTACTGTTCTTTGCTTTGGTCTATAGTGGATCCATGTTGTTGGAATTCCAGTCACCATAATTTTTTTTTTTTGATAGGTAATAACAAACTTTATTGATAATAAAAGTACAATGACTTTACAATAGTGAACTCATTGCACTGAAAAGAATTCAAACCAATCAAAAAGAAAGACTAACTAAATTAAGGAATTCTAGTCACCATATAGATGGGTGATAAATTTCCTTGGATTAAAACCACCATGCCCCCCCCCCCCCCCTTTTTGGGACTGTTAACATGAATTTTAGTAGTCCATATCCTTTACAAGAAAACTCGACAATGCCAAAGAGAAACCTTCCACTGTCCACTGAGCACTTGTTGCTCCAACGAAGATTAGATGAGCTGATTTTTCTATAAGCAAAATACTAAATTTGTGCATTTTTCGCAAATGCTATAAGAGAATAAAGAGCTAATGATCTCAAGTTGTGAAGGTGGGAGATTTTGGCTTACCCCAGTGAGTAACAAACTTGATTTAGGTTTTTAGACGTTCTTACTTTCATTATAAACTTGAGACATTTCCTCATCTATAAGGCTAATCTATTCTGTTGGGGCTTGCAGGTTCGAGGGTGTTTGAGGTTTTTACAAGGGCATTACACCAAATCTCCTAAAGAATGTTCCCGTTAGAAGCGAACCGGCCTCCATCAAATTGGCCATCTATGGGTAAAGTTGAGACACATGGTTTGCAGGTAACTATTTTTATTTATTTATTTAATGTTAAAATTAAAGAAGGTTCTTATGTTGAGATTCAAAGAATATCAATGTTAAAACAAATAAGATATAGGCCTGATGCACCACTTGTTCTGAGGGGGATTAGTTGCACATTTGAGGAAGGGCACAAAATAGGTATTGTTGGCAAAACTGGCAGTGGGAAGACCACTCTCATAGGTGCTCTATTTCGTCTATAAATTTTCATCTTTATTTCTTATATATTTCTATTATTACTGAAGAACGTTTTTGTGGGGCCCGGCCCAAAAATAATGGGCTATTCCAAATCCAGGCCCGTCCGAGGAGCGTCCTTGCCAAAGAGAAACCACATATGAAGCATTACTCAACCCCAATAACGCCAAGGAAACCTGTCCGAGGAGTAACCCCTCCTCGGACATCACGAAGTCCAGACGAGGAACTCTCCCCATCCATTTCAGTTCATCCTCCCAACAAATAAAATGAATAAAATCCAAAATATCTCATGGAAAGCTGCCACCACCACATTAATTGCGCCCCAACCATCCTTTTGGCCGCATTAATGAGGAAAAGACCCCTGAACAGTACCACCTTGGCCTCTGCAACTCACAAAGGGAGAGATGGGGGCGTCTGATGGGACAGGTGCTCAAGTAGATGCTTAGATGATCGACAAGTGTAAGGTTGAGATGAGAAGAGGGGAACTATATAATGTAGTGGAATCCCCCAAAGAAGGGGAGAGAAAAACTGTATTAAGAACGGGATAAATAGAATCACACGTGGAGATCCATTCTTGTGTCTTTATTTTCTGCAACTATATTATCCATGTATCAGACCGAACAGGCTCACTGAGGCGAAGTTCTTTGACCCATCCTCTACAAATCTTCATTGTGGGTTGCGCTTTGGGCCAAGGCCAGATCAATAAGATTTGGGCCAGGAAAATCGTGCAACTACAATTGGCGCCGTCTGTGGGAAGAACTAGGGCATCAGCTAGCACAACGGTCGAGCATGGCAGAGCTAGGTCCGCACCAGGAGAATCCTCACCAGGCTAACCCCCAAGTGAAACCTTTTCCTACGAAGAGGAACCACGCCCTGTGCGGAAATACGAGAGCACATCCAGCAAGGGTTCGGGAAACGATGCCATGAAGAAGGCGTTGGATCAGGTTTCAAGGTCCCCCTTCACGAACAGAATTGAAGGGGCTAAGCTGCCTCGACGGTTCAACCAACCGGCGTTCGCCATCTATAACGGTCGAACAGACCCAGTAGAGCATGTGAACCAATTTAACCAAAAGATGGCGATCTACTCGCAAAATGAAGCCCTTATGTGTAAAATCTTCCCGTCCAGCTTGGGATCAATGCCGATGAGGTGGTTCAACGGCCTGAAGACAAATTCCGTAAGCTCATACAAGCAGCTCACTCAGGATTTCTGCTCCCGCTATATCACCAACACCAGAGTCCCCAGGCCCCTCGGTTCACTATTGTCCTTATCCATGTACGAGGGAGAGACTCTGAAAGCATATTCGGATAGATACTGGGAAGTGTATAACGACCTGGATGACAACCATGATGCTGTCGCTATCAGCACATTCAAAAGCGGGCTCCCCACCGACCATGGCTTAAGGAAGTCCCTCACTGGTAAACCGGTTGCCAATGTTGATCAGTTGAGGGATAGGATCGACAAATACAAAAGGGTGGAGGAAGATCAGCTGCAAGGGAGGGGAAAGGAGAAGGTTATCCCCCCCAAAGCGACTGATTTCAGGTCAGAACGACACAACCCTGGTCAGCCGAGGAGAGATTTTTCGCGACAGGCTGGGCAGAGCATCCCGTAAACAGTGAATGCCGTATTCAGAGAACCAGTACAACAGGTACTGGAGAAAGTAAGGAATGAGCCCTATTTCAGGTGGCCGGGGAAGATGGCTGGAGACCCTTCCAAACGTAACCAGAACCTGTACTGCCACTATCATCAGGACAACGGGCATACTACTGAGGACTGCAGGAATCTATGGAATCACCTAGATCAGTTGGTCCGAGAAGGGAAATTGCGCCACCTGCTGCACCCATCAAGTGGCCATCCCAGCCAAGCAACACAAGAGCCTCGAAGGGACGTGTCCTTAAGACCCCCCACCGGGACGATACATGTCATTCTCGCTGCACCAGGAAGAACGGGGCCACCCATCCCCAGGGTGTTAGCTGTGGATCGGCTCCTCTCCGAGGGCAGGCAAAGGGAACCTAAGAGGTCAAAAAAGGGAAGCTCTTTGATACTGGGATTCTCGGATGAGGATAAGAGAGGAACTATTCAACCTCACGATGATGCCTTGGTGGTCACGCTGAGGATTGGGGGCTTCGACGTGAAAAGGGTGTTGGTGGATTCGGGAAGTGCAGTAGAGATAATGTACCCCGATCTATACAAGGGGCTGAACCTGAAGCCGGAAGATTTGACAGCTTACGACTCTCCCCTCCTCAGTTTCGAGGGAAGGACTGTTACGCCAAAAGGGCAAATCCGACTACCCGTGCAGACTGGGGCGGAGATAGTGGAGGTAAATTTTATTGTGGTCGACGCTTATTCACCTTACACCGCAATAGTTGCAAGGCCGTGGATCCATGCCCTAGAGGCCGTGGCCTCCACACTTCACCAAAAAGTAAAATACCCATCCAGAGGACAAGTAGAAGAGATCCGAGGAGATCAGGCCATATCCAGGCAGTGTATGGTGGCCGCCGTCTTACATCGGACCCACGCCGAGTCCTCGGCCCCTGAAAGTTTATAGCAATCAGCCGCCTCGGCAGAACAAGACGATGGACTAGCCGAGGAGATAAGGTGTGAAAGTTTAGATAAAATCGCTGTCAACGACTACCCGGAGAAGTTCTTTCTGGTCGGCTCTGAATTGCCCTCTCAAGAAAAGGAGGAACTGGTCAGATTTCTCAGAGAAAATGTCGACGTGTTCGCATGGGACGCCTACGACGCCCCGGGCGTTGATCCTAGCCTTATTTGTCACCACCTGAACGTCAACCCCTCTTCCACTCCGAAGAAGCAGCCACCCCGACGCCCTTCAAAGGAACATGCTGGTGCCGTAAAAGACGAAGTGGCAAAACTAAAAAGAGCAGGGGCTATTA
Organism: Quercus tomentella; assembly: GCA_028535165.1. NCBI lineage: Eukaryota > Viridiplantae > Streptophyta > Magnoliopsida > Fagales > Fagaceae > Quercus > Quercus tomentella. The sequence goes on along the minus strand of JAPQVY010000012.1, from coordinate 37,702,693 downwards.
AAGAGGTCTTTTACCCGGAATGGTTGGCAAACACTGTGGTGGTAAAGAAGAAGACAGGGAAATGGAGGGTCTGCGTGGACTTCACGGACCTGAACAAGGCGTGCCCAAAGGACCCATTCCCCCTACCCCGAATTGATCGATTGGTGGATGCAACCGTGGGGCACCCTCGAATGAGCTTCCTGGACGCCTTCCAGGGCTATCATCAGATACCCCTAGCGCTAGAGGACCAAGAGAAAACGGCTTTCATGACGCCCATCGGAAATTATCATTATAAGGTGATGCCGTTTGGGCTAAAGAACGCAGGCTCAACCTACCAAAGGATGATGACTCGGATGTTTGAACCACAACTGGGCAAGATCATTGAGGTTTATATAGACGATATGGTCGTGAAGAGTAAAAGGGTGTCCGAGCACGTGAAGGACCTCGGAACAATCTTCGCTATATTAAGGGAGCACCGGTTGCGGCTGAATGCCTCCAAATGCTCATTCGGGGTCGGGTCTGGGAAATTCCTGGGGTATATGGTCACCCACAGGGGAATAGAAGTAAGTCCCGACCAAATCAAAGCCATTAACAGCCTACAGGCTCCTCGGAATCTGAAGGAAGTACAGAAGCTCACTGGCATGATTGCGGCGTTGAACCGGTTCATATCGCGATCGGCGGATCGATGTCGGCCTTTCTATCTCCTGATAAACAAGTGGAAAGAGTTCGAATGGTCGGAGGATTGCGTTCAGGCTTTCCAACAGCTTAAAGACTACCTGTCCCGACCACCCATCATGTCCAGCCCTGAGGCAGATGAGGTGCTGTTTGCCTACATCGCCGTAGCCCCCCACACTGTAAGCCTGGTACTGATACGGGATGATAATGGGGTGCAGCGACCGGTGTACTATGTGAGCAAATCACTACATGAGGCCGAGGTGCGATACCTACCTTTAGAAAAGGCAATTCTGGCGATAGTGCATGCAACCCGAAAACTTCCTCATTACTTTCAGGCGCACACGGTCATCGTTCTAACTCAGCTTCCCCTCCGAGCAGTGCTTCGAAGCGCTGACTACACCGAAAGGATTGCCATGTGGAGTGCGCTTTTGGGGGCCTTTGATATTAAATATATGCCCAGATCCTCTATCAAAGGACAGGTCCTCGCAGACTTGGTAGCGGAGTTTGCTGAGCCCTCTATAGAAACAATAACCGAGAAGAAAGACATGGATGGAAAGTCGGTTGGTGCGATTTCAATAGGGAGGAGCACGCATTGGAAGGTCTATGTAGATGGCGCAGCTAACCAGAGGGGGTCAGGAGTTGGGATAGTTTTAATATCCCCGGACGGGGCCGCCATTGAAAAATCATTGAGGCTCGGATTCTCGGCTACGAACAATGAAGCAGAATACGAAGCCTTACTTCAAGGGATGACGATGGTTCAAAGATTGGGCGGAAGAATAATAGAAGCGTTCTCGGACTCCAGACTGGTTGTCGGACAAGTGATGGGTGAGCTGGAAGCTCGAGATACTAGGATGCAAGAGTATCTGGGACAAGTCAAACGGCTACAGTCGAGTTTTGAATCCTTCAGTCTGACGCACATTTCCAGGAGCGTAAACACCCATGCAGATTCGCTGGCCACTCTAGCCACGTCCTCGGCGCATAGTCTGCCGCGAATGATCCTTGTTGAAGATCTGGCACTGGCAAGTCCCGTTGGCAGAAACCCGGCTCAGGTCCATCAGATCAGAAAAAGTCCCAGCTGGATGGACCCCATAAAGAGCTTCCTCCAAAACGACCTCTTACTGGAGGAAAAACTGGAAGCCGAGAAGATACGCAGGAATGCTCCTCGGTTCTGGCTATCAGAGGACCACAAACTATATCGACGCTCTTACTCTGGACCGTACCTACTCTGCGTGCATCCGGAAGAGTCCGTATCTTTACTCGAGGAGTTGCACGAGGGGATTTGCGGGAGCCACACCGGAGGAAGGTCGCTGGCGCACAGGGCACTCTCCCAAGGGTACTGGTGGCCGAACATGCAAAGAGAGGCCCAAGAATACGCTAAGAAGTGCGACCAGTGCCAAAGATTCGCCCCGAATATCCACCAACCCGGAGGGGTTCTCAACCCCCTCTCTAGCCCATGGCCGTTCGCACAATGGGGCCTTGATATAGTCGGACCTTTCCCCAAAGCTGCGGGGAACAAGCGATACATAATAGTCGGAACTGATTACTTCACTAAATGGGTGGAAGCTGAACCCTTAGCCAACATTAGGGACGTGGACGCCCAGAAATTCATCTGGAGGAACATCATCACCCGCTTCGGAACTCCGCGGACACTCATTTCCGACAATGGTCTGCAGTTCGACAGTAAGAACTTTAGGGAGTATTGCCGCGAGTTCGGAATCATTAACCGATATTCCACCCCCGCCTACCCTCAGGGAAATGGGCAGGTCGAGGCCGTGAACAAGGTCATAGTGAACGGACTGAAGAAGAGACTGGACGAGGCAAAGGGGAGATGGGTAGAGGAACTCCCCCACGTCCTATGGACTTATCGGACGACGCCGCGACGATCGACCGGTGAGACCCCCTTCTCGATGACTTATGGGGCTGAGGCCGTGCTCCCGATCGAGAACAACTTTCCCACACTGAGGTCTAGATCGTTTACCCCAAACGATAACGACGGTTTATTGGAACGGAGTCTGGACCTAGCCGAAGAAAGAAGAGAAAAAGCGATGATTCATATGGCCTATTATCACCAGAAGCTGAGACAAGGGTACGATGCTAACGTCAAACTGCGGCCTCTGGGTCCAGGTGACCTCGTGATGAGGAAGATTCTTGGCAGCGCGAAGAACCCCTCTTGGGGCAAGTTGGGGCCCAATTGGGAGGGACCATACCGTGTCACATCCGTGGCCGGAATAGGCGCCTACTACCTAGAAGATTTGGATGAAAAGCCTGTACCTCGACCATGGAATGTAAATAACCTCAGAAGATATTATTATTAATAAGAATGGCTTAGCATATGTTTTCTTTCATGACTATCCGTTACTTGCTGGTCCACTGACGACTATTCATAGTTTTAAACAGAACCTAAGTCCTGCATGGCTCCTCGGACCACAGACTTAGGGGAAATTATTACTCATGACAATTTTTATAAGTTTTAAACAGAACCTAAGTCCTGCATGGATCCTCGGACCACAGACTTAGGGGAAATTAATACTTAAGGCGACTATTCATAGTTTTAAACAGAACCTAAGTCCTGCATGGCTCCTCAGACCACAGACTTAGGGGAAATTATTACTCATGACAATTTTTATAAGTTTTAAACAGAACCTAAGTCCTGCATGGATCCTCGGACCACAGACTTAGGGGAAATTAATACTTAAGGCGACTATTCATAGTTTTAAACAGAACCTAAGTCCTGCATGGCTCCTCGGACCACAGACTTAGGGGAAATTATTACTCATGACAATTTTTATAAGTTTTAAACAGAACCTAAGTCCTGCATGGATCCTCGGACCGCAGACTTAGGGGAAATTAATACTTAAGGCGACTATTCATAGTTTTAAACAGAATCTAAGTCCTGCATGGCTCCTCGGACCACAGACTTAGGGGAAATTATTACTCATGACAATTTTTATAAGTTTTAAACAGAACCTAAGTCCTGCATGGATCCTCGGACCACAGACTTAGGGGAAATTAATACTTAAGGCGACTATTCATAGTTTTAAACAGAACCTAAGTCCTGCATGGCTCCTCGGACCACAGACTTAGGGGAAATTATTACTCATGACAATTTTTATAAGTTTTAAACAGAACCTAAGTCCTGCATGGATCCTCGGACCACAGACTTAGGGGAAATTAATACTTAAGGCAACTATTCATAGTTTTAAACAGAACCCAAGTCCTGCATGGCTCCTCGGACCACAGACTTAGGGGAAATTATTACTTATGATAGATTGGGAGATTATTACTTAAAGGAAATCGTTTTAATACGTGCGCGCAGTCTGGCACCATCGCAACCCTCAAATGCGCAGCCCAAAAACCCATTTTATTTTGGCTACTTGCCTATATCTACATCGTTGCAAATGCTTAAAAAAAAAAAGAGAGCGCTACTGACATACATCCATAGTAAGCAAAGCGAACATTTTATATTAATATTCCGAGTACATTAGAAAGAGATGTCCTTACAGAAGAATGGAAAAATAGGACGACTCACATTCAAAAAAAAAAAGGGGTACAAAGATCAAAAGCCTAAAGGGCTAAGCCTTAACAGGAGGATCTTCTTTCTGCTCGGGCTGAGGGGGAGGAACCTCGATGGCAGAGTCTGCGGCGGGGTCCTTCGCCATATCAGGCTCTGAGGCCGCTTGGGCGTCATCAGGATTCTCTCGGATCTCCGGAGGATAGAAGATGTTATCGGGCAGTCTTAGTGCCGAATCCGCAGGAACTCCTGCAGCATCGAGAGCATGAGCCCATGAAATACTGCAGTAATCCCTGCACACCTCGGGGATCTCCTCGGATAGCCTCGCCTCCGTTTCTGCGGCCCCGAGCTGGCGAGCAGCATTCTTCTCAGCCTCTGCAGCCTCTCGGATCAGCTGGGCTTCCTCTTTGACCCGCCTCAGCTCATCTTCGACTTTTTGCAGGGCAGTCTTGAGATCCTGCACTGCCTGCCTCTCGGTGGCGAGGTTAATCTGTGTCGAGTATAGCTCTTTACGCTGGTCCTCCGCCTGGGTCTCGGCACTCTTCAGACCAGCCTCTGCACTTTTGCGCTGTTTCTCCGACTCCTTAAACTCGTCCGTGAGTTTTTGGTGATCGTGCTTAAGGGACCCCAAGGCCTTCTCCATCTCCGTCCGAGCCTGGGTCTCAGCCTCAGCCCGACTACGATTACCTCGGCAGAATTCCTCAGCCACAAATACCTGCTGAGTGATCTACGAACGAAACAAGATTGCTTTAAAAAAAAAGAAGGGGTGTCATTTTTAATGAAACAGTAGAAGGGTTACTTACCATTGCGAGGTCCCTTTTAAGGGATAGGAAGATCTCGGGCTGAGAGAACCGCCTATAAGCCTCCATATCCCGAGGAAGGAGTAGGGGCTGCTCTAAAGCCTCGGCCACATACCCTGCCCGGCCTCGGTTGTACTCTCGGACCGAAGCATTGTAGGGGATGGCAACCCCATCCAGCTCCAACTTGGGGCTCCATACACGCGGGGCAGCTCGTACCTCCGCAAGGCTCTCCTCGTCCCGAGTCTCCGAGGAGTTGCCCCTTCTGCTCCTTGGTGCCCGAGCGGTCTTTTGCTGCTTGGTCGGCTGAGCAGCCACCTCACCCTCCTCAGGGGTGACTACCGGCCTCTTCTTCTTCAGGTCCGGATTAGCCTTAAGGCCAGGTTCCGAAACGCACTGAGGGACAACAGGAGGAAGGGTTTTGACTTGTGATGGAGGTGGTCCCTTCGATGACTGGCCTTTCCCTCGGGAGGCCATCAGCTCCTTCAGAGACTTTCCCTTTCCTGCCATGGGCTGTGTCTCTTCGTCCGAAGTATCTACCGAGCAGATAACAATGGAAGGAGCGCCAACTGCAGAATGTCGGTCCCGCTCTCCTTCAGGACCAGAAAGTTCCACCAAAGGGGTTTGCTGAACTTCCTCCTCAAAATAAAACTCGTCTATCTCTTCCTCAAGGGAAAGACGAGATGATTCAGTTTCCTCTTCAACCTGAACGGCAACACCAGGCTCGTTTGGCGGAGGTAGCTGCTCTGCTATGTAGGGATTTCTAACACCAGGCAACACAACTGGTGGCAGATCGTGTTCAGCTAGGAACCCGTCCTTGGACACGTCAATCCTAGCCAACCTCGGACTGCCAGCCCTTATAGCGTGGCCGATAGCCTGGAAAGAGCTGCTCAGAGGTTGATAGCCCAGAACCAGATGGGCCGCACGCAACTGTCTGTCCTCGGAAACGTAAATCTCCGACCTAAGAAGGTAGTTCAACGCTGGCACGTTCACAAAGTTTAGCCGAGGAGCGACGTGAACTTTATCTGCAAGCAACCAAGAAAAGTGGGGTTAGATCATGAAATTTTCCAATTACAAAGAAAGCAAGAAAAATAAACCCTCAATACTAAATCCTTTCCCAAAAAGGACCGATCCTAAAAACGTCGCACCTGGGGTTCCTGCCCGAGTTGGACAATGAATACCGTCGGACCACTCCCCAGAAGCAATAAGGAAGTCATTCTTCACGGTCTTATTGGACACTGGGAGACAAGAGATCAACCTAACGTCCTCGTTCCGGGATTTAAGATAATACCCATCATCCCCGAGGCGGTGACATTCGTACAGATAAGTCACATCGTGCCAAGTAAGGCCTAGATTCATCCGCTCGTCTAAGACATCTACACAGCCTAGTATCTTGAACATATTCGGGGCACACTGATACGGCGTCAACCTATGGTTGAAAAGGTATTCCCTTGTAATCCTACGCATGGGAAGTGTCATCCCTCCCTCTATAAAAGCAATCATAGGGATAACAACTTCTCCCATCCCTCTCTCTGTCAATACTCCTTCAAGAGGACAGTACTGCAACCCAACCCCCGGGGGAATGTGGTATTTAGCCCTAAAGGCCTCCATAGCGGCTGGAGTGTTTACTAATTTCTCAAATCTACCCATCTGAACTGAACTGGGGAAACGAAAGTAAGGACTGAGAATAAAAGTAGAGTCCGAGGAGGGAATTGAAACGGCGAGATGAACGAAATGTACTGGTACCTTCGCAAAACGCTCAATGGGATGCCTGGATCTCTCCTGGAAGGAACGCTTCGCGAAAGACGGCTACGGAGGCGTAACGGGCGCAAGTATTCGTATGTCTCTGGGGTTCGATGGAGTTCTCTGGAAGCCTCTGAGGTTTATGAAATGCAGATAAAAAGAACTGAACCCCTCTGACGTCTTATATAGCCGGGAGGAGAGAGAAAAGATCATTCCTGCCTAAAAATACGAGAAGAAACGATGGCCGTTCGATCCACGCCACACCGTTGGATGGAGGGAACATAACGCCTCCAGAAGTTAATGACCACGCCTCATAAATTGTAACGCGTCAAAAGTAACGGTCCGCACGCGCGCCCCAAGCTCTCCTTATTTCCACCCTCTCACTAACATCAAAACCCCGCTTTTCTCCTCGGAAGGAGATAAAAACCGGAGTTTTGAGGGGCTATTGTGGGGCCCGGCCCAAAAATAATGGGCTATTCCAAATCCAGGCCCGTCCGAGGAGCGTCCTTGCCAAAGAGAAACCACATATGAAGCATTACTCAACCCCAATAACGCCAAGGAAACCTGTCCGAGGAGTAACCCCTCCTCGGACATCACGAAGTCCAGACGAGGAACTCTCCCCATCCATTTCAGTTCATCCTCCCAACATATAAAATGAATAAAATCCAAAATATCTCATGGAAAGCTGCCACCACCACATTAATTGCGCCCCAACCATCCTTTTGGCCGCATTAATGAGGAAAAGACCCCTGAACAGTACCACCTTGGCCTCTGCAACTCACAAAGGGAGAGATGGGGGCGTCTGATGGGACAGGTACTCAAGTAGATGCTTAGATGATCGACTAGTGTAAGGTTGAGATGAGAAGAGGGGAACTATATAATGTAGTGGAATCCCCCAAAGAAGGGGAGAGAAAAACTGTATTAAGAACGGGAGAAATAGAATCACACGTGGAGATCCATTCTTGTGTCTTTATTTTCTGCAACTATATTATCCATGTATCAGACCGAACAGGCTCACTGAGGCGAAGTTCTTTGACCCATCCTCTACAAATCTTCATTGTGGGTTGCGCTTTGGGCCAAGGCCAGATCAATAAGATTTGGGCCAGGAAAATCGTGCAACTACAGTTTTCCTTTTAGTTTTGATAATAAATATGATTTTCTAGATTAGAGTGTGATTAGTTTCAAGTTTAAATTTTGTATGATTTTATTTAATTGTTGATTATATGATTTAATTAAGTGAATTTAACGATTTATTTATTTGCATTGTAAAGTTTATAATAACATTTGTAAGGTCATCTTTAATTAATTTTTTACTCCTTTAGCCGTCGGTCTCTTTGTTTTCCAATTAACGGTTACTAATTAATTTATTTAATTGACGTTTGATTTCTTTTACTAATCTCTTTCTCTCCCTCTTTGTTAACATCCTATTGTTTTCCTAAATTTGATGATAATTCTAATGTACTAAATATGCATATTGTAACGTTTATTTTTATTTTTTATTTTACTCCATTTTGCTGCCATGAAGTTAGTACATCCATAGCTATTAGTTTATTATTTTATGATATGTTTGGTTTGATATTATTATTATTATTATTATTATTATTATTATTATTATTATTATTATTATTATTATAAATTTAGTGTTTCTAAAATAGCATGTGTTTTGTATTCGCTTTTTCTATTAATGCATTGTAACGTTTTATGGGAATACTTTATAAGAAAATTGTTTATTTATTTATATATATATATATATATATATATATATATATTTTTTTTTTTAAATTGAGTGTTTCTAAATTGATATTTGTTTTGTATTTCATTTTTCCATAGATGCATTGTAACATTTCATGGGAAGACTTTATAAGAACAATTTTTATTTATTGAATAAAATATTATACGTTTAATTTTAAAAAAAATGAGACAAAATATAAATAATTATGATATGGAGGATGTTGCTAAATTTAAATGTTGAATAAAATAAGATGAGAATAAAATAATAAAAATGAAATGTATAGCAATAAACACCATATTATTTTAGTTATGCTATGTAATAAAATAATATTATATTTTTATATACTATCTTTATAATGCAATAATATAACATTTAACAACCAATGAGAATAAAAAAGATAACAACATAAAATATAAAACTAAATCGTATCAAGCTAGATTACCTGTCAATTCCAATTTTAGCAAACTAACTGACTTTTAGTAGTCTAAAACTGATTTCTGCGATGCATTTGGTGGAGCTTTCAATATTGCATCAATATGTTTTGATGGTCAACCTGTTACACTAAAATTAAAATATATATATACCAAAAATTGAAGGAAAATATATATATATATATATATATATATAGAGAGAGAGAGAGAGAGAGAGAGAGAGAGAGAGAGAGAGAGAGAGAGAGAGAGAGAGAGAGAGAAAGGCTTTTGTGTGTGGAAAAATAGAAATTATGCATGGAATAAGAGGGAGAATGACAATTTTATAGCATGAGGATAAGAATAAGAAGAGTCAAAAATAAAAGAAGATAAAAAGATAGAATAATATTAATATTGAGAGTAGTGGGGATATGAAAAGTTGAAATGGAATGAGAAAGGTTGAAGAAAGTTAAGGTAGAGAGTAGTGGGGATATGAAAAGTTAAAACGGAATTGAAAATTTAATAATAAATAAGAATAATTAAAAATAAGATAAGTTAAATATGATATTTTGATTGTAATATAATAGAGTTTTTAATTCACTTTAAATGTTAAAAAATTGTATAAAAAAATTGATAATGACATGGCTGCTGACGTGGCTCAATGGGAGCATAGCAACATTAAATGCTACGCTTCAGCTTGTAGTAATATATAGATGTGATTGCTTTCTAGCACTGTCTTGTTTTGACACTATGTGTGTGTGTGTATATATATATGTATGTATAGATATATCTATATATAGACAAACCTACCTACCCATATATGATCAGATGTATATGTGTGTATATATACACACACACATATACATATAATATATGTAGATACACACACACACACACACACACACACATATATATGTATATGCAAATATATGTAAATATAAACAAAGCTACCTACCCATATATGATCACATGTATATATATATATATATATATATATATATATATATATATATATAAACATATAGGTATGTTTATATATAATGTATGCCCTTAGGGCACACATTAAGCCACCCATTTTTTGAAACATTTTGTTAGGAATTGCAAAAACTGTCAATACACTGAAAATCCCGAGAAAAATTTACCCAAAAACGATTAATTATTGTGTGCTCTTGGGACACACATTAGCAAAATCCTATATATGTGTGTGTGTGTGTGATAGTGACATTGTATACATATTGTTCCTCTATATGTATAGATATAGTAATGTATGTATGGATACCTGGGAACATATATATAAACAAACATTGTAGGGTGAATTCCTATGATGATATATGCATTCATTCATAGATATCAACAATGATGTAACAAGCAATCAGAGGTTTAAATTGTATGGCTCTTTTAGTTCTGAAAGGCTTTAGTGTGTGGGTTTTGAAAAAGAAAGCCTGCGAGGTGAACAAGTTTTGCTGACCATGTTAGCATTTTCCTCCTCCCTATTGCATCCTCACCAAGCGTTATGTGGAAGACCCTGATTCTTTGCTGTGGCACATCTCCTTTAAAAGGCCAATGTTTGTGTACAAACGAATCAAGTTTGTTAAGAATACTTAGGATATCATTATAGTGCATCTGTAAAAGATTAATTACTGCTGCATTAACATAACCCCCTATCTTCTGCATGATAACCACAATTAATTGTCCTTATCCAGGTCTGCCATGGGTCGTCATTGCTTCCACGTTTACTATGATGGGGAGCAGTATTTCCATGACTTGTATGGGCTATCCTATAGAGGCGAGTTAGTGAAGCAGAAGTTCATTGAGTTGAAATGCGAAACACACTTAAGAAAAATGCACCGGAAGATAATGGAAGCTCTAGGGTTGGACAGGGAGTCACATAAGATATCCATCGTGTATCGTGCCCCTTAGATACTTGTGAGTACTCAGGTTGTCTACAACTCAAATCCGTTGGGTTGCGATGCTGACGTGGACATGATGTGGACAGTGATTAAGCGGACCCCCTAGTTCATAACGTCTGACTTGTATGTAACTGTTGAGGTTGTTGGGTTCCATGCTGGTGCAAGTTCACAGCATGGCAGTGGGGTGGAAGAGCCACACTCATCGCCGCTTGACGTGCATCCTTCTTTTGCCAATGCCACGCCTTTGCCCTACAATAATCAACCATGCAGTGCAGTTGATGATTTGGACAACACTGAAGTGTTGGGCGCCATCCATACACATGATGTGGGAGGGTCTAGTCACACATATGAACATGTCCAAGCTGATATGGACGGGGGAATTGATATTGATGCCAGCTGAGATGTTTACAAAGAGTTCATTGATATTGATGGACCGGTGGACGATGCGGAGGTCTTAGATGTACCACAGATCGAAAACAATGAGGAGGATTGCCCTACTACAGTTCCAATCCCAGAATGGTTCACATCAAACACATGGGACAATATTAATGACTTATCACCTGCATTGGGTACAGGATATCTTACAAGTTGGCATAAAGGTGACCACCCAGCAACGGGGATGCTATTCAAGAATAAAGCCTCTGTTCAGTATGTGTTGACCTTCTACTCTGTGGAGCATAATAAGCAATACAAGGTCATCAAGTCTGACACCAATAGGCTGGTAGTGCAGTGCATACATGAGGCATGTCTGAGGTCAATTCGGGCCAGTTGTTGTAAGAAGCACGGGATGTGGCTGATCAGTAAATGTAAGGGTCCCCACAGTTGCTCATCCCTTCAAGTAGCGACCGATGGGCGGATGATGGATTCAAAGTTCATCTCCATTGCACTTGAGAAGTATGTATGGGAGGACCTAACCCGAAAGGTAAAGGACTTGCGTAGTATGCTGCATGCAAGGCACGGGCACGATGTAACTATGTACAATGTTTGGGAAGCCAAACAGAAGGCAGTTGCGCGTATTTACGGGGATTTTAACGAGTCGTACGTGGAATTGCCACAGTTTCTAGCTGCATTGTCTGATGCAGATCCGGACACTGTAACCACGTTAAAGTGGGACCCCTATGTCCCGGGGACTTGTATATTCAACTCTGCGTTTTGGGCTTTCGGTCCGTGTATTAGAAGGTTTAGGCATTGCAGGCCGGTGATAAGCATAGATGCAATGCACCTCTATGGCAACTACAAAGGAAAGCTGTTGATAGCAATGGCAACAGATGGTAACAACGAGGTTTATCCACTCGCGTTTGCCATTGTCGAAAGCGAGATCATGGAGACATGGGGATGGTTCTTGGCATGCCTGTTGACCTATGTTATGGACCAGACCAATTTGTGTATAATATCCGACAGGCATCGTGGGATACAATCATGCTTCGATGATACCACTAGGGGCTACTTGCAACTGCCCTTAACCCATCACCGATATTGCCTCCGCCATTTAGTAAGCAATGTTAACACTAACTTCAATAGTGTGCCGTTGAAGAACTTGGTATGGAAGGCAGCAATTGCGAATCAAGTTAGGAAGTTTGAAAACACCATGGATTGCATCAAGAATGTCAACTCGGATGCGTACAACTATCTTAAGGAGGTAGATCAAGAAAAGTGGACACTTGTACATGACCATGGGCACCGATATGGGGCAATGACAACCAACCTGTCAGAGTACTTCAATATGGTACTTAAGGGCACACGTAGCTTGCCCATAGCTGCAATGGTGAAGTTCACATTTTACAAGGTGAACTCGTACTTTGACGAACGTTGAAACAAAACCCTAGAGTAGTTGGAAGAGGGGTAAGTGTGGTGCAAATATGCCTATGACAAGTTCGAGGCAAATCAAGAGAAGGCGAAGCTCCAAATGGTTAGAAGGATGAGCGCGCAACAACAGTTATATACAGTGGAGACACAGTCTTCACTGTTAAACATTGGCGGGGGAGATCACACCTATAGGGTTTCCCTCATGGACATGACATGCACGTGCGGCAAATGGGAAGCAAACAAGATCCCCTGTTCACACTTGATAGCAATTTGTGCCAAGCACAACCACGATGCCACTGAGTATATGGATCGTTTCTACCGCGTGGAAGAACGGTATCACAGCTACGAGCTGATATTCCAACCACTGAAAGATAGGTTAGAATGGCTGGAGCCAAAAGAAAGGAGAACCGTGATGCCAAACCCGCGGTTGATCTGTGAGAAAGGTTGGCCGAAGTCCACAAGAGTCCGCAATGAGATGGATGACGAGGATAGGGAGTTGCCAACCTCATTGTGGATTGAGAATGGACCAAACTTGAAGTGTGGGTTGTGTCGCCAAGAGGGTCATAACCGTCGTACATGTTCGACTCGAAATGTGGCATGAACAAGCCGTGGTGCTACGTAGCAAGTAACAATTACAATTCATAGTAACAAGGGGGTATCATAAGTTATTCTTTTTTACATGTTTAGATATTACATTATATGAGTTATAATTAAGATTCCTGGAGTAATTTTTAGATTGGAACCATGATAGTAATACCATTGTATGAAATTTAGCTACACTTTGGGCAATCTTGTGATTACTTCTTCAAGTAGTTACAGTTAGTCTTAACTCCTAGCTATTACCATTCCAAGTCTTCTGTCCCAGTTTTGGTGTTCTTTCAATATTATTGTTTGTGGTGTACATATTCTAGTATTCATGGGGTCTCTATTTCCCTAACTGTATATGTTTTGCTTTAGATTGCTAATTGTGGCCAAGGTGTAATTGTAGATGCTCGTCATTTAAGCAGGCAAGCTTGAAGGTTCTTCTGTATTTGTCAATTCAATTTATTAATTAATGTGGGTTGTATTCTAATTTTTGTGTTGGTTACTCCTCAGAAAGGAGGCAGCCCTGCAGCAACGGGAGGTTTGTAGTTCCAATACTGTTGCCATGTCCTGTGTGGCAAAGGTGCCAGACTTGAGACGTACCACGGATGAAGTTGTTAGAATGACTGAAGAAATCCGGCAATCATACTCAGAGAACCGGCCAGCTTCTGAAAAGAAAAAAAAAAGGTGTAACTCAAATGCACAGACTCCATGATTACCTAAAACCATTGTTGGCGTATGCTGTCCAAGTTTCAAGTTACAATTGTGAAGAATGTTTAAAATGCATAAATTAAACATTTTATTTTTGTACATCAACGAATTTAAATGTATAAAGGCTCTTTACTTACAAATAAGCTTGTATGGATGATTTTCTTATTCGCGTATTGGAAATGAGGGAATGATTTATTGATGGATGTGGTTGTAAGTAGATGGATGAGTTGTTGTTTATAGTATGGTTGTGAACAGGTCCACTTTTACGATAAATAAGCAGGCCAATACTGTATGGGATGTGAACAGTGTTGCATGAAGGAAAACTTCATGTAGGCAGTTTATATTGAACATAACTCGATCTTTAATTTACCGAGTTACGTTGAAGACCATTCTGGACACTTAGATTCCTCTTGGACTGCATCTGGAACAATCCAAATATCTGGGCTGGATGGTGAAGCCCAGAGAACAGAACTCAACTTATATATAATCGAGTATGGAGTTGATAACTCGTTTTCTTGAGTATTGAGTTATGTGCAAGCCGTTTTGAAAAACCTGGTAAGTTGAAAAACAAGTTCAACATGTTAAATATTGATGATAAAGTACAAGAAGAATTATTCAGAATCCTTGAATCTAACAACTCATCTGATTCCTTGGAAGATGATTTTTCTTCATCTGATTCTTGCTATCAATCTGCTGATGATTCTTCTGATTCTCCTAATATTAAAATTAGTTGTAGAGATTCTTGTTGCAATGTTGTTAAAATTGTTAATGCTCTCACCAAGAGTGAAGAAGATGAAAAATTGATAATTCAACTAATAAATCAAATTCAAAACCCTGAACTGCAAAAAGAATATTTGGATAGGTTTAAGAAAAATTTGATAAGAGATGAAACTGGTAAAAAACCAAAATCTACCATAAGCTTTGAAGAAACTTTGGAAAGATTTAATAAAAAGAAATCTAAAGAATTAACTGTTAATGATCTCCAATATGAAATTAATATTGTTAAACAAGAGATAAATGACTTAAAACATGAATTTAAAAGCATGAAAAGTGATAACAATAATCTTAAACAAGAACTAATAATGTTGAAGGTTGATAAACAACAATTTGATAAATCTGATAGTGAATATGATGAGCACAAAGATGGGGATGAATCCAGTCAACAGGCCCTTCTTTCTGATAAAGGTATTCCTGATACTTTCACTGATCCTCAACTTGCTTTTGTTAATAAAATAATTCCTCCAAAATGGTTTACAAAAGTTAAAATTGTTGTTTCTCCTGATTATCATTTCACTGTTATTGCTATGATTGATTCTGGTGCGGATATGAACTGTATTCAAGAAGGACTGATTCCTTCAAAATATTTTGAAAAATCTACTGAAAGATTGGTTTCTGCTAATGGTTCTCAGATGAAAATTAAGCATGAATTGAATAATGCTTATGTGTGCCATGATAATGTCTGTTTCAAGATTCCTTCTGTTCTTGTTAAAAATATGACTGATAAAGTGATTCTTGGTCTGCCATTTATAAATGCTTTATATCCTTTTCTTGTTGAACATGATGGAATTACTACTGATCCTTTTGGACAGAAAGTAAAATTCAAATTTGCTTCAAAGTTTGAAATTGATGTTGATAATCTGTCTTATGAAAAAGACACCCCCATGAATGCTTTTATTCAAGAACTAATGATGAGTTCTTGCCAATATTTCACTGATGATTTTAAAAGTAATTTTCATAGTACCAAAATGTTAAAAACTATCAATTATCCTAACATTATCAATGATTCTTTGCAGGAATCGGACAATGATGCGTGGATAAATACCACTAATAAGTGGGATAATAATAATAATATTCATATTTATACCACTAGTAAGTGGATTATTATGGAAAGGAAAAACAAGGGAAAAGCTCTCGTACGGGACTATTCTCAAAACAAAAGGCTCCCAGTGAGACCTCTTAAAATGCATGAAGGCGCATCTTCTAGGGTAAAACCCAGTGGATCAACATCCCTTCATGGAAATGTCCCGGCAACGGTGACATATTCCAATAGTGATATGTTAATTGCTTTACAGGAAGTCTTATCCAGATCCTTCCAATTTCATAATGGAGTCTATAGTGAATTACCAGATTCCATAAAATTTATTCTTGATAATCTCTATGTTGCTTTTAATAGAAACCATCGTTCTCTGTTTGAAAAAACCCTCTAAGCTCTCGAAATCCACCTTGTTAATCTTACTGCTCAGAATGAAGCTTATATAAGCCACTATACTAACCTTGTTTCAGAAAAAACCCTTGCGTCTGAAAATGACCTTGTTTCAAGCTTTGTTCCAGAAAATATCCTTGTTTCTGAAAATGAGGCTTTTAGAAGCCATCCTGTTGACTATCCAAATATTGCAAATGATCCCTACATTAGTCAACTCTTTGGCAAAGAGTATATCCATTCAAAGGATAAAATTACTATAATGAGCACTGATTATGCTAGATTGAGCCTTAAGACTCAATCTATGTTAAGAAGTGTTGTTGCCAACTTGCCAACAGATATACAATCTCGTATTCTGGAAAGCAAGACTATGTTCAGAACTATTGACCTATGGTTAAAGTATTTCACGAAACTTGTTACTGCTACTATTCCTGATCCTGATGAACTAGATAAAGGTAATAATGTGTTTATCGAACTGGAATGGGAAGAACACTTTGGGAGTACTCTCAGAGTGTATGAAAAGAAACACCCATTTCCTGGCCTCTTGATAAATTATGATGATGGTTATGTTGTTGATAATTCAGATGATGATGATGACAGGGACCCTCATTGGCTTTCCCAAATGTTTGAATATGGCTTTGTCAGGTTCATAAAATTAACAAGCCATTATCAAGCCAGCCAACTCCCACAAATTATTCAAGATGCTATTAAAGGATTTAACAGTCTTTTTGTTTCCATCAGATGTTGGAGTACATTGCCAAAATGGGAAAGAGATAACTGGATGAACGTCCAGCCCTCAAAGCATCTCATTCTCATTAATGGTCACACTCACCAAGGGCCGTGGTTTGAAGGAAATTCTCATCTGTCCTTTGATGATCCTTTTGCTCTTGCAAAATGTTGGAGAAATTATTTTAATAACCAAATTATTAATGTTGCTCAGAATTTATGGAAAAACTACCATTTCATGGGAAGCACAGATAGAATTTCTGTCTTTGGTCCCAGACCATATTCTGATGCCATTACTCATTTGCGGATTGCTGATCATTGTAATCCAAGAAGTCTTCTCATCCCTGGGAAAACTCCAACGTTTGAGCCAATTTTATATTGTGGATTCTGTAACCAGTATGCTATTTACCATGAGCATGAATGTGATTCTCCACAAGGTCCTTTTGATTCTCCACAAGGTCCTTTTGATCCTTTTGATGATTATCCATCCGATGCTCCCTCTACTGATTGATGAGTTTATTCCTGAGGTTACTACTGTTAAAAGACTAATGCTACTTTATTTGTCTGGCTTGCACAAAAGCCAAAATATTTCATTGTCCTTGACGAATATGTTGCTGAAAATCCGAAACTGTTTCATGATACTCCAGATTCTGCGGAAGATTTTGATTATCCTATTTGTCTGGCCTGCACAATGGCTAAATGCTTCAATGTTTACTACTGCTAAAAGCCTGTTTCCTACCAATATGATGCTTCTAAAGATTCCTATTAATTCTCTCAATTGGTACAAGATGACAAAGCTCCTTTCTTTGGTCTCTTGTGATTGGTTCTTTTAGGCACCAATAATATGGCCTAAGGGGTGGTCTAGAACCAATGGCACCCATTATTATGGCCTAGGTTCTCACATTTTCAGACATTGCAGCTCTACGGGTGATTCCCAAAGATTTGGAGACAAAAGGAAAAAATTTACTATTCAGTCACTATTCATCTGTCACTATTCATCCGTTACTGTTCATGACACTGTTCACTCTGAATTTTGCCTATTTAAGGGGGGTTGTCCTTTATGTTTGAAGCAAGTTTTTCAATAAGTCTTATTTCAAAATTCTCTTCCCTTAGAACTCCTACTCCTAGGAAGCCTTCTTAGAGAAAGAATTCTTTATTTCTACTACTACTACCTTATTTACTACAAGCCTTGTAACTCTACAAACCTTGTAACTAGGACTAGTTCAAGCTTTGTAACTGTTAACCTGTAACTGTTGAGATCTTGTATTAACTACTACTACTGCTGTAAGTGTTTTGTACTACTTTCAATAACAAGTATTTTCAGTCTTATGTTCATTGTTCTACTTATTGCTACCGCCACCTTGGACGGATTACCGCCATAACGGACAGTTCTAAATTGCTTTCATTTACTTTGAATTATTTTCATATATACTGCTTGGCTGGTTCTACCGCCTTATTATTGTTCTAACTTCTTTATTTTGGTTGGTTCTACCGTCTTATTATTGTTCTAACTTCTTTATTTACATTACTTTCACTATATTATTACTGTGCTTCCATCTCTTCCCTTCATCCGTGCGTCCCTTCCCCCTTTATGGTATCAGAGCCACTCTTTTCTGGCCGGTGATAGTGTTGTTGTGTCTTTATTTCTTGTCCGTGTCTACCTGAACCTTTGGTACTCCGTTGTTGTGTTCCCTTCTTACAGTCGTTGGCGCCACCCTAGTCATAAAGTGAATTCCTAGAACCGAGCTGTAAGGCCCGTTTGAGCCGAGAGGGCGTGTAGGGCATGAGAGGTATAAGGTTGGTTAGGGTATGTGTTACGAAATGCAACGGTTGTGAGAAAAACATGATAACTGAGTGTTGAATCTAGGATAGTACGGATAGGATGTGGGAGATCTAACTCCTCTATCAACTCCAGGACTGGTTGTCTTCCTGTTATCGTAAATGAAGAAGATCACACTGTTGAAGAACATGAGATCCCTGATTTTCGGAAATGGAATATTCCTAAAGTTGATACTAAATCTGTTTATAAGACTAGTTTTGTTGAATCTACTTTCTATCCCATTTACAAAGTAAGAACTGTTGAACAAACATTTTCTATTTCCAGAGTTCATGAAAAATGTTGCTTGTTTTCTAAAAGAAATATTAATGAGTTCATTGCTAAAAAACTCAGTTATTTGCATATTGGTATGGTTCAAGTTGCTATTAAACCACTCACCCGAAAGGGTATTAATGCTTCTGTTCTCGTGTGTTTACGTGATGCTAGATTTAAAAATTTTAAAGATAGCGTTCTTGGTATGATTACTGCTTCTTTGTATGATGGTCCTGTTTATTTTAACTGTTATCCTGATCTTACTCTTGCTTTGGAGGATCCTAATATTGTTAGAGCTTTGACTTTAAATATTGCTTCATCTGGTTATAACATGGAAAGAGGTACTAAGCCTTTTGCTTTGATTTATCGCATTTATTACAGATTGTTAGGTACTCAAATAAATCCTGGTGCTTTAAATCACAGAGAACCTTCTGGTAAAACTATGTTAATTCAATGTTCAACTCCTAATGCTAAAGTTCAAGTTCCAAAAATGATTCAATGGCAAGACGTTAAGCTTCCCACTGAATGGTTGTTGGAACAAGAATCCCCTCTTGTTAAACCTGTTTTTGATGAACTTGATCTTACTCATATTCAACAATATCTTGATGGTACTGTTAAAATAAGTTTTCAAAATAACCAACCATTAAGGATCAACCAAGGAAGGCATTCCTTTGCTGGATCTAAAAATATTTCAAAAAGAGATCAAGATCTCAATGATTTTTTGCAAAAAAGTCTTGAAAAACCCACTAGTTTAAAACTAAAAGGAGTTTCCAGCGGTAACTCACAAGTTAGCACTCCTTTCTACTCTACTAAAGCTGAATCTTCCACTCCTCATGGCAATGTTGCTATTGATGATGAAGAAGACTCTATATTTGTTACTCCATCCGACTTTGATTCTCCTCCTGTTGAAAATCCTCTTGTTTACCAAAATCAATTAAGAGTTTTGACTGTTTTAAATGATGATTTTGAACTTGATTGGGATTCTTTGTACAATGAGTTTATGCTTTCACAAAACAGACCAAAAAGAAAATATTTACAAAATAATTTTGCTCAGTCTGAAAAAGACCGTGTTAAGAGAAAATGGTTGGAAAAGATGAATCAATTGAAAGACATATTTTGTTTTTTGATTTTCTTGAAAACCATTATGTTTCAAAAGATGAGGTTTCAAAACAACATTTAAATGTGATAAAAAAATCAAATTTTGTTAAAATAGATAAAACCATTATTAGGTCTAGTCATCCTCCTCTTGAGCCAATTTTGATCACTACTAAGAAGGATGAAGTGACAAAAGAGGAAGTGAAGGTGAAGGCCTCTACTTTCAAAATTGCTGATGATCAAACTCCCATTGTTAGTCTTATTGAACAAAACAATTTTACTAATCAATCTTTGCATATTATTGGCCAACAGCTTGACCGTATTGAAGAAAAAATTGTTGAAAAACCTGTTTCTGAAAAATCTATTTCTGTTAAAACTGAGAAACCTTTGATTGATTTACCCAGTCAAAGAGAAAAATTTATGTTTAAAACTTCTCAGTCCAAGACTCTTGAAATTGTTGAAAAAATGCATTCTGATTTAAAAGTTAAAACTGAGGGTACTTCTACAAGTACTCCAGCTGCTCGAACTATTTCCAAAAAAGAAATTGTTTCTGAAGAAAATACAGATTCTGATACTGTTTCTTCTGTTTCTGCAAAAAGAATCTTTGATGATGATTTACCAGAAATTAAAAGATTTGTTGGAAACTCCAAACTCATGTCTTTTACTAAAAACTGGTATTCAAAACCCATTCCTCTTGATATGCAGTTTGAAGAGAGATCTTTTCAAACACAGTTTTCTGTTTCTGCTGATAAGCTTTATGAATGGAATATTGATGGTTTGTCTGAACAAGAAATCATTAATAAAATGAGTCATATGTCTATGGTTGGTATTGCTTATCAAAATAATCATGATCTTGATCAACCTGAAATTGTTAATTTACTTGTTACTGGTTTTTCTGGTACTCTTCGTGGATGGTGGGATTCTTACATCACTGAAGAATCCAGAGAATCTATTAAACATGCTGTTAAAAA
Source organism: Quercus tomentella (assembly GCA_028535165.1). Lineage (NCBI taxonomy): Eukaryota > Viridiplantae > Streptophyta > Magnoliopsida > Fagales > Fagaceae > Quercus > Quercus tomentella. The sequence continues at coordinate 37,681,759 of JAPQVY010000012.1, read as the reverse complement.
GAATGATGAAGGTTTGCCTATTTTTGAAGAAAGTATTGGTCGTGGTATTCCTGATGGTGTTAATACCTTGATCTATACTATTCTCAAACATTTTGTTGGTACTCCATCTAACATTTCATCTCGAATTTCTGATTTGCTAAATAATTTGAGATGTCATACTATGTCTGATTACAGATGGTACCAAGATGTTTTCCTTTCCAGAGTAATGCATTGGAAAGACTGTTTCAAGCCTTATTGGAAAGAAAAGTTTATTAACGATCTGCCTCCTATCTTTGCTCATAAGGTAAAACAAGAGTTAATTGGTAAAAATGATTCTATTGATTATGATCATTTGACTTATGGTGATATTTTAAGCACTATTAAAAAACTTGGTATTAATATGTGCAATGATGAAAAACTGTTAAAACACCAATTAAAAAATAAAAGAAAAGCTAAATATGAAATGGGTAATTTCTGTGAACAATATGGTTTGCCCCCTATTGCTCCTTCCAGGCAAAAAGGGAAAAAACATGATAAAAGTCACAAAAATTACAACCATAAAACACATAAAAGATACAAAACCAACTTTGTTAAACCAAATGATTTTTATGCTAAAAAGAAACATGTTAAACAAAGATCAGGTAAAGGTAAATGTTTTAACTGTGGAAAACCTGGACATTTTAGTAAAGATTGTAATCAAAAACCTGGTAAGTTGAAAAATAAGTCTAATTTCAGAGTTTTCTTCCCTTAGAACTTCCCTTCTCTTAGGAAGCCTTCTTAGAGAGAAAATTCCTTGTTCACTTGTCCCTACTTCTACTACTACCTTGTTCACTACAAACCTTGTAACTCTACAAACCTTGTAACTAGGACTAGTTCAAGCTTTGTAACTGTTAACCTGTAACTGTTGAGATCTTGTATTAACTACTTCTACTGCTGTAAGTGTTTTACTACTTTCAATAACAAGTATTTTCAGTTTTATGTTCATTGTTCTACTTATTGCTACCGCCACCTTGGACGGATTACCGCCATAACGGACGGTTCTAAATTGCTTTCATTTACTTTGAATTATTTTCATATATACTGCTTGGCTGGTTCTACCGCCTTATTATTGTTCTAACTTCTTTATTTACTTTATTTCACTATATTATTATTGTGCTTCCGTCTCTTCCCATCAATTGTGCGTCCTTCCCCCTTATTACTGTGCTTCGAATGGATTGTGGCCAAGGTTGATGTTTTGTTATTTCTACAGCCTTGGCATCCTTTGTTTAAAAGCTCCATAGACTTGCTGTGTAATATGTATAAGTCATGCCCTCCTTTTTAAAGTAATATCATCTATACTAGTTGCACATTTGATCAATATTTGTTATTTTGTTCTTAAACTGTGACTTCAGTTTTACCAAATTGAAGAGAAATTAGTTACGACACTATCTGCCCACTTCGTAATTTCAGTGAAATGTTTCAGCTAAAGCGTGTTGCAGGTGGTGTTGGGATAGGTGCTTGTCTGATCGGCGGTGAGAGTTGTTTAGTCACTAGACAATTTTCACAAAAGAAGTTAAATGAAAAAAGAAAAAAAGAAAACAAAAAAGGTCCACTTATGAAAGATTTGTACCTAGTTATTTTGTCTTGAATCTGTGGGAGCATTGTCTATGTATCCAAGGAAAAGCATTAGCCACATATGCTTCATGCCCCAAAAGGACTAATCTTGTCATAATTGAGGGTCCTCGTAATTGCGTATAAAGCCCAAATTAACCTAGTATCTGCCCAAAAGAGTTCTTAATTTATTATCACCCTAGATCTTTGAAATACTTCAACACGCAAGAACACCCTAACAAGATGCTTGAAAGGTGGACATTTTGCTTCGAATAATTTTGTTAGTAATTAAATATAAGTTTGGTGCTGCTAATCAAGTTGCTAATGTTACCTTCTTGTTAACCTTGAGCAACGAAGTGGATGGATTTGTATGAGGTCAATGAAGACTTTGGTGAGGTTTGGAAAAATATTTGATTTTTTTGAAGCAGCCCCCAAGATGGCTATTTAATTGACTCGGGTGCAAAATTCCTGAATCAAGGTTGATGTTTTACTGTTTTGGATTCCTCTTGGACTGCATTTGGATCAATCCAAATATCTGGCCTGGGACAGTGCACATAACTCGACTTCTTTATTATCGAGTTAAAATACAAATAACTCAATTTTCACATAACTGAGTTATGTGCAATGTATACTGAACATAACTTGATTTTTTATTTACCGAGTTACGTGGAAGACCATTCTGGACACTTGGATTCCTCTTGGACTACATCTGGAGCAGTCCAAATATCTGGGCTGGGTGGGGAAGCCTAGTCAACATACCTCGAGTTATATATAATCGAGTAACCCTGAACATAACTCGTTTTCTTTAGTATCGAGTTATGTGCAAGCCGTTCTAGACATAAATTGGATTCTTGTGATTTCCACTACACATAACTCGATTTCAACAGAATCGGGTTATGTGGAAGACCCTCCTGGACACTTGGATTCCTTTTGGACTGCATCTGGAGAGTCCAAATATCTAGGCTTGGTGGGGAAGCCCAGTCAACATACCTCGAGTTATATATAATCGAGTAACGCTGAACATAACTCGTTTTCTTAAGTATCGAGTTATGTGCAAGCCCTTCTGGTTATAAATTGGATTCCTATGATTTACACTGCACATAACCCGATTTATTAATAATCGAGTTATGTGGAAAACCTTTCTGGACACTTGGATTCCTCTTGGACTACATCTGGAGTAGTATAAATATCTGGGCTTGGTGGGGAAGCCCGGTCAACATACCTTGAGTTATATATAATTGAGTAACCCTGAACATAACTCATTTTCTGGAGTATCGAGTTATGTGTAAGCCCTTCTGGTCATAAATTGGACACATAACTCGATTTATTAAAAATCGAGTTATGTGGAAGACCCTCCTGGACACTTGGATTCCTCTTGGACTGCATCTGGAGCAGTCCAAATATCTGGGCTTGGTGGGGAAACCCAGTCAACATACCTCGAGTTATATATAATCGAGTAACGCTGAACATAACTCGTTTTCTTGAGTATCGAGTTATGTGCAAGCCCTTCTGGTCATAAATTGGATTCTTGAGTATCGGTTTATGTGCAAGACTCTTGTGATTACCCACCATTATAAACTCTCCCCTAGTTCTGTAGAACTTGCAGCTGTCCGAAATTACATCTTCGATTGCTCTCACTGAATTCGGCTAGAATCGACAATTTCCCGCGCAAATTCTTCGAAGATTTTTCATAGTAAAACTCTTTTAACGGTTGTTGTCTTTAAAATTACACATTGGTAGTGCATTATTCGCAATTTTTTTTATTGATGCTTCAAACTTCATTGTCTATGTAGATTGTGATGAAATTGGGTGTTTGGCTAGTCAAATGCATTGTTGTTAGTAAGGTTGCTTATCTCGTAGGTTATCTTCGACTAGTTTCCTTCCACAAAATGAACTTGCCAGTGGCTCCATATGTGTGTGGTAGTCCTTATGCTGTTTGTATGTCTGAACTGTACATTGTGCAATTTAATGTTTTTTGTACAAGTTGGTGAAACTTACTACATGTAGCTAGGAATTTCGAAAATGTGTCAAGTCCTATATCCCTTTGTACGTTTCCTGTATAATATTATTACTGTTAGAATGCTTGCTATCGGTGCGTGACATTATTGATCATTTTGACAAAATTCAATATGTTAACAAATTGCATGTTAGCTCTTTGAGTTCAACTAAATTTTATATACTCTAGGTCTCTATCTTCAAATTATTAACTCAGACCAAAATGCATTACAATTATTTCACCAACTAAACAACCCGTGAATAAGAATATTGTTTTTTCATTGTGTTGTTGTAAACTGCTCTAGACAGTATATTGTATGGATGATTTTCTACACATGATAGTGCGTTATTCTCCAATTTTTGTTCTCTTCTTCAAACTTCATTGTTTATCTCTTCGTAATGCGGTATTTGGTTCTGTTTTTGTGTGAGCTGATCGTGTTTCCACTACTGACCATCGATTAGTTATGGCTTCGAAGAGGGCTAAAAGAGGAAAATGCAAAGCTGCATCCGAACCTGAAGTGGTGTTTGATCAATTAAGGTTCCTCACGCCCGAAAATGAGCAAACCTTTGAAACCTTGATTAAGCGTAGGCGTATTTGGGGAGAAAGGCAAATCAATCTACATGAACTGCATCCTTTTGTCCGTGAGAATCTACAGTCTAGGCATTGGCTGTCCCTATGTACAAACATACAACCCCCTCCAGCTGACTTGATTAGAGAATTCTATTCGAATCTATCGGTGCATGAGGATCTCGGTGGTCACAAGGTGGCATCATCCATACGTGGTGTACCATTTACAATAACTAGGGAGCGCGTATCTAAAGCTCTTGATGTACCTATAATTTGTACACCTACTTATCCAAACTGTATGTATCCTCGTATTGATGATGTTATGGATGTCCTTTGTGGACGATCTGTCACTTAGGGTTCTGACTGAAGTATTAGCTTAAGTGAGTTGACTGAGCTTAATTATATCTTCTTTAGGATAGCTTGTTACAACATTTTTCCTATCTCTCATATCCATACAATCCCTGTAGACAAGTGTTTCTTTCTTTACACCCTCGTCACCAATAGTTCCATTTGTTTTCCTTCCCTTTTCATCAAAACCATTGTGGAGGTGCGTAGGAGCAAGTATAAGAGGCATGCTTTGTTTTTTCCAGTTCTCATCCATAGGGTCCTCAAGTATTTAGGATTAAAGAACTTTCCTTCCCAAGAGTTGGTTCACATCCAAGCCCCCATAGGAGCCAAATTTCTGAAACAGCGAACTGCCCAAAAGAAGGTTGTCAACCCCAGTGTTGGTCAATCCAAGAAACCACGAGTACGGTCTACTACTGGAGATGTTCCAAATGAGAACATGCATGGGGATCCCACAGCTACTGTTGCCAAGGATGGTGATGATAAGGTAGATGTTGACATTGCTGATGCAGCGCATACAGGCCCTCTTCCTCCCTCTCTTCATGCTATGATGGAGACCATTATGACGACTCAGGTAGCCCATGGGCAGCTTCTACATGGTCTTCTTGCCGAGGTTGTAGCTCCACGAGTGGACTTAGCTAACTATAGACGTCCTGTTCCACCTTCTCCACGATCTGACTCTTAATGATTGCCATTGGCCATTGTACCCAAGGGGGGGACAAATTTTTTGTAGTTGCTGTAGCATATTTGGAGAATTGTATGACAGTTCTATGAAGTGGCTTTCAGCCAGTTGTATATTTTGTTATTTTAGTGGCAGTTTGAAGAACATGGTATCCATGGAAAGTAATTTGATATATTAATATGATGGTTAGTTTCATGCCCATCGTTACTATTATTAGTATTATTGAAATGATTATAACTGTAAGAATTTTTTATGTTATTATGTGATTCTATATAATATTAAGTAGATCCAAGTCAGTGTGTAAATAAGATTTATTTCATAATTCTGTACGGCACTCACGTGTTATTAGATTATAGTAATTATTAATACAAATTGAAGGTTTGTGAAAGCACAATTGGTTTATAGGGTTTGATATTGACGATGAACCACCTAGGAGATTTTCCTTGGAACAATGGCTCAAGCTATATCTTGACTTCAGGCAACTGTTTTTATTGGAGGTTTTGCTTTTCAATCGCGTATTTTCCACTAATTGGATATTTTTGTCGCTCTTAAATCAACAATTATATTATTCTGAATTTGGTCCCCGCCTGGACTGTACCTCATGCATCATATTTTCATTACAAAATTTATTGATGAAACCTTACAGTGCAGACTCGTCCAAAAAGATAAAAGCGACACTTGGCACGACCTCATGCACTCCTGCATTAGGTTTAACGGTTTTTTTTAATCAAATATTAAGTGTATTGATTTCACGCTACAGCAATGGAGTATACAAATGTTAATCTTATAGAATGTTAATCTTCATCGTGTTGTTCAACTGCACCATGCATCGCACGGGTTAGTGACCAGTAATAGTCATAATAACTACAATAGCAATAATAACTACAACAGGCACCAAGTCATTCCAAAAAAAAAAAAAAAAACTATCCCACGTTTATAAAGTAGTAAATTAGTGAGAGTTATGATGAGGGTATTTTGGGCAATGTATTAGTGAGAGTTACAATTGCATTGTTACCGGATTGTCCCTTAGTTTTGTCTCTACTTAAACATAGGGGTGTGGGGGCATTTTTGAACTAAAATATGAAGAATCCAAACAGGGGAAGCCCCTTACATAATAGTATAGATAACAGTGAGCTGAAGATAATAAACACCATGAAGTTTAATGTTTTTGTGAAGGACAAAACACAATTAAACAAATATAACAGTGAGCTCAAGCCACCAACATCAAAGTTCTGAGAGCAAAGTGGTGCTTTCAACCTGTAAATGTTTATGGGACGTGATTTTTTGAGAGCTCAGTTTCAGGGTTCAAGATGGTTTTACCATGTGCAATCTCTTCTAACCAATAGTCACAGATTATGGGAAGAACATTTTGACTGGCATCCTTGAAAATGACCAACGATAATAAACACCCTGATGTTTAATGTTTTTGTGAATGACCAAACACAATTAAATAGATATAACAGTGAGCTCAAGCCACCAACATCAAAGTTCTGAGAGCAAAGTGGTGCTTTCAACTTGTAAATGTTTATGAGACGCGATTTTTTGAGAGCTCAGTTTCAAGGTTCAAGATGGTTTTACCATGTGCAATCTCTTCTAACCAACAGTCACGGATTATAGGAAGAGCGTTTTGACTGGTATCCTTGAAAATGACCAACGATAATAAACACCCTGATGTTTAATGTTTTGTGAAGGACCAAGCACAATTAAACAGATATAACAGTGAGCTCAAGCCACCAACATCTAAGGTATAACAAATGTGGTATTCAGTTCCAGTTGGGCTTTGCTTTAAACCGGCAAGTCTTTGACCACGATGTTTGATCAAATAGTCGAGTAAGTAGGTATTCCAAATCTGCAGTGTCACATTAATTGACTACGATTACAAGAGAAATTTCAGTGTTTCAGGCTGTGGGGCTATGTAATTTGTAAGAGTGATGGTTTTGAGAGCAAAGTGATACTTTTAACCTCTAAATGTTTAATGACCAAAGATAATGAACATAGTGATGTTTACACACCATGATGTTTAAACACCTTGAACATGACCAAAGATAAGAAACATTGTGATTTTCAGAATCTGTGTTGTGAAAGACCAAACACAATTAATAAATTAATATAGTGAAATTGCAGTGTGAAAGACAAAACACAATTAATATAGCGAAGTTTCAAGATGACCAAATTCGAACTTTGAACGCACATCACCAGTCTGCTGCTGTAGCATAAACTGTAGTCATATCAAACTCCTTCAATCGTAGCACATGCGCCAACAGACGTGGCTGTTTAGCCAAGTCATGTTCGGTGCTCTGCACGTGCTGCTCAATAGCTCGACACTGTTTCACACCCACACTCACGTGAATACACAATTGTGAAATTGGATGCACAGATGTCCCATTTACATCTAATGTTGCAACTACTGCCCACCTTTGATGTGACATTGGGAACATTTAAAATCCTGTTCATATAGTTTTTTTCCAGCATGTATTGACATGACAAGCCCTAATAACTGAAATTGTAATGCTTGGACCATGAAATGAGGTTATAAATGCACCAGTGATATAATGTTAACTTTCTATCCTGCTAACTTCGTAGATTGATTAAGCTATGAGTCGCAATGCCTCAACATCAAATCGTACAATACGAAATAAGTTTAGACCTACTTTAACAAATGTATCATCACAAGTTCCAACAGATCAACAACTACATACATACACAGACCACTATGGAGGGAAATGAGTTGGAAAGAAGAGAGATTTCATTAATATGCCAATATACACGTACGAGAGTCTTGGAAGTGTCGGACACATCATGGTTGGCAAACCTACAAAACTAAGTACAGATACCACCGCAATAGAGTTCATTGTAGCAAAACCAGTAGAACCAGCATGGTCAACCCTATACAAGAAGAGGTGTGAGTTAGAGGTGTATTGTCGATGGCACGGGTTACGAGTTCCTAAGGCACGCTCAGCCGAGTTACGTAGAGATGAACCTGCCAACATACTTGCTTGTCTTGAACAAGAGAACAATAAAATGCAAAGGCGACTAGACCGTTTTCACGCAATCCAAAAAGCTAGGAAGCATCTAAAAGGGAAGGCGCAAGAGTGAGCCATCAAGTCTATAAATGAAATTACTGTGTTAGATGATGAAAGAGATATTTCAAACTTCTCAGATTCAAGCAATGATAATTTCCAAAAATATCTACCTACGAACATTAGACGCTGTTGTTAATGTCTACACATTATGTGCAATACATAATGTTGTTGTTAATGTGTGACAAATGATGATTATGTACGTTCAACTTTTGCAACTCTAAAGATTAATTGTTCATTAGTTTTGGCTAAGTTTATGTGAAATCAGTTTCTCATTTTTTCCCTGTTGTTCTTTGTTGCTACATTCAAGTAATGTGCTTTGGTTGGACAATGTCCTTTGCTTTGTAATGTAAGAAAAACCTTATGAAGTGAAATGCCTCCAAATTATATTTATTGCACATTACTTGTAGGAAAATTTAATAGATTCAATACATACAGACTCATCCAAGCCACATAGACTAACCACGCATATGATTCAATAATACGAACAATTCATTTATATGAGTTGTTTGAGTCGCGGTATCATATACACGTATCCGTGTATCTTAGTTCTTATAGTGTCCTACTTTATATAGATACATTACATAAAGACTCGTCCAAACTAGACTAACCACTCACTCACTGAAAATCCATATGGCTTACACAACACACTGTCACAACGATATTTGGTTTGCTTAGAAATAGGGTGAAGGCCTAAAAGCCTAATTAGCCTCTAAAATGTTTCATTCAAGTTATTGGTTTGTTGTAGCATTGCTCCAAAGCTCCCTAATATTGCAATTGTGATGATTGGAAGCCATTGATGTAAAACTTGGAAGCATAGTTTTCTTCATGTAATTTTACATTGATGTTGAGAAATTGTAATTACATTTTGTACCCGCAAAGACTCCCTGAAAAGTTTGTAAGGGAATATGGGGATAAAACTCTCCAGTGTTGCTACACTCACTGCTCGTAATACTAGCATTTGGCAAGTGAGATTGGAGAAGGCTAACACAGCTCGGCACTGTTCAGCCAAGTCATGTTTACAGTTCTGCATGTGCTGCTCAATAGCTCGGCACTGTTGAACCCTGTTCAGTCATATCATCCATGCTCACGTGAATAAACAGATATGCAACATTTTGTAATGCACTATTTTCAAGGATGCAGAGGATCCCTCAAAAGTGTAAGCAAAATTTTGGGGGTGAGCTGTCCACCATTGCTACTCATGATTGATGCAGTTTTGCATGTGATGCTCAACAGCTCGGCATTGTTGAACCCTAACCACAATTACCCATCCCCACTCACGTGAATACACAGATGTGCAACCCTTTGCAATGCATCGTTTTCGAAGAGGCAGAGCATCCTTGAATTGGTTATGCATCAATTTTGGGGGTGGGCTGTCCACCGTTGCTACACTGATGTTCACAGTGCTACATGTGCTGCTCAACAGCTTTGCACTGTTGAACCCTGTCCAGTCATATCACCTACACGCACATCAATACACAGATATGCCTTCTTTTGCAATGCACTGTTTTCAAGGATGCAGAGCATGGCTGAAAAGTTTATGATACATTTAACACAACTCAGCACTATCTCGTCAAGTCATGTCAGATGAAGCACAAGAATGCTAAATAGTCTTCAACAAGACATACCAAACTGGTCAGAGAAAAGTCTTAAAACCACATCCATCAGATATAAACCATACTAGTGATCAAAGTCCCTAATTAAATATAAGCATAAACATCACTAGTTTAAAATTTAAATAGGTTATCCTAGTCCAAACTCTGATTGTCAACCACGAGAAATATTGAGACACTAAGCATAACAGGCTTCCTCTCGATCACCTTGAAGACACAGAAATCTCCTTCTTCTAAATTATTGTCTTTCGAAAATGCAACCCATCCCTTCCCGAATCTCATTACTGAATATGTTTTGATGGAGGGTAATAGCATAAGACATTGAAGTGTGACAAATTGCTTCCCAATAATATACTTGCTTCCCATATATGTTTCCAGGCCATATTTAAGAGAACATCATGATCACATTATGTATAAAGGCTCACCATATTATGCGGCCGCGAGATACCCATGAGAGAAGGATTTTTAGGCTTGAACTTTTCGGCTGCTTGGATTGCTCTCTCTCTTCCTCTAGACATGCTAGAAATTTTTTTCAGAAAAAACTTTTCTCTGACTTCATGTTTTGTGGTTATGTACATTAAGGAAGATATGTTTTGTATCATCTTCATCTAAGTCTATTATTTCTACCTGATGATCTTCCAATCTACAGTTCTTCCTGGGTGGATATTGAATCTCAGTGGCAGTCTTATCAAATATAAGATCATGGAAGCTTGAATTTCCTTCATATCTAAAGACTAAAAAATAACCATAACAAACAGAATGGTATTCAATGAAATCCTGCCAACCATTACAAAACCAAATGTTGTTATCAGCTTTCTTCAATCCCACTTGCCAAATACTACCATAAGGAGCAATGAGTGCAGCTACGGTGGATAGCTCAACACTGTTGAACCCTGACCAAAAGTACCCATCCACACTCACGTGAATACACATAGCATCCCAGAAAAGTTTATGCATCAATTTTAGGGTTGAGCTGTCCACCCTTGCTACACTGATGTTCGTAGTGCTGCTCAACAACTTCGCACTGTTGAACCCTGTCCAGTCATATCACCTACACGCACATCAATACACAGTTATGTATCCTTGAAACATCCTTTTGCAATGCATAATTTTCAAGGATGCAGAGCATCCTTGAAAAGTTTATGATACATTTAACACAGCTCAACATTATCTCATCAAGTCATGTCAGATGAAGCACATCAATGCTGAATAGTCTTCACGTGAATAAATACGCAACCTCTTTTGCAGTACACATTACTAGCCTGCTGCTGTAGCACAAGCTATAGCCATATCAAACAGCTACCTCAGTGAATCACATGCACCAACAAATGCCACTGTACAACCAAGTCATGTTCGCAGCTTTGCATGTGCTCCTCAACACCTTGCCATTGAACAATACACTGTCGAGTCATATCATCTTTATTCACGTGAATACTTATAGTCACATCCACGTGAATACTTGCCCTTGCAAAACCCCTATATAAAGTCCCATTTACATCTACCCTTGCAAAACATCTACAATTACCGATCTAAAGTCACATTTTCCAATGTCAATGCGCAATTGGATGCTACCTCGTTTTCCAGATAACTATAGAAGGGAAAGAGATTCCAACGAGAGGGAATACTATGTCGAACTGCGGCGGGAGTGAGACTTTCGTGTGAACGAGTCCAACGCTCTGCACGATGATCTCCTGCAACTCGGAGCGCCTCTTGTCGATCGTAGCTCGCTCACATTGCCACAGCAAAACATGCACCAATATGAGCGTGTAGTGACTAAAATTTAAAAAAAAAAAAAAAAAAAAAAAAAAAAAAAAAAAAAAAAAAAAAAAAAAAAAAAAAAAGAACAATCTTACTCTGTAGGTCCAGGTATCACATGCTACAATTGGCAGAGGAGCTGGCTACCGCAACGAACAGGCAACTCACTCCGGCGGAACGTAACAATGTCCTTAACTACGAGGCCTACATGTCAGAATGAATGCCTATGTGGTGTGTGTGTGTTATGTCTAAGGTTAAGTTAATAATATTAGTGTAAGTTATTTTAAGTTTTCTGTGTTATGTAGTAGGTGCTTATTGAAAAACATCATGTGTGAGAATATTTAACTTTTATGCGTTATGTGAGAATAATCAAGATTACGAATAACGTGCATGCTCCTCACAATTAATAATAAGGTTTACATAGTACAAATGCAACAACGGTGATACACATACATATAAAACATAGTTAAGCAAAATAGTTCTCCAACAAAATCTAATTACACCACGACACAATTACTCTTCATCTGACATCTCCACGTCTGGCTAATAAATGGGATCAACAAGAAGTGATTGCATGAACTGTGCGTGCTCGTACCACCCTCCCTCCACTGACTCTCGAATCTCGACTTGGGTCTGATATCGATTAAGACGTATCTTCATTCGATTATTTTCTTCTCTTATGCGGTTCAATGCTTTACGAAGTTCGTCGATCGTGTCTCTGGGCATCTGCGATGTGAGTCGCCGAGGCACTGGCAACTTAAAACCAACCAGCTCATCATAAAACATTTGTTGTTCACGAAATAACCAAATCCACTCCTGTCTCATGGTATTGTGAACGTAAGCACTATTTCACAAATTCAGATTGATTGGATAGTTGAACTCATCTTCCAATACCCAACAACGACCCATAGCAGTGAACACATCATGAGGCCTATAGAGTTGTGGGTTGCCAGAACCAAACATTGACGCTGAATACAATAATACCAAATGATCAAGTTAACAGTGTGCATCAACTGTTGGTAAATAATGTAATGCTGCATAAGATGGTATACAACAAAGACATTCATAACTTTGTGTACTATTGCATGCTAAAAATGAAATACTAACACTAACACTAACATTTGACCATAAACATTAGATATTGTTGTTAATGTCTACACATTGTGTTCAATACTAAATGTTGTTGTAAATGTCTGACCAATGATGATTATGTGCAATACAAAATGTTGCTATAGTAAAGATTTCATTCTCTTGTGACCAACGTTTACTACAACAAACAACCAAAATCACACCAATGTACTTACTTCACACTCATTCAACCAAAATAATAAAAATTCAGTACAATATCAAATAAAAATACCATTGCCCTAAAATTCTGGTGTGAGTTTTTTGCTTGAGGTGATACAAATTTCAGTTGAGTCTGAAAGCAGCTGTTGATCTGTGGAGTAGAGTGGAATTCAATTCAGCGGAAAGCAAGACACTCTGAATGGGAGGAGATGTGGAGATATTATACGAGAATAACTCGATTTTACGGAGTTCGAGTATACTTTATAACTCGATATTACAGTAATCGAGTTATATTAAAAGACTACGCCTGACACAAAGACAGTCTGAAAATAGGTTTAATAAGAGCATAACTCAATATCTAAATAGTCGGTTACATAACTTGATTAATTTAAAATCGAGTTATTTAGGGATTAAAAAAGAAAATGCCAAGCTGGCTGTCTAGCGTGGCACAAAGCTGAAGCTAACTCGATCATAGGAATATCGAGTTATTCACATAACTCGATTTTATAATTATCGAGTTAAACAAGAGGGGCATTTTCCTAATTAGTTTGAAAAAATGGGCAAAAGGATGTTTAATTTCCGAGAAAAGGACATTTGCCCATTTTGGCCTGGCAAGAAGGGATAAATGAGTTTCCTAACTCTATTAAAATGCAGGCCTTTCTGCTAATCGATTATTTAAAACTTAAAACTCAAAATCCAGTATAGAAATTACATTTTCATGTATTCCAAACTATGGTTCATATTTTTCTTTATTTCACATTTCTTTCATTCTTTTGTTATCTTATCTAAATATTCGTCATAAAATTTCAAACATCGGAGGGGGAGGGATTGATGTCAATTGTGTGATCATCTTTCTAACAAAAGTCCAACTACTCTTCTAGGATCAAAGTTGGAATAGCATGGATAGGAGGCCTATTTTAAAGTCTCATTGCACAAGTGATGAAACAAATGTACCGTATAGCTTGACCTTAAAGCAATAAGTCAACGACTTACTACTTGAGAGTTAAGTCCTTTTTTTTTTCTTTTTTTTTTTGGTTTTAAGTTGAATCTTGAGACCCATTATCTATTTAAACTTCTTTTGGTTTGACTAAATATCATGAAAAACTATTTTGGTTTGGTTGATACTTGACATTAACGAAATGGATAGTAGTTCCAAAGGTCATGTACACGGTATTTATAATTGGTTTTTATTTATTTATTATTATTATTATTTTATATCCACAACAGCATGATTACTTACACTACCATAAAACCAGAAGAGTCCAAAGGTATATTTACAGGTAGATTATCGTATTAACTATTAAACAAGAAGAATCTTATAATTGTATAACTTAATACTATAATTTACTTCTAAATCTTCCTTTAGACTCTTCTAGTATTATAGGCTTTTTTCTTTATCTTCTCGATTCGGCCTAAAACTTAGAACAATATTTCTATTTCATTTTTTAACTTTATTCCACATTACCTTACTTTTATATATATATATATATATATATATGTTTTAAACAAACGGTTATTTATATATCAGTTTTAAACATTATAACATTAAAAAAAATAAAAATAAAAAGAGCATTATTGCACACAAATAGGTTAAAAGAGTAATTTACTATTTTTTAAAAAGTTCTTAAGTTTTTTTTTTTTGAAAGAGTTTCAACTTATGACATCCGTTTCTGATAATAACTCTTTAGCATCATACCAAGATACCAATCAGTTTTTATTGTAGACGAGGATTGAATCCCAAATCTTTTATATAATAATGAGAGAATTTACCAGTTGAGTTAACTGAAATCCACAAGTTTCTAAGTTTTAGTTAAACTAGCATTGTGATGATGGTAGTTTATAATAGGGTTTTGTTTTGTTTTGATTTGATTTTTTTTTTTTAAAAAAAATCTTAATTTGGGTAAATTAATAAAAAAAGAAAAGAAAAGAAGGGCCTAATGTCAATGAAAAAAAAAAATCTAAATAAAACCCTTATCGATCTATTCTTCGCCGCATAAATTAGAATTCAGAAACCCAAATCTGGTTGAATACCAGTCGATCTTAATCAAACCACCGATGTATCGATCTATACCGTTGTCCCAACGTCTACCTGACGACCTCGTCTACGACATCCTGATTCGGCTGCCAGTGAAATCCTTAATCCGATTAAGGTGCGTTTCCAGATCTTGGTACTGCACAATCACCGACTCCGATTTCGTTACCAAACACTTAGAACGAGCAAACTTATTATCCAATAGCAACAATGGTTGTCTGTTATGTAATCCACATAGAATTGGTCAATATTCATCTTGCGATTATTTGTGCACGTTTGTTTGCAATACCGACCGCACATTGACGGAGATTTCTAGGTTTGAATTTCCTTCTAATAATGAGTTCTTGGTTGATTTCTCTAATGGCATTATCTGCCTAACTAATTATAACGACGAATTTCGTCGCGTATTATATTTGTGGAATCCAAGTATTAGAAAGTTTAAGAAGCTTCTAGCTACTCCTACTCACTTGATTGAGCCTTTTGAAGATTCTGCTTTTGGTTTTGGCTATCATTCTCAAAACAATGACTACAAGATTCTGAGATTTGTGTTTATTAGTAGCCATCGCGGAGTAAAAGTTCCGCCTGTTGAGGCTGAGATTTACACGTTGAGTACAGATTCGTGGAGAAGGGTTGTGATATCGGTGGAGTCATTTTGTGGGACTGGACCTAATGAATCAGTTGATTTTATTGAATCGTCATTCTGTTTATTCTTTAATGGAGCTTTGCACTCTTTAGCATATTCTCGGGATCATAATTTCATTTTGTCCTTTGATGTCAATGACGAGAGATTCCGTAAGATATTGCTGCCTCCAAATTACTTGGATGGAGTTCATGTGGATACTGAAAATCTTGCAGTGTTCAAGGGATCGCTTGCTTTGATTGTTTTCGGTGAAGATGAAGCTGAGAGAAGTAACATATGCCACATATGGGTGATGAAGGAGTATGGTGTGGTCGAGTCTTGGACTAAAAGAAGTATACCGATGGCGATGGGAGAAGTTGAACGCTTTTTTGGCTGCACCATCAATGGGGAACTTCTGATTGAGAAGTATGACCATGCTCAGAGCCTTGCATTTGACCCTGAGAGTTTAAATGAGGAAATTCTTAGAATTCCAGAGCCTGTATGTATGATTTACACTGCTAATTTTGTGGAGAGCCTAGTTTTACTTGATGGGCTAAACATCTTATCTCAATCAGAAAATTAGTAAGTTGGAGTTTCTAGCAAGGTAGTCATCTATTTTAAGTTCATATTGATAACTAATTTGTTTTGTGGAATTGTATTCAGCTGCTAGAAAGCTTTGTTATCTATGTACTTTTAATAAAATGAATCTGTTACAATCTTGTATTATCTCTGGGTTTGTTCTAGGCATGAAAGTGTTGCTTTTGATGTAGAAATCTAAAAATTTTATTAAAAAGAAATGGAGCTCTTTGGGGACAATGGCTATTATTTGTAAATTGAATTTTTGTGAGAAATGTTGTGCACATTCTCTAATATGGCGTGACACTTTGAAACATACATTTTTTTTTTTTTTTTTTTTTTTTTTGTGAGTGTCACTATGAAACATACGTGTCAACATAATCTCATTTTATTGGTCATAACTTAATGAGTACTAGTTTTGGAGTCAGATTGACAATTAATATTTGTTTTGCCTATAAACTGTTGATTCTTTGTGACGGGTATACAACTAGCAACCATGCTTCTCTCTCAAATGTTATTTATCTTCTGTGTTGCCTTCACTTTCTACTTATTGACAAACTGATTTATCAATGTTATTTATCTTCAAAAATAAATTTCTATTCCCAAAATTTATGGCTACAAATGTACATTATCTTCCCCATCTTGAAATCATGAATGTAAACCTAGTCAATATTATCTGGGTTTTTTCCCCTCAGCTTCATTCTACTCAAATTATCTAAGCTTCCTTAAGCTAGTATATTGTATAAAAACTAATATGGTGTATTCTATGACTTCCAAGGAGTCAATAGTCATTCCTTGATCTATATCATCTGTTTGGAAATATGTAGTGGGATACATGGCAACTTGTATCTTTTAGTGGTGAAGTGTTTATCTTTTGGGAGAATTTCTTCAACAATTAACATAAATCAAGACTAAAAAATATGTGATAGGGTGTTTGGTTCTAAAGTCTGAACATTATATTTTAATGGCTTATGGGTTGTCCGAATCTACCATTCTTATTCAAATACTAATGTTGTGCTATGTTCCTACAAAACTTCCAAATTAGTTAGCCATTGTATAATAATTTTAGCAGAGAAAGCATATTGCACAGATATCACTAGCACCATCAACAAGTGTAAATAATTATCAAGAAATTTTCTTTAGGTTGGCAACCAAATAATTATGAGGTAGGATCCAAATTGAGGAAAATACTTAAAAACGAAACTATGCATTGGATGGCATTTGCTTCTAGGGGATCCTGCATGTTCACTTTGTATTTTCATGTGATTGGGGAAAGATTCCGAGAGATAATGTTCCTTGGCAATCACTTCTGTGGAATCCCTTGAAATTTTGACAGTATTATGGTATCCGAGGGATTTCTGGCTATGATTAATTTTGGTGAAGGTGAAGCAATTGTAGGGAGTGAGATATGTTGCATATGGGTCATGGAGTATGGTTGCATTGAGTCTTGGACTAAACAAGTTGTACTACCACTACATCAAGTTTCTCAGTTCTTTGGGTTTGTTAACCATGAAGAAATTTTAACTGACAGATTTGGCAGGCTTGTGTCTTTAAACTCTTAGTATCTATATGAGTGCAATCTGGGTATCATATAAGCCAACATAGATTTTATATACAACTACTTACATAGAGAGTTTAGTTTTACTTCATGGGGCAAATGCAAATTATGTGAATTCGGAGAAGAAAAGTAATTTTTCATAGCATATGAAAGTTATTGGAAGATTTTTTTCATCCTATTCAACCTGAAGCAAATAATTTTTTCTTGTGCCCTTTGTTTCCTATTGGTATATGTTTGAAGTATTCCTTTATGTTTAGATTGTTATTCATGTGACAATCCCCAGCTCTTCAGCTTGAGATATAATTAGACTCGAGCATCCTCATGTTTAGCGGTGGAAATTGATTTGGTTCCCAAACTCCATTCCAAAACCTTCGTCCTTCATTGGCTCTCTCTTAAGAATAGGTTGTCTTCCTATGAATTTAGGCTTCTCGATTGGGAGGATAAGGGTTATGTCCCTTGTGTTTTATGCATAAATCAACTAGAGAGCAGGGACCATTTATTATTTCTATTCCTTTTATCTAAAAGAATTTGGGTTCATGTGAGGCATTTGTGCCTAGGAAATAACCCTTGCTTTTGTTCAAATGATGTTATCCAAATCCAATGGTGTATGAGTTGGTACTTGTTGGTGAGGTGCACAATTTGGAGGCTTTGGTGGGTCTGTTGGGGTGTGGGCAGTCTTCTCTGCCTTTGAAATATTTGGGCCTTCCATTAGGTGCTAAGTTTAAGGACTTATTTGTTTGGAATCCTATCCTAGAGAGAATGGAGAGGAGATTAGCAGGCTGGAAGAGAATGTATTTATCTAAAGGAGGTAAGGTGACACTCATTAAAAGCTCACTCTCGTCTTTACCTACATATTTCCTTTCCCTTCTTCCTTTACCGGGTAAGGTGGCAAAGCGTATGGAGAAATTATAGAAAGATTTTCTGTGGAATGGGATTGGTGGTGAACCTAAAATCCATTTAGTTAATTGGGCCAAGGTCTGTAAGCCTTTGCAGGCTGGGGGGGCTGGGTATAAGACGTTTGGGAAGCTTTAATTCTACCTTGCTAGGAAAATGGTTGTGGAGGTATGGCATGGAGATTGATGCTTTATGGAGGAGGGTTATAGAGGCAAAATATGGGAGTAGTTGGGGTGGTTGGTGTACAAAAAAGGTGACAAGTCCTTATGGGGTCAGCCTGTGGAGATGCATTAGAAGTGGCTGGTTGAACTTCTCTAAACTCCTTGTATATGATGTGGGGGATGATACCAGAGTGAAATTTTGGAAGCATGTGTGGTGTGGGGATTATACTCTCCAAGAGGCCTTTTCGAAGCTTTATTGTATTAGTAGGTTGAAGGATTCTTCGGTGGCTGAAATTATGGGTTGGTCTGTTGGGAGGTTTCACTGGAATGTGCAATTTCGTCGTCCACCACAAGATTGGGAAGAAGAAGCCTTTGATCGGTTTATGGGGTTGGTCTATCCTTCGACAGTGCTAGGGTTTGGCCCAGATAAGGTTTGTTGAAAGCCTACAAGGAATAGAGGTTTTGAGGTTAGAGGATATTATAGCTCCTTCTATCCTTCTACTGCTATTTCCTTCCCATGGAGAATGATATGGCAATTGAAAGTTCCTCCACCGGTGGCTTTCTTTTCTTGGTCTGCTTCCTTAGGTAAGATCTTAACAACAGACAACCTTTGTAAAAGACGTGTGATAGTGCTTGACTGGTGCTATATGTGTAAGAGATGTGGGGAGTTGGTGGATCATCTTCTGCTTCATTGCTCCATAGCTTGGGAGTTGTGGTCTTTGGTTTTCTGCTTGTTTGGTGTTCAATGGGTTATGTCTCACTCTGTTCTTGAGTTATTTGAGGCATGGCAAGGAAAGTTTGCGTGACATCGTCACATTGATGTTTGGAGATTAATGCCTCATTGCTTGATTTGGTGCATTTGGCGTGAAAGGAATGCTAGAAGCTTTGAGGGCTGTGAACGTTCTTTGCTAGAGATTAAGTCTTTTTTCTTGCACACTCTCTATGAATGGAGTGTGGTCTTTTCTCATTTTTCTTGCTCTTCATTTCCTATTTTTCTTAA
This sequence comes from Quercus tomentella, assembly GCA_028535165.1. Classification (NCBI taxonomy): domain Eukaryota; kingdom Viridiplantae; phylum Streptophyta; class Magnoliopsida; order Fagales; family Fagaceae; genus Quercus; species Quercus tomentella. The sequence goes on along the minus strand of JAPQVY010000012.1, from coordinate 37,662,025 downwards.
TCGTTGTACTTTTGTTTCCTAATTTGTGCCCCCATAGTACTCGGCTTGGCACTTTTTCTATTATTAATAATATTCTTACGTTACTTATCAAAAAAAAAAAAAAAAATGATATGAATGATGAGAGATTTAATATCAGAACTCAAAATCTGGCACTTTCTGCTGCTATATATCATATATAGCTTCAGAGAAATGCTTGCACTTAAATCGGTTCTATTAAATTCAAGGAAGTGATCTTGAAGACAATTAAGTTGGATATCAAGGTCTGAGTTGATTTCTACGAGGAGTGAAGGCTTTGCCAGTCAGTAAGTTAATTTGTGTTAATTGGGATGACTCTGCCAATGTATTTGGTCCTTGTTTGTCCTGTGAAAGTTGAAACAGGTTTTGCTTTGTTGTTGGTTAGTTCAGATCTTTGTTTGTTGTTTCTTCCTCCGTTTCCCTGTTAGAAGTGTGGTTGGTGTGGTGTTATTTTGTATCCTGTTTGTTTTCCTCAGCTTTTATGTTGTGTGCCTTCTGTACAATAGTTAGTAGTCCTTGGTGGCTTGTTCAATGAATTATTCATTCCAAAAAATTGATTCAACACAATTTCATTTCATTTGTGTTGTTGTGACTCAAAGTTGTGCAGAAAAAATGGATATGCTTAAGCTCTTAGGCTGAAACCTGATAAGTTTTCCATTAGATAAGGGCGGAATAGAGAATAAGTTGAACTCTTTATATAGTTGGTAGAGATCCTGTTTTAGCTCCTTCGAATTGGAAGTAATTATTGAATTGCCTAAACCACTCCCCACCTCTAACTCTTAAGGATGTCAAACTTGTAGTTGAATGCCCTAATTTTATATCAGTTTGGTGTTTGGAATTTTTTTCCTTTCCTTTCTTTTGGGGTGAATCCTCTAGTGAAAGTCATGATTTTTGGAATGTCTAGGTCCACAACAACCAACTTACCTTTAAAATAAAATAAAATAAAAGGACATGCAATTTATGCACTCTCATGTCACTTGTTGAAAATATTATGTTATTAGACTATTTCATGAACCATAGCTCTCACAATATGTGGGTCATATAGGTGTATGGGGTTTGTCACGAGATTATCTCATGAGATACTTTTCTTATTTTTTATTTTTTGAGAGTTTCATAATCTATGGCGTTGCTCTTGATGATAATTTTTTATTATTAGACCAAGACAACAATTGGTTTTTGGGGTAGGCGGAGATTGAACTCCGGATCTCTTATTCAATTATCAGAGATTTTACCAGTTGAGTTAACTGGAACCCACACTTTCAGGGACGGAGCTACAGTTTGACATTAGGGGGCAATGCCCCCCCCCCCCCCCTTCCCGATATTTTGAAAATATATATATATATATATTATATATATTTTTTTTATATATAATGAGCTTGATTTAAAAGTTCGGCTCAAGAAAAAATAAACCTGCCCCCTCCAAAATCTTGGCCCTTTAAACCAAAAAAAATGCTCAAACAATAACATAGATCAGCCCTAGACTCTTGCACTCTAAACCCAAAAATGGCCCAAACAACACCATAAATTAGCTCAAATAAAATCCATTTCAACCTAAAAAATATTAAAAATTTTAACAAAATAAGTAAGCCCATTTTTAGACTGTGATAACAAAATAAAAACCATTTACAACCTAACTTATTCCGTAATTGATTCTCAAAAAAAAAAAAAAAAAAAAAAAAAAAAAAAAAAAAAACCGCAAATACCAGTTGAAGGGAGAGTCGAAGAGAATCTGCAGGCTGATGCCTCATCGCCATCGCCAACAGCCACGCATTTACACTTCGCTCATTCACCGTTGCTAGTCAGATCTCCATTATCATTGCAAGTATTTCTTCTCTCTTTGCATTTCGCAACACCTGACTCTCTGGCCAGTGAGTCAGTGACTCATTTGATTTTCTCTCTTCCTCCATACGCATTTATGTGTTTTGTCTATCTCTTGGAATCTTTTTACATACTAATTTATGTATTTTGACTTTGTATCTCTCTGTCTAAGAGACTGTCTTTTATGTGTGACTATATTTTTCTATTGAGATATGCTGTAAAATTGTGTGGTGTCAATAGTAGGACTGTGGGAAGTTGGTAGATGCAATTGATTGGATAACACTATTGGTATTGGGATAAGAGTTGGTGTGGGCTGGGGCAATGGGCAAGTGTGGCTGAATAATTAAATAAAAACAAAGCCAGAACAATTGCATAAAATGTCACATAAACTTAACTAAAAAAAATTGTGACACTTACCCACATTTAGTAACTCATAGTGCTATAACTTGCTAATAAATTCATAATATACAAATTCATAAATTGCAAACTGATTAATTATAAATTGATAAGTAATGAATTTATACCTTTAGAAAAGTAAAAAATTTATACTTAATGCATTATGCATAGTGCTTATATTCATGTTTACTTTGTAATAATAATTATTCCTTCTATGACAATCATTGATGATTTTTTAGATTTCAAAGAATGTCTAGTTCCCTTTTCATAGATGATTGAAATATAATATATAAAAAAACGATAGTTTTATTTGTTTAAAATACTAAATAGATACTTATTTGGATATTTACGAATTTTTTTTTTTGTTTAAACTTCTGCCCCCTCAATTAAGAATTCTGGCTCCGTCCCTGCACACTTTTCTTATTTGTTGATATCAAGTAAGAGGAACATGTGCAGATTGGCTTAGCTGTTGGTCTTCATCATTTATGGAGAGAGAAATAAAATAATTTAGAATGGGGGAGTAAAGCATGAGATATAAATTTTAAAGCTTGTCATGGCTAATGTGACTGAAGGTCCTAGCCACAAATTAACACAAACCTCAATTTTTTTTCAGTTATCCTTCAGTCAAAACAATGACCGACTATATTATCATAAGATGATGACAATGTATTTGTTGAACCCAAGTCTTAGAGAGTTGAAGGTGGTAGCTCTTGCTTGATTGAAACTTATCCTAGTGTCACTCTTGCACTTGCATATCATTCTCAAAACAATGACTTCAAGCTTTTGCAGATCTTGTGTTCCAAGACGATAAACCATTATCAGCTGTGGCCAACATTTACAAATTGAGTACAGATTCATGGACAGGGCATGCAATATTGGTGATGTCGTTTAGTTGGTCTGGACCAAATGGATCAATTGATTATGAATCTGAATCACCCAGTTTATTTTTTAATGGAGCTTTGCACTTTTTAGCATATTTTCGGCTCCACAGGTTCATTTTGTCCTTTGACATCAATGATGAGAGATTCTGTGAGATATTTCTGCCTCAAAATCACTTAGATGAATCTTTTCTATATTTTGAACTTCTTGCAGTGTTCAAGGGCTCTGATTGTTTTTGGTATTGGTGGAGTTCTAACTAGGGAGAGTGACATATGTCACATATGGGTGATGAAGGAGTATGGTGTGGTCCGGTCTTGGACTAAATAATGTGTACCAATAAAAGGAGCTACAGAATTCTTTGGCTGCACTCTTAATGGAGAGCTCTTGATTCAAAAGATAAAAGATTTTCAAAAAATAATTATTATATTTGACCCTGAGAGTTTAAAGGAGAATATTATTACAATTCCAGTGCCTGCATGTATGATTTACACAGATAATTTAGTGAGGAGCTTAGTTTTACTTGATGAGGGTAAACATCTCATCTGAATATGAAAATAAGTTGGAGTTTCTAGCTAGGCAGTCATCTTTTTGATATTCATATTGACAAGTCATTTATTGTATCGTGTTAAGCTACTAAGAAGTTTTTATTTATTTATGTATTTGCAGATAAGTGAATCTGTTACTGTGTTATAATTTCTTTCCATTTGTTCTGGGCATGAAATTATAGCTTTTGATGTTGAAAACTAAATTCTTTAAAAAGAAAAAAATCATCCTTACGGGATTGTGGCAGTTACATATTTAGCAAATATAATCTTATTTTATTGGTCTAACGCAGTGATTACTAGTTTTTATAATCAAGTTAACTATTAAAAATGTTTTGCCTGCAAACTCTTGATTCTTGGGGTACCCATAATTTTGAAAATTTTTCTATGGACTATGCTCATTAATCATGATAGGAGTGAGAAGTTTTCAATTTTGTGTCATTTGCATTTCGCTACTTAAGAAAACCATGATTCACAAGAGATTCAATTAAACAGCTTAAAGAATTATTATTATGAAAGTTGTTCTCAAATTCTAATAGGATCTTTTCTGTTAATTATTTGCCGTACTCTTGCGTGAAAAGGAAGATGTGAAGTGCAGATTGGCCAAGACAAAAATGCAAAGTTGCAGAGGTAATCTGTTCCAACATCTTGTGTCTTGTTCTAGATCAAAGAAGATCTTTTTTTTAAACTGTGTTTATGTGAAATGCAGCTGCATTGAAACATAATTATGCATGAAAGCCAATTATTTAACCACCATGTCAAAGCCGCCCTTGTTAACGGCTGAGGATGTACTATATCTTCCCCATCTTGACATCATGAATGTTAACCTAGTTAATTATAGGGGCTTTTCCCCCCTAAACTTCTTTATACTTAAATTAATCAAGCTCTTTTAAGCATAGTATGTTGTATAAAAACTAAAATGTTGTATGCTATGACTTGCCAAGATGTCAATATTCATAGCTTACATCTTTATCATCTATTTGGATCGGTCGATGCATAGCACATTATAACTTTGGTGAAGCTATATTATTGGTCCTTGAAGTTTACCTTGTGAGCGATATTGGTCCCTAAAGTTTAAAAAATTAACAATGTTAGTCTTTTTGTTAATTGTCGTTAGTGTTAATACCTATGTGGCTAACGGAACATTGACATATCTTCTTTTTAATTGATGTGGCATTTTTTTAACATTAAAATGCTAAAACAATTTCAAGATTTACACTTTTACTACAAGATCTCTACAAATGTTTAACTATGACACATAAACTATTTTGCAGAAAAACTTACAAGTCAATTTTAAGTTAAGAATCTATTCAAATTTAAAATAAAAAAAGTAAAACACCAAAACATTTTGGAAAAAAAAAAAAAAAAAAAAAAAACCAATTTTCATTGCCCGCTTCTCTTTAATGACCACCCACCTAGGTAAGCTGGACTGTCCATCTCAGGTGATGTTCTACCAAAAACTCCCCAGATCTTACTCTTTTGGATGTTTTTATGGTTTTTTGTAGCATGAAATTCTTTTGTTTTATTATTAAGATTTGGATCTTTTGGGGGTGATAGATTGTGAGCAAAGGAGGAGCATAGATTAAAAAAAAAGAAAGAGATAAAAAGGAAGGAACGAAGTTTTTGTAGCCTGGTTTGCAGGTGAAGGCAGATTTTTTTATGGACAAACGGAGAAATTCTTTGTAATTCGTAATGACCACTATTCATATATTGGCTTCTAAGAAACCCATTACTTCTTCATTATCGTCATCATCTCCTTTTCCTCTCTGGTGCTAGTCTAAGTGCAAGTGACCGAAGATTAGAGCTTGAAGCGATACTGGTGATGAGAAAAAGGAATTAACACTAACACTAAACAAAAAGACTAATATTAAAAAAAGAAAAAAAGAAAAGAAATGCCACATCAATTAAAAAGATCCCACGTCAATGTGCTGTTAGCCACATGGGTATTAACACTAATGGCAGTAAACAAAAATATTAACATTGCTCATTTTTTAAACTTAAGAAACCAATAGCGCTTACTTGAAACTTAAGAGACTAATTGTGCTCATAGAGTAAACTTCAGGGACCAATAATGTAATTTCACCTATAACTTTTAGACGTGAATTGTTACCTATTGATAGTAGGTTTTCAACATTCTTCATAAATGAAGACTATAAGTCTATATCTCATCAAAAAAAAAAAAAAAAAAAAAGACTATAAGTCTATAACCCTGTGTTTGGGTTCCATACTTTTAACCAGGATTTGGCCTCAACGTAGTATTTTAAAGCCCACAATTTTAAGTTACACTATCGTAATAATAAAATGAGAATAAAACTTCTCACTCCAAATATAAATTAGGGTAGATTACAAGTTTGGTCTCTAATCTTTACACTAAATGTCAATTCGATCTCTAATATTTTAAATGTGTCGATTTAGTTCCTAACATTTTGATAATAGCCACACATTCGAATCCAATTAACTGAGCAAACTAGCAAAATCTGTAATACATTAGAAGGCGCATATTCATAAGCAACCTAATTGGATTCTTCAGATATTTATGCAATTAAAGGAGAAGACCTCCTGTGATTTTGAAGACTCATGTGCCTTTATCGTGCGAATCACACCCATTTGAAGACCCACCTAGGCCACCTGTGATTTTCGTTCCAATTGAAGATCCATTTGAATAATTCGATCACAAAAAATGATTCGTAGAACATGCATTCCCTCGTCAGTTAACAAGGATTATATAGTGGGTCTACAAATAAATAAAAAAATTACTCAACCAAATTATAGTTGATATTCCAACAAATGTTTAATTAAAATTTTTGCTCCATGTGGCAGTAAACGTGTCATCTGATAAGGCATAAAAATAATTTTTTATTTTCACAGTTAGCCATGTCAGTAATTTCCATCAATCACTTAACAACGATAACTACTTTGACACATTATCAAAAGGTTATGGACTAAATTGACACATATAAAACAATAGAGACCAAATTGAAATTCAGTGTAAAAGTTAATGACCAAACTCTTAATTTACCCTAAAAATTGATAAAAACATTATCGAATAAACAAAATAAATTTTTTGTTATGTTTCTTCTATAATCGTGATAATGCAAATAACCGGGACATGGCATTCTTCTATTATTTTAGTTTTGAATGCAATGTCTCGACCTACGAAAAAGCCAAAATTGTTGTCCCAATGTCTTTTGGTTGACATCGTATTGGTCACACTGATTCGAGTGAAATCCTTAATTTGATTCATGTGTGTCTTCAAATCTCGGGACTCGACAATCACCAACCCCTCTTCATCAATGCACACTACGATTGAGAAAAATCATTATCCAATAACAGCAATAAAAATGGTTATCTTTTATATAGGATAGAAAGAGAATATTTAGATCATTCTCATTCATCAAATGAAATTATTTCAAATAAATTGAATAATTTTTTCTCCCTCAAGTAAAAAAGGAAAGAAAAATTATAATTTTTATTAATTTAATTAAAAATACTAGATTATTATTTATGATTGAAATTTTATCACACTGAAAAGAAAAACATCATAAAATCTAAAATTAGACCAATACATGTAGTAAGATCAAGAACAAAATCTTAGAGAGAGTAGCTAGAGTATATTAGGGAAGAGAAATGTGAGTATGAAAATTTAAAAGGGAAGAGAAAAAGATGAGAGAAATAAAGTGAGTGGGTAACTAAGGTAGCTAGAGCTTGCAACATGACAAAGTATATATATGAGTAGGGTTATGGTGGGTTAGAAATATCTCAACCCGCTATCCAACTTGACTCACTAATTTAGTTGTCTAACCCGCCCAACTCAACCTACCTCAGTTAATGGATCCGCACAAATTTAAAAGGGAAGAGAAAAAGATATATCGATGAGAGAAATAAAGTGAGTGGGTAACTAAGGTAGCTAGAGTTTGCAACATGACAAAGTATATATATGAGTAGGGTTATATATGGTGGGTTAGAAATATCTCAACCCGCTATCCAACTTGACTCACTAATTTAGTTGTCTAACCCGCCCAACTCAACCTACCTCAGTTAATGGATCCACACAAATTGGGTTGGGCGAGTTGGATTTTTTTTTTTTTTTTTTTTTTTTTTTCGCATAGCCCTAAGCACTAGTAACATTGTCTCTGGGAATTTAAATATGTTAGGAACACTAATAAATACTAGTTAAGCAACAAGACTCTTACATAATACAACTCTCTTAAGGGTAATTTTTTTTTTCCTTATTATTATTGTTATTATTATTTTGTATAAGATAAATACTAGTTAAGTTAAGATGGCGTTGTTTTCCAAGAAACTAGTGAGGCTGGCATTGGGGTTACCTGAAACCACTTGGGTCAGGTGCTAGCTTACATGTCTAAAAAGATAGGCATTCCATCTTTGATTATGACAATAGAATGTTTGGCAGTTGTTCAAGCTCTTAGATTTGCTAGTGAGTGTGGCTTCTCCTTTTTTATACTTGAGGGTGATTCTGAAATTGTTTGTAAAGCTCTTAGGAGTGAAGATGAGTTGTTCACTCCATTTTGGTCGTCTGAGGGCTAAAGGTAAGTCCCTTGTAGAGTCCTCTCGTGTAGTTAATTTCTTTGATACCTATAGACAAGCTAACTTTGTAACTCATAACTTTATTAGACATGTTAAGGGTTTATTAGTGTAGATGTAGAATGTTCTTCTGCACTTTAACTATTAACTTTAATGGTTTTGGGCTAAGCGTTTTTTCCAATTAATAGATGCAGTTTTATTCTAAGGAAAAAAAAAAAAAAAAACTAAACTGTTACTAATATTTTACTTGAACTGATCATTCAATATTGCTCAGTCTTCTTCACAGACAAGGACACCGACACAAAATATATATATAAACAAATTTGCCCAACCTTAAAGCCTTGTGTTTTTAAAAAACCCAAAAAAACTTATGTAAACCCTCGGTTATGTAATTGAATTCCAATTAGGTTTTGTGTTTCCATTATTTGCCCTAGCGTAAATCAAAATTCAGGAATCCAAATCAGCCTCAGACGTTGAAGATCGGACCTTCGTAATCTTCTTTCATCGATGGAACCACTGATGTCTCAACTACTGTTGTCCCAGCGTCTACCGGACGACCTCGTACATGAGATCCTCACTTTGGTACCAGTGAAATCCTTAATCCGATTTAGATGTGTTTCTAAATCTTGGTACTACACAATCACCAACCACAATTTCATTATGGCTCAGTTTGACAGAGCTAAATCATTATACAATAACAACAACAACGACAATAACAATGGTTATCTGTTGCATATACCCTCATTTTGCAGAAAAGAATTTTGTACGGCTGTTTACAATAGCGACCGCACATTGACCGAGATTTCTAGATTTCAAATCCCCTGTTATTACGGTTTTGTTGGCTACTGTAGAGGCATGTTCTACTTTGTTGATGAAGAAGAAGAGAATCACATAATATATTTTTGGAATCCTAGCATTAGAAAGTTTAAGAAGGTTCAAGCTACTCCCTTGAATTTCATGATGTAGTTGTTTATGGACTTGCGTATCATTATCAAAATAATGACTACAAGATTCTAAGAAATATTTTTTATCCAATTTTTCATCAACCAAACGTAAAGCCAAAGCCAGCTGAGGCTGAGATTTACACATTGAGTACCGATTCTTGGAGAAAGGTTGTAATATCTGTGGAGTCCTCAAGTGGGCCTAAACCCATTGAATCAGTTCATTATGAAAGTGAGGAGGACTCTTGCTTTGTATTTTTTAATGGAGCCCTACACTGTATAGCATGTTCTCAGGGCCACAAATTCATTATGTATTTTGACGTTAATGATGAGAGATTCCGTGAGATATTGCTGCCTCAAAATTACTTAGATGGACTTTCTCCATATTCACAACATCTGGCAGTGTTCAAGGGATTGCTGGCTTTGATTGTTTTAGAAGAAAAGAGTAACATATGCCATATATGGATGATGAAGGAGTATGGTGTGGCGGAGTCTTGGATTAAGAAAAGTGTACCGATGAAAGAAGATGTACGGTTTTTAGGCTTCACCGTCAATGGGGAACTTCTGATTCAAAAGTTTAACCCCTTTCGAACGATTTCATTTCACCCTGAGAGATTAAACGAGAAAATTCTTGAAATTCCAGGTTATAAATGTATGTACACAGATTTTTTGGTGGAGAGCTTACTTTTACTTGATGGGATTTAAATACAAACTTAGCAAATTGGAGATTCTAGCAAGGTAGTCATCTTTTTGAAATTTATATTGACAACTCATTATGCTATAAGAAATTTCTATTATTTATGTATTTGTGATCTGGCATTATATTGTTTTTTCTTTTCTTTCTGTTTGTTCTAGGCCTGCAAATAATGCTTTGAATGTAGAAAGTATATCTTATTAAACAGAATAGGGTTCCTTTGGGGAGTGGGGACTATGGCTACTATTTGTAAGCTGAATTTGTGTGAGAAATGTTGTGCACATTCTAGAACATGGTATGTCACGATGTAACATACATGTATTGCCAACATAATCTCATTTAATTAGTCATAACTTGATGAGTACTAGTTTTGGAATCAAGTTGACAATTAAGATTTGTATTACCTGTTAACTGTTGATACTTGTTGGTACCCTTAATTTTGATTTTTTAAACACACCATATTTTCATGTATATACCTTTAAAAAAAAATAATTAATTGCACCCACTCACATATATTCATCTCTGTCAACCACTGAATTCCAGAAGAGTTTCTACTAAATGCGTTGAAATAAACACTATCAGCCTTCTGCTAGCATGTAATTGGTTGGCACCCCTTAGCTCATGCATCAAACCTAATGGCTTGTGGGTTGTCCAAATTTACCATTCTTGTCATGTTCTTTTAAATGATAAGCTCCTATTATGCTCCTACAAAAGTTTCACAATCTGTTAGTCACTTTATACGACTTAGAAAGCATTTGCGATTTTCACTAGTATCATAGCACCGTCCAAAGGATTATGATGTAGGATCTGAATTTTGGAAATACTTCCTATGAATCACTACATTGGATGGAATTTCCTAATAATGGATCGTACATGTTTGTTTTTTTCTATTGATGTCAATGGTGAAAGATTCCAAGAGACAATGCCTCTTGGCATTTACTTGCTTGGAATCTGTAGAATGATTTGACAATACCATAGAATTCAAGGGATTGCTGGCTTTGGTTAAATTCAGTGAAGCTGAAGAAGGAATTACAGGGAGTGTGATATACTGCACATAGGGTGATAAAGAAGTATGATTGCGTTTAGTCTTGGAATTAACAAATGTTACTACCACTGCATCAAGTTGCATGTTTTTTTTTTTTTTTTTTCTTCTGTACGGCAAACTTCTAATTAACAGGCACGCGGGCTCATATTGTGTAAACTCTTAGCATTTATATGAGTTCAATCTTGGTACCACAAATCCTAAAATCATGCTGTACTTACACATAAGAGCTCTCTTTTACAGAGTTTGGCAACTGCAGATTCTTAAATTAGAATAAGAAAACTCAGATGATAGTTCAGTTGCAATATATTTTAAGTAAGCTTGGGTAGAATATGTTCAGTTACAGTATATGTATAGGACGAATTTATTATCTTGATTGTTTTCCATTCTTTCTTATTGCTTTGTGTTAATATTGCTATTCACATGCTAGAATGTGACTCAAAGTCATGCACAACTAGATAGTCTAGATTAGCTTAAGCTCTTTGGCTACAGCCTGAATATTAGGAAGACAAAAAAAAAAAAAAAAAAAAAAAAAAAAAAAAAACCCATAAAAGCACGGTTGTTTCAAAAAGAAAAGAGAAATATAAGGTGTACCCTATAGAGATCCTCTTCTAGCTCCTTAAAATTGGTAGCAATTGTTGGATTGCGAACAAATTGTTACATAAATGATCAGTTCAAAAAGTTTCAGCCACCTTTTTCCAAACGTGCTAGGTAACTACTTTTGATTGAAGCTATTTATTCTTCGTGGATGATTTGGTATTGTTTGCCAAAGCCTGTAGGAAAAATTGTTATGATCTAAAAGCAGTCTCGGATGTGTCCTTTCAACGAGAACCCTTGATTCCTTGGATAGAACTCGTAAGAATTTCTATGGGGATCAACTGAGGAGAAACTCAAGTTACATCTTGTCTGTTAGAAAAAATCACAAGGCCTAAGAATGATGGGGTTTAGGCCTCCAAACTCTGTAAATTGAAAAAAAAAAAAAAAAAAAAAAAAAAAACCCATAATCTATGGTACATGGTGAAATTGTTAAAAAAATATCTCCTTTGACATGCCTATTGCCTTGGTTACAAGGGTCATGTCACCCAGAGTATATAATTAATGTTTCAATTATTATTCTTTTGGATCTTAACCATAAAGAAATGGTTCACTTTCATCTCAAAAAAGAAAAAAATAAATTGAAATGGCTCTAAAAAAATCTGCTTTCCCATGACTAGAAGAGAATTGGCTCAAATGAATGAATGACCATATTGCCATCCTCAATTTTTGTAGTTTGCAATAAGAAGAGAATGTAAGACTTTTTGGATGAGTGCCAATTTTACCTATGTTTTTAATAGAGGAGAGTAATGGGAGATAAACGGATCTAACTTCAGGTGGGTAAAGTGTCAATTTTCAAACCACAGGTCGGTAAAGTATTTTTCGAGCAAATTAAAAGTAGAAAAAGTGTAATTTCCCCTTTTAATTATAAAAAGCATAATCTTTAATGTTTACAAAAGTACCGAGTGAGCTTTTTATTTTTGATAAATCGATTGTTTTGGGATGGGAGAAACAAAAAACTCTAGGCAAGCTTATCTTTGTATAAACTTAGCTAATTATAAAGCTCTCTTTTGATGACTGAACTTGTGCTTCAATGAAATGGTGGGAACTTAAATCTTGAGCCTAAATTGATGACAAAATAATTTAGGCCCATTAATCTAGCAAATAATGGCTAGTTTTTATTTTATTTTATTTTGTTTTATGTTTTTAATTTATTTAAATAAAGAGCCCATATAAGCCCAATTGATTTAGATATCAAACAAGCTTATTGGTCTTGTATATGAAGCTTCGCTTTCTATAAATCAGAAATTGGTTGAGAGTCAGAGAGCTGAACTAAATCAGTGTTTTTCAATTCACATTCAGATTTGTTTTAGTGCAATCTTTAAAAAGATCGGAAAACATTGATATCCTAGTGTCGGAAAAGCCTATGTAATTGTCAATGGGCCATCCCAACGTTGTTTCATATTTTAATTGGGCTATAGTTTGGGCTTCGATTAATGAGAAACTCTAAAAGGTCCATTAACTTGGCAAACACTGGTTTTAAGGCCAGAAACATTAAAGACTAGGCGTCCAAATAAAGCTAGTTTGGTTCTCCAACTTCATACTTCATTGATACGCTTAATGGGGTTTGCTAAAGTATTTGGGGGTTTTACAATTTCCAACCAAATAACTATTGTGACACACCCAAATTCACATGTTTATGTGTCGACTCGTGATTGCTAGGTTGATATGACATGTATGCTAGATGTATGTTAGGGTATACCATGATAGATGAATGATTATGTCTTTTGAGATAATTGATGCTATGTTGTATGCTTAGATGTATGCTAGTGTGTGTGTGTGTGTGAGTTAGAATGCAATATTGAGTGTGCCTTTAATAGGGTTAAGACATAAGACACAATGAGAGGAAGCCAACCCTAGGGTTGGGCGGTTTTGGAAAGGTGTTTTGGATGCCTAACACCTTTCCAAAACCGTACATAAACTCCAAACCCATATCTCTAGTAGTAAGATCAAAAAGTTCGAGAGGACGCTATATATATAATTCTTAGACCATTGTAAAAACTAGGTGGTGACTCCCCGTTGTGTCCACACATAGCATCTTGTTTTCATGTTTTTTCTTGCAAGTCTATGTTTCCTTGCTCTCCTCGTTCCCTTTATGTCAATTTTTTGTTTGTTTTCGATCAAGTTTTTTGGCTTTTTATGCCATTTGACAATCGTGTGAAAAAGGGGGAGAAATTTGAGATTTGAATGTCTTTCCTCAAAGGGAGTAACAGATTTAGGGGGAGAACTTCATGTTAAAGAAAAGAAAATCTTTGATGTAACTAACTTAAGGGGAGAGTTAGTTTGATATACTTTGAAATTGGTATATTTTGAGATGTGTATCTTCGTGCTTCGTTCACATGCTATGATTGAGATATTCTTATTTATTCTGCTGGCATTGTGAATAAAAGTTTTCTTGAGCTTATTTATTTAACTTGTCAATGTTTTCCACATGGTACCTTGATACTTCTTGTTTAGTGCCTTTTAGGAAAGACACGTTAAAGCCAAATCAAGATTCCGAGCCTTCTTCTTGCAACAACTTCCAAGGTTCAGATCTTTTAGACTAGACTTATTTTTTTTGTAATCTTGAGTAGAATGTATTCTAGAACATTCAATGTACTCTTGTGGTTTTGTCATGGATTGCCTAAAGGGGAGATTGTTAGGTTTATATTTTTATGTAATCGGCATATCCTATGATAAAAACGCATTTTACTTATATTTGGGTAAATCTAAGTAAGTTCAAGATGATCATTACAAGTGGTTACATTGAAGACATGAAGATTACTCAAGAACTACTCAAGAAAAACTGAATCAGCAGGTTTCGATACCTCCTTGATACCTGTCGATCTATCGAGATTTATTAAAGCTCAATACCTGTCTCAATACCTCTCGATCTATTGAGCTTACGGGATTTTTGATATGGCCTGCAACGTTTTGATTCTTAAAGGCTATTTGTTTATGGGTTTGCATAATCCTTATAGGACTAGGAAAGCCCAAGGTTTGTATAAATCTAACTGGAATAGGAGAGCCTATTTAAAAAGTCCATTCAGCTCCTATTTAAATAAGGAGGTAGAGAAAGAAAACCCCTAGAAAACTTCATAAGGTTTTCTTTTTGAACCCTAGCCTCCACCTACAGAAGAAAGAGTTCTTGCTGCGTTTCTTGTATGTCTTTGAGTTTTGTAACCAAGCAAATTCTCTAGCACCAACATTGAAGATCTTATTGGTGTTTCTATGTGAAACTATTGCAAATCAACTACAACAATCAAAGGGTACTGGGATCTGTGCAAAGGAGTTAGTCACAAATTGGAAATTTATGTAACAAAGAAAAGAAGTCTGATACAAGATCAAGTTCGATTGGGTATTGGAGCAATGGTTCAACTGTAGGTTGGTATTTTAGGATAAGCCAGGGTAGTAGTAAGATTTCTCATACTTGTAACCGCTTGATTATTGATTAGTAGATTCTTGGGAGTGGTGACCTTAAATTCACTTGGTGGGATTTTTGCCTTGCGAGAGATTTTTCCCATTTGTTAACAAATTACCGTGTCAATTTAATTTTCGCTACATTTAGTTTATTTGGTGATTTGTTGGTGCCTCCATAATTTGCATGTGATTTGACCTAATTAATCAACTTGGATAATTGAATTAATTAATTGAGGTCAATCTATCTTAACTCAACATATAGTAAGCACAGTAAAGAATGTGGTTTTCCAAGTAACAATTGATCGCTAATATGTCAAGAAAATTTTCAAGATTTATTGAGAAAATTGCAAGGACGATTTGGACGGCTGCACATCCTTGAAAATAGTATCATGAACTTGTATAGTTATAAGTTATAGCTACGTAGATCCTCCATTAAAAATATTAGGAAATAGATGCCCTTGCATTATAGCAATGGTGGTCTTACTTCTCTATCTTATGTAGTTATCATTATTTTTTATTTTTTATTTTTGTAAAAGGAAATAATAACATAAAGATTCAGACTTAGTGGTGTGCAAGACTTTTACTATGGTATAAAATTGCATTGCTAGGGCTTGTGCATCATTTTTGAAAGTGAAATCATGTAGAAAATTGGCTAAAAGGTTAGACTATTTTAAGCATAGCAAGGAGTGTGGCTTTCCAAGTGTTGAAGGTCATTTTTGAGAATCCAAGTAGAAAGAAGAAAGCCCAGCAACAAAGGAAGCAAAGGGTTGGCAAACAGATGGCAAAACCATTAGGCCCAAGCGGCAGGAATAATGGATCACAGGCCCATGAAATAAACAAATGGGCCCTTGAAGTGACAAATGGGCTTAAAGAAGCCCGAAAAGAGAGAAATAGCATACCCATGGGCAGTGTATGATATAGAAAAGTGAGAATGGGCCAATGCAGGCCCAAAGTAATGCAAAAAAAAAAAGTAAGGGATTAATGGCAAGCCCATAAACCCCAAGGATGAGAATAAGGTAATTGGGCCAGGGAAGCCCAATGAAGTTAGTAAAAGCTCATGGGAATGCAGAGTTAGTAAAAGGGTCAAGGAAGCCCAAAGAAAGCAAATGGGCCAAGGATGCCCAAGAGAAAAACAAAAGGGACACAAGAGCCCATAAGTAGGAGAACCAATGGCCATGCCAAGCCACTGGGAGAAAGAGCAAACGACTGGCCTAAAGAGGCCCAGCAGGATTGAGTCATTACAGTAGGAATGACAGAGTAATATGGCAGGAAATGAGGGTAATCAAGAAATGGTCCGAAAGAAATGTAAGGTCCAGTATCAAATAAAGCCCAGCTCCTAAAGGAAGCAAGAAATCGAATAGCAGCTCACATAAAAGGTCAAAGAAAACGAACGGTAGACTGTGCAAGAAAGCCTCTAGACCATGGCAGACTAATGAGCAGCAGACAGATTTTGGACACACATGGAAAGGAGGCACGCGCAAGGCCCAGGCACCACCAGCCTGTACCCAGCCAATACCGGACATGGTGAGGTTGTGGGTCAGAGGTAAGAGGGCATGGTTTGGCAGTAGGGAGAGGGGAAAAATCTATTTTTGAGGTTCCTACTCAGGCTCTTTTGGGGGAAGTGTCCTGCTGGGATGACATACTACCTAAAAGAAGCAAGCTGAGTTGGAACCACTAGGTGCATGCCATGAGGGATAGGGAGAGAGAAAGAACACAGACCGTAGTAAGAAAGGGTGCCATGATAGACAAACAAACAAAAATACCCTTCTTTGTCTGGTGTTGGGGGGTGGCACACAGACGAACCAGTGGTGGTCGGCAAGTACACCCAGACCAGACAAAGGAAGTTAAGGGCTAAAATAGTAAAATCCGGTCACAGCAGGCACTATAAAAAGAGACCCTTACCGTGAACAAAAAAAGGAAGAACGACGGGAACCATAACTGAGGAATAGGAATTCGAAAAGATATACTAGGAAACAGAAAGAAACGAGTGTAAGGGAAAGAAAGAAAAGAAAAAAACCAAAAAGAAAATAGATAGAGAGTTAGAATGGCAGGCATGCACCAATAGGTTGATTCCCTCTCTCCCTCACAAAATCCTGCTCTGTCAAAACCAAAAGGAGCCCTTTGTGCATCAACCATTCAGGTCCGTTTCCCTCAAGGTAGTTAATTTCCATGGCAGGACTTCCCTAGGAGATTAATTGCGTTGAAAAGAAACGTTCTTTCCTCTCTGGTTTTGCTCCTGCGGACCAGATTCAATCTGACCTCTTTCTCTTCTAATTAACCCACATATATTACTATTTGTTCCCTTTGTTCTTTTTGTAAAAATAATTATTATTACTGTGATTATGTCTCTTGAATAGGGATCATTTGGTCATTTTCTATTAAGTAGCCAGGATATTTTATTTTGTTATTATTACCATGTCTGTTTGCCACAACTTATCTGAAATAGCTCTGCTTGCCTCAAGCATGTTCTTGGCAAACAAGGCATAGTTTGCGCACAAGTCGGACCAAATTGAGTTGCAGTTGGACGGGTCCCAACTCCCTTATCCAGAAAACTTGGGCCTAGTGCAGCAGGAAGTAGCCCAACACTATAAGCAAGGCCCACCACTTTACAATTGGCGACTTCATTGGGGAGTTGGGAAATAGATAGGGGCAAAACACAAAATACCTCGCAGACAATGCCACCAAAATCCAGAACGACACGAAACATGAGTACCGTGCCCTCGCAAGTAGAGTCCAGGCCAACGACGCCTCACCAACAGCAGCCTAACCAAATGGAAGGTGCCAACAGAACGGGGGCTGATCCTCAGCCACAGCCAATAATTCCCACGGACAATGTCAATACTTTCATTGAAGTATTGCAGTCACTACAGCACTCGTAGCAACAAATGATGGAAGAAATTCGTCAACTAAAAGCAGACAAGACGAAAGAGAAGGGGAGCCAACATGTCCCAGAGCATCCGACAGACAAAGAGGAAACACTAGCCCCCCAAAATGCAGAACAACGCTTCATTACTATGGCAGAGGTAGCAGCTCTCCTGGAGCAGGAGAGAGCTAGAGCACCTAAAGAAATATTCTATGCACGGAGTCCCCCATACACACTAAGAGTACTCAGCAAGCCATACCTTGAGAGGTATGAGCCACGGGCCTTCACCCAGTATGATGGCAAGAAAGGAAGTGCTGTCGAACACGTGAGCAAGTTCATTGATACTCTCGGTCCCTATGCAGCAGATGAGGAGCTATGTCTTCGAGAGTTTTCCAAATCGCTATGTGACCGAGCGTACACCTAGTATATAGGCCTAAAGCCAGGATCCATCCCAACCTGGGATGATATGGCAACATCCATAAATCAAATCCCCATCAAGAGGGCCTTGGTAGATACAGGCGCTTCCGTAAACCTCATTCCATTAAGCACCTTATAGGCGGCAGGAATTTCAGAAAGAAAGATCCAAGGATGCCCAATAGAAGTGACAGGGTTCGGCGGAAGGGGCGTGTACACCGTAGGCCACATCTAGCTGTGGTTGAAAGTAGGCCTCATAGCTTCTTTAGCTCGTTTCCATGTGGTAAGAACAAAAGTATCCTATCATGTGCTTTTGGGAAGGCCCTAGTTGCACAAACACCGATTGGTCCCGTCCACTTATCACCAGTGTGTGAAAGGAAGATTGAATGGCAAGATAATACGTATAGCCACAAACCCTTCGCCATTCGAGCAGGCAGAGGCTCACCTAGTGGAAACTATGTTCTACGACCAATGGGCTCCATCTGGGGAAAGCTCAGTATCAAAGCCACGAGGTACCTTCATACCTAAGTGGGAAGACATCCAAAGTGACCCAGAGCCTGATATAAGGGAGTTGCTAGCACGAAAGAAGAAAAGAAAAGAAGCACCCACCGTAGAATCAGATGACACACCCCAATGCGTCCGGGTCTAAGGCCCTAATGGTAGGATCGTGTACAGATTATGAAGGTGCGCGGGGCCTACAAGTGAGATACAAGCAGGCCCCACCCAAGAATGGCAGCACGAGAGCTTAGCGTGTTGTGTCGCTCAAGAAAGTTTGAAAAAAGAGGAAGAGAAGGATGGGGAAGTTGTGGCAGAAAAAGATGCATAGGTTGTGGCAGAAGAAGGATTGGAAGAAGTTGACCTAGGGTCTGGTTCACAAGAACCAAGGCCTATCTCAATTAGTGCAAGTCTAACAGAAAAGGAAAAATCAGAGCTGATACTATTGTTGAAAGAATTCAAAGACTTCTTCGCATGGGATTACAGTGAAATGCTAGGATTAGACCTTAGGCTAGTTGCACATACATTGAATGTAGACCCAGAGGCCAAGCTAGTGGCTCAACTTGCCAGCATATTTCACACAGAAATAGAAGGGCAGATAGTCAAAGAAGTACAGAACTTGCTGGCTGCAAGATTCATCAAGCCTATTCAACACCCTCGCTGGCTATCCAACATAATACCAGTAAAGAAGAAGAACGGCCAGATAAGATGTTGTGTAGATTTCAGAAATCTCAACAAAGCCTGTCTGAAGGACGAGTTCCCATTGCCAAACATGGATTTACTAATAGATTCTGTGGCAAGAAGCGCCATGTTTTCGTTCATGGATGGGTTCAGCGGATACAATCAGATCAGGATGGCATCAAAGGATGCAGAGAAAACTGCTTTCAGAACACCCATGGGCAATTTCTACTACACTGTGATGTCCTTCGGGTTGAAAAATGCAGGTGCAACTTATCAACGAGCAATGACGGTCATATTTCATGACATGATGCATCAGGAACTAGAGGACTATGTGGATGACATAGTGGTTAAATCAAAGAGGAGAGAAGAGCACTTCTACGTGTTGAAAAATGTATTCGAAAGATGCAGAGCCTTTAAGTTAAGAATGAACCCCCTCAAGTGCGCATTTGGGGTGTCCTCTGGGAAATTCTTGGGTTTCCTGGTTCACAGCAGGGGAATAGATGTGGACCCGGCCAAAGCCACGGCCATAGCAACTATGAGACTTCCGGTCACGGTAAAGGAGTTAAAGAGCTTCTTAGGAAAAGTCTCATATATCCGGAGATTCATCCTTGGGTTGGCATCAATCACTTCTGCTTTCACCAAGCTACTCAAGAAGGGGCAAAGTTTTGAATGGGGGAAAGCGCAGCAGACGGCCTTCAAAAGGCTACAGCAGATCATGATGAACCTCCTCACGGTGCAGGCCCCTATCCACAAAAAACCATTGCTACTTTACTTGGCCGCCAACTCGTATGCCATTGGTGCATTAGTCACCCAAGAGGATGGAGGTGGCATTGAGCAACCAGTGTACTACATCAGCCGCGCCTTAAAAGATACAGAAACTCGTTATCCAAGGGCGGAAAGGGCGTGCCTGGCTATTGTGTATGCTTCGCAGAGGTTGCGCCATTATTTCTTGGCCTACGAAGTATGGCTGATGACCAAGTCTCATGCTATCAAAGCTTTGTTACAGCAACCGATCCTCTCTAGCAGAATATCCCAGTGGTTGTTACAATTGTCACAGTACGACTTGAGAATGGGGACACCTAGGGCGGTGAAAAGCCAGGCTATAGCGGATCTATTGGCACAGTTTCCAAGAGAGGAAGAATTCCCACTGAATGATGAAGTTCCAGGGGAAGTAGCCATGGCAAAAGAGGTCAGAGAACAATGGGTAATGAAATTTTATAGGTCTTCTACCACCTAATCTAGAAGGGTGGGAGTAGTTTTGTACAATGAAGAAGACAAGGCAGTGGTGCTATCGTTTAAACTGGAATTCCCCTGTTTAAACAACATGGCAAAATACAAAGCCTACTTAACCGGGCTAGCCATGGCTCTCAAAATGGGAGTCAAACATTTAAGGGTATTGGGTGATTCGAACCTAGTCGTCTACCAGACCAAAGTAAGCTTCTCCTTAAAAGAGCCCAGCCTAGCCCCATACAGAGCAATGGCCCAGAGGATGGAAGAAAAGTTTTCAACCTTCAAAATAGAGCATGCTCCAAGGAACGAAAACCGGTTTGCAGATGCATTAGCCAATTAGGGTCACAAATAATTTTCGAAGGGGATAGCACCAGGATAGAAGTCAGCAAAAGGAAAGAATCCATTATTGAGGTGTTGAAGGAAAGGTTCTGGGAGGAACAGTGCGAAGGGGATTGGCAGATCCCCATAAGGGAAGTCTTGATGAGAGGAGAAGACGCCGCAGAATTAAAGATACCAAAAGACTACACCCTGGTGAGAGAGGAGTTGTACCGCAGGATGCCAGATGGGGTTTTGTCCAGATGCGTGGGGTAGGAGGAGGCCCAGAGAAAATTGAAAGAAGTACACGACAAGACTTGCAGATCCTGCGGGGAGGTCAGCCTTTACCGCAGACTTCAAAGGGCAGGCTTCTACTGGCCGAGTATGGGTAAAGATGCAGATTAAGTCCAAACCCAATATGGGACCTGCCAGCTCGCGGCAGACAGAGAGGAAAGTTACGCTGTGTTCGTCAGCGAGGACTGGAGAAGCCCATTCATACAGTACTTAACAGAAGGCATTCTGCCACAAAAGCACAGTGAAAGATACAGGCTTAAGAGGTTGGCAACACGTTACTTTTTGCATAACATGGTCCTTTTCAAAAAAGGGTACGATGGGGACCCTTTGAGGTGTTTGGACCCTGAAGAAGCAAGAGAAATGATAAAAGAAGTACATTCAGGAGAGTGTGGGGAACACCAGGGGAAGAAAAAGCTCCACAGATGCCTGCTGCAGATGGACTACTACTAGCCTACCATGAAAAGAGATACATCAGAATTTGTAAAAAAGTGCCACAATTGCCAAGTACAAGTCAATTTGATTCACACTCATCCGCAGAATTTACATAGCATGGGCACCCCATGGCCCTTCCACACTTGGGGGCTTGATTTAGTGGGACCAGTTAACCCACCATCGCGTGGATATATATGGATACTAGTGGCTACAGAGTATTTTACTAAATGGGCAGAGGCAGTACCACTCCGTAAAGCCACAGGAAGAGCAGTGGCAAACTTCATCAAGGAGAATATAATTGTAAGGTTTAGGGTGCCCCACAGGATCATTAGTGTCAATGGTACACCATTTGTCAACAGTGATGTAAGGAAAATGCTAGAGTTCTACCAAGTCAAACACCACTGGTCATCGCCTTATTACCCTCAAGAGAATGGGCAAGCAGAGGTAACAAACAAGACTCTCATAAAGATTATCAGTAAGATGAGCCAAGAGTATACAGGAGGATGGGCAACGTACCTGCCAGACGCTCTTTGGGCTTATAGAAATTCACCAAAGTCAGCCACGGGCTTTTCACCTTTTTCCTTGGTCTACGGAACTGAGGTAGTAAGCCCAGCAGAAATAATGACTCCATCCCTAAGAGTCATGCAGATGCAAGAAAAAGAAAAGGAAGGAGAAGTTTTTGCAGCAGAAAGGCACGAAGATCTAGAAGGACTTGATGAAAAGAGAGAAAAGGCCCAGGAGCGCAGCTGCAGATACAGACAAAAGATGACTGAAGCCTATGGCAGGATGACCAAAGAGAAAGTGTTCACAGAAGGACAACTTGTGTTAAAAGTAGCAGACTATGTCAGGAGAGGCATGACAGGACCATCTAAGTTTGCACCGAAGTGGGAAGGACCCCTTGTGATAAGGGAAGCGCATCAAAGTGGATATTACCGTTTGAATCAAATGGATGACAGAGACTTAATGGATCCCATCAATGGGAAATGGCTGAAACGTTATTATGCCTAGGGATAAAAGTTATGTGGTTGTCCCTTTCTTTTGTCTTGTTAAAAAGTTTTTATGTTTCCTTTACCTTTTCCTTCTTTCAAGTGACTACATCACAAGACAGAATTGTAACGTACTTTCATGAATATGTAATGAAAAAGTACGAAATATTAGCACTCTATGTCATAGCGATAGTAAAAGTAGTAGCAAAGTGTAGCATCATAATTACAAACCCAAACTGTGGCAAACACACGCAAAATAAGTGCTATAGGAAGCATATAAGTGTCCTGGATAAAGCTAAAGAGAAGGAAAATGAAAAAGAGAAAGAAGGAAACTACATCATCATCAACGGAGTCTGGAAATGAAAGTCTGATCTCCAAAACGGCTAGGTCCACCAATGCTAGAAAGAAGGCACTCGCGATGGCCCTCTAAGTCTGCCATCTCCTTCTTCAGAATCTCAACCCGTGCATGAATAGCATCAACAGCTAACTGAACTCTCCTCATAAAAAAAGCTCGGGTAACCTTACAGAGATGATCCAGAATAAACTCCACAGCAAAACCTACACTGATAAGCTCCTGAATCGCGGCCCTCCACTATAAGATCCTCTCGGTGGAGACGGTGTCAACAAAGTTATGCTCAATGTCGTTCATCACGCTCCCTTACATCTTCAAGAAGTGCTCCCTGGCAGAATGGCCAAGACGAAATCCCTGCATAAAATCACCACGGCCGCTATAGACCATCACCAAGTGAGAAACACAATCCTTGGGGACTTGGAAGCCATGGAAATCCACATAAGGAGGCCCAGAACCCCAAAAGTCTGCAGGGCCAAGGTCGTTAACCTCAGGCTGATCAAAGCGGGTGAAAAAGGCTGCAGCTTCATTCACAGGGTCCGGGATGGTGGCAGAACTGCTACCCATCTCAAATTGAGAAGGGGTAGTGAGAAGTGGACTTATCAAGAAAGCACGAGGCGAAATGAGAAGCTGTGATCTAGAAAGGACAAGCTTAAAAAAAAAAAAATGAAGGAGAAGATAAAGGGGAAAGGAAACTTACCAGGGCCAGTAGGAATGGGGGCTGTGGGAACGGTAGAAACAGGCACTGTAGGTACGGCAGAAACAGGTGCAGAAGGTACAGTAGGAATGGGTGCTATGGGTATGGAAGGAATGGGCATCCCTATGTCTGCTGCAATTCCTTGCCCCTCAAAGGTCTCTGCAAAAAGGGAAACAGGCATACAGATGAAGGGGAGACCGCAGCAAGGAGCAACGCAAATACATATGTACGAGGAAGAGGTAACAAAAGAAGGTAAAAAGTAAACTTAGCATATAAAAGGGAAGACGCATACCCATGAATTCAGGCTCGGGTGGGGCACTTTCCTCTTCGTCAGAATCAGAAATCCTCTTCTTTAGGATAGGCTCGTTGTCAGGATCCTCAAGAATGTCCTTAGACCCCTCAGAGGATAAGTTTGTGTCAGGCCCACATGTAGCAGAACTGGGAATGGAGGAAGGAGTAACCACCAGAGAAGAACTATCCTTCACAGCCTGGGATAGAGCTGTGAAGGGGTCACTGGTGGAGATGACAAGGGGCAGAACAAGGGAAGCAGCCTCAGTCTGAACAGCAGCAGGAAAAATAACTCCCTCTGGAGGAGTAAGCGTTTTGGCAGGAATAGGTGTGGTCTCACTAGCCCCCTCAGTATGAGTACCCTCTTCTCTGGGTACCAGCTCGGTGGGAGGGGTAGGAGCCTCGGCATGAACTCCATGCACAGCGGCAGAAGGAGCAGGTGTTGCAAATGCTACATCAGGCCCATCGAAAAAGCCCTCCATGGGTACACCCATTGAGGCAGAGATCTCCTCAGCAGTAGGGCGACATACGGAGAGAGGTTCGTGCTCCTCCTAAAATATATATATATATATATATATATATATATATATATATATATATATACACACACATATAAATACATATGTGAAGACCAAAGGAACTTTTAATTGCATGAGACAAACCAAAAACATGTGGCAGAGGAAGCACGTGCAAAGAAAAGAAAGGGAAGAGAAGAAAAGAGATGTACCTCAGACTTAGGCTCATCAAGTAAAATGGGATGGGTGACTGACGTATCCTCCTTTTGCTTAGACTGCAAAAAAAAAAAAAAAAAAAAAAAAAAAAAAAAAAAAAAAAAGGGAACAAAAGAACAAGGTTAAAGAAAAAAAAAAGTCAACAAGGTTAGCCACAAGAAAGCCAAAAAAGTATTTTAAAGGTAACTTACTCTCTGCTCAGCAGCAAACGCAGGATGAGGGGTTGTCTTCCTTTTGCTGGCTCGTGTTCTGCTGGCAGGGGGAGCATCTGTAGGTGGCCGTGGAGTAGCAGGCTTGGACTTACTTGCAGACTTAAGCTTGGCCGGAACTTTTTTACTCGGTGCAGAAATATTTGTAACTTTAACTTTTTTCTCCCAACCTGGAGGATAATCGCCAGTGTGCCAATACCACCCTCTTTTCTCCTTATCCCATTCAAAGATGGCAGACTGGTTCTGTTTCTTTGCATATGCTAACACGGACTTGGAGGGCAGGAGCAATCAAGAATTAGTCGAGATAACCATACTGAGCCCATCAGGAGGAATAAGGGAGAAACCACAACTACCCACCAACTCTTGCTCGAACGAAGTCATCACTGCTTGCCAATACCCATGCATGGCAGGAGTACAAAGACCTTCCCTCAGTGAGCCAGGAACAGTAACTGCACTGAAACGCTGCCTCCAGAATTCAAAGGCAGTGTGCCGCAAAAAGGGTCGAACCGAAGTAGGGGACTCCATAAGAAAAGAAAGATCATCAGGAATGTCCTGATCTAACCCAAACTGTCTTCTCACTCGGTTGGCAGGATAATGAACAAACTTGATGCCTTCATCGGCTAAGTAAGGCAACCATCCGGCATTGGTGGCTGCCAAATAAGTAATCCCTGTCTCATCAAAACTAGCCAAGGGAGTGGTAGTCCCAACAGTGTCAACAAACAAACCCATTGCAGAATCTATGCATGTATAACTCACACCCAAATTTCTGTAAGCCCTCCAAGAAAAACCAACACCTTCATCGAAAGACTCAACAACCGAATAACCAATAGGCTTCAAACCAGACCAACGGAAAGCCAGCGGAAAATTGGACTCAAATCTACCGCAGAAATCAGTAATTGCCCTCGAGCATGATTGGTACTTCTCTCTAACAAAGTGAGCGGGTCTACATTTTGCCAAAAGTTAGGCACAACGCTCAAATAACAACTACTGCAGAATAGTACTATGAACGAAGGAGGTAACTACGTGACAGGATCCTGCTTGACTCTCATCACTCCGCAGGATATCTAATTAGACATATAGATGCCCCAAGAACATAGGGGCCAACGGCAGGCTCACCCCGACGGATATCTTGATGGCTAAACGGAAGTATAAGGGCTTTATGGCATAATGGGGGTGGGACCAAAAAACAAACTTGCAAAGCCAAAATGCAACAAAAACCGTACAGTGGGCAGCTACAGAAAATTTAGAAGAAGAACTAACCCAATATGACAACTTGGCATTCCCGGTCATCCTCTTCTTCAATTCGGTCTCAATGGCCTCTTTCTCCGGAGAAAGTTCTAGAGTGGCAGGATCAGCGTCGCCAAGAATGGGCAAGAGTAACTTGTTAGCCACGTCTTCAAGGGTAACGGTGATTTCGCCGCAGGAGAAAAAGAAGGTATGGGTGGTGGTACACCACCAGCAGACCGAGTGGCGAAGGTTGTAGAGGTCCCTGAAGTTGGACAAGCAGCGAGATGAAACGATGGCCTTCAAAACACCAGCTCACTGCAACAACCCCATGAAGCCCATATCGGATAACTCATTATCTACCCATTCTCTCCAACCCAAGGCTATACCCGACCTAAATTCGAAATGGATAGGCACGAGGAGCGAAATGCCTTGGTGAATGACTAGATCGGGGATCGAGGAGGCCAACGGGGCCTAAGAAACATTGGGGTTTCGCCGACTAAGGGCGAGCCACACACGGCCTGATGGCAGCGGCGCATAATCGCCAGGAATCTTTGGGAAATGAGGGTGGACGTCATACCATGGATTGATTAGAGGGGCGCATTCACTGTCGGGGTCGCGCTGTGCTTCTTCCTCATCGGAGTGTTCCGACTCAGAATACTTTGCCTCCTCGCTTACGTCAAGTGCTGCGGGAGGGTCGGAAATGGCCTCTTTCCCTTTACGGCGGGAGGAGCCTTGGCTTTTCACCGGCGCCATAGTATGAGGGCTTGATCGGAGTAAATGGGTGTGAGTGTCTGAGAAGAAGAAAACGATGAAGAAAGGGGGACGGAGAGAATGTGTTTCTTGGAAAAGAAGGAGTTTGTGTTTAAAACAGGAGGGACTCCTCCTTAAATACCCAAGTCATTAATACCGGCACGAAGGAAGGCGACGGGTTAGCCATCAAAATGGGATGAAATTAATGAAATGACGGCTATGTTTTAAAATAACTACTAAACTGGGAAATTCGAAGAGACAACATTGTTTGCGGCAAGAAAAGAAAATATATATATATATATATATATATATATATATATATGTGTGTGTGTGTGTGTGTGTGTGTGTGTGTGTGTGGAGGGTCCATTGTTTAAAAAAGCCCGTGAAGGAAAAGAAAGAAGAAAGTTAGAAAGAACAGGAAGGTCTTTTATTCACATATGAACCGCAAGAACGCTTCATATGTTTAGGGAGCTAAATGTTGAGGGTCATTTTTGAGAATCCAAGTAGAAAGAAGAAAGCCTAGCAACAAGGGCAGCAAAAGGTTGGCAAGCAGATGGCAAAACCATTAGGCCCAAACGGCAGGAATAATGGATCACAGGCCCATGAAATAAACAAATGGGCCTTGAAGAGGCAAATAGGCCTAAAGAAGCCCGAAAAGAGAGAAATAGCATACCCATGGACAGCGTATGATATAGAAAAGTGAGAATGGGCCACTACAAGCCCAAAGTAATGTAAACAAAGAAAGTAAAGGGTTAATGGCAGGCCCATGAACCCCAAGGATGAGAATAAGGTAATTGGGACAGGGAAGTCCAATGAAGTTAGTAAAAGCCCATGGGAATGCAGAGTTAGTAAAAGAGCCAAGGTAGCCCAAAGAAAGCAAATGGGTCAAGGATGCCCAAGAGAAAAACAAAAAGGACATAGGAGCCCATAAGTAGGAGAACCAATGGCCATGCCAAGCCACTGGGGTAAAGAGCAAACGGCTGGCCTAAAGAGGCCTAGCATGATTAAGTCATTACAGCAGGAATGACAGAGTAATATGGCAAGAAATGAGGGCAATCAAGAAATGGGCCGAAAGAAATGTAAGGCCCAGTATCAAATAAAGCCCAACTCCTAAGGGAAGCGGGAAATCGAAAAGCAGCTCACATAAAAGGTCAAAGAAAACGAACGGCAGACTGTGCAGGCAAGCCTCCAGACCACGGCAGACAAATGAGCAGCAGGTAGATTTTGGACACACATGGAAGGGAGGCATGCGCAAGGCCCAGGCACCACCAGCCTGTACCCAGTCAATACAGGGCATGGTGAGGTTGTGGGTCAGAGGTAAGAGGGCATGGTTTGGCGGTGGGGAGAGGGGAAAAATCTATTTTTGAGGTTCCTACTCAGGCTCTTTTGGGGGAAGTGTCCTGCTGGGATGAAATACTACCCAAAAGAAGCAAGCTGAGTTGGAACCACTAGGTGCATGCCATGAGGGATAAGGAGAGAGAAAGAACCCAGACCGTAGCAGGAAAGGGTGTCATGGCAGACAAACAAACAAAAATACCCTTCTTTGTCTGGTGTTGAGGGGTGGCACACAGACGGACCAGTGGTGGTCGGCAAGTTCACCCAGACCAGACAAAGGAGGTTAAGGGCTAAAACAGTAAAATCCAGTTATGGCAGGCACTATAAAAAGAGACCCTTGCCATGAATAAAAAAAGGAAGAACGACGGGAACCATAACTGAAGAATAGGAATTCAAAAAGATATACCAGGAAACAGAAAGAAACGAGTGTGAGGGAAAGAAAGAAAAGAGAAAAACCAAAAAGAAAATAAATAGAGAGTTAGAATGGTAGGCATGCACCAATAGGTTGATTCCCTCTCTCCCTCACAAAATCCTGCTCTCTGTCAAAACCAAAAGGAGCCCTTTGTGCATCAACCATTCAGGTCCGTTTCCCTCAAGGTAGTTAATTTCCATGGCAGGACTTCCCTGGGAGATTAATTGCGTTGAGAAGAAACGTTTTTTCCTCTCTGGCTTTGCTCCTGCGGACCAGATTCAATTTGACCTCTTTCTCTTCTGATTAACCCACATATATTACTATTTGTTCCCTTTGTTCTTTTTGTAAAAATAATTATTATTACTGTGATTATGTCTCTTGAATAGGGATCATTTGGTCATTTTCTATTTAAGTAGCCAGGATATTTTATTTTGTTATTATTACCATGTCTGTCTGCCACAACTTATCTGAAACAACTCTACCTGCCGCAAGCATGTTCCTAGCAAACAAGGCATAGTTTGCGCACAAGCCGGACCAAATTGAGTTGCAGTTGGATTGGTCCCAACTCCCTTATCCAGAAAACTTGGGCCTAGTGCAGCAGGCAGTAGCCCAACACTACACCAAGTAACAATCTTTCACTAATTTTAGAGACAATTATCAAGAACTTGATACAGGAAATTTGCAAGGAAAGTCTATTAATATTATTTCATACATATGCTTTGACATGAAAGTGTTAACAAATGATTTAATAAGAATTTAAGCATGGGTTAACCTTAAAAGAATGTAGAAAGCACAAAATTGCAAAGAGAATTTATTAGTCAATCATTGTTTAAAAAATAAAATCAAGATTAATCAAGACTTTCTCTTGTATAATTTACAATAAACAAACATGCAATCCTTTAATCCACTTGCCTTTGATAAAAAACCGAGAGGTTGGGGGAGGGGCTGGTTATAGAAAAGACAATAAAAGAAAAGAGTTAAAAAAAATATAAAGACTAGAATGATATAGTTTTGTGGCAAGAAGGGATAAATGAGTTTCTCAACTCTTTTGAGATGCAGGCCTTTCTGCTAATCAATTATTTAAAACTTAAAACTCAAAATCTAGTATAGAAATTACATTTCCGTGTATTCCAAACTATGGTTCATATTTTTCTTTATTTTACATTTCTTTAATTCTTTTGTTATCTTATCTAAATGCTCTTCTAGGATCAAAGTAGGTATAGTATGGATAGGAGGCCTATTATTTTAAACAGTCTCATTGCACAAGTGATGAAATAAAGCTACCGTATAGCTTGACCTTACAACAATAAGTCAACGACTTACTCCTTGAGAGTTGAGTCTTTTTTTTTTTCTTTTTTTAAATTTTTATTTTTTAAGTTGAATCTTGAGACCCATTATCTATTTAAACTTCTTTTGGTTTGACTAAATATCATGAAAAACTACTTTGGTTTGGTTGATACTTGACAATAACGAAATGGATAGTAGTTCCAAAGGCCATGTACACGGTATTTATAATTGGCTTTAATTATTATTATTATATATCCACAACATTTACACTATTATAAAACCAGAAGAGTCCAAAGGTATATTTACATGTAGATTATTATTATTATTTTTTTTTTGGATAACTTTACAGGTAGATTATTGTATTAACTATTAAACCAGAAGATTTTTTTTTTTTTTTGCTAAACAACCAGAAGAATCTTATAATTGGGTAACTTAATACTATAATTTACTTGTAAATCTTCCTTTAGACTGTTATCGTATTATATGCTTTATCATCAGACTAAAACACTAATCAGTTTTAGGTGTAGGTGAGGATTGAACCCAAAATCTCTTATAAAACTATGAGAGAGATTTTACCAATTGAGTAAACTGGAATTTACAAATTCCTAAGTTTTAGTTAAACTAGTATGTGTGATGATGCTAGCTTATAACAGCATTTTGTTTTGTTTTGATTCTTTAAAAAAAAAAAATCTTAATTTGGGTAAATTAATTGATGGTGTATTATAAAACCAACTCTAAGCTCGTCCAAGGTAAGAATAAAGTACATGGATTGCCTAAGAACACTCGTCCACGATGAGGTCGTCCATCCATAAAGACGTTTGGACGACCTTACATTTAAAACGTGTTTCTCCATACAATTTTGAAGAACCTCCACATTCCTATTACGGAACACAAGTAAGAATCAAGGTTCATTACTACAAACCATTTCCAATAACGGTTACAAAAAATAAGACCAAACAATATAACTTTCATAGCAGTTAAGAAAGTTAACTCCAAACCTTTCGAACTCCTCAATGATATAAGTTATTAGACAAATAACTGCTTCCATAACACTATATAAACACCCATTTCCCGACAAATAAAGGCAGGTTTTTCCTTGACACAATTCCCAAAAATTTGGAGTTCTAGATTCTGAAGAGAGAAACTAACTTTATTATTGGAGGATTTGTGGCCGGCCAACCCCAGTCTCCTTTGATTCTTTGTTTTCCTTTTTTCAGGCCCTCCAAATCATTCAAGCCCGAAGCATCCAGCTTACTGATTTTCCGAGCATCATCATTAATAAAAAAAAAAGGTAAAATGCAAAACTGACCTTCTATGTTTCTTCAGATTTCATTTCAGTTCTCTAACTTTACTTTTGTTTATTTTAGTCTTCTAACTTTCAAATTTATTCAATTAAGTCTTTTTTATCAACTTTTGTTATATGTTGTGGTTAATTTTTCAATTTTATAAATTTTTCTTCAAATTTTTTTTAAAAAAATTCAGTTAATCAGTTGATTTTATTGAATCGTCACTCTGTTTATTCTTTAATGGAGCTTTGCACTCTTTAGCATATTCTTGGGATCATAATTTCATTTTGTCCTTTGATGTCAATGACGAGAGATTCCGTAAGATATTGCTGCCTCCAAATTACTCGGATGGAGTTTATGTGGATTCTGAAAATCTTGCAGTGTTCAAGGGATCGCTTGCTTTGATTGTTTTCGGTGAAGATGAAGCTGAGAATAGTAGCATATGCCATATATGGGTGATGAAGGAGTATGGTGTGGTCGAGTCTTGGACTAAAAGAAGTGTACCGATGGGAGAAGTTGAACGCTTTTTTGGCTGCACCATCAATGGGGAACTTCTGATTGAGAAGCACGGCCACAATCAGAGCCCTGCATTTGACCCTGAGAGTTTAAATGAGGAAATTCTTAGAATTCCAGAGCCTGCATGTATGATTTACACTGCAAATTTTGTGGAGAGCCTAGTTTTACTTGATGGGCTAAACATCTCATCTCAATCAGAAAATTCGTAAGTTGGAGTTTCTAGCAAGGTAGTCATCTTTTTTAAGTTCATATTGATAACTAATTTGTTTTGTGGTATTGTATTCAGCTTCTAGAAAGCTTTGTTATCTATGTGCTTTGAAAAAAATGAATCTGTTACAATCTTGTGTTATCTCTGGGTTTGTTCTAGGCATGAAAGTGTTGCTTTTGATGTAGAAATCTAATAAAATTATTAAAAAGAAATAGAGCTCTTTGAGGACAATGGCTATTATTTGTAAATTGAATTTTTGTGAGAAATGTTGTGCCCATTCTCTAGTATGGCATGACACTTTAAAACATACCTTTTTTTGGTGAGTGTCACCGCGAAACATACATGCCAACATACTCTCATTTTATCGGTCATAACTTAGTGAGTACTAGTTTTGGTGTCAGACTGACAAATAAAATTTGTTTTGCCTATAAAATGTTGATTCTTTCTGACGGGTATACAACTAGCAACCATGTTTCTTTCTCAAATGGTACGTAGAAATGAATTATCTTACTACTATGCTTGTAGAAGATCATTTGATGCATGCACTGGATGCATGAGATGCTGTCAAAGCCAAAAAAGAGGCTTTTGGAAGGACTTCTTTCTAACAAATTAAAAGCAGCCACTGTAGAATATAAGAAATTAACAATCGGGATGAAATAACTAATTCTGTGTTGCCTTCACTTTCTACTTATTGAACATCTGATTTATCAATGTTATTTATCTTCAAAAATAAAATTCTATTCCCAAAATTTATGGCTACAACTATACATTATCTTCCCCATCTTGAAATTATGATTGTAAACCTAGTCAATATTATCCGGGTTTTTTCCCCTCAGCTTCATTCTACTCAAATTATCTAAGCTTCCTTATGCTAGTATATTGTGTGAAAACTAATATGGTGTATTCTATGACTTCCAAAGAGTCAATAGTCATTCCTTGATCTATATCATCCATTTGGAAATATGTAGTGGGATGCATGGCAACTTGTATCTTTTAGAGGTGAAGTGTTTATCTTTTGGGAGAATTTCTTCAACAATTAACATAAATCAATACTAAAAAATATGTGATAGGGTGTTTGGTTCTGAACATTATATTTTAATGGCTTATGGGTTGTCCGAATCTACCATTCTTATTCAAATGCTAATGTTGTGCTATGTTCCTACAAAACTTCCAAAATAGTTAGCCATTGTATAAGAATTTTAGCAGAGAAAGCATATTGCACAGATATCACTAGCACCATCAACAAGTGTAAATAATTATCAAGAAATTTTTTTTAGGTTGGCAACCAAATAATTATTAGGTAGGATCCAAATTGAGGAAAATACTTCAAATGAAACTATGCATTGGATGGCATTTGCTTCTAGGGGATCCTACATGTTCACTTTGTATTTTGATGTGATTGGGGAAAGATTCCGAGAGATAGTGCTCCTTCGCAATCACTTCAGTGGAATCCCTAGAAATTTTAACAGTATTATGGTATCCAGGGGATTTCTGGCTTTGATTAATTTTGGTGAAGTTGAAGCAATTGTAGGTAGTGAGATATGTGGCATATGGGTCATGAAGGAGTATGGTTGCATTGAGTCTTGGACTAAACAAGTTGTACTACCACTACATCAAGTTTCTCAGTTCTTTGGGTTTGTTAACAATGACGAAATTCTAATTGACAGATTTGGCAGGCTTGTGTCTTTAAACTCTTAGCATCTATATGAGTACAATCGGGTATCATATAAGCCAACATAGATTTTGTATACAACTACTTACATAGAGAGTTTAGTTTTACTTCATGGGGCAAATGCAAATTATGTGAATTCGGAGAAGAAAAGTCATTTTTCGTAGCTTACGAAAGTTATTGGAAGATTTTTTTCATCCTATTCTACATGAAGCAAATATTTTTTCTTGTGCCCTTTGTTTCCTATTGCTATACGTTTGAAGTATTCCTTTATGTTTAGATTGTTATGCATGTGACAATCCCCAGCTCTTCAGCTTGGGATATAATTAGACTTGAGCATCCTCATGTTCAGTGGTGGAAATTGATTTGGTTCCCAAACTCCATTCCAAAACCTTCATCCTTCATTGGCTTTCTCTTAAGAATAGGTTGTCTTCCTATGAATTTAGGCTTCTCTATTGGGAGTATATGGGTTATGTCCCTTGTGTTTTATGCATAAATCAACTAGAGAACAGGGACCATTTATTATTTCAATTCCTTTTATCTAAAAGAATTTGGGTTCATGTGAGGCATTTGTGCCTTGGAAATAACCCTTGGTTTTGTTTGAATGATGTTATCTAAATTCAATGGTGTATAAATGATATGAATGATGAGAGATTTAATATCAGAACTCGAAAGCTGGCACTTTCTGCTACTATATATCATATATATAGCTTCAGAGAAATGCTTGCACTTACAATGGTTCTATTAAATTCGAGGACGTGATCTTGAAGACAATTAAGTTGGATATCAAGGTCTGAGTTGATTTCTGCGAGGAGTGAAGGCTTTGCCAGTCAATAAGTTAATTTGTGTTAATTGGGATGATTCTGCCAATGTATTTGGTCCTTGTTTGTCCTGTGAAAGTTGTAAAAGGTTTTGCTTTGTTGTTGGTTAGTTCAGATCTTTGTTTGTTGTTTCTTCCTCCGTTTCCTTGTTAGAAGTGTGGTTGGTGTGGTTTTATTGTGTATCCTGTTTGTTTTCCTCAGGTTTTAGGTTGTGTGCCTTCTGTACAATAGTTAGTAGTCCTTGGTGGCTTGTTCAATGAATTATTCATTCCAAAAAATTGATTTAACACAATTTCATTTCATTTGTGTTGTTGTGACTCAAAGTTGTGCAGAAAAAATGGATATGCTTAAGCTCTTAGGCTGCAACCTGATAAGTTTTCCATTAGATAAGGGCGGAATAGAAAATAAGTTGTACGCTTTATATAGTTGGTAGAGATCCTGTTTTAGCTCCTTCAAATTGGAAGTAATTATTGAATTGCCTAAACCACTCCCCACCTCTAACTCTTAAGGATGTCAAACTTGTAGTTGAATGCCCTAATTTTATATCAGTTTGGTGTTTGGAATTTTCTTCCTTTTCTTTCTTTTGGGGTGAATCCTCTGGTGAAAGTCATGATTTTTGGAACGCCTGGGTTCACAACAACAACTTACCTTTAAAATAAAATAAAATAAAAGGACATGCAATTTATGCACTCTTATATATAATTATATTTTGCCCCACAAGGAATCATCATTAGGTCAACCCTTCGACTAAATGATAAAACGAGATCTTGTTTAGCACATGAGTAGATATGGTGGGGCATTTGATCGATACTTGATTAGCATTGTTATTATGTAGTTCTTTGGGAGTAATTGTTCTATTGTTGCATACTACAAGCTCAAAAGCCAACTATTGCCGTCCTTCATTTTTTTTTTTCCCACAAAACAATACAATTTAGACCAATTTTAATTTTGTCAAATCCTTAATTATAATATAATACCTCATGACTGTTTTTTTTTTTTTTTTGTTATTTATTTATTTATTTTTATTTATGAGAGCTCATGAGTGTTATGTCTATATTTATTTAAATTGATGTGATTTGAAATTAGGGTATCTGTTATATAATTATTATTCTTTAATATCAAGTCAAAAGTCTAATGGAATTTTGAATCTTTGATATAAACGGCTTTGAACCTAGATTAGTAAACATCAAATTTTTTTTTTGGGAAACGATTAGGAAACATTCTTATCCATCATAACAATTACTAAAAACTTCCTAAAAAAAAAAAAAAAAATTACTAAAAAGGGAGAGTTTTTAGTAAACAGCTTCATAAATTTCATTGAGTTTGTTCAAATACCAGAATAAAAAATAAAAATAAAAAAAATCATAAGTTACCAAGTTAGGAGAGAGTATTAAGTGTTTTAGTTGATAAATTACTAGTTGTCTCAAAAGCCCCAACACATAAGATTTTTAATTTTAACATTTTAATGGAAGGAAGAGTGGAAATATGGATTGAACTCAAGATGTTCGGCTTTAATACTAAGATATATTACCTATTGTTTCATAAATTTGAACAGTTAAAAAATGATGTATTTAATCATTTAACTATAATTCTAACACTAGTGACCACAACAGTGCACGCTATGAAACTGTAATAATAGCTCAGGGTTTTTGATAAATGTAAACGAGTGAATTAAACCCTACTCGATCCGCTACTCCGCTACAAGGGGTCAAGGCAAGATTAACATGCATTAATATTAATTACCAGTTGGTTCAATTTAGTTAATAAAAAAAAAAAAAAAAAAGGTTTAGAGCTTAGTGGGAAGTGCGGTGAAGACTGCTTTATTAATTAAGTAATATATTTGGTTTACAGTTCTTAATAGTATTTGGACATAACCTTGAACGGCAATTTTGGAAGATGCTCATGGAGATCGATTTCGAGATTATGCTATTTCGAGGAAAAAGGCTACATTTGATTTTACCGTCTTCTTTTAACAAGCTATATTATATATGTAATGGACCAAATTAATAATTTATACAATACCCAAAAGAAAGCGAAATAGAATAATTGCATAAATCCCTAATCCCTTTTGCCAATGTTGGAAATTTTACAAAGCAATTCATACTTTTTTTAAGTCAAAAAGGTTAAAAAGTAACCATATGGGGATTAGAGTTGGTCATAAAAAAAATGACACTAAATTTCATATATAATAAGATCTACAATTGGGGTTGTGTTTAATGACTTTGGAGTTGTATGCTCTCTTTTTTAGAATGAAGCTCTTATTTCAAACCAAGTAAAAATATCGTTAAAAAATAGAATGTAGTCCTACATTTCTTAAAAAAAAAAAAAAAAAACATATATAATATACTGTGAAGCCACAAGATTTTGAGATACATTATTTGTTATTCCAAACAGTCTTTATACCAGGTTTAGATGTGTGACTTATTTGTTATTTGTGGGTTCCAGTTAGCCGAACTGGTAAAGTCTCTGATGATTGAATAAGATATCTGAGATTCAATCCCAGCCTATACCAAAAATCGATTGGTGTCTTGATATGATGCTAAATAACTATCATTAGGAGCGGGCGTCATATGTTGAAATTTTCTTAAAAAAAAAAAAAAAATCTTGTTGAATTTACAATTTTTTTTTTTTGAAAGATGTTGAATTCACAATTATACTTTGACTTAAGAAACTTTTCTTTAGGGGGTCATATTAATTTTCTTTTAAAAGGTGAACTTGTGTGCCGGCCCCATTGACATACCGAAAGCCATTGTTGACACTCACTAATACAGGAAGTCTATAAATTTTATTTATTTATTTATTTTTGGTTATGTTTTAATTATTTAGATTGTACACAAATACAAAAGTCAAGTTACCAATAATCATTGCACACTAGCAAATTGCAGTAGTTATGGCTGATTTAATGGGACAAATGGTCCCAGACCCAGTCTCTTACTCCAACGAAAGATTTTGGCATTCAAAACGAAGGATCCTACACAAGTTTGGATTTTTTCGAAAATCATGATTCTTGCCGGGTATTGTGGGTCAGGGCTGCTTTTACATAAAACAACAATTAAGAAAAATGTTTTGTGGGGTTTACCATTTCATGTCTTAGTTTGAATAAGAAAATCCTTAAGCCCAAAGAAATTTTGGTATAGAAATGGACCCATAACCAACAAATCAATTTAATTCTTCGAATCAATTGGTAACTAATTACTTTTATAATAAATAAAGGTAAAAGTTAACAAATATTTTAAAGATATTGATTTATAAATATTTTTTTTTTTTAAATTTACTAGAAAAAAATATAACTAACTTTTTAAACAACTTTTTATATTTTATATAAAATTAATATTAAAACTTTTTTCAAATAACTTGTTAATAAATGTCTTCAAGCTACCCTTAACCAAACCCATAAATAAATATATAATAATGCTATGGAACTTACACCTTTTGCATGTGAATGCACCACTCACTTTTGGTCAAGAAATTTTTAGACTAACCATATGCATATTTTTATCCTAGCTATATGTAACAAGGGGAGGCTGTTATAAATTCAAATAAGTATATAATTAATGTTTCAATTATTATTCTTTTGGATCTTAACAATAAAGAAATGGTTCCCTTTCTTCTCCCAAAAAAAAAAAAAAAAAAAAAAAAAAAAAAAAAAAAAAAAGAAAAGAAAAGAAAAGAAAGAAAAAGAAGAAGAAGAAAAAATGGCTCTAAAAAAATATGCTTTCTCATAACTAGAAGAGAATTCCCTCAAATGAGTGAATGACTATATTGCTATCCTCAATTTTTGTGGTTTGCAATAAGAAGAGAAAGTAAGACTTTTTGGATGAGTGCCAATTTTACCTATGTTTTTGATAGAGGTGGGTAATGGGAGATAAACGGAGTTAATTTCAGGTAGGTAAAGTACCAATTTTCAAACCACAGGTAGGTAAAATGTTTTTTAGACAAATTACAAGTAGACAAAGTGTAATTTTCCCTTTTAATTATATAAAGTATAATCTTTAATGTTTACAAAAGTACCAAGTGAGCTTTTTATTTTTGATAAATCGATTGTTTTGGGATGGGAGAAACAAAACTCTAGGCAAGCTTATCTTTGTATAAACTTAGCTAATTATAAAACTGTCTTTTGACGATTGAACTTATGCTTCAATGAAATGGTGGGAACTTAAATCTTGAGCCTAAATTGATGACAAAATAATTTAGGCCCATTAATCTAGCAAATAATCGCTAGTTTTATTTTATTTTATTTTTTAAATAAAGAGCCCATATAAGCCTAATTTGTTTAGATATCAAACAGGCTTATTGGTCTTGTATATGAAGCTTCGTCTTCTATAAATTAGAAATTGGTCGAGAGTCAGTGAGTTGAGCTAAATTAGTGTTTTTCAATTAACATTCAAACCCGTTTTAGTGCAATCTTTAAAAAGATCGGAAAACATTGATATCCTAGTGTGGGAAAAGCCTATGTAATTGTCAAAGGGCCATCCCAACGTTGTCCCATATTTTAATTGGGCTATAGTTTGGGCTTCGATTAATGCGAAACTCTATAAGGTCCATTAACTTGGCAAACACCGGTTTTAAGGCCAAAAACATTAAAGACTAGGTGTCCAAATAAAGCTAGTTTGGTTCTCCGACTTCATACTTCATTGATACGCTTAATGGGGTATGCTAAAGTATTTGGGGGGTTTTACAATTTCTAACCAAATAACTATTGTGACACACCCAAATTCACAAGTTTATGTGTCGAGTTGTGATTGCTAGGTTGATATGACATGTACGCTAGATGTATGTTAGGGTATACCCTGATAGATGAATGATTAGGTCTTTTTGAGATAATTGATGTTATGATGTATGTTTAGATATATACTAGTGTGTGTGTGAGTTAGAATGCAATATTGAGTGTGCCTTTAATAGGGTTAAGACATAAGACACAATGAGAGGAAGCCAACCCTAGGGTTGGTCAGTTTTGGGTGCCTAACACCTTCCCAAAACCGTACCTAAACTCCAAATCCATATCTCTGGTAGTAAGATCAAAAAGTTTGAGAGGATGCTATTTATATAGTTCTTAGACCATTGTAAAAGCTAGGTGGCGACTCCCCATTGTGTCCACACATAGCATCTTGTTTTCATGTTTTTTCTTGTAGGTCTATGGTTCCTTACTCTCCTCGTTCCCTTTATGTCAATTTTCTATTTGTCTTCGGTTAAGTTTTTTGGCGCTTTATGCCATTTGACAATTGTGTCAAAAAATGGGAGAAATTTGAGATTTTAATGTCTTTCCTCAGAAAGAGTAACAGATTTAGAGGAAGAATTTCATGTTAAAGGGAAGAAAATATTTAATGTAACTAACTTAGGGGGAGAGTTAGTTTGATATACTTTGAAATTGATATATTTTGAGATGTTTATCTTTGTGCTGTGTTCACATGCTATGATTAAGATATTCTTGTTTATTCTGCAAGCATTGGGAATAAAAGTTTTCTTGAGCTTATTTATTTAACTTGTTAATGTTTTCCACATGGTACCTTGATACTTCATCCATCAGCTAGAGAGCGGGGCTATTCTTCTTCTGGGGAGGCAAAGTTGTCCCTTCTACTGATCGAACCCTTAGTTTGGAGGTCTTCATCAACATGTTACGAGGCTCCAGTTTTCGGCAGGTCACCATTACTTTACTTAGAAAGGTGAACATCTAGGCAAGGGAAAGCGCAATGCGCCTGGTGCAAATGGCTTTCTTTTTTTATGATATACCAATTAGAATAGAGGGCCCTACCTACGTAGTAATTCTATCTTGTTTAGTGCCTTTCAGGAAAGACAGGTTAAAGCCGAGTCAAGATTTCGAGCCTTCTTCTTGCAACAACTTCCAAGGTTCAGATCTTTTAGACTAGACTTATTTTTTTTGTAATCTTGAGTAGAATGTATTCTAGGACATTCAATGTACTCTTGTGGTTTTGTCACAGATTGCCAAAGGGGGAGATTGTTAGGTTTATATTTTTATGTAATTGGCATTTCCTATGATAAAATGCATTTTACTTATATTTGGGTAAATCTAAGTAAGTTCAAGATGATCATTACAAGTGATTACATTGAAGACATGAAGATTACTCAAGAACTGCTCAAGAAAAACTGAATCAGCAGGTTTTGATACCTCCTTGATACTTGTCGATCTATCGAGATTTATTAAAGCTCAATACCTGTCTTGATACCTCTCGATTTATTGAGCTTACGGGATTTTTGATATTGCCTACAACGTTTTGATTCTTAAAGGCTATTTGTTATGGGTTTGCATAATCTTTATAGGACTAGGAAAGCCCAAGGTTTGTATAAATCTAATTGGAATAGGAGAGCCTATTTAAAAAGTTCATTAAGCTCCTATTTAAATAAGGAGGTGGAAAAAGAAAACCCCAAGAAAGCTTCATAAGGTTTTCTTTTTGAACCCTAGCCTCCACCTAAAAAAGAAAGAGTTCTTGCTGCATTTCTTGTACGTCTTTGGGTTTTGTAACCAAGCAAATTCTCTAGCACCAACATTGAATATCTTATTGGTGTTTCTATGTGAAGTTATTGCAAATCAACTACAACAATCAAAGGGTACTGGGATTTGTGCAAAGGAGTTAGTCACAAATTGGAGATTTATGTAACAAAGAAAAGAAGTCTATTACAAGATTGTTGAGGCTCATTTTTGACAAAGCCCATTAAGTGAAAAGGCCCAGCAACATGGGCAGACCAAAGTTAGCAAGCAAGAAAAAGCCATTGAGCCTAAGTGGCAGGAATGAATGGCTCACGGGCTCATAAAGTGGGTCCTGAGGAAGCAAACGAGTTTGAATGGGCCCGGAAAGAGAGAAGAAGCAAACCCATCGGCAGTACATAGAAAATCAAGAATGGACTACGGTAGGCCCAAAGTAATGCAAGTAAAAAAAGTAAGGGGCTAATGGAAGACCCATCAGCCTCAAGGATGAGGTATAAAGTAATTGGGCCGAGGAAACCCAAGAGAGTTAGTAAAGGCCCATGGGAAAACAGGATTGGAAAAGGGCCGAGGAAGCCCAAGGAAAGCAAATGGGCCAAGGATGCCAAAGAGGGAAATGGAACACAGGAGCCCGCAAACAATGTAAGAAAAGGCTCAGTGAACACACTGAGTCACTAGGAGGGAAATAAACGGCAGGCCTAAAGAGGTTTAGCAAGATTTAGTCAAACAACATTACAGTAGGAGCAGCAGAGTGGTACAGCAAGAAAATGCTAATAAGGCCACGGAGTGAACACAAAATAGGCCGGGGGAAGGAAGGCCCATGATCCAACAAGGCCCAATCTCAAAAAGAAGCAAGTCATAAAGAATGGCAGATCGGAAAACAACCCACGCCATAAAAAGCCAAAAGTGCACGACAAAACGTACAGAACAATCTCCAGAACATGGCAAGTGCATGAGCAGCGGGTGAAGAAGGCAAAGCACGCGCGAGACCTAGGCACCACTAGCCTGTACCCAGCCAATATAGGAAGTGGTGGGTCATGGGTCAGAGGGCATGGTCTGGTGGTGAGGAGAGGGAAAAAACCTATTTTGGGGTTCTTGCTCAGGCTCTTTTAGGGGAAATGTCCTGCTAGGATGACATGCCACCCAAAAAAAGCAAAGATGAGTTAGAACCACCAGGTGCATGCTATGTGGTATAGAGAGAGAGAGCACACACACTGTAACGGTTAGAAAAGGCCACAACAAGCAAACAAACAAAATAGCCTTCTTTGTTTGGCAGAGGGGAACGACACGGCCGGTACAGGTAAGTGGTGGTGGCTGAACCACTAACGACCAGTAAGTGGTCGACAAGGACACCCACATTAGACAAAGGCCGTTAAGGGCTAAAACAATAAATACCAGTCACGGCAGGCTTTACAAAGGACCCCTTGCTGTGCACTGAGAAAAAGGGGGGGGGGGGGGGAGAAAAAATC
Source organism: Quercus tomentella (assembly GCA_028535165.1). Taxonomy (NCBI): domain Eukaryota; kingdom Viridiplantae; phylum Streptophyta; class Magnoliopsida; order Fagales; family Fagaceae; genus Quercus; species Quercus tomentella. The sequence goes on along the minus strand of JAPQVY010000012.1, from coordinate 37,619,754 downwards.
ATAGTAATAGGAATTTCTAGAGAAAAACATAACCCAAAAGTAAGCATTGAGAAGGAAAGGAAGTAAAACAAAAGAAGAAGAAAACTAGGAAGTAGGAAGGAGAGGAAAAGAAAAACAGAGAGTTTAGAACGGCAGCCATGCACCAATAGGTTGATTTCTATAGCCTTGCTCTCTATAAAAGGCAAAAGATCTGTATTTGGGCATGGACCATTTAGGTCTGTTCTCTTAAAGCAATTAATTTCTTCTCTAAGATTACTTGCATTGAGGGAACGGTTTTTCCCTTCTTGGTTTCAACCCCATGTATTACTTAGCGTGGCAGACTAACGCTTTGATTTTGCTAACTCTTTTTATTCTTCACTTAGCTTATTCTGTGTACAAAGAGCCTTTTGTTGCTCACTTTTATTTATTGTGGCTAAAAGTAGTGATTGTATTTCTTATATCATCTTTATTATATTTGCCTGCCATAACTTACTCACAGTGGTTCTGCTTGCCATGGGTCTGTGATTAAACTCTGGCGAACAAGGCATAGTTTGTGCATAAGTCAGACCAAAGTGAGTCACAATTGGACCGGTCACGACTCCCTTACTCAGAACATTTGGGCCAAAAACCGTAGGAGGCAGCCTAACCCAACACTGCAAAAAAAGGCCCACTACAAAGATCAAGTCTAATTGGGTATTGGAGTAAAGGTTCAGCTATAGGTTGGTATTTTAGGATAGGCTAGGGTAGTGGTAAGATTTCTCATACTTGTAATTACTTGATTATTGATTAGTGGATTTTTGGGAGTGGTGACCTTAAATTCACTCGGTGGGATTTTTGCCTTGCGAGAGGTTTTTCCCATTTGTTAACAAATTACTGTGTCAATTTAATTTTTACTGCATTTAGTTTATTTGGTGATTTGTTAGTGCTTCCATAATTTGCATGTAATTCGACCTAATTAATCAACTTGGGTAATTGAATTAATTAACTAAGGTCAATCTATCTTAACCTAACATATTGTAAGCACAGTAAGGAATGTGGTTTTCCAAGTAACAATTTATCGCTAATGTGAAGAGAAAATTTTCAAGATTTATTTAGAAAATTGCAAGGACGATTTGGACAGCTGCACATCCTTGAAAATACTATCATGAACTTGTATAATTATAGCTATGTAGATCCTCCATTAAAAATATTAGGAAATAGATGCCCTTGCATTATAGCAATGGTGGTCTTACTTCTCTATCTTATGTAGTTATCATTATTATTTTTTTATTTTTTATTATAAAAGGAAATAATAACATAAAGATTCAGACTTAGTAATGTGCAAGACTTTTACTATGGTATAAAATTGCATTGCTATGGCTTGTGCATCATTTTTGAAAGTGAAATCATGTAGAAAATTGGCTACAAATTAAAATCGAAGTAATAATCTTTCACTAATTTTAGAGACAATTATCAAGAACTTGATACAGGAAAATTGCAAGGAAAGTCTATTAAAATAATTTCATACATATGCTTTGACATGAAAGTGTTAACAAATGATTTAATAAGAATTTAAGCATGGGTTAACCTTAAAAGAATGTAGAAAGTACAAAATTGCAAAGAGAATTTATTAGTCAATCATTGTTTAAAATATAAAATCAAGATTAATCAAGACTTTCTCTTGTATAATTTACAATAAACAAACATGCAATCCTTTAATTATAGAAAACCCACTTGCCTTGATAAAAAACCGAGAGGTTGGGGGAGGGGCTGGTTATAGAAAAGACAATAAAAGAAAAGAGTTAAAAAAAAAATATAAAGACTAGAATGATAAGTTTTGTGGCAAGAAGGGATAAATGAGTTTCTCAACTCTTTTGAGATGCATGCCTTTCTGCTAATCGATTATTTAAAACTTAAAACTCAAAATCTAGTATAGAAATTACATTTCCGTGTATTCCAAACTATGGTTCATATTTTTCTTTATTTTACATTTCTTTCATTCTTTTGTTATCTTATCTAAATTCTCTTCTAGGATCAAAGTACGTATAGTATGGATTGGAGGCCTATTACTTTAAACAGTCTCATTGCACAAGTGATGAAACAAAGCTACTGTATAGCTTGACCTCACAACAATAAGTCAACGACTAACTCCTTGAGAGTTGAGTCTATTTTTTTTTTTAGTTGAATCTTGAGACCCATTACCTATTTAAACTTCTTTTGGTTTGACGGGTGTTCAAATATTGTTTATTTTGTTGAAATTGAAAATTTATTGTTGAAAACAGATTATTAATCTCTACGTGTAGATTATTATTATTATTATTATTTTGAATAACTTTACAGGTAGATTATTGTAATAACTACTAAACTAGAAGAATTTTTTTTTTTTGGCTAAACAACCAGAAGAATCTCATAATTCCTATATAAAGAAAAAAGAAAAAAAAAAGAAGAATCTTATAATTGGGTAACTTAATACTATAATTTACTTGTAAATCTTCCTTTAGATTGTTATCTTATTATATGCTTTATTATCAGACTAAAACATCAATCAGTTTTAAGTACAGATGAGGATTAATCTTAAAATTTCTTATACAACTATAAGAGATTTTACCGGTTGAAATAACTAGAACTCACAAATTTCTAAGTTTTAGTTAAACTAGCACGGGTGATTCGTGCTAGTTTATAGCCGCCTTTTGTTTAGATTTTTTTTTTTTTTTTTTTTTTTTTTTTTTTTTTTAAATTTGGGAAAATTAATAAAAAAAGGGCCTTATTAGGTCAATAAAAAAAAACAAAAAAAAAACTATCTAAATAAAACCCTTATCGATCTATTCTTCACCGCATAAATTAGAATTCAGAAACCCAAATCTGGTTGAATACCAGTCGATCTTAATCAAGCCACCGATGTATCGATCTGTACTGTTGTCCCACCGTCTCCCTGACGAACTCGTCTACGACATCCTGACTCGGCTGCCAGTGAAATCCTTAATCCGATTCAGGTGCGTTTCAAAATCTTGGTACTGCACAATCACCGACTCCGATTTCATTACCAAACACTTAGACCGAGCAAACTTATTATCCAATAACAACAATGGTTGTCTGTTATGTAATCCATGTAGAAATGGTCAATATTCATCTTGCGATTATTTGTGTACGTTTGTTTGCAATACCGACCGCACATTGACGGAGATTTCTAGGTTTGAATTTCCTTCTGATGATGAGTGCTTGGTTGGTTTCTCTAATGGCATTATCTGCCTAGCTAATTATGACGAAGAATTTAGTCACATATTATATTTGTGGAATCCAAGTATTAGAAAGTTTAAGAAGCTTCTAGCTACTCCTACTCCCTTGATTGAGCCTTTTGATAATTCTGCTTTTGGTTTTGGCTATCATTCTCAAAACAATGACTACAAGATTCTGAGATTTGTGTTTATTTGGATCGATCGCGGAGTAAAAGTTCGGCCGGCTGAGGCTGAGATTTACACATTGAGTACGGATTCGTGGAGAAGGGTTGTGATATCGGTGGAGTCATTTTGTGGGACTGGACCAAATGAATCAGTTGATTCTATTGAATCGTCACTCTGTATATTCTTTAATGGAGCTTTGCACTCTTTAGCATATTCTCGGGATCATAGATTCATTTTGTCCTTTGATGTCAATGACGAGAGATTCCGTAAGATATTGCTGCCTCCAAATTACTTGGATGGAGTTTATGTGGATACTGAAAATCTTGCAGTGTTCAAGGGATCGCTTGCTTTGATTGTTTTCGGTATAGATGTAGCTGAGAATAGTAACATATGCCACATATGGGTGATGAAGGAGTATGGTGTGGTCGAGTCTTGGACTAAAAGAAGTGTACCGATGGCGATGGGAGAAGTTGAACGCATTTTTGGCTGCACCATCAATGGGGAACTTCTGATTGAGAAGAATGGCCACGCTCAGAGCCTTGCATTTGACCCTGAGAGTTTAAATGAGGAAATTCTTAGAATTCCAGAGCCTGCATGTGTGATTTACACTGCTAATTTTGTGGAGAGCCTAGTTTTACTTGATGGGCTAAACATCTCATCTCAATCAGAAAACTAGTAAGTTGGAGTTTCTAGCAAGGTAGTCATCTTTTTTAAGTTCATATTGATAACTAATTTGTTTTGTGGTATTGTATTCAGCTGCTAGAAAGCTTTGTTATCTACATACTTTGAATAAAATGAATCTGTTACAATCTTGTATTATCTCTGGGTTTGTTCTAGGCATGAAAGTGTTGCTTTTGATGTAGAAATCTAAAAATTTTATTAAAAAGAAATGGAGCTCTTTGGGGACAATGGCTATTATTTGTAAATTGAATTTTTGTGAGAAATGTTGTGCACATTCTCTAATATGGTGTGACACTTTGAAACATACATTTTTTTTTGTGAGTGTCACTGTGAAACATACGTACCAACATAATCTCATTTTATTGGTCATAACTTAATGAGTACTGGTTTTGGAGTCAGATTGACAATTAAAATTTGTTTTGCCTATAAACTGTTGATTCTTTGTGACGGGTATACAACTAGCAACCATGCTTCTCTCTCAAATGGTACGTAGAAATGAGTTATCTTACTACTATGCTTGTAGAAGATCATTTGATGCATGCGTTGGATGCATGAGATGCTGTCAAAGCCAAAAAGAGGCTTTTGGTTTTGGAAGGACTGCTTTCTAACAAATTAAAAGCAGCCACTGTAGAATATAAGAAATTAACAATCGGGATGAAATAACTAATTCTGTGTTGCCTTCACTTTCTACCTATTGACCATCTGATTTATCAATGTTATTTATCTTCAAAAATAAAATTCTATTACCAAAATTTATGTCTACAATTATACATTATCTTCCCCATCTTGAAATCATGAATGTAAACCTAGTCAATATTATCTGGGTTTTTTCCCCTCAGCTTCATTCTTCTCAAATTATCTAAGCTTCCTTAAGCTAGTATATTGTATAAAAACTAATATGGTGTATTCTATGACTTCCAAAGAGTCAATAGTCATTCCTTGATCTATATCATCTGTTTGGAAATATGTAGTGGGATGCATGGCAACTTGAATCTTTTAGAGGTGAAGTGTTTATCTTTTGGGAGAATTTCTTCAACAATTAACATAAATCAAGACTAAAAAATATGTGATAGGGTGTTTGGTTCTGAACATTATATTTTAATGGCTTATGGGTTGTCCGAATCTACCATTCTTATTCAAATACTAATGTTGTGATATGTTCCTACAAAACTTCCAAAATAGTTAGCCATTGTATAAGAATTTTAGTAGAGAAAGCATATTGCACAGATATCACTAGCACCATCAACAAGTGTAAATAATTATCAAGAAATTTTCTTTAGGTTGGCAACCAAATAATTATGAGGTAGGATCCAAATTGAGGAAAATACTTAAAACGAAACTATGCATTGGATGGCATTTGCTTCTAGGGGATCACTTCTGTGGAATCCCTAGAAATTTTGACAGTATTATGGTATCCAAGGGATTTCTGGCTTTGATTAATTTTGGTGAAGGTGAAGCAATTGTAGGGAGTGAGATATGTTGCATATGGGTCATGGACTATGGTTGCATTGAGTCTTGGACTAAACAAGTTGTACTACCACTACATCAAGTTTCTCAGTTCTTTGGGTTTGTTAACAATGATGAAATTCTAATTGACAGATTTGGCAGGCTTGTGTCTTTAAACTCTTAGTATCTATACGAGTGCAATCTGGGTATCATATAAGCCAACATAGATTTTATATACAACTACTTACATAGAGAGTTTAGTTTTACTTCATGGGGCAAATGCAAATTATGTGAATTCAGAGAAGAAAAGTCATTTTTCGTAGCATATGAAAGTTATTGGAAAATTTTTTTCATCCTATTCAACATGAAGCAAATAATTTTTTCTTGTGCCCTTTGTTTCCTATTGCTGTACGTTTGAAGTATTCCTTTATGTTTAGATTGTTATTAATGTGACAATCCCCAGCCCTTCAGCTTGGGATATAATTAGACTCGAGCATCCTCATGTTCAGCGGTGGAAATTGATTTGGTTCTCAAACTCCACTCCAAAACCTTTGACCTTCATTGGCTCTCTCTTAAGAATAGGTTGTCTTCCTATGAATTTAGGCTTCTCTATTGGGAGTATAAGGGTTATGTCCCTTGTGTTTTATGCATAAATCAACTAGAGAACAGGGACCATTTATTATTTCAGTTCCTTTTATCTAAAAGAATTTGGGTTCATGTGAGGCATTTGTGCCTAGGAAATAACCCTTGCTTTTGTTCGAATGATGTTATCCAAATCCAATGGTGTATAAATGATATGAATGATGAGAGATTTAATATCAGAACTCAAAATCTGGCACTTTCTGCTGCTATATATCATATATAGCTTCAGAGAAATGCTTGCACTTACAACGGTTCTATTAAATTTGAGGAAGTGATCTTGAAGACAATTAAGTTGGATATTAAGGTCTGAGTTGATTTCTGCGAGGAGTGAAGGCTTTGCCAGTCAGTAAGTTAATTTGTGTTAATTGGGATGACTCTGCCAACGTATTTGGTCCTTGTTTGTCCTGTGAAAGTTGTAACAGGTTTTGCTATGTTGTTGGTTAGTTCAGATCTTTGTTTGTTGTTTCTTCCTCCGTTTCCCTGTTAGAAGTGTGGTTGGAGTGGTGTTATTTTGTATCCTGTTTGTTTTCCTCAGCTTTTTTGTTGTGTGCCTTCTGTACAATAGTTAGTAGTCCTTGGCGGCTTGTTCAATGAATTAGTCATTCCAAAAAATTGACTCTAACACAATTTCATTTCATTTGTGTTGTTGTGACTCAAAGTTGTGCAGAAAAAATGGATATGCTTAAGCTCTTAGGCTGAAACCGGATAAGTTTTCCATTGGATAAGGGTGGAATAGAAAATAAGTTGTACTCTTTATATAGTTGGTAGAGATCCTATTTTAGCTCCTTCATATTGGAAGTAATTATTGAATTGCCTAAACCACTTCCCACCTCTAACTCTTAAGGATGTCAAACTTGTAGTTGAATGCCCTAATTTTATATCAGTTTGGTGTTTGGAATTTTCTTCCTTTTCATTCTTTTGGGGTGAATCTTCTAGTGAAAGTCATGATTTTTGGAATGTGTAGGTTCACAACAATCAACTTACCTTTAAAATAAAATAAAATAAAAGGACATGCAATTTATGCACTCTCATGTCACTTGTTGAAAATATTATGTTATTAGACCATTCATGAACCATAGCTCTCACAATATGTGGGTCTTATAGGTGTATGGGGCTTGTCATGAGTTTATCTCATAAGATACTTTTCTTATTTTTATTTTTTGAGAGTTTCATAATCCACGGCGTTCGCTCTTGATGATAACTATTTATTATTAGACCAAGACACCAATCTGTTTTTGGGGTAAGCGGAGATTGAACTCCATATCTCTTATTCAACCATTAGAGACTTTACCAGTTGAGCTAACTAGAACCCACACTTTACTAATTTTTTGATATCAAGTAAGAGGAACATGCGCTGATTGGCATAACTATTGGTTTTCATCATTTATGGAGAGAAAAATAAAATAATTTAGAATGGGGGAGTAAAGCATGAGATATAAATTTTAAAGCTTGTCATGGCTAATGTGACTGAAGGTCCTAGCCACAAATTAACACAAACCTCAATATTTTTTCAGTTATCCTTCAGTCAAAACAATGACCGACTATATTATTATAAGATGATGACAATGTATTTGTTGAACCCAAGTCTTAGAGAGTTGGAGGATGTAGCTCTTGCTTGATTGAAACTTATCCTAGTGTCACTCTTGCACTTGCATATCATTCTCAAAACAATGACTTCAAGCTTTTGCAGATCTTGTGTTCCAAGACAATAAACCATTACCAGCTGTGGCCAACATTTACAAATTGAGTATATATTCATGGACAGGGCATGCAATATTGGTGATGTCATTTAGTTGGTCTGGACCGAATGGATCAATTGATTATGAATCTGAATCACCCAGTTTATTTTTTAATGGAGCTTTGCACTTTTAGCATATTTCCGGCTCCACAGGTTCATTTCGTCATTTGACATCAATGATGAGAGATTCTGTGAGATATTTCTACCTCAAAATCACTTAGATGAATCTTTTCTATATTTTGAACGTCTTGCAGTGTTCAAGAAATCGTTGGCTTTGATTGTTTTTGGTATTGGTGGAGTTCTAACTAGGGAGAGTGACATATGTCGCATATGGGTGATGAAGGAGTATGGTGTGGTCCGGTCTTGGACTAAATAATGTGTACCAATAAAAGGAGCTACTGAATTCTTTGGCTGCACTCTTAGTGGAGAGCTCTTAAAGATAAAAGATTTTCAAAAAATAATTATTTTATTTGACCCTGAGAGTTTAAAGGAGAATATTATTACAATTCCAGGGTAAAAATGGGCTTTCGCCCAAAAGATGTAGCAAAATGCCCATATTCTGAAATTATCTAGGAAAATATCTTTGTTTTAAAATTCGATTTTTTAAAAATCGAGTTTTAGGCAATCAAACTTAAAAAAAAAAAAAAAAAAAAAAAAAAAAAAAAAAAAAATTTATGGAACTCGAGTTCCATGTGAATTTTTCTAAATAATTCGATTTTCATCAAATCGAGTTTTACATTGAAACTCAATTCTCTAAAAATTGAGTTTTAAAATAGGGGCATTTTGCTAGATAGTTTCAAAATATGGACATTTTGTTACATCTTTTGGGCGAAAGGGGCAAATGCCCATTTTGGCCTAATTCCAGCGCTTGCATGTATGATTTACACAGATAATTTAGTGAGGAGCTTAGTTTTACTTGATGAGGGTAAACATCTCATCTGAATATGAAAATAAGTTGGAGTTTCTAGCTAGGCAGTCATCTTTTTGATATTCATATTGACAAGTCATTTATTGTATCGTGTTAATATAAGCTACTAAGAAGTTTTTATTATTTATGTATTTGCAGATAAGTGAATCTGTTACTATGTTATAATTTCTTTCCATTTGTTCTAGGCATGAAATTATAGCTTTTGATGTTGAAAACTAAATTCTTTAAAAAGAAAAAAAATCATCCTTACGGGATTGTGGCAGTTACATACATATTCAGCAAATATAATCTTATTTTATTGGTCTAACGCAGTGATTACTAGTTTTTATAATCAAGTTAACTATTAAAAATGTTTTGCCTGCAAACTCTTGATTCTTGGGGTACCCATAATTTTGAAAATTTTTCTATGGACTATGCTCATTAATCTTGATAGGAGTGAGAAGTTTTCAATTTTGTGTCATTTGCATTTCGCTACTAAGAAAACCATGACACAAGAGATTTAATTAAACAGCTTCAAGAATTATTATGATGAAAGTTGTTCTCAGTGGCGGAGCTAGGATTTCAGTTTAGGGGGGCAAGATTAAAAGAAAAAATATTCTAAATATGTTAATCAACAACAAATTAACAATAACAAAATAAATAAACAATTGTAAATAAATGTAATTACAAGTATATGTTTTGTATCATTTAAATAAAGAAACAAAAATAACTAGTTCATAATTATTAACAATTAAAAGAAGAGAGTAATGTAAATACATAAAGTTTAGACATCTAATTGATTCATTAAAATAAGCTTAAAAAATGGATTCATTTGATGGTCTTAAGAGTATAGTAAATAGTAAATACCTGTAAAATTATATATATATTTCTCACCATCTTGATTGATTCTTAAAATATGTAGAATTCAACATTTATTTATCTATCCTTTTAAGTATCTAAATTTGAGTTTATAACAAAATTTTCATATTTTGAAACCGTTAAAAAGCCAAGAGATAGAGGAGAAGAAAAATATAATGAAGGGTTGGAGGCTCTAGGTTTTTGGTACAATATAAGAAGATTAAATATTTTTAATATATATATATATATATATATATTTATATATGAGACCCACTAATTGAATTGTATAACAAAAAAAGACTATTCACGATGACTTAAACAACAGGAGAATTCCTCTTTTTTGATTAATCACAATTTCCAAAATAAAAAACAAAGCACCTACAACAGTGCCACCATGAATTTTTTTTTTTTTTTTTGTGTGTGTGTGGAGAAACCAGACCTTACGGCCCAAATAGATACAAATAAAGGACTTACAAAACGTCCCTCGCAACAAGGGGGGCTAAATCATCAGGTCATCTCCCAGTATCATCCACAATAAAATTAAATATTATGGAACACGACACAAAGAACAGTATAGTAATTGTTATGCTTTAAATGTAGATAAAATGCATTAAGAAACTTATATATAAAAGTAAAACTATGCACCATATGTATGTATTATTCAGAGTCAGGGGGGGCAATTGCCCCCCCTCGCCCCCTGCTGCCTCCGCCCCTGGTTGTTCTCAAATTCTAATTGGATCATTTCTGTTAATTATTTGCCGTACTCTTGCATGAAAAGGAAGAGGTGAAAAGCAAATTGGCCAAGACAAAAATGCTAAGTTGCAGAGGTAATCTGGTCCAACATCTTGTGTCTTGTTCTAGATCAAAGATCTTTTTTAAAACTGTGTTTATGTGAAATGCAGATGAATTAAAACATAATTATGCATGAAAGCCAATTATTTAACCACCATGTCAAAGCCGGGCTTGTTAACGGCTGAGGATGTACTAGATCTTCCCCATCTTGACATCATGAATGCTAACCTAATTAATTATAGGGGCTTTTCCCCCCTAAACTTCTTTATACTCAAATTAATCAAGCTCTCTTAAGCATGGTATGTTGTACAAAAACTAAAATGTTGTATGCTATGAATTGCCAAGATGTCAATATTCATAGCCTAGATCTTTATCATCTATTTGGATCAGTGGATGCATGGCACATTGTAACTTTGGCGAAATTATATAATTGGTTTTTGAAGTTTACCCTGTGAGCGTTATTGGTCACTCAAGTATAAAAAATTAATTTTTTCCCAAAAAAAAAGTTAAAAATATTAACAATGTTAGTCCTTTTGTTATCTGTCATTAGTGTTAATGCTTATGTGGCTAACAGAACATTGACATATCTTCATTTTAATTGATGTGGCATTTTTTAGGGGCACATCACTAAAAAGTTTCAAACAGGGGACATTTTGCTAGAAAGTTTGTGAGAAAGGGCCCCATTTTGGCCGATATTTATGCAATTAAAAAAGAAGACCACCTATGATTTTGAAGACTCATGTGCCTTTATCGTGCGACTCACACCCATTTGAAGACCCACCTAGGCCACCTGTGATTTTCGTTCCAATTGAAGATCCATTTGAATAATTCAATCACAAATAATAGATTTGTAGAACATGCATTCCCTCGTCAGTTAACAAGGATTATATAGTGGGTCTACAAATAAATACTTAAAATTACTCAACCAAATTATAGTTGATATTCCAACAAATGTTTAATTAAAATTTTTGCCCCATGTGGCGGTAAACGTATCATCTGATAAGACATAAAAATAATTTTTTATTTTCATCGTTAGTCATGTCAGCATTTTCCCTCTATTACTTAACAACGATAACTACTTTGGCAAATTACCAAAATGTTATGAACTAAATTGACACATGTAAAACATTAGGGACCAAATTAAAATTTAGTGTAAAAGTTAATGACCAAACTCTTAATTTACCCAAAACATTAATAAAAACATTATCGAATAAACAAAATAAAATTTTTGTTATGTTTCTTCTATAACCGTGATAATGAAATAATTGGGACATGGCATTCTTCTATTATTTTAGTTTTGAATGCAATGTCTCGACCTGGGAAAAAGCCAAAATTGTTGTCCCAGTGTCTTTTGGTCGACATCGTATTGGTCATACCGATTCGAGTGAAATCCTTAAATTGATTCAGGTGTGTCTTTAAATCTCGGGACTCGACAATCACCAACCCTCCTTCATCAATGCACACTACGATTGAGAAAAATCATTATCCAATAACAACAATAAAAATGGTTATCTTTTATATAGGATAGCAAGAGAATATTTAGATCATCCTCATTCATCAAATGAAATTATTTCAAATAAATTGAATAATTTTTTCTCCCTCAAGTAAAAAAGGAAAGAAAAATTACAAATTTTTATTAATTTCATTAAAAATACTAGATTATTATTTATGATTGAAATTTTATCACACTGAAAAGAAAAACATCATAAAATCTAATATTAGACCAATACATGTAGTAAGATCAAGAACAAAATCTTAAAGAGAGTAGCTAGAGTATCTTAGGGAAGAGAAAGGTGAGTATAAAAATTTAAAAGGGAAGAGAAAAAGATGAGAGAAATAAAGTGAGTGGGTAACTGAGGTAGCTAGAGTTTGCAACATGACAAAGTATATATATGGGTAGGGTTATGGTGGGTTAGAAATATCACTAATTTAATTTTTTAACCCGCCCAACTCAACCTATCTCATTTAAAGGATCTGCACAAATTGGGTCGGGCAAGTTGGTGGGTTAGATGGTTTTTTTTTTTTTTTTTTGCATAGCCCTAAGCACCAGTAATGTCGTCTCTGGGAATTTAAATATATTAGGAACACTAATAAACACTAGTTAAGAAACAAGGCTCTTGACATAATACAACTCTCTTAAGGGTAATTTTTTTTTTCCTTATTATTATTATTATTATTATTATTATTTTGTATAAGATAAATACTAGTTAAGCTAAGATGGTGTTGTTTTCCAAGAAACTAGTGAGGCTGGCATTGGGGTTACCTGAAACCACTCACGTCGGGTGCTAGCTTACATGTCTAAAAAGATTGGCATTCCATCTTTTATTACGACAATAGAATGTTTGGCAGTTGTTCAAGCTCTTAGATTTGCTAGTGAGTGTGGCTTCTCCTCTTTTATACTTGAGGGTGATTTTGAAATTGTTTGCAAAGCTCTTAGGAGTGAAGATGAGTTGTTCACTCCATTTGGTCATCTGAGGGCTAAAGCTAAGTCCTTTGCAGAGTCCCCTCGTGTAGTTAATTTCTTTGATACCTATAGACAAGGTAACTTTGTAACTCATAAGCGTGGCCATTCTTCTCAATCAGATGGGGGGCTGAAGTGTTTTAAGTATTAAACTTTTAGTGACGACTTGTATGTCATCACTATAGGCTACCTTTAGCGATGAAAATTTGGATTCATCGCTGATACTCCCATTTGATTTTATGTTCCTATTTTTAGTGACGACTTATTTTCGTCACTATTTGTCACATTTAGCGACGAAATGAGTTTTGTCACTAATAGTGTTCTTAGCAACACCTTTAGTGATGAAAGTTTTCGTCACAAAAAACTAATATGGTGTATTCTATGACTTCCAAAGAGTCCATAGTCATTCCTTGATCTATATCATCTGTTTGGAAATATGTAGTGGGATGCATGGCAACTTGTATCTTTTAGAGGTGAAGTGTTTATCTTTTGGGAGAATTTCTTTAACAATTAACATAAATCAAGACTAAAAAATAAGTGATAGGGTGTTTGGTTCTAAACATTATATTTTAATGGCTTATGGGTTGTCCGAATCTACCATTCTTATTCAAATACTAATGTTGTGCTATGTTCCTACAAAACTTCCAAAATAGTTAGCCATTGTATAAGAATTTTAGCAGAGAAAGCATATTGCACAGATATCACTAGCACCATCAACAAGTGTAAATAATTATCAAGAAATTTTCTTTAGGTTGGCAACCAAATAATTATGAGGTAGGATCCAAATTGAGGAAAATACTTAAAACGAAACTATGCATTGGATGGCATTTGCTTCTAGGGGATCCTGCATGTTCACTTTGTATTTTGATGTGATTGGGGAAAGATTCCGAGAGATAATGTTCCTTGGCAATCACTTCTGTGGAATCCCTAGAAATTTTGACAGTATTATGGTATCCAAGGGATTTCTGGCTTTGATTAATTTTGGTGAAGGTGAAGCAATTGTAGGGAGTGAGATATGTTCCATATGGGTCATGAAGTATGGTTGCATTGAGTCGTGGACTGAACAAGTTGTACTACCACTACATCAAGTTTCTCAGCTCTTTGGGTTTGTTAACAATGACGAAATTCTAATTGATAGATTTGGCAGGCTTGTGTCTTTAAACTCTTAGTATCTATATGAGTGCAATCTGGGTATCATATAAGCCAACATAGATTTTATATACAACTACTTACATAGAGAGTTTAGTTTTACTTCATGGGGCAAATGCAAATTATGTGTATTCGGAGAAGAAAAGTCATTTTTCGTAGCATATGAAAGTTATTGGAAGATTTTTTTCATCCTATTCTGCATGAAGCAAATAATTTTTTCTTGTGCCCTTTGTTTCCTATTGCTATACGTTTGTAGTATTCCTTTATGTTTAGATTGTTATTCATGTGACAATCCCCAGCTCTTCAGCTTGGGATATAATTAGACTCGAGCATCCTTAGGTTCAGCAGTGGAAATTGATTTGGTTCCCAAACTCCATTCCAAAACCTTCGTCCTTCATCGGCTCTCTCTTAAGAATAGGTTGTCTTCCTATGAATTTAGGCTTCTCTATTGGGAGTATAAGGGTTATGTCCCTTATGTTTTATGCATAAATCAACTAGAGAACAGGGACCATTTATTATTTCAATTCCTTTTATCTAAAAGAATTTGGGTTCATGTGAGGCATTTGTGCCTAGGAAATAACCCTTGCTTTTGTTCGAATGATGTTATCCAAATCCAATGGTGTATAAATGATATGAATGATGAGAGATTTAATATCAGAACTCAAAATCTGGCACTTTCTGCTGCTATATATCATATATGGCTTCAGAGAAATGCTTGCACTTACAACGGTTCTATTAAATTCGAGGAAGTGATCTTGAAGACAATTAAGTTGGATATCAAGGTCTGAGTTGATTTCTGCTAGGAGTGAAGGCTTTGCCAGTCAGTAAGCTAATTTGTGTTAATTGGGATGACTCTGCCAATGTATTTGGTCCTTGTTTGTCCTGTGAAAGTTGTAACAGGTTTTGCTTTGTTGTTGGTTAGTTCAGATCTTTGTTTGTTGTTTCTTCCTCTGTTTCCCTGTTAGAAGTGTGGTTGGTGTGGTGTTATTTTGTATCCTGTTTGTTTTCCTCAGCTTTTATGTTGTGCGCCTTCTGTACAATAGTTAGTAGTCCTTGGCGGCTTGTTCAATGAATTATTAATTCCAAAAAATTGATTCAACACAATTTCATTTCATTTGTGTTGTTGTGACTCAAAGTTGTGCAGGAAAAATGGACGTGCTTAAGCTCTTAGGCTGAAACCACTCCCCACCTCTAACTCTTAAGGATGTCAAACTTGTAGTTGAATGCCCTAATTTTATATAAGTTTGGTGTTTTGAATTTTCTTCCTTTTCTTTCTTCTGGGGTGAATCCTCTAGTGAAAGTCATGATTTTTGGAATGTGTAGGTTCACAACAACCAACTTATCTTTAAAATAAAATAAAATAAAAGAACATGCAATTTATGCACTCTCATGTCACTTGTTGAAAATATTATGTTATTAGACAATTTCATGAACCGTAGCTCTCACAATATGTGGGTCTTATAGGTGTATGGGGCATTGGGGCTTGTCAAGAGATTATCTCATAAGATACTTTTCTTATTTTTTATTTTTTGAGAGTTTCACAATCTATGGTGTTTGCTCCTGATGATAACTCTTTATTATTAGACCAAGACACTAATCGGTTTTTAGGGTATGCAGAGATTGAACTCCATATCTCTTATTCAACCATTAGAGACTTTATTAGTTGAGCTAACTGGAACTCACACTTTCCTTATTTGTTGATATCAAGTAAGAGGAACATGTGCAGATTGGCTTAACTATTGGTCTTCATCATTTATGGAGAGAGAAAAAAAATAATTTAGAATGGGGGAGTAAAGCATGAGATATAAATTTTAAAGCTTGTCATGGCTAATGTGACTGAGGGTCCTAGCCACAAATTAACACAAACCTCAATATTTTTTCAGTTATCCTTCAGTCAAAACAATGACCGGCTATATTTTCATAAGATGATGACAATGTATTTGTTGAATCCAAGTCTTAAAGAGTTGAAGGTGGTAGCTCTTGCTTGATTGAAACTTATCCTAGTGTCACTCTTGCACTTGCATATCATTCTCAAAACAATGACTTCAAGCTTTTGCAGATCTTGTGTTCCAAGACGATAAACAATTATCAGCTCAGCTGTGGCCAACATTTACAAATTGAGTACAGATTCATGGATAGGGCATGCAATATTGGTGATGTCATTTAGTTGGTCTGGACCAAATGGATCAATTGATTATGAATCTGAATCACCCAGTTTATTTTTTAATGGAGCTTTGCTCTTTTTAGCATATTTTCGGCTCCACAGGTTCATTTTGTCCTTTGACATCAATGATGAGAGATTCTATGAGATATTTCTGGCTCAAAATCACTTAGATGAATCTTTTCTATATTTTGAATGTCTTGCAGTGTTCAAGAAATCGTTGGCTCTGATTGTTTTTGGTATTGGTGGAGTTCTAACTAGGGAGAGTGACATATGTCACATATGGGTGATGAAGGAGTATGGTGTGGTCCGGTCTTGGACTAAATAATGTGTACCAATAAAAGGAGCTACAGAATTCTTTGGCTGCACTCTTAATGGAGAGCTCTTGATTCAAAAGATAAAAGATTTTCTAAAAATAATTATTTTATTTTACCCTGAGAGTTTAAAGAAGAATATTATTACAATTCGAGTGCCTGCATGTATGATTTACACATAATTTAGTGAGGAGCTTAGTTTTACTTGATGAGGGTAAACATCTCATCTGAATATGAAAATAAGTTGGAGTTTCTAGCTAGGCAGTCATCTTTTTGATATTCATATTGACAAGTCATTTATTGTATCGTGTCAAGCTACTATGAAATTTCTATTTATTTATGTATTTGCTGATAAGTGAATCTGTTACTATGTTATAATTTGTTTCCATTTATTCTAGGCATGAAATTATAGCTTTTGATGTTGAAAACTAAATTCTATTAAAAAAAAATCATCCTTTGGGGATTGTGGCAGATACATACATATTTAGCCGATATAATCTTATTTTATTGGTCTAATGCGGTGATTACTAGTTTTTATAATCAAGTTAACTATTAAAAATGTTTTGCCTGCAAACTCTTGATTCTTGGGGTACCCATAATTTTGAAAATTTTTCTATGGACTATGCTCATTAATCTTGATAGGAGTGAGAAGTTTTCAATTTTGTGTCATTTGCATTTCGCTACTAAGAAAACCATGATTCACAAGAGATTTAATTAAACAGCTTCAAGAATTATTATGATGAAAGATGTTCTCAAATTCTAATTGGATCTTTTCTGTTAATTATTTGCCGTACTCTTGTATTAAAAGGAAGAGGTGAAGTGCAGATTGGCCAAGACAAAAATGCAAAGTTGCAGAGGTAATCTGGTCCAACATCTTGTGTCTTGTTCTAGATCAAAGATCTTTTTTTAAACTGTGTTTATGTGAAATGCAGCTGCATTGAAACATAATTATGCATGGAAGCTAATTATTTAACCACCATGTCAAAGCCGGGCTTGTTAACGGCTGAGGATGTACTAGATCTTCCCCATCTTGACATCATGAATGCTAACCTAATTAATTATAGGGGCTTTTCCCCCCTAAACTTCTTTATACTCAAATTAATCAAGCTCTCTTAAGCATGGTATGTTGTATAAAAACTAAAATGTTGTATGCTATGACTTGCCAAGATGTCAATATTCATATTCATCAAAAAAAAAAAGAAAAAAGATGTCAATATTCATAGCTTACATCTTTATCATCTATTTGGATTGGTGGATGCATATCACATTATAACTTTGGTGAAACTATATTATTGGTCCCTGAAGTTTACCCTATGAGTGCTATTGATCCCTAAAGTTTAAAAAATTAACAATGTTAGTCCTTTTGTTAATTGTCGTTAGTGTTAATGCCTATGTGGCTAACAGAACATTAACCTTTCTTGTTTTTAATTGATGTGGCATTTTTTTTTTTTTTTTTTAATATTAAAATGCTAAAACAATTTCAAGATTTACACTTTTACTACAAGATCTCTACAAACATGTAACTATGACACATAAGCTATTTTGAAAAAAAAAACTTACAAGTCAATTTTAAGTTAAGAATCTATTCATATTTAAAATAAAAAAGTAAAACACCAAAACATTTTGAAAAAAAAAAAAAACCAATTTTCACTGTCGGCATCTCTTCAATGACCACCCACCTAGGTAAGTTGGACTGTCCATCTCAAGCGATGTTCTACCAAAAACTCCCCAAATCTTACTTTCTTTCTTTTGGATGTTTTTATGGTTTTTTGAAGCATGAAATTCTTTTATTTTATTATTAAGATTTGGATCTTTTGGGGGTGATAGATTGTGAGCAAAGGAGGAGCATAGATTAAAAAAAAAAAAAAAAGAGAGGAAGGGACGAAGTTTTTGTAGCTTGGTTTGCAGGTGAAGGCAGATTTTTTTATGGACAAACGGAGAAATTCTTTGTAATTCGTAATGGCCACTATTCATTGGCTTCTAAGAAACCCATTATTTCTTCATTATCGTCATCATCTCCTTTTTCTCTCTGGTGCTAGTCTAAGTGCAAGGGACTAAAGATTAGAGCTTGAAGCGATACCGATGATGAGAAAAAGGAATTAACACTAACACTAAACAAAAAGACTAATATTAAAAAAAAAAAAAAGGAAAAAAAGAAGAAGAAATGCCACATCAATTAAAAAGATCCTACGTCAATGTACTGTTAGCCACATAGGCATTAACATTAACGGTAGCTAACAAAAATACTAACATTGCTCATTTTTTAAGCTTAAGGGACCAATAGCACTAATTTGAAACTTAAAAGACCAATTGTGCTCATAAGGTAAACTTTAGGGACCAATAATGTAGTTTCGTTTATAACTTTTAGACATGAATTGTTATCTATTGAGAGAATTTTTCAACATTCTTCATGAAGACTATAAGTATATAACCCTTTGTTTGGGTTTCATACTTTTGACCAGGATTTGGCTTCAACGTAGTATTTTAAATCCCACACAATTTTAAGTTACACTATTGTAATATTAAATAAGAATAAAACCTCTCTCCAAATATAAATTAGGGTAAATTACAAGTTTGGTCTCTAACTTTTATACTAAATGTCAATTCGATCCCTAATGTTTTAAATGTGTCGATTTAGTTCCTAACATTTTGATTATAGCCACCCATTCAAATCCAATTAACCGAGCAAACTAGCAAAATCTGTAATACATTAGAAGGCGCATATTCATAAGCAACCTATTTGGATTCTTCAGATATTTATGCAATTAAAGAAGAAGACCACCTGTGATTTTGAAGACTCATGTGCCTTTATCGTGCGAATCACACCCATTTGAAGACCCACCTAGGCCACCTGTGATTTCCATTCCAATTGAAGATCCATTTGAATAATTCAATCACAAAAAATAGATTTGTAGAACATGCATTCCCTTGTCAGTTAACAAGGATTATATAGTGGGTCTACAAATAAATACTGAAAATTATAGTTGATATTCCGACAAATGTTTAATTAAAATTTTTGCTCCATGTGGCAGTAAACGTGTCATCTGATAAGGCATAAAAATAATTTTTGATTTTCACCGTTAGCCATGTCAGCATTTTCCATCAATCAATATCAATATATATATATATATATATATATATATATATATATATATAAAAGCAGAGACCTTATGCGGGAGTACATGAGGTTCTGCCAAATGACACATCCTTTGCAATGGTCTTTCTATTGACTTTCCTCCCACCTTCTCTCAACTCTTCATCTCCCCCATCAAATCCAATTGGCTAACATTAAATTGTCACTAGCTTGGAATTAATAACCAATTACTCACATTCAATGCTTCTTATCAATGCTTTGGACTTTCCAAGTAAATTCATTTCACTATTATTAAATTTACTACTATCTTCCTCACTTTATACTGTTCTTAACCTTTAGTTGTCCCTTGGAATTTTCACAGCTAACCTTCAATTTTCTAAACCAGTTAAGGACACATGAACCATATGGTCTATAAATCACTAGCACCAACTTTTGTTTATTGGTACAATTCCTCTTTATGGTAGTTGTTCTCATTTGTCATATCTATGAATCGACTCTTAGGAGTGATCAGGAAAGCAGTGGGTTTGTTTTCTTAATTTAGCCAGTATTTAAGGTAAGATTCATCTTTTTAATTAATCCATTGTATAGGTAGCAATCGGTTACGAAAAGGGATTATAAATATTGGTTTTTGGTTTTTTTTTTTTGTTAATTTAATTGTGGGAATACTATGCTTTTGTTGGTCTTTGATTTATAAACTTGAAGTTGGTAAATAATTAATGTAAACCTTCATCCTGTTAATAGTCTTCCATTACAATACATTTCTTACTGTTCACTGTGCATTATCATGAAGATTGATAGTATTTGAATATCATTAGAGCATAAGGTTTGATCCACTTGAATTTTCACTCTTCAAATAGAAAGAAAAAAAAAAAAAAACACCAACAATTTTGATTTTCTTCAGATTTTTTTAATGGTGGTTATTTTTTATTTTTTATTTTTAAATTGGTTTTGATTTGCGGTGCTTTTGTAGTTGCCATTGGTAAATAATGTATAAGTAGATCCGATAGTTGTGCAAATTGAGAGGTTCGATTTGGTTCTACATGAGAACTCTGATATGGATGCATATAAGAGTCAGGTCAGGTATTGTTAGTTACTTGCTAACTTGCTTAATGTTATGTTGTTCTATATTAGAGTGAGATTCATTAGATTTTTAGTATGTTAATGCTTATATTGTTTGTTAAAAATGTTTTCAAGAGATGAATGCACCATGCTTTGCCCAATTGACATGATATAAATGTTGCTTTATTTGCAATATATCAAGAAGTCTATATTACTTCCAGATATTTAGCAAAACCAAACATTGAATATTTCCCTTTATTTGTGTTCAAGGAAAATTAACAATTTGGAGGCTCTATGCCGAATATTCCTAAAATCTGTGTCAAAAAATGTGTTGTTGCTTTAGATTGAGAAAGAAGATGAGAGCTTTTCTCCTTTGACTTTTATTTTAGTGAAATCATTTTTTTCCCTTCATTTTTTTGTTTTGTATTTATATTGTATTTTTCTCTTGAGAAATTGGAATTTAAATACATCTCATTTTCCTTATGTCAAAGGCTTCAACAAAATCTTGGCAAAAAAAAAAAAAAAAAAAATGGTTAAGTTGAAATTTATCAAGGAGTTTGCAAGTGGTATGCAAAATGAAATAGGCTATGGAGAAGAAAAGAAGTTTTGCTTCAAAATAGTTCCATCCATAGACACTCCATGGTGACATTCCATGGTGATGCTGGTAACTGGTAAGTGAATAAAAAAGTTCAACATGTACTAAACGCTTTTACATTTTAATTAAGTTTTTAACCTTTATTTTCAGAATCCATCCTCCTCTATTCTTTCTCTTTATGTCTCTCATTTTCTCATGTTCTCTTGCATTATTCACTAGGACCTACATAGACTCTAATCCCAGAAAGCCCTGAACCTTTCCTAGCCCAGCCCTATGTTTAGCTCAGCCTTTCGCTTGCCCCAAGGATAAATGTTATGTTAATGAAAAATTAAATTGATTTAATACATAACCTATTACTATATGTCTCTGGTATATTGATAAATTCTTATTGAAAATTTATTGCAATATTTTTATGAATTGATAAAATGGTGTTACTTAATGTTATTACTTTTAACATATGTTCAACATCCTACTTAACATCTTCATATAGTAGCTTACAATAATATCCACTCATCGCGTGGGCCCTCTACTAGTTACTTAACAGCGATAACTACTTTGACACATTACCAAAAGGTTATGGACTAAATTGACACATGTAAAACATTAGGAACCAAATTGAAATTCAGTGTAAAAGTTAATGACCAAACTCGTAATTTACCCTAAAAAATAATAAAAACATTATCGAATAAACAAAATAAATTTTTTGTTATGTTTCTTCTATAACCGTGATAATGCAAATAATCAGGACATGGCATTCTTCTGTTATTTTAGTTTTGAATGCAATGTCTCAACCTACGAAAAAGCCAAAATTATTGTCCCAGTGTTTTGGTCGACATCGTATTGGTCATACTGATTCGAGTGAAATCCTTAATCCGATTCAGGCGTGTCTTCAAATCTCGGGACTCGACAATCACCAACCCCTCTTCATCAATGCACACTACGATCGAGAAAAATCATTATCCAATAACAACAATAAAAATTGTTATCTTTTATATAGGACAGCAAGAGATTATCTAGATCATTCTCATTCATCAAATGAATTTGTTTCAAATAAATTGAATCATTTTTTCTCCCTCAAGTAAAAAAGAAAAGAAAAATTACAATTTTTATTAATTTAATTAAAAATACTAGATTATTATTTATGATTGAAATTTTATCACATCGAAAAGAAAAACATCATAAAATCTAAAATTAGATCAATACATGTAATGATCAAGAACAAAATCTTAGAGAGAGTAGCTAGAGTATATTAGGGAAGAGCAAGGTGAGTATGAAAATTTAAAAGGGAAGAGAAAAAGATGAGAGAAATAAAGTGAGTGGGTAACTGAGGTAGCTAGAGTTTGCAACATGACAAAGTATATATATATGGGTAGGTTATGGTGGGTTAGAAATATCTCAACCCGCTATCCAACCTGACTCACTAATTTAGTTGTCTAACCTGCCCAACTCAACCTACCTCACTTAATGGATCTGCACAAATTGGGTCGGGCGAGTTGATGGGGTTTTTTTTTTTTTTTTTTTTTTTTTTTTTTGCATAGCCCTAAGCACCAGTAACATTGTCTCTAGGAATTTAAATATGTTAGGAACACTAATAAATACTAGTTAAGCAACAAGGCTCTTGACATAATACAACTCTCTTAAGGGTAATTTTTTTCCTTATTATTATTATTATTATTATTATTATTATTATTATTATTATTATGTATAAGATAAATACTAGTTAAGCTAAGATGGTGTTGTTTTCCAAGAAACTAGTGAGGTCGGCATTGGGGTTACCTGAAACCACTCGGGTCGGGTGCTAGCTTACATGTCTAAAAAGATTGGCATTCCATCTTTGATTACGACAATAGAATGTTTGGCAGTTGGTCAAGCTCTTAGATTTGCTAGTGAGTGTGGCATCTCCTCTTTTATACTTGAGGGTGATTCTGAAATTGTTTGTAAAGCTCTTAGGAGTGAAGATGAGTTGTTCACTCCATTTGGTCGTCTGAGGGCTAATGCTTGCAGAGTTCTCTCGTGTAGTTAATTTATTTGATACTTATAGACAAGATAATTTTGTAACTTATAACTTTATTAGACAAGTTAAGGGTTCATCAGTGTAGATGTAGAATGTTCGTCTGCACCTTAACTATGTAACTTTACTGGTTTTTGGCTGAGCGTTTTTCCCAATTAATAGATGCAATTTTATTCTAAGGAAAAAAAAAAAAAAAACTGTTACTAATATTTTACTTGAACTAATCATTCAATATTGCTCAGTCTTCTTCACAGACAAGGACAACGACACAAAAAAAAAATATATATATAAACAAATTTGCCCAACCTTAAAGCCTTGTGTTTTTAAAGAGCCCAAAAAAATTAAATAACCCTCGGTTATGTAATTGAATTCCAATTAGGTTTTGTGTTTCCATTCTTTGCCGCAAGGCAAACCTTAGCGTAAATCAAAATTCAGGAATCCAAATCAGCCTCAGCGTTGAAGATCGGACCTTTGTAATCGTCTTTCATCGATCGAACCACTGATGTCTCAACTACTGTTGTCCCAGCGTCTACCGGACGACCTCGTATATGAGATCCTAACTTTGCTACCAGTGAAATCCTTAATCCGATTTAGATGTGTTTCTAAATCTTGGTACTGCACAATCACCAACCACAATTTCATTATGGCTCAGTTTGTCCGATCTAAATCATTATTCAACAACAACAACAACGACAATAACAATGCTTATATGTTTTTCACCAAAAAAAAAACCAATGATTATATGTTGAATATAACCTCATTTTACAGAAAAGAATTTTGTACGGCTGTTTACAATAGCGACCGCACATTGACCGAGATTTCTAGATTTCAAGCCCCCTGTTATTTCGGTGTTGCTGGCTGCTGTAGGGGCATGTTCTACTTTGTTCATGAAGCAGAACATAAAGTAGAAAAAGAGAATAACAGAATGTATTTTTGGAATCCAAGCATTAGAAAGTTTAAGAAGGTTCAACTTACTCCCTTGAATATTCATGATGCAGTTGTTTATGGACTTGCGTATCCTTATCAAAACAATGACTACAAGATTCTAAGAATTATTTTTGATCCAATTTGTCATAAACGAAACGTAAAGCCAAAGCCAGCTGAGGCTGAGATTTACACATTGAGTACCGATTCTTGGAGAAGGGTTGTAATATCTGTGGAGTCCTCTAGTGGGTCTAAACCCATTGAGTCAGTTCATTATGAACTTAAGGGTCCCCCTTGCTTTGTATTTTTTAATGGAGCCCTACACTGTATAGCATGTTCTCAGGACCACAAATTCATTATGTATTTTGACGTTAATGATGAGAGATTCCGTGAGATATTGCTGCCTCAAAATTACTTAGATGGACTTATTTCTCGATATTCACAACATCTGGCAGTGCTCAAGGGATTGCTGGCTTTGATTGTTTTTTATGGAAATAGTAAAATATGCCGTATATGGATGATGAAGGAGTATGGTGTGGCAGAGTCTTGGATTAAGAAAAGTGTACCGATGAAAGAAGATTTATGGTTTTTAGGCATCACTTTCAATGGGGAACTTCTGATTCAAAAGTTTAACCCCTTTCGGACGCTTACATTTCACCCTGAGAGTTTAAATGAGGAAATTCTTGAAATTCCAGATTATAAATGTATGTACACAGATTTTTGGGTGGAGAGCCTACTTTTACTTGATGGGATTTAAATACAAACTTAGCAAGTTGGAGATTCTAGCAAGGTAGTCATCTTTTTGAAATTTATATTGACAACTCATTATGCTATAAGAAATTTCTGTTATTTATGTATTTGTGATTAAATGAATCTGGCATTATATCTTGTTTTCTTTTCTTTCTGTTTGTTCTAGGCCTGCAAGTAATTCTTTGAATGTAGAAAGTATATCTTATTAAACAGAATAGGGTTCCTTTGGGGAGTGGGGACTATGGCTACTATTTGTAAGCTGAATTTGTGTGAGAAATGTTGTGCACATTCTAGAACATGGTATGCCACGATGAAACATACATGTATTGCCAACATAATCTCATTTCATTGGTCATAACTTGATGAGTAATAGTTTTGGAATCAAGTTGACAATTAAGATTTGTATTACCTGTTTAGTGTTGATACTTGTTGGTACCCTTAATTTTGATTTTTTCAACACCATATTTTCATGTATATACCTTTTAAAAAAATAATCAATTTCGCCCACTCACATATATGCATCTCTGTCAACCACTGAATTCCAGAAGAGTTTCTACTAAATGCGTTGAAATAAACACTATCAGCCTTCTGCTAACATGTAATTGGTTGGCGCCCCTTAGCTCCTGCATCAAACCTAATAGCTTGTGGGTTGTCCAAATTTACCATTCTTGTCATGTTTTTTAAATGAGAAGCTCCTACTATGCTCCTACAAAAGTTTCACAATCTGTTAGTCACTTTATATGACTTAGAAAGCATTTGCAATTTTCACTAGTATCATAGCACCTTCCAAAGGATTATGATGTAGGATCTGAATTTTGGAAAATGATTCCTATGAATCACTACATTGGATGGAATTTCCTAATAATGGATTGAACATGTTTTTTTTTTTTTTCTATTGATGTCAATGGTGAAAGATTCCAAGAGACAATGCCTCTTGGCATTTACTTGCTTGGAATCTGTAGAATGATTTGACAATACCATAGAATTCAAGGGATTGCTGGCTTTGGTTAAATTCAGTGAAGCTGAAGATAGAATTACAGGGAGTGTGATATACTGCATATAGGGTGATAGAGAAGTATGATTGTGTTTGGTCTTGGAATTAACAAATGTTACTACCACTGCATCAAGTTGCATGTTTTTTTTTTTTTTTTTTTTGCTGTACTGGCAATGGCAAACTTCTAATTAATAGGCATGCAGGCTCATATTGTGTAAACTCTTAGCATTTATATGAGTTCAATCTTGGTACCACAAATCCTAAAATCATGTTGTACTTACACAGAAGAGCTCTCTTTTACAGAGTTTGGCAACGGCAGATTCTTAAATTAGAATAAGAAAACTCAGATGATGGTTCAGTTACAATATATTTTAAGTAAGCTTGGGTAGAATATGTTCAGTTACAATATATGTATAGTTCGAATTTATTATCTTGATTGTTTTCCATTC
Source organism: Quercus tomentella (assembly GCA_028535165.1). Lineage (NCBI taxonomy): Eukaryota > Viridiplantae > Streptophyta > Magnoliopsida > Fagales > Fagaceae > Quercus > Quercus tomentella. The sequence continues at coordinate 37,593,370 of JAPQVY010000012.1, read as the reverse complement.
TTTCTTATTGCTTTGGAATAATTTGACAATACCATAGCAAGGGATTGCTGGCTTTGGTTAAATTCAGTGAAGCTGAGAAGGAATTACAGGGAGTGTGATATGCTGCACATAGGGTGATAAAGAAGAATGATTGCATTTAGTCTTGGAATTAACAAATGGTACTACCACTGCATCAAGTTGCATGTTTTTTTTTTTTTTTTTTGGCTGTACTAGCAATGGCAAACTTCTAATTAATAGGCGTGCAGGCTCATATTGTGTAAACTCTTAGCATTTATATGAGTTCAATCTCGGTACCATAAAGCCTATAATCATGCTGTACTTACACATAAGAGCTCTCTTTACAGAGTTTGGCAACTGCACATTATTTAAATTAGAATTAGAAAACACAGACGATGGTTTAGTTACAATATATTTTAAGTCAGCTCGGGTAGAATATGTATAGGACGAATTTATTATCTTGATTGTTTTCCATTCTTTCTTATTGCTTTGTGTTAATATTGCTATTCACATGCTAGAATGTGACTCATGCACAACTAGATTAGCTTAAGCTCTTTGGCTACAGCCTAAATATAAGGAAGACAAAAAAAATAAAATAAAATAAAAGCACGGTTGTTTCAAAAGAAAAGAGAAATATAAGGTGTACCCTATAGAGATCCTCTTCTAGCTCCTTAAAATTGGTAGCAATTGTTGGATTGCGGACAAATTGTTACATAAATGATCAGTTCAAAAAGTTTCAGCCACCTTTTTCAAAACGAGCTAGGTAACAAATTTTGATTGAAGCTATTTATTCTTCGGGGATGATTTGGTATTGTTTGCCAAAGCCTGTAGGAAAAATTGTTAAGATCTAAAAGCAGTCTGGGATGTGTCCTTTCAACGAGAACCCTTGATTCCTTGGATAGAACTTGTAAGAATTTCTATGGGGATCAACTGAGGAGAAACTCAAGTTCCATCTTGTCTGTTAGAAAAAAATCACCAGGCCTAAGAATGATGGGGTTTAGGCCTCCGAGCTGTTAAAACCAAAAATTTAGCCTTGTTATCTAAGTTAAATTGGAGACAAAAGGTTCAAAAGGATAAAATTTGGGCCATGGTTCTTACTTCTTAGTAGTAATTATAGGAACCCCCAATCTACCTTGTTCTAGAACATGGACTGCCATAAAGAAGGATTAAAGTGTATTTGTTAAGGGAACTAAATGGATGGTTGGATCTAGTTTGATAAATGGCTTGTTGACGGGGCTTTATGGAGCATGATTGCTGGACTTCTATCTCCTGGAGAGTAAAAACTGCGGATCAAGGAGGTGGCATATGAAGGCCTTTGGAATTTTAATATTTGCTCAATTGTCGTCCCTATGGACCTGGTGCTCCCTATTAATTTTTTGACTATGATCTTTGTAGTTGATTAGGAGCAACTCTTGTTGCTCTGCTTTATGTCAGGGGTCTCTCTTCCCTTGGAATTTATTCTTTTGTTTAGCAATTTGAAGTCTCAAGATCCATAGATAGTTAGATACAGAGTGATCTTTAAACTTGTCCCTAAAACCAATGATTTAGTTAGTGAAGTGAAACACTTGGCTGTTGAGTATTTCTTTTGTGTTGATCATTCACAACTCACAAGCGTAAGACAAAGCACTCGGTCAGAAACAGATTGAATATTCCTGATTGACATAAACTCAATATGGCTGGCTCTTCCTTGGGCAACTTGGGTGTGGCAAGTGGTGGTGATGTCTGAGACCATGGAGGACTATAGATTATAGGGTACACACAGGCCATTGTTGTAGCTTCTAGTGTAGATATGGAGTTATGGGCCCTTAGACATGGCCTTAAGATGTCTCTTAACTTAAATTTTTGGCTAATAGAAGTTGAAATTGATGTTAATGTGGATGTGGAATGGGTTGGTGGGCATCTTTCTAGTATATCTCTGAAAATCTCTCATTACAGATTGCAAGAACCTCCTTAGTCAAATACTGCAGGTGAGGTGAAGATTAATCATTGCTTCAAAGAAGCTAACTAGTGTGTTGACGCCTTGGCTAGGAAAAAGAGTTGGCATGCAGCTAGAGTTTATTTTGCTTTACTATTACAACTTGGGTTTATATTACGAGAGGTTTTGTTCTAAATATGGTTTAAATAATTAATATTATGGAAGTCTTTTATTATATATATATATTTTTAAAATTTTGATTGAAGCAACATCACCTTTCACTTTAACGCACTATTGACACTTCTTTTGTATATACCAGTCACAACTCACAACATGTCATGCCAATGGTTGTAAAAAATGTATTCACTAAATTTATTGCTTCCTTTATATTTGTATATATTGATTTGACCATTGGATTTTTTTTACCTGGTGGAAAATTGGATGAAAATAAAGAACATAGTTAAGAACAAAACTTAAAATTGAAAGTTTCCATACTATATTTTTACAATTGAGTCCATTACAGTAGCTAATAGCGTAATATTTGTCTATGGATTATGTATGCAGCAAGCCTTGCCAATAAAGTGTTGACTTAATAGTGTCGTTTGTTCTCTTTCAGGCTTCTCAACAAAATTCATTGGATATTAACTTGCGTTTTTGTTAGATGCGATTTGCAAATCATCATTTTTTTTTTAAAATTTTTTTTTTATTATCAATTTCATTCCAGCTTGTGCAATTTAATGACTCCTTTCTTATTTTATAGTTAGTAAGACCATCTAAGGTACCATTTTATAGTTTATACACGTCAAAATCTGATAACTATTTTGATAGAATGAAAAGAGTAAAGTGATCAATCAAAATCATATTCTATATAGTTAAGTCATAAAATAAAAGTCATCATTGTGTTAAGTGACTATTTTCTATCCATGCCAATTTTCCACACTTTCTTTACTCATAGTAAATATTTTTTATTACCACTATGCACCTTTGACACGATGGTCATTCCACAAATATAAGTACTTATAGGGTGTGGGAGGTAAGAGATGGGGTTCAAGTCTTCAAAAGGGAGCTTCACACACATATACATTTAAATTAGGCTAAAGTAAAATTTTTATCTTGTATAAAAAAAAAGTAAATAGTTTTTATTAAAATTTTTGATCAATTATGTAATTCAATTACAATTTGGGGTGGTTTCAATATAAACTCCATTTTGTGTTTGTGTACACATATAGACGCTCCAGAAATTCCATGCATCAATAGTGCGGTAGCTTGAACTTATAACCTTTAGTTTACTCGACGCTTAAAACCAATGTGCCCATTACCCAAGCATCTCTTTGGGGATATATAAACCTTATATTTGAAAAAAAATATATATAATTAGAACCATGAAAATTTTAAATTGCTTCCATTCACATTTTCAATGAGTCTTTTTAAATAAAAGTAATCTAAATTCAAGTAAGTTGTGACTAAGGCTTATCTAAACATATATTAAAAAAATATAAATAAAAATAAAAATCCTTCCAAGTGAAATTATAAGAGCTTTAGTGTGCTTTTGTGTTAGAACTCATTTCCCTCATCTTTGTGTGTGACTGTGTGTTTGTTTTTCAAGAAAAAAAAAAAAAAAGCTTTGGTGCACAAAAATATTCACAATAAAAATTAATATTATATTCATGTCCCAATATTTATCATCATAATGTCATAATTTGAAATGGTCAGGTTTAGGTCCAATGTCTAGTGGCACTGGACCCGTTGAGATGATAACATGTGTCCACTTTTAGACACATATCATCATTTGACTGGGTCCAGTGCAGTAAATACACTAGACCTAAACCAAGTCCATTTGAAATAGACAGAACATAACTATATAAGCAATTAACGTGGTTTGGTCATTACACTTACATCCAAAACACCAAAAGCCATAGGCTACATATGGAATCAATATTTATAATGGAGATTACATATAAAAGTCAGTGATAGTCATCACATAAAATGCATATTTATTGCTTCATTCTCTCAATTTTCTCTAGCAATCAATCCTAGTGAAATATACTTTCTAACACGTATCATATACTCTAATAAAATTTGTGTCATACATGATTTTCTTTGGCAATTAATGTCTTGATCTAGCACTCCATTGTTACATCAGCATTTTAATCAAAGTCCAACTACTTTGAGATCGGCTTGGTCCAACCATATTATTTTACATTATTTTCTTTAGCATATACCTTCTGTTTATTATTTTTCTCTTTTTATTGGACTCATTTAATAATATAACTCCTTTTGTTTTGTATATATAATTCAATATTCGGGGGAAAAAGGGATTTGTATCATGGATGTCTTCGTTAGAAATATTAGAAGATGTTAATTAAGTTACAAGACTCTTAAGAGAGTGGGTAATTGTCCCTTGTGTGTGTGTGTTTGTTTCTTTAAAAAAAAAGAAAAAAAAGAATGGGTAATTGTCTCACATTGCTTAAGAGAGTGTGTTGTGTGTAGTATAACTTGCCTCCTATCCTCTCTTAAAAGTTACCATGGCTTTTGAGTGGAGTTGTGGTGTGCCTTTGTGCTAGAACCCATTTCCCTCTCCTTTGTATGTGTGTGCATTTGTTTCTCAAAAAAAAAAAAAAAAAAAAAAAGTGTAATTGTCCCATTTTGCTTAAGAGAGAGTGTTGTGTGTAATATAATTTGCCTCACCCTTCCTTAAAAATTACCATAGCTTTTGAGTGGAGTTGTGGTGTGCTTTTGTGTTAGAACCCTTTCCCTCTCCCTTGTGTGTGTGTGTGTTTGTTTCTCAAAAAAAAAAAAAAAAAAAAAAAAAAGACTCTTAACACCATGTAATTCGCTTAAGCGTAATTGTCTCAATTTAATTTAATTTTTTTTTAAAAGAGTATAGGATAGAGAGTATGTGTTAACGACTTAATGTTCTACTAAGAAAAACCTATGTATAGGTCCAATTTCACTTTGCAATTTGTGTCTTTAAGCACATGAGGTTCGCTTCGTTAGATAGCCATTACCCATCTCATTTTCACAATTAAAAACACACACACAAACACAAAAAAAACATAAAACATAAAAAAATTAATAAAAATAAGATCAAAAGAAGTTAGGATTTTGTAAATTTCCAAAACTCTCAAGAAATTTTTTTTGTATCCTTGAAATAAAAGGTTCAACTTGGGACCAAAAACATCTTGTTATCAAAAGAACCTGGTTGTAGCTGCATTGACTTGAAGAATATGATTAGTGTTCTTGATGTTTGTTTGTTTGTTTTTTTTTTTTTTTTTTGGTTTTTTGTTTTTTGTCCTTTCTAAGGAGTGAAAGATCAAATAACTAGATTTCATATCTCCATTAAGTGGATATCTTCTTCCTCAACACACCCCCCCTTCCCCAGGTGGCGCTCTTTGACATAAAATAGCATTGTCACAAGAGTCCTGAGAGGATCATCTCCTTTTCGTATTAAGAAATCAAAACTAGGCTACACACAATAATCAAAACTCGGTATCAATAATAAATGGTAGGAAACAAAGGTTACTGATGCTGCTTCAGTTACCATGGGTGTTTATTTCCAGCACCCCTTAGAAACAAATATGATATTTTGAATTACAGGAAGGGGGGAAAAATAAGGACAAAGAAACAACAGAACTCATATTTCCAATAAGCAAGTTAATCAAACTCAAACAGACTAAGCATGAATCTTACAATTTTGTCATTACCTAGTAAATTGTTGACATATTTCAATTCCAAGATTACTATTCCATGGTAAATGAGGAATTTAGCTACAGTCACCGAAATTTAAAGAAGTTTCGAAGTTTCTTCAAGAAACTGGTGAAGAACATTAGAATATTTGAGTCATCATCTCATTGGAGTAAATTTCCAATGTTTTCTGGGTTATGCTTGTGTGTAGGAACATTTTGTTTTGCAGAGGTTGAATATGTGTTTTGCATTTGGATTTGTAATGTTCAAGTTTCTTTTCCTTTTCTTTCTCTCTGAGTTTGTGGGAATATGACAATTTGGTTTGGATTGATTGGGTCAAGAACATTCTGACAAAGAGGAAGAGTGTTATTGAGCCAAAACTTCACAATTTTTGCCATGTATTTTGTGTTTTTTATAGTGAAAGTGACGAGATGGGTAATGGTTGTTTAAAGAGTTTAACCTTAAGCGGGTAAAATAACAAACGTTAAAAGGCAGATAGCAAAGTGAAATCTAGCTGTGGATAATTTGTAACTATCCCTAATTGGGCCGTAGCTTGAACTTGGGTTAATGACAAAATTGCTGAATCTATCCTTGTGTTTTGCAGAGCCCCAAAAAAAAAAAAAAAAAAGGTCGGTTTGTTCCCGCAAGCTTTAAATAAATTTAGAATTAGGTTCTGTGTTTACATTCTTTGCCGCAAACTCAAACCTAACCTTAACAACTCATATCAGAATTCAGAAATCAAAATCTGCCTCAGACGTTGAAGATCAGACCTTTGAAAAATCGTTACTGTATCATATCAGAAACACTGATGTCTCAATCACTGTTGTTCCAGCTTCTACTGGACGACCTTGTATACGAGATCCTCACTTGGGTACCAGTGAAATCCTTGATCCGATTTAGGTGTGTTTCCAAATCTTGGTACTCCACAATCACCAGCCACAAATTCATTAAGACTCACCTTGACCGAGCTAAATCTTCATCAAATAACAACAATGACTATTTGTTATATAAATCACAAAGAATGTCATCATCCCTCAATGAATTGTGTACGGTTGTTCACAATAGTGACCGCACTTTGTCTGAGATTTCTAGGTTTCAAATCCCCGATTATTTTAATTATATTGTTGGCTTCTGTAACGGCATGTTCCTCAGTGCTGATGATGACCATGACCATGGTCACGTAGTATATTTGTGGAACCCAAGTATTAGAAAGTATAAAAAGCTTCCACCAAGTCACTTCATCTCAGATTATTGTTTCACATTTGGACTTGCCTATCATTATCAAAACAATGACTACAAGATTCTAAAAATATTTTATGATACAGAATTTCTTCAACAAAAAGTGATGCCAGCAGAGGCTGAGGTTTACACATTGGGTACCGATTCATGGAGGAGGTTTAAAATATCTGTGGAGTCCTCAAGTGGGCCTAGACCCATTGGATCTGTTGATTGTCTAAATGAGTCCCGCCTTTTATTTTTTAATGGAGCTCTACACTCTATAGCATGTTCTGAAGACTACAAATTTATTTTGTCCTTTGACGTCAATGATGAGAGATTCTGGGAGATACTGCTTCCTCAAAATTACTTAGATGGTGTTTCTCTACTTTTTGAAGCTCTTGCAGTGTTCAAGGGATCACTCACATTGTTTGTTTTTGGAGAAGCTCTAGCTGACAAGAGTAATCTATGCCACCTATGGGTAATGAAGGAGTATGGTGTGGTTGAGTCTTGGACTAAAAAAACTATACAGAGGAAAGAAGCTGCAGAGTTCTTTGACTGCATCGTTGACGGCACAGTCAATGGGGAACGTTATACGTTTTGGCCCTTTTGGAAGCTTTCATTTGACCCTGAGAGTTTAAACAAGGAAATTTCTAGAATTCCAAATGCTGGATGTATAATTAGTGCAACTAATTTTGTGGAAAGCTTAGTTTTACTTGATGGGATAAACATCTCACAGGAATGAGAAAATTAGCAAGGTTGAAATTCTAGCAAGGTAATCATCTTTTTGAAATTCATATTGACAACTCATTATGCTGTCAGAAATTTTATTTATTTATTTATGTATTTACTTTGTGAATAAATGAATTTGGCATTGTACTGTGTTTTCTTTCCATTTTTTTCTAGGCATACTAATATTGCTATTAATGTAGAATCTAAATCTTTGTGAACTATGGCTATTACTTGGTGGTACCCTTAATTGTAATTTTTTTAACAAACCATATTGGATGTCATGTATATAAACCTTCAAAATAAATTGAATTGCACCTTCTCACATGTATGATGTATCTCTGTCACCCACTGAATTCCAAAAGAGTTACTACTAAATGTACTAAAATCAACACTAACAGCCTTCCGCTAACATGTAATTGTTTGACACCCTTAGCTCCAGCAATCAACCTAATAGCTTGTGTGGCTTGTGGGTTGTCCAAATCCACCATTTTTATCATGCTTTTTTAAATGATAATTGATAAGGCCATAATATGATACTTCAAAAGTTCCACAATCTGTTAGTCAATTTATAGCACGTAGAAAGCATCTGCAGTTTTAACAGGTATCATAGCGCTGTCCACAAGTGTAAATGATTATGAATCAATTTTCTTTAGGCTGGCAAGCAAGGGATTATGAATTTATGAGGTAGGATCTGAATTTAGGAGCATACTTTCTATGAATCACAGTCACTGCCATTGGAAAGCATTTCTTACTAAGGGATCCTACACGTGGAAGATTTTGAGAGTTAATTCCTCTTTGCTTTTACTTGCTTGGAATCTGTTGAAGGATTTGCAATGACCAAAGTATTCAAGGGATTTCCGGGTTTGATTAATTTCAGTGAAGCTGAAAGAATTATAGGGAGTGTGGTATGCTGAATATAGGGTGATAAAGGAGAATGGTTGCATTTAGTCTTGTACTTAACAAATTGTATTACCACTGCATCAAGTTTCGTGTTTTTTTGGCTTCACTGGCAATGGTCAACCTCTAATTGATTGGTTTGCTGGCTCATTTTGTGTAACTCTTAGCATTTATAATCCCCACTAGGAGCTCCGCTTATCTGATACGCAGTTTTGGTGGGTGGGATCATATATCTGTGGTTTACTACCTTGGGGTGGGTCCAAAGGGCCCTGCCATGGGGAGATTTCACGCTATCCAAAAATAAAAAACTCTCAGCATTATAACAGAGCTATTGAGGGATTTGGTCATTCTATGCAAATCATATGCTTAGAACGAAATTATTATCTTGATTGTTCTTTCTTTCCTATTAATTGCTTTGTGTTAATATTCCTATGCACATGCTATAATGTGACTAAAGGTCATGCACAACTAGATTAGCTTAAGCTCTTTGGCTACAGCCTAAATATAAGGAAAAAAAAAAGACTTAAAAGCACAAAGAAGAGAAAAATTAAGGTGTACCCTATATAACTGATAGATATCCTCTTCTAGATCCCTGAAATCGATAGTGATTGTTGGATTGCAGACAACTTCTTTACATAAATGATAAGGTTAGAGACTTTAGCAGTCTTTTTTCACAACTGCTAGTTATAAAATTTTGATTGAAGCCATTTATTGTTTGTGGATGATTTGCTTTTGTTTGCCAAAGCCTATAGGAAAACTTGTTAGGATCTAAAAGAAGTCATAGATGTGTTATGTAATCTCTCTTGGCAAATTTTGGAAAATACCTTGGATTCCCCTTGAAACTGGGATCCGTGAGGCAAGATTTTTATTTTGTAATGAGAAAGTCTATAGAAATAAAAAATTTTACATCTACTAATGTGGTAGATTGTTAGTGGTAGGTAAAAAAATGATATCAATGGTGGTACTAATGAGAACTAGTAAAAACTTGCCAACTCAACTATTGAAAAAATACTGTGAAAAATTTTGTCTATAGCATTGCTCTTTTGTGATTGAGAAAGTTCATGGCGACTTGCTGGTTGGAAAGGTCATCTACTCTCCTTTGTTAGCAAAGTTGTCCTCACCTAGTTGGTTCTTGCTGCAGTGCTTGCCTATGTGATGTAAGGGTCCTTCTGGGGAGAACCCTTGATTCCTTCCATATAAAAATTTATAAGAATTATTTTTGGGGATAAACTGAGGAGAAACACAAGTTACGTCTTTTTTGTTGGAAGAAAATCAAGGCCTTAGTGTATGGTTGGATTTAATAACTCTCTGAATTTCCAACTTAATGAACGGCTTGTTGATTGGTCATTTAGAAGCTTGATTGTTGTACCCCTTATCTCCTGGAGAGGAAAATCTGCTGGTTAAGGAAGTGGCATATATGGTAGCCTTAGGAATTTTAATGTTTGCTCATTTATCCTCCCTATAGAGTATAGACCTGGTGCTCCTTCTAAAAGCTGCTCCCATTCCTAAGTTTTTTGCTAGTTAATATAGATTGTGTTGGGCCTCATCATCTTAAAGTGATTTTGAGCCAAGAATGCCAAGTGGCTGTCCTGACCTGATCAGTCGCTCCGTTCATAGAGAAATGGATTTGGAAAGCTTAGCCCTTAAGAAAAGTACAAAATTTTATTTGGAAATGTTTCATAAATAGTATCCCCATGAAAACCAATCTTAATTAAAAATAGGAGGTTGGCTAGGGGTATTATGTGTGAAGGAACACAGACCATATTACATGTTTTAAGAAGTTGAGCATATGAAACATAAAAAAAATAAAAAAACACATTTGGGCTGCTGCCATTGCTACAGATTTAAACTTAAAGTTGAGTATTTCTTTTGTGTTGGTCATTCACAAGCATAAGACAAAGTACTCAAGTCAAAAACAGATTGAATAATCCTGAGTATAATTAGCATAAACTCAACATGGCTGGTGCTTACCTGGGCAAATTTAGTGTAGCAAGTGGAAGTGGTTGGGGTGATATTTGAGATCATGGAGGACTAGGGATTATAGGGTACACACCTGCCATTGTTTTAGCTTCTAGTTTGGATATGGAGTTATGGGCCCATAGATATGGCCTTAGTATAAAGTTATCAACCTAAATTTGTTGGCTAATAGAAGCTGAGATTGATGCTAAATTAAGTGGTTGTGGAATGCATTGGTGGGCTTTCTTGTTTTAGCAGTTCTCATGCATTGGTTAGATAGTATAGGATTGAGGATTAATCATTGCTTCGAAGAAGTTAACCAGTGTGCAGACGCCCTGGCTTGGAAAAAAGGCTGGAATGCAGTAGGACTTTATTTTGCTTTTATAAGACTACTTGGGTTTGTATTACGATAAGCTTTAATTTGTTCTAAATCTGGTTTATAAATTATTAATATTATATGGAAGTCCTGTATTACCAATAAAATTTGATTGAAGCAACATCATATTCACTTTGGCTCACAACTGAAACATCTTTTGTTATGTACCAGTCACATGCCGCATCAATAGTTGAAACAAAAATGTCACTAATTTTTTTTTTTTTTTTGGAGAAGAATATTACTAAATTTATCGCTGCTTTTATCTTTGTGTGTGTGTGTATATATATATATATTTATCAATTTGACCATTGGATTTTTTAACCTGTTTATGTGAGAGGACTGATGGAAAACTGGATGAAAGTAAAGAATATAGTTAAGAATAAAGCTTCAAATTGGAAGTTTATACTATATTTTTACGATTGAGTTCTTAGAGTAGCTAATAGCGTAATATTGTCTATGGATTGTATATGCAGCAAGCCTCTCTATTAAGTGTCGAATTCCACCTTCTCAAAAAATTTCTTAGATCTCATTCTTGCAATAACCATATTAATATTAACGTTGTCTGTTCTCTCTAAGCAATAATAGGCTATTGAGAGAGAGAGAGAGATCACAATTTTTGGACAAAATATGGGTTGAATACAAGAGATAATAGCAATTTTTTATAGTCAATAAAATGGAAAAAAGAAGAGTCAAAATAAATGGAAGATGAATGGATGAAGAAATTATAATGTTAAGGTATAGAAAAGTGGGGAGATAAAAGTAAAAATGAGATAGAAATGTTGGAGGAGATGTAATTGTAACTTAGGAAATTAATACAGAGAAATCTAACTTATGTTGTAGTGTGTTATATTTACCTAATATATAACTAAACTTTATAAGTTCCAAATTTATTATTTAAATTTCTCATATCTTAATAAGGAATAAAGAGATTATCATAATAAAAAAAATCATCACAAAATTATAATATTATCATAACCAAAATTAAAATGAAACCAAATGAATAAAATATAAATTTTATAATAATTTATTACTTACAATTAATAGGCGAATTCAAATTAATAGACATGTAGATTATGTTTTAACATAAACTCAAATTCCTATTTCCAAAAAAATAAGTATTAACCCAAACCAAAATTCAACCAAAGTCATAAAAGGGTGAGAGAAGACTTTGTAATGAGATATTGAAAAAACACAATACTAAAACACATATTTGAAAAAAAAAAAAATCATCAACCTTAATCAAAGGTATAAGAAAGAACAAAAATCCGAGAGAAATCCGAGAGAGAGAGAGAACTCAAAATTTTTGGTGAGAAAATATGGATTGAATAGGAGAGATGATATCGAATTTATACCAAAAAAAAAAAAAAAAAGGAGAAGAAGGGTCAAAATATAAGGAAAAAAAATTGATGTAAGAAGTGTAACGGAAAAGTCGAAAGTAATGAGGAGATAAAGAGGCAAAGAGCTAGGGAAGGGAAAGTTGGAGGAAGTACAATTGTAACTGTGAACTAATAGTGAGAAGAAGATATATATATATATATATATATATATATATATATATTTGAAAATATGGAGAATAAAAGTTTAAAAAGAGAAAAGAAAAGGTAAAAAATAAGCGAATGATGTGACCACTGATATGGCTCAATAGGAGTATAGCAACAATAAATTCTATATTTCAGTTTATATATATATACACACACAGAGAAGATATTGATAAATATAGATAGATAGATGAACTTGTGCATTTGACAACCTCTCATGGAACTCTTTTATATATATATATATATATCACTTCTCAACTGGAAGAATCCTAGATAAATTAATAAGAACATATGCTGATTAGATTGGACTGCAACTCTACATCATTTATGGAAAGCCAGGAATTAAAGAATACAAAATGGAAGGGTAAAGAATATAATTAGTGCAAATTCTAAAGCTGGTGATGGTAGATGTGAGGGGAAAGGATGACAAATAACTGACCTGGGTTTTGAGCCGATCCTACATAATCTAGTAAATTGGAATAAAGGAAAGTATGAGAAACCTTTGAAAGTGAATCAACAAGGAAAATCCTCTAGATTCATCTAACTTGATGTGAACAATAAGACTCACCAGTATGGGTCCCCAGTCCTCAAGTATATAAGCTGTCAACAGAGTTGGTCTACTAATCATCCCAATTCAAAAGAAATTCAAAGAGCAGCCCTTTGAAAATAGGGTTTGATTGTGAAAATTAAAGACTTTCTTTCTCTAGAAAATAGCCTAGCAAATAATCTTAATTGACACGAAATATAATTCATCCTGTGTGAAACCGAGGAAGAGACTTACTATGCAATTGTAAAAATTGCATGAGCTAACTCTTAGGAAGAGTAAAAAAATCAAATTATTTGTGGCTATATTTTATGATAAAATATGGATGACAAGAAACCATATATTGTGGCAAACTGAAAGGAAATTTCTTGATATGATCTTAAGTAATCAAATTAATCAAATATATAATGATCATTTAATGTCTTGGGATTATGCAGTGACGCGGATCGTAGATATAGCGCCTGGGACCCTCCCATGCCGATTCTGTGAAGGTAAATTTTGATGCAGCTATTGGAGAGAAGAGATCATGTCTAGCAGCAGTAGCCATAAATCATAATCAAGTGATTATCTTTGTATGGAAAAAGTTAACTCAAGACTAAGATCCTCTAAAAGCAGAAGCAAAGGAAGCACTGTTAGCAGCAGCCAAAGCAGCTAAATTGGGACTCTAATTTGTCAATTGCGAAGGAAGGAGATGCTCTTAACGTGATTACCCCACTACAAAATTACATCTCCTTTTCTCTGTGGGTGATAAAACATATTGAAACTAAATTGTTCTTGAACTCCTATGAATGTTTTGTTAACCACAATTTTAGAGAAGCTAATTTTGTTGTCCATAATTAACCTTGCTAAACGGGTTCTTCCTTAAAAGCTTGAGGGAAATATTTCCATCCCATCCATTCCTGATTTTTTTTTTTTTTCCTTATATCATGAGATGGAGATGGAACTATTTTGTTTTAATGAAATTTTCACCCAAAATAGACCATAAAGTACTTTGAGCGTATTTATAATATGATAAACTAGACAATATCTTGCACGTTGTAGTGCTGGTTAAAGGCCTAGGCTTAAAGCCTCCAATTACAAAAGGGAATTACCTCTTTTATAATAATAATAAAAAGACCCCATAGTAAGATCCTAATTCAAAAGTTTATGGCTGATTTGAGGTAGCCTGACCTCCAAGAGGATTGAAAGAATAAAAAAGGGATATTAGAGAGAGAAATGCAAACTGTAATATTTCATATAACTAATCTAACTAATGTATAACGAATTCTAACCACCTACCTACTCCGCATATTTAACTAACTAGTAATAATTTCAAACACATCATACTACATAATAAAATTTGTGTCGTACATGATTTCCTTTGACAATCAATGTCTTAATCTAGCACCCCTTGGGAGGGAATACAAAATTTGTTAATTCTTAGATACTAATAATTAATAAATAGATAAAGCTTAAATAGAAAAATATTAGAAACAGAATTTTATTTTGATAATTTTTAACGTAAACATGCACCTCATGGACTATTTATTTTTGGTATCAATTTCTTCAAAACTCTATATTAACGTAAACTTCAACAAATTTAGGGCATTTGATTAATTGTTTAAAAAACTAATATTGACAATTATTAAGTTTTGGTGTTTATCCAAAGAAAAAAAAATGGAAGAGAAAAAATAGTTTGATATTTCTAAAAAGTTTGCATGTTTTGTTAATTAGTATGAACTTGACAAGAACAAATAAATTATTCTATCTAAAAAGTTACTGAAATTTGGTGAAGTCACTTGGCACAACCATGGTTTTTAAGACTTTATTGCAATGTGATGAAGTCACTTGACGCAACTAAAGTTTCCAAACCCAACTTTATTGGACTCGTTTAGTAATTTTTTTTTTTCTATAATTTGTTATGGTCCAAGATGATGTTGTAGATAAATTGTTATCTAAATTAGAAGTATTTAATTTAGGCTTAGATATCTCTACCTTAATAAAGTAGTAGTAGATTAATTATTATTGTTATTTGCTTGTGTTCAAGTTCATTCCTATGTTTTAGGATAAGATTAATTCCTATGTTTTAGGATTTTTTTGATGAGATTATCTCATTCTCTTTTATTTTTTATTTTATTTTATTTTATTTTTTTGAGATAGAGATTATCTCATTCTTAGCAATCTATATGTTGAATGCATACGTGATAATTAAGTAGAAAATTAACCAAAAATTTCTATTTCCCCCTCAAGTTTAGGAAATTGGTTATTTTTAATTGACTAACTATCTCTTGCCTCTTACCTTCATTAATTTGTCCAGGTTCAAACCATTGAAGGTAAACAATAGTTAGAATTGATCCAGCAATTCTACTTTTTCAGTCAAAAGAATTGGTCAAGCCAAAGATTTCTTAAAAAGAAAAAAATAAATAAATACTAAAAGAATTGGTCAACAAGCCCAGCTAAAATTGGAATTTGGTTTGTATTTAAATTCTTTGCCGCAAACACAAATCTAAACTTTAACGCACATAAGAATTTAGAAATCCAAATCTGCCTTAGAGTTGAAGATCAGTTTTTTTAGCCTTCATCAAACCACTGATATGAGTCAACCGAGTGTCCCTGATGAACTCGTCTATGACATCCTAACTCGGCTCCCAGTAAAATACTTAATTCGATTCAGCTGTGTATGCAAATCATGGAACTCCACTACCACCAGCCTCAATTTCATCAAAGCTCACCTTGACAGAGCTAAATCATTATCCAACAACAACAATAACAATGGCTATCTGTTATATAAATCACAAGTTGAGAATCACTCATTGTTTGCGACGGTTTACAATAGCAACCGCACGTTGACCCCGATTGCTAGATTTCAAAACCCATTTCCCGAGGGTTGGATAGTTGGCTTCTGTAACGGATTGTTCTGCACGCCTAATAAATATAATCACGTAGTATATTTGTGTAACCCAAGCATTAGAAAGTTCAAAAGGCTTCTACCTAGTTACTTCACTGATACTTTTCATACAGAAGCTTTTGGACTTGCGTATCATTATCAAAACAATGACTACAAGATTCTAAAACTTATTTATGAATACTCTCCTGGAGAAAAAGTGCCGCCAGCTGAGGCCAAGGTTTACACATTGAGTACAGATTCATGGAGAAGGTTTGTAATATTTGTGGAGTACTCAAGTGAGTCTAGACCCAATGGATCTGTTGATTACATAGAAGATTCGCGCTGTTTTTTTTTTAATGGAGCTCTACACTCCATAGCATGTTCTCATGACCACAAATTCATTTTGTCTTTTGATGTCAATGATGAGAGATTCCGTGAGATATTGCTGCCTCAAAATTACTTGGATGGATATTTTTGACTTCTTTCTGAAGGTCTCGCTGTGTTCAAGGGATCACTGGCTTTGATTGTTTTCACTGAAGGTCTAGCAGACAAGATTAAAGTATGCCACATATGGGTGATGAAGGAGTATGGTGCGGTGAAGTCTTGGACTAAAAAAAGTGAATTGATGAAAGATGCTGCACGATTCTTTGACTGCACTGTCAATGGGGAACTTCTGATTTGTAAGTTTCGCCCTTTTCAAAGGCTTTCGTTTGACCCCGAGAGTTTAAAGGAGGAAATTCTTAGAATTCCAAATGCTGGAAGTATGATTTACGCAGCTAATTTTGTGGAGAGCTTAGTTTTACTTGATGGGATAAAACTGGTAGCAACTAGTGGATATCCCACGTGATGCGCCGTGCATTTTAATAAATTTAGTAAAAAATTATTTATAATCCATTAATTTCATGAATACTATTATTGTTTGTCATAATTAAACTATGAAGTTTTCTAGTAAAACAAAATTGAAACTGAATAAATTGGGGAAAAATTCTTGTAGTTCATGCAACTAACAAATGTCACCATATTACCTTCACATTGTCACCTACAAACCTAGTGGTTCTTAGGTGTCTTTCTTGTATGATTTATACTTTATATATAGATTTTATAATATTAATTTCTATATTTCTCATGCCACTAAAGTCTCTATCTCCACTATATCAACACCTATAATTTTTATGTTAGTGAAAGTAGTTTTTCTTTAGTTTCATAATTGATATGAGATAAAATTAAGGCCCATTAATATTTTAATTAAACAAAAGTATGAATTCTAAGACCTTAATTATAAAAGGGTGAAAATTGAAAGAATGATATCTTAATCAATTAGCTATAAAAATTGCTAGAATACAACAACAGAAACAATAATGCCATAGTGACGCAATAATATCATAATTTATCCTCCAAATTTTAATTCAACTAAAAGCAACCAAAACACCAAATATACTACAAATCCTTACCAAGTATATGCATCATACAGAAAACCCAAAATCTAAATTGGCACATAATATGGAAAAACCATCCTAACCACATTACAAAGCTACATCAGTAAAAACAAATACATAAAATCTAAACAAAATATTAAAGACGAACATAATATTTTGGAAGTTAACATACCTCTCAAGAAGGGAACCAAAGATATTGTGAGAGAAATTATGGAAGTTTGATTTTTAAGTCCAAAAGAAATGAGGATTTATATTTGACAAATGTGGAGACAAATAATCATATTACTCAATATTCATTGAATCTGACTCTTGCAATTCTGCATTGAAGTTAGTCTTATGCATAAAATTGAAAAGTTTTCTTAATTCCTATTTTTCCCATGACTTTTTAGATCCATCCATATCTATCCAAAGTATTTCAAATAATGAATGTATACAAATTCTTTGAATTTTATTAATGCATCAAAATAAATGCATATGTCATTACTTAATAGTTTGATATAAATACTAAATTTAGATGAGTTGGAAGCCCAAATGAAATTTTTTTTTTAAAAAAAAAAATGTCATACAATGCACCACTTGGCCGAACCTTATGCTCTCGCACATGAGGTCTCTGCTTTTATATATACTAGTGTTTAACCCGCGCAATGCACAAGATCATTTTATGAATTAGAAAACAATCAACTTAAAATAGGGAAGGGGGTGGATGGTTGGTTGTTCAAATAATGATGTTAATGTGTAGGAGTTCTTCTAAAAGACAAACATAACTTAGCATCAACACATGATCTAGAGAAAATGTTAATTGAAATCTCACAAGTTCTAACTAATTGGTTCAAGGTTTTTTTATACCCTACTTATCAAGGATTAATAAATTTGTATGTTTTTAGACCCCTTAAAACACAAATTGTTTAACCTAGTTATTTAGCCAAGTGATTACTTAGGTAAATTATTCAAATCTAGGTTAACACAAATAAATCATATCATGTAAACAATGTGGAAAATAAAGAACACAACGATATGATAACCCAGGAAAACCAAACCGGTAAAAAACTTGGAGAGGATTTAACCTAGCTATCCTCAAGGTAAAATAGATCCACTATGAAAGAATTGAAATTTTTATAATAGCGACTTAGACCACTAACATCCTATTGCTACCTCAAGTAGAAAACTTACTACCACGACCACGTGACAGCTCCAAGTCCACGAACTACTTCTTTCCTTGATCCATAGCAACCACAAGTACTCCCACTTGTGTTTTCTTTAAGCTTTTAAAACAGCAATTGAAGAGATCACCAAGCTCTTGATATCAATCTTGATCTTGATAACCCTAAGTGTGTATGAAAGTAAACACCTCTAGATCTCACAAGATATTCACACACAGAGCATATCAACAACCTCTAAAACGTGGCTAGGGTTTTTCCTTTTATACTTGAAGCAAAACATAAAACCCTACACATCATATGGGCTTTGGCTAAGTTGGAAATTCTACAAAAAAAAATAGCTACACGAGCTTCGATTGATCGAGTCTAATTTTCAATCGATCGAGCCTCGCAGAAATTGAATAGTAATTTCCTGCAATTACACGATTCCAACTTTACATAGAACCACACTTTGAGCAACCTAAATCTAGACTAAATGTTTTGATCATGGTTTGCCAACATTACACATTGAAGTTTTAATACATTTAGATCCTAAAGTCTTAGAACCTAACAAACTCCCCCTTTGGCAATCCGTGACAAAACACAACAAAACAAAAATGCTCAAAGTTACAAAACAGCCCATTACAATAAAATGCCCAAAAACAATTCAACCTAACTACTATCTATCAGTTGCCAATGTAGACAGCAGCACGACTTAATAACCTATATATTCCTGAAACACTCAACAAACACATAAACGCATGTGTGGAAAATACAAGTAAAATAAATAAATTCTTGATTTCACACAACAAAAAAAATATATATCATGAATAACCTTATAGATATAAATCAATAATCAACTATACCACATGTGAAATAAGAAATAATAAAAATACTAAACACAAAGCACAAATGTCTCCCCCTAACATATACAACCAATAAAACAAATACATCATGAGCCAAAAAAAAAAATGAATACATCATGAATCTCCTAAATACAATCTAAATCTCCCCCTATCAACAAAAACACAAAATCTCCCCCTAACAACATGCATAAATACTCCACCTTTTTGTGACGAATTGCCAAAGGGCAATCAAGACTCATCATCAAAAGGTGGAGGTGGAGTAGAATGCTGAACACTCGCCAAATCCACACGTAAAGCCTAAAGCTCAACAAGCACATCCACCAAAATCTGTCCATGCGCCGCCTAAACGGTCATGGCAGTTTCCAACATACTCTGAATGGAAGCATCACCCAAAGCATAAGGTGGAGGATTAACTGCGGCAATGGGATCAATAAACTCCTTAGCAGATGGATCACCAGATGGAAGAGGCCGAAAGGCATCACCTGTGGAAGACTCAACTCTAGGGCGTTTAGAGCTACCTTTCATTTGAGCTGCTCTTTGCCTAAGGAAGGTGGCACCTATGGGAGCAATGATATGAACAGGCTCGGATGCAGGAAAATCCTCTAAACCCAAATCTAACAAAATCTTATGAATAAAAACCGGAAAGAAAAAACCATGCCTTTTCGAGCTACTCCTATAAATCTCAACTAAAGTGCTAATAAACAGAGAGGAAAAACAAATAGAAGCATCGGTGAAAAGAGCATACAAAAAAGTACATCTCTCAATGGGAATAGTGTGTAAATGAGAGATAGGCCAAATGGAATGACATGAAATCCAAAAAAATAGATAATTGAGCTCAGTAAGCTCATGAGAGGTGATACGAGGATCAGTACCCCACTGAATGGCAGTACTAGTGATGAGTGACATGATGTCGTCAAGAGGAGGGGTTTCATCATAAGGATAAACAGGCTGTTGTACCAAAGGTACACCAAGAGCAAAAGCCACTACCTGAGGAGTAATGAGATACTCTTCTCCCCTTATCCAACTCTTCACAAACTGAATGTTGGATGAAGTGGAGTGAACAAAGAGGTTCAAATAGAACTCTCTGATCAAAACAGCCTGAGGAGGATGATCTACATCTAAAAAAGGCAACCAACCCCTACGATCAAAACTCCTATGAATCTCATGATCAACCTTATCTAAAATCATTTTCCACTCAGCCCACACCTTCTTATAGACATTCAGTTTCTCAAAGGTTTCTTGATTTTTTGGACTAAGAAACCTATCACTCTGGAAAACAGGGGTAAAGGAGGTGAAGGTTTTTTTATGGGCTCTAGACTTCCTAACCATGATGTTAATGGTTGGAAAGAATGGCAAAAAAACAAAGAGAAAAAAAAAAAACACAAGGGCAGATTGCATCAGATAGGGTTAGAAAGCAAACACAATAGAAAATATCAATCTATGTGAAAACTATTCAATTATACTTTAGAAACCAACAATTGACTTGAACATAGAGTTTTAGAACAAAAACCCCAAATTTTGAAAAACCCAATTTCAAAAAGTAACCCAAATTAAGCAATTAACCATCATACTAGTTAGAAAACATCATATAATAAATTAATCAATCAATTACACAAGTCAATTTTACCAATTATAGCCCAATTGAACAAAATCCCCAATTTCATGTAGTTTCAAGCCCTAGAATTTCAAATTGTTCTCAAATCACCAAATTAATCAAATTAATGCATGGGAAACATGTTTACAACATCTAAGAACAAAAACCCAGTGATCAAATTTGAAAGAAACCAACTCAAAAATCAAAAACCCCATAAATCTATAGGTTTGAAAATTTCACCTAAAATGCATGAAAATTGTGAATACAATGAAAAAGAAGGGGTAAAAAGGTCTTACCGGCACTTGAAGACAAAAACCTCGAGAAAAATTAGGAAGAAAATGACAAAAATCAACTTGAATGGGATCGGTCGAAGAAGAAGAGAGAAATCTTTTTGAAAAAGTATGAACAGTGTGATGAACACGTGAGAAAAGCTTTTTTTTTAAAAACTCTCTGACCGATTTTCGATCGGTTGAAAATAAGATTTGATCGATCGAAAATCAATTTCAATCGATTCAGCACCAATTGAGCACCGATCGAGCTAGGCAGATTGTAACCAAAATTTTTATCGCATTTTCAATCGGTCGAGCAACAGGTTCGATCGATCAAAAATCTGGAAAAAATAGATTTTTGAAAAAACAAAGCATTTTAAAGCAGAAACTCCTCAAAGCACAATGTTTTATGAATAAAATGCATGAGTATGAGATGAAAAGTTTTTCAAAAACACTTGAATTCAACCTATATCTTCCAAAAACAAGATTTTCAATCAATTTGTCCTCAAAGACTTAAACATTAAAACATGTTTTGCATCAAAATCAAGGAACTTTTAATCTTGGATGGCCACAACAAGATCACACACAATATAATGTACGAAGTTTAGCAAAGAATAACTTGTGTAGTGTGTGCAACTAGTAAAAGCATGAGATACATGTGAGGTGATAAGTAAATAGTGATCAATCACAGTTTCTACAAAATTCATCACATAAGTTTGAAAGTGACTATCACCTAAAGAGTTACATCATATAAGTTTCACATCTCCTAGAAAACAAGCTTGCAATCATGTAATTTTCTTGAATTGCCTCATAATGCACACACCAATTTTATTTCAATTTGAATTCATTATAGCTCAATAATGTACACACCAATTTTATTATTTAAACCGAGGCTACACCTTATGTTCTTTTTGTGCATGTGCTACACTTTCTCGAGCACAAAATCATATGATATGCACTAAGGTGTTCATGATTGGCTAGTAAACAGTGGTGAGATGGTTATTTATGTCTTTCTCTTAGGATTTTTTAGTCCTTACAATTAAAAGCATGTGACTTCAAAATCAAGATCATGTGATCAAAAACTATAAACAACTCCAACACAACATGCACTACAAAGCTAAATGATAGGCCAAAAACGAATTGACCCCTTGTGATAAATTAACCAATTAATTTAGCCAAGTGAATTAATTAAGTTAATTAATCATGCAAATGTGTGGTAGCACAAACAAATCACCAATAAACTAATTATGCAGAGGAAAATAAATAACATGGTGATTTGTTTACGAATGGGGAAAACCTAACGGCAAAAACCCCACTGCGTGATTTTTAAGTCACTACTCCCGAAATTCCACTATTATCAAAACAAGCGGTTACAAGTAAAAGAATCCTAGTACCTTATACCAACTTACAATTGAACCTTTACCCCAATATCTAATTAGACTTGTTCTGTAGTGACAATTTCTCTTTTTGATGCACAGCTCCTAAGTACGTGACTAACCAATGCGCGGATCCCAGTACGTGACTTCAATCACCAACTAGAGAAGGTTGTTGGCTGCAAAGTTCTTCAGTTCATCCCAACGATGAAAATTAAGAAGATGCTTGGTCACAAAACCCTACAATGCACATACACAGCAACTTCTTCACAAGAATGATGAACTAGGGAAAAACTTTGTCTCCGGTTACAAATTGCTTGAACAAACTTTGCTCAACACTTATGCAACTTGTGTACACTTTGACAGCCCTTAAAGTAATCCTTTTATATGTCTAGGGTTAGAAGAAAAGAAAGCCCAAACACATAATCTCGGATTAGAGTCAAAACAGAACTGGAATTTTGTTTTTCATAAAGTTCGACAGATACCTGTCTATCGAGCAGCTGTCGAGCAGCTATCAAGCCTTGGGGCTGGAATAGCTTCTTAAGCTCAATGGATAGCTAGCTGTCAAGTTTTAATGAACAACACTTCTTTAGCTTGAATCTTGGACAGACTTGCATGTCTTCAACACTTGATCTTGAAACACAGTTTTCTTGAAGTATTAAACAAATCCTAGATCTACCCAAATACAAGTAAAGTGCATTTTGTCAAAAGAGAAGCCAATTACATAAAATAGTGACATATGTTCCTAACAAGTGAATCACATATGTCCTAACACTAAAACTAGCAAAGTGCAACAAAATAAGCTCATCCAAGCTAAACAAGGTACATAAACATGTTATGTAAAGATAATATGGCCAGCCTTGATTATAAATCCAAGAAAAATAATGCAAAACACATTTTTCCTTCCTTTTCCTCCTTTTTTTTTTTTTTTTTTTTTTTGAAAAAAATAACAAAACGTGCTATCATGAAATGCATGAATGTTTTGCAATGCAAATCTTAAAGACAAAGAAAAAAAAATGGTCACAAAGAGTAGAGAGATGAAGCACAAGAACCATGAGAGCCAAAGATGACAAGGACACAAAATCACACCAATTACTTGACGAAGTGTCTCAAACTTACTTCTATCAAGAGGTTTGGTGCAGATATCAGCATTTTGACGTTCAGTAAAGATATATTCAAGAGCCACAATCTTTCTTTCAACCAGATCCCTAATAAAGTGATATCTAATCTCTATGTGCTTAGTCTTAGAGTGTTAAACAGGGTTCTTAGAGATATCGATAGCACTAGAATTATCACAATAAACAACCATGGTGTCTTGTGATATCCCAAAATCACTCAAAAGCTTTTTCATCCAAAGAAGCTGTGAACAACAACTTCTAGCAGAAATATATTCTACTTCTACAGTAGACAGAGAGATAGAATTTTGCTTTTTACTCATCCAAGCAACAAGATTGGCTCCTACATAAAAACACCCGCCAGTGGTGCTTTTTCTATCATCAGCATTGCCAGTCCAATCTGAGTTTGAAAATCCAGCAAGAGACAAATTTGACTCTTTGCTATAAAACAATCCATAATCACAAGTTCCACTAACATATTTTATGATTCTTTTAACAGCATTCAAATGTGAAATCTTAGGATTAGATTGAAACCTAGAACATACACCAACACTGAAAGCAATATTAGGACGACTTGCAATTAAATACAAAAGACAATCAATCATGCTTCTATATAAAATAACATCAACAGACTCACCTGATGGATTATTGGTTAACTTTGCATTAGCAACCATTGGTGTTCTAGCATGTGCAGCCTTGTTAAGTCCAAATCTCTTGACTAGATTTCTAGCATACTTTGCTTGGCTGATGTAAATTCCAGAATCTGTTTGCTTCACCTGCAATTCTAAGAAATAAGTCAGTTCACCAACCATACTCATTTCAAACATCTTCTTCATTTCATCTGTAAAAGATTGAGCAAGAGAATCATTAGTAGCACCAAAAACAATATCATCAACATAAATTTGAGCTACTACAAAATAATTTTTATCCTTTCCTATGAAGAGAGTAGTATTTGTAAATCCTCTTTTGAATCCATGCTCAATGAGATATGCAATTAACCTATCATACCATGCCTAGGAGCTTGTTTCAAACCATAGATGGCTTTCTTCAACTTGTAGACATCATCCGGTCTGTGAGGATCAACAAAACCCTTTGATTGTTCAACATTCACCTCTTCTTGCAACATCCCATTCAAGAAGGCACTCTTGACATTCATTTGATACAGCTTAAAATTCAAATGACTTGCTATGGCCAAAAGTATTCTAATGGATTCTAGTCTTACTACCGGTGCAAAAGTCTCATCAAAATCAATTCTTTCCACTTGTGTGTATCCTTAAGCAACAAGTCTTGATTTGTTTCTAATAACAATACCATGTTCATCTAACTTTTTCTTGAAAATCCACTTGTTCCAATCACATTTACTCCCTTTGGTCTAGGAACTAATTCCCACACATCATTCTGAACAAATTGATGAAGTTCTTCATGCATAGAATTAACCCAATCAACATCTTGAAGTGCTTCATCCACCTTTTTCGATTCAAATTGGGATAGATAGCATGAGTGAGTAATTACATTCAAGGCTTTGGATCTCAATCTCATGTTATCATTCAAACTACCCAATATGTTTGTGGCAGGGTGATTTAACTTTACTCTAGAAGATGGACCTTTGACCAGAGATGTGGAGGTACCTTTTTGTTCTGATGAAGGACTAGGCTCACTTTGTTCTTGTTGAGTTTCATTAATCGGTGTGGATGGTTTTGAACTTAATGGTACTAAAACAGCATCATTCAACAACAGTAGCTTTTCATCACTATGCTTCCCAACATAATCATCAGGAATAGGATCATCAACCTCCACAATCTTTTCTTGAACCAGAGGAGTGTTTTCTGAATGAGTTTCTAAACACAGTTCATCATTGATTACCACATTTGAAGACTCCATGACTGTTTTAGTTCTTAGGTTGTATACTCTATATGCTCTACTAATGGAAGAGTATCCCAGAAAGTATCCCTTGTTGCTCTTTGCATCAAACTTTTCTAGGTTCTTCCTATCACGCAGAATGTAACAGTCACTGCCAAATATCCGGAAGTATTTGACAACAGGCTTCTTTCCTCTCCAGAGTTCATAAGGAGTTTTCTTGGAATCAGGTCTGAAATACACCTGGTTGAGTGTATGACAAATAGTGTTAACCGCTTCTCCCCAGAAGGACTTGGGCATCTTTTTATTATGTAGCATGACACAAGCCATCTCTTGAGCAACCCTATTCTTCCATTCCACTATTCCATTTTGTTGTGGTGTCTTGTGTGAAGAGAACTCTTGATGTGTGCCTTGATCATTGCAGAAGGTAGCCAGCTTTGTGTTTTCAAATTCCTTTTCATGATCACTTCTAATTCTAGCTATCACAGTACCTTTCTCAACTTGCAATTTCTTGCACAAGTGTATCATCTTTTTAGGAGCCTCAGCTTTATCTCTCAAAAGCACAACCTAAGTATATCTAGTGAAATCATCCACGACAACTAGAATATACTTCTTTCCACCTAAACTCTGAACTCTAGCAGGACCCATGAGATCAATGTGCAACAACTCTAGAGGTCTTGAAGTTTGAACTTCAGTCATAGACAGATGTTTGGACTTCACTTGTTTACCCATCTAACATGGTCCACATATGCACTTTTCTATCTTTTCAAACTTGGGCAAACCAATAACTGCATTACACTTGGAATCTTCTCTAATTGCTTGTGACTTGCATGTCCCAACTGTTGATGCCATAAGTCTACTTGATTGATCTTTGCACTAAAACACTTGTTGCTTATACTTGGTGTTATACCATAACAGTTGTCAGCTATCCTAACACCAATACACATGTAGTCATCTCCTTCATCAAGTATCTCACATTCATACTTGGTGAAGAGAACATTCAATCTATTGTCGCAAATCTGACTGATGCTGAGTAAGTTAGCCTTCAACCCATCAACATACCAGACATCTTCAAAAACCAGCAACCCTAGAATATCCACAGTTTCAATGCCTCTGATCACAGATTTGCTTCCATCTCCAAACGTGACTATCCCAATCTTTCCTTCAAAGAGTGACTTGAATAAAGCTTTATTTCCTATCATATGCCTGGAACAACCACAATCCAAATACCAAAGACAAAAATCACGTGCCTTTAAGGCGGTTAAAGCAAAATAGCACACATAATTATCATCACATGTAATTATATCAAGATACTTAAGGAAAGACTTAACAAAAGTAACAAGAGACATAAACCAAAAGTAGACAAGTTGGAATTTTAGCAATAAGAACTTCCAAGAATCCATGACAACAGGGGTCAAGGATCAACTCTTAGATCAAAGGATCTAAAATACTAGAGCTAACCCGCTCTGATACCAATTGTACGTTTTTAGACCCCTTAAAACACAAGTTGTTTAACCTAGTTATTTAGCCAAGTGATTACTTAGGTAAATTATTCAAATCTAGGTTAACACAAGTAAATCATATCATGTAAACAATGGGGAAAACAAAGAACACAACGATATAATAACCTAGGAAAACCAAACCGGTAGAAAACCTGGGGAGAATTTAACCTAGCTATCCTCAAGGTAAAACAGATCCACTATGAAAGAATTGAAGTTTTTACAATAGCGACTTAGACCACTAACATCCTATTGGTACCTCGAGTAGAAAACTTACTACCACGACCACGTGACAGCTTCGAGTCCACGGACTACTTCTTTCCTTGATCCATAGCAACCACAAGTACTCCCACTTGTGTTTTCTTTAAGCTTTTGAAACAGCAACAGAAGAGATCACCAAGCTCTTGATATCAATCTTGATCTTGATAACCCTAAGTGTGTATGAAGGTAAACACCTCTAGATCTCACAAGAGATTCACACACATAGCATATCAACAACCTCTAAAATGTGGCTAGGGTTTTTTCTTTTATACTTGAAGCAAAACATAAAACCCTACATGTCATATGGGCTTAGGCTGAGTTGGAAATTCTGTAGAAAAAATAATCTGCATGAGCTTCGATCGATCGAGTCTAATTTTCGATCAATCGAGCCTTGTAGAAATTGAATAGTTATTTCCTGCAATTACTCAATTCCAAATTTACACATAACCACACTTTGAGCAGCCTAAATCTAGACTAAATGTTTTGATCATGATTTGCCAACATTACACATTGAAGTTCTAATACATTTAGATCCTAAATTCTTCAGATTTTTTTCTTCTTTGATGCAATTTGCTTAGTACCCTTTTGATGTTTTTGAAGCATTTGGAGCAGCATTCTTTTATGACCAAGTCTTCCATCTTCAGTAGTTATAGGAGTTAATTCAGGTTTTTCAATAGATGTTTCTCCTATTTCTATTTTTTGATTGGCTATGTACTTGTCCTTCCTTGATTTTCTTACAATTTCCTCCATTGTGTCCTGCAATAATTTTCATTCTTATGTATCAGTTAGATACGTATAGTAAATTATGTGTAGACTAATGTTTAAATCATATAGTAAGCAAAGTGAAGTAAGTATGCTTCAAGTACCTGATGTTCTTCAACTTTACGTAAGTCATTTTGCTTATGTGAAATTTCCATCTCCAAAATCTTCGAAACCATGTAATTTTCTTTTCCATACTTTAAATTATATTCATCAAGATGCAGTTGGAACAAATATTCATTGCCAATTATTTTCTAAATCTCTTTTGGTAAAATATTCTCATCTAATTTCAAAATCTGTATGAACAAAGTATCGTACAATTAGCAAAATATGTATACATACATGCATCATGTCTTGTGCAAAATATGTATACTTCAATTTCCAGATAATAAAGATATAGGGCTGATATTTATATATGAAATTAACTCTTCTTGTATCTCTGCAAGTTCTTTTGCAGTTTTAGATATAATTTTCTCAACTCTTTGTCAAACAATATGAATTTGGTTGAACCGGTCTCATCTTGTACTTAGACTAGTATTCTATAGCTATTTTAGATACAAATTTGTTAGTAGAATATTATATATATTTTGTGTGTGTTTGTGAATTTTCAAATCATTTTTTTCTTTCATTACCTTGGAACTGCAAACTTTGGCTCATTTTTACAATGTTCACACCATAAAACTCCTTTGACTTGTTTCACTTTCGTCTTGCATATAAGATATTCAACATAATACCATCCATATTTGTTGTTGATATTAATGATTTGAGCATTGCATGTTTCCAGTAAGTCCTATAATACAAAGTTTAGTTAGTTTATAAAATTATACCTTATTATAAAACACATAAATAATTACCAATTATGATAAATTCATAATATAAGAGTATAGTTGATACCTTTGTCTCTAAGTTCCATTCCAAGTCCTTTATTTCAGCAACTGTTTTTTTATTATGTAAGGCAAGTTCTCCATCTTGTACTTTAAGTAGTCCCTTTGGCAGTATTTCTTTTACGTTTATGTTCATTGTGGTGTTCAATCTATGCATCAACATTAACATTATTTTATATTTTTTTTCTTTCGAATATTCAATTTTTTAGCATAGTCGTACAAATCTAAAAATGAATAAATATAAACAATGTTATATATCTAAACAAACTGAAATAAACATGTCTTCTTAAAAATACTTGCTGGTCTCTTTTTTTTAAAACTTCTATAGCATCTATTTTATACAATTTTATGCTATCTATTATTTAAGAAGTATCACAAAATAGGAACACACTCGAAAAAAAAAAAAAAAAAAAGCGTAATAGTAGTTACTTGTTTCTAATTTTTGCAACTTCTGGAATGTCTAAATTGACATACAACTTTGTTGCAAAAGTGGATGATAGTTGATAGTCACCTACAAAAAAGTTGTAAAAATTTATAAGCATTATTGATACATAAATGTTATGTATTTGATAAATGATTCAATCAATTGTTACCTCTTAAAGTTTTCATAATAGTTGAAGTGACTATTACAATGAATGGCCCTTTATTTGTTTGGTAGAAATCATCATCTATTTGTTGTGCAGTATTTCCCCACAAAGTTGTTTGAACTAATTTGTTCCTAAAGTTGTTTATATGTAAGTTTGAGTTATTTAAAAATTATAACATATAAGTTTTAAAAAATGTATATATATCTTACTCTTCTAACAATAGTTGAATGTTTCTCATCTTTGTTGGACGCCCTCTTGTTTTGATCTCCTCAATGGCTCCAATGTAGTCCAATATGCCAATCACATCTGGTAAGAACATATATTTTTTTTAGATAAGAGTCAGTATTAAGTTATGAATTGCATTATTTTTTAGCTCTGTAAAAGTAGATGCTTGACTTGTAAAACAATTAAAATTACCAGTCAAGTAAGTAGTGTCATAGCAATTGGAAGCTATTGTTCCATAATCAGCAAATTCAAATTGGGATTAAGGTATTGAATGATCAAATCCGCTGAATTTTAAGACTAAAGTTGTTGAATTGAAAAGTATTCTGAGTTTGTTATGTACTGGACAATAATTCCCTTTATTTTCTTCAACTAAGAAATTTGTAATTGTATATATGCTCCCTTCATTTAGTTGTGGACGATAACTTTGAGTAAGATTCTTTTTGATGCTTGCATGTATCAATGTTCCCTACGAACATTTCAAATGAATTATCCCTTAATCAATAGGAGCAGTACACAACAACCAATTTACATTGACTGGCTGCAAGTTTTAATAAAATAATATTAGCAAAATTTATTCTAAAAGGAAATCAATTATGAATTTACCTCTTTGTCAACCAATATCATATTGAGGCTGATTAGATCATGGTTGTTTGCTATATTAATTGCATCCCACATTCGTAAAACTCTAACTTTCACTTTTAATTTATCTTTGTCCCTCGATATCTGCTTCAAAGTTGTGTACTCCATATTCATTTGAATTTGTATTATTTGCACAATTTAAACATCAAAAAAATTTATATATAATTATGAAGTAAAATCTATCATTTGCAACATAAGTGACAATCTAACTTATATTATTGACAGCTTCAAAATAACGAACAGTATGTATTACATCTGCATAGACCATTCAGTATTTCTTTATGTACAATATTAATATGGTAGGTTCAACAATAAAAACAATGTTAACATTCTATGACCATCTATTTGGCCACTGGAAAAAAAGGGGAATAAATTATTTGGGTCATAATAATTATAATTGTCAATTTAATCCAAAATAAAGTTTTAATCGAATCAAAATAAAGATGACATAAACAGGAAAAAAAAAAAGGCTATTTCAATGTTTCAATTTGATTTACATAATAAAAATCTGTAAAACAAAAACAATATTTAATCAATACAACAATCGAACAAAAAGATCTCAAGAAATTGAAAAAATAAATGGAAAATTAGAGAAAAAAGTAGCCAAACCTAATAATTATTGAGTAATGCAGCAAAACAGAATTTAATATGCAGTAAATAATTCTAGGGAAAACATAAAGACAATTGGAAAAAGAAAAGTGAAAACCTAACAAAAATCTCCTAAATGAAAAAAAAAAAAAAAAAAAAAAAAAAGGGAGAAAATTAGAACTCATATGTTTTTTCAATAGAGATAAAAGAAGAACCCTAGAAAATTAAATTCAATAGAGGGAAAATGATCTGTGGGCAGTTATAGACAAATGGGAATGGTAATTGAATAGAAAAAAAGCATGCTTACCTTCTAAATAGTTTGTTGTTGCAGAGAAGGCTTCTGAATAGTTTGTTGTTGCAGTGAAGGAATGACGGTTGAAACAATTGAGGGAGGGATTCTCTATTTGTGTTTGTGTGTTTGGCTGAATAAGTGTACCACTTGAAGATTTTAAGTTATCGCACCGAATGGTGTTTATAAGTTTTTGCCTTGTTTTTTTTTTTTTTTTTTTTTTTTTTTTTTTTTTTTTCGCGTTCTTTCCTGGAAGCTTCACAAGTTTTAAAGTGTATTTTTGGGTTTTCCAAAAAAAAAAAAATCTATTTTTAACAAAATAAATAATAATAATAATAATGACCATGGGTGATTCATCAACTTTGGGCTTGATCAATTTATCCCGACGGGCCCAATTATGGTTCTCATCCAAGGCTTACTTTACTTCAGTGAGAGAAACTGTATCATACAATCAATGACATTTTTTTCCCATGAGTAAGGCTGGGCTTGGGATTGGCTTTTATTGTATATATGATTTTTCCACATAACTCCATAGGTCTCATGGTTATTAGATGAAATGGATTGGGCTTTTTTAGCTTAAGGTATGGGCCTACCCACATGGGAAATTGGGAATTGTTATAAACCCACAATAAGAATTTATTTGGAACTTTAATTCTGAGATTTATGTGTATTTGGCAATTGTCTGATTTGGGAATATGCAATGGCCTTATTGAATGTAATTTTTTTGATTTTTAATCTTTAAGTGTCATCCAAACTTCTTCTAAAAAAAAAAAAATCCAAATTGACAAAAGAAATTCCTAAAACCTATCTTTCCACAACCGGCTTTTAACTTCTACCTTAATGTATTAGAAATTATAAATTTTAAAATTAAAAATTTTAAAATAGTTAAAAAGCTTAAAGTTGAAAGTTAAAAGCTATTCCAAATGGTTATTGTAAAGTTGTGATTTACAACTATTTTGTGTTGGCTTTAATTCCATGCCAAATTTGATTGTAATTTTGTTCAATCTTTTGTACCTTGTATTTTATGTGGGATTTCATTGTAAGGGTTGTGTGTGAGAGAGAGTGTGAAGACTCAAGGCAAATTGAAGACCAAAGAAGTTACAAGTAATATCAATTAGTCATTAAATTTCTTCATATGAAATTCAGGAAGCATGAAGTAATTCTACTTAAAAAAGAAAAGAAAAAAAGAATAGCCATTAAGGCATATTGCAGGAGCAGAGTAAATTGATAAGCATTATGTAGTAATGCAACTCATATCCTAACAGCCCACTCAACCAAGCTTTAAATCAAATAAAAATTAAATCAAGCCCCAAAGAAAGCAATGGAGAAACAAAGACATAAAAAAACATTATAGATTCAAAAAAGTAAACAGACACTGGAAGTTGCCTTCTTTTTAATACAAAAGGCCATTTAGACCCAAAAGAGGATAAAAGAAAATATTTGATTATAGAAATTTGGAACAGAAAGTTGAGGAAAATAAATGTAAAGAAGTAGGACATAGGCTACACTGCATATTTAAATTTTTAAAAAGAAAATAAAAATTAGACCAAATAACTTAGGAACCAAAAAATAGGATCAAGTTAGTTACACACATACTAAAGTTTATAACAATAACAGAACTGTCAAAAGTATACTACGATTAGAATCCCTAAATATAATAATAATTTTAAAAAAATAGTTGAAGAAGCAGATTAAAGAACCAAATAGATATGAAGAATGCAATTGCAGGAAAATACTCCCTTCACATAAACCATGCATGTCACTTAAAGAATCTGTCTCATAAATATGGTCATTAACAAACTCTTCATGGAAAACAAAAAATGACCTTGAGCAAATATTCAAAATTCCACAATTTCACTCCCCCTTACAAATAACAGAATTGGTAAGAGGGAAAACAAAAAACCCAAAAATTATAATGTAATTATTAAGTCTAAAAGATAACCAACCATTAAAATTTAGATAGGATTCGAAATTCTAGAAGCTGTATTACAAAAAGTTACTATTGTGAAACCTACTGTTGGTACACTCCTCCATGGTTCTCAATAAAAAAATACATTTGAGCAGTTCATTGAATTGCAAAACTAAATTTTCAATAAAAACTCGAAAACTAACACCAAAGGGTGGGTGCATGGACATATGATAATTATAAAAATCAATAGCTACTGTACATGAAACACTTTATGCTAGGGACCACAAACTAAATATACAAAATTGGCTTGAAATTGTAATTAGCAATTATACAACCCTCACTATTACAAAGTAAAATGTCTCAAAAATCAACCAACACAAACACAAACAAGTGAAATTGATTAGAAAGCATAGTGAACAAAAATTTGAGGAGATTTCCAACCTTCTATAAGGCTACTAGAAATAGGGTTAAAACAATTAAAGCAGTTCCTACTTTCTATTAAATAAAAAGATGAAAATAAATATCAATAGAGACATATATCAATAGAGAAATTAAAAAAAAAAAATTAAATATCAAAAAGGAAAACAACAAAGGCGATTGTATTCTCCAAGCATCCAGATTTTAAACCATCCATGTTAGAAATATCACTATTAAAATCAAGGGTAAACATAGATCTGCACAAAACATAAATTAATTCAAATTTTAGGGGTGATCCAAAAAAATCACAAACATTACAAAAAATTGCCAAACAAAAACAAAATTTAATCAATACAACAATCGAACAAACATAACTCAATAAATTGTAAAAATAAATCGGAAATTAAGGAAAAAGGTAGTCAGACCTTAAACCTAAATTGAGTAGTGTGGCAAGACAATATTTATCTAAATCCAACAAAGGCGATTGTATTCTCCAAACATTCAGATTTTAAACCATCCATGTTAGATAAATCACTATTAAGATCAAGGGTTGTTTCCATTTGAAAGGTAATTAATAGTTCAATGTTTTTTTTTTTTTTTTTCTCTTGAGAACGATTCAACAAAACCTAGATCTGCACAAAGCATAAATTAATTCAAATTTTAGGGGTGAACCAAAAAAAGCACAAACATAACAAAAAACTGCCAAACAAAATATAACAATCGAACAAACAGAAGTCAAGGAATTGTAAAAATCATTGGAAATTAAGGAAAAAGGTAGCCTTTTCAAAACCCTACAAATGGTAATTGAATAGAAAACAAAAAAAGAGGAAAAATATCCCTACCTTCTGAATTATTTTCTAAATCGCTTCTGAATCACCTATTGTTGCAGAGGACGAACAAAGTTTCTCAGTTTTCACTGTTGTAGAAGACGAACAAAGTCTTTTTTTTTTTTTTTTTTTTTTCACATGCTTGTTGGTCTAGAACACGGTATTCTAATCTATGTGTCTATGGAGTTGCAGCGAAGAAGTGGAAGTCAGAGTGAGTCTGAAATTTCGATCGGGAAATATGGCGTTTGCGTTTTAGGGTTTGTGTTTTTTTTTTTTTTTTTGATAAGCGGCTTGGTGTTTTTTATAGAAATACCTTTGATGAAAGTGAGTCTTCCAAACGCACCATACGGTATTTTAAAGAATTAATTATAGGTAAGGTCTTTTACAACGTTTTAAAAATGTTGGTATATGGCTTATTTCTATATCGTTAAATGCCCTATATCAGCAGTTTTGAAAGCGCAGGCATAGGCAAGCGGTTTAGAACCACTGGTATAGGATGTATTTCTATTTCCCTAAATACCCTGTAGTGGCGTTTCAGAAACTGCTGGTATAAGAAGGGCCTATTACGGCGTTTTAAAAACGTTGGTATAGGGCTTATTTCTATTTTCTTAAATGACTTATATCAGTGGTTTTAAAAGCACAGGCATAGACAATACATATTACAGTAGTTTAAAACCGCTGGTATAGGATGTATTTCTATTTTCCTAAATACCCTGTAGGGGCGGTTTTAAAACCACTGTTATAGGTACACCTATAACAGATGCATCAAATTTATCCAAAATTATTATTTTTATTATTTTTTTACAAAAAATACAAGAAGGAGGGAGGATTTTTAGAAACTGTCCATGTATAGAAACATGTCATACAATGTGTAACTCAACTTTTATTATATCATTTATTATTATTATTATTAGATTACATATTATATGATATCAACCAAAAGTCTTATAGCTAAAATGGTTGGTACTTCTCATCCTTTTCAATGTAATCATCTAGAGTTCAAATTCCTCATGTCTCAACTATCCATTTGTGACATGATACAATAAAAAACCAAATATAAAGTAAACCTTCAATTCGTTACCACATTTGGTGATTGGTCCCTTAAAAAAGTTCAAAAACTCAATGAAATGCACATTTCTATAGATCCATCCTTATCTATATGTTACTCTAATTGTCACCTTCATTATCATATTTGGTGACTGATCCCTAAAACAACAAAAAAGTTGGTGGCAAAAACTCTATAAAGTAATCATCTAGAGTTCAAATCCCTCCTATCTCAACTATCCATTTGTGACATAATACAATAAGCAACCAAATATAAAGTAAACCTTCAATTCGTTACCACATTTGGTGATTGGTCCCTTAAAAAAGTTTAAAAACACAATGAAATGCACATTTCTATAGATCCATCCTTATCTCTATGTTACTCTGATTGTCACCTTCATTACCATATTTGGTGACTGATCCCTAAAATAACAAAAAATTTAATGGCAAAAACTCTATAAAACACACATTTCTATAGGGTCAAGGTATCCTCCATTCTTGACTCTATCTTATCTTTGAGTATTTCTTTTTGTTGGGAATTTTTTTTTTATTAAGATGGCACCCCAGGGAAGAGGTAGTGCAATTGTTGTCTCAATTCTGCTATTGGGTATGCTCCTTCACTGTGGTAACGTTTTGGCAGCAACCTATACTGTTGGAGATGCTAGTGGATGGACCTTCAATGTTGTGGGTTGGCCTAATGGAAAGACCTTTAGGGCTGGTGATGTACTCGGTAAATATGAATCATTATTTTCTATATATATATAAATAACTTCGTACTTTTTTAATCACCATTTTTTTTTGGTAAATCTCTGACCAGTTTTTTTTTATC
The DNA here is from genome assembly GCA_028535165.1 of Quercus tomentella. Classification (NCBI taxonomy): domain Eukaryota; kingdom Viridiplantae; phylum Streptophyta; class Magnoliopsida; order Fagales; family Fagaceae; genus Quercus; species Quercus tomentella. The sequence continues at coordinate 37,557,247 of JAPQVY010000012.1, read as the reverse complement.
ATTTTCTTTAACATTATAATTATGGGTATAGATTGTTTTCACATCCAACAGTATCTACTCTCTATCATAATGTTTGACGATTTTCTATTAAGGTTTATTATTTTTCTTGTTTTCATGTTACAGTGTTCAACTACAACCCAGCATTCCACAATGTGGTTGGTGTAGGTAAAAATGGTTATGATACTTGCACAGCATCATCAGGGCAAACATTTCAATCTGGAAGTGATCAAATCAAGCTTGTGCAAGGAGGAAACTATTTCATTTGTGGTTTTCCGGGGCATTGCACAAAGAACATGAAAATAGCTGTAAACGCATTGTAATCTGAAACAAAACATTCTGAGATGTTGTCAAGATGCAATGGAATAATCAATAAAATTCATTTCTAATATGCTTGAATATGAGATATTGCTTTATTTTTGCACTTTCTTATGAAGTTTTGCTTAGCTTTTACTGTGATATATGGTGCGGCAAAAGAAATTATTCGACTGATTTTTGGTTTCCACAGTTACCATGCGTCTTAGGGCATTAAAGGTGCAAATATTTGTTTTGTAACCAGCAATTCTCATCTCCTCAAAAACCTTCAAAGCAGACTTATCCTTCCCATCTTTGTCAAATCCTAACAAAAGGGTGGTGTGTGTAATTAAATATATCAGGCTTAATCCCTCTCTTTATCATAATTTTAAACATCCATTGCTTCATGGAAATTTCCATTTTCAAGTTTGTTTATTACAAAATTATGATGGATATACTCATTCTTTATTTTGAGAAGAGTTGAGTTTGACATTTAATACAAGCGTATTTTTTATATAAAAAATAATAATAGAATGACTAAAATATAGAAATTTTATATAAATATATATAGTTTTTTTTTTTTTTTCCATCAAAAAATTAATAATATAGTTTAACAGTTAACACTTTGATGCCTTTCAAACCCCCTTTGGCATTTGTGATTAGATAACTCACTACTATAGCTAAGTGCCAATTAATAAATTAAGGACGGTCCCAAAGAAGAGGGACAATTGTAGGTTCTAAAGAAGGAGCCACCCCAAGAAAGGGTCTCAAGTCTCAACCCAATGAGAGGATCACACAAATGTTGACCACTATTACTAAAGCCTGTAGATGAGTTTTGAGGAATGGATTTAACTATTATGTGAACCAGGAGAACTAATGTTTGTGAACTCAAGTGACAATGACTTGAGCAATAGATTTCTTGATGGTAGTGGAGTTACGAAGTTGGATTTTTTCAAAAATGATGTCTATGATATTGACATTCTGCTTCTTGAGCTAATTACAGGAAAGGAACCCATTCAAATAAAAATAATTATTCAAACCATTTGGATGGGAGTTACATTGATTGGATTACTTGTCTTTTGACTTGCTCTTCTTTGATGTGCAATTTCATTGATAAATCTCTTATTGGGTTAGGTTTTGATAATGAAATCTTTCAGTTGCTCAAAATTGCTGGTCCCTACATTAAGCCCTTACCTTGTCAAAGGCCTACAACCCTTGAACTGTACCATGCGATAAGCATCCTTAGAAAGAATTATGGCCTCATAAATAATGACCCGGAGATATTGAGACAATCTAAAATTGCAACTGCCAGTACTTCGAATGAAATTGTTGAGGCTGAAAGTATATAGAACACATAGCACATTAAAACACACACATACACGAAGGAGAAAAATCTCATAGATCATTTAATCTAAAATTAAGATGTCAAAAGCTCAAACACGTAAAAACAGCAAAAGAAACATCACAAATTTATGCATAAAGCCATGCCTATATGACTTTTAAATAATCTAAATGCAGCAATATTAGAAGCAATTTTAAGGATTATTTCCTACTCTCAGTGGCTTCTGCAACATAAAAATCACAATCAACACATATACATCTCATAAAGAACAAATAACATATTTGTTAATGTTCTACTTGTCAATTGAAAACAGTCCCAAGTTAACAACCAAAATAGGAGTTATAACCATAATCGGAGATTGTACTAACTTCAATAAATATATGCATCTTTGTCTAAAGGAGTCTGTAATTCCTATCAAATTATAAAAAATAAAAATAAAATAAAATAAAATAAATCTGATTTCATCCAAACGAAGGAAAGAAGACATACAGGACTTCAGCCAAAAACATTCTCCATTCAGCATTGCAGTCAGCAGGGCTTTGATGAGGGGTGGATTCTGTGAGTCAAAGAGACCTGATGTAGTTGCCACTTGGGATGCGCTGCCGCTAAGGGGTGTGGAGCGTATCTTGTTTCTTTTGCTAGTCACAACACCGACTTTAATTCCATTCCTATGTGTTTTAACCAATATACCACCATCATAATGCAAATACCTTGGTTTCTCAACAAAAAAAAAAAATGAAAATACCTTATCAAAGCTACATATAACCCAAAGATCTATCCAACTATTCTAGGGGAAAAAAAGATCATATTTAATCCAGAAATTTAAAAATAAAGAGGAAAACTTACTGTTAGTAGTCTTGGCGAGTCAGTGGTGGGAGGTTAGACGTTGGCAGGAAGCTGGCTTGACAGAGCGGCTGACCTTCAGATTTCTATCTCCCTCTCTCTTCATTTATCTCATTTTGTTCTATGTTTGAACAACATGGCTAAAAGTTAGATGTGCATTTTTTCCTATGTGGTAACACCTCCTTAAAGAAAACTATTTTGAAGAAGCTATTTTGACAATATTTTTTATTTAATTCATGCAAGAAATTGGGGAGAACTTATTAATTCTATTGAAATCATAGGTTCGAATGAAGAATTGGGACAGTTGAAGGACACGTTAAGGAAGATGATGAAAATCAGAAAAGTTATGTGGTTTGATAGAGTTCCTATTGAAGCTCGGAAGTGCATGGGTGGTATGGGTATTGGATTGTTTAATAATCTGTTAAAAGAGATTGTAAGTGCTGAAATCGGAATTATAAGATGGTCAACTAAGTCAAAAGCTACCATTGCACATACAATGCTGATAAAAAAAAAGGCTATATTGAGAAAAATATTCCAACATCCATTAGTACTCTGCCATACACCTACCCAATGTGACTCCCTGGCTGCATCTATTGCCCCCTCTGAATGATTTCCATATTTTACTTAATGAGATGCCTCAATCCCTCTATATTCAAAACCTACAATCATTTCCCTAGAAGAGGTTGATTAAATGTACTAAACTTATGCAGCACAATCCTCCCAAGTTTAATAAGGAACACACCAATCCATAGTCCACTAAACGAAAGTTGTTAGGTTCATCCAAGTCCCCTTAAGTTGTCTTATTAATTTTTGATCTATTAGCAACATGAATAGGGATCATCAAAATTGAAATAAAATATACTTATAATAAAAAAATTTGAAAGAAATACATAATTTTTTTTTTTTTAAAAGAAATACATTGGTAGTCTAGATAATGTATTTTTTATAAGAGTGATCCTTCCTCCTTCAACTTGCTTTTGTTAACCTTGATAGAGTACCATATTTTCCTAATAAAAATCCAAATCCACTTCCTCCATTTTCACCAAAATCACGTCTTTCTAATAGATATATGAAATATCCATGGTTAAAATGATCCTATAACATTTCTGTGCCTAGCTTACCAATTAGGCAATTACTCCAAAAACGCTGCTATCAAGTTTGCTATCAAGACATTCATTGGCAATAAACACCAAATAAGGGATTTGCCAATCTTCAACATTTAAGTGATCCATGAACACTTTTTTTTTTTTTTTTGGTTAAGTAAAGAGATTAGCCAACATCTTTGCCATAAGCACATAGACATTTCCAAGGTAATATGGTAAAAATCAGTAATACTGACACCACCACTTTTATAGTTTTTTTTTTTTTTGGAATCAAAGTGACATAAATAGCATTAGAGAGTTCTCAAACTTGTGATTATAGAATTACATTTCCCCACAACTTAATATCTGGCCACCATCTCTGGCCAACATCCACTTCAGTATTGTAACATTCAATTTCACTATCTCTAACACTTATTAATCTCTAGCCACCATTTCTGGTAGAAAACAATATATCTCTTACCCTTTTCTCTCTAACAGTTGCATTGCACATTTTCTTTCTATTTCTTTGCTTCAAATTCAAATCCCCAAAAAGAAACTTATTGGAACCCAATCCACCACTCTTATTGATCTGCATTTTTCTTTGTTTACATTTTGATTTTCACAGGGATTTCTTCTAAATTTTGTTCATTGATTTAGGCATTATTTTATTTTTCATTTTTTATGATTAGGTTTGATTCTTACTTGGCAATTAGAGCTTTATTTTTACCGATTTGAGATCTAATTAATGCTTTCAGGTACTCTTTTTTTTTTTTTTTTTCCAGGCTTTATTTCTTTTATCAATTACATTGGCTCAGTTTCAAAATTTCATTGGGTTTTTGAGATTTGTTTAGTTGAAGATAGAAATATGTGTTTATTTTTGGGTTTGGGGTTCTAGTTATTTTTGTAGTTGGGTTTTGTATCTCATTTTTTCATTAGTAATGCTCCTATTTGATGCTTCTTCATGCCCAAAAGATTCAGAGGTTCCTCTGTCTGAATTCACTTCAACTGAGTTGAGGTCTTTTATACTTATATTTGGTCTTCATTCCCAAAAGATTTAGAGTATTCTTTCTTTGGTCGAACTTAATCTGCAAGAAATTCACTTCATGACTTCCTTTTTCTCTGGTTTAAATGGTTGATTGTGTGGATTTTCTATAATGGGTTGCGATCTAATATGATATTTGTTGGTATTACTTAGTTGTTCATTTTCTTTTTTTTTTGGTATTGCAACCATCTAAAGCCTTTCGGTGTATCTATTCCTTCCAAATTTCCAGGTTGACTTCCGACTAAGAGAGAGTATGCATGGTAAGTACAAAACTAAAATCAAACCGAAATAGGGAAAAAAAAATTGAGAAAACAAACATTTTCATGGAGAACCCAAAACCCGAAGCAAAAAAGAATCAAAACGAAGATCAAATCTAAACGTATCCAACAAAAAAACTCAATAAAAAGTAATATATCATACCCAAATCTTAAAAAATGGAGAAAAACATATCGGAGCCGGTTCCGTCGATCTGATGGTGGTAGATATATAGCCTAACGGTGTTGATGCGTATAGATTTTTCTTTCTCCATGTGGTTGCAGTTCCGATGCTCTAAGTCTAGAGATGGAACGGTTGATGGCTTACAAACTCTCGCCTTCTCTCTTTGTTTCTGCGTTTTTTTTTTTTTTTTTTGGGAGTATTGCAAGCCTTTTAGGGTCTGTTTAAATACCACTTATTTTGCTGAAAACTGAAAACTGAAAACAATAAAAAAAAATAATAAAAAATTTACTATTCACTTTGCGATTACTATTCATATGCCTTGGTGCACTGTTCATGGGACATGAACAATGCACCAAGTACTGGTCAAAAAAAAAAAAAAAGCTGAAAACGCAAAAAATGCCAGACGCAGGGAGTATCCAAACGCTCACTTAATTGTATTCTGACCGGTTATTTTTCTTTTTTATACTGCGAGAGTGAGAGGCTATCACACGGTGTGTTAACGTTGCCAACCAATAAAATTTATCGCTTTTTAATTGTAAATGTGGTTGTTTTTTAAGTGGGCATTTTTCCTAACGTGGCAACACTTCCTTAATCGCAAGGAAAGGTTTCTGCTTTTATATATAGTATTAGATTAGATTAGGTATTGAATTCAATTGATTGATTGATTGTTGGATTGCGGACAGACTTTTACAGAAATGATAATAAGGTCAAAAACTTGAGTAACCTTTTTCACAACTTGCTAGGTAGCAAATTTTTATTGAAGCTATTTATTCTTCGCAAGTGATTTGGATTTGTTTGCCAAAGCCTATCGGAAAAATTGTCAGGGTCTAAAAGAAGTATTAGATGTGTTCTGTGATCTCTCTGGGCAGAAGGTGAATAAAGGGAAGTCTAGATTTTATTCCTCTTAAAATGTTCTTGTTATATGGAGGGAAGAGTTTTGAAGCTGTCTAAACTTTCATTCTAGACCAAATCTGGGAAAAGGATTCCCCTTGAAACTCTGGGGATCCATGAGGTAAGATTTTTATTTTATGATCAAGAAAGTTCAAGGTAGACTTACTGGTTGGAAAGGTCATCTACTTTCCTTTGCTAGTAGAATAGACCTTGATGCTGTGCCTACCTATGTGATGTAATGTGTCCTACCACCAACGGAGGATCTTGATTCCTTGGATAGAATTAGTAGCAATTTGTTTGGTGATCAACTGAGGAGAAACTCAAGTTACATCTTGTCTGTTAGAAAAAAATCACAAGGGGTAAGAATGAGGGGATTTTAGGCCTCCAAGCACTGAAAACAAAAAATTTATCCTTGTTAGCTAAAGTTAAATTGGAAATTAAAGGTTCAAAAGGATAAATTTTGGGCCATGGTTCTTACTTCTTAGTGGTAATTATAGGAACCCCAATCAACTTTTTTCTGGAACATGGACTGCCATCAAGAAAGGGTTAAAGTTTATTCATTAAGGGGACTAAATAGATGGATGGATCTAATAGCTCTCTGAATTTCTTGTTTGATAAATGGATTGTTCATTGTTCATTGTTCATTGTAGGGTACACACCAGCTATTGTTGTAGCTTCTAATGTAGATATGGAGTTATGGGTCTTAACTTAAATTTGTTGGATAATAGAAGTTGAGATTGATGCTAAAAGTGGTTGTGGAATGCGTTGGTGGGCCTCCTTGCAATAGTATTTCTCATGTATCTCTTACTGCGAATTGCAGGAACCTCCTTAGTCAGATACTATGGTGAAGAATAAAATCATTGCTTCCAAGCAGTTAACCAGTGTGCAACGCCCTGGCTAGGAAAAGGGCTGGAATGCAATAGGACTTTAATTTGCTTTTCTATGACAACTTGGGTTTGTATTATGATGGACTTTGTTCTAAATCTGGTTTAAATAGAAGTCCTCTTTTGTTATGTACTAATCACATGCAATGTCGATAGTTGTAAAACAATTTGTCAATAAACTTGTTGCTGCTTTTATACTTGTATATATATCAATTTGACCTTTGGATTTTTTTACCTGTTTATGTGAGGAAGTGATGGAAAATTGGATGAAAGTAAAGAAACTACTTTGAATTGGTGTTGACAAAGATGACTGGAGCCAGGATTCCAACATGAGGGCTGGGCCAAGCTTAATTTCTTTTCATGAATAGGCCAAGTTTAATTTAAGCTCATTGAATTTCATCACATTAAGTAACACCACAATCTCATATTCATGGACATAATCTGGGATCACACTACAATTAACAAATACTAATTTCATTGGTGGTGACTTTTCAAAATTTTGTTTGAGGATTTTCAGATACCAGGACATCAAACACTAGAGGTTGTGAACAAATTAGCTTGTTATCTTTTTTTTTCTTTTTTTCTTATGAAGAAATCAAACATTATAGTTGAATTTTCCATAATCTACCAGTCAAATAAAAGTCATTTTAATTATAGGGATTATGTTACAACTTACAACAACATAACAATTCAAATAATTTCTTGACTTCTCCTATATAAAAATTAATTTTTCAATTTTTATTCCATTATTTTTCTATTGAGTTTTCATTTCATTTCATTATTATTATTATTTCAGTTTTAAGATACTTAATCATTCTCTATCTTTCAAATCTATTATATCAAAAATTAGTCAAAACATTAATGCTAATAATTCATTACAAAACAATAAAGTTACAATTTGTTACTTACTTGTGGGTAGGACCAGTCAAACATGCAATACAATTTCAATTTTGGTATGTTCCCACCTTCCCACTAGCCCCTCACTAACAGAGAAAATTTAATACAATCAAAATTCTCTCTCTCTCTCTCTCTCTCTCTCTCTCTCTCTCTTCGATGAGTGTAGAGATTTCCTGCCTCTATTTCTTTTTTCGTTGATATTTGTGTTTAGTTCAAAACTTCAAATAGAAATCACAACTCAGATGATCAAATAAACCAACAAAAGTTCAGCAATTTTTGCACTAGAATTCAAATGAGAGAGACACTGGTGGTGGTGCTTTCAGATTTGCTACTGCAATTGCTGTGCTTGCCACCATCTACCCCTCATTGCTTCAGGTTTCAGAGTTTCATTCAGTAACTCTCTCTTCCCTTCTCTCGGTTAGCCACTTAGAGTATCTACATCAGTTCTTCTAAAAAATTTTGTTTATTTTACAAAAAGAACATACTTTTTTTTTATTTTACACAGCTACATTTACAAAACATCCACATTAGTTCATCTATTATACACTTCATTTTATTTAAATAATAATAATAATTATTATTATTATTATTATTATTATTACATATTTCTCTCTCATCTCAAACACACTTCTCCTCACTTTCCTCTCTCTGCCTCTCTCATCCCAACCCCTTCCCCCACACCCACACACACACGGCAAGGTCATATCATCAACTCTAGCAATATCAATAGGGCTCCCATGACAGCAGCGAGGTCATACAACAGAATTTCTGGTCGGTTTTCTTATAGGATTTCGTATGGGTTTGATTTTGAGTTGGATTTGGGTTGGGTTTTTCGGTGGGGTTTTTTGGTGGGGTTTGGGTTGTTTTTGGTTTTATTTTATTGATTTTGTGTTTGGAAAATCAACTATTGAAATGGCTTGTGGTGGTGATGGTTGGGTGGTGCTAAGTTGCTATGGTGGTGGTGGGTTGGTGGAGGTTGATGTTGGCTCTTTTTTTCTTCTTTCATGGTGAAGGTTGAATCTTCTCTTCTTCTTCATGGTGAAGAGAGTACAGGGAAATCAGACAAGAGAGGATGTGAGAGAAAATAATAATAAACAAATGGGATACAAAGCTATAGTAACTATGTATATATACATAGTTATTATAGAAATTTTGCATAGGAACTCTGTTATAGACCCACTGATGTGGGTAATTTTTGAGCAAAAATGTGTAAAATTGATAATTTTTTATATTTTACAATCACTAGCGCAATTGCTCTTAGGTTTTCCTTTTGTATTTTAGGTGTCTTGCATGTTTCTCCTAGTTACAATCTACTTGGTTTTTTTTTTTTTTTTTTTTTTTTTTTTGTGTGTGTGTGTGTGTCCTGTTTATCTTTATTTTATATTTCTTTTTTTTTTCCCCCTCTTAGGTAGAATTTTGCTCTATCCTAATCTTAGTATATATGTGTATAAAAATTTCTTCTAGAGACTTGAACTCCAACCCATTACTCCCCTCCCACCCCACAAGAACTTAAACATGTAGATTGACTATCATGCCATGGTGTGCATTGTGCAAAGGTAAATTTATTATGTGTTGTTAGTTGGGAAAGTTTGTTATTAGTAATTTTTGTCGTTGTTGGGCTAATTTTTTTGGACTTGTTAATTTTATTTTAAATTTTAGATCTATAATTTTTTTATGGTTTTTAAAAAGATAAATGATATTGTTAAGAGGGGCTAAGTATAATTTTATTGTACCAAATTACTAAAATTAATACACACACATACATACATAGATACATATATATATATATATATATTTATTGCAACTACTTACTAATTTATTTTTATATTTAAAAATACATTTTTATTTAAAAAACCTATAGAAATAAACATGACAAACCCACATAAAATTATTTAAAAAAAAAAAAACTTATTTTATATTTACAATTGGGTAATATGTAGTGAGACCACTTGTACGTTTAAGTTCTTGCAGTAAGACCGGTTTTTTAAATGAAAATGAAAAGGTTTTATTGCAACATCATAAAAGTTCACACGGGGTTAGTATTTTTTTTTTTTTTTTTTTTTTTACGATTTACTAAATTAGCAAAGATGAAAAAAAAAAAAATTAAGAAGCTCTTACTCCAACAATATATAAAAGTTCTAGAGATGCTGCAATTGACACTTTTAAAAAATTTTAACCGAAATTTGGTTTCTAATTATCACATTTGGTAAAAACTTTTATTGTCAAATAAGAGATGTGAAGCTCAATCTTCACGTACACAAAACTAATAGGTGTTTTGGTCTAATGATAAAGGATAGTCATTATTTAGCAGCTTTGATATTTATATCTATAAATTAAATAAAATATAAAACAAATTACTCCACTTTTTTTCTATATTTAAGGTCCATTTGGATACAACTTATTTTGCTGAAAACTGAAAGTTGCCTTCAAAAAAGTAAATAGACACTGGAAGTTGCCTTCTTTTTAGTACAAAAGGCCATTTAGACTCAGAAGGGGATAAAAGAAAATATTTTATTATAGAAATTTGGAATAGAAAGTTGAGGAAAATAAATGTAAAGAAGTAGGACATAGGCTACACTACATATTTAAATTTTTAAAAAGAAAATAAAAATGAGACCAAATAACTTAGAAACCAAAAAATAGGATCAAGTTAGTTACACACATACTAAAGTTTATAACAATAACAAAACTGTCAAAAGTATACTACGATTAGAATCCCTAAATATAATAATAATTAAAAAAAAAACAGTTGAAGAAGCAGATTAAAGAACCAAACAGATGTGAAGAATGCAATTGCAGGAAAATACTCCCTTCACATAAACCATGCATGTCACTTAAAGAATCTGTCTCATAAATATGGTCATTAACAAACTCTTCATGGAAAACAAAAAATGAGCTTGAGCAAATATTCAAAATTCCACAATTTCACTCCCCCTTACAAATAACAGAACTGGTAAGAGAGAAAACAAAAAACCCAAAAACTATAATGTAATTATTAAGTTTAAAAGATAACCAACCATTAAAATTTAGGTAGGATTCGAAATTCTAGAAACTGTATTACAAAAAATTACTATTGTGAAACCTACAATTGGTACACTCCTCCATGGATCTCAAAAAAAAAAAATACATTTGAGCAGTTCATTGAATTGCAAAACTAAATTTTCAATAAAAATTCGAAAACTAGCACCAAAGGGTTGGTGCATGCACATATGATAAATTTTGTGAATTATAAAAATCAACAGCTACTGTACATGAAACACTTTATGCTAGGGACCACAAACTAAATATACAAAACTGGCTTGAAATTGTAATTAGCAATTATACAACCCTCACTATTACAAAATAAAATGTCTCAAAAATCAACCAACACAAACACAAATAAGTGAAATTGATTAGAAAGCATTGTGAACAAAAATTGGAGGAGATTTCCAACCTTCTATAAGGCTACTAGAAATAGGGTTAAAAAAATTAAAGCAGTTCCTACTTTCTATTAAATAAAAAGATGAAAATAAATATCAATAGAGAAATAATAATAAAATTAAATATCAAAAAGGAAAACAACAAAGGCGATTGTATTCTCCAAGCATTCATATTTTAAACAATCCATGTTAGAAATATCACAATTAAAATCAAGGGTAAACATAGATCTGCACAAAACATAAATTAATTCAAATTTTAGGGGTGATCCAAAAAAAAGCACAAACATAACAAAAAACTGCCAAACAAAATACAACAATTGAACAAACAGAACTCAAGGAATTGTAAAATAGATTGGAAATTAAGGAAAAATGTAGCCTTTTCAAAACTCTACAAATGGTAATTGAATAGAAAACAAAAAAAGAGGAAAAAAATCCCTACCTTCTGAATTATTTTCTAAATCGCTTCTAAATCGCCTGTTGTTGCAGAGGACGAACAAAGTTTCTTAGTTTTCACTGTTGCAGAAGATGAACAGAGTTCTTTCTTTTTTTCGCTTCCTTTTGGATTTCCTTTTTTCGTATGCTTGTTGGTCTGGAACACGGTATTCTAATCTGTGTGTCTATGGAGTTGCAGCGAAGAAGTGGAAGTCAGAGTGAGTTTGAAATTTCAATCGGGAAATATGGCGTTTACGTTTTAGGGTTTGTGTTTTTTTTTTTTTTTTTTTTTTTTTTTTTTTTTTTTTTTGTGGATAAGCGGCTTGGTGTTTTTTATAGAAATACCTTAAATGAAAGTGAGTCTTCCAAACGCACCGTACGGTATTTTAAAGAATTAATTGTAGGTAAGGTCTTTTACGACGTTTTAAAAACGTTGGTATATGACTTATTTCTATATCCTTTAATGTCCTATACCAACAATTTTGAAAGCGCAAGCATAGGCAACACTTATTACAATGGTTTAGAACCACTGGTATAGGATGTATTTTTATTTCCCTAAATACCCTGTAGTGGTGTTTCAGAAACTGCTGGTATAAGAAGGGCCTATTACGGTGTTTTTAAAACGTTGGTATAGGGCTTATTTTTATATTCTTAAATGACTTATATCGGTGGTTTTAAAAGCGCAAGCATAGACAGTACATATTACAGTAGTTTAAAACCGTTGGTATAGGATGTACTTCTATTTTCCTAAATACCTTATAGGGGAGGTTTTAAAACCACTGTTATAGGTACACCTATAATGGACACATCAAATTTGTCCAAAATTATTATTGTTATTATTTTTTTTACAAAAAATACAAGAAGGAGGGAGGATTTTTTGAAACTGTCCATGTATAGAAACATGTCGTACAATGTGTAACTCAACTTTTATTATATCATTTTTATTATTTTTAGATTACATATTATATGATATCAACCAAAAGTCTTATAGCTCAAATGATTGGTACTTCTCGTCCTTTTCAATGTAATCATCTAGAGTTCAAATTCCTCATATCTCAACTATCCATTTGTGACATGATACAATAAAAAACCAAATATAAAGTAAACCTTCAATTCGTTACCACATTTGGTGATTGGTCCCTTAAAAAAGTTCAAAAACTCAATGAAATGCACATTTCTATAGATCCATCCTTATCTATATGTTACTCTGATTGTCACCTTCATTACATATTTGGTGACTAATCCCTAAAACAACAAAAAAGTTGGTGGCAAAAACTCTATAAAGTAATCATCCAGAGTTCAAATCCCTCATATCTCAACTATCCATTTGTGACATGATACAATAAGCAACCAAATATAAAGTAAACCTTCAATTCGTTACCACATTTGGTGATTGGTCCCTTAAAAAAGTTTAAAAACACAATGAAATGCACATTTCTATAGATCCATCCTTATCTCTATGTTACTCTGATTGTCACCTTCATTACCATATTTGGTAACTGATCCCTAAAACAACAAAAAAATTGGTGGCAAAAACTCTATAAAACGCACATTTCTATAGGGTCAAGGTATCCTCCATTCTTGACTCTATCTTATCTTTGAGTATTTCTCTTTGTTGGGAATTTTTTTTTTATTAAGATGGCACCCCAGGGAAAAGGTAGTGCAATTGTTGTCTCAATTCTGCTATTGGGTATGCTCCTTCACTGTGGTAACGTTTTGGCAGCAACCTATACTGTTGGAGATGCTGGTGGATGGACCTTCAATGTTGTGGGTTGGCCTAATGGAAAGACCTTTAGGGCTGGTGATGTACTCGGTAAATATGAATCATTATTTTCTATATATATATATATATAACTTCATACTTTTTCAATCACCATTTTTTTTTTTGGTAAATCTCTGACTAGTTTTTTTTATCATTTTCTTTAACATTATAATTATGGGTATAGATTGTTTTCACATCCAACAGTATCTACTCTCTATCATAATGTTTGACGATTTTCTATTAAGGTTTATTATTTTTCTTGTTTTCATGTTACAGTGTTCAACTACAACCCAGCATTCCACAATGTGGTTGGTGTAGGTAAAAATGGTTATGATACATGCACGGCATCATCAGGGCAAACATTTCAATCTGGAAGTGATCAGATTAAGCTTGTGCAAGGAGGAAACTATTTCATTTGCGGTTTTCCGGGGCATTGCGCAAAGAACATGAAAATAGCTGTCAACGCATTGTAATCTGAAACAAAACGTTTTGAGATGTTGTCAAGATGCAATGGAATACTCAATAAAATTCATTTCTAATATGCTTGAATATGAGATATTGCTTTATTTTTGCACTTTCTTAGGAAGTTTTGCTTAGCTTTTACTGTGATATATGGTGCGGCAAAAGAAATTATTCGACTGATTTTTGGTTTCCACAGTTACCATGTGTTTTAGGGCATTAAAGGTGCAAATATTTGTTTTGTAAACAGCAATTCTCATCTCCTCAAAAACCTTCAAAGCAGACTTATCCTTCCCATCTTTGTCAAATCCTAACAAAAGGGTGGTGTGTGTAATTAAATATATCAGGCTTAATCCCTCTCTTTATCATAATTTTAATTTAACATCCATTTCTTCATGGAAAGTTCCATTTTCAAGTTTGTTTATTACAAAATTATGATGGATATACTCATTCTTTATTTTGAGAATAGTTGAGTTTGACATTTAATACAAGCGTATTTTTTATATAAAAAATAATAATAGAATGACTGAAATATAGAAATTTTATATAAATATATATAGTTTTTTTTTTTCCATCAAAAAATTAATAATATAGTTTAACAGTTAACACTTTGATGCCTTTCAAACCCCCTTTGGCATTTGTGATTAGATAGCTCACTACTATAGCTAAGTGCCAATTAATAAAGGACGGTCCCAAAGAAGAGGGACAACTGTAGGTTCTAAAGAAGGAGCCACCCCAACAAAGGGTCTCAAGTCTCAACCCAATGAGAGGATCACACAAATGTTGACAACTATTACTAAAGCCTGTAGATGAGTTTTGAGGAATGGATTTAACTATTATGTGAACCAGGAGGACGAATGTTTGTGAACACAAGTGACAATGACTTGAGCAATAGATTTCTTGATGGTAGTGGAGTTACAGAGTTGGATTTTTTCTAAAAGGATGTCTATATATTTCTCTCTCATCCCAAACACACTTCTCCTCACTTTATTCTCTCTACCTCTCTCATCCCAACCCTTTCCCCCCACACCCACACACACATGGCAAGGTCATATCATCGACTCTAGCAATATCGGTAGGGCTCCCGTGACAGCAATGAGGTCATACAACAGCATTTCTGGTGGGTTTTCGTATGGGTTTGATTTTGAGTTGATTTTGGTTTGGGTTGATTTTGAGTTGGATTTGGGTTATGTTTTTCGGTAGGGTTTTTTGGTGGGGTTTGGGTTGTTTTTGAGTTGTTTTTGGTTTTATTTTATTGATTTCGTGTTTGGAAAATCAACTACTGAAATGGCTTGTGGTGGTGATAGTTGGGTGGTGCTAGGTTGCTATGGTGGTGGTGGGTTGGTGGAGGTTGATGTTGGCTCTTTTTTTCTTCTTCTTTCACGGTGAAGGTTGAATCTTCTCTTCTTCTTCACGGTGAAGAGAGTACAGGGAAATCAGACAAGAGAGGATGTGAGAGAAAATAATAATAAACAAATGGGATACAAAGCTGTAGTAACTCTGTATATATACACGGTTACTATAGAAATTTTGCATAGGAACTGTGTTATAGACCCACTGATGTGGGTAATTTTTGAGCAAAAATGTGTAAAATTGATAATTTTTAATATTTTACAATCACTAGTGTGATTGCTCTTAGGTTTTCCTTTTGTATTTTAGGTGTCTTGCATGTTTCTCCTAGTTACAATCTACTTGGGTTTTTTTTTTTTTTTGGGTGTCCTGTTTATCTTTATTTTGTATTTCTTGTTTCTTTTTTTTCTTTTTCTTTTTTCCTCTCAGGTAGAATTTTGCTCTATCCTAATCTTAGTATATATGTGTATAAAACTTTCTTCTAGAGACTTGAACTCCGACCCTGACTCCCCTCCCACCCCACAAGAACTTAAACATGTAGATTGATTATCATGCCATGGTGTGCATTGTGCAGTGGTAAATTTATTATGTGTTGTTAGTTGGGAAAGTTTGTTATTAGTAATTTTTGTTGTTGTTGGACTAATTTTTTTGGACTTGTTAATTTTATTTTAAATTTTAGATCTATAATTTTTTTTATGGTTTTTAAAAAGATAAATGATATTGTTAAGAGGGGCTAAGTATAATTTTATTGTACCAAATTACTAAAATTAATACACACACACACATACATATATACATACATACATACATACATACATATATATATATATATTGCAACTACTTACTAACTTATTTTTATATTTAAAAATACATTTTTATTTAAAAAACCTACAGAAATAAACATGACAAACCCACATAAAATTATTAAAAAAAAACTTATTTTATATTTACAATTGGGTAATATGTAGTGAGACCACTTGTACGTTTAAGTTCTTGCAGTAAGACCGGTATTTTTTTCCCGTCAATTTAGTATATAAATTTTGGTACTATAGCAATAGATGTTCTTATTTTTGCACCAAATTATTATTATTTTTTAAATGAAAATGAAAAGGTTTTATTGCAACATCATAAAAGTTCACACGGGGTTAGTAATTTTTTTTTTTTTTTTTTTTACAATTTACTAAATTGGCAAAGATGAAAAAAAAAAATTAAGAAGCTCTTACTCCAACAGTATATAAAAGTCCTAGAGATGCTGCAATTGACACTTTTAAAAATTTTTAACCGAAATTTGGGTTCTAATTATCACATTTGGTAAAAACTTTTATCGTCAAATAAGAGATGTGAAGCTCAATTTTCACGTACATAAAACTAATTGGTGTTTTGGTCTAATTATAAAGGATAGTCATTATTTAGCGGCTTTGATATTTATATCTATAAATTAAATAAAATATAAAACAAATTACTCTACTTTTTTCTATGTTTAGTATTTTTTATAAACAAAATTTTATATATCAAAAAGGAGGGTAAAAGGACCAATCTCATTTCTAACTTCTGAGAGAAAGTTCCAGTGGGAGGGAAGGGATGGCAATAGGCCAATCCTAATTACAAAATGTTGCCCAAGGGGCAATATTATTAGACAAAAAATTTACATGTCTGGAAACAAAAACAAAGTCCAAAAGAGCAAAGAACTTAGAGTTAACTTAATATAACTAGAAAAGAGAGCTAAAGATTTTGGAGGAGAAAAGGAAAAACTTTAGAATCTCCTTCAAAATCAACAAATTTCATAATCATCTTCAAAGCTAAAAGGACAACTTTTGAATCTCCTTCAAACACAACGACAGACTATTAGTATTACTATGAGTAATTACCGTTTGCCTAGCCTTTTTTTGTTTTTTGGGAGAGCTAACAACTACAAACTTGGTTGCAATCAATAAATACAATTTCAGTTAATATCGTTTTATTAAATGTAGATTTTTACAAATCTGTCATTTGAATAACATTTGCTTCTTATATTCCTCATTCTTGCAAAAAAATTATATTTTAAAAATTATACATAAAAAATAAATTTATGAATCGAATAGTAAATAATATCTATTTGGTATAAAATTTAACATGTAAGTTGAGAATATAAAAAATATACAATCGAACAGTTATATTTTTAAAATATGTAACTATCTAATTTTTTTAGTATAAATTGTAGCAGAACTTTACCCTTTATATTTAATATCTTAAAATATATATATATATATATATATATATAAAAAATAAAAGCCAGACGTTGTGTGAGGAGTGAGCAGGACTGTAGGGTCTTCACCTCACTTCACTTTTCTTTTACCCAGTAAATAAATCACAAAGAGAGAATCCCAAACAACGCACATTATCGAATGAATTAGCAATGTCTCAGCCGAGAACAAAGCCTAAATTATCGTCTGTGTTTCTCCCAGACCACATCATTGACGAGATCCTCAGCTGGGTACCAGTGAAATCCTTAATCCGATTCGGGTGCGTTTCCAAATCTCGGTACTCAATCATCACAAACCCCATTTTCATTTCCACACACTTCAACCGAGCCAAATCACTATTTTCCAATGAAGAAAACAACAACAATCATAATGGTTATTTGCTATATACACCACTACATGTGGATCCTCTTCTTAATAGCAGAAATTTGTGTACTGTTGTTTGCAATAGCGATGGCGCATTGAGCAACAACATTTCTAGGATCGAAATACCCTTTAGTCATTCTCGGATAATGGGCTTTTCTAATGGCATGTTCTGTTTTGCTAGCTATGTGGAAAACCGTAGACATATAATGTATTTGTGGAACCCAAGCATTAGGAAGTTTAAGATGCTCGCTGCTACTGTGAACATCGCCAACTTTTCTACTCAGGTTGCTGTTGGTTTTGCGTATCATTCTCAAAGCAATGACTTCAAGGTTTTGAGAATTGTGTGTAATAAGCCTGCTGAGGCCGAGGTTTATACACTGAGTACGGATTCGTGGAGAAGGTTTGTCATATCAGTTGAATCATCAACTGGGTCTGGACTCAATGGATCTATTAGTGGTATTGATGATTCACCCTGTGTATTTTTAAATGGAGCTCTGCACTCTATAGCATGTACTACTGTGCGACACAATTTCATCTTGTCCTTTGATCTCAATGATGAGAAGTTCCGAGAGATAATGCTGCCGTGGAATTACTTTCATGGACTTTTTCGACATTTATCTGGATTTTCTCGATATCTTGCAGTGTCCAAGGGATTGTTGACTTTCATTGTTTTTGGTAAGAGTCCAGCTGTTGCAAGTAGTTTTAAGTGCCTCATATGGGTGATGAGGGAGTATGGGGTGTCCATGTCTTGGACTTCAAAGATTGTAAATTTAGGTTGGGTTGACAGCTTCTATGGCTGCACTGACAATGGTGAATTTCTCATTGAGATGTCCAATGGGCACCTTTTCTCATTTGATCATGAGAGTCTAGAAGAGAATAGTCTTGGAATTCAATTTCCTGCATGGGTAGGTTTCACAAGTAATTTAATGGAGAGTTTGGTTTTACTCAAATAGAAAGATTAGTAGGTTGGAGTTTCTAATCAAGTGCCTATCCTTATGAAATCGAAGTTGTCGTTTCACAGTTGTTGCATCATATGAAGCTGTTAGGAGGTTTGTTCTCTATGTAATTTGCGGTTAACTGAAGCTGTTATTGTGTTCTGTCTTCTTTCCTTTTATTGCTGACATGAAAGTATTGCTTTGATGTGGGGGGACTAAATTATATAGAACAAAAAAGGAATATCTATCATTTATTAACTACTTTTTTTGTTGGGGGGTGGAGGGGAGGGATTAGAAATGTTGTCCACATTCTAGAACAAGGAATATCATGATGAAACGTCTATATAATGTAATTTCATTAGAAATGTTGATGTTGTTGTTGTTATTATTTTGTATTAACTTCTTAGGATTTTGTATATCACACAACTTTTTAAAGCTCTTACATAGTTTTAGAATAATCAGATTTGTAGATTTGATTTGCACAACTTGGTATTAAAAATGGCTTTGCCCTATAAGAGACAGTTTAATAGAAATTGTAATATACGTGGCAGGAAATCACTTTCCCAAACCATAAATCATCCCATGCCTTGCATGTGGTTATGAACCTACTTTCATTTTCCCATAACATTATTTAACAAATGCAAGAAATAACTTTTCTTTAGCCAGGAGCCTTAATCTTGTGCATAAATTTTGCCAGTTCATGCTTGTTCTAAATATTTGGATTTTGGATCCTTTGGAGTGATGGCATAAGTATGTCCTGTTGTAGAAACTTACAATTTTAAAATTATTTAATCAAAGAGTAGAGCGGGGCTAAGCTTCTCTGTAGAACATAGTACACTTCACAAGTTGTTCCCTGTCTAGAGGAACATGTGAAAACTAGCACATGACGCAAAGTTTTGAGCTAGAGAACCTCCTCCCACAAAAGAAATTTCTATCAGTGCTGCAAACTAGCATCACTATGGAAAGTGATTAAAGAGAACACCCTTAGATGATTTCAAATAAATTTCACTTGCTGCTCATGTTTAGGGTATGTTCAGTAGTATGTGAACGTAAGGGTTGTTTTCCTACTAAAAAGAAAAAGTATCCAACCTCTTCCCTTGGCTGTGCCTTATTGAGTTGAAATTGTCTGATGAAATTGCTCTTTCCATCTCTATGTGATTTGGAAATGAATTTGGAATTAGATTTCATATACAGTTAGGAGTTATGCAAGCATAAAAAAGTGGAGCTTAGTTGAGATGTTATGATGACGAGTCACAATTTCTTTTTGAATTGGCTCCAAACAATTTTGGCACAACTCTCCATTGTAGCTAAAGTCATGAATAAATTGCTCATCTTATTCTGCTTATTGTAATTAATACCTTTAATATTTCCAATTTTCATTAAGTAAATCTATACTTTTCCAAGTAGATGTATTCTCCTCCATTTGAACCAGCAATGGAGCAATTATGTGGTAGACCCCTATGACTAGAGGTTTGAAAAGAAACTGGAAAACTCTGTTCTGCTGATGATTACTTCAATCTTCAGGTTATAGGGCTTAATGGTGGTTTGGCCGCTGAATTGGTCACAGAAGTGGAATGCCTGCACAGCCCCTTTGCATCACCAAGGATATGGATACTGATGAGCATTTGTGATTTAATTCACAGACACAAGCGGAAGTTTCGATATAAGGTAAAAGGGAAAAGTTAACAGATGCCCTAAATGCATTGGTTTAGAAAATATTTTTAGAAACTTTTTATGGGGAACAAAAAGCAATTAATTTTTTTTTTTTTATGGGTTTTCATATTTCCTATAAAAGTTGTGTCAAAACTTTCTTATAGTTTATTAACAATTATGTTAAGGACACCTGTTAACCGGACCCAAGGTAAAATACTAATTTAATCACAAACACATTATTTACAGTCTTCCTTATGAGGTTGCAAAAGTTACGTAAGAAAAAAACATATTTAGGTTTAGGGAAAAAGTTGAAGGCGGAACCCTATCTGCACTGCAATTTCAATTAATAGGCTTTGTTTTAAAATGAAATTGCATTGCCGAAATGTTCACAATTTTTTCTATTCAAATGGAATTCTAGAATGTTTATGTATGCCTGATCAGTCCCCTCGAACTTCAAATAATTTTATGTAGAGAGCTTGATAGTGCTATTGAGGCCATCAACTGTTGTTGGCCATGCTAGGCCATCAACTGTTGTTGGCATGGCAAGCAAGGAGAGAAAAAGATAAATTGCTTTGTTCTAGAAAAATGTCTTGGAATAGGGGCTGCACCAATAGGATCAGAAGAAATGTTATTGAATGATTTATTTAAGGATTTAGCTAGTTCTGGAAATTTTAAGAGACACATTGTGCTAGACTCGAAGTTGGAACCCAATGGGAAGCAATTTTGAAATGGATTCAATGTTGGAACCATTTTTGTTGTAAATTGTTTTCACTAAATTATAGTTTCTTTCATTTTAGTTAACTTAATTAGTTTAATAATTTATTTATCAAAAAAAATTAGTTTAATGAATAAAACATGCATTTTATAGCATATATTCGAGTCCACCAATTCATTTTTCCTTTGATGTCACTGGTGAGAGATTTCAAGAGATAATGCTGCTAAAGAATTGATAAATGGATTCCTTCTGATCTTTGAAAGACTTGTAGTGTTCAAGGGATCAATAGCTTTGATTGTTTTGGTGAAACTCTAGCTGAAGATAGTGATGTATGCTAAAAATGGGTGATGGAGTATGATGTTGTTGAGTCTTGTATTGAAACGGGTGTGCTAGTGGATTTGTTGAGAGATTCTGGGTATTATATGTCACTTGATTTTTGTTTCAAGATTGACGTGCACATTCTTGAACATGGAAATGTCATGGTGTATTATAAATACTTAGCCAACATAATCTTATCTCAGTTTTATGTCCTTGTGAGACAAAATGAACAATTAGTAGCTTAATATCTAACTTCTGCAATTTATACAAGACACAAAATTGTGTTCTTGATCTTAAGCGATAATTCAAATTGTATATTTCAACATATCGAATAGAAGGCTTATGATTTTGAGCACATTTATAATTGCATATATGGTTTTTTTATTTATTGTACTTGCATATGTTTAGGGTTTGCCATTTATAAAATTATTGAAATATACTCGTTTCTGTAATATAGGTATGCTTGAAAGTTGAAACTGCTTTAAGTTTGTATGCAGAAAGGGCCTAAGTCATATTTTGGACTATATATATGCTAATTTTTCAATGCAGATATGGAATTTATTCTTTGTACGAGCTTTGGTATATAGAGCTTATGAAGCTATTTGCTTTGTTTTGTTTGCCCACTACCCACTGCCACTGTTGCTAGTCTGTGACTCTCTATAAAAATATTACTTCTTCTTCTTCCTAGTCGTTTGATAAATAATTCCGATTTTTGGGATAAACCATTATATTATGATGTTTGGCTTATCCAAAATAGATATGATTGCAAATACAAGTGAGTGAATCATGATTGTTGCAAATGAAAGAAATCTGGAAAACCAAACCATTGGTGAAGATATGTGCATGTTAGCAAGCCCACTTAAGTCTTGGCATCAGTACTATTTGGGAAAGAACCTTGCATCTCATCCTAAGCAAACTTTAGGAGACATTCCTCATGATATAAACTAGGTTTTCCAATTAAAAATCCCAACTTTGATTCATCTTAGATGCCCCAACATCCAAGGTAAGTTCACTGTAAATCTGCTCATTATTTGGATTAATTTGAAAATTCCAAAACCCAAGTCCTCTATCCAAGCAACAAACAATTGTGGAAATAAAATCCACTAATAAGTGCTAAAACACTTGTTATTAAAAATCGCAAGTAATGATGCAGTCGCTGTAAAAGTAGCCTTGAATAGAAATGTGGACAAAATCGCATGTACAACGTGCCCTCTGCAATCAATTTCCTTAATCAATAGAGCATCTTGTCATCTCATGCCCTTTCACAATCATCATATGGTCTCTCACAGTTTGGTCCCTCAATTTCTCTACAATACCTAGAAAATTTTCTACTTCTAAAAAGTGTCTATAGCTATTTCTACAGTTACTTTGGTTTAGTCAATTTTTTTTTCTCTTTGTAAGCAAGACAGTGCATGTTGTTGCGAAAAGCCAAAAAGTAATTTCACCGTAGGACCAAACAAAACTTGATAGTTAATGCGGAGGCGTTTCATGTGTGCTGGGCCTGCTGGCCTAGGCCTCTTTTTGTGTTTCTTTTTTCTATTTTCCTTTTTAGAGCATCCACGTGTTGGTGGAGCTCTTTTTTTAGCTATTTGATACCACAAAAAATTATTTTATTTATTGGGTAAAACTTAGGTACAATACTTAAATGCTATTATTTAGATTCCCCTATTAAGATTCTGTCATGTAGATTTTTCCTCATGGGATTGAAGTGTATTTTTTAGTTAAGTAGCTACATGACTCAATCATAAGAGAGGAATCTAAGGAACAACACCTAAAATATTGTACTTAAGTTTTGTCCTTATCTTTTTTACTTACTCACTTTACAGACATCCAGCATTAGTGGATCTATTTTAACCTTCCAACACAATAAAATAATATAAACATCACAATAAAATAATATATCTACTACAATAGCAGTGTGAACAAAAAAAAAAAAAAAAACAATATATAAGAAAAGAAAAAAATATAAGAATAAAAGAACAATAGCAGTGTGAGCGCACAAACAATATATAACGTTCACACTGCTATATAAAAGAAGAAAAAATAAAAATAAAAGAAAAAAATGAGTAAAAGAAGTGTGAACGCACAAACAATATCAATGTGAACACAAAAGAATAGAAATAAAAATGAGTAAAATAATCATAAGCAGTGTGAATGCACAAATAAAAAAACACTGAGCCAAAAAATATAGCTTTAGCTCCACCATTGTAGGGCACATTTTGGTATTTGGTGGTGATAAAAATAGCAATATTGCTATTTAGCACCACCAATGTGGATGCTCTTAAACATCTATATATAGTTGCGTAAATCATGCTTTGAGCTTGTTTCCATTTTTATTTTTTAAATAATTATTTGTGGTAATATAGTGTTTTTGTTACCTACACAATAAATTGTCATAATATTTTCGTAATTAATGAGATGTCAATTCCTTATAAGACAAAATAAAATAATAATAAACTATCAAACCGAAACCAACCACAATTGAAAATAAAGTTCTTGTGAAAATGTTATAACATTTTTGGTCTTATCATAATATTTTTACAATTTATAAGGTTTCAGTTGCATATAGATAAAAATAAATAAATAAAATATGAAATGTCATACAAAGACGTACCAGAACTTAAAATAAAGGTATTGTTAAATGACATTTTGTTTTTGTTATAATATTTTCACAACTGTTAAAGTGTAAGTTTCTTAAAACACTCATATCAGCTCATGCAAGATGGCATAAGAGCCAAATTTTGCCCATCCAATTCCAAAAACCGCTCACATCAGCTTGTGCATTTATTGTGTAAAATACATTTAAACTATAATAATTATGTAAATATACACAAGCACTGTTGTTGTGCATTTTAGTGTTTATTATTTCTTTGCATTTTTCGATGATGAAGAAAGAGAGTTTATGTTGGTTTTGATGTAAGTTTTTACAGAAACGCAAAGTCACAAACTTAAAAGATAAGATCTTTTTTTTTTTCTTTCTTTTTTTGAGAATCAAAAGATAAGAGAGTTGAGTTACTTGATTTAGCTCCTTAACCATATGCAATAGTCCTTGTCAAGGTTGTCAAATTTGGGATTTTATGTAGGATCGTGGGAGGTAGGTGGGATCGTAGATCATAGGATCGAATTGTGGATCATAAGATCCTACATTATTTGAGAATAAAAACAAAAAATACACATTGATATGTTAAATAATCACATAAATTATACATTCATTGATATAATTACCATACATCACTTTATTCATTAGTAAACATCATTTAAAGAGGCCAAAAACCTCAAAATGTGACGCTCTATTGGGATATTTTTTATTTGGGTCCAACTAACATTCTCCCTACATTAGAGTGGAAAAACATGGTCTATTAGGATTTTTTTTTTTTTTTTTTTTTCATTTGGGTCTAACTAAGCCTTTTGTCAAGTTAAAAAAAAAAAATTACAAGACACCAAGGTTGTTTAGGATCGTCAAAATCGTACAATCCTATCAATCCTGAA
The DNA here is from genome assembly GCA_028535165.1 of Quercus tomentella. NCBI lineage: Eukaryota > Viridiplantae > Streptophyta > Magnoliopsida > Fagales > Fagaceae > Quercus > Quercus tomentella. The sequence goes on along the minus strand of JAPQVY010000012.1, from coordinate 37,532,399 downwards.
CAATCACAAAGATCCTTGAAAGATCTGGATTGTTTTGGATAGGTGGGATCGTAAAATCGTAGAATTCAGATCGGGATTTTAACAACCATGGTCCTTGTATTTTTTTTTTTTTTTTTTTTTTTCCTTCAACCACCACCGACCTTTAAGTTATATAAAAGGGTATCTAGTTTTCTGGTTTTTTTTTTTTTTTTTTTTTTTGGTTGATAGATAGTTTTCTGGATTGATGTGACTAAATGTTTTAGTTTATTGTACCGTACACATGGCTGCCAATGTCACTAGCAGAGTCTAAAATGGACCAAATCTATTTTCTCTTATCAGTGTTGCGCTAAAGTACCCAACTTCTATGAGTTTGGAGTTGCACATTGAGGAATTAAACTGTTATCCTCCTGCACATGTTCCATTCCACTTAGATGAAACTTTACCAATAGGCATGCCATTGGCTTTGAAGCTTGGGTGACCAGGCCAAATACCAGAATCAACAACACCAATGATGATGTCTTTTCCATAATTTGACGTAAGCCATAAACCAGTAGAGGCTTTAAGGGAGACAGAATCTAAGCTATAGGTGGTAGCAAGCTTAAAAGGCTTATCAAGTACACAAAGGTGTATGCCAATTCTAATGCAGGCGTTCCAAAAACAACACAGATGCATGATTGCCAAATTGAAGCTGCTTGGCCTTATCAAGAAGAATGGCAGATCATGATCCAGGTAGAAACAACTAAACAAGTATATACAAGAAGGAGAGGCATAGCATAAGTTGGAAAAGACAGAGCTAGGATCTAGGTGATAAGGAGAGGCCAAAGCATTGCTGATGTCGGGGAAGGTTAGGGCCCACGACTACTGCAAAACAACGCAACGGAATGATATGTGAAACAGGAGTCAGTGGTACAACTCTACTCTAATCTATGGTTTGTCAAGCCATGATCTGCAGCAACTCTTGATGAAAACTTACAGGTTTCATTATAATAATTAATTTGATAATACATAAGTTTCCCATTCCCAAGGTCCCTTTACACCCTTTTATAATAGAACCTCACTTGCCTTATGACTAGGATTCCTAATCAAACTAAGATACATAATAAATATACCTTATGACTAGGATTCCTAATCAAACAAGGAAACATAATAAATATAGTGATAAACTAGGAAAGCAAATAGATCTAAATCCTCATTGAAATTTTAATACAAATAAGACTCCTAAAGTCAACTAAAAGACTAATAAGGGGAATAACTAAATTGGAAATCAATCAAAGATATGATTTCCTGCTTTCCAACTTCAATGCTTGGACTGCTTCTAAAAATAGAAATCATCCTTATAATTATCATTATCGCTGATTTGGGTTTTCTGCAGATTTCTAGATAATTTTCGTAGAACATACTAGAATATATTCTCTAGAACTTGTGCATGATTTGCAAATTAACCTTGAATAAGGAACGCAATCTTCTAGATATCTTGGCCTCCTATTATTTCACCCTAATTCTTGTCGTAGAATGCCTTAGTCCCTTGGTTCTCGCTAAGTCCCAAATCTCCAAGGTTGCTACCACAAAATGCATCACCTATTGGAAAAATACATGTTTGTATTGTATACAAATCATACACAGTGGAAAATTAACAGATCTACTTCATTCGCAATTGTTAACACTATGTAAATTTCAGAAATCAAGAACAAGAGAGCGTACTTGGAGCGGTGAAATTCAAAACCAAATATTAGAAGTACTTGAGAACACTTTTAATTCTTCACTCCAATTTCACTTAATGCCTAGAAGTGTGGTCTCTCAATCAGTTTCCAAGGGAGAATAAGAGAGTGGCTTACACTCACATACACACCATTTCATTCCACACAATAGTGTCACTTAAATTCTGTATGTTTCTCTCTTTATATTTAACTGATTATCTAATTGGGCTAGCCTTTTGGACCATTCCAATGTGGCTTGGAGTGAGACCAAAAGGGAACAAATAAGACACTAGTTCTAATGAGCCTTGGGCTTTTCTGTCAACTCTTGACAAGTCTAAAGTTACCATTAATTATATTTAATATCACTATATAAATATAATTGCACTCTATGCTTTATTAATGAATTATATCCCAAGATTTTATTATACATGCAACCCCTTCATAAAATATTCGTAGTAATGCAAAGTCATGAATTTAGACTGCCACTTTGAAGATTACTACATCTTAATTCCTGAATACCCGATATAATCTTTTAAGTTACTCATCATATATTTATGAAATCCAATTTCATAAATATATACTTTAGCAACTCCTTACTAAAGTGATTAGGTCTAACACTCTGAATAACCAAACCCATTAAATTTATCTCAAGGGAATATTTTATATTTCCGTTAAGAGATTATGAATTTCATCTTGAGAATATATGTTCCATCAACACTAAATGCGGCTATCCAATATACTGAGATTTTGATCATGACTTTAGATCTCACTCTTAATATATCAAAGCAACCTACACTTCATGATCAAGTCCATTATTCTCTCAGGATTAAGAGTTCATGTAAATAGAAGTCCTGAGATTTATTATTCATTTGACAGTTGTTAGGAGAATAATAAATCTCACAGTGTTGGTCCAGTTCAATATGTCTTAACTCTTAAAACATACCAACATATCAACTAGAAGTCTCCACTTTCATGATCAAGACAAATCATCTTAGTTGATATGTTATAGTTTTCGTAGATAAAATGCCTAATTTCATCACCGACAATGAACTAAAATTCTGAATTTATAAAGAATTTGTAATTTATATCTTCTGTGACTAAATCACATACTATGCATCTCATGGACTATATGATAATGTCCAAAAATTCATGTTACCATTATTTTAGATAATAATAAAACAACTTTATTAATCACAACATTAAGTCGTACATAGCATCATATACAATAGAATTTAAACGGCACATATCCTACATCACCCTCATTAAATGTCCCTACATCAATTGCGTTAATGGATTACAGACTTGCGAGATTGATAGCTATCAGAGAAGCCCATCTCAATGTGGCAAGCTTGGGATACAACAGATAGCTATCTTATTTAGCATAAAAGATCTTCTCCAAAAAAAGTATAAAATAAAAAAATAAATAAAAAAGTTAGCTAAAAAGAAATTCAGCAACACTAAAAAATTAAAGCTATTGGCCTAGGTGGAATGAAACTATTTTGGAGGATATTTATGTTATTATCCAGCAACGTAATCTTTTTGTTGCTATTTTGAAGGCTTCTAATGTAATTCTATCTGAAAGTAGGACCTAATTAGCTATTAAGTCAGCAAAACAATCTCCTAATTTTGTGATGTAATCATTTTTTATCTTTCTTGCCTGGTATTTGTTAAAAGGAATCCTAAGTCAAATGTGTGCCTTATACGACAACAAGCTTCCAAGCAGGACACTAGCACTCAGTGTCAGGGGAAGCAACAGGCTTGTGCATCTCAGCGTGTATTGCAGCATCAGGGTGCATCCTAGGCTGCACCACAGAAGCAGGGAAGACTGCAATTGGATGCAGAGCACAATGCACCACAGAGTCAAAGGAAAAACAGAGATGCAATCCTAGGGAATGAAGACTTAGAAGACTTAATAGAGTCAATCCCTCATCATGATCAGATTATGCATTCTATACAAGAAATGTATCCAAGTGGGATGGTAGTTACATATTAATGTACACGTGTCATAGCTAGGCAGTTTTACTTGTAACAGTTTTCTCCTTGAAATCAGGGGAGTTAGTTATTGTTTTGCTTTCTTTTGTACATGATTGTATATAAAAGGATAGGCATAGTTCATTAGAGTTGTATTGTAATCTTTTCAATCAATAAAATTCAGTTTCTATTTAGAGAGAGTCATGATTTTTACAGTATTAAAAATAAAATAAAATCCTATCACAAAAGCTTCATTTCTTGTCATTAAGAAGGGCATACCTGTCGTGATCACTGCAAGAAATGTAGGACCAAATCTCTCAACTTTAACAAATGGGATGCCATGGCTCTTAGCAGTTACATCTGATACCATAATTCGATGTTTTGGTGCTACTTTAACTACAAGGTTACTCTTCAAACTCCTTTAATATCTTTTTATTAGATATAATTTTTGAAAATTTAACTGTAGAATTGCATATTATTTATATTCTCAACACGCATGACAAATTTCATTCAAATTGGTGTTATTTACTATTTGATCAGTACGTTAATTTTTTATATATAATTTTATACTACAAAAACTTGAAACTTTAAAAAAAATTGATAAAATGAAACTTAAAAATTTGATTGCTAACATAGTTGTTGATCTTTAATCTTTTTGAAAATTTTCAATTATAAAAAAAATAATAAAAACATGTAATCTTACTGTTAAAATTTTAAAATTCATATCTATTATAAAAAGAAGTTCAAAAACTTTTTAGAAAATTTACTTCTTTTTTTTTGGTAAATGGGCTTTTTGCAACGTGGGTGTTTAGGTCCAAAGCGGCAGCATCATGGGCCATAGGCATTATAAACGTAGTAAGGTCTAACTAGTTATTACTTTCAGAAATATTCAGAAAGCTAAATGGAACCGCCAACGAAGAAGTCTCGACCTACGGAAAAGCCCCTCCCTGTCCCTGACGACATCGTGTTCGACATCCTAACTTGGCTGCCAGTGAAATCCTTAATCCGTTTCAGATGCGTTTCCAAATCTTGGTACTCCACCATCACCAACCCGATTTTCATCACCACACATCTCAACCTCAGCAAAGCGAAGGAATCACTATCCATTGACGACAATAACAATGGTTATCTGTTATATACATACGTACCAAAGGATTTTTCATCTCGCCATGAACTGTGTACGGCTGTTTACAATAGCGACCACACACTCACCCAGATTTCTGCTTTTCAAATCCCCTTTTCTGGTTTCAACGTGGTTAGCTTCTGTAATGGCATGTTCTGCCTTGATTTTCTTTCCGACCTTGGTGATCATATAATATGTTTGTGGAACCCAAGCATTAGAAAGTTTAAGACACTTGCTCCTGTTCGCTTGATTGACTATGTTGATAGCGGCACTCTTAGACTTGTTAGCGTCACTCTTGGACTTGCTTATAATTCTCAAAACAATGATTTCAAGATTCTTAGACTTGCGCGTTTTTATGAGATTATTGAAGAAGTAGTAATAAATCGGTTAGGGATGGAGGCCGAGATTTACACATCCAGTACTGATTCGTGGAGAAAGGTTGAAATATCAGTGGAGTCCTTAAGTCCACCTATTTTTTTATTTAATAATTTAGGTAAACGTTGTATATTTGTAAATGGAGCTCTGCACTTCATAGCATATGTTCAGGGCTATGATTTTATCTTGTCCTTTGACGTCGATGATGAGAAATTCCGTGAGATAAAGCTGCCTCAAAATTACTCAAGTGGATTCAATCTAAGGTCTAGACAACTTGAAGTATACAAGGGATCGCTGGCTTTGATTGTTTTTTGTCATGATCCTGCTAATAGGAGTTGCATATGCCTTATATGGGAGATGAAGGAGTATGGTGTGGCTGAGTCTTGGACTTGGACTAAAAAATGTATAACAATGAATCCCTTTGATAGCTGCTACGGTTGCACTGACAATGGTGAAATTCTAATTAAGAATGCCAATAGGCTAGTTTCGTTTAACCCTGAGAATCATCAGAACATTTTTGCTATTGAAGATGCATGTTGGGCGGAATCGGCGGATTACACTGCTAATTCTATGGAGAGTTTGGTTTTACTTGATGGGTGTAAAAGTGTATCTGAATACAAAGATTAGTTTGTTGAATTTTCTAGAAAGGTTACTATTTTGGTGAAGTTCATGTTGACAGGTATTTGTGGTATCAAATATGGAATTTGAATACAAAATTGAGCCCTTATTATGCTCTCTTTATTTTCTTCCCCTCTTATTCTTGAACACATGAACATTAGAGTTATTAATTTATTAAGGAGTAAAAAATCCTAATGGGAATTGTGGCTATTATATCCCAACTGATACTAGGGTCAATAACATTGTGCACAGCCTCAAAGATGGAAATGTCATACATACTTAGCCAACATAATCTTATCTCATTTTATTGCCCTTGTGACAACATGGACAATTTGATGAGCTTCTCTTTGATTTCTCCCTTAGAAATTTTTTCACAAAAAGGCTGAAATTGTGCAATCTGTGCAGGATGCAGAAAGTTTATATTTGGGTTGTAAGTAATGAATAAGTCAAATTTATATTTCACTATATCAAATAAAAGGCTTTTGATTCTTTGCACACATTAAATTGATTGTGTCGTTTTTTTAAAGATGTTTTTAACTTCTTGAAATTGTTAGGATTTGATTAAATTCATCAAATATATGATTTGGTATGATATATGACGGCTGGGCTTAGTGAGCTTGTTGATAAGTGGTATAGTGATAGACAACTTTAGTATGCTTCAACACTCTTTACTTTTGTATACAGTAGAAGTCAATGTCAAATTTTTTATTCAATACTATGATTTTATAATGCCAATATACTGTTAGTTCTTTTTATTTTTGATAAGTATTATTTTAGTTCTTTTTAAAAGTATGAAGTCTATTAATCAAATATAACATGCTTTGTTTAGTTTGCCTACTCCCAATTATTGTTGTTGGTCTGTGCAAAGATAATGTGCACCACCTCAAATATTGCAAGTGAATGAATCAGTACTGTTTCCTACCTCTATTTCAATTGTTAAGTCACTATTAAATTGATGCAGTCTCTTCTCTGTAATAAATCTGCCAGATTGAATGACTTATCAACAAGTTTTACTAATCTGTCACTCCTGGCATAGGGTTGATTTTATCCCCCAAAAAAAAAAAAAATTAACATATGATAGCATTTTATGTTAACATATGAAAGTTACTGAAGAATTGTTATCTTATGAAGCTTTTGTTTAAAACTAAGTTGTTTTTATGTTGGCTTTCTTACTTCCTGCTGCAGACATGAAAGTATGGCTGGGACGTGGAATGCCACATTTATCTTTGTCGAACAAGAGAAAGGGAAATCCTTAGGAGCTTATGGCTATTATTTATTTAACTGAAAACTAGTGCATAAGGATTATGCATATTATTGGACATGGCAATGTCATGATCAAGAATACGTGCTTAAAAATGTTGTTTAAAATCTGTGCTACTGACAAAAATATTTTGAGCAAGATTAGCCTCAGCTTTAAGCCATTAGTCCCAAAAGAAAGCATGATATTTTCATTCTGTATGAGATGTGTGAGGTTGATTTACTGATCCTGCCATTATAGTACAAACATGGAAATGCCATGGTGCAGTACATGCTTAGCCAATATAATCTTATCTCTTTGGTATGCCCTAGAGACAATATTAACAATTAGATCAGGTTAATCTCTAAGTTTTCAGCTTTTCTTTTTTTTAAATAAAAAATAAAAAAGGGCCATTGAAGTTTCTACTGTTTGAAAATGTTAAGTTTTGCTAAACATCATGAAATTATATGATTTTGTATGGTAAAAGATGTCTGGGCTTAATGAGATAATTGATAAGTGGGCTTAGCGATATGGACAATTAGGGATGCCTGAAACTGCTTTAATTTTGTATACAGTAATACAGTAGAAGTTGTAGTCAAATTTTCTACTAAATACTATATGTTCTGTTTAATTCGCCTACTGGCCACTGATTGTTGCTGCTCTTTCCAAAACTACTATGCAAGTGAATGCTTGCAAATGCAATTGATTAGTCATTGTTTTCTGCCTCTGTTTCAAAGTTTCAGATAATAATAACAATTTGATGCACTTTCTTTTATGGAACCCTTTTACCAGATTGAATGATTGGGTAGTATAATTTTCTTAAGCTGTTACTCCCAACCTAGAAATTCAGGGAGACCCTTGCATGTCAACCTTATAATAAGTTCAATTACATGACTTAGAAGATAAGCTGCTTATTTCTAATATGGTAAATAAATTAATTGTTAAATTTTCAATATAAAGTTCTGTGACCAACAATGGGATGGCAACATAGCAGGGCAGGGTGGGGCTGGATCATGGCTTTCTCCCCCATCTGTAGTCTAGTGATTTTTCCCCGAACTTGCCTCACTAGTCGGAGCAACTTGCCATGCCTTGTTCTTGTCATGCAACCAAAGAAGGGGGCAAAAATCAAATCTCTCAAAAAAAAAAAAAAAAAAAATCTCATAAGCAATGCTTGGAAACTGAAGAGCTTTAGTGTTATACCTAAAGAAAGTAGTCGATCAATGGCTATTGAAAAAGATCAATTTTAAACAATTAGTGGATCGATGGCAATCTCACTATAGATATCTGCTAGTTTAAGTCCATACTGAGGTTTGTTTAGTTAGCATAAACAAAGAGATACAGTGGTTAAAAAAGCAATGAAATACTAGGTTGCACCGACATGCCATTTTTGGCGATGTGTCGGACACGAATACCGGCACGACTTGCCGGACTCCGGTGTCTGAGCGGTGTCTTTTTTTCTTTTTTTTTGCTTCTCTGACATGGCGCTGACGCGGCGCCAACACGCCGTGGAAAAAAAAAAAAAAAACAAAAACAAAAATTTAAGATTTTGACAGATGGACAAATCCTTACTATTGATTTTGTGATATACCCTTGAGTGAGAAGTGAAAAATCTCACATCAGAAACCCACACAGCCCAACCATTGATTTCCATCTATCCCTTGCCGGCGCTACATTGGGCCGATCGGCAAGTTGATGAGCTCCCTCTGTCTCTCTGTCCCTTTCGATCTCTCTCTCTCTCGGCGTGGACAGGTCCGAGCTTCTCTTCTCTCTCTCTGTTTCGCGATTTTTTTTTCTTTCTTTTATCTGCTGACTGCTTTGGACCTTTGGTTTGGTGTACTGTGGCGTGTTTTATTTATAACACCCAAAGCTTTTTTTTTATTTTAATCCCACTCACTATTATACTTTACTGTATATATATATATATATATATATATATTTTTTTTTTTTTTTTTGTTTCTTTACTCAGCCTTGCCTTATAAATTATAATGTTCATTATGAATTTAGTGATTTTTGTTTTTATGTGTCCTGCTATAGTTTTATTTATTTATTAAAGTTAAATATTGTAGGTGATTTTAAAGTTTGTTTTTGTGATTTTTGTTTTTGTGTGTCTTGCTTGTTTTCCTTTTATGTTTTTAGTTTGATGTTGAATGTAGCCTATTTAAACTTTTGGTTTGTACTCTAAACATTTTTTGAGTATTATTGTACTACTTTGGGTGTTAGTTTACTTATTTGTAGTTCTTACATAATTTAAATTCTAGACATAAACATATTTTATGTCTAAAAATATTAAAAAATATGCCTAAATATAAAATTTAATTAATTATTTAATTGCCATGTCCATGCCGTGTCGTGTTCTTATTTTTCAAAAATTGCCGTATCCCCGTATCTATGTCCGTGTCGTGTCCGTGTCCATGCAACATAGATGAAATAGACTAATGATTAAAAAGGGGAGTGTACCATTGTTGGTGGGCCTATTAGTTGCATAGGGATCTCTTGGTGGAGCTACCGGTGGTTTTCAGTGGAGAGAGAAAGAGATATAGTAGGGGCGGGCGACAGACTTGTACTTGCTCAAACCAAGGCAGCACAAACAATCCTTTCCAATATAACATCCAAATTATTGAAATATATGATTCTGTTTGATATAAGATGGCTGGGCTTAGTTAGATAATTGTTAAGTGGACATAGCAACATGAACAATTAGGAATGTGTGGAACTGCCTTAATGTTGTATACAGCAGAAGTCCTAGTCAATTTTTTTGACTAGATACATTTATTAGTTTGCCTAGTAGGCTACTAGCCACTGATTTTTGCTGCTCTGTCCAAATCTACCATGCTACCCAGCACATCAAATTTCTATTTCTAACTTGCTATTTGTATGTTAAGCACTTTTGGTTTGGGATACATTAATATGTATAATGAGATAAGATAAATCCTACTTGGAATTAAAGAAGAGCAATGGTTATCACACAGACTTGTTTTAATAGAAATTGTCTTGAAGTCATGATTTCAGTTAAAAGCAAGTGTGTATAAGTTATTAGTTATTATCGATAAAAGAATATGTTAGCTGCTCGTGTGAATTATCTTGTGGCTTCATTTTATCCTGTTTTAAGTTTGAGTTCTTTTATGTGCAGCATTAACTGATGTAGATGCGGCAAATTTACAAGCTTGCAATTTATAAGGCTTTTGCATGTTTTATATTGTTTTGCTTAGTTACATAAAGTTTGTTTTAAATGTGTTATATAACTTTGATAGAATAGTTTAATGTTTCACTAGAAGAGAGATGATTATATAAATTCAAAACACCAGTGACAATCATTTGGACATAGTATGATATACGGTCAACTTTAACTAATCTGTCAAGGATCCATAGTTTAGCCCAAAATTTTGAAACTAATCCTTTGTTTGTTGTTTTATGTGTGGCCACTGATGTCCTACTCAAGTTTTCTTGTATCAAAGAAAATATTAAAGCTAATTACTTGAAAAAACCACTCTCTAACTCACTGTTACTGTGTTAATCAAAACAGAAATGAAAAACAGAGACTGAAAATAAACTGGAAAAGCTCAAGTATTATTGCTATTGAAGAGAACAATACAATCCAATACTCTACAAGAGAATAGATACTCATATATATAGGTACATCAGAGAAGGAGGGAGAGAGAGAAGTTCAACAGAGTCTGGTATAACAAACTTGTAATCGTCTCACACGAATCATAACAGATCCTTACACGTGCGTGACTCTTCAGTCCTTAAATAGCTAATATAATCCAAAACGGCATCGTTGGGTTTTAATGAGAAACGACACCGTTACACTTTAGGCGTGTTTTGTATTTAACCACTTTACTACACGACACCGTTTTGGATTGAGAACTAGCCGTTGGAACGTTTGCTTCTTCTCCTTCAATATTTTATTCTGAGCTTGCATTGTCATCCCCCCTCAAACGAATGGGGAATTTCCACATAAGTTTGGAAGTAAGCCAAGTGAACCGGGGAGAGGAAAGGCCCTTTGTAAACAGATCAGCAAGTTGATCATGAGTGGAAATGAATTTAATGAGTAAGTCATGCCTGAGGACCTTCTCACGAACAAAATGGTAGTCAACCTCGATGTGCTTTGGGCGAGCATGAAACACAGGGTTGGAGGCAATGGCCAAAGCACTAACATTGTCACACCAAAGAAGCGGAGGTTGAGGAAGAAAAATACCAAAATCTCTAAGGAGCATTCGAAGCCAATACAACTCAGCAGTAGTAGATGCTAAAGCACGATACTCAGCCTCTGTGGAGGAACAAGAAACAGTGCACTGTTTCTTAGCAGACCAGGTAATGGGAGAATTACCAAAAAACACTACCATTCCAGTAATGGATCTTCTATCCACAGGATCCCCAGCCCAGTCTGCATCACTATAAGCTGATAAAGAGATGGGACCTAGAGTGAAAGCAATCCCAAAATGAAGGGAACCTTGAAAATACCTCAGGATACGTTTAGCAGCTTGAAGGTGATTTTGGGTAGGAGTGCTCATATGCTGACAGGCCTGCTGAACAGCAAAAGATAAGTCTGGCCTAGTGAAGGTGAGATACTGTAAAGCCCCAACAAGACTCCTATAGGATTTAGGATCAGATAGAAGTGGGCTGTCATTGGAAAGGAGATGATGATTAGGAGAGCATGGTGTCTTACAAGGCTTGCAATCAGTCATGCCAAATTTCTTGAGAAGATCATAGGCATATTTGGACTGATGCACAAACAAACCAGTGGAGGTATAGTCAATCTGTAGACCAAGAAAGTAGTGAAGCAAGCCAAGATCTTTAAGATCAAACTCCTTACCCAAAAGATTGATGATGGTAGAAACAAAAGAAGAGCTATTACCAGTGATGATAATATCATCTACATAGAGCAACAAATACACAATGAAAGATTGATGCCTCAAGATGAACAAATTTCCATCAGCAGCTGAAGCACAGAAACCCACATGAAGAAGCTGAGAGGTAAATCTCTCAAACCAAGCCCTAGGAGCTTGCTTGAGACCATAAAGGGCTTTATGTAGAAGACACACATGATTAGGAAAAGAAGGATCAACATATCCTTGGGGTTGAGCCATAAAGACTTCCTCCTTCAAAAGACCATGGAGAAAAGCATTTGAAACATCCAATTGCTTCAATTGCCAACCATGTTGTATAGCCAAAGCAATAAGAAGTCTAACAGTAGCAGGCTTAACAACTGGACTGAAGGTTTCATCATAATCTAACCCATACTGTTGGAGATAGCCCCTAGCCACTAATCTGGCCTTATACCTGGCAACAGACCCATCACTATGCCTTTTGAGTTTATACACCCATTTGCAAGTTACAACATTTTTATGTGGAGGAAGAGAAACCAAAGACCAAGTCTGTTGCTTCTGTAAAGACTGGAATTCAGCATCCATGGCAGCCACCCATTGAGGATGCTTGGAGGCAATAGCAAAGGAAGGAGGTTCTGCATCAGTATAATCACATTGTACCTGCATAACTTTAGGCCTATATATTACATGCTTAGACCTTGTAACCATAGGATGAGTATTAGTGGAGGAAGGAACAAGAGCAAGAGGAGCAGGATTAGAAGATGATAAAGAAGGTTGGACAGAAGCTGGGAGCATAAAGGAAGAAGTTGCAGACACTGAGGAAGTAGTTAGAGGAGTAGGAACAACAGGGATTGGAGAAGAAGTAGAAAGAAATGAGGGAAGTAAAGAAGATAACAAATCAGAATCAGTTGAAAAAGAAGAAGAATGAGGAGTATCAACAGATTTAGGGGGTGCTAAAGAAGTAGGAACAGGAGGAGATAACCAATCAGACAAGGAAGAAGAAAAAGGAACATGAGGATTAGTAAGATTGGGATTAGTAGCAAAAGGGAAGAGAGATTCATTAAACAGAACATGACAAGCAATATAAATTCTGTTGGAAATAGGATCAAGGCAAATATATCCTTTAGATAAAGGTGGATAGCCAAGAAAGATACATGGTGTAGATCTAGGTTGTAGCTTGTTCTTATTATAGGGTCTAAGAAAAGGATCGCAGGCACACCCAAAGGATTTAAGAGCGTGAACAGAAGGTGTTTTAGAGTACAATTTTTCCCAAGGAGACTGAAAGCTTAACACTGAAGAAGGAAGCCTATTTATAAGATAAGTGGCAGCAGTGAAAGCATATGACCAGAAATTAAGAGGAAGATGTGACTGATAAAGGAGAGCAAGACCTGTTTCAACAACATGTCTGTGCTTCCTTTCTGAAACTCCATTTTGCTCAAGGGTATGAGGACAGGAAGACTGATGGAGAATGCCATGAGCAGAACAATAGGATTGAAACTCAGCATTAGTATATTCAGAACCATTATCAGTTCTTAAAATTTTAAGTTTAGAGTTGTGTTGAGTTTCAACCATGTTCTTGAAGTGCTTAAAGACAGATAAAACTTCATGTTTAGACTTAAGCAAAAATAGCCAAGTGAAACGAGTGTAATCATCAACAAACAGTACATAGTAATTAAAACCAAGCAAGGAAGTAATGGGAGAGGGACCCCAAACATCACTATGCACAATTTCAAGAACTGAAGTAGAAACAATTGAAGATTTATTCAAATGAAGTTTGTGCATCTTGGCACTTATACAATGTTCACAAGAGGAACAAGCCTCATCAATCATGGACAAAGAAAGAGATGAAAATACACTTTTAAGAACAGAATACAACACTCTAGAATGAGGATGGCCAAGTCTGTGATGCCAGAGCAGAATCTGGTGTGGTTTGACAGACACAAAGGCAGAGGACTTGAAATGGTTTAATGATGAGGATAGGTCAGAAATGGATGGAATGGGATAGACCCCATCTCTACTCAACCCTGCATAGAGGATCTTCCCCGTGGGAAAATCCTGAATTAAGAACTTGTTGGCATCAAAATAACAAAAAACATTATTTTGGAGACACAGTTTATGAACAGATAGAAGGTTAGAAGCAAGGTCAGGCACCCTTAGAATATTATCAAGCCTAAAATTATGAGTTAGAGTTTGAAGCTTACCATTGCCAATGTGAGTGACTGGCAGTTCCTGACCATTCCCAACAGTGACAGCCTCATTGCCTTGAATGGGTTGATGATGAAGAGACAACTGTGACAAATCAGGAGTTACATGATCTAAGCAGCCTGTGTCAGTAAGCCAAGAGTTGGAAGCCTGAACTTGAGCAGCATTGGCCACCATTGAAGCAAGTTTAGCAGGGGCATGCCTTCCTTGATATGCAAAGTCCATGCAATGGTAACAGTCAAGAGCTGAATGACCATTCTTTCCACATATCTGACAAATAGGCCTACTGGATTGACCTTGATTCTGAGAAGGTTTAGGTTGATTAAAAGACTGAAATTGAGATGAAAAACCTTGATTACCAGGATTAAAATTCTGGAACTGAGAGCCAGATCCACCAAATCCACCAAAATTAGAGTAATTTCCCCCTCCAAAATGAGAATTCATTGAATTCATTCCACCAGAGTGAGGTCCATGTCCACGAGCACCTCTCCCTCTCTGGTTGTAATTTCTTCCTCCTCTTCCCCGAGGAAAGCCTTGTGAATGAAAGTTTGCAGCCATAGCCATAGAGACTTGATCAACACCATTAGATCTCTTCTTAATAACTCTCTCTTCAGCATTAAGTAATGCATTCAATTCTTCCACTGACAACACATCACTCCTAGTTCTAATAGCAGAACTAAATGAGTCATAGCTAGATGGAAGACCATCAAGAACAATGTGGAGAAGCTCCTCATCATCCACAAACACAGATACAGCAGCTAATCTATCACGAGCTTTCTTAATTTTCTGAAAATAACTATCAATTGATTCATTCCCTTTCTTGATTGCATTCAATTCATTACGGAGACTCATAACATGAGATCTTGAAATTGATGCAAATCTCCTCTCTAACACTCTCCAAACACCTCTAGCAGATTTTTGCCCAACTGTGAGAGCAAGAATTGCAGGAGAAAGAGTTGAATTCAAGAATGTGAACATTGCTTGTTCACGATTCTTCCAAGCTATGAATGCTGGATTAATTTCAGTAGTAAAATTACCAGATGAATCCTTAAGAAATCTATCTGGAGCAGTTACTGAGTCATCAAGAACATCAATCATAGAGTAGGTATCAAGAATTACCTCGATTTGATGTTTCCACACCACATAATTCCCATAATCCAACTTCACAGTCATCATAGATGACATATTTGATAGCAAAAGCAACGAAGAATTCACTGGCAGACCTGAAGAAACCATAGTAGGCACAGCACTTGAAGAAGATGATGAAAAAGATGAACTGGACTGAGCAGAAGCCATTGATATGGATCAAAGCTCTGATACCATGAAAAAACCACTCTCTAACTCATTGTTACTGTGTTAAGCAAAACAGAAATGAAAAACAGAGACTGAAAATAAACTAGAAAAGCTCAAGTATTATTGCTATTGAAGAGAACAATACAATCCAATACTCTACAAGAGAATAGATACTCATATATATAGGTACATCAGAGAAGGAGGGAGAGAGAGAAGTTCAACAAAGTCTGGTATAACAAACTTGTAACCGTCTCACACGAGTCATAACAAATCCTTACACGTGCGTGACTCTTCAGTCCTTAAATAGCTAATATAATCCAAAACGGCATCGTTGGGTTTTAATGAGAAACGACACCGTTACACTTTAGGCGTGTTTTGTATTTAACCACTTTACTACACGACACCGTTTTGGACTGAGAACTAGCCGTTGGAACGTTTGCTTCTTCTCCTTCAATATTTGATTCTGAGCTTGCACTGTCATTACTCTAGTGTTTCTTTCTTATGCCATTCCATCTTATTGCTTGCTCCAGAGTTATATGTATATCTTTGAACTGCAAGATAAATATTTTGAATGAGAAGGTTGGGCATCTAAATAGATCCAATTACCTTTTTTTTATTTGTTGACTACTCTAACTAGATCCAATTGCTTGTTAAGCTTATAACTTGCTTTTTAATAAGATTCCAAAGTTCTAAGGATGGATAGTATGATTTGTGCTATATAGTAGTGAGATAGAGATACTTTATATATCTCACTGTTGTCCATAGCATTTCTCTAAAGTTCCTTGTCATGAGGCTGAAATTGAGTTTCTTTGTATTACTATCTGTTGAAGGCATATTTTGAGCTCGAAGCGTTTGATAGGACAAGCATTACTAAAAGCACAACAGCATCCCTAAAAATAAGTTAAGATAATAAAAATAATAATAATAAAAAGAGATTGAGAGACTTCCTCCTTCTCTTTTAACCTACCAGACCAAATAGGAACAGAGCTTCTTTCGTTGAAACTCTATTTCAATGGCCAAACAAATTCCTGATTGCCATATTAGGCTAGGAGACTTATAATAATTTTTTCCTTTGTAAATTCATAGAATTCTACACAATTTAGTATGAAATTACTAGTAAGGATCCTTAGAATGACAAATAAAGATAATCCTTTTTTACAATTGATTATGTACAATTCAAATTAGAAAAACTTGTCAAAATGCATCTTTATTTCTTATAGTGTAAATAAATTAGTTATTAGAGTCTTCATCATATCATAGGTAAGCTAAAATTATTATGCATATCAAGAGTCTTATAGCTTAACTGACTTTTTGGTGTTTTCAACCAAGATATTTAATTCTCATATTCTACTCTATATGAAGCCCTATTACCAAAGTTAAAAAAGTTTAAATTACTATTTCAAATAAAATTTTGAAACAAAATTTAAAATATTTTCTATTTAAAAAAAATACAATCATACATTATAAGTGGTAAAAAAAATTACTTTACAAGATTTAAAAAAATATTAATTAATTAATTAATTTTCAATTCAATAGTAATTAATTTTTTAATTCAATAGTTGGAGGAGTATCGATGGTCATATATATATGACCATTGATACTCTTGGCACAATCATATTGTTAGAGCATTCACATCAATCTTAACACAATTTTAGTCAAATTATTCGGTCTAGAAAAAAAAAAATTCACTTTTTCTCTTTTAACAAACTCAAAGTCACATACACTTACATCAGACTTAATATTAGATTCTCTATTTTATTTAAATATTAGTTTGATCTCTAAACATATTAATATTTGTTTTTCTCTTCCCCACCTTTCCTTTCATAGCAACACCACCATCTCCTTTGCAAAGCACTTTCAACAACAAAAGGACCCTTCTACTATCACTTGACAACAATAGCGTCAAGAGCATCACTGATCTCCATAATTTGCCAATCCAAAGGTTGCCAACATCAATTTATCTATACAAACATCAGTTAATCCAAGTGGCAGAGAGAAGTGAGTCAAAAGATGAATAAAAAATACAATTATTTGGCATGTTGATATCTCAATAAGTGTACTGAGCCGCAGCTTAAACCTTTTCCCCCCTAGACCCCCAAGCACTTTGTACATGGGGAGATGCCAATTTAGCTAAAAGGTCTTTGGCAATTCTACTCTAACTTAATTTAAGTGAATATGTGCGTGAAACTCCATTCTAAAGACTTGAATCTCGACTTTTGCCCCCCACACCCCACATCCTACAAGCACTTATACTTCTGGAGTGACCAATGCACCAAGGGTGCGCGGTGATAATTTCGTTAGTAAAATATTTGTAGGGTGCTCTAATTATATTAAAATTTGTTTTATACTAGTAGTTACACCAATTTTCATCCTTTTTTTTTCTTTATTTTATTTTTTGTAAAATACTAAACATGCTATAAAATTTTTACTAATATGATAATAAATGTGATTTATAAACTTTAAATATCAAATAAATGAATGTTTAGATTGTTTTAAGTGATTGGTGACACCTCATACAGTAAAAAAATTTAAGCTTTGTTTGAAAAAAAAAAAGGTTGTGCTGACATAACAATTTCCCTTCTTTAGTTGGCATTATAAGAAAAAAATGAGAAAGTAGAGAAAGTAATTATCCACCCAGACCCACTTTTCTCATCAACCCTAAATGGGTAGAAACGAGGAGAAATGCAAGTAAAATGGCTGCAATTTTTGAAGGTCACCACTAATGACTTTTAAAATTTTAATTTTTATTTGGAGTATTCAAGGAAAAAAATATATATCTAAATTAAATATATTATACTCTTTTCTTTTCTCTTTCCTCAGTCTTTCCAAACATGTAAAAACTAAAAAGGAAGCATTTTCTTTTTCAAACAAACACACTGAAAAAGGAAGCATTGACTTGGCTCCACTTGGCTCTTTCTTTACCTTCTGGCAGTCGCAAACCTATACCACAGGTCCAAAAGTACCACCGATGTCTCGACCTACGGAAAAGCTAAGATTGTTGACCGAGCGTGTTCTGGACGATGACATCGTATTCGACATAATGACTCGGCTGCCAGTGAAATCCTTAATCCGATTCAGGTGCGTTTCTAAATCATGGTACTCTACAATCACAAACCCCATTTTCATTGCCACACACTTAAAGCTCAACGAAGCCAAATCATTATCCAATAAAAATAGTCACAATGGTTATCTGCTATATACACCTGTAACAAAGAGCTATTATTTTCACGAAGAATTGCGTACACTTGTTTACAATAGGGACCGCACAGTGACTGAGATTTCCAGGTTTATAACCCCCTTTCCCTTCTGTGATGCCTTCATGAATTGCTTCTGTAATGGCATTTTCTGCCTCGATAGGTGTGACGAAAACAATGGTGATCATATGATATATTTGTGGAACCCAAGCATTAGAAAGCTTAAGATGCTTGCTCCTGCTCTTTTGACTGACCCTTGTGATAGTGCCACCCTTGGACTTGCTTATCATTCTCAAAAGAATGATTTCAAGATTCTTAGACTTGTGAGTTTCCTAGGGCCTCTTGGAGAGCCAGATCCACCGACTGAGGCTGAGGTTTACACATTGAGTACGGATTCGTGGAGGAAGGTAGTGTCGGCGGAGTTGTCCGACCCCAACGCTGGACGTCTTTCTCATCATTCACCATATATATTTTTTAACGGAGCACTGCACTGTATAGCAGCTAATAAACACTGCAGTTTCATTTTGTCCTTTGACATTAATGATGAGAGATTCCATAAGATAATGCTGCCTCTGGATTTATTAGATTTATACCAATCATATCTTACAGTGTTCAAGGGATCGCTCGCTTATATTATTATCTCTAACCATCGAGCTACTGGGGGCATTATGTGCCACTTATGGGTGATGAAGGAGTATGGCGTGGCAGAGTCTTGGACCAGAAAATGTGTACCAATCGATTGGTTTCATCATTTCCATGGCTGCACAGACAATGGTGAATTGCTAATTACGATTTGCATGGAGCTGATATCAATTGACCCTGAGAATCTACTTCAGAACAGTCTTATAATGGAATCAAATATTAGATGGGCTGGTTACGTAGCCAATTCCATAGAGAGTTTGGTTCTACTTGATGGGGTAAATGTGTCATCTGAATACGAAGATTAGTCTGTTGAGGTTTCTAGCAAGGTGGCTATTTTTGTGAAGTTCAATGGCAAGTATTTTGGTATCAAATATGCAATTTGAATCCGAGCTCTAATTATGCTGTTTCTTTCTTCCCCCTTATTTTTTATGACATGAGCATTAGAGGTACTAATTTATTAAGAATTGTTTTTAAAGGAGATTATGGCTATTATGCCGAATTGATATTCGTGTCAATAACATTGTTCACATCCTCAAAGATGGCAATGTCATGGTGCTGCATACATGCTTAGCCAACATAATCTGATCGCATCTGATTGCCCTCATGAAAAATTTGATGACCTTAATCTCTTTGTTCTCAGCCCCACCAAAAAAAAAAGGGGGCTTAATTTTTGCATGCAGAAAGTTGATTTATTGGTGGTAAGAAATAAATAAGGCTGATTTTATATTTCACGATATCATATAGAAGGCTTTATATTCTTTGCAGCCATAGTTGATTGATCTAATGCTTTTGTATAAAATATGTTTTAACTGCTTGAATTAGTTAGAGTTTGCTGAAAATCGTGGAATTATTGAAATATATGATTTTGTATGATATAAGACGGCTGAGTTTAGTGAGATTGTTGATAAGTGGGCTAGTGATATAGAGAACTTAGTATGATTGAATACTCTTTAATTTTGTATACAGCAGAAGTCAAAGTCAATTTTTGACTCAAATCTATGATTTTTCAATGCCATTATTCTTTTAGCTCTTTTTAAAAGCATTAAGTTATAAATCTGATTGTTTCTGGTCTGTGCAAGGATTACGTGCACACTTCAAATATTACAAGTGATTGAATCACTATTTTCCTGCCTCTGTTTCAATGGTTAAGTCATTGATAAATTGATGTACTCTTTTGAGTCTTGATTGTAACATTTTTTTCCTAGTTGAACGATTTGGTAGCTGAGTTTGCTAATATGTTACTCCTGCCCTAGGGATTTAGACAGGCATTTCAACCTCAAGCTTAGGAATAATTTTGTTTTTGTTTACAAGTTTGACATAAATGATATAAATTATGACCCTTTTGTGGTGAGTGTTTTATGTTGTAATTGGAAAGCTGCTGAAGAATTGTCAGCATATGAAGCTTCTGTTTAAGACAAAGATGTTATTATATTTGTTTTGACATGGCAATGTCATGGACACGAATATATGCTTAGCAAACATAATATTTGTTTCATTTTTGTGCTGGTGACAAAAGGTCATGAGCATTGCTTTAGCTTTTAGTCCTTAATCCCAAATTTTACTATTTGAATGTTTAGTTTTTAATTTGGGATTACATTATTACTTCTTTACTCATATACACAGAGGGAGGGAGAAATTATTTGGGAGAGTAATAAAAAATTGATAAAAAAATAATATTTTATTGAAATGGAGTGTAAAATAAATTGAAAGTTCAAAAAGTGTAAAAACACCCTTGAACGTTTAGACCCCCAATTAACAAATTAACCAATTCAAGCTTTATGTCAAACAAATAGTGTGCGGAAAATGAACATAAGCTATAATGTAGAATTGGACAAAAACTATCTAAGCCAAATTAAAATCACAACCACAGCAGAAAATAAAAGGCAAAGATAAAAGGAAGGAAGATGCAAACACAAAGATAACACGCGATGTGTTATCGAAGAGGAAACCAAAGTCCTCGGCGTAAAACCTCTCCCCCGCCCTCCAAGCGGTAAATAATCTACTAGAAAATGTAGTTGGGATACAAGGACAGCAATAGACCCTCCAAGCCTAATCTACCCAGTGCACCTAAGCCCTCCAAGCTTCTTGCTCCAACGAGGTTGCGCCGAACCTTTTTCTTTTCTAGCTTCCCGGATTCCGCTACTAGACCATAGCATCAACCAATGAATATTGGTTCCTTCCTAACTGCTTCCCAGAACACCAAACAACCCTCTCACAGTAATGGATATGGTGAGAACAAGGTTTTGGTAAAAAGGCCTCTCAAGGATTTTGGCAATGGAGAGGAAGAGAGTTGAGGAATTTGAAGAGACTCTAATGTAAAGATTGTAGATGGTTTAATCTTGTTTTGCTCTAGGGTTTCTCTCTCAAAATACTCTCTGGAAGCTCTCTCTCATTTGTGTGGGTATAAGGGGTATTTATACTGAGGTGAGAGGGGAATGTGAAACGTCAGGTTTTTCAAAACAGGGCTAGCTCACGGCTTGGCCTCGCGGCTTGACTGAGTCGCAAGATCCAGTCGCGAGATAACTGTATGGCCAGTTGTCCTGTTTTGTCCTGTAGTGCTCCAGCTATCATAACTGTTCACCTTCCGGCATGCTTGGCACGTGTGCTGCGTCTGGCGGCTTGCAGCCGCGAGTCACCCGCGAGATCCAGCCGCGAGTCTCTGTTTTCTTGCACACTCTTGAGCAATCTTCACTCTATCTCACTCACTACCCTTACAACAAGCCCACCTAAATACAGGGTTACTAAATGCTGAAATACAAGCAAATTTGGCACGGAATAAAGCCAATTAGATGGTTGAATAAATTCAACCTTACAATCTTCCCCTTTGGCTATTCCGTGACAAAACCCTAAAACAGACTCTAGACTTAACATGTGAGTTGGGAACAGTTGATCAAAACTCACTCACACCTAACTCTAGAAGCTGTGAAGCACTTGAATCATATGAACAAAAGACTCCTGAAACACAACAATACATCATGATCATTGTAAGCAGAAAATCGTGAAATGCATATGAGACAGGCAATATGTGATCAAGCAAAGATGGAGTTAAGAAACAAACCATGGCTTGATCAACCAAGTAATCACTGGAAGGAAGTGACCACAATGCTCATTCACACTTGGAATGAACACTAGGGCATACAAGCAAACAAGCTCAATGCAAGTCACTTGCATCCCAAACACTCAACCAATGCATAATACACTACGTATATGCATCTAGGAACAATCCTACAAGGACACAAGAGTGACAGTACTTAAAGAAAAATGCAATACATTTAAATAGAAGTACTGATTTAAACATAGCATAAAAGGCTGCATAAAGCATGGTACAAACCATAAAGCCTACAAACTTATGCATAAGACATAACCCTAAAAGCTTACAAAAGCAACATGGGTACAAGACACAATATAAACTGAATAAGCATCAGCAATATAAAATAAACCAAGATTATAAGTTATGAGTTAGAAACAAAAGTACACCAAAACCACAGTGTATCAAACCCATATAAACACTAAACCTATAAGTTTAGAGGATAAGACTAAAAACAAAAGTATGCCAAAAGTATGTGTGTACTCCCCCTATCACTATGCACACTTCCCTTTGAACTTTCTCCCCCTTACTGAATGCTCTCCCCCTTTTTGGCACGAATAGCTAAAGGCTGTCGTCCAACTTTCGTTGAATATCGTCTAGCTGATTCTCCATAGTCTCGAGACGCATTTGAACCTGATTGTTTGTGGAGTAGAGAAGTGCCACAATCTCATCAATGCGTTTCTGAATATGATCAAGTAAACTCCCCATTCTATCAGTATGAGGATCAGTCTGTGCTTGCGGAGTACTAGCTTGTGGAACTTCAGGAATAGCATGTGAAGTAGATGTGGTATGTGCAGGTGTCTCTGACTCAGGGGCAGATGGAGTAACCGGAGAGATATGTGCACTCTTTGGAGTTCTAGAGGAGTGACTTCTGCTGGCTTGAAGAGAGTACATGGAAATAGGACGCTGACGGGTCAACATTTTGTCATCTATAGGAGGAACAATGCCTTCACGAAGAATGAACTTCATGACGAGACTGCAAAATGGGATAATTCCTTGAGCTGCAGTTCGAACCGCTGTCTTTCTCAAAGTATAAAAGATGTGAGCACAGATATCAATGGGGGCTCCTGTAATAAGATCACAGAGGAATTGAGCTCTCCCAAGATTGATGAATGTAGTGTTGGACAGTGGGTAGAGATTAGTGAACATGATCAACTTCAGTGTGGTCAGTTCTGGTGCAAACTTTGCGGTGCTGATGGATGTGCCGGTATTGGATACTTCATGATCAGAACCTAGGATTTGTAGAATATCTTGAATCTCTGGAGTTCGATCATCATACGGAGTTATATCCACGTTCTGAGGCCTGGTGATGCGGAGAGTATCGACTATGGAGTTCGGAGTGATGATAAACTCCTTTCCTCTGACCCAGAAAATTAGTTCAACTCCAAGATCAGTTGCATTGGAGAAAGCTTCCTTAACCAGTTCAGCCATTGGATCGTCAAAGTTCCCAAACAAGTTTGCCCAGTCTTGTGCTTCAAAGATTCAAGGAATGAATGTGGTCCCTAAGGTGTTAAACTCCACCACCCGTTCCACTATAGTAGTTGATTTGTCAAATATGTTGGAGTAGATGTGTGAAGTAAGCGGGGTTCGAAACCTCTCCTCATTGGAGTCTTGAGATGCCTGTGATGAGAGTCGAGTCCTTTTAGCAACTGGGGTTGCTGGATCGTCAGCAACAATGTCTTTACCTTTAGAAGATCGACGAGACATCTGCAAGTGAATAGGCCCACAACAAGGAACCAAAAACAGCACCACACAAGATAAATGTCAACATGATTCGATGCAAATACGAGAGCCAAACCAGAGGTTATAATACATAAAAACCACTTCCATCAACACTAAAGAGCACAAAACGACAGGTGCATCAAAATGGTGATAGTGCAAAAGGACATAGAGAGAAAAAATCTGTCAATGAGACAGTCTACAATGACTATGATATGCACACAAAGACATCATTCGATCATGGATAAAATTCCAAAAATGAAGGATTAGAGCACTCAATATGATATCATAGAAACACAGTAATCCAAAGCTGCAAGCCAACTTCATCACACAAACAAGTGAACTGAGCAAGGCACAAAAATACCAAACCCATTTAACAAAAATTCTAAACCCATTTACCAAAAAAGTTTAAGAAACAGTTAACAGGCAAACATCAGAACAAAGAATTATCACATTTAGACCAAACAATATGAAAACGGATGAAATCACCAACAAACACACCATTCCATACCCATCAAACAAAAGAGAAAAGTTTCAAACAAATAATCTATCCATATGTCAAGAAAAACATCCATGAAGCAGGAAAATGAGACGAGGAAAACAAGACTCATACCTTTTCAAGATGATTTTGAGAGAAAATGAAGCGAAAATGATGGTCGAAAATGGAGGCACAGTGTATGGGTAAGAGCAGTTTTAGAAAGACAATGAACAGTCACAAAAGTTCGAGGGAAAAACTAAAAATCGCTTTTAAAAACTGTCCCTATTTTTGCCAAACACGCGTTTTCCGCGACTGAAGTGAGTCGCCAACGAGTCGCTAGGTTGAGCCACCAAAACACTCAAAGACCAAATTTTGAAAAAAAATTTCTAAGTGTTTTTCGCGACTGGAAGGTCTACCCGCGAGGGAGTCGCGAGCTAAGCCGCGAAAATCTCTGAGGAACCTCGCGACTGGACCTTTCACTCGCGAACAAGTCGCCAAAATTGACCCGCGAACACGCGACTGAGTCCCGCGACTTGACATACCCGCAACTGAGTCGCCAAAACAGGGCAAAAATGAATTTTTTGAAATGTTCATTTTTAAGAACAAAATACTTTCCAAAAACACCTAAAATTCTCAAAAATCTTTTTGTGCTTGAATCAACAAAGATTGAGTATGTGAAAATATATTTCAACAAGTACAATCACACAAATGAATATGGCATTTATTGAACATAAACTTGTGTGTTGTGTGTGGATATCAACAATGAGATAGTCCTTAGTCTAATGTGAAGCTTCAATGATCAATTCAACCAAGGCATACACAATTAGCACTAGATCATGTGATCTATCTCAATTATAGAAATATGCATATATGACCTCCCACAAAACTTGATAACATATCTAGGAGCTTTACATTTGACTCCACTTTCAAATATAACATTTGATCTTTTTGATCTTTTTGAGACAATTACTTCTCATTGTGAGAGTGATATTTGACAATTCACTTTAAAGAACAAGCCTTTGGCCTTTTGAATAAACATTCACTTTAATTTTTGGTCGCTTTCCCTTTTTCCTAGTCGAATACTAGTATGTGTGACAGGCTTTTGCAGCTCAATATCTCTTTTCATTTGGAGATTTACATTAGGTGAGCTCTTTTTAGCAAAAACAAAAATAAAGAGTGGGAAGATATATAAACACAAGTCTATGCATGTCTCAAGATCAACAAAACCATTCACTAATCATTCATGACAAGTTTGAAGATCTATTTACAACAATCACATAGATTTCAAGATTTCTCCCACAGTGATATAAGTGCAAGGAAACAAGCAATGCTTGAAAATGCACAAAGCCATTAGCACAAAGGTACAGGGCAAAACATGTTTTGAGTCAAAAGCTCAACAATGTCAATCAAAGTTTTGATTTTCTAATTTTTATGTGATTTTTGGATTTTTGACACAAAAAAAATTGATCAAAAATAAAACAAAAACAAAAGTATGCACAAGTAGACAAGCAAACAACCAGCAGCAAAAACAATAAGCAAACAAACAAACATCGTCACAAAGCATAGGAAGTATTAATGCATGGACATATTGTAATGCTTATGCATGAGTACCCTTCTTCACCCACACGTCACTTGCGTTTGGGGTGATTTCCTTATAGGATTTGGTACGGGAGTTAGGGCTTTCAAACCTTCATGAGAAGCTTTCCAAGCAGTTGGTGAATGCACCAATCATCTTCATCACATTCATCATTCCGGGATCACCATTTTGATCTCTAGATTGTTCACCTGCCCAATTTCTTCTGTCATTTATAGGTCCTCGTGACCTTTGAGGAGTTGCCCCATTCATTGCTCTCAGCTTTTGACAATTTGGTCGAGTATGCCCTTGAAGTCCGCAATGATGACACACATAAGTTGATCTAGGACCTCTTTGTGGTCATGGACGAGACTTGACTCGAGATTCTGATCTGCCCACATACTGATTGCGGGGATTCAACAACCGTTGGTTCTCCACATTCTTCTTCTCCTCTATCTTGGGCTTCTCAGCAGTAGGATTAACTTCAACTGGCTCTTTAGCCTTTACAAACTTCACTTCTTTAATGACATTTCCAGATGAGCTACTTCCTCTGGTATATCCCAACCCGGATTTGTCTGAAAAGCTCTTTTGAGATGAGATAACATCATCTAGCTTCTTGGTGGTGACCCTCTCTATCTTGGCATTAGTTTGCATAACCTCTTGCACAAGAAATCTCACTTTTGAGTAAGCTTCTTACAGCTCACCATTCAAAGTTTCTATCTCACATTTGGCCTCCTTATAGCGAATTAGGAGACTTCTATAGTCCTCCTCGGCCTTCTTCATCTTTCTCACAGCTGCCTTGGCCACCCTTGTGTACTCACCCGACTTTTCCAGGAGTGAGTTATAATTCTCTTGAAGATTGGCCGTGCTCTCATTTTCTTCAACATCTGATTCCTCGACAACTCCCAATGATTTTTCATCACTATGTTCTCCAAGGTCTCGTACAAGCAGATTCAATTCGTCTGAAGACTCAACATGTGCAATAGTCATAAAGGCTGAATAGTTCCCCTCTCCATCACAGCTTTCTTCTGATTCTGAGTCGGATGAATCCGAGTCACTTAATGTCGTGGCATACACCTTGCCTTTCGATTTCAAATAATTAGGACATTCTTTCTTAAAGTGTCCATGCCCGTTGCACTCAAAACAAGTCACACCTTGTGCAGATTGGGATTCTTTTCCATCTTTCCTTTTAAATTCCCTTTTCTCCCTTCCTGAGCTTTGGAATTTTCCTTTATCACCAAATTTTCCATTATTCTTGAATTTCAAGAATTTTCGGAAATTTTTCACAAGGTATGCAACATCTTTATCAACCACATCGTCTTCCGATGAGTCATGGACTTCTACCTTCTCATTAATGGTCTTAAGAGCAAGAGATTTACTCTTCCGTTGATTGGGCAGCGACATCTCATAAGTCTGAAGAGAACCAATAAGCTCTTGGACTTTGATGTCATCGAGGTCCTTGCTCTCTTCAATCGCTGTCACTTTAGCACGAAAACTTTCCGGTAATGATCGAAGGATCTTCCTTACGATTTTAGAATCCTCCGTTTTCTCCCCCAAATTGAACTTGCTGAGTACCACCTCATTCAGCTTCCCATAAAAAGAGTCGAAGGACTCATCCTCACTCATTTTGAGCTCCTCAAACCGAGTGGTCAGCATTTGCAACTTGGTGTCTTTCACTTTCTTCGTGCCTTCGTAGGTGGTTTCCAATATCTCCCATGCTTCTTTGGCAACGGTGATGTGGGAGATCCTGTGAAATTCATCTGGAGACACACCACAGAAAATAGCATTTAAGGCTTTACTGTTAGCATTAGATGCAGCGAGTGCTGCCTTATCCCATGTGGATTTGGCTGCCTCAGGTCTGGTCCAACCACTCTCAACAGCATCCCAAACAGATTCATCAATGGAGCACAGAAATGCTCTCATGCAAACCTTCCAAAATGCATAATTACTACCATCAAAATATGGAGGTGCATTTAGGGATTGAGACCGATCCATCTCAAAAGGGAGTCAAGGATCACACAATGGTATTGAAACCAATAAAAGTGTACCCGCTCTGATACCAAGTGAAAGTTCAAAAAGTGTAAAAACACCCTTGAACGTTTAGACCCCCAATTAACAAATTAACCAATTCAAGCTTTATGTCAAACAAATAGTGTGCGGAAAATGAACATAAGTTATAATGTAGAATTGGACAAAAACTATCTAAGCCAAATTAAAATCACAACCACAGCAGAAAATAAAAGGCAAAGATAAAAGGAAGGAAGATGCAAACACAAAGACAACACGCGATGTGTTATCGAAGAGGAAACCGAAGCCCTCGGCGTAAAACCTCTCCGCCGCCCTCCAAGCGGTAAATAATCTACTAGAAAATGTAGTTGGGATACAAGGACAGCAATAGACCCTCCAAGCCTAATCTACCCAGTGCACCTAAGCCCTCCAAGCTTCTTGCTCCAACGAGGTTGCGCCGAACCTTTTTCTTTTCTAGCTTCCCAGATTCCGCTACTAGACCATAGCATCAACCAATGAATATTGGTTCCTTCCTAACTGCTTCCCAGAACACCAAACAACCCTCTCACAGTAATGGATATGGTGAGAACAAGGTTTTGGTAAAAAGGCATCTCAAGGATTTTGGCAATGGAGAGGAAGAGAGTTGAGGAATTTGAAGAGACTCTAATGTAAAGATTGTAGATGGTTTAATCTTGTTTTGCTCTAGGGTTTCTCTCTCAAAATACTCTCTGGAAGCTCTCTCTCATTTGTGGGTATAAAGGGTATTTATACTAAGGTGAGAGGGGAATGTGAAACGTCAGGTTTTTCAAAACAGGGCTGGCTCGCGGCTTGGCCTCGCGGCTTGACTGAGTCGCGAGATCCAGTCGCGAGATAACCGTATGGCCAATTGTCCTGTTTTGTCCTGTAGTGCTCCAGCTAACATGACTGTTCACCTTCCGGCATGCTTGGCACGTGTGCTGCGTCTGGCGGCTTGCAGCCGCGAGTCACCCGCAAGATCTAGCCGCGAGTCTCTGTTTTCTTGCACACTCTTGAGCAATCTTCACTCTATCTCACTCACTACCCTTACAACAAGCCCACCTAAATACAGGGTTACTAAATGCTGAAATACAAGCAAATTTGGCACGGAATAAAGCCAATTAGATGGTTGAATAAATTCAACCTTACATAAATAATCTAATGTAAGTGTTTTTCTTGCCAAGGTTTAATCTTTTTTTTTTTTTGGTCACAAAACACCCTCACTCACACTTTATTAAGTCCTAGAAAGGTTTAAAGAATCTGGTCAACTGAGTATTTTTTTTTTTTTTTTGGTAAAAAGGAAAATTCATAAAACTCTAAACAGCTAACAACGAAACAGGACACCTCCTGTTGACATACACTCAATTGGCATCAGCCTCCAGAAAGGGAAATTAGTCCACAAGTGGACTGATGAAAACAGAAAAATCAATTTCAAGCAAAGTGCCAAGTCTAGCAAAAAAGTCAGCACACCTGTTGGCCTCTCTATAGATATGTCTAAACCTTACCTGTGGAATCTGATTGGCTATGTGTCTGCATTCATCCATGATAGGAGATACACAAGAACATGGAAGAGTTGGTGAGTTGAAAGCCTCCACAATGGCTTTAGCATCTACCTCAATAACAACAGAATGAGCATGAATTTGTAAGCACAGCTGCAAACCATCTCGGAGGGCCTATAATTCTGCTAAGTAACTAAAAGTACTCCCAATCCTCCTTGCAAAACCCTTTACCCAATCGCCGTTTTCATCTCTAACAAGCCCACCTCCTCCCGCTGGACTAGAAATGCTTGCTGCCGAACCATTAGTGTTCAAAGTGAGCCAACCAGCCCTCGGTTTCTCCCATCTAATGTTCTTCATAATCATTCTTTTAGTGACCAGACCATTGTAAGCATAAAAGAAAAACTCAGTAGCCCGATCTATAATGTCTTTGTTCAAATTGGGATTAGGATTTTTATGCTTGAAGACACACAGGTTCCTATCTTTCCAAAGCAGCCAAAGACTGAAAAGGAACACAAGACTCCATGGCAATGGACCCGAGTTGTGCTGGATTTTAGATGTGGCATTAGAGAAAAGCCAATCCTTGATGCTCATGGAGAAGAAAATAGAGTTATTTACATAGCCACCTAAATGATTCCACACCGTTCTACTAAAAGGGCAGTCACGTAACATATGCATAATGGATTCTACCTCACCATGACACCGAGGGCAGCAGGCCTCCATTAGCAATCCTCTATCCACCAAACACTGATTAACCCCAAGACTAAGGTGCATACACTTCCAAACGAACATCTGAATTCTGGGCAGAATTTTTAACTTCCAAATCCACTGCCCTTTAAAAAAAGCATCCCCCCTATTGTCCGTAGCAAGCAAATACGCGCTTTTAAGATCAAAATCTCCATTGGCCAAGTACTTCCAGGCCAACCTGTCTTCAAATTTGGCAGAGAAAGGAATTGGGGTGGCCATAATGTCTCTAAGAATCTCATCCAGGAAGATCATTTGAAAAGAAGACCAATCCCACCTGCTTGTCGAATCCACTACATCCTTTATCTTCAAGTTGGCATTTTCTCTAGACAAAGACCCCTAGATAATACTCCTTAAAGGGCCAAAGCTAGTCCAATTATCATTCCAAACCTCCAAATTACTTTCAAAACCCGGCAACCATCTAATCCCTTTCTTGAAAGTTTCTTCACCTCGCAACATTCCCTTCCAAATTCTGGAGCTAGGCAGCTTGCTTGCATTTCTTGAATTTAGTCTCTAAGGGTTGTAGTACTTCATTCTAAGGACCTTGGCCCATGGGGCCTAATCTTCGGTGTGGAACCTCCAATTCAGCTTTGCTAGAAGAGCTGTATTCCTTCCTTTAGCTGTTTGAAGCCCCAAACCCCCTTCATCTTTAGGTCTTGTAACCTTCTTCCAGCCCACCCAATGCATTTTCCCCTTATTCTCGGTCGATCCCCACAAGAAGTTTCTATTTACTCGATCAATACCATCCAAAACCTTACTAGGCAACAAGTTACTTTGCATTATCTAAGCTGGAACAGCTGAAGAAGAGGCTTGAATCAAGACTGCCCTCCCAGCCCTTGATAGGAGGTTGGCCTTCCACCCTACCAGTTTACTCTTCACCCTATCCAACACAAACCCGAAGTCCTGGCTATTGTTTCCTTGGTGCTTGAAAAGCCGAGAATATCACTAAAAGCCTCCCTATCATCATGATCAATATTCGGAGAAAAGTATACCCTGGACTTAGAGTCACTCACTGTTTGCCCGGAACACTTACAGAATGTGTCAAGAACCTCTCTAATGGCGCTTCAATTATCTGCATTAGCCTTGGCGAAAAGAACTAAGTCATCGGCAAAAAAGAGATGGGAAAAGGATGGGCCACTCCTAGACGCCTTTACCGGACACCAAACCTTAGCCTCGCACTTTTCTTGGATAAGCTGGCTTAAGAATTCCATGCAAAGGATAAAAATATATGGGGATAGCAGATCTCCCTGCCTTATACCTCTCGAAGGCTTGAAAGGTTCAAGACTCCCTCCATTAAAAAGAAGAGAAGTCGAAACAGATGATATGCAACTCATTATGATCTTAATGAGGTTATCCGGAAAATTATATCTAATCAACATACCCCTTATGAATCCCCATTCGAGCTTATCATACGCCTTTTCTAAATCAATTTTTAGAGCCATATAACCACCTTTTCCCATGGTATGGATAATCTCCTGTACTACTATCGCAGTGTCCACTCCCCTCCGACCTGGAACAAAAGCTGTTTGGCAAGGGGAAATAAGCTGATCTAGCAAAGGTCTAATTCTTCCAACCAAAATCTTGGACACTATCTTGTACACTGTGTTGCACAGGCTTATTGGGCGATAGTTACCAATGGATTCTGGTCCTTGGGTCTTCGAAATAAGCACGATGTTGGTACTGTTCATGTATTCCGGAATTTTCTTCTCTCTGAAAACAGCAATCACCTCCTCACTAACCGACCTTCCCACCACAAGCCAGAATCTTTGGAAGAAATCGGCGTGTAACCCATCAGGACCGGGGGCTTTGAAAGCTTTTAAAGACCAAAGAGCAGCTCTAAATTCCTCCTCTGTCACCAAGTGGCTAATACTGTTCTTCTCTTCACTTGAGAGCTTAGTCTACCACTGCAAATTATAATTGAAGTCATTGTTGCTGCCTCCTGAGATGTAGTGTAAATATTAATGAATCCTTCTCAGATATGATTTGCAACCTCTCTTTCCTCAGACAACCATTCCCCAGCATCATTCTTTATAGCAGTGATCAAATTACGCTTCCTACGAGCCAGAGCTGACACATGATAAAATGAAGTATTCCTATCTCCCAAAATCATCCAATTAATTCTAGATTTGAGAGCCCAAAGATCCCTTTCTTGCTCAAGCACAACATCCAACTCCCTAATCAGCTGGTTCTCCAGTGCTACTAGAGAGAAAGACAGCTGGCTGGCCAAAGCCCTTTGCACCCCATCAAGCCGGGCCAAAACCCTTTTCTTTTTGTGGAAAATATTCCCGAAATGATTCTTGTTCCATAAACTGGCCTGCCTAGAAAACACTTCAATTGCTTCAATAAGCTTCCTTGGGTGTTGCCAGGCTTGATTTACCACATTGGGAAAGGAAGGATCAGACAACCAAAAGGATTGGAATTTAAAGGGTCTGGTGAGATGCATCTGCCTACTGGGGTTAGTTTCCAACAAAACGGGACAATGGTCCGAATGACACCTAGTCAGGTGCGTTACTTTAGCATCCGGGTAAAGCAGACACCAGCTTGGGTTCATAGAAAATCTATCAATTCTCTCTTGAATAAGACTGTTGATCTCCCTTCTGTTCGTCCATGTGTATTTCGGCCCACTAAACCCCATATCCACCATGTTACATTTATCTAGGCAATCCTTGAAAAGAAGAGATCTATTTATGCTAACTGGTCTTCCCCCAAACTTATCAACTTCTGTTAGGGGTTCATTAAAATCACCCGCAATTATCCAAGGCTTACTATGCAACCCAGCAACTCTACTAAGATTTTCCCACAACACCTGCCTTTCCACAATTCTAGGACTAGCATACACAGCAGAAAAAATCCAAGAAAGGTTAGAAGGTAATACCTTTACTTCGACATGAATTTCTTGTTCCGTGCTCGCAAGCTGCTCAACCACTACTCTATCTGAGTTCCATAACAGCCAAATGCCACCTGCATAACCGATCGTCTCTGCAAGAATAGCACCATCAAAAGGAAAACGATCAATAATCTCCCTTGCTTTGCCTCCCCCAACCCGAGTTTCCATGACTACAAAAATAGAAGGATTATGAGCCCTAGCCAGCTCCCTAACATGTCTCTGAAAATTAGGCTTCAAAGCGCCCCTACAGTTCCACACTATAACATTCATGACTAAAAAATAAAAATAGAAAAGGATCGGACACTCAATCAGAGGACCCAAACTCTCCGCATCCCTCCTCAAACTCCAATCCATCCATTCCATCCTCTCCTATGTTCTTCCTTCCCCTGAACACAGAGTCTTCAGTTGCTCCACTACTCCCAACAACAATTCCTTCACCCCGGTACGGTTGCTGAGCTCTAGCCTTAGCTTGGTCGCAAGTATGGTCTTCAAATAGCACCGACTCACCATTGAGGATATGGGTATTCTCGGCTCCAATAACATCTCCGCTGGGTTTATTTCGCACCTCGTTGGTGTTTACTGAATGGCCGCCACCCTTACACTGATTGCCGTCCACGGCAATAGCACTCTCCACACTAGCGCCAGCTTCCCTTCGGACTAGCCCATCCCTTGAGCTGGCAGAACCACCTCCAAGCACTCCGCTGATTTGACGACAAGCTTAAAACCCCACCTCGGTTCGGCCATTAGTTGCGAAATGGAACAAATCATCGGAACATTCACCCTCACCTTCCTTACCCAGCGAAACCCAAGCTGAGCTTTTGTTTGGAAATCCTTTACCCACATCTGTAGCTGGCTTAGATGCCCATTTTGCTGCCTTGTTCCTCGTAAGGTCTTTTTTACCCTTGATAGAAGGGTTGGACTGGGTCTCTGTAAGGTTGTCTACCTTCTTTAAACCAAAGGTTGGTTCTCGGCCCACATTCAAAGGCCCATTAGCCTCACCTCTCATATTACTATCTGGCCAGCCCCATGAATTTCCTTTCGGCTCATGCCTAAACCCGTTAACGGACTGGCCCAATCCATGATTAAAGTGTTCCTCAGAATTACCTTTAGCATTTGTTCGTTTATGCACAGGTTTTCTATGTGCCACAAGCATCCAAGGGCCGTACCTGTCCTCCTTAGTGTCAACACCTCTGTCATTCGATGTTCCACTACCTGTGCCAGAGCTGTGCGAGTCATGCATGCCATGTTGATACGCTCCTTGGTACGAACTCTTCTCTACACCGCAGCCAATCGAACCACTCTTTGCCGGTGTCTCTGGTTTTTTAATGGTGAGCGGGTAAGCTTCCTTCCTATGCCCAATCCTCCCGCATGAGAAACAAAGGCTATGAATCCCTTCGTAAATCACAGGTTGTTCAAATCTTCCAATGAGCACAATGTTAATAAGCGGTTTAGTAATATCTAGCTGAATACAAAGCCTCGTATACCTCCCTTTAGCTTCCATGGCAGTATGCGAGTCAATCCGAAGAACTCTCCTAATAGCTTCACTAATTTTTTAAGCACTTCTGCCTCATACAGCTCCATAGGTTATGTGTGAAGTCTAACCCAGACTGCGATGGACGAAACACTAGCGCAATCCGGCTTAAAGAAAGGCTCCCATGGCTTGATGGATAAAAAATGTCCTGCAATGAACCAAGGTCCATTTTTAAG
This sequence comes from Quercus tomentella, assembly GCA_028535165.1. Lineage (NCBI taxonomy): Eukaryota > Viridiplantae > Streptophyta > Magnoliopsida > Fagales > Fagaceae > Quercus > Quercus tomentella. Next base: position 37,497,525 of record JAPQVY010000012.1, on the reverse strand, counting down.
AACTGCATCCATGTCTTCTTTCAACTAAAATCTAACTGAATAAAACTCTTTACCAAGATCAACATAGTCTAAAGACCCCGCCGGTTTCCATAGCAAATTGAGTTTACTCTGGAGAACACTGAGACTAAACGCTTTGCCATACATCTTAATGATCAACGCATTTGTCCATGGTTTCCTAATACGGAGCTTGGTCTCTCTCGTAAGTTTCACCGCTGCTAGCCCCTCACATAGCTCCTCCACCTCCTCATCTGAATCCGCCTCCATGTCCATAAGGTCCAAGAAGTCAAAAGCCTTGGCATAGGCTCCTGGAATCTCTCCTACCAATTTATCCTTAAAAGTTTTCTTTTTAGCCCCCCACGAGCTCGGACCTCCCTGCAAATGCCCATTCTCATGTAAAGCCTCATTAAAATCAGCATGGTGCCCTTCCTTAACCTTTTTCTTGCTCGTGGAAAGTTCGGCTTCCTCCTCTTTCGAAAGCTCTCTGTTTTTTCTCATTGCTCCTGGTCAACTGAGTATAAGCACTCAATTTTAAATTCCTATATTTTTAAAAATTTTCAAGCCAAAATAAAATTCTTAAATTTTAGGCTTTTTTTTTTTTTGGGGTTAAAAGATAGAAAGCTAAGTATACAAAAACTGATCTAGTGACAAACAACCAAATGAAAAAGTGAACAGCTCATGAAAGAGCATAGCAGGCTTAGCAGCTAAACACAATTCATGACATTGCTATAAAAGATACACACACTTGACAAAATGTACTCTGCTAAGTCTTTTTTTTTTTTTTTTGGGAGCTGCTGTGAAGTGCTGGTACTCTTCCAGAAAAAACAGTAGCTCCATCACGAACGGAATTCGGTTGTAGCTGAATGTTTTCAAAACCGTACTTGTTATGGGCATTCCAATAAAGAGTAGAGACCAAGCGATGACTGTCCAACCCTCAAGGTCTAGTTTCTTTAGCATACTCAGAAACAATAAGAAGTCTTGTGCTGCATTGGAACATTTTTTTTTCAAAAATATGGGGAAAATGGGTTTATTTTTAAAATATTCAGCACAATGTCCCTATTTTCAAACTATTAAGCACCGTGTCTCTGTTTTGAAACTTGATTTTTAAAAAATCAAGTTTCAATGTAACTCAATTTTAATGTTTTTGAGTTTTAGGTAAGTTTTTGCTAGGCTAGATGAGCACTCATGGCTTTTCCCAATAAAAAAATAAAAATAAAAAAATCCAGTGGGAACTCGAGTTCCTTAGAAAATTTTCAACGCTGAACTCTATATTCTTAAGACTGAGTTTCACGGGAATTTGAAAAAATATTCTATGAAATTTTTTTGTCTATACATCCCTAGATTTGGTGTTATCTCTCAAGCGATCATCTCTCTATCATCTCAGGTACAAAACCCATATCATAATTTGATGCACATAGAAAATTTTTTGACATAGGTGAGGAATCGTTTTAAATATTTCAAAGATTTATCAGCCAAAATGTATTTTCATATTGGGGAAGTATTTTCATTTGATATGTTGTATTGTTTGTGCTTAGGTATTTGGTTGAATGAGTGTTATGTGAGTACATTAGAGCACTCACAGCAGTGGTGGTATATAGGTATAATGCTATTTTTTTAGCTCTCAACCACAAAAATTCATCATGCAGCAGTGGAGCTAAATCTAAAAGATTTAGCTCCTCAGCTACAGTGCACATCTAAAAATAGATGTGCACTGTAGCTCACAGGTAAAAAAAAAAAAGAATTTTTTATTAGACTCTCTCTCTCTTCTCACATTAAATAATCATTTCCCATTTTCTCTCTCCGGATTCACCTCTTTCTTCTTTCTTCCTCCACTTTCCTCATCTTCTCTCTTCTTCCTCCACCGCCAGCCCAGCTTCGACCCATCACCGGCGCCGACCCATCTCGCCGATCTCCCCACCCATTCCGCCAACAAACCCATCTTGCCGATCAGACCCAGCCCAGCTTCGACCCATCACCGGCGCCGACCCATCTCGTCGATCTCCCCACCCATTCCGCCAACAAACCCATCTCGCCGATCAGACCCAGCCCAGCTTTGGTTTTTTTTTTTTTTTTTTTTTTTTTTTTTTTTTTTTGCATTGGGTGAATTTGATTGCCGTGGTGTGGGTGTTGCCTGGTGGGTCGGGTGGGTGTGGGCTTGGTTGATTTTTTTTTTCTTTGTTATGGGCTGTGGTGGTGGTGGTGGTGGTGGTTGTGGGTGTGGCTGATGGTAGAGTGGGTTTGTTTTGTGGTGCTGTGTTGGCGGTGGTTGTGCCGCGTTTTGTGGTGCTGTGAGTTTTTTTTTTTTTTTCCTTCCTGTAGACTGGTGGTGGCGGTGGTGGTGGTGATGGCTGTGGCTGTGGCTGTGGCTGATGATAGAGTGGTTGTGGTTGGTGCTGTGATTGTTTTTTTTGGAGTAAGATATATTATTTTATTGTAGTGATTATATTATTTTATTGTGATATGTATATTATTTTATTGTGTTGAAAGCTAAAATAGATCCACTGCTGCAGTATGTGTGTAGGTAAAATAGATAAAGTGACTTTTTGTGTAGCTAAATAGCTAAAATTTTGCCTCCACTGCTGTGAATGCTCTAAGGTTATATTAGTTATTTGGTGTTGTAAATTTGAAGTACAAAATGAAAATTTTTAATTCTGCAAGAAGCAATGAACAATAATCTTATTTGGCTAAGATTTTTTTTTTTTAAATTGTTATCAAGAGTTTAGGAGGGATCGTAGCGAAATAAAGGATCTTATTTGTTAGTTACGGTTGTTATTTTCCCCTTTAAGGGACAATGAAAACATTTCCCCCCTATATATATACTTACTATATAATAAAAGTTGGGCTTAAAAACTGTGGTTGTGCCAAGTGACTACACCAAATTGCAGAAAATTCATGAAATTTCATTTAAAAAAAATTAAATTTAGTTGGTTGATGCCATACAACCACTCTACTTGAAAGAGATTTAAATTATCCCAGGAAATTTTTAGATAAAATTTTTTTTATATTTATCTTGCCCGGTTGTATTTTTAATAAAAAGTAGAAAATTTATTACTGAAATTATAGTATATATTACAAAGGAGTATAATAAGCTTAGAACTACGAGCTAGTAGAATTTAGTAGTGTAAGGACCCGTTTCACAGCCCAAGCCTAAGTTGTATGATCTTGGCCCAGTGAGCCCAATACAATGAATTTGTAAAGAGTGGATCAAAGAACTAGGCCTTAGTGAGTTGGATAACGGCTAATATTGAATTAAATGACAATCAAACACAAATAAGAAATTCAGATATCAATGGACTTATAGTCCGAGAAGGTCTCCCTTTTATAAGTTAATCACAATTGGGTACCGGTGCAATTTAGATTGATACAACGTTTCCTCTCATGAAATTTCCGATCTTCCTCTCATGGAGGGTCTTTCACACTATATATCTCATTTTGGACCATCTTGATCCTACACTTGTTGATCATCTGAGCCCCTACTTGAGTACCTGTCCCATCAGACACCCTTTGGGGCTTTTTGTGAGTTGTGGTAGCCAAGGCAGCACTGTTCAAATGTCTTCTCCACATAAATGCGGCCAGAAAAGTAGCTGCAGTGCATTTATGCGGTGGTAGCAGCTTTCCCTTAGATATTTTTGGGTTTCCTTCCTTTTTGTATGTTCGTGAAGCACGTTCCTATCATTGGAGCTTCTTGGAAGATCACTCTAACTACTAGAATACATACTTGAGCTGCATTCATCATATCTGAGGAGGAGTTTCTCCTCAGACCACCTTCCCTTCATTCCTTAGTTATGAGACTTTAAATTGGAACCCCTGATAACTATTTGTCCCTCCTTGGACCATTCAACGTCCTCGAATAAAGCCCAAGGCCCAATATATGATTTTGGGCCATTATCCCTACAAGTAGTATCATGACATTGTAAACCTATTCCAAAAAACTGTATTTATCCCCACCAAAAAATAAAAACGTTTGATATATACACAATAATTTTAAGGCATTTAATTTTTACTTGGCTCATTTTAGGAGGAGAATGTAAATATATGCACAGTCAGTTGGTATATATTTTTATAATTTGCCTGACTAGCCGCATCTTCTAAAAAAAAATTACCACTAATGTCTTAACCTACGGAAAAGCTAGTATTGTCAACCAAGTGTGTCCCAGATGAGATCGTATTCGACATACTGACTCGGTTGCCAGTAAAATCTTTAATCCGATTCAGGTGCGTTTCTAGACGTGGCAAAACAGGTGGGTCAGATCGGGTTCGGGTTGGATCAATCGGGTTTGCGGGTCAATCGGGTTGCGGGTCAGGTCGAGTTGGGTCGGGTTGACCCGTATTTTTCAAACAAGTTTTTTTTTTTTTTTTTTTTTTTTCAATTACAAAAACAAATCAATGACAACCTGTTTAGAGAGAATGAATAAAATCAATTAAGCAAATGAATTGCATTTAATGCCACTTGTTAATATCTTTCAAATTTTGACAGTTTTGAGCATGACAAAAATTATTTATAGTCATAAATTCATGATGGAAAAAGTCTTCAATGTTATGGTTCACTGTCAAAATGCATATAATTACAAGTTTATATCTTCAAAAAGAGATAGATCTTAAAACAAACAAAACAAATAAGCAAGCAAAGTAGCAAGTTATCGGTCTTCTTAAGTGCACATGTTCCTGTTGCATTTAAAATAATAGTAAAGTTAGATTATTTAGAAAGATAAACTAAACAAAAAAAAAAGATTTAAAAATAAACATAACATATTAAGTAAAGAAGAATAAGTAAATATTTTATAAGAATTACACCTCAATCTCAATCTACTCAATGTTGGTAGTAGATTCAGCACTGCAAATATTTATACTTGAAAATTGTAGTTCAAGTTGGCCAATTTCGTCAGCATCTTCATCTACAATACAATATTTTAATATAACTTAATATACCATGAAAGCAAATCAATAAAGAATTAAAATTGTATAATTATGACTATAAAAAATTAAATTACCTTCAAATCCATATAGCCAACTTTTAGTATACAACGTAGCTTCCACATTTTCAAGTAAAAGACGTGATCGATAATTTTAGTACACAACTTTTAGTACACACTACACAACGTAGAGGAAATGAACTGAACTGAGAAGGGGAACCAAATAAAATAAAATAAGAGGGGGCAAATAGAGATAGAGATGTAATGAATTGAACTGAGGAAGCTTTGCCTTTGGGGCGGTTTGGTCACGTTTCAGCTTTCAGCCGTCAGGTTTGTCATTCATTTGTGCATTGTGTCACGTGCCTTTGGCTTTGGTCTAGGCCTAGTATACTATTGAATGGGATTTTTTTTTTTTTTTTTTAATGGTTGTCTTGAGTCTTGAGTCTCTGACTTTGTTGACACTTGACAACAATGATATATTTATTATTAGTTTTGATATTTTGTGCTTTAAGCACCTAATATCAAGACATAGTTTATATTTTTTTTAGTGAATTTTTTTTAACGGGTCAGGTCACGGGTTATCTGAGTCGGGTCGGATTGACCTGTAAAAAAAAAATCGGATCGGGTTACAGGTCAACCCGTTTTTGCTTCAGGTAAAAAAATCGGACTCAGGTCAAGTATTTTTCGGGTCGGGTCAGAAAATTCTGACCCGTATTGCCATGTCTATGTGTTTCAAAATCTATTAACTCCACCATAACCAGCCGCATATTTATTACCACACACTTCAAGCTCAACAAAGCCAAATCGTTATCCATAAAGATAGTCACAATAATTATCTGCGGTATACATCTAAATCAGAGTACTTTTCATCTAATGAAGAATTGCTTGCATTTGTTTGCAATAGGGACCGCATATTGACTGAGATTTCTAGATTTAAAACCCCATTTTGCTTTTTGGATGCTTACTTCGTCGATTACTTTTGTAAAGGCATCTTCTGCCTTAGTAGCTATAATGATAATTCTATAATATGTTTGTGGAATCCAAACATTAGGAAGTTTGGGATGCTTGTTCCTGATATTTTGGCTGACCCTCTTGATTTTGTCACCCTTGGACTTGCCTATAATTCTCAAAGCAATGATTTCAAGATTCTCAGACTTGTGTGTTTTCAAAAGTCTCCTGAAGAGCCAGATGGCCCAGATCGATCAGCTGAGGCCGAGGTTTACACATTGAGTACGGATTCGTGGAGAAAGGTTGTAATATCGGTGGATTCATCCGAACCCAACATTGGATATGTTTATCATACTTCATCGTGTATATTTTTTAATGGAGCACTTCACTTTATAGCATGTACTAACAACGGCCCTTTCATTTTGTCCTTTGAAGTCAATGATGAGAGATTCCATAAGATAATGTTGCCTCAGGATTTCTTAGATGGATACCAAGGATGTCTTGCGGTGTTCAAGGGATTGCTGGCTTTTATTGTTTTGTCTCGTGATATAGCTAATAATGATCACATATGCGACATATGGGTGATGAAGGAATATGGTTTGGTATAGTCTTGGACTTAAAAATCTGTACCAGTCGATTGGATTCTTTATTTTTATGGAATCACTGACCAGGTGCGGAGCCAAAAATTTTTGTTTGGGGGCCGATTTGTGTTGCTAATTTATTAGTCTATACAAACTTTTATACACATACACAAACACATGTATTTATACACACACAAAAAATTAGTATCTTTCATAATGAATCCTTAAAATTAAATATTTTATAGAATTAAATTAATCTTCCACCATCTTTCATAGTAAAATCTTTACAATTTTCATTTTCAATATAAGTTACCAAATTGTCTACCATTGTGAGTAAAAAAATTTCAATTGAACAAAACTTAAAAAAATACGAGAACACATTTTACCATAAAAAATTAATTTGAGAAACAATACATTCTCTATAACTACTAGACAAATTGGACAATTTTTTTTAAGAACATTATTGGACCAACTCAAATAGTTGGGGGGCCAAGCCCCATTTTTGAGGGCTAATTATTAAAATATTAAATATTTCTATATAGTAAAAAAAAAATTTCAAAAATTTTGGGGGTCATGCTCCCCCCCCCCCCCTCCCCCCACCCTAACATGTAGCCCCGCCCCTGTCACTGACAATGGTGAACTTCTATTTGGCAATGCAACAGAGCTGATTTTGATTGACCCTGAGAATCTAAATCAAAACATTCTTGTATCAAAAAGAAATATTAGATGGGTTGGTTATGCATCTAATTTTATGGACAGTTTGGTTCTACTTGATGGGGGTAAATGTGTCATCTGAATACGAAGATTAGTCTGTTGAAGTTTCTAGTAAGGTGGCTATATTTTTGTGAAGTTCAATGACATGTATTTTGGTATCAAATATGCAATTTGAATTTGAGCTCTTATTATGTTGTTTCTTTCTTTTCTCTTATTGTTTATGACATGAACATCAGACATATTAATTTATTAAGAAAATTATTTTAATGGGGATTGTGGCTGTTATGCCCAATTGATATTTGTGTCAACAACATTGTTCGCATCCTCAAAGATGGCAATGTCATGGTGCTGCATACATGACATAATCTTATCATATGTGATTGCCCTTTTGATAACCTGAAAATTTTGATGAGCTTAATCTCTTTGCCTTCAGAAATCAGAACCCACCCAAAAAAAGGGGCTTAATTTCTGTATCCTATCCAGGGTGCAGAGAGTGGACTTATTGGTGATAAGCAATAAATAAGTCTAATTTTATATTTCACTATATCAAATAAAGCCTTCATATTCTTTGCATTTGATTTTATTGTTTTAAAAAAAAAAGTTTTAACTGCTTGAAAATGTTAAGAGTTTGCTGAAAATCTTGGAGTTACCAAAATATATTATTTTGTATGATATAAGATGGTTGGGCTTATTGAGATTGTTGATAAGTGGGCCAGTGATATATATAGACCACTTGATCTGATTGAATACTCTTACTTTTGTATACAGCATAAGTCGAAGTCAATTTTTTTACTCAATTATATGATTTTTCAGTGCCGTTATTCTATTAGTTCTTTTTAAAAGAATTAAGCCTATTAATTTAATAAAATTACATGCTTAGTTTTTTTTTTTTTTTTTTTTTTTTTGAGAAAATTACATGCTTAGTTTAGTTTGCCTATTTTCCAATGATTGTTGCTGATCTGTTCAAGGATAATGTGCACACTTATATGGCAAGTGATTTAATCACCATTTTTCTGCCTCTGTTTCAACGGTTAAGTCACTGCATAAAAATTATTAAAAAGAATAAAAGAAAAGAATAAAAAGAAAGAGTTAAGTCACTAATAAATTGATGTACTCTCCTGTTTCAAACAATTTTTCCTGGTCGAATGATTTGGTAGTTATGTTTGCTAACATGTCACTCCTTGCCTAGGGATTTAGATAGGCCTTTTCAACCTCAAGCTCAGGAATAATTTTGATTACAGGTTTGACATAAAAGATGTAAGACATGACCCTTTTGTGGTGATAGTGTTTTATGGTATAGGAAAGCTGCTGAAGAATTGTTATCGAAAGAAGCTTGTGTTTAATACATAGCTGTAATTATGTTGACTTTCATTCTTGCTGCTGCTGGCATGAAACTATTGCTGTGATTTGGAAGACTACAAAATTGTAATGAGCATAGCTTTAGGTTTTAGTCCTTAATTCCAAATGTCTATTTATAACTTACTATTTGAATGTCAAGTACGTTTTAGTTGGTAGCTTTTGATAGGACCAGCATTACAAAAAGGCACGAGAATGTTGTTGACTTGATGTTATTGGAAAATAAAAACAAACCCAAGGGTGAGGGAAAAGTGAGAGACTTTCTCCTCCTCTAACCTACCAGACCATATAGGAGCAAAGATTTTTTTTTCATCGAAATTTGTTTCAATGGCCAAACAATTTACAATTGCCATACAAGGCTGGATAATTGCTTCAAATAATTTTATAATTTGTAAATCCATATAATTCAACACAATTTAGTACAAAATTACTGGTGAGGCTCCTTGGCATAACAAATAAATAAAATTCTTTTTTCATAATGGTTTACATGCAATTTAGAAAATTTTGTCAAAAATGCATCTTTATAAAGTCCCGGGTCGAACAATGGGATGACAATAAGGCAGGGCTGCCTTGCCCCCACCACGCATAGTAGTGATTTTGCTCTGAACCTGCCCCATTGTTCAAGGTGACTTGCCATGGCACGTTCCTGTCCTACAACCAAAAAAACAAATTCCTCATACAAAAAATTATTAAAATAAAATTCTCAACTGTAAAGCTTGGAAAATGATGAGCTTTAATGCTATATTTGAAGAAGAAGCGGATCAGTGAGTACAAATTAGTTAATTGAATTGTGTAAATTATAATTAGTTATTGAAAAATGATATTAAATAGTTGAATGGAAATCTAATATTTTTATTAAGTTTTGAGAAAATTTCTCAACCCAATCCTTATGAGTTGATTTGGGTTTGGTTTTAAAATATCCGAATCCAGTATAACCCAATCCATGTTCACTTATATATCATTTTGTATGAAATAACTGTTTTTCTCTTTAGATAGGAATCAGTCACATCTTAGGTATAGTTTTATTACTTTAGCTTGTATAATTGAAACAATAAAACCATCTGCAAGATGTTAGTTTAGTGGTTCCTAATGTCTTGTGAGATCTATGAGATTTTTGGTTCAAAATTTTCTTCTTCTTTTTTTTTTTTTTTTTTGGTTGGACTAGTTCAAAACCATTAAGTAGCAATCTAGCATCTTAGGGCCAACCATACAATTTGAGTCTTCAAGCGACGGACTAAGCCTAGAGTAGGGCTACCCACGCAGCCCACATACCCGCTCAACCTGGCCAACCCGCCCACGTCCAACCCGCTGCCACTCGATCCAATGACTCCAGCGGTCGGACGCAGGTTCCGAACTTGCTAACCCAACCCCACACGAGTCGGTTGTCTGTTTGTCTTTTCAAAACCTATGACACCCGACCCAAACTTAGACCTTTATCCTTTCTTGCGAATTATTACGAATTTTGGACCAAATCCGGCGAGATCTCGTCCAAATCTGGTCCATTTCCTTAGAGATCCGGTGAGATTTTGGCCAGATCTCGCCAAATCCTACCAGATTTCGGCCCCGGTGATAAAACCCGAGACCGACCCGAATCAACCCGAAACCGATGAGACTAGAACCAAAAAATCTGACCAGATCACCAGATCTCCGGGTTGGTTTCAGGTCAAATTTTCATCCACCTGCCTCATTCGGGTTGATTCCGGGTTGGGCACAAACCCAACCCGGCTCTACCTGTGGATAGCCCTAGCCTAGAAGCATCTTTGCAGCATTTGGGGCCATCAACATTTTCAAGGGACTTCTCTTGATAATATCATAAACAAAAGATTACACACATCACGTGAATACTAAGTTTTTTATTTTATTTTATTTTTTTGCCTAAGTGCAAAACGCATCATCTAAATTTTACCAAAATTCATTTTATTTTAGTCTTATAACTCTGCATACTTTTGTAGTCTTCCAACTTATTTAATTAAAAAATCCTAATGGGAATTGTGGCTATTATATCCCAACTGATACTAGGGTCAATAACATTGTGCACAGCCTCAAAGATGGAAATGTCATACAAACTTAGCCAACATAATCTTATCTCATTTTATTGCCCTTGTGACAACATGGACAATTTTATGAGCTTCTCTTTGGCTTCTCCCTTAGAAATTTTTTCACAAAAAGGCTGAACTTGTGCAATCTGTGCAGGATGCAGAAAGTTTATATTTAGGTTGTAAGTCAAATTTATATTTCACTATATCAAATAAAAGGCTTTTGATTCTTTGCACACATTAAATTGATTGTGTCGTTTTTTTAAAGATGTTTTTAACTTCTTGAAACTGTTAGGATTTGATTAAATTCATCAAATATATGATTTGGTATGATATATGACGGCTGGGCTTAGTGAGCTTGTTGATAAGTGGTATAGTGATAGACAACTTTAGTATGCTTCAACACTCTTTACTTTTGTATACAGTAGAAGTCAATGTCAAATTTTTTATTCAATACTATGATTTTATAATGCCAATATACTGTTAGTTCTTTTTATTTTTGATAAGTATTATTTTAGTTCTTTTTAAAAGTATGAAGTCTATTAATCAAATATAACATGCTTTGTTTAGTTTGCCTACTCCCAATTATTGTTGTTGGTCTGTGCAAAGATAATGTGCACCACCTCAAATATTGCAAGTGAATGAATCAGTACTGTTTCCTACCTCTATTTCAATTGTTAAGTCACTATTAAATTGATGCAGTCTCTTCTCTGTAATAAATCTGCCAGATTGAATGACTTATCAACAAGTTTTACTAATCTGTCACTCCTGGCATAGGGATTGATTTTATCCCCCCAAAAAAAAAAAAAAAAAAAAAATTTAACATATGATAGCATTTTATGTTAACATATGAAAGTTACTGAAGAATTGTTATCTTATGAAGCTTTTGTTTAAAACTAAGTTGTTTTTATGTTGGCTTTCTTCCTTCCTGCTGCAGACATGAAAGTATGGCTGGGACATGGAATGCCACATTTATCTTTGTCGAACAAGAGAAAGGGAAATCCTTAGGAGCTTGTGGCTATTATTTATTTAACTGACGACTAGTGCATAAGGATTATGCATATTATTGGACATGGCAATGTCATGATCAAGAATACGTGCTTAAAAATGTGGTTTAAAATCTGTGCTACTGACAAAAATATTTTGAGCAAGATTAGCCTCAGCTTTAAGCCTTTAGTCCCAAAAGAAAGCATGATATTTTCATTCTGTATGAGATGTGTGAGGTTGATTTACTGATCCTGCCATTATAGTACAAACATGGAAATGCCATGGTGCAGTACATGCTTAGCCAATATAATCTTATCTCTTTGGTATGCCCTAGAGACAATATTAACAATTAGATCAGGTTAATCTCTAAGTTTTCAGCTTTTCTTTTTTTAAAATAAAAAATAAAAAAGGGCTATTGAAGTTTCTACTATTTGAAAATGTTAAGTTTTGCTAACCATCATGAAATTTTATGATTTTGTATGGTAAAAGATGTCTGGGCTTAATGAGATAATTGATAAGTGGGCTTAGCGATATGGACAATTAGGGATGCCTGAAACTGCTTTAATTTTGTATACAGTAATACAGTAGAAGTCGTAGTCAAATTTTTTACTAAATACTATATGTTCTGTTTAATTCGCCCACTGGCCACTGATTGTTACTGCTCTTTCCAAAACTACTATGCAAGTGAATGCTTGCAAATGCAATTGATTAGTCATTGTTTTCTGCCTCTGTTTCAAAGTTTCAGATAATAATAACAATTTGATGCACTTTCTTTTATGGAACCCTTTTACCAGATTGAATGATTGGGTAGTATAATTTTCTTAAGCTGTTACTCCCAACCTAGAAATTCAGGGAGACCCTTGCATGTCAACCTTATAATAAGTTCAATTACATGACTTAGAAGATAAGCTGCTTATTTCTAGTGTGGTAAATAAATTAATTGTTAAATTTTCAATATAAAGTTCTGTGACCAACAATGGGATGGCAACATAGCAGGGCGGGGTGGGGCTGGATCATGGCTGCCTTACCCCCATCTGTAGTCTAGTGATTTTTCCCCGAACTAGCCTCACTAGTCGGAGCAATTTGCCATGCCTTGTTCTTGTCATGCAACCAAAGAAGGGGGGAAAAATCAAATCTCTCAAAAAAAAAAAAAAAATCTCATAAGCAATGCTTGGAAACTGAAGAGCTTTAGTGTTATACCTAAAGAAAGTAGTGGATCAATGGCTATTGAAAAAGATCAATTTTAAACAATTAGTGGATCGATGGCAATCTCACTGTAGATATCTACAAGTTTAAGTCCATACTGAGGTTTGTTTAGTTAGCATAAACAAAGAGATACAGTGGTTAAAGACGCAATGAAATAGACTAATGATTTAAGAAGGGAGTGTACCATTGTGGGTGGGCCTATTAGTGGCATAGGGATCTGTTGGTGGAGCTACTGGTGGGTTTCAGTGGAGAGAGAAAGAGATATAGTAGGGGAGGGCGACAGACTTGTACTTGCTCAAACCAAGGCAGCACAAACAATCCTTTTCAATATAACATCCAAATTATTGAAATATATGATTCTGTTTGATATAAGATGGCTGGGCTTAGTTAGATAATTGATAAGTGGACATAGCAACATGAACAATTAGGGATCTATGGAACTGCTTTCATGTTGTATACAGTAGAAGTCCTAGTCAAATTTTTTTACTAGATACATTTACTTAGTTTGCCTAGTAGGCTACTAGCCACTGATTGTTGCTGCTGTGTCCAAAGCTATCATGCGACCCAGCACTTCAAATGTCTATTTCTAACTTGCTTTTTGTATGTTAAGCACTTTTGGTTTGGGATACATTAATATGTATAATGAGATAAGATAAATCCTACTTGGAATTAAAGAAGAGCAATGTTTATCACACATACTTGTTTTAACAGAAACTGTGACTTGAAGTCACGATTTCAGTTAAAAGCAAGTGTGTGTATGAGTTATTAGTTATTACCGATAAAAGAATATATTAACTGCTCGTGTGAATTATCTTGTGGCTGCATTTTATCCTGTTTTAAGTTGGAGTTCTTTTATGTGCAGCATTAACTGATGTAGATGCGGCAAATTTACAAGCTTGCAATTTATAAGGCTTTTGCATGATTTAAATTGTTTTGCTTAGTTACATAAAGTTTGTTTTAAATCTGTTATATAACTTCGATAGAATAGTTTTATGTTTCACTAGAAGAGAGATGATTATATATTCAAAACACCAGTGACAATAATTCAAACATATAGTATGATATATGGTCAACTTTAACTAATCTGTTGAGGATCCATAGTTTAGTCCAAAATTTTGAAACTAAGCCTTTGTTTGTTGTTCTATGTGTGCCCACTGATGTCCTTACACAAGTTTTCTTGTATCAAAGAAAATATTGAAGCTAATTACTCTAGCGTTTCTTTCTTATACCATTCCATCTTATTGCTTGCTCCAGAGTTTTATATATCTTTAAACTGCAAGATAAATATTTTGAACGAGAAGGTTGGGCATCTAAATAGATCCAATTACCATTTTTTTATTAATTTGTTGATTACTCTTAAATAGATCCAATTACTTGTTAAGCTTATAACTTGCTTTTTAATAAGATTCCAAAATATTAAAGATGGAGATAGTATGGTTTGTGCTATACAGTAGTGACATAGAGATACTTTATATATCTCGCTGTTGTCCATAGCATTTCTCTAAGTTCCTTGTCATGAGGCTGAAATTGAGTTTCTTTGTATTACTATCTGTTGAAGGCATATTTTGAGCTCGAAGCTTTTGATAGGACCAGCATTACTAAAAGCACAACAGCATCCCTATATATAAGATAAGATAATAAAAATAATAATAAAAAAGAGATTGAGAGACTTCCTCCTTCTCCTTTAACCTACCAGACCAAATAGGAACAGAGCTTCTTTCGTTGAAACTCTATTTCAATGGCCAAACAAATTCCTGATTGCCATATTAGGTTGGGAGACTTATAATAATTTTTTCCTTTGTAAATTCATAGAATTCTACACAATTTAGTATGAAATTACTAGTAACGATCCTTAGAATGACAAATAAAGATAATCCTTTTTTACAATTGATTATGTACAGTTCAAATTAGAAAAACTTGTCAAAATGCATCTTTATTTCTTATAGTGTAAATAAATTAGTTATTAGAGTCTTCATCATATCATAGGTAAGCTAAAATTATTATGCATATCAAGCCTTATAGCTTAACTGACTAACCAAGATATTTAATTCTCATATTCTACTCTATATGAAGCCCTATTACCAGAGTAAAAAAAAAGTTTAAATTACTATTTCAAATAAAATTTTGAAAAAAAATTTAAAATATTTTCTATTTAAAAAAAAATTACAATCATACATTATAAGTGGTAAAAAAATTTCTTTACAAGATTTTTAAAAAATATTAATTAATTTTTTAATTCAATAGTTGGAGGAGTATCAATGGTGTGTGTGTATATATGACCATCAATACTCTTGGCACAATCATATTGTTAGAACTTAGAGCATTCACATCAGTCTTAACGCAATTTTAGTCAAATTATTCAGTCTAGAAAATAAAATTTTCACTTTTTCTCTTTTAACAAACTCAAAGTCACATACACTTACATCTGACTTAATATTAGTTTCTCTATTTTATTTAAATATTATTTTGATCTCTAAACATATTAATATTTGTTTTTCTCTTCCCCACCTTTCCTTTCATAACAACACCACCATCTCCTTTGCAAAGCACTAGGGGTGTGCATGGGTCAGGTTGGGTCTAGCTAAGGGGATTTTTTGACCCAACCCACCATGGTGGATCAAAAAAAATTCAACTCAATCCAACCCATCACATAAGTCCAACCCAACCCAACCCAACCTACATGGGTCGGGTTGAACCTATGGGTTGGACAAATTTAGTATTATTATTATTATTAAATTAAGTAGAAAAAAATATAAATATAAATATATTAAAAAAACCCTAAGATTAGTATCAATGTAACTCTTTAAAGGCAAACAACACTAATGACTAAACAACAATAGTAATTTACTAGGGTTTGTGTGAACTAATTGACTTTTATATAGGATAGGAAGAGCTAGTTATTTTAAAAAATTTATTAATTAAATAATATATTTTAAATATATATATTAAATAATGGGTGGGTCGGTTGACCCTTCTACTATCGCTTGACAACAATAGCGTCAAGAGCATCACTAATCTCCATCGTTTGCCAATCCAAAGGTTGCCAACATCAATTTATCTATACAAACATCAGTTAATCCAAGTGGCAGAGAGAAGTGAGTCAAAAGATGAATAAAAAATACAATTATTTGGCATGTTGATATACACTTATATATTATTCATAAATAAAATTTAAGTATAAATTGTGGAGACTGATGATAGGCGTTTTTAATTTTGTTTAGTTTTTATTTATTTATACAAGATTGAAATTCTATTATAACCTAATTTAAGTGTATATATGTATGAAACTCACTTTTGGAGACTAGAACCTCGACCCTTGCCCCCCACACCTCACACCCTACAAGCACATATACTTGTGGAATAACCACTGCATCAAGGGTGCGCAGTGGTAATTTCATTTAGTAAAATATTTGTAAAGTGCTCTAATTATATTAAAATTTGTTTTATACTAGTAGTTACACCAATTTTCATCCTTTTTTTTTCTTTTTTTTCTTTTTTGTAAAATACTAAACATGCGATAAAATTTTTACTAATATGATAATAAATGTGATTTATAAACTTCAAATATCAAATAAATGAATGTTTAGATTGTTTTAATAAGTGATTTGTGACACCTCAAACAGTAAAAAAAAAATTAAGCTGTGTTTGAAAACAGAGGGGAAAAAAAAAAAGTTGTGATGACATGACAATTTCCCTTCTTTGGTTGGCATTATAAGAACGAAAATGAGAAAGTAGAGGGAGTAATTATCCACCAAGGCCCACTTTTCTCATCAACCCTAAATGGGTAGAAATGAGGAGAAAGGCAAGTCAAAATGTTGCAATTTTTGAAGGTCACCACAAATGACCTTTAAAATTTCAATTTTTATTTGGAGTATTCAAGGAAAAATATATATCTAAATTAAATATATTATAATCTTTTCTTTTTCACTCCCCTCAGTCTTTCCAAACATGTAAAAACTAAAAAGGAAGCATTTTCTGTTTCAACCAAACACACTGAAAATACTCTATTAACTTGGCTCCTCTTACTTTACCTTCTGGCAGCCGCAAACCTATACCAAAGATCCAAAAGTACCACCGATGTCTCGACCTACGGAAAAGCTAAGATTATTGACCGAGCGTGTTCTGGACGACGACATCGTATTCGACATACTGACTCGGCTACCAGTGAAATCCTTAATCCGATTCAGGTGCGTTTCTAAATCATGGTACTCTACAATCACAAACCCCATTTTCATTGCCACACACTTCAAGATCAACGAAGCCAAATCATTATCCAATAAAAATAGTCACAATGGTTATCTGCTATATACACCTGTAACAGAGGGCTATTCTTTTCACGAAGAATTGCGTACACTTGTTTACAATAGGGACCGCACAGTGACTGAGATTTCCAGGTTTATAACCCCCTTTCCCATTTGTGATGCCTTCCTGAATTGCTTCTGCAATGGCATCTTCTGCCTTGATAGGTGTAACGAAAACAATGGTGATCATATGATATATTTGTGGAACCCAAGCATTAGAAAGTTTAAGATGCTTGCTCCTGCTCTTTTGACTGACCCTTTTGATAGTGCCACCCTTGGACTTTCTTATCATTCTCAAATGAATGATTTCAAGATTCTTAGACTTGTGAGTTTCCCAGGGTCTCTTGGAGAGCCAGATCCACTGACTGAGGCTGAGGTTTACACATTGAGTACGGATTCGTGGAGGAAGGTAGTGTCTGCCGAGTTGTCCGACCCCAACGCTGGACGTCTTTATCATCATTCACCATATATATTTTTTAACGGAGCACTGCACTGTATAGCAGCTCATAAACACTGCAGGTTCATTTTATCCTTTGACATTAATGATGAGAGATTCCATAAGATAATGCTGCCTCTGGATTTCTTAGATGTGTACCAATCATATCTTACAGTGTTCAAGGGATCGCTCGCTTATATTATTATCTCTAACCATCTAGCTACTGGGGGCATTATGTGCCACTTATGGGTGATGAAGGAGTATGGCGTGGCAGTCTTGGACCAGAAAATGTGTACCAATCGATTGGTTTCATCATTTCCATGGCTGCACAGACAATGGTGAATTGCTAATTATGATTTTCATGGGGCTGATATCAATTGACCCTGAGAATCTACTTCAGAACAGTCTTATAACGGAATCAAATATTAGATGGGCTGGTTACGCAGCCAATTCCATAGAGAGTTTGGTTCTACTTGATGGGGTAAATGTGTCATCTAAATACAAAGATTAGTCTGTTGAGGTTTATAGTAAGGTGGCTATTTTTGTGAAGTTCAATGGCAAGTATTTTGGTATCAAATATGCAATTTGAATCTGAGCTCTTATTATGTTGTTTCTTTCTTCCCTCTTATTTTTTATGACATGAACATCAGAGGTACTAATTTATTAAGAATTTTTTTTTAAGGAGATTATGGCTATTATGCCGAATTGATATTCCTGTCAATAACATTGTTCACATCCTCAAAGATGGCAATTTCATGGTGCTGCATACATGCTTAGCCAACATAATCTTATCACATCTGATTGCCCTCATGAAAAATTTGATGAGCTTGATCTCTTTGCTTTCAGTCCCCACCAAAAAAAAAGTGGCTTAATTTCTGCGTGCAGAAAGTTGATTTATCGGTGGTAAGCAATAAATAAGGCTGATTTTATATCTCACGATATCATATAGAAGGCTTTATATTCTTTGCAGCCATAGTTGATTGATCTTATGCTTTTTTATAAAATATGTTTCAACTGCTTCAATTAGTTAGAGTATGCTGGAAATCATGGAATTATTGAAATATATGATTTTGTATGATATAAGATGGCTGGGTTTAGTGAGATTGTTGATAAGTGGGCTAGTGATATAGAGAACTTGGTAAATGATTGAATACTCTTTACTTTTGTATACAGCAGAAGTCAAAGTCAAATTTTTTACTCAAATCTATGATTTTTCAATGCCATTAATCTTTTAGCTCTTTTTAAAAGCATTAAGTTATAAATCTGATTGTTTCTGGTCTGTGCAAGGATAATGTGCACACTTCAAATATTACAAGTGATTGAATCACTATTTTTCTGCCTCTGTTTCAATGGTTAAGTCATTGATAAATTGATGTACTCTCTTGAGTCTTGATTGTAACATTTTTTTCCTAGTTGAATGATTTGGTTGTTAAGTTTGCTAATATGTTACTCCTGCCCTAGGGATTTAGACAGGCATTTCAACCTCAAGCTTAGGAATAATTTTGGTTACAGGTTTGACATAAATGATGTAAATTATAAAAAATGACCCTTTTGTGGTGAGTGTTTTATGTTGTCATTGGAAAGCTGCTGAAGAATTGTTAGCATATGAAGCTTCTGTTTAAAACAAAGATGTTATTATATTTGTTTTGACATGGCAAAGTCATGGATACGAATATATGCTTAGCAAACATAATATTTGTTTCATTTTTGTGCTGGTGACAAAAATGTCATGAGCGTTGCTTTAGCTTTTAGTCCTTAATCCCAAATTTTACTATTTGAATGTTTAGTTTTTAATTTGGGATTACATTTTTACTTCTTTACTCATATACACTGAGGGAGGGAGAAATGATTTGGGAGAGTAATAAAAATTGATAAAGAAATAATATTTTATTGAAATGTAGTGTAAAATAAATAATCTAATGTAAGTGTTTTTCTTGCCAGGGTTTAATCATTTTTTTTTTTTGGGGTCACAAAACACCTTCACTCACACTTTATTAAGTCTTAGAAAGGTTTAAAGAATTTGGTCAACTGAGTATAAGCACTCAATTTTAAATTCCTATATTTTTAAAAAATTTCAGGCCAAAATAAAATTCCGAAATTTTAGCCTTTTTTTTTTTTTTTTAAGTTAAAAGTTAGGAAGCTAAGTATACAAAAACTGATCTAGTGACAGACAAGCAAACGAAAAAGTGAACAGCTCACGAAAGAGCCTAGCAGGCTTAGCAGCTAAACGAGAAATTATAAGATCCACATGGTAAACAAGTGATGTGGTTCACCATTCCATTAAAAAACTTCCACCTGTTAAAAATTGTTAGTTAGAAAAAAAATTTAAACAGAAATTAATTACTAACTCAGCAATTTTAAACAAGTGAAAGTTTTTTTGTGGAATAGTGGACAAGTGACGTGATCCACCAGAAGATGCTATAATTTCTCTAGCTAAACACAATACATGACGTTGCTGTAAAAGATACACGCTTGACAAAAACGGACTCTATTAGGTCTTTATTTTTTTTGAGCTGCTTTGAAGTGCTGGTACTCTTCCAGAAAATATAGTAGCTCCATCACGGATGGCATTCGGTTGTAGCTGAATGTTTTCAAAATCGAACTTATTACAAGCATTCCAATAGAGAGTAGAGACCAAGCGATGACTGTCCAAACCTCAAGGTCTAGCTTCTTTAGCATACTCTGAAACAATAAGAAGTCTTGTGTTGCATTGGAACATTTTTGTATAAAAAAGATGGGGGAAATGGGTTTATTTTTAAAATATCCAACACAATATTCCTATTTTCAAACTATTAAGTACCGTGCCCCTGTTTTGAAACTCGATTTTTAAAAAATCGAGCTTCAATGTAACTCAATTTTAATGTTTTTGAGTTTTAGGTAAGTTTTTGCCAAGCTAGACGAGCATCCGTGGCTTTTCCCAATATTAAAAAAAAAAAAAAAAAAATCCAGTTGGAACTCGAGTTCCTCAGAAATTTTTTCAATGCTGAACTCGATATTCTTAAGACCGAGTTTCGTGGGAATTTGAAAAAATATTCTATGAAATATTTTTGTTGTGTCTGTAACTCAATTTTAAAATTATTGAATTATATTGGGATTTTTTTTTTTTAAGTGAACTCGATTTTAAGAAAATCAAGTTTCACTAACGTTATATCCAAAACAAGTTTTTTCAGAATCAATGTTTTTGGTCCCCTTAACTTCACTGTTTCTCATAGCTCCATAGCTATACATCCCTGGATTTGGTGTTATCTCTCAAGCAATCATCTCTCTATCATCTCAAGTACAAAACCCATATCATAATTTGATGCACATAGAAAATTTTTTGACATAGGTGAGGAATAGTTTTAGGTATTGCAAAGGTTTATCTGCTAAAATGTATTTTCATATTGAGGAAGTATTTTCATTTGATATGTTGTATTGTTTGTGCTTAGGAATTTGGTTGAATAAGCATTATGTGAGTACATTGGGGTTATATTAGTTGTTTGGTGTTGTAAATTTGAAGTACAAAAAATAAAAATTTTTAGATTTTCAAGAAGCAATGAACAATAAATCTTATTTGGTTAAGATTTTTGTTTAAATTGTTATTAAGAGTTTAGGTGGAATCTTAGCAAAATAAAGGATCTTATTTTGTTAGTTAATGTTGTTATTTTCCCCCTATATATATATATATATATATATATTTATTATATAATAAAAATTGGGCTTAGAAGCCGTGGTTGCACCAAGTGACTATACCAAATTGTAGAAAATTCATTAAATTTCATTTTAAAAAAAAATTAAATTTAGTTGGTTGATGCCATACAACCACTATACTTGAAAGAGACTTAAATTATCACAAGAAATTTTTAGATAAAAAATTTTTTATTATATTTCTCTTGCCCAGTTGTATTTTTAATAAAAATTAGAAAATTTATTGCTAAAATTATAGTATATATCACAAAGGAGTATGATAAGCTTAGAATTGCGAGCTAATAGAATTTAGTAGTATCATGGCATTGTAAACCTATCCTAAAAAACCGTATATATCCTCTCCACCAAATAAAAATGTTTGATACATATTGTGTCAGTATTAACTTAAAGTTCAAAAATTTTAAGATATTTGATTTTTACTTGGACTTTAGGTGGAGAATGTATATATATATATATACACGCTGTTTTTTTTTTTACTTTGCCTTCTTGTAGCCGACTAGCCGCATCTTCTCAAAAAAAAAAAAACTTTCTTTTAGCCGCAAACCCAAACCAAAAGTACCACCGATGTCTCAACCTACGAAAAAGCTAATATTGTCAACCGAGTGTGTCCCGGACGACATCGTATTCGACATACTGACTCGGCTGCCAGTGAAATCTTTAATCCGATTCAGGTGCGTTTCAAAATCTTTGAACTCCACCATAACCAGCCGCATATTTATTACCACACACTTCAAGCTCAACGAAGCCAAATCACTATCCAATAAACATAGTCACAATGACTATCTGCTATATACATCTAAATCAGAGTACTTTTCATCTAATGAAGAAGAATTGGTTGCATTTGTTTGCAATAGGGACCACATATTGACTGAGATTTCTAGGTTTAAAACCCCATTTTGCTTTTTGGATGGTTATTTCGTCAATTGCTTCTGTAACGGCATCTTCTGCCTAAGTAGATATGATGATGATCCTATAATATGTTGGAACCCAAGCATTAGAAAGTTTAAGGTGCTTGCTCCTGCTCGTCTGACTGAATTTTTTAGTTGGGTCACTCTTGGACTTGCCTATAATTCTCAAAACAGTGATTTCAAGATTCTCAGACTTATGTGTTCTCAAAAGTCTGATGAAGAGCCAGATGGCCCAGATCGACCAGCTGAGGCCGAGGTTTACACATTGAGTACGGATTCATGGAGAAAGGTTGTAATATCGGTGGATTCATCCGAACCCAACATTGGATATGTTTATCATACTTCACCGTTTATATTTTTTAATGGAGCACTTCACTCTATAGCATCTACTAACAACGGCCGTTTCATTTTGTCCTTCGAAGTCAATGATGAGAGATTCCATAAGATAATGTTGCCTCAGGATTCCTTAGATGGATACCAAGGATGTCTTGCAGTGTTCAAGGGATTGCTGGCTTTTATTGTTTTGTCCCGTGATATAGACCCCATATGCGACATATGGGTGATGAAGGAATATGGTTTGGTAGAGTCTTGGACTAGAAAATCTGTACCAATCGATTGGATTCGTTCTTTTTTAGGCGTCACTGACAATGGTGAACTTCTATTTGGCAATGCCACAGAGCTGAATTTGATTGA
Source organism: Quercus tomentella (assembly GCA_028535165.1). Classification (NCBI taxonomy): domain Eukaryota; kingdom Viridiplantae; phylum Streptophyta; class Magnoliopsida; order Fagales; family Fagaceae; genus Quercus; species Quercus tomentella. The sequence continues at coordinate 37,474,762 of JAPQVY010000012.1, read as the reverse complement.
CCCTGAGAAGAATCTAAATCAAAACATTCTTTTATCAAAAAGATATATTAGATGGGTTGGTTATGCATCTAATTTTATGGAGAGTCTGGTTCTACTTGATGGGGGTAAATGCATCGTCTGAATATGAAGATTAGTCTGTTGAAGTTTCTAGCAAGGTAGCTATTTTTGTGAAGTTCAATGACATGTATTTTGGTATCAAATATGCAATTTGAATTTCAGCTCTTATTATGTTGTTTCTTTCTTTTCTCTTATTGTTTATGGCACGAACATCAGACGTATTAATTTATTAAGAAAATTATTTTAATGGGGATTGTGGCTGTTATGCCCAATTGATATTTGTCTCAACAACATTGTTCGCATCCTCAAAGATGGCAATGTCATGGTGCTGCGTACATGACATAATCTTATCATATGTGATTGCCCTTTTGATAACATGAAAATTTTGATGAGCTTAATCTCTTTGCCTTCAGAAATCAGAACCCACCCAAAAATAGGGGCTTAATTTCTGTATCCTATCCAGGGTGCAGAGAGTGGACTTATTGGTGATAAGCAATAAATAAGTCTAATTTTATATTTCACTATATCAAATAAAGCCTTCATATTCTTTGCATTTGATTTTATTGTTTTTTTAATAAAAAAATGTTTTAACTGCTTGAAAATGTTAAGAGTTTGCTGAAAATCTTGGAGTTATCAAAATATATTATTTTGTATGATATAAGATGGTTGGGCTTATTGAGATTGTTGATAAGTGGGCCAGTGATATATATAGACCACTTGATATGATTGAATTCTTACTTTTGTATACAGCATAAGTCGAAGTCAAATTTTTTACTTAATTATATGATTTTTCAGTGCCTTTATTCTTTTAGTTCTTTTTAAAAGTTTTTTTTTTTTTAGAAAAATTTTTAAAAGAATTAAGACTATTAATTTAATAAAATTACATGCTTAGTTTAGTTTGCCTATTTTCCAATGATTGTTGCTGATCTGTTCAAGGATAATGTGCACACTTATATGACAAGTGATTGAATCACTATTTTTCTGCCTCTGTTTCAACGGTTAAGTCACTGCATAAAAATTTAAAATAAATAAATAAAATAAAAAGGTTAAGTCACTAATAAATTGATGTACTCTCTTGTTTCAAACAATTTTTCCTGGTCGAATGATTTGGTAGTTATGTTTGCTAATATGTCACTCCTTGCCTAGGGATTTAGATAGGCCTTTTCAACCTCAAGCTCAGGAATAATTTTGATTACAGGTTTGACATAAAAGGTGTAAGACATGACCCTTTTGTGGTGATAGTGTTTTATGGTATAGGAAAGCTGCTGAAGAATTGTTATCGAATGAAGCTTGTGTTTAAAACATAGCTGTAATTATGTTGACTTTCATTCTTGATGCTGCTGGCATGAAACTATTGCGGTGATTTGGAAGACTACAAAATTGTAATGAGCATAGCTTTAGGTTTTAGTCCTTAATTCCAAATGTCTATTTATAACTTACTATTTGAATGTCAAGTACGTTTGAGTTGGTAGCTTTTGATAGGACCAGCATTACAAAAGGCACGAGATTGTTATTGGAAAATAAAAACAAACCCAAGGGTGAGGGAAGAGTGAGAGACTTTCTCCTCCTTTAACCTACCAGACCATATAGGAGCAGAGATTTTTTTTCATCGAAATTTGTTTCAATGGCCAAACAATTTACAATTGCCATACAAGGCTGGATAATTGCTTGAAATAATTTTATAATTTGTGAATTTATATAATTCAACACAATTTAGTACAAAATTACTGGTGAGGCTCCTTGGCATAACAAATAAATAAAATTCTTTTTTCATAATGGTTCACATGCAATTTAGAAAATTTTGTCAAAAATGCATCTTTATGAAGTCCCGGGTCGAACAATGGGATGACAATAAGGCAGGGCTGCCTTGCCCCCACCACGCATAGTAGTGATTTTGCTCTGAACCTGCCCCATTGTTCAAGGTGACTTGCCATGGCATGTTCCTGTCCTACAACCAAAAAAAAAAAAAAAAAGTCAAATTCCTCATACAAAAAATTATTAAAATAAAATTCTCAACTGTAAAGCTTGGAAAATGAAGAGCTTTAATGCTATATTTGAAGAAGAAGTGGATCAGTGATTACAAATTAGTTAATTGAATTGTGTAAATTATAATTAGTTATTGAAAAATGATATTAAATAGTTGAATGGAAATCTAATATTTTTATTAAGTTTTGAGAAAATTTCTCAACCCAATCCTAATGAGTTGATTTGGGTTTGGTTTTAAAATATCCGAATCCAGTATAACCCAAATCATGTACACTTATATATCATTTTGTATAAAATAACTGTTTTTCTCTTTAGATAGGAATTAGTCACATCTTAGGTAAAGTTTTATTACTTTAGCTTGAATAATTGAAACAATCAAACCATCTGCAAGATGTTAGTTTAGTGGTTCCTAATGTCTTGTGAGATCTATGAGATTTTTGGTTCAAAACCCTTTTTTTTTTTTTCCCCTTTTTTGGTTGGACTGGTTCAAAACCATTAAGTAGCAATCTAGCATCTTAGGGCCAATCATACAATTTGAGTCTTCAAGTGATGGACTAAGCCTAGAGTAGGGCTATCCATGCGGCCTGCATACCCGCTTAACCCAGCCAACCCGCTCGCGTCTAAATCTTGCGAGATCTCCCCGTTATCTGGCGAAATCTAGGCCAGATCTCGTCGGATCTGACCAGATTTCAGCCCCGGTGATAAAACCCGAGACCAACCTAAATCAACCCGAAACCGATGAGACCAGAACCAAAAAATCTGACCAAATCTCCGGGTTGGTTTCGGGTCAAATTTTCATCCACCCGCCTCAGTCGGGTTGAGTCCGGGTTGGGCACAAACCTAACCCAGCCCGACCCGTGGACAGCCCTAGCCTAGAGGCATCTTTGCAGCATTTGGGGCCATCAACATTTTCAAGGGACTTCTCTCGATAATATCATAGACAGAAGATTACACACACCACGTGAATACTAAGTTTTTTATTTTATTTTATTTTTTTGCCTAAATGCAAAACGCATCATCTAAATTTTACCAAAATTCATTTTAGTCTTAAAATTTGCATACTTTTGTAGTCTTCCAACTTATTTAATTGCTGAACACTTTTAGAAAAAAAAAATTAAAACAAGAAAAGAAGCTAGTTTCATGGCCAAATTTACCGTTTAACAGCATTTTAGGAACAATTTCGTTACTTAGCATGTTTTCAAAACAGATTACTATATTAGCATACTAGCATCTTGAGTCTCTTTAAACTTGAGTTCATTGTAGCTACTCGAGCCAAAGAGACTCGAGTTCTATGTGCAGGGCAGAGTTGAGGTGGATTTAAAATCCATGTGGAATTCAAGTTTTAGACACTCGAGTTCCTTCTTGTTCTTCCTTCTCCTGTTCTTTCTTTTCTTCCTTCATTCTTCTTTCTCTAGACCCTTTCTCCAGACCCAAATCAAAAACAACTCCTGACCTAAATAAAAAATAACCCCATAGATTCATAATATCTTTGCACGAAGCATAAACCCAAACCCAAAAATCACGATCTCGGCACCAAAGCAACTCTCTTAGCTTTACACTAGAGCAACTTGGGTTTGTTGTTTCTCTCTGGTATTGTTGCTTGTTTTTGTTGTTTTTTGGGTTTGTTGTCTCTGGTGGTGTTGTTGCTTGGTTTTGTTGTTTTCCGTTTTCTAGGTTTGTTGTCTCCAGAAGTGGGTTTGGGGTTTTGAGTGTTAGAGAGATTGATTGGATGCGAGTTTTTGGGTTCGGGTTTAAAGAAGAGGCTGAGGTTGAGAAACCACCCTCGTAGTGGTGGTGGCTAGGCTTCATGATGGGTTAGGAGGTTGTGCCTCGTTTAGATCATAAAGATGAGATCAAGTTCTAGAAGGAGATAGGGTCAAATTGGAGAAAGGATGAAAGGGCTTAGGTTGAGTGATGTACGGAGAGGAGGATGAGTTGGAGAAGCGAACCACCGCCTGAGGTAGAGGTGTTGATTAAAGAAGGAGAGCCATAGAGATTTGGTCATGGTGGTTTGAAGGTTCTGAGATTAGAGAGTCTCTACAACTTGAATTGCTACAGCAAACTCAAGTTTAAGAGACTTAGAGCATTCACAGTAAGCAAGCTAAACATTATAACTTTTAGCAACTCAAAAAACAATTTTATCTATTTTAACAACCCACTTTATAATATACCCAACATCAAAGACTCTATATTTTTAGCAACTCATTAAAATAATAAAAGTATTCACATCCCAAAATTCTATCTCATCCTATTTTATCATCCCAAAAAGCTTCTTTATCAATTATACCATACAATTTTACAATACTTTCAGCATCCCAACTTTTATTTTACAATTCAACACATTAAAATAATATTTTTACACAATAAAATAATATATCCTAAAACCTAAATAAAAACAAAAACCCAAAACCCGGTGAGAGAGAGAGAGAGAGAGAGAGAGAGAGAGAGAGAGGAATTGATAAAGTGAATAAAATATTAGGTTTTTTTTTTTTTCCCCGAATTGAGCTACAATGCAATTCTAAAGGTAGAATTGCACTATAGCACTTTTGCAATTTTTTTTTTTTTTTTTTTTTTTGCAGTAGTTGGTTTTTACAAGTCCAGATGCTGGGCTTGTTTGGTGCATTAATGCTAAAATTCTCTTACATATAGCATTTGCAATACCAAATGCGAATGCTCTTAGACAACCACCACAAAAACCAACACAATAGCATCAGCCACCTCCACCACTTCCACCGTCGCCCCACCAGCCACAACTACAAACCACAACAGCAAGAAAAAAAAAAAAAAAAAAAAAATCCAGCCCCCAATAACCTTCCTCTTCCACTTCTCAAACTACAACCACCAACCACAGCAAAAACAAAACAAAAACAAAAAACAAAAAACAAAAACAAAAACAAAAACAAACAAACAAACAAACAAAAAAACAAAGCAAAACAATCAGACCAAATCAGAAATCAAACCACAGCACAACTTAACAAAAATCAAACAAATCCACTCACGCCGATAACCATGAACCACAGCACAACCACATGTTGATACCCACAAACCATGCTGATACCCACGGACCCAAGAACCACACCAATAGGAACAAAGCACAATCTTGAATTGATGTAAAATGTTATGCATGTTTTGAAATAGATACTACTATATGAGTATACAAAAGTACACATGTAAATATTCATATATTGTCTTGGTTTGATGAATGAATGTTCTAATGTTCTAATTTTTAAAATTTAGTGTAAGTTACCTAGTTAGTTAAATGATTAAATCCCACATAGAATAGTTATAAAACCGGTGAATGATTAAAATATCTTTGTAACAATAACGCGTTGACAAGGTAGTTTCCGAATATAAGAAAGTCAAGTTAGATTCCTTTGTTGATGGGGACGTTTCTAGTCTTTTGCTCATCTAATTTAGAAATGAATGAATAAAAAGTGTAAGAGCATCCACACTAGATGTGGTAAATGTGTCAAATGCCAAATATTTGGCACATTTGGCACATCAAACACCAAAAAACCTCATTTTTCAGATGTTCCAAATCTCATAAATTATGCAACATGCTATAGTATCCTTACAAATTTGCCACAATATGGACAGGTGTGGCATATGCTTTTATTATTTTTTTATTCATCTTTCTCTCTCATCTCTCCGTCAATCTCACCCTCAAACCCCAATCCTCTCCTCTCTCTCTCACCCCAATCCTTTCCTCTCAAACCCCAACCCTCACTGCTCTTCCACGCCGACGCCGACACCGATGCCGATGATCGAGTCTAGGATCGAACCTGACAACGAGTTGGATGCTAAAGACACGTTCTTCAGTGGGTATCTTTTTTTTGAGCTTATTAGCTGGGTTCAATTCTGACGGAGGTGGGTGGGTTCGGATGGGCTAGGCTATGGGTTCCGATGGATAGGTCGGCGTTGGGTGGGTATGGGTCTGCTGTGTTGGTCGTTGAAGCTTTTGTGGGTTGTGGGTCAAGGTTTTGGGTCGGCAGCATTGTGGGTCGAGTTTGGTTGCAGTAGCGTTGTGGGTTTTGGTCCAATGGTTACTTGAGTTTGTTTGTTGATGGGTTGGGGTTTTGGGTCGGTGATTGGTTGAGGCAGTTGATGGCTCGCGGAGGATTGGCTGGGGTTTGGTTGGATTTGTTTGGGTTGGGGTTTGGCTGGGATTTGTTTGGGTCGTGAAGGATTTGGCTGGGATTTGATGGGTTGTTTGGATTGGGGTTATGGTTGTTTGTTGTGGAATTTGGCTGGATTTGTTTGGGTTTGCTTTGAGTTATGTTTTTGGTTTGCTTTGAGTTGTGTTTTTGGTTGCAGAGGATGTGGTGGTTCTGTGGTGGTGGTTGTTGGTTGTTGGCAGCAATGTGGTGGTTATTGATTTTGTTTGATGAGTTGTAAATATTATTTTAATGTGTAGTAAATATTATTTTAATGTATAGGATTGAATGATAAAACATCTGATAAATGAGATATTGTAAAATGATGTGGTAAAATAATAAAGTAGGTCTTTGGTGTGACAAAATGGCATAAATTATGCCACAGCTGCTGTGGATGCTCTAATGTTACTTTGCTACTTGAAAAAACATTCATTTATCTCTCCCTATATAAATAAACTAAAACAATCTCCCAAGCCTCTACGACACATTGAACACAAGCTTGACTCCTGTTCCTTTTTGTATTTCATACAATTAATTTTTGCTTGATTACTGCAGGGAACAAATGTCGTTGCTTTCAGACGTTAAACTTGCTGCTCAAATACTTGGCTTGGTGATCCTTATCATCACCCTCATTCTTACACTCCGCAGGTTGTTAACTAACAACACTGCTACTGCTACCCAAGGCCGGCCCAACAAAATTTGGGACCTAAGGCAAAAATTTTATATGGGATCTTTTTATATGTAAACATTAATTAAATAAAATTATATAATACTAATTAAATTAAGACTAATTTGATGTAAATACAGAAATTGATGAATAATACTAGTTAAACTAAGATTAATTTCATATAGAAGATTGAATATTATAGTTGAATCAAAAGGAACTTACTTTAACTTGGATATATGATTATGCATAGTTAAGTACAGTTGTAATCTAAATTTTAATTTTATATATTCTTTTTAAGAGAAAGAGATAGATAAATATTATTTGGTGTGTGACTTAGTAGGAGATTAGTCATCATTGATGATTTATCACATTTGCAAGATTTTATTTGAAACATCTTAGGGTTTCAATTGGGTTAAATTTTTATTGGTCTCCTATTTTAAAAGCCTTGTTAGAAATGAAAAAGAAAAATACTACAAAATGTTCACAATAAATGTGATTATGACTGTAATTGATGAATTTCAACAACTTAATTTATTTGCGTTTGAATTACTTTTTTATGTGATTGGTGATATGTCAGTTAAATCTATAGTAAAATTTGTGATATCTTTAGCATCACTCTTAAAAAAAATTACCAATTATTTAAAAAATGTTATATTTTTATAAAATTTTGAGCCTTTTACTCAGGGAGATGGGGCTTTTTTTTAGTAGGGAAATTTTTTATTTGTTGTGGGGCCTTAGGCCTAGGCCTTGAGCCGGCACTGTTGCTACCCAAATCCTTACTGGCAGTAACCTTGCCGGAAACGATGGCGTTACCAACTGCAGCCAAGACAATGTCCAAATGATAGCTCTGAACGTCATCAACACTGTCTAACCCTCCAAGACAATGTAGGCTTCCTTCTCATCCATGCTCTGCTTTTGTTGGTTTGTCTGAATTACGTCTTATGAATAGTCTGTGGTGTAAGTCTGTAAGGTTTCCTATATATATGTGGTGTGGATCTGTTGTACTATAGTCTTCAGTGAACCCCGGCCCTTAATTCCTGCCGTAGAATGCCTTAGTCCCTTGGTTCCCGCTAAGCCCCAAATCTCCAAGGTTGCTGCCACAAAATGCATCATCCTCGTTAAATGTTCCTACATCAATTGCTTTAATGGATTACAGACTTGCGAGATTGGTAACTATCAGAGAAGCCCTTCCCAATGTGGCAAGCTTGGGATACAACAAAATAGTTATCTTAGTTAGCAGAAAAGATATTCTCTCATGATTCGTTTGGATACAGTTTATTTTACTGAAAACTAAAAACTGAAAACACGGTAGAAAAATAATTTTTAAATGTGTAAATAATACCACATGACCCATTTTTAATTTTTTTTCTGAATAAAGTGGTTATGGGTCCCGTGAACAGTGCATAAACAGTGTGTGAACAGTGCACTTTGCCTCCTACCCACTGAAATGCGTGCATCAAAAAAAAAAAGAGGAAAATGCCAAACGCAGACGCACTGGCTTTTCATCTGGATCCAAACGGTCTCTTAAAAAAAAAAAAAAGTTAGCAGAAAAGAAATTCAGCAACATTAATAAATTAAAGCCATTGGCCTTGGTGGAATGAAACTATTTTGGAGGATATTTGTGCTATTATCCAGCAACATAATCTTTTTGTTGCTATTTTGAATGCTTCTAATGTAATTCTAGCTAAGAGTAGGACCTAATTAGCTGTTAATTTAGCAAAACAATCTCCTAATTTTGTGATGTAATCATTTTTTTTAACTTTCTTGCTTGGTATTTTAAAAAAAAAAAAAATCCTAACCACCGCTCGGTCCGCTCCTCTTTGGTGTGGTGGTCATTCTACAAGTATAAATGCTTGTGGAGTGTGGGGGGTAAGGACCGGAGTTCAAGTCTCCAAGAGAGAGTTTCACACACATATACACTTAGATTAGGCTAGAGCAGACTTTTTATTGGATGATAAGTATAAATGCCTGTGAGGTGTGGGAGGAGTAAGGGTCAGAGTTCAAGTCTGTAGGAGGGAGCTTCACACACAGATCGGTGTCATTTACATTTTGATCAATACACTTATTTTTTTTTATGCATAATTTTATACCACAAAAACTTGAAACTTTAAAAAAAAAAAAATTAAGAAAAAATGATAGAATGAAACTTAAAAATTTGATTGTTGATGTAATTATTGATCTTTAATTTTCTTGAAAATTTATAAGTATGAAAAATATAATAAAAAATGTAATTTTACTGTTAGCTTTTTAACTTCTTTTATATCTTTTTATTGGATGTAACTTTTGAAAATTTAACCATTGAATTGCATATTATTTATATTCCTAACACGTATGTCAAATTTCATTCAAATCGGTGTCATTTACTATTTAATCAATACACTTATTTTTTTATGCATAGTTTTATACTACAAAAACTTGAAACTTAAAATTTTTATTAAAAAAAAAAAAAATGATAGAATGAAACTTAAAAATTTGATTGCTGATGTAGTTATTAATCTATAATCTTCTTAAAGTTTTATAAGTATGAAAAATATAATAAAAAATGTAATTCTACCGTTAGATTTTTAAAATTTATATTTATTATAAAAAGAAGTTTAAAAAATTTCTAGAAAATTTACCCTTTTTTTTTTTTTTTGGTAAATTGGCTTTTTGCAACGTGGGTGTTTAGGTCCAGAGTCGCAGCATCATGGAGGCCATAGGCATTATAAAAGTAGGCCATAGGCATTATAAAAGTAGTAAGGTCTTAATAGTTAAAGTAATCAGAAATATTCAGAAAGCTAAATGGAACCGCCAACGAAGATGTCTCGACCTACGGAAAAGCGCCTCCCTGTCCCTGACGACATCGTGCTCGACATCCTAACTTGGCTGCCAGTGAAATCCTTAGTCCGATTCAGATACGTTTCCAAATCTTGGTACTCCACCATCACCAACCCGATTTTCATCACCACACATCTCAACCTCAACAAAGCGAAAGAATCACTATCCACTTAAAACAATAACAATAACAATGGTTGGTTATCTGTTATATACACATGTACCAAAGGATTTTTCATCTAGCCATGAACTGTGTACGGCTGTTTACAATAACGACCACACACTCACCCAGATTCTGCTTTTCAAATCCCCTTTTCTGGTTTCAACGTGGTTAGCTTCTGTAATGGCATGTTCTACCTTGATTGTCTTACCGACCATGGTGATCATATAATATGTTTGTGGAACCCAAGCATTAGAAAGTTTAAGACACTTGCACCTTTTCGCTTGATTGACTATGTTGATAGCGGCACTCTTAGACTTGAGAGCGTCACTCTTGGACTTGCTTATAATTCTCAAAACAATGATTTCAGGATTCGTAGACTTGCGTGTTTTTATGAGATTATTGAAAATTTTGTAATAAATCGGTCAAGGATTGAGGCCGAGATTTACACATCCAGTACTGATTCGTGGAGTAAGGTTGAAATATCAGTGGAGTCCTTAAGTCGACCTATTTTTAATTTAGGTAAACGTTGTGTATTTGTAAATGGAGCTCTGCACATTATAGCATATTTTCAGGGCTATGAATTTATCTTGTCCTTTGACGTCGATGATGAGAGATTCCGTGAGATAAAGCTGCCTCAAAATTACTCAAGTGGATTCAATCTAAGGTCTAGACAACTTGAAGTATACAAGGGATCGCTGGCATTGATTGTTTTTTGTCATGATCCTGCTAATAGGGGTTGCATATGCCTTATATGGGAGATGAAGGAGTATGGTGTGGCTGAGTCTTGGACTTGGACTAAAAAATGTATAACAATGGATTCCTTCTATAGCTGCTATGGTTGCACTGACAATGGTGAAATTCTAATTAAGAATGCCAATGGGCTAGTTTCGTTTGACCCTGAGAATCATCAGAACATTTTTGCTATTGAAGATGCACGTTGGGCAGATTACACTGCTAATTCTATGGAGAGTTTGGTTTTACTTGATGGGGGTAATAGTGTATCTGAATACAAAGATTAGTTTGTTGAATTTTCTGAAAGGTGACTATTTTGGTGAAGTTCATGTTGACAGGTATTTGTGGTATCAAATATGGAATTTGACTACTAAATTGAGCCCTTATTATGCTCTCTTTATTTTTTCCCCCTCTTATTGTTGAACACATGAACATTAGAGTTATTATTTATTAATTTATTAAGGAGTAAAAAATCCTAATGGGAATTGTGGCTATCATATCCCAACTGATACTAGGGTCAATAACATTGTGCACAGCCTCAAAGATGGAAATGTCATACATACCTAGCCAACATAATCTTATCTTATTTTATTGCCCATGTGACAACATGGAAAATTTGATGAGCTTCTCTTTGACTTTAGTCCCTAAAAAAAAAAAGAGGCTGAACTTGTGCAATCTGCACAGGATGCAGAAAGTTTATATTTAGGTTGTAAGTAATGAATAAGTCAAATTTATATTTCACTATATCAAATAGAAGGCTTTTGATTCCTTGCACAAATATTTAATTGATTATGTTTTTTTTAAAGATGTTTTTAACTGCTTGAAATTGTTATGATTTGATGAAATTCATCAAATATATGATTTGGTAAGATATATGATGGCTGGGATTATGAAGCTTTTGTTTAAAACAAAGTTGTTATTATGTTGGCTTTCTTCCTTCCTGCTGCAGACATGAAAGTATGGCTGTGACATGGAATGCCACATTTATCTTTGTCGAACAAGAGAAAGGGAAATCCTTAAGAGCTTATGGCTATAATTTATTTAACTGACGGCTATTGTATAAGGATTATGCATATTATTTGACTTGGCAATGTCATGGTCAAGAATAGGTGCTTAAAAATGTTGCTTAAAATTTGTGCTAGTGTCAAAAATGTATCGAGCAAGATTTGCTTCAGCTTTAAGCCATTAGTCCCAAAAGAAAGCATGAATATTTTCATTTTGTATGAGATGTGAGGTTGATTTACTGATCCTGCCATTATACTACAAACATGGAAATGCCATGGTGCAGTACATGCCTAGCCAATATAATCTTATCTCATAGGTATACCCTAGAGACATTAACAATTAGATCAGCTTAATCTCTAAGTCTTCAAATTTTCTTTAAAAAAAAAAAAAAAAAAACAGGGCTATTGAACTTTCTACTGTTTGAAAATGTTAAGGTTTGCTAAACATCATGAAATTATTGAAATATATGATTTTGTATGGTAAAAGATGGCTGGGCTTAATGAGATAATTGATAAGTGTGCTTAGCAATATGGATAATTAGGGATGCCTGAACTGCTTTAATTTTGTATACAGTAGAAGTCGTAGTCAAATTTTTTACTAAATACTATATGTTTTGTTTAATTTGCCTACTAGCCACTGATTGTTGCGGCTCTTTCCAAAACTACTATGCAAGTGAATGTTTCCAAATGCAATTGATTAGTCATTGTTTTTTGCCTCTGTTTCGAAGTTTCAGATAATAATAACAATTTGATGCACTTTCTTCTATTGAACCCTTTTACCAGATTGAATGATAGGGTAGTATAATTTTATTAAGCTGTTACTCCCGACCTAGAAATTCAGGGAGACCCTTTCATGCCAAGCTTATAATAGAGTTCAATTACATGACTTATAAGATACGGCTGCTTATTTATCGATGTAAGTAAGTATACCTAAATCTTATCCATTAGTCAAAAATACCTGTGCATAACTCACTGATTTGTCTTGGTAAAAAAAAAAAGGCTAGCCAGCCTTGAAATGTTCGGATTTCGGTAAATGACAGCAATAATCAGATAAGACCTACTTGCTTAAAATGTTAGAATATGTTAACTGCAAGTATGAATTATCTTTTGGCTGGATTGTATCCTGGTTTAAGTTATAGTTCTTTTATGTGATGTGTTAATTGATGTAGATGCGACACAAGTACAAGCTTGCTACTTAAGAAGGCTTTTGCATGTTACATTGTTTTGCTTAGTTACATAAAGTTTGTCTTGAAAGTGTTACATAACTTTGATATAATAGTTTTATGTTTCACTAGAAGAGAGATAATTATACAACTTCGAAACACCAGTGTCAATAATTTTGACATAGTATGTGTGACTGCTGATGTCCTTACACATGTTTAACTTGTATCACGTAACATATTGAAGCCAATTACTCTAGTGTGTCTTTCTCATACTCTTCCATGCAAGGAGGGAGAGTGGGGGACTTTCTCCTTCTCCTCTAAAATACCAGACCAATTAGGAACAGAGGATTTTTCATTGAAACTCTATTTCAATGGCCAAACAACTTCCAATTGCCATACAAGGTTGGATACTTGCTTCAAATAATTATATAATCTATTGAAGATCCATAGTTGACCCCAAAATTTTGGGACTAAAGCTTTGTTTACAGTTGTTGTTGTTATTATTGTAGATCCATAGAATTCTATACAATTTAGTACGAAATTACTAGTGAGGATCCTTAGCATTACAAATAGAGATAATTCTTTTATTCATAATTGGATTATGTACAAATTAGAAAAAATGCATCTTTATTTCTAGTATGGTAAATAAATTAATTGTTAAATTTTCAATATTAAGTTCTGTGACCGACAATGGGATGGCAACATGGTGGGGCAGGCTGGGGCTGGATAATGGCTGCCTTACCCCCCATCTGTAGTCTAGTGATTTTTCCCCGAACTCGCCTCACTAGTCAGGGCAACTTGCCATGCCTTGTTCTTGTCATGCAACCAAATAAAGAGGGGAAAAAATAAAATCTCTCGTACGGAATTTTTTTTTTTTCAAAAAAAAAAAAAAAAAAAAATCTTGGAAACTGAAGAGCTTTAGTGTTATACCTAAAGAAAGTAGTGGGTCAGTGGCTATTGAAAAAGATCGATTTTAAACAGTTAGTGGATCGATGGCAATCTCACTGTAGATATCTACTAGTTTAAGTCCATACTGAGGTTTGTTTAGTTAGCATAAACAAAGAGATACAGTGGTTAAGGAAGCAACGAAATAGACTAATGATTAAAGAGGGGGAGTGTACCATTGTGGGTGGGCCTATTAGTGGCATAGGGATCTCTTGGTGGAGCTGCCGGTGGTTTTTGGTGGAGAGAGAAAGAGAGAGATATAGTAGGGGCGGGCGACAGACTTGTACTTGCTCAAACCAAGGCAGCACAAACAATCCTTTTCAATATAACATCCAAATTATTGAAATATATGATTCTGTTTGATATAAGATGGCTGGGCTTAGTTAGATAATTGATAAGTGGACATAGCAACATGAACAATTAGGAATGTGTGGAACTGCCTTAATGTTGTATACAGTAGAAGTCCTAGTCAATTTTTTTGACTAGATACATTTATTAGTTTGCCTAGTAGGCTACTAGCCACTGATTGTTGCTGCTCTGTCCAAGGCTACCATGCTACCCAGCACTTCAAATTTCTATTTCTAACTTGCTATCTGTATGTTAAGCACTTTTGGTTTGGGATACATTAATATGTATAATGAGATAAGATAAATCCTACTTGGAATTAAAGAAGAGCATTGGTTATCACACAGACTTGTTTTAACAGAAATTGTGTCTTGAGGTCATGATTTCAGTTAAAAGCAAGTGTGTGTATAAGTTATTAGTTATTATCGATAAAAGAATATGTTAACTGCTCGTGTGAATTATCTTGTGGCTGCATTTTATCCTGTTTTAAGTTGGAGTTCTTTTATGTGCAGCATTAACTGATGTAGATGCGGCAAATTTACAAGCTTGCAATTTATAAGGCTTTTGCATGTTTTATATTGTTTTGCTTAGTTACATAAAGTTTGTTTTAAATGTGTTATATAACTTTGATAGAATAGTTTTATGCTTCACTAGAAGAGAGATGATTATATAAATTCAAAACACCAGTGACAATCATTTGGACATAGTATGATATGCGGTCAACTTTAACTAATCTGTCGAGGATCCATAGTCTAGCCCAAAATTTTGAAACTAATCATTTGTTTGTTGTTTTATGTGTGGCCGCTGATGTCCTTACTCAAGTTTTCTTGTATCAAAGAAAATATTAAAGCTAATTACTCTAGTGTTTCTTTCTTATACCATTCCATCTTATTGCTTGCTCCAGAGTTATATGTATATCTTTGAACTGCAAGATAAATATTTTGAATGAGAAGGTTGGGCATCTAAATAGATCCAATTACCTTTTTTTTATTTGTTGACTAATCTAACTAGATCCAATTGCTTGTTAAGCTTATAAATTTCTTTTTAATAAGATTCCAAAGTTCTACGGATGGATAGTATGATTTGTGCTATACAATAGTGAGATAGAGATATTTGTCCATAGCATTTCTCTGAAGCTCCTTGTCATGAGGCTGAAATTGAGTTTCTTTGTATTACTATCTGTTGAAGGCATATTTTGAGCTCGAAGCTTTTGATAGGACCAGCATTACTAAAAGCACAACAGCATCCCTAAAAATAAGTTAAGATAATAAAAATAATAATAATAATAATAATAAAAAGAGATTGAGAGACTTCCTCCTTCTCCTTTAACCTACCAGACCAAATAGGAACAGAGTTTCTTTCGTTGAAACTCTATTTCAATGGCCAAACAAATTCCTGATTGCCATATTAGGTTGGGAGACTTATAATAATTTTTTTCCTTTGTAAATTCATAGAATTCTACACAATTTAGTATGAAATTACTAGTAAGGATCTTTAGAATGACAAATAAAGATAATCCTTTTTTACAATTGATTATGTACAATTCAAATTAGAAAAACTTGTAAAACTGCATCTTTATTTCTTATAGTGTAAATAAATTAGTTATTAGAGTCTTCATCATATCATTGGTAAGCTAAAATTATTATGCATATCAAGAGTCATGTAGCTTAACTGAATTTTTGGTGTTTTCAACCAAGATATTTAATTCTCATATTCTACTCTATATGAAGCCCTATTACCAAAGTAAAAAAAGTTTAAATTACTATTTCAAATAAAATTTTGAAACAAAATTTAAAATATTTTCTATTTTAAAAAAAAAAAATACAACCATACATTATAAATGGTAAAAAAAAATTACTTTACAAGATTTTAAAAAAATATTAATTAAAACATTAATTTTTTAATTCAATAGTTGGAGGAGTATCGATGGTTATATATATATATATATATATATATATGGCCATCGATACTCTTGGCACAATCGTATTGTTAGAGCATTCACATCAGTCTTAACACAATTTTAGTCAAATTATTCGGTCTAGAAAATAAAATTTTCACTTTTTCTCTTTTAACAAACTCAAAGTCACATACACTTACATCAGACTTAATATTAGTTTCTCTATTTTATTTAAATTTTAGTTTGATCTCTAAACATATTAATATTTGTTTTTCTCTTAAACACCTTTCCTTTCATAGCAACACCACCATCTCCTTCGCAAAGCACCTTCAACAACAAAAAGACCTTTCTGCTATCGCTTGACAACAATAGCATCAAGAGCCTCACTGATCTCCATCGTTTGCCAATCCAAAGGTTGCCAACATCAATTTATCCATACAAACATCAGTTAATCCAAGTGGCAGAGAGAAGTGAGTCAAAAGATGAATAAAAAATACAATTATTTGGCATGTTGATATCTCAATAAGTATACTGAGCTATATATTTCATAAATAAAATTTAAGTATAAATTGTTGAGACTGATGAAATTTAAGTATATATATGTGTAAAACTCACTTCTAGAGACTTGAACCTTGACCCTTGCCCCCACACTTCACACGCTACAAGTATTTATACTTATGGAGACCAGTGCACCAAGGGTGCACGATGGTAATTTCATTTAGTAAAATATTTGTAGAGTGCTCTAATTATATTAAAATTTGTTTTATACTAGTAGTTACACCAATTTTCATCCTTTTTTTTCTTTTTTTAATTTTTTGTAAAATACTAAACATGCTATAAAATTTTTACTAATATGATAATAAATGTGATTTATAAACTTCAAATATCAAATAAATGAATGTTTAGATTGTTTTAAGTGATTGGTGACACCTCAAACAATAAAAAAAATTTAAGTTTTGTTTGAAAATGGAGAGGAAAAAAAAAAGTTGTGCTAACATGACAATTTCTCTTTTTTGTTGGCATTATTATAAGAGCATTACCATCAGGTGTGCCAAACACCAAAAATCAATCCTTATCAGGTATTTCAAATCCTAAATATTTTGGCACACCGCTACAGTACCGTCTCAAATATGAGACGGTAAGAACAGCAATGCCAAAATTACTTTTGTTTATTTTATTTGCTTTTCTCTTTGGACCAAACACATCTCTCTCTCTCTCTCTGCAACACAGCTCTCTCTCTCTCCTCTCTGGTCTCCATCTCTCCCATTGCTCCCTATTTCTTTCTCACTTTCATTTTTTTTTCTCTCACTCTCTTCCTCTCTTGTACTCACTCTACTTCATCGACTTCAAGCCGCTGTTGTGCCACCGATCTCACCTGGAGCCGTTGCCCACCTATCTTGCCTAGTGCTGCTAATCTCTCCTCGGTCCACACCTCTCTCTTTGGGTGGTTGTGGCAGTGTTTCTAATGGTGGTTCGCTGATTTTGGTTGAAGGTGGTGGGTTGATCGGGTTGTGGGTGTGAGATTTGGGATGATCTCAGATCAGGTTATGGTGCTTGATGTTGTGGTGTTTTTTGGGTGTAGGGGCTGAAGCTGGTGGGTTAATGTTTGTTTGAGCTTCTTTTTTTTTTTTGGTAGCAGTGGTTGATTTTGTGGGGGTAGTCGATGGTTGTGGGCTGTGGAGGTTGATCTATGGGTATGGGTGGTGGAGGATTTTGTATATATATATAATGAGAAAATAGAGGGAGTAATTATCCACTAGGGCCCACTTTTCTCATCAACCCTAAATGGGTAGAAATGAGGAGAAAGACAAGTAAAAATGCTGCAATTTTTGGAGGTCACCACCAGGGCCGGCTCAAGGCCTAGGCAAGTTAGGCCTAGGCCTAAGGCCCCACCAAAAAAAAAAAAAAAATTCCTTAGGAAAAAAAGGCCCCACTTTTCATAGTTAAAAGCCCAAATTTTTATACAATCATATATATTTTCTAAATGTTGTACATTTTTTTTATTAGTGATATACAAATTTTACTATTGGCTTACAAATTGCCATGTTATTAATCACAAAAAACGTGATATAAACATTCATTAGTTAAATTGATGAAGTTTATCAATGAGAGACAATATCACATTATATTTTAAACATTTTATAGTGCTTTTAATTAGCGCATTTTTCTTTTTCATTTCTATTAAGACTCTCAAAGTACGAGACCAATAGAACCTTAACTCAATTGAAATCCTAAAATATTTCAAAAAGATGTTGCAAATGTGTTAAATCATCAATTATAGATTAATCTCCCCTAAGAGTTTGAGACTTTGATTTTTGTAAATTAATATCCTACAAAACCATACACTAAATAATATCTATCTCTCTCTCTCTTAAAATCAAAATATAAAATTAAAAATTAGATTACAACTTTATTTAACTATGCATCGTCTTATATCCAAAAAAAGTATCTTTTTCAATCATAATATATTTTTATTTCTTTTTATTAATATTTATAATTCAACTATGATATTCAATTCTCTATATGAAATTAACATTAGTCTAGTTGGTATTATTTATGTATTTAATGTATCAAATGAACCTTAATTTGATTAGTATTAAATAATTTTGTTTAATTAATATTTACATATTAAAGGCCCCGTATAAATTTTTCGTCTTAGGTCCCAAATTATGTTGGGCCGCCCCTGGTCACCACTGATGACTTTTAAAATTTCAATTTTTATTTGGAGTATTCAAGGAAAAAATATATATATCTAAATTAAATATATTATATTCTTTACTTTTTCTCTTCCCTCAGTCTTTCCATTTCCAAACATGTGAAAATTAAAAAGGAAGCATTTACATTTTGAACCAAACACGCTGAAAATAGTCTGTTAACTTGGCTCCTCTTTTACTTTACCTTCTTGCAGCCGCAAACCTATACCAAAGGTCCAAAAGTGCCACCGATGTCTCGACCTACGGAAAAGCTAAGATTGTTGACCGAGCGTGTTCTGGACGACGACATCGTATTCGACATACTGACTCGGCTACCAGTGAAATCCTTAATCCGATTCAGGTGCGTTTCTAAATCATGGTACTCTACAATCACAAACCCCATTTTCATTGCCACACACTTCAAGCTCAACGAAGCCAAATCATTATCCAATAAAAATAGTCACAATGGTTATCTGCTATATAAACCTGTAACAGAGGGCTATTCTTTTCACGAAGAATTGCGTACACTTGTTTACAATAGGGACCGCACAGTGACTGAGATTTCCAGGTTTATAACCCCCTTTCCCATTTGTGATGCCTTCATGAATTGCTTCTGTAATGGCATCTTCTGCCTCGATAGGTTTGACGAAAACAATGGTGATCATATGATATATTTGTGGAACCCAAGCATTAGAAAATTTAAGATGCTTGCTCCTGCTCTTTTGACTGACCCTTTTGATAGTGCCACCCTTGGACTGGCTTATCATTCTCAAATGAATGATTTCAAGATTCTTAGACTTGTGAGTTCCCCAGGGTCTCTTGGAGAGCCAGATCCACCGACTGAGGCTGAGGTTTACACATTGAGTACGGATTCGTGGAGGAAGGTAGTGTCGGCGGAGTTGTCCGACCCCAACGCTGGACGTCTTTCTCATCATTCACCATATATATTTTTTAACGGAGCACTGCACTGTATAGCAGCTAATAAACACTGCAGTTTCATTTTGTCCTTTGACATTAATGATGAGAGATTCCATAAGATAATGCTGCCTCTGGATTTATTAGATTTATACCAATCATATCTTACAGTGTTCAAGGGATCGCTCGCTTATATTATTATCTCTAACCATCGAGCTACTGGGGGCATTATGTGCCACTTATGGGTGATGAAGGAGTATGGCGTGGCAGAGTCTTGGACCAGAAAATGTGTACCAATCGATTGGTTTCATCATTTCCATGGCTGCACAGACAATGGTGAATTGCTAATTACGATTTGCATGGAGCTGATATCAATTGACCCTGAGAATCTACTTCAGAACAGTCTTATAAGGGAATCAAATATTAGATGGGCTGGTTACGCAGCCAATTCCATAGAGAGTTTGGTTCTACTTGATGGGGTAAATGTGTCATCTGAATACGAAGATTAGTCTGTTGAGGTTCTAGCAAGGTGGCTATTTTTGTGAAGTTCAATGGCAAGTATTTTGGTATCAAATATGCAATTTGAATCCGAGCTCTAATTATGCTGTTTCTTTCTTCCCCCTTATTTTTTATGACATGAGCATTAGAGGTACTAATTTATTAAGAATTGTTTTTAAAGGAGATTATGGCTATTATGCCGAATTGATATTCGTGTCAATAACATTGTTCACATCCTCAAAGATGGCAATGTCATGGTGCTGCAAACATGCTTAGCCAACATAATCTAATCGCATCTGATTGCCCTCATGAAAAATTTGATGAGCTTAATCTCTTTGCTTTCAGTCCCCACCAAAAAAATAGGGGCTTAATTTCTGCGTGCAGAAAGTTGATTTATTGGTGGTAAGCAATAAATAAGGCTGATTTTATATCTCACGATATCATATAGAAGGCTTTATATTCTTTGCAGCCATAGTTGATTGATCTTATGCTTTTTTATAAAATATGTTTCAACTGCTTCAATTAGTTAGAGTATGCTGGAAATCATGGAATTATTGAAATATATGATTTTGTATGATATAAGATGGCTGGGTTTAGTGAGATTGTTGATAAGTGGGCTAGTGATATGGAGAACTTGGTATGACTGAATACTCTTTACTTTTGTATACAGCAGAAGTCAAAGTCAAATTTTTGACTCAAATCTATGATTTTTCAATGCCATTAATCTTTTAGCTCTTTTTAAAAGCATTAAGTTATAAATCTGATTGTTTCTGGTCTGTGCAAGGATAATGTGCAAACTTAAAATATTACAAGTGATTCTATTTTTCTGCCTCTGTTTCAATGGTTAAGTCATTGATAAATTGATGTACTCTCTTGCTTATTGATTGTAACATTTTTTTCCTAGTTGAATGATTTGGTAGTTAAGTTTGCTAATATGTTACTCCTGCCCTAGGGATTTAGACAGGCATTTCAACCTCAAGCTTAGGAATAATTTTGGTTACAGTTTTGACATAAATGATGTAAATTATAAAAAATGACCCTTTTGTGGTGAGTGTTTTATGTTGTCATTGGAAAGCTGCTGAAGAATTGTTAGCATATGAAGCTTCTGTTTAAAACAAAGATGTTATTATATTTGTTTTGACATGGCAATGTCATGGACACAAATATATGCTTAGCAAACATAATATTTGTTTCATTTTTGTGCTGGTGACAAAAACGTCATGAGCATTGCTTTAGCTTTTAGTCCTTAATCCCAAATTTTACTATTTGAATGTTTAGTTTTTAATTTGGGATTACATTTTTACTTCTTTACTCATATACACCGAGGGAGGGAGAAATGATTTGGGAGAGTAATAAAAATTGATAAAGAAATAATATTTTATTGAAATGGAGTGTAAAATAAATAATCTAATTTAAGTGTTTTTCTTGCCAGGGTTTAATCATTTTTTTTTTGTCACAAAACACCCTCACTCACACTTTATTAAGTCTTAGAAAGGTTTAAAGAATCTGGTCAACTGAGTATAAGCACTCAATTTTAAATTCCTATATTTTTAAAAAATTTCAGGCCAAAATAAAATTCCAAAATTTTAGGGCTTTTTTTTTTTTTTTTTTTTTTTTTTTTTTTTTAAGTTAAAAGATAGAAAGCTAAGTATACAAAAACTGATCTTTTTTTTTTTGGTTAAAAAAGCTTCATTACAAACTAAGCAGCAACAATACAATCAGAACAGATTCTATTACAAAACACTCCATTGAGGTCATCCTCAAAAACATCTAAAAGGTCCACAGGCGGACTATCAAAGGTAGAAAAATCAGCATCTAGACAATAGCTTAATCTAGCAAGACTATCCGCACACCAATTCGCTTGACGGAAGCAATGTTGAATACAAAACTGCGGAATGCGCGAAATCAAAAGTTTGCAATCATCCAACAGAGGCGATATGACATTATTCACATAAGAAGGATTATCCAAAGCATCCACAATAGCCTTGGCATCAAGTTCAACTTCAAGAGCATTAATGTTAAGGTTGCTGCATAAAAGAAGACCCTCCCTTAAACCCCATAGCTCAACGAAGCTGCTGGTCATGCCAATAGTCCTACTAAACTCCATAATCCACCTACCTGCATCATCTCTAATCACCCCTCCACAACCTGCCATACCAGTGTTGCCACAATAAGAGCCATCTGTGTTAAGCTTCCACCAACCTTGAACCGGCTTCTCCCACCTAATCCTCCTTAAAATTTTCCGAGTCAATAGCCTTGGAGAGGAAAGGCAATGAAAAAATTCCACTGCTTGGTTTATAATCACCAAATCAAGCTTCGGATTCCTACTTTTACCATTGAAGACCGCATTGTTTCTACTCTTCCAGACATTCCACACAGCAAAAGGAAAAACAACATTCCAAGGAGGGTGGTTAGCACCTAAACTGTGCTTAAATTTACTATTTAACATCATCCAATCCTGAAGGTTGCTACTCCAAAAGGCTTGATTAGAAGGTAAAATCCCCAACTAGTTCCACAGGCCTCTTAAAAGAGGGCAATCTCTCAAGGCATGTAAAATGCTTTCAACTCCTTCCTGGCATAAAGGGCAAGTAGTATCATGACTAACACCTCTCCTCTCAAGGCAAACCTTAACTCCAATGCTATTATGGGCACACTTCCAAAGAAAAGTTCTAATCCTTGGAAGAGTATTCACTTTCCAAATCCAACGAGCTGGGAAAAGATCTATCCCTTCATCCCCCATGGCAATCCTATAAGCACTCTTCAAATCAAAGGTGCCTTTAGGAGATCCCGACCAAGCCAACTTATCAACACCTTTACTCAACAAAGTCACTGGGGTTGCTTGAATCAACCTTCTAACCTCAATAGGAAGATCAAAAGGAATCTTCCCCCAATCCCAACTAGTGTCTAACATAAAGTCTTTCACTTCTAGTTGACTAGCCTCCCTCGTGATAGGACCCTGAATCAAGCCTCTAAGAGATCCTCCATTAGTCCAATTGCTTTGCCACACATTAAGCCCACTATCCCTACCAACCAACCATCTGCTACCCTTATTGAAAGTGTCCATACCTTTTTTCATCGCAGCCCGAATGTGAGAACAAGGAAGCCTATTAGCATTGGTAGCAACTCTTCTTCTCGAATTACAATACTTCATATTCAAAACTCTAGCCCAAAGGGCCTCCTTCTCAATATGGAACCTCCAATTAAGCTTAGAAAGGAGAGCTATATTCTTCCCCTTTGCAGATTGCAGCCCAAGCCCCCCTTCCTCCTTAGACTTTATCACCTTATCCCAACCAACCCAATGAATCTTCTTGGCAGCCTCAGAAGAACCCCACAGGAAATTTCGATTCAATCTATCTAATCCATTCAAAATTCTACCAGGCAACAAGTTGCATTGCATGACATACGAAGGAACAGCAGCTAAAGAGGCTTGAATGAGAACATTCCGCCTCGCCAGAGAAAGCATGTTAGCCTTCCAACCCGAAAGCTTTTGTTTAGCTCTATCAAGGATGAAGTTGTACTCCTGAGAAGAAGATCCAGGACGCTTGAGAGGAAAGCCAAGATACTTCCCCAAGAAAGGAGTGGAAGCAAAACCCAGAATGTCACAAAGAGATTCCCTTGTGTCACGGTCTACATTTGGGGAGAAATACACCCTCGACTTAGCTTCACTCACAGATTGCCCCGATAACTCATAAAAATCATCAAGAACATCTCTAATGGCAGCACAATTAACCCAATCTGCCTTAGCAAAAAGGATGAGGTCATCCGCAAAGAAGAGATGAGAGAATTCAGGACCACTTTGAGAGGCTTTAACTAGTTGCCAAGTCTTCATATTGCACTTCTCTTCTATTAACTGACCAAGAAAATCCATGCAAATGATGAACAGATATGGGGAGAGTGGGTCACCCTGCCTTATCCCTCTAGAAGGAAGAATTGGATCCAAGACTTCCCCATTAAACAAAATGGAGGTGGAGACCGTCGACACACAACTCATTATAACATCTATGAGCTGTGTGGGAAGGTTAATCCTAATAAGCATGTTTCGAATAAAACCCCACTCAAGCTTGTCATAAGCCTTCTCCAAATCAATCTTTAAGGCCATGTACCCCGTCTTCCCTTTCTTCTTCCCAAGGGAATGGATTATCTCTTGGGCAATGATGACATTATCAATACCCTTTCTACCCGGGACAAAAGCCGTCTGAAGGAGAGAAATAAGCTTATCCAAAAAAGGTCTCAGCCTTGCCACAATGATCTTGGTCACTACTTTATACACCGTATTACACAGGCTAATAGGTCTCTAATTACCTAAAGTCTCCGGACCTTGGACCTTAGGAATCAAAGCAATAAGAGTCTTATTCAGATGCTCAAGCACTTTCCCACTCCTAAAAATCTGCTTAACTTCCTCAATCATAGAGTCCCCCACAACTGGCCAAAATTTTTGGAAGAAGCCCGCATGAAGACCATCCGGACCCGGGGCTTTAAATGGTTTTAAAGCCCACAAGGCAGCCTTGATTCCTATTTCAGTAACCTCTTCATTGATGCTCTCCCTCTCCCCATTTGATAGGCTGGCTTGACACTGGACAAAACTAGTCTCATCCCTTGAAACAGCCTCATGAGATGTTGTGTGTATCCCACTAAAACCGCTTCTAATAAACTCTTTAATATCATTCTCCTCAAGGATCCACACCCCTAGTAAATTCTTAATAGCCATGATTTGATTCCTTTTCCTCCTAACCAAAGTTGAGACATGGAAGAAAGCTGTATTACGATCCCCTTGAACCAACCAATTAACCCGAGACTTCAAAGCCCATAACTCCTCTTCTTGATTGAGAACAAGATCAAGATCCCTAAGGAGATCCACTTCTAGCTTGAGAAGAAAACTAGAAGGTTTAAAAGCAATAGCCTTCTGAATACCATTGATTCTAGTGACAGACAAGCAGACGAAAAAGTGAACAGCTCACGAAAGAGCCTAGCAGGCTTAGCAGCTAAACACAATACAGACGTTGCTGTAAAAGATACATGCTTGACAAAAACGGACTCTGCTATAAGTCTTTATTTTTTTTAAGCTGCTGTGAAGTGCCGGTACTCTTCTAGAAAATACAATAGCTCCATCACGGATGGCATTCGGTTGTAGCTGAATGTTTTCAAAATCGAACTTGTTACGGGCATTCCAATAGAGAGTAGAGACCAAGCGATGACAGTCCAAACCTCAAGGTCTAGCTTCTTTAGCATACTCTGAAACAATAAGAATTCTTGTCCTACATTGGAACATTTTTGTATAAAAAAGACGGGGAAAATGGGTTTATTTTTAAAATATCCAGCACAGTATTCCTATTTTCAAACTATTAAGCACCGTGTCCCTGTTTTGAAACTTGATTTTTAAAAAATCGAGCTTCAATGTAACTCAATTTTAATGTTTTTGAGTTTTAGGTAAGTTTTTGCCAAGCTAGACGAGCATCCGTGGCTTTTCCCAATAAAATAAATAAATAAATAAATCCAGTTGGAACTCGAGTTCCTTAGAAATTTTTTCAATGCTGTACTCAATATTCTTAAGATCGAGTTTCATGGGAATTTGAAAAAATATTCTATGAAATTTTATTGTCATGTCTGTAACTCAATTTTAAAAGTATCAAATTATATTGGGACTTTTTTTTTAAAGTGAACTCGATTTTAAGAAAATCATGTTTCACTAACGTTATATCCAAAACAAGTTTTGTCAGAATCAACGTTTCTGGTCCCCTTAACTTCAGTGTTTCTCACAGCTCCATAGCTATATACATCCCTGGATTCGGTGTTATCTCTCAAGCGATCATCTCTCTATCATCTCAAGTACAAAACCCATATCATAATTTGATGCACATAGAAATTTTTTTGACATAGGAGAGGAATAGTTTTAGGTATTGCAAAGGTTTATCTGCTAAAATGTATTTTCATATTGAGGAAGTATTTTCATTTGATATGTTGTATTGTTTGTGCTTAGGAATTTGGTTGAATAAGCGTTATGTAAGTACATTGGGGTTATATTAGTTGTTTGGTGTTGTAAATTTGAAGTACAAAAAATAAAAAATTTTAGATCCGCAAGAAGCAATGAACAATAAATCTTATTTGGTTAAGATTTTTTTAAATTGTTATTAAGAGTGTCGGAGGAATCTTAGCGAAATAAAGGATCTTATTTTGTTAGTTAATGTTGTTATTTTCCCCCTATATATATATATATATATACACTTATTATATAATAAAAATTGGACTTAAAAGCCGTGGTTGCACCAAGTGACTATACCAAATTGCAGAAAATTCATTAAATTTCATTTTTAAAAATAATTAAATTTAGTTGGTTGATGCCATACAACCACTATACTTGAAAGAGATTTAAATTATCACAGGAAATTTTTAGATAAAAAAAATTTTATTATATTTCTCTTGCCCGGTTGTATTTTTAATAAAAATTAGAAAATTTATTGCTAAAATTATAGTATATATTACAAAGGAGTATGATAAGCTTAGAACTGTGAGCTAATAGAATTTAGTAGTATCATGGCATTGTAAACCTATCCTAAAAACCGTATATATCCCCTCCAACAAATAAAATGTCAGTATTAACTATTAACTTAAAGTTCAAGAATTTTAAGGTATTTGATTTTTACTTGGACTCTTTTTAGGTGGAGAATGTATATATATAAACGCTGTATTTTTTTTTACTTTGCCTTCTTGTAGCCGACTAGCCGCAAACCCAAACCAAAAGTACCACCGATGTCTCAACCTACGAAAAAGCTAATATTGTCAACCGAGTGTGTCCCGGACGACATCGTATTCGACATACTGACTCGGCTGCCAGTGAAATCTTTAATCCGATTCAGATGCGTTTCAAAATCTTTGAACTCCACCATAACCAGCCGCATATTTATTACCACACACTTCAAGCTCAACGAAGCCAAATCACTATCCAATAAAGATAGTCACAATGATTATCTGCTATATACATCTAAATCAGAGTACTTTTCATCTAATGAAGAATTGGTTGCATTTGTTTGCAATAGGGACCACATATTGACTGAGATTTCTAGGTTTAAAACCCCATTTTGCTTTTTGGATGGTTACTTCGTCAATTGCTTCTGTAACGGCATCTTCTGCCTAAGTAGATATGATGATGATCCTATAATATGTTGGAACCCAAGCATTAGAAAGTTTAAGGTGCTTGCTCCTGCTCTTCTGACTGAATTTTTTAGTTGGATCACTCTTGGACTTGCCTATAATTCTCAAAACAGTGATTTCAAGATTCTCAGACTTATGTGTTCTCAAAAGTCTGATGAAGAGCCAGATGGCCCAGATCGACCGGCTGAGGCCGAGGTTTACACATTGAGTACGGATTCATGGAGAAAGGTTGTAATATCGGTGGATTCATCCGAACCCAACATTGGATATGTTTATCATACTTCACCGTTTATATTTTTTAATGGAGCACTTCACTCTATAGCATCTACTAACAACGGCCGTTTCATTTTGTCCTTCGAAGTCAATGATGAGAGATTCCATAAGATAATGTTGCCTCAGGATTCCTTAGATGGATACCAAGGATGTCTTGCAGTGTTCAAGGGATTGCTGGCTTTTATTGTTTTGTCCCGTGATATAGACCCCATATGCGACATATGGGTGATGAAGGAATATGGTTTGGTAGAGTCTTGGACTAGAAAATCTGTACCAATCGATTGGATTCATTTTTTTTTGGGCGTCACTGACAATGGTGAACTTCTATTTGGCAATGACACAGAGCTGAATTTGATTGACCCTGAGAAGAATCTAAATCAAAACATTCGTGTATCAAAAAGATATATTAGATGGGTTGGTTATGCATCTAATTTTATGGAGAGTTTGGTTCTACTTGATGGGGGTAAATGCATCGTCTGAATATGAAGATTAGTCTTTTGAAGTTTCTAGCAACGTAGCTATTTTTGTGAAGTTCAATGACATGTATTTTGGTATCAAATATGCAATTTGAATTTGAGCTCTTATTATGTTGTTTCTTTCTTTTCTCTCATTGTTTATGACACGAACATCAGACGCATTAATTTATTAAGAAAATTATTTTAATGGGGATTGTGGCTGTTATGCCCAATTGATATTTGTGTCAACGACATTGTTCGCATCCTCAAAGATGGCAATGTCATGGTGCTGCATACATGATATAATCTTATCATATGTGATTGCCCTTCTGATAACATGAAAATTTTGATGAGCTTAATCTCTTTGCCTTCAGAAATCAGAACCCACCCAAAAAAAGGGGCTCAATTTCTGTATCTTGTCCAGGGTGAAGAGAGTGGACTTATTGGTGATAAGGAATAAATAAGTCTAATTTTATATTTCACTATACCAAATAAAGCCTTTATATTCTTTGCATTTGATTTTATTGTTTAAAAAAAAAAAAGTTTTAACTGCCTGAAAATGTTAAGAGTTTGCTGAAAATCTTGGAGTTATCAAAATATATTATTTTGAATGATATAAGATGGTTGGGCTTATTAAGATTGTTGATAAGTGGGCCAGTGATATATGTAGACCACTTGGTATGATTGAATACTCCTAGGGTACATTCGGTATGCTGTAATAGCTCCTGTAATGGAATAGTTATTCATGTGTAATAGCAATTCGATTATTTGGTTGTATCTTTATTATATGGATTAATTATTACATTGGAATGATTATTCTTTAAATTGAAGAATAGCTATTCCTCTTTAAAATTGATGTAATAGATATTCCTTAGTATATATAATAGGTTTTAATTAAAATTAATATATTTCCAAAAATATAAAATTTCCTTATACATCATCTTTTACAAACTTTTTATATGTAATAACCAAACTTATGAATAGTAATAGTTATTCCATTATAATGTCTTCTATTTCCAGTAATGAAGATCACTATTCCTAATGTAATCTACTTTCAGTGTACCAAACGTACCCTTACTTTTGTATACAGCATAAGTCGAAGTCAAATTTTTTACTCAATTATATGGTTTTTCAGTGCCTTTATTCTTTTAGTTCTTTTTAAAAGAATTAAGTCTATTAATTTAATAAAATTACATGCTTAGTTTAGTTTGCCTATTTTCCAATGATTGTTGCTGATCTGTTCAAGGATAATGTGCACGCTTATATGGCAAGTGATTTAATCACTAATTTTCTGCCTCTGTTTCAACGGTTAAGTCACTGCATAAAAATAAAAAATTAAAAAAAAATTAAAAAAGGTTAAGTCACTAATAAATTGATGTACTCTCTTGTTTCAAACAATTTTTCCTGGTCGAATGATTTGGTAGTTATGCTTGCTAACATGTCACTCCTTGCCCAGGGATTTAGAATCTAGATAGGCCTTTTCAACCTCAAGATCAGGAATAATTTTGATTACAGGTTTGACATAAAAGATGTAAGACATGACCCTTTTGTGGTAACAGTGTTTTATGGTATAGGATAGCTGCTGAAGAATTGTTATCGAATGAAGCTTGTGTTTAAAACATAGCTGTAATTATGTTGGCTTTCATTCTTGCTGCTGCTGGCATGAAACTATTGCTGTGATTTGGAAGACTACAAAATTATAATGATTATAGCTTTAGGTTTTAGTCCTTAATTCCAAATGTCTATTTATAACTTACTATTTCAATGTCAAGTACGTTTGAGTTGGTAGCTTTTGATAGGACCAGAATTACGAAAGGCACGAAAATGTTGTTGACTTCTTGTTATTGGAAAATAAAAACAAACCCAAGGGTGAGGGAAAAGTGAGAGACTTTCTCCTCCTTTAACCTATCAGACCACATAGGAACAGAATTTTTTTTTCATCGAAATTTGTTTTAATGGCCAAACAATTTACAATTGCCATACAAGGCTGGATAGTTGCTTCAAATAATTTTATAATTTGTAAATCCATATAATTCAACACAATTTAGTACAAAATTACTGGTGAGGCTCCTTGGCATAAAAAATAAATAAAATTCTTTTTTCATAATGGTTCACATGCAATTTAGAAAATTTTGTCAGAAGTGCATCTTTATAAAGTCCCGGGTCGAACAATGGGATGACAATAAGGCAGGGCTGCCTTGCCCCCGCCACGCATAGTAGTGATTTTGCTCTAAACCTGCCCCGTTGTTCAAGGTGACTTGCCATGGCACGTTCCTGTCCTAACAAAAAAAAAAAAAAAAAGTCAAATTCCTCACACAAAACATTATTCGAAAAAAAAAAAATCTCAACTGTAAAGCTTGGAAAATTAAGAGCTTTAATGCTATATTTGAAGAGAAGCGGATCAGTGATTACAAATTAGTTAGTTTTTTTTTACCACCAAATAAAATCACATCCAGGAGAGCCTTGTAAAACATATTGTCGCCATGTTTGCTAGTCCCTGAACTTCTTGGAAAACCGGTTGAGGAGCAACTTGGATGTGAATTAATCATCTTTTTTAATGTTGCAATATCATCCATGATGGGAACATTCTCCAAGCTAGTAAAGTGATGTGTCTGAATTAGCTTTACTCCTTAATTTGATTTTAGAAAAAGGATTATCTCCCTGAAACCTTGCATCCATGCCTCATATAATGCTTCTCTGATTGTGGATAATTGGTTGTTCTCATCATTGCAAGAGTGCCATGAATAACAACCTTTATGAATGGACTGGCCTAAACGATTTTTTTATCAAAAAGGCACCTCCATTCCAATTAGCTTCGTGCGAACACTTTTTTGTGTCAACTATTATTATGGCTTGCCAATTTTGATTTTGACATGAAATCTGGTTTTTAACACTTTTGGTAGTTGTTGAACCCTTTTGGAGACATACATCTAAATCTGTTTTCCATTCTGTCAGGAGTTTTTTGGTGTTTGAAATGGCTTGTTGAACATCAGTAGTTTTATTTTCAAAGATAACCTTATTTCTGTTTGTCCAAATGACCCAAAGAGTGGCACTAATATCTTTAAGAACTTTATCTTCTTGTCCATTACCTGCTTTGTAATTTTTGAGAGTGGTTATCAGCCATTGTTGAACAGATGGAATAGCATCAAATCGAAGGTTCTGAGATGAGACAAACCATAAAGCTCTAGCAAAAGGACATTTGAGAAAAAGATGATCCAACGTTTCATCTTCTTGATCACACATTACACATTTGGGACTGACCATTATTTGTCTTCTAATTAGCTCCATTCTAGTGGGTAACCCATTGTGTAAAAGCTTCCATAAGAACATGCATATTTTATATGAGATTTTTAGTTTCCAAAGATTTTTCCAACCCATTCCATTCATACCATAATTAGCTCTCCCATCTTGCTCCATAGTAATGACAAATTAGTTAGTTGAATTGTGTAAATTATAATTAGTTATTGAAAAATGATATTAAATAGTTGAATGGAAATCTAATATTTTTATTTAAGTTTGAGAAAATTTCCCAAACCAATCCTTATGAGTTGATTCGGGTTTGGTTTTAAAATATCCGAATCCAGCATTACCCAATCCATGTACACTTATATATCATTTTGTATGAAATAATTGTTTTTCTCTTTAGATAGGAATTAGTCACATCTTAAGTAAAGTTTTGTTACTTTAGCTTGAATAATTGAAAAAATCAAACAATCTGCAAGATGTTAGTTTATTGTTTCCTAATGTCTTATGAGATCTATGAGATTTTTGGATCAAAACCTTCTTTTTTTTCTTTTTCTTTTTTGGGTTGGATTGGTTCAAAACCATTAAGTAGCAATCTAGCATCTTAGGGCCAACCATACAATTTGAGTCTTGAAGCGATGGACTAAGCCTAGAGGCATCTTTGCAGCATTTGGGGCCATCAATATTTTCATGGGACTTCTCTAAATAATATCATAAACAGGAGATTACACACATCGTGCATGAATAATAATAATTTTTTTTTTTTAATTTTTTTTTTACCTAAATGCAAAATGCATCATCTAAATTTTACCAGAATTCATTTTAATCTTATAACTTTGCATACTTTTGTAGTCTTCCAACTTATTTAATTAATAAATTTATTATTTAATTGTTGAACACTTTTAGAAAATAAAAAATAGACCAAGAAAAGAAGCTAGTTTCATGGCCAAATTTACCATTTAACACCATTTTAAGAACAATTTCGTTAGTTAGCAGGTTTCCAAAACATACTACTATATTAGCATACTAGTGT
The DNA here is from genome assembly GCA_028535165.1 of Quercus tomentella. Taxonomy (NCBI): domain Eukaryota; kingdom Viridiplantae; phylum Streptophyta; class Magnoliopsida; order Fagales; family Fagaceae; genus Quercus; species Quercus tomentella. The sequence continues at coordinate 37,442,576 of JAPQVY010000012.1, read as the reverse complement.
CTCGAGTCTCTTAAACTTGAGTTCACTATAGCAACTCGAGCCAAAGAGACTCGAGTTCTATGTGCTTGTAGAATTGAGGTGGATTTAATATCCATGTGGAATTCAAGTTTTAGACACTCAAGTTCCTTTTTTGTTCTTCCTTCTCCTGTTCTTTCTTTTCTTCCTTCGTTCTTCTTTCTCTAGACCCAAATCAAAAACAACCCCACAGATTCATAATATCTTTGCATGGAGCATAAACCCAAATCCAAAAATCACGATCTCGGCACCGAAGCAACTCTCTTAGCTTTGCACTAAAGCAGCTTGGGTTTGTTGTTTCTCTTTGGTATTGTTGCTTGGTTTTATTGTTTTTTGGCTTTGTTGTCTCTAGTGGTATTGTTGCTTGGTTTTGTTGTTTTCTGTTTTCTGGGTTTGTTGTCTTTGAAAGTAGGTTTGGGGTTTTGAGTGTTAGAGAGATCGATTAGATGCGAGTGCTTGGGTTTAGGTTTAGAGAAGAGGCTGAGGCTAAGTTTGAGAAGCCACCCTTATAGTGGTGGTGGCTAGGCTTCATGATGGGTTAGGAGGTTGTGCCTCATTTAGATTAGAAAGATTAAATCAAGGTCTAGAAGGAGATAGACTCAAATCAGAGAGAGAAGAAAGGGCTTAGGTTGAGTGATGTAGGGTGATGATGCTAAAAATGGTTAGTAAGTTGTGTAGTCCTCACGTGCTCTAGACAAAACCTGTGAAATAGAGACAAAGAAAACCCTACAGAAAGTACCAGTGTGATATCGGCCAAATACCCTTCGAAGGTTAAGTTAGAGAGAATTTTTACAACTCTAGAGTGCCAAAGCTAGAAAAATTCGCGTACCTTGATTTGTGAGGGCTTTGGGGTTTTTATAGTAGTGTAGAGCTGACATTTGTTTCTTGGTGGAAAAGGTCTTTCCTTGTAGGGAAGATCCTCATTAATACACATATTTTGCAGGATCCTTTCCTTGTAAAGATACCTTCGATTAGGGTTAATCATGGGATATAAGACATTTTCATATTAGGTTTCTTGGAGACCACTTAGGCCACATAGGTGCCACGTGGCTTTGCTACCCATCTCCCTTGCGTCCATCCATCTCATTATAATTCGTCCACTACAGAGAGTTTGTTCATCTTGCTTGAGTCTGCCCACTTCAAAGAGTCCGTCCGTCTCTCTGCCTTTCTGTCCAAGATACGATTCCCTTTACTAGTTCTTTAATTGTTAGGCCATTTAAACCGTCTCTTTTGGCAACACCATCGCTTATGACTAAGTCTGTTGATTGGATTCATCTGCCTTGGGATTTATCCCTATCAACTGCCCCCTCATTCTATGGGTCCATCACCTGGTATACAAGATGGGCACGTGGAGTGACAGTCTCACCTAGTTCTAGGGAGTTGTGTTTTGATTGACAAGGTAGTTGAGAGTCATAAATGCTGAGGGGACATGTGGCACAATTTCAATGGCTGGTTACTCAAATCGAAGCATCTCTTCATCTTCTGTGACGTTTCCTCTATATATATGTTGCTTCCCCCCTCCATTTCTACCTTTTGCAACCATTTTCCAGTGTCAGAGCGCCACCGTCATCTACAAGAATCTGTCACTCCATCTCCTTAATGCGTCCATTCACCACACCATTTCCGTCTCTTTTCTACATTGCACACCAGTAAGTGCTCTCTGTCCTGTACACTTATTTTTTATTTTCTTATTTTCTTTAAGTTTTGTATGTCCGTCACATATGCAGACCTGTAGAGTCTTAGGAGTTTATCTGTCACGTGCAAGTGTAATAGATGTCTAGTGAAGCGTCGAGTGAACAATCATGTGTCTGCAAAGGAGCGGGCTATGACTAGGTGTACCCGTCAGGTCAAGACGACCCCAGTAACCCTTATTCTGAAAGGGTTCTGTTTGCCAACTCACCTTTCAAGGAGGAGGATGAGGATTCGAACATGGACGAGTCAGAGAGTGGTACAAATGGAGACTTAGACGGTGAGGAGAACGTTGAATCTCCTATTAGATCTGTCATTGGCCCTGATGGCCTTAGGAATTTTGTTCTTCCCCTCATATGGACGGTCAACAATTTTAACTCAACCATTAAAAGAAAACACTTTGACACGTTACGGGAGAGATATCAAATTCCTGTTGACATCCCCATCTGTTTGCCTTTTAAGTTTGAAAAGTGTTATTACCGTGGTGCTGATGACATCAGGGTGTATGAGCAAATGTTCAAGACAGGATTTAGACTGCCTTTGAGTGCTCTCTTCCAAGAACCCGATTATGGGGTTGTCGACCCATGCTATCTTTGGAACGAAACCTGTCAGCTGGACGTTCTGAACCATCCTAAGGTAAGTTTTACATGCATTCCTAAACGAACTAGACGCTGTGGTGCCCTCCACAATCATCCTTATGTCCCCTAAAGGTGGCCTAGGGCTCTCACCATCCCTTCTAGCAGCCTGTTCCTGTGGTGGGTCTACCCTTTCTTTGCTAACAAATCGTTGTAGTTTCCCCTGTCTGATAAGGGCTTCAATCTGTTGCTTCAAGTCATAGCATTTAGATGTGTCATGACCCTGATCCCAATGAAAATGGTAATACTTGTCTCTGGACCTCTTACTAGGATCTCTCTTCAACTTGCCAGGCCACGTCAAGGTCATATCATCCTTAATCTCGTCGGTCTCCAATTCTGGTCGTCTTCCATCCTCTGTCCTGTCATGCATCTTCTTGCCTTTCCTTTTTCTTAGGTTTCTCCTCTCGGGCCAGTAGCACGTTCTCTGCATTCATGTACTTGGTGGCTCGATAAAGCACACCTGACATGGTCATTGGGTCGTTTTTGTATAAGGAGAACAAAAACTTCCTCTTCCACAATCCATTGGTGAACACCGCAACAAGTATCTTATCATCAACTTCGTCTATCGAGAGGGCATCCTTGTTGAAGTGTGTTATGTAAAAGCTCAGTGTCTCGTCTTCCCGTTGCTTGATGCTCATTAGGCATGTAGTGGACTTCTTATACCTGTGCCCCCTGATAAAGTGCGACGCAAACTGCGTACTCAACTCCTTGAAGCTACTGATGGAGTTGGGCGTCAATCTGCTGAACCATACCCTTGCGGGACCCTTTAGCGTAGTTGAGAAAGCTTGGTACATGATCTCGTCCGCAACACCTTGTAAATGCATGAGGGTTTTGAATGACTCCAAGGGATCCAAGGGATCTTTAGACTCGTCGTAGGCTTCTATCTGTGGCATAAAGAACTTTGCTAGAAGGGGGAATTAAGTGACGGGTGAAGTAAAGGGTGAGTCCGTCTGGTGGACCAACTCGTCAAGGTCATTTGACACCTGTCCCTTGAAGGCGTTCATCTTGAAGTCCATCCATTCCTTCATCATCTGCATCTCTGCAACCATGTATAGTGGTGCCGTATCTACGACAGATGGACGGCTAGTGTCTTGTCGCTCTTGTCTGCTCGGGACATTGCTGCCTTTTGGTCCTTCTTGGTCCCTTCTTTCGGGGCTAGTATATATAAATTTTTGGACAAGTTTGTGGGACCAAAAAATAAACGCGCTCTTTAGAATTATCAAAGCCAAAGCTTACTACCACAATGTGCCCATTAAATTTGAAAAAAAGAAAAGGGGAAAGGATGTAGGTGGGACACGGCACCATTTAGTCAAATATTACAAATAAGAGAAGTGAAAAGTGGAAACAATTGCATAAAAAAAATTAAAAAATAAAACTAGAAAGTGGAAAGTGGGATGACACAATCAGGAAACAAGGAACAAAGCTTAATGTTGGGGCCGGCTAAAATAAATTTAAAAAAAAAAAAAAAAAAAAAGTCAAATGTTAACAAGCTCCGCAAAGGTGCTTGTTAAGGTTATACAAAGTGGGTCCTATTTAATAAAAAAATTAAATAAATAAATGAAAAGGAAATAAAAGTAGTTCTTTTGGTTATTTTAATATTTTTTTCTCTCTACGAAGTTGACCTCACACTGAAAAATATGACATAAAACTGCAAAAAAAGACAAAAAATTGTACCCAAAAAAAGTCAGAAGTTGCTGTTAACTGGCATCTTATGGTGCCCATTAACATAACTCATAAAAAAATAATACAAAAATAAAGTAAAGCTAAAAAGTTAAAAAGTGGCGATGACACAAACGAAAAATAAGACACGGAACAAATAAAAAAGGAGCAAAAAGTTGAATAGTGGGCATGGTTGAACATGAAATAAGGAACTGCTGAAGAAAAACTAACGCAAACTACCCCATGAATTGATCAGTTAAGAGAAAAAGAAGAAGGGAGAAACAATTTCTCAATTCCTCTATAAATAAAGAGACTTCAGCAAGTTTCAAGGGGAAGCAAGAAAGCACATAGATAGAGAGAAAACACACCCAAAAAAAAAAGCAAAGAAGAGAGACACGGACAAAGATAGAGAGCAACAAGCAGGGGAGCAACACGCAACACCAGCATTAGGTTGGGATTTTATTAGTCCCTTCCTTCTCTAAATCTCTCCCTCTCCCTCTTCTTCAAATTTGAATGTTTGTTTGGTAAAACAAATAGGGTTGGGTTTCATGAGGAGTTCCTAACTCCGTACATGAAGCTTTAGATACAAGTCCCTAACTTTTAAATCCTATTTGAAAATTACCAAATAAAAATTCTCTCAAGTTTTGGATCAATGTTTTTTCAACTAGAGTCTTTGACTCTACCAAATTAGTGGAATCCTTGACTCTATCACATCAATGGAGTCCTTGACTCTACCAAATTAGTGGAGTCCTTGACTCTATCACATCAATGGAGTCCTTGACTCCCAAAATTATTTTAAATAAAGTGGGGATTCTAATTCCTTCAAATTCTAACATGACTAATTCTTTGGGATTCCTAATCTCTTAATCAAGATTGGAGTTAATAATTCTCAAAATAAAATGACCATAAAAATTAATTTGAGGAAATTTTCCAATTCCCAATTCCTAAAACATGTTCATAAAAAAAATAAAATTGCTTCAAAGGAGTTTTCTTTCCCTTAATTAAATTTGGGAACCTCAATCAAAATATCATTAAAATTCCTACAAAGAAGGAAATGAAAGAAAAGGAAAATTGCTTGGACATTCAACTTCTCAAAGAGAAATCCTTGGATCAATTTCCATAAAAACATGGTCCTTGACTTATCCTTGAGATTAAAACCAATTATCTCACCCAAAAGCAAAATTAAGTCGATACTTAATTAAACACCAAGTATTTGACTTATATATCCATTATTTAAATTGGGCAAAATCATATTTGAGAATTTTAAATCTAAAACCTCAAATTAAGAACTAAGAATTGGCTTGATCCCCGTAAAGAGTACGTAGGCAACCTAAATAAATTATTAGATGTAGCCACAAATAAATAAAAACACAAATCCCCTTAAACATGAAAATAAATAAACTTATGCACAAAGATGAAGTGGTTGGAATCAAAGGGTCTTCCCTTGAAATAAGGGATTGTAATTAAGAGATACATTATCTTGAATGGGTACTACTCACATCAATAAAACTCATACGCCAAAAGGCCTATGGGTGAAGTTATGTTCGATGAATTTGACTAAATAAAAATTCTTGTTAAACATATTTTGACAATGTTTGTTAAACATAATTTAACAATTCTTGTTAAACATAATTTGACAACGTTTATTAAACATAATCTAAAGAATTATTGCTAAACATGGGTTAACAATTTTCGTTAACAGATATCATTAACAAAAGAGTCAAGAATAAAAACAAAAAAGATGCATAAATATATCTATTATGTATATAGTTTTCCACTAAATTTTATACGAAAAGAGAAAAACAAATAAAAAATTATTTCTTCTCTTCACTTGAATTTGATCGTTCGATATGAAAAAAATTATAAAAGGTACAATGATGGTGGTAATGGCCATCCTCAGTGGCATGACCATTGCCCTGATGACTTTGAAATTGACAGACTCAAAAAAAAAAAAAAAAATCTAAAAAATAATTTTGTGATTTTGAATGTCATTGGTTTGATCACTGCAAGTCTTATAATAGAGAATTTAGAAACCTGGGCTAGCATGATTGCTGTCGATGTCGTATGAATTATGTTCATTATTGGGGACTCTCTAGTAATGACATTGATTTCTCATTTGTTTTTAACGCTGACTACTCCATTATTTTTTTTTTTTTTTTTTTGAAGAACTACCTAAAATTAAAGGAGCACTCATCTATATTTATAATTGTAGGTCTCGGTTCGGGGCCTAGGCCCAACAGTAATGGGGTTCTAGCCCAAAGAGCCCTAGACAATGAATTTGTAGAGAGTGGGTTACAAAACTAGGCCCTAACAAAGTGCGTGCTAGTTAACTTTGGGCCATACAACAATAAAAAATAAGGAAATCTCCTTCATGTCCATTAGATATACGGTCCGAGGAGATGTATGGGTGTATCCCAGTCTCTGATCAAAGGCTATGGTTCTTCTCTTCTTCTGTTCTAAGTTCCTCCTTTTTTCGGTCCCCCTCTTCATGGGGACTCTCCTCCCTTATATAGCTCCCTTGAAGTCATCAGAACCTTACACTTGTTGATCATCTGGACCTTCACTTGAGTGCCCGTCCCATCGGACATCTCCCCCATCTTTCTTTGAGTTGTAGTAGCCAAGGTAACACTGTTCGCCAGTCTTCTCCACATTAATGCAGCCAGAAAAGTAGCTGTCATGCATTTAATGTGGCAGCTGAAGTCTCTCCATTAACATCCTATACTTTCTTCCCTCTCACGGGCTTGTGGGACTCATCCCTGCTACTAATACTCGTTGGAGCGATTCTTTATTGCTGGCGGGATGCATGTTTGAGCCATACTTGGTACGTCCGAGGAGACATTCCTTCTCGGACCGCCTTTTAAACAAGTTTGGGCCCATAAGAATTGGGCCGGGAGCCCTTTTGGTGCCCACACCTTCTCCTCGGACATGGTCGAATTCTATATGGGGCCCAAGGCCCATTGTATGATCTGGGGATTTTACCTCTACAATAATAATAAGTGAAGTTGAGAAAAACTCAAATTAAATATTAAAGTTTCAATTTTGCACCATGTGTCATAAATTATTTATTCTTAAAAAGTTTTATTTATTAATTTTAGAATCAAATGTGATACCACATCATAAATATTCATTCAAATGAGTTATTAAGTACAAAAACCAAAGTTTCCTTAAAAAAAAAAAAAAAAAGTACAAAAACCAAAGAATCTAGAATAAATGAATCATAAAAAAAATAATAAAAAAAAAAAGGTGCTTCACAATAATTTTTTTTTTTAAATGAACAATTTACATGTTATAACTAATAATATCCTTACAAAATTTTTTAAAGAGTTAACAAAATATAAAAATGATTATCAATAGTAGTTAAATTGTGTATATATATATATATATAGGAATTATATTATGCATCTTATTGTATATCTTTAAGTGTATTCATGCATATGCATAGGATTACAAGCTAGTTGTTATAATATTCAAAATCTCAATTGCATTTGGAGCGATATTAAAATTAAAGTTAGATGGTGTAATTTCAATTTAGCATATAAAAAATTTTATGTAGATGTATATGTATATGTTTATATTAATGTTTATGAAGTTTTCATTAAAAAAAGAAATGATATGTGCTTTATATATTGTTAAGGTACTTTTTTTTCACCTAATTTTATTTAAGTACCACCTATTTACTTTCAAATACAAACATCCTATTCTATTTAAAGCCCAAGAATAGTTATGCTTGATAATATTTGAAAAGCCCATGATTCAAGTCCATGGCAAAACAATTTTATCAATGGAATTCAAATCCATAATCAAAGCCCATGATTTAAACCCATGGCAATTTATCTATCCAAAAGCCCAATTCACATTGGCAACATCAGCGCAATTCTCATTGGCAACATCAAAGTCCAATTCTCATTAACAATATCAAAACTCAATTTTCATTGTTTTGTCAAAAAAGAGCCCAAGATTATCAATACTTGGCAAAGAAAAAATATCATGGTAAAATATTACCATGGAAAAAACCATGGCAATAGTCTTATAAAAAAACACATTGGGAGTTATCTTGAAAATTATGTTCTCATATTATAAACCCATGAAATACATGGACATCATTTGCATCGCGACATCCATAATATATGTCTTCGACACTTATGGTAAACATTCAAACCCACAAGATCACCATTTAAGTTATGATGCGATTATTAGAAACCATGAACATTATTGCATTATGAAATTCATCAAAGTAAATATTATTTACAAAAGTATTTTGAAACTTGTCCTATTGTTTCAAACATTACAACTAATATCCCAAAGGCCCATTGCAAGTATTTATGAAAAACCCAAAAATATTTACTAATAAAAGTCCATGAGGAATGAAAACCCATGGCAACATGTGCACACAACCCAGCCCATGTGAGCAAGCCCAAAAAGCACCAGTAGGAGGCAAAGGAGAGTGGGCAAACAACCCTTGTTCATTCCTAACAAAAAAAAGCAACTAGGGACTCATACAATGGAACCAAGCCTTTAAGAATGGACTAAAGGTTGTCCCATCAGTTTTCTGCCATCCTCTACCTGACATGAATAGTGCCCAAGGGCTGTCATATCAGCTGAAGTCAAAAGGATGAAGGGACTCCATCATCTTCCTCAAGACCGCACCTCCAACAGAAGAGGAGCTGAAACCAAATTATCCAAACTTTAACAAATTGATGCTATAAATGTTAAAAAAACGTTCAAGACGTGATTCATGTGCCAAGCCCATGAATCCTAAAGGAGAAAAAATTGGGAACATGTGGTTTGGAGGGCATAAAAGGATCTCCAACGAAACCCTATGAAGTGGGCTTAAACTTTGACACCTGGGTTGGGGTGTTGAATCCTACTTCCTAGGGTCCAAATCTCAATTCCAGCACTAGGATTCTTCCTTAATACTTGCCTTAATCTCATTGGCTGAACACAATCTTAGAAATGTTAGCATTTAATGCAAGATTACTCCAAATACTACCTTGCCCAAAGAAGCAAAACAGCCCCAAAAGCAAATCTCCTATTTTTAGGCCAAATCTAGGTTATTAATTCAGCTAACCTGCTCCCCTGAATGAGACCTACGTTTTTTTGGATGCTTGTTAATTAATGCTTCTCTAAACTCCATTATAAAAGCATAAGCACCTCAACCCACAAAGGGACAGCCACCCCCCTCTGAGACTTTGGGATTTGTTTGCCATTTTTGTTAGTGGTTTAGCTCTCCTTAAGCTCACCACTCATCATTTTTAGCCTACACTCATCTAATCCCAAATATTCTTCTCCTCCCTTTACACAATCACAGCTCAAAAATGTCCTCCAACTAGTCACAAACAGCCCATTACTCACAAAAAACTTCAATCTCAATATTAATCCTATCCCACTCACTCAAAATAGCCCACATTCACCTCATTCATGCCTTATGCACACATACTCACCAAAATCTTAGTTTAATACTTGCTGCACTGAGCTGGGGATCTTTCTCTCCCTTCATTCCATCCTATTTTTTCTCTTTTATTTGTAACTATGGAGCCTTTAATCCTTGTTTATTATTATGATAAAGGCTATAATGTTTTGGAAACTATGGAAGTTCTCCCTCATGCTGACTTAATAATAATAATAAGGAAAAAATATGATTTTTACCATGTAAACACATTTATTAACCTGAAATTACCCTACTGCTGGAGATAATACCATACCACTAGAGGATTGATTTGAACTATCGAACCAGGACCACTAATGTACTAATTAAGTATTGTAACGCGTTTTTCATTGGGCTTTTGTTGCTGTTTTGTCATGTGCAGCCTTTATTTCTTGCTTGGATAGACTTTGTCATCACACCGAAAGCCTTTGGGTATCATCTCAAGAGCCCATAGTCAAGTTTCGGCTTGGCTACCCCATATTCTATTTAGGAACATCAAAATTTTCCCCTTAACATATATATATAATTTTAATCTATGGCTTCTATTCCATGATGATTGTTTTTATCATCCTAGCCAAGACACCAATTATATATATATATATATATATATATATATAGGCAGGATTTGGGATTTTAAATTTGGTAAATGAAAAATAAACATGATATGTTAATCTCTAATGAAAAGTAAAGTTTGGAAAAGTGTCATTCCATGAAATTGAAATAGTGATTTTCATAATTTACCCCATTCGTTATCATATTTTGTCATTATTAATTAGGTAAGATAAAGATAGAGATATAATGAGGTAGTGGTATCCATAGGTCAAGTTGGGTTAGTTTGGAGTATTTTTCATTCTGGTCAATTTGGATTGAGAAATTTCTAATCCAACTCAACCATTAAGGTGTTGCGATTTTGTTAGGCCTTAATAAACCAAAAACAAAATGTTACTTATCACCAAAAAAAAAAAAAAAAAAGCAAAATTTTTTTTTTGGGGTTAAATTACACTAACTTTCACTGAGGAACCACTTCCAATTTTCTATAATGACACTTAGCCCCCTAAAATTATTATTATTTCCATCATATAACAAATCTACTTAGTAAGCATTAATGTATGAGAAGTGCTACATCCATAACATTTCATAACAAATCATAGGTGGTTAGTTGTTATTGGTTCAAATTTGAACCTAACACTAAGATTACTTTTTTGCCCCAACAATAACAACCAGTAACAACCTGCCACTTAGGATTTGCTGTTAAAATATTGTGGACATAGCAGTTCTCTTATTGTTATTCCAAATGATAATTTAATTTGAAAAGAATATGGATGTTGACTGAATTGGAATTGATATAAATGGTTATAGAGGGTTATTTGCTATATGAATTAAAACCTTTAGGATGTCGTATTGTTTATAAAAATAAGATTGGATTTTGACTTTTCCCAAAATCTCGAAGTAGATTGTTTTAATTTACCCTAAAAAATTAGGCTTTCATTTAATTATTTAAATCTATTGTTCTATAAATAACTAACTTGTAACTTAAAATATATATATTAAGATTCATAGTATAATTCTTATATATATATAATTTAAATACTATTGATATACAGTCATTCTTATATTTAGTTAACTTTTTAGAAAATCAAGTAAGAATATTATTAGGTAAAAAATGTAAATTGAAAAAAAATTTTATAAAAAAATATTTTATGAATTCTTAATTTTTGTGTAGGTGAACAATTTAGTGACCCAATCCTTGTCGTTCAAGTCTTGGTCCAAAAATTCCAACACAATGAATTTTTGTAGAGTATGGGCTAAAGAACTTGGTTTCAATTAGTTTAAACAGTTTGCTGCATGGGTTAAGGGAATACACGAACAAGAACGAAATGCCACTGTGTCGAAAGGTTCCCAGAAATGATCAGGCCTAAAACTTGATCATTGGATACAAATTATTGGATACAGATTCATGCCATAGGATTCCTTTTTTGTGCCAAAGTCCCCCCCTCTTTATGGGGGCTTATACATATTATATAGGCCTCTTCTTATCATCCTGGCTTTACATTTGTCGATTATCCAAACCCTTACTTGAGCACCTGTCCCGTCATACACCCCTCTCAGTCCTTTGTGAGTAGCAGAAGCCAAGGTAGCACTGTTCAGGGGTCTTCTCCACATTAATGCGGCCAGGAAAGTAGTTGTAAATGCATTTAATGAGGCGGTGGCAGCCTTTGCTGAGATATTTCGGGTTTCTTTCCTTTTTACGTATTTGGAAGATAGGCTGTAGTGGCTTAGATATACCTTTGCTCCGGATTTTGCTTTATCCGAGGAGAAATTACTCCTCGAAAATGCTTTCTTTGCCCTAGTGGGTCTGAATAAGGATTGCTTGAGTCACACCATCTCCTCGAACAGGCCGTGTCCTCGGACGAGCCTAAGGCCCAGCCTGTTATTTTGGGCCGGTCCCCACAATAGCCCCTCAAAACTCCAGTTTTTGATCTTCTTCCGAGAAGAAAAGCGGGGTTTTGACATTACAAAGGATGAAATTAATTAGTTCCTAGTTCACGCGTGTGGGGGCAATTTCTTTTGACGCGCTACAATTTACGAGGCGTGGCTATCTACTCCAGGCAGCTTTATGTCTCCCTTATCCAACGGTGAGGCACAAATCCAACGGCTGACATTCTTCCCAGAATTCTTAAGCAGGAGTGATTTCCTTTTTCCCCCTAGCTATATAAAGCCCTAAAGAGACTCGTTTTTCTTTTTTACTAGCATATAAGAAGTCCAGAGAACTCCAGAGAACTCCAGCTCCCGAAGATTCACAAACATTTCCGACCTTCCAATTTCTGTAGCCATTTCTGCGAAGCATCCTTCCTTGAAAAGATTTCCAAGTGTCTTGGTGATTGTTTGTGAGGACACCCGTAAGTTCTGCTAGCTTCGTTGCTTCAAATTTCTCCTCGGCTTTCAATTTTCATCTCGGTTTTCTTTCCCGTCCCTCCAGTTCAATTTAGATAGGTAGATTCAAGGATCTAGTAGACACTCCGGCTGCCATGGAGGCTTTTAGGGCAAAATATCATATCCCACAGGGGGTGGTTCTGTAGTACTGTCCCCCAGAAGGAGTATTAACAGATAGAGATGTGGGTCAAGTCGTCATTCCCATGATTGCTTTTATAGAAGGAGGAATGACACTTCCCATACATAGGATTACCCGGGACTACTTGTTCAACCATAGGTTAACACCGCATCAGTGCGCTCCAAACATGTTTAGGATCTTAGGCAGCATAGATGTCCTGAACGAGCGGATGGATCTAGGCCTTACCTGGCACGATGTAGTTCATATGTACGAGTGCCACTACATCGAGAAGGGAGGGTATTACCTTAAATCTCTGTCCGAGGTCGTTAGGCTAATCTCCTGCCTCCCCGTATCCAATAAAACTATGAAGGATGATTTCCTCATTGCCTCAAGAGAGTGGAGCGATGGTTTCCATTGTCCAATTAGGGCAACAACTCTAGGTGCGGCGCTTTTAGGGCCAATCCTTTAGGGAGGGGATTTAGCTCTTTAGACTCATTCTTTCTTGCTTAAGAATCAAAAAATCTTTTATCTTAACCATAATCTCATCCTCGGCTATTTTGCAGATAAAGCTCACGTTGCTCCTCTACTGAGCCACGTAAACGTTCCGGCCTTGAACTATCTCTTGAGGTCAGAAATCTACGTGAACGAGGATGGGCAACTACGCGCGGCTTATCTGGTTTTGGGCTATCAACCCCTGTCACGCGCTTTCCAAGACATTGGCCAAGCCATAAGAGCTGGTAGTCTGAGGTTGGTTAGGATTGACGTGTCCAAGCCCAAGTTTTTGGCCCGACAAGATCTCAAGCCAGTCGTGTTACCTGGCGTTCAGAATCCTCCACCAGTTGCGCAATTGCCTCCACCAGACAACCTTGAAGTTGCTGCGCAAGCTGAAGGAGAGACTGAATCATCTTGTCTTTCTCTTGAGGAGGAGATAGACGAGTTCTATTTTGAAGAGGAGATTCCCAAAGCTCCTTTGATTGAGCTTTCAGACCCTGAGGGAGAGCAGGATCGAAATTTTGTGGTCGGCGCCCCAATTATTATAGCTTGCTCGGAAGACTCCTCAGACGACGAGGTAGATAACATGGCTTCCAATAAAGGAAAAAGCCTACGAGAGTTGATGGCCTCCCGAGGCAAGCGTCAATCATCAAAGGCGCCATCTCAGTCGCAGACCCCTGTTCTTCCTCCCGTTGCTCCTTAGGTCCCTTCTGATCTCGGCCTAAAGGTTAACCCAGACCTGAAGAAGAAAAGGCCGGTTGAAACCCTTGAGGAAGGTGAGGTGGGCCCCTGCCCGGGCAAGCAGCAAAAAACCAACCGGGTGCAGAAGAATAAAAGGGCTCCCTCCGTAGAAAGCCGAGATGAAGAGAACCGGGCTGAAGTGCGTGTTAATCCTTGCACTTGGAGCCCGAACCTCGAGGTAGACGGGGTCGCCATTCCCTATACTGCCTCGATCCAAGAATACAATAGGGGCCGACCAGGATATATAGCTGAGGCCTTGGAGCAGCCAGTGCTCCTTCCCCGGGACATGGAGGCCTACAGGCAGTTCTCTCAGCCTGAGCTCTTTCTATCCCTCAAGAGGGACCTTGCAATGGTAAAGTGACTCTTCTAACCTTTGATAAAATCATTAGACCTTGTCACATTCTAAGATATCATTTGTTGTTATTGGGCAGATTACTCAGTAAGTGTTTGTGACTGAGGAGTACTACCGCAACAACTGCAATTTGGCTGAAGCTGAGGCTCAGTCTCGTGCCGAGGTGGAGAAATCTGTAGGGTCCCTCAAGTAGGAGAATTTTGAACTTTCGGAGATGTTCAAAGAGGCGGAGAAAGGCCGTAAGAGCACTCTGGCCGGACTGAAGAACGCTGAAACTCAAGCCAAGGACCAGCACCAAAAATTGTTCGTGACCGAGACCAACCTTACCACTGAAAGGCAAACAGTGTTGGATCTCAAGGCCGCGTTACAGAAAGCTAAGGAGGAGGTTCGGCTGTCTAAAGAAGAGGCTCAGCTAGTTCGGGAAGTAGTCGAGGCTGAAAAGAAGGCTTCTTATCAGCTTAGGGTGGAGGAGACTGAAGCCAGGCTCTCTGAGGAGCTTCCAAAGGTATGCAGGGATTACTGCAGTATCTCATGGGCTCATGCCCTTGATGCTACAGGTATCCCTGCAGACCCGGCCTTGAGGTTGCCCGAGAAGGTCTTCTTCCCTCCTGAGATCCGAGAGATCCCTGACGGTGCCCCTGAAGCTTCTGAGCAGGCCCTGGTTATTCCTAATGCCATCCCTTTGCTTGATAAGGCCAAGGATCCTGCCAAGGAGTCCGTCTCCGAGGGTCTTGGGGCAGATTCCCAAGCAAAAGAGGTTCCTCCTCCTCAGCCAGAGCAGAAAGAGAATCCTCCTGTTGAGGCTTAGCTTCTAGGTTTTCTTTTTCTTTTTCTTTTTTTTTGTATTTTCTTTAAAATGGGAGTTGTCTTACCTTTTACTCTTTTGTAAAGACCTCCATTTGTATTATTCTCAGCTTATTAATATAGAATGTTCTTTCTCCAATTTCTCTTTTTGTATTTATGACCAATGGTGATATAATTTCATTACTTTGTTCAAAATTAATGCTACTGCTCCTTTAGTTGATGTTTGCAACAATCCTTAAGATTCTACCAATATAAACAAATGAGAAAAGGCAGTGCCGTGCAGCAAACTTAGAACAATAGATGTTATTATACTAAGCTACGAACGTACCTTAAAATTACACAAGAGTCCTAAGTTGTTAATTTCCCCTAAGTCTGTGGTCTGGGGAGTCATGCAGGACTTCGGTTCTGTTTAAAACTTGGATAGATACCTCAAGTTATTAATTTCTCCTAAGTCAGTGGTCTGAGAAGCCATGCAAGACTTAGGTTTTGTTTAAAACTTGTAGAGATGCCATAAGTTATTAATTTCCCTTAAGTCTGTGGTCCGAGAAGCCATGCAGGACTTAGGTTCTGTTTAAAACTTGTAGAGATGCCATAAGTTGTTAATTTTCCCCAAGTCTGTGGTCCGAGGAGCTATGCAGGACTTAGGTTCTGTTTAAAACTTGGATAGATGTCATAAGTTGTTAATTTCCCCTAAGTCTGTGGTCCGAGGAGCCATGCAAGACTTAGGTTCTCTTTAAAACTTGTAGAGATGCCATAAGTTATTAATTTCCCCTAAGTTTGTGGTCTGAGGAGCCATGCAGGACTTAGGTTCTGTTTAAAACTTGTATAGAAGCCATAAGTTGTTAATTTCTCCTAAGTCTATGGTCCGAGGAGCCATGCAGGACTTAGTTTTGTTTAAAACTTGTAGAGATGCCATAAGTTATTAATTTCCCCTAAGTCTGTGGTCTGAGGAGCCATGCAGGACTTAGGTTCTATTTAAAACTTGTATAGAAGCCATAAGTTATTAATTTCCCCTAAGTCTGTGGTCCGAGGAGCCATGCAGGACTTAGATTCTATTTAAAACTTGTAGAGATGCCATAAGTTGTTAATTTCTCCTAAGTCTATGGTCCGAGGAGCCATGCAGGACTTAGGTTCTATTTAAAACTTGGATAGATGGAAATGGACCAATGGATATGCGATGATCATGGAAAAAAACATAGGCGGAGTTGTTTTCATTAATAATAATATCTTCTTAGATTATTACATTCCACGAGCGATGTATAGTTTTTTCATCTAAGTCTTCTAGGTAATAAACACCTATTCCGGCCACAAATGTGATGCGATACGGTCATTCCCAGTTGGGTCCCAGCTTGCCCCAGGAAGGGTTCTTAGCGCTGCCGAGAATCTTCCTCATCACGAGGTCGCCTGGACTCAAAGGTCGCAGCTTTACATTAACATCATAGCCCTGCTTTAGCTTCTGGTGATAACAGGCCATATGGATCATCGCTTTTTCCCTTTTTTCCTCAACTAAGTCTAGACTTCTCCCCAGTAACTCGTTATTGCTTTTTGGGGTAAAAGTGCTAGACTTCAATATGGGGAAGCCGTTTTCGATTGGGAGTACGGCTTCGGCCCTATAAGTCATTGAAAAGGGAGTTTCACTCGTTGACCGTCGCAGCGTCGTTCGATAGGTCCATAAAACATGTGGGAGCTCTTCCATCCATCTCCCCTTTACATCATCCAATCTCTTTTTCAGCCCGCTCACTATGACTTTGTTCACGGCCTCGACTTGCCCATTTCCTTGGGGCTAGGCAGGAGTGGAATATCGGTTTGTGATTCCAAACTCGTAGCAGTATTCCCTGAAGTTCTTACTATCAAATTGAAGACCATTGTCCGAGATGAGGCTGTGAGGAGTTCCGAAGCATGTAATAATGTTTTTTCAAATGAATTTCTTGGCATCCACGTCCCTGATGTTGGCCAAAGGTTCAGCCTCTACCCATTTGGTGAAATAATCGGTCCCGACTATTATGTATCGCTTATTCCCTGCTGCTTTAGGGAAAGGACCGACAATATCAAGACCCCACTGAGCAAACGGCCAGGGGCTGGAGAGGGGGTTAAGGACTCCTCCCGGTTGGTGGATATTTGGGGCGAATCTCTGGCATTGATCACACTTCTTCTCATATTCTTGGGCTTCTCTCTGCATGTTCGGCCACCAGTATCCCTGGGTGAGTGCCCTGTGCGCCAGCAATCTTCCTCCTGTGTGACTTCCACAAATCCCCTCATGTAGCTCTTCAAGCAAGGACCCAAATTTCTCTGGGTGTATGCATAATAGGTACGGCCCAAAATAGGAACGCCGGTATAGCTTGTGGTCTTCTGACAACCAAAACCGAAGAGCATTCCTCCGTATCTTCTCGGCCTCCAGTTTTCCTTCTGGTAATGTATCATCTTTGAGGAAGTTCATTATAGGATCCATCCAGCTGGGACTCTTTCTAACCTGATGGACCTGAGTTGTGTCTCTTCCAATTGAACTTGTCTAGGATAAATCCTCAACAAGGATCATTTGCGGCAGATCATGCGCAGAGGACGTGGCAAGAATGGCCTGCGAGTCTGTATGTGTGTTCCCACTTCTGGAAACATGCATCAGATTGAAGGATTCAAAGTTTAACTACAGGCGTTTGACTCGACCGAGATACTCTTGCATTCTAGCATCTCTAGCTTCTAACTCACCCATTACTTGGCCAACGACCAATTTGGAGTCCGAGAATGCTTCCATTGCCTTTCCGCCTAATTTTTGAACCATCATCATTCCTTGAAGTAAAGCTGCATACTCGGCCTCATTGTTTGTAGCCGAGAACCCGAGTCTTAGCGATTTTTCAATGGCAATACCTTCGGGCGATATTAGAACTAGCCCAATTCCAGATCCTTTTTGGTTGGCCGTGCCATCCAAGTAGACTTTCCAACGCGAGATCTCCTGTGCTGAGATTGTGCCAACCGATTTTCCATCCATGTCTTCCTTCTCTGTTATTGTTTCTACAGAGGTTTTAGCGAATTCTGCGACTAGGTCCGCGAGGACTTGACCCTTGACAGTGGACCTAGGCAAGTATTTAATATCAAAGGCCCCCAAAAGTGCACTCCACATGGCCATCCTTCCTATGTAATCGGAGTTTCGGAGCACCGATCGAAGGGGAAGCTGAGTTAGAACAATGACCGTGTGTGCCTGAAAGTAATGGGGGAGTTTTCGCGCACCACTGCTAGAATTGCTTTCTCCAATGGTAAGTAGCGCACCTCAGCCTCATGTAATGATTTACTTACGTAATACACTGGTCGTTGTATTCCATTATCGTCCCGTATCAGTACTAGGCTTACAGCATGAGGGGCTACCGCTATGTATGCGAACCGTACCTCGTCCACCTCAGGGCTAGACATGATAGGTGGTCGCGACAAGTATTCTTTGAGTTGCTGGAAGGCCAGGACACAATCCTCCGACCACTCAAACCCTTTTCACTTATTTATTAAGAGGTAGAAAGGTCGGCATTGGTCTGAGATCGTGATATGAACCGGTTCAACGCTGCGATCATGCCAGTGAGTTTCTGCACCTCTTTCAGATTCCGAGGAGCCTGTAGGCTATTAATCGCTTTGATTTGATCTGGGCTTACCTCTATTCCTCTATGAGTTACCATATAGCCTAGGAATTTCCCAGATCCGACCCCAAATGAACACTTGGAAGCATTGAGCCGCAACTTATACTCCCTTGAGATGCCAAAGATGATCTCCAGGTCTTTCACGTGCTCAAACACCACCTTGCTTTTTACCACCATATCATCTATGTAGATTTCAATAACCTTGCCTAGTTGAGGTTCAAACATTATGGTCATCATCCTTTGGTAGGTTGACCCTGCGTTCTTTAGTCCGAAAGGCATCACCTTATAGTGGTAGTTTCTGACGGGTGTCATGAACGCCGTTTTCTCCTGATCCTCTAGTGTCAGTGGTATCTGATGATAGCCCTGGAAGGCATCCAGGAAGCTCATTCGAGGGTGGCCTACAGTCGCATCTACCAATCGGTCAATTCAAGGTAACGGGAATGGGTCTTTCGGGCATGCCTTGTTCAAGTTTGTGAAGTCCATGCAGACTCGCCACTTCCCCGTTTTCTTTCTTACCACCACCGTATTTGCCAGCCATTTGGAGTAAAAGACTTCTTTGATAGCCCCTGCCTTTTTCAGCTTCGTCACTTCGTCTCTAACGGCACTGGCATGTTCTCTCGAGGGACGTCGGGGTGGTTGCTTCTTTGGAATGGAAGATGGGTTAACATTCAAGTGATGACAAATGAGACTAGGGTCAACCCCCAGGGCATCGTAAGCGTCCCATGCAAATACATCAATGTTTTTCCTCAAAAATCCGACCAGTTCCTCTTTTTCTTGAGGAGGTAACTCTGAGCCTACCTGGAAAAATCTCTCTGGATCGTTTTCAACGGTAAACTTTTCCAGACTTTCACACCTTATCTCCTCGGCTAGCCCACTGATTTGCCCTTCCGAGGTGGTTGATTGCTATAAGTTTTCAGAAGCCGAGGACTCGGCATTGGACTGACGTGAGATGGCGGCCACCATACATTGCCTAGCCATGGCCTGATCTCCACGAATCTCTTCCACTAGGCCTCCGGATGGGTATTTTATCTTTTGATGTAGTGTAGAAGATACAGCCTCCAGGGCATGGATCCATGGCCTAGCTACTATCGCTGTGTAGGGCGAGTAAGCATCGACCATGATAAAGTCCACTTCCACTATCTCTGATCCAGTTTGTATGGGTAATCTGATCTACCCTTTTGGTACCACAGTTTTCCCTTCGAAGCTGATAAGGGGACTATAAGCCGTTAAATCCTCGGGCCTTAAGTTTAGCCCTTTGTATAGATCAGGGTACATTACCTCTACTGCACTGCCCAGGTCTACTAGTACCCTCCTCACATCGAAGCCTCCGATTCTCAGCGTAACCACTAAGGCATCAACGTAAGGTTGGATAGTTCCCCTCTTATCTTCGTCCGAGAATCCTAATATCAAAGAGCTTCCCTTTTTAGACCTTTTAAATTCTCTTTCCCTGTCCTCAGCGGAGAGCTGAGCCACGGACAACACCTTGGAAGGAAATGAGCCGGTTCTTCCTAGAGCAGCGAGGATGATGTGTATCGTCCCCATGGGAGGTTTTAGTGATACATCTTTTCGAGGCTCTTGCATTGCTTGGCCCAAATGACCGCTTGAGGGGTGTAAAAGGTGACGTAACTTTCCTTCTCAGACCAACTGATCTAGGTGATTCCATAAATTCCGGCAATCCTCAGTAGTATGCCCATGGTCTTGATGATAGTGACAATACAGATTTTGGTTGCGTCTCGAAGGGTCCCCAGCCATTTTTCCTGGCTACCTGAAGAAAGGTTCGTTCTTGACTTTCTCCAGAATTTGCTGTACTGGCTCTCTGAACACGGCATTAACCGTTTGCATGCTGTTTTGTCTAGCCTGTCTCGGAAAATCTCTCCTCGGCTGGTTATGGTTATATCATTCCGACCTGTAATCATTCCCTTTGAGGGAAATGATCTTCTCCTTTCCTTTTCCTTGTAGCTGATCTTCTTCCACCCTTTTGTACTTATCAATCCTATCCATCAACTGATGAACATTGGCAACGGGTTTACCGGTTAAAGATTTCCTTAAGCCGTGTTCGGTGGGGAGACCGCTTTTGAATGTGTTGATGGCGACATCATCGTGGTTCTCATCCAATTTGTTATACATCTCCCAATATCTATCTGAATACGCCTTTAAGGTCTCTCCCTCGCTCATGCACAGGGACAATCTTAGGGGTCGAGTACACTGCTATTTGTAATAAAGCGAGAAAAAAAAGCCTGAGTGAGCTGCTTATAGGAGCCTATGGAATTTGTTTCCAGGCTGTTGAACCATCTCATCGCCATTTGACCCAAGTTGGACAGGAAGACTTTGCACATTAGGGCCTCATTTTGGGAGTAGATGGCCATTCTTTGGTTAAACTAGCTCACGTGCTCCACTGGGTCTGCTCGGCTGTTATAGATGGTAAATGTAGGTTGATTGAAACATCGAGGTAATTTAGCCCCTTCTATCCTGTGCACGAAGGGTGATCTAGAGATATGGTCTAGTGCCCTGTTCATAGCGTCATTTTCCAAACCCTTGCTGGATGGGCTCTCATACCTTCACACAGGGCGAGACTCCTTCTTGTAAGAAAAGGTCTCACTTGGGGGTGTTCTCGACCTCCGTCGATAACTCACGTCCTCCTCGTTAGAGGATGCATTTGAGCTGGAGGGAGATCGCTTTCGCTGCGCACGTCGCAACTTTCTTTTCAAATTATCTATCTCCCGCTGCATAGCCTGATGGTTGTTTCGCCTTTGAGATACATGACTACCTATTTGGGTATGACTTTGGCTCGTCTGGGTAGTATGTACGCTTCCCTCATGATTCCTTTTGTTGCTTGGGTTGGAAGGATTATTTTGCCACTGAGACTCAATAGGTTCTGTCTGTTGAGGATTAGCTTGGTGGGGATTCTCCTGGTGTGGACCTAGTCCTGCCATGCTTAACCGTTGTGCTTACTAACACTTAAGTTCTTCCCACAGATGGCGCCAATTGTAGGTGAACAATTTAGTGACCCAATCCTTGTCGTTCAAGTCTTGGTCCAAAAAGTCCAACACAATGAATTTTTGTAGAGTATGGGCTAAAGAACTTGGTTTCAGTTAGTTTAAACGGTTTGCTGCATGGGTTAAGGGAATACACAAACAAGAATGAAATGCCACTCTGTCGAAAGGTTCCCAGAAATGATCAGGCCTAAAACTTGATTATTGGATACAGATTCATGCCATAGGATTCCTTTTCTGTGCCAAAGTCCCCCCCCCCCTCTTTTTGGGGGCTTATACATATTATATAGGCCTCTTCTTATCATCCTGGCTTTACACTTGTCGATCATCCAAACCTTTACTTGAGCACTTGTCCTGTCAGGCACCCCTCTCAGTCCTTTGTGAGTAGCGAAAGCCAAGGTAGCACTGTTCAGGGGTCTTCTCCACATTAATGCAGCCAGGAGAGTAGTTGTAAATGTATTTAATGAGGTGGTGGCAACCTTTGCTGAGATATTTCGGGTTTCTTTCCTTTTTACGTATTTGGAAGATGAGCTGTAGTGGATTAGATATACCTTTGCTCCGGATTTTGCTTTATCCGAGGAGAAATTACTCCTCAGAAATGCTTTCTTTGCCCTAGTGGGTCTGAATAAGGATTGCTTGAGTCACACCGTCTCCTCGGACGGGCCGTGTCCTCGAACGGGCCTAGGGCCCAGCCTGTTATTTTGGGCCGGTCCCCACATTTTGATTTTGTGAAGCACTTTTTTTTTAATTATTATTATTACAGTTCATTAATTCTAGACTCTTTGGTTTTTGTACTTAATAACTCACTTGGATAAATATATATGATGTGGTCCTATAATTGGCTCCAAAACTAAGAAAAAAACTCTCTAAAAATAAATAATTTAAGACACATGGTGCAAAATTAGACTTCAATTGTAGAATCTAATTAGATTTTCTCTAAGTTTTACCTATTAATATATACTAATATGTAATCCGTGCTTACGCATAGGAATGATAAATTGAAGTGGTGTTATTGATATTAACTTAAGTTATTAAACATATAGGACAATAGTTCGACCAGGACATTTAAAAGTATTAAAATGGTTATTTTTTGCAATTTTCATGATATTAGTTACACCAAGTTTCTCTTTATGTACATTGCTATTATGTATGTAATTTCAAAAATCACTATTGGATACTACATATACAATGTCAATTTACAATCATCATACGTGAAATTCTACTAGATACAACCAAAAAAAAAAAAAAAAAAGATTGGTCTAATAGTATCTCCTAATTTGAATGGGGATAAGTGCATGAGATCGTTCTGCTCAATTTCAACTTGTTAGGTTCAAGATCTTTGCATATAAAATATATAAATAGAAACAGTATAAAAAATATGCTCATTAGTTTAGAGAAATAATAATAGCAAAAATCTAAACAATTTAGTTTTATGAAATGCTAACAAAAACAAAATCTAATTTTGACTCTAATTAAATTTTCTCTAACCTTTGGTTTAAAATAATATATATATTTCCTAGTTAATAATAGATTGTACATAGTTATAGTATATTATATAAATAACTTATAAATTTAAATTATTTTTAGTTATACAAAAAATGGCTCATAAATATGAAATCATTCAAACTCTCTTTTCCTCTAATTTTATATATAAAGTTAGATATATGATTATGTTTTTTTATGGTTTATTTATATTGAACTCCTCATTTTCTACCCTGCATTAACTCACTTGACACAAAAATTAAAAAACTTAGATTAGATTGGACACGTAGTGCAAAATTAAACTCTAATTAAAATCCAACTTTTACACTGAATTTACTCACTTGGCACAAAAATTTAAAAGTGTAGATTAGATGGGACACATGGCACTAAATTAGACTTTAACTGAATTCCAATTTGAAATCTAATTGGATTTTCTCTCAGATTTGCTTATTAATATATATAGATTGCAAATTACATTATTGATCCTAATATTCCAACTTCATCAAAAATAATGTTCAAAATACCAAAATAAACCAAACAATAAATGTAAACTAAATCTCAAAATCAAAGTTTCTATCATTAATAATACTAACTAAAAAAAAAATCTCAAAATCCCAGTTCCTATCATTAATAATAACTAGTAAGTTGCATGTGCATTCCTAGATAATGTTGTAATGTTTTATGTAAGATGGCTTTGGAAAATGTTGTACATATATTATATAGCATAATTATTATAGAATTTTGTTAGTAATGAGTTCATCATAAGAAGTAACAATTATAAATTGCACCCACATATCCATTATAGTTAATGAGAAATAAGAAAACAACTTTTGAGGAATATTGTAGAATAAAAGTTGATATAGAATGTATTTTTCTCTTTCTTCTTAATTCTAAAACAAAAATATACTTCCTAAACACCCACAATTAATCACAATATTTACAAAACCCATAAGTTCACAACATCTGACCTTAACATAATAGTTAATCTATGAAGCTTGCTAGTAAAACTAAATTCAAACTAAACCTTAGTCTCTAGCCATGTTTTTTATTCCAAAGTTGGGTATCATTTGTGGTGTAGTGTTTTATCATGAATTGTAGAAGGGTAATGTGATGTATATTTACAATCTCTAAGAAATTAAAGAAATCAGCATTAAAAAAAAGTACCACCGTCCTCCACATTTTAATGTTTGATCAAATCCTATTAAAGCTCAAAATTAACAAATTTTTCTAAGACTACAATTAATGCCAAATTCAAATTTGGCAACACTATGTTATTTTTTGTAAGTTTCCCAAATTAATATGAATATGACCTTTTGCAATATGCAGTCATTTAACAAACTGAATCCACAATGGTTGAAAAATGATTCCAAAACACATATATTTGGATGGCCCAATAAAACTTTCAAATATTCATCATACATAGAACATTTTGTTCTTTAACATAGCAGCTTGCCAAATATAAGCATGTAGATGCCTTAAAACTATACGTTATTAATAAAAAAAAGCAAAGTTTCTTCTAGCTAGAAAATAGGAATGGAATTTTCAATCTTTAAAGTTTTAAGCGTTATTGTTTGAATGCTCCACCTTCTAAGGAAGATTGCATAAATTTCTTCTTCAGCACATGTAAACTTAGACCTTTTAACTCATTGTCTTACACTGAGTTCATTAAGAACCACATGAACTAAAATGAGGCCTACTCCCCTGATGCTTAACTACATCCAAATAACATTCAAAATTGAACAAGAATGAAAAGATTAATATCTTTTTCTTTTCTTTTTTTTGTTGGGGGGGGGGGGGGGGGGGGGGGGGGGGGAATCGAAGGCATATCCCTAAAAAATGACAAAGAATCAACACTGATAAAGAGCTAAGTTAAAATCAAAGGAGAAAGGACACTTAAGTGAAATAGGCATGAACAATTAAATTTATATTTGTGTGAATATCTTGCAAGAAAATATAGTTAAACCAACAATTCCATATAAGGCCTTCAATCCCTGTAGGAAAACCAGACATCACTTTGTCCATATATAAGCATAAACCAGCTGCGGCGAGAGTCTGTACTAGCCTTTCGAGGGCAGTAGTGCGTGGTTCATCTCCTTGGTTGTTGTTGGTTGCCATTGAGTGAGTGAGTACCATACAACTCTTTGTCTAGGAAGTGGTAGTATGTCTTCGACTACAATCTTGTTCTTTCCCACAAACGGCGCCAATTGATGATGCCAAAAAATCGTTAGTAAGTTGCGCAATCCTCACATGCTTTAGACAAAACTTGTGAAATAGAGACAAAGAAAACCCTACAGAAAGCACCAGTGTGGTACCGGCCAAATACTCTCCGAAGGTTAAGTTAGAGAGAATTTCTACAACTCTAGAGTGCTAGAGCTGGAAAAAATTACGTGTACCTTGATTTGTGAGGGATTTGGAGTCTTTATAGTAGTGTAGAACTGACCTTCATTTCTTGGTGGAGAAGGTCTTTCCTTGTAGGGAAGATCCTCATTAATACACATATTTTGCAGGATCCTTTCCTTGTAGAGATTCCTTTGATTAGGTTAATCATGGGATACAAGAAATTTCTATATTAGGTTTCTTGGAGACCACTTAGGCCACGTAGGTGCCATGTGGCTTTGCTACCCATCTCCCTTGCGTCCGTCCGTCTCATTGGAATTCGTCCACTACAAAGAGTCCGTTTGTCTTGCTTGAGTCCATCCACTTCAAAGAGTCCATCCATCTCTTTGCCTTTCTGTCCAAGATATGATTCCTTCTACCAATTCTTTGACTGTTAGGCCATTTAGACCATCTCTTTTGGCAACACCATCGCTTATGACTAACTCTATTGATTGGATCTATCTGCCTTGGGATTTATCCCTATCATAGGGAGAGGAGGATGAGTTGGAGAAGTGAACCGCTGCTTGAGGTAGTGGTGGTGATCAGAGAAGGAGAGCCATGGAGATTTAGTCATGGTGGTCCGAAGGTTCTACGATTAGAGAGTCTCTACAACTTGAATTGCTACAACAAACTTGAGTTTAAGATACTTAGAGCATTCATAGTAAGCAAGCTAAAAATTATAATTTTTGGCAACTAAAACAACTTTATCTATTTTAACAACCCACTTTACAATATACCCAACATCAAAAACTCTATATTTTTAGCAACTCATTTAAAATAATACAAATAACTCATTAAAATAATAATAAACAACCACCACAACAACTAATACAACAACATCAACCACCTCCATCGTCGCCCCACCAGCCACAACCACAAACCAAAGCAACAAGGAAAAAAAAAAAAAAAATCCAACCCCCAATAACCTTCCTCTTCCACTTCTCAACCTACAACCACCAACCCTAGCCAAAAACAAAATAACAAACAAAGCAAAACAATCGGACCAAATCAAAAATTAAACCACAACACAACTTAACAGAAATCAAACAATCAACCCACGAAGATACCCACGAACCACAGCTCAACCACGCCGATACCCACAGCACAACCACATTGATACCCATGAACCATGTCGATACCCACAAACCCACAAACCACACCGATACCCACGGACCCACGAACCACACTGATACCCACGAAGCAATCGAACCCATTCCAATACCCACAAAGCAATTGGACCCACAAATCGTCCCACGAAGCAATTGGGCCCATGCCAATACCCACGAACCACCGATGGGAGAAGAGAGAAAAGAGAGAACAGAACAGAGAAGTGAGAGAGGAAAGAGGTGCTATTATAGATTTTCATGAGAAAGGAGGGAATAAAAAAAAAGATTTTTATGTTTACCTTCATGCTATATCGAGTTGTTATCAATAACAACTCATTGTAGCATGAAAGGTAAAATATAGCTAAATAATTTAACTATAGCAACTTTATTGGAGGGCTTTTTTGTGTGGTTGAGATGCTAAAATAACTTTTGAGTTATTTTAGCATTTTTATTGTGAGTACTCTTGAGATGTTAGTTTGTTAATAAGTTTTAAAACGATGCTAACTAACCAGTATGTTTAAAAATAATAGGCAAAAAATGGTGTTATACGGCAAATTTGGCCCTAGTTTTAGTTTAGTATACACGTCACACGTGTGGGGCTTCCATTCCAAAGTAGCAAGGTCTATAAACTCTTTATACTAAGGGATTTTTTTTTTTTTTTTTTTTTTTTGAAAATAACTATAAAAGCCAAACTATTTTATTAGTTAGTTAAGGTTTGAAACTATTTTGGTATCTAACAATTCGAGTCTGTTAGACTCGATTTCACTGTAGCAAATCGAGTTTTAAAAACTCGATTTCCATTAGTGCGTAACTGAGGTGGAGTATTTTAATTCATGTGGAACTCGAGTATTAGAGACTCGAGTTCCCTCCACCACAAATCACAAAATGCAAGAAGAAAATGTAGGAAGAAATCACATAATGCAGGAAGAAATCACAGAATGCAGCAATCAAAAAATGCAGCAACCCAGAAACCAGAAAATGCAGCAGCACGCAGGAAGAAATCACAGAATGCAACAACCAGAAAATGCAGCAACCTAGAAAAGAAAACTCAACATAGACCACTGCAAAAACCCAGAACGTCATAGAATAGCAACCCAGAAAACACAAGCAAACCAACCAGAAAAGGAAAAAACCTAGAACATCAACCCAGAAAACACTAACAGACCCAGAAAACACAAACCCCAAAACAGAAAATATTATGGGACGGTAGATGGAGGAAAAAAAAAAAAAAAAAAAGAACGAAGGAAGAAGATGGTGAACAAGAAATCCCGTATTAAAGACTCGAGTTCCACGTAGATCTTTTAGCCCACCTCAACTTTGGCAGCACACAGAAATCGAGTCTCTTAAACTCGATTTGCTACAATGAAATCGAGTCTAAAAGACTTGAGTTTCTAGTTTCCTAAATAGTTTGGAAACATTGCTAACTAATAAAATAGTATGGCGCCGCAAACGTTAATCTTCCAGTTCACAATCAAACCACTGTTGTCTCAGCTTCAGAAGCCAATCCGGTCGTGTATCCCGGACGATGTAGTATTTGACATGCTGACTTGGCTTTCAGCGAAATCCTTAATCCGATTCAGGTGCGTTTCTAAATCTGGGTATTCCACAATCACCAGCCCCATTTTCATTAGCGCACGCCTCAACCGAGTTAAATCATAAGAACAACAATCATAATGGTTATTTGCTATATACTTCACCATCGAATGAACTGTTTACTGTCATTTGCAATAGCAACCGCACATTGTCCTATATTTCAGGGTTTCATATCCCCTTTCATGCTACATTTTCTCCCTTTTCTGATACCCAAATAGTTGGCTTCTGGAATGGTATCTTCTGTCACCAGAACTATACTGACAATGTGTTGTATTTGTGGAACCCAATTATTAGAAAGGTTAAGATGCTCCATACTACTAGCTTCTGTGTCCCTTTTTCTAGCGAGAATGGCGCCCTTGGACTTGCCTACCATTCTCGACACAATGGCTTCAAGATTCTCAGAATTGCGAATCATGAGTTGCAGCCGTCTATGGCTGGTTAAGGACTTGTGGAAATGGGTTTTTTTTTACCCAAGTCATTCAGCGAGGCTGGACCCAAGGGGACACATTACCCCGTTTGTTTGTTCATGGAGCTCTGCACTATATAGTAGGATCTTCGTACTGCAAATTCATTCTGGCCTTTGATGTTAACGATGACACATTCCGAGAGATAATGCTGCCGCAAAATTACTCAGATGGAGTTGATGTGGTAGAATTTAAACGTCTTGGCTTTGCTTGTCTTTGGTGAATCTCTGAATGAATTTTTGAGGTATGCCTCATATGGGTGATGAGAGAGTATGGTGTGTCTGGGTCTTGGACAAAAATAATTGTACCTTTTACATGTTGTCTTGAGCAATTCTATGGCTGCACCAGTAATGGTGAACTTCTACTTGAGACAACTGACGATTTTCTCTTTTCATTTGATCCTAAGAGTCAAAATGAGAACAATCTTTTTCCAAATTCTATATGGAAGTATCAGATTTCAACTTCTACATGGATGGATTACACAGCCAATTTCATGGAGAGCTTAGTTTTACACAATGCAAAAAACGTCTGATTGGAATTGGAAGATTAGTCTATATTAACAGGTAGCTATCTTTGTGAAGTTTGTATGTTAAAGTCTTTTGTAGTATCATAATTTGAGTCTTAAATGAAGTTTTTATCATGGTGTCTTTTTTATTTGTAATTTCTCTCCACATGAAAGTTTTACTTCAGAGGTATTAATTTATTAAACAAAAAAGAATCCTTCTGGATACTGTGGCTATTCTATGTCAGTTGATTTTTGTCTTAGCTAGGGACGATGTGTAGATTGTCAAACATGGCTATATGATGGTGCAGTATACATTTCTTGGCCAACACAATCTTATCTTATTTGTACTTTTTGTCCCTTTGTGTTCATCATCATAAACTTAGTTTTTTTATTCTCAATAGAACTCATCACTTATCCAAAAAAAAAAAATCTTACGATGGGTGTCTGTGCCCTATTGACAATGTGAAGGAGCATTTGAGCTAAATCTCTTTGCTTTCATTCTTTCAAAAAAGAAAAGATACTGAACTTTTCATTCTGTTCATTATTCATAGAACTGATTTTTTGGTCATGATCAATAAATCAAATCTTATGCTTCAAAAGATCACATATCAGGCTTTTGATTAGTTGCTTTTATAATTTTATATTTGTTTTACCTTTTAACCAGGGATTGCTGATTTTTTTCTTATTGAAATATATGATTTTGTCTGATATAGCATGACTGAACTTACACTTACTGTGATAGACAATTGGATATGCATGAGACCGCTTTAATTATGTATACAGCAAAAGTCCAAGTCAAAATTTCGATCAACTACTTATTAAAAAAATTGACTAAAAATCTAAAACTAAGATTTTTAGGTGAAAATATAATTTTCATCCTTTTTCAAGCATTTGGTCTATTAAGCTTATGTTATTATGTGCTTTGTGTAGTTTTGTTACTACACTTGATTGTTTCTGGTCTGTGAAAAACTAATAAGTGAGCCAGTATTTTAAGTATCTATTTTTGATTTACTAGTTATTTGATAAATAGTTTGTTAGGAACCTACTGTGGTCTCCTAATCCCCTGTTGTCCTTAGGCTGTATCTACTTTGGGACCTTAGTTTAGCTTAGTTTACTGTCAAGTTTAGTGTTGCTGCAGTGCTGTTACTAATATACTCTGTTGCTTGCTGCTATACTAATGCTGATGTGCCTGGAATTGAGCTGATAATTGGTGCTAGTATGCCAGAGGGCTTATGTCAGACCCTAGTGCCTGCCTCCATCAGTATTGTTGCTGCCTTGAGCCTTCATTCCTGTGTAAGCAGCCTTAATGTTTGTCTAAGCTGCTTACTGCATAGCCTAGTTGATGCTGCCTGTTACCTTCGCGCATACTTGTGCTTACTGTTGTATCTGTGGCTATGCTGTTGGTTATGCAGTCTTATCAAAGCCCATCCAACAATGTTAGTTGTTGTTAAGATTGAGTACTAGGTATACTTGCACACATTCATTGGGCTGTTACTGATTGAAGTGTATGGGCAAGAATTTTATTGAGATAAGCAAAGCATGCAGTCAGTTACTTACTTAGCCAATGTGCATAAATTAGTTAATCAGGTGTTCAAATAGGGTTAGATACATTGTTTGCAAGCTGTCAGGTTAATCCTGCTTGTATCTTGAGGAGCCTTGTATATAATAAAAGCGCTACCATTCAATGTACTCAATTAATGAAAAATAATTAGTCTTTTATTCACTTCTTATTCTCTCCTAACTTGCAGTTCGATTCTAATCCCCCTCATATTCTTGTAGTCCTAGGCTAGCTCCCTCAAAGCAGCTAACCTTAAGTCTCATTTAGACCTAAAGTAGTCTCTTAGCATAGTTCTGATTTGGCAAAATTAACATACATAATGTTTGCAAATGCAAGTGACTAGACTAGTCACTAGATTACTATAGTCTGCCTCAATTTCAATTTTTTAAGGTAATAATAATGACATGTACTTTCTTTTTTGTATCACTTTAATCAGATTGAATGATTTGGTAGTCAAATTTGCTTACTATGTTAGTCCTAGCCTAGGAATATAGGGAGACCCTTTTCACATCAAGCTCAGAAGTTATAAATATATGCTTGAAATAAGTGATATAAGACATGGATGCTTTTTTTTTATCAATTTTTTCATCTATATTATTCAATAACACCTGTGCATACATTAACTATTTATCTTATTAAAAATCCAAGTGAAATTGCACAGAGTCTTGACCACTTCATGCAAAAACATGTTGAAGGTAAGACATAATCCAGGTCCTCCCTGTTTAAACCCCATATAAGCATTGAGTTATTCTTGATCTCATCTATGAATTTGAAAGGGGATTTGATTGGAAGCGGATGAGAGGACTATAGTGAACAAAATTAAAAGTTAAAGGATTGAATTGAGAGTTTTATGCAAAGCTAGAGAATGCAAATTGTAGTTTAGCCTAAAATTTAAAACAATAACAAATTCTCAAAAGATAAACTCCATCACCGATTCACTTCCATTTTTTTACAAATCAAATTATTAAACAGTTGCAACAACTTTTCAAATATAAATTTCACCTACATCTTATATTATGTCCTTTTGTTTTTCTCAAATTAATTATGTCGTTGGACAAATGTTTAAACGTTTGAAACTTTTTAATTTTTTTGAAAAAGAATATTACATGAATGAGTTAAAAAAAAACCCAAAGACTAACGAGATTATGATATCAAATATAATTTTAGATTAACAATATTTAATTACTAGACTCATCACACGCGTTTTGTGCGTGCAATATGGCTCTTTTTTTCTTTTTTTTGGATTTAGTGAAATAATGTTTAAAAGTGAGATAGAGATAGTGTCCTAATTTTTAGCTTCTTTCTCTATGTGAGAATTGATAAAAATTGATAAAAGTTTGAAAGCCTAAAACTTAAGAACTTTTTTCAAAATAGTAAATTACTCTTTTAATTAGTTTGTGTTTTTAAATTTAAAATTATTTAATTAAAAGATAGGGGTATTTTAGAGTGTTTAAAAATTCATGTAAGAATATTTTAGTACGCAAAATGATGAAACCCAAAAAAAAAAAATCTTATTATTAATAGTATAGATAATAATCAAGGAATAAACAAAATTAGAGAGCCCAAATAAGTTGGGCAAGTTTCAGTTTTGGGTTTGGAAAAGTAGTCTACATGAATTATAGGATTTTTTTTTTTTTTTTTTTTGGTGGCAAAATAACACCTTTTTTCTAACAATTTTGTTGGTTAGCACCATTTTCAAACTATTTAGCAAAATAACATATCGAGTCCAACATACTCGAGTTTAGTGTAGCAACTCAAGTTCTATGGAATACCCAAGCAAACTAACATCCACAAACACAGAGCTTAAATGAAATCAACAAATGCAGAGGCAAAAATACCCAAGCAAATTCAGAGACCCTCAACGAAACAACAAACCCATTTCAACTTCAACTTGCAAACCTAGATTGGATGGTGTCGAGAAGAAAAACTCTAAACAAATATGATTCATGCAATAGAAAATAGAAGAAGAAAATGAAGGAATTAGAGGAAAACGAAATCTTCGTTGTCAATGCCACCTAGGTTCAGTCCGAGCCAAAGGGTTTGGATTAGGGAGATCTGGGTTCGTGGGGATTTGGGTTAGGGAGGCCGAGGGTTTTTGGTTAGGGAAATCTAGGTTTCTTCTTTGTCTTCATTCATTCTTCTTTGTTGCTCTTTCTGCCTTTTTCTTCTTTTTCTTTAGTACTCTGCCTTTCTTCATTTTCGTTCTTCTTTGTTGTTGCTCCCTTTAGGGAAAGACTTGAGTTCTATGTCCAACTTAAGTCTTTTACAATTGAGTTGCTAGGTAAAATCGAGTCTAACAGACTCGAGATGTTAGTTTTCTAAATAGTTTGGAAACGGTGTTAACTAACAAAATTGTTAGCAAAATTGTGTTTTTTTGCCAAAAAAAAAAAGCCTAAATTATAGGATTTTTTTTTTTTCAAAATAACATCATTTTTCAAACATATTCGTTAGTTAGCATCGTTTTCAAACTATTTAGGAAATTAGCATCTCGAGTTTGTTAGACTTGATTTTGGAATACTAAATCGAGTACATTGAACTTGATTTCAACATCATGCTGCAGCTGATATGGAAATTTTTCCACGTAGGCATGAAAATCAAGCCTTACAGAGTCGATTCTTTTAAATTGAAATTGAGTCTATAAGGCTCGATTTCGATACCCAACAATTCTTACTACCTGATACTCAACGGCAAAGCACCAGAGAAGTAATAACGAAGCAACCCAGGCAGCAAAAGCTTCAAGCGATGGCAGCAAAGGCTTCAGGCGAGGGAAATCAAATTGAACTTAATGTGGGTGTGGTTTCTTGCCACCGCTCAGGTGATGTTGCTACTGCTTCAGTGGAGGAGAAGAACACGTAGGAGTCTAGAGAAGATCTTGCTAGAGGAGAAGCAACCCAAGCGGCGATTCTGACTAAACCCAGGTGGCGAAAGCTTCAAGCAATGGCAATGAAAGCTTCAGGTGATGGCTACAAGAAGATCTTGCTACAGGAGAAGATCTGATCCAATCAGGTATTTGTTTTGGGTTTTGTATTTGGTTTTGTTCATGGGTTTTTGGGGCTTGGAAGAACAAGAAAGTTCGTCTCTAGTTCTTGAAGCAAAAGGAAGCAAAACTAAATCGAGTTGGACTCAATTTCTATATGACGGAACTCGAGTCCATTTGACTCGAGTTCGATGCCTATGTGGACCAAGTATCCACCTCAGCTGCTACACATGGCAAAATCGAGTAAATTATACTTGATTTATAATTCCAAAATCAAGTCCTTTGTTCTCGAGTAGTCGAGTTGTTAGATACCCAAATAGTTTCAAAATTGTGCTAACTTACAAAATTGTGCTAACTTACAAAATAGTTTGGCTCTTAGTGTTATTTGAAAAAAAATATTAAAAAAAAAAAAAAATCCTGAATTATAGGTTTTACTCGCTTTTACTTCCTCTTTCTCAAAATCCCATAGATAAATATTGATCAGAATTCACAGAAACCACAAATGACAAAACAAAAAAAGTCGAGGATGTCTCAGATCATAACTGAACGACAAAAATCTGAGTCGTCTTGGAAGAAGAAGAAGAAGTCAATGCTTACATCCGATCGTCTACCGGACGATGTCCTAATCGACATCCTGAGTCGACTGCCACCCAAATCCTTAATCCGATTCAGGTGCGTTTCCAAATCTTGGAGCTCCACAATCACCAACCCCTTTTTCATCACCACACATCTCAACCAAGCCAAATCTTTGTCCAATGGTTATTTGCTATATACACGATTGCCTGTGGAGTTTTTGTGTGGCAAAGAATTGTGTGCTGTTGTTTACAATAGGGACCCAACGTTGACCCAGGTTTCCAAATATGAAATACCCTTTTCTGGTTCACGTATATTGGGCATTTGTAATGGCTTATTTTGCTTAGGTAGTCATAGAGTACTAAATTTGTGGAATCCATGTATTAGGAAGTTTAAGAAGGTACTTGATGGTACTTGTTTCACAAGGCATTGTCGTCATATTGCTCTTGGACTTGCTTATTGTTCTCAAAATTATGACTACAAGATTGTGAGGATGGTGTGTTTTGAAGGGTTGAATGGAGAAGGAAAAGTGATCCCAGCTGTAGCTGAGATTTATACACTGAGTAGGGATTCGTGGAGGAAAGGGATTGGAATATCGGTGGACTCGTTAAATAGGTTTGAACCCAATGGATCTATTGATAGAATTGATGAATCCCCGTGTGTGTTTTTCAATGGAGCTTTGCATTCTATAGCGTATATTGGGAACTATAAATTCATTTTGTCTTTTGATGTTAATGATGAGACATTCCGAGAGATAATGTTGCCGAATGATTACTTAAATGGAGTTAATCTACAATTTGAAAAACTTGTGGTGTTCAAGGGATCATTGTCTTTGATTGTTTTTGTTCAAGCTGAAGATGAAGAGGGTGATGTTTTCCACATATGGGTGATGAGGAAGTATGGGGTTGTTAAGTCTTGGACTAAAAAAAGTGTACCAATGGAAAAGGTTGGGCAGTTCATTGGCTGCACTGACAATGGTGAACTTTTGATCAAAAAGATTGGCACTGGGCTGATTTTGTTTGATCCTGAGGGTCAAAACGAGGAAAATCTTGGAATTAAAAATGCTACATGGGCGGCTTATACTACTAATTTCTTGGAGAGCCTAGTATTGTTTGATGGTGTAAACGTGTAATCTGAAGTGAACTCGAAGATTAGTTACTTTGAAATTCAGGCAAGACAGCCTTCTTTTTGAAATTCACATTAGCAAGTCATTTTGTGAAGATGTTGGAAAGTTCTGTTTGGTATGTAATCTGTGGATGAAGAAGTTATGTTCTGTTTTCTTTCCCATTGTAGTAGACATGAAAGTAATGTGGTAATCCTGGTTGATTTTTGTGGTCATTCTAGAACAATGTAATCTTATAGTGAAACATACATGTTTAGCCACCATAGCCTTGTGTCACTCATCTTAGCATAATGATTACTGGATTGGGTATCAAGTTAACAATTTTAGTTAATTCCACAGATAATTTTTTAATATTGTTGGTACTTCGTGGTAACCTTGATTTTGATTTTTTGCAACGCACCTTGTTGGATGTCATGTTTGATTCCTAGGAAACAAAAGATATTTTCTATAAATTATGAATTTGTTGTGTTGGCTAAATTGATTGTTATTCTTTTTTCCCCCTATTTTGATGATGTGGAGCTTTATCAAGATAGGGCCATTAGGACCCACCTTTGAGGAGTAAATCTCGAATACATGACTCCACCTGTCAGAATCATCTGTCAAGTAATCCAGGAAAACCACTAGTGGTGATTTGAGCCTAGAATGTCTTTGTCTACAGCTCATTTCAAGCCTCCCACCACTAGGCTCCAACCTAACGAGTTCCCCCCTATTTTGATAGCTTTTTTACTAATTTATTTATCGATTTATATTTTCTGTTCTATTTTTAAGTTGGCAAGAATCTATAGATTTATATGAATAGGAGATAAACTATTGGAATTAGGTCTCAACTCTCAAGTTTATTCTCAAAGTTTGTAATAATTAAATCGGCTGGATAAGCCTCATTTGACAACCCATATTGGACACTAGCCTAATTCATCAAGCTTTTGGCTGAATCCTTTTCTTTTTAAATCAGAAATTTTCGTCTTTCTATTGTTTCCTTTCTCTTTATGCTGTCCCACTTCTAAATACTCTTCTTTCAATTCTCAACATCTGTGTGTTTAAATGTTGCTTGCTAAGTTGCATATAAATTAACCTAACATATGTGTTCTAGACACTCTAGGTATGTTGGTTCCAAGTATCCCTAGCATAGAGACAAGACTGAGAAGCTAGCTCTTGCAGGTATAATACTCTTTCAAGTAATTTCTTTATACATGAATAGAGTACACATATGAATGTGAACACATTTACAACTGCACGCAGGGAAACATGCATGCTTTTTAAGCATAAAGTATGCTAAATCTTTCTAAATTGCTATTGCTATACTTTACTAATTCTATTTGGGACAACTTTCCAATTTCTTTGATGCAAATGAGGGGGTTTCTGAAAGATTTCAGTGGTAGGAGAGTAGCTGTTGCTCAATACTTGGTGGCAGTTTTAAATGTTCGAGGTGCATTTGGTGGTAGGATAGTAGCTGCACAACTTGACTTTCTATTTTTTAGTCAAATTAATTACATAAGAAAAAATGTTTTTTTTTTGCTAGCAAAAGGTAAGAGAAAAATTGTTTTAGGGATAATGTTAAAGCAGAGGAATTTCATTTTCATTTGTCTAAAAGGAGGCAAATCTTAGCATAAGAAAAATGTTTTAGGGACAATCAATTTATTTTTTATTTTTTGATAGGGGGACAATCAATTTATTTATTTATTTATTTTGATAGGAGGAGAATCAATTTATTGTTTGTTTATGATTTACACCAAGATTAAGTTTTGATAACATATACCTTGGGATTAAATCATCTTCCATTTAAATCTCTAATTCCCTTCAATCTAACACACATGACATTTATTAGATTTAGTTTGTTGCTTAACATTTAAATCCTTGAATTCCCTTCAATCTAACACACGACATTTATTAGATTTAGTGTGTTGCTTAACATTTGAATAGTTGTTTCTTAGGTTAAGAATCGCTTTCAATTTTATAGTCATTCCCCAGTGATAATAAAATCATGTCAGACTACAAATTGTGTTGAAATTTCTCTCTTTTCTCTTAAGTTCGATGAGAGTAAGGATTGCAAATAAAATATTAACACAAAAATTTATTATATGGTTGTTACATATTCAATTCAATTAATATTAACAATTATTCGGAACAGAATTGAAAATTGTGGAATTGTCATATCACAATTCAACCTAATATTAACAATTATCCGATGTCCATCTTTTGGTTACTACACTATGAGATAAAATCAATATCATATCACAATTCCTAACACATATTTTTATCAAAATAAATAAATAAATAAAATCCTAACACATAGGATCATTATGTGTTTCCTATCACAACTCCTAAGAAATAGGTACATATTTAGGATTTGTTTGGAATCCGCTTATTTTGCTGAAACTGAAAACTTTTTGCTGAAAGTATTGTAAATAAAGGTAAAAATTAACTGAAATAGCACAATGGGACCTATAAATAGTACTAAAAAGTGCAATAGGACTCATGAATAGTAACAAAAATAAGCTGAATAGTAAAATAAGCTTGCTTTTCAATTTAGAGCCAAACGCACACCTAATCACCAAGAGTATTCAACGAGCAATTCACATCATAGTGTAACTTGTCTGTTCACTCAAGTTCTGTGGCAACAAATATCTAACTATGACTTAAAAACATTTCATATTCCCCACCTACCCAATAAATCATATGGAGATAGATCTTCTTCTTCTTTAAAGGAAACACATGATTTTCAAATCATTAATTAATGTAAAGTAGGTTTATGTGATAAAATAAAGTTTGCATGTTTATGAATGATATATTGTTTGTAAAAAATATTTGTGGGGGTCCGAGGACCGAGGAGGATAAGGAGCCGTATGTCCTTCACCAATTCGTTTGTAAAGCACCTTTGACCCGAGAAGTTGGTTTACCCGAGAAGAGGATGAGGAAGGTGCAAAATGTCTCATAAGCGCCTGAGTGGGAGAAGTAGCCTTCTAGGAGAGGGCCAAGGTCGCTAGAAGAAGTTTCTTGTAAAAGTTTACCTACTACCTCTGCATTGAATGCATAGCAACAATCTTATCAACTGCATTAATGAGGAAATGACACTTGAATAGTAGATTCACAGCTAAGCAGCCCCTTCTACCACCTTTAACAGAACTTTGATGGGACAAGTGTCCTAAGGAAAGCCTTGAAGTATACAAGTGGAGAGCTAAGATGCAAAGGAAAAGGAGTATATAAGGGAGGGGAACTTCCCAATTAAAGGGACGGGTTCTATTTTTTTAGGAGATCATAGTTAAGAAGATAAGAACTGGAACAGTGGTGGAGGACCTAGATTAAGACTTGCATAAATTCTTGTATAAGAACTCATCCTCGGACTAACCCGAGGATAACATTAATCTTAATTACTCTTCGAATCATTCTTCTCTATTCATATTTGGTCTTCAGCCACAAACCTGAACTTAATTTAACTTACACCAAAATCGTTTTCCCACTCTCTATACAAATTCTATTGTTTTGGGTTTAATTTGAAGTAAAGGGCCTCACTATTCTCAGTGGGTTTGGGCCATCAATTTTCTAGCACTTACAATATTAATATTTGTTACATTCTAAAATGAGTCTACATATAAATAGGGTAGTCTGCTCATTATTTGTTCATGCATTCTTTTCTCAATAAATTCAATTTAGGAAATTTTGTTTAAAATAATTAAAATAAAGTATTTGAGAGTATGCTATCGTGTGTGACAAATAGGGCAGCTAATATATATATATATATATATATATATATCTTCTTAACGGTAAGTTTTTAAGGGGTCAAACTCATGGGAATTGAAACTAATTTCTCTTTTTTTGTTTTTGGTTTTTAAAAACTATTGATAAGTGAAAAAAGCACCCAAATCTTGAACCTACAACCTCACTCTTCACCTAACACTAAAACTTATTGATAGAAATTGAACTTGAGCTATCTCCTATGTGGAGATTCAAAAACACTACTTTTTTCTTATAATTGAAAAAAGGTGGGAGGGAAGATCAAAGGTGTCATCCCTACTTAGGCATGACGATATTAGTTCCCTATCCGCTGGGGACTTGGTAAGCAACAAAGCCAGTTGAGTCATAACCTAATTCAACCCCAACGGTCAAGGTACTAGTAGACATTAGGGCATAGGCGTGGAAATAATTCCTAATGCTTCCCATTTGAAGATTCAATGTCAAGACTTACCATCCTCCAAACAAATGTGTGGGGTGGGGGTTAACCCCAATGCCATTAAACCACCACAATCGGTGGTAGCCAAAAATACTACTTGAGTCAAGAGGCTCATGATAGGT
This sequence comes from Quercus tomentella, assembly GCA_028535165.1. Classification (NCBI taxonomy): domain Eukaryota; kingdom Viridiplantae; phylum Streptophyta; class Magnoliopsida; order Fagales; family Fagaceae; genus Quercus; species Quercus tomentella. The sequence continues at coordinate 37,403,055 of JAPQVY010000012.1, read as the reverse complement.
AATGTTTGTTTCTTTGAGTACACTTTTTAAGTGTAACAAGTTTACAACTTTAAAAAAAAAAATTAAAAAAAAAAAAAAAAAGAAGAAAAGAAAAGAAGAATCTAAAGTATAAACTCACAAGAAAATTACAATTCCATGCCTAATTGCAAGCCGCTTGATTAGCACCTTACCCAAAAATCAACCTTATTTTCTTTGCATCTTCCACCAATTGTAGAAATTTATCCACCCTTCATCCCTCTTTTTTTTTGTGGGGAGGGGGGAACTGAAAGCTAGGAGCTTAAGCTAATCAAATTGTTATAAAAAAAATTTCCACAATGCACAAAAATGAAAAAGCAAAAAAAAAAAAAAAAAAAAGTTACTAATAATAAAATAGTCACCAATAGCCTTATATTTTATCTCACACCTCCTGCATTTTAATGTTTTCAATCAAGATGTCTAGAATTGAAATCCCTTTTTCCCATTATTGTAATAATAATAATAATAGGATAGCCATGAGCTCCAAATAAATCTTTTGGGGGAAAAAATCCCCTAAAGAAAATATTTTTTATTCAATTCCATCCTCTTTCTCATGACCCATATCCCATATGGTGCAATTTCATCATAAGTGGCTGATGGAAGATTAAAATATGGAGGAGTGGGTCAAGTCCACCAAATAATTGGGCCATACCATGAACTCGTAACAATTATATAACACAAAACTCCTTTAGTCCCATCATTAAAAAATAGAGAGCCCAAAACATGATTTATTTAGTCCAAAAAAAACGACCGAATGTAATTAGATTTTTTTTTTTTTGGGTTAAAAGGGATAAGATAATGCATTAGATAATAGAGTTAACCCAAACCATACGGGTGGTACAATGTTATTAGGTCTTTACCTCATATCTACTCCATTGTGCACACATTTTTAATAATTATATTTTCTTTCCTTACAATAAGTGAGAGATGATGAATTTGATTTTAGGTTTTCTTTATGAGAAAGATCAGGTAATGTCACTAAACTACAAATCTCTTGGCAATAATTATAAAATTAATATAATTTAATTATTGTGGATAATTTCTTAATAACAAAAATACTCTAAAATATTGATAAACATGTGTTTTGGTGACAATAAAATCTCTTTTTTTTTTTTCCTTTTTTTTTTTTTTTCTAAAATTAATTCTATGTTTATACCTTTTTTTACCACTTATAAGTAGACTGGGGGATTTGAAACCAAATTTTCTTTATAAGAGAAGAGAATAATGATAATAAATCACATGACTCTCAGCTATGTAAGTACTTTCAACATATGTTAGGATTATTGTTTTCTACCTAGAAGAAGGTGAAGTTTTTCATTATATAAGAGACTTTTTTTTTGCTAAACCATTTGTTGATGCCCATTTTTGCAAAACTATACCCAAAGGCCCATGAGGAAGAAAACCCAATGAAAAGCAAGACCCAAAGACCCACCAAGAAGACCGAAGAGCAAGAAAGGTCCAAAGAAAGAAGTGCAAGGGAAAGGGACCTGCAGCAAAATACAAATCTACCGCAGAATACAGTTCTTTGGCAGAATGGTTTCGGCAGACAAAGACAAATTGGGCGCAAGACCCTTTTGATCCAGTCAACATTATCTGGCCCACAAAGGCCCAAATTCTTTTGTATAAAAGGATAGGCGTGAAAACTAATATGAAGAAGCACGATGAAAAGAAATAAGGAACGGCAGGAAGTGTCAGCAGCAAGAATCACGTGAAGGAAAGAAAAGCCAAACCAAAAGAAAATGACAAACGTAATAGGAAACGCGTGAGGAAATAAGACAAAACACGCAGCAGACCAAAACAAAACTAATCTGCTACAGCAGAAACAGCCTGGGAGACAAACATAGAAGACAGTGAAGCAAGCACAGAAGGGTCGGGGCACCACCAACTTGTACCCAGCCAATACAAGGGAGGTGGGCCCACGGTCAAGGGAATTCAGAGGGTGTGGTTTGGTGGTGGGGGGAAAAGGGGGTCTATATTTGGTTTCCTACCGTAACTTCTTTTGGGGAATATATCTTGCTGGGATGGTATCTTACCCAAAAGAAGTAATAAATGGTTGGGACCATCTGATGCATGCCATAGAGCTAGGTAGTAAGGTAGAGGTATACAGCAGGAACAAACAAAAGGGAATTTTGTCGTGAAATGGGTAGTGGTGCAGCAGACATGAACTGAATAATAGCAGTGGTCTGGGCAACCAATGGATGAGTGGGTAATCTTGAAATGATGCCCACAACAAACCAAAAACAGTTGGTGAAGCCCTAGGGGTAAAAGGGAGAAATCCCATTGAATCAGTTGGCTATAAAAGGAAGGTAACTAGGCAGAAAAAAAAGGACGGAAGGGAGGAGGAAAAACAGAGGAAGAAAAAGGAAAAACAGGGGAAGAGAGAAAAACACCGAAAGAGAGAAACCCAATGGAGGGAAGCACTTAAGGGGGGCAAACCCATGGTAAGAGAGTAGTAAACACCCAGAGAGAGGTACCCAGGAAAATGAAAGACCATAAATGGGGAACAACACACGACAGGAGAGTAATAAAAAACTAAGAGTAAAGAAAGAACGGAGAGAAAGAAAGAAAGTGGTAAAATAAAGAGAGAAAATACGGCAGGAATAGGGGCATGCATCAATAGACCATCTTTTCCCTCCCTTTTAGCAAACCCACTCTTTGATGTCCCCAAAAGTAATAGCTAGTAGCCATTTAGGCTTATTCTCCAAAATGAACAACTTTGATGGTAAAAGCATATGACAAGGTTGTTCAAGTTGAGGTTTGGGTTCTTTCTTGGTTTACTTATCCTATGGGAAGATTCAATACTTGATTTTGATTGCAAATATATTTGATTTCTCTCATTATAAATTATATCTACTGTATTTAGTCATCCTGCCGTAGCACGTTTTTATTACGTCTGCTGCATCAATTATCCTGCTGTGGTATCTTTACTTTTTGTACTAGTTATTCTGCTGTAGCACCTTTTCATTATATGTATCGTGTTAGCTATTATACTAGCTAAACCTTTTCTGTGGAAGCTTTCTTCTTTATTTGTTATTACGTGTTTCACTGTTGACACAAACTAATCATTATCCTGCCATAAGTATATATATACATATATCTTGTTTCTCATGTTCTGCAAAATATATTTTATATATGTATATGTGAATATGTATAAGTATATATACTCATTATGTATGTATATATTTGAGAATATGCTAACTCATTTAAACTAACATTTGTTTGATGGGTATTTTCTTTGGGCTTTAGATTTGCTTATGTGCAGGAAGTAGAAAAGTATTTCCACAATAAAAATGAAGAGTAGTCATTCACATTACAAAATGTTTTACTGCACGGTAGAAGACTTTAAAGCACAACAAACAGCTTTAAAACACAGTAGACAACTTCAATGCACAGAAGAAAGCTTTATTGCACAACAGGAAGCTTTATCGCACAGCAGGAAGCTTTATCGCACAGCAGAAAGTTTTGCTACATAGCAAAAAAGTTAGTCTTGCAGCAGAAACTGGAGAAAAGTTCATTTTGCGGCAAAAACTGGAAAAAAGTTCATTTTGCGGCAAAAACTGGGGAAAAGTTACTTCTGCGGCAAAAACAGAAGATAAGCACCACGTTCTGCCCACTGTAAGCGTGCTCCTGGCAGACGAGACATAGTTTGCGTACAAGCCGGACCAAATTGGGTTGCAGTTGGACCGGTCTCAACTCTCTTACTCAGAATACTCGAGCCCAATACCGTAGGAGGCAGCCCAGCCCACTTTAACCACAAAAAGACCCACTACACCATTTTATAAGAGACTTGAAACATCAATAAGAATTAAAATTTATAATAATTTTGTTCAACACATCACTCAATTCAAACCTAAAAGTTATAAAAGATTATTTCAAAAATATTGGCAAACAATTCAAAGAAAATTATTTCATAAATCATCTTTGAAACACAAAGTACCTTTGTTCCACTAAGATTGATTTCTTACAACATTTTGATAGCATTTGAAACACTTCATCACATGAAAAACAAACGAAGAGAAAAAATAACAAGCATGACACTAAAGCTTCACATAAGCAAGGCTTATGATAGGGTTGTATGAGAATATTTGAAAAAGGTGATTGAGGCTCTAGGTTTTCATGATAGTTGGGTTAACTTAAGTATGAAGTGTATTACTTCTATGAGTTACTCTCTTTTGATAAATGATGATAACTGCAGCTATTTTCTATCATCAATGGTATTAGAAAAGTGGATCTTCTCTCCCCTTACCTATTTTTATTCTATATTGAGGACCTCATAGCCTTAATGATACAAGCTTCTCCGTTGAGGGCCTCACACCTTCATAGAGACAAGCTAAATCTAAAGATTTGATTAGATGGGTGATTCTTAGCAAAAAAAGATTAGAGGGGTGATAGTATATAGAGGAGTCCCATGGGTTTCTCATATCCTATTTGCTAATGATACTCTTTTTTATTTATTTATTTATTTTGGTCAAGTAACCACTCAAGAGGACTGCAATTTACTTGTTCTCCTAATGCTTTATGAGTATGCCACAGGCTAAAAACTTAATGAGAACAAAACACTAGGCCACATTTAAAACCTAAAATCAACATGATAAAGAATTTATTCACAAACTCCATCCTCTCTCATGGTTGATTGTCCGTCGAAAGATTGAAATATGGGAGGAGTGAGCCGACTCCACCAAGTAATTGGGCCATACCTTGGACTTGTAGCAATAAAAAAAAGCCCAAAACAAGATTGGTTTGGTTCAAAAACCCGACTGAATGTATCTGTATTTAGGTCTTATTGTGATCTTATCTCACAAACAACAAACCTTAAACCTTAAACCTTAAACGTCGGTCGAATCAAACAGCCATGTCTCAGAAGAGAAAACCAAAACTCTCCTCGTCCGAGCGTTTACCGGACGACGTCGTATTCGACATTCTGGTTCGGTTACCAGTGAAACCCATAATCCGATTCAGGTGCGTTTCAAAACCTTGGTACTCAATCATCACAAACCCTCTTTTCATTACCGCACAACTCAACCGATCAAAATCATTGTTACCCAATAATGTTAATGATGATCATAATGGTTATCTGCTATGTACATCACTAGCTGTATATCCTCACCATGAATTGAGTGTGTTTGTTCGCAATAGCTATCGCACATTTACCCAGATATCAGGCTTTGAAATCCCTTTTAGTTTTGACTCATTCGTCGGCTTCTGTAATGGCATATACTGCTTCTTCGAAATCCATTATAGAATATATTTGTGGAACCCAGTTATCAAAAAGTTTAAGATTCTCACTCCTACTCTCGTTTGTTGTGACAAATTTTTTTGTCGCGGTGTCGCTCATGGACTTGTATATCATTCTCAAACCAATGACTTCAAGATTCTCAGAATTTTGTTTGAGAAAGAGCTGCCGCTGGCGGAGGTGTACACTTTGAGTACTGATTCATGGAGAAGTGTTGAGATATCTGTCGAGTCATTGAGAGGGTCTCCTATTGTTGATATACGTGGGAAGCCCTTTGTATTTGTTAATGGAGCTCTGCACTCTCTGATATATACTAAGGACCACAAATTTATTTTGTGCTTTGATCTTAATGAGGAGAGATTTCGAGAGATAATGCTGCCGCAAAATTACTTTGATGAGTTTTCTAATAAATTTGAATTACCTGAACGACTAGCAGTGTTCAAGGGATTTCTGGCTTTGGTTGTTTTCGGCGGATATGATATATGCCAAATATGGGCGATGATGGAATATGGTGTGGTTAAGTCTTGGACTAAAATAACTGTACCATTTGATTCTGTCCTGAGGTTCTTGGGCTGCAGTGACTATCATGAAGTTATGATTAAAAAACCTAAAACAAGCTATGTTGCCTCATTTGACATTGATAGTCTAGACAACAATCTTGGAATTGAGAGCTTGGTTTTACTTGATGGGTAAATGTGTGATTTAGATAAGCACAATCTTTGTGAAGTTCATATTGTCAAGTATTTAGTAGTATCATATGTGCAATTTGAGAATTAAATGTTGCTCTTATTATGTTGTGCTACAGTATACATGTCTAGCCTTACAAGATTGGATATATTGGTTTTACCTGTAAATTGTTGGTACTTGGCTTGATTTTGATTTTTGTAGCACACCTTGTTAGATGTCATGCTTTTATTTGTAGGCAACAAAAGAACATTTTCTATAAACTATGAATTTTCTCTGTTTGCTCAATTGATTATCAACCCCCCCCCCCCCCCCCCCCCCCCCCCTGTTTAATTGCTTTCATACAAACTTATTTATCTATTACACCTCCCATTCTCTTTTTAAGCTGGTAAACATCTGAAGATTTATATAAATAGGAGAATAAACTCTTAGGATTAGGTCTCATGTTTAATTATCAGTTGCATAAGCCTCATTAAAGACTCATCTTGGACATTAGGCAAAATCATCAATCTTTTGGTTGGTCCTTTTCTTTTTTATTCTTGGTTTTTCTTCTTTCTATTGTTTCCTGTCTGATGCTGGCAGTGAGAAGTCAGTTTTATTTATTTTTAAATGTCAAGGAAAATATGTAATGATATGGACTGTATTAATAGCCATTTAGGTATTATTTTGGATTTTATTTAAGTTTGGTTATTTATTTGGGTTTAGTAGTAAAAGCCCAAGGAGTCCAAGGCTTTAAGAAATCCAAGTTCTACTAGGAATAGGTATTATTCTTCTATTTTAAGATTTGTAATCCTTTCTATTGAGAAGGATAATAATAAATTTTCAGATTTTTAGAGAGGCAATGAAACTTGTCAAAGGTTTGTGCTGCAACCTTCTTCAAGGTGTGATGCCAAGGAAACTGTAGGTGTGATGCCTAGAAGTTTATCTTTTCTTTCACGTTCTTACATTCCGACAACTTAAACCCTTTCAAATTTGTCACTTATTAAACCACAAAATCCAAAGCTTCAAAACCCTAAGCCTACGGTCCTTACGATTTTGATTACCTTGGTGAAAACTAACCATCTCATCATAAAGCCTTTGCTTAAGTCTATTTTGAAAATTTGAAGAACCTTTTCTTTAAGACACATCTGTAACTCTTCCCAATGCATAATCAAAGGCATGTATCACTACAAGAAAACATAGTGCAAAATCTTGCTCTGATACCAAAATTGACATAGGACATTTAAAATAAATAAAACTGGCTTCTCACTGCCTGCGTCAATTTCTCTTTCTATTGTCCTACTGCTAAATGCTTTTTTTTCAACATCTATATATGCCTAAATGTTGATTGCTATGCTGTAGATTGTATATCAACCTAGCATATTTGTCCTAGATACTCCAGGTGTATTGACATAGGACATTTAAAAATAAATAAAACAAACTAAAATTAGCTTCTCACTGCCTGCATCACTTTCTCTTTCTTTGTCCTACTGCCAAATGCTTTTGTTTCAAAATATATATATGCTTAAATGTTGATTGCTAAGCTGCAGATTGTACATCAACCTAGAATATATGTCCTAGATGCTCAAAGTGTTTGGTTCCAATTATCCCTACCATAGAGACAAGACTGAAACTACCTTGCCCTTGAGCTAATTCAGATGCAACAAGGCAGCTAAATTCAGCCTAAGCTGGGTTGGGTAAGGGTTAAAAATTGTACACTTTGAGAGTTTATAAAACACCATTAAATATTTATTGCTTTCCACCATATATGCCTACCCACTAGAATTTTTCTCTCTCCTTGTTTATTGCTGAATAAGGTACAAATTAACCTTTTGAATCGTATTTTGAGTATTCCTATAAATTTATTGATGTATATCTTGTATTTGTGATGCTCTTTTAATTTCATGGTCTAGTTTAATTACTAATTAGTAAAAATTATTTTTATTTTGGGAATTTATATTGGTCACACTCATTTACAATGGTAGATCTTACTTCAAAGTATGGTGCATATTTTTCAATTTTAAAGTTTAGAAAATTATCTTGGGTGATTTCCTGTTTCTCTTTCTTAATGTATATCAGTCTTACCAAGAGCCTTGTAATTCAATCGGCACTTCTTGTTGTTTCAAAGGGAGACATTTAGGGTTCAAATCCCCCCAACCCTAGCTATCAAACTGTTATTATTTAAAAAAAAAAATAACTGGTCAGTCTTCTACAATGACTATTGGGTTCTTTATGATTATTGTTAGATAGATATATATATATATATATATATATATATTTATATATATATATATATAAAAAATACAATATATATATATATATATATTTATATATATATATATATATAAAATACAATATAAAGTATATGTAGCAGATTTAAAATTGTGTGTGTGAAACTTTGAAATGAGAAGGGGATGGTTTGATATTTTTTGATTAGGAGTTGCACTTTTCCCAAAAAGTGTTTGTTTTTGTTTTAGGCATTTTATGGTTTGCATTGTGGCAAGAAATAAGCCATCATAGATAGGAGATACTGAGGATGGTGAAAAGCCGTGGAAAATGGTTTTTGTAACCATGGGAACTACTTGTTTTGATGCTCTTGTTAAAGCAGTGGATACTTGGGAAGTTAAGCAAGAGTTGTCGGATAGAGGCTATACTGATCTTGGCATTCAGATGGGTTGTGAATCATACACGCCCATTAAGGTATTATTTTAATCTTGAACATTGGCTGTACTATCTTGTTATATCAGGTGTTATGGTTTCTAATAAAATTATAGTAATTCAATTTATTGTTAGAACATTGCTTCTTAATTTGAATTGAATGTTTTGTGCCACTTTGAGATAAATTCTAGGGGTTTGGAAAAGTTATAATGATGAATTTTCAGGTTGAAGTTTCTATGTATTTAAACCTAATAATTTCTGAAGTTGAAAATTTTATCAGATTCTTTCATCAGTTATGCTCTGTCAAAAATTTTATAGAAAATTTGAAGAATTCTGTATAAATATCAGGATGGACAATCTTGACAATTTGTATCTACAACCTCATATTCTCTTTCTCTTCTTGGATTTGATCTATTGAGATGCAAAAAAGGTGAGTAACACCAACAAATCACCAGAGGTGGAGAAAGGGCTACAAGTAATTATAAAAAGGAGTACTTGTGTGCTGAAAGGTGATTTAGCATTTAAGTATTAAATTTTGAATTCAACTTGAAATTAAAAAAATAAAAAATAAAAAATAAAATAAAAAGAAGAAGAAGAAGAAGAAGAAGAAACATATTAACTATAATTTGAAGTCGAGTTCTCCTCTTCTTGTAAGAACAAGGTGGAGGGTACAGTCATGGGTTCAAGAGCCTCCAACTGCACGTGTAGTTACTGATAAAAAAAGAGAAAAGAAAAAAAAAGAACTATGCTTAGAGCCAAGTTCTGTCAAAATATTTACCCAAAGGTCCTTAAAAAATTCCACACACATTTGATATTAATGTTCTAAACCTTTTCTTTTTGTGCAGTCTGGAGGAGAAGATGGGTCCCTAGCTGTAGACTTCTTCACTTTCTCATCAAGTATTGCGGATTATCTGAGATCTGCATCTCTGCTGATCAGTCACACATGTAAGCACTTGATAACTATGTTCTAATTTCTTATCCTTTGTTGGAAATGGCCAGATTTTACTGATATGAGACTTCTTGCCTATGCTTGATTTATTATCTGATGAATTGGGCTTCATTTGGAAGATTACTGGTTCAAATTTTTCATTAGACTGATACTAGTCATTTGGACGTTTGGTCCTTCACGATAATATCATCAGGATGGTGTGTGGATATGTTATAACTTTGTTACCTTGATAGTTTAGATTAATTTCAGTCCCCAATTTGGTTGCTTATATCAAAATTTTAGCCTTAAGGCTAACATATTAGGCTCGAAGATTAATCATACAAGTTATTGGGAGTAGAACATAAGTCCTTGCGGACTTTCCTAAGGATGAAAAAGATAAAATATTAACAAAAACCAAGCCCTTGTGAAAACTTAAACAGGTGCATTCTCTTAAAAAAATTTGTGTGTTAGATTGATACCAACTCATCATTTCTTTCAACTTCTATGTATATGACTTCCCTTCAATTCTCATTCCTATAGTTGTCATTGGGAAATCTCCTGGAATGTTATTATTGGACTGGATATGCTTAGTTTTCCACGGAAATGTTTACTTGATCATTGAATATAGCTGCCACACATCAGATGAACTTCTGAAATAGTAATAATCAAATTTGAGTCGGGCATTATTGTAGGATTTGTCCCATCTTCTAGAAGGAACAACATAATTTGTACTTATGTACATCAGTACATGAAAGGAAAAGTTATCTGCAGGCCAACCTTATCTACCCTTCCATTAATGAGGATGGTATTAGTCACCAAAATTCCATGAAGCAAATAAATTGTGGAGCCAATACAACTAACAACAACGCAAATTGTACCAAAGTCCATGCCACTTGTATTAATTTCGAAGCAGCAAAGATAATTTTTGCTGTCCAAGAACTTTAAGCTGCCTGCAGTTTGGCATGTTGGGGTTGGATACAGTGCAGAGGTGGGCTTAGAAGCTGCCTCAGAATATATCAGTGTCAACCCTCACCAACCCCCCACCCCCCAACTTTTTCTGTCTTTTCTCTTCCAGCGGGGAAAAAGGAAAATATTAAACATCAGGATTTTAGTCCAACTTGCACCCTGTTACTTGGTAACTCTATTCCAAACTTATGGATCTCTCTCTCTCTCTCTCTCACACACACACACACACACACAAAGATGCACAATTAAAGTTCTTTGAGCTGTATGTCTAAGTTTTGGATTGTTAGAGGATTCATATTCGCTGTACCAATTTGTAATTATCTGTGACTGATTTTTACCATGGTGCTGGGTGAGGAAGCATAATTGAGACTTTGTGACTAGTTAAGCCTTTAATTGTGGTGGTGATTGAGGATTTGATGGACAATCATCGAAGTAAGTTGGCAGAAGAAGTACAGTAGAGGAAGCATTTGTCCTGTGCCTGCCCTCAAACACTCTTTAGAGGCTATGTAAAAATGTGTGGTCAAGTGTGTGGTGCAACTTTATTATCACACACAAGTAGCTGATCCGTTTGAAGATTGCAATATGGAGGAGTCGGTGGAGTCCACCCAAGTAATTGGGCCATACCTTAAGATGTAGACAGTGACAGAATTGACTGGGTTATTTCCAATAATTTGGGCCCTCTGCCAGATGATGGGTTAAAAGGCTTCACTTCAAGTCTTGAATATTTCCAATAATTAGAGAACGCGATAGCTTTGTGACTCATAGTGGGTGAGGAGGGACCCGCCTGACCCAGACCAAAGGGCTTTGTGCGGGTTAGGTGGATGTTTGGGTCGGGTTCGAACTTGTGCTCAGGCCTTTTTGGATTGGTCGCGGGTTTAACCCGACCTGCCTGATCCTGAAATTTCCTTTATTTATTTATTTTATTATTTTTCTTCTTTTGAGTTTTTAAACTTTGGGCGGGTTTGATGTTACATTCCCTAATATAGCATTCTCAAACCCAAAAAATATCGTCTTTTTAAAATTATATATTTTTATTTCTAATTATAAATAGAGTAATATTACATGTACAAACTATTTTACAACATTTTACAAATTATTGATGTGGTAAATTCTTACTAGTTCTAATTGAGGCTACCACTAACATCACATTTTTACTTACCAATAATTATTTGGAAAATTCTTAAACCACATCAATAATTTGTAAAAATATTGTAAAATAGTTTGAGCCTACAGTATTACTCTATAAAAAATAAAAATAAAAATCTTGTTGTAGATTTCCCTCGTATTTCCTTTTCCAATTTAAAACGTTAACTAAATATTAGGTTACTTGCTATATCAGGTTAAGAGAGTAATTCTACCGTATCCCCCAAAAAAGGGGAGGTACGGTACCCACTAGTAGGTAACTTGTTATGTTATGTTACTTTTTTCTTATTTTTGTCACATTTGGTGGTTTCCTTATTTTTTTTTCTCATATTTGACAGTGTCATCCTCACATTGTGCAGTTCTAATATTACATGTGACAGTTCTTTTCTCATATTTGGTGGTTTTCTTAATTTTTTCCTCATATTTGATGATTTCATCCTCACATTGTGCAGTTCCAACATCACATTTGATAGTTCTTTTGTTACATTCGGTGGTTTTTTTTTTTTTTTTTTTTTACATTTGACTGTTTTATTATCACATTGTGTAATTCTAATATCACATTTGACAGTTCTTTTGTCATATGTAGCTTACTTTTTTCTCACATTTAACGATTCCTTCTTTACATTATATAATTTCAACATCACATGTTTATCATCTTCTAATTAACATTAATATGCGATATTAATATGGATATATTAATTAGTTAATTAATTAAGTAATTAATTAATTAATTAATTATTTAGTTATACATATTTATATATTTTCTAAGTTAAGCTTTGTAACAACTTAATGCATCAGCATGGTGGTAATTCGGTTATGTTTTTGCCTAGCACTCTGGTTCGAATCTTAGCTCTTCATGCCTCCAATTTTAATTTTTTGAATTTTTAATTTTCCTCAAGGTCCATAAGCAGTAAAGCCCACAAGAAACACGCCCAAGAAAAAACCCTAGTTCATCCCAAATCTTCTTTCCTTCAACGTCGATGATAATGGCCACTGTTTTTCCTCTCTTTCTTTGCCCTTTTGTTCGAAGTCTCCACCGTTTCTCATCACTAAAATCTCAGTACGTTTCATCCTTATTCTTTAGTTTTCCATCTGGGTTTTTTTAACTATTGCCATTTGGCTTTTGTATTGCTAAATTGTTATTAATTTTGTTTTGTTTTTGTTTTCCTTTCGATTTCGTAGGATTGCTAGGAACAAAACCCAGAAGCTTATATTTTTTCTATTATTCTTTTTGGTTCCTAGCAGGTGAGAGAATAGTTAATTTGTATATACTTGAACTATTAAACTTTTAATTTTATTTATACTACTGATTTCAATTTAGTTTCATTTTCTTTATTTTTTCCAGCTGGATTTTTTTTGTATTGCCGTTTGGTTTTTTCATGAATCATCGTTTTTAATTTTGTTTTGTTGTTGGTTTCCTTTTGTATAGTAGTATAAAATAGTGTTGATTTATACTTTCTATACTTTCTACGGTTATGTATTAATTTTTTAGGAATAATATATTGGTCCTCTTTATTTTATTTTATTTTTTTATTGAAAAGTGTACATCTTCTTTGTTTAGGAATAATATGTCCACATGGGTCACAATATAGAGAATGAAGGGAAGGTTGTTTTCATTGATGTGGAAAAACATTAGAGCACTGTCTTTGAAAAAGGAATAAATCAATTGACTGATGCCCAAATAACTGGTTTGAAATTCAGTTCCCTAGATGATGGTGGAGAATTTTATAACACGTATGCAAAGTTGGTTAGCTTTAGTATTCGCAAAGATGAGATAAAGCGTAATAAAGATAACATTGTGACCTCTAAAAGATGGGTTTGTGCAAAGGAAGGATTGTGAATTAGGAAAAATGAGGCCAATTTAAATTGCATGTGTGAGAGACCAATAACAAGAAGTGGTTGCAAGGTCGCTTTTCGTATTAGGTTTGAACGAAAGTTAGGTGAATGGGTGGTAGGAGAGTTTAAATTTAAAAGGGAGCATAATCACGTCTTAGTTATGCAATTTGAGACTCAATTTCTTCGTTCGCATAGGACTATTAAGGATTCTGATAAGGCTCAGATTATAGCACTGGATAATGTTGGGGTTAAATCAAATCAAATCATGGAACATTTCATCCAACAAGCTAGAGGATACAAGAATATGGGGTTCACTCCAAAAGACCTCTACAACCATATAGCGGCAAATCGCAACAACAATATGCGGGATGGTGATGCTGAATGTGCTTTGGCATATTTACAAGCAAAAGCAAATATGGACTCGTCATTTTTTTTTCAATACACTGTTGATGAAGAAAGCCGTTTGGCTAATCTGTTTTGGACAGATTCTCAAAGTCGCTTAGATTATGCATGTTTTGGAGATGTAGTCGCATTTGATACAACATATAAGACGAATGTATACCAAAAATCCCCTTGTTATATTGGTAGGAGTCAACCACCACCGGCAGACTATAGTATTTGGTTTTGGACTATTGGTTGATGAGACCATCAAAACATATACTTGGGTGTTGCAAAATATGCTTGTAGCAATGAACAACAAGACTCTTGTTTTAGTCGTGATAGATGGGGACAAAACAATGACTAAAGCTATTAAATGGTTTTTCCAGAGTCTCGACATCGTTTATGTGTGTGGCATCTTGAAAGGAATGTCACACACATAAACGATGTCGAGACTTTGGAAAAACCATTTTAATAGATTTACTCATTGCTTTGTCCCAATCTATCACAACTGAAACAGGAGTCTTATTGTTCATTGCTACAAGCATATTTTGCAACACCTAAGTATATGTTTCGATTGTCTCATTAACCACTAGTCCAAAACCAAATACTATAGTATGCCGATGGTGGTTGACTCCTACTAATATAACAAGGGGTTTTTTGTATACATTCATCTTATATGTTGTATCAAATGCAACTACATCTCCAAAACATGCATAATCTAAGCGACTTTGAGAATCTGTCCAAAACAGATTAGCCAAACGACTTTCTTCATCAACAGTGTATTGAAAAAAAAGAAAATGACGAGTCCATATCTGCTTTTGCTTGTAAATATGCCAAAGCACATTTAGCATCACCATCCTGCATACTATTGTTGCGATTTGCCGCTATATGGTTCTAGAGGTCATTTGGAGTGAACCCTATATTCTCATATCCTCCAGCTTGTTGGATCAAATGGTCCATGATTCGATTTGATTTGACCCCAACATTATGCAGTGCTATAATCTGAGCCTTATCGGAATCCTTAATAGTCTTGTGAGAACGGAGAATTGAGTCTCGAATTGTGTAACTAAGTCATGATTATGCTCCCTTTTAAACTCTCCTACCACCCATTCACCTGACTTTCATTCAAACCTAATACGAAAAGCGGCCTTGCAACCACTTCTTGTTATTGGTCTCTCATGCATGCAATTTAAATTGGCCTCATTTTTCCTAATTCGCAATCCTTTCTTTGCACAAACCCATCTTCTAGAGGTCACAATGTTATCTTTATTACGCTTTATCTCATCTTTGCGAATGCTAAAGCTAACCAACTTTGCATGTGTTATAAAATTCTCCACCATTATCTAGGGAATTGAATCTCAAACCAGTTATTTGGGCATCAATCAATTGATCTATTCCTTTTTCGAGGATAGTGCTCCAATGTTTTTCCCCATTAATGAAAACAGCCTTCCGTTGGTCCTCTGTATTGTGATCCATGTGGACCAATATATTATTCCTAAACAAAGAAGATGTACACTTTTCAATAAATAAAGGGGACTAATATATTATTCCTGTATCATGATCCACTATAAACATCTCTATATCGATCCATGTGGACCAATATATTATTCCTAAAAAATTAATACATAACCATAGAAAGTATAAATCAACACTATTTTATACTACTATACAAAAGGAAACTGTGGGGGGCACGCTTTGTCAGCCAACAGTGGGCCTTAGGACCAGGATGAAGCCTAGCCATGGTGGGAAGCGAAAACGGGGTCGGCAGACATTTAGCCCAATCCAGCTGGGCCGGGCCGGTTCTATTTAAGGATAGTCCGAGGAGTAGTGCCTCCTCGGACGCACTTAATGGACGTCAAATACGTATCCTGTCCATGGTGAGGAACCCTCCTAAAAGAAGGAAGTGCTAAACGGACAGGGAACAACCACTACTGCCGCATTAAATGCAGGGAAACTACTTTTCCAGCCGCATTAATGAGGATTGGACAGAAAATAGTATTATCTTGGCCATTGCAACTCACAGAAAAAGGAGGGGGATGTCCTTTAGGACAGGCACTCGAGTAGAGGCCTAGATGGCGAACAAGTGTAAGGTCATTATCAATTAAAGGAGGATATATAAGAGCTGAAAGTCTCCACAAATGAGGGAGGAGGCTCAAGGATAGTCATCTGAGAAAACTGAACAAGACAATCTCACGTCCTATTTGTTGCATGGTTCACCATTAATCACGTCCACTCTGTCAAGACCTAGCTCTGAGTCCCACTCTCTACAAATTCATTGTCGAGGGTCTTTTGGGCCAAGATCGCTGGCTTACTGGGCCTGGGCCCCAAAAACCGCCCTTACAGAAACCAAAAACAAAATAAAAAACGATGGTTCATGAAAAAACCAAACGGCAATACAAAAAAAAAATTCAGTTGGAAAAAATAAAGAAAAGGAAACCAAATTGAAATCAGTAGTATAAATAAAATTAAAAGCTTAATAGTTCAAGTATATAAAAATTATATATTCTCTCACCTGCTAGGAACCAGAAGTAATAATAGAAAAAATAGAAGCTTTTGGGTTTTGTTCCTAGCAACCCTGCGAAATTGAAAGGAAAATAAAACAAAATTAACAACAATTTCAGCAATACAAAAGCCAAACAACAACATTTAAAAAATCTAGATGAAAAACTATAAAATAAGGATGAGACATACTTGGATTTTAGTGACGAGAAATGGTGGAGACTTAGAACAAAAGGGCAGAGGAAAAACGGTGGCCATTATCATCAACATTGAAGGAAAGAAGATTTGGGATAAGCTAAGGTTTCTTCTTGGGCGTATTTCTTGTGGGCTTTTCTGCCAATGGACCTTGAGGAAAATTCAAAAAATTAAAATTGGAGGTGTGAAGAGCTAGGATTTGAACCAAAGTGCTAGACAAAAACATAACCGAATTACCGCTATGCTGATGCACTAAGTTGTTACAAAGCTTAACTTATAAATATGTATAACTAAATAATTAATTAATTAAATACTTAATTAATTAACTTATTAATATATCGATATTAATCTCACACATTAATGTTAATTAGAAAATGATAAATATCAATAAAGTGACCTCAACTATGTCGTTTTAGAATGAGATATGCCTTGACCATTACAAGAATCCAAGTGTTACCAAGCCAACCATTTTGAGTCTTTTAAAGTTATCACACTATCATATGTCGGAATGCTTAGAGCTTATAAAACAACTTTATCAAGAAATACAAGAGATAGAGAGTATCGGAATTGCTTCTAAAACGAATATATATATATATATATATATATATAGAGAGAGAGAGAGAGAGAGAGAGAGAGATTGAAGCAACTAAAAGAAAACAATGCCATAAATTATATGGCTTAGTTTCAAATCCTAGAAAAGAGGTCTTACTTACACTGAGGAGTTAGTGAGGGCTACTATCAGCCACCCATATGAATGAACAAAGTATAGAGATAAAAATTGACCTTTTAACAACCAATTATGTTTAAATTACACGTTCCAATATTTTATAAGAACAAATACCAAACGGCTTTAGAATGAAGAGTTTATATAAATTTTGCGAAACCCTGAATAGAGAGAGAGAGAGATCGATCAGTGCTTTGTGGCACTGATAAGTTTTCAACAATGAAAACATTTCATTGCTATTAGGGCTCTCTCAGACTTAGCTAGTGGAGGCTCTGCTAACTCAAATGAGGCTCACATATATCATTATGGTGGAAATGCTAAACTTTCGAGGACAAAATTATTTTGATAAATTTTTTTACAAGGTTTGGATTGTTCGTTTTTTTGTAAAATTGGTCAATTGTGCTTAATTATTTTTATCTTTTCTATTTGTAATTTTTGTTATTGTGGAAATTTTTTGGGATGTTTATTTTGTTTTAGATGGGTCTAAATGTAATAATAATTTTATGAAACAAAATTGTATAGACACTTTAGTTGGGTGGTTATACCCGTGTCGGACACAGTCATTTGAGACACTTCTAATTGACTGTTGGAATTGCACAATGTGAGAATGAAACTGTCAAATGTGAGAACAAATTAAGAAAACCACCAAATGTGAGAAAATAATTGTCACATGTGATGATAGAATTGCACATTGTGAGGATGGACCGTTAAATGTGAGAAAAAAAAATAAGGGAATCACCGAATGTGACACTCAAAAGAAGTGTCACATGTAATGCTAGAATTGCACATTATGAGGATGGAACTGTCAAATGTGAGAAAAAAATAAAGGAACCACCGAATGTGACAAAAGAAGTGTCACATGTAATGTTGAAACTACATAATGTGAAAATGAAGCCGTCAAATGTGAGAAAAAAATAATAATAAGGGAACCACCAAATGTGATAAAAGAATCGTTACATGTGACGTTGAAATTGCACAATGTGAGGATGAGATTGTTAAATGTGAGAAAAAAGTAAGGGAACTACCGAATATGACAAAAGAACTGCCACATGTGATGTTGAAACTACACAATATGAGGATGAAACCGTCAAATGTGAGAAAAAATTAAGGGTTCCACCCGATATGACAAAAGAACTGTCATATATGATAAAAATAAAGTCAGATGTGATGTTGATACCGTTTAATGTAATAATAGAACCATTAAATTTAAGGAAAAAAAATAAAAGAATCACTATATGTGACAAGAGAACTGTCAAATGTGATATTGAAACTGTACAATGTGATAATGAAACCGTCAAATGTGCGAAAAAAAATAAGAGAACCACCGAATGTGACAAAAGAACTATCATATGTGATGTTGAAACTGTACAATGTGAAGATGGAATCGTCAAATGTGAGAAAAAAGTAAAGGAACCACCAAATGTGACAAAAGAACTGTCACATGTGATGTTGGAACTGCACAATGTGAAAATGGAACCGTCAAATGTGAGAAAAAAAGTAAGGGAACTACCAAATGTGAGGAAAAAAATTGTTACATGTGATGTTGGAACTGCGCAATGTGAGAATGGAACTGTCAAATATGAGAAAAAAGTAGGGAAATCACTAAACGTGACAAAAAAAATGTCACATGTGATATTGGAACTGTACAATGTGAGGATGAAATCGTCACGTGTGAGAAAAAAGTTACCTAGTATAGCAGGTTACCTACTAATAGGTATCATACCTCTCCTTTTTTGGAGGGATACAGTAGAATTACCTTATTTAAGAACCAAACATCTTTTAAACTTTCCATGTTTTATTTCCCTTTCAAATTTGAATTAAACCTTAAAAAAGAAAATCCCTTGGCATTAATGACCCAAATTATTTTAGAAAAGATTCAATCACTTATTAAAAACTTTCTTAATAGAAATGTCGACTTAAATATGAATGTAAGACCTTCGTTCCAATTCACCGTACACCCTTAATGCGATGGTCACTCCATAAGTATTAGTGTTTGTGGAGTATAGAGGGGGAAGGGATAAGGTTCAAATCTTCAAGAAGGTACTTCACACACATACACTTAGACTATACTAAAATAAAATTTCTATTTTGTATCAAAAAGGCCTCCGTTCCAATGGAAAGATCTTATTCTTACTCACCTCATTAAAGCCTTTACATTTTCCAAATTGATTTTTAGGATTCAAATTTAAAATTCAAACATTGATTAACTCGATTAAAATGATTTCAAATGAAGATATATCATAAAATGTACCATCAACAACCCAAAAAAAAAAAGAAAAAAAAAGAAATAAGAAATAAGATAAATGCCTTAAAAAAATACCATAATTTTCTCCCAATGTTAAATACCAAATCTACCAATAATACTAATCCTTAACTCTCTCCCAATTATTACTCTCTCTTTCTTAATTCTCTCCTATTTACTTATTACTCCCTCTTATCAGTTATTTTCTCACATGAGTCATACTTTCCCTTTTTTGACCTTGCCTTAAACCCTAGCCATTTCCAGTTTGAAGTTGAAGAAGATCTTCATCTAATGTCTCAGTCTCATCGCATGAGAAAGCCGACATTGTCGTCCGAGCGTGTCCCTGACGAAGTATTATTCGACATCCTAACTCATCTGCCAGTGAAACCTATCATCCGATTCAGGTGCGTTTCTAAATCTTGGAACTCGACTATCACCACCCCCATTTTCATTACTACACACCTTAACCATAACCGAGCAAAATCATCATTACCCAATAATGGTTATCTTCTATATACTTCACAAGCCATGTATCCTTCGTCTCACCAACAATTGTGCGTAGTTGTTCGCAATAGCGACCACACTTTAACTGAGTTATCAAGGTGTAGATCACCCTTTTGGGGTTCCCACGTGATTGGTTTTTGTAATGGCATATACTGCTTCTTTGAGAATAATAATTATACAATATCTTTATGGAATCCAAGTATTAAAAAGCTTAAGATTCTCACTCCTATTCGCATACCTAGGTATGATGGTATGGTCACTCATGGACTTGTTTATAATTCTCAAAACAATGACTTCAAGATTCTCAGAATTGTGTTTGATGGAGAGGTTTCTGGATATAAAGTGCCGCTACCACTTGAGGCTGGGGTGTACACTTGGAGTACTGATTCATGGAGATATATTGACATATATATGGAGCCATTGAGTGGGTCTGGACTCAATGCTTCTATTGTTGATATACAAGAGAAACCCTTTATATTTGTCAATGGAGCTCTGCACTCTATGATACATACTAGGGGCCACAATTTCATTTTGTGCTTTGATGTCAATGATGAGACATTCCAAGCGATAATGCTGCCTGAAAATTACTTAGATGGGTTATCTCCAGATTTTGATCAATTTGAACAACTTGTGGTGTTCAAGGGATTGTTGGCTTTAGTTGCTTTTGGTACAGATTTACATGAAGAGCATGATTTATGTTTCATATGGGTGATGACGGAATATGGCGTGTTTGATTCTTGGTCTAAAAAAACTGTAGCAGTAGATTTGGTTGAGAGGTTCTTTGGCTGCACCAGAAGGGGTGAACTTCTAATTGAAACACTTGACACCGGGCTTGTTTCATTTGACCCTGATAGTCTAGATCAGAACAATCTTGAAATTCAACGCTCTCCTATTTGGTTAGGTTACTCTACTGATTTTATGGAGAGCTTGGTTTTACTTGATGGTGTAAACCTCTCATCTGAGAGCTTGGTTTTACTTGATGGGGTAAATGCCTCATCTGATGTCTCATCTGAATACGAAGATTAGTCTTTATCAAAGATTAGTTTGTTAAATTTTCTAATGAAGTAGCAATCTTTTTGAAGGTCATATTGACAAGTATTTTGTAGTTTCATGCATGCAATTTGAGTATCGAATGTTGCTCCTCTTATTATGTTGTGCACATGCACATCTTCAAAGATGGTAATTTCATGGTGTTGTATACATGTTTAGCCAACATAATCTTATCTCATTTTCATGCCCTAGTAACAGCATGTATAATTTGGTGACCTTAGTTTCCTAGGCTTTAGTCCAAAGAAACATGATTCAATATCTGAAATTGTACGCTTTTGTGATATTTGCTCACATATATATTTAATTGCTTAATTGATTTTTATATTTCTTTTGATTCCTTGAAAATGTTGGGATTTGCTTTTCTGGTAGTTTTGTAAGAAATTGAAATAGAGAAAATAGAGAAAATACATAGCTCTGGTAATGTGTGCCCAATGTTAGGATTTGCTGATCATGAAATAATTGAAATTTAGAATGTCGTATGATATAATCTGGCTGGGGTAGTGAAAAATTGTTGATAAGCAGGCTTAGTGACATTGACATTTGACAATATATATCTTTTAAAGTCTTTAATTTTTGTATACAGCTGATCAAATCTTGTCCTAAATACTTTAAATTTTCAATGCAGATATTCTTTTTAAATTCTCTCAAGAGGTCTATCAATTTAATGTAATTATATGCTTTGTTTAGTTTGCCTACTACCCAATGATTGTTGTGGGTCTGTGTAGAGATAATATGCAGCACTTCAAATAACTATTTACAACTTCCTAGTCATTCGATTAGTAGTTTTGATTTGCAATCCATTAATATATATGATGTATTCAAATGCTTGTGATTGAATCACTGTTTCTGCCTATGTTTTTATAATTAAGATAATAATAACTGTTTATAACTTACTAGTATGATGCACCCTCTTCTTTGTAACACCTTTTGCAAGACTAATCTGGTTTGGTTCTCCTCTCACTGTTCAAACAGAATCCACACAATTTACCACCATTGATGGTCATTAACTCACAACTCACAAGGACACAAAGGGAAACGGATCCTCTTGTGCACTTTATGGTCGTTAATTACGGCTTCATAGAAATAACATTTGCTTTGAAGAAGACAAATCAAATCCCTTCTCCCCATACCTATTTTTATTCTGTATTGAGAACCTAACAGCTAACTGCTTTAATGAGACAAGGTAAATCTAAAGATTATACTAGAGGGGTGATGGTGTGTAGATGAGTCCCACGGGTTTCTCATATCCTATTTGCTAATGATAGCTTTTTGTCAAGCAACCACTCAAGAGGAGGACGGTGTACTTTCTCTCTTAAATCTTTATGAGTATGCCTCAGGCCAAAAACTTATTGAAAACAAAACACAAGGCCACATTCAAATCCTGCTAGGCATAGAACATTTTGAGAAGTGTTTGGCCCTACCAAAAACATACAAGCAATGGAGGAGCCAAGGGCAGAAGGGCTATATGTTGAATTATTGATGCTTTAGTATATTTAAAGTTTGGGTAAATTGAAAAGCACACCCTTAAAATTTGGGGTTGTTTGGATTTTAGACTCTGAAGTTTGAGAAATTGAATCTTACAATTTGAAGTTTGGTTTCGACTCTATTAGTAAAACCCCACCCTCCATTAGTTTTGGCTCTCTGTTTTAAGTGAAATGACGTTGTTTTGGGAGACTGATTTGGGGAAAAAAAAAATACAGCACGTCATTGTCTCACTTAACATCAAAACGTTTTTACGGTTTTGCTAATAGAATCAAACTTCAGGTATAAAATCCTTTTTTTTTTTTTTAACTTCAAGGTCTAAAACCTAAACAACTCCAAACTTTAGGGGCGTATTTTGTAATTTAGCCTTAAATTTTTGAACCATTGATAAGTCAATTTACTTTCCATAAAATAACCACACATTTCCTCCTTCTCCTAAACAAAAGATGGTGACCTCCCACGCAAAAATAATTTTTAGAAAATTAATTTGCTTGTTTTTCCTTCTTCTCAGGTAGGCAAGGATTGGTTGGTGGGTTCCACAAAATAATTTAAAAAAAGTATACTGTGTCTTTGTATACCAGCACCGGATACCAATGGTGAGAACAGCTTAGTTCATATATAGCAAATTTCACTATTGATAAAGTAGTTGATTAGTAATTATCAATTTTTGTTTGAAAAGAAGTTGTACCCACATGCGGTAAAGTAGTTGATTAGTTATTTAGTAGGGTCTAAAATTTTAGAATTTCCACTGTTTTTTTCCTTCCTGCATCTCTTTGACTTTCCTATGGTTTCAAGTTCAAATGCTGAGTTTTTGTATGAAGCCAAATTTCAACTATTTAGAAAAATAACCCAAAATTTAACTAATTTTTGGAATAATAAAAGAAGAAAGATTGACTTCAATACAATTTTTGCAGGTACATTGCTATATATACTCTTTGATAATGATAATGAATTGATTAACTAATTATTTTATTAATAATGAATTGATTATTATTATTATTTTTTTATTTTATTTTAATGACATGAGAGATATATTTGTAGTTTATTAAGATTATGGGTAGAAATCCATTCAAGATTGCAATATGGAGTGGGTGGACTCCACCCAACATTGCAATATGCTTGAACTTTGAAGTTGACCTTATGGGTTAAAGCTTTGATTAATAAAGTTACTGTAATTCAGAAACCCCAAATCTTAGATTGTAAAAAAAAAAAACCTTAAATTTCCGCGTAGAACCTAGAAGATCTCCATTCGAATCACCGATGTTGAACTTCTGTTCAAGAAGTTTGGCACTATACTAGTTCATTTGATCCTTAGAGTCAAAGCAAGCAAAACCTTGGAATTAAAAATCCTATAAGGGTGGCTGACACAGCTAATTTCTTTAAGAGCTTAGTTTTACTCGATGTTGGAAAGTTTTGTTTTCTATGTAATCTGTGGAAAGATTAAGGCAACATTGTGTTTTGTACTTTTGTTTTCTTTCCTATTGTTGCCGACTTAGAAGTAATGTTTTGATGTACCTGGCTAAATTTTATTAAAAAGAAAAGAATCCTTTCAGTCGTTATGGCTATTATTTATCAACCAATTTTTTGTGGACTTTCTAGCAAATGGTATATACATAGCCTTAATTCACTTGTAATGATTACAGGATTTGGCATCAAGTTAACAATTGAAATTGGTTTTACTTATAAATTTAGTACCCTTGATTTTGATTTTGTCTACACACCTCGTTGGATATCATGCTTTGATTCTGTGGCAACAAAGGAATATTTTCTATAGACTTTGCATTTTCTGTGTTGGCTCAATTGATTCCCCCCCCCCCCCCCCCCCCCACCCTAATTTTTATAGTTTTTTTTGCTAATTTATTTGTCTGTCTCTTAAGCTGGCAGCATATGTAGAGTTATATGAATAGGATAATAAACTCTTGGAATTATGCCTTAGTGACAACATGAACAATTTGGTGAGCTTAGTTTCCTAGGCTTTAGTCCAAAGTAACAAGGGAATAAACTTTTGCAATGTGTACACAATGCATAAAGCCAAATCATATACTTCAATATCTAAAATAGCACGCTTTTGATATTTGCTCACATATTTAATTGCTTAATTGATTTTTATATTTATTTCGACTCCTTGAAAATGTTGGGATTTGCTTTTTTGGTGGTGATGTAAGAAATTGAAAATAGAGAAAATAAATTTACAGAGCTCTGGTAATGTGTGCCCAAAGTTAGGATTTGTTGATCATGAAACTATTGAAATTTAGAATGCTGTATGATGATCCGGCTGGGGTAGTGAAATTGTTGATAAGCGAGCTTAGTGACATTGACAATATATATCCTTGAATGTCTTTAATTTTTGTATTCATACAGCAGATAAAATGGTGTCCTAAATACTTTGAATTTTCAATGCAGATATTCCTTTTAATTCTCTCAAGAAGTCTATTAATGTAATGTAATAATATGCTTTGTTTAGTTTGCCTACTACTCAATGATTGTGGTGGGTCTGTGTAGAGAAAATATGCAGCACTTCAAATAACTATTTAGAACTTACTAGTCGTTTGATTAGTATTTTTGATATATATGACATGTTCAAATGCTAGTGATTGAATCACTGTTTTCTGCCTACGTTTTTATAATTAAGATAATAATAACCATTTATAACTTACTAATCTGATTCTGATGCACACTGTTCTTTGTTACACCTTTCTCCAAGTAGAATCATTTGGTACTTTAGTTTTGCTTAGTTTGTTTCTCTTGGCCTAAAAATTTGTATAGACCTTTTTCACCTCTAGCTATTAAGTTATCCTTTCCTACTGCAATAGACAAATGAAAGAAATGTAAGATTACCAAGGGAAACAAGAGTTTGTTGAATAGATCCATTGAAATGGATAACCCTTTGTCCTTTTAGTGGAAAGGATCCTTATTAATCATATATTATTATTAATGTGATTTTGCAAGACTAATCTGGTTTGGTTCTCCTCTCACTCTACGAACAGAATCCATTCAGTTCACAACCATCGATGAATGGAGTTGGAAATGAATCACAAGGACACAACGGATTTCTTAATAACAAAAATACTCTAAATTATAGATAAACACATTTTTGGTGGTGAAAATAAACATTTTTTTTCTTATAAAATTAACTCTGTATGGATACCTTTATTATTTTTCTGCTTACAACAAGTGGAGAGGGGGATTCAAAACCAAATTCTATTGGAGAGGAGGGTAATGTTCAAAATCACAAGACTCTTGACTATGTAAATACTTTCAACATATGTTAGAATTGTTGTTTTTTCACTTAGAAGGTGAAATTTTGCATTTTATAAGAGACTTGAAACGTTGATAAGAATTATAATTGGGGGGGGGGGGGGGGGTGGTGGGGTTGGTGGGAGAGGATTACTCCTTTAGCAAGTTTTGTGAAAATCTTCAAAGCCTATTTACATGAAGTATTTCTAGGCTTGTACTGCTTTGAGAGCTTAAAATTTTGATCCATCACTGTAAACTATAGGAATGAAATTCAGACTTGCTGCATCGGCTCCAAGTTTTCTAGTATACTGTAGTTCACTTTGATCATGTTATAAATTCAAGCAATACTACAACAATTAAGTGATGAAAAATAATTCTTCTAAAAAAAAAGTGATGAAAAATAATAGGTAGTTGCATGTGGAGGGTCCATAAGCAAACTTGTAGGAGTGGGGCAACAAATTCCAGAGATTCATGGTACTTAGTTATGAAATTTGAGTCATAATCATTGAAACGATGGTTTGTGTTATCCTAACACAGGTCTGGTAGTATTTGTGTTATTCCAGTCCTTATTTTTAGCTTAAGCCAATAACAGAATCCATGATTTTTGCACTTGAGCGTCGTTAGTGTTCCTTGATTTTAGTAGTTGAATTGGCAGTTCAAGTGAAAGTTTATTAGACTAGTCCCACTAAGATGGCGAGGAAACTTAATGATCACATTGGTTTACCCTTTTTCTTTGGTAGTTCAACGGACAGTCGCCCCTCCAACAAGAAAAGGTATAAATATGGAAACGGAGGCCTTTGCTCTATCTGCTTTTTCCTCTTCCCAGGAATGAAGAATTGGATAAAAAAAAAATGATTTTCTTATTGTTTATATATATATAGAATATTATATATCTATTATTAATTATAATAATATAATAAAGCAAGCGGCCCTTTCACGACTCAAACTGCCGGTACGCTTATACCAACTCACCTGTCTAGAAAAGTGGATTCTCCTGATTCAGCGGATCCGGGGCTTCGTATGAAGCGTCTGCGGATTACTAAGCCGTGGATCAAGCTTGGTGGAAAGGCGCTATGACAAGTGGCTGGGGCGCTTGCTGGGCTCTCTCTGATCGAAATGTGGAATGCTGCTTGAAGCTTTTAGTTTTATGTGTAGCGAACTAGGGTTCCCATTTTTTTAGTGTAAAGTGAGCCTGAACGCACTTGAAGAAGGGAAGATTGCCGTGACAGATGAAGCACCTCCTATTGCGCCCAATCCCAACGAGAAAGTGGGAGTTTTAAAAGATCCACTCCCTAGCCATCTACCTCCCACTTGTTTGTTGTAGACTTCAGAGAAGAGAAAGGAGGCATTCGTCAGCGTAGGAAGGCCCACCGAGCGAAGCTCTTTCTTTTTAGTAGTTGAATTTTTAAGTGTTATTTGTATATGATATAAATACACAAATTTTTGGAGGGAAAATAGAAATATTTAGATATGAAGAAATGGAATTTTATTTAACAAAGGGATAATGTTCGGATTTGATCAAGGAAATCCTGAAAACATTAGATAACAAAGAGGATAATGTTTGGATTTGATCGTGAAAATCCTGAAAACCTTTTGAATTTTACTGAGGAAATCCTAACCTTTGTTAAAAAACTAAAACAATAGAGCAAAGCTGCACACACTTAAATTAGGTTCCCCTCCCAAAAAATTGTGTATGTTTCAAAATCAGAAACCCAGATTTGACTCAGTGGGATGTCTCAGTCTCAGCGTGTCCCGGACGACGTCATTGTATTCGACATACTGACTCGGGTGGCAGTGAAATCCTTAATCCGATTCAGGTGCATTTCAAAATCTTGGAACTCCGCCATCACCAGCCCGATTTTCATTACCAAACACCTAAACCTCAACCAAGCAAAATCATTAACCAATAATATTAACGATGATCATAATGGTTTTCTGCCATATACCCTATCAACCTGGGATCTTTGGTCTCACAAAGAATTGAGAGTGTCTGCTGTTTGCAATAGAGACCACACATTAATGGATATATTTAGGTGTGAAATCCCATTTTTTTGTGCCAAAACCATGGTTGGATTCTGTAATGGCATATACTGCTTCTATCACTATCGAAATTATATTATATATTTGTGGAACCCAAGTATAGAAAAGTTTAAGATCCTCATTGCTACTCCCTTTATTCCTATCTATTCTTTTGGTGTTGCTCTTGGATTTGCGAATTGTTCTGCAAACAATGACTTCAAGATTCTCAGAATTGTGTTTCAAAATTCGCTTCCTGATAAACAAGCCTCTCCGCCTGAGGCCGAAGTGTACACGTTAAGTACTGACTCTTGGAGAAGTGTTGCAATATCGGGGGATTCATTTGGAGGATCCAGACCCAATGGATCTGTTCGTGCTCTACGAGAGAAACCCTTTATTTTACAGGAGAAACCCTTCATTTCTTTCAATGGGGCTCTGCACTCTATAGCATATACAAAGGGCCGCAATTTCATTTTGTGCTTTGATATCAATGATGAGATATTCCGAGAGATAATGCTGCCGGAAAAATATTTAGATGGATTATCTCCAAATATTAACAACTTGCAACATCTTGTGGTGTTCAAGGGATTGTTGGCTTTGGTTGCTTTTGGTAAAGATTTAGATGAAAAGAGAAATATATGTTTCATATGGATGATGAGGGAATATGGTGTGGTTGAGTCTTGGACTAGAAGAACTATACCAGTTGGTTTTGTTAAATTTGAGAGCGTCTTTGGCTGCACTAGCAATGGTGAACTTCTAATTGAAACAGATGACTCTTGGGTTGTTTCATTTGACCCTGATAGTCTAAAAGTGAACAATCTTGGACTCAAAAAGTCATAGATGCTTGGGTTACACAAGTGACTTTATGGAGAGCTTGGTTTTACTTGGTAGGTAAAACGTGTCATCTAAATATGAAGATTTGTCTTTATCATAGATTTCTAGCAAAGTAACAATCTTTGTGAAATTCACATTAACAAGTATTTTTAATGCCATATATGCAATTTGAGTATTAAATGTTGCTCTTATTATGTTGTGCTCATCTTCAAACATGGTATATTCATGATGCAGGATATACAACATGAACTATTTGGTATAAATGTTAGAAGGCTTTTGATGCAGTATACAAAACATGAACAATTCTTACTCTAAAATAATAGGCTTTTGATATTTGCTTGCATTTTTAATTGCTTATGAAGCAGTTTTTAGAGTAAAAATGTTAGAATTTGATGAAAAACATGAAATTATTGAAATATACAATGTTGTATGATAGATTCTGGATGTGTAGTAAGTTATTTACTTGTTTTATAATTAAGCAGGCTTAGTGACATAGATAATATATATGCTCGAAATGTGTTTAATGTCATTTACAGCAGATCAACATATATCTTGAATACTATGATTTTTCAATGCAGATATTCTTTTGATATTCCTTTCCTGATAAGCATTAGAATGTTGTAGAGACAAGATTTCATTATTTTACTATATTTATAGCTCCAAAAAAAAAAATAGCAGCTTGGTTTTCTTTGTGTGTAAAGGAAGGTTGAGCCGGGTTTGTCAAAGAGAGAGCAAGAAGAGTTACGTTTTGCTTCTCTCATTCTGACAAAGTACACCTTTATCAATTGAGAGAGAGAGAGGAAGAAGAATTTAAGAAGCGGGGAGAGACCGACAGCGGAGATCTTTACCTACTCATGCCACAAATTGATAATTAGTCCAACAACTCTTCAGTTTTTTTCCTGTTTTGTTTCTCTTCTCCGCTCTATTATTTTATTGGGTCATGTTAGGGCACTCGTTAATAATCCATTTTAGGAAAGTTTTGATACCACTTTTATGGGAAATGAAAAAAGTTATCAAAATATTAATTACTTTTTTTTTCATTTCTCATAAAAACTTTCTTTAAATAGATTATTAACCAGTGCCCTAAGGGCACTCGTTAGCATTTCCCTATTTTATTAAACGAATTTTGATTTTGAGTCCGCTCTTCTCCAGCCGCCTCCCTTCGCCACCATCTTAAATTGCCCATTAATTTTAAGGTGATCTAGTCACTCTCTTCTATACTTATTTCCTTTGAAATTCTAATTTGATAGCCCTCTGAAATTTAGAGTTCTATTCTGTAGTTTAGAATCTAAGAGCAACCTTGCTTATTTATAGTTACATAAAAATATTAAAAGTAAAAGGAAACTACTTATTGTACAACATAAGCTACTAACAGATAGATTAAAAAAATAAACTGAATCAAGATTCAATATAATTCTTTTAAGAATTGCCAAAAACTTTGTAGTCCAACTAGCTAAAACCTCTTGATATTTCCAATGAAAACATCTAGGGTTTAAATCCCTCCACTCCCAACTATTGAATTATAAAATAAATTTAAGAACAAATTGTAATTAATTAATTATAATCACATACATTAGGGTCTAGTTAAAAAAAAAAAAAAAAAAAAAAAAAAAAAAAAAAAACTCATGTTATTATATAAGAATGACAAAAATATCTCATCTGATATGACCACCACTCCACTCTATATGGATTTTTCCCCTACCCTCCCCCTCAAGTCTTATGTGTGTTTATGTAGATAAATTATTTGATTTTACCTATTTGCATATATATAAACTTAGGATATTTCAAATTTGTCTTCTCTTGAATTGTCCCATATTAGTTTTCCTAATACCAAAAAAGAGAGATGGCGAAGACAAGACACCCATGACCCAATTTGACTCCATTTTGTTATCATCCCTGCCTATGCGGTGTGATATCATATTCATATCATCTACATTGACCTTCTTTAATAATAAAAATAAAAAAAATCCTAAATACCCATCATGCCATGAAGAAATTTAATCGTTCCTCAAAAAAAAAAAAAAGAAGAAATTTAATAAATTTATCACTTTGGTGGTTTTTTATATTTATTAAATTTAATAAATATAAAAAACCACCAAAGTGATTTTCCCACTCCCATAACCATTACCTAGGACTAAGCTTTGAGTATAAACAGCCCAAATATATGGATGTGTTCAGCCCATCATTTGAAGATCTGGCGGCCTTTTGGGCTCCCATCTAATCTACACAATCTGACTCTATACCATCTCTCTCTATCTCACGCTCTCAGTCTCACTCTCTCACGCATTTCCTTTCGAATCATCATCGATGTCTAAGCTCAGGAATTTGTCATCGGAGGTTCTCCCACACGACGTCGTATTCGAGATCCTGACTCGGCTACCAGTGAAATCCTTAATCCGATTCAGGTGCGTTTCTAAATCTTGGTACTCTACCATCACCGACCCCATTTTCATTACCAAACACTTCAATCACAACAAAGCCAAATCATTGTCATCCAACAGCAATCATAATGGTTTTCTTCTATATATTTGTAAGAAACAAATGTGTACGGCCGTTTGCAATGGCGACCCCAAATTGACATTGACAACGACAACTGAGGTTTCTAGGTTTCAAATCCCCTTTACTGTGTATTTTTACAAGATTAGCTTTTGTAATGGAATGTTCTTGATTTATGAATATCCTCGCGATCGTACAATATACTTATGGAACCCAAGCATTCAAAAGTTTAAGATATTTGCTGATGCTCCTACTGACTTCACTTCTGGACTTGCCTATCATTCTAAAAACAATGACTTCAAGATTCTCAAAATTGCGTTTCATCCAACTTTCGTTTACAATAAAAGGCCGCTGTTTGAGGCGAAGGTTTACACATTGAGTACAGATTTATGGAGAAGGGTTGAATTTTCGGTGAAGTCTGTACCCAATTTTCGATCTATTCATGAAATACAACATGAACCCTTTTTATTTTGTAATGGAGCTCTACATTTTATGACATATCCCAGGGTTAAAAACAACACTAACAATTTTATTTTGTCCTTTGATGTCAATGATGAAATATTCCGAGAGATAAGACTGCCCGAGAATATTGGTAACATACAAGATTTCCAACTTGCGGTGTTCAAGGGATCTTTGGCTCTAATTGCTTCTGGTATTGCTCGATTTGAAGATTTTCGAGCTACATATACATGCGTCGTATGGGTGATGAGACGGTATGGTGTGGTTGAGTCTTGGACAAAAAAAACTGTAGCAGTCAAGCCAGGCGGCCCACTCCAGAAATTCTTGGGTTGCACTGACAGTGGTCAACTTCTATTTTTTCATATGTCAGGAAGGATTGTTTCTTATGACCCTGAGTCAGGGAGTCGGAACGAGAGCAATATTGGAAAAACCATTTTAATAGATTTACTCATTGCTTTGTCCCAATCTATCACAACTGAAATAGGAGTCTTACTGTTCATTGCTACAAGCATATTTTGCAACACCCAAGTATATGTTTCGATTGTCTCATGAACCACTAGTCCAAAACCAAATACTATAGTATGCCGATGGTGGTTGACTCCTAATATAACAAGGGGTTTTTTGTATACATTCATCTTATATGTTGTATCAAATGTGACTACATCTCCAAAACATGCATAATCTAAGCGACTTTGAGAATCTGTCCAAAACAGATTAGCCAAACGACTTTCTTCATCAACAGTGTATTGAAAAAAAAGAAAATGACGAGTCCATATCTACTTTTGCTTGTAAATATGCCAAAGCACATTTAGCATCACCATCCTGCATACTGTTGTTGCGATTTGCCGCTATATGGTTCTAGAGGTCATTTGGAGTGAACCCTATATTCTCATATCCTCCAGCTTGTTGGATCAAATGGTCCATGATTTGATTTGACCCCAACATTATGCAGTGCTATAATCTAAGCCTTATCGGAATCCTTAATAGTCTTGTGAGAACGGAGAATTGAGTCTCGAATTGTGTAACTAAGTCATGATTATGCTCCCTTTTAAACTCTCCTACCACCCATTCACCTGACTTTCATTCAAACCTAATACGAAAAGTAGCCTTGCAACCACTTCTTGTTATTGGTCTCTCACGCATGCAATTTAAATTGGCCTCATTTTTCCTAATTCGCAATCCTTTCTTTGCACAAACCCATCTTCTAGAGGTCACAATGTTATCTTTATTACGCTTTATCTCATCTTTGCGAATACTAAAGCTAACCAACTTTGCATATGTGTTATAAAATTCTCCACCATTATCTAGGGAATTGAATCTCAAACCAGTTATTTGGGCATCAATCAATTGATCTATTCCTTTTTCGAGGATAGTGCTCCAATGTTTTTCCACATTAATGAAAACAGCCTTCCGTTGGTTCTCTGTATTGTGATCCATGTGGACCAATATATTATTCCTAAACAAAGAAGATGTACACTTTTCAATAAATAAAGGGGACCAATATATTATTCTTGTATCATGATCCACTGTAAACATCTCTATATCGATCCATGTGGACCAATATATTATTCTTGTATGTGATCCACTGTAAACATCTCTATATCGATCCATGTGGACCAATATATTATTCCTAAAAAATTAATACATAACCATAGAAAGTATAAATCAACACTATTTTATACTACCATACAAAAGGAAACCAAAAACAAAATAAAAAACGATGGTTCATGAAAAAACCAAACGGCAATACAAAAAAAAAATTCAGTCGGAAAAAATAAAGAAAAGGAAACCAAATTGAAATCAGTAGTATAAATAAAATTAAAAGCTTAATAGTTCAAGTATATAAAAATTATATATTCTCTCACCTGCTAGGAACCAAAAGGAATAATAGAAAAAATAGAAGCTTTTGGGTTTTGTTCCTAGCAACCCTGCGAAGCTGAAAGGAAAATAAAACAAAATTAACAACAATTCAACAATACAAAAGCCAAACAGCAACATTTAAAAAACCTAGATGAAAAACTATAGAATAAGGATGAGACATACTGGGATTTTAGTGACGAGAAATGGTGGAGACTTAGAACAAAAGGGCAGAGGAAAAACGGTGGCCATTATCATCGACATTGAAGGAAAGAAGATTTGGGATAAGCTAGGGTTTTTTCTTGGGCGTATTTCTTGTGGGCTT
Source organism: Quercus tomentella (assembly GCA_028535165.1). NCBI lineage: Eukaryota > Viridiplantae > Streptophyta > Magnoliopsida > Fagales > Fagaceae > Quercus > Quercus tomentella. Next base: position 37,369,312 of record JAPQVY010000012.1, on the reverse strand, counting down.
TTCTACTAATGGACCTTGAGGAAAATTCAAAAAATTAAAATTGGAGGTGTGAAGAGCTAGGATTTGAACCAAAGTGCCAGGCAAAAACATAACCGAATTACCGCTATGCTGATGCACTAAGTTGTTACAAAGCTTAACTTATAAATATGTATAACTAAATAATTAAATACTTAATTAATTAACTTATTAATATATCGATGCCATAAATTATATGGCTTAGTTTCAAATCCTAGAAAAGAAGTCTTACTTACACTGAGGAGTTAGTGAGGGCTACTTTGTGGCATTGATAAGTCTTCAACAATGAAAACATTTCATTGCTATTAGGGCTCTCTCAGACTTAGCTAGTGGAGGCTCTGCTAACTCAAATGAGGCTCACACATATCATTATGGTCGAAATGCTAAACTCTCAAGGACAAAATTATTTTGATAAATTTTTTTACAAGGACTGGGTTGTTCATTTTTTTGTAAAATTGGTCAATTGTGCTTAATTATTTTTATCTTTTCTATTTGTAATTTTTGTTATTGTGAAAATTTTTTGGGATGTTTATTTTGTTTTAGATGGGTCTAAATGTAATAATAATTTTATGAAACAAAATTGTATAGACACTTTAGTTGGGTGGTTATACCCGTGTCGGACACAGTCATTTGAGACACTTCTAATTGACTGTTGGAATTGCACAATGTGAGAATGAAACTGTCAAATGTGAGAACAAATTAAGAAAACCACCAAATGTGAGAAAAGAACTATCACATATGATGCTAGAATTGTACATTGTGAGGATGGACCGTTAAATATGAGAAAAAAAATAAGAGAACCACCGAATGTGACACTCAAAAGAAGTGTCACATGTAATGCTAGAATTTGCACATTATGAGGATGGAACCGTCAAATGTGAGAAAAAAAATAAAGGAACCACCGAATGTGACAAAAGAAGTGTCACATGTAATGTTGAAACTACATAATGTGAAAATGAAGCCGTCAAATGTGAGGAAAAAAAAAATAAGGGAACCACCGAATGTGATAAAAGAATTGTTAAATGTGACGTTGGAATTGCATAATGTGATGATGAAATTGTTAAATGTGAGAAAAAAGTAAGGGAACTACCGAATATGACAAAAGAATTGTCACATGTGATGTTGAAACTACATAATGTGAGGATGAAACCGTCAAATGTGAGAAAAAATTAAGGATTCCACCGGATATGACAAAAGAACTGTCACATATGATAAAAATAGAGTCAGATGTGATGTTGATACCGTTTAATGTAATAATAGAACCATCAAATTTAAGGAAAAAAATAATGAACCACTATATGTGACAAAAGAACTGTCAAATGTGATATTGAAACTGTACAATGTGATAATGAAACCATCAAATGTGCGAAAAAAAATAAGAGAACCACCGAATGTGACAAAAGAACTATCATATGTGATGTTGAAACTGTACAATGTGAAGATGAAATCGTCAAATGTGAGAAAAAAAGTAAAGGAACCACCAAATGTGACAAAAGAACTGTCACATGTGATGTTGGAACTACACAATGTGAGAATGGAACCGTCAAATGTGAGAAAAAAATAAGGGAACTACCAAATGTGAGAAAAGAATTGTTACATGTGATGTTAGAACTGCGCAATGTGAGAATGAAACTGTCAAATGTGAGAAAAAAGTAGGGAAACCACTAAACGTGACAAAAAAAATGTCACATGTGATATTGGAACTGTACAATATGAGGATGAAATCGTTACATGTGAGAAAAAAGTTACCTAGTATAACAGGTTACTTACTAATGGGTATCGTACCTCTCCTTTTTTGGAGGGGTACAGTAGAATTACCCTATTTAAGAACCAAACATCTTTTAAACTTTCCATGTTTTATTTCCCATTCAAATTTGAATTAAACCTTAAAAAAGCAAATCCCTTGGCATTAATGACCCAAATTATTTTAGAAAAGATTCAATCACTTATTAAAAACTTTCTTAATAGAAATGTCAACTTAAATATGAATTTAAGACCTTCGTTCCAATTCACCGCACACTCTTAGTACGATGGTCACTCTATAAGTATAAGTGCTTGTGGAGTATGGAGGGGAAAGAGATAAGGTTCAAGTCTCCAAGAAGTAACTTCACACACATACACTTAGATTATACTAAAATAAAATTTCTATTTTGTATCAAAAAGGCCTTGGTTCTAAAGGAAAGATCTTATTCTTACTCACCTCATTAAAGCCTTTACATTTTCCAAATTGATTTTTAGGATTCACATTTAAAATTCAAACATTGATTAACTCGATTAAAATGATTTCAAATGAAGATATATCATAAAATGTACCATCAACAACCAAAAAGAAAAAAAAGAAAAGAAAAGAAAAAGGAAATAAGATAAATGCCTTAAAAAAAATACCATAATTTTCTCCCAATGTCAAATACCAAATCTACCAATAATACTAATCCTTAACTCTCTCCCAAGTATTACTCTCTCTTTCTTAATTCTCTCCTAATTACTTATTACTCCCTCTTATCAGTTATTTTCTCCCATGAGTCATACTTTCCCTTTTTTGACCTTGTCTTAAACCCTAGCCATTTCCGGTTTGAAGTTGAAGATCTTCATCTAATGTCTCAGTCTCATCGCATGAGAAAGAATACATTGTCGTCCGAGCGTGTCCCTGACGAAGTAGTATTCGACATCCTAACTCATCTGCCAGTGAAACCTATCATCCGATTCAGGTGCGTTTCTAAATCTTGGAACTCGACTATCACCACCCCCATTTTCATTACCACACACCTTAACCATAACCGAGCAAAATCATCATTACCCAATAATGGTTATCTTCTATATACCTCACAAGCCATGTATCCTTCGTCTCACCAACAATTGTGCGTAGTTGTTCGCAATAGCGACCACACTTTAACTGAGTTATCAAGGTGTAGATCACCCTTTTGGGGTTCCCACGTGATTGGTTTTTGTAATGGCATATACTGCTTCTTTGAGAATAATAATTATACAATATCTTTATGGAATCCAAGTATTAAAAAGCTTAAGATTCTCACTCCTATTCGCATACCTAGGTATGATGGTATGGTCACTCATGGACTTGTTTATAATTCTCAAAACAATGACTTCAAGATTCTCAGAATTGTGTTTGATGGAGAGGTTTCTGGATATAAAGTGCCGCTACCACTTGAGGCTGGGGTGTACACTTGGAGTACTGATTCATGGAGATATATTGACATATATATGGAGTCATTGAGTGGGTCTGGACTCAATGCTTCTATTGTTGATATACAAGAGAAACCCTTTATATTTGTCAATGGAGCTCTGCACTCTATGATACATACTAGGGGCCACAATTTCATTTTGTGCTTTGATGTCAATGATGAGACATTCCAAGCGATAATGCTGCCTGAAAATTACTTAGATGGGTTATCTCCAGATTTTGATCAATTTGAACAACTTGTGGTGTTCAAGGGATTGTTGGCTTTAGTTGCTTTTGGTACAGATTTACATGAAGAGCATGATTTATGTTTCATATGGGTGATGACGGAATATGGCGTGTTTGATTCTTGGTCTAAAAAAACTGTAGCAGTAGATTTGGTTGAGAGGTTCTTTGGCTGCACCAGAAGGGGTGAACTTCTAATTGAAACACTTGACACCGGGCTTGTTTCATTTGACCCTGATAGTCTAGATCAGAACAATCTTGAAATTCAACGCTCTCCTATTTGGTTAGGTTACTCTACTGATTTTATGGAGAGCTTGGTTTTACTTGATGGTGTAAACCTCTCATCTGAGAGCTTGGTTTTACTTGATGGGGTAAATGCCTCATCTGATGTCTCATCTGAATACGAAGATTAGTCTTTATCAAAGATTAGTTTGTTAAATTTTCTAATGAAGTAGCAATCTTTTTTGAAGGACATATTGACAAGTATTTTGTAGTTTCATGTATGCAATTTGAGTATTAAATGTTGCTCCTCTTATTATGTTGTGCAGATCCTCAAAGATGGTCTCTTCATGGTGTTGTATACATGTTTAACCCACATAATCTTATCTCATTTTTATGCCCCAGTGACAGCATGTATAATTTGGTGACCTTAGTTTCCTAGGCTTTAGTCCAAAGAAACATGGTTCAATATCTGAAATTGTACGCTTTTGTGATATTTGCTCACATATATATTTAATTGCTTAATTGATTTTTATATTTATTTTGATTCCTTGAAAATGTTGGGATTTGCTTTTCTGGTAGTTTTGTAAGAAATTGAAATAGAGAAAATACATAGCTCTGGTAATGTGTGCCAACGTTAGTATTTGCTGATCATGAAATAATTGAAATTTAGAATGTCGTATGATATAATCTGGCTGGGGTAGTGAAAAATTGTTGATAAGCAGGCTTAGTGACATTGACATTTGACAATATATATCTTTTAAAGTCTTTAATTTTTGTATACAGCTGATCAAATCTTGTCCTAAATACTTTAAATTTTCAATGCAGATATTCTTTTTAAATTCTCTCAAGAGGTCTATCAATTTAATGTAATTATATGCTTTGTTTAGTTTGCCTACTATCCAACGATTGTTGTGGGTCTGTGTAGAGATAATATGCAGCACTTCAAATAACTATTTACAACTTCCTAGTCATTTTGATTAGTAGTTTTGATTTGCAATCCATTAATATATATGATGTATTCAAATGCTTGTGATTGAATCACTGTTTTCTGCCTATGTTTTTATAATTAAGATAATAATAACTGTTTATAACTTACTAGTATGATGCACCCTCTTCTTTGTAACACCTTTTGCAAGACTAATCTGGTTTGGTTCTCCTCTCACTGTTCAAACAGAATCCACACAATTTACCACCATTGATGGTCATTAACTCACAACTCACAAGGACACAAAGGGAAACGGATCCTCTTGTGCACTTTATGGTCATTAATTACGGCTTCATAGAAATAACATTTGTTTTGAAGAAGACAAATCAACTCTCCCCATACCTATTTTTATTCTGTATTGAGAGCCTAACAGCTAACTGCTTTAATGAGACAAGGTAAATCTAAAGATTATGCTAGAGGGGTGATGGTGTGTAGATGAGTCCCACGGGTTTCTCATATCCTATTTGCTAATGATAGCTTTTTGTCAAGCAACCACTCAAGAGGAGGACAGTGTACTTTCTCTCCTAAATCTTTATGAGTATGCCTCAGGCCAAAAACTTATTGAAAACAAAACACAAGGCCACATTCAAATCCTGTTAGGCATAGAACATTTTGAGAAGTGTTTGGCCCTACCAAAAACATACAAGCAATGGAGGAGCCAAGGGCAGAAGGGCTATATGTTGAATTATTGATGCTTTAGTATGTTTAAAGTTTGGGTAAATTGCAAAGCACACCCTTCAAATTTGGGATTGTTTGGATTTTAGACTCTGAAGTTTGAGAAATTGAATCTTACTCCTTGAAGTTTGGTTTCGACTCTGTTAGTAAAACCCCACCCTCCGTTAGTTTTGGCTCTCTGTTTTAAGTGAAATGACGTTGTTTGGGAGGCTGATTTGGGGAAAAAAAAATACAGCACGTCATTGTCTCACTTAACATCAAAACGTTTTTACGGTTTTGCTAATAGAATCAAACTTCAGGTGTAAAATCCTATTTTTTTTAAACTTCAAGGTCTAAAACCTAAACAACTCCAAACTTTAGGGGCGTATTTTGTAATTTAGCCTTAAAGTTTTGAACCATTGATAAGTCAATTTACTTTCCATAAAATAACCACACATTTCCTCCTTCTCCTAAACAAAAGATGGTGACCTCCCACGTAAAAATAATTTTTAGAAAATTAATTTGCTTGTTTTTCCTTCTTCTCAGGTAGGTAAGGATTGGTTGGTGGGTTTCACAAAATAATTTAAAAAAAGTATACTGTGTCTTTGCATACCAGCATCAGATACCAATGGTGAGAACAACTTAGTTCATATATAGCAAATTCTACTATTGATAAAGTAGTTGATTAGTAATTATCAATTTTGGTTTGAAAAGAAGTTGTACCCACATGTGGTAAAGTAGTTGATTAGTTATTTATTAGGGTCTAAAATTTTAGAAATTCCACTGTTTTTTTCCTTCCTGCATCTCTTTGACTTTCCTATGGTTTCAAGTTCAAATGCTGAGTTTTTGTATGAAGCCAAATTTCAACTATTTAGAAAAATAACCCAAAATTTAACTAATTTTTGGAATAATAAAAGAAGAAAGATTGACTTCAATACAATTTTTGCAGGTACATTGCTATATATACTCTTTGATAATGATAATGAATAGATTAACTAATTATTTTATTAATAATGAATTGATTTTTTTATTTTTTTTATTTTTATTTTAATGACATGAGAGATATATTTGTAGTTTATTATGATTATGGGTAGAAATCCATTCAAGATTGCAATATGGAGTGGGTGGACTCCACCCAACATTGCAATATGCTTGAACTTTGAGGTTGACCTTATGGGTTAAAGCTTTGATTAATAAAGTCACTAATTCAGAAACCCCAAATCTTAGATTGTAAAAAAAAACCTTAAATTTCTGTGTAGAACCTAGAAGATCTCCATTCAAATCACCGATGTTGAACTTTTGTTCGAGAAGTTTGGCACTATACTAGTTCATTTGATCCTTAAGAGTCAAAGCAAGCAAAACCTTGGTATTAAAAATCCTATAAGGGTGGCTGACAGCTAATTTCTTTAAGAGCTTAGTTTTACTCGATGTTGGAAAGTTTTGTTTTCTATGTAATCTGTGGAAAGATTAAGGCAACATTGTGTTTTGTACTTTTGTTTTCTTTCCTATTGTTGCAGACTTAAAAGTAATGTTTTGATGTACCGGGCTAAATTTTATTAAACAGAAAAGAATCCTTTCAGCCGCTATGGCTATTATTTATCAACCACTTTTTTGTGGACTTTCTAGCAAATGGTATATTCATAGCCTTATTTCACTTGTAATGATTACAGGATTTGGCATCAAGTTAACAATTGAAATTGGTTTTACTTATAAATTTAGTACCCTTGATTTTGATTTTGTCTACACATCTTGTTGGATATCATGCTTTGATTCTGTGGCAACAAAGGAATATTTTCTATAGACTTTACATTTTCTGTGTTGGCTCAATTGATTCCCCCCCCCCAAAAAACCCTGATTTTTATAGTTTTTTTTGCTAATTTATTTTTCTGTCTCTTAAGCTGGCAAGCATATGTAGAGTTATATGAATAGGATAATAAACTCTTGGAATTATGCCTTAGTGACAACATGAACAATTTGGTGAGCTTAGTTTCCTAGGCTTTAGTCCAAAGTAACAAGGGAATAAACTTTTGCAATGTTTACACAATGCATAAAGCCAAATCATATACATCAATATCTAAAATAGCACGCTTTTGATATTTGCTCACATATTTAATTGCTTAATTGATTTTTATATTTATTTCGACTCCTTGAAAATGTTGGGATTTGCTTTTTTGGTGGTGATGTAAGAAATTGAAAATAGAGAAAATAAATTTACAGAGCTCTGGTAATGTGTGCCCAAAGTTAGGATTTGTTGATCATGAAACTATTGAAATTTAGAATGCTGTATGATGATCCAGCTGGGGTAGTGAAATTGTTGATAAGCAAGCTTAGTGACATTGACAATATATATCCTTGAATGTCTTTAATTTTTGTATTCGTACAGCAGATAAAATGGTGTCCTAAATACTTTGAATTTTCAATGCAGATATTCCTTTTAATTCTCTCTCAAGAAGTCTATTAATGTAATGTAATAATATGCTTTGTTTAGTTTGCCTACTACTCAATGATTGTGGTGGGTCTGTGTACAGAAAATATGCAGCACTTCAAATAACTATTTAGAACTTACTAGTCGTTTGATTAGTATTTTTGATATATATGACATGTTCAAATGCTAGTGATTGAATCACTGTTTTCTGCCTATGTTTTTATAATTAAGATAATAATAACCATTTATAACTTACTAATCTGATTCTGATGCACCCTCTTCTTTGTTACACCTTTCTCCAAGTAGAATCATTTGGTACTTTAGTTTTGCTTAGTTTGTTTCTCTTGGCCTAAAAATTTGTGTAGACCTTTTTCACCTCTAGCTCAATTGCTCTAGATTAATTCTTTATAAGACATGGCTGCAAATACCAACTATTGACTTTTGTGGTGATAATTTTTTTTTTTTTTTGGTGCCATATGAAAGCTGCTGAAGAATTGTCTTCTTATGTAGTGTTGTTAAGTTATCCTTTCCTACTGCAATACACAAATGAAAGAAACGTAAGATTACCAAGGGAAACAAGAGTTTGTTGAATAGATCCATTGAAATGGATAACCCTTTATGTCCTTTTAGTGGAAAGGATCCTTATTAATCATATATTATTTTTAATGTGATTTTGCAAGACTAATCTGGTTTGGTTCTCCTCTCACTCTACGAACAGAATCCATTCAGTTCACAACCATCGATGAATGGAGTTGGAAATGAATCACAAGGACACAACGGATTTCTTAATAACAAAAATACTCTAAATTATAGATAAACACATTTTTGGTGGTGAAAATAAACATTTTTTTTTCTTATAAAATTAACTCTGTATGGATACCTCTATTATTTTTCTGCTTACAACAAGTGGAGAGGGGGATTCAAAACCAAATTCTATTGGAGAGGAGGGTAATGTTCAAAATCACAAGACTCTTGACTATGTAAATACTTTCAACATATGTTAGAATTGTTGTTTTTTCACTTAGAAGGTGAAATTTAGCATTTTATAATAGACTTGAAACGTTGATAAGAATTATAATTTTTTTATAGTTTTATAAAAACATATGAATTTATGCCTTTACCCACAATTCCTATAATGAATTGTGGCCATGCACTTTTAAGAGAAGGGATGAAAGGAAGAGAGAAAGCATCTCTTATAACAAATATATCAAGTCAATCATGTAACAAGCGAGTAATGCCATGAGGGAATGCTATGTGGGAGGCCAATGAGACCAAGTTTGACAAAGAGATATAAAATTGGAATGTGACATTTTGGCTTGTTACATGACTTTGAATGTAATTTTTTTTTTTTTTTTTTTAATTATTATTTGTGTGTGTGTGTGTGTGTGGGGGGGGGGGGGGGGGGGGGGGAGGGGGGGAGAGGATTACTCCTTTAGCAAGTTTTGTGAAAATCTTCAAAGCCTATTTACATGAAGTATTTCTAGGCTTGTACTGCTTTGAGAGCTTAAAAATTTGATCCATCACTGTAAACTATAGGAATGAAATTCAGACTTGCTGTATCGGCTCCAAGTTTTCTAGTATACTGTAGTTCACTTTGATCATGTGTTTATAAATTCAAGCAATACTACAACAATTAAGTGATGAAAAATAATTCTTCTAAAAAAAAAGTGATGAAAAATTATAGGTAGTTGCATGTGGAGGGTCCATAAGCAAACTTGTAGGAGTGGGGCAACCAATTCCAGAGATTCATGGTACTTAGTTATGAAATTTGAGTCATACTCATTGAAAAGATGGTTTGTGTTATCCTAACACAGGTCTGATAGTATTTGTGTTATTCCAGTCCTTATTTTTAGCTTAAGCCAATAAAAGAATCCATGATTTTTGCACTTGAGCGTCGTGAGTGTTCCTTGATTTTAGTAGTTGAATTGTTGAGTGTTTTTTTTTTTTTTTTTTTTTTTTTGAAAGGGAACAAAGATTTCATTGCTTCACGAAATTGGCATACAACAGGAAAGACAAAAGGGAAAACGGACCCAAAGGACCTAACCTGCAGGCGCAGGGCCAGCAACCAAAACAACCAAAACACAACTAAAATGAACCAGCTAGCTAAGCAAACTAAACAAGAAAACAATCCTGTTGAACACCTTTTTCAAGAAGACAAATCAAACAAACAGAGAAAAGCCCAAGGTCCCAAAAGCACCAAAGTGCAGACAAGATCAAGCATCAATTGCAGGACCCAAGTTGACTGGTTCACATAGGCGTTTAGAAGCCTGAATGTTCTCTTCCTCTGAAGCTTCAGTCACTCTCCAACGCTTTGCTCCAGATTTCAGCATTTGCGCGAGAGTTTGGTCATCACTGGCTTTCCCTTTTGCACGGGCTACTTTTTTCTGATTGCCTTTGCCTAAAATTTGTTTTCCTTTTCCTTGAGCTTTGGCCTGAAAAATAACACCAACAGGGGCAGCCAAGGCCGCATTCAACAACTCAGTTTTATCTTTCTCATTTGTTTCTGATGGAGCTTTTGTACTCGGGCTTCCCTGCAAGAAAGAGCCTTTTGGGCTTTGTGAAGCAAGGCTTTTTGGCCCATGAGAGAAAGAGTCATCAGTTGGGAGCTGCCTTAGCTGATCACGTGATGTCTCAAGGGAACCCAAGGCGCCCAAAACCTGTCCTGTCACAGCAGTCTTCAGCAGCTCAGTTGGTCCCCTGGTAGCTTGTACTTCTCCAGCAAGATTTCCATCCGCACATGTGGAGTTTACTTTCCCCCAGGAGTCACATTTCTCTAGATTACTCTTCCCGCCCACAAGACCAGAAGCTTGAAGGAAAGCTGATGCAGAAACAGACCCCTGTCCGGTCAAGAGCTGTGCATCAGTCTCACCGGAGATCATACGAACCATCTCATTGTTCAGGTTTTTTTCCTTGGCTGCCATTTTTGTATTCCACCCCGCCCTTAGCCAGTCCCCATATTGATGGCAAGCTGTCTGCCAGTCCCTTGCTGCTGGGCAATGTTTTTTGTCATGCCCAAGCTTCCCACAGATGAAGCAAACCGTAGGAAGCCTTTCGTACTTGAATGTGAGCCATAGCCGTTCCTCTTCAGAGCTTACAATATAAGCTCCTCTTCTTAGAGGCTTATCAATTTCCAGCTCCACACGAACTCTCATGAACTTTACCTAGTCAGATTGCCATGAACACCTATCGACTTCCAAAAATGTACCTAGCTTGCTATCGATTTCTTTCCCAACGTCCAGTGACATATGCTCAAAGGGGAGACCCCAAATTTGTACCCAAAATGGAGAATGGGTGAAGGAAATGTTTGTGGAAGTCAGTCCCTTTTTCCATCTGCAGAGCAATAGGAGGTTGTTGTCGAAGCACCAAGGCCCACACCTCTCAACCGACTCCATCTGGAATTTTGAGCTAAACTTGAATTGGAGTATATTGTTTCCAACTTCCACAATCCTCATATCTGAACCCATTTTCCATGCTGATCTGAGGGTGTTCTTCAAAGCACGTTGGTTCTGTTGCCAATCAGCAAGGAGCCGCCCAAAGAGGCTGAGGGAACATTCTTCCAAAAGGCCCGGGCAGTTTGAGACTGAAATGGGAATAGCTTCTTCTTCTTCTTTTGTGAGTTGTAGGTTCTGTAAACTAGAGAGAATGCTTGGGTCCATGACCAAAATAATTTACTCTTGCCTAAAGAGAACAACTAGAAAACTATACAACCCAAAAAAGAAAGCTTTGGGAAGGAATAGCTTGTATTCAAAGAACGAGAGGAAGAAAGACTCCTACTAGGGAGAGAGAACTCCGTTGTGTTGAATTGTTGAGTGTTATTTGTATATGATATAAATACACAAATTTTTGGAGGGAAAATAGAAATATATAGATGTGAATAAATGGAATTTTATTTAACAAAGGGATAATGTTCGGATTTGATCAAGGAAATCCTGAGAACATTAGAAAACAAAGAGGATAATGTTTGGATTTGATCGAGAAAATCCTGAAAACCTTTTGAATTTTACTGTGGAAATCCTAACCTTTGTTAAAAACCTAAAACAATAGAGCAGAGCCGCACACACTTAAATTAGGTTCCCCTCCCAAAAAATTGTGTATGTATCAAAATTAGAAACCCAGATTTGAGTCAGTGGGATGTCTCAGTCTCAGCGTTTCCCGGACGACGTCATTGTATTCGACATACTGACTCGGGTGGCAGTGAAATCCTTAATCCGATTCAGGTGCATTTCAAAATCTTGGAACTCCGCCATCACCAGCCCGATTTTCATTACCAAACACCTAAACCTCAACCAAGCAAAATCATTAACCAATAATATTAACGATGATCATAATGGTTTTCTGCTATATACCCTATCAACCTGGGATCTTTGGTCTCACAAAGAATTGAGAGTGTCTGCTGTTTGCAATAGAGACCACACATTAATGGATATATTTAGGTGTGAAATCCCATTTTTTTGTGCCAAAACCATGGTTGGATTCTGTAATGGCTTATACGGCTTCTATCACTATCGTAATTATGTTATATATTTGTGGAACCCAAGTATAGAAAAGTTTAAGATCCTCATTGCTACTCCCTTTATTCCTATCTATTCCTTTGGTGTTGCTCTTGGATTTGCAAATTGTTCTACAAACAATGACTTCAAAATTCTCAGAATTGTGTTTCAAAATTCGCTTCCTGATAAACAAGCCTCTCCGCCTGAGGCCGAGGTGTACACGTTAAGTACTGATTCGTGGAGAAGTGTTGCAATATCGGGGGATTCATTTGGAGGATCCAGACCCAATGGATCTGTTCGTGCTCTACGAGAGAAACCCTTTATTTTACAAGAGAAACCCTTTTTTTTTTTTTAATGGAGCTCTGCACTCTATAGCGTATACTAAGGGCCGCAATTTCATTTTATGCTTTGAATGATATCAATGATGAGATATTCCGAGAGATAATGCTGCCGGGAAAATATTTAGATGGATTATCTCCAAATATTAACAACTTGCAACATCTTGTGGTGTTCAAGGGATTGTTGGCTTTGGTTGCTTTTGGTAAAGATTTAGATGAAAAGAGAAATATATGTTTCATATGGATGATGAGGGAATTGTTGGAAAAATAGTAACATGGAGTGAATAAGAAATTGATGTGTTCTATATTCACTTGAAGATGTTATTATAAGTAGTGAAAATCCTTGAGTCCCACATTGGAAATAATAGAAAATATGAGCTTTGGGCTGGATATTGGGTTGGGTTTTAGGCATGTGTGGACTAGGCCCATTTATCCAATTAATAATAATATTTTATTTTATTTTTTATTATTGAGTCAGAGTCTGTGCACAGCAATAATCTCTGAAACTGTGTTTCAGTTTGAAGTCACGTATAGTTTCATTGTCCCTCATTCATGAAAAAGAAATTTTTCCTGAGAAAACTCTCCTAGTGAGATTTTTGTTCATTCATTTGTGTCAAAGAGAGAGAAAGAGGCATTGAGTAGTTCGTAGAGCACGACCCTGAGTGCTTCATCTTCGTGCTGTTTGATCATTTTATCCTGGGAGGCAGACGTCCACGAGTCTCAAAGCACCACAGAGAAAGTGTGAGGGGCGAAATCTGCTTTAAGGAGATTGTGTAAAACACAAGACTTGATCACATTGTTCATTCTTTTAAGCATCTGGTCTGTGAGTCTTCAATTCTTTGCAGATTTCTTATTATTTGTATTCAGTATTTGGTTATTACTTTTGCATATTATATCTATTTGTGTTATTGTTTAATTTTAGATACGTGTATTATTTCTTTTACTTTATCACATCAGTAAATTGTTGAAATATACCCAACAGGAATATGGTGTGGTTGAGTCTTGGACTAGAAGAACTATACCAGTTGGTTTTGTTAAATTTGAGAGCGTCTTTGGCTGCACTAGCAATGGTGAACTTCTAATTGAAACAGATGACTCTTGGGTTGTTTCATTTGACCCTGATAGTCTAAAAGTGAACAATCTTGGACTCAAAAAGTCATAGATGCTTGGGTTACACAAGTGACTTTATGGAGAGCTTGGTTTTACTTGGTAGGTAAATGTGTCATCTAAATATGAAGATTTGTCTTTATCATAGATTTCTAGCAAAGTAACAATCTTTGTGAAATTCACATTAACAAGTATTTTGTAATGCCATATATGCAATTTGAGTATTAAATGTTGCTCTTGTTATGTTGTGCTCATCTTCAAAAATGGTATATTCATGATGCAGGATACACAACATGAACTATTTGGTATAAATGTTAGAAGGCTTTTGATGCAGTATACAAAACATGAACAATTCTTACTCTAAAATAATAGGCTTTTGATATTTGCTTGCATTTTTAATTGCTTATGAAGCAGTTTTTAGAGTAAAAATGTTAGAATTTGATGAAAAACATGAAATTATTGAAATATACAATGTTGTATGATAGATTCTGGATGTGTAGTAAGTTATTTACTTGTTTTATAATTAAGCAGGCTTAGTGACATAGATAATATATATGCTCGAAATGTGTTTAATGTCATTTACAGCAGATCAACATATATCTTGAATACTATGATTTTTCAATGCAGATATTCTTTTGATATTCCTTTCCTGATAAGCATTAGAATGTTGTAGAGACAAGATTTCATTATTTTACTATATTTATAGCTCCAAAAAAAAAAAAATAGCAGCTTGGTTTTCTTTGTGTGTAAAGGTAGGTTGAGCCGGGTTTGTCAAAGAGAGAGCAAGAAGAGTTACGTTTTGCTTCTCTCATTCTGACAAGTACACCTTTATCAATTGAGAGAGAGAGAGAGGAAGAAGAATTTAAGAAGCGGGGAGAGACCGACAGCGGAGATCTTTACCTACTCATGCCACAAATTGATAATTAGTCCAACAACTCTTCAGTTTTTTCCTGTTTTGTTTCTCTTCTCCGCTCTATTATTTTATTGGGTCATGCTAACGAGTGTCCTAAGGGCACTCGTTAATAATCTATTTTAAGAATGCTAACAAGTGTCCTAAGGGCACTCGTTAATAATCCATTTTAGGAAAGTTTTGATACCACTTTTATGGGAAATGAAAAAAAGTTATCAAAATATTAATTACTTTTTTTTCATTTTCCATAAAAACTTTCTTTAAATAGATTATTAACTAGTGCCCTAAGAGCACTCGTTAGCATTTCCCTATTTTATTAAACGAATTTTGATTTTAAGTCCGCTCTTCTCCAGCCACCTCCCTTCGCCACCATCTTAAATTGCCCATTAATTTTAAGGTGATCTGGTTAGGGGTGTCAATTCGTGTTTGCGGGTCGGGTTCATGTCGTGTCGAGTCATAAGTACTCTGCTATATGGGTTGACCCGAACCCGACCTGTTTAGTAAACGTGTCAAGAATCCTCAACCCTAACCCAACCCGTTTATTAAATAGGTTGACCCAACCCGACACGTTTAACCTGTTTAATTAATAAGTCATATAAAAGTTAATACAAATAACCTGTTTAATAACCTGTCTGATTAATAGGTCATTTATGACCTAAATAATCTATTATCAATTTTTATATATCTAAAATTAAAATACAATTACAGCCATAAATATAGTAATAAACATATAATTACAACAAAAAAATTAAGCAATAATAACAAAATTTAATGTCTTTATTATTTAAACGGGTCAAACAGGTCAGACGGGTTCACATGTGTGAACCCGAACACGACCCATTTATTAAACGGGTCAGCTGTGTCGACCCGAATATGATCCGAACCTATTTAGCCTCGACCCATGACCTGTTTATAAACGGGTTAGTCGTGTCGGGTTCGCGGGTCGTGTCAGATTTTGCCACCCCTAGATCTGGTCACTCTCTTCTATACTTATTTCCTTTGAAATTCTAATTTGATAGCCCTCTGAAATTTAGAGTTCTATTCTGTAGTTTAGAATCTAAGAGCAACCTTGCTTATTTATAGTTACATAAAAATATTAAAAGTAAAAGGAAACTACTTATTGTACAACATAAGCTACTAACAGATAGATTAAAAAATAAACTGCATCAAGGTTCAATATAATTCTTTTAAGAATTGCCAAAAACTTTGTAGTCCAACTAGCTAAAACCTCTTGATATTTCCAATGAAAACATCTAGGGTTTAAATCCCTCCACTCCCAACTATTGAATTATAAATAAAAATAAAATAAAAATAAATTTAAGAACAAATTGTAATTAATTAATTATAATCACATACATTAGGGTCTAGTTAAAAAAAAAAAAAAAAAAAAACTCATGTTATTATATAAGAATGACAAAAATATCTCATCTAATATGACCACCACTCCACTCTATATGGATTTTTCCCCTACCCTCCCCCTCAAGTCTTATGTGTGTGCATGTAGATAAATTATTTGATTTTATTTATTTGCATATATATAAACGTAGGATACTTCAAATTTGTCTTGTCTTGAATTGTCTCATATTAATTTTCCTAATCTCAAAAAAGAGAGATAGCAAAGACGAAACACCCATGTCCCAATCTGGCTCCATTTTGTTATCATCCCTGCCTATACGGTGTGATATCATATACATATCATCTCCATTGACCTTCTTTAATAATAATAAAAAAAATCCTAAATACCCATCATGCCATGAAGAAATTTAATAAATATAAAAAACCACCAAAGTGATTTTCCCACTCCCATAACCATTACCCTTCTCTCTTGATTATAAAGAGAGAAAATATGTGGATGTGTTCGGCCCATCATTTGAAGATCTGGCGGCCTTTTGGGCTCTCATCTAATCTACACAATCTGACTCTTTATACCTTTCTCTTTTGTCTCTACTCTCTCGCTCTCACAGTCTCACTCTCTCACGCATTTCCTTTCGAATCATCATCGATGTCTAAGCTCAGGAATTTGTCATCGGAGCTTCTCCCACACGACGTCGTATTCGAGATCCTGACTCGGCTACCAGTGAAATCCTTAATCCGATTCAGGTGCGTTTCTAAATCTTGGTACTCGACCATCACCGACCCCATTTTCATTACCAAACACTTCAATCACAACAAAGCCAAATCATTGTCATCCAACAGCAATCATAATGGTTTTCTTCTATATATTTGTAAGAAACAAATGTGTACGGCCGTTTGCAATGGCGACCCCAAATTGACATTGACAACGACAACTGAGGTTTCTAGGTTTCAAATCCCCTTTACTGTGTATTTTTACAAGATTAGCTTTTGTAATGGAATGTTCTTGATTTATGGATATCCTCGCGATCGTACAATATATTTATGGAATCCAAGCATTCAAAAGTTTAAGATATTTGCTGATGCTCCTACTGACTTCACTCCTGGACTTGCCTATCATTCTAAAAACAATGACTTCAAGATTCTCAAAATTGCGTTTCATCCAACTTTCGTTTACAATAAAAGGCCGCTGTTTGAGGCGAAGGTTTACACATTGAGTACAGATTTATGGAGAAGGGTTGAATTTTCGGTGAAGTCTGTACCCAATTTTCGATCTATTCATGAAATACAACATGAACCCTTTTTATTTTGTAATGGAGCTCTACATTTTATGACATATCCCAGGGTTAAAAACAACACTAACAATTTTATTTTGTCCTTTGATGTCAATGATGAAATATTCCGAGAGATAAGACTGCCCGAGAATATTGGTAACATACAAGATTTCCAACTTGCGGTGTTCAAGGGATCTTTGGCTCTAATTGCTTCTGGTATTGCTCGACTTGAAGATTTTCGAGCTACATATACATGCGTCGTATGGGTGATGAGACGGTATGGTGTGGTTGAGTCTTGGACAAAAAAAACTATAGCAGTCAAGCCAGGCGGCCCACTCCAGAAATTCTTGGGTTGCACTGACAGTGGTCAACTTCTATTTTTTCATATGTCAGGAAGGATTGTTTCTTATGACCCTGAGTCAGGAAGTCGGAACCAGAGCAATATTGGAATTCCACATCCTTACTGGCTGGGCTACACAACTGATCTTATGGAGAGCCTGGTTTTACTTGATCACAAATAAAATGTCATCTAAATTTGAAGATTAGTTAGTCTCAAAGAGTAGTTGATATTAAATCAATGAAGTAAATGATGCTCCTTTTATGTTTTCTTTTGCTTTTTCTTATTTTAATATTAAATCAATGAAGCCATCAATGAAAGTAATGTGGTAATCCTTTTTGGTTTATTTGGTCATTCTAACACATGGCAATGTCACAGGGAAACATATATGTTTAGCCAACATAACACTTGTCCTGTCATAATGAATATTGGATTGGGTATCAAGTTTATAATTGAAATTGGTTTTACTTGTAAATTATTGGTACTTGGTGGTACCCTTGATTTTGATTTTTTTTCAACTCACCTTGTTGGATGTCATGCTTTGATTCCCAGGCAGAAAAATAATATTTTCTATAAACTATGAATTTGTTGCGCAGGCTCAATTGATTGTCCCCAGCCCCATTCCTTATTTTAATACCTTTCTTATTGATTTATCTATCAATTTATAATTTCCATTCTCTTTTTAAGCTGGCAAGCATCTGTGGATTCATATGAATAGAAGAATAAACTTTTGGAATTAGGTCTTCAGGGCAAATCATCAAGATTTTGGCTGGGTCCTTTACTTTTTAAATCTTCTTTTTTTCTTCTTTTTGTTGTCCTATTGCTAAATGCTTTTGTTTCAACATCTATGTATGCTTAAAAACGTTGATTGTTAAGCTGCATATTGCACATCAACCTAGCATATATATCCTACACGCTCTAGGTGTATTGGTTCCAAGTATCCTTGACATAGAGACAAGACTGATGCTAGCTCTTGCAGATACAATACTCTTGCATGTATTTTCTCTTTAGTTTTTTTATGAGATTTCTTTATAATTTTTACAGTACATGTGAATATTCACACTTGTATACACAGCAACACATGCATGCTTTTTAAGCAAAAGTATTCTAATCTTGCTTGAAAGTTGACTGTTAAAAATAGACAGAAATAAGCTATTGATATCTCCAACCACTACTACTACTATTAAGAGAAGCATAACCTTACCAGCTTGAGCTAATTCAGTTGCAACAAGGCAACTAATTTCAGCCTAAGTTGGGTTGGGTGAGGGCTAAAAGTTTCACACATGAAGCTGTTCTGATTAGGGATGAGACTTGCATGCTCTTGTTCACCTCAAATGAGCTCAGGTCTCGAGATTTCATAAGGCTTATGTATATATATGTGTGTACTGATTAGAAAAACGTATATATGTGTGTGTAAACCAGCCAAGGTTGCTCAAGTTGCAGCCTCTATTTTCAGCTTGCATCTCAAAATTTCATCATAGTTTATATCTATTACCTATATTAAACAGTGTAGAGCCCAGGAAAGGTGTTTTGGTTCAATGGAATTTGGGTGAACCAAAACAGTGAGTGTTGCCTCCTTGGTTTTGTGTGAAAAAAAAATTAGCTCAGGAGAAGAGCTGCACGGTGATGTGATAAATTAACACGAGGGAGTATGGTTTTGTTGAGTCTTGGACTAAAAAAGTACTACTGCAGGCAGCTGTTACTTGATTCTGATTACGAAGTTGTTTGACCCTCTTCAGCTCTTTTCGATTGACCCCGAAGAATAATCTTGGTATTCAAGATTCTACAACAGTGGCTAATACAACTAATTTTATGAAGAGCTTACTTTCACTTAATGGGGTAAAACCTAGTTAGCTGGAGTTTCTACTTTCTATTCATCTTTTGAAATTTGTATTGAGGAGTCATTGTGGAACATGTGAAGCTGTTGCAAAGTTTTGTTATCTACATAATTTGTGGATCAGTGAAGCTATTATTAGGCTTTGTTTTGAGTATTTATTTATAGTTCTTTGAGAACACTCCTTTATTAGACTTTGTCTTCTTTGCTTTTGTTATAGATGTGAAAGTACTGCTTTGATGTGGAAGACCAAATTTTACGAAACAAAAAACTGAAATATCTTTTGTATTTATTAAGTTCTGTTTGCGGAATGTATTGCACATTCTAAGATATGACAATGATGACGACAGATTTAATTAATGATCTGGAAATATTAACTTCATTAATAATGTTGATAAATGTTGTTCATTTTGGGTCTACACTATTGATTATTAAGTGGATCTATAGTTGATATACATCCAACACTCTTGTTTATTAGTTAATGTAACTCTGATCACTGTAGCATATTCTCAAGACCTTCCTATTAAGATTTGTCTTGAATTGGAACTATGGAAGGTTGTTAAATTATTAGTCTTTTTGGTCTTGAAGCCTATTGAAGTGTAACACCATTGCCTGGTGTTACATAAGGTATTGCTGGATACAAGGTCAAGTGATTTATCAAACATGATGTACTTTTGACTTGTTTTCTTGTGTAAATGCCTTTTGTCATTGGAATTTCTACGAGTGCAATGAACCAGAAGTTATAAAATCACGTGTCTTTCATACTTGTAGCAGTTTGTCAAAGGAGAATGTGAGGAAAGTGGTAAGTAAGGAAGGTAAAGTTCTGGAGGTTGATTTTAATGTGAATGGAAAGCTGCTATGGATTAAATATGTGAGAGCAAGAATAGAAGTTACAAAATTCAGGTGGAAATACCCTGAAGAAAAGCAGAGAGGGCTGGTTCTGAAGTCGTAGGAGGCTCTTTGTCAACCCAAACCATGCAGAGGTCTCAAAAAATTTAAAGAAATCAACAAAGCTTTGATTGTAAAAATTGGATGGTGAAAGTGCTTAGAGCAAGATAGGGAAGAATTGAAGATTGGATGAGGGAGGAAAGCCAAATCAGCTTCTTGTGTATGGAGAGTTGCTAAAGGTCCATGTAATATGGTTGTAGAAGGCACAAGTATTGACGTTTGGAATGATCCCTGGGTACTATGGTTAGAGGGCTTTTAAGTCAAAGATTCGACAGAGAGAATAGCAGAATATGGAGAAGAATCTGGACATGTAAAATACATGAAAGATTAAAAATGATGCTGTGGAGAATAGCAACAGGGACTTTTACCTGTGAATAAAAAGGCTTGCAAAGAGGGTATGCCACAAGATGCAATATGCTCACTGCATGGATCAAAAGCAGAAACTGAAATGCACTTGTTTCGACAATGCATAATAGCAAGAATGGCCTGCTCAATTGGGATGATTTCAATTCTTCCAACAAGCTAGAGTTAATTTGCCCAATGGAGGATCCCCCAACTTCACTTTTTTGGGAACAACTATATTTAGAGCATTTTACTATGAATTTGCTGCTCCCTTGATTGATTTCTTCCCATAATTTGCTGGCTTTGTTATTGATTTTATTGATCTATCTTTGCTTTCCTTTTTCATTTTAAGTTGTCAAGGGTCTGTAGGTTTATGTGGAAAAGGGATTAGGTATGTGGTTTAATTACCAAAAGGTTGTAATAACTATATCAGTATGTCACATTTTGGACATTTGGCTGTTGGGTCCTTTTCTTTTTTAATCTTGTTTTTCCCCGTCGCCACTGTTCCCTTTCTTCTTCTGCTGTCAATCTACTTTTGAATACTTCTTTTTCTTTTTCTTTTTCTTTTTTTCTTTTTTTTTTGAGAATGAATGCTTCTTTTTCAGATTGTAGATCATCCCATTAAATATTTCCTAGCCTATTATATACGTCCTAGAAACTCTCACTGTTTTTAGATCTACCGAGAGGAATGCTGAAATGGTTCACTCAACTAATGAATGCTGCCACCTAGCAAGTTTCTGAGTCAACTTCCTAATCAAAACAAAACCAAAAAATAAAAACAAAAACAAAAAAACAGAGGAAAAAAAAAAACCACTAAATAATGTCATACTTGCATAGATAACAACATTTATACCCTTGCAGTAGACCTAATAATTTTTCAGGCACAATGCTAAAAAGCTTGTCATTGTTCTATTTTTTTCAGTTGAGTCACTATAAATTCTATTTGGCCTTTTCTTTTTCTTTTTTTAAAGTTGTTATTTGCCTATTTGTTAAAAGTTGATTTATATATAAACTAAAAAAATAAAAGAAAAAGATTTAGCCAAACAGAGTGTACTGGAACTTCTCGTTTAGATGATACCCTTTATTACAATTAGTGTATAACTCCATGCATATGCACGGTACAATTAAAAACAATTACAATTATACGATTCAAATTATACATTTCTATATATATATATATATATATATATATATATATATATATATATATATATAAAAGAGGTTTAAATTATACGTGGTGTTAGCTTACTTTTTTTTTAAGCCATACATTTTTAACATATGTAATGGTTTCTTATTTTATATATATATATATATATATATATATATATATATATAATTTAGAGTTTAATTTATTTTAAACTCTTCGGTTTTTGCACCCAATAATTCACTTACCACAAAAATTAGAAACTTCGATAGACACATGACAAAAAATTAAACTCCAATTGAAATCCCATTTAGAATCTAATTGGATTTGGACTCTTTCGATTTTTACACTCAATAATTCACTTAGTACAAAATTAAAAATTAAATAGGACACGCAAAATTGAGAATCTAATTAAAATTTAATTGGATTTTCTCCAAGTTTTGGCTATTAATATATACGTAGATGGTAAACGTTAAAAAATATATATATATATATATATTGCAATTGTAGATTTACTGGTCACTAGTTACTAAATGCTATCTTGTGTGTAAGGACGCAATTTGAATCTTAAGCCCAAATAATAAAAGGATTTAGGCCCAAAGAGCCCAATACAATGAATTTGTAGAGAGTGGGTTGGAAAACTAGATTCTAATAAGTTGGGTAGCAATTATAATGGATCCAGATGACAATAAAGTAAAAGTAGACTTGATTTATTTAAAGAAAATCGTCATCGGCACAGTCCGAGGAGATCAATTTTTGTATATATTACATGAAGTTGAATACAAATACAGTTCTAATTGCTACAATATTTCTTTCTTTATTCTCCGATCCTTTTCTCTTAGGGCCTCCCTTCTATTTTATACTATCTTCCTCTTTCATCTCTACCCTCCACGTGCAGATCAGATTGTTGGTGTTGATCATTGTCCCATTAGCACCTTCCTGAAGTCTTTGGCTAATAGTTGTAAGACTAAAAATTAATGTTCAAGTATCACTTCCTCATTAATGCAGCCAGAGAGTTAGCTCCAGAGCATTCAATAGCAGCTTTCCCTTAAATATTTTGTAGCTTTCCTCTGTCATGTTCCTTCCTAATACTTATCCTCATCCATGGAACAATCTGGAACGTTACTCTTGATGGTAGACCACACCTTCTGATCTCAGCTTTGCCCAGCTAAGGAAGCATTCCTCCTCGGACCACCTTCTTAAATGATCATGATCAGACTTCACCTCTTCACTTACTAACACAGACTCTTAGGAAAGTGTTTACCCATCATCGGACTACTTAATGTCCTCGGATTGGTCCCCTGGCCCAATATATACATAGATATGTACTCCTAGGCCTATCACCCCTACATTGTGCAATTGAAAGAGATAGATCATGGATGAGATGGTGCATTTCAAAATAAATCCTAACCACAACTCCTTGAGATACAAGTCATTAATATCTTTGAGTTTTAGACTTTCACATTTTACAAGAATTTCGTTCGCCATTCAAAATTGAATCAATAGAGCACTCCTAAATATAATGAAAACAAAATAATATGCAAAACCATTATTCAAGTGAGAAGACAATTGATTATTGTGGGGTCAAAGAATTTGACAACCCCGGCCCACTTTATGCTAAGACTAAGGCCCACGCCGAAGAGGAAGAAACGGCCGAGGACGAATGAAGAAAGCCCAAATGGCCCAGAAACATCACCGAGGACGGTCCTGTCCTTGGCCAACCCAGATCCTAGAAGGGAAGAGCAGCACGCCATCAACGTTAACCTTCCAGAACGTCCCAAGAAAAGGAACGAGTACCATGGGTCAGCCATGAGAGCATGGTGGAGGAGCAATTCAAGGAAAAACTGTCACCTCCGCATTAAATGCCCACAACTAACGTTCTGGCCGCATTAATGAGGAAATGATCCCTGAACAGTGCCTCCTTGGTTGCTGCAACTCACAGAAGGTTTGGGAAGGTGGCTGATGGGACAGACACTCGAGTAGTGACCTGCATGATCAACAAATGGAGGGCCAAGATCAACTGAAATGGGCTATATAACATAAGAGACCCTCCATGGAAGAGGGATCGGAAATGAGAGATAGATAATATTGTAGCAATTTGCATGAGTTCTGGAACCATTGTAACCAAGCACTGAAGAATTAAGAAGAACAACAAGCTCCTTGGAGAAGGGCCGAGGACATAATTTCACACTTCAGTCCACGTCTCTATTATTCAATCCACTCATAACCATGCATAGTTGTCATAACCCTCACTAAGGCCTAGTTCTTAAACTCATTCTCTATAAATTTATTGTGTTGGGCTAGTTGGGCTTGAGTCCACTCATCCGATAAAAGAAGTGCTCAAACCTGGCCCCTACAATTATAATTAAGGCTCATGGGAAATTAAAATTTACAAATTTCGATTAATTATCTTTCTTTTATGAGAGAATCAACTAATTATCCATGAACTGCCATTATCAATAGGATTTATCTTTCGCATATTATTACATCATTTTCTTAAAGTGTCAACCAATGAAATTTGACACATAATTAATTAAAATTAATTCTTTTAATAAATTCCAAGACAATAACTTTTTTTTTTTTTTTTTGAGAAATACCAAGACAAGAACCTTGTAGCTCAAAACTAGTAGAAATTAATTAAGCATAATCACATAAATTAGGGTCTAGTTTAAACAAAACAATACTCTCTCATGCCCTTATATGGGAATGACGAAAAATATCTCGTCTAGCTTAGCCATCACTCTACTCTATGTCGGTTTTTGCCTTCCCCTCCTCCTCTTTGGCATTACGTATGTGTATATATATATAAATTATTTGATTTTACCTATTATATTAATTATATTTTTTATTTATACATATTCTATTATCATATTTCAAAACATGTGTTTCTTTCCCTCTTTGCAAGGATTTTTTTTCAAAATAACCAAATCCCTCAAACAATTTCATTAGTTAGCAAGATTTTGAAACTATTTAGGAATCTAACAAATCGAGTTTGTTAGACTCAATTTTGCTCTTTGAAATCGAGTCTGTTAGACTCGTTTTCTGTCATTGAAATTGAGTCCGTAGAAATCGATTTCCTTTAAATTGAAATCGAGCCTTACAAACTCGATTTTAGTACTCTCTCAGCAAGAACAACTCTTCTTCTCCAACAATCAAAACTCTTCTTCTCCAACAAATCCAAGCAAACCCAAAGAGACCCATAACGAAATCAACAAACCCACCTGATCAATGTCGTTATTGCGGCACGGATGTTGACTCGGAACTCAGAGTCGAACTTGGTGGGCCTTGGCGGTATTGTGTTTGGAACGGCGTGGTGGTTCATCTACGCTGATGTGGTGCTTCCTTGTCCTCTTCGCTGGAGCTCGCAATGTGGGTTTGGGTGGGTTGAGGTTTTAGTGACGAAGAAGAAGCTCGGACTTGTACTCTTCGCTGTGTGGGTTTGGGTGGGTTGAGGTTCAGTGACGAAGAAGCTCGGACTTCGCAGTTTGGAACAGTTTCGGTGAGAAACTATATCGAGCTTGTAAGGCTCGATTTCACTTTAAGGAACTTGAGCTCCATAGGCTCAAGTTCCATGCTTCGCAGAACACATAAAACGAGTCTCTTAGACTCGAGTTGCTACAGTGAACTCGAGTCTAACACACTCGAGTTGTTAGTTTCCTAAATAGCTTAGAAACGGTGCTAACTAATAAAATTGTTTCAAAATGAGTGTTATTTTGAAAAAAAACATCCCTCTTTGCAATCTCAAATGTCATTCTTCCTCTCTTTTTTTCCGTATCTTTATTTCATATTTATCGGTAGCTTGGGTTTGGAGCCACCACATTAGAGCATCTCTCCAACAAGCTCTCTAAACCCAAAATTTGGAGAGTAAACCCATAAAAACTTGCCAACAGTCTCTTTAATTCACTGTTCATTAGCAAAAATTTTGCTAATGAACAGTAGCTCTCTTGGTCTGATGACCTACTGTTCATTAGCAAAAGAATTAATGGGAATAAAAATTTCTACACACCCATTAAAATATTCAATTTTTACTCAACAATCATAACGGCTACAACTCAACCATTCCAGATCTTTGCTCTCTCAAACATCTCTAAACTCAATCACAATCAAAATACAAACTCAAATCACAATCTTAAAACTAATCAAATCAGAACAAAAAATGAAAAAAAAAAAACAAAAAAACAAAGTAAATCTGACCTATCTGAGCTGCTGTGGGGAGGACTAGTGGTGGTGGAGAGGATGAGTTATCCATCGACGATCTCTGTTTGTGAGAGAAAGAGAGAGCTCTAGTATTCTCTCTAGTTTGGACGAAGTGGTAAGAGAAAAAATAGAAAGGAAGAAAAGAAAAGAAAAAAAGAAGAGAAAGAAAGAGAGCTTTGATATGTTCTGGAGTTTGGAGGAAGTGGCAGAGAAAAAAGAGGAAAGAAGGAAAAAAAAAAGAAAAAAAAAAAGAAAAGAGCAAAGGTACACGTGTGGAGGACAAAAAAGAGGGAAAAAATAAATAAAGAAATAAGGAAAAAATAAAATAAAGAATAAGAAATTAAAATTAAGAAACCCTATCACAATATTTTTACAATAGGTTATTATTGGCTATTATTGGTGAGAAAAAAATAATTTTAGTAGTGACTAGTGAGGTCAAATTAGAAATAGCTATTGTGCAAAATATTGTGAATGTAGCATTTTTAGTTAAATTTTTTTTAGAATAATTTATAGTTAAAATTAGATGACCTACAACTCACTATATCTTTACCACAAGTGTTCATGAGATTTGTTAAAAAAAATATCATTAGGAAAAAATATTAGCTTTGGAAGATTTTAAAAATATGGTTTTTGGGTTTATGAAAAAATATAGTCATTAGAAATAAATGAACATTGCAAGTTGTAGCATCAGTATGAATTGAAATGAAAAATGAAAATTATTTTACTATTTAGTTTATTTTTGCTATTATTTATAAGTCATATTACACTTTTTAGTATTATTCATGGGTCCTACTGCAAAATACGCGGTGAATCGAAACAGACCCGTTGCAGTGAATCGAAACTTTCTTGTTGTAGTGGATCGAAACTTTGTCAAGAGAAAGAAAGAGGGCTCTGGTATGTTCCGGAGTTTGGAGGAAGCGGTAGGAAAAAAGAGAGGAAAGAAGGTAATGACTATTTTTTTAGTATTTGGTCCATGACTAGCTTTTAAAATCCCATCTAATCTACCTTATTCAAACCGAACACAAACCGAAATATCTCGAAATATCTCTCTCATCGGTCATCGCCCATTTCCTTCGAATAACAACCGATGTTGTCTCAGCTGAGGAGAAAGCTAGATTTGTCGCACGAGATTCTCCCCGACGACGTCGTATTCGACATCCTGACTCGGCTGCCGGTGAAATCCTTAATCCGATTCAGGTGCGTTTCCAAATCATGGTACGCTACGATCACCAGCCGCATATTTATCACCAGGCACCTCAACTTCAATCTCAACCTCAAATTATCATCCAATAACAACCACAATGGTTATCTTCTATGTAAGTCTGACAATCAATTGTGTACTTTGGTTTACAATAGCGACCGCACACTGACTGAGGTTTCTAGGTTTCAAATCCCCTTGTGGGGTGCCAACATGGTTGACTATTGTAATGGGATTTTCTTCCTTTATAGCTATGTTAATCCTACAATTTATTTGTGGAACCCAAGCATTCAAATGTTTAAAACCATCGATGCTACGCGATTCAGACCATTCACTATGGACTATTTTGATAGCGTTGCCTTTGGATTTGCCTATCTTGCCCAAATCAGCGATTTCAAGATTCTCAGAATTGTGTCTTATAAAGGGTTTGATGAAGAAAAAGCACCCCCGGCTGAGGCCGAGGTTTACACATTGAGTACTGATTCGTGGAGAACAGTTGAAATATTGGTGGAGTCTGTACCCAATATTAGATATATTCTTGCTGTACAACCTAACTCCTGTTTGTTTTTCAATGGGGCTCTGCATTTTATAGCGTGTACTTTGGGCAACGACGATAATAGTTTCATTCTGTCCTTTGATGTCAATGATGAGATATTTCGAGACATAAAACTGCCCGAGAATTACTTAGATGGACTAGGTCCAAATTCTGACCACCACGTTCACCAACTTGTGGTGTTCAAGGGATCGTTGGCTTTGATTGTTATTGGTCCAGACGATGATGTAGATGAAGATGAAGATGATGAAGAAGAAGATGATGATGATGATGAACCGGATACTTCGAATATATGCCTCATATGGGTGATGAGAGAGTATGGTGTGGTTGAGTCTTGGACAAAAACAAATGTACTGTTTGATTGGGTTATTAAGCTCTTTGGCTGCACTAACAGTGGTGAATTTCTAGTCCAAATGTTTGACAGAAGGCTCGTTTCGTTAGACACTGAGAATCTGAAAGTGAACCATCTTGGAATTCAAATTCCTTTCTGGTTGTATTACACGGCTGATCTTATGGAGAGCTTGGTTTTACTTGATCAGGTAAAAAATCCATCTGAATATCATTATTAGTTTGTGTTAAAAATTAGTAAAGTGAAGTTTTTAGCAAACTGAAAATCTTTGTGAAGTTCATATTGACAAGTTTTTTGTGGCATGGCATCATATATGCACTTTGAGAATTAAATGATGCTCTTATTATTTTGGTTTTTTTAACAATTGTTAAATTGCTTTAAAATGGTAGTATTAGCTGAAAATCATGAAATTATTGATATATACTAGTATGATATAAGCCAGTTGGGGTTGTGAGATAGTTGGTAGGTGGGCTTATTGACATAGGTAATGTATATGCTTGAATCCTCTTTAATTTTGTATACAGAAGAAGTGAAATTCAAATTTTCTCCTGAATACTGTTATTTCTTAATGCATATATACTTTTTCATGCTTTTAACACTATTAGGTTTATAAATCTAATAAAATATATGCTTTTTTCAATTTGTGTACCATCCAATGATTGTTGTTAGTATGCAGTTCTGTGCAGAGAAAATGTGCAGCAATTCAAATATCTATTTAGAACTTATTAGTCATTTGATAAGCAGTTCTAGTTTTTTATCCATTTGCAATTAGTGCAAAAACAGCCAATTGGAAATGAATAGTCATCTTTCTAATCCTCCAATCTAGTATATATGATATTTGCAAATGCAAGTGATTGAGTCAATCTTTTCTGGCTCAGTTTCAATGTTTAAGATACTAATAATCTGATGGATTCTCTCCTTTGTAACATTTTTTTCCGGATTGAATGATTTAGTATTTTAGTTGCTTAATTTTTTATTGCTGGCTTAAGAATTTGGATAGACCTTTTTCACCTCAAGTTTGGCTGCTTATACATCTATCAAAAAGAAAAAGAGATGTGGCTGCTTATACCAACTAATGAACCTTTTGAGGTGATAGTCTTTTATGGTGTCATATGAAAGCTGCTGAAGAAATTTCCTCTTATGTTAGTTGTATACTTGTATTATGTAGTCCCTAACAATTGTAGACATGAAAGTGTGGAAACTGCTAAAAGTATCACCAATTTTACTACAAAAAATTTGCAAACTGGGGTGGCAATTACTGTGATTGGTACCACATCAACGTCATGATAAATAAATTTCTTAATTTTTGTTTTGTGTTTTAAAAGTTGACACATTTGTAACACTACTCTCAAAATATTGTTGTGACATAGAAGACTAAATTTTGCCAACCAGAATGGAGAGTGTTCCTTAGGAGCTTATGGCTATTATTTATTTAACTTATGACTATTGTCTCAGGAGTCAGGATTGCCATGCACATTATTGGCATGACAATGTCATTGTCAAGTGCTTATTGCTGATCAATCATAACCGTATTTCATGATCATCCTAGTGACAAACAAGTTAATCAACAAGATGTCTCCAAAATTTGATTGATTAGCAAACTGTTGAATGTATCCAATCAGCCTTGGTGGTATCCTAATTTTGACCCCGAGCAGGGGGAAAAAATGAAAAGAGAAAATTGCACTTACTTGTGCACTCCAACCTTATTTGCTAAAACATAAACAGTTCTCAATTGTGAGTCACATGGGTTCTCAGGATATTGTGGTGTATCTCTACATTTAATATGTCATGTTTTAATGCTTTTTGTCTCTCTTGCAGTGCTGATATGGAACCTGAAAGAAATCCTGGAGCAGCTACTGGCACGCCAAATTGCTATAGCCTCTGGTTTTTCCCAAAGTGTCAGCTTCTTCCACTAGGTATCCATCTTCTCATCTCTCCCTGTATAAGTGATCCCTCCACTGCTCCAAAACGACTTGCTTCGTCAAGCACGTATCCTTCTTAGACCAGTTTTATTTGCTACACAAAGTTTACAAATCTGTGCTTCCAATTTCAAGAGCAAAGAACAGTCTTGTGAAGGGTAGAAGACGAGTTCAACAAGAAGAGCTATTGCGGCAGACAGTCGCAGTTGTGGAAGCCACGAAGGACCAGGGGATCTGTACGTGGAATTTTATCATGAGATTAGCACAGCAACATTCTTAGAACCATCGGAAGCCATTTTCAACTTCTACAACGGTTTCAACCAAATTGAGAGATGATAAAATGAAGCAGTTGGAGTAAATGAGGAAAGTCATGTACTTGAGTTGTTGGGGTCCTAATTGAAGACAGTAGTCAGCTGAAAAAGGTGACCATACAAGTGAGCCTGTGAATTCTGATGGAACTTCATTTAGTGCAGGAAGACTTCAAAATTAACACGTACAGGAGATTTTGTACATGGTTTATTGGTAGGAACTGTCAGGCTGATCTAAGCAGGCATAGATATATGTTTGCTGAGCATACTTAGAACCATCGGAAGCCATTTTCAACTTCTACAACAGTTTCAACCAAATTGAGAGATGATAAAATGAAGCAGTTGGAGTAAATGAGGAAAGTCATGTAGTACTTGAGTTGTTGGGGGTCCTAATTGAAGACAGTAGTCAGCTGAATAAGGTGACCATACAAGTGAGCCTGTGAATTCTGATGGAACTTCGTTTAGTGCAGGAAGACTTCAAAATTAACATGTACAGGAGATTTTGTACATGGTTTATTGGTAGGAACTGTCAGGCTGAGCTAAGCAGGCATAGATATATGTTTGCTAAGCATATGTGCTTGTAAGAGCTAGATCAGCTTAAGGTCTTTTGCCATTAGCAATTTAGCACTAGAAAAGAAGGCATGAATATTTGCTATTTGTACAAGATGCCTATGAAAGAGAAGTTACTATGAACGAAAAGCAAAGAATAAAAAGAAGATTGCAACATGCATTGAGAGTGAGCTGAATTTAGTTTTTCCACAGCCATGATGTTTGACCGGATTTGGAGAGTAAGGAATCAAGTGTGTTTGAGAGAAAAAAGATCAATATAGACCAAGTCATGACAGGTCTAAGCAGCACTTTCTTGAAAGACCTGCAGTTGCTGGACCCCAGAGAAGCGAGCAAAAGTTCCTGTTAAAGGGTACCATGATGCAGCAGTTTGCTCAAACCCTTCAATCTTGGCTATGGTCGCAACTCGCCAGGACTCATAGAGGTTAGGTGTTAAGTGCGGAGGTAACTATTTCATACTTAGTAGACACGGAGGTGGTAGAAAGTGAGGCTTTGTGGAGGGCAATTGGCCTAGTAACAGCCAACAAGCATGGAATTGCCCAATATAATCCCTGAAGGGGATTCGAAACTCTGCCTAGATGTGATTGTGTCCAAAGGCAAACAGGCAAGTTGGAAGATCGCGCGATTCAATCCAAGACATTCAGTTGTTGGCAATGTCTTTTGAAAGGTGCTTGTTCAACTGGATTCCAAGAGAAGCAAATGTAGCAGCTAATGAACTAGGAGCCCGGGCTTATTCTTTTTCTCAGCTTCTTTTTTCCGGGTTATTGTTTCTGAAGCCCAGAATAGTTTTGTTTTGTAAATCTCGTATCTTGTCTTCAATGAAATTGATCTTTGTACAGAAAATAATAATAATAAAATGCATAGAGAGACTCATATCAGATTAAGCTTGACTGGTTGAGATTCATTACATTGCTTTACATCACTATGAGAACCTGCTATTCGTAATAAGCTAATAGCTCAGGTGGGAGAAATTATAGAGTCTTTTGGTGAACTATGTCATTTGTCTATCATTCTACTAAAAAACTTTCACCTGTTTAAAATTGTTGAGACAGTAATTAATTTCTGTTTAAAAAATTTTTCTAACAATTTTAAACAGGTGGAAGTTTTTTAGTGGAATGGTGGACCACATTACTTGTCTACCATGTGGATCTTATAATTTCTCCTCACCTGGGCTTTACACAAATACTAGAATAATTCTGTGTTTGACAATTATAATAACTCACGTGCAGCAAGAATACATTAACTTAAGCATTTTAGCATTTTAGCATGTAGTTGGTTCATTGCTCCTACCATATTACTTTCTGGAGCACTAGAAATTCATAGTATTTGAAAACTGTTGAATGCATCATTGATAATCATCTTTTCCAATTAGCCTTTTCGACCGAGGCTAAATTAATTAATTAATTATTAAATTATATCCTGCAATTGAATGAGTTTTGGCTCATAAAATAGTTTTCCCTCCTCACAAGAATGGGTGACAGGCAAGATTTTCGTTTAAGTAACAAACTAAACTTTGAGATTTCCAAATGTAATAAATTAAACATTAGACCATTAAAGGGTAGCATTTTTTTTTTTTTTTTGCTGAATAAACATCATTTCTTTTTAGAAACAATAGTTTTCCCTCGCCCATAAAATAGTTTTCCCTCGCCCATCTCTTTTTAGAAACAATGGCTGGGGGACGAGATGGGAACAGCCCTAGATCGATTCCATAAAGCAGCCCAGAGGGCTAAGAGATGGGCGTGAGAATTGCCCTCTCTTTTAACAAACGAAAAAGATACATCATCAAAAAGATTTACACAATAAATAATATCTTTAAGGCGAAGCAATTAATGTTGGTAAGTTGTTTTTGGCTTATCAAAGTAAGGGTATTCTATTACATGGCTCAAAAACTAACTCGATTAATTCAATATTCATGTCAAAACCCATAAACCCTAACGTAGCTCATTTATTAAGTGCACATGGTTGGCTCAATACAATTTGAGGCCTAAGGCGAAAACTTTAAATGAATCTTTTTATATTTAAATATCACTTAAATTTATTTTTCAACAATTTAATTAATAACAGTAGTGTGTGTGTATATATATATGTATGTATGTCCATTGTTCTCATGTTTTAATATAACTAATTCACATGAGCAATGCTAGGAGTCTTACAAATTTTACTTCATAGGTTTTACAAACTGACTTGTATCATTTTCAAAATAAATTGATTCAAACATTAATTTATTATATTGTTTAAGAGGCACCAATCATATTCCTGCCACATCAAATTGTACATTTTTTTTGTAGTAAAACTCCATTATTCTCATGCACGAAATGGTGATTTGGTTGGAATAACATTTATCTAATTTTTCTTTTATTTGGGAAAAATCTACTACAAATTTTACTACCAAAATCTTAAAAATTGATGTAGAAAAGAATATAAGTGATGGCACTTCAACAACTACAAGAAAATATATAAGTATTTGAATCACTTATCTATATATATATATATATATATATATATATGTGTGTGTGTGTATATATAATAATAATAATAATAATAATAATAGATGAAACTGAGAGAAACTCAAATTAGAATTCCAAATTAGAGTTACAATTTTGCGCCATGTGTCATAAATTATTTATTCTCAAAGAGTTTTATTTCTTAATTTTAGAATCAAATGTGGGACCACATCATAAATATTTATCCATGTAAGTTATTAAATACAAAAACCAAAGAGACTAGAATAAATGAATCGTAAAAAAAAATGTATTTCACAATAATAATAATAAAAAATGGACAATTTATATTTTATACCTAATAATATCCTTACAAATTTTTTTAAAGAGTTAACAAAATATAAAAATGACTATCAATAGTATTTCAATTATATACATAGGAATTATATTATGCATCTTATTTTATATCTTTAAATGTATCCACGCATATGCATGAGGTTACAAGCTAGTTGTACTTTGTGACACAACAATTTATAAGACCTATATAATAAAATTACGAATATTGCTAACATCACTTAATTTTGTTTAGCCTTAGAAGTGAAGAAAAAAAAAATGTATAACTCACATTTTTTTTAAATAAAAAATAAAAAATCACTTATTCACCCCTTTTGGAGTCTTTCTTTTAATAAAAAAAATCACTTGTAAGCACAATGACGTGATAAAACCTAAGTTACACACTTAATAAATAATTCTTGTTGGATTGACAAAAACACGAGTCATTTCAACTTGCTTAATAAATATGTTACATTAGGTTGATACAAATACGACCCATTCCAACGCATAAAAAGAATATGACAAAAATGGTGAACACATTTTATTTATTTGTAAGCACATAAAAAATATATTAATTATAAACAATTAAATACTGCACAAATCAATGTCATAATAACACTAATTAAATTACTAATAGCATATTTGAGGGGAACAGACCCAATTATGTCTAATGGGCCTAAGCTTGTAAGCCGAAGGCCAAATGAAAAATGCCCAATAAAGAGAGCCTAATCAATTCGAGTAGAGCGGGCCCAACCCTGGAGACATGCAAGGGACCAAGGAGGAAAGAGATAAAGGCATGATTACCAAGGACCTTAAAAGGAACCATCTGCGGGCCAACCACACCTTGATGAATCTTTGAGGATCCCTTTATCCTTAATTGCATGTTAAGAACCCTCCCAGCTTCAAGAAGGTAGACAAATGACTATATGGATTGAAGAACAAATAAGTCTAGAGACCTAAAGAAGAAAGCGTTTAAGTTAAGCAATCATTCCCTCCACATTAAATGCAATCCACCCACTAGCATTGATGCATTTATTGTTGAATGACCATAAAAACAATGTTCGTCACCTTGTCTTCCACTCATTTTTACCTCAATAGAAGAGGGAAGTAGAAGATGAGACAAGCATCTTCCCCATGTGATATCCACCCTACAGGTGGACAGTAGGGGAGGAACCTCATTTGTATAAATAAGAACAAATCCCCCCATTAGCAGGGGATCTAGAATTCTTCAAAAAGAAAAGTTTTTAGTGCTAAGTGTAAAAATCAAGTGAGTAAAAGAAGTTGTAGTAATCATGTCCATCCTTGAGAGTTTCGAGGACATATTTATCAATTAGATATTAACTACTTTCATCATTTCTATTATGTATTCATTCTCAATTCTTTTGGAGTTGTCTTTTGCCTGATTAAATTCTTGACCCATATATACTAAATTAATTGTGACAGTTATTTAAGCAATTATTCTTAAAAGATATTTTTTGACCAAAAAGTTTTTATTTTACTCAATGGCGTTCCACCAAGATTTAGAAATACAATAGTCTATGAAAGATAAACTAAAATGAAAATTTTCTATATTTTGGTAAACATTAAAATTCATTTAGCTAGTCAATTCTATATGTAACAATAATATTTGTGTTACATAAAAATGACATTTATTTGTATATGCTAAATGAATTCATGTCAAGACTAGTAATTTTATCTTGACGGAACAAGTTTATTTTGGATTGATTGTGAGTCAAACAAGTCAACACAAAATTGACTAATTTATTAATTGAGTCAAAACAACCCAACTCACTTGGGAGACATTTCCATTTATATCAAACACTAACCCACAACAAAGCAAGTTAAGCTCATGTCATGTTCGCGAGTTATGTTTGAATATTTTCAAACTTAATTAAAATTTAATTTGTTCCCAAAAAATAAATAAATTTGGTTGAATGATGGGAGAAGTAACCGGAGTCCAACCAATTATTTTGAACTTCTAATATTGCATTTTTACTTTATGAGTAAGACTTAGGTATAATATTTAGATATTATTTTTAAGTTTTCTTCTTAAGATTTTGTTGTATAAATTTTTTCTCATTAAATAAAAGTATATTTTTTAATGAAGTAGTCATATAACTAAATCTAAAAATAAAAACTTAAATAACATCTCACTTAAGTTACTACACCTAGATTTTGTTATCTAGGAAGCGACAAATTGGGCGTGTCCACTGATTAGGCAAACACTCCCTCTGTTTAATTAAGCCTTGTGTCATCATCTCAGGCAGCTTTTGTCATTAGTTTACTTTTAACTTTTTTTTTCTCTCTTCCTCTTACTGTAACGCATTTCCTTTCGAATCATCATCATCATCGATGATGTCTAAGCTCAGGAATTTGTCATCGGAGCGTCTCCCACACGACGTCGTGATCGACATACTGACTCGGCTACCAGTGAAATCCTTAATCAGATTCAGGTGCGTTTCTAAATCTTGTTACTCTACAATCACCGACCCCAATTTCATTACCAAACACTTGAACCTCCAACTCAACAAAACCAAATCATTATCATCCAATAACAATCATAATGGTTTTCTGCTATATACCCATGACAAACAACTGTATACGGCTGCTTGCAATGGCGGTCCCACGTTGACATTGACTGAGGTTTCTAAGTTTCAAATCCCCTTTCCTGTAGATCATTACATGGTTGACCATTGCAATGGCATGTTCTTGATTTATGGAAATCGTGATGCTTTAATATATTTATGGAACCCGAACATTCAAAAGTTTAAGGTGCTCGCTGATGGTCCTAATGGCTGCACTCTTGGACTTGCCTATCATTGTCAAAACAATGACTTCAAGATTCTCAAAATTGTCCTAAATTCAATTTTTAACAATAACACAAGGCCGCGGTTTGAGGCCAAGGTTTACACGTTGGGTACGGATTTGTGGAGAAGGATCGAATTTTCGGTGGAGTCTGTACCCAATCTTGGATCTATTTTAGATATACAATATGAACCCCTTTTGTTTTTTAATGGAGCTCTTCATTTTATGGCATATACTTGGGGCAAAAACAACACTAACAATTTCATTTTGTCCTTTGATGTCAATGATGAAATATTCCGAGAGATAAGACTGCCGGAGAATTACTTAGATGGATTAATTTTTGCCGAACAAGCAGTTCACCGACTTGTGGTGTTCAAGGGATCTTTGGCTCTAATTGTTTTTGGTCCTACTGTAGATGAAGATGGTGAAGTTTTAGATAAATGCGACGTGTGGGTGATGGGACAGTATGGTGTGGTTGAGTCTTGGATAAAAAAAACTGTAGGACTTGAGCGGATTCAGAATTTCTTTGGCTGCACTGAAAGTGGTCAACTTCTAATTATAATGCCTTCGGGAAGGATGGTTTCGTATGACCCTGAAAGTCTATACGAGAACAATATTGGAATTCCAAGTCCTAACTGGTTGGGCTACACAACTGATCTTATGGAAAGCCTGGTTTTACTTGATCACAAATAAATGTCATCCAAATGTGAGGATAAATCAATGAAGTAAATGATGCTCTATTTTATGTTTTATTTTGCTTTTCCTTATTGTAATATTAAATCAATGAAGCCATCATTATGTTCTTTTTTTCT
This sequence comes from Quercus tomentella, assembly GCA_028535165.1. Lineage (NCBI taxonomy): Eukaryota > Viridiplantae > Streptophyta > Magnoliopsida > Fagales > Fagaceae > Quercus > Quercus tomentella. Next base: position 37,332,031 of record JAPQVY010000012.1, on the reverse strand, counting down.
TCTATTGTAGTACACATGAAAGTAATGTAGTAATCCTAGTAGATTTTTGTTGTCATTCTAACACATGGCAATGTCACAGTGAAAATTATATGTTTTTAGCCCAGATAACTTTGTTTCACTTGTCCTATCATAATGAATATTGGATTGGTTATCAAGTTTATAGTTGAAATTGGTTTTACTTGTAAGTTGTTGGTACTTGGTGGTACCCTTGATTTTGATTTTTGTCAACTCACCTTGTTGGATGTCATGCTTTGATTTCTAGGCAACAAATAATATTTTCTATAAACTATGAATTTGTTGTGTGAGCTCAATTGATTGTCCCCAGCCCCCTTCCGTATTTTGTCTCCTTTCTTATTGATTTATCTATCAATTTATAATTCCATTCTCTTTTTAAGATGGCAAGCATCTGTAGATTTATATGAATAGAAGAATAAACTTTTGGAATTAGGTGTCAAGTTTAATTTTTAAAGTTTTTAATAATGAATTGATTGCATAAGCCTGGTTTATAGACTTGTTTTGGACGTCAGGGAAAATCATCAAGATTTTGGCTGGCTCCTTTTCTTTTTAAATCGATTTTTTCTTCTTTTTGTTGTCCTACCACTAAATGCTTTTTTTTTTTTTTTTTTTTTTTTCAATATGTATGCTTAAAAACGTTGTTTGTTATGCTGCAGATTGCACATCAACCTAGCATATATGCCCTAGACACTCTAGGTGTATTGGTTCCAACTATCTTTGACATAGAGACAAGACTGATACTAGCTCTTGCAGATACAATACTCATGCAAATTATTTCTCTATTTTTTTTTTTTTAATTTATGAGATTTCTTTATAATTTGTATAGAACACGTGAATCTACACACTTGTATACACACAGTAAATCATGCATGCTTTTTAAGCATAAGGTATGCTAATCTTGCTTGAAAGTTGGCTGTTGTAAATAGACAGAAAAAAGCTACTGATATCTCCAACTACTACTACTACTATTAAGAGAAGCATAACCTGACCCACCTTGAGTCAATTCAGTCACAACAGGGCAACTACTTTCAGCCTAGGTTGGGTTGGGTGAGGGCTAAAAATTTCACACATTGAGCTGTGCTGATTAGGGATGAGACTTACATGCTCTTGTTTACCTCCAACAAGCTCAGGTTGCCCAAGTTGCAGCCTCTAAAATTGAGCTTGGCATCCTGAGATATTATGAAGTATATGTATGTGTGTGAACTGATCAATAAAAATTGTATATATATGGGTGATGAGAGAGTATGGTGTGGTTGAGTCTTGGACAAAAACAAATGTACTGTTTGATTGGGTTATTCAGCTCTTTGGCTGCACTAACAGTGGTGAATTTCTAGTCCAAATGTTTGACAGAAGGCTTGTTTCAATCTGAAAGTGAACAATCTTGGAATTCAAATTCCTTTCTGGTTGTATTACACAGCTGATCTTATGGAGAGCTTGGTTTTACTTGATCAGGTAAAAAATCCATCTGAATATCATGATTAGTTTGTCTTAAAGATTAGTAAAGTGAAGTTTTTAGCAAACTGAAAATCTTTGTGAAGTTCATATTGACAAGTTTTTTGTGGCATGGCATCATATATGCACTTTGAGTATTAAATGATGCTCTTATTATTTTGGTTTTATTAACCTTATTGTAGTATTAAATCAATATAGGCAGATTAATTTATTAATCAGAAAGGAATCCCCTTGGAGATTGTGGCTATTATATGTGATCTGATATTTGTGTCAAGCACATTCTGCATTTCCCCAAAGATTGCAATGTCATGGTGCAGTTGACATTCTGCAATCTGTTTGGGATGTATAAAGCTGATTTATCCATCCTAAGCAATAAGTCAAATTGTATATTTTAATATCTTAAATATCAGGCTATTGATTTTTGCTCACATATTATTTGCTTATCATTTTATTTTTTACCAATTGTTAAATTGCTTTAAAATGGTAGTATTAGCTGAAAATCATGAAATTATTGATATATACTATATTGTATGATATAAGCCAGTTGGGTTAGTGAGATAGTTGATAGGTGGGCTTAGTGACATAGGTAATGTATATGCTTGAATCCTCTTTAATTTTGTATACAGCAGAAGTGAAATTCAAATCTTCTCCTGAATACTATTATTTCTTAATGCATATATACTTTTTCATGCTTTTAACATTATTAGGTTTATAAATCTAATAAAATATATGCTTTGTTTAATTTGTGTACCATCCAATGATTGTTGTTAGTATGCAGCTCTGTGCAGAGAAAATGTGCAGCAATTCAAATATCTATTTAGAACTTATTAGTCATTTGATAAGCAGTTCTAGTTTTTTATCCAATTGCAATTAATGCAAGAACAGCCAATTGGAAATGAATAGTCATATTTCTAATCCTCCAATCTAGCATATATGATATTTGCAAATGCAAGTGATTGAGTCAATCTTTTCTGGCTCAGTTTCAATGTTTAAGATACTAATAATCTTATGCATTCTCTCCTTTGTAACATTTTTTTCCGGATTGAATGATTTAGTATTTTAGTTGCTTGATATTGTATTGCTGGCTTAAGAATTTGGATAGACCTTTTTCGCCTCAAGTTTGGCTGTTTATACATCTATCAAAGAAAGAAAAAGAAAAAAAAAGATGTGGCTGCTTATACCAACTAATGAACCTGTTGTGGTGATAGTCTTTTATGGTGTCATATGAAAGCTGCTGAAGAAGTTCCCTCTTATGCTAGTTGTATTATGTAGTCCCTAACAATTGTAGACGTGAAAGTGTGGAAACTGCTAAAAGTACCACCAATTTTACTACAAAAAATTTGCAAACTGAGGTGGCAATTACTGTGATTGGTACCACATCAACGTCATGATAAATAAATTTCTTAATTTTTGTTTTGTGTTTTAAAATTTGACACATTTGTAACATTACTCTCATAATATTGTTGTGACATAGAAGACTAAATTTATCCAACCAGAATGGAGAGGGTTCCTTAGGAGCTTATGGCTATTATCTATTTAATTTATGACTATTGTCTTAGGAGTCAGGATTGCCGTGCACATTATTGGCATGACAATGTCATTGTCAAGTGCTTATTGCTGACCAATCATAACCGTATTTCTTGATCATCCTAGTGACAAACATGTTAATAACAAGATATCTCCAAAATTTGATTAGAAAACTGTTGAATCTATCCAATCAGCCTTGGTTTTATCCTAATTTTGACCCCGAGCAGGGGGAAAAAATGAAAAGAAAAGAGAAAATTGCACTTACTTGTGCACTCCAACCTTATTTGCTAAAACATAAACAGTTCTCAATTGTGAGTCACATGGGTCCTCAGGATATTCACAATTAATATGTCATGTTTTAATGATTTTTGTCTCTCTTGCAGTGCTGATATGGAACCTGAAAGAAATCCTGTAGCTGCTACTGGCACACCAAATTGCTATAGCCTCTGATTTTTCCCAAAGTGTCAGCTTCTTCCACTAGGTACCCATCTTCTCATCTCTCCCTATATAAGTGACCCCTCCACTGCTCCAAACGACTTGCTTCATCAAGCATCCTTCTTAGACCAGTTTTATTTGCTACACAAAGTTTACAAATCTGTGCTTCCAATTTCAAGAGCAAAGAACAGTCTTGTGAAGGGGAAAAGATGAGTTCAACATGAAGAGCTATTGCGGCAGACAGTTGCAGTTGTGGAAGCCATGAAGGACCAGGGGATCTGTACGTGGAATTTTATCATGAGATTAGCACAGCAACATTCTTAGAACCATCGGAAGCCGTTTTCAACTTCTACAACAGTTTCAACCAAATTGAGAGATGATAAAATGAAGCAGTTGGAGTAAATGAGGAAAGTCATGTACTTGAGTTGTTGGGGTCCTAATTGAAGACAGTAGTCAGCTGAATAAGGTGACCATACAAGTGAGCCTATGAATTCTGATGGAACTTTGTTTAGTGCAGGAAGACTTCAAAATTAACACGTACAAGAGATTTTGCACATGGTTTATTGGTAGGAACTGTCAGGCTGAGCTAAGCAGGCATAGATATATGTTTGCTAAGCATATGTGCTTACTTGTAAGAGCTAGATCAGCTTAAGGTCTTTTGCCATTAGCAATTTAGCACTAGAAAAGGAGGTGTGAATATTTGATATTTGTACAAGATGGCTATGAAAGAGAAGTTACTATTAATGAAAAGCAAAGAATAAAACGAAGATTGCAACATGCATTGAGAGTGAGCTGAATTTAGTTTTTCCACAGCCATGATGTTCGACCGGATTTGGAGAGTAAGGAATCAAGTGTGTTTGAGATAAAAAAGATCAATATAGACCAAGTCATGACAGGTCTAAGCAGCACTTTCTTGAAAGACCTGCAGTTGCTGGACCCCAGAGAAGCGAGCAAAAGGTCCTGTTAAAGGGTACCACGATGCAGCAGTTTCCTCAAAACTCTCAATCTTGGCTATGGTTGCAAATCGCCAGGACTCGTAGAGGTGAGGTGTCAAGTGCTGAGGTAACTATATCAAACTTAGTAGACACGGAGGTGGTGGAAAGTGAGGCTATGTATGTGGTGGGCAATTGGCCTAGCAACAGTCAACAAGCATGGAATTGCCCAATATAATCCCAGAAGGGGATTCGAAATGCTGCCTAGATGCAATTGTGTCCAAAGGAAAACAGGAAAGTTGGAAGATCGTGCAATTCGATCCAAGACATTCAGTTGTTGGCAATGTCTTTTGAAAGGTGCTTGTTCAACTGGATTCTAAGAGAAGCAAACGTAGCAGCTCATGAACTAGGAGGCCAGGCTTATTCCTTTTCTCAGCTTCGTTTTTCGGGGTTATTGTTTCTGAAGCCCAGAATAGTTTTGTTTTGTAAATCTTGTACTTTGTCTTCAAAGAAACTGATCTTTATACAGAAAATAATAATAACAAAATGCATAGGGAGACACATATCAGATTAAGCTTGACTGGTTGAGATTCATTACATTGCTTTACATCACTGTGAGAACCTGCTATTCGTACTAAGCTAATAGCACACGTGGGCTTTACACAAATACTAGAATAATTCTGTGTTTGACAATTATAATAACTCACGTGCAGCAAGTATACATTAACTGGTTCATTGCTCAATATATCAGCATTTTAGCATATAATTGATTCATTGCTCCTACCATGATACTTTCTGGAGCACTAGAAATTCTTAGTATTTGAAAACTGTTGAATGTATCATTGATAATCATCTTTTCCAATTAGCCTAAATTAATTAATTATTAAATCATATCCTGCAATTGAATGAGTTTTGGCTCATAAAAACGTTTTCCCTCCTCACAAGAATGGGTGACAGGCAAGATTTTCGTTTAAGTAACAAGCTAAATTTTGAGATTTCCAAGTGTAATAAATTAAACATTAGACCATTAAAGGGTAGCATTTTTTTTTTTTTTCTGAATAAACATCATTTCTTTTTAGAAACAGTAGTTTTCCCTCGCCCGTAAAATAGGTTTGGCTTATAAAATAGTTTTCTCTTGCCCATCTCTTTTTAGAAACAATAGCTGGGGGACAAGAGATTGGAGCAGCCCTAGATCAATTCCATAAAGCAGCCCAGAGGGCTATGAGATGGGCGTGAGAATTGCCCTCTCTGTTAACAAAGAAAAAGATACATCATCAAAAAGATCTACACAAGAAATAATATCTTTAAGGTGTAGCAATTAATGTTGGTAAATGGTAAGTTGTTTTCGGCTTATCAAAGAAAGGGTCTTCTATTAAAGGGGACAAACACCAACTTAATTAATTTAATACTCATGTCAAAACCCATAAATCCTAACCCAACCCATTTTTTAAGTGTGCATGGCCGTCTCAATTCAATTGGAGGCCTAAAGTGAAAACTTTAAAAGAGACTCTTTATATTTAAATATCACTTAAATTTATTTTTCAACAGTTTAATTAATGATAGTGATATATATATATATATAGGCAAATTCGGTCATCTACCACTATTTGGGAAAATATGTATAGTCTACTACTGTTTGCGAAATATTTAGCAATCTACCAAATTTTTGAAACTCAATTTTGTGGAAACCAAGTTTTTAATGGTACTTGAGTTCATGGAACTTGAGTACTATGAAGAAATTTTGAAAATTTTTTATGAAACTTGAGTTTATGGAATTTGAGCACCATGAAAAATTTTTGAAACTACAATTGAAAACTCGATTTTCACAAAATTGAGTTTCAAAAATGTGGTATATTTCTAAATATTTCAGAAACAGTGGTAGATTGCAAAATATTTTCAAAAACAATGGTGTTTGGCCTATATATGGTCTAATAATTTTGGGGCTCTACTTGCTAGTGACATCTACCATTTGTTTGCATTCTTAGTCCTGCCAAATAGTTTTACAAGACAAAGCTAAATGCTCGATGTTCAACAAGAGCTCGAAAGTTCAAACTCTTAACTACCGAAAACAGTAGCACACCTCCTTTTTGTTTGGCAGAACTGTTTGGGAAACATTTCTTAGATGTGTGGAATACGGTGTAAGCAAGCCTGATGTGATTCGTGTGAAAGGGATGAAATAGTCACACATTCAAAGATGTTATGAGATCTATTGACTAGTTGAAGTCCTTATTAATTTGGACTTTGTTTGATTGACTCCGGCTTGGGGATTTACGCATTGCACTCTGATTTTTTATTTTCCCTTCTATTAGACTTTCTACTTGATTTGCTTGTAATCTTTATTACTTTTATATATATATATATATATATATATATATATATAAAGTAAGTTGTTAATGCAGTATTGTAAATTTGTAATTAATTCTCACTTATTAAAAAGGCATTGGGATGGAATGCAACATCGTAAAGTAAAAAACTTTTGATCATTCTGAAGTAAAAAATTTAGATTGTTTCTTATCTACGTGTATAAAATTTTGAGTTTATACCAAAAAAAAAAAATCTTGAAATACAATTTGATGTTCCTAAAAAAAAAAAAAAAAAAAAATTATGATGAGACCAATTTCAACTATATCTGTTTATTTATCTAAAAAGTAAAAAGGACAAGACCTGTGGCATATTTCAGCCTACACAGTACACACCTACTTCTACTTGTTGCGCATTTCCTTTCCTTAATCCGATTTCCGATGTCTAAACTCAGGAGAGATCCGAATTTGTCATCGGAGCGTCTCCCAGACGACGTCGTATTCGACATACTGAGTCGGCTGGCAGTGAAATCCTTGATGAGATTCAGGTGGGTTTCAAAGTCTTGGAACTCCATCATCACAGACCCCATTTTCATCACCAAACACCTCAACCTCAACAAAGCCAAATCATTATCTAACAACGACAACAATGGTTATCTGCTATATTCTGATTACGACGAGGATGAGGATGGTCCTGGTCCAAGTCGGGAAGATCTGGGTACGGCTATTTGCAATAGCGACCGCACATTTACCGAGATTTCCAGGTTTCAAATTCCCTTTCTTTGTGTCGGCATTGTTGGCTTCTGTAATGGCATGTTCTGCCTTATTGGTTATGAGGACTTTGTATTCTATTTGTGGAACCCAAGCATCAAAATGTTTAAGAGTATCTCTCTTCCTCTCAAAAAGTTCGACAAAGAGCTGACTTGTGGTCTTGGGTTTGCGTACCATTCCCAAAACAATGACTACAAGATTCTCAGAATTGTTTCTGACTATGAAGAATCAGCGCTGTCGACAGAGGCTCAGGTCTACACATTGAGTACGGATTCATGGAGAAGGTTTGTAATATCGTTTGGCTCCGACCACAATGCTGGGTCTATTGATCATACATTTCGAAACCCATGTTTGTTTTTTAATGGAGCTCTGCACGCTTTAGCGTTTACTGTGGACTGCAGTTACAGTTTGTGTTTTGATGTCAATGATGAGACATTCCAAAAGATAATACTCCCGGAGCATGACTTTTACGAAGGCAAGTTTTCCCTTGCAGTGTTCAAGGGATCGTTGGCTATGATTGGTTTTTCTGAAACTGAGTATTTAGATATTGATGTATGCTACATATATGCGATGAGAGAGTATGGTGTGGTTGATTCTTGGACGAAAATAACTGTAGAATTAGGCGACGTGGTTGATAGGTTCTTTTGCTGCGTTGACAATGGTGAACTTCTATTTTGCTGTGGCTCAAAGGTAATTTCATATGACCCTGAGAGTCCAAACGCGAACGACCTTGGAATTACTGTTGGACTTTATAGTTGGGTGCGTTACACAACTGATCCCGTGGAGAGCTTGGTTTTACTTGGTCAGGTAAATATGTCATCTGGAATTTTGAAGATTAGTTTGTATCAAATGTTAGACTTCTTGAATATTTTTAGCCAAAATGACAATCTTTGCGATGTTTATATTGACAAGCATTTTGCGGCATGGCATCATATATGCACTTTGCATATTAAATGATGCTTTTATTATGTTGCCTTTTCAGACGTATCGATTTTTTAAACAAAAAAGTATTATCTTGGAGATTGTGGCTATCATATGCCAACTGATTTTTGTGTCAAGAACATTGTGCACTTCTCAAAAATGACAATTTCATGGTGTAGTACATGCTTAGCCAACATAATCTTATTTATTTTTATGCAGAGACAATATGAACTAGTTGGTGAGCTTAGTCTCTTAGGCTTGGTCTAAATAAAAATGGGAATGATTTCAGCAATCTGTTTGGGATGCATATAGCTAATTTATTGGTCCTCAGCAATAAGTCAAATTGTATACTTCAATATTCTAATAGCAGGATTTTGATTTTTGCTCACATGCGTAATTGCTTATGCATTTTTTTATATTTGTTAAACTGCTGAAAATGTTAGGATTTTCTGTAAATCATGAAATTATTGATATTGTATCTTGTTTGATATAAGCCAGTTGAGGTGGCGAGAGAGTCGATAGGTGGGCTTAATGATGTAGACAACATATATGCTTGAATCTGCTTTAATTTACTATACAGCAGAAGTTCATGTCAAATTTTTGTCTTGAATACTACCATTTCTAAATGCTTAAATACTTTTTCATGCTTTTACATTATTACATCTATTAATCTTATAAATTATATGCTTTTTTAGTTTGTCTCTACCCAATGATTGTTATTGGTTTGTGGCTTAGAGAAAACGTGCAGCAATTCAAATATCTATTTAGAACTCATTAGTTGTTTGTTAAACAATTCTAATTTTTGATCCATTAATGTATATGATATTTGCAAATGTAAGTGATTGAGTCAATGTTTTCTGCCTCTGTTTCATTGGTTAAGATACTAATAATGATGCATTCTCTCCTTTTTAACATATTTTCCAGATTGAATGATTTGGTATTTTAGTTTGCTTAATTTATTACTCTTGGCCTAAGAATTTAGATAGACCTTTTTCACCTCACGCTCGAGAATAATTACCATGCATTTGATATAAATGAAATATTACACGGCTGCTTATACTAACCAATGAACCTTTTTTGTGATGGTCTTTTATGGTCTCATATGAAAGCTGCGGGAGAATTGTCATCGTCTGCAATTGAAAATTGTAGCATATAATCCTTTACTACCATTTAAGATATTAAAGTGTAGAAATTGGTAAAAGTAATACCAATTTTGCCAGAAGAAGTTCACAAATAGAGGTGGAAATTAATGTGATTGGTACCACATCAACATCATAATAAATAAATTTCTTGATTCTTTTTTTTTGGTTTTATTTTTTTATTTATTTTTTATTTTTTAATTTATGTTTTAGTAGTTGAAACATTTGTAGCATTACTCTTATGCATATTATTTATTTAACTTACGACTATTGTTTTAGGATTGTTGTGAACATTAGTTGACATGACAATGACATTGTCAAGTTCTTCCTGCTTATCAAGTATAATGTTATTTTGCTGTAGTCCTAATGACAAACATGTTAATCAGTGAGATTAGCTTATGCTTTCAGGGGGAAAATGAAACGAATAGAGAAACTGAAGCTGAGATGGAGACTGATACTTCTTTGAGTCTTGAGGAAAATTCTAGAGAAACTGAATCTTCTTCGGATACTCTTCCCCTTAGTTTGAAGTACCCCTCTTTACCTTCGTGGGAAGTGCAAGTGACGAATGACTCTGGAGAATTTGAAACCATGCTTGTTCCACGCTCAAAGCATGTTCCTTATGTGCCATGGACGGGAGGCCCGGTAATCTGCTTGGGGTGTGCATGCCTCTATTTTGCCTTTTCTTTTCTGTGCTAACCCACATGTTTTTTACTTTGTAGGCTGAAGCGGATTTTGTTGAGGAGTGTTATTCCCTTATTGAGTCCATGAAGATCTGGATTTCATCTAGCTCCCAATTATCTTTTGTCCGTCAAAATGAACTCTCTCAGGAAATCGGCCTCTTGGTATGCATTCCTTTTGTAATATTGTTTTTGCTTGAATATTGACTAATCGATCTCCAATTTTCTTGCAGCGGAACAAGGTGGAAAGTCAAGCAAGTACCATAAAGACTCTTGAGAGATGTCTTTGTAGTTTGGGAACTCGTGATGTTGGAGGATCAAGTGATCCCGTTACTGATTCAGTTGGTGGTATAACTCCTTCTCGGGCTGATGAAGGTGATCCCATGAACACTACAGTGCAAGCCAAAGAGGATTTCTCTCAACACATAAAGCGTCTTGCTCCTCAAGATCCTTCTCACTGCCAGGTTCATGAGAGTACAACTTTGGCCACGTTTAGATCCAAATCTGGACATCTTCCTTCTGGTCAACAGATTAGCCTCGATGATGATGATGATGAGGAAGACAAGGAGCAGCACACAAAACCTTTGGCACAACGTCATGGAAAGAGAGGTCATCTGTGAGCACCTGCAGCAGAGCATCTGTCTTTTTTCTTTTTGATTGGTACAGTTCTGTTAACGTGTAGGTAACTTTTCGGATCCAAGTAAATGGAAAACAATCCTTTAGGTAAATGACATTAGCTCAATGCCCTAGTTTAGAGGGGTCTCTTTTGCACCTGGATGGATTCAACTTAATTTTGAGATGTATCTTGATTTTTCTGTTTTGATTCGCTTTGAGTCTTAGATTTTTTATGATTGTGGCCTTGATATTGATGATGGTTGATAATTGAATCATTAGAATTTAGTTTGGAAAGGTTTTAAGTGCAGGAAAATAGGCAAAAGAGGCTAGGAGTGACCCCTGCGGCAGAGTGCTAATCAAGATACAAAGTGCTAATGGGCACTTTGTGGTCCTTGATTTTTCAAGTCTTGTGAGTACAAGTTCCTTAAAAACCAAAAAAAAAAAAAAACTTCATTTTTGCGAGTCTTATGAATCTAGATTCGTTTTTTGATTTACCTTATCCTTGATGGGGGTTCTTGTAAAAGAGATAGTTGTCCTCTTAAAGCATTGTTGTGATGTGAAGACTGAAATTTATCCAGCCAAGAGAGAGAGGGCTCCTCTAAAGTTTATGGCTATTATATTTAGGGATAATTATAGTAAACTCACCTGGGGTATGGTTCGTTTTCACTGTGCCTACCCGTGGTTTAAAACTTTACACTTTGCCCACCCAAGGTCACTTCTGTTAGTCTTCCGTAACCCCCCTCTCCGTTTGCCGTTAGAAAAACACATTTTTTGGCAAAAACAAATATAACAAGAATAAAAAAGCTAGGGTTTTTCATTGCTCATGAACTTCAATGAGAATAAAGTGGAGGAACAACAAACCAATCAAATGGCTCAATGAAAACAATATCAACAATTTCACAACAACTCAAAATTTTGAACCAAATTTTACAAGAAGACCAACATCTCAAAACAACCAGCAACATTATCAACAAAGAGAGAGTGAGATAGAGATAAGCCAACAACTGAAGTGTGAGGTATAGAAAAATCTAGCCCTGGGTTTAGATCATGGTAGATCAGCCATGGGTTTGGTGTCGTGGTGGTCGTTTGGGTGTTGGCTGGGTTTCAGTTCCAGCATTGAAGTTGAATCAGTGACTGGGTTTCAGAGGTGGGTTGAATCAGCGTGTGTTGCTGAATCGGCGTCGTGGGTTGTTGAATCGGTGGTGGGTTTTTAAATCGATTTCGATGGCTAGAGCTTGTTTGAATCGATGAGAGTGGTGGAGATAGGGAGATCAGATTGGCGGTTGCGTTTTGCTTCGGTTTTAGTTGTTGAGTTTTGCATTTTGAATTATTGTGGGTTTCAGCTATTGTGGTTTGAATCAATGGTTGGAGCTTGTTTGAATTAATGTGGAGAGTGGTAGAGCCATGGAGATCAGATTGGTGGTGGGTTTTCTTCCTGGGCTCTCGGATTTCGGACACCCATTTGCTCCATGTTCTCATCATCGAAGAAACCAACTGCATCCTCGCTGAGATCTAGTTTGACTCTGACCCATCGAACTTGGTCAACGAACAAGATCACTGTCTCTGTCTCTAAAAGAAGAAGAAGAAGAAGTAATGGTTCTATCAAGGAGGCGATTGAAACTGTACTCTTCTTCTTCTACAACTCCATAACCCAAGCTCTTTCAAAACCCCATAACTTCTCTTTCAAAAAATTCAAATCCTAACTTTTTGATTCGTGCTATGTTATGTTTTGGTGGTAGAAGTTATTTTTTAACGGAAAAGCCAATAGGTGGGTAACAGAGCCCTAACAGAAGTAACCTTAGGTGGGCAAAATGTAAAGTTTTAAACCACGGGTAGGCAAAGTGAAAATGGGCCATACCCTAGGTGCGTTTACTGTAATTATCCCTTATATTTATTTAAACTTATGGCTATTGTCTCAGGAGTGTCATGAACATTATTTGACTTGTCAAATTGTCAAGCATAGTTCCTACTGTATAGCAAACATAATCTTACTTAATTTTTGTTCTAATGGCAGAAATGTTAATCAGCAAGATCTGGTTATGTTCTTAGCCATTAGCCGTCAAGAGAAGCATGGATATTCGCTAATTGTATAAGATGCATAAGGTTGACTCATTGGTCCTACCATTATAGTTTCTTGGTTAGGAAATTGGTGTCAAGATGTACAAGAGATTAATGATTACTAAATGCTTCAATGCATTCTTCAATGCATTCTTCATATACAATTAGTTCTTTTTCTTGGATTATACAGTGCCAGCATGCCTGGTGTGGTTAGTGTGGAAGGAACGAAACAACCGTACATTAGAGGATGTTGTGAGATCTATTGACTAGTTGAAGTCCTTACCAATTTGGACTTTGTTTGATTGGTCTCGGACATTGCACTTTTACAATACCACTATTGTAAAAGCATTCATTGCGAGAATCGCTCATTCGTTCACAAATAAGATTTTGTTGCAATGGATCAATCTGTTGCAAATTATTTTATTTTATATGTAATGGTATTGTATTGATTGATCAAATCTGGTATTAAAAAACAAAACAATTGACAGATCAAATCGGTTACACCCAAACAAAATAATCCATGAGGGCCACACTAATGAAATCACATTTCAAATTGTTCAAAGATGATCTTGGTAAAACTATTTTGATGTTAACTCTGAAGACATGATTTTCTCGCCAAGGTGTGCAAAAAATGAGTCCGTGGATAGCTTTATTTCTTCTTCTTTTTAGCAGGAGAATACTCTCTGTTAGTAATTGCATCTATATAAAGATTAATTGGCCCCACCAAATTAGACATGAACTATGTAAAATGAATACTATATATATATATATATATAACAATTTTACATTTAAAAAAAAAAAACTCTTATCACTAAACATAAAAAGAGAGAAACAATAATGGTAACTTTTACATTATCTTTACTTTCTTGTTTACTGGAAATGTATCTACTAAACAAATGAAGAGATCACTTGTATTGTAATTTGACTAGGTGTAATGCTAAAGCTTCATATCATACTAGACTCATCAACGGAACTAACCTCTTGCATGAACAATAAGATTTTCAATTTTTCACAGCCCTGATGTGAAGATCATGAATGTTTTTCACTTTCCATCTCATTTTTCTCACTCATTCAAAATATATCAACCGCAATTGATTCAATATTTCATTCTAAACTCATCAAAATAAACTAGTTGTAGTTGAAAAACTTACTATCTATTCACTTGAGGTTTAATTTTTTAATGAAAATTTAAATTATTTGGGGCACAACTTGAACTTTGTATCAATGACAAGACAGACATACTAGGTCAGTCCTATAAAGTATTAACAAGACAAACACTCCTATGGTCAAAGAGCCCAAAATAGATCAATTTGGTCATTACCTGAAAGAAAATTAGGATTCCAGAAAGTAGTAAATTAAACCTCAAACACAATGGGTTGAAGATTGGAGTTTAATATATTATTTTTTGAAATCTCAAGATTTAATTTGTTGCTTTTGAAATTATAGGGTATACTTTGTTTAATTTATTAGTTATGAAATTATTTGGTTCAATTTGTTACACCTCTTAGGTGCAAAATAAAAGCAACATTGCACTAACTCAAACATTTAAGGGTGGGGCAACTCCAATTTTTTTTATGATAATCTTCAAAATGCTCAATATTTTTGAGAAGATAATTTATGGTTAAGATAGAGGTTCTATGAAAAACCTTATATCAATGCTCAATTGATTATTTATGGAGATTTTGGAATTTCTTTTTCTTACAAAACTTGAGGAAGAAAAGATATAGTGATACACGCATATGTTGTAAATTAGTTTTGAACTTAGGTATGATTGGAACACTAAATCGTTTGTCGACAAATGACATGGTTCATCAGAGGACTTTATAATTTCTCGACATCCTGATAGTTTTGTCTAGAATCATCAGTCTCCTAACTCTTGCAATAAGTGTTGCGGCATTTTCATTCTATAGAGACTACATTGCACAAAGAGCTAGGATGAGTATCATGCTAGCCTTTTGTATCTCCCTGCATTTATGTATGAGTTCTTATTTCACCGTCTTCCGGATAACCAATAATGTATCTGTCACGCCCCGAACCCAACTATAAAGATAGGTACGTGACAACTGCCGCACGCTTATAAAGTAAGCCCCTTACAAGTGTGCAAGGCCTTCTTAGCAAATAAAATTTATCCTCAAAATTAAATCCAAAATACCTCAAAATTTCTTTATGAATAGATCTCCAATAATTTAATAGGAACAAAATCCAAACCTTATGTACATAATGCCAATTGGCCAATAAATATAAAACTATTCGAAGACCATTCAATCTCAAAATCACTAAACTTCTTTTCCCGCTCACAACACAACATCAGAACTCCTAACACTTGTCATTCTTCATAATCTGAAATTGGAGGGGAAAAAGGGGGGTGAGTTGACAACTCAATAAGTAACCAAAATCCTAATAAGTTCTATCAAGCAATAGATCTGTAAAATAATAAGATGTAATATGAGCCTTCAAAAGTTATAATATGCTATGGGTTTTCAAAAATAACTAAAGAAGTTTCATAGTCTTAAAATAATAAGTTGCAGCTAGATCACATACTTTAATCTTACAAATATATCATAGATGGTTTAGAAAGTAGTCAGTTTTTCATATATCAAAAGCTATAACTTACGATAGGTTCTAAAAATACATAAGCAGTTTTAATGACTCAAAGTAATTCAAATATACTCAAACATTTTCAAAATCACATATGTAATTTTAAGGACTCAAAATAGTTCAAATGTTCAAATGTAATTCATATTCTTAACAATCTTATGACTATGGTCACACTATATCCCCGTGACTGGGCATCAAAGTACCAATGAATAACCCCCATTGGTTTGGGTATCAAAGTACCAATGAATAACCCCCATTGGCTTGGGTATCAAAGTACCAATGAATAACCCCCATTGGCTGGGTATCAGAGTACCAATGAATAACCCCCATTGGTTTGGGTATCAGAATACCAATGAATAACCCCCATTGGCTGGGTATCAGAGTACCAATGAATAACCCCCATTGGTTTGGGTATCAGAGTACCAATGAATAACCCCCATTGGCTGGGTATCAGAATTAATTCATAGTCAGATCATCCATAATCATGTATAAGAAATCATAGTTTCTACCAAAAATATATCTTATTCAAATACATATATATAATCATATATTCAATATTCAAATCTATTTCTAATATTTCTATATTCTTTACTTTAAATCAATATAGCTAAAAAAAACAATTAAATAAAATAATTCTTATATTCAATGCTCATATTTATTGGTGGAAATTCTTTATTCTTTACTTTAAATCAGTATTGCTAAAAACAATTAAATAAAATACATCATATATTCAGTAATCAGATATATTTGTGATAATTCTTTACTTGAAATCAGTAATACAATAGAAATAAATTGTAACAACTGTAAACAATTTTCAGTAGTTAAAATATGCAAAAATAAAACCAATTAGGATAAAGTTACTTACCTCCAAAATAAACTTTTCCCTAACACTTCCTCTAAAATCCTTTGATCTCACCTAACAATTTACAAGCATTATTTACTCAATAATCATATAATTTAAGAAAGACTTATAACGGTATCAGGCCAACAGAGAGACTACTAAAATAGCCAATAATTTCACTCTATTATCTCAAAATAAAAATCCATGTATTCAATATATATATATATATATACTCTGCTGCCACTAACAAAGCCTAGGATAGCTAACTTCATTTAGAGTCAAAAGCCTATACCATCTTCTACACGTGTTCTTCCCTTTCTTTTTCTTTTTTTTTTTTTCTTTTTTTCTTTCTTTTCCTTTTTTTTTTTTTTTTTCCTACTGCCACTGCCGCCTCTAGTTTTCCCTATGCATGAGGACAAATCTCTGACACAAGATTTTATTGAACTCTATTCTTCCTCTACCAAGTCAATAAACAAATAATAATATATTAGAAAGAAGTTGACATTCGTTCTTTGCGTCAAGAAGTTATTTATTTTTTTCCTCCATCAATCCGATTCAATTCCTTAAGAAAATTTCCTAGAACACCCATGCGGCCATGGCTAAAGAAAGTCTCACGGTTGGTCAAAATACTCACATAAGAAAATACTCTAATTCTAAATAAAATTTAGATTTGACAAGAAAGAAGTTCTTAAGCTCTTACCTCAATTGTACAGTCAAACCTTCTCTACTGGAGTAATTTCGGTAGTCTCCTCTCTCAAAATATCTCTTCATATACGTTGATATAATAAGCTTATATATAGTTAGGGTTTCAACCTTATTTTCTAAAAACCTCTTAGAAATATTAATTATAAAAAATGACCCCATAAACAAATTTACTTAAATAACCTTACTTTTATTTTTATTTTTTTTTTCCGGGTATTACAGTATCAAACAAAGAAGACAACTCAATTGAGCCATCATTTTGTTCGGAAACTCTAGTTGAAGACAATGAAAACATTAAGGTTATGTTTGGTAACAGTTTTTGTTTTCTATTTTCAAAATTTTGTTTTTGGGAATATGAAAAAAAAAAAAATCTTGTATTTTTGAAATTAAAAACATGTTTGGTTAGTTAAAATTAAAATTAAATAGTTTTTTGAAAAAAAAAATACTAAAATATGTTGTTATTAGGGTTTGAACTTAATTCTAACTCTTTAAATGAGATAGATTCATTAACTTAAATGTGTATTTTCATTAACTTTTGAAAAATAGAAACTAAAAACAGCCTTTTGCATTGCATGTTTTCGGTTTCCTTCACAAATTGAGTTTTGAGAACATTTTTATTTTCCGTCCATTTTAGGTTGTCAAACAAGTTTTTTAATCTCAAAAATAGAAAATTATTTTTGGAAACAAAAAATAAGGGGAAAAAACAATTACCAGACATACCCTAAAATTTGAGCAACTATTTTTTTTATTGAAATAAAATGTGAAAACCAAGTGTTTGATGTTGATTTGTGTGGTACAATCTTCAACCTTTTTCTTTTCTTTTCTCTCCAAAGTTGGAGGGTGCAAACATTGATTGAAAATAATTAGGATTTTTTTTTAATTGAAAAATAATGAGGATATTGGTTTAAGACTCAGACCCAAAAAAGATAAAAACAAAAGGGGAGATTAGAGAGAATGCAATAGACTCCCGAACTCGGGATGGCAAAAATGTCATGGATTGCTTGACTTGCTGGGCCTTGTTTGGGTTTCTTCCACTTTGAACTGTTTGAACTTTGAAGACACTTACCTATCTCTTTCTTAACACACTCACTCATAAGTCAAGCAATTCTCATTTTCCTTTCCATAAAAAATAAAAATAAGCAAAAAACAAAAACAAAAGTCACCTTATACTTCTCTTTTTTCCTAGTTGACCTCTAGAATGTGCGTGCAACATGCACATAACTCGACTCCTACTCCATCTTATTGCCATCCTTGCCCATCTAATGAAATATCATATCATATCTCTGTCTACATTTGCCATTGAAAAGTCCCAAACACCCACATTTGGAAAAATGACTATAAAAAACACATAATTAAAAAACTACTCATCATAGAGATTTATCTCTTCAGCATTGCATAATGGTGAAGTGGGTCGAGTCCACCAAACTAATTGGTCCATAACTTGAATAGCCCAATGACAATTCGGTGAGTTCCCTTAATCAGACAAACAATCCTTTTAAGCCTAGTGTTATTGAAGAGCCCAAACATATAGGTCTGATGGCTCCAGCATTCAGATATTGGGCTGTCATCTTAGGTAGCTAAGCTTAAAGCTTGCATGGCAGCTCATCCAAAAATTTCCGTTTATTTTACCATAAGATTTTATTTTTTCTATTTCACATACTTACTTTTTAAAATATATTATATTAAAGTATTTATTTTATACTATATTTTATTAAAATATTAATTTTTAATTGTTTCTCTTTCTTCACTCACAACCTCTAGCAAAAAAAAAAAAAACACACACACACACACACACACAACAACAACAACAACAACAACTACTATCCACCCTCTTCCTTTATTCTTGGGATAGGTAAAAAAAGAATAAAAAACTAAACTAAATGTAAAATGAGTAGTGTCAATATAAATTTACACGGTTTAGAACATTCGCATAAGCTTGTGCAAAAATTATTGTCTATTTTAGCATATGAACTTATTTTTTTTAATTTATTTTACATTCTTACTTTTCAAAATACCCTACATCAAATTATCTATTTTACACTATATTTCATTAAAATATCAAAATTTTTTAATTTTTTAATTTTTTTTTATTTCTTTACACCCAACAATCGCCATCAATTCTTTTCCTTTATTCTCAAGATATGTAAAGAAAGAATAGTTTCAATATAAATTTATACGATTATTGTAGCAAACTTGTAAATTAACACAATTTTACATTTGGGCTGATGTGGGTTATTTTTAGATAAAACTGTGTAAATTTTTCACATTTTTCTATTATACACTCACTAACACGAGTGCTCAAAGCAAACTTACAAATAATTATATACTGACTTATGTGGATCAATTTTAGTCTAATAGTTTTGGGGCTCTACTTGCTAGTGGCATTTACCAGTTGTTTGCATTCTTAGTCCTGCCAAATAGTTTCAGAAGACAAAGCTAAATGCTCAATGTTCAACAAGAGCTCCAAAGTTCAAACTCTTAGGCCATGTTTGGTTTCAAAATTTTCATCACTTAATTTCCATCACTCAATTTCCGTCACTTATCACTCATAACTCATTACTCATCACTCATAACTCAAAATACCCTACCCGTTTGGCACCATCACTCACTTGTCATCACTCAATATTTTTCCCACTATTTGTGGGTCCTATACCTGTCACACGGTGCAGGTTCTTTTTTTTTTTTTTTTTTTTTTTTTTTTTTTTTTTTCACTGGGTTCGGTGATACTGAATGAAAAAAAAAAAAAAAAAAAAGAACCTAACAGCCAACCCAAGAGAAGAAAGGAAAAAAAAAAAAAGTCAAAAGTGGTCAAAAGGTGCGGCTGGGTACTGTTTGTGGGTCCCCTATATGTGTTTAATTACAATATTGTCATTGAGTTATGAGTTATGGAAACTGAAAACAACGAAAATGTGTTTTCAATTTTCATAACTCATAACTCAAAAATCAGAGAATTGAGTGATGGAAACAGAATTATGGAAATAAAGTTATTGAAAGCCAAACAACCTTTTTGCTATGGGTCCCACCATTTTTGAGTTATGAGTTGTGGAAATAAAGATATGAGTTATGGAAATTGACAAACCAAACACCCCCTTAACTACCGAAAACAGTAACACACCTCCTTTTTGTTTGGCAGAACTGTTTGGGAAACCTTTGTTGGATGTGTGGAATATGGTGCAAGCATGCCTGATGTGGTTCGTGTGGAAGGAATGAAACAGTCACACATTTAAGGATGTTATGAGATCTATTGATTAGTTGAAGTCCTTATTAATTTGGACTTTGTTTGATTGACTCCGGCTTGGGGATATACGCATTGCACTTCGATTTTTTATTTTTCACTTCTATTAGACTTCCTAGTTGATTTGCTTGTAATCTTTATTACTTATATATATATATATATATATATATATATATACATACAGTAAGTTGTTAATGCAGCATTGTAATTAAAAAGGCATTGGGATGGAATGCAACATCATAAAGTAAAAAACTTTTGATCATTCTGAAGTAAAAAATTTAGATTGTTTCTTATCTACACGTGTATAATATTTTGAGTGTATACCTTTTAAAAAAAAAAAATTAAATCTTGAAATACAATTTGATGTTCCTAAAAAAAAAAAAAAAAAAAAAAATTTGATGAGACCAATTTGAACCATATCTATTTATTTATTTATCTAAAAAGTAAAAAGGACAAGACCTTTCAGCCTACACAGTACTCACTTACTTCTACTTGTTGCGCATTTCCTTTCCTAAATCCGATTTCCGATGTCTAAACTCAGGAGAGATCCGAATTTGTCATCGGAGCGTCTCCCAGACGACGTCGTATTCGACATACTGAGTCGGCTGGCAGTGAAATCCTTGATGAGATTCAGGTGGGTTTCAAAGTCTTGGAACTCCATCATCACAGACCCCATTTTCATCACCAAACACCTCAACCTCAACAAAGCCAAATCATTATCTAACAACGACAACAATGGTTATCTGCTATATTCTGATTACGACGAGGATGGTCCTGGTCCAAGGCGGAAAGATCTGGGTACGGCTGTTTGCAATAGCGACCGCACATTTACCGAGATTTCCAGGTTTCCAATTCCCTTTTCTTGTAACAACATTGTTGGCTTCTGTAATGGCATGTTCTGCTTTGATGGTTATGGGGACCGTGTAATCTATTTGTGGAACCCAAGCATCAAAATGTTTAAGAGTATCTCTCTCCCTCTCAACAAGTTCGACAAAGAACGGACTTGTGGTCTTGGGTTTGCGTACCATTCCCAAAACAATGACTACAAGATTCTCAGAATTGTTTCTCACTATGAAGAATCAGCACTGTCGACTGAGGCTCAGGTCTACACATTGAGTACGGATTCATGGAGAAGGTTTGTAATATCGTTTGGCTCCGACCACAATGTTGGGTCTATTGATTATATATGTGGAATCCCATGTTTGTTTTTTAATGGAGCTCTGCACGCTTTAGCGTTTACTAAGGACCGCAGTTACGGTTTGTGTTTTGATGTCAATGATGAGACATTCCAAAAGATAATACTCCCGGAGCATGACTGTAACATTTACGGAGGTAAGTTTTCCCTTGCAGTGTTCAAGGGATCGTTGGCTATGATTGGTTTTTCTTCTGAGTATTTAGATATTGATATATGAGAGAGTATGGTGTGGTTGATTCTTGGACGAAAATAACTGTAGAATTAGAAGTGGTTGAGAGATTCTTTTGCTGCGTTGAGAATGGTGAACTTCTATTTTGCTGTAACTCAAGGGTCATTTCATATGACCCTGAGAGTTCAAACGAGAACGACCTTGGAATTACTGTTGGATGTGATAGTTGGTTGCGTTACACAACTGATCCCATGGAGAGCTTGGTTTTACTTGGTCAGGTAAAAATGTCATCTGAAATTTTGAAGATTAGTTTGTATCAAATGTTAGACTTCTTGAATATTTTTAGCAAAATGACAATCTTTGCGATGTTTATATTGACAACATTTTGCGGCATGGCATCATATATGCACTTTGCATATTAAATGATGCTTTTATTATGTTGCCTTTTCAGCCGTATCGATTTTTTAAACAAAAAAGAATAACCTTGGAGATTGTGGCTATTATATGCCAACTGATTTTTGTGTCAAGAACATTGTGCACTTCCTCAAAAATGACAATTTCATGGTGCAGTACATGCTTAGCCAACATAATCTTATTTATTTTTATGCCTTAGAGACAGCTTGAACTAGTTGGTGAGCTTAGTCTCTTAGGCTTGGTCTAAATAAAAATGGGAATGATTTCAGCAATCTGTATGGGATGCATATAGCTAATTTATTGGTCCCTCAACATTAAGTCAAATTGTATATTTCAATATCCTAATAGCAGGATTTTGATTTTTGCTCACATATGTAATTGCTTATGCATTTTTATATTTGTTAAACAGCTGGAAAATGTTAGGATTTTCTGTAAATCATGAAATTATTGATATTGTATCTTGTTTGATATAAGCCAGTTGAGGTGGTGAGAGAGTCGATAGGTGGGCTTAATGACGTAGACAACATATATGCTTGAATCTGCTTTAATTTTCTATACAGCGGAAGTTCATGTCAAATTTTCGCCTGAATGCTACCATTTCTAAATGCTTAAATACTTTTTCATGCTTTTTTACATTATTACATCTATTAATCTTATAAATTATATGCTTTTTTAGTATGTCTCTACCCAATGATTGTTATTGGTTTGTGGCTTAGAGAAAACGTGCAGCAATTCAAATATCTATTTAGAACTCATTAGTTGTTTGATAAACAATTCTAATTTTTGATCCATTAATGTATATGATATTTGCAAATGTAAGTGATTGAGTCAATGTTTTCTGCCTCTGTTTCATTGGTTAAGATACTAATAATGATGCATTCTCTCCTTTTTAACATATTTTCCAGATTGAATGATTTGGTATTTTAGTTTGCTTAATTTATTACTCTTGGCCTAAGAATTTAGATAGACCTTTTTCACCTCACACTCAAGAATAATTACTATGCATTTGATATAAATGAAATATTACATGGCTGCTTATACTAACTAATGAATCTTTTTTGTGATGGTCTTTTATGGTCTCATATGAAAGCTGCTGGAGATTTGTCATTGTCTGCAACTGCAAGTTGTAGCTTATAATTCTTTACTACCATTTAAGACATTAAAGTGTAGAAATTGGTAAAAGTAATACCAATTTTGCCACAAGAGGTTCGCAAATAGAGGTGGAAATTAATGTGATTGGTACTACATCAACATCATTATAAATAAATTTCTTGATTTTTTTTTTGGTTTTTTTATTTTTTTATTTTTTTTGATGTTTTAATAGTTGAAACATTTGTAGCATTACTCTTATGCATATTATTTATTTAACTTATGACTATTGCTTTAGGATTGTTGTGAACGTTAGTTGACATGACAATGACAGTGTCGAGTTCTTCCTGCTTATCAAGTATAATGTTATTTCGCTGTAGTCCTAATGACAAACATGTTAATCAGCGAGCTTAGCTTATGCTTTCAGGGGGAAAATGAAACGAATAGAGAAACTGAAGCTGAGACGGAGGCTGATATTTCTTTGAGTCTTGAGGAAAAATCTAGAGAAACTGATTCTTCTTCAGATACTCTTCCCCTTAGTTCGAAGTACCCATCTTTACCTTCGTGGGAAGTGCAAGTGACGAATGACTCTGGAGAATTTGAAACCATGCTTGTTCCACGCTCAAAGCATGTTCCTTATGTGCCATGGACGGGAGGCCCGGTAATCTTCTTGGGATGTGCATGCCTCTATTTTGCCTTTTCTTTTCTGTGCTAACCCACTTGTTTTTTACTTTGTAGGCTGAAGCGGATTTTGTTGATGAGTGTTATTCCCTTATTGAGTCCATGAAGAACTGGATTTCGTCTAGTTCCCAATTATCTTTTGTCCGTCAAAATGAACTTTCTCATGAAATCGGCCTCTTGGTATGCATTCTTTTTGTAATATTGTTTTTGCTTGAATATTGACTAATCGATCTCCAATTTTCTTGCAGCGGAACAAGGTGGAAAGTCAAGCAAGTACCATAAAGACTCTTGAGAGATGTCTTTGTAGTTTGGGACCTCTTGATGTTGGAGGATCAAGTGATCCCGTTTCTGATTCAGTTGGTGGTATAACTCCTTCTTGGGCTGAAGGTGATCCCATGAACACTACAGTGCAAGCCAAAGAGGATTTCTCTCAACACATAAAGCGTCTTGCTCCTCAAGATCCTTCTCACTGCCAGGTTCATGAGAGTACAACTTTGGCCACGTTTAGATCCAAATCTGGACATCTTCCTTCTGGTCAACAGATTAGCCTTGATGATGATGATGAGGAAGACAAGGAGCAGCACACAAAACCTTTGGCACAACGTCATGGAAAGCTAGGTCATCTGTGAGCACCTGCAGCAGAGCATCTGTCTTTTTTCTTTTTGATTGGTACAGTTCTATTAACGTGTAGGTAACTTTTCGGATCCAAGTAAATGGAAAACAATCCTTTAGGTAAATGACATTAGCTCAATGCCCTAGTTTAGAGGGGGGTCTCTTTTGCACCTGGATGGATTCAACTTAATTTTGAGATGTATCTTGATTTTCCTGTTTTGATTCGCTTTGAGTCTTAGATTTTTTATGATTGTTGCCTTGATATTGATGATGGTTGATAATTGAATCATTAGAATTTAGTTTGGAAAGGTTTTAAGTGCAGGAAAATAGGCAAAAGAGGCTAGGAGTGACCCCTGCGGCAGAGTGCTAATCAAGATACAAAGTGCTAATGGGCACTTTGTGGTCCTTGATTTTTCAAGTCTTGTGAGTACAAGTTCCCTAAAAACCAAAAAAAAAAAAAAAAAAAAACCTTCATTTTTGCGAGTCTTGTGAATCTAGATTCGTTTTTTGCTTTACCTTATCCTTGATGGGGGTTCTTGTAAAAGAGATAGTTGTCCTCTTAAAGCATTGTTGTGATGTGGAAGACTGAAATTTATCCAGCCAAGAGAGAGATGGCTCCTCTAAAGTTTAAGGCTATTATATTTATTTAAACTTATGGCTGTTGTCTCAGGAGTGTCATGAACATTATTTGACTTGTCAAATTGTCAAGCATAGTTCCTACTGTATAGCAAACATAATCTTATTTAATTTTTGTCCTAGTGGCAGAAATGTTAATCAGCAAGATCTGGTTATGTTCTTAGCCATTAGCCGTCAAGAGAAGCATGGATATTTGCTATTTGTATAAGATGCATAAGGTTGACTCATTGGTCCTACCATTATAGTTTCTTGGTTAGGAAATTGGTGTCAAGATGTATAAGAGTTTAATGATTACTAAATGCTTCAATGCATTCTTCATATACAATTAGTTCTTTTTCTTGGATGTATGGAATACGGTGCCAGGATGCCTGGTGTGGTTAGTGTGGAAGGAATGAAACAGCCGTACATTAGAGGATGTTGTGAGATCTATTGACTAGTTGAAGTCCCAACAAATTTGGACTTTCTTTGATTGATCTCGGGGTTGGGGATTTCCGCATTGTACTTTGATTTTTTATTAGACTTTCTAGTAATTGTTCAATTAGTTCTTTTTCTTGACGGAAGGAAAGGGTTAAAGCACTTACTCCTGAGGAAGCAAGTAGTGGATGTAATTTGGGTTAATACAGAATGGGAAATGTACCATTGTAAAAGCATTCATTGCGAGAATCGCTCATTCGTTCACAAATAAGGATTTTGTTGCAGTGGATCAATCTGTTGCAAATTATTTTATTTTATATGTGGTATTGTATTGATTGATCAAATCTGGTATTAAAAAACAAAACAATTGACAGATCAAATCGGTTACACCCAAACAAAATAATCCATGAGGGCCACACTAATGAAATCATATTTCAAATTGTTCAAAGATGATCCTGGTAAAACTTAATTTTAATGTTACCTCTGAAGACATGATTTTCTCGCCAAGATGTGCAAAAAATGAGTCCGTGGATAGCTTTATTTCTTCTTCTTCTTTTTAGCAGGAGAATACTCTCTGTTAGTAATTGCATCTATATAAAGATTAATTGGCCCCACCAAATTAGACATGAACTATGTAAAATGAATACTATATATATATATAACAATTTTACATTTAAAAAAAAAACTCTTATCACTAAACATAAAAAGAGAGAAACAATAATGGTAACTTTTACATTATCTTTACTTTCTTGTTTACTGGAAATGTATCTACTAAACAAATGAAGAGATCACTTGTATTGTAATTTGACTAGGTGTAATGCTAAAGCTTCATATCATACTAGACTCATCAACGGAACTAACCTCTTGCATGAACAATAAGATTTTCAATTTTTCACAGCCCTGATTTGAAGATCATGAATGTTTTTCACTTTCCATCTCATTTTTCTCACTCATTCTAAATATATCAACCGCAATTGATTCAATATTTCATTCTAAAATCATCAAAATAGACTAGTTGTAGTTGAAAAACTTACTATCTATTCACTTGAGGTTTAATTTTTAATGAAAATTTAAATTAATTGGGGCACAACTTGAACTTTGTAACAATGACAACACAGACATACTAGGTCAGTCCTATAAAGTATTAACAAGACAAACACTCCTATGGTCAAAGAGCCCAAAAAAGATCAATTTGGTCATTACCTGAAAGAAAATTAGGATTCCAGAAAGTAGTAAATTAAACCTCAAACAGGGTTGAAGATTGAAGTTTAATATATTATTTTTTGAAATCTCAAGATTTAATTTGTTGCTTTTGAAATTATAGGGTATACTTTGTTTAATTTATTAGTTATGAAATTATTTGGTTCAATTTGTTACACCTCTTAGGTGCAAAATATTTTTTATAAAAGCAACATTGCACTAACTCAAATATTTAAGGGTGGGGCAACTCCAATTTTTATATGCTAAATCTTCAAAATGCTCAATATTTTTTTTTTTTTTTTTTTTGAGAAATGCTCAATATTTTTACATACTATAGAAGGATTTTTCAAAATTTTTGTTGGGGTCATGGCCACCCCACACTTGGGAGTGGTTTCACCCCTGGTTATGGGTTGTGTTGGGGATAATACACAAAGTAATCAAGAAAGAACAAAGTGAACAAAAAAGATAAATAGAAAATTAGATAACTTGGAGGCACAAAATTGTTATCCTTCAACAATATTTGCTTCCATACTATTGTTGCTAAATGTTTATCACAATCTTGTGCATAGGATACAACTAAGTTGTTAGGTTCTACAAATAGTTCTGGAGAATACTCACAATATTTCTTATGTTTCTTTCTTTAACTAACTTTTGGGAGAGAAAAGATAATAATATCAAGTGAATATCAACCACTATTTATATCCATAAGGTTATATTCCTTCAAAGACACGTATGGAGAGTTAAAATGTTTTATAAAACCGTTCACAAGGCATGAAACATTTTCAAATATTAAGAATAGTTATCAGAAAATTCTGTAGAAATTCAATTTTTTGAGTCTCGATCGATTGATAGGAATCGAGCATTAATCGAAGGCTCTTTTCGATTGATTGAACATGAATTGAACACGAATCGAATCATGCAGAAATTCCAAGATTATTTTTCTCATTACAGGAAATCCTGAATTTAGAATTTTCACTTAGAAAATTTCAGAACTTGAATTTTCATTTTATCATCTTTATAAAACAATACTATTCAAACTTAAATATCATTACTACAACCTATCCATGTATATGTTGTGGGTGTAGAAAGTACAAATCATATTTAAATAAAAGAGTGATATGGTGTTGAGAATAATGTATGTGTATAAAAACAAATGATAGCTAAACTAAAATAAGTGGAGTTTTCAAGATTAGTTTAGCTAAAAACATTCAAAGAAGCTAATGTAAATGCTCTAAACAATGACAAATTTGGTGAGTCCCACTTAGGGATGGCAATTTTGCCCTGCCCCGCTTGACCTGCCCCTCCCCGCTTCGTCCCGTGCGGGTTTTCTCCGCCCCGCAAAGGTGGTGGGGTAGGGATGGGGCGAGATTTTAGACCCGCACCGCAGGGCGGAGTGGGAATGGGTTTACACTTTTTAGACCCACCCCGCCCCGCCCCGCATTAATAAGGGTTAAAAGGTAATTTTTTATACCCTAAAACCCTACTATTTAAACAAAAATATCATCATCTTATTTTATTTAAGTGGAGATTCTTTTTGAAGAACTAGGCAATTTTTATTTTGTTATGTATTAGGAGTTTGAATTATTTTATTGTGTCATACTATGAGATTTTTGTTGTGATATTATCTTGTTAAACATTTAGATAATATTATTTAGTATTTGCTAAAAATTAGTTTGATTTGATAGGATAAATTTATTTATAATTTCAAGTATATTTTTATTATTGAAACATGTCATTTTATTTGAAAAAATGGTAATAGTTGTAAGGAAAATTAACAAGAAATAAAGTTTTACGGTGTAAAGCGGGGCTTCACGGGTCTTCGCGGGGCCTTAATGGGCGAGGATGGGGCAAGAAATTTTCCCCGTCATGCGGGGCGGGGCGGGAATGGGGTAAGAAAAATCCATGTGGGGCAGGGGCAAAGATCCCATCCGTCGGCCCCGACCCACCCCATTGCTATCCCTAGTCCCACTCCCATTAATTAAAAATCAATTTAAGTTAGCTCACAACTTGGCTAGACATGCTAGACATGTTAACGATTATTCATGGTGGATTGAAGATGTTCCATCACATATCAATAATGTACTCTTAGCCTATTTTGGCTAATTTTCTATTTAATGAAATTTGTCAGTATTTCTGCTCAAAAAAGGAAAAAAAAAAAAAAATTTAAGCCTCTCTCAAAAAGAATAAAAAGAACAAAAGAAAAAAAAAAATCAATTTAAGCCTTGCGTTACTCAAGAGCCTTGTTCCAGTAACCCTAGTAGAGTACTCTTGTAGTATGTTTACTCAAGAAAAATACACACACACTCTCTCTTTCTCTCTCTCTCTCACGCATTTCCTTCTAATCATCGATGTCTCAGCTGAGGAGAAAGCCAAATTTGTCAGACGAGAGTCTCCCACACGACGTCGTATTCGACATCCTGACTCGGCTGCCAGTGAAATCCTTGATCCGATTCAGGTGCGTTTCAAAATCATGGTACTCTACAATCACAAATCCCATTTTCATTACCACACACCTCAATCACAACCTCAACCAACCCAAGTCATTAGTATCCAATACCCATGACAATAACAGCCATAATGGTTTTCTGCTATACAAGTCTTCTGACAAAGAATTGTCTACTTTAGTTTACAACAGCGACGGCACATTCACCGAGGTTTCTAGGTTTCAAATACCCTTTTTAGCTTCCAGCGTGGTTGACTATTGTAATGGCGTGTTCTTCCTTTATAGCTTTTTTGGTCCTACAAATGCTGTATATTTGTGGAACCCAGTTATTCAAAAGTTTAAAATGATCGATGTTATGCACTTCAGACCTTTCACTGTCGAATTTTTAGAAACAGTCGCCTTTGGATTTGCTTATCAATCTCAAAACAGTGATTTCAAGATTCTCAGGATTGTGTCTTATGAGGGGCTTGGTGATGAAAAGGCGCCACCACCTGATGCCGAGGTATACACACTGAGTACTGATTCGTGGAGAACTGTTGAATTGTCAGTGGAATCTGTACCAAATATTGGATC
The DNA here is from genome assembly GCA_028535165.1 of Quercus tomentella. NCBI lineage: Eukaryota > Viridiplantae > Streptophyta > Magnoliopsida > Fagales > Fagaceae > Quercus > Quercus tomentella. The sequence goes on along the minus strand of JAPQVY010000012.1, from coordinate 37,302,387 downwards.
TATTTTTGCTGTACTACCAAACTCCTGTGTATTTTTGAATGGAGCTCTGCATTTTGTTGCATATACTTGGGGCAATGACGATGACAATTTCATCTTGTCTTTTGATGTCAATGATGAGATATTTCGAGAGATAAGACTGCCGGAGAATTACTTAGATGAATTTTATTCAAAGTTTGATGACCGTGTTCACCAACTTGTGGTGTTCAAGGGAATGTTGGCTTTGGTTGTTCTTGGTCCGGCTGAGAATGTAGATGAAGATGAAGATGAAATAAATACGGATATATGCCTCATATGGGTAATGAGAGAGTATGGTATAGTTGAGTCTTGGACTAAGACAAATGTGCTATTTGATTGGGTTTTGACGTTCTTTGACTGCACTAACAGTGGCGAATTTCTAATTGAAACTTTTGACAGCAGGCTTGTTTCAATAGACTCTGAGAGCCTGCAAGTGAACAACCTTAGAATTCAAACAACTACCTGGTTGGCTTACACAGCTGATCTTATGGAGAACTTGGTTTTACTTGATCAGGTAAAATATGTCATCTAAATATCATGATTAGTTTGTATCAAAGATTAGTCAAGTAAAGTTAATAGCAAACTGAAAATCTTTGTGAAGTTCATATTGACAAGTATTTTGTGGCATGGCATCATATATGCATTATGAATGTTAAATGATACTCTTATTATTTTGTCTTTTTCCCCCTATTGTAGTATTAAATCAATGCAGGCAGATTAATTTATTACTAAGAAAATAATTCCCTTGGAGATTGTGGCTATTATGTGTGATCTGATTTTTGTGTCAAGCACATTGTGCACTTCCTTAAAGATGGCAATGTCATGGTCCAGTAGACATGCTTAGCAATGTAATTCCTTAGTGACAACGTCAACTAGTTGGTGAGCTTAGTCTCTTAGCTTGGTCCAAAGAAAAATGGGAATGAACTTCTGCAATCTCTATGGGATAAATGAAGCTGATTCATTGGTCATATGCAATAAGTCTAATTGTAGATTTCAATATATTAAATAGCAGGCTTTTGATTTTTGCTCACATATTTAATTGCTTTTGCAAATATATATATTTTATTTATTTATTATTTTTATAATTGTTAAATTGTTTTAAAATGTTAGGATTTTCTGAATCATGAACTTATTGAAATAAACTATCTTGTATGATATAAGCCAGTTGGGGTAGTGAGATAGTTGATAAGTGGGCATAGATGATGTATATGCTTGAATCCTCTTTAATTTTGTATGCAGCAGAAGTGCAAGTCAGATTTTCGCCTGAATACCATATTTCTCAATGCATATGTACTTTTCATGCTTTTGAACATTATTTGATATTTGTATGAGATGCATAAGGTTGATACAGTGGTCCTACCATGATAGTTTTTGGGTTTGGAAATTAATGAAACCTAGAAATTTGTTTGATTTGCAAAGTATTGAATGTATCATTGATATTCATCTTTTCTAATGAGCCTTGGTGGATATCCTAATTTTGACCTGGGCAGAAGAAAAAAAAAAAAAGAATAGCACTAATCCATGCTCTCTAACCTTATTCGCCAAACATAATCAATTCTCAATTTTTGAGTCATTTGGGTTCTCAGGAGTGTGTGGGTGGAGGAACACAATGCACAACAGATTGTGGTGTATCTCTCTTCAATTCATCTGTCATGTTTTAATGCCTTTTGTCTCTCTTGCAGCAAAATGAAGCTAATACTCTGAGTCCTGAGAGAAATCATGGAGAAGCTTCTGACTCCTCAAACTGCTATAGCCTCTGATTTTTCCCAAAACTTTCAGCTCCTTCCACTTAGTACCCATCTTCCTATCTCTCCCTATATATAAGTGACCCCTCCACTGCTCCACACCATTTGCTTCATCAAGCACATATCCTTCTTATACTGGTTATATTTGCTACACAAAGTTTACGATTCTTTGCTTCCAATTTCAAGAGCAAAAAACAGTCTTGTTAAGAGTAGATGAGTTCAATAAGGAGAGCTATTGTGGCAGACAGTGTTGCAGTTGTGGAAGCCATGAAGGACTCGGGGATCTGTAGGTGGAATTTATCATGAGATTAGCACAGCAACATGCCCAGAACCATCTCAGGTCCTTTTCTCAGGTCAAGAACCTTTCTTCTTCAACTTCTGCAATAATTTTCAGCCAAATTGAGAGATGATAAAATGAAGCAGTTGGAGGAGTCATTGAGGAAAGTCATGTATTTGAGTTGTTGGGTCCTAATTGAAGGCAGTAGTCAGCTGAATAAGGTGACCATACAAGTGAGCCAGTGAAATCTGATGGAACTTCGTTGAGTGCAGGAAGACTTCAAGATTAATCATGCAAGATTTTATACATGCTTGTTGGTAGGAAATGTTAGGCTGATCTAAGCAGGCATGAAAATATGTTTGCTAAGCATATGTGCTTACTTGTAAGAGCTTAATCAGCTTAAGTTCTTTGCCAGTACACTACAAATGAAGGCATGAATATTTGTATTTGTACAAGATGCAATTGAGAGAAGCAAGGAAGAAAAAGAAGATTGCAACCTACGTAGAGAGAGAGAGAGAGAGAGAGAGATGAATTTAGTGTTTTTGCAGCCATGTTGTTTGACCTGATTTAAAGACTAAAAAGGAATCAAGTGGCGTTCAAGAGAAAAAGATCATTATTGACCAATTTGTGACAGGTCTAAGCAGTACTCTCTTGAGCAACCTGCAATTGTTGGACCCCAGAGAAAACAGCACAAGGCCCCATTGTAGTGGATTGTGATGCAGTAGTTTGCTCAAACCACTCAATCTTGTCTATATGGTCACAAGGAATCATGGAGGTGAAAACCGTGAAATGTTGAGGGCAGAGATAACTACTTCAAACTCAGAAAACCCGGAGGTGGTAGAAATTGAGGCTATGAGGTGGGCAATTGGCCTAGCAACAAGCATGGGAATATAATCCTTGAAGGGACTCTGCTTAGACGTGATTGCATCCAAAGGAAAGCAACCAAGCTGGAGGACAATGGGGTTCAATCCAAGCCATAAGGTAGTTGGCAATGTCTTTTGTTGGAGTAGTCACTAACCTGGCAATAGGGGGAGGTGATTTCTTGTATGTTTCAAATTTTCCCAAATATATTTTACTCGAGGGGTGAACCGCCAAAAAGTTATTGAAATAATACTATTTTACCAATACATTTCTTCTTTTTATTTATTTAGTACGTAATTTGTTTGGCCTGCTTTATAATCGAAACCCAAGGGTTTAATTTGAAGAATGAGATTGGATCCCAATTAGGCATTTTGGGAGGGTAACTTGGATTTTCAGATGGGCTTCTTGTTTTGAGAAATAGTTTCTTTTTGGGTTGGAGTGAGACTCTCATTATGAGAGTATTGGTAAAGGCATATCAAGGTGCCGAGTCTTTTCTCACAACGGGTCGGGTGGTTAGTGATTGGAAGTTTGGAATAACATCCACATGAGTCCGCAAATGAACACTTATATCATTCAGTTCACCAAACATGACATTGTTGTGAACATGGTTGATTCCCTCGACATTTTGTTCATTTTAACGCTGATTTCTACTCACTTCACCCAACGTCTATGTCCACTCCTCACTTGTTTGGATCACTAATATTTTTTGCCACCGTCTCCTCTGATCTTACACGATGATGTCTTTCTTGTCTGCACGCCTGTCTTCCTTATATAGCTTTTAGTTATTATTATTATCTTAAGAAAACTTTCGAAATTGGAGGACTTGAAAAGACAGTTTCTTTTAATAAAATCTTGAATTATGTGTATGTAATTGTTTTGGAGAGCTGATAGAAATGGGATCCGAACATCTTGTTGGAACATTCCTCAACGTATCCCTATTTTATAAACCAAAAGTTTCCTCAACCAATACTCTAGAACATTTCTCAATGTTTCCCTATTTTATAAACAACTAGTCATAGATTCACGCGATGCATGAAAATAAATAATTATTTTGTAATTGTAATTGTAATATAATATATAATTTGTTCTCCCTAAAAATTAAACAATTGATATTCGGTCCAATTAGGTCTACTTTAGTCCACTTTGGTCCAATTTGGTCTACTCGGTCAATTTCGGTCATTTTCGGTCTATTTTGGACAAATTGAGAATTAAATTGATTCTTTTGTAGGTTGCTTTTTCAAGTTTAGCTCAAAAATTCATTTTTTTTTTTCTTAATTTTTGGGTTGAAAGGTATGAGATTTTACTATATCTGGGCTAAAATCTTTAGTTTTGAATTAAAAAATACAAAAAAAATAAACATTAGAAATTAGAAATATGAGCCCTAAAAATGCAATAAAAATGATAAATATTGAAAAGTATTATTCGGTCCTATTCGGTCCACGTTGGTCCATTTTGCCCACTTTGGTTCTATTTGATCTACATTGGTTCAATTCGGTCCATATTGGTCCTATTCGGTCCAATTTGTCCACTTGGTCCTATTTAGTCGACATTAGTCCTATTCGGTCCTATTTGTTCCTACTCGGTCCACATTGGCTACTCTTTTCTATTTAGTTCACTTTGGTCCTATTGGGTCCTCCTTATTCCCATTCGGTCCTATTTTGTCTATTCCATCCACTTTGGTCCATTTGTGTTCACTTCGGTCCATTTAGACCACTCGTTTCATTTTGGTCCACTTCGGTCCATTTTTGTACACTTACATACAGAGAAAACACATGTTTAGGTTGAGAGCACTAATTCTAAATCCAAATTTATTTTATATATATATATATATATATATATATATATATATATATCAAACTCGTAATATCTAAAATCTTAAGCATAGCATTTATTATTGCTACACTTTTGTTGAACCACATTAACATAGCATTTCAGTCCACTTTGGTCCGACTAAATTTAAATGAAAGTCTTTCTAAACATTAATGCTATGAATATACAAATCTAATATTTATGGCAGTTACTCATTTATCTTAACATCATTACTTTTAAATGAATTGGATGAAGTTGATTATACATTCAAGCAAAAAATAATAAAATAAATAAATAAACAAATATATGTGTGTATGTGTTTAACTAGACCAAATTGACCGTATCGAATAGACCTAACTGGACTGAATTGATCAAATTGGACCAAATAGATCAAAGTGGACTGAATGGACCATATTGACCGAACAAGACTAAATTGACCAAAGTAGACCAAATGGACCAAACTGGACCGAATACACCGTACTGGATTGTATGGACTGAATAGACCAAATTGGACCGAATAGACCTAACTGGACCGTATGGACCAAATTAAACCGTATAGACCGAACTGGATCGAATAGACTGAACTGGACCGACTGGACCGAATATACCTAACTCCACCGCATGGACCAAATTGGACCGTATAGACCGAACTGGACTGAATAGACCGAACTGGACTGAATAGACCGAACCGGTCCAAATAGACCTAACTGGACCGTATGGACCAAATTGGACTATATAGACCGAATAGTCCGAAATGGAAGGAAATGGACGGAATAGACCGAACTGGACCGAATGGACCAAATTGGAACAAATAGACCGAACTGGACCGAGTAGACCTAATTGGATCGTATGGACCGAATAGACCTTCCTGGACCGAATAGGCCTAGGTGGACCAAATGGACCGATATGGACTGAATAGACCTTTCTGGAACGTATGGACCAAAGACCGAATAGGCCTAGGTGGACCGAATAGACCTAAGTGGACCATATGTACTAAATTGGACCGAATTGGCCAGATTGGACCGAATAGACCTAGGTGGACCGTCTGGACCAAATTGGACCGAATAGATCGAAGTGGATAAAATGGACCGGATTAGACCAAATAAGACCAAATTGACCAAAGTACCGAAAGGACCGAATGGACCATATGGACCAAATTGGACGGAATAGACCTAACTGAACCGAATTGGCCAGATTGAATTGGCCTAGGTCGACCGAATAGACCATATTGGACCGAATAGACCTAAATAGAAGGAATGGACCGAATAGACCAAAGTGGACCGTAGGACCAAATTGGACCTAATAGATCTAACTGGACCGAATTGCCCAAATTGGACCAAATAGACCTAGGTTGACCATATGGACCAAATTGGACCAACTTGGACCAACTCTACTTTATGATGCAAAATTGCCCAACTCGATATTGACACTCTACTTTCGACTCCTGCTTATTGTTGAAGGGGGGCAAATTTTATAGAGAGCTAATTTAACTTCTACTCAAGATCTCAAGCAAGGTCCTACTGTGAAGTTGGGACAAAAGCCTTTGACTTCCTTCAACATCATCTGCTTCTAGAGGTTTGATTTAACATTCATTCATGGCTCTTTGATGCTCTCTGATTTTTCAGCAGTAATACATTGTCTTTATAATCTTGTACAACTTTATTTGATGCTTTGCCTAGAAGCTTGGAGTCAAATGCTACTTTTCTTAAAAACCCACCCAATTTTTCATTCAATGGGCTGATGTCTTGCTAAGCATCCATTAAAAAAAACCTATGGATGCATATTAAAAAAACCAAGAATTGCATACTTTTTCATAGTGAAATTGAGTTCAGTATGACCACTTTTATTGCCTTTAGGAGGCCATTTGTTAATAAAAGCCTTCTAGTATTATCAACAATACTAAATTACATCAACAGTACCTAAATAATATTAGACTAATTCATCATCAAAATCAACTAGTTTTTGTTTTTATTAGGGGGGAAAACGTTTTCATTGTCCCTTGAAGGGGAAAATAACATCAGTCACTACCAAAATGAGATCCTTCATTTCCCTAAGATCCCTCCTAAACTCTTAATAACAATTTAAAAAAAAACTTAGCCAAATAAGATTTATTGTTCATTGCTTCTTGCAGATCTAAAATTTTTCATTTTTTGAACTTCAAATTTACAACACCAAACAACCAATATAACCTCAATGTACTCACATAACACTCATTCAACCAAACACCTAAGCACAAGAAAATACTTTCCCAATATAAAAATACATTTTGGTTGATAAACCTTTGCAATATCTAAAACCATTCCTCACCCACATCAAAATTTTATTTCTATGTGCATCAAATTATGATATGGGTTTTGTACCTGAGATGATAGAGAGATGATCGCTTAAGAGATAACACCAAATCCAGGGATGTATAACTGTGGAGCTGTGGAGCTATGAGAAACACTGAAGTTAAGGAGGCCAGAAACGCTAATTCTAAATAATCTGCTCTGGAAATAGCATTAGTGAAATTCGATTTTCTTAAAATCGAGTTCACTTTTTAAAAATCCCAATATAACTCGATACTTTTGAAAATCGAGTTACAGACACGACAAAAAAATTTCATAGAATATTTTTTCAAATTCGCGTGAAACTCAGTCTTAAGAATATCGAGTTCTAGCTCGATTTTTTTAATTGGAAAAAGCCACGGTTGCTCGTCCAGTGTGGCAAAAACTTACCTAAAACTCGAAAACATTAAAATCGAGTTACATTCAAACTCGATTTTAAAAAAATCAAGTTTCAAAACAAAAGGACACGGTGCTTAATAGATTGAATACAAGGACATTGTGCTAGATATTTTAAAAATAAAGAGCAAAAGCCCATTTTCCCCGTCTTTTTGATACAAAAATGTTCCAATGCAGCACAAGACTTCTTACTGTTTCAGAGCATGCTAAAGAAACTAGACCTTGAGGTTTGGACAGTCATCGCTTGGTCTCTACTCTCTATTGGAATGCCTAACAAGTTCGATTTTGAAAAAATTCAGCTACAACCGAAAGCCATCCGTGATGGAGCTACTGTTTTTTCTGGGAGAATACCAGCACTTCACAGCAGCTCAAAAAAAAAAAAAAAAAAAATAGCAGTCGATTTTGTCAAGTGTGTATCTTTTACAGCAATGTCATGTATTGTGTTTAGCTGCTATGCTCTTTCGTGAGCTGTTCACTTTTTCATCTGCTTGTCTGTCACCAGATCAGTTTTTGTATCCTTAGCTTTCTATCTTTTAACTCAAAAAAAAAAAAAAGAAAAAAGAAAAAAAAAACCCTAACTTTAGGATTTTTATTTTGACCTGAAATTTTTTAAATATATAGGAATTTAAAATTGAGTGCTTATACTTAGTTGACCAGATTCTTTAAACCTTTCTAAGACTTAATAAAGTGTGAGTGAGGATGTTTTGTGACCAAAAAAAAAAAAAAGATTAAACCCTGGCAAGAAAATTCTGATATTAGTAGTATAAATAATCATTTATAAAAAACACTTACATCAAATTATTTATTTTACACTACATTTCAATAAAATATTATTTCTTTATCAATTTTTATTACTCTCCCAAATCATTTCTCCCTACCTCTGTGTGTATGAGTAAAGAAGTAATAATGTAACCCCAAATTAAAAACTAAACATTCAAATAGTAAAATTTGGGATTAAGGACTAACAGCCAAAGCAATGCTCATGACATTTTTGTCACCAGCACAAAAATGAGACAAATATTATGTTTGCTAAGCATATATTCGTGTCCATGACATTGCCATGTCAAAACAAATATAATAACAGCTTTGTTTTAAACAGAAGTTTCATATGATAACAATTCTTCAGCAGCTTTCCAATGACAACATAAAACACTGACCACAAAAGGGTCACGTTTTATAATTTATATCATTTATGTCAAACCTGTAACCAAAATTATTCCTAAGCTTGAGGTTGAAATGCCTCTCTAAATCCCTAGGGCAGGAGTAACATATTAGCAAACTTAACAACCAAATCATTGAACTAGAAAAAAATGTTACAAACAAGAGAGTACATCAATTTATCAATGACTTTACCATTGAAACATAGGCAGAAAAGCAGTGATTCAATCACTTGTAATATTTGAAGTGTGTACATTATCCTTGCACAGACCAGAAACAATCAGATTTATAACTTAATGCTTTTAAAAAGAGCTAAAAGAATAATGGCATTGAAAAATCATAGATTTGAGTCAAAATTTTGACTTTGACTTCTGCTGTATACAAAAGTAAAGAGTATTCAATCATACCAAGTTCTCTATATCACTAGCCCACTTATCAACAATCTCACTAAACCCAGCCATCTTTATCATACAAAATCATATATTTCAATAATTCCATGATTTTCAGCAAACTCTAACTAATTCAAGCAGTTAAAACATATTTTATAAAAAAGCATAAGATCAATCAACTATGGCTGCAAAGAATATAAAGCCTTCTATATGATATCGTGAAATATAAAATTAGCCTAATTTATTGCTTACCACCAATAAATCAACTTTCTGCACGCTGAAATTAAGCCCCTTTTTTTTTGGTGGGGACGAAAAGCAAAGAGATTAAGCTCATCAAATTTTTCATGAGGGCAATCAGATGTGATAAGATTCTGTTGGCTAAGCATGTATGCAGCACCATGACATTGCCATCTTTGAGGCTGTGAACAATGTTGTTGACAAAAATATCATTTGGGCATAATAGCCATAATCTCCTTTAAAAAAAAATTCTTAATAAATTAGTACCTCTGATATTCATGTCATAAAAAATAAGAGGGAAGAAAGAAACAACATAATAAGAGCTCGGATTCAAATTGCAAATTTGATATCAAAATACTTGCCATTGAACTTCACAAAAATAGCCACCTTGCTAGAAACCTCAACAGACTAATCTTCGTATTCAGATGACACATTTACCCCATCAAGTAGAACGAAACTCTCTATAGAATTGGCTGCGTAACCAACCCCTCTAATATTTGATTCCATTATAAGACTGTTCTGAAGTAGATTCTCAGGGTCAATTGATATCAGCCCCATGAAATTCTTAATTAGCAATTCACCATTGTCTGTGCAGCCATGGAAATGATGAAACCAATCGATTGGTACACATTTTCTGGTCCAAGACTCTGCCACGCCATACTCCTTCATCACCCATAAGTGGCACATAATGCCCCCAGTAGCTAGATAGTCAGAGATAATAATATAAGCCAGCGATCCCTTGAACACTGTAAGATATGATTGGTATACATCTAAGAAATCCAGCGGCAGCATTATCTTATGGAATCTCTCATCATTAATGTCGAAGGACAAAATGAAACAGCAGTGTTTATTAGTTACTATAGAGTGCAGTGCCCCGTTAAAAAATATATATGGTGAATGATTATAAAGACATCCAATGTTGGGGTCGGACAACTCCGCTGACACTACCTTCCTCCACGAATCCGTACTCAATGTGTAAACCTCAGCCTCAGTCAGTGGATCTGGCTCTTCAAGAGACCCTTGAAAATTCACTAGTCTAAGAATCTTGAAATCATTCTTTTGAGAATGATAAGCAAGTCCAAGGGTGGCACTATCAAAAGGGTCAGTCAAAAGAGCAGGAGCAAGCATCTTAAACTTTCTAATGCTTGGGTTCCACAAATATATCATATGATCACCACCGTTTAAACCTGGAAATCTCAGTCAATGTGCGGTCCCTATTGTAAACAAGTGTACGCAATTCTGCGTGAAAAGAATAGTCCTCTGTTTCAGATGTATATAGCAGATAACCATTGTGACTATTCTTATTGGATAATGACTTGGCTTCGTTGAGCTTGAAGTGTGTGGCAATGAAAATGGGGTTTGTGATTGTAGAGTACCATGATTTAGAAATGCACCTGAATCGGATTAAGGATTTCACTGGCAGCCGAGCCAGTATGTCGAATACGATGTCGTTGTCCAGAACACGCTCGGTCAACAATCTTCGCTTTTCCGTAGGTCGAGACATCGGTGGTACTTTTGGACCTTTGGTATATGGTTGCGGCTGCAACAAGGTAAAGTAAGAGGAGCCAAGTTAATAGTATTTTCACCGTGTGTTTGGTTGTAAATGAGGGTAAGAGAAAAGAATAGAGGAGAGAGAGAGAGAGGGAAAAGAAATGAAAAAGAAAATGAATATATTTAGTTTATATATATATACATTTTCTAAATACCAAAGTGTTTGTTTTTTTCCTAAATAAAAAACAGAGTGTTTGTTTTGGTGATGGAGAAATTAAAATTTTAGAACTCATGGTGGCCCCCAAAAATTGCAGTATTTTTACTTGTCTTTCTTCTCATTTCTGCCCAATTTGGGCGGATGAGAAAAGTGGGCCTTGATGGATGCTCACTCCTTCTACCTTCTCCTTTTCTTTCATATAATGCCAACAAAACAAAGGAAATTGTCATTTCAGCGCAATTGTTTTTTTTTTTTTTTCCCCTCTTCTCTTCCTCTGTTTTCAAACAAAGTGTAAACTATTTTACTATTTGAGGTGTCACCAATCACTTAAAACAATCCAAACATTCATTTATTTGATATTTGAAGTCTATAAATCACATTTATTATCATATTACTAATAATTATATAGCATGTTTAGTATTTTACAAAAATTAAAAAAATAAAAAATGGATGAAAATTGGTGTAACTACTTGTATAAAACAAAATTTTAATATAATTAGAGCACTCTACAAATATTTAACTAAACAAAATTAAAAACACCTATCATCAGTCTCCACAATTTATACTTAAATTTTATTTATGAATAATGTACCTCAGTACACTTATTGAGATATCAACATGCCAAGTAATTGTATTTTTTATTCATTTTTGACTCACTTCTCTCATCCACTTGAATTAACTAATGTTTGTATAGATAAATTGATGTTAGCACTTTTGGATTGGCAAACGATGGAGATCAGTGATGCTCTTGACGCTATTGTTGTCAAGCGATGGTAGAAGGGTCTTTTTGTTTGCTGATGTGAATGCTCTAACAATATGATCGTGCCAAGAGTAAATTATCTTTTATATATATATATATATATATATAATAGGTGAAGCTAAGAGAGAAAGTCAAATTAGAATTCCAAATTAGAGTTCCAATTTTACGCCATGTGTGGGGACCACACCATAAATATCTATCAAAGTATTCATTGTGAATAAATAATTTTGATTCAATGAATGAAATTTTTTAGTCATCTGCTTCAATCTCGATACAATATATATGGCCAAGATGTTCTTGAAAGAATAAAATGCGGCTACATCCCCCTTCACTCTCTTTCAATTTTCCACTCACGAGTCACAATCCTCATTCAGCTTATTTACTTCTTCCATCTTGTGCCAAAAACAAAATCCAAGGATCACATTACTAACATTTAGATGTAATCACCAAACTAACTCAAACTCATCGCTCTTCATCTCCTTTCTCACAAAGACTTCAACCTGCCATTAGAATTTGTGTTGTAACTTGGATTTTTGCTCTATATCATTTTTAATTTTATTACCATATGCTCTATTCCATTATCTTTGTGTTTATTATTATTATATTCAAGAATTGTATTCCACTTATAACATTCATTTTAATTTTTTATTTTTCAATAACAAAATCTTTGGTTTTGGCATATACGATTCATACTAACAGTATGATACTATTACAAGACAAGCAAGGTAAGACCCATCTTGCTAAGTTCTATGTTCCTTTCAAGGATTTTGAGAAACACAATGTCAAATACAAGGTAGGATCTTCATGTTTTACTTTTTAATTTCATTGTGGTAGTATTGTTTTTTGGGGAAGGTGAATTTTTTTAGGTATTAAATTTGGTGGGTTTTGTAGGTTCATCGATTGTTTCCGTAATGGTAAATAAAGATTTGATCTAATTATTTTGTTGAGGTAAAAGTTTTTGTACTTTGACTTTAGTTACTATTATATTCTTTATATTCGTGTATTATTAATGTATTTGTATTTGTACTTGGGTACAGATCATCAAAATCCTTTGGAACAAAGCTCTATGTGAAAAAAATGTTTTGCTCTTCTTCTAACCTCTTCCATGACTTTCACTAAATGATAGCAGGATTAATTAAAACATCGGTATTACATTGCAATTGTGCACAAGAGTTTTATGTTGTGATTAACAAGAAACTGTCGCCTATCATGCGAGCATGTGATTAGTAAAATACAATATAAAATATAAGCCTTTGATTTTTATGTTTTCTTCTACACGTAAACATAACTTTTAGAAATCTATATTATTTATGTAATAAATAATGTTAATGTGGTTTCAAAAATTATACACGTTCTTGAATTATATTTGTACGGCACCATGATACCCAGATCCATTTGGGCCTTGAATTCTGACCCAGCAGTGTGGCCCATGGCCCCAATCTCTTTCTACCTGAAACCCCAATCCGAACCCACACAAATTGCAGGCCCAAGTTTTGTCACCTGAACCTTGCTCGGCAAACCATTCCCGAACAATAAAGAAAGAATAACGTTCAAACACACCATCCTTCACATACCCGGCAACGCCTCAGGAAACACCGCTACCGGGCATGTCAATTGGAGTGGGAACCAAGTTCCAAGGCCACTTTCACCACATTCTACTCCCACCTAACCATCCATTTACGACTGATGATATTGGACCTCCAGTTGCACTAACTATGGCAGTAATCATGATCTCTTCACTAATTTAGAGCTATAAATATGAGAAGTTGGGGAAATAAAATGGTTGTTGAAAAGGTTCTCAAGGAAACAGAGAGTAGAGAAGAAAGAGTGATTCAGAGGGAGAGAGAAAGACAGCTTCACTGAGTCTCTGTGCCGAGAACAACCCGAAGTAGGAAATCCTAAGCCCACTTTACAAATAAATTGTGAGCCCAAGTGAGGTCAGGCCCAATAGCCTCATTTCTAGCGCGCACAATTGGCACCCACCGTGGGGCTCTTCTACAAAGCTGTGGTTCGACTAAGACTCACACACGAGAAAATGTTTGAAGAACGTTCGGGAGGCCACGCTGAAAGCAAATTTGTAGGGTCTTTTCAGGGATCCACATGGCGGGAGAGAAGACAAAAAAGACGAGAGGATAGGGAGCGCGAACGAGAAGAAGAAGAGTCTGGCCTCGGGGAGGGCTCATATCAAATCCACCAAACAATGTCAGGTGCCTCGAGGCACGGGTAATTTGACGAGAGAGATCAGGAGCTGGAACGGTTGCGCAGACTGGTGAGACATATGGAGTTGGAGGCAAGAGGTAGGCGCTAGAGAAGGGACCGAGATGACCGAGAAAGAAGGGACGATAGTGTGGGAAATCGAGGTGGGGAGGGATCTAACCAGTCTGGTTCCCATTAGCATCAGGATCGTTCCCCTTCCCGAGAATCACGTCGATGCAGGAACCGCTCCCATTCTCGAGAATCGCGTCAATGCCGGGACCGTTCACGTTCACGTGGATATGTCGACAGAGGTTCAGATTCCCCAGAGAAGCGACAGCTCTACAATGCTGCTATGGATGCTATGAGTCGCGCTTTACGAAGAGCCACTTGGTCGCCGTTCTCGAACAAAATTGAATGGGCCCCTATGCCGAGCAGATTTACACGGCCACCATTTAACTCCTACGATGGGAAAACGGACCTGGTAGAGCACGTCAGTCACTATATCCATATGATGTCTTTGCACACACACAATGATGTGCTGATGTGTAAGGTGTTTCCCTTAAGTCTCGGGCCCATGGCGTTAAGATGGTTTAATGGGTTATGAAAAGGTTTCATTCATAGTTTTGCCGAGTTGATCTAGGAATTCGGTGCTCGGTTTGTGACATGCAATCGGGTGCCACAACCGGTGGACATGTTACTGTCCATAAAGATGAGGGTCGGCGAAACCCTTCGAAGTTATGCCAGTCGGTATTAGGAGCTTTACAATGAAATTGGTGGAGGTAACGAGAAGATTGCAGCGAGCACTTTCAGGATGGGGCTACCCAAGGATTCTGAACTATGGGAGTCGTTGACGAAAAGGTCTCCTGAGGATATGAGGCAACTCATGAGGCGTATTGAGGAGTATAAACGCCTCGAGGACGATCGGCTGCAGAATAAGGACAAGGCCCCGTTGCTAAATCATTCTCGACAGGGCATTTTTCCCCCGAGACCACGGAAGGATTTCAGGATGCAGGAACTGGAAGCACAAATGGGGGGGGGGGTGAACGTGGCATTCAAGGAGCCGGTACACAAGATCGTAGACTAGATTAAGAACGAATTGTTCTTCAGGTGGCCGAACAAGATGGGGGGTGACTTGTCTCGGAGGAATCAAAATTTGTATTGCACATACCACAGGGATAAGGGGCACACCACCAAGCAATGTCGGGTACTAAAAGATCACCTAGGGCAGTTGGTAAAGGCCAGATATTTGAAAGAGTTCGTAGTGGACTCCGGAAACCGAGATGCAGGCGATGGCGTTCAGCAAAAAGGGAACCCTCTCCTACCGCCATTAGGGGCGATTGAGGTTATCCATGCTGCCCCGAGGGGTGTGACTATAACCAGAAAAGGGGTGTTGACAGTGGCACCCAAAGAAAATTGCTCGAGAAAACAACCCCCCGAAAAGAAAATAAAAGTTGGTCGGGTGCTCATCTCTTTTGACGAGGAGGATCTGGAGGGAATGATTCAACCGCATGATGATGCGTTGGTTGTGACAACGCGGATAAGCGGCTTTTTAGTGAAAAGGGTGATGATAGACCAGGGAAGCGGGGTCGACGTAATGTACTCAGACCTATTCGAGAGGCTCGGATTAAAAAATCAGGACTTGACGAAGTATGATACGCCGTTGGTCTCATTTGATGGAAGGGTGGTGATTCCCAAGGGTCAAATTTCCCTTCCTGTAAATATGGAAGGTAAGGAAGTGATGGTGACATTCATAGTAGTTAGATCATTCTCTCCATACACGGCGATCCTGGGAAGGTCGTGGATTCATGCAATGGGGGCTGTTCCATCCACCTTGCACGTGAAGGTTAAATTTCCTACTGAGCAGGGCGTTGCCGTAGTACAAGGAAGTTAGCAAGTGGCTAGGCAATGCCTAGTTGCCACAGTTAGTTGGAAGGGCAAGCAGGTTGAACAGAAGGAAACCACCAAGGAGACATCGTTATAGCAATTATAGAAGCCTCGAGAAGAAGTGGGGGCTAGTTATGCCGAAAAGCTGATGAAGGTTAAAATTTTACCAGATACTGATAGGTATTTTCAAATAGGAATGAGCATGAAGAGCCAGGATAAGGTAGAAATGTTGCTATTCCTTATGCAGAACGTGGATGTGTTTGCATGGAGTCCATACGAAGTGCCCGGGGTGGACCCTGAGTTCATTGTCCATAAGCTTAACGTGGACCCATCATTCCCCCCAAAGAAGCAGAAGCCGAGGAGGGCGGCCAAGGAGCATGTTGACGTGGTAAAGTTGGAAGTCCAAAGGCTGAAGGAAGCTGGGGTGATAAGGGAGATCTTCTTCCCGAAGTGGCTAGCAAATACCGTGGTAGTGAAGAAGAAGAATGGCAAGTGGAGGGTTTGTGTAGATTTCACGGACTTGAACCAGGCATGCCCAAAAGGCCCGTTCCCTATGCCGAAGATCGACCAGTTGGTAGATGCCACATACGGACACCCGAGGATGAGCTTCTTGGACGCCTTTCAAGGGTATCATCAGATTGCCCTGGCACCCGAGGACCGAGAAAAGACAGCATTCATCTCCTTGGATGCTAACTATCATTATAATATGATGCCATTTGGATTGAAGAATGTCGGGGCCACGTACCAACGGATGATGAGGAGGATGTTCCGAGATAAAATAGGGCGTACGGTTGAAGTATACATCGACGACATGGTAGTGAAGAGTAAATAGGAAGCACGGCATGTAAAAGATCTTCGGGGAGTGTTTGAGGTACTTCGGCAACATAAGTTACTCCTAAATGCTGAGAAGTGTGCTTTTGGTGTGGGGGCCGGTAAGTTCCTGGGATATCTGATCACCAATCGGGGAATAGAGGCCAACCCCATTCAGATCGAAGCCATGAATCGCCTTAATCCGCCAAGCAATCCAAAAGAAGTGCAATTATTGACCGGGATGTTGGCTGCACTTAACCGGTTCATCTCTAAATTCGCTGATCGCTGTAGACCATTCTATCAGCTTCTGAAAAAGTGGAAAGGATTTCAGTGGAACGAGGAGTGTGACAGAGCCTTTCGAGATTTGAAGGATTATCTGATGCAAACGCCAATATTAACAGCCCTAGAGTCCGGGGAGGACTTATTCATGTACCTCTCAGTGTCTGATCATGCTGTGAGCGCCGTACTGCTGAGGGATCGAGGAATACAACAACTAGTGTATTACATCAGCAAAACCCTGGTTGACGTTGAGACAAGTTTCTTGCCCTTGGAAAAGTTGGTGTTAGCCTTAGTGCACGCTACGAGGAAGCTGCCGCATTATTTTTAGGCTCATACTATATTTGTCTTGACCGAGTATCCTTTGCAGTCATTGTTGAAGAGATCAGACTTCACGGGTCGAATAGCTAAATGAGGGACCCGGCTAGGTTCCTTTGACATACGGTACAGGTCGCAAAGCTCGGTAAAGGGTCAGGTTCTTGCTGATTTCGTTGTAGAATTTTCTCCAAAAAGTGATGTGAAGATGGTCTGTCATGCAGAGAGTGTCTGTGGACGGTGCTTCGAGTGCCATGGGGGCTGGTGCCAGAATTGTCATAATTACTTTGGAAGAAATACGGTTGGAGCATTCCTTTAGATTAGGGTTTAAAGCCTCTAATAACGAGGCCGAGTATGAGGCCTTTCTTGTCAAATTGAGGACTGTTTTAGGCTTGGGCGCCCAGGACGTAGAGATTTACTTTGATTCTCGGCTGGTTGTTAATCAAGTCTAGGGCAGCTTCGAGGCCTGGGATTCACAGATGAAAGCATACTTGCAGGCAATAAAGCAAATCATGAACAAATTTTGTACGACGAAGGTGGCCTAGGTGGGCCGGGCGCAGAACAGACATGCTAACTCCCTAGCTATGTTGGCGTCATCAATGATTGAGGATGTGCCTCAGCTAATCAAAGTGGAGCTTATAAGGGAGCCAAGTATTAGTGTGACAGATAACGCTAGTACAGCCGGGGTCGATATTGCCATGATTTCAATAACCAGGCCATGTTGGATGGACCCGATCATTGACTTCTTGGCCGAAGATCGAGTTCTAGATGATGAAAAAGAGGCCAACAAGATCCGTCGAATGGCTTCTTGGTATTGGTTGTCAGCAGGATTGCAAGTGATACTGGAGGTCTTTTGGGGGATCATACCTCTCGTGCTTACACCCCGAGAAAGTAAATGAGCTTCTGTCTGAGTTGCATGACGGGGTGCGTGGTAGTCATGTAGAGGGGCGTTCATTAGCATACCGTGCGATGACTCAGGGATTTTGGTGGCCGCAAATGCAGAAAGACGCCGTTGAATATGTGCATAAATGTGAAAGATGCCAAAAGCATGCTACCCTGATCCACTAGCCAGCAGATCATCTGAATCCCATCAGTAGCCCATAGTCATTCGCACAGTGGGGGCTAGATATTCTCTGCCGATTTTCCCGGGCAACAGGCAATCGCAGGTTCATGTTGGTGGCAGTTAAATACTTCAATAAATGGGTAGAAGCCGAGGCTTTAACTAATATCCTGGATGTAGACGTCAAGAAGTTTCTGTGGAAAAACATAGTTACGAGATTCGGGGTGCCAGACTCGTTGATATCAGATAATGGACTACAGTTTGATAGTAAAACTTTTCGCGCTTTTTGTAGTGATCTCGGCATCAAAAACAGGTATTCCACTCCAGCGTATCCGCAGAGCAATGGCCAAGCTGAAGCTACCAACAAGGCAATCGTGAACGGGTTGAAGAAAAGATTAGACGGTGCAAAGGGAAGGTGGGTAGAAGAGCTACCGAACGTTTTGTGGGCTTTCCGAACAACCCCCAGAAGGTCCACAAGGGAGACTCCGCTCTCCTTAACGTATGGAGCAGAAGCCATGATACTGGCCGAGGTGAACTTATGCAATGCATGAGTTGCAAGATTTGACCCCACCAAAAACAATGAGCTAATGGTAGAACATTTGGATTGGCTGGAAGAGTGCCAAGAATCGGCACTTATACGACTGGTGGAGTATCAGCAGAAACTTGCCCAACGATACAGCTGTGATGTAAAGACTAGGGAATTTAGTGCTGGAGACTTGGTGCTGAGGAAAGCCAAGGGAATATGCGAGATACAAATGCCAGGAAGCTAGCCCAAGCTTGGGAAGGATCGTACAAAGTTACTGCCATTGCGGGCACAAGAGCGTACTATTTAGAAGACCTTAATGAGAGGCCACTTCCCCGGCCATGGAATGTCCATAATCTTAAGAAGTTTTATCACTGACTATCCGTGCATGGAAGTGTAAATCCTAATATGTACATTTCACTAGCTAATATGATGATGAGGCTTCCCGTTGTAGTTGTATTCAATTTTTTATTATTTATTTAGTATTGGCAGCTAACAAGTATAGGGGAAGCTAAAAAGACTAGGGCAGTTTGTTCTAAGGACAGAAGCCTGATTCCCGATTCGATTATTATCACCGAGAAAGTGAAAACCTTATGCCGGAAAATATGCTAAGGACAAAAACCTGATTCCCGGTTTGATTATTATCACCGAGCAGGTGAAAACCTTATGCTAAAAAAAATGTTCTAAGGACAGAAACCTGATTCCTGGTTTGATTATTATCACCGAGCAGGTGGAAACCTTATACTGAAAAATATTCTAAGGACAGAAGCCTGATTCCCGGTTCGATTATTATCACCGAGCAGGTGAAAACCTTATGCTAGAAAATATGCTAAGGATAGAAACCCGATTCCCGGTTTGATTATTATCACCGAGCAAGTGAAAACCTTATGCTGAAAAAATGTTCTAAGGACAAAAACTTGATTCCTGGTTCGATTATTATCACTGAGTAGGTGGAAACCTTATACTGAAAAATATCCTAAGGACAGAAACCTGATTCCCGGTTTGATTATTATCACCGAGCAGGTGGAAACCTTATATTGGAAAATATGCTAAGGACTGAAACCTGATTCCTGGTTTGATTATTATCACCGAGCAGGTGTAAACCTTATACTAAAAAATATCCTAAGGACAAATACTTACTTTCCGAGAAGGTAGAAACCCACCGTACATCTTCTTGAGAAAGTAAATACATGTTGAGTGGGATTTCTAATGGCTGAGGGCTTAATCTATTCTGCCCTACAAACTAGCCCCGGCCATCAAGCCTCCCCAGAAGCGATCTTCGAAACCCAATCATTAAAAAGACATACATGCACGGAAAACAGAAAAACATGACGAAGGAAATAACGCGGTAGCTAAGCATTCATGAGTATGATTAAAGCAAATGTTCGGCAAATAAACCATTGTTCCAACAAAGTAACCACAAAAATAAAACCAATGTTTGGTCACCAAACCCGGTGACCGTATATGAGTTATACCCTGCAAAGAAAGCAATTGTTCAGTCACCACAACCCGATGACATAGGTGATTTAACTGAAAAGGATAAAATATGTAAAGATAAGAAAAATAAATGTAAGCGGTAAAGGTCCGGTCTGGCAGTTAAGTTGTTGAATCTACAGGTTCTGTCTGGGCGGCTGTCTTGGTCTGCTACTAGTCGGCTGTGGGGTGAAGAGTGTCCCCGCTGGGCTGATCACCAGCATGGGGGATATTGGTGGCTTCTATATCATCTAACTCCACATGAGCGTCTATTTGCTCCACCAGCTCCCTTATGCTTGCCGTCTCTTCTTTGTCAATGGGCGCCTGAGGGTTCTACACGGCTGGGGTAGAGCTCGGGAATGGTATCTGACTGGGATCCCTTAGAGGAGAATCTTCAGGGACCCCGAGGCTTGGAAGGTAGCAAACCAACCAGCCTTGAAACCCAACCTCCGAGCCTAATTCACAACCGACTCCACGGAATTCTCGGCATCTGCAAATCCTTCATTATACCATTTCTCTTCACAAGCCTCCAAAGCCGCTCTCAGGTTGGCAAGTTCCTTGGCTTAAGCAATGTTCAAACTTACAGCCTCGGCTAATTTTAGATCAGCTTCATTCTACTTTGCCATGAATTCCGGGGACTTTTTCTCCGCTAGCGCCCTAGCCTTTTTAGCAGCAGCAGCTCTCTTCTTGGCAATATCAGCAGCCTTCATCTTCTCCTTCGCGGTCTTCACAGCCATCTCCCTAGTAGCCTTCTCCCGGTCAATATCCTCGGAAAGTTCCTTTACATGCCCATCGAGGATGTGAGCCAGTTGAGCAGCCTAATGAAGTAGCAGGAGTTAGTATGGCAATAAAAGAATACGTATAAAGGTTAGTAAGAAATCAGTAAATGAAAGATTATCGCAATAGTATGCCATTACAGCCTCCTTCCTATAGACTCTTCTATCCCCTCCTCAAAAGCATGCACGTCCTTGGGCAGAAAGAGGCCGTGCGCCAAGCTTTGGGCAACATGGCCCCCTTCACCTTTCACCTATACCCATACATTGGCGTTCGCGGGGAGCGGCTTACCGTCCAACAAAAAAGTGGGCTGCCATGCCTGCACCACTTGGGAAGAGGACGCCGCACTAGCCCCAACCTGAGTCTGCGGCTCTTGAATGACAATACCCCTAGATGGCTGGGGGGGAGTCCTGGTTACAACGTCTCCCGGACCGGTAGAGGTCTGCTCGGCAAAACATTGCCTCTTTCTGATTTGCCCGATTTAGGGAGGAGGTGGGACGGGAGGCATCTGACTTCGGCCCTAAGGTGGTTGCTACTGCGC
Source organism: Quercus tomentella (assembly GCA_028535165.1). Lineage (NCBI taxonomy): Eukaryota > Viridiplantae > Streptophyta > Magnoliopsida > Fagales > Fagaceae > Quercus > Quercus tomentella. The sequence continues at coordinate 37,280,853 of JAPQVY010000012.1, read as the reverse complement.
GGTTTGCCTTGCACCGGGCACAAAACGATTAATGGTTATGGTCTTCTGGGTCATCATGTCTCCACCACGGTCAGATTCGGTGTTAGAAAGGTTAGTAAAATCAACAGTTGCTTGCTCGGTTCCCTGTACGGGAGCCTCGGGTTCAACGGGTTCTTCGGGTTGGGCGGGTTCTTCTTAGACGGGAGCCTTATTTTCAACGGGTGTGTGAGCAAGCTCTCGGAGACGTTGGGACACGCGCTCTGCCGACTCATCCCACAACGGCGCAAGCTCGTCCAAACAAGTATATCGCTGACCAAGTTCCTGAGCTTCTCCCACTGTGAGTTTTGGCGGAAGATAATTTGCGTGCCGAACGTCAATGTAAGATAGAAGGGGACTGTCTACCAAAAGTGCTTGCTTGAAAGGTTGCCAGGTAGAGTACATAGGTTCGACTTCGAGGATCAGATGGGACACTCGGAGCTGCCTGTTCCAGTGAACAGATATCTCGGACCTGAATACAAAATTCAGATCCCGAACATGGACTACCCTGAGATTCGGGATAAACACTTTGCCGTCTACCAAAAAAAAAAAAAATATATATATATATATATATATAACAAGATAAAATACGGTGTCAGTATTCAAATATGTAAAACAACCATAAGTGGAAAGACAGTTAAATTAGAGATCGGTGCAAACCCACTTCACGCTGTGAGAGGGGGCAAGGGATTTCACCGGCAAACCAATTGCCGCGCACCCGGATGAACTCCCCGGCTAAGTTCCTATTGGAGTCAGGTAGGCATGATATTAGCCGTACCCTCGTATCTTTAACCTTTAAGTAATAGTTGGTACTCTTATTCCCACACAGACTGTACATTTGGTTTATATCATGGTGGTTTAATTGTAAATCGAAAGTTTGGTTCAACCTACTGACACAACTAACTACTCGATAAAAATTGGGAGGAAGTTGGTCGGGGTACAGCCCGTAATACCTAAGTGTATTGAGTAAGAGAGGATCCATGGGAAACCTCACCCCACCCTCTAGAATCGCCATTAAGGGAAAGAAAGTAGTTTGTTCCCCTCTGTGGAGAGCAATTTCGCTCTCGTGGCAATACGCCACTTCCACATCATCAAGAATGTCAAACTTTTGCCTAAATGTGGCCAAAGATGCCGCAGTGTTCAGGAGCAAAGCATAACCCATCTTAAACTCTAAAATTGAAGGCAGAAACTCAAAGAAAAAAGCTGAAGTAAAAGAAAGAGGTAGAAAACTTACTTTGGGCTCTAAGGAAGAAAGGGACTCTGGACTGATGAGTAACGCACAGATGAATGCATGGTAGAGAGAAAACTCAGAGAATGGAGAGTGTAAAAGTGAAAAAATGATTTGTGATGGGCTATTTATAGGGGCCAAAGAAGGATAAACAACGTCCAATCAACAATAATGGGGCTCTGTTAGCGAAGAAACTTTACAGAAGCTAATGCCAACTGACACGTGCGCCGCCTCGGTTCACGAACCGTTAGGTAATGATGACGGCTGAACCAAACAGCCCGGAACAACACGCCTTTTGAGAGCGCATTAATGGGTTTCTGAAACCGCCCATGCTTCCACCTGTTAACCTTTTCAAATGTAAGTGCCTTTTGGACTCCTTGATTCTTCCTGGTAGCCGGGCATGAATCAAGGGGGGGCTAATGTATGGCACCATGATACCCAGATCCATTTAGGTCTTGAATTCTGACCCAGCAATGTGGCCCATGGCCCCAATCTCTTTCTACCTGAAACCCCAGTCCGAACCCACACAAATTGCAGGCCCAAGTTTTGTCACCTGAACCTTGCTCGGCAAACCATTCTCGAACAATAAAGAAGGAATAACGTCCAAACACACCATACTTCGCATACCCGGTAGCGCATCGGGAAGCACCGCTGCCGAGCATGTCAGCTGGAGTGGGAACCAAGTTCCAAGGCCACTTTCACCACATTCCACTCCCACCTAACCATCCACTTACGACTGATGATATTGGACCTCCAATTGCACTAACTATGGTAGTAATCATGAACTCTCCACTAATTTAGAGCTATAAATATGAGAAGTTGGGGAAAGAAAATGGTTGTTGAAAAGGTTCTCAAGGAAACAGAGAGTAGAGAAGAAAAAGTGATTCAGAGGGAGAGAGAGAGAGAGAGAGAGGCAGCTTCACTGAGTATCTGTGCCGAGAACAACCCGAAGTAGGAAATCTTAAGCCCACTTTACAAATAAGTTGTGAGCCCAAGTGAGGTCAGGCCCAATAGCCTCATTTCTAGCGCGCACAATGTTCATTTAAATTAATTCGGATTCATGATAAAGTAACCCAATAATAAACAAATTCTTATTAAATTAGATTTGAATATTTTTTTTATTCTCAATTAAATGTGAGTTAATCACATTCAAGCTCAACACAAAGCCCATCTCTTAGCCTCCCTCTACGGTCTACCCCTCCTTCAAACCCTTTTTCTTTCACTCCTACAATGGTTGCCTAATAATTGTTTGGACGCACTTTAACACCGCACATGATCTCACATAGGTCCTCCTCCTCCACAACCATGGACTTGATTGTAATTTTATTTATTTTATTTTTCTTCTTTTACATTGTTGCTTCTTAGTCTATATACTTTTAAGTACTTTTATTTGTGGGTGTTTTTCCTTTGGTTTCCTTTAGACGTAATAATTGGAAAATTTGTGATCTTTCGTAATAATAATTTTTTTTAATCTATTTCACTCTCTCTCTCTCTATATATATATATATATATATATTTTTTTTTTTTTTAATTTACAAGGCATTCTCACAACTCTGGAGATTGGTACCTTTCTTCTGGCTCATTAGATAACCACTTCATATGTATAAAGCATTATAGTAAATCCCAAATAATTTACTTCACCTCTTCTCCATTTTAATTAATCAGAATTACAGAGGTTTCTGAGCTTATTGATAGGTTAATAGACATTTACTTTAATAATTCTCTATGATGGATTACCAATGGATTTTTTGTTTAATTCATCTCTTACAATGTTCAAATATAAAGTTGTTGAGGATGAAGGAGATAATGTTGTTCAACATATTCCAACATGTGACAAAAAACCAAAATATGAATTAAAACTGATAATGCAAACTACGATGTCATTGGTAGAAATTAAAGCATTGGAAGGCTTAGGAGGAGTAAGGTTTTCTTTATTTTGAATTATTTCAAATACATCTTTATTATGCAAACTAAAACTAACCCAATAAATGATTTTGCAAGAATGGTTTCTTATTTGCTACACTGATATTGTAAACATGGAAGCAAAAATTGGGTGGAATTATACCTCATGTCAGCTTTGCAAATGAAAAGTAAAGCAGCAAAATAATATGTTTTTGTGTGCTAGATGACCAAATTATTCATTACTTATATCATATAGCTATGAAAATGATTGCATGGGAAACCAAAATGATAATTGCTTTAATTATAGATGCAAAAATAAGATTGTGGTGGGCAAAAAGTGTAGCTAACAGTTGTTAACGTGTTACTTCCTACTCACACAATAGATTTTAGAGGTGGGATATAAGATCACCTTCTAAGTACCCATTCTTGAATAATTAATGATAATTAGACGAGTTTATAAGGTAAAAAGTACGTATTGAATTAAGAAAAGCCTTGAAATGGCTAAATGTTTGTCCTTGGGTTTGGTTCAGTCCGAGGATATTGTTACAATGGTATTCTCTCTCTTTTATTCAAAAAATCCCCTCCCTTTGATCTAGGTGTTTCTTGGCTTTGTATAGTTAGCCACAATACATCTGGGCTCTACATTTGGAGAGTTCAAACCACACTTCCTTGATACTTGTCTCATCAAGGCCTTGTTAGTAGGTTTTACACCAAAGGATGAGCTGTGTGGGCATTGTTCACGATCATTTCCCCATTAATGCGGCCAACAAAGTGGTTACAGTACATTTAATGCAGAGGGGATAGCTGCTTTGTCCTTCATTCTTCTTCCCTCTCTTGTTCAATGCCAAGTTGTTCCTTTGCTCCCTCGGGTTGCGCTATGCTCCCTTCACTCTTAATTCTCAACCCTCCGAGATTAGGCAGGAATACTCGGCGCTCTTATCAACTGCAATAGTTCAACCTCTTTATAAGTCATGTAAGCTCTTTTTATAGATACCTCACGAAGTTCACCTCCTCGGAATTGCCCTTGCCCATTTCATTAACTGCTCTGGGTCCTCGTCCCCCCACAAAGATTATTACGTTTTTTTTTTTTTTTTTTTTAAATTTCTTTCATTATTATATTCAGTTAAATCCACGTGAAAAATGACAACTTCTTTTGTTCTTTTTGATAAAGAAGTAGAAAAAATCATTCAGAAAATTGCTCTGAAACTTTCTTCAAAAGTATCCAATCTAAATTCTTAACCATTTACAATTTTAGTTTAATCATTCAAATTTTCAATATCCTACATTTAATGGTCGTATATGTTTAAGTAAAGTGAAAGAAACTGTCAAAAAAATAAGCTCTTACTATGAAACAAAGGCCAAAACCAAAATATCAAACTGTGGTCAATAATCAATCATAGAAACATTATGACAAACATATACAGAGCAACTCCAACAATCACCATTAATATTTACCGTGCAACAATCTAATTGAATTTCAAAAAAAGCAAAATATGTATGAGTAGTTCTAAAATGATAAAATCTTGAATATATCCATGTCATAATTAAATTACATTAACTAATATTCTATATGTTTAATAACTCATACCACCACTACAATTAATTGGCAAGTCACGTGCGTAAGCACGGGGTTACATACTAGTGTATATTAATAACCAAAATTTAGAGAAAATCTAATCAAATTTTTAATTGGATTCTCAATTTTGCGCTACATATCCTATTTAATTTTTACTTTTGTGTGTAAAAATCGAAGAGTTCAAATTCAATTAAATTCTAAATTGGATTTTAATTGGAGTCTAATTTTACGCCATGTGTCAATCTAAATTTTTAATTTTTGTGGAAAGTGAATTATTGGATACAAAAATCTAAGAGTCTAAAACCAATTAAATTCTAAATTATATATATAAAATAAGAAATCATTGCATATTTTAGAAATATATGTTTTTTTTTTTTTTTTAAAGTATAATTTGAACCTCATCGACACAAGTATATCAGTCGGGATATAATAGCGACAATCCCCATCAAGATTTTAAACTTCTTAATAAATTGTTCAACAATAAAAGGGGAAAAAAAAGGAGAGAGAACATAATAAGAGTTCAATTTATTACTCAAATTGCATATTTGATACCACAATACCTGTCACTTCACAAAACTAGTCACCATTCTAGAAAGCTCAACAGATTAATTTTTGTATTTTTTTTTTTTTGAGAAAAAAAAATAATTTTTGTATTTAGACGACACATTTATTCCCCGTCAAGTAAAATCAAACTCTCCATAGAATTTGCGGTGCAAGTGCAACCCACCCAAGAAGCAGCTTCAATTGCAAAAATGTTCTTATTTAGACTCTCAGGGTCAAATGTTGAAACCAGCCCATTGGCATCCTGAAAAAGAAGTAACTAAAGCGATCCATTGGTATACATTTTTTAGTCCAAGATTCAGCCACACCATACTCCTTCATCTCCCATATATGGATTATGTTATTATAATAAAAAAGAATCAGCGCCAGCGATCCCTTGAACACATGAAGCTGTTCACATTTCAATACATTCAATCCACCTAAGTAATTTTGAGGCAACATTATCTCATGGAATCTTTCATCATTGACGTCAAAAGACAATATGAATTTGTAGTCCGCAGCACATGCTCTAGTGTGCAGTGCTCCATCAAAAAATGTACAGTGCCGATCATGTAAATAACGAATAGGCCAACGTATGGACTCCACTGATATCAAAACCTTTCTCCACGAATCCGTACTTAATGTGTAAATCTCAGCCTCAGGCCATGAGGGTTGTCGTGCAAAAATATCACGAGTAGTACACCCCATTCTTAGAATCTTGAAATCATTGTTTTGAGAATCATACCCAAGACCAAGTGTGATAAAGGTAGAAGGGTTGATCCTATGATGATAACTTTCGAATGCGTGAGTTCCACAAACTTACTATATGATAACCTCCGGTAAAACTATCAAAGCAGAACAAGCCGTTACAGAAGTTAACCAAGTCACATTTATAAGGAAAGGGGATTTTCAGCCTAGAAATCTCAGTCAACGTGCGGTTGCTATTGCAAACAAATGTACACAATTTTTCGTCCAACGTATATACTATAAAACCATTATGACTCTCATTGTTAGTGGTATTGGATAATAATTTGGGTTGCTTGCGGTTGAGATTGAGATTGAAATTGAGGTGTGTCGTAATAAACAGGCGGCTGATGATAGTGGAATTCCATGAATGGGAAACGTACCTGTTCCATAGATCGAGACATAGTTGATGGTTCGATTATAATAAGGTAGATTTGGCTTCCTGAATATTTCTGATCTGCCTTCAGCCAACAAGAACAACTTATATGCATATCACAAAGAAAAGGGTTTATATTTGTGTTACTTGGTGTAAAAGCAACAGAAGTCTGGATAAAACAATCTTCTAGTACTAAACAAATTCGGATTATATAGAAAATCAATTTATATTTTTTTAAAACTAATTAAAACTCACCAGAATTGTCTACGTGGCATATGATAAAAAAAAATGAAGTAAAAAAATTGAAAAAAAAAGGGGCGGATGTTACTTTTTGGATAAAACAATCTTCTAGTACTAAACAAATTTTGATTAAATTAGATTTAATAAATATTTTAATTTTTTTTTAAATCAATTATATTTTTTTAAAACCAATTAAAACTCATCAACAAATTAGTATGTTATTAACCAATTAAAACTTATCAACAAAAAAAAATTAAGTAAAAAAAAAAGAGGACGTAGATTACTTTTTGGATAAAAGTAACAATCTTCTAGACTCATTGGCGAATCTAGGGAGGGGCCATTTGGCCATGGCCCCCCTGGATTTTTTAATTTTCCATTAATAGTAGCTTGCATAGGTAAAATGTAAAATTTTAGAATTTAGACTCAAAATGTAAAATTTATCTTAAAAATTTATAATCAGCCCATCAAAATTTTTAAACTGATCTTAAAAATAACCCCCCAAAAAAAAAAAAAAATATATATATATATATATATATAGTACAAAAAAATTATCTATCAGATAGCCCATTTCTCGGCCCATGACCCTCTAAATATTAACAAAACCCGATCCTCAATAAACACATTCCAAATCAAACAGATTAACATATTAAAAAAAAAAAAAAAAAAAAAAAAAAAAAAACCCTTTCAACGTTACTGTGTGTGCTGTGCACCTGCCTCTTCCGCCGCTAATCATCTTGTTGGTTGTCCGCTCCACTATCAGCTCAGCTTCAGCCTCCTGTGCCGGTCCAAATAGGCAACATCTAATATCTCTCTCTATGCTTATCTATTACCGTTACTGCTAAAGACGAAATTGCAATTTACTTAGAATTGAACCAACCAAAGAGTAAAGTTATTACTTATTTACACTGGATTCCGTATCTTGTGTTTGTTTGGAACAACTTATTTAATTAAAATTGAAAACTTTTTATTGAAAGTATTATAGATAAAACTAAAAGGTAACTGAAATCTTACAGTGAAATTTATAAATAGTATTAATAAAAAATGCAATATGACTCATAAAGTAAGCAACAATATGACTCATAAATAGTAACAAAAATAAATTAAATAGTGAATATATATTTATATATATATATATATATATATATATATTTTTAAGCTAGTGCCAAAAGCTCACATGTGGCTGTCTAAGAACTTTACAGTACACATGGGGCTGTCTTTCTAATATACACGTACTAATTATTGGCAATGTTTATTATACGTTGCTATATTTATATTTGATTTTCAAGTTTACACTTATTACCAACACACCTGTTTTAATTTTCATTTGATATATACTAGTTTATAAAATTCAATACTTAGGTTTCAAACAGGTAGTAATTTTTTCTAAAAGAAATTATGAGTAATTTGTAGAGAAAACCATCACTTATTATTATTGTTTTTTTTTTTTTTTAAGTTCAAGATCTAATATTTTGTCTAAAATGCAGAAACTTTAGATGTTAAACTCTTAAAAAGTTAATGATTTTTTTTTTTTCTTTTTTCTGATTGAAAAGTTCAAAAATATAAGTAAACATATATTGTTTCCTTAGAAGATGATCTTGGATTATGATGAGTAGTATTAGAAATTTAGAATATCCCATCAATTAGCATGGTGAAATCCGTCAAATGTTTTTAAAAAGTTGGCCCTCCTTAAGAAAAATTTCTTACTTGCCACTGAAATCAAGCAAAGAAGAACCCAATGTGAACAAAAATCAGTTTTTCCCTCTCAATAATGCTATGTTCCAAATGACGGCAAAGCAAAAGATGGTCAATCTATGGAAATTTCTGATGAGACGATGACCAGGAGCACATGCACTCAAGGAATGAAGGAATGCACTACCTATTATCATTTTTCTAGATGGAGTAAGTGAGTTTGTAGACGGTAGCTCTACAAGGGAGTGCCTAACTGGTAGGCAAAAAAAAAACAAAAATTTGATTTTTGATTTCTGCTTTTTGATTTTCTTTCAAAGCCAAATCTTGACATTGATACTCCAAATTGGGCTTCCAGCGTGGAGTTGGGCAGCGAAGTGGTCGTTGGGTTTGGGTATGAGTATGGGTATGCGGTGGTTTTGTTTGGGTATGTATGGGTTGGCTTTTTTGTGTTAACTCAACTTCAAAACCGGTTTTTTTTTTTTTTTTCTTTTCTTTTTTTTAACAATAAATTCTGGAATTTAAAATTTTCTGTATGGCTATTGATAAATATTCAAACATCAAACAAAATAGAGGAATGAAGAAATTTGTTCACTGATGATTGTGTTAGAAATTTGAATCTCTCATATTTTCTCTCGGGCTAGGGAAAAATAGAAGAAGAAAGAACAGAGGAGAGACGACATTAACAGTGGTTAGTGGAGTTATTAAAGTAGATAGGTGGTAGTAATTTAGAAGGGTACCTAAAGAAATGTATTTAAAGTATTGTATCTAAATTTTGTCATTTTTTTATTTATACTACTATTTAAGGGGTTTTCTTGGTTTGGGATCCTCATTTTTTCAGTTCAAAAATGCCCTATACTCCTATATTTAAGTAGAGACAAAACTGAAGGACAATTTGATAAAAATACATTTCTAAATTACACTAAAATATTGTCTAAAAAATAGAACCACTTGCTTGTTGATCTTCAAATTTCTTTATCCACTTATAAATTAAATTTTCAAAATAAAAATTATATATATAAAATAAAAATATAATTTTTTTTTGGGCTAAAAAAACATAGTTTTAAAAATCGGACCAGTCGGTTTGATCGGTTCAACTGGGACCGGATAGTAATCCGATCCAGTTATGCTTAAAAATCGAAAATGTAAGAAAAACCAGATTTAACCGGTAACTGTTGGTTCAACCGGAAAAATCGAAAATTGAAATGGTTGAACCGGTTTTGCAAAATTGATGAAAGAGATCTGAAATGGAGCTTTATTTTGCAGAAAAATCTTATTTTTTCTCAAATCTGCCAGTCTAAGTGGGTAAGGACAGATTTTTTGCTAAAAAAATCTTCTTTTTTCTCGGATCTACTAGGCTTGAGAGAGTGAAAAAATTACTGAATGCTCATGCTTGGTGTTGAAACCACAGCTCTTCGGTGAGGCAGTGAATGAGAGGATCTGATGGAGATCTAACTTCCACAGAGAGAGAGAGAGGGGGGGGGGGATGGATGGAGTTACTGGAGGACAAAATACAAAACACTGAGAACTGAAAAAAAAAAAACTTTTTGATAGTAAACCGTGTGGGGTGCTAGATTGACAACAGAGAGAGGTTGGTGAGGTCGATTTCAAGTTCAGGAGTTGGGTTTACTGCTTCTGTGTGTCTCTGTGATACTCTCTCTCTCTGTCTGTGTATGAATGGGAGAAAGAGAAAGTTACAAAAAGAAAGAAAGAAATGGAACTGTGCTAAAGTGCACGGCCACATAAATCCACTTCCACCTTCCCAAACTAGAGCTGCATTTCTCCAAAATTACCTCTCTCTGCCAATCTCCTCTTTTTTTTTTTTTTCATCAAAGAAGGGTATACGTGTGTGGCTGGGAGTGAGATGGTGGGAAAGTGAATTGGTCATAATAATTGGTATGTCACTGTGTCAATGAGTTGTCTACTCACTTGACTCTGGGTTTTTTTTTTGAATAGATAAATAGTTAAAGTTAGACTATTATTTATAAAAATAAATATATGAAACCTTAATAATAGATTATTCTTTTTTTGTCAATAATTACTGACTAGAAAAAAAAAAGTAGTATGCAAAAAAAGAAAAAAAAATCTATATTTTATATTTTCTTAAAATAAGTTATCAAAATTCAAAATTCATATAAAAATTATTTAAATATTTAAATTATATTAATTATGACATCATCAGTTCGACCATCGGTCCAACCCCGATCGGACCATAAAACCGGTAATCAGTCTCTTTTCCGATTCTTTGTCCGTTCCGGCTTTTAAAACCATGAAAAAAACACAGATTTTTTTTTTTTTTTTTGGGCTACAAAAAAAGCCTCATCTAGTATAATAATATTAACATAGTTTATCAACTCAACTACCAATAGTTTATTTAACATAAAACTCTTACTCTATTTTTCTAATTATCTGAAATTGTAACTTTTACTTCAACAAGTATCAACTGAAACTATGTTGCCAAAAGTTTTAATTGATTTAAATAAAAGTTCGTGTATGTTAATTTTTTTTGATTTTATATATATATATATATATATATATATATATATATATATATCATAATATGATGATTTTAAATTTAATATTAAAATGTTTAACATTTACCATAACATAATTTTATCCAAAAGAGAAGTTACGGCAAAACTCTAGACCCTAGTACTTGTAAAATAAGAATTTCGGAGCAGGATATCTCCTTATCTTTATTATCGTTATCTATTTATACTACTATTTAAGGAGCTTCGCCTATTTGGACTGCATTTTATTTTGGTTCCAAAATACCCATACAACTTATGTTTAAGTAGAGGCAAAATTTGGTAAACATACTTCTTTAACTCCCATGTAAAACACTATCTACAAAATAGGACCACATTCCCATTACACTCACGTTGGTTTTCAAACTCAAATTGCTTCTTCTTCAGTTCTTCAATTCTCTCAATTCTGTGTTAATCTTCTTTTCACCATTATCATCATTTTTCCTATTTGCTCTACTCAAATTTGCTTTTGCTCAATGGTATGTGTATGTTAATGTACATAGGTCTTTTCTATTTTGGTTTTCTAATTCATGAACAACTTCTTATATCCTAGAAACAAATCAAATATTTGTGTAAAATAGCCTTTATATTTCAACCTCACCTTTAATTTGTTTCATATATTTCTTCAAGGAAACGTGCATTGCGGTGTCTATGTTCAAGATTTTTGTAACTAAACTTTAAGGAACGTGCACTGTGGTGTTGATCTTCAAGATTTTCGTGTTCTCTGTCCTCTAACTCTAACGGACTGCTTGGATTTTGGACTTGAAGTGTAGTCAACAGTAAAAATGTAAGTATCTTTGATCATCTCTATTTAGATGTCTCATGCATATTGAGTTCTCTATATTACATTTGCTTTTATGAGTTGCCATTCAATATTTGCTTTCCTATTTTTGGTTTATATTTGGTTTCCTTACTTTGTTATCATTATCCTTTTCATATCATTATCTTATCTTAAAAAAAAAAAAAAAAAAACAAACAAACAAAAAAAACACTCACGTTTTCTTATATTCGTATTTTTTTTTTCAAATACGATCATTATGAAAGCAAGATCAATTGTTGTTTAGCTTCTCTTGGAGATGACGGTAAATTCAGAGATCTAGCCAGAAAGGATATCAACGTAATGGTTATATTTTGATTGAGGTATTTGCTTTGAAAATGGGTACATAAATAAGAAGAAGGATAATTATCATCAAGTACAAGATGTTTTACTACTAACCAACATCCTTTCCTCCATGTTTGAGGTGCCAGATGGTGAATATAAGAAAATTTGAGTTCAAATAGAACTCATATTTGAAAACGTGAATATAAAAAAAATAAAAAAAATAAATAAAAAATAGTTGAACGCTGACTTAAGAGTTTAGAAAAAAAGAGCCTTCATTCTTTTATCGTGATTTAAAGTTTGAAAGAAAAAGAAAAAAAACTTTTAACTCCCACGTAAAATATTGCCTACAAAGTAGGACCACACTTTTCTTTTTTAATCTTTTCTATTATTTGGTCAATTTGATGAATGTTTAATATTTTCTCTAATTACTGACTCTTTTTTAAAGAGTGGCAATGATATATGAGTTGGGTTCAAGTTACACCTGATGTAACTCTAAGCAATATTACACTCCTTAATAACTTATTATTAGATGCGAATTTTAACAAATCTACCGTTGGATTACATTATATTCATATATTCTCCATGCTTGCAAAATTTCAGGGTGATCAAAGATTAATAGTCATGTTATCAATCAATTATTTAAATTCAAGTTTTTGTAGTTTAAAATAATTCATAAAAGATGAGTTTATGGATCACATGGTAAATAACATCCAATTGGCATGAAAATTGGCATGCATATTAAGCATATATAGAACATGTAATTTAACGGTGGGATTCTTAAAATATGAATTTAATAACAAGTTATTAGGTGGTGTAACATTACTTAGAGTTACACCAGGTGTAACTTGAACCTAACTCATGATATATATATTTTTGTCTTTTTTTTTTGTGGTTATCGGGTTTGACTAATTATTTTAGTGTATGTGTTCTAAATGGTGCTCTCTCTTTCTTCTATTATTTTTGTGTGTTATTTTTCTTACATTTAGGCCTTACTTTCTATATTTTTTAGGGTGACATATCAACAATGAATGAATTCGGATGAGTGAAGTGGTAGTCAATCTATCAAGTAGTTGGATTTTGGATGCTTTTGAAAATTTTTGAATGATTTAATTGGTTTCCTTCAATAAAATAAATCTGCACTGAATATGGAGTTTATCAACCAATCAAGTAACAATCCTCCAATTAAATTGGTACATTCTAGTTTCTTTTTCATCATGCAGTTTTCTAGCTTGATGAATGTACAATATTAATGCATACATGTTATAGAAGCTAATCTATAGTTTATATTAAAAGATAATCTATAACCTATATGTTTCTATGTGGATTTGTTCATTTTTTGGAGCTAGCCTCATGACACTTCTAGCTGTATAAGTAGTTCACAAATGTGTGGTATTAATGGATAAATTGTAAACCTCAAATTGATATGAAAGAAAAATTATAACTCTAAACCCCTAAAAAAAAGCTTCATCGCATGCATGAAGCGTGTGTGATGATAAAAATAAGAAGAATCCACATTGATTCATCAACTTTTTCATAATAGCTTTTGTAATTTTTTTCACTTTATGGAGCTTTATAAGATTTGCTCAGAGGTTCTTTTTTTCCCCCCTAAAGGTTAATACTGAATAATAGTATTATCTTTCAATTATCAAAACATTGATAGCTGCATTAAGAAATTTGCCAAAAAAATGATGATAATTACGAAATACTAGGCTCTTCTATTTTTTGTTAAAGGTTAATAATTGAATTCATTATAATTTGGGATTACTACATTTTTCAATTACAAAATACCTAGAGGTGTGATGAGTGTTATGCGTTTGTGGATGAAATATTTTTTTCATCACAGTCCTAGGTATTTTGTGATTGTAAAATGTAGTAATCCCAAATTATAATAAATTCAAATTATTAACCTTTAACAAAAAATAGAAGAGTCTTTGAGTACGTGCGTCAGTGCATGCTCAAAGGCTAGTAGTTAGTTAAAATTGTGAAGAAATCTAAGCTTAAACATGGGTCTTCTATGTATAAACAATAAATTATATTGACAATTAAACTATTATATATATATATATATATATATATTTTTTTTTTTAATGTCGACTAACATTTTTTTGATTAGTTTTGCTTTCAAGTTTGTTTTTAACCTTCCCCCCAAACTAAAATCTTGGCTCCACCACGGCCTAACACACAAATACACTTAAATTGAGTTTGAGTAGAAATTTTATCTTATACTAGCATCTTCGCACATGCGTTGTATGCTCAAAGGCTTTTCTATTTTTATTGTAAGTGCAAAATTTTTTATTGATTATAATTCGAGGTTGATGCATTTTTCAATCACCAAAATTCCTAGGACTATTTGGCTTTGAATCTTTCATTCGCCTTGTTTATTGTTTCATTACATATTTACAACTTCGCGCGTGATTGAAGGCTTTTCATTTTTATGTTTATTTTTTTTATCTTGTTTTCAACATTACTACATATCTAACAACAATCCATCAAGCAGAAAAAAGGATAACAATTAAAAAAGAAATAAGAAAAATAAAAAGAAGAAGATGTCATGTCATTGAGGAAAACCCAAGCCTTTCTTCTTAATCCATCTAATCAACCTGCAAATAAGTCAAAAAGTGGATCACCTTAGTAAAAAATAATGTAACAATTTATTCTTGAATATTATAAATTGTGCTTCTTTTTCCATGATTCTCAACAACCCAAAATAGCATAAACTCAAATCAAAATTCTAAAGATTTTTTTTTTTGAGTTTTATGATCCAATTAGAAAAAGAAATGAAGATATTAAAAATTAGAAACAAATTATTGCAAAGGGGACTAATCGTATATTATTTCTTTAAAGAAAAGCCTCTTAATTTATACGTGAATGAGTAAAACTTAATTTTTAGAACTTTAAGTGCAATACGTTAGGCTTCAAATTGAATACCAAACACTAAGGAAGCTTGTGAGCTCTATTGAGTTTGTAATATAAAATCATGGCAAGTATCTCCACCAGCCTGATGAGTCTCCAGATCCAATCGTTGTAGCCTATCTAAGAAAAGACATTAGAAGTGAAATAGCTCAATCATATAAATTTTTCAATAAGGTTCATTTAATAAATATAGCATTTTTAAATTGACAACATGAGACTAAAACAACCAAAACCAGTGAGTGGCAATGGAAGATCTAAAAAATTATGTGAAATTGATCAAAAGGAAGTGGCTACCAGCAGTTTCTTTAGACTAATAAAACTTTCCCCGCAACACCAGCAAAGACACACGCAGGTGATCCTTAACTCCACAATTTCCCTCAATGTTCTTAGGTCTCAAACAATCACAAACACCTGAAAATTCAACAATGATAGAGACTGAGAATTAAAAAAAATAATTAGCATTTTTTGAAGATTCTGATGAATCAACAATAATTAAATACTAAGTTCTTAGATCTTAAACCCTCACAAACACCTGAAAATTCAACAATATTAGAGACCGAGAAAAATAAAAAAATCATTAGTATTCATTTTCAAAATTATGATGAAGCAACAATAATTAAATACCAGGGTAGACTACAATTTAGAGTTATATTGGAAATGAATTTGGGGAATACAATTGGATGATGCAGAGATTTTCTTTTTCTTTTTTTGATACAAAGAGAATTGAGAATGTTGGATGTGTGAGTTTTATTTATTTTAATTTTTTTTTTTTATACAAGATATAAATTATACTAAAATCTAATTTAAGTGTATATCTCTGTAAAGCTCCCTTCTCCTAGAGACTTGAACCCCGGCCCTTGACCCCCATACTCCACAAGCTGTTATACTTGTAGAGTGACCATCACATTAAGGGTGTACGGTAGTGAGTTTTATTTTTTAAAATTAATCATAGCCAATCATGGTGATATTGTTTTAAACACGGAGTTTATCTCTATGAATTAGTGTTTCTAATATTTAGGTGGTTTATGCAAAAAAAAAAAAAAAAAAAAAAAAAAAATCTTTGTAGATATAACAGTTAAAAACTGAATAGATATTTCCTAAAATGAGGCGCTCTTATCTTCGTTTTAAAATTTAGAGTTACGATTTTTCCTTTTTTGTTGGAAAAAAAAATTAAACTAAAGGTTTTTTATCTTCCTTTTGTATGTGAGATAGTATTACTCTTTTAACATACTCTACTATTTTAGAAGAAGTAATTTTGTATTTTATTTTTTGATAAGGATAATTGAAGTATTTGAATTCAAATATATAACAAATACAGATAAGAATTAGACATTTGAATATAGGATAAGAATAAGTAGTTTTTATGTAAGTTAGTGGTTTTTTTTTTTTTTTTTTTTTTGAAGAAGTAATTTTGTATTTTGCATTTTTTTGATAAATATAATTGAAGTATTTGAATTCAAATAAATAACAAATATAGATAGGAATCAAACATTTAAATACAGGATAAAAATGAATAGTTTTTACATGAGGTAGTATTTTTTTTAAGAAGTAATTTTGTATTTTATTTATAAACATAATTGAAGTATTTGAATTCAAATAGATAACAAATACAGATAGGTATTAGACATTTGATACAAATAGGTGGTAAGAATAACATTTTTTTTTCTTTTGTATGTGAGATAGTATTACTCTTTTAACCTTTTTTGCTTTTTTGTAGGAAAAAAAAAATAAACTTTTGTTTTTGAGGAAAAAAAATTGAAGAAACATAGAATCATCTTATTAGTAGTATCAGGGCTGGCCGAAGATTGTTTGAGGCCTAAGGCAAGAATTTTATAGGGGCCTTTTTACATCTAAATATCACTTAAATAATATTTATTTATTTTTATTTAATTTCAAATCCATTATTTATTATTACTTATTAATATGACTAATTCACCCAAAGTGAGCTAATGATAATTACTATATAGGTTTTACAAATTGGAATATCACCAATAAAAGAAAAGTTATTCAAACATTCATTTTATTATATTATTTAAGTAACACCGATCATATTCTTGTCACATCAGTTTGTAATTTTTTTTTCCTAAAATTTGTATTGGCTTTAGCATTTTTCATACACAGTTTTGTGTGTGTGTGTGGAGAAAATGCTAAACTTATTACAAATTTTATTACAAAAAGTTTACAAACTAATGTGACAATGAGGTGGCACTTCAACAAAATAATAAATGAGTATTGAATTACTTCATTGGTGACATATCAATTTGTAAAACCTATGTAATAAAATTTGTAATATTCTAGCATAACTCTAATATTTAAGGTGTTCTTAAGATTGAGATAAAATATACACCTAACTCACACTTTTTCTTTAATTAAAAAAAAAAAAAAAAATTTACCGCCCAATATTTGGGGGCCTTAGGTCATAGCCTAAATGGCCTAGGCCTAGGAGAAAGTGTACCATGTTTCGGTAATACCAACTTAGTATTTGTTTTGGTATTTCCTATCCAATAAATGAGTGATACCTGTTTCAAAAAACCACATCAGACTACTCCAATAAATTAATCACAATCTTCTATACTATCGGGAAGATAAATTAATCATTTATTGGAGTAGTCTAATGTGATTTTTTGAAACAGATGTCACTCATTTATTGGGTAGAAAATACCAAAACAGATGTTGAGTTGGTATTACCGAAACATGGTATACTTTCTCTAGGCCTAGGGCTGGCCCAAGTAGAATAGATAAATAATATATATATATAAATAGTTCTCCACGAAAAAAAAAAAAAAAAAAAAAAAAGACTGTCCAAAGCTTCCTTATTAGTTTCTTTCTCCTCTTTCTCAAAAAAAAAAAAAGTTTTTTCTCCTCATCGTCACTCTCTCACTTCCCGAAAGACTAAAGAGTAAAGACAAGCCGAAGCCTACTGCTACAAAATCAAACGATGTCTAAGACTAGGAAAAAGCCAACATTGTTGTCCTCGTCCCACCATCGTCTCTCTGACGACGTCCTATTCGATATCCTGACTCGGCTGCCAGTGAAACCCATAATCCGATTCAGGTGCGTTTCTAAATCTTTGAACTCAACCATCACCGACCCCATTTTCATCAACGCACACTTCAACCTCAACAAAGCTAAATCTTTGTCCAACAACAACAATGGTTACCTACTATGTAAGGCACGACCAGTGCCCACTTCGCCTGAGGCTGACTTGTGCACGGTCGTTTGCAATAATGACCACACATTGACAGAAATTTCTAGGTTCAAAATCCCATTTGATCCTTTCTACATTATTGGCTTCTTCAATGGCATATTCTGCCTCACTGCTCTGGATGAGGACCGTGATTCTTTGTGCACTAAATATTTTGGGTATAATTGCATGACGTGTTTGTGGAACCCAAGCATTAGAAAGTTTAAGAGGCTTCAAGCGAACAACCATGTCGATACTATCGGTTATGGATTTGCGTATCATTGTCAAAACAATGACCTCAAGGTTTTGAGATTTTTGCGTCTTGTACATAAAGGTCCCTTGTGGTGGTCCTTTCAGGCCGAGGTTTACACATTGAGTACCGATTCGTGGAGATTGGTGGAACCACTTAATGGGTTGATAAAATCTGTTTGGAGGATTGAATCAAATGGTTTGTTTTTTAATGGAGCTCTGCACTATATAGCATATACTCGCCACAACAATTTCCTCAAGAAAATCATTTTGTGCTTTGATGTCAATGATGAGAAATTCCGGGAGATACTACTGCCGCAGAATTACGCAGTTGAGTTATCTCCAAGTTTTGATCAACTTGCGGTACTTAAGGGATCACTGGCTTTGATCAATTTTGGCCAATGTGCAGGTGTAGACAATGAGTTGCACGAAATATGGGTGATGAGGGATTATGGTGTTGCTGAATCTTGGACTCAAAAAGTTGTGCCGTTGTTGAATTTTAAGAGCATCTTTGGCTGCATGGGCAGTGATGAACTTATGATTTCGAGTATCAGGCCATTTTCTTCTGATCGATTCTTTTTATTAGACCTCGAGAGTTTAAATGAGAACAATCTTAGAATTGAAGATCTTGGAATTGAAAATATTTCACTGGAGCATTACACAACTAATCTCATGGAGAGCTTAGTTTTACTCAATGATTAAACCATAAGGTGGTAATCTTTTGAAATTCTTATTGATGAGTTTGTTCTTTATGAATGTTGTCTGTCTTTTGGGTATCTGGTTTGCTTGTTGGTTCTAATGGCTGAATATTATATTTGTTTGAGTTTGTTTAATGTATCATTTGGTGCAGGAAATGTATGCAAATATGGTTGATAAGTTGTGGTGTACAAAGATATTCATGAAACTCTTCTTTGTTGTTTTGATTGCTTTTAATGTTAAGGTTCATTTTCTAAAACTGACTCTACTATGTTTTTTTTTATTAGGTCCTCTGTATGACTTTGATTTTGGGGTTAAGGGAAAAGGAAATAATGTCCCTTTGAAATGATCATAAACGGGTACGGTTGTTGGTGTCTCTAGGACTTTGTTTTGAGGTAAGGGAAATTGAAATAATGTCCCCAAGAAATGATCCTAAATTCTTTGGAACTTGCTGTTAGAGTTGTGGATCTTTTTGTTTGGATAAGTAGAGTTATGGAACTTGCTCAAAGATTCGACATTGACTAATTCTAAGGTCTTTGAAGCTTTTTTATGTGTGCTGCTTTACTGTATTTTCTTTAAAAGCATAGAAAAAGTAAGGTAAGGTTGGAAGCTTTTCTATGAATCTATGTTATCACTGTGTTTTATATTCCTTTTGTTGTAGACATGAAAGTACTGCTTTTATGTAGAAGGTCAAAATCACTTCAGAGGTAATGAGTTGTGACAATTATTTATCAACCAACTTGTATTGCTCATTCTAGTCAAGGCCATTTCATTGTGAATCATGTCTAGCCATCATACTGTTATAGTGTTATATCATTGAAATTTAATCCTCATAACACAAAAGAAAGTTTTCAGTAACTCATGCTTTTTATTCTTAACAAAGAGTTATCGTTACTCAGGCTGCAATTGTTTCAATGTAAAACCTCTTCTGCAAAATGGTTTCCCTATTTTCAGGTGTTTTACCCAACTGAAAATGTTACTTCTTGCTTTTATCAACTTATTGCATTATATACAATGTTACTTGCTCCTAGAATCAGAATAAACAGGACATATAAGGGGTCTAGGAATTAGGATTATGGTAGTGGGAGAGGCTCTTTGCCCATTACACTCCACGAATTTTATCATGATAAATTTAGTAGAGTTAAAACATAGATATCAGACTTGAATGACCAAAACAGATGTAAGCCAATCTAGTGACTTTTTCAACCCCATTCTGACCAAAACAAAAGTAAAAGAAAGGAATGAATTGTGATA
Organism: Quercus tomentella; assembly: GCA_028535165.1. Classification (NCBI taxonomy): domain Eukaryota; kingdom Viridiplantae; phylum Streptophyta; class Magnoliopsida; order Fagales; family Fagaceae; genus Quercus; species Quercus tomentella. The sequence continues at coordinate 37,260,620 of JAPQVY010000012.1, read as the reverse complement.
ACAAATTGTCCATTCAACACAATTTTCAAAGATGTCCAATTAGAGTTCATCCAATTAGGGGACCACCATGACATCTGAACACTACCTGAATCTTACTGGGTAACAGAACTTAGCCATAAATGACACGGCGGAATCTAAATGAATAAAACCCATCTAAATTACCATGATTAGCCAGATAAAACAGTCTTTCCAAGTAATATTGATATAGTCGAAACAAAAAAACCAAAAGAGAGCAATAGCTAGTCTGCATCATTCTACTAACTCACCATCTCTGGGAACCTGTGAGATCGATTTATGATAGTAAGTTAGTCTACCAAATCAACTCTTTATCTCTCAACTTAACCCTTCCCTCTCACTGTTCTTACCTTCTAACACCATAATCTCACTGATCTGACCTCCTAACTTCATACTCTCTTTCTTTGTGATAGCATCTGTTTTTTATTCCCAATGTTTGCTGATCTGAAAGATGATTTAAATAAAGAGATTTGTTAGCTACACATATATGATTTGCTGGTTTGTTCTTCTGTATGAAAGTTGTCTGTGATTCGGTTCCTCTCATATATAATTTCTCTGCCCAATTAGGAAATATGGTGCAAGGTGATATTTGTTAGCTGCTCATATATGATTGGTTGTTGGCTCTTATGGCTGAATGTTATATGTGTTCTGGGTTCTCTGATGTATCATGTGGTGTAGGGAATGGCTGCAAGTGGGGTTGATGAGTTGTGTTGTACAATGATATGCATGAAGAAGCTCTTCTTTGTTGTTGTTGTTGTTTTTTTTTTTTAATTGCTTTTAATGTTACGGTTCATTTTCTGAAATTCACTCTACTAGGATATTTTAAGGTGTCCTGTATGACATTGATTTTGGGGCTAAGGGAAATAGAAATTCCCTGTGAAATGATCATGAATGAAATTCTTTGGAACTTGCTCTTTTCTTTTGGTTAGAGTTGTGGAACTTTTTTTTTTGTGGGATAAGTAGAGTTGTGGTAATTGCTCAAAGCTTAAACATTGACTAATTCTATGGTAAAGTTTGAAGCTTTTTTATGTGTACTGCTTTACTGGATTTTCTTCAAAAGCATGGAAAATCCCTGCTTGACCTTTACAAGGTTAATCTTTGTTGCACTAATTATTTTTCCCTTCTTTATGTGTTAATTAAATGACAGGTTATAGTAAGTTCTTGTATTCTGTTGCTTTTTGGCAATAGTAGTTCATGAAGCATTGACGAGAGATAGAAAGAGTTAATGTGGTGGTGTTGCATGCTTTGCTTTTCTGTTTTACGTGGAGTTTCTCTGTTCTTGGTGCCTATACATTACAGTCCTATCAAACCCACTTGGTCTAGCAACTAAGAAAGAACTTGGAGTTTCCAATGGAATTGGGGATTTGGAATGGTATTAGAAATGGGAGCGTTTTGGATTTGGATTAATGTTAGTGTTTTGGAATGATTATGTATTAGAATTTGGATGGAAGTATTAAAGTTTCACATTAAACTTTTTTAACAAGTTTCTCTCTAGCAACTTGTGGCTATAGGTTTAGTTCTATGATGCTATTGGGGTAGAGTTTGAAACCCATATCTCTTACTTGAGTATAAGATATTTTACCAATTGAACTAATTGAAAAAGAGCAATTAGAAGGAAAAAAAAAAAAAAAAAAAAAAAAAAAGACTTGTTAGGTTATTATATTCTATTCGCTTATATTTGTGGGGGTGTATATTTCTGCCAATTGGGTTTCATCCCTATGTTTTTAGGATAATGACTTAAAGAGAATTCCCTTGGCCTTGGCATGCTGCAAATCCAATAGCTCATGGCACCCTAACTGCTTTGACCTCCTCTTTGAAAATGCTTTCTACATTTTTGCCACACATTTAGGGTTCGTTTGGTTGGAAGGGTGGAAAAGTGGGAGGATCGAGAATAGTAGGAGAATGGAAAAGTGGGAGGATATAAAAAATTTTAATTTCCCTCATTTTGTTTGGTTGGGAGTGGAAAAGAGGAGGGATGAAAAAAATGAGGTGGAGGTCCTAAGTTCGAATCTTAAAATAGAAAGCACTTAAAAATAAACCTTATACTCTCAGCTCATGCTCACTAGTGTCCTCGATGGGGTTGGGTGCATAACTATGACTCATCCGAATCCCCTTCTACAAGCTTGGGCCCAACGAGTATGGTGCCACTATGGTCACTCTTAGTCTTAGGTGGAAGATGCCAACTTAAGTGACTCATTTAAGTTAGCGAATAATAATTAGCTATTCAGCTTGGTACACTACATGTGCTGCCTCAAGAACATGGGTTCAAATCATATTACCCAAAAATAGATATTAAAGCTATGCAATTTTAGAAAATTATTGAATATTCTAAGAGTTCTATAAATGCGTATTCTTTCCTCTCATATAATTATGGGTCTCATTAAGGTGAGACACACAATTATGTAAGAATGAGGAGTATGTATTTATAGTACTTTAGGAGTATTTTATAATTACCTTGCAATTTTTCACATAAAGAAAAAAGAGATTAAAAGATTAAACCAGACTACTTAATTACCCATGAAGATCAAACCAACTCAAATATAATAACGACCAAATAAAAAGTAGCATAAATGAGGAGCAATTATAATTGAAGCAGCACAAAGAAAGAAATAAAAAAACACATAAACTCAAAGTAAAAGAGAGAGAGAGAGAGAGAGAGAGAGAGAGAGAGAGAGAGAGAGAGAGGAGGAAATCTAATATAGGTGCAATGTTAGAGACATGAGTGAAGGAAAAAGCAAAAATAACAACTAAGTTTTTGTATTTATTTAAAAAATTGATAGAGTCCTATAAAAAAATTTGATAGAAATGTATAGAAAAAGTTGATAAGAACAATTATGGTTTTGTGTCTCTCTAAAACACTACTATAATTTGGTGCAGTCAATCGCTGCAACTACCGCTTCTAAACTCAACTCTATCTAAAACATTACTGCAACTTGATGTGATCACTTAGTGCAACTACTGCTTTTAAGTCCAGCTTTATCTAAAACACTATTGTAATTTGGTGTAGTCATTAGGCTTAACAACGGCCTTTAAACCTTATCTACTATATGATATTATGTAAAGAATTTTTGTTGAATTTGTCTTATATAAATTTTGGTTAAATCAATGTAGTGATTTTTTTTAATAGAATTTTTCGTGCGTTGAGTTTGACATTTTTGCCGTATATTTTTTTTACTTTAATTTATTTAATATATTTTTTTAATTATTTCACTTTCCAAAATAAATGAATCTTTTAATCTCACCCGTTTTGGCATCTTCTCTTTTTATTTTTACATAAAGAATTCACACACAAATAAATAAACCAAAAAAAAAAAATGAGTACCACATACAAATTCATAATTCTCTGATTTGACTATGAGTCTACAAGTAGTGAAAAAAAAAATTTGGGAGTTCACGTGGAAGTAATAGAAAGCTAAGTACTGCCAAATAAGAGAATTGTGGCAAAAATTAAGAATTTTTTTGTGGTACTATAACATAAATACTTATTAAAAAATGAAAAATTTACTCGAAATGTGTAAAATTTATATGGGAGATGAATATGCATGATTGTGGTCATTAGAGTATTTCCATCAGGTGTGCCAAATGCCAAATACTTGGCATTTGGTACACCAAACACCAAAAACAAACTATCATGAGGTGTGTTAAATGCCAAAAAGTTTTGGCATTTTTTACAAAAGAATCTCATCTTTAGAGCATTCTCATCAGCTCTTCTATAAAAAAATGTCATTTTGACACACCAAGAGCCTACTTTACTATTTTACCACATCATTTTACAACATCTCATTTATCAGATGTTTTATTCTTTACTTCTATACATTAAAATAATATTTATAACACATTAAAATAATATATTAAACTCCTCCCCAGTTCCCATCATCATCATCAACAACAACAACGGCACAACCACCATTGCCGCAACAACGGCCACCAATAACCACTGCTGCAACAACACCGACAGCCACCACCGGCAAAAACCCACATCCACCAACACCACCTTATTAAAAAAAAAAAATCCACAACAACCCAAAAAATAACCATCACAACCACCACAATCAACTCATAACCGCTACAATTACTCACCAATATCAGATCAGCCCAAATTGCAGCAAAAAAAAAAAAAAAAAAAAAAAAAAAAAAAAAAAAAACCCACAACCAGAGAAAGGCAGAGTGAAAGGCGAACAGAGGGGAGAGGGAAGAGGGATCTACCACCGCCCACCATAACCAAAATCCAAAATCAACCCACAACCACCGCCACCCAGCAACATCAGCCCATCACAACCCATGAAAATCAACCCACAACCACTCGGTGCCGAATCCACCATCAAATCACAACAAAACCAAAAAAAGAAAAGAAAAAAGAAACCACTGCCATAGAGATCAGCCTGGCTTGAAGCTCCAGTCATGGGTTGCTGTGGATGTGGTGGGTTGGCTTATGGCGGTTGGGATGGGTCGGTGTGGCTGTGTTGGTGGTCGGGTTCGTGGGTCATGGCTAGGTGGTGGCTTGGTGAGATCTGCTACTTGGTGAGATCGGCGATGGCTTGATGAGGACGACAGTATGCTCTAGAGAAAGGAAGAAAAGAGAAGCTGAGAGTGAGAATGAGTGAGGAAGAGAGACTCAGGTAGATGGGAGAGAGAAAAGTAAGAATTAAAAAAAGAATAAAGTGATGAGAGAGGAGAGAGAAAAGATAATAAAAAAATAATAAAATTTATAGAATTGTTGTCCGTACGCTTCTATATTTGAGACGGTACTGTTCACTCATGCCAAATATTTTGGCATTTAGAACACCTCATTAGAGTGGTTTTTTGGTGTTTGGTGTGTCAAATGCCAAATATTTGGCATTTGACACACCTGATGAGAATGCTCTTAGAGCATTCTCATCAGCTCTTTTATAAAAAAATGTCATTTTGATATACCAAAAGCCTACTTTACTATTTTACCACATCATTTTACAATATCCCATTCATTAGATGTTTTATTCTTCACTTTTATATATTAAAATAATATTTACAACTCATTAAAATAATATATTAAACTCCTCCACAGTTCCCATCATCATCATAATCATCAACAACAACGGCACAACCACCATTGCCGCAACAACGGCCACCAACAACCACTGCCACAACAACACCGATAGCCACCACCGGCACAAGCCCACATCCACCAACACCACCTTATTTAAAAAATAAAAAAAAATAAAAAAAACCACAACCAGAGAAAAAAAAAAAAAATCCATAACAACCCAAAAAATAACCACCATAATCAACCCACAACCACTACAATTACTCACCAATATCATATCAGCCCAAATTGTAGCAAAAAAAAAAAAAAAAAAAAAAACCCACAACCAGAGAGAGGCAGAGTGAAAGGCGAATAGAGAGGAGAGGGAAGAGGGATCTACCACCGCCCACCATAACCAAAACCCAAAATCAACCCACAACTGCCGCCACCCACCAACATCAGCCCATCACGACCAATGAAATTCAACCCACAACCACTCGCTGTCGAATCCACCATCAAATCACAACAAAACCAAAAAAAAAAAAAAAAAACCACTACCATAGAGATCAGCCTGGCTTGAAGCTCCGGCCATGGGTTGTTGTGGATGTGGTGGGTCGGTTTGTGGCGGTTGGGATGGGTTGGTGTGGCTGTGTTGGTGGTCAGGTTCGTGGGTCATGGCTAGGTGGTAGCTTGGTGAGGTCTGCTACTTGGTGAGATCGACGGTGGCTTGATGAGGACGGCGGTGTGCTCTAGAGAAAGGAAGAAAGGAGAAGCTGAGAGTGAGAATGAGTGAGGAAGAGAGACTCAGGCAGATGGGAGAGAGAAAGTAAGAATTAAAAAAGGAATAAAGTGATGAGAGAGGAGAGAGAAAAGAGAATAAAAAAATAAAAAAATTTATACAATTGTTGTCCGTACGCTTCTATATTTGAGACGGAACTGTTCACTCATGCCAAATATTTTGGCATTTAGAACACCTCATGAGAGTGATTTTTTGGTGTTTGGTGTGTCAAATGCCAAATATTTGGCATTTGACACACCTGATGAGAATGCTCTTAGAATGAAAAGAAATGTCATTTGGTTTTTATTATTTTTTATTCATCTTTCTCTCTTATCTCAAATAAAATATCTCTTTTTATCTTCACTTTGAACCACACGTTCACTACTTCACCCTCTCCACTCTCACAGACTTTTTTGTTCTCCCCTCTTCCCTTTTAGCTCTCTTCTCTTCCCATTCATGAGCCACAACCAATTTCCTCTCTACTATCTCACAAATTCCATCATCACTAATCTATAAAATCTCCTTCTCCATTTTTTTTTTTTTCTGTTTTTTCGCTCTCTCCTCTCTATTCTATCTCATACACCGAAGCTACTTGGTTCGGTTTAGTTCATCTCAAAGCAAAGCATTACTGTTTCGTCTAGCATCTCAGCTTATTGGGTTTGCATTGTCTAGCATCTCAACTTATTAGGTTGTGATGGGCGAATTCGATGGTGGGTGTGTCGACTTGAGGGTGGGTTCCGTTGGATGGGTTGGCGGTCGGTGGGTGGGATGTGGGGCATTGATGGGTGCTGGTAGTGGGGGTGGGCTGTAGGTTGTAGTGAAGGTGGTGTGTTTTTTTATTTTGTATTTTTATATATTGTTGGTTTTTTTAATGTTATTTTAATATTTGTATATATTATTTTAATGTATAGAATTGAAGAATAGAAAATGTTATGTATAATGAATTGTAAAATTGTGTGTTAAAATAATAAAGTGGTCTTTTTAATATGTCGAAATGACATTTTTATAGAACACCCAATGGGAATGCTCTTATTAAAGCCTTATCCTTTGAACTCAAAAGTTTACTTGAAATGTGTAAAGTTTACATGGGAAATTGTGATTATTATTGAAGCCTTATACCTTAAACTCAACAGTCATTTTAAAGTTATATATGTGTGGAGTAATTTGACAGATCTAAATTATATCACATGGCAAACCTATAAATACAATCGACTCTCCTCCGATGGCTACACTAACATTGTTGTCCCAGAAATTCCCTGACTACCTCGAACTCAAGATCCTGACTCAGCCGCCAGTGAAATCCTTAATCTGATTCAGGCGCGTTTCCGAATCTTGGGACTCCACAATCACCAGCACCACTTTTATGACTGTTAACGTGTATTAGGGTTTCAGTATTTCTAACAATTACCAAACACTTCAACCTCAACAAAGCCAAATCTTTATTACCCAACAATGACAATAGTCACAACTTTCATGTGCTATTTTCGAAGATTACTAGGTTCAATATCAGAGTCCCAGTTCGATTTGTTGGCTTCTGCAATGGCATAGTCTGCCTTGTTGTACACGTAAGTGTTATTCGTAGTTTATATTTGTGGAACCCAAGCATTAGACATTGTAAGATGCTTCTAGTTACTTCCTTGACTGGCCCTTTTGGTTGTCTCGCTTATGGATTTGGATATCATTTTCAAAACAATGACTTCAAGGTTTTGAGATTCTTTCGTCCTAGAGAAAAACCTGTGGGGCTGTCTATTCAGTCCAAGGTTTACTCCTTGAGTACCAATTCTTGGAGAAAATTGTTGTCATCTATTACTGGGATTGAATCACCTAGTTTATTTTTTAATGGAGCTTTGCACTTCATAGCATATTCTCAGGACCACAAATTCATTTTGTCCTTTGACCTCAATGAAGAGAAATTCCGAGAGATAATACTGCCAAATAATTACTTTGATGAATTATTTCGAAAGTTTGAACGACTTAAGGTATTTGAAGGATCGCTGGCTTTGATTACTATTGGCAAAGATGAAGACGAATTGATTGAGTTGTGCCGCATATGGGTGATGAGGGAGTATGGTGTTGTTGAGTCTTGGACTCAAAAAGAATTGCCATTGTCGGATGTTGAGAACTTCTTTGGCAGTGGTGAACTTGCAATTAAGAAGACGACATTTTCTTATAAACTCTTTCCATTTGACCCTGAGAGTCTAAATGAGAACAATATCATGGAGAACTTAGTTTTACTCAAGCGAAGATGTTATGAAGTATCTATGTTATTGCTGTGTTTTCTAACTTTCTTCCTTTACTTTTGAAAAATCACTTTAGAGGTTATGAGTTGTGACTATTATCTATCAACCCACTTTTAGTGCTCATTCTAGTCGTGGAAATGTCTTAGTGAAGAACACGTCTAGCCATCGTAATGTTATTTCATTGATGACCCCTGCACAATAGTTATCAGTATGCAATTATGGGTCATCTTCATTTCAGTACAAAGAAAACCACAATCCACAAGATATTTAATTAATGATCTGAAAATATTAATAGCTTGGGTTTTTTCTTTTGTTGGATTAATAGCTTGGGAGTATATTAGAATGAAAGTTATTATCATTGGTTCTTTTCTGTTGAAAATTAAGTGGATTTATTGTTGATATAATTTCACATCCTTATCTATTTGTGAGCTTCGCCCTCTATAGCATAACAATGGACCACATATTCATTTTATCTTTTGATGTCAACTCTGAAATATTCAGAGAAACAATGTTGCTGCAAAATTTGTTAGATGAATTCATTCTAAATTCTGAATGCCTTGGGAGGTTAAAGATAAGCTGTCATTGCTTTGTGGGTGTATATAATGTTGTTCCCCAGTATACGGGAATGGCTTTGAAATTTTTACTCATTTGAATGTGCTTTTAAAATATGCTTGCTCATGACATCTTATCAATGTTCACGTACCTAAACCTTCTTGAACTTGTAGAGTTCAAAATGAAGAAAGTGATTTCAAACGAACCTACTAATCTCCTTGTGAGAGGGTGGCCAAAGACCTGCTTATGTGATCCAAGCATTATGGAGTGCACTGTGAGGGTATTGAGTAAAGTTCTTGATAAGAGAATTTCCTGCATCGGGCTTCTATGTTAAAATATGTGATTTTGGTTGATGATGGAACTTTTGGATTTAAGAGGATAACTCTATCAAAGAGTTTTTTAAATCTTAATCCTTCATTGAGGAGAAACAGATAGTTAAGGGCTCCTTTCTCATTCTTTGAGCAGTCTCGGGCCATAGGGAAGGAATTGCTGCAAGTGATGGAAATTTTCTCAATAAATTGCAATTCTACAGAAACTGGTATTGTTGTCTAGTGTGGGCAAATTTTGAATGGTGGTAAGTTCAACATCAAGATATGACAAATAGAACTACAATTGGTAAGAGTACTAACTTGGTTGCTTTAAATCATATAAGGCTATAACCAAAATGAGCTAGGTGATTTCTTTGACAGGTAGTTCCTAAATGCTGCTTCATCAAATATAATTTTAATTAGAATAATCTTAAGCATGTAAACGTTATAGAGAAACCAAACGGTTTGGATGCAGCACCTTATCAAATCTAATTTTAACATTCTGTTCACATCTTTGTCACATACACTAAGAGTGAGATGGAAATTTTTTGGGGGGTATAACTTTCTGAACATCCAAATGAACCACATCACATTAGTCTCCACATGCCCAGTTCATTTGATAGGAATATGAGATTAAAGACAGCTGCACCTAACAACGTTGAGGCATAACCTTGAACTTCAAAAACAATAACCTTCAGATGCATCTGTTTGGCCCCTGAAGCTCTTAACTATGTGTTTCTCCTCATCTCATTGCTCAATGTTACAATACCGTTGTCCTCTGCAGTTGTCTGGTCTGCAGATACTAGTACTAGACTCTCCTTTGCAATGTATGCATGGAGGGTAGCTTCATTTCTTCAGAGATGTTGAAATTGGTATTGCTTTGTTAGTTTGGTGTTTCTCTCTACTGATATATGTTCTTTTTATTCAGTTTGGGTGGCTGCAGAAAACATACTAGGAAGCCAAAGTGATGGATGTCTTCAATTGGAATAATAATATTCTCATCACCTTTATATGCTTCTCAATTTTATGTGCAGCCAAATCTGTTACTATTAGTTCCATGGACAACTTTCCCCCATTAATAATCAATCTCAAAATTAAAAAGCTTTTATCTCAAGAACCAATCAGAAGCTCACTGCCTCAGGCATTTTAAACAAATTTTGGGAGGAGATTAATGTTGCAACACAAAATAAGCTAGCCCAGTCAAGGGCGATGCAGAAAACTAGAAAATATCAAAATCCCATCATGCATTAACTCAAAAAACCATTCATCTCTTATAAAAAAAAAAAAGCCATTCATCTTTTGCTACAATAGAAGAAAAAGTACATTATTGAGAAAGCTCCTCTTAATCTTATCATCCAGGACATGCATAGCTTGGGTTCACTCCCTCCCACAAAACTCATCTTTCTATGGGTCTTATCCCAGTGAGTCTTGGCAAAAAGACTCCCGTGGGCCGTTTTCCTAACCCAGCACACTTGGGCTTTTTCATAAGAGGCTAGGATTCTGTGGAGTCAGGGCTCTATCTCCCAGTGAAAAGAAAAATATAATTTTCCTTTAGTTTAACACTGTGGACTTGCGAGATTGAATCTGTGTTGGTAGTTGAAAAAGGACAAGATAGCCCATTTTCTATGAGTTTGCTGGGCTCAGACTTATAATAGATTAAACCCATAAGTTGTCTACAGCCTAGACAACATGTCAAGGGCAACCAAAAAGAACAAAAAAGAAGGATCTTTGATTTTCACACGTCCATAAGTTCCTGTTTATTTTCTTGCATTCATTTTTATAAGTTAAAATATGGACAATTCTCAATCATTCGTGATTAATTATTTATATAAAACTAATCACTAACCCGTGTGATACATGGGAAAACTATTAAATATGAGTTATTGCATATTTTCTTACTATAGTTCAAGAGATTATTTTAGCTGAAAAATACTATATTGTCCATAGATATCACAACTTAAAAATAACAGTTAGAATAAATTGGAACACAAAAATTGTCTTTCAACTCAAATGTTTATGACGTTGCATTTTAGTAATAAACTTCCCACAAAAATAATAAAAATCAGCAAAAAATAAAAAGACTTTTAGTACAAAAACATGGTGAAATACAAGTGTTATAGAGGCAACATCTCACAAAAGTAATACAAGTGAAATTTCATAAGCTTAGAAGAGTAGGTGTTATGAACACAAGTTGAACATTTCTTTTATGAACACTTTGTAGCAAATCTATCACTGTTTTGTTAGTGTCAGCTAGCATTAATGTCCTATAACTGTGAACTGGCTCTACAACTGTGTACATGAAATTCATCACTAACAGAAGATGATTTTATTAAAGTAGCAATAGTTGAGCTAAAAAAAAAAAAAAAGCAAGAACCTTAGCCTTACCAACCAAACATGAGATGTTTGTCTTCTTGTCCTTGTTTCCTCCATGAAAGCAAGATTATAATTGAATGGAGTTATCTACTTTTTGTCTATGCTAAACCAAACCTTTCATACCTCTAGAAAATATTAGCAACCCCTTCAATTAGAACAACAATCCCAATAATTTAAAGCAAAATCACCAATATCCTTTTAAAATGACTGGAATGTGCAAACTGCTTTTAAATTAGAATCTATATTTTTTTATATTAGAATCTATTTTTTTTTTTAAGGATCAGACAATGGTGTTTTTTCTCCAAGAGTTTGTTATATATTTTCAAATTCAAATTTGAGCTTTCCCAATGTTTATGATGTTGTCAAGAATCACCACATATGCTAATAGTACAATGTAAAATTTTGAGAGAATGACTTTAAGAGATCCCATGCATACAATCTAATAATGTTGTAAAAATTTAAATATTTTTGCTTTCTTTCTTTGCCTCTTTCGTGACATCCAAGAAAGGCTTTCAAATTCATGATTTCTTAGCCCCAAAATAGCCAACAATGTAATTTTATTTGAGATTCTAATTTCAAAGATCCACTTTAGCCACTGCATTCCTTGATTTCCTTTAGCAACCAAATACAATCTTTTTGGAGGGGAAAATGAAGAAAAAAAAAGCCAAACGGCTATATAAAGAAGATGCTCAAATCTCAACCAAACTAAATAAAAACCTAAAATTATTCATATGTATTCTATTGCTACCCTTTCTTAGTAACTAAACAGAAATCATTATTAAAAAAAGAAATTGTAATGGCACAAAAAGAGAGAGGGTTTAAAGAAACCTCATATAATATGCAAAGGTACTCATCAGAATCCATTGGCAGCCCATGTAGGGAATACTTGTAGTCAACAACAGTGCAAGGCTACAAACAATTTGCTATACAAATTAAGATCATTCCCCAAGAAATATTTATCTAAAATAAGAGAGAGGAATGGAAAGGGACATAAATAATAAATTTGAAATCTCCAACACTATAAACTGACATCAATGGATTTTAAAATCTCCAACGTACTACCTAGGGCCTTCAGTGTTATGACATGCAATCATGTATCAATCACCCCTTCAACTCTGTTAATCCTTTATTTTTTATTTTTATCAATAAGTAACCCTCTTAGTCCTTTCCCTGGTCTAAGCACCCTCAAATTTCACAATGGTACTCGTTATTAGTGTAGTAATCAGTTCTTCCCATTAAATTAATTGTGAAAACTGGTTCTTGCAAAGCAAATCCTCCACTTTTCAAAGGCAACAAAGCAATGAAAAATAACCCACTATTTGCCTATTAGATTCAATAATCAATAAATCAGCTTGGATCATAATGAAGTCTCACAAAATATGCTTCAAAAATAGATATGGAAGAAAAAATAACAGAGCTCTACCTTTTCACTTTGCTATTGTTGGAATTTGTAGACAGCTTCTAAATTTTATAGGTCCAGTCCTTCGCTATGCATGGCATAAAGCAAAAAATAAAAGTCAGTAGTAGGAAAGAATCTTAGCTTCCATGGTTATACCAAAATTTAATATACAAACCTTACCATAACTAACAAATAAAATCTGTAGATAAACAGCGAAGTCAAGGTTGCAGGAGGACAATGGAAAAGAAGCTGGGGTCTGCAACCAAACAAAGAATTAAACAAAACCCCTCAAAAATTTAGATGCTGCTCTTAAAGAAGATTCTTATAAAATTTATTTAAAAAAATAGCATGATTCTTTGACAAAGTACAAATTCTACATACCCATAAAAATTAGATAAAGTAGTAATAAAAACAATGGACTTGAGATGAAATAATAATTAAACTAAACATAAAACCAAGCTTGACCATAACCCAGAAACTTAAATTAAATCCAAACACAAACAAATGACTCACAAAAATATCAAGGGCATGCCAACTCGTCTAATAAAAGGACAAGAAATATCATTACTGTCCCAAAAGATGAGCATCAAGTATAGTATAAACCTTAACTTGTATTATTCATTCAAGCCATCACCTATAAGAATAAGTGCAAAACATATTTTTCACTAGAATTTTAGACTCTACCCATAAGAGAAATGGCCTATCTATTCTATTTTAAATATTTTAATTTTTATATATACTAGATCCATCACACGTGGTTTGCGTGTACAATAATATTTTATTTTTTATTTTTATTTTTATTTTTATTTTGGTTTAGTGTAATAAGGTTTAAAAGTGATATATAAATAACCATATTCTTTTTTAAAGAAAGAGGTAAGATAACATGGAATAATATTTAAAAATGAGATAATAATAGTATCCTAAGTTTTAGGCTGAATGGAGAAAATAAAGTAAAAAACGTAAAACTTAGGAATAATAAATTACTATTTTAAACCGTTTGTGTTTTCACGCAAAATGTTTAAAATCAAATATGAAATCCTATTATTAATAGTATAAATAGATTAAGTCAACAATGCGTGCAATACATAAAATAATAATAATAATAATACAATTTGATGGGGTCCAAATCAAGTTTAGTTCATCCATAATGGTCGTCCATAACCAAATCACGTCTAGAGGGTTTTACAAGGAAGGAATCCCAACAGAGACACCCCAAACATGAATAAGATCCCTCCATAAAATATTGCAACCATCCAAATCAGGATGGTCATCCATGGCTCACAAGGTATGGATGACCAAACGACACTTAGCTAATTTTAGAGGAATTCTCTACAAGCTCTACGCAATCAAACCACTATCTGTCATTCTAGAATGGGAAGGATTCCCCAAAATCTGCTCAATTTTCTCCATTAACTCCACACATTTCTCATGATGATAGTGGATCCAAACAAGTAGACCCACTCCTAACTCTCTATAAAATGATCAAGTCTCATTCAACCAAGGTAAATTCTACTATTCACAATTCACCATCCTTGTGTTCTAAAGAGAAAACTGACTTAATCGTCGAAGGGTCCTTGGCCGATTCACATCGGTCACCCTTGATAGTCTTTTCTTTCTCTTCAGGTTATCAAGCCATCACCGTAACCCGAAACATTCAGCCTACTAATTTTTGTGAATCATTAAAATTTATTTAAAAAATTGATTTTTCCTCTCTTAATTTAGTATATAAATATAAAATTTAATAATTATGATGGAGTAATAGACATTTATTATGATTGTATTAATGTATATGAAATTTGATGTGGATTCCAATTAATTCAACTAATGTGTAACCTCGTGCATATGCACGAATACAATTAAAAAAAATCACAATTAAACGATTTAAATTATACATTTTAGAAGATGTTCAAATTATACACGATATTACACTTTTTTTAAACTATACGTTTCTAAAATATGTAATGGTTTCTTATTATCTATACTATATATAAGAGGATTCTCCTCTTTTAATTGGACTTTTATGTGGTTCAAAAATACCCTCATTAATGAAGGATAACTTCATTTAGAAATAGGGTCATAAATGTCAAATAACAAATTTCATTTTGAATTCAAAAAGAGAACTCCTAGAATTTAGAATTTATTTCCCTTCACTTTCAAAAAAGAAATTTCAGTTATTGCTTATTTCTAAAGTTTATCCTTTTTATTTTTTTGAAAAATAAAAATATATATATTTCTAAATTATAATAGATGCAAATTATTAATATTTGCCAAAAAAATAAAATAAAAGAGTCTCTAAGCACGCTCTTATATTTATATGTGTGTGTGTGTGTGTGTGTGTGTGTGTGTGTGTAATTTAAAATTTAACTAGATTTAGATTCTTTGATTTTTGCACCTAATAATTCACTTGCCACAAAAATTAAAAAATTAGATGAATACATGAGTTAAAATTGGATTCCAATTGAAATCAAATTTAGAATCTAATTGAATTTGGACTCTTCAATTTCTACATTCAATTTAGACACATGACACAAAATTAGACTCTAATTTAAAATTCTAATTAGACTTCCTTTGTGAAAGCTCGAATTTGTGTAAAAACACGAGCTGTTTAGACCCCCCCAAAATAAATTACGGCTCGGTTGATTTTACTCCAACTTAAACTAAGTGCGGAATAGAGTAAATGCGAGCGGATAAATAATATAACTACTCTAAGCCATATTCATCAAATCACAACAGTAAAATGAAAGTTAAAAGAGTAGGGAAGAAGAATGCAAACACAAGATAACACACCGATGTGTTATCGAAGAGGAAACCAAAGAACTCAGCGAAAAATCTCTTTGCCACCCTCCAAGCGGTAAATCGATCTACTAAAGAATAAGTTGGAATACACGAATAATAAAAGACCCTCCAAGCCTAGTCTATCTCATGTACTTGAACCCTTCAAGCTCCTGCTATCAATTGACTTAACGAAGTCTTGTCTTCTCTAGTTCTCCAGATCACGCAATTTTAGCCCGATTGCATCCACCAAACAAATGGATTCTTTCAATACTTCCCAGTAGCATCAAAACATCACTTTACACTCAAGATGGGTGTGGTAAGTGTTTGGGCTATCAACCTCTCAAGGATTTGGAAATAGAGAGGTAAAAGTTGAGGAAAACCACAATGGATTGTGTAGAGAATTGTGGGTATGACAATCTCTCACTCTCAAGGGTAATGGCAAGGGTTTTCTCTTTAAAAAGCACTCCACTCAATATGTGGGTAAAGTGGGTATATATAGTGTGGGTAGAGACCTGGTGTATCGATATGACAAATTGGCAAAACAGAATGTTTCGCGGGTATCTCGCGGGAAGGCCTTACTCGCAAATATCCGCGAAAACCAGCTGTCACCATCTGTCATGACTCTTTGCATTCCAATTATGTGCTGTGCACATGCTTCACTTCGCGAGAAGACTTCTCGCAAGCTACCCGCAAAAACTTCTTTGATCTTCAATTTGCCTTAAGTCTTCATACTCTCTCTCACACAACCATTACAATGAAATCCCACATAAAATACAAGGTACAAAAGATTGAACAAAATTACAATCAAATTTGGCATAGAATTAAAGCCAACATAAAATAGTTGTAAATCACAACTTTACACTTTGAACTTTGCTTACTAATATATACATATATTGCGTTAAAAAAAAAAAAAAAAAAAAAAATCCCTGAAAAAAGAATCCCATGAAAGGCAGATTTTTTTTTTTTTTTTTTAATATTTTAAATAACTAATGTGCATTGAATACCATACCACATGTGCATAGTGCATACCAAGAAATGGAGAAAACATATTTGTAATGCTGTCAAACATGCAGGAAGTTTCATCTCCACTATTTTGCCAAGAAAGAAAATGAAGGAATCACACAAAGGACACGTGTAATTTGTGGGAATTCTTTTTTTTTTTTTTTTTCCTTTTTCTTTCTTTAAGAAGCTGCCTATACTATGTCTATGTCAAACGTCAAACTATGGTTGGTTAAAGTGTGTTACAACATAACAGTTTTACCATCGTCATATTTTTATTTTTTTGTATATATAGAATCATAAATACCCACTCCTCTCAATATAACTTTGTTCTTTCAAAATATTCTCCACAAGCATGAAGCCAAAGCTGTTATTGACAGCAACCATAGTTTTGCTCCTCTCTCTCTTGATTGCTGTACCTGTTAAGCGTATCAGATATTCATCTGATGCAACACCCAATAATGAAAAAGCTTCCAATAACAAGTTTTGGCAATTTGAAGCTATTCCTATTGAGGGTGCAGTTGGACCAGAGAGCTTTGCTTTTGACCCACTTGGTGGAGGCCCTTATACAGGCATATCAGATGGTCGGATCATCAAATGGGATCAAAATCAACGGCGTTGGATCAATTTCGCCATAACTTCTCCACAGAGGTATGCCTTAATTCCTTATCATAAACCTTTTTTTTTTTTTTGTATTTGGTTGATTCTATTGTTGAAATTATTCGATGAAACTATATGGTGCACACAGCACAGTACTTGTCAATTGTGTTCATATGCATGGCAAGCCAGAGAATCATTTAGTTGCATACATGGCTGAATTCAAATTGGTATGAAGTTTTGAAGGTCAAGAACAATGAAATGAGATTTGCAAGCAAATGGAAATTGTGGTTTCTGGTTAGTTTGGTTCTGTTGAAGTATGTTATCCAATGGGGGTATGGGTATGTAGCTTGCCATACGTGTCAGTTTGTTTGTCGTGAGGTGAATTTAACAGAGTGTTAGGTTTTGCTTTGCTTTTATCGAAAAATCCATCATCCCACTTTGAATTAGTCTTGTGGATGTAACGAGGTTTTGCAGTAGAATATTGCTATCATCACAAATTATTTTATAAATTTTTATAAAATGTTGATATAGTTAATTTTTTATTAGTTTTTATCTTGGTCCACTATTAATATCAGTTTTTCAATTATCAATAATCATTCACCATATCAATAATTTATAAAAAATTTTGTAAAAGAATTTGTAGTTTTAGCATTATTTGGTATACCAATCATCCAATTGGTAGTGACAGATCACCTTCTAATTAATTAAGTTTAATTAATTGATATGATGGAGAGCTACTCCTGTCTATGGACTACAGTTCTTGGACTCGCCCTTTAACCCAATGGCATGGCAAAGGGCAAGCTGAGTCGGACTTCCGTTGTATGGCGGATAGAATCATAAGCTCCCTACCCCACTTAATAGGTTTTACTCTATCTCTACCTACTTATATGCCCCACTGAATCACAAGCTCATGTTACTAAACTCGATAATTAAAGTTTTAAGGACTTAAAAAATTAATAAATGTCAGTTTTAAGAAATAAATTAACTTCTCTCTCTATTAGATTTGTAGAGACAATTAAATGCTCCTTACTCCCAATGGTTTCTTTTAACTTTATTAATTTTAGTGGTTTCTTTTAACTTTATTAATTTTAGTGGCTTATTTAAAATTAAAAAATAAACTGAACAAGTTGTTTAAAAAAACAGTACATAAGTTAGGAACTCATCTAGTTTTTATTTTTATTTTTTATTTAACTTGGTTTTTAAAATATCACTTTTAGATATAGATGTGTTTTTTAAACTTAATTTTTAATTAAAATGGACCAATAAAAAAATGATATAGGCATATCGGCAATGAATAAGTTCAGTAAATAACAAAATTTTAATTTTAATTTTTTTTTAAATCCAAACTAGCACTAGCTTGATAGATTTTTCATAGGATTTATTAACTAAGTACTATGATTGTCTTACCTTAAAAATGTTCAAACTTGAAACTACTTCATACGTATCATATGTAAAATATAGACATTTTTAAAAAATTTAGACATTTGTTGTCCACATTTACACAAAAATTATTATTGACACTTTTATATATATATATATATATATATATATATATATATATATATATAAGATATAAATTTTACTCTAACTTAATCTAAGTTTATATGTGTGTAAAAACTCTCTTTTAAAGACTTGAACCCCAACTTTTGCCCTCCACACCCCACAAAGCACTTATATTTGTGAAGTAACCATCACACCATGAGTGTGCAGTGGTATTATTTGACACTCTTTGCTGTGAATTATCTCACATAATATTCACATATTTTTACATCAAATATATATTTTACACTCGATACAAAAGAATATAGAATGAAAAGAGTATCAATGAAAGCCCTTTTACAAATGAATTAGGGATGCTGAAGTACAGCAGAGTGCATCAATACTCAAGGGAAGGGAGGACAGCCGACCTACCCTATATGGCCAAGGGCCCAGGATGTCCTTGTCCTCCTCAATAGTTTTTTTGTTTTCCTTAAACCATTAAAAAGAAAATACTTCATTGAAATAAAACCTATAACTCCTTGCATAAAATAAAATTTTAAAAAAAACCTATAATTCCAGATTATTTGGTGGCCCTGCACGTTATCTTATTGTATAATAGTTGCACTTGCAAATGAACTTTTCCTTTGGACCAAAGTAATAAATATATCAATTGTTTTTCCCTTAATAAATATATCAATTTTACGTAAAATTGTTTACCCCTCTTCTTAAAAATGAAAACTCACTGTTCTCTTCAATTTTTTAGCAAAAGTGTACTAAAATCATTTCCATGTACTATAATAATAATTTCGGTCTCCCTTATAATTAACTCCAAGTTAATAGATGAAGGAAAATAAAATTTTGAATTAATGTTACCAAATTATCAAAGAAGGTTGTTTCTCAAAAAAGAAAAATTATCAAAGAAGGTAGAATTCTTAATTAACTAATTAAGTTAGTTGACATCTTCTTCTCAAAAACAAAAACATGAAACATAAAAAACCAAAAAAAAAAAGAAAAAAAAAAGAGGTTAGTTGACAGTTGACACCTGACATCTTTGGAAAGATTTATCTGTTATCCTTTTGTGTAGGTGAGGTCCATAGTCATCAAGATTATGTTGACTAGCTTTCAACTCCCATATAGGCATGCAGCATGCTGTAGTTTAAAAAAACAGAAACAAACAAAAAGTAGTTTATTAGCCTATTTATTACTTAGTTTTTTACTTTATAAAATATTTTTTTGTTACTGTGATTTAATGAATTTATTAAATGTTTATGCTTTTCAATTAAGTTATGGAAATTGAGTGATTATGAAAATAGATTGGATAGGAATTGCCAATTTTTTTAGAACATCATCAAAACTTTTATTGCAATACGTGAATTTATAATTTTATATGCGGTTTTGTTAAGAAAAATTGTGATTGATTTAAAATGAGTTGGAAGCAATTTTAAATAGGCTTCACGTTTTTTCCCCCTTTTTGAGAAGAATGTACTAAAAATAGGCTTCAAGTAAAATGTGCTAAAAATGGTATTAATTTGGTTTGATATAGTTTAAATGGGTCAGAAATATTTAAAACTAGAGAGATGTAATTGGAATGACATTTAGCACAAAATTAGAGCATGTGAAATCTAATTAGAATGACAATTCACACTTGGCACAAAATTAGAGTGCAATAAAAAATATAATTTGAATCTTTGTTGGCTTATATTGGTTTTCATAAAAATAGATGCCATAATTATTAAAGATAAGGACTTCTAAAGGAGAGGATTTGCTTTGGTGTTAGGTTTTGCTTTTATCAAAAAATCTATCATCTTACTTTGAATTAGTCTTGGTGGCCTTGTGGATGAAATGAGTTTTCCAATGACTCATCCAATTTGTGACAGATCACTTTCTAATTAAGTTCTAATTAATTGATATGATAGAGTCTTCTCACAAAAAAGAAAAAAAAAATTGATATGATAGAGAGCTACCCGTCTATGGACTATGGTGCTTGAACCCACCCTTTAACCTATGGGCGAAGTGCAAGTTAAGATGGGCTTCCATTGTATGGTGGATAGAACACTGGACTCTATGTTCTTATGTCATGTGGGATAAACTAACACTCACCTCATCCTATTTTAAACCAATTTTGCCATACCTTCAACTACTAAAACCAAAAAAAAAAAAAAAAATGCTCCACTTTGTTACAAGTTTACGTTACTAAGCTCGACGATTAAATTTTAAGAACCTAAAATTTAAAAGAAGAAGAAGAAGTCAATTTTAAGAAAGAAATTAACTTCCCTCTCAAATAGATTTGTAGAGACAAATAAATGTGCCTTAGTCCCAAGGATTTCTTTAACTTAATTAATTTTATTATCTTATATAAAATTAAAAAATAAACTTAATTCTTTCTTTTAAGCAAAAAAAAAAAAAAAAGTGAATTTAAAAATTAAAAAAAAAAAAAACTATACACAAGATACGAGCTTACTTGGCTTTTTTTTTTTTTTTAATAACTTATTTTTTAAAATATCATTTTTTTTTAGATATAGTTTTTTTTTTTATAATTAAAATGAACCAATAAAAATAATGATATAGGCATGTAGCCAAAGAATAAGCTCAGTAAAATCATAAATTTGTAAGTTTTAAAAAAAATCCGAACTAGCACTACCTTAATAGGACTTATTACTTGTCATTTAATTAAGACTAACACTGCCTCACACCAAAAATGTCCAAACTCTATGGTCTATACACTTCATATGTAAACTGTGGACATTTTTTTTTTTTTTTTTAATGTAGATATTTGGTGTCCCCATTTTACAAAGACATTATTATTCATACTCTTCTATGTGAAATGTTCCGGGCAATATTCGCACTTTTATATAATATACTCACATTTTACACAATACATGTAAATATCATTAGATTGGAAACAATGAAAGTTGTGGGAGTCAAAACCAATTGGCAAGAGACGTCACAATTAATTTATACATGTAGGATTACAGATATTCCACAATGAGAGACTTGAACAAGATAAATGAGACCAGAATCTCTTTTATAAGTGTAATGCTCAAGAACAAGCTTACACACACACACTCTCTCTCTCTCTCTCTCTCTCTCTCTCTCTCTCTCTCTCTCTCTCTCTCTCTCTCTCTCTCTCTCTCTCTCTCTCTCTCTCTCTCTCTCTCTCTCTCTCTCTCTCTCTCTCTCTCTCTCCTTGAGCCTCTCCTTATACTCCCTCCTTTCTACCTTTCTTGGAATGTGCTATTTTCATACAACTAGCAAGTTACTTGTCCAAACCAGACACCTGCACCATCATTTTCATGTTGAAGATAGACTTTTGGGGTTTTAGGCACTGTTTAGGATAGTCAATCATTAATAAATGTGACTATGCCAAGCATGTGAATTTAATTCATGCTGAGATGCCTGTTACTTTATCAAGAAACTTCATTATGACTCCTTGGACGTTTCCGTGTCTCTTTGTGCTCTTCCTTAGATGCTCAAAAAGTGCTCTGGGCTCAACTGCCAATGGTGAGGTTGTCTCTAATACACCTCGGCAAAAAGGTATCGGACTATTTTCCATGATCCGAGGTCCATCTCCCTTTTAATGGGCTTGCCACTTCATTTTGTCAACAGGAAATGGGCCCATCTCCCCCCATCAAGCCCAATGTTTCCTATATTGAAGACCACTTCCCTACAAAAGCCCTTTTTCAAATTTGTCCCTTTACAAATTACATATGCTACACGTCGGCATAGAACATCAATACTCATGGCCTCATGGGAGGACAGCTGACCTACCCTGTGGGCTATAGCCAAGGGCCAAGGATGTACTTGTGCTCCTCAAATTTATTTATTTTTTATTTTTGGGTAAAAAAGATACTTCCAGTTTGAAATAGGTTAAAAAGGGATGTCATTGCGATAAAACCTATAATTCCAGATTATTTGATGGCCCTGCACGTTATGTATTTGTGTAATGGTTGCAATTTTGAAAGGAACTTTTCGTTTGGACCAAAAAGTAAATATATCAATTGTTTCACTCTTCTTTTTTTGGGGGTAAAAATTGTTCCCTCTAATAAGAATGACATTTGGCATAAAATTAGAGTATGTGAAATCTAATTAGAATGACACTTCACACTTGACACAAAATTTGAGTGCAATAAGAAATATAATTTAAATCTTTATTGGACTTTTGCTTTAATATATTACTAGTCACTAATGAATGAGTATAATATTGGAAAACTATGTATAAAAACATACTAATATACTTATAAAATGGTAAATAAAGTTAATAATATACTTAAAAACTGTAAACAATGTTAATAATATAGTAATTGTAATCACATAGCACGTAAATTCTTTGTGTATATTTTTCTTCTCTCTTCTTTAATTAATTTTGCATAAGTGAGTTTATTTTCACCACATATCAATATATTAAAATAAATATCCAATTAACACGGCATTTGACATGTATGTCAAGATGACAAGATTACAGGAACAAAGAAAATATGCAATCTAAGGTGATTTCTCAAAATATTAATATATATTACACCCATATATATAGTGTGAGACTGTATATTTTATTTTTCAACAACTCGTATTAGTATATTACCACTGGCATTGCTGGCAGAGATGGTTGTGAAGGGCCACACGATCATGATAAAATGGAACACATTTGTGGGCGTCCATTAGGATTGGGCTTCGACACAGCCACAGGTGATCTTTATATCGCTGATGCTTACATGGGCCTATTGGTTGTGGGCCCTGATGGAGGCATGGCCACTAAGGTTGCTACACGTATTCCCTTGGGTTTCACCAATGGTTTGGACATTGATCATCGCAATGGGGTGGTGTATTTTAGTGATAGCAGCTCACAATACCAAAGGAGGTATGTCATTTTAATATTGCATAATTTACATACATCCAATCCCTACCATTCTAGTAAAATTGGCAACTGAACAAATTCTTCTCAAAAATAAAATAATAATAAAACAAATTCAAATTTTTTTTTTTTGGTTATCGTAAAAGATAATATAACTCATAATTTCCAATGGAGGGAATTTAATATCTCCATTTTTTTTTATTGGAAAAAATAAAAATCCACCTTTAAAAAGTGAGAAACTATTACTAAGGAGTAATCAATAATTCAATGATGTAAACTAGTATCAGGAAACAATTGCATATATATATATATATATATATATATATATATACACTATAACAAATTTACACTCAAACAATTATTGTTGATGATTGATTAGAAATTTAAAAATTGTATAAATGTATAAGAAAAAATGTATCATGTTTAACATATGCCAACTATCAATACAATTTTAGAAAATGTATCCATGTATCAAATATATACATCATTTTTCTCACAGTACGTGAGTCTCACATATCTGATTCATGAAACAATTACTTCATAATACTGAGTCAAAATTCACAATAATCCATTGAAATTACTTCTCATGTTTCACCTCAAAAGAGTTTCAATACATACAAAACCAACATACAACTCATTGATATATATAGACTACTTTCTATTTCTAACTTCCTTTTAGTTGGACTGCATAAGCTAGCTATATATAATATTTGTGTTGTTCAAATATTCCTCCAGCTACCATCAATTTATAGATTTTCTTTTCCTAAAATATTAAAAGTGTACATGACATACTTGATTATGCAGGAATCACATCTCATTAGTACTAAGTGGGGATAAAACAGGAAGGCTAATGAAATATGACCCAAAAGACAAACAAGTAACTGTTCTTCTTAAAAATCTCTCATTCCCCAATGGTGTAGCATTAAGTGAAAATGGCCACTACATTCTAGTTGCAGACTCCACCAATTGCAAAATCATGAGGTATTGGCTAGAAACATCGAAAGCTGAAACTTTTGAAGTCTTTGCTCAACTCCCAGGGTTTCCAGACAACATCAAGAGAAGTCCTAGGGGAGGATTTTGGGTGGCAATTTATTCAAGAAGAGAAAGGATCTTAGAATGGATGCTTTCCTATCCTTGGATAGGAAATGCTTTGCTTAAGCTTCCTTTTAACATTACGAAAGCTTATGCATATTTAGCTAAGTGGAGGGCAAGTGGAATGGCAGTGAGGTTGAGTGAACAAGGTGAAGTATTGGAAATATTTGAAGAAAAAAGTGGAATTAGATGGAGATCTATTTCTGAAGTGAAGGAGAAAGATGGAAACTTATGGATTGGATCAATAAATATGCCTTTTGTAGGCATGTATAAGAGTAATTTTTAGATATTTTTAGAGCACTATGAATAGAGCTCTCTTCTCTCACATTCATAATAGGATCCGCTCATTAAATTCATGATGGACCTCGCAATGAATGTGAAAGGAGAATATAAATAAACCTTTTTTAAGTTCCCTTTACAGTTTTTATTGGTGTTAAGGTGTAAACTAGCAGGTTACCTATGTGGACTATTATCGGTCTAATATTTCTTGAAGGAGCAATAATTTAAGAAACTAAACTTTTTTCATTGACGTAGTGGAATAATGATAGAAAGTGTAGTGAGCCCTCTTGAAAACACTTGAATAGTTGAATGCCAATTACAGTGATTTAGCACAGGGCAAAAGACAATATTGACATTGAAACAATGAGGAAGGTGTTGTATAAGCTTTGTTATTTTTGGTACTGGTTTGGAGCTTGATAAGAATTGGAGATCAAATCTTTAATTGCTTCATATGAAGAATTTTAACAACACCGATAGATTGAACTTTGATTGAAATGAATTAATCATTTCAAATCAACATAATCAGCCCATGAATTTCATCGATAGAATTTATTCTTTAAAAAAAAAAATATTTTTATATTATATATTCGAATCATTACTAAAATGTAAACTTATGTTGAGATGATGGGGAAAAATAAATTTCGAAAATGAATATTACAAAGAAAGGGTTTTATGTGTAGATTTGTATGTTTTTAGCTATTTCAAACTTTAGTTTTTTTTATGGAATAATAAAAGTAATTTTTTTAATAAAGATCAGATCTGAGTAGGTGTATGAAAAAACTAAGTACTAAGTACAACATCTTAAACTAGGAAGCACGGACACTTCATTTAAGGTATTGTATTTGTGTCAAATTTGAATGGAAAAAACATTTATTTTTCAATCAGAACTAAATGATTATAAACTCTATTATAGAATCTGACAAAGCAATTTAAACTTGATAAAATGACAAAAGTACGTATTTATTTAATATAGCAAAATTATTAATTTGGTATTTTACTTCTACATGTTATATTTTATCACATTCACTGGCTTATATTGGCGGTACTACTAATGATTGTGAGAGAAACTTATCAAGTGAACATAATTAGGCGCGGAGATGCCGTCACTGATCCAACCAACTGGTGCCGATCTTCCTGTGCCGCCACTGCCACCGACCGACAGAGCCGATGCCGATGATAGGAGTGCGAATAGACTTCTGATGCCGATGCGATGCAATCATCGGATCAGAGAGCCCGAAACCGTGAGAGCCAAACCAAACCAATACCTGCATATAACTCTCAGTTTCAGAGGTTTGGTCTGTTTGGATACGAAGTCGTTTAACTTTCATCGAGTATCCATTTTAATTTTTTTTAACAAAACGTCATCGTATTGGATGTTATTAAAAAAAAACAAACAAACAAAACGGTGTCGTATTTTGCTAGGTTTTCAGGTTTCTCCTAAGTATAAATTCTTTCTTTCACTCTTAGAGGTCCCTTAACTCTCTCTCTCTCGCTCTTGCCTCTCACCGGCCTGAGTCCCTGACGCCTCGCCTCGGCTGGCCTCTACAGCAACCAGTAGGTGCTCACCAGTCATCGGCTCACTGAGGCAAACCACTGGTAAGCCACTAAGCCCCTTTCTTCTCTCACCCCGTAGCAAGCCACCTGTTTGAGCCAGTTGTTTGGTTTATACTATTACTAAGTTTATAGTTTATAGTTGATGTTTCCCTTTTGCTTAGCCTTGATGCTGTCAGAACTCGAAACTATGTATGAGCATAAATGCTCTATTTTTTATATTTTTTTAGTTAATGAAATGATAGTATCCTGTTACTATAAACTTACCCCAAAAAAAAAAAAAGTTTATACTGTTACTATAAACTTACTAAAGTAACAATGTATTACTAAGTTTATACTGTTACTTAAGGCTTGGTTGCTATATTTTGTTTATCATTTACCTATTTAGGTTTGCTCAGCTGACGTGAGATAAGATAATTACAATTCTGGGTTAATTGTACCAGCACAAATTGTCAATTAGCACAAAATGCAACCACCCACCAACTATTCTGAAACTCAATACTCATTTGAAAGAAAAGTATAACGATCTAGAATCCTGCCATTGGATGCAACTTAAATGTGATATATGGTAACAGTATAAACTATAAACTTAGTAAACTTAGTAATACATTGTTACTTTAGTAAGTTTATAGTAATAGTATAAACTATAAACTTAGTAATTCTTTAAGTAACTTGCTTGCATAGTTGCATTGCATGAGCTAACTAATTAGTGACTCGATGTGTCGCAGTCTACTAAGTACTAACTTTTTTTTTCTTCAACATTTTAATTTTTGAGGGAGACAGAGATTGAGAGAGTTCACACTTTCAATCCTTCATGGAGAGGTAATCACTAATCACTCACTATATTCAGCATTTTGATTTTAAATTTTTAGTACTTAGTAACAACTTCTTTAAGTTTATATATATAAAATTAGCTTTTATTTTATATTTATATTGAGAACAATATAATAAATTCCTTGTTAATATTAGTGACATGAATTGTTGAGTAATGACTAATGATTGTTAATTTGTTAGTTTGTTATTGTTGCCTTGTTGTAACTAAACTGATCAGATATTGCTATTATTGGATCTGGTTGTGACATTCATTTATTGGGAGTGAGCTATTTGATATTGTATTTGCTGGAAAAATTATAATTTGATATTGTTGTGAAAACTTTGTTTTTTTGTTGGTTGGAAATTTTTTTATTAGATAAATGTTGATGCTCCATCTGGATTTAGTGCCCTTAGGGACCCTAACCCACCTCCTCCTAGTCCTGGTAGTGCTAACCCTAACCCACCTAAACTTGCAGCACCAATTAGACTTGGTGCATCACTTCCCCCACTATCACCTAAACAAGGTGGTAAGAACCCATCTATAGTATGGTAGCACTTCATTAAGTTGGCTGGTCCTGATCCCAATAAGCCTAGGTCTGAATGCAAGTATTGTAAAAATCAATATAATTGCCATGATAAGAAAAATGGTACTTCGGGCATGTTGCAACACATGAAGATGTGTAAGAAGTGGCCTTTTCCCCATGATGATAAGCAAAAAACTTTGCCTTTCCAAGCTAAGAGGGAAGGGGAAAGTGGATCAAATGTGTTAGTGGTTGCAAACTATAGTGAAGAAAGGATAAGGTTGGCGTTGGCAAGGATGATCATTATTGACGAATTACCTTTTAAATTTGTGGAGCGTCAAGGCTTTCAAAAATTTATGGAAATAGTTGAGCCTAGGTTTCCTATTCCCCATCGCACTACCATTGTAAGGGCTTGTATAAAGATTTATTCTAGTGAGGTGGATATTTTGAGAAAGGCTTTTGTTGGGCAACAGGTTTGTGTGACAACGGATACTTGGACGTCCATACAAAACTTGAACTACGTGATAGTCATTGCATACTTCATTGATGGGAATTAGACTTACCAAAAGAAAATCTTGAACTTCTACCCTATAGCTAATCATAAAAGGGACACCATAGGTAGAGCGGTTGAGTCATGTTTGTTGAAATGGGGTATAGACCGGTTGTTTACAATTACGGCGAATAATGCTAGCTCTAATAATGTGGCAATTGATTATGTGAAGAAGAAAACAAAAGAAAGAGATAGTAGCATATTGGGTAGTGAGTTCATGCATATGCGTTGTTGTGCACATATCTTGAATTTAATAGTGCAAAGTGGGTTGAAGTCCATTCATGAATCAAATGCCAAGGTTCAGAATGCGATGCAATATGTGAGAGCCTCTCCTGCAAGGTTTGAGAAGTTTCAAGAATGTGATGAAAATGAGAAAATCAAAGCCAAATGTTTGTTGTCCCTTGATGTGCCAACAAGGTGGAATTTCACTTATCTCATGTTAGATTGTGCTTTGAAATTTGTGAGAGCATTTAATAGGCTGGAAGAGGAGGATGGGCATTACAAACTTTATTTTTGTCAAGCGGATGGGAATGAGAAAAAGCCCATTGGTCCTCCTAACTATCTTGATTGGGAAAATGTTACGACCTTTACGAAATTTCTTGGCATATTTTATGAGACGACGCTTAGATTTTCTGGGTCCTTGTTTGTCACTTCTAATACATAGTTCCATGACCTAATTAGCATTGAAGATCATTTGCAATAGTTGTGTAGTGTTGATGGGGATCCACTTTTGAGGAGTATGGTGGTAGAGATGAAAAAAAATATGATAAGTATTGGGGAAGTATAGATAATATCAATTTGATGTTTTTTGTTGCTATTGTTCTTGACCCAAGGTATAGATTGAAGTATGTAAAGTTTTGGTTTAGGGAGTGGTATGGAAAGGACAAGGGGGAAGTGATGAGCTCTAAGGTTTGAGATGCATTGAAGAGGTTGTATGTGGAGAGAGTGTGTCAAAATGGTGCTTTGAGTTCTATTGGTAGTAGTGCTTCATTATCTAGGGACTCTAGGCCAAGTGTTGGTAATGCTTCCTTGTCTGATCACATTAAAAGCTATAATAATAGGTTTAAGCAACACTTGGCAGACGAGGACAATGTGAAAAGCAAATTTGAGTTAGATAGATATTTGTTGGAATCTTCTAAGGACCCTAATGTGGAAGATTTTGACATCTTGATGTGGTGGAAAATGAATTCTTCTAGATATCGAGTCCTTTCCTAAATTGCCCATGATGTGTTGGCTATTCCTATCTCTACAGTTGCATCTAAGTCTACTTTTAGTAAGGGGGTGTTTTGGATTCGTTTTATAGTTCACTATCTCCTAATACAGTTGAATCCCTTATTTGTACCCAAAATTAGTTGAAGGATGCAAAGAAAAAAAGACCAATAAAGCTTCGGGAGTGCATGGATAATGTGGAGGATATGGATGGTTTTGAGATTGACATTGGTAAATATATATATATATATATATATGTTCATTTTGTTTGTTGTATGTATCAATTGTTTATTTATTTTCTCAATGCTTAAGAATCTTATTGTTTTGAATGGGATTGTGGAAATTACATTGGTTTGCCTAATGCCTATGGAGGAGGATCCAAGCACCGTTGTGTTGGATGATGATGAGTGATGTGCTACTTTTTGCTTGGAGTTAGTCAATAGTTAGTATTATGTAAGTATACTTGCTATTACTATTCATTTGTGTTAATTATAAATATTTTATTATTCATAAACGTTTTATTGTTATTAAGACGTGTTTATTTTGTAGGAGTTCTAGAATAATGCATAGTGCACAAACTTACTGGACAAAGGACTTACAAGAATTAGCATTCTTTTGCCTATATTTGCCTATATGCTAATTATATTTGCACATGTTTTTGGTAGTGGACTTTTCACTACTGGTAGTTATTTAGGTATTCATGGGTGGGATTATCATTGGGAATACAAGCAATTAGCATTCTTTTACCTAAATGCTAATTTAATTGGTGTGGAAGAAGAAAACAACGAAGAATAAAGGGAAGGGGGTATGATCAGCAACATAAGATCACTGCCAAAACAATGGCAGTAGTATGTGGTGTGTTTAGCAATTAGTTTGTTTCTCAAAAAATACTTCGTGTTTCTTTTGTATTTTCTTTATTTCACCTAATTTTCACTTTCCACCCAGAATTCGATTTTTTTTTCCTGGCAATATTGGATTTGTTAAAAAAATAAAATTCATGTGGACGCGCGTGCAGTCGCATCCAAGCTACACCTTGCGTCCCGACCACGTCCAAGCTGCACCCTGCATCCCAACCACGTCCGACACGGTATGGTTACCATTTAGCTACACCTGTGCTTCCTAGAACAGAATCAATTGAAAATTGAGGATGCCTTGATAGAGTATGTGCCATCAAAATTTTGTATTTTAATAGATATTATTACTTATCAATATATGTGTGCATGTGTGAGACAGATAGTAAAACCTGATAAACAGAGTTTTGCAGAACTTCAATAGTACACTTAATTTAGGCAATCGATCAAACTTGGATTAGTTGTACTTCAATAAAATGGAAATTTAATACTTTTGCTTCTCATAAAAGGGAAGGATAACATTTTCAAAAAAAATTTGTTGAACAAGAACATCCTAAAGTACAAAGATAAGTAGTGAGATGTTAAATCATTGATGTTTCAAACATTCATAAAGCCTTATTGCAACGAAATTTTTTGTTGCAATAAGGAATATTCTAAAATTATTATTTTCATTCAATTCTTTTCCCTTCTCCCAAACAAGCTATAAAGCACCAAGGTGCCCTTAAAATCCAACAAGAAACAAAACTTCTTCTTCAAGAAATCACAAAAGAAACAAAATCTTCATCCGAGAATCAAGCAAAAAGCAGCAGCGTATGTTAGCAGCACTTACTCTTCCGCTATGCTTCTCTGTTAAGGTAAAGAAAAAAAAAATTTATCTCCCACCCATATATACATTTGCCATATAAGTGTAGATACATACATGCATTCATATATATACAACAGATATACACTCATAACACTTAGTAAAACTAAAAACAAAGAAATTCGAAAGATATATAAAAGCAAAACGTTATAGCAACTTTCAAATGCAATAAAAAACGAAAGAGATTCCAAAGAGAAAAGTATCAAAGAAGAAT
The DNA here is from genome assembly GCA_028535165.1 of Quercus tomentella. Taxonomy (NCBI): domain Eukaryota; kingdom Viridiplantae; phylum Streptophyta; class Magnoliopsida; order Fagales; family Fagaceae; genus Quercus; species Quercus tomentella. The sequence goes on along the minus strand of JAPQVY010000012.1, from coordinate 37,229,309 downwards.
AAAAAATGTTACCATATTTCGAAGGCCAATCATAAGCCCTTCATGCTAGAAGCTGCAAGACCTTGCTTTATTTCTCGAGCTCTAGCTTGATTCTCAAGGAAGAGAAGTATGGTAGCTGTTTTCTTTTATTTATTTATTTTTTTCTTTCCCGATCTTTACTTAAGGATTTATGTCTTAGCCTTTTATCCAAAAAAAAAAAAAAAATGGTGTCTTAGTCTTTATGAGATATTTACTATTATTATTCACAATATTTTTACAATAAATTTTAAGTTATAAGTTGTTATTAGCTATTTCCATAGTTACAATAAACATACAGACGGGTACAATTCAGTATTTTTCAAAAAAAGTACATTTCAAAAATTCAATATAAAAATACGGAAACGGAAAAGTAACGTTATGTGTGTAGTACGGGTATTAAACGTTTCTTATACAGAAACATTTAGCATATATTTTTGTGAGATAAATACAATTATTAATATATACTCACTTACAATAAGTGTCCGTTTAACTTAAGCTTATAAACTCAACTTTTAACTTTTATATATAGCTTTTAAAATCACATTTTTCCCTCACTTTTTTAAATACAAATATACTTTAACATACTTTTAGCAATTTTTTTAAAATATAAAATTTAGATAAGTTGTTCTCAAATGGACACTTATTATTGTGCCCAGAGGCGGAGCATGGGGGGGCAACTGCCCCCCCAACCTCCAACAAAACTCCTTTACTATTGGATATTTAGATTAGTTTGTCCCCCTACAAAGATATAAGCATAACATGTTAGTGAGTAAGAGAGGAAGGGTTTTAGACTTTTAGTTGATTTACAAATTTTACACTCATTGGTGGCTATCCAAGTAGTACTATTTGCCTTTCATGTTAGGAGATATGCTCTATTTTTTGGTCCTGGAACAGAGTGTTTTTTAAGTCACCCAAATTTTCATTAGGTGAGGGTGAGGACTAGAGAGAGGATTTTGTTAAATGAATGGGATGAATGTGGCCACGTTGAAATTGTTCTTACTAATTCATATACTTATTGTACCTTTTTTTTATAAGCTAACAATGAAGTGAAAATTTTCAGATAAAAAAACACTATTATCTATTATCTATTAAAAAATTAAAAATATTTTTTTTGTATATAAGATAATAGATACATAAAAATGGACTCACTAGATCTTTCACAATAATAGAAATTGATTTTTCTCATATCACTACATTTCTTAAGTCTTTTTTTATTATTAAAATAATCTTCTACCAAACCAAGTTTAAAATTTCTCACCACTTCAGCTCTCAAGTTACGATTGAGTGGCTGCAATGCCCTAGATGGAAAGAAATTGAATGATATTGCCATAAGTTGCATACCAGATGTGATAGAGGAAAATCGACATCACTACCCGACAGTATCAGAGATTTCAGAAGAATTGAATCAAATAAGAGTAAATAAACTACTCTCAAGGTTATACAATACCGAAAGTTGAGGAAAATATTTCTTGCGGTAGAGAAATTGTTTGGTTGACTTAGATCAATCGTTGGTCCATAGCCAATGACCCAATGAGTCATTTGTAGTGGGCATTTTTTACAATGTTGGGCTAGGTTGCCTCCTGCAGTATTAGGCCCAAGTGTTTTGAGTAAGGGAGTCAGGACCAGTCTAACTGCAACTCACTTTGGTCTGGCTTGTGCACAAACTATGCCCCGTTTGCTAAGTTTTGATCACAGGCCCATGGCAGGCAGAGCTGCTGCGAGTAAGTTATGGCAAGCAAATATAATAAAGATAACACAAGAAATAGTAGACAAAATGAATAAAAGGGAGCGACAAAAGGCACCTCGTAGGCCAAAAGTAGATAAATAAATGGGGAATAATAATAATGGGGTTATTGAATTAAAGAGGGAAAAATCAGTCTGCCATGTCAAGTAATACTGCGGAGCTGAAATCAAGAAGATAAACCACTTCCTCAATGCGACTAATCTCCCAGAGGAAAGAAATTAATTGCTTTGGGGGAACAGGCCTGATTGGTTTATGTTCAATAGGGATCCTTTGTCTTTTTTGATAGAGAGCGGGCTTTAGAAAGAGAGAGGAGATCAACATATTGGTGCATGCCTACCATTCTATACTCCCTATTCTCTATCCTTCCTAGTTTTTCCTTTCTTCTTTTTTTTTTTTTCTTCCTTTTCTTTCTCAGTGTTTACTTATTTTGTTGCAATTCTCTCCTAGAGGTTGCTATTACAGTGTTTGTGATTGTGATCCTGACCGTGATCCCCTGCTGTGCACGGCAAGACCCCTTTTATAGTGCTCACCGTGACCGGATTTTACTATTTTAGCCTTTAACAACCTTTGTCTGGTCTAGGTGTCCTTGCCAACCGCTCACTGGTTTGCCAATCGCTCAACCACCACCACTTACCTGTGCTGGCTATGACACCAGACAAAAAAGGCTATTTTGTTTGTTTACCTGTTGTGCTACAGTGTGAGTGCTCTCTCTCTCTTCCTATCCCTCATGGCATGCATCTAGTGGTCCTAGTTCATCTTTACTTCCTTTGGGTGGTATGTCATCCCAGCAGGACGTTTCCCCCAAAAAAGCCCAAGCAAGAACCCCAGAATAGGTTTTCCCCTCTCCCTACCGCCAAACCATGCCTTCTTACCTCTGACCCATGACCTCACCACCTCCTGTATTGGCTGGGTATAGGCTGGTGATGTCTGGGCCTTACGCGTGCTTCACTTCCATGTATATCCAAAATCTGCCTGCTGCTCATGCGTCCGTTATGGTCTGGAGGCTTGTCTGCACATCCTGCCTCCCATCCTTGGCTTCTTATGGTGTGAACCATTTTCTAGCTTCTCATTCTTTAAAGCCTGCTCCTTTCGGGGCTGGGCTTTTGCTTGGTCGTGGGCTTTTCCTCCTTCAGCCCACTCTCTTGCTCTTTTCTGCAGTCCTTGCATGTCTTGCCGTACTGCTTTGTCATTCCTGCTGTGGCGTTATTTGACCCAAGCCTACTGGGCCTCTTTGGCCTTGTTGCTTATTCTTCCCTCAATGACTCAATATAGTCATTTGGGCTTTTTTGGTAACGTTGGGCATCCTTGGCCCATTTACTTTCCTTGGGCCCTTTTGGCCCTTTTCCTAGCTCTGCATTCTCATGGGCTTTCACTAACTCCTTTGGGTTTTCCAGACTCAATTATCTTATCTTTCATCCTTGGGGCTCATGGACTTTCCATCAACCCCTTACTTTCCATACTTTCATTACTTCGGGCCTACTGTGGCCCATTCTCACTTTTCTATATCACATATTGCCTATGGGTTTGCTTCTTCTCTCTTTCCGGGCTCGTTTATGCCCGTCTACTTCCTCAAGGCCCATTTGTTTATTTCATGGGTTTGCAATCCATTATTCTTGCCGCTTGGACTTAATGGTTTTTTTATCCACTTACTAACTCTTTTCTGCCCATGTTGTTGGGCTTCTTCTTTCTATTGGGTTTCCGAAAATGATCATCAACATCATTATACATATTTTCAAATACATTGTTATATTTTTTTTTACACTTTTTCATTGAGTTAATCTCACATTTTGTTTTGAGTACATTGATTAATTTCTTGAATTGTAAATAAATACATTGATTAATGTCTTCAATTAATTTTTATTTAACATGAATTGATTATCTTTATTTATTTTTATTGATGCAAACTAATATTTTTTAGAGAAATTTTTTTTCAATCTTATCTTGTAATCTTGTCCCCCTAAACTAAAATCCTAGCTCCACCACTTATTGTGCCCTCTAACTAGTGAAGGGATGAAGTATGGCAATAGGTTGTGGCAGTTTTTGTGTTTAACTTTTTGTGAGTCTGACAATTTAATAAAATAAATAATAAACCAGGGACACAACATTTTTACAATAATTTTACAATAGAGCTTAGGTGTTAAGCGATTAATGGTAAATAAAAAAAGTAATATTAGTAATTAACTTAGATGAATTTACCACCTAAATTTTGTTGTAAAATTGTTATAAAAATATTGTTTATTGTACCACTATTTTAAATTAAAAAAATTTAAGTTTTATTTTATATTAAAAAAAAAATTAAGCTTATTATTTGTGTTTGACGTTGGGTGCAATACGTTTCATTTAGAGATTATTTTAATCTTTTATATATTTTAATCTTTTAAATTTAAGCTTATCATATATATTGTAGGGACTGGATTCGAGTACTTCTTCCGTTGGATGAGTAGTCTCAAGCCCAACTAGCCCAATACAATAAATTTGTAGAGAATGGGTTTAAGAACTAGGTCTTAGTCTGGATTACAACAACTAGACACGGTTATGTATGGATTGAATAACAAGGATATAGACTAAAGCATGAAATTTTGTCCTCGGGCGCTTCGTCCGAGAAACTTAGTGTTCTTCTTCTTCCTTCAATACTAGGTTACAGAGGTTTCCAAAATCATGCAAATTGCTACTGTCTTCTCCTTTTCTTTCTTCTTTTGCCTCCTTTTCGATCCTCTATTCTTGGAGGATCTCTCACATTATATATTTCTTTCCAGTCGATCTTGGCCCTCCATCTGTTGATCATGCAGGTCATTACTCGAATGCTCGTCCCATCAACCACCTTCCCAAACCCTCTATGAGTTGCGGCAACCAAGACCGCACTGTTCAGGGGTCATTTTCTCATTAATGCGGCCAGAACGTTAGTTGGGTGCATTCAATGTGGAGGTGACAGTTTCTCCTTGAATTGTTCCTACACCATACTCCCATAGGTATCCTACTGTACTTGTCCTTTTTCTGGGGGTGCTCTGGGAGGCTGCCTTTGCCAGCGTGCCGTTCTTTCCTCCTGGGATTTGGGATGCAGAGGACAGGATCGTCCTCGGCAATGTTTCTAGGCTATTTGGGTTTTCTTTGTTCGTCCTTGGCCATTTCTCCCTCCTCAGCGTGGGCATTGGGCTTAGTATAAAGTGGGTCGGGGTTGTCAAATTCTTTGGCCCCACAATAGCCCCTCAAAATCCTGCTGTCCGGCTCCTCAGACGGAGATGATGGTTTTGGTGTCCTCGAGCCTTTATCATGGCTTGTCAAGTCTTGTCCTCCATCAATGCCAGAGCCTCTTCGCTTGTCTAAGGCATGTTCCTGGCGCCTTGGTATACGAAGCGCGTCTTCATTAAATTCTGGCAGGTTTGTGCTCCCCACGTTCAACGGTGCGATGGTAATCTAACAGTGGGGATTTCCTTAACTTTATGGGCGGGAAAACCTGCATAGTTACTTTTAATGGGAGGTATAAATACCCATTTGAACTGATTCGTCTCTTTACTTTTGCACTCAAGAGTTCTTGCGCACATATCCTGAGTTCAGTCAAACCTCCAGCCAAACTCAAGTCTCTTTCCAGCATAAAAAGCCTGTCTGAGGAGCTTTTCCTCATTTCTGTAAGTTTTCTTCTCTCCCTAACTCGCGTTTTCTCTCTTTTAAATTTCTTTTCCTCTTACTCCTCTCCCTCCTTCGTCCTTCCCTGAGTCTTTTTAGCCGTTTCTAAGGATGGGTAAATTAAAAAAGTTGGTTGAGATCGAAGAGGCGATGGAAAAATTCATCGCTGATTATAGGATATCCCCTAATGTAGGTTTGAGGTATTGTGAGGAAGGGGAATGGCATTTTAGGAGAAATGAGGGCGAAGTGGTGATTCCCCTAATCGCCTTTATAGAAGGTGGTGTGAGAATCCCTATGGGGCCAGTGATGAGGGATTACCTTAGGCATTTCCGGCTAGCTCCCACCCAATGCGCTTCCAACGTGTTTAGGATCCTGGGTTGTATGGATGCTTTAAATGAGAAAATGGGATTGAGGTTAACCCATCATGACCTAAACTGGTGCTACAACCTCCAAAACCTGAGGGGTAAATCCTACTATATGAAGACAAGGGATGATAAGGTTCGACTTATTTAGTGCCTTCCCGAGACTAGCAAAGGGTTGAATAAGGGCTTCCTCATTGTGTCCGGGGAGTGGCACGACGACCTTCATTGCCCAATAGAGGAGGGGGAGCCAAGTGGGGTAGCGAGAGTAGGAGAGGGCTAATATATTGTGCCATCATAATTTTCATCGTTCGGTTACTAATGTGAATGTGTTTTCTTTTTGCAGATCCACACGCCTTTGAACGGCACTTTCACTCGGTCAACTAGGGAGATTTAAAAACTATTCTCAAAGTGGCGGTTTTTGTGAACGAGGCTGACAACCAAGTCAGGACCGCTCACAAGATCCTAGGGTACGATCCCATTCAGAAATCGTTCCCCGCTCCGAAGCACGTGATCAGAGCTAACGACCCTTGGCTTCAACAAATCACCGTAGCAGACCACTGGTTTGTGCTTCCCGAACGATCTCCCGTCCCGGAAGGCGTCCCGTTGGTAGGCCCTTCTTCATCCCACCCAGCAACAGAGGCCGAGGGTGATTTAGGTTCGTCCGAGGAAGACTTTGGTGTATTTAACCAAGTCAGTCTATCCGAGGATCCCTCTGGTGATTTGGGCGACCCTGATTTGATAGTAGCGGATTTTTTGTCAGTAGGGACATCTTCTCAAGCTGAAATGGGCTTTAAGAGAAAACCCCCGACCAGCCTGCTCGACCTGATTGAGGGCCAGCCGGGGAAGGATGCACCAGGGAAGTCACAATCCAAGCTTCCTCCTCCTCCACCCCAGCCTCAGCCTGCCCAGATCAGGTCGTCTTCTGCCCAACTACAACCATCATCTCCACAATCCAGGCTTCCTCCTCCCCCCCAATCGACCATGCCTCCTTGGCCCGAGCCCACCGATCCAAAAAGGAAGAGGGCTGCCAAAGGCAAGGACCCCATGGATGGAGGGAAATCTCGCTCCTCTTAGGAGGAAGATGAAGCCCCGCGGGCTTCAAAGCAATTACAGATTGGGCATCAAGGCCAGGGAAAAGAGGTCGATGCTCAACCCGTGCCCCAGGCTTGGCTTCTTGCCTTAATGCTTCACTGGGAGCCATTGATGGACGATGCCTCCCTAAGGGACTTCCAAGGCGGTGAAGGCACTTACGTGGCCAACGCGTTGGAGAGGTCCCTGCTGCTCCCCATTGATATGGCTGAGTTGGGGAAGCTGAGGAGGCACGAGGTCTTCCTTAGCATCAAGAGGTATTTGGGCATGGTAAGGCTTCTAACACTTGTGACTCCGTTGATTTTTGTTCCTTGATTTCCCACTTATCGTGTGTTTGTTCCAATTGGCAGGCCGTCTAGGCCACTTATAGGCTAGAGGAGAATGCTAAGAAGCAGAGCAGGTCCTTGGAGCTCGAGCGTGACAAGCGTTTAGATGCTGCGCGGACCCTCAAAAACTCCGAGGCTGATCTCTCGAAGGCCAGGGAGGAGCTAAAGAAGATGACCAAGGCCAGGGACAGCGCTGAAGCAAGCCTACCTGGCGCCCAAAAACAGGCCGAGGACCAGATGAGGCGCTTACTCGAAGGCGAGGAACAGTTGAAGATTGCCAAGGAGCAGATCAATGATTTAAAGAAGAAATTGTCCAAGGCAGAGGGGGCCAAGGGCATCGCGGAATGGGCCAGGGACGAAGCCTTGAGGGCTAAAACAAAGGCGGAATTCACCAGGACGGAGGCCGAGAGCTCCAAGGAGAAAGCTGAGGAAGAGGCTTATGACTTAGGGTGGCTGAGACCCAGGCCACCCTCAAGGCTCAAATCCCTGGAGTATGCAAGCTCTACTACTCCCAAGTTTGGAATGAAGCCCTCAAACAAGCTGGGGTTGAGGCTTCATCAGATCTGTTGAAGGTGGAGAAGGTATACTACCCTCCGGCCATCCGGGAGACCGCCCTTGCCAGCTCCGAGGCTGAGAGTGCTCCAAAGGAGGCTGAGACTGCTCGACCTGAGGCTGCTCTGGCCATTACCACTCCTAATGAGCCAGCTAAGGGGGGTGAGCTTCCTGGGGCGACAGAAACGCATGGAAGTTTGAATCCTGAAGCACCCCAGGAGGCTGCCGAGTCTACAGCTGGTGCTTAGGCCTCTCATACCGAGGAGCCAGCTCTCTTGGTTCAGCCCCTTCAGACCGTTCCCCTGGCTGATGTCTCCAAGGGTCCTGAGGTCACTCTTGCTCAGCTCGCCAAGGAAGGGGTCAAGATAAAGTTGAAGAAGTAGGCGACTCGGCTAACCTTTGTATTAGTTCTACTTTAGTTTTTTAGTTAGTTCTTTTTTTTTGTTTTAAGGACCTTGGAATCATTGTAATTAAATTTTTTGACTACATGTATGAAATTCCTTTCTTCCTTTTCTCTTCTTCCCTTTTTTTTTTACATTATGTGTTTATTGTCATTACTGCTACTGTTATTACTGTGAACCTTGTGTCTCGTGAATTGGTTATCCTAATGGGTAAGAATGGCTTTGTTCATGAACAGCTTTACAATCCCAATTATTAAAAAATTGAACTAAGCAATTGGTAATAAAACGTCGCCATCCATCCATGAATTGCTTGACAAAGGGTATAAGAGTAGGTGAACTTTAAATTGAAAGAAATTATCCTACCATTTTAAACTTTAAGCTCTATATATACACTATTGCTGCCGGGTGTACGTATCATATTTGAAATCAAAACTTTAAATTCTAACTCACCGGCATTAAAAGGACGCTTAATTTGTGTCTACCCACATTTTTAGGGGGCATGGGCCGAGTTTATGATCTGAGGTACCGAGCGCGTACTTAGGCCATATTCACAACTTTTACGAATCTTGAAGTAGCTAGTTTCCCCACAGGTTTGAGTCTGAGGACCATGCAAGACCTTGGTTCTGTCTAGTACTTAGATCTTTCTTGAAGTAGCTAGTTTCCCCATAAGTTTGAGTCTGAAGACCATGCAAGACCTTGGTTCTGTATAGTACTTAGACCTTTCTTGAAGTAGCTAGTTTCCCCAAAGGTTTGAGTCCGAGGACCATGCGAGACCTTGGTTCTATCTAGTACTTAGATCTTTCTTGAAGTAACTAATTTCCCCATAGGTTTGAATCTGAGAATCATGCAAGACCTTGGTTCTGTCTAGTACTTAAACCTTTCTTGAAGTAGCTAGTTTCCCCATAGGTTTGAGTTCGAGGACCATGCAAGACCTTGGTTCTGTCTAGTACTAAGACGGTTGCCAAAATGCAAGACATACACCCATGATAGACTTAAGATTTGAGCTAGAGAAATGCTTCTATTAATAATAATACCTTCTCAAGTTATTTACATTCCATGGACGAGGTACAGCTTTTTCATCTAAGTCTTCTAAGTAGTATGCTCCTATTCCTGCTACTGAAGTAATTCGATATGGTCTTTCCTAATTAGGTCCAAGCTTTCCCCAGGATGGGTTCTTGGCAGCACCCACAACTTTCCTCAGCACTAAGTCCCCTGACGCTAATGGTCTAAGCTTCACATTGGCATCATGTCCCTGCTTGAGCTTCTGGTGGTAATAGGCCAACTGGATTATTGCCTTTTCTCTTCGTTCGTCAATCAGGTCTAGGTTCTTCCCCAGTAGTTCATCATTACCATCCGGGGTGAAGGAGTTCGTCCTCAGCGTTGGGAAGTTTGCCTCTAGAGGGATAACAGCCTCGGCCCCATAGGTCATGGCAAAAGGTGTCTCCCCTGTTGACCGCCGTGGTGTAATCCGAGAAGTCCATAAGACGTGCGGCAGCTCTTCCACCCATCTTCCCTTGGCGTCATCCAGTCTCTTCTTAAGCCCACTGACTATGACCTTGTTGACAGCCTCGGCCTGCCCATGTCCCTAGAGTAAACTGGAGTTGAGTACCTGTTAGTGATCCCTAGTTCGCAGCAGTATCTTCTAAAGGCCTTGCTGTCAAATTGGAGTCCATTATCTGAAATGAGGGTACAAGGGACCTCGAATCGAGTAACAATGTTTCTCAAGATAAATTTCTTAGCATCCACATCTCTGATATTTGCCAATGGCTCAGCTTCGACCCATTTGGTGAAGTAATCTGTGCCGACCAGCAGATATCTCTTATTTCCTGCTACCTTTGGGAAAGGGCCTACAATATCCAAGCCCCACTGGGCGAACAGCCATGGACTGGTCAAAGGGTTGAGGACCTCGCCTGGCTGATGAATATTTGGGGCAAACCTTTGGCACTGGTCACACTTCTTAACGTATTTCAGGGCTTCCTTCTGCATCCCTTGTCACCAATATCCCTGGGTAATGGCTCGGTACGACAGAGATCTTCCTCCTATGTGACTCCCACAAATCCCTTCGTGCAGCTCTTCGAGCAGTAACTCTGATGCTTCTGGGTGAATACACAGTAAATATGGCCCAGAATAGGAACGCCTATACAATTTGTGATCCTTAGACAACCAGAACCGAGGGGCTTTCCTTCGTATTTTTTCAGCCTCTGATTTCTCCTCGGGCAGGACATCATCTTTGAGGATCCTCACTATAGGGTCCATCTAGCTAAGACCCACACTAACCTCATGGACATAGACCATGCCTTTGGCTACTTCATTTGCTCTATCCAGATGCTCGACAAGAATAATTCGAGGCAGACCCCCTGCTGAAGAGGTAGCAAGCGTGGCCAGTGAATCTGCATGAGTGTTTCCACTTCTGGAGACATGCGACGGGTCGAAAAGATCGAAGTCTGACTGCAAGCGTTTGACCTGGCTTAAGTACTCTTGCATCCTTGTGTCTCTGGCTTCTAACTCTCCCTTTACCTGGCCCACTACTAGTCTCGAGTCCGAGAACATCTCCACTGCTTTTCCCCCCATTTTTTGCACCATGGCAATTCCTTGTAGCAGGGCCTCATACTTAGCTTCGTTATTTGTGGCCGAAAACCCAAGTCTCAGGGATTTCTCTATGATAGTCTTCTCAGGAGATGTTAGGACTAGCCCCACTCCAGACCCCCTTTGATTTGCTGCGCCATCAACGTACACCTTCCAACACGGGGGTCCTGACGTAGAGATTACTCCAACTGATTTTCCATCCATGTTCTGCTCCTTTGCTACTATTTCTACTGGTGGTTCAGCAAATTCGGCCACCAAGTCAGCTAGGACCTGGCCCTTTATGGAGGTCCGAGGCATGTACTTGATGTCAAAAGCTCCCAGAATTGTGCTCCATATGGCAATCCTTCCAGTGTAATCAGCGGTTCGAAATACAGACTTCAAGGGTAGTTGGGTTAGAACAACCACTGTGTGGGCTTGGAAATAATGGGGAAGCTTTCGCATAGCATGGACCACAGCCAATATGGCCTTCTCCAGGGGTAAGTATCTGACCTCAGCTTCATGCAATGACTTGCTCACGTAATAGGCTGGCTTTTGATGGCCATTGTCATCCCGTTTTAGCACCAAGCTCACAGCATGGGGGGCCACAGCAATATATGCGTATAGGATTTCGTTGGCCTCGGGACTAGACACGATAGGTGGCCGAGACAGGTATTCCTTGAGTTGCTGGAAGGCCACAATACAATCCTCGGACCACTCAATCCCTTTCCACTTATTGATCAAGAGATAGAACGGTCTACATCTATCCGCCAACCTGGAAATGAATCGATTAAGGGTTGCAATCATCCCAGTAAGCTTTTGGACCTCCTTTGCTTTTTGCGGTGGTTTTAGATCATTTTATAGCCTTGATCTGGTCGGGGTTAACCTCAATTCCCCTATAAGTAACCATGTAGCCCAAAAACTTGTCTGGTCCCATGCCAAATGAGCATTTGAAAGCATTTAGGCGCAGCTTACGTTTCCTTAAGACGTCAAAGGTGCTATCGAGGTCTCCTAAATGCTTGGACACCACTTTACTCTTCACCACCATAACATCGACATAGATTTCAATGCTCTTGCCCAACTGCGGCTCAAACATTCTTGTCATCATCCTTTGATAAGTGGACCCTGCATTCTTCAGACCGAACGGTATCACCTTGTAGTGGTAGTTCCCAATTGGTGTCACGAAGGCTGTCTTCTCCTGATCCTCCAGTGCTAGTGGTATTTGATGATAGCCTTGAAAGGCATTTAAGAAGCTCATCCGAGGATGGCCTACCGTTGCATCCACCAGCTGGTCTATCCGAGGCATGGGGAACGGGTCTTTTGGGCATGCTTTATTTAGGTCCGTGAAGTCCACACAAACCCGCCATTTTCCGCTTTTCTTCTTGACCACCACGGTGTTAGCCAACCATTCGGGGTAAAAAACCGCTTTGATAGCCCCTGCACACTTAAGCTTCGTTACTTCGTCCCTAATCGCATCGGCGTGCTCTCTTGATGGGCAACGGGGTGGTTGCTTCTTGGGAATGATGGTTGGGTCGACATTGAGATGGTGACAGATGAAGGCTGGGTCGATCCCAAGAGCATCGCAGGCATCCCATGCAAACACGTCAATGTTTCTTTTGAGAAACTCAATCAAGTCCTCCTTCTCCTGAAGAGGCAGCTGAGCTCCTACCCGAAAGAACTTCTCCAGGTTACCACCAATAACCACCTCCTTCAAGTCTTCACATTTCACCTCCTCGGCAGCCGTATCAAGGGGCGAAACCGGGGCCCTTGATTGCTATAAATTATTTTCGGTAGAGGCCGAGGACTCCACATCGAGCCGATGTGAGACGGCGACTACCATACACTGCCTCGTCGTGGATTGGCAACCATGGATTTCGAGAACTTGGTCCCCTGACAGGAATTTCACCTTCTAATGCAATGAGGAAGCAACAACCCCCAAAGTATAGAACCAGGGCCTACCGACGATGGCTGTATAGGGGGAGTAGGTGTCCACCACGATAAAGTTCACCTCCACTATCTCTGGGCCGGTCTGGATGGATAGCCTAATCATGCCCTTTGGAATAACCAGCTTCCAGTCAAAGCTCATTAGAAGAGAGCTATAGGGCATCAAGTCCTCCAGTTTTAACCTCAGCCCCTTGTAGAGGTCGGGGTACATAACCTCGGCCACACTGCCGCCATCGACCATCAGTCTTTTCACATCATAGTCCTCGATTTTGAGAATGATCAACAGTGCATCGTCGTGGGGCTAGATGGTTCCGATCTTGTCCTCTTCTGAAAAACTCAAGATGGGATGAAAGTTCATTCTGGCCCTTTTCGGCCCTAGCTAGGACTCCTCGGCAGGCAGTTGAGCCACCGATAACATTCGTGAAGGGCGCGTGCCTGTTCTTCCTAGTGTGGCCACGATCACATTGATCGTCCCTGTAGATGGCCTTAGGGCAGTATCCCTCTGGGCTTCCTGATGGGTCTGGCCTTGATGAACACTGGAATGATGCAGAAGGTGCTTCAGCTTTCCTTCCCGGACTAGCTGGTCCAGGTAGTTCCAAAGGTTCCTGCAGTTCTCCGTGGTATGTCCGTGGTCCTAATGATATTGGTAATAAAATTTCTGATCGCGCCTCGCGGACTCTCCCGCCATCTTATTCGGCCACCTAAAGTATGACTCATTCTTGATTTTCTCCAACACCCGATGTACTGGCTCTCGAAATACAGTATTGACAGTCTGTGCGTTGGTTGCTCCGGGTTGCCCTATGAAATCTCTCCTCGGGCAGTTGCTGTTATATCGATCCGACCTGAAATCCCTCCTCTCCTGAGGGATAACCTTCTCTTTTCCTCTACCTTGCAATTGGTCTTCCTCCACTCATTTATACTTATCGATCTGATCCATCAGTTGGCGCATACTGGTGGCGGGCTTGCCAGTCAGAGACTTCCTTAAACCATGCTCGGCTGGGAGACTATTTTTGAAGGTGATAATGGCAACATCGTCAAAATCGTCATCCATTTCATTGTACGTCTCCCAATATCTGTCCAAGTAGGCCTTTAGAGTTTCTCCATCATGCATGGATAGCGACAACAAAGTACTCAAAGGTCGAAGAGCTC